>CM057459.1:1358245000-1360923750 GCA_016271365.2 Neoceratodus forsteri
CACCCACCCTCCTCACCCCCAAACATAACACTGATATTGGGGTACCAAATCCTAGAGTCCCACCTGAAATAAACATCACACTGGGTGTCCTAATCCTGTGTTGCCACCTAAAATAAACACCAACACTGTACCCAATCCCCTAGTGTTGCCAGCTGAAATAAAGAAAACCATCCCTTGTAGTTTTTGTTGTTGTTTTTCAATATACCCTGTAAAAAAGAAAACCTTCCATCAATGTCTTTTGCTGCTGCCACTATTAATCCCCTCACCCAACCTTCCCACTCTGCATCCACCACCCTGCACCCCCCAAGCCCTTACTTACCTACCGGGAATCCAATGCCATAATCCTCTCTGGACCACAGACACATCTTCGCTCTTCAACACTGGGTTGCAAACTGAGGAAATCAGGTATGTGGTTCAATGTATTTCAGTAGAGTTTTGAACTTAGCGGTGTAATGTGGTCATTTTTGAATTTTTCTGCCTCAATATTTCAACATGCCTCTTTGGGACCCTACTTCATAAACAATGGCAGTGAAATTATGCAAATCTTTCCCGAAAGGTGATTTCATGGTCACTGCCAGAAATTACTTTTTGGGCAGGAGTTGAACATTTTTTCCACCCTTGCTCATGAGATGGGGTCATAACAAGGCTATGTTGAAATTTTGGGGTAAAAATATTAAAAAAACAAGCATTTGTCAATGCTGAATGTTTGCTTGCTGGCATTGGCAGTGGTAGTGTAGAAGTTACAGAGCTGCGTAATAGAAATGGCAGTGAAGTATTGAACTAAAGCCAACCCCACCACCACCCTGCAGAGAATGACAGGCATTGGGGTGTGCGTTTGGGTCATCAGGCATAACAGCGACGCCATTTCACCACACCCCATCCTGCAGAGACTGACAAGTGTCACGGTGTTCCTTGTGGTATTTGGCCTTATCGCTTCTTCATTAGGAAATATGGTGAGATGGGTGCGATAGAGAGAATGGGTGAAGTTTAAATAAGAGTCCAAGGTATACCTCGATGCCTCTCACTGACTACAGGGTGTGGAATGGTATGAGCATCACAGGCAAGAATCCCAAGTCACACCCTGATGCCTGTCATTCTCTATAGGGTTGGGCGTTACAGTTGAAAACCCTAATACCTCAGGCATTCGTTGATATTTTCACTCCAAATTTTCAACATGTTTGTTTTGTGACCCCACCTCATGAACAGGGGGAATTTCAGTTTGTTAGCCGGAAGCTGCTTATGCACAGTGACTATGGCATTTAGCACCACAGATACAAAAACATTTCGAACAGGATGTAAAAAATGACAGCTGTACTCTTTCATGGGGAGGTGTAAAAAATGGCTATGTTGCAAATCTGTGGTAAAAATATTAAAAAAAATGGTGAAGCGTACATAGAAACTGTGCAACGCACACCCATAATGTAATTAGGTTGGGGATTTTTTACAGCAGATTGTCAACTCAGGCATTTTGGTGCCTCCGATCATGAACAGTGTCACTGTGACTTTCTTTAGTTGTGGTGAACAATGATTTCCCACAGCGACCACGCATATCTGCACTGAAAGTGTGAAAACACACTTCAGCCATGTTGTGAAAATGACAGAAGTACTGTTCATAAGGAAGTGTGGAAAAATGTCACTGGTGAAAATCTGGACTGAAAATATTACAAAGTCATGAACTAACGAGGGTGCATGGAAACTGTGCAATGCTCACTCATAACACAGTCATTTTATGGACTTTTGTCACCAAATTTTCAACATAGCCATTTTAAGACCTCTGCACATGAACAGTGTAACTGTGATTTTCTTAATCTGTCCTAAACATTGCTTTCGCATACCAACAGCACCATTATGCGCTACATGTGCGAAAACACATTTTGGGCGACATATGAAAAATTGCAGCTGTACTGTTCATAAGGAAGTTTAATAAAATGGCAATGTTGAAAATCTGGAGTGAAAATATTAAATTTGCAAACTTACGAGCATGCATAGGAACTGCAACACACACTCGTAAAAGTCATTTTTAGGAATCTTTTCACCAAATTTTCAACATAGCCATTTTAAGACCTCTGCTCATGAACAGGGTCACTGTGATTTTCTTAATTTGTCCTGTACATTGATTTCATACCGACTCGCGCCATTGTGTGCTACCATGGTAGGAAACACATTTTGGGTGAGATGTGAAAATGACAGCTGTACTACTCATAAGAAGGTGTGGTAAAATGGCAATGTTGAAAATCTGGAGCGCAAAATTGAAAATTTAGAACTTACAGCCATAGTGACTGCGAAATCACCCTTTGGGCCTGAATAACGCCATGGCAGTGACATCATTCATGAGAAGGGGTCCCAAAAACCCCATGTTGAAAATTTGGTGCAAAAATTCCAAAAATGCCTGAGATATGCGAAAAAGTTGAAACCCCCTATCTAGCCCATTATATAGCTTACGGCATTTCCTCAGTTCGCGATCGGCTTTGAAGAGTGCAGGCGTGTTCCAGTCCACCGAAGATCTTGGCGCGAGGTCAGATGTAAGTATGGGGTAGGGTGTGTGGGGAGGCTGGAGTGCGCAGTGGGTGGGTGCGGGTTGTGGGAGGGGGGAGACTCAGTGTTTTTCTTTACAGGTGAAAAAAAGAAAAAAGCGGATGACAGGACGTTTGCCACGTTAGGGTGGACTCCCAGCGGGCACAAGAACGGTTGTGGGGGATGTTCAGCTGACGGGGATTGGGGCAATTTCATCAGCCTAAGTGATACATTGCCACGCTGGGGTGGGCTCCCAGCGTGGCACTTATTACTCGGGGAGGGACTGTGGAGCCGGCGGGAGTTGGGCACCCCATCGGCTATATTATTCATTGCAACGCTGGGGTGGGCACCCAGCATGGCATTTGGAAGCCTTGGGGAGGCGGGAGGGCCTTGGCACAGCCGATGAGGTTGGGCACCCCGTCTGCTATACAGTCGAGCGCGCTTGCGCCTGCGTGGAGTGCGCGTGTGTGTGTGAGGGAGCGCGCGGGCAGGTGATATCTTATCGCTGCTCACTCAGCGTAGCTCCCCCTTTCAACTGTATGCCACTGCATTTTGGAGTGTGTCATAGACAGCTCCAGAATGCATTGGCTTACAGGGGCTGCGCCTGCCAGCACACTGACTGAATTGGAGGAGGAGGTGACACAACTCTGAAATCTCCGATGATGGCACTATGTTTCTTGCACATGCGTGCAAGCAAACGTAATAATGTCATGAGCCTACATTAACATTTACGAATGCAGGCTCATAACTTTAGTAATTTTCAATATCTTGACCCTAAATTTTCAACATAGCCATTTCTTCACAGCACCTCATGAATGTAACAGCTGTCATTTTTCAAATCCTGGCCAAAATATGTTTCCACACTTGTATGAAATCTTATTTAGGCAGGACTGAATATTTTCTCCACCCTTGTTCATGCAGTGGGCTCATAAAAAGGCTATGTGGGATCATAAGAAGGCTATGTTGAAAGCTTGGGGCACAAATACGAGAAAACAACAAGGTTATGAGTCTGTGTTGCAATTTTTTGACACACGCTTGTAACTGTGGTAATTTGCAATATTTTGACCCCAACTTTTCAACATTTCCATTTTTATTACAGTACCTTGTAAATGTGACAGCTGTCATTTTTCATATCCTACCCAAAATGTGTTTTAACACTTATGGCACAAAATGATGTTTCAGCCATTGTTTTACAAATGACACCTGTCATGCTCAGGAGTGGTCATAAAATTATTGTGTTGAAAATTTGGGGTAAAAATGTTTTATTTATTCATTTCATGATTCGGAAAAAAACCTTTGAGTGAAAGCTTTTTTGCAAAGGTTCCACGTCAAGTATGGCATATACAGTATAACAGAAGGGAAATTGCCCTATCTGCGGTTCACACTTCATGGGAAGGGGTGTACACAATAAAAACAACTCAGGGAACATTTAAACAAACAGTGCAATGGTAATGCAAAAAGAGAGACATAATGCAGAATATAAGTACAGAATAACAAGTAACTAGCCACTGAAACTACTGCCAAAAACCTTAAACAGAGTACGACTAATAGCTTATGGGGGAAAACAGAGACAATGACCTCTGCAGCCCATAGTATAGGCTTTGTCCTGGGAACAGGGATGGGGACTGAAAATAGCTGACTGGGGGGTGACTATAATGGGGGGAAGAGTTAGCTAGTACCAGGCATGTCCTCCAGTAGGACAGTAAGTGCTAAATCAGAGCAGAGTGCTTGTCTGTAGAGGAGAGAGCCAAGCCAGGCACAACTAATTGCAAAGGCAGGTAGTGTGGAGGGCAGGTGAGGAATCTCTGCCCACTGTTAAGGCCAGCTATGACAGTTACAGTATGATGTGAGGCAGGTGAGAGAGGGGGCTGGGGTATCAACACTCACACATATTAGGAGATGGGTAGAGAGGGACTGGTAGTTCACCATCTGTCTGCAACAATAGGCCCAGGATGCATTAAGGTGCCATTTCAACTGTGACTTAAATGTGGGGAGGCTGTCAATAAATAATAGGTAAGCAGGGATCTTGTTTAGCCACAAGGGAGCCCTGTGAGCAAAGGACCGCTGTCCAAGAGACCTTTTCCTAAACTGGACAGCCAACGAGCCCTGAGTCTGGCCCCTGGTCTGCTATCCTGAAGGACATGTATGGAGCAATTCACCGAGACACACAGGAGCTTTGCTAATTAGTGCTTTCTTCCCTAGCAGGCATGTCTGGAATTTAATCCTATTGGTGACAGTGAGCCAGTTGGTTTTCTCATAAAGGGAGCCAGAGTGGGTGAGTTGATCGGCTCCAAGAGTCAGTCTACAGGCCTTATTGAGGGCTGTGGCCACACATTTGAGTGCTGTGTCCGAGGCTGCTCCGTACACTACAATGCTGTAGTCTATAACTAACAAGATGGAGGAGGAATCAGAGGGTCATAGGGCAGCAGGTGTAAGATAATGCCTACGCCTATAGAAGATTTCCAGCTTAGTGTGAACCATCTTTATGACCAGGTCAATATCCTGCACAAAGGAGAGGGTGTCATCAATGATGACTCCAAGGTACTTGAATGATTGAACCTGCTCTAAAGTGTCACCCATTTTATTGGTGATAGTCAAGGCCGGGATGGATTTCTTTAGCTGATGACTGGATAACACCATTGTCTTCGTCTTTTTATAATTAAGTAACAGTTTCTGGGAGCTGAACCAGTCCTCCAGGTGATGGAAGTAGCACTGTAGCTCATCCTGCAGAAGATGTAACCTGGTGCTTCTACTAAGGATAACCACAACATTGGCATAAAGGATGACTTTGCTATTGCAAGCTTCAGAGAGATGGTTAATAAACAGACTGAAAAGGAGAGGGCCCAATATGGTTCCTTGTGGGACTCCAAGCTTAATTTCCATAGGGGAAGAAATTGCTGTCCCGAGTTTTAAGCTCTAGACTCTGCTAGACAGATAGTCCTTAAACCAGAGGACAGCTTCGGGGGCAAGACCCATATCAAGAAGCTGGTCCAGCAAGATGGGGTGGTTGACAGTGTCAAAGGCTTTAGTGAGTTCTATGAAAATAGATCCCACTAAATTACTGGCATCCAAAGCCTTGTGGATGAAGTCCATGAATTCGAATAGGGCTGTCGCAGTGCAGTGGCATTTACAGAAACCATGTTGCTGTGGGCACTGGAGACCATAGTTCAAGAGGCACTCAGCTAGCTGGCCAGTCACAATCCTCTCAAGCACCTTAGAGAAAGGGGAGAGGATTGAAATCGACCTGTAGTTGGATGTGAAGCATTGGTCCCCACTTTTTGGCACAGGAGTGACAAGTGCCAACTTACAAACAGCTGGGAACTTTGCAAGAGTGAACGATTTATTAAAGAATTTGATGATAAGAAACACAAGCTCGTCCAGTGCAACTGTCACCAACTTCATATTGCTGGTTTCACTACCAAGTTTAGTTTTCCGAGCACTTATTTATATAGGTTCTAGCTTCTTTGGTCATGACATGCTTAAAATAGAAGTTTGGGTGGGATGGGTTGAACATGAGGTCTTGGCTGGGGTGGTCCTGGAGAGTTAAGATAGTCAGGAGGGAATACGGAGCTGAGGTCAGAAAATGCCAGGTTAAAGGATTCAACAATTCAGAGGGGATCAAGGATAGAGGAGCCATTGACTGTAAGCATAGCTGAGTGCCTTCAGTCCTCCTTGCCAAGCAGGTCCTTAATATTATCCAGAAGCATTTCCCATTGCCCCAGCTATTCTCAAGTTGCTCTTTATAAAATTTCCCTTTGGCTAGCCTTGTGAGTTTGGTGTATTTGTTCCTAGAAGCCTGGTACTTTTATTTATTTTTCTTCTACTCTTTATTCTCCTGCTTCCGGCCCCCTTCCATCTGGCCCCCCAGCCCCTTCACCCTAGCGTCCAATGGACTTACCTCTCTTGCACTAGGGTGGTGCCAGCTAACTGGGTGTGGAGCCTGTGAGAGGCCTGCTTCATCCTGCTGGCCAGCATTTTTCTTCTCCTGTTTTGGTTTTCCCATTCCCCGAGCATTGCATGACAGTGTGCAATGATGCCAATGGCTGAGCTGCGCATGCTTCCATACATGGCACCCTGGGTGTCTGCCCCACATCTGCCCCCCCCATATGTGGGTCCACTGTGCCAACCCCCAGCCACTGCTAGGGGTCATGCAGGCCGAGAACTCCATCCCCACTGCTCCCAGCCAAAGGGGAGCTATCCTTCAGCTGCTCAATCCTCTTCCTCCCCCCTAGCTGACCCTTGGTGGTCTGCTCGCATGGAAAACACTGGTCACTGGGGGGCAGGAGGTAAGGCATGATGCCTCGGCCCTCCACACCACTGGCCCAGCAGCAGTCCGGTACTTTTGAAGGTCTGCAAAGTTACCACAGTTTCTGGCCAAACTCCATAGGTTGTCCCACTCCCTCATCTGGTTCAGAAGGTCACAGGTGATCCAATCTTTTTTTGGCAGCCCTGATCTTTCTTTTCTTCAGAGGGGCAAAGATATCGCAAATACCATTAAAGGTGAACAACCAACCAAGTTATGAGGAAATAAATTGCTCCAGCTTTGACTCATAACTTTATTTTTTGCAGGTTTTGCCCCATATGGTCAAAATATCCCTTGTGTTACCCCACCTCCTGAACACGACAGGTATTATTTTTCAAATCTCCTCCAAAACTTGTTTCCACAGTCACACAGCAAAATCACTTTATAGATGGGATTTTAAAAATTCTACCTGTCTTAACCATAACATTGATCTTAAAAAGACTGTTGAACATTTTGGGTCAAAATGTGAGAGCCCATTTAAAAGTAGATATTACCTCTCAGCTGCCCTATCGTGAGTAATTACAATCTAACAATGTGACAAAGCAGGACACTACTGAAAATGAGATATTGCATCTCATCTGCTCTGTCCTGGGTAAATGAATAGTAAAAATATGAACAAGCAAGGCCCGGTACGACAGCAATACCAGCAGCGAACATTTAGCATTGACAAATGTTTGTTTCCCAAGCTCCTGCCATTTAGACATATAGCCCTCCACTTGCCCTCCTGTACCTACCGAAGCATAGAATCTGACAGCAGATAAGGGCTACTTAGCCCACCCAGTCTGCCCTTTTATCCCTACCTACATTATTACTGCAGACCTCACATGATTTGCAGCTCTCCTTGACTTCATTCCAGGATTCTTCTTTGTGTTGCCTTCCAAGCTATTTTCTCCACCTTTCTGACATCCTTTTTAGTCCTTTTACTCTACTCTAGCCTTACTGTCCCATTTCTCCCTTCCCTCTTCCCAAAACCCCACACCTCTTCCCATTCCTGGTCCTGTTGCCCACCTTCTCTTGCAATTTTCCCTTCCTTCTCAGCTATTATGTATCTTCCTTGTACTCTCTTCTTGTTCTCATTTGAGTTTTTTTTCCCTTTCCTCCCTCCCTCCCCTGCCTCTGTATGCTAGTTGTGTGAGAGCCAGAATGACTCCATACCTGAGTTAGTGCTCTCATCAATCAGTTCATTACCCCTACCCTTACTAGTTTAACTGTTTACAGTTTTGTCCCAGTTGTGATGCTCCTTCCCTAATTTCCACCTATCTACCCTATGACCTGCAATGAAATTGAAACTCTCTGTGCTGCACCATTTTGTTTAGCCATCTATTGAATGTTAAAGTTTTGACCTTCCTGTCCTCCATTTCTGATGTACTGTTAGGACTTCTAAAAAGGTCACATTAACTGCAGCCTTCTTAAGGTTTTCCCTGAGTCTACAGGAGATGTTTTTACCTACTCCATTGACTTTCTTGCTAGGTCATTTGTCCCTAGGTGGGCGGACAATCATGCCCATTCTTCCCCCAGCTCCTAAACCAGATTCCTCACCATTGGAATGAACTGCCTGCTGTTGGCCCCAGAAGACATTTAACCTTTCTTTTCTTCCTTTCTTCATTAAGTACTACTCTCTCTTTCTTTCCCCTTTCAGTAAAGACCCCCCTACAAGCAGGATCTTTCTGGCTGATTTCCCCAAGACAGACTCATCCTTCCTCTGGACTCTGCACCCACAGGAGCGCCTTCTCTGCAATTGTCTGATTATCATTTCCACCTTGCTCTGCTGTGCTTACCTCAACACTCAACAGATTGAAACAGTTATGCAATGACAGGGATGGCTCCCCTTCCCATAGGCACCTCTTCTGTGTCCTTCACCTGTCCATCACTCTCTTATCTACCAATTATTTGAGGGAGTGGAATTGCATGTGGCTCTCTCAGTCCCCAGTAAGATCAACTCCTCAGTCCCCTAACTTCTTTCTTTGGCACAGCTAGCTCAGCAGTGAGTGCTGCTACTCTCGTGTAAGGACAGCATCCTTTATACAGGAACCCTTCCTGAAGATGGTCACTCTGCATACTTTAAAGCTGACTACCCTTGTACAACCCTAGCAGACTACATTCTCTCCCCTAAGTGTTACCCTATAATTTTCTATATCTCAGCAGTTCCCCCTTTTTCTGCCCCTGCCTCCTTCTGTGCATTTCTAGCTGCAAGCACATTCAGTGTACCCCCTTCAAGCATGTACAGTATACAGATGGCTAAAAACTTCCCTTCTTAATCCCTACCAATTGTTCTCTGTTCATAACTTATTTAGAGTTCCCAAAATATAGTTTTACTGCTGAAAACCACAACCCTTGCCCTTACTTCCAAAAGATTCCCTCTAACAGGTAGAACTTTCTAAAACAGACCAATTTGTGCCAACCTACACCTGTACTACAGTTAGGATTCTTTGTTATCATTAGGATTCTTTGGTATCATGCTTACTGTATACACAGTAGCTCCACAATAGATTTTCCACCTGTAACCCCTTTGTTACCCGGGGTTACTAGAATCCCAGTAAGACCTACTGGTAGGTAGGGAAGGCAGCTTGTGAAACTCCAGTTAAATGGGTTTCACACTGTCTCACTCTGTCCTCAGTCACAGCTGAGACTGGAGAGATGACATCATTATAGAATTGTTACAGCTGCATGAGCCACATTTGGAATCTTCAGCTCAGAGTAGTTCTAGAACCTTGGGAATTTGAAAAGGCAGTCTTCCGTTTGTCCTTAAGCAAGAAGGAAGCATTATTGTGCAGTGTGATTTCTCTCTCAGAGAAAAAGTATTCCGTTTGTCCTTGAGCAAGAAGGAAGCATCAGACTGTAGTTTGAGTTTTGCCTCCACACAGAAGGAAGTTTTTCTGTGTTTCACCATTCTTCAAGTGGTGGAGACCGTCCCCTCAGTCTCAGTGCCCCCTCCCTCCGGGGCAGGGTAGGACAAGGTCTCTGTGGGTTCCAGGGGCAATCTCCTTTTCCCACTAAGGAAAGAAGCTGCCTGAAATTACTTTGTCTGTTTGGGTATACAGAAAAGGTTAAAGGACTTCACCTGTGGGGCCCTGCAATGATTGGGTGAGTGTTTGGCTCCAGTTTAAGGGGCAAACAACTGTTTTTTCAGTCAGAAAATGTTATTGGGGACTGCTGTTTGGGAGGACAATATACACTAGGACGAACAAATGGAGCAGTCAATTCAGTTTCAAGTTTCAAATGGTTTTATTGGGGACTGCTGTTTGGGAGCACTATATACACTAGGAAGTTCAAATGGAGCAGTCAGTTTAAAGTTTAAATGGATTTAGAGTTCACAGTGTAGGGGGTGCATCAATTCATCCACCATGCAATCTACATGTTACAGTCTTAAAGTTTCTGTGTGTTCAGAGAAATGGCCGGGTATGGGCTGTGGAAGCTGGAGGTGGATAAATCCCCATCTTTAGTAACCAGGTCCACCTCTATGGATTTCTTCTGTTTTTGCTACTTGCCTCATGCGCTTGGCCAGTAATGGAGTGGGTACCCAGACATGGGTCACAACTTGAAAATCTCTCTAGGATTCGATGACTTCAAGTGGTGTGGGGAGCCACAGGATGGGAACATTACTCCTTGTAGGATGGGAGTCTCTCTGTTTGATGGGAGTTTCGAATTGGAAGTACGAAAACAAAATCTCTCTAGGAGTCGATGACTTCAAGTGGTATTGGGAGCCACAGTTGGGAGCCTCCTTGTGTGATGGGATGTCTTTCCAAGTAGAGTTTGGGTTCATTCGCCAAGTGGACTGTCAGTAGAGGTGCCGGCAGGGGAGCCGGGCCAGTTGGGCTGTGTATCCAATGTGCATGTGAAGTCCGGGCTGAGTGCCTGGTGGGTCCAAAGCCAAACAACTGTTGAAGTGTTCATTCCTCAAATGGACCGCTGTGTTTAACCTCTAATCTGCATTACAGTTACGTAGCCCTGTGGGGGACCATACAGAGCTGTGTTTATGTTCAGTGAGTTAATAAATAAAGCCACACTGAAAAATCCCAATTCTGGTTCTGGACATTACAGTTATTGCTTCCTGTAGTTGGATTTACTTGGGTACCCCTATGCAGAGTAGTCAAACCTAGGCCTCTTGTGCCAAGTAGCCTCATCCTTCTCCAAACCCGTAGATACACACTCCCCACCAGGTATTGCTGCCAAATGCCAACAGCATGCCACCTGTCATTGTTTTGGTAAAAGGAGAGGGGTGAGGAGGCTTACACACCTGTTCTTCTTAATAGAAACATTGAAGTTGTCAGCAGATAAGGACCTCTTGGCCCACCTGCTCTGCCCAGTTTGTCCCTGCTTATACTGTCATCACAGACCTTATCTGAACTCTGGCTACTTACCCCCCTGTACACATTTTTGCTAGGATTCTTTTGTGCCTATCCCATGCATACCTGAAGCCTACCACTTCTTTTGCTCCCACCACCTCCACTCATAGACTGTTTCAGGTGCACACCACTCTTTCAGAGAAGAACGTCATCACTTTCCTCCTAAACTTTCCCCCTTTCAGCTTCATTGCATGCCCTGTTTCCCTGGTGCACCTTCTCCTCTGACAAATATCCCCCTCCTGTACCTTGTTCAACCCAAGTAATATGTCTCTGGCATGCCCCCCCCCCTTTCAAGGTGTATATTATGAGATCCCTCAGTCTTTCCTTATAGGGCTTTAGATGCAAACCCTGCACCATTTTAATTGCCTCCTATAGATAGCCACCATCTGTCTATGTCCTTCCTCAGATGTGGTTTCCAGAACTGGACACAATACTCCAGGCTGGATCTCACCAATGATTGATACAGTGGCAATACCACCTCTCTCCTTGTGCTGGTGATTCTCCTCTCTTTTTTTCAAGTTCACATTTATTGTTCAAGTATTCAAGTGTACATAACGTAAAGACAGACATAATCAAAGATCACCATAACACCCCCCCCCCACCCACATGGACAATTGCCAACCCCAAGGTTTAGATTACATTAGTTATTAGCCAAATTTTTTTAAGGAAAGAAAATTTAAATTATTCTTTAAAGTAAAAAAGTAATACATTTGTCAGACAGTTTCAATTTTATAATTTCAACTGTAGTGGATACAGCAATTGAATTGCAGCCCAAGATGGACATAGTTGTTAATAAGGTTCTTAAAAATTCCTAAAGAGTTTCTCCATACTCACTGTGCTCCTTAAATTATTACGCCATGTGTTGTAATCAAATTGTGGCATTTGTGGAGTATTCCAGTTGTCTAATAACATACGCTTTGTAGTTATTGTAGCTACAGTGACAATACAGTTTTGTTCTTTGGTTAATGAGAGATTGAAAAAATCATTTAAAGTAAGTACATGAAACGTTAGGGGTATTTCAATATGGAAAATCTCTTTTAAGTAATGGACTGTATTTTCCCACCAGTTCATTGCATAAGAGCATTATCATATCTAGAGATACATATTACCTTTTTCCCCACAGGTATACCAATAGTCTGAAGTGTTCCTTACTCCCATTTTATATACTCTATTGATAATGACGTATACTTGTGATATAAATTTGTATTATATAATTTTATCCTTTGCATAATAAAAAATCTTATGTATTTTCCCATACTTCACCCCACACTTTGCATTTTATATTTATGCTTCCTTCTTGTTGCCATTTTACTCTGGTTGTATTCTTTAGGGTGTCCACTGTCTTTTGTGTTTGTTTATTACAATTGTATGAATTTTACTGATTGTTTTATTGTTATAGAACCCTAAAATTATATTGTCTAAGAAAAACTGATTCTTCTGGTCTGTAACATCTGTCATTTGTGTAATATTTTGAGTTTTTTTTTATACAGATAGCTTATTTGTAGATACTCCATCCAAGTAAACATTATATGGGTGTTCTTTTGTTGTAATTGGGAAAAAGTTATTAATCCCTCATTTTCAATCATTTGTTTCCAATATTTAATATTACTATTGTACAGTTTTCTAATTAAAACTTTATTCAGATTTGTCATTTTCTTATTGTTAATATTCATTGCAGTTGGAGTACACGTCCAGGATATTTCCATTAAATGTTTCTGTGTCAGATACTTAAGTGTGTGACATATCTAAAAATGATTGATCTGGTGCAGTGTCATAGATATGTAGATTAAACATTATTCCATATAGAAACATAGAATTTGACAGCAGATAAGGATCACTTGGTCCACCTAGTCTGCCCATTTCCCTACCTAATGGATAAGCTGCAGATCGTAGTTAACCAACAGCCTACTTCCTCCTACCCCCGCTAGAATTGCCTTATGCCTGTCCCATGCATTCTTATATACCCCCATTGTTTTTGACTCTATGACCTCCTCAGGAATGCTGTTCTATGCATCTACAACCCTCTCTGTGAAGAAATACTTCCTCACATTACCTCTGAGCCATCCCCCCTCTATCTTCAAATTGTGTCATCTTGTTCTTGCACATCTCTTTTTCTGAAAGATGCTACCTTCTTGGACTTTGTTGATTCCCTTGAGGTATTTGAAAGTTTCTATCATATCCCCCTCTCCCTCCTTTCCTCAAGGCTATACATCTTAAGCTCCTTTAGTCTTTCTTCATATGTCTTCTGGTGCAGTCCTTGCACCATTTTGGTTGCCCTCTTTTGGACAGCCTCCACCCTGTCTATGTCTTTGTGGAGATGGGGTCTCCAGAACTATACACAGTACTCCAGATGTGGTCTTACCAACTGTCTGTACAGAGGGCCAACAACTTCCTGTTTTGTACTGGTTTTGGCTTTCCCTATACATCCCAGTATCCCCCCAGCCCTCCTTGCCGCCTTCTCACATTGC
This sequence comes from Neoceratodus forsteri, assembly GCA_016271365.2. Classification (NCBI taxonomy): domain Eukaryota; kingdom Metazoa; phylum Chordata; order Ceratodontiformes; family Ceratodontidae; genus Neoceratodus; species Neoceratodus forsteri. The sequence continues at coordinate 1,358,258,632 of CM057459.1, forward strand.
TTGCCCACCTTTAGGTCATCTGATATGACTACCCCCAGGTCCCTTTCCATTTTTGTTGTTGTCAGTATCTCACCCCATTGTGTACTCTTGCTCTGGGTCTTTATTTCCCAGGTGCATTGCTTTGCACTTCTTTGCATTGAATCTAAGCTGCCATACATTTGGCCATTCCTCCAACCTTGCCAAGTCCCTTTTCATCCTTTCCACCCCACCTTGCGTATCAGCTCTGTTGCAGATCTTTGTGTTATCTGCAAAGAGACATACTTTCCCTTCCAGTCCCTCTGCAGTGTCACTTATAAAGACATTTTAAAGGACCGGCCCCAGTACTGAACCCTGCGGTACCCCACTAGTTACCCTCCTTTCTTCACTGTGGACTCCATTTACTACTACCCACTGTGTTCTGTTGTCCAGCCAGTGTTTTACCCAGGCTACCACCCTGAGACCCACTCCCAGGCTGGCTAATTTGTTTATTAATCTTTTGTGTGGGACTGTGTCAAATACCTTGCTAAAGTCTAGGTAGGCCTTGTCCACAGCCCCTCCCTTGTCTACTACTTTGGTCACCCAGTCAAAGAAATCAATTAGATTTGTCTGACATGACCTTCCTTCTGTGAATCCATGCTGCCTTGGGTCCTGTGCCCCACTGGCCTCTAGGCACTCAACAATTCTTTCGTTCAGAAGTGATTCCATAATTTTCCCTACCACTGATGTCAAACTGATAGGTCTGTAGTTTTCTGCCTCTGTCTTGCTCCCACTTTTGTGAAGGGGAATCGCATCCACCCTTCTCCAGTCCTCAGGTACCACACCATCCTCCCATAATTTATTTAAAAGGGTAGTCAGTGGTGTTACTAGTTCTTTCCTTAGTTCTTTTAGAATTCTGGGGGTGAATTCCATCAAGCCCCATTGCTTTATCCACCTTCAGTTTTAAGAGTTCTTTCAGAACTTTTTCTTCTGGGAAAGGACTAATATCAACCCCCCATCCAGAGTGCTTCTATTGACTGGTTTAGGTATCTCCCCTGCTTTTCCATTGTGAATACTGAGCAGAAATATTTGTTCAATATCCCTGCTTTTTCAATGTCGCTCTCTGCCCAACCACCTTCCTCTTTATTCAGCCTCAGTATCTCTGCCTTCATCTTTTTTTGTTCCCTAATGTACCTATAAAAGGTTTTATTCCCCTTCTTAACCAAGTTGGCTATCTTTTCTTCGGTTTGGGCCTTTTCTATTCTGTCTTTCCCGCTTCCTTCTGCTTTAACTGGTACAGTTCTCTGTCCTGCTCCTTCTGTGTTTCCTTATACTTCCTGAATGCTATCTTTTTCTCCCTTACCTTCCCTGCCACTTCTTTTGAGAACCATAGTGTTTTTTTTCTTTCATTTTGATTTGTTTATTTGCTTCACACAAAGGCTTGTTGCCTTTGTGATGTCAGTTTTGATGTTTCCCCATTGTTTCTCCACCCCGCCTTCTTGCTTATTTGCTAGTGCTTTTCTGAGGCACTCTCCCATTTTGACAAAATCAGCCCTTCTGAAGTCCAGTACCTTCACTTTTGTGTGGCTTGACTCTACAGCTAAGTTTATTGTGAACCACACTGTTTGGTGATCACTTGTTCCCAGATGGCTACCCACTTCAAAATCAGAGATCCTCTCTCCATCCCCATTTGAGAGTATCAGGTCTAAGATTGCTCCCTCCTGAGTGGGTTCCAAAACTAGCTGTTTGAGGCATGCCCCCTGTAGGGTATCGAGAATGGCCCTGCTCTTGGATGTGGCTGCAGCAAAGGTGCTTCAGTTAAGATCTGGTATATTCAGGTCCCCCCATCAGCAATATCTCCCCTTTCTCTGCCATCCCAAGGATGCCTTCTATCATTTCCTTGCCCATTTTTTCCCCCTGAGATGGGGGTATTTATACAACCCCTGTGAGGATTCTGGAGCCATTTCCAGTCTCCAGGGTGACCCACAGTGCCTCCTCTCCTCCCTGTTTACCCTTTAATTCTGTTGCTATGATCCCTTTCCTTATATAGAGAGCTACTCCTCCTCCTCCTCTTCTTCCCATCCTGTCCCTCCTATAGATTGTGTACCCTGGTATGTTGAGATCCCAGTCATGGTTCTCTGTGTACCATGTTTCTGTGACTGCCACAATATCCAGGTATCCCTCTTCCATCAAGGCCACCATTTTGGGGAGCTTTTTACCTAGTCTACGGGCATTGGTACTCATTACCCTCCATTTTTTATGGCTTTATTTCTTTTTGCCCCATTCGTGTCCTTACTGCCTTTGTCTTTTGCTCCATTTACCCCTGCCCTTATCCCTATCGACTGCTCTATCTTGGTGTTTACCTCACTAACTTATATAACCATCTATTAGAAACTTATGCTCATTACTTATGTCAAATGTATTATAAAACTGTGACATTTCTTTCTCTTTTCCTTTTTCCCCATTTCAGAAAGTTCTGAATTTGGGACAGTTTAACAGATTGGTAATATGTACTGGGATCTGGGCATCCGAGGCCTCCATTTTCCTTAGGAGTACTAAGTATATGCCATACTATTCTAGATGTTCCTTCACTCCACAATATTTTCTTAAAGAGAACCTTAAAAGTATTTATTTTAGTTATAGATATAGCTCCAATATTCTCCTGATATAGGTAAAGTAGGTGTGCTAAAATCTTTGGGTGGGATATTCAGACTGCACCAGGCAGGGGCGCAAGCCTGGGCGCAACGCAACTGGGATGAGCCAAGGCATGGTCTGGGCGATAGTCAATGGTGCTGCACCATGGCTCAGCACCATTGAATATGGCACTGAGGGCACACGCACTGCACATGGTGCAGTGGCACTGTGCCAGTGTAAGCAGCAGCAGGGGAGCAGGGGGCTGTGCCAGTGCAAATGTGGTTGCGCTAGGTGCAGCAAGGGTGATATTCAGCCGTGAACATGCAAATGAGTCCATTATGTATGCAAGGCACAAATGGGGCCATTTGCGTGTCATTATGGCCCCATTTGCATGTGGTGTGCTGATCCCTTGTGGCTTGCACCTGGTACCCTGCCAGGCTGCAGCCATTGGGGACCAATGCCCCCTGCCCCTTGGTGGGCAATGCGCCCCATCACCTGATCATGAGCATATGTCTAAAATATTCCTGGTGGTCCAGTGGACCTGATCCCCTGCCCAATTGTGGGCATAGTACTTAAACATCCCTGGTGGTCCAGTGGACCCGATCCCATGCCCGATCCCAGGCATATGAAGAATTATCCCTGGTGGTCCAGTGGTACCCTCTCTCCCTCCCCATCCACCCACTGAGTCCTGCCACCCTACAACCTCCCAGTCAGTGGTGGGTGGCAGCTCCCAGTCTGCAAGCCGCCCATCCACCCGTCGACTGACAGTGTACAGTACGGCTGTATGCCTTTTGGCCCACTGTGTGGGCCAATGGGTGTGCAGACCATACTGTACTACACAGTCCTGAAATGAGAATGAACCATTCACATTTTGGGACTGTGTAGTACAGTATGATCTGCATGCCCATTGGCCCATGCAGTGGACCAATAGATGTACAGCCGTACTGTACAGTGTCAATCAGCGGGCGGCCAGGTGGCTTGCGGGTGGGGAGTTGCTGCCCGCCGCTGACCAGGGGGTTGCAAGGTGGCTGGGCTCAGTGGGCTGGTGAGGAGAGGGAGTACCACTGGACCTCCAGGGATAATTCTTCATGTGCCCATGATCGGTCAGGGAATCGTGTCCACTGGACCACCAGGGATATTATTCTACACTTATGCCCATGATCAAGCAGGGAAGTGGGTCCACTGGACCACCAGGGATATTATACATATATATATGCCCACAATCAGGTGAGCGGGGCACGATGCCCGGACTGTGTCCCGTGAGGTTGGGTGGCCACCCACAGCAGGCGGCTGCCATATCGCACCCAGCAATACAGCAGACTGCCTGTGGGTGTCCTCCAACATATTCCTGTTTTTGACAGGCACATCTTTGCATCCCCCTGTGTGGCACAAGGTGGGTTTGTGCCTGCATATGCACCACACATCCCGGGCTGAATATCGGGATGTGCAGCATATGCATGGGCACACCCCCCCAAACATGGCGCCATTATTGGTGCACCTCGGTACATTGGGGGTTGTGCTGCGCAACCTACCCCTTTGAATATTGCAATGGTGTGATCAGTATTGTGTATGGTGCAACACTGTTGCGCCATGTGCAACCCCTTTGAATAACCCACCCATTATGTTTTTATTATTTCTATTCTGCCCCATAGGGAAAAAGAAACACTCTGCCATCTGTCTAGCACATCTGCTATTTTGATTTTACTCTTTTCAATGTTTTTAATGATTGTATATGTAACATCATTTGTTAGAACACTCAAATATTCAGTTTCATTTTTGCTTTTTAATATCTTTGGTTATGTGCTCTACTGTAGTAGACAACTCTGTAACTGACAAAATGACAGATTTTTTTTGTTAAGTAAATCCAGACAGAAGGGAGTATCTATCCAATCCCCCAAATAAAGTAGGAAAAGAACTAACTGGTTCTTTCAGTAAAGCCCGTATATCATTGGTGTACACATTTAGTTTTATTATTTCATTCCCCATTGCTAATCTTTTAATTTTCTCATTTTTACTGATGTGAATCAGAAAGGATTCCAATGCAAATATAAAATGTATACGGGAGAGTGGACAACCTTGTCTTACACCGTTATGCATAATTATGGGTCTAGTGCAATACTGAGTTATCTTAAAACTGATTTTAGGATTAGTGTAGAAGGCTTTTATCATAGTTATGAACTGGCAGGAAAAGCTTGTACAGTGCCACCGGACATTGAAGCATGAACTGCCAGCTTATCAAATCAAAAGCCTTGGTGGCATCTAATGCTATTGCCATACATTCTCCCACAGGAGTTTTATAGACTACATAAATGCTTGGACTTTTTTATACCTTCAGATATGGTTCTTCCTTTAACAAAACCAGATTGGTTTTGATGGACCAACCTTAATGTAACTTCTTCCTATATTCTTTTGACTATGATTTTTGCTATGATCTCATAATCTGTATTCGTTAAGGCAATTGGTCTATAACTTTCTGGTAATAGAGGGTTTTTATTATTTTTAGATATTAACATTACTGACGCATTTATAATGGTACAGTAGATGAAATTTTAGAAGTATCAACAATATCTGTTGTCAGTTTTTGTGTACATGGGGATAACAATTCTCGAAATGCACAATAAACTTCTGAAGTTAGTCTATCATTACCTGGTGTTTTGTTTTTTGGAAGTTGTTGTATGATAAAATGTAGTTCTTCCTGTATTGTAGATTGCCATTGTGTCTGTAATTTTGGTATTTCTATTTCTGACAAATATTCCATTATTTTGTTTGTACTGTCTGTCACTGTTTGTTGATATATTTTTGTAAAGTATTCTATAAAAATGCCTCCTATATCCGTATGCTCTGTATGAGTGTTCCCTAGCTTGAATACCTACTATCGTTCTTTATTCTATTTCCTTTTTAACCATGTGAGCAAGTAATTTGCCTGATTTACACCATTATAATAAAAATTATGTTTCAACATTCTTATTTGTCTCTTCATAGTATCATTTAAAAATTCTTTTAACTGTAAGTTTTTTTTAAGGAAGTTTCCCCATTCATTATCTGCTTATGTAATTCTTTGTATCCCTTTCTAGCCATTGCATTTTTTCCTTTTCCTGTTTTTTATGTTTAATTTCATATGAAATAATGTAAGCTCTCAAAGTAGCTTTAAAAGCACCCCGTATATCTGATACATTAAGGGAATCATTATAATTAAAATACAAAAATTCTTGTATAGTAGCTGATATGTGTTCTATGCAGTCAAGGTTTCTTAATAAAGCTTTCCTAGCTTAGTTAGCTTAGTTAGGGAGGCAGTATAGCACAATTGTTTAAGGCTCTGAGCTGCAAATCTGGTGACATCCAGCAGACCAGACCTGGGTTTGAATCCCACAGCTTCCACTTACATACTGTGTGACCCTAAGCAAGTCACTTAACTTCCCTGTGCTCCCAGGTTGCACCTGTAAAAAAGCTTTCAGCTTAGTGTGCTACTCCTGGTTAAACATCTAAATAAATAAAGCTTTACTGAATCTTCATACAGCAAACTGCCATTCTCCATATACAGCTGGCAGTTGCTCTCTCCATCCCTCCCTCCCCTATTCCTTACCCACCTCCTGCCATTTCCCTTGTCTCTTGTGCTCTGTGTAAGTACAAAGAACTTTCTCACCTCCTCAACTTTTTTATTATAATTTCAAAGTTATTTAGGAAAATTCTGCTAGCTAGCAGCCCTCTAGACATTTACTGGTGAGGACTGGTTTTATTTTTTAGCTATAAGTGAGTTAGTCTGGGTAGTGTTGAGGTACTGTGTAGGATAAATAGTGACAAGCAAGGGTTGGAAAGTGAAGTGCTGCAGAGCTAACATTATTTTCTTTGTAGAATCTGTTGTATTTTGTTCAGTTGATTTTTATACTTTTCAAATCTAGAACTATTTCCATGGTGCTCATGAACTATGTCAGTCAGAAACTAAATGTTGTTCCAACCATCAGGAATCATCTGTTGGGAACTTGTGCTGAGGGGCAGAGTTCCTTGAGGAGTAATACAGTTGAAGATCGAGGAGTAACACTACTGAGCAGTTACTGTGGTGTGGAGAATCTGAACTAGAGTGGCCATAGACCAGCTGAACTGGCATGCTGGGCATAGCTGAAGAGATGGCAGTGGCAGAGCTGAGTGAGTTTTGTTGGTTAACTGTGGACTGAATAGCCCAAACATGGACTATCTTATTTTTTTAATTTGGTAATTTGGATACAACCTTTGAGTATATACTCTTTTACAAAGGTTCCACGTCAGGATGTAAAACAGCAGAGACATAACAAAAACTTAACAGCTGACACAAAACATAAGATTGCTATGTAATACAGAATATAGATAAATAATACATTTGAGTAACCTAGACAACTGAAATTAAACAGAGGGAGGAGAGTCCCAATTAGCAACGTACGACATAGCCGCCCCGGGGGGGCCTGTCAAGGTTGAGTATCAGAAAGGGTAGGAGAAGAAAGGGGAGAATGTGAATGAGGTTTACTGATTAGCAAGATGTGGCATAGCTGTCCCAGGGGGGCCTGTCAAGTAGAGTATCGGAAAGGGTAGAAGAAAGAAATGGGGGAGAGTGCAAATGAGGGGTAGATAAGAGACAGATAGTGAGAGAAAGAGAAGAGGACAGAGAGAGGGAGAGAGAGAGAAAGAGATTGGGTGAAGTAGAATATTTGGGGACAGTGTGTAGAAAGGGGAGGTGTTGGGGGTACGGAGTGGAAGAAGTTGGAGGGAGCTTGAGAGGGGGGTGGCAAGGGAATGTAGGTGGGGGTCCAAGGTAGGTAAAACAGTAGGAAAGCTCAGACAGACGAGGAGGGTATCCGGGCTGAAGATGTGGACTTAGGTAAGGGAGTCAGAGGTGTTTAAGATCAGGTATCCAGGTTGAAGATATGGACTCAGGTAAGGCAGTCGCAGGTGTTTGAGTTCAGCAGGTATTGCTTCAGTTTTCTTTTAAAGGACTGAACATTTGTTGTATTAAGAGCTGCAGCAGGGATCTCATTTAGTCATAGTGGAACTCAGTACAAGAAGGATCTTTGTCCTAGGGAAGTTCTACGAAATGAGACATCAAGCTGTGTTGTCACTGTTCTTCGAGTGTTGTATTTGGAGCTTGCTTCCTTTACCAGGTCTGCAATGCCAGTAGGGTTTAGGGAGAGCATGGCCTTTTTCCCTAGCAGTCAAGTTTGGTATCTGATTCCAGATTGAAGTGGTAGTATGTGGGCCAGACCATACAGAGTACAAGTGTGCGTGAAGTGGTCAGCATTTAGCAATAGTCTGCAAGCCTTGTAAAGGATAGTGGCAACCCTTTTGAGGGCTGTATCAGTGGCAGTGCCATAAACCACCAGCCCTAGTCGACCAGGAAGAAGACAGAGCTGGAGACTGAGAGCCAGAGACCTTCAGCAGATAGGCTTTTCTTGTGCCTAAACAGGATCCCTAATTTAGTGTTCATAGCTTTCATTACCATGTCAATGTGCTGAACATATGAGTGGGTATCATTTACAATGACACCCAGGTACTTGAAGGAGTGAACCTATTCTAGTGGGGTAGTCAGATGATTTGTGATTGTTAATTCTGGGCATCTCCTTTTTAGTTGGGGGCTAGAGAGGAGCATTGTCTTGCTTTTTTTGTATTTTAGTAGCAACCTTTGGGAATAGAACCAGGTCTCCAGTTGCTGGAAGGATGATTGTAGCTCGGCCCGTAGGTGCTCTGTGCTAGAGTGACAGCTAAGTAGGACAGTATTATCAGCATATAGAATGACTTTGCAAGTGCAGGCATCAGGTAGGTCATTCAGAAACATACTGAACAGCAGTGGACCCAGGATGGACCCTTGAGGCACCCCTAGCAAGACTTCCTTGGATACAGATATGGAGTGACCTATCTTGATCCTTTGAGACCAGCAGGTTAGGTAGTCCTGGAACCATAGAACGGCATTTGGGGAAACACCAAGGGCATGCAGTTGAGACAAGAGGAATGGGTGGCAGACTGTGTTGAATGCCTTTGTTAGGTCAATGAAGATGGACCCAACAAGTTTTCCCTCATACAATGCCTTATGGACATACTCAAGGAAATCCACCAGTACAGTGTCCATGCTGTGGAGTTTGCTAAAGCCACACTGCTGGGGACAAGACAGCTGGTATTTGTGAATATAGTCAGTAAACTGGTCTGCCACAATCCTTTCCAGTGCTTTGGGGGGAGAGAGGCTAGAACCTCTTGGGTTAGTGTAACTCCAGTCCCAAGCCTGAGTGGGATGAAGCACTGCATACACAGCAGCATGTTTTGGGACAATTCTGCCTTCTAATCTGCTAGACTGCTCTTAAAATGACTGTCATATGAACTGAGCCTCAAAGAGAGTCTTCACATAGCCTGCCAGCTATGGTTTTGTGATGTATTCCACCAGCGAATCCTCCAGTGAGTACTGTTCATTTCCTATTGTTCTGGGATGGTGATGAGCGCACTTTTCTGTCAGCTGTTTTGGCTTATGGTATCCTAGCTGAACTCCAGTATTGCTTGCATGAGATATTGATGAGAGTGCTTCTTTCTGATTGACCTGGTGAGAGCACTGCAGTAGCTGGTGTTCTTCTTTCTGAACATGGTTATAATCCTCAGAAACTTAATTCTGTAAAACTGACTGGTGGACTTATCCTCTGGACTTAATAACATTTTGGATTCTTCTGTTTTGGTTTTGTTTGGTTTATTTTTAATCTAATTTAATTAAGGGTTGTTATTGTTGGGGTGGTATAGGGACTTTAGATAGTGTGTCTGAGCAAGTTTAGGTAAATATTCAGTATTTTATGTTGATGTTTGATGCATGTTTAGGGTGAGATTATATAATATAATCTTTTATTGTTGTGTGGTTTTAAATCTATTGTCTAAGATTGTAGCAGGGATTTTAATACAGTTAGTTATTGCATGATGTGCTGGGATCATAGACCCCCTTGTATTACCTAATCAGCATCCCTGCTGCATGACCTCCACCACTTTATTGACCTCCCTCTTCTAACTACAGCAGTAGGGTATAGTTGTGAGGTAGATATAAATAGGGGGTGAGGTGGGTAGCAGCAGGGTGCTGTGGGTACAGTGGAGGTTTACTGGACTGGGGTGGTTAGGAGCAGGAGGTGCCCTGGGGTCAAATGGAGCCAGGAGAGAGGCCCAGTGTGCTTAGTACTGATCCCCAGGGTTTCCACCAGACTGAGTGGGCAGGTAGCTGGTGGGCCTGCAGTCTCTGTCAGTCCACATCTGGCCATGCTATGCACCAAATTGATGAGACACAAGACTGTAATTATGGTGGATTTGATTTCTTTAGTCAATTTGGATTATATTATGGAGATCTGGCTGGGGGACAATGCCAGGCCAATTTTGGAGGTGTCTGTCCCCTCCAGGTACTCTGTAGTGCATTGCCCGAGGAGGGAATTCAGGGGTGGGGGTGGGGGTGTGGCCATCTGCTTTAGATCCAACTTAAACCTTGCCAGGCATCCAATCAGTTCAACCTTGTCCTTTGTATGTGTGGCAGTGCATACAGTCCAGGTGCAAGTTGCAGGATTCTCATTGTCTACTGTCCTCCAGGATCTAGGCGGATATTTTCTGCAGGAGGTCATGGATTTTTCATCAACAGAGTGTTGAAGTGCCCTAGATGGTTAATTCTAGGGGACTTCAATGTTTGGGTTGATGATTGGCTGGAATGAAGAATATTCACATCTTGGACATAACCTCCTCCAGTTCATTACATCACTGGATCTAGCACAAGCAGTTGCATCTGTGACCCATCACCATGGCCACACGCTGGAGTTGGTGTTCTCACTGGGGCTTGAAATTATGAAGCTTAGGACTGATCAGATCATTTAATCTGATCATTGCATGGCAGAGATCTAGTTTAGGGTCCCCCCTGATGGTCCCTTCTCTGTTGAGATGGACAGCTACTGCCCTTTAAAGGGATCATCCCCCAGAGGGACTACTGGTGATGGCAGACTCATCTGATGTGAGTGCTGCATGTGCAGTTAGCACAGCAAGGTAGTGGTGGCCTATAATACGGCTGTTGCTGGGGTGCTCAATGTCAATGCACCAGTCTATATACGACCTAAATCTTCTTGCTTGAGACTCCCATGGCTTGATGAGGCTCTTAAGGCAATGAAGATCAAAGGTTGGAAGTTGGAGTGTTACTGGTGGAGGACCCGATCCAAGGAGGGCAAACTTGTATTGAGAGCTCACTATTATGAGTATCATGGGGCAATCAACCATAAGAAGGCAGAGCTTCTGTCCAGGGAGATTGCCACAACAAAGACCTAGCTCTTTTGGACTGTGGGCATATTGCTTTATCCTATCTGTCTGCAACTGAAAAGGGCATTTTCAACTGTATTGTATGAAGAGTTTGCTCAGCTCTTCTCTGACAGGGTGTCCTCCATCTGGTCTGGGATCTCCTCAATGGGACAGGATCAGTTCTGCAGTGGTGAACCTAGCAAGCGCATGTGTACTTCCATTGTTTGGGAGGGGTTTCAGCCATTGGGGGTGGCTGAGGTGATGGAGGTGATCTCAAAGAATGGCCTGTTATTGTGAGCTGGACCTGGCTCTGAGGCATTTCCTAGTTGGATGTGCACAGATTGTTGGTCCAGCATTCATCAGGATAATCTAGCATTCGCTCTCAGATGGAGTTTTTCTTGATACCTTCAAGGAGACTTTGGTGAGGCCCTTTCTGAAGAAAACAAAACTCGACCTGATGTCCTAGTGAGTTATCAACCTATCTCCAACCTCCCAATTTGGGGGAAGGTTGTGGAGAAAGTGGTGGCATTGCAGCTCGAAGCACACTTTCTGGCCTTTGACATCTATGAGCTATTCCTGTCTTCATTCAGGGCAAGGCATAGCACCAATATGGCATTGATTAAGGTCCAAAATGACCTCTTCAGGGCTAGGGATGGGGAGACTGGTCAATTCTTGTTTTTCTTAATCTTTTCAAAGCATTTGACATCATGGACCACACTGTGCTTTTGGATCACCTTAGAGAGTATTGTGGACTCACCGATATAGTCATCAACTGGTTTGAGTCCTATCTCTCAGGTAGGAAGCAATGGGTAGTGATGGAGAATTCCTCTCCAAAGCTCCTACCATGTGGAGTTCCTCAGGGTTCGATCCTATTGCCAATGCTGTTCACAGTGTTCATGCAGTCCCTGGGAGAGCTTATTAGATGTTACAATCTGGGCTTTCACTGCTATGCAGATGATAGTCAGCTGTGTATGTCTTTTGCCCAGGAACAAATGGAGCCATTTAAGTGCTAAATAACTGCTTTGCTATGATTCAGGACTGGATGTCCCCTAACTAGCTCATGCTTAACCCAAACAAGACAGAGGTTCTGGTGATTGAGCCTGGTCGTGGGTGTGATGGGAATGCCTCCAGGGTGGTAACAGGACTTGTCCTGAGATCTACCTCATTGATGGTATCCTTAAGGGTGAGAAATCTGGGCATCATCCTGGATGACAGGTTGGCACTTGATGCTCAGGTGTCATCTGTTGTCCAAAGTGGTTTTTACCACTTAAGGAATGTCACCTGGATAAAATCCCTAGTTCTGCCCAAGGACCTGCCCTAACTGTTACACACTTTTCTTACATTTGTCTTGGACTATTGTCATGCTGTCTACTTCAGAGTCAGTGGAGGGAACCTCTGCCAACTGCAGCAAGTGCAGAACGCAGCAGCTAGGTTACATACAGGTCTACCTGGTCTTGTCAAATGACCCTGGTCCTGTGTAACCTGCAATGACTGCCTGTCAGGTGGAGGATCATCTTCAAAGTGGGTTTGCTCACCTATAAGGCTCAGGCCCTAGCTACCTGACAGACCTCTTTACACCTGCCATCCCAGTCCGATCCCTCTGCTCCTCCATTGAGGGCTGGCTAGTGGTTCTGAGGTCCAGGCTGAAAACCTCAGGTGACTGCTCATTTGGGGTGGCTGGCCTGGACCTCTGTAATTCAGTTCCTAGGTCATTGAGGGAGGTGCCCTCAGTAGAAGTATTTATATATCATATTATATTCAATCTCTTTAAGGAATTGTTTCCAGTCTAAATGCAGTTGGTTTTTAATAGTCTATTTATTATTATTGTTTATTTAGATGATTATATATTGTTGAATTTTAGATTTGTTGTATATAATCTTTGTGCAGTCGCATATACATGTACTACCCTGCTTGTTTTAACCATGTAAAGTGTCTAGAGACTCTTAGATTGGATGCCATATAAATAAAAGTTTCCTTACCTTACCTTACTTTCATTGCTGTGTTCTTTGTCTGTCTTTGGGATAATTAAAGCTTTCACCATGGCATGGTCAGATAAATGTATACTTAATATTTCTACTTCTAATATGTTTTGATACATAACAAAGGAATAAAAGATGTAATCTAGTCTGGAGGATGCACCAGTAGAGTTTGAATAAAATGTATATTGCTTAAGTATTTTTTAACCTCCATATATCTACTAGATTTGCAGTAGCTCCGCTATGAATTCTTTTAATATTTTATTTGTTTTCCTGTCTGACTTTGTTGAGGGAGTAGATTTGTCCATTCATAAATCTAGATATTCATTGGAGTCCCCACCTATGATAATGTCAGTTTGCCCTAACTTTTACTATACCAGTTAGTATTTCTGCTAAAAAGGCTGGATAGTTTATGAAGGGTGCATAATCCAAAATGATGTAATGCCTGCCCATAATTGCACACTTTATTAAAATAATCCTGCCATCTTCATCTTGAAATTGGTTTACATACTGTATTTAAAATCTATATTTTTCCTTATCAATATGGCAACTCCCCTACTTTTAGATATCCCTGTACAACGATATAAATATTTTTAAATGTTAATATTTCTTTATCATCTAAGTGTGTTTTCTGTAACATCCAGGTGCTTATATTATGCTTATTTACAGTACATATGTTGGAATTTGTTTCCTTTTTATAGCAGAATTTATATCATTCACATTCCAAGTTGTTAGGGCTAAATTAATTAAATGAAATACCTCAGCAATTTAAGTATATAATTTTTAGTCTATTTGTTTTGAACCTATTGTTACTTGTTTTTATAGTTCTACTGCCACATTTATCCAAGTGATATTGCAAACCTTGCTTTACCTTTCCCGTTCCTTGAAACCAAATCAGAAATAATTTTGAACACTCTTGAAAACTCCTCTGTTTAAGAATGTGTCAGTCAACTTTTTTACCATTAAGGGGAGGTGTTTCATACTATTCATCTTTTCTAAACCATAGAATCTTCTCCACCCCTCACAAAATAGGGACATAAATTTATTTATAAATGGATACACCCTCCCACAGAAGGATAAGAAGCTATTATTTTTCATGAAATAATATATAATCTTATCTCCCAAGAAAAACTAAAAAAAGAAAATTTTTGTTACCAGTCTCCATAATAAAGAAGACTGAAATTGCCAGAGTAGGAAAACACACTAGGGCATTTGGCTGGGAAGCCAAGTTTCAAGATAATACAAAGTCACACATGCCCCCACAATGCAAAGCATCATGGGCTGCATATGCAAATCACCACAGAATGTTATGCTGGTCCAACTTTAAGCAGAAATGCATGGTGCCGAAAGGCCTCTCACACAGTTTGCAAAGGGTGCTAACAGAAGACATAGACACGTGTTTCGTCCTACCAGGACTCATCAGTATGCCTCGTCTGTTTGACACCCCAGTGGAATGGACCAGCTACCCCTGAGGCAGTGTGCCTGGGATATATTGTGGTGAACCCATTAAAATAAAAAACTATTTAAAAGACAAAGAACCTCTGTGCATAAACACTGAGGCAAGGGTTACCCAAAGGGCATTTGGCTGGGAAGCCAAGTTTCAAGAAAATACAAAGTCACACATGCCCCACAATGCAAAGCATCATGGGCTGCATATACAAATCACCACAGAATGTTATGCTGGTCCAACTTTAAGCAAAATGCATGGTGCCGAAAGGCCTCTCACACAGTTTGCAAAGGGTGCTAACAGAAGACATGAGACACGTGTTTACGTCCTACCAGGACTCATCAGTATGCCTCGTCTGTTTGACACCCCAGTGGAATGGACCAGCTACCCCTGAGCAGTGTGCCTGGGATATATTGTGGTGAACCCATGTGAGGCATACTGATGAGTCCTGGTAGGACGAAACACGTGTCTATGTCTTCTGTTAACACCCTTTACAAACTGTGTGAGAGGCCTTTCGGCACCATGCATTTCTGCATAAAGTTGGACCAGCATAACATTCTGTGGTGATTTGCATATGCAGCCCATGATGCTTTGCATTGTGGGGGCATGTGTGACTTTGTATTTTCTTGAAACTTGGCTTCCCAGCCAAATGCCCTTTAGGGTAACCCTTGCCTCAGTGTTTATGCACAGAGGTTCTTTGTCTTTAAATAGTTTTTTATTTTAATGGGTTCACCACAATATATCCAGGCACACTGCCTCAGGGTAGCTGGTCCATTCCACTGGGGTGTCAAACAGACGAGGCATACTGATGAGTCCTGGTAGGACGAAACACGTGTCTATGTCTTCTGTTAGCACCCTTGCAAACTGTGTGAGAGGGCCTTCGACCATGCATTTCTGCTTAAAGTTGGACCAGCATAACATTCTGTGGTGATTTGCATATGCAGCCCATGATGCTTTGCATTGTGGGGGCATGTGTGACTTTGTATTTTCTTGAAACTTGGCTTCCAGCCAAATGCCCTTTAGGGTAACCCTTGCCTCAGTGTTTACACAGAGGTTCTTTGTCTTTTAAATAGTTTTTATTTTAATGGGTTCACCACAATATATCCCAGGCACACTGCCTCAGGGGTAGCTGGTCCATTCCACTGGGGTGTCAAACAGGCAGGGCATACTGATGAGTCCTGGTAGGACGCAAACACGTGTCTATGTCTTCTGTTAGCACCCTTTGCAAACTGTGTGAGAGGGCCTTTCGGCACCATGCATTTCTGCTTAAAGTTGGACCAGCATAACATTCTGTGGTGATTTGCATATGCAGCCCATGATGCTTTGCATTGTGGGGCATGTGTGACTTTGTATTTTCTTGAAACTTGGCTTCCCAGCCAAATGCCCTTTGGGGTGACCCTTGCCTCAGTGTTTACGCACAGAGGTTCTTTGTCTTTTAAATAGTTTTTATTTTAATGGGTTCACCACAATATATCCCAGGCACACTGCCTCAGGGGTAGCTGGTCCATTTCACTGGGGTGTCAAACAGACGAGGCATACTGATGAGTCCTGGTAGAACGAAACACGTGTCTATGTCTCTGTTAGCACCTTTGCAAACTGTGTAGAGGCCTTTCGGCACCATGCATTTCTGCTTAAAGTTGGACCAGCATAACATTCTGTGGTGATTTGCATATGCAGCCCATGATGCTTTGCATTGTGGGGCATGTGTGCTTTGTATTTTCTTGAAACTTGGCTTCCAGCCAAATGCCCTTTGGGTAACCCTTGCCTCAGTGTTTACGCACTAGAGGTTCTTTGTCTTTAAATAGTTTTTTTATTTTAATGGGTTCACCACAATATATCCCAGGCACACTGCCTCAGGGTAGCTGGTCCATTCCACTGGGGTGTCAAACAGACGAGGCATACTGATGAGTCCTGGTAGGACGAAACACGTGTCTATGTCTTCTGTTAGCACCCTTTGCAAACTGTGTGAGAGGCCTTTCGGCACCATGCATTTCTGCTTAAAGTTGGACCAGCATAACATTCTGTGGTGATTTGCATATGCAGCCCATGATGCTTTGCATTGTGGGGGCATGTGTGACTTTGTATTTTCTTGAAACACACTAGGCTGTAGCTGTCATCACAATCCCAGTTCCCCCCACCATTTGCATTTAAACCTTCATTTTTAAATTACATATGTAAAAATACAGGCTCTAATGCTTAAGTTAACATCTTGAAAAAAATCAAAATATTTGCGGAATTCTTTAATGTAAGACCTTGTATGCATCTTCAAGATTATCTTAAATAACCCCCTCTGTCCATTCAGTATCAATTTAAGTTTAGCTGGATGTGTGAAGGAAGATTTCATGTGGTTTCTCCACAGCAGGGAGCTTAAAGAAGCAAACTTTTTCCTTGCTTGAACAATCTCATGGGGTAAATCATGGAATACAGTTATAACTTTTCCCTTAAGTTCTATTTGTTTTTTGTAGACAGCAGACACTAGTCAGTCCTTGTCTTCAGTTTTTGTTTCAGTTGACTCTCACAGAGGTGCTGTGGTGACATCGGTGGCAAGGAGAGGAGCTTTTGTTTCCACCACAAGGATTGGCCACTGGGTCACTACTGGCTGCATTGGCAGCAAAAGGGGACTGCGCTAACATTGTTGGAAGAAGGAGGGGATGACTTCATCAGTCGCAGAGGTGATCAGTCAGGCCCCAGGGTGGGCTTTTTGACTGGTGGTCGGGCAATAAATAACCAAGCCCGGCCACAAAAGAAAGCACTCACAGAGGAGCTGTGGTGACTGGAGGAGGCTGCATCAGTGGCAAGGAGAGGAGCTGTTGTTTGTCTCGGCCACCTTCCCTGGCCCCGACCTCTATTAAATGGCATTAGGGGGTGGAGCAAGCTAAGAGTTCATGGCCAAGGGCAGGGCTAATGGGGGTGGGATCTGTGTGTGATCTGGGTTGGGTTACAAGCCTACAGCCTGTAGTGTTGACTTTTGAAATGTTGTTTCTGCTATGTTGATATTTGATTGAATTGTTGTTTTTGCTATTTGTTTGGTAGCATATTTCCACACTCTGCAGGGTTTTTCTCTGTTCAAGTAGCCTGCCCAGAGGGCATGGGGGGGCAATATGAGCTCCTGCATGGTTAGGACAATAAGGATTGGACAACAGACTTGGAGGGAAGTTGCAGTGGTATGGGGACAGGGATAAAGCTTGATCCCCAGATCATGAGGGCAGGCATCTCTGGAAGCATGGTGGAGTGTGTAGGGTGTGGGTCAGCCTTGGTACTATCCTGGCCTGGAGGATTGGAGGATGCATGGTGTGCTGATAGTTGGCACAACTAAAGGAGGAGGTAAGGTGGTTAAGATGGGCATGGGGTAGGGCAGGAGTGAGGGGAGGTGGGGAAATAGGATGCTCTGCTGTGGGTGGAAGATGCAGGAGAACAGAAGGGGGAAGAAGGGGGAAGTTGTAGTGAGTCCAGGAGTGGCACCTGAAAAGGGCAGTAGCAGTCAGGAGAGGGATGGCAGGGGCACAGGGAAGCACACAAGAGGGGAGGAGGGTGTAGAGGTGGACATTATGGGGAAGAGGGAAATTTCAGTGGGCATGAGTAGTAGTAGTAGTCCTGAATGAGAAAAAGGCCAAAGGCCTGGTAGGTGGTTGGAAGAAAAGGACTGGGGTATGCACAAAAGAAAGCTGAAGGGGGGGGGGCATGCTGGGTGGGGAAATCAAGACCGTAGGCATAGAACATAACAACAGATTTCCACCTCTATTACAGATGAACATGGGGGAGGGTGATGAATCTGGAGCAGAAGAGGCTCCAGAAGGGGCAGGAATATTGGGCGTAGTGGAAAATTCCACAGTCAGGAGCAGTGGGGTAGTTCCCTTGTGTGGGGACTCAGAGGTGGTGGGGGTGCAGTAAATAGAGGGCAGAGCATGAGGGAGGTTGGGAGGGAGAGGAGGGTTGGGGGTGAGGGCACCTGGGGTAAGGGAGGAGAGTCGGGATCAGCATGGGTGGGGGAGCTTGGAGTAGAGAATCCCTGGGAAGGGTAAAGGAGAACCAAGTGGGGGAGGAGGGTGTAGCACAAAGGGATAGGAACAAGCAGGGATGCAGCATGGGGAAAGAGAAAAAATGGAGGATGGCAAGGGGGGAAAAACAAGTCCCCCTGTGGGGCAGGGGGGATAGACCAGTGGGGCATAACAGGAAGGGTGGAGTCTAGGGAAGGCAGGTCAGTGAGGAGAAATAGCTGGAACAGGAGGGACAGTGCAGCATTTGGTACTCGGATGGGGGGGAATGGCCAGCACTGAGATAGGGGTTGTGGCCAGAGAAACTGAAGAGGTAGGGGGTGAGAAGGGGGCAACAGGTATAGGGAACAGACCTAAGGGAAAGGAGGCAGTTAGAGTGCTCCTGTTGGGAGACTCTATGATTAGGGGTATTAAGTGGGATGGGTGGGGGGGAGGGAAAACCCTGTGGTATCATGGTTAAGAGTATATCCTATGTATCTCTATAGACATGTCCTGCTAAGCGTTCCTATTTTGTACATATAATGCTTCCTGAATCTGTAATCTGACTGTACCTACATCTTGTTGGCCTATGTATGTTAACTTTATTTCCTGTACTCTCCTGGGTTGTACCTGAAAATGGGCAATTGTCTTGTCTAGTGTACTTTCCTGATTAACAAAAGCTAAATAAATATATGTCTTGGCAGTGCATGAGGCCAAGCACTTGGTCTATGCTCTGGGGAAGGATTGTGGAGGAACTCCTCATATATTAGTGCACCTGGGCACACAAGATGTAGAGGGAAACTGTGCTAGAGATTCAGACAAGGTTCTGGGAGCTAGCTAGGGTCTGTCATGCTGTAGGGTGCTCGGTCTCATTCTCAGAGATCTACTGGTGTGTAAAGCCAGTGTGAGGAATAAACAAAAGATGAGAGAGGTTAATGAGTGGTGTGAGGCCAGGGGGTATGGATTGGTGGGGACCTGCTTTCCCTTTTAACAGTACATTAGTAAATTTTTGGTATATGCTCCCCGTACCCCCTGCCTCTTTATATCTCCCTTTTAACTAATTGGCCCCCTGTGCCCTTCTTGAACTGCTACTTCACCCTGCCACAAATAGGGTGTCTCTTGGTTTCCTACCTGTAGTTGCTACCTGTCTCATTTACTCCCATCAATTACCTTTTACCCTATCACTTATAGCTACCTATACAGCATGATAGTAAGAGTATTCCACACTTAAGAGCACCTTATCTTTTCCTGTCAGTTCGACTGAGACCCCTGCTTGCCTGTATTTCCTTCAGATGCCTGTGGATGTCTAAAATACCTTTTACTTGTTTCACGCCTGTTCTGTTCCACTCAAGCTGTGGAACTCAAGCGTGATGGGTCATGCTGGTAGTGTATTCTTTTATTCAGGACTTAGTGCTTCCTTGTGGCTCCTAATTGCCTGTGGGAGGTCATGTGAGGCTCCAAAGGCTGCCTCTCACAGCCAGTGATCCAGATAGCCTCATCTTCCCTCCCGACCTCCAAACCCTCTCTCCTCAAGGTAATTCAAAAGTATGTACTGATAGTGAAATACAGCTCTTGTTAGATGATCCGGTCCTTCTTCCCCACTCCTTAAATTTCCACTCCTTCTTGCCTCTGCACTGAACATCGATGTCTTATGCAAAGGTCCATTTCTCCTGTACAGAAAAACATTTAAGCCTTGGATAATAAATACTGATACCCTCTGTGTATATATCAGGTACGTCTTACCTTGGATCAGATTGTGTAGTGATCAGAGTCCCTTGCAGAACTTCAGACTACCCTGTGGATGCCCCTTTAGATTACATCCTCCTGCCTCACAGTCCTCACACCTTGAGACTGGTTGTGTGAGGGCTCACATGGCCCTTAGAAAAAATATTACTTGACTGCTAATGCATGACTGGAGCTACAAAATCACATGTCCATGCCCCAACCACAATAGTACCAAATCTGGCTACTGATTGCACTCCTCTAGTCTCCCACAAATCCCTCCCTTCCATACCTCTCAATTGACCCTGATTATCAGGGATGTCCATGATTTTGCCTCAGAAATTTCTTCTGTCCCTCCTAAATGTGACATTTCTGGCACTGAAATGAAATGATTGGAGTCACAGAATAATGTATGCCATTGGTGTTACAGTCTAGTTCTCATTAAGAAAATGATATTCATACTAAGAAGCATATGTACACAGCTTCTGGAACTAATGTTACTATTTTTTCAGATGTGTCCCTGATTTTGGTAATTTGTTCGTGATTATTTTAAGCCTTGCCTCTGATTTGTGATGAGGGAGGCTGAGAGGCATGCTCCCTCCTTCCAGTCTTCCTTCCTGACCACAAGAACTCAATTAGCACTGTAGTTTGAAAGTGGCAAAAGGAACAGTTTGTATTTAGCTCTTTGCCCTACCACTGCAGCTTCTTCTTGCACTCCCCCAGCTCATGAGCTAAAGACACTGTAAGGCTTTTAATGTTGTCTTGCGCACGCACAAGCAACATGTTGTGGTAGCTTGGAATAGCAGATTTTGGAGGTGCGGTCCTGTTGTGGCCAGTAGCACCACTGCTTTTTCCGGCTGGGCTCTGTGGCACGAATTAGAGAGCACGCTGTCTATGACAGCAGTACAAAAGTGTGCCACCAACTTGAAATGATTTTGCCACTGCAATGAGGAAGCTCCCCCTCATTGCAGGGCATGCCTTCCCTGGTGTTATATTTCAATACAACATGGTGGTGGCTGTCGCCATTCACCTCTCACGCCCCAACAAGCCGATGTTGGGGGTACCCATTCCCCCTGTAGACATGTCCCCTCCCCAGTTCAATGTACAGATGTTGTGATGGGCCCATTAAAGGACAAAAAGAACAGAGCTAAAAGCATCTGTATTAATGCACAGTTCACTGTTACAATCTACAAGTGTTTCATATGTCACAGGCTTTTCTCCATACATATACACATAATATTCACATAGTACCTTTTAAACTGTACTATAGAATGGATATTTTTAATTATTTTATGTTACTAAGTCTTACAATAATTAGCACAGTAAAAGGTTGGACAGTTGAGGTGGCAAGTCACCAAAAAATGTCACCGTCCCTTATGGATGGGTTTGAAAAAACAATAAAGTTGTGAAGAATTGGGCATGTAGTGGATATGCACTCCTTTTTTTTTTTTTGCAATCTCATGTGATGTATGCTAATTGAGTGAACCAAGACCACGTGATTTATTGATTCAAGAGGAGAACTGAGGGCATGCTGAAACTCCCTTTTCTGTTTTCTTAAAAAGATAACCCAACAATTTAACATAATTGTCTGTTACAGTGAAAAATGAATTACTTTAGTTGCTGAGTATTCGTAAAGACTGGACTCCTAAGTGATTAACAGAAATGTAAAATACACTGTTCAGTAACATTAAGATATTTTCCTTAATTGCATTTTAACATATAGATAAGTTTAAATACTAATCATTGAAGAAATATGGTACCCTGTTTACCTTACATAGATACTGTTTATGCAAACGTTACTGTATGTTCTTACTGTACTGAACCCCAGTAGGTCCAGCAAAAGCACCACCAAGGTATAGAAGAAAGTAATTCCTTGAATCAGCCACAAAAAAAATTATTTATAATTTGCACCACGTAGCTAGTACAATGGCTTAATAGGACACAATGCAGTATTTAAATTTTCTGCATTTAAGGCTGGTTGGGCTCCAACAGTCACTTCATATGTTGCAGTACTATGAGGAAGTGGTGTGGTGAGAAAACAAAGATGGTGCCTTAATAGTTGTTGTTCTTATCCCCTACAGGTTGTTATTTTTGTAGGACTTGTTGAGGAGCAAGCACTTTGTATGTATTTGTTTTCCAAATTTTCAGTGTCTTGAATGAATCTGAGAATCTTGAACTTTTAAGTGCATGTCTTCATGGATTTTAACATTCATGCACAAGTAGTATAAAATGAGTTCCAGTATGGGGGATTCCTTATGTGATCGATCTAGACAGTGGTCTCTTGAATTATCCCTTTTTAGTATAGGCTTTGGGATTAATTAATCTCCTTTGAACTATTTTTTTAATTGTTTTTCTTATCTCCTGCGTCCAAATTCCATAGATAAATGGATTGAGTAAAGGAGGAAATGTAAAAAGTGCTACTGAAATTAAAAATTGCATAAAATGTGAAACAATGTTCCCACCCACCTGACCATGGAAAAATCCAAAGAGGCCACAAGTGAAAGGTACAAACAACAGCAATAGATGGGTTATACATGTGTTAAATGCCTTGGCCTTAACACTTCTGGAAGCCCTTTGGCACACTCTAAAAATCTGCACATAGGAATATACAATAACAGTAATTAAGAGGGTGAAATGAGTTACTGCCACGCATGTTTCATAGATATTGTTAACAGTAGCATTTACACATGCCAGTCTTAGAAAGGACATGGACTCACAAAAGACATATGGCATAATGTTGCCACATATATGAAGTCCTAGGTGTAGAAAAATAAGTGTTGTAGCAATGCAAAAAGAATAGAGCCATGAAATTATTAAAAGTGTGCACACCCTAACTTTTGTCATGATGCTGGCATACCTTAAAGGATTACAGATGGACACATATTGATCATATGTCATTAGTGCCAGTAAGAAGATTTCATTATACCCAAATGTATATGTGAAAAATATTTGAATTTAAGCAACCAGTGCGGGAAATAGTTTTAGCTTCAGACATCATATCAACCAAGAGTTTTGGAAAGATTGTGCTGCCCCCATGTAATCCATTTAAACACAAATTACAGATGAAAATATACATTGGTTCATGAAGTCTTTCATGAAGGACTAGCACAGTAATAAGCAACATGTTAGAAATGGTTATTGATAAATAAACTACAAGACAGCACACAAAATACAAATACTTGTAATGATTAATTTCATCAAGTCCAGCTAGTATAAAAATATTGCCACTTGTGAAGTTTTCCATTTTCTTTTTTCATTGCTATCTGAAATGAAACTCTTAAAATCAACCTGTAGGTAAAAATAGATTTTTTTTGTGTGTGAGAGACAATGTGCAACAGCATGTGACAGATTTTTTAAGTATGCTACCTACTCTCATTCCATCTTTGAAACTATTATTTGGAATACTTCAGTTAAACCCCATGCAATAACAACAAACTTGGCCAAGACATGAAGTTAGTTTTAAACCATAAATACATTAAAATCTATAGGTACTTTTACTATCTGATATTGGACTTCCAGAGTAACCTCAGCATTAGTATCAGCAATATTATAAAATGCTATGAATGGTTAGCTGACTAGAAGTGTTTACAGTTTGTTGTCTAAACTCTGGCTAAATGCTGGCAACAGAAGAAACTGAGTTATACATTCACTTTTCTTAACAAAAGTCTACATTTGCAGTTTGGATGATTTGATTAAAAATCCCATATTTTCCTTAATCAATTTGGAAATAATATTGTTACTGTAAGTACTTAAAAAGAACTGCTGTCTGATGAGAAACTGAATACAGTATTCAGTTTACCTCTCCTGTCTTAGCACACCTCTACAGTCTGTGGCGAAGCATCCAGTTTTAAACTTTATGTATCTCTCCTGGGAACTTCCTGTGTCACTTGCAATAATAATTCAGTGAAACATTTCATGTAAAATGTTTTTTCTGGAAGCTATGCATTGGGGATCTTGTTAGTGTGTTTTGTCCTGCAAATAAATCTTTGGTACATGCATATTGAAGTGTTCGAGCACAGCTGTTTTTGTTTGTGTGAGCTATTCATTGGTCCCCTAGATTTGATCATTACTTCAATCCATCAGGAGCTCTAATTCCAGCTTCTGAAAGTGTACACTGAAAGTGTCACTCAGTCTCAGCTGGTAGCATTCTCATCTCTGAGCCAGAAGATTGTGAGTTTACATGCCACTCTAGGAATACATTCTTATCACAGCCAATGCTGACATCTGTACTGTAGCATCAGTGGGGTGCTGCACAGTTATTTTTTTTTTATTTATTTAGACATTCGGACTTAACAAATGCTCTTTTTCAAAGGTTTTATATCTTGACAGGAGGACAACAGAGAACAGCAGTTACAGAGTATGGGTGCACAAGTACAGAGGCAAAAAAAAAATACAGGAAATAACAGCAATTGGTCTATTTACAATTGTACGATATCTCATACAGAGGTGCAGCATATTGCAGTTAGTATAGCCCAAGGTACATTGTGAGTGCTGTGGGTTTAAGAAATAAATTTAGCAGAAGGCATATCAGCCAGGGGAGACATTGTCATTATTTCATGTTATTTCATGTTATAGAATATGTCCTTCAGATTAGGCATTTGCTTGCGGTCCTTTTGTTGTCACATTAATGTTAATAAGTGAGCTTGGCTATCAGGAAGACAAATCACATCTGTCACCAGCATAAACTAATTGTAATGCATTTTAGAAAAACACCTTGAGTAGATAGAAGCCAGAACTGCTAGTGAACTGACGATGCAGTGGTTCCTGTGTTAAGAAAGGCACTCTGTGCCGTTTTATGCAATTTTAACTTAGCCTAACACTTTGTGTATTTTGAACTATGTCTGACTCCATTTTGAGCCCTGTCTCTGAAGGGAACAGGAAGAGAGGTGTGACAGCTTCCACCCAGAGTAGGAGTTATTTCTTACACAACATAATATTTTATCTGTTGAATTCTGTACACAGCAGCTGAGCCAGGACATATATGAGTGGACCTTGCTCACTTAATTAACAGCAGAAAATGTTATTTTTGCAGGCATTTGGTAACACAAGCATGTTTGACCCAAGGAAACAACTTCTGGGTCATTATATGCTACAAAGGGTGTCCAGCTGTGAGCAGGGCACACGCAAAGACATGTGCAAAGACACACGCATCTGTGCGCATGTCTTGTATGTCTAGTAGGACAAGTGGGATCACAAGAAGGCAAGCAAACCGACAAATAATTTGAATGTGGCATTATAAACAATAAACAAGTAACAAGGAAACTGTTTGTCACAACAAAGTGGTAACCAAAGATAAATATTTCTTTGTTAGATATAACAGCTCAATTTACAATAGTTGCTACTAAATAAAAAAGTAAGAACAAATTCCTAGGATGATATGTTGATGTGTATAACGACTAAGGAAGGGCAGCAGCTACTGGAATGCACTTCATGTCACATGTTTAAAATGATAGACCAGGAACATAATAACGTGGAATATGTATGCATTAAATGCCTCCAGAATATTGAGCTGACCAAAGAGATTGAGGAGTTAATACAAGATTACAGGCAATAGAAATCAATCAGAATCAAATGGTTTTATGATTTCAAGCAGCATCTGGGAATACAAATAATAATAAAATAAATGAGAAAGGAGAAACTGGTTAGAATCCAAAATAAAAAATAAAGAAAAAGGGAAAAAAGAAGAAAAACAAAAACAAACAAACGAAAAAAACATTCAGATGAAAGAAAGTGGCACTTTAAACTCAATAATAGGAAACAATACAGGACAAGTAGAGACAAGTCTAAATAATAAAAGTAGACAGAGAAACAGGAATGAAGAAATCAGTGAAGAGTCAGAGGAAGACTGGTATGAAATCCAATACTTTAAAACATCCAAAAGAAGGCATAGAGCCACACAGTTTCAAATTCCTTTAACAAATCAGTTTGACCCCTTGCTGTTAATGGATGAGAACCAAGGCAACCAATTTGTAGAGACAAATGAAGTTCCAAATCCAGTAGGGAGTAACATTACAAATGAGACACAGGATAAACAGTTAAATGCAGATGAGTTTATAGTTGGTAACGATAATAATTCTAACCAAAACCAACCACTAATAGATCTAACTAAAATGCACTGGAGCTTGAATTGAATAAAACAGAACAAGACATCTTAGTTCTGGGGTAGTCCATGATTACAAATCTAGACAGAGCTATATGTAACTCGAACAAGGCAAAAAGAACATTGTCTAGCTTTGGAGGTACAAGCATACCTCTCAACATTTTGTCCCCCAAATGTGGAACACTGCCTCTCAAAATGTGGAACAAATGAGCAAAATGTGGAACACTTAATCAAATCTTTACCTAGGAGGCTCAGAACACTGTTAAAATGTTTGCATTTATGTTCAGAAAGTCTGTTATTAATTGAAATATATATTTTATGCATCATTACCTAAAGATTTTTGCTTTAAAATGTTAATACTGAATGTGGAACAAGTCCTCACAATGTGAAACAGGGAGCTTTTGTGAAGTAAAATGAGGAATGTTCCTCGTAATGTGCTATAGTTGAGAGGTATGGGCACAAGGATTAATGACATCACAAATACACTGGGATTACTTTCAAGGTAAAGAGAACCTCTTCTGTTCGTCTGGACGCCTGCAGGGAGGTGCTACCTGATGAACACTTATATTTTATGAACTTTGTTCCCTGTTCACCGCTGGGTGGGCTTGTTATTTGCTTTTCTTACATAGATACATAGATACATAGACAGTGTCGGCAGATAAGAGCCTATGGCCCACCTAGTCTGCCCATTTGAGCTTGTAAGTTCAGTTTGTTTTCCTAGAAGTCTATTTCCCCTTACCCTGACCTCTAGAATTCCTTTATGTCTATCCCATGCATTCTTAAATCCGTGATTGTTTCAGCCCCACCACTTCCTCTGGCAGGGTGTTCCACTTGTCCACCACCCGTTCTGTGAAGAAATTCTTTCTCATGTTTCCTCTGAATCGTCCTCCCTCCAACTTCATCCCATGCCCTCTAGTCCTGAAACATCTTTTCGCTTAAAAATAGTGTTTTCCTGCCCTGTTCCTCCCTGTAAGATACTTGTATGTCTCTATCATATCCCTCTCCTCCTCTCCTCCAGGGAGTACATGTTCAGTTCCTTCAACCTGTCTTCATAGGATTTGTGATGCAACCCATGCACCATCTTTGTTGCCCTCCTCTGAACCTTCTCTACCTGTCTATGTCCTTACGTGGGTATGGTCTCCAGAACTGTACACTACTGTACTCCAGGTGGGGCCTCACTAGTGTCTTGTATGGCGGGTGCTGGCTCTCTTTTCCTGCTGGTGATGCCCTGCCTATACATCCCAGCATCCTATTTGCTTTACCTGATGCCTTGTCACAGTGTTTCCCTACCTTGAGGTCATCAGAGATGACAACCCCAAGATCCCTTTCCTGCTTGGTGCATGCTATATTCTCACCCCAACTGATATATTGTGCCAGGGTTTTGTGCCCCATATGCATTATCTTGCACTTCTTTGCATTGAATTTCAACTGCCAAACCCTTGACCATTCTTCAAGTTTCTGCAGGTCCCTTCTCATTCTGTCTACACCCTCTGGTGTGTCTACTCTATTACAGAGCTTTGTGTCATCAGCGAACAGTGAAATTCTGCCTTCTATATCCTGTGCAATGTCACTGATGAAGATGTTGAATAGGACCGGTCCCAGCACTGATCCCTGTGGTACCCCACTGGTCACTCTTTGTGCTGCTAATGCTGAAGTGTAAAGCTAGGGATTCACTGGGTACCCTAGAGTTGCCTTGCTGATTATACCTTAAAGCCAGATATACTAAACAGCTAATAGAGAGCAGACTTGTTTAATATTGTGATATTGGATCTAATTGTGCTTGTAACTGAAGGTATTAGGATAGCTGAGTCCTAGTGTGACCTCATTTTGGAATAGCCCTGTTTGCTTAGAGTGGAGCCCCTTTGTGTAAGTCACAACATTTTCTCCTGCTGCATAGTAATGAGAGGCTTTGTTTTCTCCACTACATAGGCAGCCCCCCCCCAAGCTCACTGCCGACCGCGGCAGGCACTCGGGACAAACAAGCAACACAAGCAACACAAGCAGCTCACCTGAGGAGCTGAGGAAGCTGAATTTCCAGCCTGATTACTTTTGAGGTAAAGAGAGCCTCTTCTCTTCATCTGGACACCTGCAGGGGGGTGCTAGCCCGACGACGCTTCGCATCGTCTTCCCTGCCCTGCCCACTCTAACCACCCACCCACCCAGGGGCGGCTGTCAATTTAAGGATCCACCTCGTGACATCACATCTGGTGACATCATGTCCTGTTGCCCAGAACCTATCTCCCCACTTTCCCATTTGCAGGTTATACCTGCTAGCCACTAGAGGGACCTATGCTCTTTCGCTACTTCCTACTCCTACCTGTACAGTACTACTTCCCTTGGATCTTGCTCACCACAATGTATTGGCCCTGCCTCATGCTCTGCCTGTGCCTATCCCCACTAGCAGTGCACTTGCCCACTTACCCATCTGCTACTCCGCACTGTGCCCTGGCACCCCTCCCACCCCTTGCTCCTGAACCTGCTCTCTTGTCCCTTGGGACCTCTGTGTGTCTCAGTCCTCCTGCCCTTCCCCTAGCTTTCTCATCACCTCAGACACATCTAGGTGTCTTCTTATTTTTGCCTTCCCTTCCTGTACCACCCTGCTCACCCCCTGCTCCCTTAACCTCCCCCCCCATGTCAATCGTAGGAAAACCTTTCACCATCTCCCAGCCAGGGTGTTAGTCATGCTACTACTCCGGTCAGGGAACATTCATCCAAACCCTGGCCCGGTTCCCAGGAGCTCCCTGACTAGCACCACAAGCCTATGTATCGTCTCCATGAATATCTGTAGCCTCCTAAAAAAAGTTTGACTCAGTACAATGTCTGGTCACATCAATTAACCCTGATGTCATCGCTCTGGTTGAGACTTGGCTGTCGAAATCCTCCCCTGGCTCTCTAGTCTCCCTTCCTGGTTTCACCCTCTTCCGGTCCAACCGTGTTGGGAGATGGGGCAGCGGCTGCACTATTTATGTCAAGAAATCTCTCCCCGTACTAGCCCTGCCTGCTCCCATCCTTGACGCCAGGGCCCAGGCGCTTATGCTGAAACTAACCCCTGACCCTTTAAAGGGAACCCTTTATCTGAATACTGCATACGTGCCCCCCAGGGACCAAACGCAGGCCATTGCCTCTCTTACAGGATACCTTTCCTCACTACCTCCTTCCGCTGATCAAATTCTGGTGGGTGACTTAAATGTCAACTGGCTCAGCCCCTCCTCCTCCTCTACCCGTGACTTCTTTTCTGCAATAGACCTAACTCAACTAGTTACCCACCCTACCAGGACTAACCCCAAGAGAGGCTCCAGTACCCTGCTTGATGTGGTACTCACCAACCGCCCTAATCGGATCCCCAATGCACAAGTCCTCCTAGACTATCTCAGTGATCACTCCCCCATTCTATTCCAATGGTCATCCTCAGTCCCCAAACCCACAGCACAGTTCACATGCCGGCGGCATCTAATACCTGGTGGACTGATAAAACTTAAGGAACTTCTGTCCCAAATTGACTGGTCTCCTATACAGGTAACTCCTGACATCAACACAGCTCTCTCCTTCTTTACCCGAACATTTAATAATGCCTGTGATATATTTGCCCCAATGTCAACCTGCCGTTCTAAAAGGCAGAATGCCCCCTGGGTAACCCCAACTTTGATCCACCAACTCGAACATAGGGACAACCAATGGCACCGTGCCATTGAGACTGGCTGGCCCAGTGACAGGCAGTTATATGCTGCTGCCCGAAACAAGTGCACTCGGCCCATCAGAAAGGCCAAGTCTGAGCACTATCGGTCCTCACTCACTGCCTCATGGGGGAACCCCAGAACCTTCTGGGATTACATTAAACAGTTAAATGGGAGTGCACACTCCCCCCCACCCTCCCAGATCAACATTAATGGTGTGATCTCCTCAGACCCAGCCCTCATAGCCAACCATCTCAACACCTCATTCATTGACCTTAGCCCTATCCTCCCTACAAATTTTTTTGACCCTCCTCCCCCAGCGCCTGCCATAAATCTTTCTCACCCTTATTTTCTCCTCTGCCATGTTTCTGCCCAAGAACTTAGGCCGCACCTTGTCACTGCCCTCAAGAGTAATAGTACAGGCAGTGACACCCTGGATCCGTGTATCCTACGGCTGGTCTTAGACACAGTCCTTACCCTGATCATGTGCCTCATCAACCACTCTCTTTGCCTGGGGAAGGTTCCAACTGCCTGGAAAGTCACAACTGTCACCCCTATCTTTAAAGGTGGTGATAGGACTGTGGCTGGAAACTATCGGCCAATTTCCATTCTCTCTTCTCTCTCCAAGGCCTTGGAAAAAGTGGTGGCCTCTCAAATCTCTGACTACCTCTCCACCTACAATGTCCTATGTCCTGAGCAGCATGGCTTCCGAGTGGGCCACAGTACCAACACAGCCCTCCTAGAGTTCTCCAACTTTCTCCACTCCTCCTTAGACACTGGTTCTCTAGCTGGTGCGGCCTTCATTGACCTCTCTAAAGCTTTCGACACTGTCTCCCACCACCTCCTTCTTTATGCCCTTAGTCTTTCTGGTTTTGCTGCTGGGCCTATCTCCTGGTGCACCAGTTATCTGTCTGACTGCTCACAGGGTGTAAAAATTAATGGGACCTACTCAGACATCTATCCCATCTTTTCTGGGGTTCCCCAGGGCTCCATTCTGGGCCCCTTACTATTCTTCCTTTACCTTAACACCCTTCCACGCTCTTGCTCGGGGAACATTCTATTGTACGCTAATGATGCAGTCATCTTTGCCTCAAGTCGTAACCCTTTTGCCCTCCAGGACTCGCTGCAGAAGTCCTTCGCTGAAGCTGAGGGCTGGTTCAAGGAACATAGATTGGTGATAAATCTTAAAAACAAAACCATGTTCTTCACTCATCCTCAAAACAAGTCCTGCAACTTCAAACTCCTCATTCACTCTGGGTCCTCTTTCCCACTCAAACAAGTTTGCTCTTATAAATACCTAGGGATCCATTTTGACCCCTTCCTCTCCTTCCATGGACACATCGCTGCCCTAGCCACTGCCACTAATATCCAATTGGGCATCTTACATCAGTATAAACACTGCCTCCCCCCGGAGACTCTTCGACTCACAGTCACCTTCTCTATCCTGTCCCTAGTGGACTATGGACTGCCGGTGTATGGTGCTGCTGATCAGACCACACTCCATAAAATTTGCACTACTCTGAGTAAGGCCTGCAGGTTAATTACTGGGGCACCTAGGCTAACACACACCTGTCTACTGTATGCTGAAGAGCTAGTACTTGATCTTGATGAGTGCCTCAAATATCTGACCTGTACCCTTACAAAAAAGACCCTCCTTGGGCTATCCCTGCCAGGATTGACCACCACCATCTGCCACTCTGTCCCACTAGTTCATACTCTGACCTCTGGGAAAACCTCTCTTGTTATCCCTAGAGCTAGGACCTCTCATGGCCAAAGAGCCTTCTGCTTTAGGGTCCCCTCCTGGTTCAACCCCCTGCCCCCCTCCATCTCCGAAGCCCCAACTATATTGTGCCTCAAAACATCCTTATGAAACCACCTTGTTAACACCCGAAGCTGTAATTGCCACTAGTCAAAGCCGTACTTAATACTTATGACAAAGCTTACTACTAAGCTGCTAAGGACAACATAACTCTGGTATTGTTTGCATCAATCCTACCTGTACCAGCTTGTTTGTATCTATGTCTTAAGTTACTGTTATACTGTGTAATACTGTGTATTTTCGTTTGTCTTACTGTGACAAGGTACCTTTGTAAATGAGCCTATGGCGCAAAGGTTTTCCAAACTGCTGTCTAAATAAATAAATAAATAAATAAATAAACATCCTTAAAAATACTACACTGAAACCGTTGGTCAAAATACACATCGGGGTGAACAACAAACAAATTGATAGAACAAGGTTGTGTACCAGTCATATCTGAAATACTGCCCATTCTTAAGGCAACCCCTGTCCAATACAAGAAACTTAAAGTGGTTATTAACTGGCTAAGGGCATGGTGTTGGCCCCAAGATATTGAATGTATATCCCATTGAGAAGAATTTGAGAACTGACCAGACCTGTATTGTATGGATAGGTTACACCTCAACAAAAGGGGTAATGTAATTTTTGGCAACCACACCAAAGCTAGTATAGAAAATAATTTAAACTACTAAAGGGGGGAGGAGATTGGTCACTTACCATCAGATAACACTGTCTACAGCAAAAAAACATACAATACAATCATTAAAAAGCAGAACACAGATAGATCCAAAATAAGTTTTCTGAATAAAAAGGCAATAAAAATACTACTTGTAAATGCTAGAAGTTTGAGAACTAAAATTGAAGAATTACACCACATATTAGAAGAACAAGCTATTGATATCTGTGGGGTCACTGAAATATGGTTCACCAGTGGAGACTGGAATACCGATATCCCTGGGTATTATAAAATATACAAAAATTGAACCAAGAAAAAAGGAGGAAGCATAGCCCTGTACTTAAGAGAGACTGTTACAGTAATGGAACTCAAAGATACATATGGGTACAAAAATGAAACAGTCTGAGCATGAATCAAAGCACCACTGAGAACCTTGAATTTAGGATTAATTTATCACTTTCGTAATCCTGATCACACACAAAATAACTCACTGCTAACTGAAATTGAGAAAAGAAATATGCTTGGAGAATAATTACTTATGGGACATTTAAATTTCCCAAAAATACAGTGGAAAACACACAAGGGAACAAATCATGTAGAAAATCAATTCATTGATATTATGGTACTTCATAACATAGAACAGCTGATTACGGAAACTACTAGAGGGAATAACACGTAGGACCTGATTTTTCAAACAATCCTGAATTTATTAATAATATTAAAGTAGTATTGCCCTTAGCAGATAGTGGCCGTAATACAATTTATTTTGAATTCAAAATCAGTCATAATATAACAAAAGGTAAGACCACAATAATGAATTATAAAAAGGCTGATTATAATAGTATGAAAAACATCTAAACAACTGGAACTGGAGGGTAGAGTTAAAAGGGAAAGAGTTTACAGAAACATGGAAAATTATTAAAAAAAAAACATACTGCATTGAGACATGGGTACCAATTAGACAAAAATACCTTAATTCCAGAAGAGTCCCACCATGATGGACATACAATATAGCTAAACCTTTGAGGAAAAAAAAAACACATTACTGGGCATATAAGAAGAACCCAATAAGTGGCAAAAACATAAACCAACTGCTAAACAAGTTAAACTTAACATCAGAAAAAGTAAAAATGATATGGAGTTGAAACTTGTAACTCATATAATGAACAACAAAAAACAATTTTACAGTTACATACATTCCCTAAAAGAAAAACAACCTACAGCTGGACCCATAGAAACAAATGAAGGGATAATTACTAAAGAGACAGGAATTGCATTCAAGTTAAACAATTATTCCTTGGGTGTATACGACTCCAAAAATATCTCTATAATCAGCAGCAACTAAATGTAATGAGTTGTCCAGTGTTTACCAACAAGGAATTGTAGAGAAAAGGAAAAATTGGAAAAGGTAAGGAAGAAAAGAGCTGCCTTTAGGAAATACAAGAAAACAGGGAGGGGGGAGGACAGAGAGGAGTACTTGACAGAATCGAAGGAGGTGACAAGGGCAGTAAGGGGAGCCAAAGCATCTACGGAACTCAGGCTGGCACAAGGCATTAAGAAGGGGGAGAAGGACTTCTTTAAGTACATCAGGGAGAAAAGGAGCTGTAAGGACCACATAGTAAGGATTAGGAAGGAGGGGGGTTGGGTGGAAGCAGGGTATGATAAGGCGGAAGCACTAAATGAGTACTTCTGCTCAGTATTTACTAAAGAGAAGAGGGGGGTGACACCCAAGATGGGTGAAATGGCAGACGCAGGGGGGGAAGTGGTGACAGATGGGGAAATCATGGAGGACAGAGTTCGAGAGGGTTTGAAGGCACTGAGGGTGGACAAGGCACCAGGCCCAGATGGCATCCACCCCAGGGTACTGAAGGAGCTGGCAGAGGTCCTTGCAGACCTTGGCAGACCCATTAATGCCTCACCACATTCGGGGTGTACCTCAGGACTGGAGGATGGTTTCATGTGGTGCCCCTCCACAAGAGTGGCCCCAAGGATGAACCAGGAAACTACAGACCAGTGAGCCTCACATCCATCGTGGGTAAGCTAATGGAGACTATCCTGAAGGAGAGGCTGGTGGCCCTCTTAGAGGCCAAAGGACTACAGGACAGCAGACAGCATGGCTTCATACATGGCCGATCCTGCCAAACCAACCTGGTCAGGTTCTATGACTGGGTAACTAGGCAACTGGACGGGGACATGCAGTGGATGTCCTGTATCTGGACTCCAGGCATCTACCCAGTGCCACATGGAAGGCTGGGAAGGAAGTTAGTAGGGCACAGGGGCAGGTGCAATGCTGGTGAGATGGGTAGGAAACTGGCTGCAGGGAAGGCAACAGAGGGTGGTGGTGGGTGGGAGCTCTCACATCCAAGGGCAGTGACAGTGGTGTCCCACAGAGTCGATGTTGGGACCAGTGTTGTTTGGGATATTCATTGCAGACATATCATGGGACATCAAGAGCAAGATCAGTCTGTTTGCTAATGATACCAAGGTTGGCTGCGGTGGTGGATGACCTAGGGGATGGCAGGGTTGCAGGATGATCTGGCAAAGCTTGAAACCTGGTCAGACACCTGGCAACTGGGCTTAATGCCAAAAGTGCAAGGTGATGCATTTTGGGATGAAGAACCCAAGGAGGACTTACCAGCTAGGGGAGTGCAGCTAGCCCAGACAGAGGAGGAGAAGGATCTGGGTGTGCTCATCACAGGGTCAATGAACAACTCGGCACAGTGTAGGAAGGCAGCTGCAAAGGCCAACAAAATGCTGGGTTGTATTGCAAGGGGTATATCCTCAAGGAGGAGGAGGTGATTCTGCCACTGTATAGGTCATTAGTTAGACCACACCTGGAGTACTGCGGCAGTTCTGGCGTCCGATATCTGAAAAGGGACATTAAGTTACTGGAGGAGTGCAGCGTAGGGCGACAAAGATGATCAAGGGTCTGGGGGACTTATCATATGAGAGGAGGTTGAAGGAGTTGAACATGTACTCACTGGAGGAGAGGAGAGACAGGGGGGACATGATTGAAACCTTTAAATACATGAAAGGAATAAACAAGACAGGTACAGAGGGGCTGTTCAAAGTAAGGGAGGGGAGGGCCACCAGGGGCCATGATATGAGACTGGAGCGAGGAAGGTTCAGGAGGGAGATGAGGAGACACTTTTTTACAGAGAGGGTGGTGGCTGGGTGGAATGCGTTACCTGCAGAAGTGGTATGCAGTAGAACAGTGGACTGCTTCAAACGAGGATGGGACAGGACAAGGGGGAGGGTTAATGAAGGGGAAGGGTGGAAGGGAGGGGCAGCTGCAGAATAAGGGGTGCTAGCTGCACATTCGAGCAGACTTGATAGACCTCTAGGCCTTTATCTGCTGGCAAATTTCATATGTTCGTATGTTCGAATTATTGACATCATAAACAACCTAAAAATGAATAGCTCACCAGGACTGGATGGTATAACACCAGCCTTCTTAAAATCACTAGTTTATCAACTAGCAGCTCCCTTGACTCAAATGTTTAATATCTCAATCCAGGAGGGTAACACCTTAAGTGAATGGAGAATGACTATAGTAACGCCAATTTTTAAAGGTGAAAATAGGGTAGATGTGGGCAACTATAGGCCCATCAGCCTACTTCAGTTGTTGGGGAAATATGGAGAAACTGTTACAGAAATGCATACAGAAGCATTTACAATCTACTGGTATTATAAATTTAACACAACATGGTTTTACAGCTGGGAGGTCATGTTTATCAAATCTTATTTTTTTTTGAACCCATTAGTGCAGCTCTAGACAAGAACATTCCAGTAGATGTTATATTTCTGGATTACTCAAAGGCTTTGAAAAGGTATACTCAAATGGATAGATTCATGGTTGGAACATAGATTCTAATGTGTGACTGCAAAGGGGTATTTATCCAACTAGGGATTAGTGACAAGTGGAGTGCCACATGGGGCAGTGCTGGGACCAACACTATTTAATATTATGATTTCCACCCTTCCAACATCTAGTAATGTATGGGCAAGAAAGTATGCAGATGACCTCAAACCTGGAGGATTCGTACAAACCTTGGTGGATACAAAGGCAATACAACACAACTTAAACAATCTTGCACAATGGGCAGACAATAATAAAATGCGATTCAACATAGATAAATGCAAGGTTATGCACATGGGAAAAATAACTCCAGTTATCCATACCAAATAAACAATACTACATTAAAAATTGTTAATGAAGAAAAAGAACTGGAAGTACTTAGCACTGATGATCTCACTTTTGATAGGCACACAATTGAAATGGCTGAGCTGGAAGAGGAGCTGCATGCATAGCTGATCCAGGATGGTGTCCCAGAGCTAGTAATAAGGTAGCATCTACTGCTTTCATCTAAGGAAAACTCTGCCCGATGGAAAGATATAAGTCTGAAGGTTTGCTTCACCTTACTTGCTACGCACTTTAATGCTGCTCTGAATTTGCAATCTCCCTCTAATATTAGGCTCTGGATACTAAGGCTTCTCAGTATCCCCAGTTTGGCTACTGCACTATACAAATGCTTAATCTGTGAAATTCTTTTGCTCCCTCTTTCTCATGGATTATGTCCGCTATCATACTAAGATTCATACTAAGAACTAACTGAAGCCAGAGAACTGTGAGGCCCATAATTGCTCCTATTTACTAATAATATAAGGGGAAAAGCCTGAAAGGACTAAATTATCCAGCCGGGACTTAAACATTGCCTTGGAACTACTAATAATCACCTCCCGGGGTAATACATTCCAGGGCTTGATAATGCATAATGTATAAAACAATTTATGAGACAATTAAATCTCCTTGCTTGTAACTGGAGTGGGTGACCTCTAAAATTATAAATGTTGTCCCTAAACCTAAACCCTAAACTGGTCAATAAATAGGGATAATTCATAATGTTGTATGACAAAAGAAGATCCTCCCTCAAGCATCTGGTAGAAAGAGGCATCAAGTTCAGAGAGCTAAGTCTGGTTTCATATGAGATATTTCTTAAACCTCTCACCATTTTAGTGTATCCTTTTTGTACCCTTTCCAGTAACATAATATTCTGCTTCTTATAAGGCTACCATAGCTGAGAAGAAAAATCTAAGTGGGGGCAGGCATAAGCTCTATAAAGGGGCATAAGAACTTTGCTGTCCCTAGACCTAATGTTCCTCTCTATGGACCAAATAATCTGGTTCACCCTAAGAATTACCTCATTAATTTGAGAGTTAGGGAGGAAATCCTCAGATATTAGGACTCCCAAGTCCTTCTCTATGTCAGTACTGGTTAACACTCTGTTGTCTAGTGTGTAAGCATTAGAAGGATTATTATCCATAAAGTGCAAAATCCTGCACTTATTATGGTTCAGTTTCATCCCTCATGTGGTAATCCATTTAGACATTTGGTCCAAGTCATTCTGGATGGAATTTATTTGATCCAAGTTGGAACATAGTCCACCAATTTTAATATCATCTGAGTATTTAATAGTATTAGAATGGCAATATATTGTAATGTCAGCAGTAAATAGCTGAACTAGGCAGGGGCCCAGGACGGAACCCTGTGGTACCCCACTGGTGAAAGACCCAATGTTAGAATACTGTCCATTAATCAGAACTTCCTGTGTTCTATCACCAACCAAGTGGCTATCCATTTTACAAAACTGGGGTTAATGCTGTATGAATAAAGTATATGCAACAATGCCCAGTGGGGGAGAAGGTCAAAAGCCTTACTGAAATCAATATAGATCCCATCATAGGGAAGTCTATTATCAAGTTGTAAACTGACATCTTCGTAAAAACATAATAGATTGGTCAAACAACTCTGACCCTTTTTGAAGCCATGTCGTTCGGTGTCAGATTTGGATAGGGTGGGGAAACTAGAATCCTTAATCACACTTTCCAGTATTTTACACATAGGGGAGGTTAAGCTGATTGGTCTATAATTTTCCCCAATTATTCCTTGGGCCTTTTTTTATGAATTGGTACAACATATGCAGTTTTCCAAAGTTCAGGAACAAAGTTATGATTTATACAATGTTCATAAAGTAATTTGAGGGGCAAGGACAAACTATCAGCCAGTAAATAAAAAAGCTGACCAGACACATCATCCGGTGATTCACTGATTTTCATTTTAAGCATGGTTAGTTCTGCATGAACATTAGATTCAGGAATAGTAATATGGCAATCTGTAGAATCTTTAATGATATTAGCACTCTGTTTTTTTAATATATTGCAAAAATTAGTATTAAATAAATTAACCATATCCATGGGATCATGTATTAAGGTTTCATTTACCTGAATTGTGACAACCTGACATGTGGATTTTTTTAAGGAATTTATATATGCATAGAAGGACTTACTATTGTCCTTACATGTGTTAGAAGCTAATCTTAACCCCCAAGTTTTTTCTCCCTTCTAATATTGTGTTTACACTTCTTTTAAATTTGTAAATATAAACACCAATTTGTAGGAATTGGAGATTTTAGGTAAGCAGAATAACATTTACTTTTTTTTATAAGTTTAGTTATCACTTTATTCATCCATTTTGGTTTAGGTTGTCTGGACACATTTTTTTAACCTGATAGGAATGTGACTAAACATCAGATCAATAATTTTGCTGTGTAATATGTTAAAGTACTCCTCAATACCCACAGTGTTGAAAGTAGACACCACGCCCACACTATCTAAACCAGCTTTAATGTTAGGGATATCATTGTTATCATGCATGTAAATTATGGATCTGTTAGACACCAAAGCAATCAAATGTTCCAAGTTGAAACTAATAGAACAGTGATCACTATTACCAATAGGTGCAGATACAGCAAGATTATTCAATGTCAGAGTTCTACTGTAAAAAACAAGATCAAAGGTAATTTTTCTCCTGGTCAGTTTTTTTAACATCCTGCATAAGGTTGCATTGGTGACACGTTAGCCAATTTTTTCCCTGAACTGGAAGTAGCCCTGTACTCTGTCCAGTCAATATCACCCTGATTAAAATCCCCTGTTAGGTTGATGTCCTCTAAGGAGCAAGCTGTTTCAATTTCATAGATGACTATGTCCAGGAGTTCAGTAGATGCACTTGGGGGGCGATAACAAACACCCAGAATAATCTTCTGGTTATTATTTAACATTAGTTTGATCCATACATATTCAGAGGGACTAGCAGGGCATTTAACCTTTTTAGAAATATCAACTACCTGTAAAGAGTCTCTAAGAAAAATAGCAACCTCACCACCCTTTTTGTTTTGCCTGGTAAAATTGTACAGGGTATACCCAGGCAAGGAGTAATCCCAACTAGATTTCTTGTCACCCTAGGTTTTGGTGATCAGCACAGTATCAATCTGTTCAGTTGTGAGAATGACCTTTAGCTCATCCAATTTATTATTAAGGCTTCTAGTATTGAACTATAAACATTTCAGATTAATTTGCTGGGTATGTTTATGAGCTTTACCCAAAGATCTCTTTGGGGGAAGGGCTACACTCTCCCCCAGGTCAAGCAGTTTAAATGTTGATAAATGTATTTCAAGACATATTCACCTAATAATTGGTCACTCTTGCAGCTCAAGTGAAGACTATCCCTACAGTATAGGTCAAA
Organism: Neoceratodus forsteri; assembly: GCA_016271365.2. Classification (NCBI taxonomy): domain Eukaryota; kingdom Metazoa; phylum Chordata; order Ceratodontiformes; family Ceratodontidae; genus Neoceratodus; species Neoceratodus forsteri. Next base: position 1,358,298,426 of record CM057459.1, read on the forward strand.
TGTACCAACAAACTCTTTCCAATGCTGTCCAGTCAATATCACCCTGATTAAAATCCCCTGTTAGGATGATGTCCCCTAAGGAGCAAGCCATTTTCAGTTTCATTGATAACTATGTCCAGGAGTTCAGTAGATGCACTCGAGGGGGGGGGTAGATAACAAACACCCAGAATAATGTGCTGGTTATTATTTAGCATTCGTTTGAGCCATACAGATTCAGAGGGACTAGCGGGGCATTTAACCTTATTAGAAATATCAACCACCCATAAACAGTCTCTAAGAAAAATAGCAACGCTACCACCCTTTTTGTTTTGCCTGGTAAAATTGTACAAGGTATACCCAGGCAAGGAGAAATCCCAGCTAGATTTCTCATCATCCCAGGTTTTGGTGATTAGCATAGTATCAATCTGTTCAGTTGTGAGAATGACCTTTAGCCCAACCAATTTATTACTAAGGCTTCAAGCACTGAACTATAAACATTTCAGATTAGTTTGCTGGGTATGTTTATGAGCTTTACCCAGAGATCTCTTTGGGGGAAGGGCTACACTCTCCCCCAGGTCAAGCAGTTTAAATGTTGGTAAATGTATTTCAAGACATGTTCACCTAATAATTGGTTACTCGTGCAGCTCAAGTGAAGACAATCCCTACAGTATAGGTGAAATCTATCAACAAACCCTTCCCAATGTGTAAGATGTATGTGGTTCTGCTTTAGACAGCTCATATGAAGCCAGTTATTGAATTCATGTATTGTATTATTAAATTCAGCATAGGCTCTAGGAACTGGTTAAAACCTCGGAGAAAGCTATCTCACACCCAATGTTCACCAAATATATTGGAAAGGGCTACAAGGTCCTGCTTAATGTCCACTAGGCTAGAATACAGGAACTCATTAGTGCCTACGTGTAAAACCACCAGTGGATTAGAGCCACCATTAGCTAATATATTGTGTACCATGCTTGAGATATTCACAATCCTGGCATCTCAAAATCTGGAGCATGTACGGTTAGCCTTGTCTTGGTCACATATAGCCCTGTCCAGGTGTTTAACAGTATAGTCACCTAAAACAAACACTTGCCTTTGGGCAACACTAGGGGTTGGAAGGGTTTCCATTGGGACTAAAGAAGGCACTGTTTCCTGCATTACGCTGGGGGAGAGTCATCTAATGGAACAAGTGGAACGTTAGAATGGGGAGGACAGAAACCAAGAGGGCCTAGGTGACTAATCAGTGTGTTGGTAGAGTGACTGGAGTGGGCTGAGTCCATTAAATCTGTGGAGATAACTTCCAAAGAAGTCAAGACCCCACAGGGGGCATCAAACTCATTTAGCAAGTGAAATCTGTTACTTATAATCAGAGAAAATTGGGAGACTTTACAACCTTTTTTGTATGCCCGTTTACATTGTACCTCATACCAGCAATCATCAGGATTGTCAGCACTGTCATTTTCCCTTGGGCACTTTCTAGTGCTGCCAACAGATGTTACAGATGAGGTACTGCTATGACAGTCACTGGAATTAGTAAGATCAGACAAGGGCAGGGGCTTACCAGTTGGACAAGGAGGGTCAGCAGGGTCACCAGAAGGGACCTGATTGAGTGTCTGAAATCTAGCCTGCATTTGATTTTTACTGGCTTCAAGTTCTGAAAGCCTAACATTAAACATGGCAGCAGCTTGTCTTAAAGATTCATTTTCTAGACATTTTGGGCAGGTAAAGTCATTTACTGTTTCCACACTTCCAATGGGCTGTATATTTGGCAAACAATACATTGACAGCCACCAGAGATGAAAGTGGTAATAGTAGATTTGGCCATCTTAGAAAGGAATCAACTGGCATGCAGCCTCACCCACAAATGGGGGCTAAAAAACAAAGGCCAGACAGTAGACCCGAGTATACACTGCTAAAGTAAATGTTATCTGCTACTTACACCCGCAGCTCTTGTTGAACATGCAGAATATGCACATATGTATGGGTCTCTGTGAGCGCCACTGGGACAGTCACCTCTGCAAGGGAAAGCTTCAGAAACTGAACAAAAATGGAAAAAAGAGGTACAATAAGTGTGGGACTAATCTGAATTTTGAGAACTCAGAGAATGCTGATATCCAAACTGGCTCTCAAACAGTTTTAACCCATTTGCAACAGCAAAAGTTAATTAATTTTTTTCATACCTCAACTATTTTCTCTGGAAATCCTCTCTCTTCTTTACCTTCTTCACCATGTGGTTGAGGTATACCTTCTGCTGCTACATAGATCATGGACAATGACCAAGATGAACCTGGATATATTATAGCTGAAGATGAAAGGTACTGAATGGGCACCTGCCTGGCTCGAGACTGTTCCACCAAACAAGGTCAGTGCTAATTTAATGTCAAAAAATGCCAGAAATTACTACAGCAGTATTACAAGCCATAGAAGGTGCAGCTAGTTCAAACATGACGGAGGGTGAATGAACAACTACCCTAAGCCAAAATGAGTAAAATACTCAATCTGCAGTCATTATAACAGAAATGGATCAAGCTACTGCTGGTTGATTCAAATAATCTCAGTAAGGAGGAAGGGGAGAAACAGATACATTCAAATACTGTGAGCCAAATAGATCTTATAAAGCTTCAAGAAGTGATTGGTTTATAGTAACAATGGACTTCAGAGCATTATATACGAATATCCCACATGATGAAGGACTGGAGGCCCTGAGAGATACTCTGTACAAGGAATCTGTCCTATCATCAGATCTGATAGCATTTATTTTTAATTTGACAGAAAAAGTACTTAAATGCAACACCTTTCTCTTTAAGGACTGTATGTTTAGTTTTAGTTTATTGGTCTAGGAATTAATACCTTTGAGCCAGCGCTCTTTTACAAAGGTTCCACGTCACGTAGAACATAAGACAAACAGAAAACATTGCATGTATTAACAGAAAAATGTTACATAAGAAATTTGTTCAGCAATTTCCAAGGCAGTAATAAATCAAAACAAACTAATTTTCCAGGAAAGAGAGATACTCAGAGGCATTCAGGGAAGAGTAGAGTGGGAAAAGTAGGAGGCAGTAGAGGGAGAAAAAGGAGAGAGAGAGAAAGTAGAAGAGAGATTACAGTAGCAGACTGGATCAGTTAGTGATATTAAAGGTTTCTTTGCCAAAGATGATAGGCCATGTTGAGGGATGGACAGCGGAGGGATAAGTCTTTAGTCAAAACAGTCACAGTTGCTGGTGGCAGAGAAGTGGGCTTAGAGCATGGATTTGAAAGCTCCAAGAGATGTAGAGGATAGAGTAGGTAAGCTTAGTGCATTGTACCAGGTTGGGGCCCTGTAAGCAAACAATCTTTGTCCCTGAGCAGTCCGGCATCTGGGGACCAGGAAAGGTTGGTGTTCAGATCTTCTGGTGGGATGCGTGCCATTATTCAGACAGAGTAGGTCTTGGATACACAGTGGAGTCTGTCCCAGGATTGATTTTTTTTGCCATTAAGCAGGTGAGATACACAAGGCGATTGGATAGTTGCAACCAGCCGGTTTCAGAGTAGAGCTCACAGGTGTGTGTCAGTCTCTGTGCCACCGTGAGGAGCCGACATGCCTTATTTAGTGTGGTTGAGATGCGTCTTAGTGCTGCGGTAGTAGTTGAGCCATAGATAATTAGGCCACAGTCTATGATTGCGATTATGGAGGCTTTTTTTTTTTTTTTTTACCAATTATTTCACCAGGTGAGACACGCTAAGTTGCAAGCTTGTTTACAGGTGCAACCTGGGGGCATGAGGAAGTTAAGTGACTTGCTCAGGGTCACACAGTATGCAAGTAGGGGCTGTGGGATTCAAACCCAGGTCTCCAGATTTGCAGCTCAGAGCCTTAAACCACTACGCCATACTGCCTCCTTTGTATAGCAATCCTCAATGCAGCTTGGTTAAAGAATTGGCAGTTTCGAGATAGTATTCCTAGGCGTTGGTTCACTGTTTTCGCTGTGTTGTCTATGTGGGTCGTGAAGGTGAGACCTTGATCAAAAGTGATACCAAGGTATTTGAAAGTATTCACTTGTTCAAGTGTATTACCAGCTGAAGTTTTAATAGTGAGTGGAATATGTCTATTTCTGTTCTGATGATTGGTAAAAAGCACGGCTTTTTTTTTTTGTGGTTTAGGACTAACTTATTATCAATGAACCACTTTTCGACACTGGAGAAGGCAAGTTGTAGGCTCTGACGTAAGGGGTTAGAATTCTTGTGGGAAGAGAGAATTACAGCATCAGCAGCATATAAGATTAATTTTTCAGGGCAGGATTCAGGGAGAGAGTTTAGGAACAGGCTGAAGAGGAGAGGGCCTAGGATCGATCCCTGCGGTACACCTGAGAGGACAGGTTTAGAGTCAGAGAGTATGTCAGAATTTTTACTGCCTGTGAGCGTTTTGTCAGGTAACTTTTTACTCAAGCACCAGGTCCTTCGGCCAGCCCAAGCCTGGGCAATAGTGAGATTAGTAAACCATGGTGGACAGTATCAAATGCTTTTGTGAGGTCAATGAAGACTGCTCTGGTTTGGTAGCCTTTGTCCAGAGCAGAGTGGACTTCTCCAGAGAAATCTAGTAGGGCTGTTGATGTACTGTGCCCTTTCCTAAATCCGTGCTGGTACTTACAGAGTAGATTGTACTTTTGCAGGTAGTCTGAAAGTTGGTCCGCCACAATGCATTCAAGTGCTTTGGAGAGGGGTTGGAGTATTGATATAGGTCTATAGTTCCCTGGTGTGGATTTGTCACCCCCTTTGAGCACTGGTGTAACTATGTATATCCAAAGAAAGGAACTGCAATGGGGATGGCCATGGCCCCCAATTATGTGATTATTTACATGGCTGCTTGAAAACAAAATTTTGTCTACAGTATAGAAAATAACAAATTCAGAGACAAAATTGACTTTTACAAAAGATACATCAATGACCACTTTCTTATATGGACAGGGACATATGAAGAATTGATGCTTTTTGTCTAATACCTTCAATCGACTAACAAAAATTTGTATTTTGAAGTAAACTTTGACTTAAAGCAAATTAGTTTTCTTGATGTAACAATCATGAAGACTCCAACAGGCAGCATGTCCACAAAAATCTACAGAAAAGATATAGAAAGAAACTTGGTGTTACATTTTGAAAGTTGTCATTCATCCCATGTTACAAAAAACATTCCAGTGGGTCAATATTTCAGATATAAACGTAATTACACGATGGAATCAGAATATCAAGAACAAGCACAAAAATTGACAACACGATTTAAGAACAGGGGATATAGTAAGAATATTTTGGAGAAAGCTAAGAAAAAAGTGGATGTGACTAATAGTAAGACCTTATTGCAAACAAGTACTTTTAGACCTGAGACTAACAATGCAAATAATGGCGTTCCTCTCTTTATTACTACTTTCTCTCTGCAGGCACATTTGGTAGAAGAGATTTTACAGAGAAACTGGCATATTTTAAAATCTGATCGAAAATTAAATACAGTATCCACTGGTACACCTCAAGTTATATATAAAAGAGGGGAAAATATAAAAGACATATTGGTACATAGTACATATTGGGAGGAAACTGAGACTAAAGCAGAGAGAAGTTTTATTCAAGGAACCCATAGATGTGGAAACTGTTCATTCTGCCAATATATACTTCCAGGTGCTACTTTTCAACATCCTGTGACTAAAGTGGTATACAATACACATCACTTCATTACTTGTGGGACTCAGAATGTTATTTATCTGGCTAAATGTACTGTCTGTTCTGCTTTCTATATTGGAAAGACTGAGAGGAAAATGAGGGAGACAATTGGACAACATCTGTGTAGCATTCAAAAGCATGATGGAATTAGTGCATTATCTCAACATTGCCAGTCCGTGGGACAAAATAATTGTTTTACCTTTCAAGGAATAGAGAAGCTTTCTTTATCAGTCCATGGAGGTGATTTGGACATGAAAACGTTGAGAAAGGAAACTTTTTGGCAATATTTATTGAAATTATATGACTGGCCAGGTCTTAATGACCACTTTCAGCTTGCCCCCTTTTTGCAAATATATTATTCTTCCCTTGGTATAGTTGCCACTTTACTTGGGAGCAGTATGTTCCTAAAATATTTATAAATATATCCAAATACTTTCATCTGATAATGTTTATCCTGTGTGTACTTTTAAATATACATAAGACACTTTTCAGAGTAAATGTAGTATATATTCATTCATCTATATAAAGCACTTTTGGGGGGTTGTTGTATTCAGGTGCTGCGTTTTAAGATTACTATGTTTTGGTAGAACATTATGTTGCTATGTTATGTACTGAGTGCATAGTTTTATAATATATGAGGCACTTTTATAATGCATGTGGCACTTTTAACTGATTGGTATTAGCCCAAGGTATTTGTTTAATATACATTTATTATGGAATGATGGGCTATCAGCATGCATTTTTTTTGCACTGTCTTTTTACATCTGATTCTTAAATATCATGTCATTCCAAGTCTTTTCAACATTGAGAAAGCGCTGTTTGCACAAAAACGTTTGGTTCTCTGTGAGACTGCATGGGGAAGGGTTCACTTTTGAGGCCTGTGACTGTTTTTACCATGGATGCTTTTACCTTTTTGGATTATTAAAGAACCTCTTCATGAATCTGTGTTCTTGTCCATTTCTTCTCATGAAGGTGAATCAGTTTTCTTTTGAAGTCAGTGGAGTTCATGTTGCTGACCTTTTGTTGTGAGTACCATTCTAAGACATGCACATTTGAATAAAGGATTACCATATTAGCAACTGAGATTCTTGGCCTTTCCTGATCTTTCATTTAACACCTTGCATGCTTGCCGTGCCTTTGATAAATGTACAGAAATTCTCAAGCAACACATTAACTGTGCAATCTTATATCCTGCAAAGCTTCTTTTTTTTCTGCATGGGAAACCATGAATTTTTCAAGACCCTAGGAAACCAGAGCAGTTTCTACTTACTCAGAACTGGGAATTTGGGAGTACATGATGCAATAACCTGTGGTTGAAATATAATGTGATTAAATCTGAAAAATATTAATGGGGAGGGCAGCAATAGCTTCAACTGTATTTAATATTTGAGGTTTTTTTTCTCTCTCTTCTTCATAGCTGAAATAATGGGCTTAGTAAATAGCTAGTGATTAATAAATGAGCAGTTTTAGGTGCCATAACTGGCTCCTGAATGTAAACATTGGGGTGAGTAATATGGGAGGGGGAGGCACATGAGGGTTTTGTTATGGACCTTAATCTGTGGATTCTTAATTTTTTTTAGAATCTTAATTCAGGAACAATTAAATTACCTGGAGCCATTCTTGTGCCAGCTATTTTGGAGGGCTGAAAGGGCGTTGCTGTTATGGAGCATGACTACAAGTATAACGAAACTGGTCAGCCCTCAACAGGATCATAGACATCCTCTTTTTCCTTACCTCCTGTCTCCTCTATGTCATATTTCAAAATGTTTAAATGATGAGCAAAGACAGAAAATGAAAATATCCTTAGCCAGGGGCACTGGGAGTATTAACATATTAAGCTACATTAACTTAACTTGAAGGTGTAAGGGTGGTGGGGGTATGCACTTAATTATGTGAATGATTTAATTAAAAAAATTGGTGGCACTAAACCCAAATTGGTTACTGGTTCAAAATGACCAGGTACTTTTGCTCTAGAGGGTATGTAAGAATGCTAAATGTTAATATATGTGAAACAGAAAACACAAATTTGAGTTTTGGTATGCAGCCATGTTATATGTGATGAATCTGTGGATGCTCTATATTTCCAAGAATTTAAAATGGTGGCTATTTTAAAAATACTGCCATGGCATGTTAAGGGAATGGTTGAAAGAGGCAAGGCAAAAACAGTTTTTCATCACATCGTTCAGGTTGGAGCAAATTGCGCACTGATTAAAGAAGCACATCTTAGTCAGTCAGAATTCACTTATCATGCAAACGATAGAGGAATGGTTTCAATGCTCCAGGCACACAAGTAAAACAAACAAGAAGCGCCAACAAATCTTAGGCTGTATTCCAAGCAAAATTAAAAGTAGGGACAGTAAAGTTATTATTCCATTATACACTGCCCTTGTGAGACTCAGCTTGGAGTATTGTATGCAAGTTTGTGCACCCAAAAATAAAAGATCTCAAAGATTGGTAGAGGAAGTTTAGAGAAGAATGACTGACAACATACTGTCAACTAAGCATATGGGATACAAAGACAGGCTTCATACACCAAATCTATATTCAATTGAATATATAAGAAATAGGTGAGACCTTTGTCTTATATATAAAACTATGAAGGATCCATACACGAAGGAAACATTAGGATATTACGTCCACAAGGTCACACAAACATAAATTACTATGGGAAAACAATACCACAGTGAAAAGAAGTGAATTTTACACACAGAGGGTAATAACCAAATGGAACAAACTACCCAAATAAATAATATGTAGTACAAATATAACAGCTTTTAAACAAAATCTTGACAACTACATGGAAAAAATAAGCATTCCATCCATAAAGGGTGGCAAGTTCATTAAAGGGTCTCGGCTCACTGAACTTGTACTTAACCTATGAACCTACCTATGAACCTTGAATTTTATACCAAGTCATTCTTCAATGCTATGGGTACCTACATGAAAACAGGAATGTAATCACTGCACAGTTCCTCTGTAGGAGAGGCTGCTACAGGTATTTACATGAAAACAGGAGCCCAATCACTGTATAGTTCATTTGTAGCTGAGGCTGCTACAGGTACTTGTATGAAAACAGGAACCCAATCACTGCACAGTTCCTTTGTAGCCAAGGCTGATTCTGGACCTGAAGCTCTAATGAAATGCTTTGCAGCATTCATTCTTTTTTTTTTATATCTGTGTAACCAATCTATTGTCATAGGAGTTACAAGTTAGCCTGCGGATTATCTGCTAAAATGGTTTTGCACTAAAACAGTTTATTTTCAGCCCATTTCTAAACGTCAGATATATTTCCTTTGTCTGCCTTTGAAATAAAATGGCCCTTGGTGCTATACACAGTCTACATCCATTGACTCAACACTTCCTCAGGTATTTCTTCCACCAGTGCAGGGATTATAAATGGGACAACAGTCCCATCAAAGTGTGAGCATTCAAGTTCCAGAAATGTTGCACTAGTGTTCCTGTATCAAAGCTTTTGGGGCTCGGGTACCTGTGACCAGCTGGAGCAGGGTTGTAGCCTCAAGACATTGACAGGATCCCAGGTTCTGAGTGGCACAGGCTTCTTCTGGTGTGGGTCTCTGGAGGCTCATATCCAACCCAGGATCTGGTAAGCATCTATCTTTCAGATGAGACATTAAACCAAGGTCCCGTCTGCCTGTTCTGGTGGTTGTTCAGGTGGATGTTAACGATCCCATGGCACTTCTTGAAAAGAGTAGGGGAATTTTTATTGTCTACAAAAGATCAACAGGACAAGTTCAGGAAATAAACTTAAAAAAGAAACATGTTTCTGATACTATAGCTTATTTTGTACACTTTTTTACATTTTATGTGGAAAAATAATCTTTCTTCAATCAAACATACACCCTCTTCTCCTCTTTTCCATCTTTCATTCCCTTCATTCATTCTATGTAACACATATTTTCTCAAGGTAGTTCAAATAATGTTATATACCACTAAAACTACTGGGTATCACCCCACCACAATGACATTCTGGCAACAAACACCACCACAGTGGCAAATCTCGCCAAGTCGAGACTGGTCGCTGTGGTTGGCCACTGCCTGCCGATACAGTGATTCCCGGTGTTGTGCCCTCACCCCGAACCAACTCTAACTCCAACTCCCACTCAGATTTGGTTAGTTAGAAATGGGGGTGTGGGGGCACAGTCCCCTGCATGGGGGTGCATGGGCAAAGTCCCCCACAGAAAAACACTTTGTACCGACTGGAACAATGCTGACTATTGGTATTGTTCCCGTTGTTGTCGGGGCTGTCGACAATGATGTTGTTATTGTCTTGACGTGGAACCAAACCACTACTGTATGCCTAATACTATCATTTTTAATCAAGGGAAGTGAATCTACCATATCTTAAGATTGAAGAATATGTTGAACCCCTTTCTACCTTTTTTCCCAAAGTGCCATAGGTATGGTTGAGTGATCATACAAACTTTGCTTCTTCCATTTGTTTTTGATTTGTGGTACAACAGTTAATTGAGATGTATCTGCCTGTTGTATCACATATTAACACCTTACTTGCCATACAAAGAATTTAACACAGATTAGAATGAGTCTCATTGTCCCTTCCTCAATACTTTTTATAGTTTCCACATATCCTGTTACAATATTTTCATAAGTCAATCTTTCCCACTGTACATTTTTCGACTATTAGGCCCGATATTTGTTTGGTGTAGAAACAATCCATGAAAAATGCTGCATAGTTTCCTCTTGTTGTCTGCATTATGCTTTCAGGCATATCATTTCCTCCTGGCTTTTATGTTTAGAGTTACCTTTAAGCCTGAGATGGCCATGGCAAATAAGCCAGACCTCATACCACATTCTATGGGGTATTCTTTTCTCTGTAAGGTATAGTTCTATTTTTATATGGTTTGTTGGTAATACTTCTTTATAGTCTACCAGACTCATGAATGCTTGTTTCTGAATAATAATATTGGGAGGGCTTTAAGTCCGAGGTTCGATGAGCGGAGCCACAACGTCACTCCCCCATCGTGCTTAAAAAGTCACAACATCCTGGGCTTCACCAGGATTCTTTTTCATTGTGCCCGGAGGTGCTGCTCCCTCTGCCTATTTCTGGTCTCTCTTGCCTCTTCCTTGAATCCATTTTTTGCAGTGCCTCCAGCTGACAACTCACTCCCTTTCTCTGTAGCTCGTCCAGCTCGACCGATGTAGAAAGGCATGGGGATCATGGTTTCATCTCTATGTGTCTGTTTCCATGTTTCTGGGTCAGATCTGATCCAAAAACTGAAAGGCACTGAGATTCGGAATAATGTACAGTGTGTTCTACACCTGTGCACTTCTTTTGGGGCTCCCCTATCCTACCATGCCTGGGCTGTCTCAGTCTGGCCTGCATGCCAGCCTCCATGGCCTCAAGCTCTGCTGGACTCTGTCCGGCCTCATCCTACTCGCCCTATTGCAGTTTTCATTCCATACTGGCTGGATCCTATGCTTCCCCATTGACCTTCATACCATCCTTTATCCTTTCATTCTACTCATGGCTTCACTCCTCATACATCCCTGCTACCTCAATTTGACTCTTCCTCCACTCAAGAGCCATGCCTTCCAGTCCATCACCCTTTGCTAAGGGCTGGCTGGAGGCTCTCCACCATCATTCAAGTTCCTTTCACATTCATTTCTGAATCTACCTCCTTTTGAGGAGTCTAATTAGTCACATTGCTCTATCAAGCATATCACTCCTCTAGTTCACATACCCTCTGGTTCCAGACATGCCTTCTTGGCCACGGACTATATCTCCTTTCGAGGAGCCTCATTACTTCCATCTCTCTATTGAATCCTATGATATCTCATCGCCCACAACATCAGGGTCTAATCGTTCACATCACATGTTCCTGCCTTATCAGCCTCAGTGTCTACTTTCTCACCTTGCTCAATCAGGTGTACCTCTCATTTGATCTTATGCTACTTCATTGTCCTGCCACCCTCTTGTGGCAGTCATCACCATCAGTATTTATCTTTGCCTCTTGTTCCTTCGATCAGTGTGTGCAGCCTCATGTTCCATATTCAATCCGTGCTTTCTTTTGGGGAATTTCCGTATTCCGTCATCATCCTCCCTACTCATGTCCCTTTCATTACTCCTCCCTATTTATATCTCTCCTCTATGAACCATTCTCTTTACTGACATACGTCCTCAAAACAAACATTGTCAGCATGGAGGAAAGGTGACCTAGGCCTTAGATCCCCAGAGGTTTCCTCCTCAAAGGGGGATTTTCCTCTCCTCCGTGACAATGGTCATAATATTAATTAGAATTGGTGCTTTCTTTGCATTAGTTAGTTAGCTTCTGCTGTTGGATGGAGGCAGATGGTGGCTCCGGCTTTCCCCTCTCTCCTTAGGCAGTTAACCCTTCTCTTCACAGAATTCATTCATCATCTTCGCCTCTTTGAAGCTTGATATCTTTGGTTATTCTTTTTGGGCTTCTTCCTAACCTACCTTTGGCTGACACATTCATTCCTGGCACCTGTGGGGGAGACTGTCCTGTAGGGTTCCTTGTGTCGTACCCCTACAGGATGATTGTATATCCCACAGATAGAGAAGCAGAAAGCCACAAAACAAATCAGTTTACACAAGCATCATATCATATTATCTGATCCAGTTGCATAAGCACATCGAATAGGAGGGCTTTAAGCCTGAGGTTCGATGGGCGGAGCAACAACGTCACTCCCCCATTGAGCTTAAAAGGTTACATCTTGGCCCTCATCAGGATTCTTTTTCATTGCCCACCATCCACCCCTCCTCCTCCAGCAGCTCATCTCTCTTCTCTGTGGGCTTCTTCTTAACCTACCTTTAGCCAACGCATTCATTCCCGGCACCTGTGGGGGGGGGGAGACCATCCTTTAGGGTTCCTTGTGTTGTACTCCTACAAGGTGGTATATCCCAAGGATAGAGAGGCAGAAAGACACAAAGCAAATCAAGTTACACAAGCATCATATTATATTTTCTCATCCAGTTGCGTAAACACATCGAAATAACGTTTTTCTATTTGGTACTGTAACCTGTGCAACTGTTAACTTCCAAGTTTTTATTTTTATAATTGCAGATATAATATATAGTATGAGGGAAGTTGTTTTTTTTGTCTTAGTCCCTGAATGGATTGGCTCCATGTTGTTAACACAGCCTGTGACCATGTTGTATTTATATTTTTCCCATCTTTTGTTCACCTGGAGTATTATAATCTCATAATATTAGTCTGTAAAAATATATTAAAGAAGCAGCTTATTGGGTTTATAAGGCATAACCCCCTGTCTTTATATATCCTGTATAATAAAGTTCTTTTAATGGGATGTTATAGGAGGCAGTATGGCGCCGTGGGTTAAGGCTCTGAGCTGCAAATCTGGAGACCTGGGTTTGAATCCCACAGCCCCCTAGGTGCATACTGTGTGACACTGAGCAAGTCGCTTAAGTTCCTTGTGCTCCCAGGTTGCACTTGCAAACAACCTTTCAGCTTAGTGTGTCTCACCTGGTAAAATAATTGGAAAATTGGGATTCAGATGATTTCTCCATATCATCTGGAAAACTAGATTAAATAATGTTACTTCTTATTTACTTGGTGGTGTGTATATTGCACTTAAGTAGGTGAACAAGGGTAACAAAAAGGTTTTTACCAATATCACCATTTTCTTTTTTGTCTGCTGCCATGTTTTCCACCTTTGTACTTTTCCACTACAGATTTTTATTTTATTTTTCCAATTTTCTGCTGCCATATCACCTTTCTTAAAAATAATCCCTGGTATACTTGTTTGAATCAGATGTTGCAATCTCTTTTATTTCTTGTACTTGTTCTGTCTTTTCACTGAAGATATATTCTTTACTCTTCCCTGGGTTTGTACTGATTCCTACTTTTTCTGAAAATTATTCAATTTTTTTAAGTGCTTCCTCTGCTTCTCTTTTATCAGGCATCAATAGACACATATCATCTGCATATGCTATTATTTTATTTATTCTACTGTAGGAACTTGTACTGTATACTAGCTATTTCCAGATCCTGTTGGACCTGTTGGAGTAATGGATCTATGCAGAAGACATATAATAATGGGCTTGTTGTGCACCTTTGCCTAATACCTCTATTTATTTTAACTAGTGGTCCAAGATGTCCGTTCACGAAAGGTTTTGCTGCAGGTATTCAATACATGTCCATTATCCAGTTACAGAATAGTACTGGTATCCTGTATTTGTTTAATACAAGCTTTAAATATGTATGAAGTATTTTGTTGAAAGCTTGTTCTTGGTCTAAGCTTAATATGTGTCCCCTAATTTTATTCTGAACCCCAAGTTCAATGAGTTCTTTAATGATAAATAAATTATCCTGAATGTTTCTCCCTTCTACCACACATGCTTGTCCTACTTCTATTAGATGTGGTGCCGTCTTTGCTAATCTGGTATTAAGGATTTTCATTAAACTGTTCATATCTGTATTCATTAAACTTAATGGTCTTCAATTATGAAAATATCTCCTATCATTTTTTTTTGTGTATCAGTATTTGTATTGATAGGCCTAACTGTGGTGCTATGCTTCCATTTTCTAGCATACTATTAAAAACCACCATTAATATTTCAACAAATTCTGTTTTAAGTGCTTTGTATAATTCTGACGTCAGTCCATCAGGTCCGGGGGTCATATTATTTTTCAAATTGTTAATAGCCATTTCCACTACCTGTGGTGAAATTGATAAGATTAACTGTTGTTACATTTATGGGGATGGACTTGATATATTTATGTCTTGCAAGGCTCTCTGAAAGTATTCCTCAGGTATTTCATCTTCCTTATATAGTGACATCATATGTTTACTATGTCCAATATTTCTCCTTTAGTGTTAACCTTCCTCCCTTCTTGATTAAATAATGTATCCATTACTCTGTGTTTCATTCAATTTTTACAGCTTTCATACATATCTCCAACCCCATTCTTCCCTGGTGTTGCTATTCAATGTTCATGTAGTAATGAGTTACAGTAGCTCTAGAGTATTGAAGTTTCTCCATTTCTTCCTTGAGTGTATGCGTTTGATTGGTGTAGGTATCAAAGGCTTCATTTACTAATGTCAGTATTTTATAGAATTGCCCCCTGAATCTCCCCAGGAATGATGGACACCACACCAATTTACTTGTTGGTTGCTCGTTGGCAAATTTATTCATGGCACATAGGACTACATTTACAAACCATATAATTTAAAATTCACAATTCAATTTACATCAACATTCTTTCCAAATTTTCCTTGCTCTGGCCTCTGTCTTTCTTCTAGTCATTTCTTTCATCTTGCTTTCAGGGCCCAGACACTGCAAATCTGGCCCCCTCCTCCACACCAGAACCAGCCCATTCCCCTTCCTCAGGCTGTCACCCTCCAGGCCCAGACACTTCTGAATCTGGTGCCTGGACCGATCCCCCTCCCCACTTTAGCACCACGTCTGGGTTCTTTGTTCCCTGCCGTGTCTGCCCCCCTTTCCACCCCTCTCCTCTTTCCTTCCTTCACCCCCCTTTGGGCATACATGCCCCTCCCTGCCAGGGGACTCTGCCCTAGCTCCCTGGCCCAGTGCTGCCCCCACATTGACCACCATACTTGACCCCATGCCCAGGGCCCCTAGGGGCTTGACATGCCCTCCATTCCTTTCCTTTGTCTCCCCATCACCTTACTTAATAAGTGTGGGAGGGTGGGAAAAATTCCCAGCAAAAGAGGTCGGCCTTCCTGAGCCCTGGCCTATTATACCCCTAATAGACCCCTGGTCAGGACTCCCTTTGGGCTCTACCTCCAGTCAGTCCCTGGGGCTCTGGCTTGCCCTTGTCATATTACCCTTTCCTGCCTGATGATGTCATCAGGCCCCTCCCCCTCTATCCCTCTGTCCCTTCCCCCTTCCTCTCCTATACACGTATTCCTGGTAGGGATCACTGGACAACCTGGCCTACCTTTTAATGGCAAGCCCTATTGTCTCCTGAATCCCCACCAGGAACGATGGACACCACACCAGTTTACTTGTTGGTTGTTCTTAGGCAAATTTATTCATGGCACAAAGGACTATATTTACAAATCATATAACTTAAAATTCACAATTCAATTTACATCAACATTCTTTCCAAATTTTCCTGGCTCCGGCCTCTGTCCTTCTTCTGGTCATTTCTTCCATCTTGCTTTCAGGGCCTGGACACTGTGAATCTGGCCCCCTCCTTCACACTAGACCCAGGCCATTCCACTTCCCTGGGCTCTCACCCTCCAGGCCAGGACACTTCTGAAACTGGTGCCTGGACCTATTCTCCTCCCCACTTTACCACCACACCTGGGTTCTTTGTCCCCAACCTGTGTATTCTACCCCCTCCCCTTCCCCCTGCTCCCCCTTTTCCTTCCTTCCACTGCTCCATCTCCAGCTTGTGATGGACAGAGGGGCTCCCCTCTTCCAGCTAGTATCTAAGCCCTTTCCTGGCCATCTGGTTCACTAGCTCCCTAATAGGTTGTAGGAATAGGCACATCCTAAACTCCAACAGGTGGACGCTGTCCGACCCGGACACTGCAGGTAGGTCAAAGGAAATGTCCCTGTGCTTCAGGTCAACTCCCCCCATCTCTATTACCATCCTGGCTATGCTCCTGTTCAAATGCTTCCTGACCTTTTCAATCAAGTCTGACATCCTGCACCCCTCTCTGTACCCTCCAGGAGGTGATATCGGACCAGCTGATTGACACCCTCAGCCACCACCCCATCAATCTCTCCAAGTCTCCCATGATGTTCTGTCCCAACATCCCCCATGGCAGGCTCTCTAAATCATTCCCCCAGGTGTATCACAATGCAATCCAGGGTGCCCCATTGTAATTTTAAATTCTCCATCAAAGGTGTGAGCTCTGCCCACTTCATGCCCCAATGCCTTTCCATAACACCCTTGTATGCTCTGTGTTAAATCTCAGCTCTGCTCCTCAGGAGGTGGCCAACGTAAACCTCTCAGCCCAGTACACAAAGGAATGCCCCACTATCCAGATTTTCCTCTTGAAACCTGCCATGGAAACAAAATACACAGCGTGACCTGTTGTTATTATTTTCTCACATACCTGTTATAGCTGCTGGACCTCCAACACCCCACCCTTTGTATCTCCACCACTGCAGCCCCTCTCTCTGCTGCCTCCATGGCTGTCTCGATCCTGAATGAATGTGGGGTGAATTTTCTGGGATCCTCACCCAAAAATTCCAGCACTTTCTTGAGGACCACTCCTACTTGGAAACCCGTGACAGGGACCTGACCCCATGCTGGAACAGCATCCCCTCTGCCCTTCCCTGAGCACTCCTGTACTCCTCCAGTGCACTCACAGTGCAGCTGGCCAAATGCAGCTTCCTCACCATTGACACTTGTGTCCCTCTCCCTCCCAGGTCCATCTTGGACCTGGCCAGGATTATGACCACCCTGTTGTGTCCCCACTAGACATCCTTATGCTGCAACTCCT
This sequence comes from Neoceratodus forsteri, assembly GCA_016271365.2. Taxonomy (NCBI): domain Eukaryota; kingdom Metazoa; phylum Chordata; order Ceratodontiformes; family Ceratodontidae; genus Neoceratodus; species Neoceratodus forsteri. The sequence goes on from CM057459.1 coordinate 1,358,315,532, forward strand.
GCTCTGAGGCTGTTTTCCTTGGGCCACCACTTCCCCCACATGGAAGTTCCCCACAGCCATCACTGCAAATACAACCAGGAATAGAACCTCTTCATGGGCCAATGTGCATACCTTCTGGGTGGTCTCCAATACCCTTAACAGTAATTCCCCCCTTATGGGTTGCCTTCCATCCACCCTGATCCCTTGCCCCCTATGCCACCCCACTACCATGTGTTTTATGATCCTAAAGGCCCCCACATTGGGTCAGCCCCTATCCTGGAATGCCAAGCTGATGCCAGCTAAGTGCATGTCCATCATGACGGGGGCAAGACCTTCCTCCCACAGCTCCACCATGAACCTCCTTACCTGTTTGTCCTGGGCCAGTACATCCTTGTCTCACCCGTGCTTCCCCCTGAAGCCCTGGAACTTTGCCCACCCTGTTTTGTAGGCTCTCAGTGTGTTCTCTGCTCAGGAGCCTTGGTACTGTTCCCTGGCTGTGCTCCTCCAAACTCCCATAACCGGTCTGGGATCTTGGTCTTCTGTGGCACTGCTTGTGGCATCAGCGCTCAAAACCTGTTGAGCTGTAAATGGGATAGACTGTCAGCCACCTCGTTCCTCAAACCTGCAATATGCTATGCTTTAAAGGACAGGTTCAGCCACAGTCCCAGTAAGACCATACATCTGAGTATCCTGTCCACCATCTCTGTCCTCCCCTCCCACCTATTAATCACCTCTACTACCCCTTTGTTATTGCACCAAAACAAAATGTGCTTCCCCATCATCCTATCACTCCATACTTCCAGGGCCACCCATATCAGTAAGATCTCCAGGAAAGTGATGTCCTTCAATGTCTCCCCTTCTGCCCAAACTGTCAGCAATGGTTCCAACATCCATTCCCCTTGAAAGTATGCCCCCATTCTCAGGGCGCCTGAGGCGTCCTTGAACAGCTCCAGGTCTGTGTTCCACTCCCACTCATCCTGCCAGAATGTCACCCAGTTATAGCTGTCAAAAAAATCCTCCCACACCCTGAAATCTTCCCGAACTCATTTAGAGTTGTCCACCCAATGGTGCGGCCACTTGGCTTTCCCTGTGGCTCTCCCCAGTTTTCTTATTTATTTATTTTTTATTTATTTAGTACAAGTCGGCTTTACAACCTTTGAATCAGAGACTCATTTACAAAGGCACCTCATTGCAGGGAAGGCAGACAACTTGACAGAAAAAACAGTGCAGTTTACAACAGTGGATAACAGTACAGGTGCAGTAAGGAACATTTAACATTGAAAAAATTAAATTACATTAATTGCAGTTTGCATGTTACTTAGGTTACGTAATGTTTCATGTTGGAGTTACAGACATGAATATAGAAGGTCTACAGAGAAGACAGAGGGTTATATCCCTATTCAGACCTCTTGGGAAAGGAGTGGGCCTGGGGAGAGGGTAAGGCAGTCCAATGGACGTTGTCGTGCAGGGAGCTAGGCAGGTGGGTAACGCAGGTCATAACAGGGGATTAGTTGCACCTGCAACAGTGGGTATTAAAGATGTGGTTCCAAAGGGCTGTTTTGAAGGGGCTGATTTTGGGCAAGTTGGAGATGCAGCTAGGGAGTGAGTTGAACCAGGTGGGGGGGTTGGTAGAGGAAAGCTCTCTGAGCAAGAGAGGTTTTGGTTCTGGGCACCTGGAAGATGGCCTTAACAGAGCTACGGGTGGTGATGGATGATGATGATGACTGCTGTAGAGAAGTGGATACCCCCAGGGGGAAAGTCCGAGCAGGGATTTCTTAGAGAGTAGGCAGGTCTGGTAGAGCAGTCGCTCTTCTAAGTTGAGCAGATTGATGGTAGAATAGAGTTGGCAGGTGTGAGTGTGGCTGGGGGCACCAGTCAGGAGCCTGCAGGCCTTATTGATGGAGAGGTAGATTTTGGAGAGAGCAGTGTTGTCAGCAGCAGCGTAGATGGGCAAGCCATAGTCCATGAGGGATAGGATGGAGGAGGTGATGGCCAACCTGAGGGCAACTGGAGGCAGGCAGTCTCTGTGTCAGTACAGCAGGCCAATCTGAGAGTTGATGGTGGCTGACAAGGCATTAACGTGGGTGTGGAAGGAGAGGGCCATGTCGAACGTGATGCCTAGGTATTTGTATGTGGTTACTTGCTCTAGTGGGTGCAGAGTGCTGGGGAAAATCAAGATGGGAGTATTTTTTGCTTTATTTTGGTGGTGGAGGAAGAGCATTGATTTGGTTTTCTTCAGGTTAATCACCAGTCTGCGTTCACCAAATCACCTTTTGGCTTGGGTGTAAGCTTGCTGGAGGGATAATTGGAAGGAGGTGAGATTGGGATGTCAGGCAAAGAAGAGTGCATCATCCATGTAGAGGAGCATCTTACTGGTAAAGGAGCTGAGGAGGGTGTTGAGGCACAGACTAAACAGGACTGGACCCAGGATGGAGCCCTGGGGGACCCTGGAGCGAACGGGAAGTATGCTGAAGAGGGAGCCACTGTTGTTAACACATTGGGATCTAGCAGAGAGGTAACTAGAGAACCAAGATATGGAACCATCGGTGAAGCCAAGTTGGTGGAGAGAGTTGAGTAGGAGGGGGTGACAGACAGTGTTGAAGGCCTTGGAAAGGTCAATGAACACTGCTCCTGTAAGGCTGCTAGAGTCGAGGACAGCGTGCAAGTGTTGAGAGAATTCCAGGAAAGCCATGGTTGTACTGTGACCTGAGCAGAAACCATGCTGTTCAGGACACATTATGTCATACTTGGTTAACTCATTGTGTCCGAGAACGACTGTAGGGGGCAGCAGACATTTGACCTGTGTCTCCGAGAGCGAGCTGATTCAGCAGCTACAGACTTCCTGTGTGGCCGGGCAACATCTGTATTCGTTATCTGTTTGATATTAAACTACATGCCAGCCAATCATTTGATCTTTTTTTTAAAAGTTCCTGGGTGTACCACACATTGTAGCCCTCATGTGATTGACTGGCAAGAGTAGGGGTCACATAGGAAATTTCTGTGAAAACCGCGTGTGAAACTTGGCATCTTACATTCAGAGCTGCTTTCAGTGAGGAAGCACTGATCCATGCTACACCATCGAATTTGACATTTGCTGTTTGCTTTTGAGTCCCCTACTAATCTCTACACTACTACAGGTATGCATTTTGGCTCGGTGCTGTATTGGTTTTTGGTGCTTTTGTTGGTATTTTGGTGTTTTTTGTTTGTTTTCTGAACCCCAGATAATTCTGTATGGAAGTATGGCATCTCAGTGAATGCCGCTGTCTCACGTCGCTGTTGTTAAACTGTACTTGTATAAGATTTTTGTATTTTTGAGGTGGTGTTTGGAGAGAACTGCATTGCAAGGTATGAACTGGGGAGGTGTTTTGTGGGCAATGCTGTATCCTTCAGAGAGCGGCGTTTTGACTGCCCAGCCTACTGAATGTTGCCCACCTAAGCTGAGAGTAAGGCTTCTCAGTTCACTGTCGCCTGTCATTGCTTTGCTGTTTATTTTTTTTAACTTGGTGAACCACCCAAAACGCAAATGCTGCATTCCACCAAACATCCTGTGGCGAGAACTGCTTTGCAAGGTTTGTGCTTTGGGGGTGTGTGTTTGGTGGGCAATGCTCTATCCTTCAGAGAGTGGCATTTTGACTGCCCAGCCTACTGAATGCTGCCCGCCTAAACCAAGAGTAAGGCTTCTCCGTGATCTCTCAGCTCACCGTCGCCTGTCGTTTCTTTGCCATTTATTTTTTTTTTACATGCTGAACCACCTGAAATGCAAAGACTGCACTCCACCAAACATCCTATGGACAGAACTGCATTGCAAGGTATGTGCTTTCCTCCAGCAAGCCAATTGGTGCCATCACTACTAGGTACTGTGGTCCAGTGTCATTTTTGTGCTCCCTACAGCTGTGATTGTGTGTGGGACTGATGGGTGTGTGGGATCAATGGGCACCATTCAATGCAGATTTGTGTTTTGCTGCTGGGTATGCTTTGGTGGGGGGTTATTGTGGCAGGGCACTGGACACAAAGGGATACACTGTGTTGTGGTACTGAATGGCTTGTATGGTGCAGGGTGGCCCAAGGTGGCCATTGGACAACAGGCAGTTCTCTCAGAATGTTGGGTAAGGGCCTACGGTCACCAGAGAATGATGGTGGGGGACAATGTGCCAAAAACAATGCCATTTGGTTATGGTTGGGATGGGAGACACCAGGGAATCCATTTTGGTGATGCCATCATGTGTCTGTTGGTTTCAGTGAGGTCCTTGACCTCAGGGAATCCATTTTGTGTGGTGGTAATGGATCTCTGAGGGTGGTGGGAGCCCCTAGACAACAGAGAATGCTGCTGTTGAGATGGTGACCGGTGTTTCAACACCCGGAACCATCCAGCAAACAGCTTTACCTGGTGTCTATCTGCCCACATGACCTCTGAGGCCTGGCACCAGTGCACAAAATGGTTTGGCATCAGTGTCCTCACCCTCACCATGAAACACACTGCACCATTATGCAAAATGGATTCACTGGGACTCCCACTGTCAAATACCTGGCATCATCCCATAAAATGTATTCCCTCATGTCCAGTGGTCCTCCCCCCTCAACCACCGAGTGTTTCATGGTGGGAGTTTGAGGGTGGGGGGAGAATGTGCCAAAGACGATGCCATTTGATTATGGTGCTGCATGATGGTGTGTGTAAAAACCAAAAAAACTGTTCTCTTTGTCTGTGCTGGGTGTGGAACGGTGGGAGTGGGATCACTGAACAGCAGCAAAGGTATTTGTGTGTGGTGCTGGGTATCGTAGAGTGGGGAGAACCATTGGATCCCAGGAAATCCAGTTTATGCATGGTGATGGGTATTTTACATTGTGGTGGGAAAACCTGGACACCTGGGGATCCATTTTGCACCATTTTGTGTGGTGGTAATGGGTCTCTATGGTGGTGGGATCCCCCAGACAACAGAGAACACTGTTGTTGGGATGGTGACCAGTGTTTCAACACCCGGCACCATCCAACAAACAGCGTTACCCAGTGTCTGTGTGCCCACATGACCTCCAAGGTCTGGCACCATCACACAAAATGGTTTCTGTGGTGTCGGTGTCCTCACCCTCACCATCAAACACACTGCACCATTATGCAAAATAGATTCCCTGGGATCCCATCATCAAACATCTGGCATCATCTCACAAAATGGGTTCCTTCATATCCAGTGGACCTCCCTTCCAAACCCTGAGTGTTTCATGGTGGGAGTTAGAGGGTGGGGGGAGAATGTGCCAGGGATGATGCCGTTTGATTATGGTGCTGCAGGATGGAGTATGTAAAACAAAAAAAACTGTTCCCTTTGTCTGTGCTGGGTGTGGAAGAGTGCGAGTGGGATCATTGAACATCAGCAAAGGTATTTGTGTGTGGTGCCAGGTATAGTAGAGTGGGGAAAACCATTGGATCCCAGGAAATCCAGTTTATGGCATGGTGATGGGTATTTCACGTTGTGGTGAGAAAACCTGGACCACTGGGGATCCATTTTGCACGATGCCATCGTGTGTTTGACGGTTTCAGGGAGGTCCTTGACACCAGGGAACCCATTTTGTGTGGTGGTAAAGGGTCTCTGTGGGTGGTGGGAGCCCCCAGACAACAGGGAACACTGTTGTTGGGATGGTGACTGGTGTTTCAACACCTGGCACCATCCAACAAATAGCGTTACCCAGTGTCTATGTGCCCACACAACCTCCGAGGCCTGGTACCATCTCACAAAATGGTTTCCACGGTGTCGGTGTCTTCACCTCCACCATCAAACACACTGCACCATTATGGAAAATGGATTTCCTGGGCTTGGCCCCACCAACCCCCACTGTCAAACACCTGGCATCATCTCACAGTATGAATTCCCTCATGCCCAGTGGATCCCCCCCAAAAACCCCGAGTGTTTCATGGTGGGAGTTTGAGGGTGGGGGGAGAATGTGCCAAAGATGATGTCATTTGGTTATGGTGCTGCAGGATGCCAGGGTATGCTATGCCACTTAGGAATGCCACATGGTCCATTCTGCTACCAGTTGCTACCTAGTGAGTGTCTTTGGGCAATGTATCTTTGGGCAATGGATGCCTCAGAGCTGTCTCAGTTGCTGCCTAGGCCTCTCAGGGTGGGGGGAGGAATGTGTTGTTCTCAGAGTGTGTGTTGGGGACAAATGGATGCATTTGGTTCTGCCCCAATTCAGCTGTGTCAGTTGCTGCCTAGTGAGTATCTGTGGGCAATATGATGCTTTGATTGGGGGGGTCTCTCAGGGTGGGGGAAGTGGAGAAACCACTAGGCACCAAGGAAATGTGTTGGTCTCAGAAGGTGTGTTGGGGCAAATGGATGCATTTGGTTCTGCCACCTATTCAGAATGGATGCCTCGGAGCTGTCTCAGTTGCTGCCTAGTGAGTATCTGTGGGCAACATGATGCTATGGTTGGGGGAGCAAATGGCTGGGAGGGTAGGTGCAAGGGGCTGGGGGTGTGTGTGTCACCGGAACCCAGGTAATGCTTTCTCTTTGATGGTACATTTTGTGGGATGGTGTCTTGTGTTTGATGGTGGGGGGCAGGTCTCTGACACAATGGACTCCATTTTGTGATGTGGTGATGAGTCTCGTAGGGTGGTGGGAAGCCCATGGACAACAGACAGTGCTGTTTGTGGGACGGTGGTGGGTGATGCAAGGCATGGCACCATCCAACAAAGAGGAGCACCCGCTGTCTGGGTGATACCCCTCCCTCCCAGACCTGACACCAGCTCACAAAACGGTTGCCATTCTGTCAGGGTCCTCCATCCCACCTCCAAACATATGAAACCAACCCACAAAATGGATATAAGAATGTAGAAATCTCTTCAGTGCAGATCATCATGGGACACCATCTGAAAAGGTAAGAAAAATGTGATTGTGGTGATTGTAATAATTTTGTTGTTGACATTCTGTAGTCTATATGATGCGACTTGTCGCCGCCTTGCCGAATACCATGGGTTCTGCCGTGCACATATTTGTATGTGTTGTGATGTTATGCCCACAAAGTGCACAACACTGCTCATTATTATACATGCATGTTGTGCAAGAGATGGTGCCCTCGTGCACCTCATGATTTGTGGTGATGCTGTGTTGTTGAATGTCTCTGCATATGTTGATGGTGCATTGTGTGTGTATGGTTGGATAAAAATGATAGAAAGACAAAATATATAGATATATATGTATATGTGTATGCATGCGTGGGTCTATATATGTATATATAAATGTGTGTGTGCATAAATGTATATATCTGAATGACTGGCAAGTGAGTTTGGGGAATATAATGAGTGGTGGAGCGTAGCGTTGCGCTGAGTAATGGTTCCCTGCGCTCACTTGACACGAGTTCAGATCTATTTTGTATTGCATACCTGTCAATAATTTAGCCCTTTTATGCAATAGGACTGTTTTGTGTGTTTTTTTGGTTTGGTGATGAAATCACGGTGTGACATTGGGAGTTTTCACACTGCACACTTCAGGAGGTATGCGCATTTGTTTATGGTATGGTGTGTATGGCTGACATTTGTCTGTCACGAGCCCAGAGTCACCTAAGCAGCTTGTATAAAATGCAGCTTTTTGCCATTTCAGCAAGTATAAAAAAAAATTTTCAATTACCTTTCCAACAGTGCTATGCAATCAATTTTAATTTACTGAACAGCTTGTCCGCTGACAGTTTGTGTGTATCTTGTATACTCTAGGATTTATTTGCATTTGTTTATGGCATGTTGTGTATGGCTGATATTTTGCCCATCAAGAACCACCTAAGCACTATGAATAAAAAAGAAATTCTGGGTATCTTAGCCAGTATAAAACAAAAACCGAATTGATTACAATTGATTGCATAGCACCATTGGAAAGGTGATTTAGTGCTAAACAGATTGTGTGCTGACACGTTGTGTGAATCATGTATAGTTCAGGAGTTATTTGTATTTGTTTATGCCATGGTGTGTTATGGCTGACATTTTGTCCATCAAGAACCATCCAAGCACATTGAATGAAACACACATTTTGGGTATTTCCAGCTAGTATAAAACAAAAACCACATTGAGCACAACAGATTGCAAAGCATCGCTGGAAAGGAAATTTTGTGATGAACAACTTTACTGCTGATATGTTGTGTGTATCATGTATACTTTAGGAGTTATACGCATTTGTTTATGGTATGTTGTGTGTGGTTCAGATTCGTGCCTCAAACCTCGTCAAAGCACCTTGACTAAAATGGTAAAAAAATATATTTTATGCTATAGAAATAGTTGTCTTTTTAACAAAAAGATTATTAAAATTAGATCTAGTTTCTACATGCTGAATTTGGTGTTGATATGTCACATACTTTCCAACAAAAAAAGGCTTAAAGTGCATTTTCTAGTGTAAAATTTTTTTTTTTGCTGTTTCAACCAGCATAGAAAAAAAAATAAATTATGTATTATTACTTGAATGCCATCATTGGAAAGGTAATTTCATGCTGAACAAGTTTGTCACTCATACTTTTTGCCTAGCACACACGGTTCTTGAGCTATTAGCATTTGTTTGCAACATGCTGATTATGGCTTGATTTTGCTTAGAAAGCCCCATGATTCACTATTGACAGTATACAGGACACAAATGCTGCAACTTCAGACAGCTCCTGAGGAGGCAATGAGTTAAGTATTCAGTGAGCTGGATAGATACCACTTTCTCAAGGGCTTTAGAGAGTGGTGGGAGGATGAAGATCGGCTGGTAATTATTGGGGGTGGACCGGTCACCACTCTTATGTATGGGTGTGATTTTGGACATTTTACAAGCACTTGGAAACTGACCTAGGCATAAAGACCAGTTTTGAAGGTCAGTCGGGGGACTAGGACTTCATCCAAGACTATACGGAGGATCCTGGAGTCGAGGGGGTGACTGCTTGGGTTATTGCTGCTCAGGGCTTTTAGGAGGTATGGCCTGGTTTCTTGGGGGGATAGGGCATGCAGGTAGAATGGTGGGTGAAGCAGAATCAGTGTGAGGGGGGCGAGGACTGGGTCAAAGAAGTTGCTGTGGAGGACTGAGCTTAGGTCAGAGAAGGAGGTGCTATGGATGTTGGCAATAATAAGCAGATCTGAGGTGGGGGTGCCATCGATGGAGAGCTGGGATGGTGGGGCGGGAGTGAGACTTTCCATTTATCTCTTTCATATTATCCCAGAAGGGCCGGGCTGAACCCCAGGTTGAAGCGAGAGTGGTCTGGTAGTGCTCTGCCTTGACTCACCTAATGGCCCGAGTGCACTTATTACGTTCTGTGCTGTAGACTTGTCTATCAGATGCATTTCCAGATTCTAAAGCAATGTGCCAGAGATTAATTCTGTTTTAAGTCCCTGGTGGAGGGGTGGGGAGATCCATGAGGCATTGTGTTTCTTGGAGCCGGTCCTGGTGTAGAGGGCGAAGATGTCACAGGCCTTACAGAAGGCATTTGTGAAGTTGTCTACCGCTGAGTCAATGTCAGGAGTGTGCTGTATAGGGTACTAGTCGAGCTGGGTTAGGTATTGTTTTAATTTTCTGAGGCCACTGAGGTGTAAGCGCCATTGCAGAGTGGCCTGGGACACTGGCTTGGGAGTGGAGGATGACCAGAGACTAAGGACTGGGGAGTGGTTGCTAAGAGAGTTGGGGAGGACAGTGACAGCCTTGATTTTGTGGGGGCAGTTAGATATAACAACATCTAGGAGGGTGCTGGTGCCAGTAGAGTGGTTGAATATGGTGGGCTGTGTGACCAACTGGGCCATATCCAGGGCAGAAAAGGAGTCCCTTATCTGAGAGACAGTGGAGGCAAGCCAGTTAACATTGAGATCACCTAGGATGACTTGCTCCACTTTGTGGGGAGGGATGTGAGGTAGTCAAGGAGGGACTGGACCACTGGGTTTTGATTCCTCGGGGGTACGTAAGTGACCATGAGGAGGAGAGGGCCTCTGGTGGGGTCAGGTGTGATTTTTAATGTGAGGGCTTGGGCTCCATAGTCAAGTTTGGGAGCAGGGAGTGCCTGATCTATGAGGGAGTCCCGTACAAGTAGTGCGTAACCAACACCGCGTTTGCCTTCACAGTTTCCCTGTAGATGGTATATCCAGGGAGAGTGATAGCTGAGTCAGGGGTGGATTTGGAGAGCCAAGTCTCTACCAATGCAAGTATGCCAGGCTGATGTTGAACGACCCAGCACTGGAGAGCAACAGATTTCTTTAGGAGAATGCAAATGTTTAAGGATGCAAAACGGAGGCTGGATGGGAGGGCTGGAAGCCAAGGTTCCTCGGTTCAGGTGTACATTTCTAGATAGTAGTAATAGCAGCATGATTATTCTGGTGAGTGGCCAGTGGTGATGGAGACCCTTGGGTCATACCCAGCTGAGGACTTTACAATGAGGGTGCATGGGATGGATAAAGCACGTAGGGAAGGAATTATTTTATTTATTTATTAAATTTTGGTAACTGGGTAGGCCCACTGAGCCCTGAAGGTCCCTTTTTCAGGGGCGACCCGGGATACAATACAAGATAAAATACAGTGGAGAAAAACTTTTGATTACATAGGTTGTTCAAGCATAAGGTGGTTACAGACATGGTTATCATCATGACACAGTTTGCCTAGGTACTACTTGGCATAGTGATATACATGAGGTAGCATTGGTCCATAGGTGTCCAGATACTAGAGGGAGGTAATGGCTGGGGAGAGCTGGGTCCAGGTCAGGCCTGGGAGGGTGGAGGGAATGGGGGTGTTGGCAGGGTGGGGTGCTGGGGGGTCAGGGGTGTGTATAGGGTGGGGAGGCTAGTCATTGTTGAGTAGACTGGGGGTGGAGCACCTGGTGTGGTAGACATGTGTACTAGTCAGTGAGAGGTCTGGGCCAGGAGGATTAGGGAGAGCAGACATAGTAGTGAAGTGTAGGAACCCATATTTTATGCTTATAGCAGACAATAAGGATGCTGGCTGACCTACAGTGAGGGTGGCTGCCACCATGGAGTAGTGATAGTGCTGCTGACTCTGGTACAGAGGGTACCAGGTTTGAATATCCCAGTGGGGGGGTGACTTAGAGCCTAGTGGGGAGGCTGTCTGGGGTTGCTGAGAAGGCTGAGGAGTACTATTGTTAGTAGTGAAAAAGGGGGTGGAAATAGCAACTCCTAGTGGTCACAGAGGGAGTAGGTTAGGGGGTGGCTATGGCAGTGTGGTCGTCTGGGGATTGGGTAGGGAGGTTAAGCACTGAGCAGGGTATGGTAGCAGGGGAGGTGCAGTGAGGTATTCCAGGCAGGGGACTGAGCAGCTGAGAAGTAGAGGAAGCTGAAAGTCCAAGAGTAGTAGAGCGTAAGGAGATGTAGAGCAGCTTTGGGATGGTTGGAGGTAAACCCCCTAATGGGCAAAGAGTATAAGCTGCAAATGGGGACTTAGTTCAAGAAAGAGAAGACAGTCATGTCACAGGATACGACACTAAAGGTGGGGTCGGTCTTGGGTGGGAGGGTGGCTGGGGCACGTGGGGCAGACAAAGTGAAGTGTCGACAGGCTAACAGCCCTACAAAAACAAGCTGGCAGAAGGAGGTAGCCTTTACCGTTGAAGGCTCTCTGCGGTGCTCCCTGCCCCAGTCGGAGAGTGCTGAGATGCGGTGTCTTTCAGGCCTATAAGGGAAGAGAACAAAAGAATAAAATTAGTATGCAGTGGGAGGCTTAGGAGGCTCTGTGGACCTTACTGTGCATGCGTCAAGACTTAGCCTGGATATCGGGACTGGGTCCCTAGTGCGCATGCATGAGAATCCCAATCAACATGGTGATTAGGACGCTACAGCAGGTAAGAAAAAAACTCCTAAAAAACAATTCTTCACAGTAAATCCCCCCCTAGAAAACTCATCTACTGTGTACAGATATCAATGTTGCAAGAGAAACCATACTGCCTGGGTAATGCACTGTAACAGCGAGTAGAGTATCATAGCATGCAGTTGCTAAAGAGATAACCTAAATGAGCTGTTATAGCAGGCAGAGTGTGAAATAACACAGTTGCTAGAGATTCCAGAAACAGGGCTAACTGAGGCCCTTAAAGTGCCCTGTAATGTAGCTGAGATCCTCGCTGAGAGGTTCGGTCCACGGGTGCTGCAAAATCTATCAGTAGCTGTGTGGGGACAAATAATTTAAAGACACCCCTACAAAAACAAGCTGGCAGAAGGAGGTAGTCTTTACCTCATAAGGCTGTCTGTGGTGCTCCCTGCCCCAGTCAGAGCGTGCTGAGATGTGGTGTGTTTCTTCTTGTAAAAGCTCTGCCTGGGCTGAAAGCCTTGCGGGTGAAATTAAGGTGCCCCAGCAGTTGCTGTATTTGTACCAGCGGCACCCACCTCCTCCCCACCACCTGTGCCAATAAACCTTTTAGCCGCGTTACTTTGCTCTTGGGAAGCCAAAAACAACCCCTCCTCGGTGTCCACTTCTATGCCCAAGGATTCCAGCTTCTGAGCAGGGCCCTCCATCTTGCTCTGTGCCAGTGGAATCCCTATCCGCTGGCACATGCTCTCGAAATCCCTTAGCATTTTGTGCACCTCTGCTCTCATTTCCCCAGTGAGAAAGAAGTCATTCAAGTAATGAATGACCCTCATGTGCCCATACCTTACCCCAAAAACCCACTGTATCCAGGTGCTGAACATCTCAAATGTGGAGCAGGCCAGTGAACACCCCATGGACATGGATTAATCCAAATATATGTGCCCTTGGAATTAAAAACTCAGCAGATCTCATTCTCCTGGCCTGAGAGGCAAGAGCCAAAGTGCTGACTCAATGTCCATCTTAACCAGCCATGCCCCCCCAATTGCCTTAATTAGTGCTATGGTCTGCTTCAACGAGGCATACGACACCGCCCTAAGGTGGTCTGGAATGCCATCATTCACCAAGGAGCCTTCTGTATATGACAAATGATGAATCAAATGGAATTCCTCTTCAGCCTTCTTGGGCACCACACCCAATGGGGAAATCCAGAAATGTGCACATGGGGGACCCTCTAATGGCCCCTCCACCTGGCCTGCTGCAACTTCCTTCTCTATCTTGGCCTCCACAATTCCTTCCTTCCCTTTCACTGACCCCAGATTCTTGGTCCATGTTCTTTCCCACCTCCCCTTGAAACCCCAGCAGGAAACCCATCCGGAAATCCTCCTGAAGCAGCTCGCCTGCCCCTTTATTTGGGTATTCCGTGGTCCACTCCACCACTACTGCTAAGGAAATGGGAGTACGCGCCAGTGCATATCCCCACCTCCTGTCCCTCCATGACCCTCTACCATCATCCCCCAAGGGTGCTATACTGTCCCCTGTGGCTGCTTCCATGGCCCCTGCTCTGTATCTCCCAGGCATCCATAAAGGACTGCTCATAAAAGCGTCCCCCATTCTGGCTTCCTCTGTCGCCACTCTGCCAGCATCTGGAGGCCAGGTGCGCTGCCTCACATTTTGAGCATACATGCCGAAACTTACAGCTGCTGCATGTGTAGGTGGCCTTGTTGTAGCCCCAACATGCCTTTGCCCCTGTGCCCAGAGTGTTCCTCTTTGCTTGGTCTCCCACTGTCCCCCCTTCCCCGGAGAGGGTTCTCGCCCAGAGTTCCAAGTGGGTGCAATCCCATCTCAGGTCCCCTTTTGCTGCCATGCTCTTCCAGAAGGCCTCGTCATACTTGAGCCACCCGTACCTGACCTTTGCCTTGTATGCCTCCCCAATAATGGACGTGTATGTCAGCAAGGGGATTGCAAGTTCCAACTGCTTCTCCATCAAAGCACTATATATTATGAAACTGCCTTGCCAATTCTCTATGGTCTTCCCCTTATACTTTGCTTCCTCTGTCTTGTGGCCTACCACCACCAATGCCGCCACCATTTCTGATTTCCCCAATGACTCTTTCTGCTTGTACTTCGTGGCTGTGTCCTCATCCATGAGTCTGACGATGTCAATATACTCTCCTTTCCAAATGTTTTCTTTGATTGAGGCCAGCACGTGATCCCCAATTGAACAGCCCAGAGGTCCTTCGTACAACTTCCTGCCAACTGTTGCCCCTCCCCCTTTTTTCTGCCCTGGCCCTCTTGTCTTTCAAGGCCTGTACTGCCCTCTGCATTTTCTCAATTCCCATGTCCCCCATGCCACCCAGTAGCCCCTCAAGGTAGTCCTTTAAACCATTCTCATCTGTGAGATCCACATCCTCCTTACCCCCATCTGTGTTACTGTCATCTGGCTCCGGGGTGGGCAGGGGTGCTAGTAATGGTGCTGGCTGTGGGACTTCCTGCCTTAGCCGCTTGCCCCCTCTGTCCTTCCCCGGGTGCTCCTCCCATTCCTTGTGCTTTCTGTGCACCTCCTCCTCCTCCTCCGCCTCTCTCTTCTTTGCTACCGCCAAAAGTTCCAACATCTGCCCCATCAAGACTGATGCCTCCTGTAGCATCTTCTTGCTGCTCAGCTGGGCTTGCTTCCATGCCATGCCTGCTTCTCTGTCTTTGCAGTCTGTGAGGTGAAAAGTTATATGTTCAGTCCTCTACCTCCACTCTACCCTTTTGGCCAAGGTTGTACGGACTGGCTGGCTGCCCAATCTTCTGCTCCGGCGGACCAATCCTGAGCCCATGCTCTGGGCCTCTCATCCCCATGTCCATTAGTTCCTGTGCATTGGTGAGCCAATACTGTTTCCTCCTTTCCATCTTATTTATTTATTTATGCATTTATTTCTCTCTTTTTTCCCCTCCTCCCCCGTACATGTGCCCCGTGCCTGCACTGTGTGAGCCCATTCTAGTGGACTGGGTCTCCCAAGTGAGGGTTGTGGGATTCGCCCAGGTCTCCCGATTATGCAGCTTAGCTTTTACCCTTGTGCTAGACTGCCCCCCCGTGAGGTGCACTCCCTGTTGCTGCAGGTCCCAGGCTTGCCTTGCATCAGGTCCCCAAACCCCACCATGCCCCTGCCCCTATTTCCTTGCACGCTATGTGGTGCCACTACCCTTTCCATGCTGGGCCCCTTATGTACTCCTCAATGCTGGTGACTATTCATGCCCCATAACATAGCTGTGTGACCCACCCTTGTGTCCCTTTCTGATCCCCACTGCTGCTTCTCCTGAGGCCCTCCTTGACCTCAGCCTGCCATGCTGCAGGCTCCTTGTCCTTGTTTCCTTTTTTTCTTTTAAGCAACACCACAAAAATCCATACCTTCATGGTTTCTTTCCACCATTCATGTTCTTTCAGCTTTTCTCTCCTTCATCCCTCCCCCACCTGAACCATGTGGCCTTATCTTGCCACCAGCTTGAAAACACTCCTATAGTGCTCACCAATGTCTGGGAGTAATGGAGGTCCTGTGTTGTGCCCCACTTTCTATGCCCCTTGTAGCAACTCTGTCCATGCCTTTCCACGGCCTGAGCCACCGAAGAGGACCCCATCCTGCACGCCTGAAACTGCACCCTCTTGCACACATGCCTTGCTGCCTTATCCATCCACACCTTCCTCAAAAATGCCATGGGCTCCACCATGGCAGGCCCTGCCTATATCCCCTGTTGCCACGTTTGAGGCCCCCTGTATGGCGTTTTCCAGCATTCCAGCCTGTCTGCCGGTCCCTCCTACAATGCTCTCACTAGGACACCAGAGTCCCGTTGACCAAACCCATATGCTCTGCCTTCCCATCCCACTCATTTCTTATTTTATCCACCCCCCACCCCCGCGCAGTCCTGCTAACCACCACCAGGCCTACTCACTCGACTACATTTATGTGAACTTTGCTCATTTCAAAACCCCCCTTTTTTTTTTGAAGTGAGAAGCGTAGCCTAGCCTCGTTGCAGCCATTCACCTGCTCACAGCCCCAAAAACAACATGTGCTCTGTGTATGTTGAGCATTTTAGAAACAAATACGTAATCTATTCTTGTAGCAAGATTAATCTTATAAAATATATAGCCCCCACTGGGGTATATACTTCAGTATGCATTAACTAGTTCTAAATCCTCCACAAGTTTATTTAATACGTTTGTGTCACAGTATTGTTTTGTTGTCTTTGTCCCTCTATCACTGTAAGTGCAAACACAGTTGAAATCCCCCACCCAAATTAAATTCCTTGTCATTACCAGGTATGGTTTATTCTATTGGAATAAACCCATCCTTTCTTTCTTTGTTTGAGGTGCATACAGTACATGTTTAATGCTCTCCAAACTGAGTTATTGTGATTGAAGTCTAGCATAAAATGCCCTCCAAAGTACAATATCAACCATTTTAGTGATAATGAAGTTAAAACCTTTCAACAGAATCCCACCTCCCCACATCTGACCATTCCAAAAGACTAAAAAGATAGTCCCCAGCACCTCGTCTTGATGCTGTATTAACACCAGAGTTATTGTTGAGCCTTGTGTCTTGTAAAAGACAGATATCCAAATGTTGATCTTTCAGGATAGAAAATGTCACTACTTTTCTTCTATTACACTTTATGCTGTTGACATTTAATGTGGCTACTTTATAAAGATGTGGGTAAGCCATGTAAAGTTAGGGTAAATAAAAAAAAAATGTATTTCATTTATTGGGATTATTTCCCTAATCTCCTACTAATTCTAATTCTGGTCCCTAATTATTTTTTTCTTCAGTCTCACTTCCTGGACCTTAGCTGCCAGTTGATCAACCTCAGAATCAGATGTGAGACTCTGTTGGGACGAAATAGTAGAAGAAGTTTCTGAGTCTTCTTCCTGATCAGAATTTTGCATTTGTAATGATTCATAGTTGTTTCTTAGGGAAATTTCACGTGAACATGTAATCTTTGAAATCTTGGCTTTTGGGTTATTTTTCTTTAAAGTTCTTTTATTTTTGAGACCACCACTGTCATTTCAGGAGGGGGCATGATTATCATGTCCACTTTACATTGTTCCAGTACCCTTTCCCCAGTCAATTTCTGCAGTGTGCTTTCTTCTTGATTCATATCAAGTGGGGCCTCATTGTGCCTGTCCATAGAATCAGTTGCTACACTTTCCCTTTCTTGGGGGTATCAGTTCTCTATGCATTACCAGATGTTTTGAGACATAAGGAGCTTTGTTCAGTTTGTGTTTGCATTTCTCTAACCTTTCTCTGCTTCTCTATGTTTGCTGTCTAAGCGTCTGTAAGAATAATATCCTGATTCAACCTATCTTGTCTATTATGAGTGGCCCACTGGCATGTTCGGTAAATGTCCTGTTTCCTCACATAAGTTACATTTCAGCTCATTTGTGCATGTTGAGCTGTGATACTGTATTCTAGGCATAAATTACACTTTACTCTGTCACAACCATGACTTAGTTGAATTGTTGAACTACATTTAAAACACGTTTTCGGTTGGCCTTAGTAAAAAAAATTCCTCTATCTTTTCCCAGGAAGAATGAACATGGTAAGTGTTGTATTCCTTGTGATGTAACTCTTAATTTCACATTACATTTCCACCATCCTGTCCAGATGTGTTCTTCATCAAGTATTGTTTGAAGTTGGCCCATTATCTCGCATCTCTGTGTAAGCCAATGTATGATCATGCTTACCCCTTCATTGTGAAATAAAATAGTGACTAGTTTTATAGCTGGTTTTGTTAGGGGAATGATTCAGAATGATAATAACAGTGCTGAGTATCTCAGTTTTTCATAGGCACTCCAGAATCTGTCCAGGCCCATAGGGGTCTTGAAACGTACATCAAATATATTATCCCCTGCTGCATGTATCAATGCATAGATTTCATTTGAGAAAAATGACTCTTTTATCAAGGTCCTGCTGAGATATATTCTATCTGGGGCATTTCCAGACCTCCATGGGATTGCAGTCAAACCACATTTCTTCTTTGTGCTGGCACTGTATTTTGGAAAGGTTGATCTCTTCATTGAAAACCTGCCCATAACGGTGACACCCTCCTTGTTAAAGATGTCCCCATGTTTTGTTCATTTTCTTGGTCTACTCTATCCCCACACAATGAGATCAGCTGACAAACCCCTTCTTGTCCAACAGAGATGTAAAACCAAAATGGGGGAGAATGCTTTCTCTAGCTGGGCTCCTAAACTATGGAACTCCCTTCCACTGAGTCCAAGACTCTCCCCTTCTCCACACAGCTTCAAACAGGAACTTTGCATATCTCTTCTAAGCTCTGAACCCTGCGCCTGTTCTCTATCCACCCACTCCTGTACTGGTTTCTCCTAGTTGCCTACTGGCTTCAACCTCTACTACTCTCAAACCTGCCTGGAAATCTTGATATTTCCTCTCTTCTAGCACTTACTCACTAGTTCTGTTTTGTTACTACATATAGATTCCTGCAAAAGTACAGTCATTGCTGAAAATTTTGTATAAGTGTACTATGTCTGACTTCTACTTGTTCCCATGACGTTTTCTTGTATCTGCTATTGTCTACAAGCCCTTTGTTGTAATCTCCCAGGTCTTACCTGAAAATAGGCAGCTATGCTGTCTAGTGTACCTACCTAGTTAACAAAAACTAAATAAATAAATTTCTCTGCAGGATTTTCCCTTCTTTCAGCTGTATTTGTATTAGTGGTCTCACCATTGTGTTGATTTATAAGGCCAGAATTAAATTTAGGACTATATGTAACATTCTCAGCATGTAAGTCCTTATCAAAATTTGTTGCAAAATGTATATTCTCACCCTTTTTCTCATCTGACATAATTTGTATTTTACTGGGACCTGGGAGTGTACCAGGAATTGGGCCAGCTTCTTTATCTACAGTCCATTCCCCCTGCTTATTTTGTTTTCAGCCTGCCTCTGTCAATGCTTTTTCCATGGACTTGGGCATCTTTTCACTGTGGGGTTTTGTTTTCTGGCTACTTGCTCTGCCCTTTCTTAAACCCATGCCATTTTGTTTCAATACTGATGCATTTTCCTCATTATTAGATGCTATGTAAGCAATAAGGCACAAAGGGGTGCATGTAAAACCTGTTTTACATCACAGCCAGGGGCGTAGTAAGGCACAAGACCAAAGGCTGAGTGACTTCAGCCACTGGACGTGCTGTAAAATATGTTTTACACACACCCCTAAGTGCCTTATTGCACTTATAAATTTGGCTCCTTTTTCTTTTTTTACTTTGAACTACTGGAAAAAGCATGTTTATATGTAGAAACAACAGATTTACTTGTCTGCATTTCTGATAACATAGTCCTTCCGCCCACTGCAAGTGATGCCATTGATGATGTAATTGTAATATTGCCTACTTTCATCTTCCTGTTTTTTTTTTTTGTGTGTGTTTTTTCTCCACATTAAAGATATGAAATGTTTATTATGGAATGTTTATCACAGAATACAAGGATTCAAAATTCTGCTCAGTTCCACTGGCAGAATGTTTCTCTCCTAACACTCTGTACACACATCGAACAAGTAAGCGTTATAAAATGGCAAGAAAAAAATCTAGAAATCTCATTGGCCAAGATAGATCAACTGAACATACATTAATTCTCTGTATAAGCACAGTCATCCTGGTCCTAAACCACATTTCACAATGAGCAGGTCAGTCCTCCTACAACCAGAACTATCTTCCATCAGTCTCCCTACAACCAGAACTGATCTTCCACCACAAACATGGCTGCTACCGTTACCCTGTAGAAACCTTCAACTGGGCCCTAAAATTTTAATTATCTTGAATATAAAATAAAACAAATTAATTAAATGTTGTTTACCAGATCATTGCACTCTCCTTACACACATAAACAAATTCGAAACATTAACTATTGTTTATAGTTTTCACTACAACTGTTTGTTTGCTAAGGGAAATCTCTTCTGCTTTCCCTGACAAGTGAGATAATTGAGTCTCTGGCTCTAAAACAGGCCTGTGTTTGTTGTGTGTACAGTTTGTTAGTAGAGGAACATTCTGCTGGTAGAACTGAGCAGAATTTTGAATCCCTGTATTCCATCGTAAACATTCCATGATAAACATTCCATTTCTTGAATGTGGGGAAACACCGAGGGGGAAAAGACAGAATGAAGAAAGTAAGCAATAATACTATATAAACAAAGGGAAAAGGTGGTAAATGACTCACCCTGCTGTTTATCTTTTAGGGCAGAGCAAGCAGTTCATGATGCTGTCAGTGAGTGTGGCAGTTTTGAACCATGCTCATGCTAGCAACACTGTGAACTGAGAAGCATCTGTTATGGCTTCCTTTTAGTTTTGTCTACAGAGTGAGGAGAATGAAATAAAGTAAGGGAGCTATGTGTCATATTTAGAATGAGAAAAACAGCATTTGTGAATTGTTGTGGTTGGTAGGGGAATATGAAGCTTAAGTGGGCATGGAGGCACACACTGTATAACACTACTTTAATCTAGCACCAATAGGCAGAAGGACTATTTTATGTTAAAAGCACAGAATAAAAATGTGTTTAAAATAAAAAAAACTGCTTCTAAAAATAAAGGGACATTTTATAAGTGCAATAAGACACTCCGAGGTTGTGCATTACGGTGTGATAACCACACTCCTAGGGATGATCGGCACTCAGCCTTCAGCCTCGTGCCTAACTACGCCCCTAGGCGTGCGGTTATCACACCGTAATGCACACCCCATTGTGTCTTATTGCTTACATAAGGCATGAAGGTGTGTGTAAAACATATTTCAAAGCATGGCCAGGGGAATAGTAAGGCATGAGGCTGAAGACCGAGTGACTTCAGCTGCTGGACATGCTGTAAAATATGTTTTACACACATCCCTGAATGCCTTATTGTGCTTACAAAATTGGGTCCCTTTTTTTTTTTACTTCTGACTACTGGGAAAAACCTGTTTATATGTAGAAAAATAGATTTACTTGTGTGCACTTATGTAAAATAATCCTTCCACCCACTGCAAGTGATGTCATTGATGATGTCATTGTATTTATTACCTACTTTCTTCTTCCTGTATCTTTCTCTCTTTTTTTCCACATTCAATATATGGGATGTTTATCATGGAATGTTTACCTTGGAATACATGGATTTAAAATTCTGCTCAGTTTCACTGGCAGAATGTTTCTCTCCCAACACACTGTACACACAGACAACAAAGGCCTTTGTTACAGCCAGAGACTCAGTTCTCTCAATGACAGGGCAAGAAGAAGAGTGTTCCCTGATAAGCAGGTAAAGATAGAAGAGGGATTTTTCAATGTCAGCAAAGAAATAGCTGTAGTGAAAACTATAAACTATACTTATTGTTTCTAATTTGTTTATGTATATAAGGAGCGTGTGATAATCAGGGAAACAACATTTAATTCATTTGTTTGATTTTTTATTTAAGGTAGCTTTATTTTTTGGTCCAAGCTGAAGTTTTTTTACAGTGTAAAGGTAACAGCCATGTTTGTGGTGGAAGATCAGTTCTGGCAATAGTGGGCTAACTAAAATGCCTGTGTTCCAACTGCCCATTGATCTGTGTTGCAGACTCTTCACTGCTGAGCAGTCCTTTTTTTTAACCATGTGTAAACCATATTTTACACATAAATAAGAGGCAATCAGATTACATGATTTTACCCTGCCATTTTATAAAGGCCTTTGTTATAGCCAGAGACTCAATTATCTCACTGTCAAGGCAAGAAGAAGAGAGTTCCTTGATAAGCAGGTAAAGATATAAGGAGGATTTTTCACTATCAGCAAAGAAACAGTTGTAGTGAAAACTATAAACAATACTTATTGTTTCTAATTTGTTTATATATGTAAGGAGAGTGTAATAATCAGGCAAACAACATTTAAATAATTTGTTTTTATTTAAGGTAGTTTTATTTTTAGGGCCCCATTGAAGTTTTTTTATAGTGTAAAGGCAGGACGGGGGTAGCAACACTAAAAGATCTGTCGCCAGCAGTTTTTAACCTCATCCTGGGAATTGCAAGGAGGCCCCCAGAGGAGGAGCAGAGGGAGTGGACCGAGACAGCAGGTGCAAGAAGGTCCTTCAGGTAGCCAGGGCCCAGGCCATGTAGGGCCTTAGAGGTGAGCAAACACACCTTAAAGAGGACCCTCCACCTAACCGGCAGCCAGTGCAGTTGATGTAGCACTGGAGTGATGTGACAATACTTAGGCTGCCTTGCTGCCGTATTCTACACCAGCTGCAGTTGACACAGGATACCCCCAGACACCCAGAGATAGAGTACATTACATTAGTCAAGCCTGGATGTTATGAAGGCATACACCAAAGTGGGGAGGTCCAGTGGCAGAACTAGAAGCTTTATCCTGGCTATATTCCTCAGATGATAAAAACTGGTATGGACAATGGACGCCACTTGAAACTGAAGTGTCAGTCTGCTGTCAAGAATAATGCCAAGATCATGCACCCTAGAGGAGACCTTCAATAGTACAGAGCCAAGACAAAGCCCTGTCTCTGCACCAGAGGCCAACCTATTGTGCCCTCTGTTCGACTCCACCACCAGTACCTCCATCTTACTGGAGTTCAGTTGCAACCAGCTGGAGGCCATCCAGTCATTGATCTCAGCAAGGCCGCTGTTAAGCATTTCCACTGTGCAAGATGTTCCAGGGGCAAAGGAAAGATACAGCTGGGTATCATCAGCATAGCAGTGAAAACCAAGACTGTACTTCCTAATGAGCTCTCCCAGGGGCAGCAGATACACAGCAAACAACATCAGCGACAAGACCGAATCCTGGGGAACTCCGCATGACAGGAGGCTGTGGGAGAGGAGGAAAAGTTCCCCATCACTACCCTCTGCCTCCTGATAGATAGTAAAGACTCAAACCAGCAGATGACAGTGCCAGCGAGTCCCCAGAATTCCCTTAGGTGGTCAAGTAACACTCAATGATCCACCGTGTCAAATGCTGAAGAGAGATAGAGGAGAACAAGAATTGTCCACTCCCCTTGATCTCTAGCCCTAAGGAGGTCATTATGCACCCAAACTAGTGCAGTTTCTGTGCTATGCCTTGCACAAAACCCAGACTGGAGTGGCTTGTACAGATCATGGTCCATGAGATGCTCCTCAAGCTGAAGCACCGACACCTTCTCCACAATCTTACCCAAAAATGGGAGATTAGAGATTGGAGATAGGATGGTAATTTGCCTTGACGTCAGGGTCCAACAATGTTTTTTTCAGAAGGGGTCTCACCAATGCCTCCTTCAAGACATCAGGGAAGACCCCCTCCAACAAGGAGCACCAGACAGTCAAGGCAAACACCGTGCTGACGGAGTCAACACATCTCTTTAAGAAACAAGTTGGCACTGGGTCCAGTTCACAAAAGGTGTGCCGAAGCTTGGAAGTAATCTCACTGACCTTAGCCACCTCCACCAGTCTAAACTCACCCCAACCAGGTAGAGTGCTCTCTAGTCACACATGGGGCCACTGTCAGCCAAACTCTGGTCCACTGGCGGAACCCCCTGCCTGATGGAAGAACCCTGTCCGAGAAGAACTGAGCAGACTCCTCACACAGTGTGTTCAAAAAGGCTACCTTCAGCTGTAGACAGGAAGGATAAAGAAGTCTGTTCACAGTCTGAAAGAGCACAGTTGGTCAGTTCCTTCCTGCAGCGATCTCCCTGAATAGGAATTCTGCCTTCTTGCAGTTGATTGCTCCCTGGTAACCACTGTAGTGCACACTTAGGGCCAGTTTGCCTACCTCTAGGCCGGACTTCCACCAGCACTGCCCTAATCTCTGACCCAAAGTCTTCATCGCCTTGAGCTCCCCATCATACCAAGGGGACCTGAAGTGAGAAGACCTGGGTTGTACACGGGCTGGTGCGATTGAGTCGAGCGCACCAGACAGCACCTTGTTGTAGGCATCCACTGCCATGCACGCACCCCCAACGCATGCACTGTCCACACTAGATAGGTCAGCCAGCGCCAAAAACTCTTAAGGGGTTAACCCTCTCAAAGGGTGATAACTGACCATCTCTGCAGAGGGAGGGCTATCAAGGGGGGCCCCAAACTGGAACTTCACCGTGCAACGATTGGACCAAGTGACCAAATCAATGCTGAGACTATTTATCTCAAGTCCCAGTGAGAACACCTTATCCAACATATGGCCACCCTGATGGGTCATGGAGGAAACTCCTTGTGCAAAGCCCAGAGATTACATCATCTGGAGGAAGTTGTAACCAAGCCGAGAAGATTCATCCTCGACCCAAACATTGAAGTCCCCCAGCACTAAACATATGGGGCCCCCAATGTTACCCTGATGATGAAATCGGCCACCTCCTGCAAGAAATCTCCTGCTGCCCCAGAAGGGTGGTAAATCAGGAGAATCAAGCAACCTGCACCCGGATGCACACGGATGGCCACACATTCAAATGAATGTGTGCTCTCACTGGGTGCAGGGTGAAGCCCACCCTGGATCTAAAAGATATGGCTACCTCCCACCCTTGCATTCCACTCTGGGGCAGTGCACTATGGTATAACTGGATGGCGGCCTCTAGAACCGGGCCAGCATCATCACCGATCCAGGTCTCCGTGATGCAAGCCAGATCGGCCAAAGAAACCAAGTCCACTATAATTGCAGTCTTGTTTCTGACCAATCTGGTGTTGCAAAGCACCACCCTCAGGGGATTGGTGGACAGTGCAGCCCCTCTGGCTACCTGCCTATTCGGTCTAGTGGGAACCCTGGTGATGGGAACTAAACATGTCTGGCCTCTCCCTAAGGCCCGTCTAATCCCAGGGCTCCTTCTGCACCCCACTACCTCAATCCTACCACCAACTGCAGTGCATGGGGCACCCCATCTTGATCGAACACTGCGATTCCTCCCTATTCCAACCTCCCTACAGCACCTTGCTGTGTTAACAGACACTGGGAGGCTAAAAAAAGGCCAAAGATTGAGTAGCCAGGATGCCCCATACATTATCCTGGCCTGCCTCAGGCCCTCATACCTTCCCAGACACATCCCTCCTGACTACGTAGTCCCAAACCCCCCCAAAACAAACATGCAACCACAAACACACTCTACAAAAAACTCAATACCACACACTTCACACACACATACATTAAAAACTAAACCCTCACCCTCCACCCAAATAACCCCCAAAAGCAGGAAGCTAAGAATTAGGTTTAAATACAATTCAGGAGAGCAGACTGCAGATCACATATAGAATCCCAATGCTTGTGATCACACAAAATTACAGATAAAACAGTAATCTAAGAAAGATGTCAGTCCACAGCCAAAACTACTTTAAGATGAAGGGTCCTCACACTGTCCCAGTCACTTTGTAGCTAGATGTTTTCAGCAAACAGTTAAAAGTACATTTAGAGATATGCTCCCAAGGAAGCCCCAGCACTGCTCTCACCAGCTACTGGGACCCCTATGGAAAATACCAGAGTTTGGAGATCTTTTGGCTCCCTAGTCGATAAATTCATGGGGGCCCAAGTCCAAATCCCAGAAAGCAATTCCTCGACTCCGTACAGACTGACTGCTCAGGTCCGCAAGGCAACCTGAAGTCCCCACAGTGCTCCGTGGAGCCAACCAGGCAGCAGATCCGGCAGTACACCCTTTGCCCCTGGGTCAATGATGCAGAAGCGCCCTCAGCATCCACGAACCCCGGGAATGCAATCTGACCAAATGATGACTCAAGTTAACATCACTGGCCCTCTCATCAATGAAAAAAGAAGTACCAGTAAGGTGCACAGTTCCTCAGAAACTGACAGCTGCACAAGTGGTGAACTGTGAAGAGTCCTGTCCACCAAACCAACAGAGCTGGGGGGGGGGAGGATTTTCTCAAGAGTAGGCCTCTCCTTTCCTCACAAGAGCACCTTCCCATAAGGTACCACGCTAACCCTGGAACAGTGTCTGAAAAGAGTAGAGATGAAACCTGGAAATGAACGCCAGCATACCAGTAACCAGGAATCCTGGGAAGCAGTTCAGAAAGGTAGGTGAGCTGCAACCTATTCTTTAAAATAAATAAACTTAATGCCTGAACTACATCACTCCCCTGCCCTGCCTATGCTAAAAAGACCCTAACTAATACACTAACTAAAAAGCTGACTGTTATCGTTTAGGTTCTCTCAGTCAAATTAAAGACCACCTGAGAACTCACATGCAAAATTCAGTAGTTGCTCTCTAAAGTTATCTTAAAAAGAGGCAGTGAAACAATGAAAAGGAGGATAATGCTCTCTCATGGAGAGCCTGGCAAGTTGCAGCACAGCTCTGCTGTCATCTTGCTCACAGCAACCTCCAGACACATCCCTAACTCCCTACTCTCACACCACTATGTACCACCACCACTACCACACTGAAGACTCCCAAGTGAAAGAGAAACTACTGGCTAATCACCATAAGCACCCAAAGCCACACTCCGGCATGCCTTCCTTATGAGGTTAGCCATGGAAAATGTCTCCATCACATCTCTAAGACTTTACTAAGCAACGCTTGTTTATCTTTAAGAAATATCGATTTTATTTTAGCATCAATAATCACTACTAATGCTTCTAATGTGATATATTTTTGTTGTAAAATGTACTGACAACAGACTTGCCAAATGCTCCATTTTATACATATCATTATCAGCCTCAAAGTGCCTGGATAAAACATTTCCCACCCACTAATAAACACACCATAGACCAACACATCTTATGTCATATTCTTAAATATGGGAACACCCCACTGTCTCGACAACACAGGTCATACCTCCTTAATATAAGGACACTGTAAAAACAAATGCATCCTAGTTTTCTCCTGTTTATTACATTCATCCATTCAACAGTACCTTTCATCTATTTGTTATGATGGTGATTATCTCTCACATTCAACCTTTCATGGCAGCATAACCACACCATATCCCACATCTTAGGAGGAACCCAGGGTTCCGTAATTTGGCCTAGCAAACAATTCTCTGGCCTTTGGGGTTGGTATTTAAAACATAGAAACATGGAAACATAGACTCTAATGGCAGATTAGGACCGACTGGACCACCTAGTCTGCCCATTCCTTATATATTGGATAAGCTGCAGATTCTAGTTAACCAACAGCCTACTTCCTCCTACTCTTCACTAAAATTGCCTTTTGTCTGTCCCATGCATTCTTAAATCCCTCACTGTTTTTGACCACACGACTTCCTCAGGAAGGTGGTTCCATGTGTCCACCACTCTCGCCATGAAAAAATACTTTCTGATGTTGCCCCTTATCTGTCCTCCCTCTGTCTTCAAACTGTGCCCCCTTGTTGTTGCACATCTCTTTCTCTCAAAGATGCTCCCATCTTGGACTTTGTTGATTTCTTTGAGGTACTTGAATGTTTCTATCATGTCGCCCCTCCCTCCTTTCCTCAAGGGTATACATATTAAGCTCTTTCAGTTTCTCCTTGTATGGCTTCTGTTGCAGATCCTGCACCATTTTAGCTGCCCTACTGTGGACCGCCTCCATCCTGTCTATGTCCTTATGGAGATGGGGTCTCCAGAACTGCACGCAGTACTCCAGATGAGGTTTCACCAACTGTCTGTACAGAGGGATAATAACTTCTTGTTTTCTACTGGTGATGCCTCTCCCTAGGCATCTCAGTATCCCTCCAGCCCTCCTTACTGCCTTCTCACAATGTTTGCCTACCTTAAGGTCATCTGATATGACTACCCTGAGGTCCTTTTCCATTTTTGTTGTTGTTAGTGTCTCCTCCCCCCCAGTGTGTACTCTTCCCCTGGGTTTTTGCTTCCCAGGTGTATTACTTTGCACTTTTTGCACTAAATCTAAGCTGCCACATTTTTGACCATTCCTCCAACCTTGCCAAATCCCTTCTCATCCTTTCAATGCCTCCTTGTGTATCAACCCTGTTGCAGATTGTTGTATTGTCTGCAAAGAGGCATACTTTTCCTTCCAACCCTGCTGTAATGTCTCCTATAAAGATATTAAAGAGAACCGGCCCCAGTACTGAACTCTGTGGTACCCCATTAGTAATCACCCTTTCTTCAGTTTGTACTCCGTTTACTATTACCCTATTGGTCATACAATTTGTTACCCAGGCTATCACCATTGGACCCATTCCCAGAGTGGCTAGCTTGTTTATTAATCTTTTGTGTGGGACTGTGTCAAATACCTTGCTAAAGTCCAGGTAGGCCATATTTACAGCCCCTCCCTGGTCTACTACTTTGGTCACCCAGTCAAAGAAATCTATTAGATTTATCTGACATGATCTTCCCACAGTGAATCCATGTTGCCTCAGGTCTTGTGGCCTGCTGGCCTCTAGGTACTCAACAGTTCTCTCTTTTAGAAGTGATTCCATCATTTCCCCTACCACTGAGGTTACACTAACAGGTCTGCAGTTCCCTGCCTCTGCCTTGCTCCCACTTTTGTGAAGAGGAATCACAACTGCCATTCTCCAATCCTCAGGTACCACACCATCCTCCCATGATTTGTTAAAAAGGGTAGTCGGTGATGTTACTAGGTCTCTCCTTAGTTTTTTTAGAATTCTGGGGTGAATCCCATCAGGCCCCATTGCTTTGTCCACCCTGAGTTTTAGGAGTTCTCTCAAGACCCTTTCTTCTGTTAATGGACTATTATAGAATCCCTGTCCAGAGTGCTTCTATTGCTTGGTTTAGGTACCGGCCCCCTCTTTTTCTGTTGTGAATACTGAGCAAAAGTACTCGTTCAGTATCTCTGCTTTTCTACTGCCATCCTCTGCCCACCTCCCCTCCCCTTTATTAAGTCTCACTATCCCTTCCTTGTTCTTTCTTTGCTCCCTGATGTACCTATAAAAAGTTTTATCCACCTTCTTAACAGAGTTGGCTATCTTTTCCTTGGTTTGGGCCTTCACTGTTGTGATTGCCTTTCCTGCTTCCTTCCTTCTGCTTTAACTAATGTAGTTCTCTGTCCTGCTCATTCTGTGATTCCTAATAATTCCTGAATGCTATCCTTTTCTCCCTAACCTTTCCCACCTCCTCTTTTGAGAACCATAGTGTTTTTTTACTTCATTTTATTTTGTTTATTTATTTCACACAAAGACTTGCTGCCTCTGTGATGGCAGTTTTGATTTTCTCTCATTCTTCTTCTACCCTTCCTTCCTGCCCATTTGCTAGTGCATTCCTTAGGCACTCACCCATTTTGCCAAAATCAGCCTTCCTAAAGTCCAGTACCTTTGTCTTTGCATGGCTTGACTCTACAGATGTGTTTATTGTGAACCACACTGTTCGGTGGTGGCTAGTTCCCAGATGGCTACCCGCTTCTAAATCTGTGATCCTTTCACCATCTCCATTTGCGGGTACCAGGTCTAAGACTGCTTCCTCCCAAATGAGTTCCATCACTAGCTGTCTGAGGCATGCCCCCTGCAGAGCATTGAGAATGACCCTGCTCTTGGATGTGGCTACAGCAAATGTGCTCCAGTTAACATCTGGCATATTCAGTTCCCCCATCAAAAAAGTCCCCCTTTTTTCTGCCATTCTAAGAATGCCTTCTAACATTTCTTTGTCCATTTCTTTCCCCTGAGATGGGGGTCTGTATGCAACCTCCATGTGGATTGTGGTGCCATTACCTATCTCCAAGGTGACCCACAGTGCTTCCTGTCTTTCCCGCTTATCCTTTAGTTTTGCTGCTTTGATCCCTTCTCTTACATACAGAGCTACTCCTCCTCCTCCTCCTCTTTTACCCTCCCTGCCCCCATTTAGATTGTATACTGTGGTACATTTACATCCCAGTCATGGTTCTCTGTGTACCATGTTTCTGTGATTGCCACAATATTCAGGTGTCCCTCTTCCATCAAGGCTGCTAAATCAGGAAGCTTGCTACCCAGACTATTGGCATTGGAACTCATTGCCCTCAATTTTTTTTATGGTCTTAGCTCTTTTAGCCTTATCCTTGTTCTTACAGTCTTTGGCTTTTTCTCCATTTACTCCTGTCCTGTTCCCTATGGACCTCTCTGCCTTGATGTTTACCTTGCTGATGACCCTGTTTGTGATGAGAGACTGGGAATTTCCTGCGTCTCACTAGTGCCTCCCCCTTAGTTAGTATAAAAGCTTGCCAATGAAGCATTTAAATCAATCACTTCAGAGCCTGTTTCCCCTCCTGGACAGATGCAGGCCATCTTTCCAGTATAGGCATGCATCCCTCCAGGTGAAGCCCCATTCCCCAGTGAAGCCTAAACCCTGTGCTCCACACCAGTTTTTCAATCATTCATTATATCGCATGGTGTGTAGTACCCTAGCCTCACCCAGGCCGCAGACAGGCAGCACCTCCGAGAAGGTTACTGTGTGTGCTACTTGGCTAAGCCCCCTTCCCAACTCCACAAACTCCTCCTGCACTGCTCTGATCCCATGCCCAGCTAAGTCATTTGTCCTGAGGTGGACAATGATGTCTATCTCCCTCTCCTCTGCAGATGCTCTTGCAATCCTGAGGATTTGCTTCCTATCCCTCCAAGCCAAGGCTCCAGGCAGGTGCATTATCTCCCTCTCCACTTTTTCCCCCAGTTCTTCCCCCCTAATAACTGAGTTCCCCACAAGATTATGCTTCCTTCCCCTGTGGTGTCCCCTGCCACCCTCCTGTGGGCTTTTCTTGTGGTGGTTCCCAGCAACCTCCTTGGTTTCCAGTGCAGATGCCTCTATAGGGGAGCAATGCTCCACCAGTACAGCAGAAGGATTGTGGAGAGGTGCAAATGGAGGGATGTGCATCTGTTCTACCACCCTCACCCTCCCTGAGCCCACCATGGTCCAACTGCTCTTCTTTCTTGGCAACCTCTGAGGCAGTGGTGGTGGCCCTGGTATACCCTGGGTGGAGGAGATTTCCCTACTCTTGTCCAATTCAGCCGGGAGATAGGCAACATCCTCCCTCAGAGCAGACAGTTGACTGCAAATAGGGCAACACTGCAGCCTCCAGAATGTCTCCTGGAAGACTGCTGCCACACATCTATTGCATTGCACCACACCCCACATATCTGTCTTTCTTCCTGTTAATTTTTTTTTTAAATGTTTTTGTTAGTGTGTGAGTGCACGTACCCTCAGTGCAGTGTGCTGGATTGGTAAGGATATGACAGTTGTATGCTCCTGTGTCCTCTTTGGCAAGTGTTGTCAGAACCCTGGTACAAAGGAAATGACACCCTTGGAGGGGTGGGGTGAGGGGTGGGGGGTTGGACTCAAGCCTGTTCTCTCTGGAAACAATCAGTTACAAACTCTGATCCACCACTTTGGTGAGTGTTGACCTTCCTTTCAGCAAGACAACCTGCACAACAATCTACCAGAGAATATACCCAGCAAGAAACAATTACAGTCAGAGAAAAATCAAGCATTTGGGCCTATAATGTAAGCCTCCCCTGACCCAATACAGATGGGCCCAATACCTATAATGTAAGCCTCCTCTGACCCAATACAACCTGATGTTCTGTTCTCTGAAGACAATCAGAGGAATCCGTTTCCACAACCTGAGGCCCTGTCTGGGTTGAATACACAAACTGCAGGGTTCCCAAAGAAAAAATCCTCTGCCACCAGTAAATAGTTCACTGTACCAAAAAATAGTTTGATGCAACCTGCCACGAAATATTAGTAGATAAAAAATCCAGTTAAAGACAAAGAAAAAACAGTTATGCAGTATTTTAATCCTTCTGAAGTTAAATTCACAAGATTAGCAGTTCTGCAAATTCCTTCTTTATTCAAAAAGGAGAGAAAAACAAGACAAAACAGAAAGCAATACCATGTTTAAAATTCAAAGTCAAGTAAAGTAGACCTCCCTTAAATTTGAGCAAGAGTGCACTTTCTTGCAGATTGCCATTGTCTCCCCACATCTGCCAGTTGTTTCAAAATAGCTTGTTTCACCTTCAGGATGATGGGCTTTTCTCACTACAAGGATTACCACTAAAATTAGACTGCACAATCTTCTTATACATGTCCTTTCCTCTGGTATGAGGAACATCTACTGTAGTAATATTCCATGTCTTTCATTTTTGAAATTGTGACACTAAGTCATCTTCTACCCCTATTGGTATATTATGGAATACTCCCCCGGCCCCCCAGTTACATTTTATAAACAAAGACAGACAGCGCACTTGAAATAATGTGACCCACATGTTTCTTTGCATCCTCAAAACTCGTAAAAAATTGGCATATAAATAAATAGTAAAAAAGAAAACAACGAGATGTATCATATTAAGGCTCCCCAAACTTAATTGGATTATAATGTGATTGTTTATTTATGGGATTTAATCTACTTTCCTCACAAAAGTATAAAGAAAGTGCTGTATACCTTCATTTCTAATTGACTAGATAATGGAAAAAACTTAACTAACATACAACATTATTGGAAGAATAAACTTTTTTTTACAAAAATACCCTGTTCTGCTTAATCATTGGCCAGGTCTTCTATTTTTCAACTTTAGCTTCTGCCAGGCTAAGTATTTCCTTCCAAATCTGTAATGCAGGGTCACTGCCCCCATACAAAATTCCTAACACTTTTACCGGACCCGGTACAATTTTAATCTCCCCAGTTGCTCCTTCCTGAGTGCCTTGAATTCCATTTAGTGCCAAGCACATGCTTTTCTCTTTATTCAGTGCCACCTCTGATACAGCCAAAAAATCAGATATGACTAATAGCGCTATTACAGCTGATTGCTTGTTCGCACCATAAGTCAAATATCATCTGCATAAGCCATGATACACAGAAACCTCATCCCCTGCAGCCCTCCTATATGAGTTATAGCAGTATGCTATTCAATCTGTCGAATCAGTGGATCAATTCAAAAAATGTATAACAGGGGCCAGAGGACACCCCTCAACTTCTCCTGGGAGGCCATTAATTACCGGCCTAGTGGTGACTCCTGTATACAGCCTTTGAATCCATTCCACAAAGGTGGATGGTATACCATACTGATAATAACACATTAAACAAATAGTCATGATTGACAGCATCATAGGCTTTTGCCTGATCCAGACTCAAAATATAACCTTATCTATTAGGTAACACACAAATTCCTCTCAAAAGAAATAAGTTGTCTTGTGCAGTTCTCCTTGGTATTGCACAAGTTTGTGTTGGAACAATCAATATGTGAGCAGCATTTGTCAGTCTAGTAACCAAAATTTTACAAATAATTTTCCAGTTTACATTGAGTACACTAATTGGCCACCAATTATGTAGATCTGTTTTATCTCTTTTTTTAAATAAGTACTTCAGGAAACTTTCAAACATCTCTGGAGGCATTGTGACCCGTCCATGCAAAATGTCATTAAATACTGGTACCAGAAACTGTATCAAGCCCTCCAGTAATTTTTATAAAACTCTATAGGCAGGCCATCCAGTCCAGGGGCTGTACCTCCTTTACATGAAGCCACAACCATCCTGATTTCTCTTCTAGAAATTGGGACCACTAAATTCTCCAGTATCTCCTGTGGCAACTCTGGGATGATAAGAGTGCTTAGAAAACTTGATGTCCTGTTACATTCAGTATCTGAGTTCGTAAATAGCTTAACAGTATGTGTGTATACTATATTTGCTATTTCCAAATGAGGTGTAGTGAGTGATCCATTGGGTCTCTGCAATTGAGACATATATTTTGTCTCAATTCTCTTCTTACAACAATCATAAGGGTTGACCTGCTCCCTTTTACCCTCTGTCCTATTCTTCTGTTCTGCCAATAGAGTGGCAGCCCTATCATATTGCACATCACACATTTCTTTCTTAGTGTTTGCAATTTGTGCAGTATAATTAAACCCTTCAAAAGATCTTGAAATCAGGGACTGCAAGTGTTGCCATAATCCAAGGTAAAACACTTGCTTGTTTGTTTGTTAATATTTAGCCAATAGCCTAAATAAGGTTTGCATATCAAATGTAGTGCCTACCCATCATTGGACTAAAGTATTGTACAGCAGATACACAAATCATCTAGCCTCCAAAAGTTCTTGTACTGCCAGCCAAATTGTCTGTTCTTCCATTAGGGACACATTTAACCACCACATAAGGTGGGTAACCAGTTTCTTAAATGCAGCTCGTACCATTAAAGTGATCAGTCCATGGTCGGTAGTTTCTATAGGTGTTACCTTATACCCAGAACATAACACCCACTGTGATATGAAGAAAAATCTATCCTGGAGGACAGCATGCCTTTATAGAAGGTATGATCTGGAGGTTGTAGCCCCCACCACCGCACCATCATTTAGTTTAGTCATAGTAATACGTTTTTTCAAAATATTTGAATCATTATACACTTTAGTAATTTTCCCTGTTTTGTCTTGTAATGACAAAATGCAATTAAAGTCCCCACCAAACACCACTGTTTTAGTTGTGAATAAATACGGCTGGATTATTTTAAGGACCTCAGTCCTTAGCACCTTCATCTGTCGCACACAAATTGTTATAAGATGAAATTCCTGATGTTGATAATAAATGTCCAGCCCAAGGGTTCAGTCTGGTACTAAGTCCAAAAGCCTATTGACCACTATACCCTGAATATTAAACAAAATTCCCACCCCAGAACAGGGATCTTCTCCCAGCATAGAAACATAGAAACATAGACTTTAATGGCAGATAAGGACTGCATGGCCCACCTAGTCTGCCCATGTCCCTACCTATTGGATAAGCTGCAGGTCCTAGTTAACCAACAGCCTATTTATTCCTACCTCCCACAAGAATTGCTTTATGTCTGTCCCATGCATTCTTGAATTCTCCCACAGTTTTAGACCCCACAACCTCCTTGGGAAAGCTGTTCCATGCATCCACCACCCTCTCTGTGAAAAAATACTTCCTCACATTGCCCCTGAGCCGTCCCCTCTCTAGCTTCAAATTGTGTCCCCTTTTTCTTGCACATCTGGTTTTCTGAAATATACTATCCTCTTGGACTTTGTTGATTCCATTGAGGTACTTAAATGTTCCTATCATGCCCCCCCCGCCTCCTTTCCTCAAGGACATACATATTAAGTTCCTTTAGTCTCTCCTCATATGGCTTCTCTTGCAGACCCCGCACCATTTTAGTTGCCCTGCTCTGGACTGCCTCCATCCTGTCTATGTCTTTGCAGAGATGGGGTCTCCAGAACTGGATGCAGTACTCCAGATGGAGTCTCACCAAATGGCTGTACAGATGGATAACAACTTCCTGTTTTCTGCTGGTGATGCCTCTCCCTATACATCCCAGTATCCCCCTAGCCCTTCCTACTGCCTTCTCACATTGCTTGCCAACCTTAAGGTCATCTGATATGATTACCCCCTGGTCTCTTTCCATTTTTGTTGTTGATACTACCTCCCCCCCATTGTGTACTCTTCCCCTGGGTTTATGTTTCCTAGGTGCATTATTTTGTACTTCTTTGCTTTGAATCCTAGCTGCCATACTTCTGACCATTCCTCCAACCTTGCCGAGTCACTTCTCATCCTTTCCATGCCTCCTTGTATATAAACCCTGTTGTAGATCTTTGTGTCATCTGCAAAGAGGCATACGTTTCCTTCTAGTCCCTCTGCAATATCATTTATAGACATTAAAAAGGACTGGACCCAGTACTGAATCCTGCGGTACCCCACTAGTAACCCCCCTTTCTTTAGAGTGGACTCCATTTACTATTACATTCCGCAACCAAAAGGATGGGCCTCCAAACCATTCTTCAGAAGCTTTAGCTATGTCCTGCAATGTATGTAAACATGTGTTCTGTATAAAATAAAAGTGACGCTTGAAGTCACATAATATAGCAAAGGTAGTTTGTCATTTTGGATTCTTAATGCTATTAGCACTTATAGATGCAATGAAAACACCCACAAACATTTTAGAGCAAAGTTGACATCCTGCCTTCAAGAGTGCCCTTTAAGACATCTATTTTCTTGCTGGACTGCTGAGAATCAGTAGATGCCAGATTACTGTCGGTAGCCACTGAAGGTGTAATGGATCAGGAATCACACTCATCCTCACTGTCTCCTGACACTTTCTGTTTAGCCAAAGCAGAACATTTATTATCCATTGGGATAGATTCCTTGCAAACTGGTTTCAGTGGGAGTGGCTCATTTGGAGCTTTATTTCTGGCACTTCTTCTGGGTAGCACCTGGTTCCACCCTTGAGGGGCATTGTCTTTTCTGGCAAACTTTGCTGTTGGTCTCCCTCTTGTACAGCATTTTACTATGAAGGAGACAGAAGGCCTTCGCCAGAGGTTTCCCTTACCTCCTGTTGAACATCACCAGGTCCCTCTTCCTGACCAGCATGTACAGTTCCCTCATTAGGAAGTGTAGTACTTGTTTCTACCTCAAGAGATGGGCCAGAATACACAGGTACAGGAATATGCACACACTGTTCCTGTGCCCTTGACACAATATAATCTTGGTCCTCTTGTTCAGTAGAGGGTCTGTTATGGGCCACCCATGGGCAGTTTTAAAAAGAATGGCTGATCTCTCTGCATAAATTGCAACTGACTTGCTTAGGGCATCCCCCACTTGTGTGCCTGATAGCCCCACATAATGAACATTTAGGTTTATCACAGGCAGAACATAAGTGAGTGTAAACCCTACAATGAAAGCAGGACTTTGGCTGTCCACTGTAGAAGATGAACCCTCTATCCTGACCCAGGTGAAAGTAACTGGGCAAGTGCTGCATAGTTCCATTTAACATTAGAAGTTGGGCACAAATCTTCCAACCCCCTGCCCACAACTGCTCCACATCCATGATGGGGTCTGGACTGCCCAATATGGTACATTTAGTTTTCAACCAATGTAAAATGTCGTTAATTTACACTCCTTCATTTTTGAAAAGCATAGTAATGACCTTAAAAGCAGGTTTTGTCAATGGGAACACAACTAATGGAGACCATAAAGGGGTGTACTGTGCTTGTCGGTACTGCATCAAAAACATTTCCAGGATACTAGCTGTCTTGAAGCTGAGGCAAAAAAATCCATCTCCAGCAATATGTATGAGAGCATATATCTCTCTTCCCTGAAACTGCAAGCTGTGTTTAACCAATTATCTCCCAACGTATATTCTGTCAGGGAAAACCTCAAGACCACCTTGATATTTAATTGTGACTGCATTTCACCTTTTGGCTGGTGCATGTGGGGCATGAAATAAACCTACATATGTCCTAGATGGCAGGGGTTTCTGATCTGCAGATTCAGGTCCAGCACTTCCTCTGGAGGGTTGTCTCTTCCTTGGGGGGTTTGCCACCCTATTCTTGAGTGTCAGAGAGCACTACCAAGGGGCTGTCATTACAGTGTTTTGGAACTGAGGTGTTCATGCTGGGTGGATCACTGTCGGAAATACAATCAGCCATTTTTAAGGCTGCATGGCAAAGCCATGATCTCTTTTTGCTATGACATAGATTAGAAGAGGGACTTGTAGGATCGGTATTGTGTGTTATTACACGGTGATGCAGTCATTTATATAGCATTAGTTTTCCACTGCCACCCCCTCCATCAGACCTTACAGCCCGCTCTCCTTTCTTCATCCTGCAGGGGCACTGAAGAAATAGTTCTGTAGAGTTTTTAAAAGCACAGATTATGATTACCAGTTTCTAAGTTTATTCTGCTGTCAGTTGATGAACTCTAAGCCAAAGGCAGATGTTGATTGAATTGTGTTGTGTTGAATATCCATGACACTGCAGACATTACATCATGGGTTGTAGCTCACCTGATAGGCTAGTGATGTACATGTGACCCAGTATCAAATTTCACAGTATACCCTGGTCCCAGGAGTCCCTGTCCCACAGTTCTCTTTGTGCATCTGAAGGCTACAGCACAACAGAAGTCACTGTCTGATTGTTTGTGAATTAAGGTAGGCCTATTGTCTTGAATGTTATGTTGTTTCTGGTCTTTCTAATTATTGTATCTGTGGAGAATAAGTGAATTATTAATGAGATCAGCAACAAAGTCTGGCTGCGCGGAAAAAGTGATCAAAAAGAGACCTGTAAGCTATGTCACGATAAAAAATAATTTTATTACAGAGTTAAAACAGCAAGCACCCCTGCCCTACACACAGACATACGTTTCACGTCAACTGACGCTTTGAATTATTAATTAGCTTGCATAAACCCCTTGATGAGTTATACTGATTGATAATTGAAACTTATATTGGCAACTTTCTGGGAGAGGGCCCTCCTTTTCTGTCTAATTTGTATGCTTTTTACCTCATGCTGTTGTTTTGTGAATACTGCCTTTTTACCTAACTGCTTGGAAAGCTGTGATCAGACAAATGATTTTTAGTAAATTTGTGCAGTCGCTATTGAGGGGGACTCTGCTATGAAGTAGTTTGCTTGCTTGTTGTGAAGAAAGCATGACTTGAATTATTGTTACTGAAATCTGCTGCATTTTGAGCAGGATCCATATCAGGCACTTTATATTTCTTTAAATGTTGTGCCCTTATTCAGGGCTTCCATTGCACCATGCTGCATCACTCTTGGCATGGACCTGTCTGCTTCACATTGCTGGGTAGGCCTATGGGGCTTGTGAGGCTTTCCTCACCTCTTCCCCTCATAAAAATAATGGGGAATTGATTTTAAAGCATAATCATCTGCTCCTTCGGTGAGTCCATCTGCACGCTGTATCCTGTCTAGCAAATCAGCAGCATGAAACTTGCCTGAGCGGTGCCACTCTCTCCATTGGTGTGCACTGCCTTCACCTCCCAAGTGGAGCTTGGTAGTCCGCTTCTGCCCATGAGTAAAGCCAGTGGTAGAGGAAGAAAACCTCCATTACTCTCTCCTACAGTGGTCTGGCAGTTGTAAAGGGGTGCACCTGTCCTCACCTTTCCCTGAGCCTGATTCCCCTTCCAAGCAGAGTAGACCTGGTACACTCACTTCTTCAGTGTTCAATGCCCTGGAGGATTGGCCCCTATCTAGTGGCCACAATCCCCAGGCTTACAGTCTGATAGCATACTCCATAGGATAACACTTGTACCTGGCGCGTTCCCCACCTAGGCTTCAAGCTACTTGGGGTCACCATTTTGGTGGTTCATTCTGGAGTGGCCATTTGGTAATTCACCACCTGAGAACACAGATCTCAGCCTCCATTTTGAGTCTCTCTTTCTCTCAAGCTGGGGCCCACCGTGGCCATCTTGTGCTTGTTCTCAATCTCCTCACACAGTGGGTCGAGTTTGTGCAGCAGCAGTGAAAACACTTTTTTTTCAGCCTTGCCCCTATGATCCCCTCGTATAGTGGGTCAAGAAGAGGAGGCAGCAGCCAAAAAGGATTACTGCATTCCCAGTCCCCTCACTCAGTGGATTGAGAGTGTTCCATCTCCTGCTCCCGCAGACCATACCTCACTGGGAGGGGTGAATCAGATATTAAACAGTTCTAACTTCCTTCACTACTGAACAATATTATCCTGGCAAACCATATAGCCACTAGGCTATCTAAGAGGGGTCTGAAGTTTGCATGGCTATAGCTGCCTTTGGATTACAGCCGTGTTGTTGCAAATGGAGCTTCCAGGAGGCATTGCTCTTGCTACTCTCACCTGCTTGGATGCTCTCTTCAGCCAGACCCTAATCCTTGTTTCCCTTGTCTTCTCCTGTTTTTATATTTTCCCAGATGATCAAGGCCAAGAAATGTTCCAGCTGCAGTACCCCTCCACTACCCTGCAACTTGGGGGCTGCAGTGCCCAACATGCCTGCATGACAAGGACAACATCTCCATAGAACAGTCCCCATCACTCAATCCAACTAACCCAGGAACCAGCAGGGCCACTTGGGTCAGCCCGGGACACTCCCACTCCAAAATCAACAGGCCACAGTTGCAATGGAGAGTCAACAAAATGTCATGCTGAAGGTCATGGAAAAGCTGGATGCTTTAACGCAGGTCAAGTCAC
The DNA here is from genome assembly GCA_016271365.2 of Neoceratodus forsteri. NCBI lineage: Eukaryota > Metazoa > Chordata > Ceratodontiformes > Ceratodontidae > Neoceratodus > Neoceratodus forsteri. The sequence continues at coordinate 1,358,355,014 of CM057459.1, forward strand.
CTACACCCCTGGCCCCATTGCCTGAATCTATTCCTCTTCCTGATGAATACTGTGACAAGGATGCCCCAGCTCCAGAACCCCCACTGCCACAGCCAGATGACAGTCATGGGGACAGGGAGCTCCCAGATGATGACAAAGAGCCAGCTTCTGACAATGATGAGATGGATGTCAGTCAGCCCATCCATTTCCTTACTTCTAAGCTGTGCTCCTTTGATCTAATTCCAGATCTCATGAAAGCAATAAAAAACACTATGGGCTTTGAGGTGGAGCCAGCCAAAATAGAATCTAAGCTAGACCCAATTATCCAGCAAAAAACAATCATTAGGAAAACCTTCCCAGTCTGCCCAGCCATCGATGATATCTTCATCAAGGAGTGGGAATCTTCAGAGTCAGGGCACATGTCTGAGAAGAGAAACCTGGATAGAATATACCCTATCCCAGAAGAAAAAGTGAACATTTGGTGCATGGCTCCAACGTTCGATCCACAAATTGCTGCCCTTAGCAAGAAGACAGTTCTACCCTGTGGTACTATCTCTGTGAAATATCCCACCAACAAGAAGGTGGTGAATATGTTGAAGAAATTGTTTAAAATTTCAGGTATGGCACCAAGGGCAGCCACCACAGCAGTCTACGTGACTAGCTCACAAATCCAATGGCTGGAGGAACTACTAGAGAAGGCAGACCCAAAATCTAGGGACATGGAGCTTACATAATGTTTCCTGGACACAGCCAAGTACTTGGGAGATATGGCAGTTGACATCCTCAAGCTGGAGGCCAGAGCCTCAGTTCTGACAAACAGGCCAGGAGAGAACTATGGTTAAAATTGTGTGAAGCTGATAAAGAGTCAAAGGGCCTGCTGCAGAATCTACCCTTCAAAGGTAAACACGTCTTTGTGGAGACTCTTCAGGAATACTTACAGCAGAAGGAGGAAGATAAGGACCTGAGTAACAGCAATAACAGAACCATATACCTTCCATCTGGCAGGTACCACTTTCAAGGGGCCAAGTTTCACCAGAGCTGGAGACAGTCAAATTTTAATCAGGCAAATTCCTTTCAAGGCAGATGTCACCATTACAGGAATGCCAACTGTGATCCCTTCAACGCCAATAAGAACACCTCCTCTTCTTCCTCCTCATTCAGAGGAAGAAACAACAAGTTCAGAGGCAGAGGAGGAAGAGGGAAACATCAATGACTACCTACACATAAGCCCCCTGCCATCTGATCCACACTATCCCTAGGTGAGCAAAAGACTGTTGCTATTCCGAGACCACTGGCAGGATACTACCACAGACAAGTGGGTCCTGGAGGTGATTAAACTCACCCAGCGACCAGACAAAAACAGATTTGTCCAATCACCGATATCAAAAAGAAGGGTTTCTGCTCATCAGGTCCAACAAATCCTTCAGGACCTGATCCAGAAAAACGCCATTCAAATGGTGCCAGACCAGGAACAAGGCAAGGGAATTTATTCCATCTTCTCCCTGGTTACCATGAAGATTGGGACCTCTACCCTATTCTAGACCTAAAATGCCTAAACCAATTTGTCTTAACCCAGAAGTTCAAAATGGAAACAGTAAGGTCGACCCTCAGAAGCATCAGCATCGGGGACCACCTGACCTCGATCGACATAAAAGATGCTTACTTCCATACTACAATTTGGCAAAACTATGAACAATACTCAAGGTTCCACGTACTTGGGCAGCACTTTCATTACCAGGCCTTACCCTTTGGCCTAGCATCTGCACCAAGGGTCTGCACAAAGGTCTCCATTGTTCCTGCAGCTTGCTTGAGGGAGCAGGGGGTGGACATCATTCCTTATCTGGACAACTGGCTAATTTGAGCCAGGTCCAGGAATTAGTCTCAGAGGTGTACCCAATTGGCACTACAGGCCCTGGAGGACCATGGGTTGGTGGTCAACTTCGACTCCAGCCCAATGGTTAGAACATCTGGAGTGGAGATAGACATGGCCAAAGGGGAGGCAAGACCGACCAAGAAATGTGTAGAATACATGATGAATCTAATATGGACTCTAAGAGTCAACAGTCGGCCAACCATTGGACCAATTGCTCAAGTTACAGGATGCATGGCCTCATGCACCAACCTGGTTCCATGGGCCAGATGGAACATGAAACCCCTCCAGACCTACCTGTTATCTCAAGGCTTTCCATCCGAGGAGAATATGGGAGTCAGGATACCTCTGCCATGGGAAGTGAGACAATCCTTCACTTGGCGGATGCTCAGAAGCAACCTCCAACAAGCCGTCCTCTGGAATTGACTTACGAAGTCACACTAGAGATGGATACCAGCCTCACTGGTTGGGGGTCATGCGTAAACTCCCAAACAGCTCAAGGTCTTTGGGCACATTCATAATCCAAGCTCTCCATCAATGTGTTAGAGATGAGGGCAGTGTTTCATGTGCTAAAAGCATTCAAGAAGACTGTCTCAGGATGCACAGTGCTCATTCGATCTAACAATCAGGTCACCGTGGCATACCTCTCCAAACAAGGAGGAACAAAAAGTCAGGCCATGCTAGGTGAAGTGACAAAGGTGATGTTCTGGGCTCAGATCCACCTGGTTCATATTGGAGTCATCCACCTAGCAGGCAGGTTAAGCATCAGGGTAGACTGGCTAAGCTGTTAACATGTTCACCCATGTTAGTGGCAACTACACCCACATGTATTCCAAATGATCCAGACCAGATGGGGGCACATCACCATGGGTCTCACAGCCACTGGAATGAACTGCCAGATAAAAAGATTCTTCTCAAGGTACAAGGAATGACACTCCAGTGGGACAGACACTCTGTCTCAAGACTGGATGCTGAACCGATCATATGTTTTCCCTTCCATACCTCTAATCCTTCAAGTACTCTCCAAGATCAGACATGCCCAAAAACTCATCATCCTAGTAATGCCGTACTGGCCCCAGAGATCATGGTTCTCAATGGCACTGGCCATGATGTTGGACAGATGGAGGCAACCCCACAGAACCGACCTCCTACTGCAAGGCCCAGTGATCCATCCAGCCCCAGAGGCACTCAAGTTGTAGGCCTGGCTCCTGAGAGGCAGAGATTGTTGAGAGCAGGCCACCACACTGCCGTCATCTCTACCACACTGTGATCTAGAAGGTCTTACACTACATGTACATATCACCACCAGTGGGGCATCTTCTCAACATGGTGGTACACAACAGGCATGGAACCAGAGAAAGCAGATATGTCCACCATTTTACTATACTTAGAACAGGGCTTGGACAAAGGGCTATCTCAGTCCTCTCTCTGAGTACTGTTCTCCACTATGGGTGCAGCACTGGGGCTGATCAGACAGTACAGCCCAGGCTCCCATCTGGACACTATCAGATTCATGAAGGTTGTTCAGGTGATCAGACCTCCAACCAGACCATCTGTTTCCTCTTGGGATCTAACTTTTTTTCTCGATGCCCAGGGTGTTCACCCATTTGAGCCAATCCTAGAGTCACAATTGTACTGGACAGGTCTAAAAACCTATTTTCTTGTGGCCACCTGCTCGGCCTGGAGAATTAGTGAACTAGGTGCCCTATCCTGTAAGGAGCTCTACACAATCTTTATTCCCGGTGGAGTATCCCTAAAGATGGTGGCCACCTTTCTACCCAAGATTGCCTCTCAGTTCCACAGGAAGCAAACAATTCAGCTCCTGGCACTGTATGTGCAAGGAGAATCAAGGGACAATTTCACCCCATATCACCTGGATGTGACAGCCCCCCTAGCCACTTATATAACCAGAATCCAACCAGTATGTACAACTGAGAAACTGTTCATCACTGTGAAAGAATCTAGAAAGGGCATAGTAACATCAAAAATGACTATAGCCAGCTGGCTTAAAAAGGCTATTCAAGAGGTATATAAGATCAAAAACTTTACATCACGGAATGGCATCAAGGCCCATTTGACCAGGGTAGTGTCTACCTCCTGGGCAGAGGGAGATAACACATCAGCTGAAGATATCTGCTGGGCAGCCACTTGGACATCCGTTTATACCTTTGCAAGACACTACAGACTTGAATCACTGTATAGGCAAAGGGCTTCTTTCACAAGCAAAGTCATTTCCATAGCCAGTAACCAGTCCCACTCTTCAGTCACTCTGTCCCACCCTGATAGGAATGGTACTGCTGTTTATTTACCCATGATGTAGTGTCTGGAGTGCCATGGATGTTTAACATAACACAATGGGTGTTTACTCACCTGGTAAAGGTAATTGTGTTAGTTGATATCCATAGCATTCCATGGCCCTCCCATCAGAGTGATCAGAGTGGCAAGACTGTTCTATTACAAGCTGAGTGTTGTGGGCATTGAAACTTAGTCATACAAGACAGAAGACTACATGTTAAGCTTGGAACTTTCAGGCTTGCTTAACTTGAATCAGTGAATTCTTTAGATTTGACTAGATCAGCATGATAAGTCACCACAGGTGACTGTAGTTAGAAGTTAACAACCACCTCAGCCATGTCACGTGGCTGAGATTTAGAATTGTATTACTAGCTATTAAATACTGGCAAAATTATCACCCTTCTTCCTTGTCCCTTCTTCTCTGGCTATTAGAGTTCAATATTTTATGTTTGTGTAACTAACTTTGTTTTAGCTTTGGAAAAAATCAAACTGAGGGACAAAGACTCCTGGGAACAGGGTATACTATGAAATTTGGTCCTGGGTCAGATGTGCATCACTACCCTATCAGGTGGGCTACAATCCATGATGTAATGTCTTGAGTGCCATGGATCTCAACAAACACAATCACCTTTATTTCCTGTCATTATATTACAATGAACAACTGCAGACTGAGGAATAAACTGCTTGTAGTTTTTTACTCAACTCCAGGTAAATTCACATAGATTACTGTTTCTATATATTGATGTAGTTTCCTTTCATGCTTCAAAACAAGTTTGTCTTTCAAATGTTTAGTAATGTAATCTGCTGCTTTCTCAAAAACTTTTTACAGTAGAGAGGTACATAAAACAAATACTTGTCAATACAGTTTGTGGTAATAATTGTTTAAATAATAGCAGTAGAACAGTAATGGGGGTGGCGATGGTGATTCATAGATGATATACTTTTCAGAAAAGGCAGAGGGGAGAGGATGTGTTGGTGGGATTAGAAGGAAAAAAGACTGAGAGTTCCAGCCGTGGTTTGTATGGTGGGACAGATCTTGAGGGAAGAGGTTGCAAAATGAGGTGCAGATCCTGAAAAGCAAATATATAGAGGTGGTCAGTACCAGTGGATCCAGCTATGTATCCAAGTAGCACCCACAACCTCATTAGTCCAGCAAAAATCTGTTTAAACCTTATCTTGGCTTTAAATGGTAATATTTTACATTTTGGGGAAAAGGTGCCCCCTTGAAAATTTTTTAGATGTGGCCCTGGTGATCAGCAGGCAGAAAAGTACCAGAATTTTGAGTACAAAATCTGCTTTATATGTTGCAGAACAATACACAACTGCCACAACTCAGGTAAGACACCTCACATGGGGAAGAGTTGCCCCCTTGAAAAAATTCTAGATGCACCTCTGGTACTCAGCAGCACAGAAAAGTACTCAAACTCTGTGTGCAAAATCTGCTTTATATGGTGCAGAACAATTCACAATTGCCTGTAACTCAGATAAGACACCTCACCTCTACTGGTTTCTCAGGACTACTGTCTCATCACCTTCCTGATGATGCAGTCATCCTGTAAAACTGGTCGAGGTGTCTTACCATAACTTCAGGAGGTTGTAAATTGTTTTGCTTCTAATAAAGTTGATTTTGCACACAGAATTGTGATGCTCAAGACTTAATATTTTACATAGGGCAGATTGTGTGGTGAAGCTGAGTTTGCTCTCCCTTTGAGTGCATAAAAGTAGCCTAGCACCTAGATACTCAATTAGGTAAGCTACATTAGCTGAATTTTTGAGTACACATTCACAGTGCCACCCCATGACACTCACAACAAGGATTTATACTAACATACTAAAATGCCAGCAGAATAGACCTAACGGTCTTTCGTGTCTGCTTGTTTGGTCAGCCCCCACCCTGGGTGCTGACCTTGCTGTGCCCCTCACCTTCTCTGGCTTCTCCCTTTCCAGTTCCAGATATTCTTGCTGCATTGGATTTTGCTTCCAGAACCCTTCCCCTGTACCTGTCCCACCCCCTCTTGAACCCCTCCACTGTCTCTGCCTCCACCAGCCCCCTAGGCAGCGCATTCCATGGCTCCACCACCCTCTCAGTGAAGTAGCACCTCCTCCTTTCTCCCCTGAATCTTCCCTCCAGCTTCCACCCATGCCCTCTAGTGGCCCCTCATCCTTCCTTCAAAGCACCCTGACTGTTCCTCCCCTATTTACCCTCTTCATGTACCTGAAGACCTATCATGTCCCCCAGTCCTTCTCTCTTCCAATGTGTACATATTTAGCTCTTCAAGCCTCTCCTCATAGGTCCTGTCCCCAAGCCCCAAATCATTTTGTTGTCCTCCTCTGACCCTCTCCAGGAGGTTAATGTCCTCTTTAAGTGTGGCCTCCAAACTGCATGCATTACTCAAGGTGCGGCCTCACCAAGCAGTTATACAGAGGAGTATCACTTCCTCCTTCTGGAGGTGATCCCCTAGCGATGCATCCCAGCATCCTGTTGGCCTTGGCTGCTGCCCTCCTACAAGTCTCAGAGTTGTTCATCTTGACATCCACCACCACCCCAGGTCCCTCTCAGCCATTGAGACTTGTAGCAATCTCCCCCAGGGTGTACACTTGGCCCAGGTTTCTGCCCCAGGTGAGTACCTTGCATCCCTGTATTGAACCTCAGCTTCCACTTTCTAGACCATCTTCCAGAGCCTCCAGGTCCCCTGTAGGGCCACCCCTCCTCCTCCCCATCCACCACTGCCCCAGTTTCAGGTCACCCGCAAGAGACTCATCTCCTCCTGATTCTGTCCTTATGTCAGAGACATAGGCGTTGAACAGAAGGGCCGGACTGATCCCTGTGGGACCCACTAATGACCCTCCTTGGGGATGAGACTATCCCGCCAACTACGACCCTCTGGGTCCGGTTCTGGAGCCAATTGCCTATCCATCTGATCATCTGGTTCCCCACCCCATTTCTCCCAGCTTATCCAACAGGCCCATGTGAGGAACAGAGTCAAATGCCTTGCTGAAGTCTAGAAAGAGGACGTCCACTGGTCTACCCAGGTCCAAGGCACTCGTCACCCAGTCATAGAACTCCACAAGGTTTGTCTGACATGAGTTCCCCAGGATGAATCCATGCTGTCTATCATGAGCACCCTGACTTATGCAGGTCCCCCTAGCCTCCTCCTTGACAATGCCCTCCATCATCTTGCCCACCACCAATGTCAGGCTGACAGGCCTGTAGTTCCCTGCCACCTCCCTTGATCCCCCCTTGTGGATAGGCACTATATGCGCCACCTTCCAGTCCTGGGGCACCCACCCTGTCCTCAGAGACATGGTGAAAAGCTCCACCAGGGGTTTCACCAGGACATCCGCAAGTTCCTTCAGCACTCTGGGATGTAATTTATCCGGCCCCGGTACTTTCTCCGTCTTAAGGAAGCTGAGGGCTTCCCTTACTCTCTCTGCTGTGATTTCCACTTCCAGTACCTATTCCCCCTGCTTAGCCCTCCCCCCTCCTGCCAGTGATGCCTCCCCCTCTCCCCAGAAGAGGGGGAACCAGCCACTGTGGAGAGACAGGTGGAGCTAATAGCAGACAGGATCAATTGCACCATTGGGGTTAGCCCTAAAGCCAAAGGATTGGGTGTGCAACACTAGAGGGGGAAAACTGTTTTAAAAAGAGAAAGTGTCTTCAAGTAACCCTGGCTCTTCAGTACCCCAGTTATATTTCAGTGGTGCTCCCCTGGTTCAGATTTAGTGAAATCACCTTCTGGCTAACTTCATTGCTGTGTCTCACAGCTTGCTAACTTCTTTAAGGTACTAGAAGCTATAGTGTGGCAGAAGCATGTGCAGAATCTGGAAGGGGGGTGTAGTCTTCCTTACACATCATCAGTGTGCAGACTGCTCTGCCCTCCCCTGTCAGATGCTCTATGTTACTACTACTATGCCTTAAAGAGCTGCTGATGCCTCAAAGTAAAAATAGAAAAACATGATATTTAAGTACAAATCAGATTGCATTCCAAATTGATTCAATATATTTCTCCTCCTCATTATTTATTATTTTGGAAATGTGCCTGAATACATTATCTTTATCCCACAGAGTTCCCTTAGAGTTCATCTGCCTCATTTGCTTACTCTGTACTGCAAGTCATAATCCTGTGTTGTGACATCACAGTCTGTTGCCATGGGGGTAATTGTGATATCACAAGGAGTGAATTATGACCTTGGGTAGGGAGAAAGCAGCAGGAATAGATGAACTCTACAGGTGCATAGATCCTGTTTTCATACCAGTTACACTAGTAATAAATAATGGCGAGGAAGAATACAGAACTAATGTGAAATACAAGCTGATCTGTGTCTAAATATTATGTTTTGTTGAAGTCCTCCTGAAGGTGTCAGCTACCCTTTAATGGAGCAGGTGACCGTGGGAGAGATAGCTATACACAAAAGACAGGAAGGATAGATGTGCAGAACAGCACAATGTAGTTGTCACAAATGCGCTCCACGGGTCAGGGCCTCTGCTCCCACAGTGCCAACCTCAAAGCACAATAGTGTTACTAGGAGACAAACAGGGTAACCCTTCTGTCTGTTTTGGATCCGAATCACTTACCAGCCTCGAGTCCTGGGGGTCACATGTGAACCTTATGCTAGCGCACCCAATTAACAGGCTCAGATATGTATTCTCTTCAGGGAAATGCAATACAGTCCTTCACCCAGTGGCACCTAGCCAGGTTCCTCAAATGTACCCTTATGACTTAATATGAGATCTAGGTATATTCTTATCTTTAGCAAAATGAGTAACACTCCCTTTTTGAGCTCTCAGAAATATTAACACTTTCCCTGCATTCACACGCAAAAGAATCTGAGAAGCCATAGGCAGAATTTCAAGGAAAATAGTGTTTACTAAAAATGTAAAATAGATAAAATACCAAACACAGAACATACAACAAAGACACTTATAGGCGACAAAATAATTGGGAAATTACAGAACAAAAAGAAAATGCCTGAATACTTAGCATTCTTGCCTAGCTGATTGTTAACAGAAGTGCCTGATTTGAGTGCAGAACCCAAGTGTGTCTTTGAAATTAAAAGAAAGCATCTGCACTATCCTCTCACATGCAGGCAATATTCAAAAGTCAGTTTTCTCCACCTCCTGGGGATGTCACAGCATCCATGCCACTGCTAGATCCTGCCATAAACTCAAACATCCCAAAAGGATATGGACATCTGCAGTTAGTAATTTTTTAAAATATGACAATCTTTTATCAAAAGCATTTCCTTTGATGTCTCTTTGCTGGTTTCTAGTTTTGCAAGAATGATTTCAGGTTTGCGACTTTTAACAAGATTCTGTTAAAAAAGTTGTCTCTTCTTTCCGGATCATAAAATTCAAACTTTCAGCTCTCAAAATGCATATTTTATGATGTCTTATCACCTGGCATTTGGCAAGAAGCCCTGCTCTATTAAAATAGAACAGAAACCTTTATTTTGTTTTCCCCACTGACTAGCTTTATGACAGCCTGCTGCTTCAGTCACACTGACACTTTTGAGGTCAAAGGTCAAACCTCATCACATTGGCTGACTGTGTCCTAGGCAGACAATCACATACACATTTATCTATAATACAAATATTATACATATATTAATAAGCAGGTGGCAGAGTGTCACAGTCCTCCCCACCTAGACTGAATTTGGGGTTTCCAGTTCAGCATGGAAAGAGCTCCCCAAAGTCAGTTCATTGCTCAAATTGACATGAAAGTCCATCTGCATTTTCATTTACTGCCCCTGCCATGTGTGAGACAGTCATGTCATACAGTAGCAGCCACAGACACTGTCAGATATTTCCCAAAATTTCTGTGATATTTCCAGAAATATCTCCTGCTTTCTGCATTTACACAGTAGGGGCAGCAGAGAGAAACATTTCAGAAATGTTGTAAAACATCTGGAAATAGCTGACAATGTCTGTGGCTACTACTGTATCCTTGTAAGGCAAGGCTTCATCGTAACAGCCTACCATTCATTTTACCCATTTGTGCCAGTTAAACCAGGGGGTTGAGGTCAGTTTGTACCTCAAAATGCTGCCTGCATAGGTATGGCTCTAACTTCTTTGGTGCCCTCGCCATGGCAAGACACTCTTTTTCCACTGTAGACTAAGTCTGTTCCCTGGGAAGCAACTTCTTAATGAGGTACGCTATGGGGTGATCTTTCCCCTGGTTGGATGTTTGACTCAGCACTGCCCCAATACCCACATCTGTGGCATCAATCTGGACTACAATGGGTCTACTGTAGTCTGGACTTGTCAATACAGGAGCACTGCAAAGTGCCTCCTTCAGGCTTGTAAAGGCTTGTTCACAGACTGGTTTCCAGGTAATTTTCTTAGGCATCCTTTTCTTTAACAGGCCAGATAGGGGAGTGGCCAGAGCACTGTAATTTGGTACAAACTTTCTATAGTACCCTGCTGTCCCTAGAAAACTCTGGACCTTCTTCTGTGTTTCTGGTCTGGGCCATGCCTTGATTGCCTCTATTTTTACTTGGTTGGGATTGAGCTATCCCCAGCCTACAACATACTCAAGGTATGCCACCTCAGCCATGGCCATCTGGCACGTCACAGCTTTTACAGTGAGACCAGCCCTCTTTATCCTGCCCAGCACTTCCCTAAGGTGGGATAGGTGTTCTTCCCTGCTTGCACAAAAGATGGCAATGTCATCCAGGTATGCCACAGCATACTCTTCAGCACCATTTAACACCTGGCTCACCAACCTTTGGAAAGTGACAGGGATGTTCTTCATTCTTAAAGGCATTAATTTAAATCCAGATGACCCTATCAGAGTGATGAAGGGCAACCTATCCCTAACTCTGGCAGTTAACTCTACCTGCCAATACCCCTTTGTCAGGTCAAGAGTTGTAAGATATGCTGCCCCTCCTAACTTGTCCAGGAGGGGCAGCAGCAACCAGAGTCCAGGAGTAACTTACCATTCCCCCTGCTGCAGTTTCTCTCCAACTGTATGTGCACTGATTCAGTGCTAGCTCTGCAAACTTTCCCTTGATTTTTCATCCCACCCCTCCCCCTCCCAGGCTTCCTTTAAATGCACACAGTCTCCTCCCACTCCTATCTGATGTTTCAATTTATTGGTTACTTACTGTCAACAACTGAAATTCCTCCCATCCCCTTTTTGCAACTAAGACTTCTAGCAGCTTTATCTCATTCTGTCTTGCTGAGGCATAACATTTTGGTACTTTAGGTTTGCTTATTGCTCACTAGCATATCCACTCTTGCTAAGGCAGTTGATTTAGTACAGGTGATCTCTCTAGTACTTAGTCTTTTTCAGAGTAGTAGCTAAGAAATTTGCTTCAAAGCCTCTCTGCCACTAGTACTACTCTATAGCCAGGTGAACTCTTTTCTTATTAGCCTGACTAGGAGCTGTACTTAAGGATTACTGCTTCAGGCTCCACTGCCTATAGTAGTATTCTGCAGGAATTAAGAAACTCCTCCATTGAGAATCCCTTCTCTTGCCTGCACTTGTAGTGCCCATTGGGTGATAGTCTCATAATGAGAGCATATTACCAGCTTCTATGCTTGTCTCTGCTCATCTTACATGTATTGGACCCGAATGTGAATCAAAAAATAACTCCTAGAGTGGAGAATGGCTCTCTTTTTACATTGTCCAAACGGGACTTTTCCTATCGAGTAGAAGAACTTATATGTGCTCTAACTTCCACTAGCCTGCTGCTGGTCCTTCACCTGCACCGGCATACAGAAACTCTCCTAGAGCCTACCCACAGGGCTACATCACTTTCTGCTTACTCCCCCCATCTCCCATTGACTCTCTTGGTCAGGGTATTATTGTATGCAGCATCAGGAAAACTGGGAACTAGCCTCAGAACTCCCTATACTGCCGCAGACAAATTACGTAACCAAAAGAAGACTCAGCCACCCACACTTCACCTAGGACTCTGCAGGAAACTCTTGTTCCTGCTTTTACTTGTCTATGCTCAGGAAATGTTGAGCTTAATCCAGGCCCTCTGGCACCCATGGAATCCCCAGCAGAGCTACAGAGCTTCAAGGGGCTTACATTCTTGCATGTTAATGTATGTAGCCTATTAAAAAAATCACTTCTGTTCAGGCCTGGGTATTTCATGCTGCTTCAGATGTTCTGGTGATTATGGAGTTCTGGCTCCAACCAGCGACCAGTAACAACAAAGTTAACATCCCCTCCCACTCTTTGTTCAGAGCCGACAGGCAAACCAGAGGTGGTGGGGTAGAGATTTACATCAAGGATAAATTTCCTGCCTCCATAATTGACTCTACCTCTGTCCCAAAAGAATTTGAAAGCTTGTCATTAAAGATTGAAATTGCCACCGGTGTCTCATTATGTATAATAGGATGCTACAGACCCCCATCAGCTGGACTACAGTTGTTAAAACATCTCCGAAGCATCCTGGGTTTGGCATTTTCAGAGTGTATCATACTAGAGAACTTCAACTTAGACTGGCTCTCCAGCGCATCCACCCTACTTAAAATGTTCTGTGATTCCCTTGGGTTGTCACAGCTAATAAATGAATCTACTCGTCCTAACAAGCTCAACCCTAATAACAGTACTCTCTTGGATATCATTTTAGTTAAGAAACCCCATTTATTCTCCCATGCTGGTGTCTTTTTCTCTGTTATTAGTGACCATTGTTTCATCGCGTGTGTAAGATACACTCTTAAATCCACAACTGCACCAAAGTTCTCCTTTAAAAGGTGCATACTCAACTTTGATCTCCATGGGTATATATCAGACCTAAGAGACTCCATGCGATGGCAGGACTTCTATCTAGCCAAGTCCCTGACTATGGCCTATGATATTTTCTCAGAAATTGTGCTAGGGGCTCTCAACAAGTATGCTCTCATAGTAAAAGTTTGTGCCAGAAACAAATCCTGTCGGTGGTTTACAGAAGACCTGAAAGATGCTTTGAGGAGTAGTAATGTACTCTAGAGAACTGCTAGAAAAACTAATTTAATAAATGACGGAAATTATTTCTGGAGGGTGAGGAACCTCTGCACCAAAATGGTCAGAGAAGCCAAAGCTAATTTCTAACACTCTCAGTTGGAGAGCTCCTCAAGAAATGCCTCCAGATTCTGGAAGACTATCAAAGACATTGAAGGTCACACCACTGTAAATTCCCTACCTACTAAATTATTGATCAACAATACTGTCAGCTCCGACAGACCATCTGTCCTCGATGCTCTTAATAATCATTTTGCCACTACAGGGCTAGCCTTTGACTCCTCTCCCATGAATATCCTCTGCCAACAACTTAGATGGATATACAAGAAAAACCCATCCCCAGTCCATCCTTCTCTCTGCAGCCTACCTCCCTGAAAGAAGTTGAAGATCTTCTCCTTCAGCTGGACACTAGGAAAAGTGCTGGAGTTGACCTCAGTGACCCGTACTTCTTAAAGGTTGGCTACCATGTCCTCATAGTCCCAATTACTCATCTCTTCAACTTATCCTTGTCCCAGGGTGACTAACCACCCATTTGGAAAAATGCACTTGTGGTCCCTTTGCTTAAGTCAGGAGATCCTAGTGACTTCAATAACTACAGGTCAATCTCCCTACTTCCAATCCTGTCAAAGATGCTGGAGAAAAATAGTGAACTCCCAGCTTTGGAAGTACCTGGAATCAGAAAAATTGCTCAAGCCCATTACAATCCAGTTTTAGAGCACAGCACAGTACAATCACTGCTCTAGCCAAGGTGACAAATGACTGGCAGCTTGCATTAGACAAAGAAAACTTTGTCTGCACAGTTTTCTTGGACCTAAGCAAGGTGTTCGACACCGTTGATCACAGATTGCTTCTTTCGTCCCTCCGGAACATTGGTTTGGATTCCCTATCCCTTAAATGGTTCTCCAACTACCTCTCAGGATGACTTCAACAAGTAAAGGCAGAAGGGGAAGTTTTTGTCCACCAAAACCCCTATTGAGGGGTGTATCGCAAGGTTCCATTCTTGGTCCCTAGCTCTTCACCATTTATATTAACAATGTAGATGCCCCCATCAAAGAAGCACAAATATATGATATGCTACTCTGTGCTAGTAGCCCCACACCTGAAGTGGCCTGTAAAGCCCTTCAAAATTAATTTAATCTGCTGCAACATCAGCTTATAAACCAGAAACTGCTCTTAAATGCAAAATAAACCAAAGCAATGTTCCTCTCGCCCCTTCAAAATGCAATGAATCTTGCAATCGCTGGGACACTCCCGCAGATCACTACCGTTCTAGGTGAACAGTTGGACTACGTAACAAAGTTCAAGTATCTGGGGGACCTGGTTAGACCATAGACTTACTTTCACAGATCACTTAGAAGAACTGACAAAGAAACTTAGACAAGGACTTGGTCTGTTCTTTAGAATTAATAATCTCCTCACAAGAAAGGGGAAGAGTACACAATGGGGGGTGAGATACTAACAACAACAAAATGGAAAGGGACCTGGGGTAGTCATATCAGATGATCTAAAGGTGGGCAAGCAATGTGAGAGGGCAGCAAGGAGGGCTGGGGGAATACTGGGATGCATACGGAGAGGCATCACCAGTAGAAAATAGGAAGTTGTTATCCCTCTGTACATACAGCCGGTGAGACCCCATCTGGAGTACTGCATGCAGTTCTGGAGACCCAGTCTCCGCATAGACATAGACAGGATGGATGCTGTCCAGAGGAGGGCAACTAAAATGCTGCAGGGTCTGCATCAGAAGACATATGAAGACAGACTTAAGGCATTTAACATGTATAGCCTCAAGGAAAGGAGGGAGAGGGGGGACATGATAGAAACTTTCAAGTACCTCAAGGGAATCAACAAAGTCCAAGAGGGTAGCATCTTTCAAAAAAAGGTGTGTAAGAACAAGGGGGCACAATCTGAAGATGGGGGGCAGCTCAGAGGTAATTTAAGGAAGTATTTTTTCACAGAGAGGGTTGTGGATGCGTGGGCGGCCTTCGGGAGGAGGTTGTGGTGTCAAAAACAGTGGTGGAATTCAAGCATGCATGGGACAGTCATAAGGCAATTCTAGGGGGTGGGGGTAGGAAGAAGTAGGCTGCTGGTTAACTAGGATCTGCAGCTTATCCAGTAGGTAGGGAAATGGGCAGACTGGGTGGGCCAAGCGGTCCTTATCTGCCATCAAATTCTATGTTTCTATGTAAGAGACGCTAAACTGAAACTAGTTCAAACTACCTTTCTTTCCCGATTGGATTACTCAGACTTTCTATATAGTCAGGGACCTAGAGGTACCCTAGCCAAACTCGATACGCTTTATCACGGAGCCATAAGATTTATCATGGGTCTTCCACACTCAACCCACCACTGTGCATTGTACACGGCAGTGGGATGGTCATCCCTTGCTTACAGATGGCAAAAAAATGCTGCGGTTTGGACATACAAAGCTTTCTCAAATAAACTGCAACAGTATATCTCTATCTGTTTACCTATGTGCACTCTGGGGAAGTATGCCCGGAGAAGTAACTCATATATCTACCTTTATGTTTACAAAGCAAAATCTCGCATTGGCAGAGCAGTCATCAGCTTAGTGCTCCCTCAACTGAGGAACAGGCTGCAAAAAACTTTGAAATTAACTCACCCCATCAGCCTAGCAGCTTTTAAATCTCTATATCTTCATCATAATAAGGAGTGTTGTGCCTGTCTACCCTAAATAGTGACTCCTATAAGTCCAAGCACACTCTAATTACTACTGTTAAAAGACTGATCACATCTATAATCGACTCTTCCCTCTCCCCTTTTTCTACCCCTATATCTGTCCCTTCCACATTTCTTTGACCCTGGTTCCAGCTCTAAATTCTCCATAGCATATCACTATATATCTTTTTATATTAGGTTTTATTTGTGTTCAGTTCACCTGATATGTATATTTCTTTACTTTTATGAAAAATGGTGTCCTACCCAAAACTAGCTGTATCTTCTGTTCCAAACATATACTACTGTCGATGCTACCTGCTGGTACTTTGTATAGTCTGTATTATTGTATCTCACTTTATTTGCATTATTGCTATTTTCTTGTGTGTTGCATCCCCTGTATATTGTCCCTTGTTCCTTGTTAACAAACCCAGGTCCACCTCGAAAGTGAGCTTGCTCAACGGTGATTGCCTGGTTAAATAAAGACTTTGATTGATTGATTGATCATCTGCCCATGGCATTGGGTGGGTGCCTGAATTCATGACTGCATTGAGTGCAGCAAGGTTCACACAAAAACAAGTAGATCCACCTGCTTGGGAATAAGGACCACGGCGAGATTTTGGTCGTAGATTCTCTTTACTGTCTATACTTTACCTTAATTTCTATGTACTCAATAACCACAACCAATGGTTATTCCAATAAAGCTCAGTTTATTGTCTGCACACATATATGTGGGAGCCTCAGCTAAAGGAGAGAGCTCCTCGATCATTGTACACAGAAGCTTATATACCTTTTTCAGTTTCATAGTCTAACAGTGATCTCATGCTTACAACAGCTTCTCCTTATCTCTAGCAAAAACCTCAGATTCAGCACTTTCCGTATAAGGAGTTGTTTTCTATACTTACTATGTGTCTCCCTTTATCTTAGTTACAACCAGCTGTATTTAGCTTCATTTAATTTTCAAGGTTTCCTATCTCTGTCAAACAACCTCCTTTGTTTTAGTCAGCACAGAACTGTACATTCGTTATGGCTGTTTTACAAAGCAGATAGTTTTAAAGCATATGAAAGGCAACATGGCTATATGGCTATAACAAAGCAGATAGTTTTAGAGCATATGAGAAGCAACATATCTATATGGCTATAATTGCATATAACAGTTATAAGCTCTGGTACAATAAGCTTTAGGACATAAAGTTATTATACTTTAGGATATATAAAAATTCCACCACACTCCCCCCTTTTGATACTCTGTATCAACTGACCACCCCTCTTCTTATTTATATGATTTAAAACTGGTTGCCAGCATACAGATAGTGAAGGCATTTATAAAAAAAAATTTTGTTTTGGAGTTGATACAGAGGGAGTTACAGATGGAACACAATAGTGAGTTTGTAAAACATAATACAGAATTGAGGGATGTCAACACCACAATTGAAATATGTGAAAAAAAAATGCTAACATTTGACACCATATATAACACAATATAACATAACAATTTTGTTGATGAAAAAGAGTTCATGGAATTCACTTTGAGAGTGAATAAGGTAGATGCTACCTTGTGTTGAGGTGTGGCACACCCTTGGAGCTTGATTGAAGAATCTGTTGATAATGTCTCTTGACAGATAAGTCCTTATAAAACATAATAGTCCATGAAATTAACAGTTCATAAGTTTATATAAGTATCCACAGGTTGTTGTAGTTACAGTACAGATGAAATGTCATTTGCAGAATGGTGGTAACCCCACAAGGCATATAGGGCAATGCAGACAGTAATTTAAAAACAAAACACCAGCATAGTAGAAAAGTCAGTGTTCATTTTGCTGGCTAGCTGCTGGATGGCTGATTAGTAGACACACTGGCCAGGGGTGCATTGAGTCCTTTTAATGGAATAGGCACACACACACTGGCATGGCATTTGTTTTGTCGTAGTTGATTACACCCCGGCATAAAGATTAACAGTCCATAAAAAGGTAACAATTGACAATAAACCATTAAGAACACAGTCCATAACAGAGCAATAGGGTTGTAGAAAGTACCAGCCATGTTTGGAACAAGCGGCAGTGAAGAAAATGGATGTATTGCTTGAAGGTCAATTGAAGCAGAATCTTCTCGCTGGAGTTGGGGAGTGCCCCTTCCCCAGACTTAACTTCATAGTAAGCAGAAACAATAAGCTTGATTGCAGAGTCTGAACTGACTGGACCTTTTTTAGTTGATTTAAAGTTCTACAAATAGGTGTAATTTTGCTGAAAACATTACCCTTGCAGAGGTAATAAAAACTTGATTCATGCAATAGTCCTTATATGGAACTAGTCAGGCACAAAGATAGTGATGACATCAAAGCTGTGGCAGTTGTTTTCTTTTCAGGAAAAGATGAAGGTCTTGCAACTTAGATGAAAGTATTACTGCTGTGGAATGTGGAGATCTTATGTGCCACACCATGGAAACCTGCAAACTTGCAAAGTGTGTTAGACACTGAATTAAAACACATAAACAATCTTGTAAACCATTTGGCTTTTTTGTTTTGTAAAGAGTGGTGTGACAGAGCCTAAATTCTGGCAATTGGAAAGAGAAAAATAAAAATGGGACATCAACCGCACACCTTGGGGGTGCAGGCTGAGGTTCAATTATACCATTTGACCATCTGTAAATCATGACAATGTTATGATTACACCCTGCTTTTAAATCACAGAAGCAATTATGACAGTGATGAACATTATTTCCCTGTCTGTTGCAAGCAGGCCTGACTGAGACCTGAGTCATAAAATCTTGTAATGTTACAATAACATGCTTCAAACATATAGTTCATAGCAATATTCCTGATACACTATGAAATTAGCGGACAAATACATATGTTGTTGGCCTATGCCAATTTAATAACAGTGCCTATTGCACCTGTGGAATAATAAGACAAACGGAGCATTAATTTGTCTTGGGTTTTGCTTTGGAACATATTAGGTGGGTCAGCAATGCTGGCCCCAGTATTTAGGTTTGGTTATGAGCATTAAAAATGCTATGCATGTGGAGCACTTTCCTGAATACACACATGATACAGTGTAGTAAGATGTATATCAAAACATTATAACATAAACGTGAAACATTAGTGTTTGCAATAGAACAATTTCAGTATTGAGCATAATGCATAACATACATTTTAAACAACAAATATAAACTGTAAACTTAGCTTAGAGTCCAGAAATGTTAGAGTACTGTGAATTTACTGGTTGAAAAAAATGCATTTATTGCTGTAAGGTTATGACAAAAGTTGTTTTGCATTTGTTTTAACAGGATAAGAAAGCTGAAAAGACAATCAAAAGAATGAATATGTGTGAACATACATACACAACTTCACCCTCCAGCGTAACTGATTACTTGCTGAGGGCAGAAACCCTTGTATCAATAATAGGTGTGAGATTTAACTGCTTGCACTAGAAAAAAACAGAAGGGCTTGGGCTGGGTTATGCTGTTAAAATACCTTGGGTCTTTTTTAAAACCTGTAAATAAGAAACAATTATTGGCAAATATACATTTTCTTTATTTACCCCTTTGGGGGAACAGTGATGTACCTTGCAACCTTTGTGGGTACTACACTGGAAGGGATGGAGGAAGGGTAGCTTACCTCCTCCCCCCAAGCTCCTACTGGTGGAAGAGACAGCTCGAATACTGTAGCAATAAAAAGGTTAGCTGTGGATGGTGACACGATCCCCACCTACTACACTTTAAATTATAACAAGATAATATTACAATTAGTTTAGTAAGTTTCATACCTTACTATAAAGATGGGAACTTCTTTTTCTCTAGAAGAAAGAGAAGAAACACAGACAAACAACAAAATACTAAATCTACACAAGTTTAAAAATGAAACAAGATTATTTTCATAGGATGAAAGAAGCCAAGCGTCCCTGGGTTCCCTTATCCTAAGCATGACAAAATGTCAGCTGAGTTTATAAAAAATCCGGATTGATGGTAATACCGTACGTACGTACCTCTTAGAATGCATTTTAAAAAGACAAAAAAAATGATTACACCATGGTCACACATAAAAACAAAAGCCATTGCTTTTAACTGTAGATGGTAAACCCTTAAAAACAGCTGTAAGTCAGAAGAAATGAGAAGGAAAAAATGTGTTTCTCTTTACTTAGAATACTAGTTTTGCAATAAAAAGTCAAATTACATGGTTCACTCTTGGTGTGCTTTCATGAAAACATACATTTTGTGTGAAAAGTTGTGCTTTAGGTATGGAATACACATCAAGTTTGAACTGGTAGTAACATAAAATGTTGAAACACAAGAAGGTCAAATAACGTGCAAAAGGTCACAGTGTGCATGCAAGGGTCGTTCAAACCCAGTTATTTTTTTAGTGTCCTTGAACACTACTGATATTAAATATCTTTAAATAATAATAAAGCATACAATAAAACTGCTGGCCAAGACAGTACACACACATACACATACACAAAAAGAGATACTTAACACAAAATAAGACTGACATTGTTTCACACCAATTTGCTGAGGTAATGCCCATAGTTTCATTAGAAAACTGAACGTGTTTTAGATATATGTGCTGCCTCCTGCCTGTCTTGTAACACTGACAATTTTTAAACCAACACATTTATACATATTGTCATGCCAAATCTTTTCAGAACAAAACACTTTTTAAACACATTTTAATTTTTTTAAAATGCAATACAACACACCATTTGTAAGTGAACACATCTAGTATAGAAGTATGATAAAGCCATTTATAGCTGTACATTACATTTTCACCTAGCAGTGGCTTGGCACGTTGCTTGCAAACTACAACTCTTTCTGCACATTGCAATCTATGACGTCATATTTCTTTACCCTTAACACTACCTGTTCTAACCAACAACTACATACAAAAGTTCTTCACTGACCCAATCTAGGCAGCACAAATGTTTTATTAAAAATAAAACCATTTAAAACAGTCAGCTATGAGGCAAAGAAGCTTCTTCTCTTTTTTTGTTTTCTGTAACATGTTGTGCACTGAAGGCAGTTAATTTTATCTTGCAACCTTGACAACAGAACATAATTACAGAACACAGATATAAGCTAGAAAATATGCACAAGAAAGATGGAGCATTACCTTGTTTAGTATAAGTATTACAGAAATAAAACAGACAGACATAAAACTACTTTGAATAAAAAAAATTCAGACTTACCCGGTGCCAAGGTATGTTCTTCTTTTTTTTTTCCGATACACAAGTCTGAGTAAGAAAACTGACTGCAGGACCTTCATGATATTTTTCAAACACTGCAGCTATTAACCCTTTTAAAGGTTTTAACCCTTTCAAATGTTTTCTTTTGGCCATTTTAGTAACCTGCCAAACCAAGTCTTTTTCCAGAGCTCTGGGTTGCAGTTTAAAAACAAAACAAAACAAAAAAAAAATTTCTAACAGTACTAGGTTGAGATCCATCTGGTAGAGGTCCCCCGTATTTCCCATTGTAGTCCCTAAAAGGCACCTAACCGGTCTTGGAGTGCCCACCCAGCACCCCTACTTGTCACGGGTGTCCCCTGATGCCAAGTGCCCACCCAGCACTCTTATTTTTCACGGGCGTCCCCTGATGCCGAGTGCCCATCCAGCATTCTTGGTGCCACCCCAGCACCTAAGACAGTAAATGATGGCTGTCACCGCTCCGTAGGCATCACACATATGGTGGGACTAGAACCTCCGGGCCACCCTCCCCAGAGGCTGGGACTTAGGTAGTCCAATCAGCTGCCGACACGGAGAAGTTTAAGCCATCCCAAGCCGACTACGCCAAAACTGTGGTCGCAGATTCTTTACTGTCTATACTTTACCTTAATTTCTATGTACTCAATAACCACACCCAATGGTTATTCCAATAAAGCTCAGTTTATTGTCTGCACACATATATGTGGGAGCCTCAGCTAAAGGAGAGAGCTCCTCGATCATTGTTCACAGAAGCTTATATACCTTTTTCAGTTTCATAGTCTAACAGTGATCTCATGCTTACAACAGCTTCTCCTTATCTCTAGCAAAAACCTCAGATTCAGCACTTTCCGTATAAGGAGTTGTTTTTCTATACTTACTATGTGTCTCCCCTTTATCTTAGTTACAACCAGCTGTATTTAGCTTCATTTAATTTTCAAGGTTTCCTATCTCTGTCAAACAACCTCCTTTGTTTTAGTCAGCACAGAACTGTACATTCATTATGGCTGTTTTACAAAGCAGATAGTTTTAAAGCATATGAAAGGCAACATGGCTATAACAAAGCAGATAGTTTTAGAGCATATGAGAAGCAACATATCTATATGGCTATAATTGCATATAACAGTTATAAGCTCTGGTACAATAAGCTTTAGGACATAAAGTTATTATACTTTAGGATATATAAAAATTCCACCACGAGGTTCAGAGCTGTGGAATTTCTGGATTACCCCTAAATCCAGCTTTTCCTCCACCTCCCTCCTAATATCCTTTTGGACTACCCTGTCACCCAATATGCTGTCTGCTATATGGGTACCTATGTCTCTGTCTTTACATTGTGCATCGTTAAGGGAGTTAGTCCAGGCTTGGTGCTAAACAGTAGAGCAAAGTCTGCTAAAACCTCCCTTACTTCCTGGATCTGGTACGGGGTTAACTGGGGTGACATTTTAATTGCCTCCTCAGAGGACTCCCACTTGATCTCATTCAGCAAGTCCAGAAGGGGGTCTCCTTCATCTGGCCCCTCCCCAGGACTACACACTGCAAACATCATGTCAGTTCTATTAGCATATGGCTTCATCATGCTGACATGGTACATTCTTTGTGTATGTCTCCAGTCAGGTAGCTCTATAATGTAGTTTACATCATTTACCTGTCTAACTACTGTACTTTGTACGGTTCTGCCCACTTAGCCTGCAGCTTGTCTTTCCGGACTGGGATTAGGACCATGACTTCCTCACCCACAGATTACAAGTGAGTTCTGACTCTGTGGTCTTACCACACATTTTGTTTCTGTTGGGCAGTTGCCAGATTGCTCTGAGATGTCCCCATAAGCTCCTTCAGCCTTTCCCTAAACCTAAGGACGTAATCCACTATGGGAGTTCCCTGAGTAGTGTGCTTGCCTTCCCAGTACTCCCAGTTAAATTCTAGGGGCCCATGTAACCTGCGTCCATATAAGAGCTCACAGCGATAAAACCCTGTTGACTCTTAGGACACCTATCTGTATGCAAACAACAGGTGGGGAAGGTATCACTCCCTGTTCCACTCATGCTGTTCTGCAAACACTTGGAGCATTGACTTAAGGGTACCATTAAATCTTTCCACAAGCCCCTTGGCTTGTGGGTGATAAGGGTTGTGCTTCTCTGCACCACCCCACACTTCTCCCACAAACATTTTATCAGATCCGACATGAAGGAACCCCCTCGATCAGTGATAACCTCCTGCAGGAACCAAACATGGGAGAAAAATCTTAGCAAGGCATCTGCTACTTTGTCTGTCCTTGTTGAGGATAGGGCAACTGCCTCTGGGTACTGGGTGGCATAATACACTACAGTCAGGGTAAACCTCTTCCTGGAGGAGCTGGGTGTATTTAGAGTCAACACAATATCTATTCCCACCATCTGGAATGGTTTCTCCACTGTGGGCAAAGGAATTAGGATGGCTTGGGTTCTCTTACCCACCTTCCCTAGTTCTTGGCACTGGTGACAAGACCTGCAATACTCCTTCACCTGCTGGGTGAAGTTGAGCCACTAGAAATTCTGGGCCAATCGCTGCATAGTACACATGATTCCCAGATGACCAGACATGGGAATATCATGTGCAGTCTTGAGCAACTGCTCATGGTATCCCTGGGGAATAACAATCTTCCTACCCATCACCCCTCCCTCTGTCCTTACATTCTGTGTATACAGCAATCCATTGTCTCAATAAATGTTATGTATCCTGTCACCTCCCTATGCTCTGTCACAGTCTGCCCAAGCCCTCAGCTTCTCTAAACTAGGGTCAATTTTCTGAGTAGCTACAAACTCACAATTTTTAAAATATGACAGTTTTTTTATCAAAAACATTTTCTTTGATGTCTCTCTACTGGTTTCCAGTTTTGCAAGAATGATTTCAGGTTTAAACTTTTAACAAGATTCTGTTAAAAAGTTGTCTCTTCTTTCTGGATCATAAAATTCTAACTTTCAGCTGTCAAAAGGCATATTTTATTATGTCTTATCACCTGACATTTGGCAAGAAGCCCTGCCCTGTTAAGACAGAACAGGAACCTTTAATTTGTTTTCCCCACTAGCCAGCTTTATAACAGCCTGCTGCTTCAGTCACACTGACACTTTTGAGGTCAAAGATCAAGCCTCATCACACTGGCTGACTGTGTCCTAGGCAGACAATCACATACACATTTATCTGTAATACAAATATTATACATATAATAATAAGCAGGTAGCAAAGCATCACAGTAGTAACCTACAGAAAAAGCCAAGTTGCAAAAATCCACATACTTTAATAATTCAGGGCAGGTTAGACCACAGAAGCACACAGCTGTGAACAGGGTCTTTGAATTTTAATAGAGAATTGTGGGAGGGTGGAAACTTAAGGTTGGCATAATTTATATAGTATTGCTTCCTCCCTAAAATTATAGATCAGATGTCAGGAGGGGAAGAGACCCACCCATTGACATATTGGTCACAAAACTATGGGGGCTTAGGTGGGCTTGGAGGTATCCTTGACTTCTGGCATGCAGTGCCTATTTAACAACATAAAAAAAGAGATTGTGGTGGAGGGTAAGAAATGATTGCATTGGGAAGTGGGTGAATGACTTAAGAACTTACTTTAGACTTCCTGGGTGACTTTTCAGGCATTTACATTTTTTTCCCGGGCCCAAACGTGGAGTCCTTAGTATCTACAAGGGCTTGCCAACCCTCCCACTTGCCTTGTAGTGCTGTGCTGCTGGAGATGTCTGATGTCTCTGCATTTTCAGCCTTCCCCTCTCCTAGCAGCTGTAGCCACCATCAGAGATACTGATATTTCTTGATGCATTCATGCACTGATGTAGTGACTAGCTGATCAAGCATCCATATTTTTCTGGGTGGTGGTTGGTGGTGGTGGTGATTGCTCAGGACAATAAAACATTGTAATGGAGCCTCTCCATCACTTCTATGTAGCAACAATGTCAGAAGTGTTGAGACCTAAGCATTTGGTCAAACCACAGCCATGTGTTTGGAGGTAGGTGGGGTACCATGAACCAGCACTGAACTGCTAGCAGCTGGGAAGCAGTGACTGGCATGACTTCAGTCTGTCACATGGTCTGTGTTTAGGGCAGGGCTTGGGGGGGAGTGAAGCACTGCATGCCATAGAGCTGATTTGTTGTCCTTTACATAGGGATATCCGGACAAAGGTGATCAGTATATGGGAAAACAGGCAACAGCAAGATGAGTGCCAAGCAATTGCATTGTGCACCTTGCTGGTTGAACTGCATGTTGGTCCCATTGCAGGGGGACATCATCTCCGTACCCCCCTTTAAATAAATATAAACATCTCCAGCCTGCACTCAAGGGGATGAACCTCAGTTGGGGCCCCACTTTCTTGTCCACCCACAATTGCTGCTGCATTGAAGACCGAGCCACCCAGATTGCAGTCTCTCATAGTGCCTCACCAACTTCCCTTCGCCCTAAGTCCTGTGTTCATCTGATGGAATATGCCTTCCATTCAGTATCTGGCTCCTTTCATATCTACCCTTACAAAGCTTCTTTTTATCATTTCAGGTTCCTTTCCTTTCCCATTTCAACTGTTGCACCAGTGAGTGGCAGACTCAAAGGCTAAACCTCCCTTTACCACAGTGTGAATGTGAAAGGAATGACAACAGTAGAACTATACTTATAGGTATGTAGATTGGTCTGTTACTGCTCATTACTTTAGTTCTTTTAAAGGTAAATTTCAAATGTTTAAATAGGTCAGTTACAGGCTCCCTCAATAGCCCAGAGGCACTACACCACAAGGTCTACCTGAATTTGAGAGTAAGCCTGAGTCTCCAATTGTTGGCATCCTGGGGAGGGAGGGCTTGCCTTCCAACTCCCATGGCAACTCCAATAGTGGCCTAAAGAGCTCATCAGATGCATGGGAGAATTGAAGGTTGCAGGACAGTAGGCTGAGTGCTGGATGTGCAGTTGGTGTAGCTGGGGCTAGGAGGGAGAGGACTGTGTGTTGGCAGTATTGAAAATGGGAGGGTGCCTGATCATCTGGTTGAGGTCTTCTCTACACTGAGATGCATAGGCCAGTCCTCCTGCAAGGCAGCTTTCAGTCAGTCTCTGTCATTAATGGAGCGTGGGCCAGTAATGATATTAAGTTTTTAGGATGGGAAGGTTTGATCAGTTGACTGGGTCAGAGAACATGATTGCAGGTTATGGGGGGGCAAAGATTACTGCAGGAAGTTGCTGCCTTTTTTGTTTGTTTCGTTTTATTTTATCCTCTTTCACCATATCTCTGTTTCTCTTACCTTGATGTTAAAGAGCAACTCTGCACTTCAGTGCATGATTTATCATAAACAAGATGTAGCTGTTTACAGTTTACTAGAAAATACATTTTTTAATTGTCAATGTTCCTTTCCAAAATTTACAGTATGTCTTGATAATCCATCTGAAAAGTCTGTATAGAAAGCATTTGCCTCTCCCCTGTTAACCTCACAGTACCTTGAATTTTAAGTGCTCATCATGACAGACTGTGATATCACAAACAGCAATGGTGTGGTTATTTATTTATTTATTTCAATTATTTCACCAGGAAAGGCACACTGAGCAACATTATGCTTATCTCGTGGTGCGACCTGGGGGGGGGGTACACATGGATATGATAACACACAGGTTATCAAGTGAACAGTTGACAGAAGCAAATAAAAAGCAGCATAAGGATACATGATTGCATGATTATACAAGCAGTGCACATTGAATGTTTAGGATATTATAGTATCAAATAACAATTTTGTGACAAGAACAGCAGACAAGGTAAATTAGCACACTAGTAACAGCTGTAATCAACAGAGGACATATATCACAGTTATACAGTTATACACAGTACATAGGGCAAAATAGGCCCAGGACACAAGTGCAAGGTTGGGGTTATAAGCCAGCTTCTGTAGCAAGGCTAAGGCCGCTTGTCAGGCATTGGGGAGGGGATAGTGGGGCATGTCAGGTTCAGAGACAGGAGCAATTTGTAGTAAGGAAGTTTGCAAGGGCAGTAGACAGAGAGTAGGAAGAGGAGGAGTGTTGAATTTGTGGTGGGAGGGTGTTGTGAGAAGGCAGCTTGACTGGCAGAAGTCTTCCACCTAGGAACTGAAAGTTGGTGGGAGTCACTAGATCTAAGCTGATGGGAGGGGTTGGGGCATCTGTGAGCACGGTGGCAAGGTAGGAGGGGATGGACCCGAGCCATAGGTTCGAGACATATTTAGTAAGGTGTGAAATGTGGCAGTTTTCAAGGGATGGTAGTGCCAAGGCTCGGTAGAGGTCGCAGTGGTGGATGAGGGGAGAGGCATCGAGAGCAAAGCAGTAGAAGGCATTATAAAGTGTGTCCAGTTTAGAAAGGGTGGACTTAGGGGCTGTACTGTATACAATGTTGTAGTAGTCGATGGAGGGGAGTATCATCTTCAGGACCAGTTCACGTCAGACTCAGGGAGGGAGGTTGCTGTGGTTCCTATATAGTGCACTGAGTATGGAGTGTAGTTTTTTGAGATAGCATCAATGTGGTCAGAGAACGAGAGATGGCTGTCAAGCCAGACCAGCAAGTAATGGAACAAGGAGACATCTTTAAGTTTTTGGCCATCCAGGATGATGGAGTGGGATGGTAGGGAAGTCTGGCCAAGCGTTGTTGAGTGCCGAAGGTCATAGTGACAGGTTTTATTTGCATTTAGGGAGAGCTGGTGCAAGCTAAACCATTGCTGTACCTTCTTGAAGTCAGCTTGGAGGTTTGATTGCACCACATCAGGGGCAGATCCCGAGTAGTAGAGTACAGTATCATCTACATACATGTGAACTGAGGAAGTAAAGCAGATGAGTGGCAGGTCATTTAGGAATATAGAGAACAGAATGGGACCAAGAACTGACCCCTGTGGGACACTGCTAGTTAAGGGAAGGAGGGATGGATATTGCATTTGAAACTCTAACAGGCTGAGTTCTGTCAGAGAGGTATGATTTGAACCAGTTTGTGGCTGTGACAGAGAGGTCTGATTCAGTGAGACTCAAGAGCACTATGGGGTGGGAGACAGTGTTGAAGGCTTTTGCAAGGTTGACAAAAATGATTAAAGTGATCAGTCCATTGTCCATGCTTGTCAGGATAGTTTCTGTAAGCCTTATCAGGGAGGAGGTGGTGGAGTGGCCATTCCTGAAGCCAGAATGGAATGGCATGAAGAATTTGGAGTCAGTGAGGAAGGAGGTAAGTTGGGTGAGCACAAGGTGCTCTGTAGTTTTGCATGGGCTGGGAGGAGGGAGGTGGGGCAGTAGTTAGAGGGGGAGGTAGGGGCACCTCCTTTTGGCAGTGGGATGACAATGGCGTGCTTCCATGCAGGGGGGATGGCAGTGGCAGCAAAGGATTGGTTTAGGAGTTGGCAAGTGGAGTTACTATATTGGGGGTGGAGAGTTATAGAAGTTTGGGATCTAATCCATCTGGGAATTTGCCTTTCCAAGGGTTGAGAGAAAGTAATGCATCTAGGGCCTAATCTGGGTCTTTATGTCTGTAGGCAGTGCGAGAGGTGTACTGTTGGACAGGGAAGAGAGGAGGGTGGCAGCACAAGTGGAGAAGTACAAATTGAACTCAATGATGACTGCTGTGGGCTTCGATAGGAGACAGTTATTAATATTTAACATTGGAGCTGGATTGGCAGCCAGTGGGGTGAAAAGGGAGTGAATGACATTCCAGAATTTTGAGGGTTTATTTAGGTTTGACTGGAGGGAGCTGTGCTGAAGTACTCTGCTTTTGCAAGATGAGTGACTCTGGTGCACTTGTTATGGAGCATGTGGTATGTGGAGAGGTGTTGTGGGAGACGTGAGGATTTATGCGTTTTCCAGGCTTTGTCCTGTGCAATTTGACATGCAATCAGTTCTTGGGTGATCCAAGGTAGGTGGTTTCTTTGTACTCTTGTATGATGCAGTGGGGCATGTGTGTTCCAGATGCTGAGGAATGTGTTTTTAAAGTGTAGGAAGGCATCGTCAATGGAGATCGTAGGAGGGGCAGGCGTCCAGTTTGCTAGCGCAAGGTCATCTAATACAGGGGCTAGATTGAGGGATTTATAGAAGCGTTGGACTATATATTTAATGGGGGATTTTGGGTGATGGATTTTGCGTACTAAGGTTACGTGGTGGTCGCTGAGGAGTCAGGAAGAATACCGGCTTGTTTGACCCAGTGGTGGTGTGTGGTAAGGACCCAGTCGATGAGCAAGTGGTTACCAGATTTTCGGTTATGCCGGTGGGCTCAGTAATGATTTGTGAGAGGTTTAGAGCAGAAATTTCAGTCCTGGTTTTGTTGAGGGCAGGAGCTAGCCAATTGTGGTTAAGATCGCCCATAATGTAGAGTTCCCCTGTCATGGTTAGGCAGGAGATTTGCTTGATGAGGTCTGTGACAGCAGAAGCTGGTGTGCCAGGTTGGCAGTATATCCCAGCAATGTAGATTGGTAGCGAGAAGGGAAGGACAAGCTGAATTAGTATTACTTCAAGGACTTCTGATTCAGACTTGGTCAGGACCACTGAATAGTGCAAGTCCGAGTTTACGTAGATGGCTATTCCACCACCATTAGAGGATCTATCCTGGCGGGCCATAGTGTAGCCTGGGATAGTGACAGAGGAGTTGTTGATGTTTTTGTTGAGCCAGGTTTCAGACTGGGTGAGGATATCTGGAGCATAGTGGGCAGCAAGAACCTGAAAGGTGTCAAGCTTGTGGACAAGGATTTGGGTGGAGGAGGCACAGGGCATGTGGGAGAAGGTGCCCAGAGTGAGGTGAAGAAGAGGCTGATTTTGGAGAGGGGCATGGAGGGTTAGTATTGGGGCCGAGGTTAGGGTGGATGTCACCTGCTGCAAGGGGCAAGAGAGTGAGAGTTAAGTAGTGAGTGAATAGCTGTATATGACTGACTGCAAGCGGTCGTCTCTTAGATTGATGGCGTGCATGAGCTGGGCATAGGGGAATAAGTTGAAAAATTATCCAGGGGAGTGATGGGTTGAAAAGAAATGGGTTGGGACATGTGGCAGAATGTGTCCATGTTTGGGTGATGGGGGAGGTGGATGCCGGGCTGGAGGGGTGGGAGAGCTCAATGAGGTTTGGCAGGATTTGGGAGGGGTCATGGGAGAGGTGGGTGGCATGTTGGAAAGGAAGGGAGGGAGAAGAGAATAGGGATAAGCAGGGTCAAGTGGCCTGGTAGAAGGATCATGGCATGGATCAGGTGCTAGGAGGACCCTACTGTTGTGGTTACTTAGCGGGGAAGGTAGCTGCTGTAGTTACTTAGTGGAGAAGGTAGAGGGCTGGGATGTGGGAGTAGGGAAATGATAGGGACCTGTAAGGACTAAGAACCAATGAGGAAGCACAGGGAATGAGGGTTTTAGGTAGCCAATGAGGGAGCGAGCAGTGCTGCTAGGCGTATTAGCCAATGAGGGAGCGAGTGCTGCTAAGCTTACTAACCAATGATAGAGCGAGAGGGAATGTGGGTGGGCAATAGGTATATTTAATCAGTGGAGGGTGGGATGGGAGGGAGGGAGGAGGACCAAAAATCCTTCTATTAGACACTTGAATTGTGCTTAGTTGCAGCTAAATCTATTTGTAAAGAGTGCCAGGCGGCAAAAGCAGGGGACAAAGTCCTGTTCAATCAGAGTGGTTTTGCTGGAAGTGCCCATGTTCTGATTGGCTGTGCTGTCACTGTACCTTCCAAGGAGCTGCAGGCGGGCATGCTAGTCTCAGTCGGTGGCTGGCTGGGTGCCGTCCGACCATGGGGGATCTGAAGCAGCCCTGTACAAGGGCAGGCAGCTGGAGAGAATAAAAATAGCAGGGGTTAAATAGAGTAGAGGCAGGACAGGTTTAGATTGAGCAATTTAGCAAGACAAAGGAGAGTGAGACTTTTCACAGGTTAGCAGGACAGAGTAAGATACATTTTGAAAGACTCAGTGAACAAAAGTGCTGCATTACTTACAATATTTAGTAGACCAAAGGCATGGGGGAAAAATAACTAGAAAACAAAGTTAAAACACAGTTGGTATAAATCTAGTGTTTTTAAGTTATATATTATAGTACAGAGATGCTCTTTATCTTTTCAACTTACTCCTATGCTGTATGGTACCATTTGTATCTCTCCACTCCCATCTCTATTTGCACTACTATAAGTACTTCATACTTTATTAGTTTTACCTTTATTTTCATAGGTCTGGCCAGATGTTTGCTGTTTACTTTTAGATAAGTATCTTGTTTCATTCTGACTACTGTGGTAGCAGAAGTGGTGTTACCAGTGAACTACAACTATCTGCATGGTATCATAATGGTTCTGGAAGATGCGGTGTTGTCACATCTGCCAACACCTCTCTAGGTTGAGAGAGGAGGTTTCTCATCTGCAGGCTGAGTTGGCCAGGATTCAGGGGACCTCCTCTCTCACCCAGGAACCACCAGGGCAGCCACCACTGCCTCAGAGGTTGGCAAGAAAGAGGAGTGGTTGTACCACAGTGGGCTCAGGGAGGGTAAGGGTGGTGGAACAGAGGGGCATCCCTCTAGCTGTACCTCTCCACAATTTTTACACCATTCTGGAAGAGTGTGGTACCTCTATGGGGGCAACCCCAGTGGAGACCATGGAGAATGCTGGGAACCTGCACAAAGGAGACCTACAGGAGGGTGTATGGGACCCCACAAGTGAAGGAAACAACTCCTGTTGGGGGACTCCATTGTTAGGAGGATAGAGCTGGGGGAGTGGAGAGAGGGAGGTAAGGTGCCTGCCTGCCTGGTGCCATGGCTTAAAGGGACAAGGATTGAATCCTCAGGATCGCAGGAGCAGCTGCACGGGGGAGCTAACTATATGTCATTGTCCAGCTAGGGACAAATGATCTGGCTGGGAAAGGAATTAGAGCAGTGCAGAAGGAGTTTGTGGGGTTGGAGAGGGGCTTCAGATAAGTAGCAAGCACAGTAACCTTCTTGGAGGTGCTACCTGTCTATAGCATGGATGAGGCTAGGGTGCTCTGCACAATGGGATTCAATCAATGGTTGAAAAACTGGTGCAGAGCTCAGGGTTTTGGCTTCATTGGGGACTGGGGTTCACCTGCAGGAATGCAGGCCTATACTGGCATGATGGTCTGCATCTGTCCAAGAGGAGAGCCAGGATCCTAGGTGACAGATTTAAATGCTTTATTGGAGATTTATGTGATAACAGCGACAGCCTAAAGGCGATCGCTGATATCGCAAAGTCAGAGTGCAGAAAATTAATTTTGACACTCTGACTCCCCAGAGCACAGCAAAATGGCACTGGGGACTTGGTTTTTTAATAGTTTATGTGGGGGAACTGCACCACCCACACCCCCCTCATGGGGGGCTTTGCTATCCCCACACCCCTACTTAAGGATTCTCATCTCCAGGGGGGGTGCATGTCAGTGGGGTGCAAAACCATAAAAAAACAAAATTCCAGGCCAGGCACAACAAAAACAAGCCAGCACCCGGACCCAAACCCAGCGCCCTGCCCACCGATGCCGCTACCCACCCACCAAGCCATGGGGCCAGCTCGGCAACCCACCATGGCACCATCCATTATAATCCCTCCCACCCTTCTCTGTGGATGCTTGCTCCCAACCACATGCATACGTATAGTGACATCACATCACTATATTTGTCAACCCCCCCAATCTGGCCACCCTACCCTACCCTAGCCCCAATGGCATGCACTGGGGATTGAGTCGCCATTATTGTAGGTGCCCAATTGCAGATGCCCATGTCATGGGCTACATTCATTGGCAAGCACTTAAACTAGCCAAGGGGGGAGGCAGTGGAAAAAAGCAGGGAAATCTTAGCTCCTCTAAAAAAAATCATGGTAGTTAGTGAGATAAACATCAAGATAGAGAAGTTGATAAGGAGAAGGGCAGGGGTAAATGGAGAAAAAGGCAAATGCAGTAAAGACAGGGGTGGGGCAAAAAGGGGGTAAGGCCATCAAAAAATGGAGGGTAATGAGTACAAATGCCTTTAGTCTAGGAAACAAGCTCCCTGAACTGGTGGCCTCGATAGAAGAGGTACACCTGGCTACTGTGGCAGTCACAAAAACATGGTATACAGATATTCATGACTGGGATGTCAACATACCAGGGAACACAATCTATAGGAAGGACAGGGATGGTAGAAAGGGAGGAGGAGTAGCTCTCTACATAAGGGGAGGGATCAAAACATCAGAACTTAAGGGTAAACAGGGAGGAGAAGAAGCACTGTAGGTCACCCTGGAGACAGGAAATGGCACCACAATCCTCACAGGGGTTGTATACAGACCCCTGTCTCAGGGGAAAGAAATGGACAAGGAAATGATAGAAGGCATCCTTAGGAGGCAGAGAAAGGGGAGAGATTGTTGATGGGGCACCTGAATATGCCAGACGTTAACTGTAGCACCTTTGCTGCAGCCACATCCAAGAGCAGGGTCATTCTTGCTGCCCTACAGGGGGCATGCCTCAGTCAGCTGGTATTGGAACCCACTCAGGTGGAAGCAATCTTAGACTTGGTTCTCTCAAATGGAGATGGAGAGAGGATCTCAAATCTAGAAGTAGGTAGCCATCTAGGAACAAGTAACAACCAGTGTGGTTCACGATAAACACAGTGGCAGAGTCAAGCCATACAAAAGTCAGGGTGCTGGACTTTAGGATGGCTGACTTTGTCACAATGGTAGAGTGCCTCAGCAAAGCACTAGCAACCAGACAAGAAGGAGGGGTGAAGGAACAATGGGGTAAACATCAAAATTGCCATCACAGAGGCAACAAGCCTTTGTGTGAAGCAAATAAACAAATCAAAACAAAAGAAAAAAAAAACTATAGTTCTCAAGAAGGTGGTGGGGAAGGTTAGGGAGAAAAATATAGCATGCAGGAAGTATAAGGAGACACAGAAGGAGCAATATGTAGAACTGTACCAGTTAAAGCAGAAGGAAGTGGGGAATACAATCAGAATAGCAAAGGCCCAAACCAAGGAAAAGATAGCCAACTTGGTTAAGAAGGGGGATAAAACTTTTTATAGGTTACGTTAGGGAACAAAAAAAGGTCAAGAGAGGGATAGTGAGGCTTAAGAAAGGCGAGGGTTGGTGGGCAGAAAAGTAAAGATACTGAACAAATACTTCTGCTCAGTATTCACAAAAGAAGAGGGGGAGGTACCTAATCCAATCAATAGAAGCACTCTGGATAGAGGGTTGATACCAGTTCTTTCACAGAAGAAGGGGTTCTGAAAGAACTCCTAAAACTGAAGGTGGACAAGGCAATGGAGCCTGACGAGATTCACCCCAGAATTCTAAAAGAGCTAAGGGAAGAACTAGTGACACTACTAGCTACCCTTTTTAACAAATCATGGGAGGATGGTGTGGTACCGGAGGAGGGTGGATGTGATTCCCCTTCACAAAAGTAGGAGCAAGGCAGAAAACTACAGACCTGTTAGCTTGACCTCAGTGGTAGGGAAAATAATGGAATCATTTCTGAAAGAAAACATCGTTGTGTACCTAGAGGCCAATGGGGCACAGGACTCAAGGCACCATGGATTCACAACAGGAAGGTCATGTCAGATGAATCTAATAGATTTCTTTGACTGGGTGATCAAAGTAGAAGACCGTGGAGGGGCTGTGGACATAACTTACCTAGACTTTAGCAAGGCATTTGACACAGTCATACACAAAAAATTAATAAACAAATTAGCCAGCCTGGTAGTGGGTCCCAGGGTGGTAGCCTGGGTAAAACATTGGCTGGACAATAGGACACAGATGGTAATAGTTAATGGAGTCCACTTCAAAGAAAGGGGGGGGTTACTAGTGGGGTACCACAGGGTTCAGTATTTAGTCAGTCCTTTTTAATGTCTTTATAAGTGACATTGCAGAGGGACTGAAAGGAAAAGTATGCCTCTTTGCAGACGACAGAAAGATCTGCAACAGGGCTGATACACAAGGGGGTGGTGGAAAGGATGAGAAGGGCTTGGCAAGGTTGGAGGTATGGTCAGAAGTATGGCAGCTTAGATTCAATGCAAAGACGTACAAAGTAATGCACCTGGGAAACAAAAAACCCAGGGGAAGAGTACACAATGGGTGGGGGGATAGTAACAACAACAAAAATGGAAAGGGTCCTGGGGTAGTCATATCAGATGACCTAAAGCTTAACAAGCAATGCAGGGAGGCAGTAAGGATGCTGGGGATACTGGGATGTATAGGGAGGGGCATCACCAGTAGAAAACAGGAAGTTGCTATCCCTCTGTACAGGCAGTTGATGAGACCCCATTGGAAGTACTACAGGTAGTTCTGGAGACCAGTCTCGGCAAGGACATAGACAGGATGGAGGAAGTCCAGAGGAGGGTAACTAAAATGGTGCAGGGTCTGCAACAGAAGCCATACTAGGAGAGACTAAAGGAGCTTCATATGTATACCCTTGAGGAAAGGAGGGAGAGGGGGGACGTGATAGAAACTTTTACGTACCTCAGTGGAATCAAGAAAGTCCAAGAGGGTAGCATCTTTCAGAAAAAGAGATGTGCAAGAACAAGGGGATACAATCTGAAGATGGAGGGTGGATGGCTCAGGGGCAATGTGAGGAAGTATTTTTTCACGGAGAGGGTGGTGGACGCATGGAACAGCCAACCTGAGGAGGTCATGGGGTCAAAAACAGTGGGAGATTTCAAAAAAGCATGGGACAGACATAAGGCAATTCTGGTGGTGGGTAGGAAGAAGTAGGCTATTGGTTAACTAGGATCTGCAGCTTATCCAATAGGTAGGGAAATGGGCAGATTAGGTGGGCCAAGTGGTCCTTATCTGCCATCAAAGTCTATGTTTCTATGTTTAGAATGGTATCACAATGGACCTGGAACAAATCCACTATGATACCATTTATGAAACCCACAATGGTAAAACACTGGAAATTGCAGTGGTAGCACAATAGTAAAGAACAGGTATTACAATGGTATTACAAAGAAATCTTTGTAAGGGACAGCATGTAGTGTAGCAAGGAGCAAACAGAACTGCAGGACCCACAAATATAGGTAAGCAAAGCCATTTACAGATAACAGTTGCTATTAGTTATCCTACTATTCAGTATGATCAGTGACTATGCCTCTGTGTTGCAATTGTGGCTGTAGGACGTGCTAGAAGATATTTCAGCCTGGGACTTAAAAAGCCAGACTTTTTCCTGCAATGCCAGCATCATGCTGTACATGTCTAAATCCCTTACTTAAGCAGCTTTGAATTTATACATTCCTGAAGTCTGTTTAACAAGCCAAGCAATGTAAAGTTTAATATACAGAGCTTGTTGTCCATGTGCCGTACTGCTTGGTATCTATTTAGAATCATTATATGTTACATGCATCTTATACAACACAACTGTGAAGTACTTTCAGCTGTCTGTTATTTCTTTTGTTGGTTATTTACCATTTGCAGTACAGTCAACAGTCCCACATACTCCAGAATGGAAGTAAGTATGACCTACCACATATACAGTATGAGCAGTCTGATGATTAAGATATTCGCTGTCATACTGTAAACACTGGCACCACAATATAGTATATGGACTAATGCTGTACTGTCATGGTATGCTGTCCCTTGCATGAGGAATTAAACTGAGGTCACTTCTACCCACCTCTGTTGTTGTAATTTTGGGTGACCAGGTAGAAGTATAAGAACCCAAGGAACTGGTACTGAAAGAGTGGTCTAGTTGGGGAGAGGACTGGGATGTGGATTTTCTGACTGCTAGCAGGATGCTCAACGTTAGAGCTGATCAGTGGGTAATAATATCTGAAGGGCCATCTTGTGGATGGCATGACCCACTCATCTAAGTTAAGTTTTGCAGCCACTAGCCAGCAGGATTAGTGACTGGGGAAATTCATTAACCCCACAGACTCTTCCACTAGTCCAGCTGATGTACTTATTGGTTACACTCTCCAATACAAGTCTGCAGGGCTAGTTGAAGGAAAATCTTACTAGCCTAACACAATATCTACCAGAATTTGGCTAGCAGACCAGTGCCAGTTTTGACCCCTGCACTTTCTGCAACGGCTTGCCAGTACTTAAACAATTTTTAAAAAGATTTTATGACTGAGGTGTGGTCAGTGCTGGGACTGACAGTGGTTGGTGGTCAGTGCTGTGACTGTCAGGTGCATTGCTGTAATGGGGAGGGTAAGTCCTATGACTGTTGAGGGAGGTTCACAGGCAGTGCTATGTTAATGGTGGGGGTCAGTTGTGTGATATTTGTGGTTGAGGTGTTGGTGCTGTAACGGTAAGCATGGGGAGCCAGTGTGGTTATTGTCAGGGGTGCGTGACCAGTGTCATGACTGCCAGGTAGGGAGCAGGGCTGTTACCTTTGGGAGTAGGGGGCAGTGTGGTGACTGCTGGGAGTGTGGGTCACTGCTGTGTCTGTCTGAGGAGGGTATCATCCCTGTGACTGTTGCGGATGTATGGGGACAGTAATGGTGGGTACTGCTGTGACTGTTGTAGGTAGAGGTCAGTGCTGTCACTGTTGGGGGATGCGGATCAGCATTGAAACTGTCAGATAGATGGCCACTGTGACTGACAGTGGAAGGTGTTTGTTCTGTGACTACTGAAGGGGTGGTTCAGGTCTGTGACTGTTGGTGTGGAGCTCAGTCCTGTGACTATTGTGGGTGAGGGGGCAGTGCTGCGGCTGTTGTGGATGAGTGGTCAGTGAGTTGACCATTAAGAGTTGTGGCTCAGTGCTGTTACTGTCAGGGAATGGGAATTATTGCTGTGACTGATGGTAGAGGGTCTCAGACCTGTGAATTTTGGCGGTGAGGTGGCTCTGCTGTGACTGTTGGGGATGAATAATCAGTGCTGTAAGATGGGGGTGGGGTGTAGTGCTTTGACCAGTGCTGTTATTATGGGGAAATTGGGATCAATGCTTTGACTCTCTGGGGTATATGGTCATTGCTGTGACTTCAAGGTTTGGGGGACAGTTCTGTGACTACTGTAAATAGTAAGAAAGTGCTGTGACTCTCAGAGGTGTAGAACAGTGCTGCTGCCAGAGGTGGGTGGTGACTGTCAGTGGGGTGGTACAGTCTTGTCAGTTTGGGGGGGGTGGTGGTACAGTCCTGTGACTGTAGTGTGTACAATCCTGTGACTGTGAAGGAGGGGATATTACAGTCTTGTGACTGGGGGGGGGTGTTGGTACAGTCCTGCAACTGTGGGGGTGGTGGTGGTGGTACAGTCCTGTGATTGGGGCTGGCTGGTGCACTCCTCTGACCATGGGAGGGCAATGGTATGGTCCCATGACTGCTGAGGAGTGGTCATTGCTGTGACTAATGGTAGAGGGTATCAGCACTGTGACTGTCAAAGTGGTGGTACAGTCTTGTGATTTTCAGGAAGAGGGTCAGATATGTAATGGTCAGGGATAGGGTGTCACTTATGTGACTGTTAGAGTGAGAGTTATTCCTTCAACTTTTGGGGGGTCTGCTTCTGCACAATTTTACAGCTTAGAGGGATTGAAGTATCTGCAGGAAGTTGTGTATGCAGCAGGAATGTTGTATAAGGCTCCAAACTAAGTGACTGTTCAAGGGCTGGGAGTCAGTCCCAATTGTGTGGGGTGGTCTTCAGTGCTGTGACTGAGATACAGTGTTGTGACTGTTAGGGGTGGGGATTACTGCTGTAACTGCCTGTGGAGAGTGTCATCCATGTGACTTTAGGGGGTATGGGGGCAGTGCTGTCATGGTGGTGGGGTATAGTGCTGTGACCGTTGGGAACAGAGATCAGTTCTGTGACTGTTAGGGGTGGATGCCCAGTGCTGTGACTGACATGGGAGTGTTTCAGTCATGTGACTCTCTGAAGGGGGTACAGTTCTGCAACTGTAGGGGGTGGAAGGGTCAGTCCTGGGATGGTCAGTGCTGTGGCTATAGTGTAAGTAGTGTAGAGTGATGTGCGCTGGAAAAGGTGGTGCATGAGCAAAGCAGCCAGCTTGTAATAAGAAAAGAAAAGAAAGCTCACCAGTCATAGATTCAGTGCAAGATTTAGTTTCTGGAAATATGCTGGTGTGCACTCACTAGCCCGAGTGCTTCAGCCGTTCAATGGACCTTCCCCAGGAGGTGTGTCTGAGGAATACATATGTGCATCTCATTTACAGATCTCTTAAAGTGATATACACCAGACACTAAAAACAATGTGCAAGCCAAGTTGAAAACACATGAGTAACTTGGTTACGAACATTTTATTATTCTTTTTTTGTGTTTTGTTTTTGATTCTCATGGTAAACAGTTAATGGTATTAGTACACTTCTTAAGTTAAACATATCTCTATATCTGTTACTTCATTTAATTCTGTAACTTTATATCTAAAGCAATATTTTTTTTTTACCTTTTACACTATACTATACCCCTTTTGTATCTCTATCCTCTCTATTGTTCCCACTGCTGTATTTACTCCATATTAACCTTTTTCTCTTTACTTTCACAGTTTCACAAGATGCAAACTCCTTCCCCATCAGATAAGTATAACAGTATGTCTAACCTTTCTTATCCTTACTAGTAACTAAGAAGTTTTGATTCTTATTCTACAGGTCTATGAAACCTCATCCCTTTAAGACACCTCCCATTGGGTCCATAGTACCCTGGTAGGAGATCCTGTACATATTACCTATATTTGATAGTTTTACTGTAATTCCCGTTATGGGAGGGTTGTGTATATGTGTTAAGTTCATGCAGACTGCAGCATTTTCACCCCTCCATAAATATTTTTGCCTTGCTAATTGACTCAGGCAGTGTCTCAGCCCTGTCCCCACCTCCCCTGTCTGCCACTTCCCTGTCCCAGACCACTGAGTCTAAAGCTCCCCATGCCCCCCCCCATGATTAGGACCAGGAAGAAGAGACCCATCCTCCCCCAACCAGTCACTCATATCTAGAACTGAGCCAGTCATCCATGTGGTAGTGTGTGACTGAGGTAGGTAGGTAGCCTGTGCTAGCCATTCCCGCATTCCCCCTTCCCTTGGATTACTGGTTTCACATGGGGGAAGCAAAAGTTGAGTCAGCATGCCTTCTCACCCAGGGACAGGACAGCTATCTGATGAATGCTCAGTCTTTTCTTTGACCCTCGGCAACCTGTGCAAGTTCCTGAGCTCAGGTCACTGATATAGCGGGAGTCAAGGCACACAGTGCCTCATCCCTCCACACCAGTGGATCATCTGA
Source organism: Neoceratodus forsteri (assembly GCA_016271365.2). NCBI lineage: Eukaryota > Metazoa > Chordata > Ceratodontiformes > Ceratodontidae > Neoceratodus > Neoceratodus forsteri. The sequence continues at coordinate 1,358,395,084 of CM057459.1, forward strand.
CAATATACTGCAGCAAGGGAATTATTTATTAACAAGGCAGGCAAATGGACAATGATGTAGCCACTGCACACCAGGGAATGATTTTTTATTAACTGGCCCGGCAGTCAGAGGGTGTGATGTACCTCTGGACATCAGAGAATGTGTTAACATTAACAGGGCCAGCAATCACAGGTTAATATTGTTATTGGCAGGCAGTTTAAAAGAAATTGAGGTTTCATATAAAAACAATTTCCCTGTAGATGGCTCCTAATCCCCATAAAATAGCATTATGTAGCCTTGTTGGATCTGACCAGAATTTGTTAAATTAAGGGAAGGGTTTTGTATCAGTCTCATGGAGTCAAGCATATGTAGGGGAATTTTTCCTCCGGAGTCACCTATTGGTGAGCCCAATTGACTTGCCAGAATGGAGCCCGGAAGCATCCATGGTTGATTCACGCTAGGACTTCTCACTCACCTAACTTGTTCAAATGCAGCAGCAATGGTGATGCCTGAGACAGATAAATGATCATCAAAAGATTTTTGCAAAATAGCATCAGTTTCAATAGACAGAGTTACAAAATCTTCACTTCCTGATTCAGATCCCTGTTTGTTATGCGATAAAATGACATGCATTTCCATCCCCACTGCTGCCCTGTCTGCCTGTCTTATTTGAGTTCCATTATTCATCAGCTGGGCTTGCATAGCATCGTTTCCTACCAGCCCATCACCTACCCCTTGTTCCTCATCATGTTCTGTAATGGTGGAGTTAAAATCACTCCTACCTGCAACCCCAGGGTCATCCAGTGGCTCACACTGCTCTCTGTCCTGTATTTGTGTACGTTCCCATTTGTCCTGCAACACCACCTCGTGTTGTGCAGCAAAATCCTCATAGCCAGTAACATTCTTCACACTTCCCTCAATCTCCATGCTACTCTCAGAGTCTTTCTGGTTTCCAGCCAGTTCCTCAATGGGTTGCACCACCTCTTGCACATCTATAAAACTGTGCCCCTCCTCTCCATTACTAGCCATAATTCCTAATTGGCTGTGCCATGGCAGGCATTCCTGGCTGGTAATGACTTTCAGCAATTATCTTTGTTTGTGCTCCAGATCAAGAAAAATATCATCTTTCATGTCCTGGTCCAACCTTCATGTTGGCGGTAAGTACAATTGCAGTTCCTGCTCCGAGACCAACCACTCATCCAATTTTTCCTCTGTAGCAACTTCCATTGGGCTAGATGCAGGCAAAAGAGATGTTCCAGCCATACCTCCTACCTTGGCCTCCTCCATCTCAACAATGGCTCCAGGATCCACCATCCACAAGGATGGCAGAGCCCCCAACCTCCAGAGTAAGGGAATTTCCCAGGTGTCCTGGACAAATTTCCCCCATTCACTAAGAATACCATGAATTGCTTAATCTGGTTCAGTCTCAGTTGGTTACCATCTGTACACTTCCCCCTGGTCACCCATGAAAAAGGGACTTCTAGTCTCAGTGGGCCCACCTGGTCAACAAGCAGTTCCACCACTTGACATCATTGGCAATGCTGCCGACATGACCAATAGCGACAAGAACAATGCCAGCTGTCGGTATTGCTCCTATCAGGAGAAAGTCTCTTTCTGTGATGAGCTTCACCCCCCAGCCCCCCATCTCAAAATATACAACTCTGAGCTTGGGTTGTTTCGGGCATGGAACACAGGAAGTCGCCGTGGTGTTTGCTGTTAAATTGTCACTATTGTGGGGTAATAACTCAACAAGCAGAACAGTGAAGACATGTTGGTGGCTGGTCTCACTCTCAAGGTTTAGCCTTGGTTTTACTCAAGTATCCTGCCCTGTGTCATTTGTGTTTCTGAGAGGGGAACAGTGTTTAACTAAATGCAAACTGAGTAAGGGAGTTAAATAAATAACTGCCTCGTATCCATGATGGATCAGTATATATAGCATGGTACAGCATGAAACCTATCTTTTGGCCAACCAAGTGTGGCTGCGACTATCCCCAGCTCCAAGGAAAGATGAACATGATGACTTCTCTTCATGGGAATACAAGGGTCCCAGAATTTTCATGAATAGAATGAGTCTTCCCCAAGACAGGCACAATGTGCCATGGCCAGAGCAGTTCTAATGGGGTTGTGCAGAATCTTTTGTAGATGGTGCCTTGGTTCTCATGCCTACCAGCATGTGAAGAAGCCAGACCAAGGAACACAAGTAAGGAGTGACTCCTGGCAAGATGTTCCATCACTGTATCTATAGACATAAGAATCCACCTCTAGGTTATTGCTTGCCCCTCCTCTCTCCTGGGCAGGTGGTAGAGAAGGGGGTTATTACAACATGGGGCTGCTCCTCTGGGATGTATCATTGTAATTAGCTATGGAAAATCTACAACTCAGTAACCATGTGAACTGCTCATGTTCTACAAGTGCAAAGGAGTACTGCTTTGAAAAGAGTTCAGTTTGTGGTGCTCTATTTGACCTTTATGAACATTAGGGAAAGTTCCAGCCCACTGATAAAACCCAAGACTCTGTCCATTTCAAAATGTGCCCCCCCCAGATGCTATGTTTGGTCCCACTGGCAGTCCCATCTTTTTTTCAGTTCTATTTGTCACTCTGAGACCCAGGCAACCTTCTGGGATACTTATCACAGTGGGGCCTCTACTCCCTTGCCTGAACCTCCAGTTTTTACCAGCATCCTCCCTCCAATCATCCAGTAGGCCCAGTCCCCCAGCTAACCTAGTACACCCAGGGGAGGGTTTGGCCTCCTGTAGCAACCTTATAGACTCAAAGGTCCTTACCTGGGAGTCTCCTGGTATGCTGGGCTGGTGGTGGGATGTGGGCCTGTCCCTGGAAGTCCCCATTATCTCAGTGGTGCCTGCAGAGGGTTTTTGGCCTAAGCATGAATTCCAACAGGAGTACAGTGTGCAATGACGCCAGCGCAAGGTGGTCCCTGCAGGTGTCACTGCACTCCACCCCTTGCATTAGCCGGTGTGCCTGTAGTACCTCTAATTTCCATTGGGCACTACTAGGATGTCATGCTTCCCTGGATCCCACCCCAGGGAGAGGGGAGCAGTCCACTGGATGCTCTATCCTCTCCCTCCCCTGATGACCCCCAGCGACCCGAGTCCATATCTGAACCTGGGTTGCTCATATAGAGTGAGGTGTGGTGTCCAGTGCTTCAACTGTCAGCACCACCGGGCTGGCCCTGGTAGTTCTACTTAACAGCTCATTGGAAAGAGGAGTGGTCTCAGAGGATTGGAGAAGGGTGGATGTAGTCCTACTACACAAAAGTGGTATCAGAGAAGAGGCTGGTAATTATAGGCAAGTCAGCATGACATCAGTGGTGAGAAAGTTAATGGAATCACTGCTGAAGAAAATAATTGTTGAATATCATGAATTCAGTGAGTTACAAGACAAACAGCAGCATCGTTTCACAGGAGGAGGTCATGTGAAATGAGTCTTATAGATTTCATTAACTGGGTGACCAAGAAACTAGATCAGGGTGGGGTGCTGGATGTAGCCTACTTAGATTTTGGTAAGGTTTTTGAAACCATTTCACATAGGAGACCATTAAACAAATTGCATAGCCTGGGGTTGGGTCCAAAGGTGGTTAGAGAATCAGTGGCTGAGAGTGGTGGTAAATGGTATTAACTCGGAGTAATGAAGGGTGACCAGCGGTGTGCCTCAGGGATCAGTGCTGGGACCAATCCTCTTTAATATCTTTATAAATGACATTTCAGAGGAGCTGAAATGGAAGTTCTGCCTTTTTATGGATGACACCAAATGGCAGCTGGGTTTTAATGTAAATTATAAAAAGGGTCTGAGAAACAGAGCTTTCTGATTGGCTGCAAACATTCTAACAGCCTTATGTTAATCTTTTTATTAACATACATGTAGAGCTTAACCTTATGCTGAACAAGGTTTAACACTGTTTACATTTTTTTATTATAATAGCAATATGGCACTCCCAGTGATTATGTTAATAGTCAGTTAATCATCATCTAGGGGCATGTGGCACTTGGCTACACCTCGTGCCACAGTACACCCTAGAAGGTGATAAACAGACCATTAACATAACTCTTGGTCATGCTTTATTGCCTAAAAAAAGGCAAAATTTAGCACTTGAGGCATAGAGAACCTTGATGGAGTGCAATATGGATGGGGTTGTACTGATGGCACCAAACAGAAAAGAAGCTTGTGGATAATTATATCAGATGACCAAAAGGTGGCTGGGGAGTACAACAAGGCAGTTGCAATGGTTAGTGGGATGCTGGGGTGCATAGGGAATGGTGTCATTAACAGAAAGAGGGAGGTGATGTTACCTCTGTATAGATCACAGGTAAGACCCCAGCTAGAGTACTGTGTCATAGTCTGGATAGCAGATCGCTGGAAGGGAGTACACAGAATGGAAGCAATCCAGATGAGGGCAACTAAAACGGTCTAGGGCCTGCATCAGAAGCCATATGTGGGGAGCCTTAAGGACCTGAATAGGTACACATTGAAAGAGAGGAGGGAGAAGGGAATATGATGGAAGTCTTTAAGTACCTAAAGGGGGTAAATAATGTACAGGAAGGAAGCATTTTTCAGATAAATACATTTTCAGGAACATGAGGAAATTATATGAAACTGGGGGGAAGGGGAGTAAATTAAGGAGAAATGTGAAGAAGTACTTCTTCACAGAGAGAGTGGTGGATTTCAGGAACAACCTTCCAGTACACATGATGGGGGGTGAAAATAGTGATTGGGTTCAAGAATGCAATGGATAGGCATAAGGGGATCTTAGGGGAAAGGAAGATTGTTTCTATGTTTTGGGGTATAAGTGGAACTGACAAAACACTCCTTGTTCAACTTAGACCTTGAGACAACTGACATGCTTCTTCATGGGTACTTTGCTGCTTCTGTTGGCACTCTGCATGCGTAAAGTATCTGTGGAGGAATTCCACAGAAATTTTTTTTTGGGGGGGGAGCTCTTGAGGAGGACATGCAAGTGATAACAGATGCTTAAAACTGGCCGCAATCTGTTTACCCATCTGAGGTTCCTGAAGCAGGTCCTTTGTTGAAACCTTTTGGATCAAGGGTAAGGATTGCCACAATGTCTCAACTCATGCCTGTTACCTCACTGGTATTTGTCTTCTTAGGATGTTTCTTCTCTGCTATGATGAGTGGACATATGGTATGTAGATGCCCTGGATGCTAAAATATTTATGTTTGAGTGCCCAGGACCATACTTCAGAACAGGGGGCTACGTAAGTTCCTGTGGATTTGGTGGATAGTTGGGCTGGAGCCTTATCAGCCCACAGGGTTTGTGAGACTTGATGCTGGGACAATTTGTTGCCTTGATACAAAACAACACATAAGTAATCACTGGAGTGCCTGCTGCTAAAAACTGAAGTTGTCATGGAGCCAGACTGCAGACATGAGGAACCTGAACATAAAGGATCCCTAGGCTTTAATCTTGTGGGAGAATATATCAAGTGGAGTTGGTCCAAATTAAATGCCAGATCAGTTAACTTATAGGCGTTATTTGTGAATAACCAGTCTACATTACACTTGCCCACCAATACAATTTCAGAGCTATGTCTATAACCAGAAAAAATAACAAAAAAAATCCTAAACAGCACAACAATTATTTCCATCACCATTTGGTGGAAGATAGCAATCCATTGGGATTAGTTTGCTAAATGGGAGTTTTATTTTAAGTGCCATGTGTTTAAATCCCTGATATTTGAACATTCAGTTTGATCTATATTTAACACCCCCTTTTGTTGTGATATCTACTAAACATTTGATAATTTGGAAGTAATAAATATGGGATATGCTATCCCCTACTGGAAATATTGTCAATATTTTTAGTTCAAGTGACAATTGACCCAATAGCATCATGAGTGGTGAAGCCATGAGTGACGCCATCCTGTCAATCGGCATGAGAACAAAAACTGTTGACAATATTTCTGGTAGAGGAGTAGCGTATTCCATTTCTGCCATACCAAAGTGACAAGAAATGTAATTTCTTGCCATTTTTTGCTGATTGTAAAAATGTAAAAGGTATCGATGAATGAAACACCACTCATTTAGTAAATATTTTTGTCCTAATCAACTTTGGTGCTCAAAGTACCATGCTGTCATTTTTCATTTAAAGTTAATTGCATTTGTTTGTTGCAAAAAGTGAGAACAATTTTATATATTCTGCTTTTTTTTTGCTAATTATAAAAAAAACTAAAAGGTATCTATAAATGAAGCATGACTCATTTTGTAGCTATGTTTGTGCTGAACAAAGTTCATGCTTACAGTACCATGCTGTCATTTTTCATTTTAAAATTATCTGCATTTGCTCATTGCAAAAAGTGAAACAAAATGGAATTTTCTGCTGGTTTTTTGTCATTTTCAAAAAAATAAAAGGTATTTGCAAATGAAACACCAGTCATTTTGTAGATAGTTTTGTGCTGAACACATTTTATGCTCTTATTACCATGTTATCATTTTTCATTTTAAAGTTATTTGCCAAAAAAGTGAAAAAAATAATTTTCTGCTGTGTTTTGCTAATTTATGTAATAAAAAAGGTAAGTATAAATGAAACACCATTAATTTTGTAGATGTTTTTGTGGCGAACATGTTTCATGCTCACAGTACCATGCTATCATTTTTAGTTGTAATGTTATTCACATTTGAATAGTATTGCTACTGAGGCCCAACATGCCAAACAAGTTCTGAATGAGCCAGTCAGGACCTACTATATGTATATTTAGACCTACAGTGAGAATATTTTCCATATTCTCACTGTAGGTCCAAGAAAGGAAAAATATCAACAATATTTGCCCTTTAATATACTCACAGGTATGGCATAAATAGGCATCCACAAGTTTCCTACTTGGTCAAGTTTCAGAACTAATTATCAGGTCTGGACTGTTCTCTAGAATTCATTCTTTTATATCATCACATTTGGGAGTTATGCTTCTAGACTGATATGTAAAATCTACTGCCTTACTTTGAATAAGTACTGGTTCTACTGGATATACTATGCTATCCCAAACTCAGTATGACGATGCTCGGCATACCAAGTAAACCCACCCAAAAGACACAGTCCCAAACCACTGAAATGCCCAATGTACAAATTACAGGCATTTCAGTGAAATAAAGTGTAAAATGTTGGGGGCTTCATCCTGCTGTGCCTCCCATGTGGGGAAGGGGGCTTTTCCCCCACACCCACTGTAATTAAAAAATCCAACTCTGAGGGGAAGCAGACCCCAGAGTAAAATGTTAACAGTTACTAGAGGTACAGTATGTAAAATGATGTGACTGGGACCAGAACCCGGGTCACACACAGTATACTGGCCGAGCAACTGGTGGTATTCCCCTCCACACCACCAGGGAAGCTCGACCAGGAACCCCATCCAGCAGTCATTTCCTGCAAATCACATGGGATAAGGTAGCATACCATCACATCCACTACCTTACCCCATCAGGAGTAATAGTGTTGGGTATAATAGCGTCGGGTTAACTCCACTATCGGGCAAAACTGATTGAGGTAATGCATGTTGGGCTAATGAGTTTCTAGATATTGTAAGTATACGTTCTACTTCTGGTTTAACCTTGATCCTTACTACTCTACTATTACAGTATATCCTGAATATTACAACAAATTATTCCCAGTACATTTTCTATTATGTATATCATTATTATTTTTTATCATTATTATTTTGTAATTGGGTAAGGCCTACTAGGCCCAATGCCTGTTGTCAGGGTTGGTCTGGAAGCACTGAGGAGGTTTAGTGACTTGTTCTGGGTCACACAGTATGCAAGCGGAGGTAGTAGGAGTCAAATCCAGGTGTACTGGATATAGAAAACACATTCGCAGCTTGTTACTCTAGACTATATTGCTAGCCCCTATATTAATGACTCATTTGTTTCAAAATATTTCTTAAATATTCAGTAATGCTTAAATATACTTTCACTTCCAGTAAAAGAGTCCTGGACCTGAGACGAGAGCTTTAAGCTCCCATACATCATAATATTCAAAGGCAGTTCTTAGCACTGCACATAAATGAACAATATTTGTGAAATAGCGCATGGATGTCAGGGTAGAATATTCATACAGGCAGCATGCCAAGTCTGTCACATGCTGCCTTATGAAAATGGAGGTGTGTTAGTGCCATGCAAAGTGCATATATGCAGTGGCACCACAGCCCCATGCTGGCAACAGACTCCCAGAAACAAAGGGAGGTAGCACATTGCAAACAGGATAGTGCCGTTCCTCCTGAGAACCATATTTAATGGCTAGCATGCTAATGAACATGTATAGTATACAAGGCGTTAAGGGGCCATTTGCATGGTATTATCTGGCCATTATCAGCTTTGTGCAATACTGCTCTGATTAACCATTTGAATACAGTTGGACAACATGTTATTTACCCAGATAGCCATAGTAAGGATGCCCAGGGTAATCTTCAGCAAGATTTTATAAGATGTAAAATTTGATCTTTGAAAATATAATGAAGATCAAGAACAACAACAACAACAATTGATTACATTACTGTCCTTTGTTCAAGAAATAAAACCATCTGAGTTTCAAATGACTTTGTTTGCCACCAGCCTAACAGCCGTGGACTATTCTGTATGTGGTGACATTGAGTTAGCTCTTCATTTATTCTCTTCTAAGTTACAAAACATTTGTGATTTTGCCCTGAAAAGTTTAGTAGAGTAAGATACACAAGTAGCCTTGGATTATTGCTCAGATACTTAAATTTATTAGGAAAAGGGATAAGATTTATGAATTCTACCATAGACAGAAGACACCGGTGATCTGATGCTCAAAACTTTGCATGGGCACTAACCAGTGTTTGCCCATGCAAACCAGGTTTTTCATTGGGGTATAATACTGAAAAGGCTCTGTTGTGCTGGCAAACAAGGGGAATTACCCATGCAAACCAAAAAGCGGAGGTATTCAAATGGTGAGGTGGAGAGAGGAATATTGTCACAAGGCAATATTCAGCAGATTTGCACAGTGTAAAAAGTTTGTGCATGGTCCTTTTATGCCATGTGAATATTGCTAAAGAAAATCTCCTTTTATGCCACACAACCCTAGCAGCTGCCGGAGGTAATGCAGCCAACCAGCCAACTGGCTGCTGGGGGAGCATACCGGTCTCTGTGATCCCTGGCACCCCCTTGATCGCCAGCCCCTAAGTTATAAAAATCACTGGTGCTAGTGGTCCCCCTCTGATCCCCAGTCCGTACTGTATGACATCAACTCCCTGGAACTACTAGCCCCTCTTCCGTCGATCACCAGACCATACTGTTCAAATCACATTCCTGATGCTAGTGGTCTCCCCCCCGATCACCAGTCCATAATGTATAAAGTCAAATCCCTGGTGCTAGTGGTCCCCCCAAGTATCAGTCCATAATGTATAAAATAAAATTCCTGGTGCTAGTGTTCCCTACAGATTGGCAGCCCTTAGTGCTACTGACAGCTACCAGTTCCCTATGGCACTTATCCATGGTATCACCACTCACAATTACCAAATCTCTAACATCTAGTGCCCCCCCTTACTGTGACATTCAGCAGCCACCTTATCAGTATCCTTAGTGCTGTGGTGCATACAGCAACTGGTGCAGCCTTCCTTACACCTCCATGACTGGCCTTCATATATCCATGCAGGGAATACATCCCTTATTTATATGACAGGGTTGGAAGGAAGACCACTAGCATCAGGGATGTGATTTGAACAGTACAGGCTGGCAATCAGAGGGAGGGTAGACCACTAGTAACAGGGATTTGATGTAATACATTACAGATTGGTGATCTGAGGGAGGGGGGAAGAACTACCACCAGGTATGTGATTTGAATAGTATGGGCTGATGATCAAAGGGGGGGACCACTAGCACTAGGGATTGTTTTGCTACATTATGGTGATGGGGAACAACTAGCACCATGGAGAGCTATAAATATTATGGATGGTGGGAGTGGTGGTACCGCAATACCTGCCTCTGCTACCCAAGCAAATGGGCCAGTTATGGCCATGCAAATGGCCCCTTAACACCTTCCATGCCTGATGGACTCATTTGCATGAGTAACTTTGAAAACTGCAGATAGCACTCCAGTGCTATCAACTCTTGAGCCCAACTGCAGGAGCATTGTTAGGGCAGTGCTACCTGATTTAGCGCTGTGCCAACATAGTCCTATATTCAATCAGATAGTGCCTGTCTGAACATACCATCTTGGGATCCCTGGCTAACTACAAAGCACAGTGCAAAATTTGTAGTCAACAAAATTCATTAGGTAAAAATCCTTGGCAGACTTGGAATTATCTGAATAAGTTGCTAGGGAAAATACATTTATGAATATAACCAATCTCAAATCAGATGATGAAATTTGTACCAATGTCCAGGAAACAGCTGAAGCCTTTAACACTTTTTTTTGCAGTTTATCTCATTATGCTCCTTCAACAGCCCTCAGTAAGCAAATTAGTAAGTATTAAGTCATGTCCCTGAAGGATGATAACCAACCAAGAGTTTATTTTAAAATTCTGCCTGTACAGGAAGTGGCAAAATATTTAAAGAAAATGAATCAGAGTCCCAAGGTAGGCAATGATGGCATAGATAATGGTGTGGTGAAATTGGTTGTTGACAGTGCTGCCTTACATCTGTGCAAACTGTACAATCTATCTCTGTCTCTCACTCTCTCACTGCTGCATTTCCTCTGTGCAAACTGTACAATCTTTCTCCGTCTCTCTCTCTCTCTGTCTCCCATACCAGCACTATGCTTTCTATCTGAAAACAGGCTAATATTTCCTTTATTTTCATATCTGGTAATTAATCTTATGTAAGGAATTTTCCATCAGTTAGTCTAATGTGTCCGCTCAAAAAAGGTCCTGGAAAGGATTATTTTTGATTAATTGTGTTATTTCTTTGATCAAGGGAACACTCGCACAGAAGCCCAGTATGATTTCAAACCCAACCATACTACTGTTATAGCTTTGGTGAGGTTCACACAAGATGTGTAGAATGGGTTGGATGCAGAAAAAATGGTTGCAGGAGTCTTTGTGGACCTCACCAATGCCTTTGATATAGTACATCATAGTTTATTACCGGAGGCTGTTCATGGACCTGGGGTTTTGACAGATGAACATGAATGGTTCAGACATTACCTCACCTCTCGACAGCAGAACATATAAATAAGGTATAGTGATTAGTCATTCTTAAATTAGTTGGGTGTTCCCCAGGGAACATTCCAAGAGTCCACTCTTTTCAGGTGCTTTTTTAAACTCCATTCCCCTCCAAATCAGCCTGTTCTCCTATAAACACAATTCTATATGTTGAAGTATCAGTTTTTTATTGTGTATGGAAGGATTTAATGCATTTAAAAATTGAGTAACAAACAAGATTTAACATCCTCCAGTCTTGACTCATTGATCATTGTTTAAGCTTGAAAACCAAGAAAACAAAATCCATGGTTCTCAAAAATAAAGGGAACAAAACTGACCAGTCCGAGGATTTTGTTATACTGTAAGTACATTGGATGGAAGTAAACTGGAGTTGGTGAAGAAATGTTTATACTTTGGTGTAGTCTTGAATTTTTCTTTGTTGTATGAACCATGTGCTGATCACTCTTTACTAGAACTATTCACACACATCTGGATCTTCTGTAGATGGTGAATTCATCCCTTCTTCCATAAACTCCAAGTGCAGAGTTTTTTGTTATTGGTGATAGATTATGGTTTTGTCTGTTATGGCTCTGCCTCTAAGACAACACTGGTAAAGTGGATAGTCTCTTAAATAAAATACTATGTTTTGTTACACAGTTTCCAAGAAGTATCTTTCACATCTGGATTCACTATGGAATTCTGACTTTTAGTATCCTGAGTGTCAGGAGCCCGAGATAAACTTCCCAACACTAGGACCCTGACATTCAGAATTTGTCCATGGTGGGGGTTATTGGGAGGGGTTGCCCCCACACCCCCCTTATTAAATATAATCAACTCTGCCATGGGCAAATTCCGAGTGTCAGGAGTCCGAATGCTGGGAAGTTTGTCTCAGGCTCCTGACATTCGGGATTCTAAAAGTTGGAATTTCATAATACTCCCTCACAGTCAACTACTAAATATTGGATTGTGTTTGTCTGTGAGGTGGTGGCATTGCTATCAGATGTCTTGTCTTCTGTTTAAAGCATATTCCAATTGTTTTCCTATGAAAGTCAGTGATCTGTTTTTACTTAGCCCAGTGTACTGTAATCACACATATTTTTAAAATAAATCAGTCTTTGAAATGCCATTTACACATACAAATCAGAGACAAAGGTCTTTGGGGGTTCTTAGACCCATTCACTTTCAATGCAGTGCTTAACGATTTGTCTAATCATTCATCCCTTCTTGGATTTAAAATTTGTTTGAGAACACATTTGTTAACTGTGAAATATGTCAATACTTTGTTTAATTACTGCATCTGTTAATGTTTTTGTATCATTGTATATTGTTGTTAATGCTTTCTATTTCTTTTGTGTGGTTCTCTCATGGGTTAACTAGGTCTTTTAATAATTCAAATCAATCGATCAAACAATCAAATGAGCAATGAGGGTTTGGATATAATTTCAAATGCAAAGCTTCTGAGACTTATAATCTTAGACCACCTACTGTAATACGGGGCCCCCATGTTGAAGAAATATGTAAGAAGCCCAGCTAAAGGATTTATGTTTTTGTCAGTGGCTAAAAATGGAACTGCCATAGCAGGAACTCCTTTCTGTCTATAAAACACTAGGTAGACTTAGTTTGGAGAATGCATGATCAATTTGGCACTCAGGGCTAACCAAAAAGGAAAGTGTGATGGCAGGGAGAAGAATGGCTAAATTATAGTTACTAAGGAGTCACATAGAAAGAGTAGTAATTTGGGGTTTGAAAACTGAAAAGAGAGATGAGAAATATTAGTAAAATGTGTTTTGATTCGATTAAAAAACAGAGAGTAAACTACAGGAAATAGTCTTCCGGTGGATATAATGGGGGTTAAAACAGTGGTGGGTTTTAAGCGTGTATGGGATAGACACAAAGGACTCTTAGCTGGGAAGTGGGGGGGGGAGACGGAGATCAAGTAGCATCTGCTTTGAAACTATAGGCAGGGACTAATGGGCAGACTGGGTGGTTCAAACAGTCTTTATGTGCCTTCAAATTCTATATTTCTATCTTTTTTAGACTAATGAGAAAGGAAGTAATAAAACTAGAAGTAAAAGTACAAAACGTATAAGGGAAAAATGAAACAATACATGAACATTTACATACTAAGGACTGTGGAAATATTTGAATGACTAATGGTCCCCCTTTCTTTTTTGGTCCTGGTTATATCACCCAACTGAATTTGGGAATATTATATTCTGATTCACTGGTCAACGTCATATAAATGTAACATGCAATCTGCTGGCCAGGTATTGATACTTTAGACTGTGGTCTCAGTTAGCCCCCCCCCCCACTGAAGTGACTGCCTTTATGCTGACTGCAAAACCGGCCGACATAAGGGTGTTGATGTACAGTCGGTCGACAGTGAATTTGCCAACCAACTGTCATGCATCCCTGTAATATTATGTGCAGTTTATTATAGTGTGCAGTTTTGCTGTGAGTATGTGATGTTTTGATTGTGATTATTACTATATATCATGTTAGGTGAGTTGTGTTTTGAAATTTTATGCTTAAATGTATATCCATATGTGTTATTTTTTATTATTTCAGCTCTGTGTGGTGCTGAAATAAAAACTCCATACAAGCAATGTATTTATTTATTTAAAAACTTTTACTAGGAAAGACATACTGTGTTGCTAACAGCTTATTTCCAGTTGCCTCCGGGAGGCGGGGTGTGTGGATATGGAAGTTATATAGAGAAAATACAATACAGTATACCAGTGAGCATAATCGCACACAGTCTGGTCAGTGCCAGTACAGCTGCTAATGCATTAACTTGATAAGGGCATGTCATGGGCTTAAATGTAAAATTGAATTGCCACAGTCAGACCTGTGTATAAATGTAATTTTGGTAAATTTAGATCATTACTGTTGTTGATCCTGTGTTTCCCATGTGTTTAAAATGTGAGTGGTGAGTGCATCTTGTACTATATGGGGAAGAGAGCGAGAGCTCCACACCAAGGCTTTTAAGTAATGGCAGAAGAAATGGTGAAGAGAGGAGAAGTATGGCTACACTGAAGACGTGGAACAACCTGAAAGGATAAGAGACTATACCAAGGTGATGGACTGATTCCATCCAGGAGTGAACTATAGTCCTCAGTGGATGGTTTAAATGTTACTTTGATGGACATTTGAAGTAGTAGAGGGGGGCGATGGAAGAAATAAGGGAGGTAGCAAGTGACCTGCCACCACAGGCTGAGAAAGAGACTAGGGAGATCTCCAGGGGAGAGAGTGTCCCACCAGGATACAGGTAATACAGGATACAAGGAAGCAGGAGGCTAGCAATGAAGAAAGAGGGAAGAACGGAGCAGTCAAAGGAGAAATGTAGGGAAGGGGAAAACAATGGGAAAAAGGAGAAAGCAACAAGAAAAGAGCTAACAAAATATGGAAGGTGATGTGTGCCATTGCTTGAATCTGTGAAATGAGATCCCAGACATAGAGGCTGTCATGGTGCAAGTAGACCTGGATATTGTGGCCATTACTGAATCACTGTGTACTGACAACTATATCTGGGACATGGTCATCCCAGGCTATACAATGTTCAGAAGAGAGAGGGTAGGGAAGAAAGGAGGGTGTGTTGTGTTTTATGTAAAGGAAAACATAAAAGTGACAGAGGTACAGGGAGTTCAGAGGGGTCGAAAGGGATGTGGGTCACTCTGAAGTAGAGAAACAGAGACAATGTTTGGACAGGAGTGATCTGTAGGCTTCTGACACAAAGGAGGACTTAGATAAAGAAATGTAAGAAGCAACTGGCAAAATGGCTGAAAAGGATTAGTGTTGCTGGTGGAGGACTTCAATCTGCCAGATATAGTTTGGAGCCTTTCAGCTGCAGTGTCAGTTAGGAGTAGGGATATCCTGAACTCCCTGCAAGGGATGTTCTTCAGGAAAGTAGTCATTTAACTCACTCATGATGGGGCAATACTGGATCTGGTTCCTACTAACAGGGACAGTATTGCAGATATTAAGGTTGGAAGCCATCTTGGGACCAGTGATCATCTTACAGTGTAGTTCAACATAAGGACGGAGGCAGACTCCAACCAAACAAGGGGGAGGGTCCTGGTCTTCAAAAGGTCTGTGGGTACAAAGATTTTAGAATGTACAAGGAATGACCTGGCAGGGGGAGATGACTTGGGGGGGCGGTATGGCGGAGGAAAAGTGAGTCAAAGTAAAAGAAGGTATAGAGAAGGCAACAAACCTCAGTGTCAAGCAAGTAAGCAAAAGGAAGAT
The DNA here is from genome assembly GCA_016271365.2 of Neoceratodus forsteri. NCBI lineage: Eukaryota > Metazoa > Chordata > Ceratodontiformes > Ceratodontidae > Neoceratodus > Neoceratodus forsteri. Next base: position 1,358,410,431 of record CM057459.1, read on the forward strand.
GAGACCACTATGGTTCTTGAAAGAGGAGGCAGAAAAGATAAAGGTGTAAAATTTAAAAGGTATAAGGAGACCCAGAGGGAGGAAGATCGGGAAGCATATTAGGTACAACAGAGCAGTGAAAGCAGTAAGGAGTGCAAAGAGCTAAAAGTGAGGAAAGAATAGCTCAGGCAGTATCAAAAGAAGACAAGGGGCTGGATTTATAAAGCTTGGTTTCAAGCTGTGACTTTGGCAGCTTGAGCCAAGTGCAACTGCGTCCAGGACCCTGCATCAGAATTTCCAAGTGACAGGGTTCTGGCACATAAATCCCCTAGCTTACATTGACAGTAGCAGTGCACTACACAGAGGGTACACCCACAAGCTGTGCTGCAGTGGCTGCGAGGAGGCAGCTGCCCCAATGGAAATTGATGCAGTAGTGGTTTGTGAGCCCCCCTCACTGCCATCAATCCACCAGGAATGTGCCGGCATGCAGAACTAGTACCCTGGTGATCTGGTGGCCCCTCCACCCACCTAGCAAGCCTGCCCACCATCCCATCTTCCATCCATCAATTCCCTTAGATCTCAAGTGACTGAGCCTGCCCTCTGCACACTACCATGGCTAGTCTAATTAATGAACTGTCACAGCGTGTACTGTATAGTACACACTGTGACAGTTTATCTGCAGCTGGCAGTGGTGGTATGCAGAGGGCAGTGCCAGTCGCTGTACCTGGGGTAATGATGGATGAGAGGGAGTGGGGTAGTGGGCACCACATGCTGGGTGGGGGGGATTAGGGGCCACTAGATCACCAGGGATGACTTTCCTGGACCATGTCAGATGTACTGAGAATTGGAGTGGGGAGAGGAGGGCATAGGATCACTAGGACTGCCTGTAACTGGCATGTACGGCTAGCTCAGATCTTGGTGGGGGGGGCAGTGGGGCCCAGGACATAAACTAGTATAGGCATATTGGGGCTGGGAGCTGAGGCTATATATAACTGGATGCTGCTGGGTGGGGCGACACAGTGTCCAGATGTAGTTGACACCCTCTCAGGGGCTATCTAAGTCCCATTAGACCAGCCCTTTGCTGGTCTAACAGTACTTAGCTGTTTGTCCCTGGGATGGGCTTTGAAAATATGACTGTCGGGGTTCTGGCAGCCAAGGTCTGCTGCAAGCCCCCTTGCACCATGCCAGAGCCACTTTTGTGGCACAAGGCTGGCGCAAGCCCCTTTGGTGCAAGCAGCCTGCTGTTTAATGCAGGTTGCATTATAAAATAACTCTGGGTGCATCTCTTGGTGCAAGGTGCCTGTTGCATCACACTTGTTCAACACAAGCACCTTGCATCATTCTAAGGCCTTTGAAAATTGAGCCCTAGATATTTTTGGGGTGTATTGGTGTGTAAAGAAAGACAAAGGGAGGGATTATATGGTTAAAGGGTGGAGGGACTGTATGGAAAGGGGACTAAAAAACAGCAGACATCTTAAACAAATACTTCTTTCCAGTGTTCGGAGTACAAGGTGTAGAAAAGGGAACAGAGAAATGAACAAATTGCTTTGAGGGTAGGAAAGATAGGCGATATTCCCTTTTCTGAGGAGAGAGTCCAAAAAGAACTCAGTACTCTGAATGTGGACACACCTATGGGACCACAAAGGGCTCATCCAAGAGTGCTGAGGGAGCTCATGTAGATGCTAGCTGCACCTCTGACAGACTTATTCAACAGACATGGGGAAGGTCATGCCAAACAAATCTGAAAGATTTCTTTAACTGGTTAATCAAGCAGCTAGTTCAATGCCCAAAAAGTACAAAGTAATGCATTTGATCCGTATAAACCATATAAGCTTGAGCTACAATACCGCCATAAAGCCAGTCTATTCCTCCCTGTGAGAAATGATCTCTTAGTTAAATGGATCCTCCCAGCTTTTGACTATGGGGACATAGTCTACAGTGTGGCCCCTGCTACCTATACATACATGATTAAGAAATGGGCAATAATACATGCATTAAGCAAGTAAAAAAAAAATCACGGGGAACACACGTGAAGCAATCAGTGTACTACTCAAAGAGTGGTGACACCATGATTCACTTTGATTCACTTTGAATTTTAGAGACAGTAGAAGGCATGATGCCCATGTGAGCTGTCTCTTGTTTAATTATAATAATCCTCTAAACCCTTCTCTGCCAAGAAATGTGTCCAGTCTATTCTTATGTGCAGAGCCATTCCTGCTATTTACCACTTCAGAAGACAGATTATTCCAAATGTCTACTATCCTTTATGTACAGTATAATAAATCTTATGTTTGCTTGTTTTAAAATTGATTAGCCTATTTTATTTTTCATGTCTTCTTACTTTTTGTTCCATTCTAAAATTAAAATGTAATCCTTTCATAAAATCCTCCTTGTTAATGATTTTGTACAACATCAAGAAATTCCGCCAATACATCTGTCATGCAGAGTATTTAGGCTGAAAAGTTTCAAACATTCCTTGTATGTCTTATGTTCTAAACCCTTGATTGTTCTTGTTGCTTTCCTCTAAATAAATTACATTTTCTTCCTATCAGTAATATTTAAAGCCCCCCACCAAACTGTGAGTAGTAATCTACGTTAGGTACATACTATATGGCGTCACTGCATTATTTATTTATTTAACTGACTGATAACCGGGAAAAGCACATTGAGTCGAGGATCAATTCCAGGTGCGACCCGGGGTGGGGAGGGGTGATGGGAGTACATAGAATTTGCTTACAAGATACAAATTACAGCAATATTACATAAACAGTGGAATACAGCAGAACTGATTGTAGCTGGTCATTGAGACAGATGGACATTAGTTACAGGTATAATAATTCATTAAACAATAGAGTACATCAATCTTGAGAATGTCATTTCAGGGTAAGTGACAGGTGATGCGAAATTACATTTGTAGAGTGCACACATTGAGAAAAATGTAATAAACAAAGTGTTTAGGAGGCAATAGACAATAGAGACTGGTGAGAGAGGGTTGAGATAATCTGGGACAGCGACGGGGGAGGTGGCAGGGAGCAAAGTTGTTGCTGACAGGTGAGATAAAAGGAGAAGTTCCTTATGGCGTGGGCTGGCTTGTTCCACAGACTCTGGAGTAGAAAGGAGAAGGTGACCTTGCCAAAAGAGGAGGATGGATGTGGTATGCAAAAGAAGCATTCATTTATGTGTCTCAGTTAAAGAGGGGGGTCAGAAACAGGGGAGAGACTATCCAACAGGTAGGAGGGTAGCATGGTGAACCAGAATTTAGATATTAGGTTGAGGAAGTAGGTATAACATCTGTGGGACTGTGGAATTAGTCCAAGAAGGGGGTAAAGGTCACAGTGATGAGTTTGAAGGGGTGAGTTGGTAGCAAGGTGGCAGAAGGAATTTAGGAGGGTGTCCAGCTTAGATAGGGGGGTTGTGGTGGCCATGCAGTGGACTATGTCCACAGAATCAACAATGGGGAGGATCATTTTAGTTATGATTTGATGTCTGGCAGGAAGCGCATGGGAGTCTTTGTGATGATATAACATATCAAGTTTGGGGCATAGTTTCACAATGGTTACATCAATGTGAGATGAGAAGGACAGCTGAGGGTCAAGGCAAACACCCAGGTATTTATATTTAGATACCTGGTTGAGAGGGGTATCATACAGGGAAGTGATGGGGGAGGGGAGGAGGATCGACTAAGTTTTTGTAATGTGCCAAAAACCATAGATACAGTTTTGGAGGTGTTCAATTTTAATTGGTTTTGTCTGAACCAGTGCTGAATACTATCAAAATCACATTGGAGGGTAGTTTGGACTTCACAAAATGATGGGCCTGAGGTGAAGAGGACTGTATCATCTACATACATGTATATGTTGGATTTTGTGCAGGAGGAGGGAAGGTTGTTTATCAAGAGGGAGAAGAGGATGGGACAAATGATAGAGCCTTGAGGGATGCCAGCTAGGATGGGGAGGGAGGGATGAGACATCAGAGACTTTGACTGACTGTGACCTGTTGGAAAGGTAGGAGCTGAACCACTGTACAGTGATAGGAGCTAGGCCTGCTGCTTAAAGTTTAGTTAGGAGGAGAAGGTGGGAAATGGAATCAAAGGCTTTGGCCAGGTCGACAAACATGGCAGCGGTGAAGAGGCCTTGGTCAGAGGCAGTGTGAACTTAGCTTGTCACATGCAGGAGCAAGGAGATAGTGGAGTGCTATTTCCTGAAGACAGACTGGTGGGGAGATAAGAGATTGTTTGTAGTTAGATAATCCAACAGCCTAGAGTGGGCCAGGGACTCCTGTAGTTTAGCAACAGCTGGGAGGAGGGAGACTGGCCTATAATTTCCAGGCAAAGAGGGGTCACCTCCTTTGTGGAGGGGAATAATGGAGGCAGATTTCTAGGCCTGAGGGACCAAGCCTGAGGGAAAGGAGAGGTTGAGTAAATGGGTGAGAGGCTTAGTAATTGCAGGAGCTGAGATCTGCAGGAGTTTAGGGTGGATCTCGTCTGGGCTCTATTTGCTGGTATTGAATGAGAGGAGGGCTGTGAATGCCTCTTGTTCAGAGATGGGTGAGAAATTGAAATTGTTGTGATGGGGTGGGGGCAAAGGATTGGGGAGGCATGTGACATGGCGCAAGATGTGAAACATTTGTTAAGGGTTTCAGCAATGCCAATGGGGTTGGTAATAGGCTGGCCATGTTGCATGAAGGCAGGGGAACTAAGTTATGTAGGTGGGTTAAGAAGCAAGTGTATGTCATTCCAGAATTTGAAGGTGTGAGCATGAGCCAGTTGTGATTTGAAGTAATCCACTTTTGCTTGTCGTATGGCCTTAGTGCATTGGTTACGAAGGGTGTTGTAAGCTTGCCTATTTAAAGGGTTAGGGTGAGGTTTGAAAGCAGATGTAGCTTTGTCTCTGGCTTTGCATTTGATGAGTATGGGGGTGGAGATCCATTGATGGTGGCACTTTTTTACCCTGAGTTTTTTTCAGAGGGGTGTGAGCATCCCAAGATTGTTGTAAATGTATGCAGGAAGCTGGAGAGGGCAGTGTTGACATTTGGGGCTGAGTGCACCAGACTCCAATCAGTGTGACTAAGGCTAGTTAGCAGGGATTCAGTGTCCAATGCATTTAGGGAGTGTGTGTTAATGTACTTGGGAGCTGACTTGGGCATGCAAGTTTTTCTGATATAGTATGTAATACAGTGGTCACTTAATGCATTTGCCAGGATGTCAGAAGAGGTTACTCTGTGGGGGGCGGGAAGTGAGGATCCAATCTAAGAGGTAGTGGATCTGGGAGTGGGGGTTGTAGCGGGTGGGATTGTTAAGCAGTTGAGTAAGATTAAGGGATTCAATACTGAAAGTGTGGGCCTTCGGGGGGAGGGAGCCAATCCAGGTTGAAATCACCTAGCAAAACTAGTTCCCCTTTGGAGGTCAGGTAAGGTGGCTATGGTGGAGACTAGAGAATTTCTTGCGAGATGGGATGAGGCATAAAGCACCCCAATAAATAAAACTAACCAACAGCTTACTTCCTCCTATTTATTTATTTATTTATTTAGTTAAACATCAGTTTAGAAACCTTTGAGCCAGAGGCTCATTTACAAAGGTACCTCATCACAAAGAGGACATCAGAACAGTAGTACAAGGGACACAGTACTTACAAACAAAAAAGTTACAGTTCAATTACAATTTTGTTACAATAGAATACAATCTCCAATGAAGCAAAAGATAACAAAAGGTGCAAAACTTATGGTCGGGGGAGAGCTGGTGGGGGTAGAAGGGAGGGAGATAGGGGAGGAGGAATTAGTAGGGAAAGGAAGGGGGAGCTGCTCAGAAGCATTGTCAAACAGAGTATATATATATATATATTTTTTACACTAGGCTAGCGGTAGTTGCATTTTAAGAGCTAAGCAGGAAGTTTCTGAGCCTGGGCTTAAAGCAAGCTAAGGTTAGTGAGTTTGAGACACTGGCAGGAGGAGTTATACCAGTGGGGTGCACGGTAGGGAATGCCTTGACCTTGAGAGGTCCTGGCTCTCGGAATAACTAGGGTAGCTCTTGATGAGCTGCACGTGATCAGGGTTGGTGCAGTATGGCAAATGGAGTTGGATAGGCCTATGGGGGATAGGCCACTCAGGGCTTTAAAGGTGAGCTGGCATGTCTGATACATGACTCGCTCTTCCAGGTTGAGTAGGGTAGCCAGGGTGTACAGCTCACATATGTGAGTGAGTCTGGGAGCACCAGTGATAAGTCTGCAGGCCTTATTAACTGTGAGGTGAACCTTGTTGAGGGCAGTCTGATCTGCTGAGCCATAGACCGGAAGGCCATAGTCAATGAGAGATATGACAGAGGAGGTGACAGCCAGGCAGAGGGCATCAGGAGGGAGGCATTTCTTGTGCCAGTAAAGAATGCCTAGCCGTGAGTTGGCGACAGAATTTAGGGCAGATATATGTCCATGGAATGAAAGTGCAGGGTCAAAGGTTATACCAAGATATTTATAGGACTGCACCTGGTCAATGATGAGATTGGTGTGGAGGACAGCTAAGGAAACTTGCTGTACTTATTTTGGGGTGGGAGAAGAGCATCGTTTTGTTTTCTTAAGGCTGATAACAAGTCGGTGCTCAGTGAACCAGGTAGCTGCAGAGTCAAAGACTAGTTGGAGGGAGTTCTGTAGCAGCATGGGGTCATTGTGGGAGGCAACGAGAACAGCATCATCAGCATAGAGAAGCATCTTACCCGTACAACTGCTGGGTAGGGAGATAAGAAAGAGTGAGAATAGTCAGGGTCCAAGAATTGAGCCCTGCAGCACCCCAGAGCAAATGGGGCATGTTTCAGAGAGAGTACCATTGACTTTCACACATTGGGAGCGGGCGGAGAGATAGCTGGTGCACCAGGAAACAGGTCCTGAGGCAAAACCTATTAGGTCGAGGGTGGAGAGCAAAAGAGGATGCGAAACAGTATCGAATGCTTTAGACAGGTCAATGAATAAAGCACCAGCCAGGGCACCAGAGTCCAAGGAGGCAAGGAGGAAGTTGGAAAATTCCAGGAGTGCTGTATTGGTACTATGACCTGCTCTGAAACCATGTTGTTCAGGGCAGAGAACATTGTACTTACAGAGGTAGTCAGAGACTTGGGATGCCACAATTTTCTCTAACGCCTTAGAGAGGGGGAGAGGATTGAGATGGGTCGGTAGTTACCAGGAAGAGTCCTGTCACCACCTTTATGGACAGGGGTAACTGTGGCAATCTTCCAGGCAGAGGGGAATTGTCTGAGACAGTGATTTGTTGAAAATGCACGTAATAGGTGAGAGGACCTGATCCAGGACCTGACGTAAAAGGCAGGGATCAAGTGAGTCATTACTGATGGTGTTACCTTTAGGCTTTTAGCAAGTAAGGCCTAGCTTCTGCATGGTGACACGAGGCAGGTGGAAAGAGGGTGGCAATGGATGGTGGTACAGATGGAGGAGGTGGACTGAAAAGTTACCAGGAAGTACTGAGCTTAAGGTCGGCACAGGAGTTATTGAGGGTGGCAATGAGGGCAGGGTCAGAGGAGACGGTACATTTGATGTTGAGAAGAGAAGGAGAGGGGACTGGGAGTGACCATTCAGTTGCTTGATGTTGTCCCAGAAGCACCTGGGGTTCCCCAGGAGGAGTGTAAGAGAGGCTTGGTAGTATTCCGCCTTTGCTTTGCGGATGGCCCAGGTGCACTGGCTGGCGGGCGCAGCACAGGACCGCCTGTCAGCTGAATCCATCAGTAGCAACAGCAAGGTGCCAAAGATTGTCACGTTGCTTGTTGCCACAGTAGGGCAGGGTGATCCAAGGGCATGTTTCACTTTGGACCTCCTAGCAGTTGTGGGAGCAAAGATATCACAGGCAAAGTTAAAAGTGCTTACAAAGAAGGCCAGGGCCAAGTCAATGTTGGTTGCCCTCGTCAGAGGGGACCAATCAGTGTGGGCAAGGAAGCGCTTAAGGCCTATGAGTCCCCCAGGCCTAAGCCACCTTCGAGAGGTGGTTTTGACCGGGGATGAGAGCCGAAGGGTTTCCCAGTTTATAAGCACAGGAGAGTGGTCACTGAGGCAGTCAGGGAGGATTTGGATGTTGTGGATGCGGATTGGCTGCTTGGTGAGGACTACATCCAGGAGGGTGCTTGTCCCCCTAGGGTTTTTTTAGTAGGCTGAGACCAGTTGAGTTAGGTCAATTGAATCAAAGCCTCACGGTGGGAGGAGGATGAGGGCAGAGCCAGTTTATATTCAAGTCGCCACCAAGATTTGGTCAGACGAGTTGGGTAGGGAGGTGAGGTAGTCAATTATTGGGCCCAAGGCCTGGGATTGTCTCTGGGGGTAGTGTAGGCATGGTTAGGAATACTGGGCCTCTAGCTGGGTCAGGGACAGCTTTAGAGTAAGTGCCTGGGCCTTATGGTCGAGGTCATGGGGAGTGGTAGCCCCTGAGAGAATCCTCCAAATAGAAGACACAGCCCCCACCTCTCCTGAAGACACGGTCCAACCGGGTGGAGAGGTAGGCCAAGAGAGACATGAGAGTTAGGAGTGGAGGGAGACAGCCAGGTTTCAAACTAGGGCAACAACATCAGGTTTATAAAGCATCACCCAGCAGTAGAGAGTCCAGTTTTTTAGGAGGCTACAGATGTTCATAGAAGCAAATGCGAGCCCAGGAGATTTCAGGGGAGGACCAGTGCTGCCAGGTCCGGGATTGGGGTGGACATTGCCTGACAGAGCAGGAGGAGGAGGAGGCTGATCTGGGGAGTGCACAATGGCATGGATAGCTTTGATGATTGGAGAGAGGTGATGAGGAGGATGAGGGGTGATCACCAAGGGAAAACAGCTACTAGAGAGCAGTAAATGTGACAAGTGAGGAATTGGAGCAAATTGTTCAAATCTAATCAGGCTCCCTCAGTGGCAAAACAATATAAGGAGCTAATGGAGAAGTTGGGTAAAGATCAAGGTAGAAATTACCTGGTGTGTCTCGTGAGCAGTGACTGTAAGCTTTTAAATACAGTTACAGGCAAATGCAAATAGTTTTAGCTGGTTCATTTTAAAAGTTTCAAAATCAGGCACAAAAGTAACAGTTCTGCTCTGTTTGAGCCTGGGCAGCAACTCGAGGTGCTACTCTGGTCAGGATTCATGCGCTGAGCAGGGGAGCTTGTGGCCATTTCAGAAAAGGCGCCAGATGGCCAACAATGGTGGCAGCAGCCTGGATCAAGGTAGAAATTACCTGGTGTGTCTCGGGTTTGGGGCTTCTGCGGGCAGGGAGGGCTTCAGAGCAGGCCCTCGTGACCTCCGGTCTCCTCAGGGGATGGGGTGGTCTCTGTGGGAGAATGAAAGAGAGGGGGGATTAAATATGCAGCACAGGCAAAAGATTATCTTGCTGGGGGTGGGCTGGTAGTGGGTGTGGGGAGAAGAGCAAATGGGCTGTTGGCTATCAGGTACTATTGTGATTCAAAAAAGAAGGTGATTACTAGCAGGGCAAACTGAAATTCTGCACACTGGAAAAGCACTTTAAGTTAAACAGTCCCCAAATGAGTTTTTCACAGGGGGTAATTCAGTTACAACTGAAATGCATTACAAATTAATCAAACAGTCCCATGAGATTTTCACAGGGGGATTTAGATAGAACACAGGTCCTGGGCTTGCAGTGACTCTAAGCTTTTAAATACAGTTACAGGCAAATGCAAATAGTTTTAGCTGGTTCATTTTAAAAGTTTCAAAATCAGGCACAAAAGTAACAGTTCTGCTCCATTGAGCCTGGGCAGCAACTTGAGGTGCTACTCTGGCCGGGATTCATGCGCTGAGCAGGGGAGCTTGTGGCCATTTTAGAAAAGGCGCCAGATGGCCAATGATGGTGGCAGCAGCCTGGATCAAGGTAGAAATTACCTGGTGTGTCTCGGGTTCGGGGCTTCTTCGGGCAGGGAGGGCTTCAGAGCAGGCCCTCACGACCTCCAGTCTCCTCAGGGGAGGGGGGTGGTCTCTGGTGTGTCTCGGGTTCGAGGCTTCTCTGGGCAGGGAGGGCTTCAGAGCAGGCCCTCGCGACCTCGGTCCTCAGGGAGGGGTGGTCTCTGGTGTGTCTCGGTTGGGGCTTCTGTGGGCAGGGAGGGCTTCAGAGCAGGCCCTCATGACCTCCGGGTCTCCCTCAGGGGAGGGTGGTCTCTGGTGTGTCTTGGGTTGAGGGCTTCTGCTGTGGGCAGGAGGGGGCTGGAGCAGGCCTTCACTGACCTCGGTCTCCTCAGGGGAGGGTGGTCTCTGGTGTGTCTCGGTTCGGGGCTTCTGCGGGCAGGGAGGGCTTCAGAGCAGGCCCTCGCGACCTCCGGTCTCCTCAGGGGAGGGGGGTGGTCTCTGTTGTGTCTCGGGTTCGGGCTTCTGCGGGCAGGGAGGGCTTCAGAGCAGGCCCTCGCGACCTCCGGTCTCCTCAGGGGGAGGGTGGTCTCTGGTGTCTGGGGTTGGGGCTTCTGGGGCAGGAGGTCTTCAGAGCAGGCCCTCGCCTCCGGTCTCCTCAGGGGAGGAGTGGTCTCTGGTGTGTCGGGTTAGGGGCTTCTGCGGGCAGGAAGGGCTTCAGAGCAGGCCCTCGTGACCTCTGGTCTCCTCAGGGAGGGGTGGTCTCTGGTGTGTGTCAGGGTTCGGGGCTTCTGCGGGCAGGGAGGGCTTCAGAGCAGGCCCTCGTGACCTCCAGTCTCCTCAGGGGAGGGGGGGGTGGTCTCTGAGACCTACCCCCCACTAGGACTGCCTTATGTCTGTCCCATGCATTTTTGAATTCTCCCACTGTTCTTGACTCCATGACCTCTTCAGGCAGGCTGTTTCATGCATCCACAACTCTCTCTGTGAAAAAATACTTCCTCACATTACCTCAGATTTTGGGAAGAGGAGCCAGATGCAAAACAAACTGTATTATCAGCATACACATGAATCATGCAGTGGGAAGGTCATTCAAGAATATGGAAAAGAGAATAGGACCCAGGACAGTCCCTTTATGGGCACCTGAGTACCTAGTGTGTGACAATGAAATGGAGCTTCCTATCCAGATGGCTTTAAACCTTCCATCAAGGTAAGACTGAAACCAGCTGACTGTAGTGTCAGAAAAACCCATTGCTTTAAGCTTATCCAAAAGGAGGGGATGTGCCACTGTGCCAAAAGCTTTAGCGAGAGCAACAAAGATAGCGGATGTGATCAAGTTGTGATCTACACCTGAGAGTCAGTGGAGTCAGTGAGCAGAAGGAGGGAAGTGGAGTGGGATTTCCTAAAACCAGACTGGTAGGGGTGAAGGAGGGTTCAAGGAAGGAAGAGCACAGAGATAGTATAAGGTGTCCCTATAACTTAATTAAGGTAAGAAGGATAGGACAAACATTACCAGGAGAAGAGCAGTCACCACCTTTATGGAGAAAATTGACAGTAGCCTGCTTCCAAACTTCAGGGACAGTAGCAGAGGAAAACAAAAGGTTGAGGATTAGGGTAATAGATAGAATAATGGCAGGGGCTGAGAGAAATAGAAGTTTTGGACCAAGGCCATCAGGGCTATCACATTAAAGAGGCTAAGGAAAGCAAGTGCTTAAGGGAAGCAGAGGTGGTGGTAGGAGAGAAAGAATAAAAGAGATTTAATGGATGGGAAGGTGTAGAGAAGGAAGAAAGGTGGGATGGGTGGAAGGGATAAGAGAGAGGGAGCAAGTAGTAAAGTAGAAATTAAAGGAGGAGGCAATAGTAGAAGTGTTAGAAATGAAGGGGTCATCAACCCTGAGAACAGGGAGGGAGACTTGGTTGGACGGGAGAAATGAGAATTTATAACATTACAGAAATCAGAGGGGTGAGTAATGTTGCGCTGAAGTGTGGATGCAAAATCTGGCAATCCTCTACTAGTATTATTATTACTACTACCCACCCACCCCACCTTTTCTCTAAGTGAATTAAAACTTTGCACAGCAGTGCAGAGGTTCCCTCTCCTGCCAGCTCCCCAAGTAAAATAAAACCATGTGCTGCAGACAACAACAACAAAATACTGGGTGCTTGGAGGAAAGTGCAGCACTCAGAAACAAAGCAGCACAAAACTGAAAGAGGGGTGTGCAAAACAACACATAATGAAACAGAATTAGCTGCTCGGTGTAATCCATTGTGCAATAAGGTATTCAGACAAACAGACAGCAAATGCCCCAGTGCTTCAAACCCCTGCAGATTCTTCATTAAGGAGAGGGGCAAATGAGGCCATACAACCCACATTTAAGGGATATACTTAAAGACATATACACTTGAAAAATATATGCAAATGAAGCTGTGCAGAAGTGCTATTGAGGCAATAAATCTTTAAATCTAACAAACAGATTAATAAAACAAGTAAATAAGTAAACTGGCTAACAGACTGCTACAAAATAAATAGGCTAACAAGTGTCCCAAATAAATAGCTATATTAGAATTATAAATATTTTAATTCATGGTAATCTTGGATTCTATTCAGGTTAGTAAGAGTGGAACCCTGTAGAATAAATTGTTTTCCAGGCAGATTCAAAGACACCTACAAAAACAAAGAGACAAAAGATCATTTACTAAAACAGATTAGATGTAATATACATAATATAGTTTTCATTTTTAACTCCAAAGAATAATGGGAGAAATCAGGGCCCAAAGGAAAATTTTATTACTGAGTATAATTCAGTAGTTCCAAAGATTGCTGGCACCTTTAAAAGACTGCTGACTCAGATCTGAAAGAACATATAGGCAATACACTAAGGGTGCTGTAAAAAACAAAAGGTGAGCTTATCAAGACTCTAGTTGTGAGGAGCCATTTTACATCCAGTAATAGGACCCCAAGATTTATGTCACCAAGTGGCTCATGTGGGTCACATAGATGAGGTTACTGTAATTTTGTAAATTTTATATTCCAAGGTGACAAGTTTGTCAGTCCAACTAATGTGTCTTCCCTGGAAATACACCGGTTTATTACTTGCTGCACTCCATAAATATAGAAAGATAGAAGGTGTTGGTAGATAAGGGCCTCCTTGCTGATCTAGTCTGTCCTGTTTAGCCTATCCATTCCCTGTCTACTATCTACTCTTATCACTTTAAACTAGTCTATTCCTGGACCCCCTCCTCCCATGACTACCTGGAAACCCTCTGCATCTATCCCATGCCTTTTTGACTCCTGTAATTGTTTCTGAATCCAGCACCTCTGCCAGAAGATGGTTCAACTTGTCCACCACTCTTTTAGTGTGAAGATGTGTTTCCTCACATTTCCTCTTAACCTCACCACCCTCTAATTTTATAATGCAACTAGAGTTGTGCAGAATGAGAAACTTCTGAATTCATGGAATTTCATTGAAATTTCACTCAATTTTTAAACTATATTAATTGGGTCTTGACTCAGCCATCTGTTGAGCTAGAGCTCTGAAGGTTGGCATGCTTAATGGCAGAGATGAGCTCTAATGATGTACCAAATTTCCTGAAATTAGGATGGATTGTCTCAAAATGATAGGTACTCAAAATACATAATTTTATTTTCTGTGAGTAAATTAATGAACATTTTTATCTGTATATATTTCAGTCATCTATTGGAAATGAATACTGTATAGTACGATTACTTGATGAGAGGTATTATAACAATGTGCCAAGTTCTATGGCATTAGGATGGATGTCTTAAGATTTTTTTAATTTTATATTAGTCTTTGATAACCGGGTTAGGCTCACTAGGCACAAGTGCCTGTTTTCAGGGGCAACCTGGGAACACTGGTCAGTTAAGTGACTTGTTCAGAGTCACACATTATGCAAGTGAAAGTTGTGAGAATCAAACCTAGGTCTGGTCTGCTGGATGTAACAAACTCATTCACACCTTGTTACTCTAACCTGTAGGCTATGCAGCCAGTCCACAGGTTGGAACAAGATTATATGTGCTCAAAATCTGTCATTTCATTTTATGTGCAAATGTCATGAAAATTTGTATATGCATATACCTCAGCCATCTTTTGGTCCAGCAAGCTTATATTCAGCATGTTTCCTTGATGGTAGGTATTCTAAAATGTGTCAAATGTCATGACATTAGGATGCATCATCTCCAAATTATATGTGCTTAAATTCTGTCATTTTATTTTTGGTGGGAAATCTCATGGAAAACCTTATCTGCATATAACTCAGGCACCTTTGGAGCTAGATGTTGTGTAAATTAGTACATGTAATCTTTTTGTAAAGACTATAGAATCACTTAAATATGGAGAAAATTGGATTGGAGATTTTTAAGTTACAGGGGTTTAAATGTTTACTACGTAAATATTTGCAAAATTGTGTGGAATCAAACAAACTGCCTTTTATATTATATGGCTTCACACATTAACAAGTTTATATAATGGCTATATCCAAGAAATCCCTTTTGGAGTTACTTCCCAAATTGGCTAGACATTGAATTAAATATGATGAAAAAAATCAAAATTTGTCCTAAGGCCTTATTACACACCAAACTCAGCTTGCTTCCCACTAAGTTGAAACCCACAATGATGGGGATTTCTCTAAAAATCCTCCACCAAATTATGTCTTTTATAGGTATTTCAGGTCATGATAGCATATATCAATCTGCTTTTGGTAATCCAAATTTCAGAATAAATGGGGCATCTATCCTGGCTGATTGGTTTCCCCAAAACACTAATCTCAGAGTAAGTTCTTTCATTGGAAATAACTCATATATTCCACTCCAGACAGTCTTGGAAAATGAGACTCTTCACAAGCAGTTTCTACCTAAGCTACTGCTAATTAAAGCTACCTTAAAGGCTCATTTCAGGCTTATCCCACTGCCTTCAGCCTTCTATGATCTAGTAAAATATGTGGAATTTAAGAGTCTCATACCACATCCTATTGCCAGCTTATATCAGCTTCTATTATCCTCCAAGTTTAACACATATCCTATTATTCCTTCCTAATGGAATAGGGAACATGGACTTTTCATTCAAAATTGGTCCATTTTATGGAAAAACATACACCACTATATACCCTTGGATAATCTAAGATTACTCCAGTACAAACTTCTCCACAATGCCTATTTAGCTCCCCAAAAACTGTTTAAATTTGGACTTCTGGAATCTGACAGGTGCAGTAAGTGTAACCTAGGAAAAGGCACTATCTGTCATATCCTTTGAGACTGTCCACAATCCCAACATATTTGGAACCTGGTTAAATTAGAATATGGTAGAAGATTATCTCTATATTATGCTTTTAACTTTGAGATTTGTATTTTAGGAAATCTCAATATGGTTGAGGGCCTAAGTGATAAAGCCATTATTTCAATGATAGCCATCTCCACAAAGCAGCTTATTGTTAGACATAGGATGGATAAAGAGGTATTGAGTTTAAGAGAATGGACATCCAACATTCTTCTTAACTTACAGATCACTAGACTGACTTATCTATTTCACAATAATTATCCAATTCTATAACAAATGGGGAATGATTTATGATTTATTATCTTGACTTAACCTGGTAGTCACTTGCATACTTGGGGATGTATCACTTATGCTCTGTGGTGAATACTTTCTATTAGACCAGGGACTTTAACAGTTCATATCTCTTCCAGGTCTACTACTAGACTGTCATTTTTTTAAATTAAATATACTTTATTGAATTTTTCAACCATAAAAATTACATTACAATACATGGCACATCCAAATATTAAGTCCCATATATACACAAGAGAAATACAATGTATAACATTTCCTCCCTCCCCCTACTGGAGATCTCTGAATTAGGACAACAAAAGAATGTATTTAGTAATATAGAGTACTACAATTATACATGACGACAGAAAGTGAGTATTAGGTGAATGATGATCAGAGAAGAGAAACACTCCACCTCGGGAAGACGCTGCATAAAGACAGGACGTTCACCTATTTTGGAGGGAGATGTATAGTTAACAGGGTTTCAAGTTTAGCTCATCTTTGGGAGTATAGCAACAGTTGGTTCCGTATGCTGGCTATTGTCTTTTCTACACAAAGGGTAAATAGAATCACATTATACCATTCTGGATAAGATATCACTTCTTGATCTAACCAATGTTTCAGTACTAAGTGCTTTACTGACATGGCAATTAGCATAATAAAATATTTCCTTTCTCTCACTGCTATTGCAGATAAATCTCCCACCACATAAATTTCTGGGGAAAAACAGTCCTTGAGAATCAGCACAGGGTCAAGCCTCGACTTAATTTGGGTCCACAAGGGAGCAATTTTAGGGTGTTCCCACAAAATGTGCAATAAAGATCCCTCTGCTGTATTAAATTGAGTACATGAGGTTTGTGGAAGTTTCCCCATTTTATACAGATGAATTGGAGTAAGGAGTATCATAAATATTGTGAAGGATATAAAATTGGGACGGAGCTTATCATTTGTTAAGTAGCAGCATATGTCTCTCCATATGTGGGTCCAATTACTTGTGAGGTTAGGGAGGGAAGAGACCCAATATGGAGATGTTCCCTTTGTCTCAGGCAACATGTGAGAAAATAGGAAAGCTGTAAGCTGAGAGACACAGTGGGGTTGCCAGGAGAGGGTTTGAAGCATTGAGATAAACACCTGCTGATTCACATTCCAGGCACTGGCTCCCACCCACTTAACTAGCATATGCCAGAATTAGTATATTTTAAAAATCTGCATGGTGGGAAGATTGAGTGAGGATAACAGCTCAGGACTGTTGAGTAGAATATTCTCTACTAATAGGTCTGATACCACTTTATCGTTCAGTTCCAGAAAGCAGTGAGGAAGCAACATTCTCCACCCTATTTTGAAATGTGGGTTACCACATAGTGGTTGTGATACATCTTTCAGATTGTCATATTCCAGCATTCTACAAAGTTGTGCGTGGACGTGGAAGGAGGATGAGATACATGAATTGGTAAGGTGCTGGGCCACATTTTTAATCTGTGTTAAGAATAGCCTGCTCGGGGTGATGCCCATATCCAGAATTATTTGTCTTTCTGTTGGAAGCCATAATGATATGTAATTTTCTGCAGCTGGTTCTTTTGGAAGAATGACCCACTTTGCACATTTTGAGATGTAGCTAGCCAAGTAGTAAATATAAAAAATAGGTAATTCTAACCCACTTAAGTGCCTGGGTGCGCTTAATTTGGTGTATGCCCAATGAGGTGTCTTCTCTTTCCAAATAAATTGAGGGATTATGGCATGGACATTCTTAAACCACTTTACCAGGAGGGAGAGATTATAAGGGGATAAAAAAGTCAGGGGAGTACATTCATTTTAATTATACTAACATGTGCTTGTAAGGATAGGGGGAGCATGTTCCATCTATAAAGATCCTGTTTGATGGTATCCACTATCTTGTCCAGGTTTAACACTTTAGTGCGAGAATATTTCTGGCTGAGATTGATACCTAAATATTTAATTGTGGAAGCCCATACCATCCCAAACCACGTGTGATCCGTGGGAAAGACTGTAGAATTTAGGGGCATTACAGTGGATTTGTCCAGATTAAGTCTGTAGTTAAGAGTATGAACTAAATTCAGATATGATATGAAGGACTTCTGGAATAGAGGAGGTGGGATGCGATAGGTGCAATAATAGGTCATCCACATAAGCGGATATCTTGATATCCAAGGTGCAAATGGGGATTCCAGAAATTTTGGGGGAAGTTTTAAGCCTACGGATCAGGGGTTCTAGGTAGGGGCATCACCAGAGGTGTAAAGTTGGGGGGGGGTCTTATGCACTTCAGTCAAAATCCTAACAAAGCTAGGTGGGTCCAGGGGCATGCCGCCCTGAATATTTTGAAAATTCTACCTTCGGATGGTGGCTTTTCCTGCATTTTAATGGTGAAATATGTGTTTGAAAAGCCTTGTTATCATGACATCTATTTAATGTTACATGTGGAAAAATGTGGTTACTGGACCACCAAGGACAATGGAAAGAGTGACACCATTTCCCAATAGATCTACTGGGAAAGTTACAGGACCCCAGAGCAATTAAGACACCATCCAGACACCATTATCCCAGATGATCTGCTGAGAAGGTTACAGGACCCCAGAGCAAGTATGAGACTAGCCAGGCACCATTATCCCAGCAGATCTGCTGGGAAGGTTACAGGACACCAATGAGGAAAAGTAAAAAAAGTTTAGAAAAATAAAGTAGTTAGGAAAGTTGTGGCACTCACAGGTTGGCTGTGAGCTTTTCAGTTAACCCTGACCCGGCAAACATAATGACCCCCCCCTTATTTAATTCAGTCTAAATAAATGCTAAAGCTCTCAGTCAGCTCAACAAGTGTCTTTGATTTTTATATTTATCATCAATATTATATTAAATTAATCTAAGTATGAGTAATGTATTTGTGTTGATGTTTAACTAAAAAAAGATGAGCGATCCAATTTGAGTATCTGAGATCTGTTGTCTGCTGCTGTGCTTGTTCGGCTCTACCAACAAAAACTGCACCACTTTGTTTTGTTGCACACAGTGGGAGTCGGGACTAGTGTGTTACGCAGTGTACCAGTGTATGTTGGAAAAACACACCACATGTTTGTGCACTGACTAGCTCCACTGTGCTGCAAGCTGCTATGATGTTGGTAAGATTAGGTGGGTACCAGTCAGACCAGTCACAGAGAACCATCCCTCCTCCTTCTCCTCCTCCACATGTCTAGGATCACTTTACTCCCAGTCTGACTCTTGTTAGAGTCATTTAGGTTGTGTCCCATTGAATCGCAGATGAGTCCTTCCCCCCGTCATCAAACTCTACTCTGCTGACTGAATTATTCTTGACATGAATGAGCACTCATTATCCACGAATGAATGAAGAACCTACTCCCTCCCTCCATGAGTCTCTGTGTGCTTAGTGCTACCTACTTAACTGTACTGCTACTGGCACAACAAGCTGACTGCTCATTAACGTTCACACTTCTCACATTCACAGCATTTTCTAGTTCTGACATGACTCATGTCAGAACTAGAAAATGCTGTGAGTTTAAAGAAGTGTGAGACGTGAATGATGACAGAGTAGAAGATCTGTGATAGCAGGTTTTGTGTGGTGATTGTCTCCCCCCCCGTATCTGTCTCATTAGTGGCTGCCTGCCAGTAGACAACTCTTAATCCCTGCCGCATTTGCAGCTGAACTAGTAAGCTGAGCACTGAGCAGAGCTACCTACCTACTCTCTTCTCTTCTTGGTCTCTTCTCCCCAAATGTCTCTGCTGGGCAGGGTGAGATCATAATCCCAGGTGACTCCATTCCCACATCTATCTTCTGAATGAGTTCTTCTGTTTTTCTCTCCTCAGGGGCCTCTGACCGTGAGTACTCACTCCACTCCTGTGCTCCACCTCCTCCGACTGTGTCCCAGGCAGTGCTAAAACATTGCAGTTTGCACTGCATCACTACTGTGCTGTGCTCCACCAAGCAGTGGCACTGTGAAGCACCGTGAGTCTGGGACAATGAAAACAAATTAACGCCTGGCTAGTGGCTGACAGGCTAGGCGGCTACTACTACTCATAAAAAGTTGCTTTTTGAGCCAAAATAATTGGGGGGGGCTTTAACTTAGCTTGGGGGTGGCTGTAGCCTCCCCAAAATCAACATGGTGATGCCACTGGTTCTAGGTAAAGATTAAACAATAGAGGAGATGGGGGAATCCTTGCCAGGTTCCCCAAAACAAGGAAAAACCAGATGACAGAACTCCATTACAATAAATCTTGGCTGTTGGTTTAGAGTATAGCGTGCGTATCCACTTTATAAAACGTGTGAGGAAGATGAATTTCTTCAATACCAAGAATAGAAAATTCTGATCTTACTCTATCAAAGGCCTTCTCTGCATCCAGGGAGACCAAAACTATAGGGTGATTAGCCTCCCTGGATGCAGAGAAGATGTGTGCCAATTTCCTCAAATGATCTGTGGAGGACCTTCCAGGCACAAAGTCAGCTTGTTCTGGGCCAATCAGTCCCTCCCATACCTGCAAGATTCTAGAAGCGAGAAGTTTTCACAAATAGTTTCACGTCCTGGTTCATAAGAGAAATAGGCCGATAACTGGGTACTTTATCTTGGGTTTCTTCGGATTGGGAAGCACAATAATTATGACTTCCAGTAGGGAAGAATCCGATATGCCTGTGGTGCAGAAGTAGGAAAACAGTTGTTGTAGAATAGGGAGTAAATCTGGTGCGAGAGCCTTTTGAAAGTTAGAAGGGATACCATCTGGGCCAGGGGCTTTATCAGGTGAGAGGGGCTGAATGGCCAGTAAGATTTCTTGTGCGGAGATAGGTCAAGTCAGGACGGCCTGTTGGTCTGATGTTAAGCTGGGAAGTGGGATAGACTTTAAGTATTCCTGAATCTCTTTTGGGGAAGAAGAGTGATTTTGCGGACCATATAGATGACTGTAAAAGAGGTTGAATTCCTGTGCAATTTCTTTGGGACTGGTTAAAAGGGAGCCACTAGGCAGAGATGAGATTGCTTGGACCAATCTGGAAGCTTCCTGTTGTTTGAGATGAAGGGCAAGGAGGTGTCCTGCGTTATCCCCCTGATTAACATATTTGGCCCGGGTTCTAGGCACTGCATATTCAGCCCTCTCCCTCAGGCATTCGGCATACTGATATCTCTGATCCGCTAGGGCTAGCTGCTCCTCTTCTGAGGAGTCCAACTTGGGACTAAGTTCCAGTATTTTAATTTGGTCTAGTAAGGTACATAGCGTAGCTTGTTATTTCTTTTTTGTTGTTGATGCTATACATATACATTCCCCTCTCAGTACGCATTTCAAGGAGCACCACCTTTTATCTACATCTGGTATAGAGTCTAGATTGTGCTCCAGAAAGCGCACAATGAGGGTTTGGAACTGAGGCAAGATTACTGGATCTTTTAATAATTGAGTGTTCATTTTCCAAATCTTGTCAGCCACAAAATTCAGGGTAAAATCACACTCCAGCCACACTGGTGAGTGGTCAGAGAGAACTCTTGGTGAAATCCCACCATCCTTGACCCTTGATAAATTGTCTATGCTAAGCTAAAAGTAATCTAAGCAAGACTACAATATCTGTACAGGGGGTAAAATGTGTATAAATGCTTTGAGGGGTATAAAATCCTCCACGGATCACACAGTCATCCCAGATCCCATTAAGTCATGCAGAGCTCACTGGATGGGGGAGACTCCCCTGGAATGACTCCAAGAGCTATCCAAATCTGAGGTAAGAGTTACATTCCAATATTCTGCTAAGATTATAGGGAAGTTAATAAAAGGGGATAGTAGGGTAATCAGATCCACAAAGAACTCTGTGGAAGGAGTATGTGGTCCATATATACACCCCATTAAAAGTTCCACACGATTTAAAATGCCCCGCAAGAAGATATATCGTCCCCTAGGGTCTGTTATACTCTGCAGAATTTGGAAGTTGGGTCCTCTAAATAATAAGATAGCTACCCCCTTTGTTCATTGAATATCCTGCAATAATAACTTGTCCACCCCCAGCCTGCAGAATATTAAGTTCTTGGAGGCTAAATGGTGGGTTTCTTGTTGCATTTGAAGGGGTTTTAAAATCTGATATCTCTTCCCTTTGGATCGAGCGTCCTTAAGATTCCAAGTAATATATCTTAGCATTCACTGCAATGTTGTTATATAAGTAGTACATTCTTAATATACTTTATGTTGTTACAAGTAATAGTTGTAGTAGTAGTAGTACATTTTTTTATTCAATTGACAAGCAAAAGAATAGGAAACTCAACTGAGACAAGCTCATTTTCAGTGAGGTCTTTACATTCATATTAACAACACCATGAATATATATATATATATATATCACAAAATAACAACAACAATACCACAGTAAAATAATTTACAATAACACTAACATCCATACAAATATACAACATATACATCACACATTTCCCATTCATAAAGTGCAATTATATAACATATTTTGGAGCATAACATACATAATTACTCAACATTTAACCTTTTATCAGCTTCAGGTTTAAACCAACTTTTTATTTCTCCTAAATTAGGACTAGAACTAATTGGCCTCAGGTGAGTTGGCAATGAATTCCATATATTGGGACCCAAATAGAAAAAATGCTCTCTACCCAAATCCGTCCTTCTTCTGAGCAAAACATATTATATACCTTCAGCAGAGTGTAACCCTTCCCTGATTAACCTGACCTGAAATTCATCAGTGATATATTCCGGTACCTTACCCCTAGCTGAATTGACCATATATGTCAAAACATGAAATATTCTTCTATCATGTTGACTCATCCAGTTCAAAGACTGATACAGCTGTCTTCTATGTGTTCTCTTAGGGACATCCAAAATAAACCTAGCTATCTTATTAAAAAAAACATCTATTTTAGCTAACTGGGTTGAAGTTGCCCCTATGTAAATAATATCCCCATAGTCCAACAAAGGATTCAATGTAGCCGTAGCTACTTGTTTCCTTACATTGACATCCATACAACTTCTAATTCTATAAAGTGCACCCAACTGTCTACTAACTTTTTAAATTGTTCAATCTATATGAAAAGTCCAGCTCAATGATCTATCCAAATACATCCCTAAATATCTGTAACATTGCACTTGTTCAAGAGCAATGTTATCCACAGTCACTATACTCAAATCCAAATCAGAATAAATCTCTTTATTTTCCCCTAGAGAACAATAATACCTGAGATTGTTTTGAGTTAAGGGCAAGATTGGATTCAATATAAAATAACTGAAGCTCATTAAATGCTTTTTGAAGAGTAAATTCTATCTGTATTAATGATAACCCATTCACTTATATAATAGTGTCATCTGCATACAGATGACACTGTACATCAGGATTAGTTAGAACAAAATTATTCATATATAAGTTAAAGAATATTGGACCCAAAATGGATCCTTGAGGTACCCCAGATATTATCTCCCTAAAACCAGATTCCCACCCATTTATTGAAACCATTAGTTTCCTACCAGTTAAGTAAGCATCCAACCACCGAATCACCTTCAACGAAACACCCAAAGCAGGTAGTCTGGACAGGAGGATGTCGTGGTCCAGGGTATCAAACGCCCTGGATAGATCTACAAAAATTGCTCCCACCAACATCCCCCTGTCCAGAGCACCCACAATATCCCCAGTAACCTTTAACAAAGCAGAAGTTGTGCCATGCATGGACCTGAAACCAGATCGAAACTTATTAATCAGCTTACCATTTTCCAAGTAGGTCTGTAATTGTTTAGCTATCAATCTTTCAAACACAAGTAATCCTAGTATCTCCAGTCTCCCCTCCCCATTGCCCATTCTGATATGTGCCATGTCCCTATACATATTCCCAAGTACCATTTATGCTGGAAGGGAGTTGAGCAGTTAAGTATATTAGAAAAACATCTTGACATTGCATAGTCAATACAGTATACAAGTAATCCCATCCAAAAGCCCTTCTTCCTTCTTGTTGATTCAGAATGTAAACCAGACTGGATGGGGCTTGCAGTCCTTATCTGCCATCAACTTCTATGTTTCTGTTTCTATGTAACCCAGATCTCCCCAAAGTTTATTAAACAAAATAACACTAAAACAAACCCCCAATCCAAACAACGGGCCCTCTCATAACCACTGGGCCATGATATTCATTAACTTCCTAAAAATCACCCACATCTCACCTGCCCCCCCCACACTACTTAACATTGCAAGCAAATATATGCATTCTACCAAATAATCACCAAGAACATAACAGATTTTAAAATAAGCTTTCAAGAAAAATAAACACATTCCGTTCGATAGTAGTCCAGTGCAAAACTCCAGGCCAAGCTGCACTCAGGAAAAGTGTAATGAAGTGGTAGAAGGCCACATACAAACATGGTTTTTGATCAATATCAGAGCTGTTCTCAGTCCCAGTAATTCCAGAATGTCTGAGAATACTTTCACTGTCACAATACAAAGAAACAAAAGTTGGGCAATTCTAAGTTCATTCCATCAAAAGGGGAAACAGTCAGCACACTCAGACCTCTTCTGAGGTTGTGTAAAAGTGGTAGTTCAAAAAGGAAGTGCTGAAGGTCCTATTCTGCCCGCATTACTGTGTGAACTGGAGTTCTCCCAATGAACCAGTAGATGAGTAAAATAACATGTAAAGAAAATTAAACAGTACTTGTGCAGTTATCCAGGATCCAATATATACCAAAAATTAATTTCTGCACCATCAAAGTCCCATTATGAAGTCACAGGTTATGTTCTACTGTACTTGAGAACTCAAACTAGCACCACCACATATCAACTCCATACTGATGAGTAACACAAAACAGATTACCTACATCTCCATTTAAAGAGATCGAGATATAGAGATTTAAGCAAAGTTGCCGCTTGGTCTGGCATCTCACAATTATGCCATGTGTCCCTGTGCATAATTTGAAGGGTTGCAAGATATTTCATACGAAATCTAATGCCTGCAGCAATTAGTTTGGCTACATATGGGTGCAATTCGGATCTCTTTTGAGACACCATTTTGGGTAGATCTTGGGTTATTCTCATCCTCTTTCCTTCTCATTGCAATTCCTGCAAATCATGGTTTTTCCCAAATATGTACAGTTTATCGAGGAAGTTAAGGAGATGGAATATCAGAGGTCTAGAAGCAGCTCCCGGTGATGGTGTTGGTCGCAGTGATCTGTGAGATCTCTCTACCACATACACCGGGCCATTAGGAGATGGGCCTGTAATTTTAGCACACAATGTTTGGACGAAGGTAATAGCTGAAGCTCCTTCTTCTCCTTCCAGTAACCCCATAATAGCAGATTGTTCCTCCTGGATCACCCTTCTAGATCCTCTAGTTTATTCTCCATAAATTTCATGTGCTGCTGGAGTTGTACCAATTCAGGTTCGGTCTTTACTCTCCAATCATCCAGTGATGATATACGAGCTTCGTTGTCCCTGGTTCATTGGGTGAGAGAAGACAGGGAAGAGGTAATTTTTTGGATGTCAGATGCCAGAGAGTTCAGGGTATCCTTCAGAGGGCTCAGGTGTTCTAAAAATGTTTCCTCTGTGAGAGTGGCCTGCAGTGTTGGAGCAACCAGGGGCCCACCTGAGAGAGCTTTAGAGCACTTGGCTGCTTTTTCTGTTTGATGTCGGAAGGGGCGTTTGCTGAGGTAAAGAGTCTTGCATCTCTGCTTCCATTGCTGCAAGTTTTTCTGAGGGACACCTTTGCCTTTCTCTTATGAGGTATCTGTGCCAGTGTTGCTATATATTTGGTAGTTTTGGTAGAAATATAGGAAATATTCAGATGCAAGAGTAGGAGTTTTCTAGAGAGCGCCAGCTCAGGCAGCCATCATGTGCCTCCCTATACTGTAATTTTTTAAGAAGCTATATTTGGAGAGGAATGAGGGGGTGGGATTATGTAGAGAACTGTTAATGTAACCATCCTATGTAACTGATCTAGTAGTCACTTCTTATTTATGAAATGTTATTTTGTTCTGTTTTGTACTTTGACAAATCTTATAAAATTAAAGTACAAAAAAAATTTGCAAACATTTGTGAATACTCTCAAAAATGTGTTGCTTGTAACTTCTCTGCTCTTGCAGGCATATACATAACATTTGGCATGCATCCAGTGTATATCCTGGTGTCTTACACAACTTGATACATTGGTTTAGCAGTTTTCATTTACAGTGAAAAAAATGATAACATTCTCTCAAATATTTATGGTAGCATATAGAAGAATCATCCAGAATTCTTTTTAGTCAAATTTAACATTAACAATGCATGTATCCCTGCTTCACCTGAGCTTTTTTGCAGTCCTGGTGTTCCTTCCTGGGTGACTATTTTGACCCCATTCTCTCTTAGCATTGCCAGATTGACTTGGTAGAACTACTGATCCTATTAATATCCTCTTTGTTCTTTGCAGTAAAAAAAATCCCTTAAAACAAGTTACCTACTCATTTTCCTATCAACGTATCCTGTTGGAATAGCCAAAATTCTTCCTATCACCACCACTTCACAATTAGTATTTGATGGAACACACACATGATAGAACATTTATCAGGTCCTTTCTTTTCCTCTGCATCCCATTCTCTTCCTGTTCTTTTCTTCATATCTTCTGCATGCTTAAATGACACAGGCATGACAGATGATGATAAAAAGCAGCTTCTGCTAGATGCTTACTGTAACAAACTCTAACAAGAGTCAATATGGCTGCAAACTAATGGTATTGTGAGCAGTGAGAAATGTGTAAACTGGCAATTTTTGCACTAACCACTGAGCCACTTTACTGCACTTCCTAATTATTGTGATACACACACATACACATTAATACATATGTATGCATTTATATTCCAGTGTAAGGTAGCAGTGCACTGTCTACAAACATTTTTACATATAAAAAAAAGGCATCACAGGACTGTTTTTATTCTTCTTTTTCAGGCTCCCAGGGACATCCCAGGATGGGGGGTTGCAACTAGATACATCATTTAAATCAGCAATGACATGTGTAAGGCTGAAACTGATCTAGATAGTGGGGGGATTTAGACTAGCAATTTGCACCAACCACTGAGCCATCTAACTGCACTTTTTAATTGTTGTGATACCCACACACTGACTAATAAATACACACATATTTACATATATATTCTGGTCTAACATAGCAGTGCACTGTCTATGCACATTTTTACAGATTAAAAAAACATAGAGGGACTGTTTTCTTCTTTTCAGGCTCTGAGGGACAATGGTGGGTGGGGGTTGCCACTAGACACCTCATTTAAATAATTAAAATCAGCAATTACGTGATATTACTTGGCATTTGTGGGGCATACGTAGGTGTGAGCCCATCGATAATGCCCCCCCACACAAGTTTGTGGAACATTGTGACACTTTAATTGTGGTTTAGCCATATATCTAGTCCCTTTTTGAATGCTTCAAATGTTTCACTATCTACTAAACCTTGTGGGAGTTTGTTCCATAATTTCAGGGACTGTACTGAGAAGTAGTTTAACCTTCAATTTGTTTTTGCTTTTTGTACTTCAAGTTGTCTTGAATGTATTCTTAGGACTAATTTCCTTTCAGAATAATGTATGCCACATTGATGCATTAGAGATAGTGTTTGTAATAACTTGTAGAGAAATAAATGATCTCCTCTACTACACCTTAATTGTAAGGGGTACAGATTAAGCTTTTGAAGTCTGTTTTGATAGTCTATGTGTGATAAGTGGGGAATCATTCTAGTGGCTCTTCTGTGTATTTGTTCCACCCTATCTATATCTTTTTTAAATGTGGGCTCCAAAATGATGATCCATAGTCAGAATATGGCCTAATATAAGTTCAGTATAGTGAGATTATACATTCTTCAGTTTTTGTGATAAATGTATGATCTATTCTATTTAGTAATGCATTTGAGTTTTTTCACTGTTTGAAACTTTTAGTGTAGTATCTTTAAGTTTGTAAAGTTGCATTGGGTTGTTTCTACCAAAGTGAAGTACTGTGCATTTGTCAATATTAAAGTCCATTTCATTTGTGATGGCTCATTTGTCAATCTCAGCTAAGTCATTGTTTAGTTGACATATATAGTAAGTTGAATCCACCCCGCCACCCAGTTTTATGTCATTGGCAGATTTGGAAAGTGTATTATTAGAATTCATTTGCATGTCAGAAATGTACAAATTGAATAAGGCTGGCCAAAGAACTGAGCCCTGAGGTTCTCCACTGGATACTTTCCCACTGTCGAATAGTACACTATTAATTCTAACCTGCTGTGTTCTATTGGTCAACCAGCTGTTAACACAGGTGACTAGGTTAGCAGGGAGTCCTAAATGTAGAAGTTTACTGATTACTTTGGTGTGTGAAACTCTGTCAAAAGCTTTACTGTAATCCAGGGGGATTACATATTGGTATGCCAGAGTCTAATCCCTGATTTATGTTGTTGTAGAAAGCTGTAAGATTAGATTTGCAAGAATGCCCCTGCTTAAATCCATGTTGTGTACTGTCATTTATGTTAAGTATTTGTAGTTCTGATTCTAGTATATTTTTAATTATTTTTTCTAGCAGTTTGCATGGTACTGAAGTTAAGCCGATAGAACAGTAATTTACTGGGTTGGCTCTACATCCTTTCTTAAAGATGGGTGTTACATTAGCATTTAACCAATCTTGGGGAACAGTAGATTCACTCAATGATTTGTTAAATATTATAGTTAATGGATGTTTCATAGCTTCTGTTGTTTCAATTAGAAATCTGGGGCTAATACCATTGGGTCCTGGACTACTATTTTTGTTTAATGTTTTTGATACCTCCTCTGTATGTTTATTAGTTACAATAAATGTTTTTGGTTTGGTAATTGTGGTTACTGGATATGTTTTAAGGTCTTTTTTCAAAAATACTGAGCAAAAGTACTGGTTAAGTATGTTGGCTGTATCCTTGTCAGTAGTAATTAATTTGTTGTCAGTTTTTAATGGGCCAACTTGCCTGGTGTTACCCTTTTTTTTCGTTCAAATATGCAAATAAAGATTTGTGTCCATTTTTGGTATGTGCTATTTTACATTCCAAATTACACTTAGCCAGTTTGATTGCTT
Organism: Neoceratodus forsteri; assembly: GCA_016271365.2. NCBI lineage: Eukaryota > Metazoa > Chordata > Ceratodontiformes > Ceratodontidae > Neoceratodus > Neoceratodus forsteri. The sequence goes on from CM057459.1 coordinate 1,358,438,828, forward strand.
GATTTCATTTTTTTTACTGATGTTTGAAAAAGTGACAAGTATTTGTTTTCTTATTGTGGGGACATATTTTAAGTTTATGGAAAAGTTTTCTTTGTGTTGAATTGGCTTTTTTATATGATTATTTAGCCAAGGTGGTATCTGACCTTTCCTATTACATTTATTTTTCAGATGGACGTATTCTGCTTCTAGATTTAAGATAGTATTTTCCATAAAATTCCAAGATTCCTCAAGTGTTACGGGTAGTAATATGTTTTCCCAAGACATGTTTTTAAGTGACTATTTATGGTTTTGAAATCAGTTTTGTCATAATTCTTCAACACTGTTCTATTTGAAGTATTTTGTTGATTATATGCTAAGCTAAAAAATATTGATTTATGGCCACTAGTGTCCAATGGGTCCGACAGGGGAGGTCAGAAATATTATTGTCGGGGGTGGAGATCAAGAGATCTAATATGTTATTACCTCTGGTGGGTTCATTGATTAATTGGTTGAGTCTTAGATCAATTACTGTGGAAATAAAGTTTTTGTCTGTTAATGACTCATCAGATAAAGTTTCCCAGTTAGCAGTGAGTAAGTTGAAGTCACCCATAATTATAATGTTACCTTTGTCTGCAGTGCTTCTAATTTCTTCTAATAGGGGCATCGGTGTAATTAGGATTAGCATTTGGTGGCTGGTAACAAGTGCCAAATGTTTGGAGCCATCCTTTCAGCTGGACATAAACCCATAAACTTTCTGTTTTAGTCTTGTAAGTAGCCTCATGTGAAGAGATGTCATTTCTCACATACAGGCAGACTCCACCCCCCCCCCCGGTCTATGCGATCTTTTAGATAGAGTTTATACCTAGGGATATTTTTTAACCATTCTCATTCAGTGTTCCACCAGGTTTCTGTTATTGATATAATGTCCAGTTTTAAAAGATGGCGTTTAGCTTCTAATTCAACAATTTTGAGTGTATTCAGTGACCTGGCATAAAGGGACAACATGTTACATTGTTCCTGTGTACATAAACTAGATGTCAGAGACTTGGATCTAAGTCCATTCTCCCCCTTTGTAACTAGTTTAAAGAGTTAGAAATAAATGTAGCAGTTCTTTTTCCTAGAATGGTGCTCCCTCTCCTACTTAGGTGTAGTACATCCCAACAAAAAAAGGGATGGTCTCTTGTTGAAATCCTCCCAGTGGGTTAAACATGGGATACTCTGTTTGAGGCACCATTTTCTCAGCCACTCACTTAGTGCCTTGATTTTGATTGTTATGTAAGCTGTGGCTCTGGGCACTGGGAGGATCTCCGAGAAGCAGACATCACATCCCTTTTCAGTCAGGGTGTTATATAGAGCCATAAAATCTTTTTTTTTTTTTAGCTCAGATAAATTTGTTTTATTTATATCATTTGTACCTGCCTGAATAACCACTAGTGAACTAATAGTTTGTTCAAAAAATAAATTGCTTGTTATTTTTGTAATGTTGGATACTCTGGCCCCCTCTATATCTAGAACAAGTACGATTATACTAGTCAGGGTTACATATCAGTCAATCAGTATGTTTGATCATGGAACCACCTAGTACAAATATAGGTTTTATAGTACTGCTTGGTTTATAGGTTTTGTTAGTGATTTGAAGTTCAGTGGTACTATTAAGAATGCAATGTGAAAAACTTTGTTTAAATGCTGGGATGCTTGGTAGTGATTTAGGCCTGTGTTTTGAATCTGCATTGGTAGTTTGTGCTCTGGATGGTGCCTTACTGTCATCAAATTTGGTTGTGAGGCCTTCATCAGTTTGTAACACTTCAAATTTGTTGTGTAGAGGATGGGATGATGCACTATGTATTTGTCCTCCTCTCTTCTTTGTTTTATGTTTGGGCACTGTTGCCCATGAGTTGTCAGCCTCTAAATGCTTTGATAAAACTACCTTATTATACACAGTTTCTGGTTTTGCAGGAGGGGTTATGTTGAGATTAGACACCACTGAATCACTGCATTCTTCTAAGTCCACTATGTCTGAATTTGTAGGTCCCCTGGTTTGGAGTCTCATTATCTCCTGCTGTAGCATATTAATCAGCAAACATTTATCACAAATGAATCCCTGAACCTGTTCCCTATAGCCAAACATCACACATATCTGGCAACAATTGCCATGTACATCATCCCTGGGTGTCATATCTACCTCCATTTGTGCAGTGATATTTAAAAGAGGCAACTATAGATGAAACTCAGTCAGTGCTTACAGACCCTGTGTCATGCATATGACATGCATAAGGCTGAGTCTGATCTACATAGCTGGGAAATGTGGACTATAATTTTTTTGCAGTATACACAGAGCCACAAAATTGCACTTTCTAATCATTGTGATACACACACACTGACTAGTATATATGCAATTATTACATATGCAAGTATATTCCAGTATAGCATAGCTGTGCACTGTCTACACACACACACACAGAGCATTGCCACACACAGTAACCCACATGCACTGCCTTATATGGCATTCATTTACTCACAAAAGAACCCCACAGCAAATACAGTGGGGCATAGATTATCCTGGAGGATATTGGCAATATAGCCACATTTTAAAGAAAACACAAATTGCACATATCCCAATAATGCAAAAACATTATGGGAAGCATATGCAAATGCCCATGAATTAATCTGGACTGCCTCAACTTTAAGCAGAATTGCATGGTGCCAACAGGCCTCACAATACAATCAGCAAAGGCTGAGAACAGCAGACACATATACATGTTTCATTCTCATTTGGACTCATCAGTGTGTCATATCTGTATATCAGTCCAGGCAGAGGGAGTCAGCCACCCAATAGGGGATCATATTTATATGGGTCATGGGCAGTACAAAGCAGAGAGAGATGAGAACTACAAAAAAACCCCAGAGCAAATGTAGTGGGGCATGGGTTAGCCCAGAAGATATTGGCCATACAACAAAATTTAAAAGAAAACAGAAATTGCATATACCCCAATAATGCAAAGCATCATGGAAAGCATATGCAAATGCCCATTAATTAATTTGGACTGGCTCAACTTTAAGCAGAATTGCATGGTGCCAAAAGCCTCAGAATACAATCAGCAAAGGCTGAAAACATCAGACACAGGCACATGTTTCATCCTCGTTTGGACTCATCAGAGTGTCATATCTATATCTCAACCCAGGGAGAGGGTGCCAGTCACCCTATAGGGATCTTATTTATTTGGGTCATTGGCAGCCAAAGTAGAGTGAGACAGCAAGAGAAAGGAGAGAACTACAAAGGAACTCCATAGCAAATGCAGTATGGCATGGTTTATCCTGGAGGATATTGGCAATACAGCCACATTTTAAAGTAAACACAAATTGCACATACCCCAATAATGCAAAGCATCATGGGAAGCATATGCAAATACCCATAAATTAATATGAACTGGTGCAACATTAAGCAGAATTGCATGGTGCCTCACAATACAACCAACAAAAACTGAGAACAGCAGACACAGACATGTGTTTTGTCCTCATTTGGACTTATCAGTGTGTCATATCTGTATCTCAGCTCAGGTAGAGGGAGCCAGCCACTCTGTAAGGAGCCTTATTTATTTGGGTCATGAGCACTCATGCCGCATTGCATTTGCTCTGGTGTTCCTTTATAGTTCTCTTCTCTCTCTACTTTGGGCTGCCCATGACCCAAATAAGTCAATGACCTTGTTGATACCCAAGTGTAACACACCAGCTGCCTGTACCCATCTACAGCACTGGTCGCTCAGGTGAAGAAGTCAACCAGATTTGTCTGGCAAGACCTTTTCCTCATAAATCCATGTTGTCTGTGGTCCTGCAGCTCTTTTTCCTCTAGGGAAGCATCAAGTTCCTCCCTTAATAAAGACTTCATAATTTATCTTACTATAGACATTCAGCTGACTGATCTATAGTGCTTTGTCTTCTCAGAGGGAACTAGAAGGGGAACAGGATCAGATCTACAGTATAGTAGATTCTTCTTGTTGTTTTTACATTGTTTCTTGTGGACTCTACTTGGTAGAAGGTTATTTCTTTCCTTTCTTACTACTAAGGGGTTAGCAGGGTATTATTTGGGGCTGCTGGAATTTTGAAACCTGTTTTGGCAGCTATATGTGGGCTCATTTGTTTGATGATTCACTGTGTGGCAGGCTGCATTTGTGGAGGCCTATTTCTTCTGTTTTAAAATATAATTGGTGTGACTTAACTGGATCTGTTTCTTTGAATTGGAGACCTATATCTTCTAATTCTAAGCCTATTCTGATGTGTTGTTGGTGAAGCTGTTTGAATTGGAGTCCTGTTTCTTTGGGTAGAAACCTATTTGGGGGGCTTTGAGTAGAATTGTGATTCATTGTTACTGGCTTCACTAGCTGCAAAGTTGTAGTGCAGAGTGGGGCAAGGGTCCTAATGGTCTGACCAGAGGCCTCAGCTACCTGATTGTTTCTGGAAGAATTGGGCTGGTCCCAGCCCCCCAAACCCCACACCCCACCCACTCCTGGTCCATGATTTCCTTTATACCATGGGTTCTGACACCACTTCCTCAAATGGGCAAAGGATATGCACCTGTCATAGCAGAAGCAGACATCCAGGAAAGGAACAGCAGCAAGTGAAGAGGTGACTGCTATCTCAGTGGAAGGGAAGTAAATGCAAATCTAGGAGCTTTCATTACTACTTTTTCACATTGATATTGCATTGGGGAAAGGAGGAGTAGGAGTTTGAAGAAGTTTGTGCAATGGCTACTTAAAGTCTCTTTTTGAGTGTGGAAAGGAAGGATAGGAATATAAAAAGCAGTTGCTCAATATATCTAAACCTGTACAACAAAGGAGGTAAGGGAAATAAAGAAAATAATGTTTTGCACTGATAGAGGGGAGAGGGAGACATGGGGAGTGTTTGGTATCCTGCATCTGGAAGGGTGGGGGTTGCTGGTGAGCAATGACAGCAATGGGTAGGGTGGTAGGCTGCAACAACTGCAGTGCACCAATCTTTCTAAAAATTGCTTGGAGTGTGGGAGGATGTTTAGTGTGCAACCACATAGAAAAACTTAGAAAGGAGATTGAGGGACTGCAGGAGGAACTAAGACAGGCAAGGCAGATTGGGGGTGGATTTAACCCAATACTGGAGGGAGGAAGAAGGGGAGATGAGGGAGGGCGATTTAAGCCAACAGTGGTGAAGAGAGGGTCAGAAGAAGGGAAGCAGAGACAAAGGGTCTCAGGCCAGGAAGAATGATTGCCTGGGAAAGCAGGTCAGGAGACAAAAAACAAATGGAAGGAGGAGATAGGGACTTGTGGTGGGAGGTGAAGAAGTGACAAAAGTCATGGAGTGGAAAGGAGAGAACAGGTCACTATGAAGAGAGACGGATCAGGCATTTGTGAAGGGTCTTCAGAAAATAGTTTTGCACTGCTAGAGAGGAAGAAGGTGGAGGAGAGAAATGATGAAATTAGAGGAATAATTGATAAATGCCTGGACCAAACTGGAGCAGGGGGAAATTCTGCTCAGAGAATTGCAACAGGGGTAAAAGGGGGAAATAATGTGCAGGAGGAAGAAGAGCTGGAAATGAGAGAAGAGATGAATGGAAGCAAGCAGGGAGTAAGAGGGTGGAATCTTAGTGCTGGGAGACTCAATACTAAGAGGAGTCAGGTGGGGTAGCAAGGGGGAGAGGCATAGTCACATTTGGGTAGAGGCCATGCCAGGAATGACAGTGAAAAGGGTGGGACAATCTGTTCTGAAATATGCTAGAAGGGGTAGGACAAGCCTCATTTAATTATACATCTTGGGACAAATGACCTGGCTGGCAAGACAGTAGATATAGTCCGAGGAGGTTTGAGGAACTAGCACAATTATGTGAGGGGGCAGGAAGATCAGTAACTTTTCAGAGATACTCTATGCCAAAGGCAAGCACAACAAGAAAAGCTGAGAATAGAGGAATTTAACGGATGGCTAAGAACCTGGTGTTGTGCTAAAGGGTATGGGCTGTTGGAGGAGTGGGGAAGGACCTGGAAGGACAGTAGTCTGTATGCCAAGGACAGACTACACTTGAGTGAGGAGGCAAAGAAAGTGTTGAAACAGAGGATGGAGGAGTACATAGAGAAAGCTGGGAATTTAAACTAGGAGGGGGGGTGGCAATTGGGGAAGAGATATGCAGAGACCACAGGTTGGCAAGCCATATGAGCTTACCCCGTAACAATGACAAAGGACAAATGACAAGTACTATTGGTTATGCTAGGAAAGGGGGGCAGGATGGGGGGGGAAGGGTGGAAGGTGGTTACCCTTAATGCTAGGAACCTTGGGAGGAAAACTGCAGAGTTACAGGTTCTCATGGCAGAGGGAGAGGTGGACATTGCAGCCATCACAGAAACATGGGCCACCCAATACAATGATTGGGACCTGTCTGTACCAGGGTACAGGTTATTTTGTAGGGACAGGGTGATTGGGAAAGGAAGTGGGTGGCACTATATGTGAAGGAAGGACTGAAGTGTATAAGGGGAGGAGGGTAGTACGGAGTCACTTTGGATGCAAATCCAGGATTCCAAGAATAGGATTCTTAGAATGGGTGTGGTGAACAGGCCACCATCTCAGACAGAGGAGTTAGACAGAGAACTAGCAGGACAGATCAGGAGAACCTGTGAGAAGGGTAGTGTGGTGATTGTGGGGGACTTCAACTTGCCAGGAGTGGACTGGAGCATGCCAACAACCAGGAACAGAAGTGAGCAGGTACTGCTGGATGCCTTCCAGGACAGCTTCGTGCTGCAAATGGTCAGTGAAACAACCAGGTTAGTGAATACCCTTGACCTTGTGCTGGCAAATGGGGACTTTGTGAGAGAACTTACAGTGGAGGAGCCGCTGTCAGGGAGTGACCACCACTCAGTATGGCTCACATTGGATATGGGCAAGGAAGGAGTGGAATCTGGCACAAGAGTGCTGGACTTCAGGAGGGCCGACTTTGGGAGGATGGGGGAAGTGGTAAAAGGGTACCTGGCCAGAATTCAATCTAGTATGGACACTAACCTGAGGTGGGAGCTCATAAAGCTGGAGATGGTGGAGGCAACCAAAACCTGCTGCAAAGCCCACAGCAAGAAGGCTAGGGCTAAGAAACCGAGCTGGTTGAGCAAGGAGGTCATGGAAAAGGTAAGGAAGAAAAGAGCTGCCTTTAGCAAGTACAAGAAAACAGGGAGGGGGAAGGACAGGGAGGAGTACTTGACAGAATCAAAGGAGGTGACAAGGGCAGTAAGGGGAGCCAAAAGCATCTACGGAACTCAGGCTGGCACAAGGCATTAAGACGGTGGGGGGAGTACTTCTTTAAGTACGTCAGGGAGAAAAGGAGCTGTAAGGTCCACATAGTAAGGATAAGGAAGGAGGGGGGTTGGGTGGAAGCAGGGTGTGATAAGTCAGAAGCACTAAATGAGTACTTCTGCTCCGTATTTACTAAAAAGAAGAGGTGGGTGACACGCAAGGTGGGAGAAATGACAGAAACAGGGGGGAAGGGGTGTCAGATGGGGAGAAATCATGGAGAGCAGAGTTCAAGAGGGTTTAAAGTCACTGAGGGTAGACAAGGCACCAGGCCCAGATGGCATCCACCCCAGGGTACTGAAGGAGCTGACAGAGGTCCTTGCAGGACCTTTGACAGACCTATTTAATGCCTCACTACATTCCAGGTGTGTACCTCAGGACTGGAGGATGGCTCATGTGGTGGTCCTCCACAAGAGTGGCCCCAAGGATGAACCGGGAAACTACAGACCAGTGAGCCTCACATCCATCGTGGGTAAGTTAATGGAGACTATCCTGAAGGAGAGGCTGGTGACCCTCCTAGAGGCCAAAGGACTACAGGATAGCAGACAGCATGGCTTCATACGTGGCAGATCCTGCCAAACCAACCTGGTGGAGTTCTATGACTAGGTAACTAGGCAACTGGACAGGGGTCATGCAGTGGATGTCCTGTATCTGGACTTCAGTAAGGCATTCGATTCTGTGCCTCATGGAAGGCTGGGAAGGAAGTTAGTAGGCACAGGGGCGGGTGCAAAGCTGGTGAGTTGGGTAGGAAACTGGCTTCAGGGAAGGCAACAGATGGTGGTGGTGGGTGGGGAGCTCTCACACCCAAGGGGAGTGATGAGCGGTGTTCCACAGGGCTCGGTGTTGGGACCAGTGTTGTTTGGAATATTCATTGCAGACATATGGGGCATCAAGAGCAAGATCAGTCTGTTTGCTGATGATACCAAGGTAGGCGCGGTGGTGGATGACCTAGGGGGATGGCAGGGGTTGCATGATGATCTGGCAAAGCTTGAAACCTGGTCAGACACCTGGCAACTGGGCTTTAATGCCAAAAGTGCAAGGTGCTGCATTTTGGGATGAAGAACCCAAGGAGGAGTTATCAGCTGGGGGGAGTGCAGCTAGCCCAGGCAGAGGAGGAGAAGGATCTGGGTGTGCTCATTACAGGGTTAATGAACAACTCAACACAATGTAGGAAGGCAGCTGCAAAGGCCAACAAAATGCTGGATTGTATTACAAGGGGTATATCCTTGAGGAAGAAGGAGGTGATTCTGCCACTGTTTAGGTCATTAGTTAGACCACACCTGGAGTACTGCGTGCAGTACTGGCACCTGTATCTGAAGAGGGACATTAAGTTACTGGAGGGTGTGCAGTGCAGGGTGACAAAGTTGATCAAGGGGCTGGGGGACTTATCATACGAGAGGAGGTTGAAGGAGGAGAGGAGGGACAGGGGCGACATGATTGAAACCTTTAAATACATGAAAGGAATAAACAAGACTGGTACAGAGCTGCTGCTCAAAGTAAGGGAGGGGAGGGACACCAGGGGCCATGATATGAGACTGGAGGGAGGAAGGTTCATGAGGGAGATGAGGAGAAACTTTTTTACAGAGAGGGTGGTGGCTGGGTGGAATGCATTACCTGCAGAAGTGGTATCCAGTAGAACAGTGGACTGCTTCAAAAGGGGATGGGACAGGACAAAGGGGAGGGTTAATGAAGGGGAAGGGCGGAAGGGAGGGGCAACTGCAGAATAAGGGGTGCTAGCTGCACATTTGAGCAGACTTGATAGACCTCTAGGCCTGTATCTGCTAGCAAATTTCGTATGTTCGTATAGGTTCTTGCCTCATCATTTGTTCTTCTGTTCTGTAGAGGGACATGGTCCACTGTCATCCAATACATTGGGACCAACCCTGTGGCCAGCAAGTGGTTTAATATGTCTGTAAATGGCCTTGCTATCACTTCTGCTATCTCCTCCAGCTTTCTCTGATGTAATCCATTAGGTTCCATAGATTTTCTACTTTCAGGCCTGGGAGCTTTCCCATCACCAAAACCCTTTGTCTGTGACATCTTGGGTGTATCTTGTCTTTCTTAATCCCCCCTAACTACTGTGAACGGGCAACACGCTGCACCCAGTTTTCTTTCAGTAACCCCCTCCATCCCTGGTTAGGATGCAAGCTATCCATTTGTAACAGCCTCCAATCCCACCAGGTCAGTAGCCTGTGTTGTTGGTGCCTGAACTAAGGTGCCATCTGAAATGGCAATGCATTATGGGTGAAAGCCCGAATGGCGATGGGGAGGGTAAGATAACTGGATGTGGCGGAGTGGGTGAGTGCAGTGACAGGATGTCGCTATATGTACACGGGCGTGGGTTAGAGTGAGCACAGCGAGCATGGGCTGGGAGGGGTGGAGGAGATGTTGGGGGTAGTGTTGCAGTGGGCTGCGGATCTGCGCAGTGGCATCAGGGGTTGGTTTCTGGTTGTGGTGGAGAAGGTACTGAGTTCAGGTCCAGGCGCTGGTGCAATTTCATTGCGCCTGGCCTGAAACTTAATATTTTTTGCTCTGGCACCCCCCGACATGCACCCCCTTGGAGTTGAGAATCCTTTAGTAGGGGGGATGCAGGGGGAAAAGCAATAAACCTAAGTCCCCGGTGCCATTCTTCCATGCACCAAGGATGTCAGAGTGGAGAAAATGTTTTTGCCACTCTAACATCACGATAACGCGGCTCGCTGTTTGGCAGTCACTGTTATCACATAGAACCCACCAGGTCAGGCCCTGGTCCCCAAGAAACTGAAAAACCTCCTCCCTCCACCAATCATGAGCCATGTATGGAATTCAAACACGTCTGCTTTCTCTCTTTGATTCAGGCATAGCCACAGTAGCACTTTGGAGAAGTTTATTACCCATGCTATCTTTGTTATCTTCCACAGAGCACAGATGTCTGACTTCACTTGTCCATGCTCTGTCTGCTCAGATCATTCATGTCCATGTGCACAGTTAGAGGTGGCCTACCCTTCCCTTCTCCCATGGGTTCCATCACCCTGACTTTTTTCTATTAGACTTTTGTAAGTACACTCAGCTGGAAGTTATACCCAAAGTAAGGAGTGACTATTTTACCTTGGTACTCAGTCATTGTACTGATATTGCACCAAACAGGAAAGACGAGGCTCCATTGATAATGATCACTGATAAAAAGGTTATTGAGGACTGGATTTCATGAATATATTGTTTCTAAGGTACTTAGATAATTTAAAAATACAAATGAGAAACCAGTTTCTGAGGATTTATCTCCATACTAATTTAATAATCTTTCCACTGAAACCATAACTCCAGTAAAAACAGTATTTCTAAATAAATAAATGTTAAGACAGATGATACAAATAAGAATTGGTTCAATGTAGACTATAAAACAAGGAAAGCAGAACTTGGTAGTGTACTTAGGAATACAAATGGCTCTACCATGCCGGTTCGATATGCTTTATGTCGACCGGCATCACAGTGACAGGAATCATATCGACCACAAGCTGCAGTCATTATGATTCCTTCAAGTCTCCTGGTCCCTTTTTTTTTTTTTTATCGGGGGTCTTTGCCTCTCAAAATTCCAATGCAGGGGGGTTCTGCCCCCACCCCTCTGACTTATGGATTCTTAACCCCAGTCAGAGTTACTTTGGGGCAGGGGTGCAGGACTGGGAGACAGTGTGCCCCTGTCTCGGGCACACAAACACAGATACCTGTCGGCAAAGTGTCAATTTTTCTGACAGGATTGAAGATTGCTGTGTTGGTGTCACCATAAGGGGGCATACCAAAACAGTACTCAATTAAGGAAACCAAGAAGATCTTAAATTCATGCAGAATGGAAATGTAAGAATTTTATTATTAAAGAAAAGGAAAAAAAAATACACTGGGAACTTAGGCAGAAAAAAATGTATGATGCTGTTATTTATAGAGGTGTGAATTCAGGTTCCATGTGATAATGGTGATTTTGGAAACTGCAAATAACATATTGGCAAGTGCACATCACGGAAAAAAGATACAGTGACTGTGCACTACGCTGACAACCACAACTACAATACTCTATCACACCAAAAACCTAATGTTTTATGTGGGGAGCTTTGTCCCCCACATGCCCCATGTGGGACTCATTGCCCCCACACCCTCTTTCTTTATATAATCAACTCTGAGGGGGGCCTGACATTGGGGTACAGGCAAAAACTTGGGAGTGGGCTATGGGGGGGGGGACTAGAGACTGGGGCACACATCCAGGGGGATTGGGAATGGGAGACGGGAACGGGACACCAAAAAAAAAAATTAAAGTTCCACACTACCAAAACCATAAAACATTACCAAGTCCTTACCCACCCCTGAACCCCATACCTTCTGTGCTGTAGCCATTGGTGTGATCCACTACATCAAGTGTCAGCTCGACAGCACTACCCACACTTTCTCCCATATTCTTTTCTACGTCATGCTCTCCCACAATCGTGCCATCCCTTACCTGACATTATCTATCTCCAGCAGTCACTGAAACCCTTTCACAAATCATCCACGTTCGCTTTCTTCTTAGGTGCTGCAAATGAATCATGCAGTCACTCATTTGATGGTATACCGTGAATTCAAGTTGGTGTCTAGTTGCAAATGGAACACTGAACTAGAGGACTCAGACTGATACCTATATTGAGTGTCATACCTGGGTGAAATATTTTTCTTCATTGTTATGTAGAGACATAGACTTTGGTGGCAGACAATGACCGCTTGGCCCAGCCTGTCTATCCATTTCTCTACCTATTGGATAAGCTGCAGATTTTAGTTAACCAACAGCCTACTTCCTCCTACGCTACAGTAGAATTGCCTCATGTCTGTCCCATGCATTCTCAAATTCCCCCCACTGTTTTTAACCCCACAGTCTCCTCAGGAAGGCTGTTCCATGCATCCACAACCCTCACCATGAAAAAATACATCTACATCTTCCCCCTGAGACATCTGCTCTCCATCTTCAAATTGTGCTTCCTTGTTCTTGCACATCCATTTTTCTGAGAGATGCTACCCTCTTGGAGTTTGTTGAGTCCCTTGAGGTACTTGAAAGTTTCTATCATGCCCCCCTCTCCCCTTCTTTCCTCCCTCTAAATTATATATCTTAAACTGCTTTAGTCTCTCTCTTTATATAGCTTCTGGTGTAGATCCTAAACAATTTTAGTTGCCCTCCTCTGGACTGCATCTATCCTGTCTATATCCTTGTGGACATGGGGTCTCCAGAACTGCATGCAGTACTCCAGATGGGGTCTCACCAACTGTCTGTACAGAGGAATAACAACTTCTAGTTTTCTACTGGTAATACCTCTCCCTATGTATTCCAGTATCCTCCAGACATCCTTTTTGCCTTCTCACATTGCTTGCTTCCCTTTAGGTTATCTGGTATGACTATCCCAGATCCCTTTCCATGTTTGTTGTTGTTAGTAACCCCCCCCCACACTGTGTACTCTTCCCCTAGGTTTTTTGTTTCCCAGGTGCATTATTTTGCACTTCTTTGCACTGAATCTAAGCTACTATATTTTTGACCATTCCTCCAACCTTGGCAAGTCCCTTCTAATGCTTTTCATCCCTCCTTTGTGTATCAACCCTGTTGCAGATCTTTGTGTCATCTGCAAAGAGACATACTTTTCCTTCCAGTCCCTCCCCAATGTCACCTATGAAGACATTTAAGAGGACCGGTCCCACTTCTGAACCTTGCGGTACCCTGTAAATAACCCACCTTTCTTCAGCATGGACTCTGCCTACTATTGTCCTCTGTGTCCTGTTGTCGAGCCAATTTTTTACCAAGGTTACCCCCCGTAACCCTCTCCCAGGATGGCTAACTTGTTTATTAATCTTTTGTGTGTGACTGTGTCAAATACCTGCAGATTGTTATTTATAGAGGTGTGAATTCAGGTTCCATGTGATAACGAGTCAAAAAGCATGGAAGGATGGTGTGGTACCTGAGGACTGGAGGAGGGTGAATGTGATTCCCCTTCACAAATATGGGAGCAAGTCAGAGGCAGGACTACAGACCTGTTAGTTTGACCTCAGTGATAGGGAAAATGATGGAACCACTTCTGAAAGAAAGAATTGTTGCATACCTAGAGGCCAGCAGACACAGGATCCATGGCAGTATGGATTCCCAGCAGGAAAGTAATGTCAGACAAATCTAATAGATTTCTTTGACTGGGTGACCAAAGTAATAGACCAGGGAGGGGCTGTGGATATGGTCTACCTAGACTTTAGCAAGGCATTTGACACAGTCCTGCACAAAAGACTAATAATCAAGTTAGGCAGCCTGGGAGTGGGTTCCAGGGTGGTAGCCTGGTTAGCAAACTGGCTGCACAATAGGACACAGAAGGTAATATTAAATGGAACACATTCCAAAGAAAGGGGGGTTACTAGTGGAGTACCTCAGGGCTCAGTACTGGGTCCAGTCCTATTTAACATCTTTATAGGTGACATTGCAGAGGTTCTGTAGAGAAAGGTATGCCTCTTTGCAGATGACACAAGGATCTGTAACAGAGTTGATACACAAGGGGGGGTAGAAAGGATGAGAAGGGACTTGTCAAGGTTGGAGGAATGGTCAGTCATATGGCAACTTAGATTCAGTGCAAAGAAGTGCAAAGTAATGCACCTGGGAAACATAAACCCAGGAGAAGAGTACACAATAGCAGGGGAAGTGCTAACAACAACAAAAATGGAAAGGTACTTGGGGGTAGTCATATCAAATGACTTAAAGGTGGGTAAGCAATGTGAGAAGTCAGTAAGGAGAGCCAGGGAGATACTGGGATGCATAGGAAAGGGCATCACAAGTAGGAAAAGGGAAGTGGCTATCCCTCTGTACAGACAGTTGGTGAGACCCTATCTGGAATACTGTGTGCAGTTTTGGAGGCCCCATCTATGCAAGGACATAGACAGGATGGAAGCAGTCCAGAGGAGGGCAACTAAAATGGTGCAGGGTCTGCATCAGAAACCATAGGAAGACAGACTGAGAAATCTTAATATGCATACCTTTGATGAAAGGAGGGACAGGGGAGACATGATAGAAACTTTCAAGTACCTCAAGAGAATCAACAAAGTCCAGGAGGGTAGCATCTTTCAGAAAAAGAGATATGTAAGAACAAGGGGGCACCATTTAAATATGAGAGGATGATGCCAGCGGTAATGTGAGGAAATATTTTTTCACCGAGAGAGTGGTGGATGCATGGAACTGTCTTCCTGGGGAGGTTGTTGGGTCTAAAACAGTGGAGGAATTCAAACATGCATGGGACAGACATAAGACAATTGTAGTGGGGGGTTGCAGGAAGTAGGCTGTTGGTTAACTAGAATCTGCAGCTTATCCAATAGGAAGGAAAATGGGCAGACTGGGTAGGCCAAGTGGTTCTTATCTGCCATCAAAGTCTATGTTTCTATGTTTCTGTGAATGGACTGGAATTGACCTCCCTATCCAGATTGCCTCCATTGATTGGATTAGGTACCTCCCCCTCCTCTTCTTTTTTGAATACTAAGCAGAAGTATTTGTTCAGCAGCCCTGCCTTTTCACTGTCACCCTCTGCCCACCACATCCCTCCCCTTTATTAAGGCTCACTATCCCTCCCTTGGTCTTCCATCGCTCCCTAATGTGCAGTACCTACAAAAGGCTTTATCTCCTTCTTAACTGAGTTGGCTGTCTTTTCCTCGGTTTGGGCCTTTGCTATTTTATCTGCCTTCCCATGATTCCTTCTGCTTTAACTGATACACTTCTCTGTCCTGCTCCCCCTGTGTTTCTTTATACTTCCTGAATGTTATCTTTTTCTCCCTAACCATAGCGTTTTCTTTTCCTTTTTTAGTTATATTTATTTGCTCACATAAAGGCTTGTTGCCTCTATGATGGCAGTTTCAATTTTTCCCTATTGTTCCTCCACCCATCCTTCTTGCTCACTTGCTAGTGCTTTTCTAAGGTACTCTCCCATTTTGTCAAAGCCCGCCTTCCTCAAGTCCTGTACCCTCACTTTTGTTGCTTGACTGTATGGCTGTGTTTATTGTGAACCACATTGTTTCGTAGTCACTTGTTCCCAGATGGCTACCAACTTCTAAATCTGAGATCCTCTCTCCATCCCAGTTTGAGAGTACCAGGTCTAAGACTGCTCCCTCTCAAGTGGATTCCAACACTAGCTTATCTGAGGCATGCCCTCTCTAGGACATCAGAAATGACCCTGCTCTTGGATGTGGCTGCAGCAAAGGTGCTCCAGTCAACGTCTGGCATATTCAGGTCCCCCATCAACAGTATCTACCCTTTTTCTGCCATTATAAGGATGCCTTCTATCATTTCCCTGTCTATTTCCTCCCCCCCAAAGATGGGGGTCTGTATACAACCCCCATGTGGATTGTGGTGCCATTTCTAGTCTCCATGGTGACCCACAGTGCCTCCTCTCCTCCCTGTTTACTCTTTAGTTCCATTGCCTTGATCCCTTTCCATACATAGAGAGCTCCTTCTCCTCTTCTTTTACCCTCCCTGTCCCTCCTGTAGATAGTGTACCCCAGTATGTTGACATCCCAGTCATGGTTCTCTGTGTACCCTATTTCTGTGACTGACATGATCTCCAGGCATCCCTCTTCCATTAAGGTTTCTGTGACTGCCATGATATCCAGGCGTCCCTCTTCCATCAAGTATATAATATTAAAACAGCAAACCACAGTGGTACCTTGGTGTTAAGTAAGGAAGTTTCCCCTGATTTTGCATGGTTCTCTGAGAGTGAAGTTATGAATGCTGTTTTGGCTACTAAAAGTAATATAGCTCAGGCTCAGATAATATTTGGTAGAGTTTTATAAATTCATCCAGAGTGGTAGGGTGTTGTTTTGGCTTATTTCATCAGCAATTGTATTAAAAATAATTATGTCCCTATACCTTGGAAAGGAAATTATTTTGTACCCCTGTATGAAAACGGGGTTACATGGTGTGTCTACAGGTTTGTTACTGTTTTGTGCTTACAAATTATTGCTGTAATCTTCTCTGATTCAAAGTGCTTTTTGCAAGGTATATCTTCTGTTAAAGTGTTCTGCAGGGTGTGCTTACAGGTTTTGTTACTTTTTTACTGCTTTATTTTTCTCTGTAGCAAAGTGTTTTTTGTAGGTTATATCTTCTTTGAAATTGTTACAGGTAGTGCTTACAAGTTTTACAGATTTATCTGTTATTAGGCTTAGTTTTCAGGGCTAATTACAGGAGCACATACAAGATACAGATTGAGGGATAGCAATTGCATTTTTGTTAGCTGATTGTTTCTGCTCTTACCTCCTTGTTTCTTTTGCCTGTGGCTCTTCTTTTCAGAAAGGAAGGGCCCACCCACCCACCACCCCATCCCCAACACCCCGTGCTACACTCCTTTTAATTTAGGGAGGTAGTATAGCACAGTGGTTTAAGGCTCTGAGCTGCAAATCTGGTGACTTTCAGCATACCAGACCTGGGTTTGAATCTCACAGTTTCCACTTACATACTGTGTGACTCTGAGCAAGTCACTTAACTTTCCTGTGCTCCCAGGATGCACCTGTAAAAAAGCTTTCAGCTAAGTTTGCTACTCCTGGTTAAACAACGAAATAAAAAATCTACAACAGTCGTGACATTTCCTGTAGCAAAGCAGGAAGGGGAGTATCAGAGGGGTATCCACACAGTGACCTCACTTACAGGGGCACAATTCAATTAACTTGTTATAAAAAGTGTACAGAAACAAACAAAACATATATAAAATCAAACTTTTGCTTTCATTTTCCTTCTACTTACTCAGACCAGGTTATAAACTTGGCAACTCAGCTAGAATAAATACTTTCAACTGCAGGTACTGTGGGACACTTTTCAAAAGGGCAGTTATTCAGAATTTAGGATGCTGTCCTACATGCTGGACCATCAGAGAGCCAGCATGTAGGACTTAGCTCTAGGCAACATGGGCAGAGATTGCATGCCTCAAATCGCATTTTCAGGAAGAAATATATTACAGGAACTCTCCTCCATTTCCCATCATGCAACTAATGCACCTTGACTGCAGAGGGTAGTTGGTCTGCAAGGTTGGCAGGTGGTCAGAAGGGGCAAATCAGGTGCCCAATCACTCAATGCTCACCAACATATCACCGCCACAAACCATATAAAAACTACAAACAGTTATCTGCCGTGATCTCTGAAATCAAAGAGGCAGAGCACACTGTAGAGCAGGACAGTGCAGCACAGGAGCTAGCATTACAAAACTCACCCAAAAAAGGGACCAAAACAAAAAAAAGCAAAAAGGAAATCCAAAATACTTCTAATCATAGGAGACTCCATGATTTGGGGAGTTGATAGCTACCTCCGGCTGGGGGTAATGGTCAGATGTCTCCCAGGTACATCAGCATGGAGAGACAGTGACTGCATTGCTGAAATCATACAGTATGCATGAGAAAACATCGACATCCTGGTACACACAGGGACTAACTATCTCTCCAGTTGGTCAGTTGTAGAGACCATAGAACACCTGACCAGGCTGGGAGACAAACTGTCATCCATTTCATCTGGCATCTCTTTCTCTGAGATCCTGCTGGTCTGGGAGAGGGAGGCAAGTGGATGGAAGGGCAAAGAAGAGGATATAGGGGAGCTAAACATATGGCTTAAGGGCTGGTTCCAGGAAAAAGGACAAACATTTGTAGGTAACTAGCAAACAGTTTTGGGAGGGAAAGTTCTTTAAATTCAATGGACTAAATCTGACTAAGGAGGGAGTCAGTGCATTGGGTCAGAAGTTTGATGTCTTTGCCTAATATTTAAACTAGCAAATGGGAAGAGGGGTGCAGCACCTGTTACATCGAATGGGAAGAACACCCCACCCCCCCTCAGCTAGTGCTCAAACAGGAGTTCAGCATGTTTGTAGTTCATTTGCATCAACAGGTAAGGAAAAAGGTCCAGATCCCCATATGAAGCACAGGGGGAAACCCAGTCCTCACCCCACAACTAATCCACCGAAATCTGGCCAATGGAAAATCATGTACGCAAGTGCCCGCAATCTGGGAAACAAGATCCCAGACCTGGAGGCAACAATAACTGCAGCTAAACTGGACATAGGAGCCATTAGTGAGAGATTGTTCACCAGTAAACACACTTGAGAGACTTCAGTACCCAGCTATGTACTGTTCAGAAGAGACCGAGGTACAAAAAGAGGGGAAGTAGCTCTTTATGTCAAAGAAAATATCAAACCTACAGAAATTCAGAATACACACAATGAGTCAAAAGAACTGTGGATCACCCTGGAAACAGGAAATGGGACAGCCATGTAAACTGGGTTGTCTACAGGCCTCCAGACCAGGGGGAGAACATAGACACATTACTGTTAGAAGATGTACAAAATATGACAGCTAAAGGGGAGGTTCTGATAATGGGAGACTTCAACATGCCAGACACAGATGGATCAATACCAGCATGAACATCCACCAGAACTAGACACATAGTGGATTCCCTGCAGGGGGAGGACCTCAAACAGCTGGTACAACAACCCACAAGAGACAGGGCTATCCTGGATCTAGTACTGACTTATGGGGAAAGGATCACAGATCTCCAGGTAGAAGGTCACCTGGGGCCAGTGACCATCACATGGTATGGTTCAGTTTGGCCACTAGAAGTAAATCATCCCATTCAAAGCAAAAATAAGGAACTTCAGAGGAGCTAACCAACAGATGACCAACAGACTTAAGCTAGCCCTGGCAAGAAGAAATACAGGTGAGGGGGTACAAGAAAAGTGGGAAAGCATTAAGGATGCAATACATGAAGCAACCTTCAATTGTGTGTGGGAGAAAAGCAAGAGCAAAAGAAAAAGGAAACCACTTTAGTTCTCAAAAACTTTAGCAGAAAAGATCAGAGCCAAAAGGCTGCCCTTCAGGAAATATAGGGGAATGCAGTGGGACAAAGATACAGAGGCATGCCAAACTTCCCTAAGGGAAGCAGGGAAGGCAGTAAGGCAAGCAAAGGCTCCAACCAAGGAAACACTAGCATGAAGAGTAAAAGAAGGGGACAAGACTTTCTATAGCTACATTAGTAAAATGAAAAAGTCCAGAGGGGGTATTGCTAAGATCAAAGGGGATAAGGGGGAGTGTATGGAGAAGGACCAAGAAAAAGTGTCTATCCTAAATAGATACTTCTGCTCCGTATTTACTGAAGAGAAGGTAGGGCAGGGCCCACAATTCAGCACCATGGACACAGGGGGGAAGGAGGTGTACACAAGTCTCTTCACAAAATAAAGGGTCCTGCAAGAGTTCACTAAACTCAGGGTGGACAAGGCAATGGGACCCGATGGCATACATCACAGGGTACTAAATGAGCTGAGGGTGAAACTAGCAGAGTCATTAGCAGAACTGTTTAATGAGTGTCTGAGCACTGGAGAGGCCTCAGAAGACTGGAAAAGGGCTCATGTGATCCTGCTACACAAGCGTGGCAGCAGGGAGGAGGCAGGGAACTACAGGTCAGTCAGTCTTATCTCAGTAGTGGGCAGGATCATGGATACACTCCTTAAAGAAAGGATAGTGCAACACCTGGAATCCATAGGAGCACATGATGCAAGACAGCATGGGTTTACAACAGGAAGGTCCTGTCAAACTAATCTCATAGATTTCTTCGATTGGGTAACCAGAGTGGTGGACCAAGGGGGAGCAGTTGATGTTGCCTGCTAGACTTCAGCAAAGCTTTTGATACTGTTCCACATAGAAGATTGATTAATAAGCTGGGTAGGCTTGGGGTGGGTCAGACATTGATCAACTGGGTGGCAAACTGGTTGGTGGGCAGAAAACAGAGAGTGGTGGTAAATGGTATGCAGTCAGAAAATATGCAGCACTCAGCCCTGGGGCTAGTCCTCTTCAATATCTTCATCAGTGACATTGCAGATGGACTGGAGGGTAAGGTTTGCCTGTTTGCAGATGACACCAGGGTCTGCAACAGAGTAGATGATCCAGACTTGGTGGGCAGAAGAAGATGAGATCTGGAAAGACTTGGCAAAATGGTCAGAAGAGTGGCAACTGGGGTTTAATACAAAGAAGTGCAAGAGCATGTACCTAGGGAAGAGAAACCCTGATGCTACCTGTAGGTTGGGAGGGGAGTTGCTGGCAATCACAAGGGAAGAAAGAGACTTGGGCATCATCATCACAGATGACTTGAAATCATCCAAGCAGAGCACTAAAGTAGTAAGTAAGGCTAGAGGGATATTGAGGTGTATTAACAGGTGTGTCACAAGTCATAAGAGGGAGGTAATAATCCCTCATCACAAGACACTGATTAGGTCTTATCTGGAGCACTGCGTGCAGTACTGGAGGTCACACCTGCACAAGGACATTAACAAAATGGAGGCATCTCAGAGAAGGGCAACCAAAATGGTGCAGGGACTGCATCAGAAACCATATGAGGACAGATTAACAGCACTCAATATGTATACCCTTGGACAAAGGATGGAGAAAGGTGATATGACCGAAACATTCAAACTCCTTAAGGGCATTAACAAGGTGAAAGAGTTTAACATGTTTCAATATAAGAAAAATATAGCAGGACAAGAGGACACAGCATGAAATTAGAGGAAGGCCGATTAAGGGGTAATGTGATGAAGTTCTTTTTCACAGAAAGGGTGGTGAATGCATGGAATGGCCAACCTCAGGAAGTGGTAGATATGAATACAGTGCAGGGCTTTAAACAGGTGTGGGATAGGCATAAAAGAGCAATACAGATGAGCATGAATAGACAGGCCATCGACAGAGTAAAGGCCTATGGCACATTCAAAAGGTAGAAAATATGGACAGACTGGATGGGCCTTGCGGTTCCTATCTGCCATCAACTTCTATGTTTCTCTGTTTCTACTGCATGTAAAGCAAACCCAGGTATGTATAGACCAATAATAGGGGGCTGCCTGTTGTACATTCTGTTAGGTAACTGTCTACCCACTGACAATTAATGCACTGATAAATTATATAGAGCCACCTTCTTTTCAGTTCTCCATGAGTGTGGATATTCTTTGTTCTATGTGTAGGCCAATACAGTAAGTCTGCTGGATACCCTGGCTAAGTTGTATGCCAGAGTTCTCCTGAAATGACTTCAAAACTGTACTTTAAGCACTGCGGTCCTTTTTGAACTTTAAACTGATTTTAGAGTTGGGAGCAACACATTGGATAACTTTCATTTTTACACATCTTGTTGAAAATAATATTAAACTTAGGGGAAAAAGTTTTTGTAAAATTCATTGATTTCCACTGTTCTTTTGATACATTGGTAAGGAGTAAACATTAGAAGAAAACGTTAGCTTGTGGGATAGGTCCAGTTCTGATAACAATAATAAAAAATTTGTATGCTGAGATTTGGGCAAAATTTAAGTATAACAAAATTGTAAACTTGACAGAAAAAATGGAATCCAGTTATTGTGTAAGACAAGGGCGTGTCTTGGCTCCCCTTCTCTTTAATAGTTATTTGAATAACATGTTGGAACAGATAAGAGGTGAATAATTTCACTCTTCAAAGATTTTGGACACATCATCAATACCAGTATTGGCCTATGCAGACAATCTTTTTTTTTTCACTTTCAAAATGAAATTTCCAAAAAAATGGACAGACTGGCAAAATTATGTGAACAGTCAGAATTTATTGTTAATCTACTGAAATCTATTTCTTTAGTCATCAAAACCAAGAAAGTGGCTATGTAATATTAGTTGTTCTCCACCGGAGGCTATAAAGTCATATTGTTACTTGGTTATGAATGTTGCTAATACTTTTTCATGGAATTTGCATATACATGTGTAAGCCCCCCTCCTGCTGTTTGGGGTGTATCCTGCTGTTGAAAATAGGAAGGGGCTACAACAGCAGAAACACATACAGTCCCCAGAAGAGTTCAGCTCTGATCAGCTTGATGGCTTCATTTTTCAGCCGGTTCTCCCATGCCAAAGGGTGCCACAGTGGACGCTGTGCAACAGACATAAAGGGGTTAGCAACAGGAACAAGTAACTGAATATCTACACAAAGACAATTTGCAAAACATGCTGGCAAGTCTCAACATATTGATCCAATTGATCCCCGGGCATGGGAGCCCACAATGGCACTAAATTAATTCATTTTGGTGGTTCTTTATGGTTGTGAAGACCTTCCACCCATTTCTTCATCCCTGGTCCAGTGCACTACAAAATGGGTCTAGCAGCAGCAGAAACAAGACTGGGACCTTATATTTTCATCAGCATTACTGTCCTTTCTGCAGCTCACTATCACAGGTCCTAGCTACATTCAACTCTTGGGCATATGAGATGGCAGGCAGAGGGGAAACCTTGCACATAAGGGCTCCAGCCGGACTTCCCTTCCTATGCTGGGTTACTGTGGGTGACTCACTCCTACAGCCATCATGGCAAATGTCCCCACTGACCATCTCCTGTAGACTAGTCATATCTTTTGTTTCCAGCTTCTTACTTGCAGACAACAAAATTGCTCCTCAGGACAGTGACTGCAGCAGAAGTATTGGGGGTGGTGGTAGGTTGGCCTGCCCCATGAGATTCCTTGGTTCTGAACATGGCTTATACTGCCAGATGGCTGTCCCTCACTCCAGCAGGCTTCCACTCCCAGAGTGGACTGACTCCCTTTCTCCACACCACAAAATGACTCTGGGGCTTTGTGTTGACATCCTGCCCCCTGACAGAGCACACTAGCCACTACAACCACTGCCACTGCCACTATACTACTGCTGCGCTACTGTGCCCAGATCTCACATAGGGCACACAGGCAGGAGCAGGGAATTGCTTCTGCTCCTGTGGACCAGCCACCAAAGATTCAGCACAGGAACCAACCCTAAATGGTGACAAAGGGCTGATTTCATAGCCAGCCACCGAAGGCAGTGACGTCCAACCCATGAAGATCCCATCATCAGTGGGCAGAGGCCATAAATATTGAAATTGATGATGTCAAATTGGTCAAGAGAGAGAAAATGGTAAACCCAACCCAATGGGTGGGTTACACTTCTCCCATCTTGAATGCTCACTGATCTAGTGAGCACCTATGACAGCTACCAGGCCCCATCACTCCACAGTGTATACACATTTCCCACAGAGTAACGAGACACCAGCCCACAGGGACATCGCTGAAATGATGGATTTCAAATTACACTAGCCAAAACTCCAAAACCTAAACTAGGGCATAAGTCACCCCACAAGCAACATCTAAGGGACCTAAAACAGAGGCATCCCAAATCCATTCACTGGCAACCTGTCCACTGAGATGCAGAGGGTGGATTGCCTGGCACTACAGATTCAGCATCCCAGCCCTATTCTTAACTAACTAAACCCACTAGGAACTTGCTGTCAAACCACCAAAACATCTGTACCATTACTCACACACCATCTCTTTAAAATTTTATGTTTATTTAACAGACTTTAGGATTACAACCTGGGAGTCAGGGATTCATTTACAAAGGCTCCGCATCAGAAAAAGCAAACATAAACACTTAATAAATATAGACATAGAATGGCAGCTAAAGGTTACAGTTTTTTCAGTTATACAATATTGCAGAATCAAGGTCAGCTATACATTGCATTGAACGTGTTACCAAGAGTAGTATTTTACAGTTTTCAAGAGAACAATAAGTTTGTTGATGGAGGGAGTAACAGGTTTGATATTTACAGTGGAGTAGAGAATCAGACAGAAACAAAAGCATTTTAACAGTGTGCAAACATTTTAAACAATTACATTTACTTTTCCAAGTAGTGGCTGCATAGGGCAGCATGCTCTAAATAATTAACCATTTTGCTAAAGGAACAGAACTGAAGTACAGAGTCCCAACTGCTATTGGTACAGTAGAGGTAACAGTGTCTGTAAGAACTGAAGAAGTCCACCCCCCTTAAGTGACAGCACCATTGTGAGAGTCTATCTCAGTTCTTTGAAGTAAACACATTGTCATATAATAACACCCACAATTATTTATTATAGATTATCTCTGCATCCACGTTAATCAAATTAAATAAATATCAGGAAAGGGATAAACTTACTTATTTTACTGCAATCCCAGTCTCAGGTAAAGTCCTTCAGAAATGGCATTGTCTTGGGGAAAACAGGTCATGGCAAGTCACTGTAGTCTTCAGTTCCAAGCAAAAAAATATGAAGGTGGAACCAGAACACTGTAGCTCCACAATCATTTCACTGCAACAGTCCCAGATTTGCTAATCTGAATTCACTCCCTTCTGCTTCTAAATGGAGCTTGCCCACCTATTGTCTTTTTCATCTGCTCCTTTTCCGCTTACACTGCCTCTGACAGGACTTTCTCTAATATCTTACCCTAGATAAGAAGTCACCTGCTTTCCCTTTTAATGGTACAATAGTTAATATTAGGTATAGCTCTCTCTGTAACCCCTGGCTCTTTACTCCTCCCTATTAACTAATTATCCCTTTGTGCCCTTCCTGAACTGGTACACCACCCTCCCACATATAGGGCATCTCATGGTTTCCCACCTGTGGATGCTACCTGTCCCCTTTACTCCCATCAATTATCTTCTACCCCACCACTTTTTGCTACCTATAAAGTGTAACAGTAAGTGTATTCAATGTTTAAGAGCACCTTACCAACTCCTGTCAGTTCAGCAGAGCCCCTGCTTGCCTATGGTTGCCTAAAGATGCCTGTGGATGCCTAAGATGCCAATTACCTGTTCCAGTCCTGCTCTGTTCCATTCACACTGTTGGATACAAGCATGGTGAGGCATGCTGGTAGTGTATTTCTTTATGCAGGACTTAGTGCTTCCTGGTGGCCCCTGATTGGCAGTGGCAGGTCATATAATGCTCCATAGACTGTCCCTCACAGTCGATAATCCAGATAGCATCCTTTTCCCTCCCAATCTCTGAACACACTCTCCTCAGAGTAATTCAAAAAGTACGCACTAATATTGAAATACAGCACTTGTTAGGTGAACTGCTCCTTCTTTCCCACTTCTTGAAATTTAGCTCCTTCCCATCTTTGTACTGAACACCAATGGCTTATGCACAGGTCTATTTTGTCCTGCACAGAAAAACATTCAAACCTTGGCTAATAAATACAGATACACCTCTGTGTATACATCAATCATGTCTTACCTTGGACCAGACTGTGTAGTGATCAGAGTCCCTTGCAAAACCCCAGACTGCCCTGTGGATGCCCCTACAGATTCCAGCATCCTGCCTTGTGGTCTTCACACCTTGAGATTGGTCATGTGAGGGTGTACGTGGCCCTTTGGGAAATAAATACTTTTATTTTATTTATTTTAGCTTTTGCTGACCGGGTAAGTGCACTAGACAAATCCTGCCTATTTTCAGGCACGACCCGGGGGAGGGGATACAGATGAATGCCAGTTGACCTTGAACCAGATTAAGCTGTTGGTGGTATTTTTAGTGAATGAGGGAAATTTAGCCAGGACACCGGGGAAATTCCCCTACTCTTTTCGATAAGTGCCATGGGATCTTTAACATCCACCTGAACTACCACCAATCCAGGCAGATGGGACCTCGGTTTAATGTCTCATCCGAAAGACGACACCTCAGAAGTGCAGCACCCCTCTCATGCTGCATTACAGTGTCAGTACTGGGATATTAACCCAAGTGCCAGATGTGGGAACTGAACCCACAGCCCTCTGATCTCCCGGCCTCAGAGGCGAGTGTGCTACCTACTGAGCCACTGGCACTTTTACATAATACTTGACTGCTTGCACCTGACTGGAGCTAGAAAATCACATGCCCCCAACCACAATAGTACCTAATCTGGCTGCCAGTTGTCCTTTCTTAGCCTCCCACAATTCCCTCCCTTCTTTCAGCCTTCCTTCCTGACCTCAAGAACACAAATACTGTAGCAATGCAGTTTGAAAGTAGTAAAAGAAACTGTTTTGATTTAGCTCTTTGCCCTCCCACTGCAATTACTTCTTGCACTCCCCCACCTCAGGAGATAAAGACACTGTGAGGCTTTTTGTACTCTGTGACTGCTAGTGCTTGATTGACACAAGAAGATCATGTGACCCTCTCCCCAAAAAACAAAGGCAATGAATTAGCTCATAGACTACACTCATCTCAGTCTTAGACAACTCAATCCCTTCTCTTAGCCTCCCTTCCCTGGACCTACAACATATTCAGCAATGTATTTTAAAGGCAGTAAAAAATCAGTTTGGATCTTTGCCCTCATTGTCTGGGAATCCTAAGAAGTTAGATAATTAACACCACTGGCAGCATTATGTAAAGATACAAACATACAGCACTGTTCAAATAGTTGGAAACTTCCCCTGAAAACACTAGAAAAAGAGGCTACAAACATGATAGTATCATCTTTATTGCAAAGGTAGAAAATCTAACCTGGAATATGAGCAGCATCCTTGAACAAGTTTGAATATCTTCAGTGCAGAACAGTGGCTAAAACCATATGTATGAGAATTGTCTGTGAGCATTGAAGAGGTGGGAATCCAACAGTAGCCTCATGTTGTTTGAGGGTAGGTAGGAACCAAACACAACAAAAATATTGAAGTGCAAAGTCCAGTGTAAAACTCAGGTGTGAAAATAGTCCAGAGCTTCAAAGGCAATACCCTTCAAATCCGGGAGACCGCTTTCTGATTACTGGAATATGAGAGATTTTCTAATTACTCTTATTTCGGTGCCTAAATATAAGAGTGTAAAGATGTAGTGATGGAATCATAGAAAGAAAGAAGAAACTGAGTTAAAAAATATAAAAATGCATTCATGCACAGTTCACCATTACAGTCTGAAAGTGTATCATATGTCACAAGCTGTGCTCCTTATGTATACACTGTATATTCACATATTAACATGTAAGCTGTGCTGCAGAATGGATATTTTTGAATGCTATATGTTAATATGTCTTAGATTAATTAGCACAGTAACCAGTGGGCTAGATGAGTGGTGAGTGGCCACAAAATGTCACCCTCTATCATGGATGTGTTTGGAAAACAATAAAGTTGTAAGAAATTGGACCTATAATGAATGTGCACCCAATTGTTGCATTCTGATGTGATGTATGTTGATTGGATGAGCCAAGACCAAGTGATGTATTGCTTCAGGTGAAGAACTGAGGGTATTCTAAACTCCCTCTTGTGTTTCCAAAAAGGATAACCCAATAATTTAGTATAAACATCTGGTACAGTACAAAATGAATTGCTTTAGTTGCTTAGTGTTTATAAACAGATTGGACTCCAAAGCGATCAACATGACAAGTAAAATATACTGTTCAGTGAAATTACAATATTTTCTTAATTTGCATTTTAGCATATATACAAGTTCAAATACAGTACTAATCCTGAACAAATGTAGAATCCCCCTTTCCTCACTTAGATACTCTTTACGCACAAGTTATATTCCTACTGTACCACAATAGATCCAGCAAAAGCACCACCAAGGTATGTAAGAAAGCAATTCCTTAAGTCATTCACAAAGAGCTTCATTTATTTAAAATGTGCATCTTGTAGCTACAGTAGTTGGATGGCTCAAAAATGATACAGTATTTCAGATTTCTGCAGTTAAGGCTGGGTGGGCTCCAATAGTCAGTTAACATGGTGTGTATCTGAAAAAGTCAAGTGTTTTGAAATGCTTTGTGACATGGTGACAAAAAAGGATGATGCCTTCAAAGCTGTTGCTTTTATTCCCTGAAGGTCATTGTTTATGTAGGACCTGCTGAGGAGCAAGAACTTCAATGTAGTTGTTTTCAGATTATTCTGTGCCTTGAATGAATCAGAATATCTTGCCTTTATAGAGTTTACCATTCATGCACAAGTAGTATAAACTGAATCCTATAGTGGAGGACTCTTTAAGTGATTGACCAAGGCAGTTGTCAGTTGAATTATCCCTTATTAGTTATTTACTGAGACTAACTAATATCCATTGAACTACTTTTGTTATTGTTTTTCTTATCTCCTGTGTTCGAATTCCATAGACAAATGGATTGAGAAAAGGAGGCACTGTAAAAACTGTTATTGAAATGAAGAATTGCATAAAATGTGGAATTATCCCACCCACCTGAGCTTGAAAAAATGTCAAGAAAGCACACATGAAATATACAAACAACAACAACAAATGATTTAAGCATGTGTTAAGGGCCTTGATCTTAATTCCTCTGGAAGCCCTTAGACACACTCTGAAAATATTCACGTAGGAATATACAATAACTATAGTTAGTAGGATGGCATGACTTAGTGCCACACATGTTTTCATAAATATTGTTAAAAGAAGCATTTACACAGACCAGTCTTAGAAAGGACATGGAATCACAATAGACATATGGCATAATGTTGCCACATATAGGAAGTCCTAGGTTTAGAAAAATAAGTGACATGACAATGCAAAATGAATAGAGCCATGGAAGCATTAGAAGTGTGCACACTCTAACATTTGTCATAATGCTGGCATACCTTAAAGGGTTACAGATGGACATATATCGATCATATGCCATCAGTGCCAGGAAGAAGACTTCATTATAGCCAAATGTATGTGTGAAAAATATTTGAATTAAACAACCAGTGTGGGAAATAGTTTCAGCTTCAGACATCATATCAGTCAAGAGCTTTGGAAAGATTGCTGTGCCCCCATATAGTCCATTTAAACACAAATTGCAAATGAAGATATACATTGGTTCATGGAGGTTTTGATGAAGGGCTATCACAATAATAAGTAACATGTTAGAAAAGGATATTGATAAATAAACTACAAGACAGCACACAAAATACAAATACTTATACTGATTAATTTCAGCAAGTGCAGTGAGTATTAAAGTATTACCACTTGAGACATTTTCCATTTTCTTACTTCACTGTTATCTGAAATGAAACTCTTTAAAATCAACCTGTAGGTAAAAACAGAATTTATTTTTTGAAAATGTGCAACAGTGCATGGCAGAATGTTTAAGTATGCTACCTGCTCTCATTCAATCTTGGAAACTGTCATTTGGAACACTTCAGTTAACCACCAACAATAAAAATAAACCAATGGCCAAGACATTAAATTAGTTTTAAACCATAAATTCATAAATATCAATAGATAACGTTATTACTTTACCTGATGATGCCCTTCCAGAGTAACCACTGAGGTCACCTCAGCATTAGTGTCAGATCATAAAAAGCTCCTAAAACCATATTCTTTCAGCATTATTACACAAAGCAATGTATGTTTAACAAACTAGAAGTGTTTGCATTTTATTGTCCAAACTCTGTGGGTAAATGCTGGCAAAAAAATAAACAGTTACACCTTCACTTTTTCTTAAAATCCATATTTGCCATTTGGATGCTTTTATTGAAAATGGTATAGTTTCCCAAATCAACTTGGAAATATTATTGCTACTGTAAGTACTTGAAAAGAACTGTTGTGTAATAAGAAACTGATTACAATATTCAGCATCCTGTACCTCTCTATTTGTCTTGCAGACCTCTGCAGACTGAGTGAAGCATCAGGCTTTAAAATGCATGTCTCTCTTGGGAACCTATTTATTTATTTATTAATGATGTTAGAATTACAATCCCTTGAGCCAGTGACTCTTTTACAAAGGCTCCTTATGAAGGTAATACACACTTACAGTACACAGTTTGAACATGGAAAACAAGACATTTATAGCAATTTACGAGTAGTGTAAATAAAGTCGTACAATAGTGCAGTTCCTATCCAAACTGAATAAGGGAGGATGAAGGCAGGAATGAGGTTCATTGTCAAAGTTGGTTTAAGTCAGGTGGGAAGGCGGGAAGGTGGGCAGAACCTAGAGGCAATTACAGTTGTGGATGGTGCAGAGGTGACTCTGAGTGAGGATTTGAATAGCCCAAGTCTGCTGTTATTTGAGATGGAGGCAGGGAGAGAGTTTATCAATGCAGGGCTCTACAGGCAAATGACCTCTGTGCCAGAGCATTCCTGACTCTGGGCACATGCAACAGTGCTTTAGAGGAGCTACAGGTGAAGGGTATCATGTGGGCAGGCTGGGTCACAGCTGATAGCCCAGGTGGGGCCAAACCAACCATAATTTGTTTGGCTAAGATGCAGAATTGGTACTGGAGTCTCTTGTCAGCAATGAACACATTTAACAGGGCATAAAGATTGCAGGTGTGGATGAGCCTATCATAGTCTGTTAGGAGGTGGCAGGCTTTATTGAGGGATATTTTAACTTTTTAGAAGGCAGTGTTGGTGGCTAAGCCATAGACAATGAGCCCATAATCTATGAAGGAGAGGACTGAGGAGGTAATAGTGAGCCTAAGGACCTCAGGGGGGAGGCAGTCCTTGTGGCAGTAGAGCAGGCCAATGAGCAGGATGACTGAGGAACAAAGGAGGTGGATGTGGTCTTGGAAGGATAGTGACATGTTGAAGGTTATGCCAAGGTATTTGAGACTGTGAGCCTGTTCAATAGGGTGGAGGCCATCGGACATAATTAGGAGCTGTGAATCACGGGATCTACTCTGGTTGTGGGCAAGAGCATGGACTTCATCTTTTTATGGTTGAGGACAAGCCTGTGGTTGATGAACCATGCTTCAGCCATGCTGAAAGATTTTTGAAGGGTGTCTTATAGGGTGTGTGAGTCGGGGGGCCAAAAAGATGACTGCGCCATTGGTATAGAGAAGGACTCACTCGGGGCAGATGGACGGGAGGGCATTGAGGTAGAAACTAAAAAGAAAGGGACCCAGGATAGAGGCTTGAGAAATGCCTGAGTGAACAGGGTGGTAGTATGAGGCAGTGTTATTTATTTTGACACATTGGGAGTGGGAGGAGAGGTGACATGAACCAGGAGATGACACGAGGGGAGATGCCAAGGTGGACATGGGTGGACAGGAGGAGAGGGTGGCTAACAGTGTCAAAAGCCTTCAACACATCAATAAAGACTGCCCTTGCCATGTGCCCTCTGTTGAGTGCAGAGTGAAGATAACTAGAGAATTCCAGGAGGGCTGTAGTAGAGCTATGGCCAAGGTTGAATCCATGCTATTCAATGCAAAGGAGGTTGTGGGAGGCAAGATATTCAGAGCGCTGGTCTGCCACTATTTTTTCTAGGGCTTTGTAGAGACGGGGAAATATTGAGATTGGGCAGTAGTTCCCTGCAATGGTTTGATCACCACCCTTGTGTAAGGGGGTGATGACCACCATCTTCCAAATGGAGGGGAACTGGCCAAGGCAGAGGGAGTGGTTAATGAGGTTAGTAAGGGGGGACAGCAGTACATCAAGAACCTGGCAGAGCAGTTTATGATCAAGTGATTTGCTACTGTGGCTGGGACCATTAAGAACTTTCAGAAGGTAGGGTTTAGCCTCCTCTGCTGAGAAAGTATGGAAGTAGAATGGGTGTGTGTGTGAAGGAGGTGGGTGGTGAGCTTGGAGCAAGGTCAAAGAAGTTGGGGGAGCACTGAGCTAAGGTCAGAGAAGGTAGAATTGAGGGTATTGGCGATGCACTGAGGGTCAGTGGAGATGGTGTCATTGATATTGAGCTGAGATGGGGGTTGGGAATGGGTTTTGCCATTGAGTTCCTTAATATTGTCCCAAAATGTGCAGGCAGAGCCCCAGGAGGAGTTAAGGGTGGTCTTGTAGTAGCTAGCTTTCACCTTACAGATGGCCCAGGTGTATTTATTACGGGCCTCTCGATAGAGTTGCCTGTCGGAGGGCTTACAAGAGTCGATGGCTCTGTGCCAGAGGAAGTCCCACTGGTGCAATTGGTTTAGTAGGGGCTGAGAGATCCAGGGGGTGTTGGTGTTTTTAATTGTGTGCTTGGCGAGGGGATGAACAAGTCACAGGCTGCATTAAAGCAGAGGATGAAGTAGAAGAGAGCTGCATCCATATCAGGGGCTAGGTTAATTGGGGTCCAATCACAGTGGGAAAGGTAGGTTTTTAGCTGCTGTAGTTTGCTCAGTTTAAGGTGACACAGGCGGGAGGTGCTGGAAGGCAGCTTTGGGCTAATCTAGACTAGGAGCAGATTACAGGGGAGCGATTTCTAAGGGCATTGGGAAGGACAGTGGTGTCAGATATTTTTTGGAGGTGGTTGGAGAAGATGATGTCAAGGAGAGAGGTGGAGCCATTAGAGGAGTTTGTTCTGGTGGGGTTGCTGATGAGTTGGGTGAGGTCCAGGGCAGTGACAGCATCTATTTGCTGGGTGGCAGTGCTAGAGAGCCAGTTAATATTGAGATCCCCCAGTGTAATTTGTTCAGCTTTGGGAGGGGGGTGGGAGTTGGGCGAGGTGGTCAAGCAGCAATTGAAGGGCTAGTTTCTGGTTGTGTGGGGGAATGTAAGCTGTGGCGATAAAAAAGGTGCCCTATAGGAGCCAGGGAGGACTTTGTTAGTAAGGGTTTGGGCACCATGGGCTAGTTGTGGGACAGGGAGGGCACAATCACGGAGGGAGTCAGTGAGGTACAGGGTGCAACCACCCCCCCTGTTTCGCTACCCTATCATCACGAAACAGGGTAAGGCCAGGGAGGGTGACAAAGGAGTCAGGGTGGATTCTGAGAGCCATGTCTTGACAATGACCAGGATGCCAGGCTGGTGTTGGGCAATCCATCCCTGGAGTGCATCCAGTTATTTTACAAGGCTGAAAATGTTCATAGTGGCAATAGTGGCAATAGCCAGTGCTGTCATCTGCACTATGGCATCAGTGGGGGTGCTGCACAATTATAGAATAGATCCTTCAGATAAGGCATTTGCTTGAGGTCCTTTTGTGTCACTTGCAATACTAATTCAATGAAACATTTCACATAAAATGTTTTTCCTGGCAGCTATTCATTGGGGATCTTGTTAGTGTGTTTTGTCATACAAATAGATCTTTGGTACATGCATACTGAAATGTGTGAGCACTGTTGTTTTTGTTTGAATGAGCTATTCATTGGTCCCCTAGAAATGATTGTTACTTTAATCCATCAGGAGCTCTAATTCTAGCTTCTGAAAGTGTAAATATCAAACCTGCTTGCTAGTCAAAAAAGCACTCCTAGGACTAATGCCGCCCGGGACAGTGACATTGCTTACCCCCTCTTGACCCACTAAGATCACAAAATCAGCTGCCCACCAGTCTCTTCTAGACCCTAGGTGCTGGACATCACAAGTCCAGTGTTCCATCACCTACAGAGCTCCTCAATGGTTCAATTTGCTAGACTATGAAGTCTCAACACTGCAAAAATTGGGTGCCTTCAAGACCAAGCTAAAACTAACCCTTGCGGCTAACAGTTCCTGTGACTGCTTCACTTGATATCTGCCCCTTGCATCCCTAGGGCCTGCCTAGTACTTTCTAGTGACCTTGATGCCTCATCCTGTCCTTGGTTCTCTTTACACTCAACTCTCAATACCTCCCCTTCCTTTTCATAGTAAGCCCGCTTTTCCCCTCTCCCTCCCATCCCAGCCTTAAAGTATGTACGCTTGTCTTTACACTGTCTGCACCTCCCCTTACCTCTTTCTCTTATACACTTCCCTATCCTACCTCCCCTCTCTAGCCTCTCTCACCCACTATTTATTGTATACTTTTTACTTGAGAATCCAACACTGTTATCAATTCCAGGTAGTTTTCTTATGCCATTACTGCTAGTTATCATAATCTAAATTGTATTTATCCTCTCATGTATTTATCAATGCATAATTGTTATACTGTTGATTTTTGTCATGTCACTTTACAGTAATATTTCTGTGTCTGTATGTTACCCTCCCACCACTGGTGTGGAATCTTTGTAAATGAGTGCCTGTGCTCAAAGGTGTTAATCCGAGATCAAAATAAATAAATAAAAATACCCTGAAAGTGTCAGCTATTCTCAGTTGGTAGCATTCTCACCTCTGAGTCATAGCCAGTTATAGAATATGTCCTTCAAATAAGGCATTTGCTTGAGGTCCTTTTATTGTCACCTTAATGTTAATAAGTGAGGCTGGCTACCAGCAAGACAAATCACAACTGTCACCAGCATAAACTAATTGTTATGCTATTTAACAAGCATTTGTCAATACTGAACGTTTACTTGCAGGTATTTGCAGTGGTGTTTGGCATGTATGGTGCTTTACCCTAATGCCCTGTGTGATTGCTGGTGTTTGCATAATAAATTGCAGCGTGGCCTTTTTGTTACCCCCATTGTGCGCTACATAGGCGGAAACATGTTTTGGGCAGGATGTGAAAAATGACAGCTGTACTGCTCATAACGAAGTGTGGTAAAACGCCAATGTTGAAAATCTGGAGTGGAAATATTGAAAATTCCAAACCTACAAGTGTGCGTGGGAACTGTGCAACGCACGCTCATAAAACAGTCATTTTTAAGAATTTATTCACCAATTTTCAACATTGCCATTTTAAAACCTCTGCCAATGAACAGTGCCACTGTGATTTTCTTACTGTGTCCCATACATAGATTTCGCACACCAACTGCGCTGTTGTGTACCACATGGGGAGAAAGATGTTTTGGGCAGGATGTGAAAAATGGCAGCTGTACTGCTCATATGGAGTTGTGGTAAAATGGCAATGTTGAAAATCTGGAGTGAAAATATTGGAAATTCACGAACTTATGAGCGTGCGTAGGAACTGCACAACACACGCTCATAAAACAGTTATTTGTAGGAATATTTTAGCCAAATTTTCAACATAGCCATTTTAAGATCTCTGCTCATGAACAGTGACACTGTGATTTTCTTAATGTGCCCCATACACTGAGTTCGCACACCGACTGTGCCATTGTGTGCCACATGGGCGGAAACTCATTTTGGGCAAGATGTGAAAAATCACAGCTGCAGTGCTCATAAGGAGGTGTGGTAAAATGGCAATGTTGAAAATCTGGAGTGAAAATATTGAAAATTCATGAACTTACGAGCGTGCGTAGGAACTGTACAACACACACTCGTAAAACAGTTATTTGTAGGAATTTTTTTGCCAAATTTTCAACATAGCCATTTTAAGATCTCTGCTCATGAACAGTGACACTCTGATTTTCTTAATGCATCCCATACACTGAGTTCGCACACCAACTGTGCCATTGTGCGCTACATGGGTGGAAACACGTTTTGGGTGAGATGTGAAAAATGCAGCTGTACAACTCATAAGAAGGTGTGATAAAATGGCAATGTTGAAAATGTGGAGTGAAAATATTGAAAATTCGTGAACTTACGAGCCTGCATAGGAACTGCGCAATGCACGCTCATAAAACAGTCATTTTTTGGAATTTTTGCACCACATTTTCAACATGGGGTTTTTGGGACCCCCTTCTCATGAATGAAGTCACTGTCATGTTATTATTTGAGGCAGAAGGGTGATTTCATGCAGTGGCTGCACAGTGCCTGCGAAATCACCCTTTGAGCCTGAATAATGCCATGACAGTGACATCATTCATGAGAAGGGGTCCCAAAAACCCCATGTTGAAAATTTGGTACAAAAATTCCAAAAAATGCCTGAAATATGCAATAAAGTTGAACACCCCCTATCTAGCCCATTATACAGCTTACCGGCATTTCCTCAGTTCGTAGTCGGCTTTGAAGAGTGCAGACGTGTTCCCGGTCCACCGAAGATTGTCGCGCTGGAGTCTGGAGGTAAGTA
Source organism: Neoceratodus forsteri (assembly GCA_016271365.2). Taxonomy (NCBI): domain Eukaryota; kingdom Metazoa; phylum Chordata; order Ceratodontiformes; family Ceratodontidae; genus Neoceratodus; species Neoceratodus forsteri. Next base: position 1,358,474,542 of record CM057459.1, read on the forward strand.
TGGGGTGGGGGGTGGGGAGGCTGGGTGCGCAGTGGGTGGGTGCGGGTTGTGGGAGGGGGCGGGAGACTCGCCGTGGGACAGTTTTATTTTACAGGTTTAAAAAAAGACAACGTGGGATGTTTGCCATGCTGGGGTGGGCTCCCAGTGTGGCAGGAGATGTGGGGAGCCAAGGAGCCAACAGGGATTGGGCACCCAGTCGGCCAAAACAAGCGTGAACGTTTGCCACGTTGGGGTGGGCTCCCAGCGTGGCAGCAGGATGGCTTGAGGCGTGGAGCCGACTGGAATTGGGCACCCCGTCAGCAACACGTTTGCACACTGGGGTAGGCTCAGTGTGACACTAAAGCTTTGGGGGGGCGCCGACGCACGCGGGGAGCGCAGGATGCAAGGGAGGATGGCAGCGGTGCTCAGTATGGCAGCGGTGCTTTCCTTTGAAGCAGAGGAACACCGCTGCCATACTGAGCTCCTGCACCCATTCGTGCAGGACCGCCATGTCTGCTCAAAGGAGCAGTGCATTGGATGGGAGGGCACACCTCCAAGTGTGCTACTCTCCAAAACATTCCTTATTAATGCATGCATTTGGCAAGCACCTATTTTTTTATATCAATCCATTCTTTGATGCTATGGGTACTTCGATGAAAACAGGAACCTAATCACAGCACAATTCCTTTGTAGATGAGTCTGATTCTGAACCTGATGTTCTACAGAAATGCTTTACAGCATTCTTTTTGTCTATCTGCATAACCCAGTTCTATGTGATAATGGTGATTGCAGAATCGTGATTGCTGTTAGGGTGAGTGTACATTGCTGAATATGAAAACGGCAATGTACACTCATACCAAATACAACAGCAGACACATATCTTTATGTATGTGCCCCTGCCCCCCGCTTCCTTCTAATTAAATATTCTCAACTCCACGTGGGTGCATGTCAGGGAGGGGATGACACTTGTAAAAAAAAAAAAACAGCACTGCCGACCACAACACTATAGGAACATCCACAGCACTGAACCCAGCACCTTCCCCACCATAGCCAGCCACCCTCACCACCACGCCTCATGGCTAGCTTAGCAGCCTTCCACTGCAGTACCTCCCACATATATTCCCTCCTCTTCTGTTCCCCACAGTGGTTCCCATCACCTTCCTTTTCACCCATCCCTACCATTTCAGGGTAGCTCACAACCGAAGTGCAGAGACTGAGTCACTCATATATGAGTCGCTCAATCTCAGTCACCCTTTTCACTAGGTACTGTGTAACCCACCTATTGTCATAGGAGTTTCAGGTTAACCTGTGAATTATCTACTAAAATAATTTTTGCACTAAAAGAGTTAATATTTTAGCCCATTTCTATGTGTCAGATATGTATCCTGCTATTTAAATTTGTCTGCCTTTGCAATAAAGTGCTCATTGGGGCTATGCACATTATCTATGCCTATTGGCTCAGCATTTTCTCAAGTATTTCATCCGCTAGTTCATGGATTATAAAAGAGACAACAGTCTCATCAAAGTGTGAGCATTCAGGTTCCAGAAATGTTGCACTAGTGTTTCTTGCATCAAAGACCATGAAGCTTGGGTACCTGTGACCAGCTTGCAGGCTCAGGGCAGTGACAGAATCTGGGTTTCTGAGTGGCACAGGCTCCCTCTGGTGTGGGTCTCTGGGGGCTGAGACACCACCCAGGGTCTGGTATGCAGGACAGCATAGACCAATTGGTGGCTGGAGGTGCAACCTCAAGATTTAGCCTTGGTTTTCCTCAAGTAACTTGCCCTGAGTCATTTGTGTTTCTGAGAGGGAAACAGTGTTTAACTAAATGCTAACTGAATAAGGAAGCTAGAGATAAAGCTAAATAAATTATTCTCTGGTATCCATGATGGATCAGAATATATATATATATATATATATATATATATATATATAAATAGATAGATAGATATATATAACATGGCGCTGCATGAAACCTATCCTTTGGCCAACCAAGGGTGGCTCCCACTGTCCCCAGTCCCAAGGAAAGGACAACATGATTGCTTCCCTAATAGTAAAAGGAGTGTCCCAGAATTTCCAAGAAGAGAGTGAGTCCTCCCCAAGAGAGGCACACTGTGCCATAGTCAGAGCAGTTCCACTGGGGTGGTGCAGAGACTTTTATAGATGCTGCCTTAAGAAGTCAGACCAAGCAAGGCAGGCAAGGAGTGGCTCCTGACAAGACGCTCTATCTCCATATCTCTAGATATGAGAGTCCACATTTAGGTTACTGCTTGCTCCTCCTCTGTCCTGGGCAGGTGGTAGAGGAAGGTGGTTGTTACAACATGGGACTGCTCCTCCTGGATGTTATGTTGCAAATGGCTATGGAAAGTCTACAACTTGGTGACCATGCAAACTGTCCATGTTCTGTAAGGGCCAAGGAGTACTGCTTTAAAAAGAGTTCAGTTTGTAGTGCTCTGTTTGACCTTTTTGACCATAGGGAAAGTTTTAACACAGTAACAAAGCCCAAGACTCTGTCCATTTCAAAATGAGGCCACCAAATTCTATATTTGGACCCCTGGCAGTCCTATTTAAGACCTCATTGGAAACAGGAGTGGTTCTAAAGGACTGGAGGAGGGTGAATGTAGTCTTACTACATAAAAGTGGTATCAGGGAAGAAGTTGGCAATCATAGGCCAGTTAGCCTGACATCGGTGGTGGGAAAATTAATGGAATCACTGCTGAAGAAAAATATTGTGGATTATCTTTCACAGTGAGGAGGTCATGTCAAATGAATCTGATAGATTTCATTGACTGGGTGACCAAGGAACTAGATCAGGGTGGAGTGATGGAAATAGCCTACTCAAATTTCAGTAAAGCTTTTGACACCTTTCCACATAGGAAACAGGTAAGGAAATTGGGTAGCTTGTGGTTGGGTCCAAAGGGGATTGACTGGGTAGTAAATTGGGTAGGGGATAGGTGGTAGATGTTGGTAAATGGCATTAAATCTGAGGAAAGGAAGGTGACCAATGGGGTGTCTCAGGGATCAGTACTGGGACCAGTCCTCTTTAATGTCTTTATAAGTGACATTGCAGAGGAGCTAGAAGGGAAGGGAAGGTCTGCCTCTTTATGGATGACACCAAAATCTGCAATAGGGTGGACACTCCAGAGGGGGTGGAAAGGATGAGCAGTGGCATGAGAAAACATAATGAGCAGTCAAGGGTATGGTAGCTGGGTTTCAATGTAAAAAAAAGTGCAAAATAATACACATGGGGCATAGGAACTCTGGGCAGAGAGCAAAATGCATGGGGTGGTAGCGATGACCACCAAACAGGAAATACTCCTGTGGGCAATCATATTGGATAACCAAATGGTGGCCAGGCCCTGCAACAATGCAGTTGGAATGGCTAGTGGGATGCTGGGGTGCAGAGGGAGGGGGTATCACTAGCAGAAAGAGGGAGGAGGTGTTGCATCTGTATAGATCACCGGTAAGACCACACCTATAGTACTATGTCCAGGTCTGGAGATCACGTTTCTGGAATGATGTACACAGAACGAAAGTGGTCCAGAGGAGGGCAACTAAAATGATGCAGGGTCTGCATCAGAAGTCATATGAAGGGAGGCTTAAAGGACACTGCCAACACCTTTAGACCTCGAAAGGTCCTTAGGTGAAAAAACATGATTGCATTCTGCAGAATGTGCTGATATGGCTGGTAGTTTAATTCTGACTTTCTTTTCTTTTTAACAGTAAATAATGGACTGCCCACCATACTTGAGTTACAATACCAAAACATGTTTGTTTGCAGGTCTTAGTCAACTCCCACTGCATCATTCCTGGACTTGGGTACACCCCCAACACAGTCTAGCTACTCAAGATGCAGTGGGAGCAGAGGAGGCTATTGCATCATGAGTCGCTGCACTGTTTGGAGGTGTTCCTATTGTTCAGGAAGTGAGCAGTAAGAGAGGATCAAGGATTTGAAACAAAACAAGGTTAGATATATTTACACAATTACCATGCATTTCAGTTCTACTAAGAAAGGAGGCAGATTAAACCACCAATGACATCAGTGAATTTTAGAGAGAAGTTAAGCAATCATAAAATGTGGGTTGTGAATACATTGGCAGTGTCCCTTTAAGGCCCTGAATCTGTACACGCTGGCAGAAAGAAGGTAGAGGGGTATATGATAGAGACCTATAAGTACCTAAAGGGGGTAAATAATGTATAGGAGGGAAGTATTTTTCAGAAAAAAGTGCTCAAGAACATAGGGGACATGCTATGAAACTGGAGGGGGCAAATTCAGGAGAGATGTGAAGAAGTACTTCTTCACAGAGCGAGTTTTGGATTTCAGGAACAGCCTTCCAATGGACATGATAGGGGAACAGTGATGGGGTTCATGAATGCATTGGATGGGCATGAGGAAAGCTTAGGGAAAGGGAAGAGTGGGGAATAACAGACTGGAGATCAGGTAGACTCCTTGGTGATATGGTAAGCAGGGAAAATGGGCAGACTAGGTGGGCAAAGCGATTCTTATCTACAGGCAGATTCTATATGTCTATGTTTTGGGGTATAAGTGGAAATGATGAAACACACCTTGTTCCCCTCAGATCTTGAGCCAACTGACATGCTTCTTTGGGGTACTTTACTGATTCTGCTGGCACTCTCCATGCAGAAAGCATCTGTGGAGAAATTTCAGAGAAAACCTTTTTGGGGCCCTTGAGGAGGTCACCCAAGTGATGAGATACTCAAAATTGGCCACAGCCTGTTTACCCAAGTGAGGTTCCTGACTGGGCTCCTTTGCTACTGTATGACCTTTTGGACCAAGGGTCAAGACTGCTACAATGCCTCAACCCATGCCAGTTATCTTGCTGAAATTCATCTTCTTAGGATGGTTTCTGCTCTGCTGTCTTGTGAGAAAATATGGTATCCAGATGCCCTGGGTGCCAAAAGGCTTATATTTGGGCAGCCAGGACAACAAGTCAGAGCAAGGACCCACATAGGTTCCTGAAGATATGGTGGTGAGTTGGGCTGGTGCCCCATCAGCCCTCAGGAGGTTGTTAGACTTAACATTAGGACAATTTGCTGCCTCATTATAAAACAACCTCTAGGTAAACACTGGAGTGCCTGTTGCTAAAAACTGAGGTTGTAATTGAACCAGATTGTAGACATGAGGAACCTGACCATAAAGGATCCCTAGGCTTTAATCTTGTGGCAGAATATATCAAGTGGAGTTGGTCCAAATTAAATGTGAAATCAGTTAAGTTATTTAGGAATAACCAGTCTACTTTAAACTTTCCTACTAATACAATTTCATGACTATGTCTAACAACAAAATAAAAAAATCATAAAGGGCATAACAAATAATTCCATCACCATTTAGTGGGAGACAGCAACCCATTTAGATTAATAATTTGCTAAGCCGAAGTTTATTTTAAATGGCAGCGCTTGAGTCCCTGATATTTCAAAGTTCAGTTCAATTCATCATCCCCTAGGGGAATAGTTCTTGCCTCACCCCTCCTTTCTCCCCTCTACCCCTGGATAGGCCGTCCTCTCCTTCCCAGCTGGGTCCTGCTCCAGGGTCCTCCTCTGTCCTCTCTTTCTCTACCAGTTCCCATACACTTGCAGGGTTCTCAGCATCCTGATGGGGCATAGACTTTGTCTCTACCCTCTTCTCCCCCTTCCCCCCTTCTCCTTATCTGCCAGGTGCTACCGCTGCTCTATCTTTTCCTTCCCAACTGGGTCCTGCCCCCTTGCAGAGTTCCCTGCATCCTGAAGGGGGTTTGCTCTGGCCTTCACCCCTCTTTTCCCTCCTCCCCCCTTCACCCTTCCTGCCTGTCTCCTCCCCTAGAAGGGTTCTCTGCATCCTGAGGGTGACAAGTCCCTGGCCTGCCCTCTCATCTCTTCCACCCCTTACTCCTCACCCTCTCCTCTCTCCTCACCCTCTCCTCACCTGTGTTTAAATATTTTTTGATAGCACTTAGTAATCCTTTAGATCTAATTGCACAGCATCCAATGTACAAGGCAACCATGACTGAGTAGTTTAAAAAGGGCAACTCAATCACGACGCTTGTGCACAGGGCTACCTGGCAGGGGGGTGATCAGATAGGAGATCAGTGAATATAGTGATGGGATATTGCTCTGCATAAACGCGTGCAGTGGGGGAAGGAACATGCAGTGCGAAGAGAGGGAGGGTTTGTGGGGTGTAGTGTGGCGGTGGGCTGCTGAGCTGGCCATGTGGTGTGGTGGGTTGGTAGCAGGCTGGGGTTGGGAAGCTACCAGATTCAGTTCTAAGTGCACTTGTAGTTTTTGCGCCGGATCGGGTTTTATTTTTATTTTACTTTTGCACTCCCCCCAACATACTCCCCCCTGGAGATGAGAATCCTTAAGTAGGGAGTTGTAGGGGGGTGAGGCCCCCTTTGAGGGTGCGGGGGGCACAGCCTCCTGCATAAATATAAGAAATCTTCATCTCGGACACCCTTTTGCTGTTCGCTGCGAGTCTACATTGCTGAAATTCATTTTCGGTGATGTAGACTCACCCAAACAGCAATCGCTATTCCACGATCGCTGTTATATGGAACCAATTGCACTTACTACTCCTTGTATCTACCCTGATACTTCTTGTTCTCCACTGTCTTTTCCTTACAGGCTACATCTGGGTTGCTACTTATATGTTATTTCTACATATTGTTCTGTTAAACCCGGTATGTCTCACTCATTGTTTCGACTTTTACTTTGTTAACTATTGCCTTCTTTTATATGATAATGACTGCTGTCTAGTATTGAGATACGTTGTATTAGCTCCTCTCTTTTGTATTTGCATTGCACAATATGTATTTTATATTACTATGTTTTGCTTGTCGCCAACATTATGTACCCCTCCCCTGAAGACACTTCGGGAAATGAGCTGTTCACAGCTCATGTTGTCTTTCCTGGCAAAACATTTTCAGATAAATAAAAATAATAAATAATTTATTTATGTTTAACACCTCCCCTCTTTTGTTGTGATCTCTACTCCAAATTTGGAAATTTGGAACTAATAAATCGGCATCCACAGTTTTTTCTGTTTGGCCAAGTTTCAGAAATAATTATGAAGTCTGGTCTATTCTCTAGAACTCATTCTTTTATATCATCACATTTGGGAGTTATACTTCTAGCTCTGTTCTGGTTCTACTTCTGGTTTCATCTTGAGCCTTACTACTATTACATCCTGAGTACTGCAATGAGCCATTTCCTGTCCTTCTTTCGTTGTGTGTATCATTTTTTTTAATTCCTTGGTAAATGGATAAGGCCCACTGGGCACAATGTCTGTTGTCAGGGGTGGTCTGGAAGCACTGGAAAGGTTAAGTGACTTGTTTAGGGTCACACAGTATGCAAGTAGAGGCCATAGGAATCAAATCTAGGTGTGCTGGATGAACCAAGCTCATTTGCAGCTTGTTACTCTAACATCTAGGCTACACTGCTATCCCCTAAATTAATGATTCATTTTTTACAAAATCTTTTTGAATATTCAGTAATGCTTAAATATACATTCACTTCCAGCAAAAGAGTTCTGGACCTGAGAGGAGGGCTCTATGTTTCCATAGTGCATAATATGCAAAGGCGGCTCTTAGCACAGCACAGAAATGGCCACTGCTTGTGAAATAATCTATGAATTTCAGGGTACGATATTCATACAGGCAGAATGCCTGGTCTGTCACACACTGCTAGTATGAAACTGGAGCTTTATTAGTGATGTGCAAAGTGCATACGTGGGCTGCTACCACTGCCGCTTGCTTGCAACAGACTCACAGGAACAAAGGCAGAAAACACATCCCAAACAAGACAGTGCCTTTCCTTCTGGGAACTGTACTTCATATCTAGCACACTAATGAACATGCATGGCATACAAGGCACTATGGGGCCATTTGTATGGCAATATGTGACCATTATCAGCTGAGATTATAATGGCGACGAATAAAAAAAAAATATCACTGTCATTTGGTCAAAAAATAAAACAATTTCAGATTCAAATGACTTTGCCACAAGCTTATGAGCTATGGACTAGTCTGTTATTGACAAATGTTCCAGGATTGAGTTTGCTCTTGATCCCATGAAAAATGTAATAATTTAAGGGAGGCAGACAGCCTTGGTTTAGTCCTCAGCTAGTTACTGTAAATGTAATGGGAAAAGGGATAAGATTTATAAATCCTACCATAAACTGAAGACACCAGGGGCCCAATATTCAAACGTTTGAGTGGGCGTTAACTGGTGTTTGCCCGTGCAAATGAGATTTTGTGCTGGAGCCCAATATTGAAAAGGTTCTGTTGCACCAGCAAACAGGAGTAGTGCCCACAGAAAGCAAAAAGGAGGGTATGCAAATGGTGGGGCGGGGACAGAAATATCAGCAAAAGTTAATACTCAACAGATTTGCATGGCACAAAAGGGTTTTGCACGATCCTTTTTTGCTGTGCAAAAACCACCAAAGAAAACCTCCTTTTACTCTGAGTAAACTGCTGCCAGAGGTAATGCAGCTCATTAGCTAGCTGGCGCTGGGTGAACATAGCCTCCCTTGTGATCCATAGCATCTCCCCTGATCACCAGCCCTTAAGTTATAAAAAAATCCCTGGTGAAAGTTGTCCCCTTCTCTGATTACTGGTCCCTAAGGTAAAACAATCTCTGGTGTTGGTGGTCGCCACTACCCTGATTGCCAGCCCCTAAGGGAAAACAACTATCCCTGATGCTAGTGGTCACCTCTCCCTATGAACGCTAGCCTGTACTGTTCAAATCACATCCCTGGTGCTAGTGGTCTCCCCTCCCTCTGATTGCTAGTCCATAATATATAAAATCAAGTCCCTGGTGCTAATGATTTCCCCCACAATCTCCAGTCCATAATGTATAAAATAAAATGGTGCTAGTGGTCCCTCCCTAGGTGCCAGCCCTTAGTACCACTGACAAGCTTCTCTGGCAGACACTGGTCCCCCCCAGCACTGATCCACAATACTGACCCTCACAATTACCAAATCAATGGCATCTAGTGGATCCTCCACTGCAGCACTAAGCAGCCACCCCCCATAACCTTATCAGTGACCTCTGTGACATGGTGCAAATAGTGACTGATGAAGTTATCTTCACTCTTCCTCAGCTGGCCACCATATGTCCAGGCAAGGAATGCTCCCCTTATTTCTAGGACAGTGTGATGGACTGGTGATCAGAGGGGGGACCACTAACACCTGAGATGTGTTTTGAACAGTATGGGCTAGTGACAGGAGGGAGGGGGGCCACTAGTACCAGGGAGTTGATGTTATACATTATGGACTCACGATCAGAGGGAAAGAGGATGACTAGCACCAGTAATGTAATTTGTGATTTGAACAGAATGAGCTAGCAATCAAAGGGAGCAGGGGACCATGAACATCTGGGATTGTTTTGCTACAAAATGGTCTGGTGATGGGAGGACACTAGCACTAGGGATAATTATAGATGTCATTTACAATGTGGGGGTGGTGCCACACTACATGCTTCTACTACCCATGCAAATGAACCCATAATGGCCATGCAAATGGCCCTTAGTGCCTTGCATGCTCATTGGGTTCATTTGCATTGGTAGCATTGAAAATTGTAGATACCACTCCAGCATTATCAGCTCTTGAGCCCAACTTCAGGGGCCATGTTGGGGAAGTGCTACTTGACTTAGTGCTCTACTGACATGGCCATATATTCAGTAAGATAGTGCCTATCCGAATATACCACCCTGGTACCCCTGGGCAATTGCAAAGTGCAGTGCAAACATTTGCACTCTGGTTTTTACCTTACTCAATATTGGGTCCTAGCACTTTTATTGGCATTTAAAACAAATTCTGGCTAGAGTATATAGGGCTGCAGGTGAGGAATTTGGGGTAGAAATATTGATAATTACTAAAGTTGGGAGCCTGTGTTCAGAAAATGTAACATAGGCTCATACATTTGTTGTTTTATAATATTTTTACACCAGATATTCAACATAACCTTGTTATGACCCTGACTCATGAATAAAAGCAAAGAAAATGTTCAACTGCTGGCCTAAAGGTGACTTCTTGCATGGAATTCAAAATGAAGTCAACCAATGAATGGCTCAGGAAATGGTGCTTTAAGCAATCTGTTTTGTGCATCACACACTGGGAAGATTTTCATGATAGGAACTCTCTATTCTGTTGGGATGACCTTCACCTCAGTAGGAGGGGGAGTACATTACTTGGCAGAAGATTAACATCGCATATCAACCAGCATTTAAGCTAGGTTATAGGGGGAAAATGGAAACAAAACCAAGTCTCTTACATTGGTTCAGACCCCTAAGAAACAAATCAACTGCAAAATACTTGCATTAAATGCAAGGTCATTAAATCTTCTTACAATAGCAGAACTTGAGGCCAAATGTGAAATGCTTGACATTGACCTTATTGCTGCTACTGAGACATGGTGGGATCCCAGATCATCCTGGATTAGAGACATATTGTGTTATAAACTATACCATAAAGGTAGGAAAGACAAAGCGGGAGGCTGGGTTTGTATCTACATTAAGCAGGATATTTCTTCTTATGAAATTAATGACTCATCCACTGAAAGCATATAGGTGAACATACAAACGAAAGGGCCATCACAGATCACTATAGGTAACTGTTATAGGCCTCCATCAGCAAAAATAGAGTATACTACTGAACCCCTACATGAAATCTCTGAGATATCTAACAACGGAGATGCTATTATATTAGGAGATTTCAACATGCCTAACATTAATTGGGAAACCTTATCTGGGTATAGTCAACATGAAAAACATCTTCTCACTACAATCATTGACCCAGGGCTAGACCAACTTATTAGCCATCCAACTAGAGGCAATAATATTCTAGACCTCTTAATAACAGACATTGGGAATAATATTTCTAATATACACATTATGGAACCTTAAGGGAACAGTGATAATTGTCCCATATTGTTTCATATAAACTGTAACACCAAATGCACATCAAATAAACAGTGTACACAAATTATGAAAAAGCTAATTTTAAAGAAATCAACAATAGTTTGACTAAAATAAACTGGGACATAATTCTGTCTCACCTCACAGTGGAGGATGCGTGGAACTTACTCAAAATAAAAAACATTCACAATCTAGAAAATGGTCACGTACTGACCACAAATAAATATAATTGTAAGGGGAAGGTTCCTATCTGGTTAAATAAATCTATAAAAACACAAAGAAGACTGAAGGGTACATTGTATAAAAACTTAGAACCTGTAACTCAGAAAATAGAGATATTGCATATTCCAAATATAAAACAGCAGCTTCTACACTTAAGTATCTGATCAGACAATCTAAAAGTAAATCCAAATTCAGGTTGGCCCACTCTAAGGAGTGTCATAAGTCCCTATTTTTCTATTTAAACAATAAAAGAGGTAAACAAAGACAAATTGGTCCCCTTACACAAAATAGCACTCAACTAACAACAGACATAGGTACAGCTAATCATTTTAATGAATACTTTTGCTCTGTATTTTCCAAAAAGGATAACCATAAGCATTGTAGTTACCTGAACAACAGATCTGATTTCACCAATTACATTACAAAAATGGATATACTCTAAGCAATAAAAAAGTTAAAAAAGACATCTAGCCCAGGCCCAGAAAACATTTCTTTCAAATTTCTCATTGAAACCGTTGAGTCAATTGCCTTGCCCTTATCAACAATATTCAACAAATCCCTAAATGAGAACTCAATCCCAGAGGACTGGCTACAGGCCACAGTTATTCCCATATTTAAAAAAGGAAATAGATTGAATGTCCAAAATTACAGACCAATTAGTCTTACATCCATCATCTGTAAATTAATGGAAATATTTATTAAATCTTACATAGAAAAATTAATAGCTACTCTCAAAATTCCTGACCCTCACAACATGGACTCAGGACTGGACACTCTCTTGCACAACAAATTTAATAACATTTTATAACCACATTTGTCAGGGCCTCGATAGTAATATCCCTATGGATGTAATCCTGTTTAACTATAGTCCAGCCTTCAACAAGGTTCCACATGATAATCTAACAGACAAACTTTCATCATTAGGTTTTTCACCTCATCTCACAAAAAGTGGCTTTCAAATAGATCCCAGAGGGTAAGAATAAATGTATCCTATCTAATCCAGGCTCAGTCACTAGTGGTATGCCCCATAGCTCTGTCCAGGGTCCCACATTGTTTAATATTTTCATTAGTGATATGCAAATTTGACCTAACAATACACTTTCCAAATTTGCTGATGACACCAGGTTGGGAGGAGAGTAGACTCGGTCAAAAGCTGTACTTTATTATTTCATTTTTTATTTTATTTATGTCGTTGGTAACCAGGTAGGTGCACTGATCCATTGGACCATTTTTGGACATGACCTGGGCCACAGATGTGGCTGCAAAATGACATAGATGATGCACAAAAATAGCAATAGCACAGAGTAACACATATAATACAATATATACAATATAATACAAGATTTGGTAACATACCTTCAGATGAGGTAATTAACATGTGATGGAGACAAAGCAGGTCTGCAAGCAAGGTTTCAGTGTTCAAGGTCTAAGATCCCTATTTGCTGTGACAGTGGGCAGTGGGCTAAATTAATAGGTGCATGGTAGTTTACATAGAGCATACAAGCTATACAAGCTGTCAGTGATCTAGGATAATTAGGTGCATAGAAGCTTAGACTTACTAGAGAAATATCAAAAAAGTGGATCAGTAGTACTGCAAAGAGGTAAGAACAGGTCAAGAGATGCTACCCTCTTGGACTTTGTTGATTCCCTTGAGGTACTTGAAAGTTTCTATCATGTCTCCCCTCTCCCTTCTTTCCTCAAGGGTATACATATTAAGCTCCTTTAGTCTCTCCTCATACGGCTTCTCTTGCAGACCCTGCACCATTTTAGTTGCCCTCCTCTGGACTGCCTCTATCCTGTCTATGTCCTTGCAGAGATAGGGTCTCCATAACTGGACACAGTATTCCAGATGGGGTCTCACCAACTGTCTGTACAGAGGGATAACAACTTCCTGTTTTCTGCTGCTGATGCCTCTCCCTATACATCCCAGTATACCCCCGGCCCTCCCTACTGCCTTCTCACATTGCTTGCTAACCTTAAGGTCATCTGATATGATTACCCCCAGGTTCCTTTCCTGTTTTGTTGTTGTTACTACCTCCCCACCCATTGTGTATTCTTCCCCTGGGTTCTTGTTTCCCAGGTGCATTATTTTGCACTTTTTTGCATTGAATCCAAGCTGCCATACGTCTGACCATTCCTACAACCTTGCCAAGTCCCTTTTCATCCTTTCCACGCCTCCTTGTGTATCAACCCTGTTGCAGATATTTGTATCATCTGCAAAAAGGCATACTTTTCCTTCCAGTCCCTCTGCAATGCCACTGATGAAGACATTAAAAAGGACTGGACCCAATACTGAACCCTGTGGTACCCCACTAGTAACCACCCTTTCTTTAGAGTGGACTCCATTTACAATTACCTTCTGTGTCCTGTTGTCCAGCCAATGTTTTACCCAGGCTACCACCCTGGGACCCACTCCCAGGCTGGTTAATTTGACTAATAATCTTTGTGTGGGACTGTGTCAAATGCCTTGCTAAAGTCTAGGTAGGCCACGTCCACAGCCCTCTCTAGTCTACTACTTTGGTCACCCAGTCAAAGAAATCTATTAGATCTGTCCTGACATGACCTTCCCACTGTGAACCCATGCTGCCTTAGATCCTGTGCTCCACTGACCTCTAGGTACTCAACTATTCTTTCCTTCAGAAGTGACTCCATCACTTTCCTACCACACAGGTCAGACTGACAGGTCTGTAGTTTCCTGCCTCTGTCTTGGTCCCTCTTTGTGAAGGGATTCACATCCGCCTTCCTCCAGTCCTCGGTACACCACCATCCTCCCATGATTTATTAAAAAGAGTAGCCAGTGGTTTCACTAGTTCCTTCCTTAATTCTTTTTAAATTCTGGGTGAATTCCATCAGGACCCATTGCTTTGTCCACCTTCAGTTTTAAGAGTTCTTGCAGAACCCTTTCTTCTGTGAAATGACTGGGATCGACCCCCTATCAAGAGTGCTTCTGTTAATTGGATTAGGTACTTCCCTCCTCTTTTGTGAATACTGAGCAGAAATATTCATTCAGTATTCCTGCTTTTCACTGTCCCCTACTGCTCACCCACCGTTCATTCTATTCAGCCTCACTATCCCTCCCTTTGTCTTTCTACGCTCGCTGATGTACCTATAAAAGGTTTTATCCCCTTATTAACTGAGTTGGCTATCTTTTCCTCAGTTTGGGCCTTTGCTATTCTGCCTTTCCTCCCTGCTTCTTTCTGCCTTAACTAGTACAGCTCTCTGTCCTGCTCCTTCTGTGTTTCCTTATACTTCTGGAATGCTATCTTTTTCTTCCTGATTTTCACAGCCACCTCTCTTGAGAACCATAGTGGCTTTTTCTTTCATTTTGATTTGTTTATTTGCTTCACACAAAGGCTTGTTGCCTCTGTGATGGCAGTTTTGATAATTCCCCATTGTTGCTCCACACCTACTTCTAGTCTGTTTGCTAGTACTTTTCTGAGGCACTCTCCCATCTTGGCAAAGTCAGCCCTCCCAAAGTCCAGTACCCTCACTTTTGTATGGCTTGACTCTGTAGCTGAGTTTAACGTGAACCACACTGTTTGATGGTCACTTGTCCCCAGATGGCAACCCACTTCTAGATCTGAGATCCTCTAACTGCCCCCGTTTGAGAGTATGAGGTCTAAGATTGCTCCCTCATGAGTGGGTTCCGAAACTAGCGGTCTAATGCCTGCCACCTGTAGGGCATCAAGAATGGCCCTGCTCTTGGATGTGGATGCAGCATGGGGTAATATCAAATTAAAACACTTGGCTCCTTTATATATAGGTGTCTGCTATCGTCCTCCAAATTGTGCAAACAATTTATATAATACTATGATAACCAAAGTAGAAATGGTAGGTGAACTAGGTGATTTGATTACAATGGGGGATTTTACTTTGGGTGAAATAGATTAGTCTAATAAACAGTTCAAAAGGTAATAAAATGCTACCAATATGTGAGACGCTATACTTGGTGCAATATGATAAAGAATATACATGGGGAAAGAAGATTTTGGACTTAGTAATGGGAACAGAATACTTGAGTATCAGGAATTGAAAATGTACTTCCCCACTTAGTAATAGTGACCATAACATTTCAATTTTTAACTTTCCTGTAACATAACAAAGTCAATTAGTAAAACTACTGTCTATACAGTAAGGCCAGCATTATGAAAATGTTGAGACAGTAAGAAATATTGATCGGTCAAGCACTTTGATGACTAAATCAGCTGAGGAAATGTGAAATTTCATCAAAGATACCATACTTGATACTTCTATTAAATATATCATGACTAAACTAAAATGCAAAAACCAAAAGAAGAGTCCAAAATGGCTGAATCATAAAATTAGAAAAAATGTTGAAAAAAAAAACAAAGAGCACATAAAAAAATATAAGAAAAACAAAACAATTTCTAACTGGGAAACATTCTGATCCATACAAAAAATAAATAAGAAAGAAATCAGAAAAAACAAGAGTTTTAAATATACGGTAAATTGGCAGCCAAAGCAAAGAAAGATAACGGTAAGAGTTTCTATTCTTACCAATCAATCATATTTATTTATAAAAAGTGCAATTCCATTGCTGATCAAAGCACGTGTACAAAGTAAAATCATTAATAACACAATAAATAGAATACATACAGCTAATAGCTAAAACAAATTCACTATAAAACAACATGCAAATCAGAGTCAGGAAAGCCATAGTAAAAACATAAGTTTTGAGAGCAGATTTAAAACTCTTAATGGACAGGCACTCTCTGATCCAACGAGGTAGAGAGTTCCACAGGATAGAGGCCACAAAAGCAAATAAATGGCACCCAAGGTCTTGAGTCAGACAATGGGAACTTCTAACAATCCCTTGTCGGAAGAGCAAACTGGACAAGAGTAGGGGAGAAGAGGATCTTGAAGAATTGTCCACCCTTGGAATAGCCTACCAACTGATGTTGTAGTAAGAGAGTCAAAGGAAGTTTTTAAAAGAAGACTGGATAATCTAATTCTATGTGGACCTAATTTGCATTATTACATTTATTAGAATACAAGCATATATGGGCAAGCAAGCCCTCTCACTTCTGATAACACCTAGTATGAAACTTAGTATGAATCTTTTGGGACACAAAAGCACGTTTTAGGCTGGAGTTGAAAAATGACAACTGTCACATTCATGATGTGCTGTAAAGAAATGACCACGTTGAACATTTGGGGTTAAAAATATTGAATATTGCTAAACTAAAAAGCCTGCATTTGCAGAATTCAACATAGCCTCATAACTTTAGATTTTTTTAATATTTTTAAACCAAGTTTAGAACATAACCTTCTTATGACTCTACCTCATAAACAAGGGCAGATCAATTATTTAACTCCTGCTCAAAAGGTGACTTCACTCAAGGACCACAAAATCATTTTTCAGGACAGATTTGCCTACTGTCAGTGCAATTGTTCGTTAGGTGGAGTCCCAAATTTGGGCCAAAAATATGTAAAAATGGCCAAGTTATGTAACTAAGTTTAAAACACCACTGAAATACATTGAACCGCATACCTGTTTCTTCAGTTTGCTGTCTGACTTTGAAGAATTAAGACATTCTGCAGTCCAGAGAGGATTATGGCATTGGATCCCTGATCAATAATTAAGGGCTTGGGGGTGGGATGCTGAGTGGGATGGTCAGGTGGTGGGAGTCTAACGGTAGCAGAAAGACATTGATGGACGGTGTTCTTTTTATAGGTATATAACAAAATGACAGATTCCTGGACTGGTGGATTGGGCACACCTCAAGCGTCACTATTATGATTCTTGAGGGGAGGGAGTGGGGTGGAAGGTGGGTTATTTAAAAAAAATAAAATATAAAAATAGGTTCACCCCCCCAAAAACAGGATTGGTGATCATGACACTGGGGGACTGTGCATCTGCAGTATCGCTGTTATGTTTCTGGGGGGGTGCTGAGAGGGAGGGTCAGGTGGAGGGGCAGAAAAATCTTTATCATGACAATGGGGGATTGGGCTCCACCAGGGTCACTCTTATGTTTCTGGGGGGTGCTGTGAGGAAAGGTCAGTTGGGATAAGTACAATTTAAGACAAAAAGAACTGTGGTCACGGCAGAACACAGCACACTCTGCCATGACCAAGATGACCACCGTACTGCACTGCGTATGTACTAGTAGTCACACATGTGGCAATATAGTTTGGTGGCCATCTTGGACATGGTGGAGTGTGACATGTTCTGTCATGACCAAAGACTGAGTAAAAAAAGTACAGTGCTACTTCCAACAGAGACAACAAACTGAATGCTTCATGGGTGTCGAGGCAACTGTGGTACAGCTCCAACATGTTCGGTCAAACGGAATGCACTGAGTCATTTTCTCTTAGCAAGAGATCTCCAAGGCTATGCCCACTTCATCCTAAAAATGATAAACTTATGTAACAAAATCTGTTCAGAGCCAACACAGCTGAAATGCTGCATTAAATGTTCCCTGTTCTGCTCTTTTGGGTGAAAGCAGCTTTACTACTTAAGAATGATTGCAATTTTCTAACAGGATGCTACTTGTGTTGTAACACCAAATGTGTGTGAGTAGACCAACTGAAACAACTACAATCAGACCACCACTGAGAACTACACCCCCAGTGGCTCCTGTCACTGTGCCTTCATGCCAGACCCCCTCCCCCTTTGATGATCCTACATCTCCTTCCCACACCTGATCACAGAGATGATCATGAGTAACCTCAAGAGGTCTTCTTTGCTCACTGCACTCCTGTACTTCCCTGTGTCTCCTGCCATTTTTCTGACTGCTGCATCCAAAACACAAATACAACCTACTATTAAACGGGTGAGATAGGAGGTGGAGCCCAGAGCTGGCTCCTGTATCAATCCAATCAGAGATGGGAGATTGCACCTTCAACAGGTCCCACAGAGGAATGATTTAATCACAATCAAGCAAGGGGGAGAAACTTCCCATCCAAGTTTGAGTGAGCTGCTGCTATTGTAAGGTTTGATGGGAGGTGTAGTTTATTGGGAATAAATTAGAGTCTCCTCCTATTCACTCAGATCCCAGGTCCCCGGGTTGCTTAGAGTTCCCCCCACTTGAACCCTCATGGGGGACAGAGACTTTGCTGCAAGTGCGCCTAGACTCTGGAACTCCTTTCCGGAGCAGGTTCGATCAGCCCCCTCCCACCAGTGTCTCCGTAGACACCTGTGGGGTTTCCTGAAGCTGGCTTCTGTGTGTGTCTGTCCCCAACCCCCCAGAGCAAAGCCCTCTCTCAACTTGGCCTTGTGCTTCACAACTGACACACGGCTGTTCCTAATGACTCAATCTTCTCTTTGCACTTGACTGAGTTATAATTTGTCCACACTAGGCACTTGACTGAGTTATAACTTGTCGAATTCGCCTAATAACCTGTGACTGTTGTACTTTACCACTGTTGAAATTGGATGTAATTAATTGCTCTACCACTGTGACACCTTGTTAATTGTTCTTTCCTAGTTGACATTTTGCTATGTTGTTCCTGTATTATCCTGCACTACTCTGTATTCACCATGTTGTACTCTCTCAGTTCGTTCCTGAAAATAGGCATATTACTTGTCTAGTGTACTTATCCGGTAAACAAAAGCTAAATAAATACAAGTACCCATCACAGTTAACAGCTAATTATTGGGCTGTGATTGTCTGTGGGTGGTAGCACAGCTATTAGTCATCTTGCTTTCTATTTAAAGCATATCCTGTTTGCCCATTAAAGTCAGTGATCTGTTTTCCCTTAGCCTAGCATACTGTAATCACACATATTTAAAATAAAATACCCTTTGAAATAGCATTTATGCATACAAATCAGGGCATACGAACATACAAACATAGGAAATTGCTGGCAGAAAAAGGCCCACAGGTCTATCAATTCTGCCTGATTGTGCAGCTCTTAGTTTTATACAACTACAGGTGCCTCCACCCCACCCAAACCCATCCCTTCCCTTTCTTGGTCTTTCCTCCTTTTGTGTTCTTGTCTGTACTACTCCTGCCCTTGACTCTATTCCAACCCCACTTAAAGCTATCCACTGTCCTCAGTTCGATTAAATCCTCTGGCAGTGCATTCCATCTCATCACCACTGTCTCTGTAAAGTAATGCCTCCTCATTAACCTCATGAACCTTCTCCCTTCCAACTTCAAATTGTGCCCACTAGTGACCCTTCCCCCTTTAAGCAAAACAATCCTCCCTCTCTGACTTTGTTTATGCTGTTCAAGTACCTAAAGGTCTCTATCATGTCCCCTCTTTCCCTTCTCTCATTTAACAAATACATGTTGAGCTCCCTCAGTCTTTCCTCGTACAGCAACTCACCTAGTCCCAAGATCATTTTGTAACCCTGTGCTGCACCCCCTCCAGTAATCTCACATCTTTTTTGAGGTATGGGCACCAGTACTGCACAAAGTACTCCTAGTGTGGCCTCACCAGTGATCTATACAAGGGCAGGATGACCGCCTTCTTTCTAGAGGTGATCCTTCTGGCAATGCACTCCAGCATCCTATTTGCCCTTGCTGCTGCCTTCCTACACTGTGCTGATACCTTCATGTCCCCTGTGACTATTACTCCAAGGTCCCTTTCCTTCTCTGAAGCTGTTGCCTGCACTTCCCCCAGCCAGTAGCTGGTACTGGGATTTCTTGCTCTGAAGTGCATGACCTTGCACTTCTTAGTGTTAAACACCAACTGCCACTCCCTAGACCAGTGTTCAAGTTTAGCTAGATCCTCCCTGAGTGCCTGCCTCACTTTCTCATTGTCCAGTTTTGCACAAATCTTAGCATCATCTGTAAACAGGCTGATCTTACTCTTGATCCCCTCTGCAATATCTCCAATGAAGACATTGAACACAACAAGACCCAGCACTGAACCCTGTGGTATGCCACTTGTTACTGGCATTGGCTTGGATGTCTCCCCCCTTACAACTACTCTCTGTTGTCTGCCGTGCAACCAGCTCTCAACCCACCCCACCAGTTTCTACCTCACCCCCATGTCCCTCAGGTTGCTCATTAACCTCCTGTGGGGCACCGAGTCAAAAGCCTTGTTGAAGTCTAGGAACAGGACATATACAGCATGGCCTTTATCAGCCGTTCTAATGACCAAGTCAAAGAAGTCAATCAGGTTAGTTTGGCACAATCTTCCCAAGACAAATCCATGCTGTCTCTCACCCTGTAGACTAATACCATCAAGAAAGGTTATCAACCTCTCCTTTAGAATGGTCATTCCCCACTACAGAAGGACAGTGATATTGGGCTTTTTAGACTCAGTAACTTTCACTGCAGTGCTTGAAGATCTGTTTAATCATTCATCACTTCATAGATTCAAAATGTGTTTGAAAACACATTTTTTAACAAGTGAATACTGTCAATGTTTTCTTTAAATAATGTATCTGTTAATGTTTTTGTATTGTTGTATATTGTTCTTAATGTTTTTGTATTTTTCTTACATTTGCTAACTAGGTCTTTTAATAATTAAAATCAATCAATCAAATCAGCAATGACAGTTTGGATATCATTTCAAATATTAAGATTCTGGGAATAGCAATCTGAGATAACTTATTGCAATATGATGCCCCCATGTTAAAGAAATATATTAGAAGCCCATCAAAAAGATTTATTTTTTTGCCAGTGTCTAAAAGAGTGGAATTGTCCTAACAGGAACACCTTTTTGCCAGTTAAATGTAACCATTTATGTCCAGGGTACTGATCCATCAGTCCAGAACTCCTATATGTTCTAATTCTTCTGGTAGCCTGAGGATTAATTTGGAGTATGCATATTCAATTTGGCACTCAGGGCTAACCGAAAAAGAAAGTGAAATGGTAGACAGAAGAGCGACTAAATTATAGTTAATAAGGAGTCATATACAAAGAGTAGTATTTTGGGGTTAGAAAATTTAAAAGAAAAAAGGAAGCATTAGTAAAATGTGTTTTGACTCAATTTAAAAATCAGACAGTCAACTATAGGAAATAGCCCTCCAGTAGAGGTGGAGGGGTGAACTCAGTGGTGGGCTTTGAGCATGCATGGCATTGGCACAAGGGAATATATGTGCAGTTTATTATAGTGTGCTATTTTGCTGTGAGTGTGTGATGATGTGATTGTGAGTATTGCTATACATAGTGTTAGACGACTTGTGTTTTGAAATATAATGCTTAAATGTATATCCTTTCTGTGTAATTAGTATTATTTTAGCTCTGTGTGGTGCTGCATTAAAAATCCAATGCTGGCAATTTCTTTATTTATTTCAAAAGTTTCACTAGAAACAATATACTGAGCTGCTAACAGCTCATTTCCAGATGCATTCTGTGGTGAAGAGGATATGGAAGTTATATAGAAAATACAATACAGTATATTGGAAGCTTCAATGTAGTCTATGTCACCATAATCAAAATAGAGAGAATCATCTTTACAGTAATCTCTTGGCAGACATAAATCAGTAAACACACTTTATTTCTATATATTGCACCAAGCTTAGGTTGGAATGTTTGATACAGGGCATCAACATGAACCAAGACATCTAGATGATGGTCTAGCCATACCACAATGTACTTAAAAGAGGATACATCCTCAATCATAGCATCATCAAGTGTGTGAAATAAAGGGAGAGGGGTGAGTTTGTAAAGTCTCTGTTGGGTGCCAGAAGTCATGGAAACTGTTTTTGTGGCACTTGTTAGACTGGAACCAGCACTGAATATTGTCAAAATCAAGCTGAAGCTGTGAGGTAAGATAATGGGAAGAAAAGCCAGATATAAAAAGAACTGCATTATCAGTGTACATTTTATTCATACAGAGGAATAGACAGAGGGGAGGTCATTCAAGAACATGGAAAAGAGAATAGGACCCAGGGCAGACCCTTGAGAGACACATGAGTAGCTAGGGAGTGACAATGAAATGTAGTCCCCTATCCTGATGGATTTAGACCTTCCAGCAAGGTAAGACTGAAACCAGCTGATTGTAGTCAGAAATACACACTGCTTTAAGCTTGTCCAGAAGGAGGGGATGTGTGACTGTGTCAAAAGCTTTAGCAAGGTCAACAAAGATAGTGGATGTGATCAGGCCATGATCCACACCTAAGAGTCAGTGAAGTCAGTGAGAGGAAGGAGGGAAGTGGAGTGAGATTTCCTAGAACCAGACTGGTAGGGGGTGAAGAAGGAGGAGGAGTTAAGGAAGAGCCCTGAGGTAGTATAAAGTGTCCCTATTTAACTTAGGGTAGGAAGGATAGGGCAGAAGTTACCAGGAGAAGAGCAATCACCACTTTTATGGAGAAGAATGACAGTAGCCTGCTTCCAGGTTACAGGGACAGAAGCAGAGGGAAACAAAATGTTGAGGAGTAGGGTAATAGGTAGAGTAATGGCAGGGGGTGAGAGAAATAGAAGTTTGGGATCAAGGCCATCAAGGGTATCACCTTAATGAGGATCAGGGAAGCAAGGACATAAGAAAAGCAGAGGTGGTGGTAGGAGAGAGTGAAAAGAGAGATTTAAAGGATGAGATGGTGCAGAGAAGGAAGAAAGGTGGGGTGGGTGGAAGGGATAAGAGAGAGGGCACCAGTAGTAAAGTAGAAATTAAAGGAGGAGGCAACAGCAGAAGCGTCAGAAATGAGGAAGTCATCAACCCTGAGAACAGGGGAAGGAGACTGGGTTGGAGGGGAGAAAATGGAATGTATAACGTTCCACAAATTGGAGGGGTGATTAATGTTGCTCTGGGGTGTGGATGCAAAATCAGACAATTCTCTACTGCTATTATTAATACTACTACCCCCACCACCTTTTCTGTAAGTGAATGAAAACCTTCCACAGCAGTGCATAGGTTCCCTCTCCTGCCAGCTCACCAAGTAAAATAAAACCATGTGCTTCAAACAGCAACAACAATAACAACAAAAAAAAAAGTGTTGGATACTCTGAGAAAAGTGCAGCACCCAAAAACAAAGCAGCAAAAGACTGAAAGAATGGTGAGCAAAAACAACACATAATGAAATAGAATAAGCTGCTCAGTGCCATTTATTGTGCAATAAGGTATTTAGACAAACAGAAGCAAAAGCCCAAGAACTTTAAACCCCTACAGGTTCTTCATTAAGGGGAAGGGCAACTAAGGCCAAACAACCCACATTTAAGAGATATTCTTAAAGACATACACACTTGAAAAATATATGCAAATGAAGCAGTGCAGAAGTGCTATTGAGTCAATAAAACTTTAAATCTAACAAACAGAAGAATAAAACAAGTAACAAAGTAAACTGGCTAACAGGCTGCTATAAATTAAATTGGCTATGAAGTGTCCCTGATACCTAGTTGTATTAGATTTATAAGCATTTTAATTCATGGTAATTTTGGAATCTGTTCAGGTTAGGAAGAGTAGGACCCCATAGAACAAATTATTTTCCAGACAGATTCAAAGATACCTTCAAAACAGAGACAAAAGATCATTTAGTAAGAAAGATTAGATGTAATGTACATTATAATGTTTTTGTTTTTAATGCCAAAGAATAATAAGAGAAATCAGGACCCAAGGGTAAATTTTATTATTGAAATATAATTCAGTACTTCCAAAGATTTCTGGCACCCATAAAAGATTGCTGACTCAGATATGAAAGAATATATAGGCAACACACCAAGGGTGGTGTAAAAAAAGTGAGAGTATCAAGACTCTAGTTGTAAAGAGCCATTTTACATCCCGTAATAGGACCCCAAGATTTACATCACCAAGTGGCTCATGTGGGTCATATAGAAACATGGAAACATAGAATTTGATGGCAGATGAGGACTGCCTGGCCCATCTAGTCTACCCATTTCCCTACCTGATGGAGAAGCTGCAGATTCTAGTTAATCAACAGCTACTCACCACTAGAATTGCCTTATGTCTGTCCAATGCATTCTTGAATTCTTCCACTGTTCCTGACTCCACAACCTACTCAGACAGGCTGTTCCATATATCCATAACCCTCTCTGTGAAAAAATATTTTCTAACATTACCTCTGAGCCATCCCCCTCTATCTTCAAATTGTGCCCCCTTGTTCTTGCACATCTCTTTTTCTGAAAGATGCTACCCTCTAGTACTTTGTTAATTCCCTTAAGATGCTTGAACGTTTCTATCATGTCCCCCCTCTCCATCCTTTCCTCAAAAGTATACATATTAAGCTGCTTTAGTCTCTCCTCATTTGTCTTCTGGTGCAGACCCTACACCATTTTGGTTGCCTCCTCTGAACAGCCTCCACTCTGTCTATGTCTTTGTGGAGATGGGGTCTCCAGAATTGCACACAGTACTCCAGATGGGGTTTCACCAACTGTCTGTACAGAGGGATAACAGCTTCCTATTTTCTACTGTTGATGCCTTTCCCTATGCATCCCAGTATCCCCCCAGCCCTCCTTACTGCCTTCTCACATTGCTTGCCCACCTTTAGGTCATCTGATATAATTACTCCTCGGTCTCTTTCAGTTTATGTTGTTGTTATTATCTCACCCCTCCCATTGTGTACTCTTCCCCTGGGTTTTTGTTTCCCAGATGCATTACCTTGCACTTATTTGCTTTGAATCTGAGCTGCCATATATTTGACCATTCCTCCAACCTTGCCAAGTCCTTTTCCATCCTTTCCACCGCACCTTGTGTATCAACCCTTTTTGCAGATCTTTGTGTCATCTGCAAAGAGACATACTTTTCCTTCCAGGTGCTCTCCAGTGTCACTTATAAATACATTAAAGAGGACCAGTCCCAGTGCCGAACCCTGCTGTACACCACTAGTTACCCTCCTTTCTTCACTGTGGACTCCATTTACTATTACCCTTTGCATCCTGCTGTCCAGCCAGTTTTTATCTAGGCTACCACCTTGGGACCCACTCCAAGGCTGGCAAACTTGTATATTAATCTTTTGTGTAAGACTGTGTCAAATGCCTTGCTAAAATCTGGGTAGACCATATCCACTGCCCCTCCTTGGTCTACTACTTTGGTCACCCAGTCAAATGGATCTATTAGATTCATCTGACATGACCTTACTGCTGTGAAACCATGCTGTCTTGGGTCCTGTGCCCCATTGGCCTCTAGGTACACAACAATTCTTTCCTTCAGAAGTGACTCCATCATTTTCCCTACCACTGAGGTCAAACTAACTGGTCTGTAGTTTCCTGCCTCTGCCCTGCTCCCACTTTTGTGAAGTGGGATCACATCTGCCCTCCTCCATTCCTCAGGCACCACCCCATCCTCTCATGATTTGTTAAATAGAGTAGTCAGTGGTGTTACTAGTTCTACTCTTAGTTCTTTTAGAATTCTGGGGTGAATTCCATCAGGCCTCATTACTTTATCCTCTCTCAGTTTCAAGACTTCTTTCAAAACCCTTTCTTCTGTGAATGGACTGGTATCGACCCCCCTATTCAGAGTGTTTATCTTGTTTGGTTTTAGGTACCTCCTCCTCCTCTTCCATTGTGAATACTGAGCAGAAATATTCATTCAGTATCCTTGCTTTTTCACTGTCACCCTCTGCCCACATTCCGTCCCCTTTATTAAGTCTCTGTATCCCTCCTTTGGTCTTTCTTCACTCCATAATGAACCTATAAAAGGTTTTATCCCCCTTCTTAACAGAGTTTTCCTCAGTTTGTGCCTTTGCCTATTCTGACTGCCTCCCTGCCTCCTTCTGCTTTAACTTATAAAATTCTTGTCCTGCTTCTTCTGTGTTTCCTTATGTTGCCTGAATAATATCCTTTACTGCTTGACCTTCCCTTCAACCTCTTTTGAGAACCATAGTGTTTTTTTCCTTTGTTTTGTTTTGTTGATTTGCTTCACATAAACACTTGTTGCCTCTGTGATGGCTATTTTGATTATTGCCCATTGTTTCTCCATCCCTCCTTCCTGCCCATTTGCTAGTGCTTTTCTGAGACACTTTCTCATTTTCCCAAAGTCAGCCCTCCTAAAGTCCAGTACTCTTGTTTTTGTATGGCTTGACTCTATGGCTGTGTTTATTGTGAACCACACTGTTTGGTGGTCACTTGTTTCCAGATGGCTACCCACTTATAGATCTGAGATCCTTTCTTCATCCCCATTTGAGAGTACCAGGTCTGAGATTGCTCCCTCACGAGTGGGTTCTAACACTAGCTGTCTGAGGCATGCCCTCTGTAGGGCATCAAGAATGACCCTGCTGAGCTGGCCCACTGGTGCAGCAGTTGGATTTCCGCTTGCGACGCCGGCGACCTGGGTTTGGGAATGAACTCAGGTAGTTGGAGGGCCAGCCGGGGGAGGATAGAGCGTCCCATGACTGCTCTCTTTCTCTGGGGGGAAGGTGCAGGATGTCACCGATGCAAGGGGGACACCTGGTGGAGGCCAGGAGTACCTCAGCATATGGGACAGCAAGGTTACCAAGGGGCGGGATTGACGCAGGCATCATTGCATGTTCCTGCCCCTCTAAAAAGGGTAGAAAATTTAAGCCTTCCTCTCACTGCCTTAGTGACGCCCACCTCTCAGGCTGCTATCAGCTCCCCAGGCTGACTCCTGCCCTATCCTATTGTTCATGGCACCTTAAGGGAGGTGAGTGCCATGTCTCCGCTCTGGGGGTAATCTAGGGGGTCCCGGGAGTATGACTCATGTGGGGATGCCGCAGCCGAGGTGTCCATGACCAGGCAGATGACATGGCGGAAAGAGGATGTGGGGCGAAAAAAAGTATAAATTAAAAAAAAAAAAAGAATGACCCTGCTGTTGAATGTGCCTGCAGCAAAGGTACTCCAGTTAACATCTGGTGTATTCAGGTCCCCCAATAACAATATCTCCCCTTTTTCTGCCATTTTAAAGATGCCCTCTATCATTTCCTTGTCTATTTCCTCCACCTGAGATGGGGGTCTGCACACAATCCCCATGTGGATTGTGGTGCCGTTTCCTGTCTCCAGGGTGACCCATAGTGACTCTTCAACTTCCTGTTTACTCTTTAGTTCTGTTGCTTTAATCCTTTCCCTTATACAGAGAGCTACTCCTCCTCCTCTTTTACCCACCCTGTCTCTCCTGTAGATTGTGTATCCTGGTATGTTGACATCCCAGTCATGGTTCTTTGTGTACCATGTTTAAGTGACTGCCACAATATCCAGGCATCCTTCCTCCATCAAGGCCACTAGTTCAGGAAGCTTGTTACACAGACTGCAGTCATTGGTACTCAACACCTTCCATTTTTTCTGCATTTACCCCTGTCCTGCTTCCTACTGACTTCTCTACCTTGGTATTTACCTCTCTAACTACTGTGAGGTAACTGTAATTTTGTAAATTTATGTTCCAAGGCAACCGTTTTGTGAGTCCAAATGATGTCTTTTCCCTGGAAATACACCAGTTTATTACTTGCTGCTCTCCATAAATATAGAAACATAGTAGATGTTGGTAGATAAGGGCATCCTGGCCCATCTAATCTGCCCTGTTTACCCTATCCATTCCCTGTCTGCTATCTACTCTTGTCACTTTAAACTATTCTATCCCTGGAACCCCTCCCCCCATTACAACTTATGAGCATATGAACATACAAAATTTGCCAGCAGATAAAGGCCTAGAGGTCTATCAAGTCTGCTCAAATGTGCAGCTAGCACCTCATATTCTGTAGCTGCCCCTTCCTTCCATCCTTCCCCTCCATTGACCCTCCCTCTTTCCCTGTTCCAGCCCCTTTTAAAGCAGTCTACTGTTCTACTGTTCTACTGGCTACCACTTCTGCCGGTAACGCATTCCACCCAGCTACCACCCTCTCTGTAAAAACATGTCACCTCATCTCCCTCCTGAACCTTTCTTCTTCCCTCCAGTTTCATATCATGGCCCCGAGTGGCCCTCCTCACTCTTACTTTGAAAAGCCCCTCTGTATCTGTCTTGTTTATTCCTTTCATGTACTTAAAGGTTTCAATCATGTCCCCCCATCACTCCTCTCCTCCAGCGAGTACATGCTCAACTCCTTCAACCTCCTCTTGTATGATTAGTCCCCCAGCCCCTTGAACATATTTGTCACAGTGTGCTGCACCCCCTCTAGTAAATTAATGTTCCTCTACAGGTACCGGTGCTAGTACTGCACAAAGTGCTCCAGGTGCGGTCTAACCAATGACCTATACAGTGGCAGAATCACCTTCTCCCTCCTCAAGGATATACCCCTTGCAATGCAGCCCAGCATCTTGTTGGCCTTTGCAGCTGCCTTCCTACATTGTGCAGAGTTGTTTATTGACCCTGTAATGAGCACTCCAAAATCCTTCTCCTCCTCTGTGTGTGCTAGCTGCACTCCCCCCAGTTGGTAACTCCTCCTTGGGTTCTTCACCCCACAATTCCACAACTTGCACTTTCTGGCATTAAACCCCAGTTGCCAGGTGTCTGACCAGGTTTCCAGCTTTGTGAGACCATCCTGCAACCCCCGCCATCCTCCTAGGTCATCCACTACTGCTCCCATCTTGGTATCATCAGCAAGCAGACTGATCTTGCTCTTATGTCCAATGATATGTCTGTAATGAATATCCCAAACAACACAGGTCCCAACACCTACCGCTGTGGAACACCACTCATCACTTCCCTTAGGAATGAGATCTCTCCACCCACCACCACCATCTGTTGCCTTCCCTGAGGCCAGTTCCCTACCCATCTCACCAGCTTTGTACCTGCCACTGTGCCTGCTAACTTACTTCCAAGACTCCCATGTGGCACTGAGTTGAATGCCTTACTAAAATCCAGATACAAGACATCCACTTCGGCCCCTGTCTAATTGCCTAGTTACCCAATCATAGAACTCCACCTGGTTGGTTTGGCAGGATCTGCCACATATGAAGCCATGCTGCCTGCTGTCTTGTAGTGCTTTGGCCTCCAGGAAGAACACCAGCCTCTCCTTCAGGATAGTCTCCATCAGCTTACCCCCAATGGATGTAAGGCTCACCAGTCTGTAGTTCTCCAGTTCATCCGTGGGGCCACTCTTGTGGAGGGGCACCACATGAGCCATCCTCCAGTCCTGAGGTATACACCCTGAGTGTAGTTAGGCATTAAATAGGTCTGCCAAAGGTCCCACAAGGACCTCTGCCTGCTCCTTCAGTACCCTGGGTGGATGCCATCTGGGCCTGATGCCTTGTCCACTCTCAGTGCCTTCAAACCCTCCAGAACTCTGCCCTCCATGATTTCCTCATCTATCACCTATCCCCCCATTTCTGACATTCCTCTTCCCTTGGGCATCACCCCCCTCTTCTTCTTAGTAAATCCTGAGCAGAAGTAATCATTTAGTGCTTCTACCTTATTGCACCTTGCTTCCACCCAACCCCCCTCCTTCCTAATCCTTACTACGTGATCCTCACAGTTCCTTTTCTCCCTGATGTATCTAAAGAAGTCCTTCTCCCTCTTCTTAATGCCTTGTGCCAGTCTGAGCTCCATAGATGCCTTGGCTCTCTATACTGCCCTTATCACCTCCTTCATTTCCTTCAGGTACTCCTCTCTGTCCTCCCCACACCCTGTTTTCTTGTACCTCCTAAAGACAGCTCTTTTCCTCCTTACCTTACTTGGAAACCTTTGTGTCTATCCCATGACTTCTTGAATCCTGTAATTGTTTCTGATTCCACCACCTTGCCAGAAGTCTGTTCCATTTATCCACCACTCTTTTAATGAAGAAGTGTATCCTCACATTTCCTTTGACCCTCCCCTTTCTAATTTTATAATGTGACAACAGCTGTGTGGAATGAGAAAATTCTAAATTTGTAGAATTTCATTGAAATGTCACTGAATTTTTAAAATATAATAATTAGGCCATAACTCAGCCATCTGTTGAGCTAGATCTCTGAAGACTGTCATGCTTAATGGTGGAGATGAGTTTCTAATGACGTGCCCAATACCCTGAAATTAGGATGGATTGTCTCAAGATGATAGGCGCTCAAAATATATCATTTTATTTTCTGTGGGAAAATTCATAAAACCTTTTTCTGCATACAGTAAATTCAGCCATCTATTGGGCAAGAGATCTTAAATGAGATATGATTACTTGATGACAGGTGTTATAACAATGTGCCAAATTTCATGACATTAAGATGGATTGTTTTAAGATTATAGTTGCTCAAAGTCTGTCATTTTATTTTTTGTGGAAAATTTCATGAAAATGTGTATCTGCATTTACCTCAGCCATCTATTGGTCCAGATATCTTACATTCAGCTCATTTCCTTTACAGTAGGTATACTAAAAATGTGCCAAATGCCATGATAATAGGATGCATCATCTACAAATTATATAAGCTTAAATTCTGTCATTTTATATTTTGTGTGAAATCTCAGGGAAAATTTTATTTGCATATAACTCAAGCACCTTTGGAGCTAGACATTGAGTAAATTAGTACAAACAACCTTTTTGTAAAGATTATAGAATCACTTAAATATGGATAGATTTGTATTGGAGATTTTTAAATTACAGGGTTTCAAACGTGTACTAAGTAAATATTTTCAAACTTTTGTGAATACTCTCAAAAATGTAGATGTTTGTAACTTATCTGCTCTTGCAGGCATAGACTTAGCATTTGACATGCATCCAATGTGTATCCTGGTGTGTTACTCAATTGATACATTGATGTAGCAGTTTTAATTTACAGTGAAATAAATTGTAACATTTTCTCAAATATTTATGGTAGCATATAGAAGAATCAACCAAAATTCTTTTTAGTCAAATTTAACATTCACAATGCATGTATCCCTACTTAATTTGATAAACTGGGCTGAGCTTTTTGCAGTTCTGCTGTTCCTCTCTGGGTGACTATTTTGCCTCCCCCCCCCCAGCATAGCCAGATTGGCTAATAGAACTACTGATCCTATTGGTATCCTCTTTGTTCTTTACAGTAAAAAATCCCTTAAAACAAAAGTTACCTACTCATTTCCCTATCAGCTTATCCTGTTGGAATAGTCAGACTTCTTCCTATCACCACCACTTGCAGAATTAGTATTTCAAGGAGCACACATGGTGGAATGTTTATCAGGTTCTTTCCTTTTCCCTGCATCCTATTCTCTTCCTGTTCTTTTCTTCATATTTACTGTATGCTTTGATGACACAAGCATGACAGATGATGATACAAGGCAGCCTTTGCTAGATGCTTACTATAACAAACTCTAGCAAGAGTCAATATGGCTGCAAACTAATGATATTGTGGACAGTGAGAAATGTGTAAACTAGCAATTTCTGCACTAACCACTGAGCCACATAACTGCATATTCTAATTATTGTGATATACACATATACACTAATACATATACACATACTGTATATGCATATATATTCCAGTGTTACATAGCACTGAACTATCTACATGCATTTTTACAGATTACAAAAAAAAGACACTGAGGGCCCCTGTTTTTTCTTCATGTCAGGCTCCAATAGACATCAGAAGGTGGGGGCTGCAACTAGACACCTCATTTAAATCAACAATGACATGCATAGGGCTGAAACTGATTTAGATAGTGGGGGAATGTAGATTAGAAATGTTTACATTAACCAGAGATCCACCGAATTGCACTTTCTAATTGTTGTTATACACAGACACACTGACTAATACATATACACATACTGCACATGCATATATATTCTAGTATAGCATAGCAGTGCAATGTCTACACACACAGAGCATTTACACACACAGTAACCCACATATACTGCCTTATGTGGCATTTATTTACTTGTACATCTAACCATAACTTTTACTGTATTTAGAATAAGCATTGTGTTTTGCACTAACTCATTGTATTAATCAGTGGCATGACTGGATAACTAAGGTAGTGGACAAAATGGGTGTGGTGGATGTGGCCTATCTGGATGTCATAAAGGTCTTTGACACCACTCTCCATAGAAAGACAATTAATAAACTGCATGGCCTAGGGGGTGGATCCTCAAATAATTATGTGGGTGGAGAATGGGCTGAATGGCAGGAGTCAGAGGGTTGTGGTAAACAGAGAGTACTCTGGAGAGGTGAAGAGTGGGGTCCTGCATGGGTCAGTGTTGGGGCAAGTCCTTTTCAATGTTTTTATTGGGGACATGGCAGAGGGATTGGAGGAGAAGGTACTCCTCATTGCATACAATAGAAAAGTATGCAATAGGGTGGGCATGCCAGAGGGTGTTGAATGAATGAGGGAAGACCTTAAAAAACTGGTAAAATAGTCTGAAGAATGGCAGCTGAGATTCAGTGAAAAGAAGTGCAGGACCATGGACATAGAGCAAAGGTAACCAGTAACAAAGTACAAACTAATTGGGGAGGCACTGACAGTTACAAAGCAGGAAAGGGACCTGGGAGTTATCATCTCGGAGGACCTAAGACAAACTAGGCACTACAATAAGGTGGCTGGAAAGGCTAGTTAGAAGGTT
The DNA here is from genome assembly GCA_016271365.2 of Neoceratodus forsteri. NCBI lineage: Eukaryota > Metazoa > Chordata > Ceratodontiformes > Ceratodontidae > Neoceratodus > Neoceratodus forsteri. The sequence continues at coordinate 1,358,506,915 of CM057459.1, forward strand.
GGATGCATAGGGAGGGATATCATGAGTAGAAAGAGGGAGGTCCTCTTGCCCCTGTATAAGACACTCATGAGATATCACACCTGGAATACTGCATCCAGTTCAGTAGTATTCTACTGGTTGCTGTAGCGCCATTATAGTTAGGGTTCATATGAGCAGGTAATGCTAAAGGCCAATTTTTGCATGGTAGTAACTATGGGCTGGGTCAACACATCTACTGGAAATTTTGCATGTGTCTTTGGAATGGGCATATCCATTGATGTACCAAATTTGGCGTGAATCCCTTTTGTGGTTTCTGAGAGACAGAGTGTTGAAAATAACATTTTTTATGTTTTTGCTGCTTTCTGTCAACCTGTATTTCAGAAATGGCTGCAGCAACAGGACTGAAATTGTCAGGGTGGAAAGCTTTTGCCTCACAGATGTGTCTTTTGAAGGTTTGGTGATAAAATATGAATACATTCAAAAGTTATTAATCTTTGTTTTTCCCATTATTTTCTAAGGGCAAAAAATAGATGTCCCTGGTGGCATAGGATTCTAAGTCAGAGCAGCACTCCAGCATTGTATATTATTCTGAAGTTTAGTAATGGGCATACAGTTCTGTGTTGGAGCAGCTGTCCAGCATAGGATTGTATGCTGAAGGGTACAGGTGCAGGTCAGGATCCTAACCTCCAAAAATGAGTGTGGAACACTGGGGAGCCCACTCCCAGTGCCGTCCTAAATCTGTCTTGTGCCCCTAAAAAACAAGAAAACAGACCCCAACATACTTTTTAACTTTGATGCAGAATCTTGCATCCTGCCATTTTTGTTGCAGAATCCTGCATTGAAGTGTTAGCTCTTGCTGATGTTGGGGTGCCCAATCCCTAAGGTGGCATTTATACTGTCCTCCACTACTGTGGCACACTGGAGAGCTCACCCCCAGTGTGCTGAACTAATAATTATTTATTTTTCTGACACCGGGATGCTTAATTCCAGTGTTGGACGTCTCCTCAAGCCAACTTCCATTGCCAACGTGGGTGCCCAATCCCCCTGTTGGCATTATGTATCCCCCTCCAACTCATGTTGCACACTGGTAGCCCACCCCAGTGTGCCCACATTTAATTTAGATATTCCAGTAAAAAGAAAATGATCCCTGTTGTCTTTTTATTTAAACCTGTAATAAAAAAAAATTCCCTCGTCATCTCCCCATCCCCCATCCCAACCCTCCCACTGAGCACCCACTTTTCCTTACCCCTCTTACCCATACTAACCTCTGGAAGTTGGGGGCAGTGATCCTCTCTGGACAGGAACCTGTCTGCACTCTTTAAAGATCAAATGCAAACTGTGGAAATAAGGTAAGCTCGTATTATGGCTCTCAATGGGGTTTTCAACCTACTGTAGGTTGATATTTGAGCCGTTTTTAGGAATTTTTACCCCAAAGTTTCAACATGGGGTTCTTGGGTCCCCTCCTGATGAACCCCATCACTGTCATTTTGTTATTCAGACCCAAAAGGTGATTTAGCAGTCACTATGTGGAATTACTTTTCTGGATCAATCAATGTAATGACAGTGTAAGCATTGATGAGGGGAGGACCCAAAAAGCCCATGTTGAAAATCTGGTGCAAAAATTCCCCAGAATGACTGCATTATGAGTGTGCATTGCACAGTTTCTACGCAGATTCATAACCTGACCAATTTTTTATATTTTCACTCCAGATTTTCAACACTGAGTTTGTTTCACTCCTTCTCATGAACAGTGCAGCTGTCATTTTTGGTATCCTGCCCCAAATGTGTTTTTGCAGCTCTGGCACAGAATGGTGCAGTCGCTGTGTGAAATCAACTTTTGGAATGTAATAACAAAATTACAGTGCCACTGTTCATTAGGTGGGGTCTCAAAAAGGCAACGTTGAAAATCTGGTGCAAAGATTTCCAAAACTGACTGTATTATGAGTGTGCATTGTGCAGTTTCTACGCAGATCGAAATTTCACCAGTTTTTAATATTTTCACTCCAGATTTTCAACATTGAGATTTTTTCACACCACCTCACGAACAGTGCAGCTATCATTTTTGATATCCTGCTTCAAATGTGTTTTCGCAGCTCTGGCTCAGAATGGCGCAGTCGCTGGGTGAAATCAACTTTTGGGATGTACTAACAAAATCACAGTGCCACTATTCATTAGGTGGGGGTCACAAAAAGGCAAAATGTTGAATATTTGGTGCACAAATTCTCCAAACTAACTGCATTATGAGTGTGCATTGTGCAGTTTGTATGCATATTCGTAACTTTGCTGTTTTTTAATATTTTCGCTCCGCATTTTCAACATTTTGATTTTTTCCACACTTCCTCATGAACAGTGCAGTTATCATTTTTGACATCCAGCCCATAAAGTGTTTTCACAGCTCTGGTGCAGAATAGCACAGTCACTGTGTTAAAGGGCCCATTACCCTAAGGCACACTCCGATGCTTGGTGTGTGGAGGGTGGGGGTGGTGTTGCGATAGTTGGCTTAGGTGGGGGTCAGGTGGAGCCCATGACCCTAAGTCACACCCCAACGCTTGTTGGTGTGTGGAGGGTGGTGGGGGTGCAGTTTCAATGGTAGGATTTTGGGGGAAGGAGTATAACAGGATCCTAACATTCAATTTCCTGACTTTTATCACTTTAGTTGAAGATCCATGTCTAGAACCCTAACTGTCTTTTAAACAAAGTTTTTGTTAATTTATAATAAATGCTTCAGAAATTCCCCTGCACCTTTGCCAGTTTGATAAATTCACTCACTACTTGGCTGCAGGAGCTGCAGTTGCAGGCTTACTGGAGGCACACTGCACTCTTCTCTCCTCTAGTCAGCTTTTAGCTTGTTCTGCGTGTTCAACACTCTCTCTATGAAAGAGGATTTAGGGGCCTCCCTTTTGAATCTCTCTCTGTGAGTTAAAGTAAGTTCCTGTTTGGCTTTGTACAGGTAGTTGAACTCTAGGACAATAGTTTCCAGTATCTACCCTATTCATCCCATGCAGGTACTTGCATGTTTTGATCATGTTGTCCCTTTTCCTCCTTTACTCAAGGTGTACATGCTCACATCCTGAAACCTCTGCTTTTATGTCTTGCTCCCTAGTCCGTAGATCATCATGATTGTGCTGTGCTGTACTGCTTCCATCTTGTCGCAGTTATCCCACACATGTGGACTCCAATACCTTGTGCAGTAGTCCAGGTGTGGTTGCACCAGTGACCTGTACAATGGCAGGATCACTTTCCAACTTATGCTGCTTGTGTCCCTTCCTATGCAACCCAGTAACTATGTTGCATTGCCAGATCTCTGTTTCAATGTGCTGTTGTTTTTAGGGTTCTAAACATCATGATTCATAGGTCCTTTCCTCCATGGTGCTTTCAAGCACCAATTGCCCTTTTCATATTGCACTCTTGGGTTCCTCTTCCTAATTTACATATATTTTTATTGAAGTCCAGTTACCTTATCTTTGACCAACTCTTCAATCTACCCAGATCCTCCCTCAGTTTCCTGATCCCTTTCTCCATGTTCACCCTTGTGCAGATCTTTGTATTATTTTTGAAGAGATAAATCTTGCCCTTGATGCCTCCTTTATGTCACAAAAGAATGCATTCAAAAGACTGGGTCAAACACCGACCCCTAAGGTACACCACTTGTTATATCCCTTACCTCTGAAAACTCCCCATTGCTGGCCTGCCAGCACAGTGGTAGCACTATCGCTCATGATGCCAGTGATCCAGGTTTGGGAATGGACTCTGGTTGCTGGCGAGCTGGCCTGAGGAGGAGGCTGAGCATCCCATGGGCTGCTTGTATCCTTCGAGGGAGTGGGAACCTTAGCTTGGTGCATGTCTGACTTATAGTGGCAGCTGGAGGCTTGGCATGCCCAAGCCATACTGAGGGGTGGAGTATGTCAGATGCCAGTGTTAGCCTTGGTGTCAAAGCACACACCATGTCTTGGGAGGGGGGCATACAGCTGAAAATTTCCTGGCTCGGAACAACACTTACTAAAGGGCTAGGTAGGCCCTTGCCATCAGCTGGAGTGGCTCAGGAGTGAGGACCCTGACAAGAACTAAGGTACAGAACCTGAAGGGGTGGCTTGAAGGGCCAGGCTACCCATTCCCACTCTGTCCCCTCATGGGGAGTAAGCCACAGCTCAGTTGAGGGGTCCCTACAGACATGCGCAGTGGTGGTCCGTTGTGTACAGTGCCAGGGTTTGGGGTAGGGATAAATAGAAATTACAAAAAAAAAAGAAAACTCCCCATTAACTACTACCCTTTGTGTTCTTGTTCTCATCCAGTTCTTCACCTGAGTTCCCAGTTTTCCCCCATACTTAAGTCCCTTATGTTCATAACCAACATATTGTGTAGACAAAGTCAAAGGCCTTGTTGATACCCAAGTGTACCACACTTACTGCCTGTACCCATCTGCAGCACTGGTCACCCAGTTGAAGAGGTCAAAGAGATTTGTTTGGCACAACCTTTTCCTCACAGGCCCATGTTGTCTGTAGTTCTGCAGCCCATTTTCCTCTTCAGAGTCCACCAGTTCCTCCCTTAATAAATACTTCATAATTTTTTCATGCTATAGACATTCAGCTGACTGATCTATAGTTTCCTGGCTCATCCTTTCTTCTTTTGTTCTGTAGAGGGACGAGGTCCACTGTCATCCAGTCCATTGGGACCAACCCCTGGCCAGCAAGTGGTTTAATATGTCTGCATTTAGCCTTGCTATCACTTCTGCTATCTTCTCCAGCTTTCTCTGATGTAATTCATCAGGTTCCATAGATTTTTCTACTTTCAACCCCTTGACCTTTTCCATCACCAAGACCCCTTGTTTGTGACATCCTGTGTGTATCTTTTCACTCTTAATCCTCTCTAACTAGTGTGAACTAGCAATGTGCTACACCCACTTTTCTTTTAGTAACCCCCTCCATCCCTGGTTAGGATGCAAGCCATCCATTTTTAACAGCCTCCAATCCCACTGGCTCATGCCCCAGTCCCCAAGAAACTGAAATCCCTCCTCCCTGAACCAATCATTGAGCTATGTATGAAATTTAAACACATCTAATTTCTCCCTTTGCTTCAGGCATGGCCATAGCAGCACTTTGGAGAAGGTTATTACCCATGCTATCCCCTTTGCTATCTTCCCCAGAGCACAGAAGTCTGACTTTAGTTGTCCCATGCTCTGCCTGCTCAGATTATTCATGCCCACATGCTTAATTCAAGGTGGGCTACCCTCCCTTTCTCCTATGTCTTCCATCAGACCTTTGTAAGTACTCTCACCTAGAAGTTATACCCAAAGTAAGTAGTGACTATATTACCTTGGTAGTCAGTCATTGTACTGATATTGCACCAAACATCAAAGACGAGGCTCTATTTATAATAATTACTGATAAAAGGGTTATTTGGAACTGGAATCATGTACATATTGTTTCTGTGATACTTGAGGAATTTAACAACACAATTGAGAAAGCAGTTTCTGAGTATTTACCTCCAGACAACTTTTATAATCTTTTCACTGAAGCCATACTTTTACTAAAAACATTATTTAAAAACAAATAAATAAATGTTAAGACAGATAATGTGACTAAAACTTGGTTCAATATAGATTGTAAAACAAAGAAAGCAGAACATGGTAGTGTACTCAGGAAAGCATAAAGTACCCAATTAGGGAAAACAAGAAGATCTTCAATTCATGCAGAATGGAATCTAAGAATACACTGGGGAACTTTGGCATTAACAATGTATGATGCTGTTGTTTATAGAGGTGTGAATTCAGGTTTGATGTCATAACGGTGATTTTGGAACAGCAAATAACATATTGGTGAGTGCAAATTGCCAAAAACAGATACAACAACTGGGCACTACTCTGACAACCACAACCGCAATACTCTATCAACTCCAAGGGGGGGCCTGACACTGGGGTACAAATAAAACTTTGGGAGGGGGCAATTGGGGGAGGGACTGCAGTCTGGGGCACACATCCAAGGGGATCAATAATGGGAGACGGGAACGGGATACCTAAAAAATAACCTCTGACACTACTAAAACCATAAAATATTACCAAGCCCTTACCCAGACCTGAACCTTGTATCTTCTGGTGCATAGCCATCAGTGTGATCCACCACATCAAGCAAGCAGCTTGAAGAAACACACAATGTGAAGGAGACAGTTCAAAGCACCTGTAGTTCCAAACAAAATATACTGACCAGATGTGTGTCAGTAAAGACAATAATGTATTGCAATAACTGGCCAAGTGGCTCAAATGCGAGATTAAAAAAAACTAACGTGTCTCCTGGTGTGCAGCCAGGCTTCTTCAGAGTTTATAAAATACACTGAAAGAGTGCCTTTTTATACAAATTCAAACACACATGTGATGATTAAAAACCAGTCAAATACACTGATCAAGTAAATGAGCACCACCTCTATACATTAAAGTACTAGGTGCAATTAATATACATATTTTTATAAAACTTGGAATTATTTTCCATAGCATAGTCATACTGTGCATTTGACATACAAAAATTATATGCTAATGGCAGTATTCCAGGCACAATGCAATTGTATTCATTTATGTTTCATTATACCGCAAAGGCTGAATATTTTAATTTACATTTAACTCCCCCTCCATTTTTTAAAGAAGAGATTTTTAAGATGTGAACAAAATAATATTTCTGCTACTTCAAAAACCACTAAATATGACACATCTAAAACAATTTTTAACATTAGCATGTCTTACAACTTTAACATTTATATTTATTCAGAAAGATCCTCATATCTATACTATCATTGAGTCCTTGAGCCACTTGGCCAGTTATTGCAATAAATTATTGTCTTTACTGACAAACATCTGGTCAGTATGTTTTGTTTGGAACTTCAGGTACTTTGAACTGTCTCCTTTGCATCATGTGTTTCTTCATGTAGCACCGTAGTAGTCAACTTCCTGGTGCTTGGTTAATTTTTTCTATTTTCTGCTTGCTACGATTCATCACAGGTTTCCTAAAGGTAAAGGAGTAAAAACCAAACAAAACTGAATTAATACCTGGAGACTCTTTTCTTCTCTTACCAGGAAGTGCATTATTTAACTGGCCTTTGAATCGTTTACAAGAAAACGAATCAGAACAAGTATTGAAACAGCCTGAAACTCTCTTGAATAACATCATATATGGTAGAAGCATTTCTTTCTCCAGACCATACCACGCGAGGATGACAATGAGAGAAGATCAAAATGGAGCTATGCAAATGAGTATTCTGATGAATGGCTTTGCGAAATTGGTTTTGGACACTGCAGATGGCGTGAACCCCCTCCTTGGAGAACAGAATCAAGATGCACAACAAACAGCTGGTGAGTCTGATAATAAAGCTCTTTTTCATAAATTTGAAAAGCTAGTTCTCAAGGGGAGAAGAATGTTTTGGCATAAAACAACTCTTGCAGCTTATCTGGTGGTTAAAAGGGTTCCTAGAGGGCTCAATTTAATGCAGAAACCTTCTCACGGAATGGATAATGCTGATTTTATGAACAGGTGGCATGGAAACAAGCAAGAAGCCTCCATAAGAAACATACAATTAATTCTGGAACATGCAGAACCAGCTAGGGATGCTTTAACTGAAGAGATTAACATGGAGACAAAACTAAAAACTTGCACATCACCAGAAGAGTTGGAAAAATTCAACAACATTCTGATGGATAAAGTGATGAAGTATGACATCAAAAGTAAAAAAAACAAAAACAGAGAAAATTTATAAGGGATGAAAGAGACTATTTAAATAACAGGGTATTTAATTGGAATGAAGATGAGTTAAAATTAAAGTCCATTTTGAAACAAAGTACTGTTAACAACAGAGAAACACAGGGGGAAGGCACATTATTAGACTATACTACAGGCCCCTCTGATGCTGATGGCTCTGATGCTTCTTCTGATGGAGATACAGGGGAAGCAGAGGGGGACAGTCTTCAACAAATACCAAGGGGATGAGACAGAGCCAGCATCAGTGCAGAACACACTTTCAAACAACATATTATTCAAGAGATGGACAAGGGGAGGGGCAGCAAGGAAGAAGTGGCAGGAACAAGTATTAATTCAGACCACACTGCAACAAGCAGGTATATCTTTAATACTAGGTTCTACACCTGCCTCTACCCCCACTCCCATACAGTCCACTGAAGACAATACAAGTTTGGAAACAGACTTATGTTTTAAATCAATGTTGCTGACTCTGAGCTTGTTTCCCCCACTAACTTAACACCTGTTGTTAACATATCAAGTTATGAGTGAACAGCCCCAGAATTATCTGTGTTAAGCAAAGGGCTAGCATTTTGTCCCACATCTGACATAAATTTCTTCAGTACTTGCACAGATTGAATTTGGTAGAAACCTAACGTTGAAATGTATGTTTCAAGAATCTAAATGCAGCAATAAAAGGTTGAGCCCAAGATCCATATTTTATCCCCCATTAAACCCCATTGTGTCCACATTTACACGAAAATGTGAATTGGACCTTACTAAACTGAAAGAAACACCTGGGGAAATGTCTAAGAATAACTGTAGTAGGGAAGAGAGAATAGCGATTGATTCTTTAAGCAGCAATATAAACATAACTATTAAAGCTGCAGACAAGGGAGGGGCAGTAGTGGTAATGAATACAACTGATTAGATAAGAGAAGTAATTATATTATTAAATGACACTACATTTTATAAAGGGGGCTTCAAAACAATTAGTGCATTTCAAGAAAGAGATTGATAATATGCTAAGTAATAGCTTTATAAGAGGCTATATTACTGAATTAGTGTATAAAACTACGACTATAAACTGCCCCAAAATCCCAGTCTTATACATCTTACCCAAAATACATAAGAACATTTCCCCCTCTCCCCCAGGCAGCCCAATAGTATCAGGTTAAGGATGGCTTACAGAACCGTTGTCAATGTATCTTGATCAATTTCTACAGCTTATAGTACAGAATTTGACATCCTATATAAGAGATTCAACTGAAATTGTTAAACTAGTTGAAGACTTATGGATGGAACCAGAGTGTTTTTTTGCTGTAGTTGATGTCAATTCATTGTACACAGTTATTCTGCATACAGAGGGGCCTGATGCATGGTCCTATTTTCTGGAGTTAAGGCATATATCTGAGTGTGTTGCAAGTCCTATTCATTTCTTGCTGGAATTAGCTAGAATAGTGCTACAGAACAATGTCTTTTTATTTCAGGATCAGCTGTACCACCAAATTAGGGGCACAGCTATGGGTACCATAATGGCCCCAAGTTACACCAATCTTTTTGTGGGAAAATGGGAGTGTGAGCATCTCTATTGTGCCACCACAAATACATTTTTATCTAAGGTGGATTTGTGGTGGTGCTTTACTGATGACACATTGATAGTGTGGAAAGGAACCAGAGAGGAATTTGCACTGTTCATTAAATGGATGGAATCAACCAGTAGTTGTCTGACCTATAAGTATGAGCTGGATCAGACAACCATCCATTTTTTGGATCTGAAACTGTACAAGGATGGCAAGGGAGGTGTTTGTTCAACACTCTTTCAGAAAAAAACAGACCACAATAGCCTATTGAGGTTCGATAGTTGCCACCCTTACCGTGTGCAGCATAGTATACCTAAGGGCCAGTTAGTTCAAACTCTTCATAACTGCATGGAACAAATAGAATTTGTGAAAAAAAAAGGAGTACAGGTCTCTAGATTCCAAGAACGAGGGTATAGCAGGCATAGTATAGCCACAGCGATCCAAAAGGTAGATGACATGAATCGTGAATGCACATTACAATATGCTCATAAAACCAATGACAATAAACAGGGATGCTCATTTGTAAAAAATAAAAAAAACCTTTCCAGCAGAGCTGAAAAAGTGAAACAGATTATTAAGAGCAACTGGTCAATATTACAGCTTGAGCCTAAGCTTACTTTGATCAGTGATAAAAACCACAGCATAGAGTTTCGCAGGTGCAGGAGCATTGGAGTTATGGTTGTTAGAAATATAATGCCAGGACCTGAAACATTAAAACAGATGCTACTTGCACCAGCACCAACAGGAACACACCACTGTGGTAGGTGCAGTTTCTGCAAATATGTAAGAACCTGCAAAGAATTCATACACCCAGTAACTAATAAGAACATTTTGATCAATGATCTCATTACATGTGATAGTAATGGGGTGATATACATGCTTAATTGTAGTTGTGGGGCCTTTTATATAGGCCGCACAATTAGAAAATTTCGAGCAAAGATAGGTGAACACATAAGAGCATTGGAAAAAGGTGACTTATCTTATGCTGTCACTAAACATGTTATGGGAAATACTTCCAAACAGCATATTATTCACTTTATAGGCATTGAACTAGTAAAAGTGGGCAGCAGGGGAGGGGATTTAAATAAAATTATAGGGCAGAGAGAAAGCTATTGGATATACAGTTTGGGAGCTCACCAGAATAAAGGACTCAATGATAGTATAGGTCTGAGTGCCTTTCTGAATAAATATAAATGTTAAAGTTGTAAGACACGCTAATATTAAAAATTGTTTTAGATATGTCATATTTAGTGATTATTTGAAATAGCAGAAATATTATTTTGTTAACATCTTAAAAAATCTATTCTTTAAAAAATGGGGGGAAGGAGTTAAATGTAAATTAAAATATTCAGCCTTTGCAGTATAGTGAAACATAAATGAATACAAAACAAAATGGTTATATTAAATGCACACTGAAAATAGAAAACAGAGTTAAAAATCTATGTTATGATCTTAGATCTTCTTCAGGAAATATCTAAAAGAGAAAAAAAAAGTTAGTGTAGAGCGGCGGTTAAAGGAGGGATATATATATGGTGAAAGAAGAAAGGGGAGGCTCAGGGAGAAGAAGTGATGAAGGGTAAGATTAAAAGAGAATCAGTGAAACAAAAAGGTGATGATGGGAAAGATAAAGCATAATAGGAGTGAAAGAGCTAGGGAAGTTCCCAGGTGGGGAATAATTAACAGGGCATTGTAAGAAGGCTGAAAGGTGCCGAATGTGTGGGAAGGAGACAGAGATGGAGGCGTATGGTAAAAATGAAAAAGAAATTAAATGAGTACAAAAACAAATAGACTTTAGGGAAAAAAGGGGGCAGCTGAAAGATGTTACTGGAAAATAAGTATATCATTTAAATCAGAGGGCTGCTGAGAACCAAGGTGGATGATCAGCTTGGTTTCCATGTTTTTTCTACGGTCAGGATCCCAGAAGCCCTGCTGAAGGACACAAACAGAAAGGTCATTCACACTGTGCTCCCTGGTAATAAAGTGGGATACAATGGTTTTAGCAGTGTCACCATTCCTGACTGCTCTGTAATGTTCCCTGAAATGGTCAGCAAGGCGCCTACCAGTCTCTCTGATGTAAATAGCTGTACACGTCCCGCAAAGAAGACAATACACCACATTAGTGGAGGTGCATGAGAACTCCTTGGTGATGTGAAAAACACCTGTAGGCCCCTGAATTTCAGTCACACTGGAAATAAATTTGCAGGTGTAGCAGTGAGTCCTGTTGAAAGGTTTGGTACCTGGGAGGGAGGAACTGTTAGGGGTAGGTAGGCTGCTTTTAACCAGGAGATTCTGCAGGTTAGATGGCCAGTGGTAGGAGGCAATAGGTGGTTCTGTAAAGGAAGCACCAATGTTAGAGTCAGTTTGTAAAATGGGAAAGTTACTGGTGATGATCCTGTGAAGAGAAGGTGTGCTCTGATGGAAAGGAAGCACTAGTGGAATTTTCCATTGTTCTTGTATGACAGTATCCTTCCTGCGGGGGTCAAGGTTACGGGGCATGTTACTGACCCGGGACAGTGCTCCGTCCACTGTGCTTTTAGGGTATCCCCTGTTGATAAAAAAACTATGCATTATTTTGGTCTGCTCAGCAAAATCATCCTCTTCACTGCATAACCTGCAAAGTATAAGAAACTGTGAATAAGGCAGGCCATTCTTCACATGTTTAGGATGGAAGGAGCTGTGGAGGAGGAAACTGTGGGAGTCAATGGGTTTGTAATAAACTGATGTCTTCAGACCCAAAACAGGGGCATCAAAAATCCATCCTACTGGCAGCCTACCCACTGAGATGCACAGGGTGGATAGTCTGGCACCACAGAGGCAGTGTACTAGTCCAAGTGTTAACTAACTAAACCCACAAGGAACTTGCTGCCAAGCCACCAAAACATCTGTACCATTACTCACACCCCTTCCCTTTAAATAATAGAAGCAAAAGTATTTTAAAAGCATGCAAACATTTTGAACAATTACACTTACTTCTCCAAGGCTGCATAGGACAACACACTCTAAATAACCATTTTGCTAAAGGAACAGCACCGTAGTCCCAACTTTTTTTTATTTAGTTGTTTAACCAGGTATAGCACACTTAGCTGAAAGCTTTTTTACAGGAGAGACCAGGGAGCACAAGGAGGTTAAGCAACTTACTCAGGGTCACATAGTATGCGAGTGGAAGCTGTGGGATTCAAACCCAGGCCTGGTCTGCTGGATGTCACCAGATTAGCAGCCCAGAGCCTTAGACCACTGTACTATACTGCCTCCTAACTGTTAGTGCAAATAAGTTAGTCCAACTGTTAGTGGTACAGTATAGGTAACAGTATGTACAAGAACTGAAGAAGTCCAAGTCCCCCCCTTTAAGTAGCAGCACTGTCATGAGAGTCCAGCTCAGTTCTTTGAAGTAAACATATTGTCATATACCAATAATCATTTACATAATAACACCAATTATTATTATAGAATGTCTCTGCATCCACTTTAATCAAATGAAATAAATAACAGGAAAGGGTTAATCTTACCTATTTTACTGCAGTCCCAGTCTCAGATAAAGTCCTTCAGAAATAGCCCCTTCATGTGGAAGACAGGTCATGGCAGGTCACTGTAATCCTCAGCTCTGAGCAAACAAATATGAAGATGGAGCTAGAATACCTCCAACTACAAAGGCAAAGAATTAGCTCATGAACTGCACTCCAGTCAGCCTTAGACAACTGAGTCCCTCCTCTCAGCCTCCCTTCCCTGGACCTACAATATATTCAGCAATGTATTTTAAAGATAGTAATACAATCTATTTGGATCTTTACCCTCACTGTCTGGGTTAGAAGAAGTTAAATAATTAACAGCACTGGCAGCATTTTGTAAAGGTACAAATATACAGCAGTGTTCAAATAGTTGGAGGCTTCCCCCAAAACACTTGTAAAAGAGGCTATGAGCATGATAATATCATTTTTATTGCAAAGGTAGAAAATCTAACCTGGAATACAAGCAGCATCTTTGAACAAATTTGGATGTCTTCAGTGCAAAGCAATGGCTAAAACCATATGTACGAGAATTGTCTGTGCCTTGAGGAAGTGGGAATCGAACAGTAGCCTCACATTGTTCAAGGTTAGATATGAGCCAAACACAAAAAAAAACAAAACATTGAAGTGCAAGGTCCAATGTAACATTCAGGTGTGAAAGTAGTCCGGAGCTCAAATGCAATACCCCTCAAATCCAGGAGACCTCTTTCTGATTACAAGAATCTGAGAGATTTTCTAATCACTCTTATTTCTGTGCCTAAACAGGGGAGCGTAAAGATGTAGTGATTGGATCATTAAAAGAAAAGAGAAGAGCAATTGAGTTAAAAAAAATAAAACGATATTCAGGCACAATTCACTGTTACAGTCTACAAGTATTTCATGTGTCACAAGTATTGCTCCTTATGTATACACTTTATATTCACAAAGTACCTTTTAGGCTATGCTATAGAATGGATATTTTTGAATACTATATGTTAATATGTCTTAGATTATTTAGCACAGTTACCAGTGGGCTAGATGAGTGGTGAGTGGCCACAAAATGGCACCTTCCGTTATGGATGTGGTTGGAAAACAATAAAGTTGTAAAAAATTGGACCTATAATGAATGTGCACCCAATGTTTGCATTCTCATGTGATGTATGTTGATTGGATGAGCCAAGACCAAGTGATTTATTGCTTTTGGTGAAGAACTGAGGACATGCTAAACTCCCTCTTGTGTTTTCCAAAAAGAATTACTCAATAATTTAGTATAAACGTCTGATACAGTGCACAATGAATTGCTTTAGTTGCTGAGTGTTTATAAACAGATTGAACTCCAAAGCTATCAACATGAAAAGTAAAATATACTGTTCAGTGAAATTACAATATTTTCTTAATTTTCATTTTAGCAGATACACAGTACAAGTTCAAATACTAATCCTGAACAAACAAGGAATCCTCCTGTCCTCACTTAGATACTCTTTACACACAAGTTATTTTCCTGCTGTACCACAATAAGTCCAACAAAAGCACCACCAAGGTATGTAAGAAAGCAATTCATTAAATCAGTCACAAAGGGCTTCATTAATTTAAAATGAGCATTACAAAGCTACAGTAATATGATGGCTGATTAGGGCACAATACTGTATTTCAGTTTCCTGCAGTTAAGCTGAGTGGGCTCCAATAGTCAGTTAACATGGTGTGTCTCTGAGGAAGTCAAGTCTTTTGAAATGCTTTGTGATGTGTTGACAAAAAAGGATGTTGCCTTCAGAGCTGTTGTTCTTATTCCCTGAAGGTCGTTCTTTATGTAGGATCTGCCGAGGAACAAGAACTTTGAATATATTCATTTTCAGATTATTCTGTGCCTTGAATGAATCAGAATATCTTGACATGCTAGTTCATCTTTTTATAGACTTTACCATTCATGCACAAATAGTACAAACTTAGTTCCAGAGTGGGGGGCTCTATGTTATCAGCTAAGGCAGTGGGCAGTTGAATTATCCCTTCTAGTTATTCACTGACACTAATTAATCCCCTTTGAACTACTTTTGTTATTGTTTTTTTGATCTCCTGTGTCCGAATTCCATAGATAAATGGATTGAGAAAAGGAGGAAATGTAAAAAGTGCTATAGAAATGAAGAATTGCAAAAAATGTGGAATTATCCCACCCATCTGAGCTTGAAAAAAGGTCAAGAAACCACAAATGAAAGATACAAATAACAACAACAAATGGTTTAAGCATGTGTTAAGGGCCTTGACCTTAATTCTTCTGGAATCCCTTAGACACACTCTGAAAATATTCATATAGGAATATACAATAACAGTAGTTAAGAGGGTGGCATGAATTAGTGCCATACATGTTTCATAGATATTGTTAACAGTAGCATTTACACAGACCAGCCTTTGAAAGGATATGGAATCACAAAAGACATATGGCATAATGTTTCCACATATAGGAAGTCTTAGGTTTAGTAAAATAAGTGACATGACAAGGCAAAATGAATAAAGCCATGGAAACATTAGAAGTGTGCACACCCTAACTTTTGTCATAATGCTGGCATACCTTAAAGGGTTACAGATGGACATATATCGATCATATGCCATCAGTGCCAGGAAGAAGATTTCATTATAGCCAAATGTATGTGTGAAAAATATTTGAATTAAACAAGCAGTATGGGAAATAGTTTCAGCTTCAGACATCATATCAATCAAGAGCTTTGGAAAGATTGCTGTGCCCCCATATAGTCCATTTAAACACAAATTGCAAATGAAGATATACATTGGTTCATGGAGGTTTTCATGAAGGACAATCACAGTAATAAGCAACATGTTAGAAAAGGATATTGATAAATAAACTACAAGACAGCACACAAAATACAAATATTTATTCTGATTAATTTCTACAAGTCCTGCAAGTATTAAAGTATTGTCACTTGTGAAGTTTTCCATTTTCTTACTTCACGGCTATCTGAAATGAAACTCTTAAAAATCAACCTGTAGATAAAAACAAAAAAATTTGTTTGTGAAAATGTGCAACAGCACATGACAGAGTGTTTAAGTGTGCTACCTATTCTTATTCCATCTTGGAAACTGTTATTTGGAAAACTGCAATTAAACCCCAAGGAATAAAAAGCTAAATGGCCAAAACATGAATTTAGTTTTAAATCATAAATTCATAAAAAATAATAGAGAACTTTACTACTGTACCTGTTGATGCACTTCCAGAGTAACGACTGAGGTCCCCTCAGCATTAGTATCAGATCGTAAAAAGCTCCTAAAATCACTTTCTTTCAGCAATATTACAAAATGCAGTGTATGTTTAGCTGACTAGAAGTGTTTGCGTTTTTGTTGACCGAGCTCGAAAGGTAAATGCTGGCAAAAGAAGAAACACTTACACTTTGAAACACTGTTCTTGAAGTCCATTTTTGCCATTTGGATGATTTTATTGAAAATGGTATTGTTTCCCTAATCAATCTGGAAACAATATTGCTACAGTAATTACTTAAAAAGAACTATTGTCTAATTAGAAACTGACTACAGTTTACAGCTTACTGTACCTCTCAGTTTGTCTTGCCAGACCTCTACAGTCTGAGCAAAACATCCAGCTTTAAACTTCATATATCTCTCTTGGGAACTTATTGTGTCACTTGCAATAATAATTCAGTGAAGCATTTCACATAAAATGTTTTTCCTGCAGCTTTTCATTGGGGATCTTGTTAGTGTGTTTTGTCCTGCAAATAAATCTTTGCTACATGCATACTGAAGTGTTCGAGCACAGCTGTTTTTGTTTGCGTGAGCTATTCATTGGTCTCCTGGATCTGATCATTACTTCAGTACATCAGGAGCTCTCATTCCAGCTTCTGAAAGTGTACCCTGAAAGTATCAACTATTCTCAGCTGGTAACATTCTCATCTCTGAGTCATAGCCAGTGCTGACAGCTGCACTGTGGCATCAGTGGGGTGCTGCATAGTTATAGAATATGTCCTTCAGATAAGGCATTCACATGAGGTCCTTTTGTTGTCACTTTACTGTTAATAAGTGAGGCTGTCTACCAGCAAGACAAATCACAACCTTCACCAGCATAAACTAATTGTAATGCCATTTAAAGAAACACCTTGTTTTTTTATATCAATCCATTCTTTGATGCAATGGGTACTTACATGAAAACAAGTACATAATCACTACACAGTTCCTTTGTAGCTGAGTCTGATTCTGAACCCGATGTTCTAAATAAATGCTTTACAGCATTCTTTTTTTATAACTGTGTAACCCAGTTCTATGTGATAATAGCAATTACAGAACTGCGATCACTGTTAGGGTGAGTATACATTGCTGAAAATAAAAACAGCGATGTACACTTGCACCAAATACAGTGGGCAGACACATACCTTTATGTATGTGCCCCCCACACCCTGTATCCCACTAACTAGATATTCTCAACTCCAAGGGGGGGGGTGCATGTCAAGGATAAGGTGAAACTAGTAAAAAAATTAAAAAATAACACTGCTGACTGAAAAACTACACGCACCTCCCCAGCCCTGAACCCTCAATCCTCCCCACCTTAGCCAGCCACCCACCCTCACCACCATGCCACATAGCTAGCCTGGCAGCCTTGCACTGCAGTACCTCCCACATACCTTCCCTCCTCTTGTGTACCCCACAGTGGTTCCCATCACCTTCCTTTTTGCCCATTGCTGCCCTTTCAGGGTAGCTCACAACAGAAGCGCTGAGACTGAGTCACTCATATTTGAGTGACTCAATCTTAGTCACACTTTTCACTAGATACTGTGTAACCCACCTAATTGTCATAGAAGTTACAAGTTAACTTGTGAATTATCTGTTAAAATGATTTTGCACTAAAGCAGTTAATATTTTAGCCCATTTCTACATGTCAGATATGTTTCCTTCTATTTCCATTGTCTACCTTTGCAACAAAGTATTTCTCGGTGCTATACACATTATCTATTCCCATTGGCTCAGCACTTTCCCAAGTATTTCTTCCACTAGTTCAGGGATTATAAAAGGGACAACAGTCTCATCAAAGTGTGTTCATTCAGGTTCCAGAAATGTTACACACTGTTTCCTTCATCAAAGTTCATGGAACTCAGGTACCTGTAACCAGATGGAGTGGCTTGCAGACTTAGGGCAGTGACAGGGTCTGGGGTTCTGAGTGGCACAAACTCCATCTGGTGTGGGTCTCTGGAGGCTCAGACACCACCCAGGTTCTGGTATGCAGGACAGCATAGATCTATTGGTGGCTGGTGGCCCATCCTCAAGATTTAGCCTTGGTTTTCCTCAAGTAACTTGCCCTGTGTCATTTGGGTTTCTGAGGGGAACAGTGTTTAACTAAATGCAAACTGAGTAAGGGAGCTAGCGTTAAATAAATTACTCCCTAGTATTTATAATGGATCAGTATATATATAGCATGGTGCTGCATGAAACCTATCTTTTGGCCAACCAAGGGTGGCTCCCACTGTCTCTGGTCCCAAGGAAAGGAGAACATGATGGCTTTCCCTAATAAGAAAAGGAGGGTCCCAGAATTTCCAAGAAGAGAGTGAGCCCTCCCCAAGAGAGGCACACTGTGCCATACCCAGAGCAGTTCCGCTGAGGTGGTGCAGAGACTTTTATAGATGCTGATTTATGAAGCCAGACAAAAAAAAAGGCAGGCAATGAGTGGCTCCTGGCAAGAAGCTCCATCTCTATATCTCTAGACATGAGAGTCCATCTTTAGGTTATTGCTTGCCCCTCCTCTGTCCTGGGCAGGTGGTAGAAGAAGAGGTTATTACAAATAAGAAAACAAAGGCTCATGAGAAAAAAAAAATGAACCCCATCAGGATAGAGAAATATAAAAGACAAGTAATACAATGTAAAAAGGCCATTAGGCAGGCAAAAGCAAAAGCAGAACTGGATCTAGCAAAATCAACCGAAGATAAATCAAAGGCCTTTTACAATTATGTGGGAAATTTAAAACAAGAGAAGATATATATATATATATATATATACAGATCTTAGAGGAGGGTGATATGGAAACTAAAGGAGAAGAAAAATTGACTAATGTGTTTAATGATTTGTTTCTAAACAAATATATAAAAGGCAGCTGTAAATATCAAACAGAAGCACACTCAACCAGAAGTCTTGAGGAAATGCCAGAAATAACAGAAAAACAAGTTAAGGAAATGTTGAAGAAAATAAATAAAAATAAGTCAGATGGGCCAGATGGGTACCACCCCAGATTCCTATTGGAACTGGTTGATGAGTTATTAGTAACCTTGGCAATGCTTTTTAACAAATCCTTACAAGAAGCAAATGGACTGGACACATGCTGAATAGCTTACATAACCCCAAATCACAAAGCAGGAGATATTTCCAATGTAAGAAATTACTGGCCAATCAGGAAAACATCCATAATTGGAAAACTAATGGAAGGTTTTGTGAAAGATTGGTTGGAAAATAACTTAAAAAATTAGATTGAGTTGCTATAACACAACATGGGTTCGAAGCTGCAAAATCATGTGTGAGTAATCTTATGAACTTCTATGAACTAGTGAGTGATGCACTCTATGTAGGACTACTGGCGGATGTGGTACATTTAGATGTGAGTGGTGCCTTTGACTCTGTGCCACTTAACATCTTGCTGGATACACTGCAGAAAAATGGGGTAGAATTATATCTGGTTAATTGGATTGCATCATGGATTACTGATAGATATCAATGAGTCCAGATAAGGTTTTTTTTTGTCAAGAGAAGGAATAGTCACTAGTGGAGTTCCTCAGAGATCTATATTGGGGAGACGGTATCTATTGGAGCCTGGATCTGCAAATATGCTGATGACTCAAAAGTTGGAGCAATTGTAAATGATACACAGACAATCATGAACTTGCAGAAACAGATGCATTGGGAGAGTGGGTATTGCAAAATAATCTGGAGTTTAACTCCAATAAGTGAAAGGTAATGCACCTTGGTACCCATAACACGAAGGCACAATATAGACTCAATAATTAAGTACTATCAGAAACAGAACAGGAGAAGAACATGGGAGTTTTTATGACCAGTGACCTTACATTTATAAGGCAGAATCATGAAATGGCAAATAGAGCCAACAGAATTAGTTGGAACATACAGAGAAATATCAGGAGTAGGAACAAGGATGTGTGGATTCCCATGTACAGGTCCTTGGTTAGACCAGTCATGGAATGTAGAGCACTGTTTAATGCACCCCAGGAAACTGGATCCAGTAAAAAAATGGAACAAGTTCAATGGAGGTTTACAAAACAAATATACTCCATGAAGGACATGGAATATGAAAATAGACTATAGTCATTAGGACTGTATTCCATGTCATATAGTAAACTGAGAGGAGATCTCTGCTTTGTATTCAAAGGTACTACAAATAGATTATTACTGGAATTAGAGAGGTTGTGTTGGAGGGAGAACAAAGGTATAAAAACAAGGGGACACATGAAGCAATTAAAAGAAGACAGGTTTAACACCACTAAAAGGGGAAGGTGGTTAAGTCAATGGGTGGTTAACACCTGGAACTCACTCCCAAAGGAGGTAGTAGATGCAACTAGTTAACCAGCTTTCAAGAATGTACTGGATGTGTGTATATAAAATATAAACAAATGGGTATTTGACCACTAATAAGTGGAAGGACCATAAATGGCTTTGGAAGCCTCTGGACCTGACAATACTACCTATGAACCTATGAACAACATGTGGCTGCTCCTCTGGGATGTTATATGGTAAATGGCTATGGAAAATCTACAACTCGGTGACCATGTGAACTGTCCTTATTCTACAAGTGCCAAGAAGTACTGCTCTGAAAAGAGTTCGGTTTGTAGTGCTCTATTTGACCTTTATGACCATTAGGAAAAGTTCTAGTACATTAACAAAGTCCAAGACTCTGTCCATTTCAAAATAGGGCCACCAGATACTATAGTTGGGCCCCTGGCAGTCCTATTTAAAAGCTCATTGGAAACAGAAGTGGTTCTAAAGGACTGGAGGAGGGTGGCTGTAGTCCTCCTGCACAAAAGTGGTATCAGGGAAGAAACTGGTAATTATAGGCCAGCCAGTCTGACATCAGTGGTGGAAAGTTAGTGGAATCACTGCTGAAGAAAACTATTGTGGATTATCTTTCACTGGGGAGAGGTCATGTCAAATGAATCTGATAGATTTTATTGACTGGGTGACTAAGGAACTAGATCAGGGTGGAGTGGTGGACATAGCCTACTCTGATTTCAGTAAGGCTTTCAACACCTTTACTCATAGAATACAGGTAAGAAAGTTGGATAGCTGAGATCCAAAGGTGGTAAACTGGGTAAGACATTGGTTAGGGGATAGGTGGCACAGGTTGGTTATATATGGCATTAACTCCAAGAAAGGGAAGGTGACCAACAGGATGTCTCAGATCAGTGCTGGGACCAGTCCTCATTAATGTCTTTATAAGTGACATTACAGAGGAGCTAGAAGGGAAGGTCTGCCTCTTTATGGATGACACCCAAATCTGCAATAGTGTGGACACTCCAGAAGGAATGGAAAGGATGATCAGTGACATGAGAAAACTTGATGAGCAGTCAAGGGTATGGCAGCTGGGTTTCAATGTAAAAAAAGTGCAAAATAATACATTTGGGGCACAGGAACATTGGACAGAGAGCAAAATGGATGAGGTGGTGCTGATGACCAGCAAACAGGAAAGAATCCTTGTGGTAATCATATAGGATAACCAAATGGTGGCCAGGCACTGCAACAAGGCAGTTGGAATGTCTAGTGGGATGCTGGGGTGCAGAAGGAAGGGTATCACTAGCTGAAAGAGGGAGGTTGTGTTGCATCTGTATAGATCACTGGCAACACCACACTTATAGTACTGTGTCCAGGTCTGGAGACCACATTTCTGGAAGGATGTACACAGAATGGAAGTGGTCCTGAGGAGGGCAACTAAAATGGTGCAGGGTCCACATCAGAAGCCATATAAGGGGAAGCTTAAAGGGACACTGTCAATCCCTTAAGGCCTCAAAAGGTCCCTAGATTAAAAAAAAACGTGTTATTATTGTTTGCATTCTGCAGAATGTGCACATGAGGTTGGTAGTTTTATTCCTACTCCTTTTTTTATGGCTGCAGTGGGTGAAGCCCTGCAGATGTTCTGCATGTGCAAAAGGGCTCACATCATGTTTTCCATTTGTGGAACTGGCTGAAGGTGTAAATAGTCTCCTCCACCTTATCCTCCTTCAAGAATTGCTCTCTGCCCTCAAATAAATACACTTTCATGTTAGTCAATAGTTGCAGGGCTCTATTTTCTTTCTTAATTGAGAGGTACAAGAACTGGTACCTGAGTAGTGGGAGGTAACATTAGTTTTGTTGGGGTAAGACCCACCCCCACATCTACCCAAGCAGCTCCTAAAGATCCACCCCACCTTTTTTTTGTTTCATATGGGAGGGGCAAGAGGTGGATCTATAATGGTGGATAGAGAAAGAGCTACCTCACCCCTACCTCAGCAGCTCCTAAAGATCCAGTTTTCTGCTGCATAGAAACATAGAATTTGATGGCAGATAAGGACCGCTTGGCCCACCCAGTCTGCCCATTTCCCTACCTGGGAATGGATAAGCTGAAGATCCTAGTTAACCAGCAGCCTACTTCTTCCTACCCCCACCCTCTAGGATTGCCTTATGACTGTCCCATGCATGCTTGAATTCCACCACTGTTCTTGACTCCACAACCTCCTCCGGAAGGCCATTCCATGTATCCATAACCCTCTCTGTGAAAAAATACTTCCTTAAATTACCTCTGAGCCGCCCCCTCTATCTTCAAATTGTCCCCCCTTGTTCTGCACATCTCTTTTTTTGAAAGATGCTACCCTCTTTCAACTTTGTTGATTCCCTTGAGGTACTTGAAAGTTTCTATCATGTCCCCCCTCTCCCTCCTTTCCTCGAGGCTATACATATTAAGCTCCTTAAGTCTCTCTCTTGATATGTCTTCCAGTGCAGACCCTGCACCATTTTAGTTGGCCTCCTCTATACAGCTTCCATCCTGTCTATGTCTTTGCGGAGATTGGGTCTCCAGAACTGCATGCAGTACTCCAGATGGGGTCTCATCAGCTGTCTGTACAGAGGGATAATAACTTCCTGTTTTGTACTGGTGATGCCTCTACCTATGCTTCCCAGTATCCCCCCAGCCCTCCTTGCTGCCCTCTCACATTGCTTGCCCACCTTTAGGTAATTTGATATGACTACACCCAGGTCCCTTTCCATTTTTGTTGTTGTTAGTATCTCACCCCCCATTGTGTACTCTTCCCCTGGGTTTTTGTTTCCCAGGTGCATTACTTTGCACTTCTTAGCATTGAATCTAAGCTGCCATACATTTGACCATTCCTCTAACCTTGCCAAGTCCCTTCTCATCCTTTCCACCCCACCTTGTGCATCAACTCTGTTGCAGATGTTTGTGTCATCTGCAAAGAGACATACTTTTCCTTCCAGTCCCTCTGCAATGTCGCTTATAAAGACATTGAAGAGGACCGTCTAATACTGAACCTCGCGGTACCCCACTAGTAACCCCTTCTTCAGGGTGGACTCCATCTACTATTACTCTCTGTGTCCTATTCTCCAGCCAATTCTTTACCCAGGCTGTCATCTTGGGACCCACTCCAAGGCTGGCTAACTTGTATATTAATCTTTTGTGTGGGACTGTGTCAAATGCCTTGCTAAAGTCTAGGTAGGCCATGTCCACAGCCCCTCCCTAATCTACTACTTTAGTCACCCTGTCAAAGAAATCTATCAGATTCATCTGGCATGACCTTCCCACTGTAAATCCATGCTGCCTTGGGTCCTGTGCCCCTCTGGCCTCTAGATACTCGACAATTCTTTCCTTCAGAAGTGATTCCATCATTTTCCCTACCACTGAGGTTAAACTAACAGGTCTGTAGTTTCCTGCTTCTGCCTTGCTCCCACTTCTGTGAAGGGGAATCACATCTGCCCTCCTCCAGTCCTTGGGTACCACCCCATCCTCCCGTGATTTGTTAAAGAGGGTAGTCAGTGGTGTCACTAGTTCTACCCTTAGTTCTTTTAGAATTCTGGGATGAATCCCATCAGGCCCCATTGCTTTGTCCACCTTCAGTTTTAAGAGTTCTTTCAGAACCCTTTCTTCTGTAAATGGGCTGGTATCAACTTCTGTATCAGGAGTTTTTCTACTGTTTGTTTTAGGTACCTCACCCTCTTTCTTTGTAAATACTGAGCAAAATATTTGTTTAGTATCTCTGCCTTTTCACAGTAACCCTCTGCCCACCCTCCTCCCTTTATTAAGCCTCACTATCCCTTCCTTGGTCTTCCTTCGCTCCCTGATGTACCTATAAAAGGTTTTATCACCCTTCTTAACTGAGTTGGCTATCTTTTCCTTGGTTTGGGCCTTTGCTGTTCTGACTGCTTTCCCAGCTTCCTTTTGCTTTAACTGATATCGTTCTCTGTCCTGCTCCTTCTGTGATTCCTTGTACTTCCTGAATGCTTTCTTTTTCTCCTGAACCTTCACTGCCACTACCTTTGAGAACCATAGTGGTTTCTTACATTGTTTCATTTTGTTTATTTGCTTTACACAAAGGCTTGTTACCTCTGTGATGGCAGTTTTTATTATTCTCTATTGTTCTTCCACCCCGCCTTCCTGCCCATTTGCTAGTGCATTCCTTAGGCACTCACCTATTTTGGCAAAGTCAGCCCTCCTAAAGTCCAGTACTTTTGCTTTTGTATGGCTTGACTCTATTGCTGTGTTTATTGTGAACCATACTGTTTGATGGTCACTAGTTCCCAGATGGCTTCCCACTTCTGCATCTGTGATCCTCTCTTCATCTCCATTTGTGAGAACCAGGTCTAAGATTGTTCCCTCTTGAGTGGGCTCCAATAATAGTTGTCTAAGGCATGCCCCCTGTAGGGCATCTAGAATAACCCCACTCTTTGAAGTGGCTGCTGCAACTGCACTCCAGTTAACATCTGGATATTCAGATCACCCATCAGCAATATCTCCCCTTTTTCTGCCATTCTAAGTATACTTTCTATCATTTCCTTGTCTGTTTCCTCCCCATGAGAAGTGGGGTCTGTATACAACCTCTGTGTAGATTGTGGTGCCATTGCCAATCTCCAAATTTACCCACAGTGCTACTTCTCCTCCCTGTTTTCCCTTTTGTTCTGTTGCTTTAATTCCTTCCCTTATGTAAAGAGCTACTCCTTCTCCTCCTCTTTTACCCTCCCTGTCCCTCCTGTAGATAGTGTAACCTGGTATGTTTATGTCCCAGTCATGGTTTTGTGTGTACCATGCTTCTGTGACTGCCACAATATCCAGATGTTCCTCCTCCATCAAGGCCACTAATTCAGGAAGCTTGTTACTCAGA
Source organism: Neoceratodus forsteri (assembly GCA_016271365.2). Taxonomy (NCBI): domain Eukaryota; kingdom Metazoa; phylum Chordata; order Ceratodontiformes; family Ceratodontidae; genus Neoceratodus; species Neoceratodus forsteri. The sequence goes on from CM057459.1 coordinate 1,358,532,042, forward strand.
CTACAGGCTTTGGTACTCATTGCTCTCCATTTTTTTATGGCTTTACCTTCTTTTGCAGCATCCCTCACTTACCTTTCTACCTCAGTGTTTTTCTCATTTAGTACCTTGTTTTGTAGGGAGAGGCTGGGATTTTCCTACTGCTTATCAGTGCCTCCCCCCTTGACTAGTTTAAAAACTTGCCAATGAAGCATTTAAACTGATTGCTCAAAAGACTTCTTCCCTTCCTGGACAGATGAGACCATCCTGCCAGTATAGGCTGGTGTCTGTCCAGGTGGAACCCCCAGTCCCCAATGAAGCCAAACCCCTGTGCTGCACACCATTTTTCAACCATTCATTATACTGCATGGTGCAAAGTACCCTCGCCTCACTCATGCCAGTGACAGGCAACACCTCAGAGAAGGATACTGTGTGTACTACTTGTCTTAGGCCCCTCCTCAATTATACAAAGTCCTTCTGCACTGCTTTAATCTCATGATGAGCCAAGTCATTTGTCCCTAGGTGGACAATGATGTCCAGCTCAGACTCCTGTGCAGCTGTTCTCATGATCCTGAGGATGCGCTTCCTGTCCCTCCAAGCCATGGCACCAGGCAGGCACCTTACTTCAGTTTTCCCTGCTCCCCCCAGTTCTATCCCCCTAATAAATTGAGTCCCTCACCAGGAGCTGCTTCCTTTCCTTGTGGTGTCCTCTGCCTCCTTCCTGTGGGCCTCCCTTGTGACAGTTGTTCTCTGCCTCTTTAGTCTCCTCTGTGGGTGCATCCATAGGGGAGCTATGCTCCCCCAGAATGGTGTATGGATTGTGGAGTGGAACAACTGACTGGGTGTACCTCTGTTCCACCATCCTCACCCTCCCTGAGCCCACTGTTGTCCAACTGCTGTGCTTCCATCACAATCTCTGAGGTAGTGGTGGTGGCTCTGGTGCTCCCTGTATGTGGGAGGTTCCCTTCCTACTGTCCAGTGTGGCCTAGGGGAAGATTCCCTTACTACTGTCCAGTGTGGTCTGAAGACGGGCAACTTCCTCCCTCAGGGCAGAGAGTTGCCTGCAAATAGGGCAGCATCTCAGCCTTCCAGAAAGTCTCCCGGAAGACTGCTGCCCCACAGCCATTACATTGCACTACTCCCCACATGTTTATCTACTTTTTTGTGTGTGTTTGTGTGTGTGATTGGTTTGTTATACAGAAATATCTATATATTATACAATGTGTATGCTTATATTGCAGTGCAGTGTGCTAGAGAGGATATGACAGTGAAATGCACCTTGCACTCTTGAGAAAATGATGTCAGAACCCCAGGTATAAAGGAACTATTTCCAGGGGTGGGTGGGGTGAGGGGTGGGAAGGGGTTGGGCCTAAAATGTGCCCTCACAAAACAATCAGCTAAAAGCTCTGACCCACCACTGCAATGAGTGCCTTCCTGTCAGCAAGATGCCCTACACAACAATTTGACAGAGAAAATACCCTGCTAATCAAACAGAGAAAAATCCAGACATCCAAGTCAGACACAGGTAAACCTCCCCAGCCCCAAAACAGCCTGGTTGTTTGTGCTCTGACAGCAGTCATCCCCAAAATAAGTCAGCTGTGCTTTAAACTCTTCCTGCACTGAAAATCTTAAGAATTGTAACAAACATAAACCTAGATCCACCTCCCTCTGTTGCTTGAAAGACTGTCTTTTCCTGATAATTCTAAGTTCCTTATTTCCCCTTTCAGTTAAAAGTAGCCTCCACCTGCAGAATATCTGCTACAAACCAAAGACAATTGTAAGATTCACCTCCCTCTGTTGTGAGCACAACTCACTTTCTTGCAAATCCTGTGTTCAGTATTGCAGCTTCCGGCCAGAGGTAGTTTCACTTGAAGAATATTAGCTGTTCTCTGCAATCTGTGTCACATAGCATATCATTTTATTTCAGATTATATCATAATATCTTCTCTTCTCATACATCCTACCATGTTATGTAAGATTATGCCATATGATGAAAAGGATTCTTCAAGGTCCTGTTTAGAAATGCAGTCATAGAGAGACATGTTGCAGGTTTAACATCTATGACCTTTTGCATGAATTGTTGCCCTCCTTAGCACCAGTAACATGGGTAAAATACTCTGCACTAAAACTGCTTTAATTTAAAATTATATATATATATATATATATATTTTTTTTTATTATTGTTGGTAATCAGATCACTGCTTATGGAAAGGTTACTAAAAACAAATCTCTTGTGACCAATGTGAGTCCTTTCTAGACCTTCTGGAATCCCAGAAAAAAAAAATATGCACATTATTATTACACTGTTGTGTCAGAAAAGCATATCTGAACATTGTGTAGGTCACAGAAATTAAATCTACAAACAAAATATACACATTATTATTAAACTTCAGTGTGAGTGAAGCATATCTGAACACTACTGAGTAAACAGTCCTACACTCAGCAGGGTGGGGCACTCTGTGACAAAAAAAAAAAACAGTACCTGGAGGCTTAAAGTAAAGGTACAACCTTAGCAAAGGGTACTTAAATGAAGGTCCACATTAATGTTTAGCAGAAATTTGTTGTATATGTAATGGTCAGAGCAAACATTATATGCCAAACTGGGACAGGGAAATAGTCTCCTCAATGATCTTTCCCTGGCCCAGTGGGACATGTAGTGTTTGCTTTGACCATTAAATGGAGAAAATATCTATTAAACATTATTGTGGATCTTTATTTATTAAGTACCCTGTGCTATGATTGATCCATGACTTTAAACCTCCACATATCTGGACACTGGTTAGGTCACAGAAAGGAAATCTAGAGTGCAATTGGCAGTATGACCCAAATTAAACATACAAAAGACCCTATGTCATCATTCATTATTTTTATATTTACATGTGTATATATGATTATTCTTTCTTGATCAATATTGACTTGCATAGACTCAGGATGCAAGTTTACTTGTGTTGAGTGTGCACCAAAATTCATGGCAATTATTTGTGGGCAGTCTGCAGATAAAAACTTTTACTCAAACCAGCTCTCCCTTTCAAAGCTGTAGGTAGTGATTCTAGTTTGTTATCATGAGACAAATTGAATAGTAAATCAATCCATTGTCATGGTAAAGTACAGCATAAGTATTGCATATGAAATAGCAGCAGTGCTATAGCTAGGGAGAGAAAGAGCAGCTACTGGAAAAATCACACACGCACGCACACACACACACACTATGTTTTTTATATATATATAGTAACCGTCCCCCCATCTATACATATAAGTTCTGAAGAGTATTATGCAGCATAGAAAAGAAAAAACATTATTACAGTGAAATTGTTTTCTCCCATTACAATGCATTTTTTCATAAAAAAGACATTAGACATTTTTCAAAAGGATTCTTCAAAGCCCTATTTGGAAATGTATATAAATTACTGTTTTGCATGTATCATGTCTATGACCTTTTACAAGGATTAGTGACATCCCTAACATCAGTAACATAGGTATAAGAGTGTGCACTACAGGTGTCTTAGTAAAAGTTTTATTTTCTTGGTAATCAAATCACTGGCTTATGGACAGGTCAATAAAAGGAAAACTCTTGTAACCAATGTGAGTCATTTTTAGCCCTCCTAGAATCTCAGAAAAACAACTAAACTAAACTATACACCTTATTATTGCACTTGAGTGTGAGTGAAACATATATGAACACTAATGAGCTGAATATTTAAGGTACACATGCTGTGCTGTTTGGAGAACATTTCGATGGGAGGAAAAAACATCATTACAATGAAATTTTCTTCTCCCTTAAAAAGAGGCAGTCATCCACATGAATTTGCAGCTATAAGGTGTATGACCTTTTGCACAGATTAGTGACCTCCCAATGCCAGTGGCCACAATGACTGCTAAGTATTGAAATCAGGCAATGGACAATATAAGCTTAAAACATGGACGTGGAGAAATTGTTACAATTTTCAGGATAAAGTATTGAGTTGCTTACTGTACTGCTATTTTTCTTCTCCTTGTGTTTGTTATTGTACTAGCATATACTGTACAATGAAATTAACCATCACAGTCAAAAGTTTCTGCACTGGAAAGGCTCAGCTGCCTGCAGAGTCCTTCCTTCTCTGACATATGCACACTCTGAAACCCAAAGAACCATGGCACAGTGCCTGTTACATGAAAATAACTGCTAAAGTATGAATATAGTCCTTGAGGTTGTAAAGGTGTCATGTGGAAGTTTTTTAATATTATAAATGCATTTGCAAGTACCTAGATAATGAAATGAATGTGTCAGAGTAGTAAATGAATACAAATGTAATCTCCAATGTGTAATAATTACGTGAGCTTAAATTTATTTTTGCTGCCTGTAAGTTTGGTATCTTGGAACAGTAATCAGTGCAGGTTACAGTACATTAAAAAATGATAGTACATAAAAGGTAGTAAATGTAACAGTGGGTGCATGATATAAAAGGAAATAAAACTCACTGAAGTTGGTATGGAAATGGAAATGTTAATCATGTAAAGAACATCATTGAAATAACCCAATTTGTGAAGAAGTTGGTAGGAATTACACAGAAGAGTCACTTATTTTGAATTGATCCATGTAACAATTAAACATTTCAGTTATGATATATTGGTATCAGTAATGCCGCAGCCAGTAAACTATAATTGGCATGGATAGTGTAGCCAGTCAGTTTCAGTCCACAGATCCAAACTTTATGGGTTTGGTTTGTTAGCAGTAATGTATGATTGCTTATCTCCAGCAACCTCAGCAGTAAATGTTGGCTATGTGATGTGATAAATAACATTGTATAGCACTGAAATCAAAGGCCTTGCCTAAGTTGATGACCTTTGCATGGAAAGTGAATTTGACACTGGCATGTAAGATTCACCCAATGTAAATAATTGAGGAGGGATGCCATTTGCATCTCAGACAGAGGGTCTGGCAGTTTTCATGCAGATCCTGGCACCTGAATTTAGCATTATTGTGTGAAGTGACCGAAGGCTTGGGTTTTTAGCATGTGAACAGGTTTTGTGCTTTGAAGTTTAATATATACAGTGTGATAATGTCATGGGAAGAGGAAGATGATGGAGTTTGTAGACAAAGAAGTTTTATACAAAATAATTTATTCTGTTTTTGGTTGATTTTAATTGTATTTCTGTCTATCTCAGACTGTAATAGTTGTGAAATATAAAGTTAAGTGGGGATGTGCTGCTCAATATTTTTTGTAGAGAAATATGAAAATAGCAAAGTATTAGTACAGTAAGTTGCAACGTTAAGATTCTGATGTATGGCTCATGATTATAGTGTAGTGAGCAACATTATATTTCATAGCATGAAGTAAATGAAAGTAAGCATGGAATTGAGGAGAATTACTGAACAGGTGCTGAATCAATAACAGTAGTTAAGATATTAAAATAAGAATGTTAAAATCCTGTCATTCAGTTGTGTTAGTGTCCAGGTAATATTATATCAGTCTTGTAGAATTTTGTCACGCAGTAGTCATGAGGTGGAAAGACTTAAGAATTAATGGGCAGAGCTGTAACATACATCATCACATGTCATGTGATGTTATGCATACTTTAGGAGACAATAATTTAATTTGTTAAGGGCAGTTATATTTTCATTTCTGAAGATATGAATCTATGTTGGGAATGGGTCATATGGGTCATAAGCTGCAATTAGGAATCATGAACTTGAACAGGACGTTATTTGTCTCATAATATATATGCGGTGTAGGGATAGTATGGCACAATTTGGGTTTCAATATCACTGGAAAACTTAGTAAACTGGGATTATTATAAACAGGTTTTATGGACATACATGACAGCAACAGAGAGTGATGCACTGAGATAGTGATGGTGTCATCAGTAGGACATAGCAGCCTAATTAAAAGTTTGAATATGTGTGGATCATGTAGAAGTCATGTGGTGCTTGGAAGTAAGTATGGAATTGGGTTTTAGTAACACCGTTATGAAAGTGCCTAGCTAAGCACCGTTTGTTTTGTTTCAATAAATATAAGCAAACACACAATAGTGGCACCCTGATAGGGCAAACAGACATGGAATGCATATTTACCTAGTTATGGCTGTGTCCTGCCCAATTATAAGGATTAAGTACCACACTATGTAGATATTATATCCATTCATAGTATTGTTAACTACTGTAACCTTTATTACAGCTTTATCTCAGTTTCAAGGAAGTCTGTCATCTGTGACAATATGCAATGTAAAGAAGGCATAACGTGGAATCTGTTCCATTGTTTCTCATTAGAAATATTACTACAGTAGATTGTATTGTTAGTGACATAAGATGTAAATCTGATATTTCACCTATTTAGTGCAGTATGTAGGAAATTGCAGTGTTCTATATTAAGGCAGGGTGAGTTACATAGGCTTGATGTGTAATGTAGAGATAGAAATTGTAGTGCAAATGACCTGAGGATCCAATAGTAGCACAGCTGAGTCTCAATTTTATGGAGATCTCTAAATGTGTACAATATGTACCCTCTGACCTTTGTCTTGCTTCCCCTCTCCCATCCTGCAAAGGACTCCTTAGACTCCTCCCCACTCCTGACTGCCCCCAATGCTCATAACCTCCCACACATCGTCCCTCTGAATCCAAGCCCTCACCCCAGTACTCTCCCCAATCCCTCCCTCTCTCTCCATTTGCTCTCGTCTGGCCTGAGCTGGCAACCCTCCTGATCTCAGACTCATTCCCTGTCTACTCCAGGCCTCTCTCAAGTAGCATCAAAGTGTGCAATGCTAAATCAATGCAAAGCTTGCGCATGTTTGCCCTAGCATTCTTTTAGTGCTTTCCTCATTTACAGTGTGCCTAACCATATAATGGCTTTGTAGATTTTCTGTAAAAATCTTGTGTTTATCATTGTACTGCAATATTCTTTTTACGACTGTATTAATTTTACCTGGGTCACACCTAGAAATGAGCCTCTACTCAGTGTGCTTTTCCCGGTCATTGATTTCAAATAAATAATTACATTATACAAGAAGGTATGATTTGCCATTTGGCAAGTAGAGGTTTTCTCTGTAGACACGGCAGTACATTAAATGTTGTGGTATGTGAAAAGGAAAGTCAGTAAAAGAGAGACAAAACATCAGTAGTCCAAAGGTAGTGCATGGTGTTGAACATACACCATATACTGTACATCTGTGTTACAAAGTTGTGAATGACCTGTTTTTTTTAAATCTGTAAAATATGTTTTTTATAAAAATAACCCTACAATTTTTTTTCATTATCTAAGAGTAGATGGCAAGTGCATTGTAATGATACATTTATTATTGTAAAGGTTTGGGAACATTTGTCAGTATTGTTAAACTGAGGCAATATGGCAAATATGTGAAAGTTAGAGGCATACCAGATTCCATAGTGTATCAGCTCAAGGAAGTTTTTTAATTTCTGAAATAGTAGCACAGCTGAGTCTCAATTTCATGGAGGTATCTAAATGGTGACAACGTTATACACCGATGGTATAATTTTTCATTTGGCAGTAAAGGTTTTCTCTGCAGACATGGTAGTACATTAAACAAAGGAGGCAGTATAGCACAGTAGTTTATGACTTTGAGCTGTAAACCTGGAGACCTGGGTTTGAATCCCACAGCCCCCACTTGTATACTGTGTGACACCGAGCAAGTCACTTAACTTCCTTATACTCCCAGGTTGCACCTGTAAACAAGCTTTCAGCTTAGGCCCTGTCCACACTATGACTCTTTAATGTTACAGAGTGCCCAAACTGTTACCTCAATGGTTTGCATTTACACCTGTAATGTTACAGAAGGCATTTTCATAACTGATGTTGAAACCACATATGAGGTGGTTTCAACAATGGTTATGAAACTGGGTACACCTCGGTGACATTACCGGGGTTTGGTGATAGAAGTATTTGAGGAGTGTGTGTGATATACAGTGATCAAAGTGACCACAACTGAGTGATTTCAAAAAGGGTGACTCAGTCACAGCACCTGTGTTCAGGGCTACCTGGTAGGGTAGTGACTGGATACCTGGCTGGGTGAGGTAGGGTGATGGGAAGCGAACGCACAGGCACACAAATTTGGGAGAGAAGGATTGGGAGGGCAGGTATGTGGGAGGGAGTGTGGTGGGCAGCTCCTGAGCTGGTCCGCTAGTGTGGTGAGGAGGGTGGTCGGTTGGGGTGAGCAAGGTGAAGATTCTGGGTCCAGCGTGGTGCTTTTTATTTTATGCACCAGCAGGTGGCTTTTTCTAAGATTTCCTCTCAACATGCACCTCTATGGAGTTGAGAATCCTTAAGTGGAGGGTGCAGGGGTGTAGCCCCCCACATAAATGTAGAGTCTATTGTCTCTGTTTAGTTCACCATGAGTGTACATCACCGTAATTCATTTTCAGCGATGTCCACTCACCATTATCACATAGAACTGTGTGTGCTGTGCAGCTATGTGTCTGGTCAGTTTGTTTTGTCACCCACAGTATTCCTTTTTTTTTAAGCGTGCCAGCTTTATGTTGCTCCATTATGAATGCCACTCTAAGGGAACATATATGAATGTAAACCATTACTTTGTAATGGTACTATTTTGTGTAGTGGAATTGTTCTACAAACATGCTTTCGGTATTAGTGTGACATAGCTTTTTGCTGCTGTTACAGGCTGACAGTACAGGAAAATAATTTCAGGGAGTGGTAGTAGTGTGCACATCTCAATGTAGCAGACAAGGTCTTGTTTCCTATGCAAAAGTCATGAAGGGTAAAGGAAGAAAATCTGCACTGATTAGAATTTAAACACACAGAATAACATGTGATGTATGTGTCAACTTAAGGAATTTGTACAAATTATGTAAAACAATTACCATGTTGTAATATGTCATTTATAATGTATTTTAAGGTGTTGAGATAGGTTATGAAGTAAAAATATTCTGTGTGTTGTGGCAATGGAGGGATGGTATGCAAATGTGCTATAAAAACACAATAGTGGCATCTGGAGAGATGAAACAAACATTTGTCAATGCCGCATGTTGCCTTGCTGGCATTGGTATTGGTATTGCAGGAGTTAGAGAGATGCATAATACGAATAGCAGTGAAGTATGGAAGTGATGCCAATACCAAACCACCTTGCAGAGACTGAAAGGCATTGAAGTGTGCCTTTGGGTCATCAGCCATAATGCTCATGCCATTTCATCTTATCCTTCCCTGCAGACTCTGGCAAGTGTTATGTTGTGCCTTGGGGTCATCAGGCCTTATGCTCACTCCATTCCATAAAGAAATACATGGAGCTGGTTACAGTATAGGAGAATGGGGAAAATTTGGGGCCAAAGAGTCTAAGGCACACCTTGATGCCTGTTACAGGCTGCAAGGTGGGAGTGAGGTTGGAATAGCATAACCACTATAGCCGACAATTCAAAGTCACACCCCTGATGCCTGTCAGTCTTTACAGAGTGGGACATTATGGTTAGAGACTTTAATGCCCTGGTGTTTGTTGGTATTTGAACTCCAAATTTACTACATAGGCTTTTTGTGACTCCACCACATGACAGCATTTGGGACCTCCGCTCATGAATGGTGGTACTGTGATCATCTTAATGTGTCCCTAAAATTGATTTCCCACAGCCACCGTGCCATTCTGTGCCAGATGTGTGGAAAGACACTTCAGGCAGGATGTGAACTATGACAGCTGTACTGTTCATAAGCACATGTGAAGAAACAGCAATGTTGAAAATCTGGAGTGAAAATGTAAACAAATTCTCGAAGTTACACGCATGCGTGAAAACTGCACAATGCTTACTTGTAACACAGTAATTTTGTAGAATTCGTTCACCAAATTTTCAATATAGGCAATTTGGGGCCTCCACTCATGGACAGTATCTCTGTGATTTTCCTAATCTGTCCCAAATGTTGATTTCCTAAAATGACCATGCTATTGTGCACCAGATGTGCGAAAACACATTTCAGACAGGATGTGAAAAACGACAGCTGTACTGTTTATAAGGAGATGAGAAAAGGGCTATATTGAAAATCTGGAGTGAAAATATTACAAATTCTTGACGTTACAAGCATGCATGGAAACTGCACAATGCACGCTCATAATACAGTCACTTTGTGGAATTGTGTCACCAAATTTTCAACATGGGCATTTTGGGACCTCCGCTCATGAATGGTGTCATTGTGATTTTTGTAATGTGCCATGAACAGTGATTTCCCAACGCTACCATGCCATTGTGCACCAGATGTGCAAAAACACATTTTGGGCACAATATAAAAAATGACAGCTGTACTGTTCACAAGGAGGTGTGAAAAAATGGCAATGTTGAAAATCTGGAGTGAAAATATAAAAAATTCTTGAAGTTACGAGCTTGAATGGAAACTGCACAATGCATGCTCGTAACAGTCATTTTTGAGAATTTTTGCACCAGATTTGCAATATAGGCATTTTTGGGAGCCCATCTCATTAACAGTGATGCTATCATTTCATTAATTGGTCCTGAAAGGTGATTCTGCACAGTGACTGTGAAATCACCTTTCAGGACGAAATAACAAAATGATAGTGACTGAGTTCATGAGGTGGGGTCCCTAGAACCCCATGCTGATAATCTGGAGTCAAAAGTCACAAAAATGGCTAAGATAGCCACTTAAGTTGACCCCCCATTGATGCCATTATTCAGATAACTGGCATTTCTTCAGTTTATGATTGGCTTTGAAGAGTGCAGATGTGTTCCTGCTCCATCAAAGACTGCTATGATAGACTCCAGAGGTAAGCATGGGGTGAGAGGAGTGTGGGGAGTGTGGGGAGGTGGGATGCACAAAGAGTGGATGCGGGTTGGGGGAGGAGGCCCATCAGCCATGAACCATTTTCTTTTTTTACAGGTTTAAGGAAAATGTTGGGCACACTGGAGTGGCCTCCCAGTGTGTCCAATTAACTTGGTGGGTGATGCTAGCCACACTGGGGGGGATGGGGGCAGGAAAATGCCAATGTGATCAACTTTTGCACATGGAGGCACACTGGGGTGGGCTCCCAGTGTGCCACACAATCTTGAGGGGGTGTTACACATGCTGACAGGGGGATTGGGCATCCCCAAAGTCAGCTTGTTGGGGACTGTGAGAGGTGGATGGTGGCAGCTGCTGCCATGTTTACTGAAATGTTTCAGTGGCAAGGCATGCCCTGTAATGACAGGGTACTCCCCCATTGCAGCTTCAAAATTGTTTCAAGTTGGTGGCATGCTTCTGGCCAGCTGTCATAGGCAGCATGCTATTTCATTGGTGCCACAGAGCCCAGTCCAAATAAGCAGTGGTGACTCTGGCCACAACACCATTGCAACTCCACAACCTGCTACTCCACCAAGCTGTCACAAAATGTTGCTTGTGATGCACACACACGGCAACATAACAAACATATAAAACATGTTTGAGTGGTTATGGTTGTGTTCTGAGTAGTTATAAATATGAAATGTGATTCCATCTAGAAATTATACATGGTCACAATAGTTTTAAACATACAACCCTGTAGTACAGCATTATCTGAGTTGCAATGAGGTCATTCATATGTGGCAATGTGTGATGAAAAAGATAGAACTATACTTGTGGCTGTTACACTTTTCCTCACAGGAAATAGTGGTGCATTGAACGGTACTGTTTGTGATAAGTAATGTGATGTTGAACCTTCTCATAATTATGTTACTCATGTGAAATGTTACATCCAGAATGACTTATACAGTCATGTCTGAATACTGCTGAGACAGAAATAGTAATTTAAGTAAACTGATGACCTAGTGGCCCAACAGATGTATTTCAATTTTAGACAGGTCCAGAAGAAGTAGCAATATGTTATATACAGAAGGTATAAATTGACATTTCCAAATTACTGCGTTCTGCAATAGACATACTTGGACATTACATGTTACTGTACATGAAAATGAAAGTCATTCATCGAGATACAAAGCTATACAAATCTATAGGTTTGTATTCACAGTAATATAAATGTATTTAGTTGCAAGAACATGCAACATGTCTGATAAAGCAATATAAACACTCGGTAATGACGTTGTGTACTGATACATCAGCATGCTAGTAATGTCAGAGGAGTCAGAAATGCGCAAATGTTTGTTCATTATTTATTATGGTGTCATGGTACAGTTATTTATGTGGCTCAGTCAACATTGTGATAGCAGTCTTGAAAATGTTTTGCAATGACCATAAACTGATGATTTACATTGTAGAAAAAAGAGAAAGTGGTAATAGAGAAACTATGATGGTAAAATGGGAAACAAAAAAATTGTTCTGTGCAGTGTGTTAAATACTGACTATTATGGTATTGTGCCATGATCGAGTATAAATATTTAATTATATACCATGTAGATGTTATAGACAGTCATATTAGTGCTAACCATTCAAAACTATATGACATCTGTATCTCAGTGTCAAGGAGTTCCCTATGCTGTGGCAATATACAATATAAAATATAAAGAAGGTGTACTTGGAACATTTTCAGATACATTATCCCTTACTAGTAATTGTACTACGTTAAGAAGCATTTAACATAGAAAGTGTTGTTATTTATTTATTTATTTATTATACATATCGAAATTACAACCCTTTGAGTCAAGGATTCGTTTCCAAAGTCAGTTCCAGTGGATTCAACACATAGACAGCAACACAATTGCAATATGATAGACAGGAGGTTACAGAAGTTTTTTGTTACACGCCAAACAGCGAATAGCAAACAGTATTCATATATTTGCAGGTGTCAAAACCAACAACATAGAATCCCAAGCCATCCAGTGCCCACATACAGTTTACAACAGCAGTACAGAGGTCTATACAGTGCGAATGCTAGACTCCAAGGACAAACACAGTAAACTCAGAATTGCAGCTTGAGATAAGGTGGCTGTTGTCAAGAGTTTAGAAAAGGGCCCAGAAAGGGAGCGGGGCACCTATGGGCTAGGATCCCGCTTCTGGACTGCATTCACAGCTGTTGGTGGAGAAAATGAGGCTCTTAAGAGCTGCCTTAAAAGGACCTATTTTAGTGAGTGAGGAGATCAAGGAGGTGAGGGCGTTGAACCAGTGTGGTGCCTTGTAACACAAGGATGTCTGGGTGAGTGATGTCCGCACCCTCGGGACTCTGAGAGTGGCCTTAGTGGAGCCACGAGTACAGGCAGAGGGGGAAGCAGGGTGGAGGGAGGTGGACACCCCTGGGGTGGGAGATCTAGAAGTATTTTTTTAACCAGGAGGCAGATCTGATAGTGTAACTGCTCTTCTAGATTGAGCATGTTGGCCAGCGAGTATAGAGTGCATACATGAGCCCATTTGTCTGCACCAGTGAGGAGACTGCAGGCCTTATTTAGGGATAGTTGGATTGTCCTGAGGGTGGTGGCATCAGCAGCAGCATAGACAAGGAGGCCATAGTCTACAAGAGACAGGACAGAGGAGGAGACAGCCAATCTGAAGGCATCCAGTGGGAGGCAGTCCCTATGATGGTAGAGAAGGCCTATGCACATGTTAAGTGCTGAAGTGAGCAGGTCAATATGCAAGTGAAAGGAGAGGGCAGAGTCGAAGGTAATGCCCAGGTATTTGTAGCTGCTAACTTATTCTAGTGGGTGGACTAAGCAGTATAGTATATGAAGGGGCAAGTTTTTTGCCTTATTTTGATGATGGGCAAATGATTTGGCTTTTGTTTTTTTAATGTTAATGACCAGCCTGCGGTCATTAGATGTCAGTAGATGTGTACAGTGTATGGATAATCCAAGTTAATTTTTAGTATCTTAGAGATTTTTAAAACATTTGATGTGTTATGAGTTAATGAATTACACGCTGCACCTACTGTATGTTTTGCATGCACAGTTCAGCAATAAAGAAGGCAAGAATGAGCTGCCTGAGCAAATGTAAACAATTGCAAATTTGCAGGAGCACAGTCACCAAGTTAGCAATAAAGGAAACAGTCAATTTGCATTTTACAGAGTAAAAAGGAATATTGTATTCATCTAATTTTATATACATGTATAATGTCATAGAATGCATGGAGACAGAAACCAATAGGCAATAGGTAGGGGGCTATTGCTTCTGTATGGATGCTATGTAATAGGAACTTCAGAGACCAAATAATTAACAAGCATTTGTCAATGCTGAATGTTCGCTTGCAGGTATTTGCAGTGGTGTTTGGCATGTATAGTGCTGTACCCTAATGCCCTGTGCGATTGCTGGTATTTGCACAATAAATTGTCAGCATGACCTTGTTGCTACCCCCACTGTGCGCTACATAGGCGGAAACACGTTTTGGGCAGGATGTGAAAAATGACAACTGTACTGCTCATAAGGAAGTGTGGTAAAATGGCAATGTTGAAAATCTGGAGTGGAAATATTGAAAATTTGCAAACCTACGAGTGTGCATGGGAACTGTGCAACGCACGCTCGTAAAATAGTCATTTGTAGGATTTTTTTCACCAAATTTTGAACATTACCATTTTAAAAGCTCTGCTAATGAACAGTGTCACTGTGATTTTCTTACTGTGTCTCATACATTGATTTCGCACACCGACTGCGCCATTGTGCACTACATGGGCGGAAAGATGTTTTGGCAGGATGTGAAAAATGACAGCTGTACTGCTCATAAGGAGGTGGTAAAATGGCAATGTTGAAAATCTGGAGTGAAAATATTGAAAATTTGCAAACTTACGAGCGTGCATAGGAACTGCGCAATGCAGAGTCATAAAACAGTCATTTTTAGGATTTATTTCACCAAATTTTCAGCACAGCCATTTTTAGACCTCTGCTCATGATCAGTATCACTGTGATTTCCTTAATGTGTCCCATACAATGATTTCGCACACCGACTGCGCCATTGTGCGCTACATGGGCAGAAACACATTTAGGGCAGGATGTGAAAAATGACAGCTGTACTGCTCATGTGGAGGTGTAGTAAAATGGCAATGTTAAAAATCTGGAGTTCAAATATTGAAAATTCACAAACGTACGAGCGTGTGTAGGAACTGCGCAACGCACGCTCATAAAACAGTCATTTTTAGGAATTTTTTCACCAAATTTTCAACATAGCCATTTTAAGACCTCTGCTCATGAACAGTGTCACTGTGATTTTCTTAATGTGTTTGATACATTGATTTCACACACCGACTGCGCCATTGTGCACTACATGGGTGGAAACACATTTTGGGTGAGATGTGAAAAATGACAGCTGTACAACTCATAAGAAGTTGTGATAAAATGGCAATGTTGAAAATCTGGAGTGAAAATATTGAAAATTGGCGAACTTATGAGCCTGTGTAGGAACTGTGCAATGCACACTCGTAAAACAGTCATTTGTTGGAATTTTTGCGCCAGATTTTCAACATGGGGTTTTTGGGAACCCTTGTCATGAATGATGTGACTGTCATGGTGTTATTTGAGGCCAAAGGGTGATTTCATGCAGTGACTGTGCAGTACCTGCGAAATCACCCTTCGGGCTTGGAAAATGCCATGACAGTGGCGTCATTCATGAGATAGGGTCCCAAAAACCCCATGTAATAATTTGGTCAAAATTCCAAAAATGACTGAGATATCGCAATAGTGTGAAACCCCTATGAAGCCCATTATACAGCTTACCGGAATTTCCTCAGTTCGTGGTCGGCTTTGAAGAGTGCAGACGTGTTCCTGTCCACTAAGATCATCAGCCAGAGTCTGGAGGTAAGTATGGGGTGAGGGGTGGGGAGGCTGAGTGCACAGTGGGTGGGTGCAGGTTGTGAGAGGGGGCTGGGAGACGCCCTGAGGACCGTTTTTGTTTTACAGGTTGAAAAATAAAAAAGACAATGTGGGATGTTTGCCATGCTGGGTGGGCTCCCAGCGTGGCAGAAGATGCCTGGGGCGCGAGGAGCCAACAGAGGATTGGGCACCCCCATCGGCAAAGTAAACGACCATTTGCCACACTGGGGTGGGCTCCCAGTGTGGCAGCAGGATGGCTTAGGGGGAGCCATGGAGCCGATGGGGGATTGGGCACCCCATTGGCAAACAACATTTGCCACGCTGGGGTGGGCTCCCAGTGTGGCACCAAAGCTTTGGGGGGGCAGCGTGACATGTGCAGGGGGGAAGAGCTCAGTATGACAGCAGTGCTTTCCTTTGAAGCAGAGGAACACTGCTGTCATACTGAGCTCCTGAACCCATTGGTGCAGGACCGCCATGCCTGCTCAAAGGAGCAGTGCATTGGGTGGGAGAGGCACACCTCCAAGTGTGCTACTCTCCCAAAACATTCCTTGTGCATGCACGCATGCAGAGAGGGTTGTGGATGCATGGAACGGCCTTCTGGAGGAGGTTGTGGGGTCACAAACAGTGGTGGAATTCAAGCATGCATGGGACAATCATAAGGCAATTCTTGGGGGTGGGGGGTAGGAAGAAGTAGGCTGCTGGTTAACTAGGATCTGCAGCTTATCCATTAGGTAGGGAAATGGGCAGACTGGGTGGGCCAAGCAGTCCTTATCTGCCATCAAAATCTGTGTTTCTGTGTAAAGCTTGTTTACAGGTGTGACCTGGGAGCACTGGGAAGTTAAGTGACTTACTCAGGGTCACACAGTATGTAAGTTGGGGCTATGGGATTCAAACCCAGGTCTCCAGGTTTGCAGCTCAGAGCTTTAAACCACTGCACTATACTGCCTCCCTGATGGAGAAGAGAGGCAGCATCAGATTGATTTTTGAATGAACTTTCCTGCTTTACTATTCAATTGTGCCTAGAATATTAACCTCTGATCACTACAGAATTTAGAATTTTGTTTGAAGGTATGAAAAATGTGTTATAAAATGTCAAATTATGTTGTGATTGGGACAATACAATGTAGAATAAAAAGGCATAGGTATGTTGCAGTAAGAATTGACAGAAATGATTATTTTAGTATTGCATCTGAGGGCATTTTTCAGAGGGTATGTTACATGTAAGGGAAAGGGGAAATTGTTTAATCATGAAAAGCACAGTAAGGCAACACTGAAATCCATTTGAGACTTTCAAGCATAAGGAAGTTTAATAAGTTGTTCAGGGCAACACATTATGAATGTGGGGATTGTGGTATTCAAAACCAGGTCTCCAGGTTTGCAGCACAAAGAGTTTCACCACTACACTACAGTTGCTCCAAATATGTAAGAAGTATCATTTGCAGGACATTGTTAAAAATGTGCAATAATTGAGTTTTCCCTTTAGGGGGCAGACCAAGTTGTCCTGGTGTACCCCCTCCCTTCATCTGAGGATGATGTGCTCAGAGTGGGGAGGAGGAACTAAGGGAAGGGCTGGGGACAAGAACTATAGGCAGGCAGCAGGAAAGGGAGGGGCCAAAGGAGGTACATAATGGCCAGCACAGAGGTGGTTCAGCCACTTTTGCTACAGTTTTGATCTTTCTAAACTGCAGCACATCAGCTTGGCATCGATTGCATACCTCTCAACCCACTGCCTCATAAATCAGGCACAAGGCTTAAAAAAATCAGGGACAAAGAACCAGAATCAGGGACACAGCTTAAAATTTGGTTCCATCTAGACTTTAGCAAGACATTTGACTCATTCCCACACAAAAGATTAATATACAAGTTAGCCAGCCTGGGAGTGGGTCCCAAGATGATAGTCTGGGTAAAGAATTGGCTGGAGAATAGGACACAGAGGATAATAGTAAATGGAGTCCACTCTGAAGAAAGGGGGATTACTAGTGGGGTGCCGCAGAGTTCAGTATTAGGACTGGTCCTCTTCAATGTCTTTATAAGTGACATTGCAGAGGGACTGGAAGGAAAAGTATGTCTCTTTGCAGATGACACAAAGATCTGCAACAGAGTTGATGCAACAGGGTGGGGTGGAAAGGATGAGAAGGACTTGGCAAGGTTAGAGGATTGGTCAAATGTATGGCAGCTTATATTCAATGCTAAGAAGTGAGGTAATGCACCTGGGAAACAAAAACCCAGGGGAAGAGTACACAATGGGGGGTGAGATACTAACAACAACAAAAATGGAAAGGGACCTGGGGGTAGTCATATCAGATGATTTAAAGGTGGGCAAGCAATGTGAGAGGGCAGTAAGGAGGGCTGGGGGGGATACTGGGATGCATAGGGAGAGGCATCACCAGTAGAAAACAGGAAGTTGTCATCCCTCTGTACAGACAGCTGGTGAGACCCCATCTGGAGTACTGTGTGCAGTTCTGGAGACCCAATCTGTGCAAGGACATAGACAAGTTGGAAGCTGTCCAAAGGAGGGCAACTAAAATGGTGCAGGGTCTGTACCAGAAGACATATGAAGAGAGACTAAAGGAGCTTAATATGTATAGCCTTGAGGAAAAGAGGGAGAGGGGGGACATGATAGAAACTTTCAAGTACCTCAAGGGAATCAACAAAGTCCAAGAGGGTAGCATCTTTCAAAAAAAGAGGTGTGCAAGAACAAGGGGGCACAATTTGAAGATAGAGGGGGAGTGGTTCAGAGGTAATGTAAGGAAGTATTTTTTCACAGAGAGGGTTGTGGATGCATGGAATGGCCTTCCGGAGGAGGTTGTGGAGTCAAAAACAGTGGTTGAATTCAACCATGCATGGGACAGCCATAAAGCAATTCTAGGGGGTTGGGGTCGAAGGAAGTAGACTTCTGGTTAACTAGGATCTGCAGCTTATCCATTAGGTTGGGAAATGGGCAGACTGGGTGGGCCAAGCGGTCCTTATCTGCCATCAAATTCTATGTTTCTATCCACTCAGGAAGCGGGTAGCTAAGGGTATTCATGTAAAATGCATTTTCTGAAGAAGAGTAAGTATGTAACTCTAATGTTTTACCTTAATTTGAGCTTACAATACCCACTGCTCAGTCATAGAAACACAGATTTTATGAGGGACAGGGGAAAATTTAGAGGCAAAATCAGGGACATCCCTGAAAATCAGGGACAGTTGAGAGGTATGATAGATTGGAGCAGAGGTTTATGAAAATATTCAGTTAAGAACCAAACAACTATGTTAGCCAAGGTTAAAGTGAAAGATGTATATGGATTTAAAACAAAACAAAAAAAAACTGGGTTTTTCAATGCATTTGTTTTAGGGCCAGGTGAAACAGGAACCAGAAAGTAGTAGAAACCCTTTTAAAAAAACAAACAAAAAGTTTGCTAGTTGATGATAGATAGCAATGTATGATGTTTTTTTATGTAGGAACATTCGCCAGGAGGCAGTATGTGAGAAAGCTAGCCAGTGGGGCTGAGAATCAGGCTGAGGAATGGCTGTTTAGAAGGGTGAGAGCACCACGTGGTTTGTAGTTTGTTCGGTTGGCAGGGCAGGAGCCCAGATTGTTTAAAGGCGTCATAGCCCAAAAAGGAGAAAATAGGAATTCTTACTTCAAACTGTATTTTTTGTTGTTGGGAGAGCAGGGACAGAGCAATTATGAATGTGGCTTTGTTGGTTGGGCAGTGGGATCTAATGCATGGGCTGGTAAGGGCATGCAGCAGTTGGAAGCAAGCGCTACGTGAGTAGCTGTAGGTTTTCTCTACCATTCAGCAAAGCCTGGGATTAGTTTTCTGTAAAAATGCAAAATTGTTCAGGAAGCGGTAACAACTAGGCCTCCTCTGGCCTTAGTATTGTGGTGTGATGAGAAGTTGCATTTAGTGGAATGGGGAACAAGTTTGGAGCTGTATTGGGCTGGACAGGCTCTGTTTGATGGCTTTTGACCAGCGATGGGCTGGGAGAGTCAAAACAGAGACAGGGTGTGGTCTGGGGAAGGAGCAAGAGACCTGGAGGGAGGGACAGAAGTGGCAGCACAAGTGCTGGCTTGCAGAGAGAGCGAAGGGGTTTGGGCTCAGATGGGGAGCCAGCACAGTCAGCCACGTGGCGTGACATCACATGCCGTGGGGCAGGCCCGCAAGAAGAACAGTGCACAGGGGAAGGGTGGAGCCAGGTGGTGGCCCTCAGAAGTAAGCGGGCTGTTTTATGCCAAAAAGGGCATCAGGTGTGTTGGAGCAGCCTGGGAAGAGGGATAGCGTGGAGCCATCTCGGACGGCTAGGTGGCATGACATCACACGCCGCGAGGTGAGGCTGCAAAGATGAATGGTTGCACAAGGGGGGTATGGGGCCCGGTGGAGGCCTTCAGATGAGAGGTACAGGGGTGAGCGATGCTATGGAGGGGGGGTTTGAGGGTCGGCCAGGTGTCTGTGGGCCGGGAGACTAGGAGGCAGCTGACAGTGGACATAGGTGCAAGGGCCTATTCAGGATGGCCGCGCAGCAGGAGGGCAGATGCTGCAGCTGAGCAGTGCCTCAGCAAGGGATTGAGAGTGGAGAAGGCACCAGAGGGGGAGGAAACAAGGAAGGGCCTGGTGTGTGGCTAAGTCGCTACCACATCGGGGAGAGGGACAATGAGGAGGCCTAGAGGGCCTTGTAGGGAGCCAGTGGCTCCCAGGAGAGAGGGAATAGTAGGATGGCTGCATGGGATGAGGATAAATGCCTGGAGCTGTGCGGCATGACACACCACCTGGTGGGAAGTGGGGCAATAAGGCCCAAGGGAGGCCTTCAGAGATTGGAGGTTTTTTGGGCACATGAGGGGAGAATGTGAGGCCTAGAAGGCCACATGGAGAACATGAAGCCTAGAAGACTACGTGGAATGATGCTGGAAGTGCGGGAGTGGATGTCATGGCACAAGGCCTGTCAAAAAGGGGAGGGCGGCATGGCCCAGGGAAACCTACAGCGAACACAAAACCCCCAGATAGGTGCACAGGAGAAGGGGGCATGCTGACCCCAGCAAGAAGGGTAGGTATAACAAAAAAGGGGGGGCAGTTTAAAAAAAAATGTAATACATATACATTTGATAGATACACATCATGTAAGAGCATATAGGGTAGGGATGGGGGAGCCCCCCCTTTTAAAATGCAAGGTTGTTTCAGGCAAAGTGATTAATGTGACTTTCAATTTTCTTGGTTTTGGGCAGTTATCTCTACAGCTTCCACAGACCACTACAAGGAGATGGCACCAAAGAAGAGCAAGCCGTCTAAAAAGGATGCCTACAAAGCCATAGTGGAGCTAGCGGAGAAGGCTAACAGAATGTGACAGTTGGTGGAAGGAGGGGAGCCTGGGAGATACGGGGAGAAATGGAAAGTGGGGAAGGGAAAAGGGGGAAATGGGAAGAGGCCAGCAGGGATGCCACGCAGCCCTGCCAGGGTGCAGACCCCACTGGGAGTACCTTCCAGAGCAGCCAGCCCAGTACCGACACAGCTCCATGTCCCTGTCCCATCAGTACTTCCCCAGGACCAGGTAGTGGTTCCCCCAGTGGAAGCCAGACCAGATCCCTCAAGCACACCAGCCCTTCCACAGCCAATAGTACAACTGGACAATTCAAGGCATCCCGAGTCCAGCAGGCTGCAAGAAACTGACAAGGCCACAGGTAATGTAACCGGGGTGGTAGGAGAAGGCATAAAAGAGTTCAGGGGTCAAATTATTGCAGCGCTTGGGACAGTGGGGTTGGGTCAAATGGAATCTGTGCTAGCGGAGCTTAGGTCAGATTCAGTGGCAACAGAAGGGGATGAGAAAGGGTTGGAGAAGGCAGGTAAGAGAACAAGGGAGATAGGAAGCCCGGGAATGTGGATAGGAGAGCACGTACCACTGGCCACGAAAGAGAAGATATGGAAGGGTGAGTACGTAGACATATTTGTGTTAGTGAGCCTGGAGGCAGCAGCAAAATGCGAGGAAATGGAGAACATTGGGAAGAGTGAAATGGCGGCAGCAGTGGTTTTGTTGGATAGGAAAGAGGAGGACAAATTTACCAAGGGAAAGACTTGGGATGGATGGTCTGTAGATTTTGGTACGAACTCAGCTATTGTGCTGGAAAGGAAACCTGAACTGGACATTCCGTTGATCACATATTCTCTGATAATAAGATGAGGAAAGGTGAAAGGTGGGGTAGGCTGGATATATTATGACAAATTCTTCCGGCAAAGGATGGTGACTTATGAGGATGTAAGATAGGATACAAAACAATTGGATCTGTGGACGGATTATGTAACTGACCAGTCCACGCCGGAAGTGGAGATGGGGAAAAGGGGAGGGGCACCTCAGAGATGTTGCTGGGGTTACAATAGGGCATTCTGCTCTTGGCCCCAATGCCATTTTTGGCATGCCTGCTCAAAATGTAGGGGAGCACACCCGGCGAGTAGATGTAGAATACATGGGCACAAGGGACACAAGGGGCGGGGGGGGCAAGGCACAGGCCAACAGTTTTTTCAGGAAGGACAGGGATATAGGGAGCAGGCTTGGAGTAAAGGGGGGAAGTAGAGGGCACGCAGGTAGAGGGAGACAGAATTATTAACTACAAGGAATGAGAAAGGGACCGGGGGGTATAATAGACACAAAAGGGAGAGGGCAGGTCATCAGTTCCAAGCTGCGAGAATGCCCATTAAGACAGAAGTGTGGAAAAACTGGCCAAAATATCCCGATAGGGAGGTGGCGGAGTCACTTAAAACAGGGTTTGAGACAGACTTTCTATTAAGATGTGAAGGCCCGAGATGAGCGAGAGAGGTGAATAATTTGGGTTCAGTGAAAGGGAAAGATGACATCTTAAGAAGAAAAATTGAGAAGGAAAAAGTTGCAGGTAGAGTAGAAGGGTCGTATGCTACACCTCTGCTGCAGAATATGAGACTATCTCCATTGGGGCTGATCCCCAAAAACTGCCGGGGAAATGCAGAGTGACTCACCACCTGTCATTTCCAGAGGAGGACTCAGTGAATGATTTCATAAGTGAGGAACATAGTAAAGTGAGCTATGCCACATTAGAAGAGGTGGTGCAGATCATCTGGGCAACTAATGATGCCTGGATGGCCAAAACAGATATAGAGTCCACAATCAGATTGCTTACAGTTAGGAGGGAAGATTGGGACTTATTGGGCTTTAAGATTGGGGATCAATACTATTTCAACAAAGCAATGCCCATGGGGTGCTCCATAGCATGTGCGATATTTGAAGCATTTAGCACCTGTTTACAGTGGATATTTCAGGAGCAGAGTGGATATAAGGATGTAATACACTACCTGGATGATTTTCTTTTAATAGGCAGTGGGAGGAGGGAGACAGAGAAAATGTTGTCCAGCTTTCAAGATTTGTGCAGAGAGTTAGGGGTCCCAGTGGCACTGGATAAAACAGAAGGGCCCTGTAGGGTTTTATAATTCTTAGGCATAGAAATAGATGCCCTGAATGAAATCTTTAGGTTACCAGACAACAAAGTGATGAGGCTGAAGGAGCTGATTAGAGGGGTCACGGGGAGGAGAAAAGTGCAATTAAAACAGGTGCAACAGGTCATGGCACATCTGAACTTTGCATGCAGAGCAATTGGGCCGGGTAGGGCCTTCTGAAAAAAGCGAACAAAGGCCACAGCAAAAGTAACAAACCACACCACTGGTGTAACATAACAAAAGGGTTAAAGAAGACTTCAGGGTTTTGGAGGTTCCTTAACACCTATACTGGCTGTTCTTGTTGGCAAGACTATATATATAACACGAATCTTGAGCTCACAGGATGCGGCAGGGGGTTTGGGTATGGGAGGCTATTGAAGGGAAGATGGTCTCACAAAAACCATGGCCTACAAGTTTGGTGAAGGAGGGGAAAGTAAAATATATCACACTGTTGTAAATCATGCCCATATGGGCCTGCACCCTGGTGTGGGGAGAATAACTGAGGAATCAGAAGGTAACATTTTGGTGTGACAAGGCAATGGTGGAAGTTTTAAACAACAGGGGATCCAGATCAGCAACAGTAATGCGGGTTTTGAGACAATTAGTTTTAAGGATCCTGCAATTGAATATGTCATTCAGGGCCAAACACATAGAAGGGGTTAAAAATTTTGTAGCTGACAGCCTTTTCCATCTGCAGCTAGACCATTTCCGGATGCTGGCACCAACAGCAGAGAATCGGAAAACACCTGTTCCAATGAACATCTGGGACATTGGCGAGAGGGAGCAGAACTGCTGTTTCACAGCTCATGGGCACCATGGACTTTGAGGGCCTATGAAAGGGCATGGTGGGTGTTCCAAACATCCAGGGCAACACACCACATGGAGGTAAGTGGGCCAATCATGAAGGAACAGTTAGGGAAGTTCACAGTAGATCAGTGGGAGAGAGGAACCGCTCACAATACAATGGGGGTATACCTAGTGGAGATGAGCTTAATCTGCAGCCTTAAGAAATGGGGGGACCCGAGAGATCATGTGATGCAGAGTGCTGAGTAGAAGCTCCTTCAAGAAGCTCCTGCCTCCCGATCACTAAATCGACTTTTTTGGATGTCTGAAATCTTTAATTTCTTTTGTTTTTGAGATTCAGTGCTGTCTAAACACTTTCGAAGTCCGGCTTCAGTTTAATTTTGGCGGATGGAGGCACATGAAGAAAGCCCAGCAGAAGCACAACCCCCCAGCTACTCCTGAAAAGGCCCCTAAAAAATCCAGGGCTTCGGGTGGGCCTGAGAGGCCTGATCCTCCGAGTCAATTTGGAGAGCAGGAACCTTTAACATTTACTAGGTTCCTTGAAGAGTTTAAGTGCTTTCGTGAGGAAATAAAAGAAATGGCAATGGATCTGAAGTCTCTTTCTAGAAAATTAGATGAAGTCTCGCTATCCATCTCTGATAATACAGCTTGAATAGTCTTAACAGAGAAAAAGCTAGGAAGTCTCAATCCTGATCTGGTCTCTTTGCATCAGAAACTATCTCGTTTCGAATCCAAGCTTGAAGACCTAGAGGGCCGCAGCTGTAGAAACAACGTTGTGATACTCGGGTTACCGGAGAGAGAAGAAGGCCAACATGTTGTGGCATTTGTTCAGAAGTTGGTGGAGCGAGTAGCCGGCCCATCTCCCTTTGGCTCTGGCTATATCATAGAGCGAGCTCACAGGTCTCTGTGGCCTATACCTTCTCCGGAGGACCCCTCCTACCCCATTATCTGTCAGTTTTTGAACTACTTGGAGAGGCAGCATTTTCTGCAGAAAGTGAGAGCTTTGCAAAAGGTTCGCTGGGAAAACATGAAACAGAATATCACAAGATTTGCCTGCCTCGGTTTGCATGAAACGAAAAGCGTTCCATCCTATTGTTTCCAAGATAATTGCGGCAGGCTTGAAGTTCAGGATGGGATACCTGGCCAGGTTACAGGTTCTAATAAATGGATCCTGGTCTAACTATGATGATCCTGCAGTCGCCCTGATAAGCCTTAAGTCTACGTTACCAGATCTATTTAAGGATCCCTGAGATATTGTGCTCATAGAATGGAGAGCTGTGTGAAGCGGAGAATTGGAACTCTCTTTTTTTCCTTTTTTGGGAAACCGTTCAGTGCGAACGCGAGGGGAAATTTCCTGTTTTGTTTAGTTTCCTTGGCTCCATTCAGACAGGGCCCATGCTGGTTAGCAAAGGTCACTTGGGGTTTCGGGTCTGATTTCGAGGGGAACAATATTTTAACTTTTAGTATTTTCTGTGTGATAAACATAAAAGAGAGGGGAGTTGGTTTTGTTGAGATTTAGATTTAGAGTTATTTCATCTGGATTGGAATTAGAGCGGTCTTGGGCTTTCTCTATAGTTAGTTCTCACTCTGTCATGACCTGGAACTGGTCACTAGAGGAGGTACCAAGCATTAGTAATTCACAAGGATGCAGCCCTCAATTCAAGGGGGATTTCACCGAATTTTCTCACTAGACCTGAGTGCAGGATTGTCAACTCTCACACGGAGAGCCAGTGCACTTGGAGGTGGGTTATCTCTGGGAAGACATGTTTTTTCTGCCTTCCCCTTCTGCAGTGTGATTATTATCTTTTTTTTTTTTATTCCCGTTCTCAATCTGTGGTGCAGGTCACTCCCCCTCACTGGGTTCCAAATCTGGTTTTGGTCTCTCCAGGGTTGCCTCATGAGGCAAGGATGATTCCTGCTTTCTTTTTCAGTTTTGTTTGGGTTTCCATCGTCATCTGGGTTGTGCATGGATCTCGCTGTGGCCCTTTTCTAATAGGGTCTCAATAGGTTTATACTTAGGTGGGATTGTAATGAAAGCCCAGGACCGTTCTCTCTTTATTGGGAATAACCAGCACTGTGTTGTTTTCAATACGAAGATAATAGAATGTAAAAGTTTCTATTAATAGGGAGACATTATCGGGGGTAGGAGATGAAGGAAAGCACCAGTACTGTGCTGAACGTTGCTTGTAACAGTTTAGAGGGTTGGCGAGGCGGGTTATGGGGTATTGTTGGAGGGTAGGGGGGACGGGAGGGACTTAATTGTGGGGGGGTTAGGGAGGAGGATGGGCTTTACTACAGTAACCATGGGGGTACATTTACAGGGGTTATGTATCCCATGTGCTGAGCTGAATATATTAAGTCTACCTACTATTACTGGATGGCTAATGAGATAACTTTTGCGACTTGGTATGTTAAGGGGATCAGAAAGAAGCACAAACAATTTAAGCTTACTTAGCTCTCAGATAACTGTTTTACAGGAAACCCATTTATTTTAAGTGGAAGCTTTACAGTTAAGGAGACTACAGGTGGGATTGATCTACAGCACCCAGGGATCTACAAATAGTTGTGGGGTCATGCTCATGATTAACAGGGGTGTTCCCTTCATTTCTACACAGGTTATTAAAGACCCTGAGGAAGGTTTATCCTGATAAAGGTACTCTGGTCTGTTCAATATTATTGAGGCAGTGTTGTAAGCCCTAACATAGACGACCAAGGATTTTTTCATGAGACTTATATCCGTTATTCTTCCAATGCTTCCCATCAGGATTATTTTTGAGAGTTTAACCAATTACTTGAGCCTAATTTAGACAGATCAAGGTGGAGGTCTGGGAGGGGTCACTCTGGGGCAGAAAGGCACCTAAGACCTATTGGACAATGCAGGCTCCAAGCCTTGATGTCTGGCGAGTTTACATCCTGATTCTAGGGAGTTTACCTTCAGGTCAATGACACACAGTTTAGCAGTCCGCATTGATTACATACTTATTTCTCAGTGCCTATTATACCTGGGTTAAGTCTTCCTCGATTCAACTGGCCCAATCTCCTGACCATCTCACTAAGTATTATGTAATTTGGTACAGCTAATTTACCTCACGGGGAAACC
Source organism: Neoceratodus forsteri (assembly GCA_016271365.2). NCBI lineage: Eukaryota > Metazoa > Chordata > Ceratodontiformes > Ceratodontidae > Neoceratodus > Neoceratodus forsteri. The sequence goes on from CM057459.1 coordinate 1,358,559,002, forward strand.
AGATGAGAACAATGAACAACTTCTTAAGGATGTTAAATACTGTAAACTTATAAAGGAACAAACTGAATCCTTTTTTCATCTAACCCGTTAGTGCAAAGCTGGATATTTTGTGGGAGCCTTTAAGGCCTTCATGAAGGGATCCTTATCAGTATGGTGGTTGGTAGGAAAGGCACAGGAGAAGAATTAAAATCTTGATTATCCCAAATTAGATCCATGAAAATAATTTCTAGATTACACCTCTAGATGAGGATATGAGAAACTTCTAATGCTGAAAAGATAGATACTTGGGTTACTTCAGATAAAGCAAATTAGCTATTATTCATAGAAAAGAGCTTGATTTTACATAGACCAGGGAGAAAAGGAAGGTGCCCTACTGGCATTCTACGTGTTAAGTAACAAGAAGTCAATGGAGATTTACCCCTCTTATCAGAGGAATAGTTGCTGGATCTTTAAAGTATCTCCCACTGAAATAGTTCAAGAATCTCAACCTTTACTATACAAACTTGTAGGTGACATGGAGCATCCTAACCCCTGAGAGTACGGAGAGTTACTTGAAAGATTCTCATTTGCCCTCTCTCTCTGATTGACGCAAGGATTTTCTGGTTGTTCCTATTTCTCAGGAGGAAATTGCCAATGTTATTAGTGAATTGTCAGCAGACAAGGTCCCAGGCCCCGATGGGTCCTCCTCCTTATTTTATAAAGTCTTTTGGGACCTTCTATTACCATTACTTTACTGTTCATTTCAGCATATTTTAGCTGGGGTGGAGACCGATTCCCACCTTTTTGAGGCTTTGATTGTTCTGCTTCCCAAACCAGATAAAGATCTTGAGCTGGTTCAAAGTTACAGACCTATCTCACTTTTAAATCAGGACATTAAAAGTCTCTCCAGAATATTAGCCAATAGATTAACAGTAGTTCTTCCTGAGTTAATAGGTATAAACCAGGTAGGTTTTATGAAGGGTGTTCATCCTCCGACCATTCGCTACCTTATGCATATCTTCTCAGCTACCAGGGATGCGAGTTCCCTGCAAGAATGGTCTCCTGGATGCCAAAAAGGCATTCGATCGATGAACCTGAACTTTCTGTTCCGAGGCTCTGGAGGCTTTTCATTTCCCTCTCTGTTTATTTCCTGGATCCATACTTTATAAAAACCCCTGCAAGAATTTCTGTAGTGAGGCATTCTCTAAGCCCTTACAGGCTTCATTCAGGTACTAGGCAAGTTCCCCCTTATCTCCTTTGTTATTTAATTTATATCTGGAACCTCTCATTCAAAATATTCTCAACAATGTTTTATACAGGGTGTGAGTTGGGCGACATAAAATTAAATCACTGCATACCGGATGAAATATTGATACTTATCTCACCCTGTATCTTTAGTTCCAGCTTTGCTAAGAAATAGCAAGATTTAGTAACCAATCCAATTACAAACTGAATGCTAGTAAACCCTATTTTTCCAATAAACCACAAAGTTTTCAAAATCATTAGCCCTTTTGGTTTATGTTGGACTTCAAGTCATTTAAGTATTTGGGTATTAAACTTTCTCGTAACCCTCTAACATGGCTTAAGGAAAATCTGGATTCCCTTTTGCATGACCTTAAGAGGTGGTCTAAACTTCCTGTTTCACTATAGGGCCGGATCAACATAATTAAGATGAACATATTTCCTAGAATCTTCTATCCATTATCTCTCCTTAACACCTTTATTCCTTTACTCTGGTTTAAAAGATACATGGTGTATTCACTAGATTTATCTGGGCCAACAGATATCTCAGTAGCTTATCATAAACAGCAGCTCACAAAAGTGGAGGGTTTACAAATTCCCCATCTGGCCATATATCACTGGGCTAGTCATCTTGCAAAATGTTTGAGATAGATATGGCCTGGCCAGAAAAAAGAGCAACCAGTTTGGCAAAATAGAATTGGATACCAATTAAGTCCAAGCACTTGGACCTTCTTATTTTTTCATAAGTTTCCCCCAGGTATGCATGACCGAAGGTGTCCCATAACAATGAGCCTCTTTAAATTATTCTCAAATGTGTTCATTTTACAATATTCCCTCATCAGGACCTGGCCCAGACTATTTGGGATTCCCATCATTCCATTAATAGAACCAGATTTCCTGTCAATAGTTGCCCCAATTGGGAGAGAACCTTTTCTCTCTGGATGGAAGGCATTGGTTGTAGTGGAAGATACCAATGAAATTTCTCATTCAGTTTCTTCCCATTTCAAAGTTATACAATTAAAAACATTTACTTAAGTACCTTTGTAATACTCTCCCCCGAATATCTCTTTTCGATACTAAGACTCTCTGGATGTAGGGTAATCTCTAAAGTATATCAGGTTTTGTTTACAAAATGTATGGAGTCCATTGGGTCTTCAGAGTCTGGAACAATTTTCCCTCAACATTACTGGTTAGCACTCTGTGGATCATGTCATAAATTCATTCTCAAGACAGACTACGTCTCATGCAATATCATATCTTACAACTTGTACTACCCTAGTTAAGTACAGAATGAGAGTTATCTAATTCAATATGCACAATAAGTGTTTGCAGGAAGGTACACTTTCCCTCATGTTTGGTCTGCCTAAATCTCCCTTATAGGATTAATTAAACTCCTTGACCCTACTGGGCCTTCATGACTTCCTCCGAGATCACCTGTTAGGGGACATCATCTAATAGAGTTAAGGTATGAAAGTTCACATCTATGATTGTATCAGCTAAAAACATGCCATCACTGGAAGAAGGGTCCTCCCCATCTGTCCAGGAATAGGTAAAAGAAATTTTGTCAATCTGCGCTGAAAAAGTGATTGCAAGTCTCCACAATAGAATGGCAGCATATACTAAAATCTGGGATCCTTCTTTAATTTCCTAGTTCAGAGTCAAAATGTATCTCAGACTATATGGTCATGTAAGACTTTAAGTAAGGAGCTTAGCTGATGGGTACTAGGTTGAGTTACTGCAGTAAGGGAGGCAGGGTGGGTTAGGCATTATTCCTTCACATTGTATCAGATGTCATTGTCACTATTACTTCTGCCTTTGTGTGGAAATGTACCAATAAACTTTAAATTGAAAAAAAAGAAATGGGGGCCAACAAAACAAATTTTATTAGGAGAATGATGCAAGAATGGAAACAGAAAAAGACCTGCGGATAATGAACCTATAGAACAGTGGCTTGCAAAATTGAAAAGCGGCACTATTGGCACTTCCAGATTAAAAGACAAGCACAGTTATTTCACACACAATTTACCTAGTAATGTTTGCAGGAGCCCTGAGGTGAGCAATGCTGTCGGACATGGAAAAAAAGAAAGAGGTTGGAGTGGGAAGATATATGTGAGGACAAGGAGATACACATACTAATCAAGAAATCAAAGACAGATCAAGGGAGAAAAGGTTGCACGGTGATCCTGAAATCCAAGAGGAGGACAGTGTGCCCAGTAAAAAGCTTTGTGGGCTTAGGCACCAGAGCGTGGGTATAAACAGGGAGTTTATTTCTGCATGGGGATGGCAAAAAGTCACAGTATTCAGGTCCTAGCCATGCTCAAGAAGACATATGATTCGTTTGAGGACAGGCAATTATTCCTCTCCTCTTTTGAATAGGGCTGTCACAGTGGGTAGCTACAGGAGACAGTGACTAAGATGTTGGAAAAGGGTGTTAGTCCACATTACAAGAGGTATATTCGGGCACTGAAGTATGGAGACTAACATATCATCTGTTTATTTTCAGGCATGGGACCACAAGGGGGAGGAGGCCAAAAAAGGGGACCACGAATGGGAACGGAGGACATGTTTTAATAATATATTCTGCTTAAATCTATAGGAAGAGGATCAAGGAAGTGGATATAGTCCTCCTACTTTTATTGGGCAGAAAGAGAGGAAAGAAAGCCTGTGGAAACAGTTATACCAGGATGAGAAAATGTGGTTGGTTTGGCATGGCATCTGAGGGATGAGATGGTGCTACTTCCTACACTAAGAGATGAAAAGGGTGACCAGTTCCAGATCTAATTATCTTACATCGAGGGCAAGACATTGAGGAAAACCGGGTGGACACATACATGCAGGTAAAGAGGTTAGAAAATACAGCAGTGGTGGTCAGGGGTATGCCTTGCCTGATCAGATATATGAGAGAAGGGTCTGGAACATGGACACAGCCATAAAGAACTGAACAGGGCCAGAGGAAAATGAATATTAGTAGGAACACTGATAAAGAAAATGGGAGGGGCAGAAGCTGGCGGAGGGTGAAGTGGGTAGAGATTTCTAGGTCAGATGAAGTGCACCTGTCGATCTTGCCATAGATATATTTAATACAGAAACAATGGGTTTTAGAGCATGGAGGAGACATGCAGACAGTACAATATAAAAAAAAGAAGGAAAAAGGAGGTCCCCATCCTAAGTTGAGGGAAGCATCCATCAATACAACTGGATACTAGTAATGGGAAAAATGGGAGGAGGAGGGAAAAGAAAGAAAAAGAATAGGATGAAAAGAAGAAGAAGAAAGCGAAGGAGGAAAAAGCATCCTCGGTTTTCACTGTACCTAACAGGAAAGAGAAGAAACACAGGTTTCACCTTGGGAGCGAAAGAGGAAAGAAGAGGGAATCAGAGTTGACATATGGAAGCAATAAATACATTGTGAAAAAGAGGCAATAATAAATGATGATGAGATGGAAATGGAATTATGAGATATAATAAATGAATTGCCAGTCTGAGCATAACAACATACAATGGTCTCTGTCTTTTTTTGTGAGGGAAAAGGGAGGAATCCGGGACAATGAGTTTGCCCTTCAAGGGGCAGACCAAGTTGTCCTGGTGCACCCCCTCCCTTCACCTGAGGATGGTGTGCTCAGAGTGGGGAGGGGGGAAGGAAGGGGGGGGGCTGGGGACAAGAACAATAGGCAGGCAGCAGGAAAGGGAGAGGCAAAAGGAGGTACATAATGGCCAGCACTGAGGCGGTTCAGCCACTTTTGCTGAAGTTGTGATCCCTCCCACCCATCCTTAAACTAGGAAGCATGAGGGTAAGACAGTCAAAAATGTGACTGTATGCTTGGTCTGCTGAAGGTGGATGGCAAGGATGATGGAAAGGGGAAAAAGGAGGGGGAAAGGGAGGAGAAAAAGGAAAAGGATGAAAAGAAGAAGAAGCTGAAGGAGGAAAAGCAGTCTCGGTTCTCACCGTTACCTAATAGGAAAAGAAAAGAAGAAGGCACCCAGATTTTCACCTGGGGAGAGAAGAGGAAGAAAGAGGGATGATCAGAGATTGATATTGGATGCAATAAAATACATTGTGAAAAGAGGCAATAATAAATGATGATGAAATGGAAATGGAATTATGAGATATAATAAATTAATTGCCAATCTGACCACAACAACATACAATGGTCTCTGTCTTTTTTTGTGAGGGAAAAGGGGGGAATCTGGGACAATGCATTGAATGTTACTGTGACAGTTAGTTTGACTGTGCAAGAAACGTGTTCTGCTCATAAGTGCAGTATCAGTAATAGAGATTGTAGGTAAGGTGTAGATCATGGTTTCCATTGTAATCATTACGAGAACCATGATACAAGTCTTAAAAGACATGCGGATGCCACCTTTGTTAAAATTGATAATATTTTGCAGAGTCCTGATGAACTTTGACATGTATCATGTTTCCTGTCTGTGTAGTGGACAAAATGGTGTTATCGCAAGGTCTCCCACAGTTATTGTAGAAATAACAAATGTATTGCAAATGTATATATTTATGACAGAATATATTTTTTAAGTATTACATTACATACAATAGTGGCAGTTAAAAGCATTCAGTGTAATACTGTTTAGCTGTAAGGTAGAATGTTAATTAAATGAATTGGTAAAGGACTGTAAATAGTAAATGCCATAGTCAGGGTTTTTTTCTATGTGTGGGTGGGGAGCGGGGTTGCAAAAGTTTCTTATGTAAAGCATTATACCCTTTCAATTTATCTTAGTTATGCACATATGTTTTTAATAGCTGTACCTGAGCAAGTTTTATTCGGTATAGATTTGTGGTGAAACAAGTAATTATCACAAGATTAAGCTGAAGAAACTGCAGAAATGGGGTGCTGTCATTGCTAGGTCGATGATCACTGATGATAGTATAATGGTAAAGTGATAATAAATAAAGCTTGTGTGTATGCATTGCATGGCTTTATATAATTGATTAGTTATTATACATAGTACAAGAAGTAGTCAGTGTCAGGGTGACATCCCTGTTTCTCTGCAGTTAGCTGTATAGAATAGATTTTCCCTTTAAAGGTTAACTGAAAATCATGAATTGTGTATAAAATAATCACACTGGTGCAATTTTATTTAATGTCTGTTTATCATTCCTTTTTTGTTGATTTCTATATCTATATGGTGCAGCAGTGATAAAATGTATGGCAATTTACAGGTTTTCCAGGAACATGGTAATCATTAGAGTGATTTATGTGAAAAATAATATTACAAAATGTGTAATAATATGCCAAAGCTAGATATGTAATTGGTAGTAGGGATTCCCAGTGCTTTACCATGTTGCATTACACTGAGGGGGTTTGAAGTAAGAGTTCTATGTTGAAGAATATTGTGTATGTATCAAACACTGTAGAGTATACCATGATGAACAGCTGTGGACAGCATTTTCAGGTACAGGGAATGTAGTAGAATGATTTTTGTTTAAACTTACTATTTATGCTCACCCCCCCACCCGTGGTTCTCCCACCCTTCAAGAGTTCCCTGTGGCCTTCTAGTCCCTGCCCTCTACCTTTAGCCTGGAGTGGTCCATCCCCCATGTAGCCATGGTCTGCCAGCCAGGCAGGGATGAGGCTGGGCCCTTACACCCCAAATTCCTGAGAATTATCAGATCCATGACAGGTACGGGCATTGGGGCCTGGACCTCTGTCTACCAGGAGTGCCACAAGCCATCTTCCCATGTTCTGTGCATGACATGCACCCTGATGTCTGGGTCCTAAGCACCAACATCCATCACACAGCTCCCCTTCTTGTGACTGGGCTTGCTGTACCACAGGCCTCTGCCTGGAGTCAGCCAAGCACCAAGCCCTGTTCCCCCTCACCCTGGAGAACATGAGCAGCCCTTGGGATGCTCAGGCCTCCTCCCCTGTTTCACCCTCCAGCTCCCCAGGCTTGTTCCCAAACCCAGGCCATCAGCATCACAAGCAGTAGCACTACTGCTGCACCAACGGCCTGGCCTGTAGTAGAGTTATTTATGTGGCAATCCATGTTGTATGATGGAAAAACTATTGTGAGCAGTAGATTTGTAATTGGTTATAAAGAGCGATGCTGCATTAACTCGTTGATGTACATGGAAGGGGGTTAAAATAATGAGGCATTGTATGTAGTGCAGTTGGTTACAGGTATGAGCTGCAAATCTAAAATTTCTTTTTTTGCAATTGTTTAACCAGTAGTAGCACACCAAGCTGAAAGCTTATTTACAGGTACAACCTGGAAGTATAAGGAAGTTAAGTGACTTGCTCAGGGTCACACAGTATGCAAATAGGGGCTGTGGGATTCAAACCCAGGTCTCCAGATTTGCAGCTCACAGCCTTAAACCATTGTGCTATTCTGCCTCCTAAATGTAGGATTTAACAATAAAGGAATAATAAAGTAACAGACATTATTAAAAAAAAAATTCTTCCTGCCTACATATTTAATGCAATATTCATAGTAATCAGTTAACCTTTAAAGGGAAAAGCTATTCTACAGAGCTGACTGATAAGAAACAGTGACATCATATATTCATTGTGTATTGTATAGTTTCATTCCACTATCACCCTCAGCTGAACTGCCTGACACTTGGCCTGTCGAGTACTATCAAAAATCCATACAATTTATGAAACACTTTATCTACCTTAATGTATTCTATCTTCCTGTCTGATTGTCTGTCTGTCTGTCTATCTATCCATCTATATATGTATCTATCTATCTATCTGTCTATCTATCTATCCATCCATCCGTGTCTGTCTGTCTGTCTGTCTATCTATCTATCTATCTATCTATCTATCTATCTATCTATCCATCTGTGTTTATCTAAGCTTAGAAAATGGGCAAGATAATCCTAGCATGCTGATTGGCTAACTAAATGGGCAGGTATTTTTCAACAGAGCCGCTTGAAAACAAGTGCCAATCGGTACTTCATTACTCAGAGTATCCATGGATACCCTGAATTTTCAACCTTAGCAGCCACCATTTTTTTCTGTTCGCTGAGTGACTGGCAACCCCCAGTACATAGATGCCATGCTGATGATACTGCCTGTTGAGCTGTCACTTTGTCCTCACCACAGAACTAAAAACATTTTTAGCCTTATTTTATTCTTTTCTGCCAGCTCATACCTCCCTCCCTCCCTCCCTCCCTTTGGACCTTCCATTCTGACCCCTGCTCATGGTACACGTGCTGACGGTATCTGCACCATCGCGCTAAACAGCCATTTAACCTATGTGAGGAGCACAACAAAAAATCTTTTTTTTTTTTCAGAAAGTAAGTCTCTTTCATACTTGCGGTCGATCCCTGAGAGAAGGAGAAAGAAAGTGATAGCTCCTAAATTGCTAGTGTGCTTGAGAATAGCAGTACTTTCTTTGTTTTCCATACCGTCCACCTGTGGTACGGAAACCAAAGAAACTTCCGTTCCTGTCATACACTCTAATGGTACCAGACCTACTGCTCTCTCTCTCTCTCTAAATGGCAATGATAGCACTACAAAATGTATAAAAAGCCATATACAAGTCTCCACAGTGATATCGTATGACCACCTGCCTTTAAGCCTTGTTCCACAAGTTCTTCAGACCATACTGCAGTGCTTTCTGTGCAGACATCGACTCACTTCTGCAAAACTGCTCAGAGAGAGATTAAAAAAATGTTACTGATCCAGAAGGCTCCCTCTTTACTCCATGACCACAGCAACCCTCTTCTCCACCCCTTCTCCAGATGTTGTTCCCAAAGTGAAAAAAAAAAACAGCGGTTTTCTACAGCTCTAGCCTCAAGATTCTACTTTTTGCTCAAGAGTTTTCTTTTTCTGCAGCTGACTGCACCTCCCTCACTGTTCAGGTTGTCGACCTTTCCCATTCTTCCTAAACTGCTCTATAGAGCACTGTACTGCAAAAATCAGTACATTAAATTCCAGCTGGGATGGGGATGAGTCACTTAACTGGGGCAATCTTTTTTTTAATTAAAGAGTCTACAGTATGATGAAAGTCCCTAGCTCAAAGTAAAAAAAAATCTAAAGCTGGCAGAGGGATTATTTTACTACAAAAGTTATTTTTAACTAATTTTTTATTAACTTATTTTTTAATAAACTATTTTTTTACCATGCCCATTTTCTAAGCACAACCTTCCAGGGCCTGCAGCATCAGGCCTCAGTATGCCCCTGGGCAGTCTGGTATTTCCCAATACCACCCACCGTGTTGGATGTTATTGCTTACATATCTATGTATTTTTGTGTCTTTCTCTACATATCTAGTTATGTTTCTCTGTCTCTATCTCTAGCTGGACATATTAGTAATGTAACAGTTATCTATCTTCAGTATTTGTATCTGTATGTTCTTTTCTCTGTGTCTTTAAAGATATACAGTATATATATTTATGTGTGTGTATATATTTATCCCAGTCACTGATAAGACTGCTGCAAATAACATATTTTGTGACTTGCTTATTTCTGTTCCACTCAAGAATAACTTAATTGATGTCACACCCTCTCTTTGATATACAAGCAGAAATTTATAAAGTTTACCACCAGCACAACCTTCTCATCCTAACAAACACATTTCTTTTCAACACAAAGCCTTCACAACAAATTGGCTGACAAAAATTACTCAGCACCCTTAAAAAGTGTTTTTATATCTTCCTTACAAACCTTTGCAACATCCTGTGACATCCATTACGCATCAACCTATGGAGGTAACAGAACTGTCAAAATATACAGTCATTTGTTGTGTCCACAACACAGGTGTATTAGTGACTGCTGTTATGAAATTATATGTCCCATTAAGTTACAGAAAGCTGTGTGGTGAATACATTTTATGCCTTTTCTGGGTTTCATAATAGGCCAAGAGTTTAACAGTTGGAGCTGTATGCAGGACGTGAGAGGTAATGTACCATATAGAAGGACTATGTGATGGTCACATTTGTGTCACTAAGTACTGTAAACTTTATATATAAATACATAAATATATATGTGCTTATGTGTGTATGTGTGTCTGTATACATTGACATACCAGTATATTACAGTGTATGGTGGAATGCTGTTACGCATGGAATTCCATGCCTGGAATATACTTGTTCTGCTGCAGTAGTGACATCATTTTGTTGTTCTGCTGCAGTAGTGAAGTCACAATTGCAGCAGAACAACTTGGAATGCTGTTACATAGTTGCTTTCCTCTATCCAGTTAAGCTGGAAGTTGTTTTCTTTTTTAACTTGAACTTTCAGGAAAATCTGCAGCACACTGTCAGTCAAAAAAAAAAAAAGAAAATGTTCAAATTTCTATTCTCTGCTGTCTTCACTAGCGAGTTTTGTGTGATTTTCTATGCTGTTACTGCCCATATACTATACAAAGATTGTGTATGAGCAGTCATGCACAAAAAAGAATATTCTCCTATTGAGAGGTTTCCTTGGTAACAGATGTCCTCGAGAGTGCACGTGTAAACAGGTTGACATGCTACAGTAAAGGAGAATGGGGTGAGAGTTAGGGCTCATGACTTCATGGCACATCCTGGCATCTGTCAGTCTGTGGAGGATGGGGGTGTAGGATAGGTGGGTTAGGGGCTCAACCCTAACATGTCATTTCCCCACTTTTGTCAATTTAACCTTAACTGATGTGTTAAAGTTTTTTGCCATGAATTTCCTTACTTTTTGAAAAAGTGTAATATAAGTAGTAAGTAGCATGTGTTGGTCCCACCAAGCTGCCCATTTCTGCATAGCGATATGCATCTGTGGGTGCACAGGCCTTCTGGGACCTGCACTTCCACTTACAGATAGCTACAAAGCCATGTAGCAGTCCTATAGGACAAGGAACCCTCGTAACACTAATGTGCTGATATCTTGTGAACTGTATCAGCTGGAAAAAAATTCTAGTGTCATTGTAATCATGACAGTGAGTACTGCACGTGACAATGAATGACTGGACCCATATCTTGCATTGTTTAAGAGATATGGCCACTGAAAAGTGATGGAAATGCACCCTTGGAACACTTGTCACACTAATTTGCCAATATCTCTGTAACCATGGCATGTAGGAAAAAAATTCACTGCTGGTATAATCTATGATTTCCAAATTTGTTTTACATCTTTTTGCTCACCTAATGGTGAACTAAGCTGTGGGTGGCAAAAAATTTGTATCTTACTTTGTTTTCGAGATATGGGTGCCAAAAGGCATCACAGGCATCACAGTGTTATCCTATGGCAACTGTCTCAACTTTGGAATGTCATAACTATGTAACTAATGCAATTTATTTACACCAAACCAGCATACATCACATCTGTGGGAAACCCCCTTTGCACCCTGCAACTTTCAAGCCAAAAGTCCTTACCGTTTCTTTGCTTTGAACTGGCAAAGTTTTACAAATCCTTGTTCATGAGCTGTCAAAATCCCCATTTGTGAGCCAATCCCTGTTCATGAGATATAGACATATGGTCTTGCTCTCACGAATGGGGATTTTGCTAGCTCACGAATGGGGATCCTTGTTTGCGAGACATGGCCATCTGATCACATTCTCACTTACGTGGATTCGAAATCCCTGTTTGTGAGTCGAATCTCCATTCATGAACTTTCAGAATCCCCATTCTGAGAATGTGACCAGATGGCCCTGTCTTGTGAACAGGTATCCTTGTTCGTGAGCTAGCAAAATCTCTGTTTGCGAGCCGAACCCCATTCATGAGATAAAGCCACCTGGTTTTCCTCTCACGAATGGGGATTTTGCTAGATCATGAACGGGGATTAGTTCAAGAATGGGAGATCCCTGTTCATGAAAAAAAAATCCCCGGTTCATGAGCCCAGTTGCTCATTTGCAGCTGTGCATTTAACCAAAAAACTGAAGAGAGCATGCTCAGAACCTGAATTTTCAAAATGGAATAACTTTTGATCAGAATAATATTTTTTTCACCAAACCAATGCTCGTCTGTTCCTTAGGATAAGCTCTTTCTACCTTGAGGCTAAAATTCCAAATGGTGTGGGTGCAGGGCGATGAGGAAAATTCAGGAAACATTGGCAAACAAAAGTGAAAAACACACTTTTTTCCATATGCATGGTGCAACATCCGCACATCCAATCAAAACAAAACTTGGCAAGTCAAGAGACCTACCCCACTGGACAGCATATGCCAAATTTCATGCAAATCCATTGAACAGTTGCAAAGGTATTAAGGGGTAAAATTGGGTTTTAACATTAAACTGCTCACTCAGCCCTAACTATAAAGGCGTGACTGCTCCTCTGTCATATATTATAGTGGCACGGTAGTGCCACTATAGTTAGGTTCAGGAGCCATTTCCATGTTAAACCCAGAATTGTGCACCTTAATAACTTTGCAACCGCTTCATGGATTTGCCTGAAATTTGAATGTACAATCAAGACCCATAGGCATGGGATCTGCCATGTTTTGTACTGATCAGATATATGGTTGCGGAGTTGTAAAGGCGTGATCTCTGTGCGCGTAATCTCTTTCTGAATTCCTCACGGTCACACCCACAGGTCGCGACGGTTTATGCGTGACCGCCCAAAATCTTCAGGGAACGTGCAGGTGGGGTCCCGATGTGCCTTTCAAAGATTTGGTGAAAAATATTAAGCAGTTCAAAGTTATTCAAAAAACAGTTTCCCATTATAAGTCAATGGGAAGAAGTTAACGAAAGTTCAACACTTTATAAATGCATTTTACTTTCATAAATGGGCCTGTTACTTTCACAAATCGGCCATTTTGTTTTCAGTTGGTGATCAGAAAAATGGTTGGCATTTAAATTTGGGACCCTCTAGCAACCTAATTTTTTGTATTCACGTAGTCGGCCCCTGAGGATGCTTGCCATGTCTTTATTTTGTGGTAAAACAACCCAGAAATATGTTTTCAAATTTCTGAAAAAGTATCCGCAAATTACTTTCGTGCTCACCTAAAGTGTTCAGAAATTTTTAGAAAGTCAAGAAATTGCGACAGTAATTTTCTAGTCTGTGGGAAAATGACAGCAATTCTTTGGCACTGCACTGCAAAATAACCGTTGGGAGTTTTGGGCTGAAATTTGGAAGGAACGCAGCCGACATCTCACAGATGTGCCTTTCAGTGTTGTATTGAAAAAATATTACACAACGGCAAAGTTATGGCACTCCAAAGTTGACAGTTTTTCCCATAGGATAACATTACAGCGCCCGAAGCATTACAGGAATCCTTTGGCACCCTGCTGCAAAATAACGGTTTGGTCTTTTTTCCTGAAATTTGGTGGGAAGACAGCCAACAGTACACAGATGTGCCTTTCAGTAGTTTGGTGAAAAAATATCACATGGCGGCAAAGTTACGGCACTCCAAATTTGATGGTTTTTCCCATAGGATAACATTACGGCGCCTCGACACTTAACAGAAATCATTTGGAGCCCTGCTGCAAAATAACGGTTTGGTCTTTTTCCTGAAATTTGGAGGAAGACAGCCAACAGCCCACAGATGTGCCTTTCAGTAGTTTGGTGAAAAACATTACAGGGAGGCAAAGTTATGGTGCTCGAACTTTTTTCCCATAGGATAACATTACGGCGTTCAGGGCCGTATCTGGAAACAGTGCGAGATATGGACTTTCGTGTCGAAATTTCTTAGCCCCATAATGGGGCTAAGATTCAAATTAGCCAGGACAGTTGTAAATAATATGACTTTTAAATTTTTTCTCGTCATCGGTTCCTGAGATATAATGTATTCAGTATTCCAAGATCTCATTTTCTGCGTCGATACTCATTATTTTGCATACATTATTTGTACTCTTTGTCTTTCTCAATGCAGGTTTTGGGGAAAACCAGCCTGTGCGCTTACATTACTGTTACTGTTGCCCTTTCCGCTTGCAGATCCGTACCCGTTTCACTTACCATTGCCGTCTGCGCCACCATATGCGTTATCCTTTGTGTTTTCATTTGCGCTTGTGTTTCTGTTATTTTTTGCCATTTCTGTCTACAATACTGTTTATCTTACTGTTTCACTTTACATCACCATGCCCATTGACATTTCTGTTTGCAGGCACCATGTTACTATGTGACAACACATCATGTGGCAGACCATTCCCGTCTACGCCACCATGTGTGTTACCCTTTCTGTTCTCATTCGTGCTTGTGTTACCATGTGCACCACTGTTAGCATTTCTGTTTGCGTTGCTGTCCTGTTAGTATGCCACACATCTCATGTGGCGGGGCGTGAGGGAAGTGCCCAGGCTCCTACTACTACATTACATTCACTATTTCTCGTTATCATTCTCCAAAGAAGGAAATTAGAGGCAAAACTCCATTTAATGCATTAGTTAGGGTTGTTCCCAGCGACAAAGTGAAATTAGCTGTTAGGGTTGAAAACCCCTTTGGACCCCACCCACAAGCCCGGCATGGGTGCGCGTGGGATCGTGGGTCCTAACTCTCACCCCATTCTCTATACTTCTGCTGCTTACACATGTCATGGGGTGAGGTTAGGGCTGACAATCCCAATCACTAATAAAACAGAGGTGGCGAAAGATCAAGGGGTTTTCAACCAACAGCGTATTACTATTCATAAACATTCTTTCTCTTTCATTAAATGGAGATTTTGCCTCTATATTATATGGAGCATGGTGGTGCTACCATAGTTAGGGTTGAAGAGCCATTTCTATGTCAAACCCCAAAACTTTGCCCTAATAACTTTACAGCTGTTTGATGGATGTACCTGAAATTTGGAATTTATGATCCAGAACCATAGGCCTTGGGATCTGCTAAGTTTTGTACTGGTCGGTTATACGGTTGTGGAGTTATTAAGTGTGATCTGTGCGCGCGTTTACGCTTTTCTGGAATTCTATGGTCGCACCTACAGGTCGTATGGTTTGCGTGACTGGCCCAAAATCTTCAGGAAACATGCAGCCAGGGTCCCTGATGTGCCTTTCAAAGATTTTGTGAAAAAATATTAAACGGTTCAAAAGTTATTCAAAAAACAGTTTCCCATTAGAAGTCAATGGGAAAAGTTAACAAAAGTTCAACACTGCAAAATGCATTTTAGTTTAAGCAAATGGGCCTGTTACTTACGAAATCGACCATTTTATTTTCAGTTGGTGATCAGAAAAATGGTTGGCATTTAAATTTGGGACCCTCTAGCAACCTAATTTTTTTTTTGTATTCACCTAGTTGGGCCCCGAGGATGCTTGCCATGTCTTTATTTTGTGGTAAAACAACCCCAAAAATACGTTTTTCAAATTTCTGGAAAAAGTACTTTCGCAAATTACTTTTGTGCTCACGAAAGTGTCGCAAATTTTTGCGAAAGCTTTCACAAATTGCGACAGTAGTTTTCTAGTCTGTGGGAAAATGACAGCAATTCTTTGGCACTGCGCTGCAAAAGAACCGTTGGGAGTTTTGAGCTGAAATTTGGAGGAAACAGAGCTGACAACTCACAGGTGTGCCTTTCAGTGTTGTATTGAAAAAATATTACACAGCGGCAAAGTTACGGCACTCCAAATTTGATCATTTTTCCCATAGGATAACATTATGGCGCCTGACGCATTACAGAAATCCTTTGGCACCCTGCTGCAAAATAACGGTTTTGTCTTTTTTCCTGACATTTGGAGGGAAGACAGCCAACAGCCTGCAGATGTGCCTTTCAGTAGTTTGGTGAACAAATATCACACAGCGGCAAAGTCTGGCACTCAAAGTTGATGGTTTTCCCATGGATAACATTACGCCCGACTATTACAGAAATCCTTTGGATCCCTGCTGCAAAATAACGGTTTGGTCTTTTTCCTGAAATTTGATGGGAAGACAGCCAACAGCCCACAGATGTGCCTTCCAGTGGTTAGGTGTTAAAACATTACAGGAAGCAAAGTTATGATGCTCTGAACTTTCTTTTTTTCCCATAGGATAACATTAAGGCGTTACTTCTCGCCTAGGGAGCCGTATCTGGAAATGGTGCGAGATCAGGACTTTCATCGGAAAACTTCTTAGCCCCATAATGGGGCTAAGATTCAAATTGAGCAGGACAGTTGTAAATAATATACTTTACATTTTTTTTTCTACATAAATACGGTTCCTGAGATATGTATTTAGTATTCAAGATCTCATTTTCTCGCAATACTCATTATTATGCATACATTATTTGTACTCACTGTCTCTCTCTATGCAGGTTTGGGGAAAACCAGCCTGTGCACACATTACTGTTACTGTTGCCCTTTCCGCTTGTGGTTCCGTGCCCGTTTCACTTACTGTTGGCGTCTCACGCCACCATGCGCCGTTATCCTTTAGTTTTCATTTGGCTTGTGTTTCTGTTATTTTTGCCATTTCTGTCTACAGTACTGTTTATCTTTCTGTTTCACTTCGTCACCATGCCCATTGACATTTCTGTTTGCAGGCACCATGTTACTATGTGACAACATCCGCAGCAGACCGTTCCGTGTCGCCACCATATGCGTTACCCTTTCTGTTCTCATTAGTGCTTGTGTTACCATATGCGCCACTGTTAACATTTCTGTTTTGCGTTGGGGCTTGTGCTCCGCTGCTGCATTACATTCACTATTTCTCGTTATCATTCCCAAAAGAAGGAAATTGGAGCAAAACTCCATTTAATGCATTAGTTAGGGTTGTTCCACAGCGACAAAAGTGGAAATTCACTGTTGAGGTTGAAAACCCCCTTGGACCCCAGACCCCCAACCAGCACTGGGGTGTGCATTGGGATCATGGGTTCTAACTCTCATCCATTCTCCTATACTTCTGCTGCTTTACACATGTCATGGGGTGAGAGTTAGGCTGATGATCCCAATGCACACCCCAATGCCACAACGTGCGTCATCCTTTGTGTTTTCATTTGCACTTGCGTTTCTGTTACATTTTGCTATTGTGTCTACTGTACTGTTTCTCTTTCTGTTTCACTTCGTCACCATGCCCATTAACATTTCCATTTACAGGCACCATGTTACTATGTGACAAGACATCCGGTTTACACGTTCCGTCTATGCTACCGTGTTCGTTACCCTTTCTGTTCTCATTCGAGCATCGTTACCTTGTGCACCACTGTTAGTGCTTCTGTTTGCATTGCTCTTCCTGTTACTATGCCACAAGACATCATGTGGTGGGAGTGTAGGCCCTTTGGGCCCCATGCTCTACTGCTACAATACGTGCTGGGGGCAAGGACCTATGTCGCGTTATCCCTTGCGTTTTCATTTGCACTTGCGTTTCTGTTATTTTTGCCATTTGTGTCTACAGTACTGTTTCTCTTCCTGTTTCACTTGCGTCACCATGCCCA
The DNA here is from genome assembly GCA_016271365.2 of Neoceratodus forsteri. NCBI lineage: Eukaryota > Metazoa > Chordata > Ceratodontiformes > Ceratodontidae > Neoceratodus > Neoceratodus forsteri. Next base: position 1,358,576,415 of record CM057459.1, read on the forward strand.
TTGACATTTCATTTACAGGCACCATGTTACTATGTGACAAGACATCACATGGCACACCGTTCCCATTCGCCACCGTATGCGTTACCCTTTCTGTTCTCATTCGCGGTGTTTACCATGTGTGTCACTGTTAGCATTTCTGTTTGCGTTGCTGCTCCTGTTACTATGCCACAAGACATCATGGTGGGGTGTGGGGAGACCCTCTGGGCCCCACCTCAGCTGCTGCATTACGTGCGGGCGCAGGGGCCCTGTGCGTAATCCCTTAGAGTTTTCATTTGCACTTGCATTTCTGTTATTTTTGCCATTTGTGTCTACAGTACTGTTTCTCTTTCTGTTTCACTTTGCGTCACCATGCCCATTGACATTTTCAATTACAGGCACCATGTTACTATGTGACAAGACATCCGTGGCACACCGTTCCCATCACTCCACCGTGTGCATTCCCTTCTGTTCTCATTCGCTTTGTGTTACCATGTGTGCCACTGTTAGCATTTTCTGTTTGCGTTGCTGCTCCTGTTACTATGCCACAAGACATCATGTGGTGGGAGTGTGGGGCCCTTTGATGCCCCTACTGCTACGATATGTGGGGGTGGGGCCTATAATGCGTTATCCTTGCGTTTTCATTTGCACTTGCGTTTCTGTTATTTTTTGCCATTTGTGTCTACAGTACTGTTTCTCTTTCTGTTTCACTTTGCGTCACCATGCCCATTGACATTTCCATTTACAGGCACCATGTTACTATGTGACAAGACATCACGTGGCACACCGTTCCCATCTACGCCACCGTGTGCGTTACCCTTTCTGTTCTCATTCGCGCTTGTGTTACCATGTGTGCCACTGTTAGCATTTCTGTTTGCGTTGCTGCTCCTGTTACTATGCCACAAGACATCATGTGGCGGGCGGGGCCCCGCTGCAGCATTACATTCACTATTTCTCGTTATCATTCTCAAAAAGAAGGGAAATTAGAGGCAAAAAACTCCATTTAATGCATTAGTTAGGGTTGTTCCACAGCGACAAAAGTGAGAAATTGCTGTTAGGGTTGAAAACCTAACTCTGAATTCACCCCAGCAGCACCACACACACAGACACACACACATTCAAGTATGGGGAAGACCAAGTCAACACAACCAATGACAGACATCCAGCAGCAGGTGACAGAAATAACAAACAATTGTCTAAATGTACTCGAGACATCCCCACCCACCTGACCAGGTACTGCATGCTCAGTGGAGATCAACAGCAAAACTGAGGCCATGTACACCAAACGTACACATCCCTGATTGCAGCTGCACAACGTACCACACTTAGTAGTTGCTTGGCCTTACCTACCGATGCCCCACACCACACCACAACTGGTACTGTGCTGTTATTCAATATAAATGCTGAAGGTGCATGATGACAGTTGTAGAAAGGTTTTAACACTAGTGAGTATACATTAATTAAGAGAAGCACATAAATTAACTAAAAGACACTAGCATGCTCAAGATAAAAGTAGTGATACATTTAGTAGGTGATTTACATAGTAGTACATTTAAGACAATGGTTTACTCAACATAGAGAGGCTGATGTAAACATATGGAAAAGCATTGCCTGTTCAACGCTGTGAAATTGGTACTGCCAGTATCACATGCATTCTTACTGATGAAGGTGTACTGCTGATGTACATACATAGACCTTCAGTGTGTTTCAATACTAAAGATGCAGTAAGTATTCTTTGTAAGAAACATTGTAATTGCATGGATCAGGCCAAGCAACTTCTAAATATCATAGCACTACTGAGCCAACAATGATGTACCTGTATCGGAGATGTATATAGGATAGATTTTCCCGTAGGCACTTACTGAGTATGTTGTACCTGATAAAGACAATCTCATTGCATCTGTGATGACTAACTTATTCAAATAGTAATACATTTACAATTGTTGCAATGAGTGATCTATGCCACTTATGGACACAGTGTGATTTTTTTTAACAGTTGTTTCATACTCAGGCTGTATGCCTACTGTTTGGGGTTGCCACTCTTCTGTCACTGATGCTATCAAAGTGATAACTATGTTCATTGTGGTACAACAGGAATCAAGCAGGTATGGTGTAGATATAAACAGAATGTCTTTTAGTATTGATTTAACTCACAATGGGGTAAGTGTACTAGGACAGCAGGGGTTATCTTCTATCACTGACTCTGTCAGTTATAATCACACTAGGTTTTGATGACTGTAATGATCAAGTTACACTGTTCATCTTCATGAGTTCATATTCACTACCTTTCTCCAGTAACTAGACAGTGTATGGTGTAACTGGGTGGGGCCGCTGTGTTACAAAGCTGCTGCAGTGCCTAGCAGAGGAGAGTATCTACTCATAAAGACAATTAAGCAATAAGGCATGACCAACAGTTATGTTAAATGGTCTGTTAATCACCCTGTAGGGTTTAATGTTGAATGAGGCATAAACAGTGCCACATGTTGCTAGACAGGATAAACTGACCATTAACATAATACCTGGGAGTGGCTTATTGCTAGCTAATAAAACTGTTTTTAAACAACATTAAACCATGTTCATCATATGGTTAGGCTCTACATGTATGTTAATAAAAACTAAACATAAGGCTGTTACAATGTTTACAGTCAATTAGAAAGCTGCATTTCTCAAACCCTTGTTATAATCAGAGATATTATACCTGTACAACTCCTTGGTTTTGCTGAACTCTATTGCTCAGGTGGCCCACCACAAGTGGTGTGGTCTGGTGTGGGGCATCGGTAGGTAAGGCCATGCAACTACTAAGTGTGGTACGTTGTGTGCAGCTGCAATCAGGGATGTGTATGTTTGGTGTACATGGCCTCAGTTTGCTGTTGATCTCCACTGAGCATGCAGTACCTGGTCAGGTGGGTGGGATGTCTGTAGTACATTTAGACAATTGTTTGTTGTTTCTGTCACCTGCTGCTGGATGTCTGTCATTGGTTGTGTTGACTTGGTCCTCCCAATACTTGAATGTGTGTGTGTGTCTGTGTGTGTGGTGCTGGGGTTGAATTCAGAGTTAGGGTTTTCAACCCTAACAGCTAATTCCTCACTTTTGTCACTGTGGAACAACCCTAACTAATGCATTAAACGGAGATTTTGCCTCTAATATATATATATATATATATATACACATATATATATATATATATATATATATATAGATATATATATATATATTACCATAGTTAGGGTTAAGTACCCGATTTAAGGTTAAATGATGAAACTTTGCACTTTAATAATTTTGCCATCGTTCAACAGATTGGCCTGAAATTTGGCATGCACAGTGTGTAACCACAGATCTTCGGACCTGTTAACTTTTGAACTGGTTGGATTTACGGCTGTGGAGTCATTAAGCAACATTCAGGGCACAGTTATGTTTTTGCGCATTTTTGCTCACACCTACAGGTTGCATGGTTTGCGTGACTGGTCCAAACATTTTGGGAACATGTAGCCAGGGTCACCAATGTGCCTTTTGAAGATTGCATGAAAAAATATTGAACGGTTCAAAAGTTATTCAAAAACAAGTTTCCCTTTATAGTCAATGGGAAAAGATAACAAAAAGTTTGACAGTGTCGCAAATGCAGTTTTTAGTGTTGCAAATGACCCCTGTAGTGTCATGAGTCAGCCATTTTTTTTCAGTTACTGATCACAGAAATGCTTGGCATTTAAAATTGGGAGCATCTAGGGACACAATTCTTTTTGTATTTACCTAGTCGAGCCCTGAGGGTGCTAGGCATGTCTTTATTTTGAGGTTAAACACCCCAGAAATATGTTCTTTAAATTTTTGGGAAAAGTAGTGTTGCAAAGTAGTGTAGCACCTGTGACACTTTCATGATTTATTTTGCAAAAGTGTCTCAAATCACGACACTACTTTGCAACACTATAAAAAATGACAGGAATTGTTTGCCACCCTCTTGCAAAGAATGGCTTGGTCTTTTGGAGCAAATTTGGAGGAAGACAGCCAACATCTCACAGATGTACCTTGTCATGGTTTGGTGAAAAAATATTGCAGGGATGCAAAGTCACGGTACTCCAAATGTGATGCATTTCCCCATAGACTAACATTGTGGCGTCTGCTGTGCCTTTCAGGCCAGTATCTCAGAAACGGTGTGCTATACAGACTTTCCATTGGAAAAAAACATGCAAACATAGCCAGGAAAGTCATGAATCATAAGACATTTTAATTTTTTTCTCTATGTCTTACGGTTCTTGAGATATAAGCAATTTAGTATTCCAGTACCTTATTTTCTGGTCTGAGGACCATTATTAGGCATACATTCTTTGTAGTCACTGTGTTTCTCTGTGCAGCTGTTGGGGAAAACCAGGGTGTGTGCTTCAGTTACTGTCACCCATAGAGCTTCCACTAACGTTTCCGTAACCCGTTTGCATTACCGTTCACTTGTATGCCACCTTATGTGTTACCCTTTGCATTTCTGTTTGCGCTTGTGTTTCCATTACTGTTACTATTTGTGTTTCCACTGCTGTTTGTGTTTGTGTTTCACTTTGCGTCACTGTGTGCATTACGATTTCTGTTTGCGGCCATGTTTCCTTTTGCTTTTGTCTTTCATTTTGTGTCATTGTTGTTGTTACCATTGCCATTTGCATTGCCATTTGCATTTCCAATTGCGTTCCCGTGCCCGTGCGTGTTACGGTTTGCATTTCCATACATGCCTGCATTTCCATTTCTGTTTCCTTTGGTGTTACTGTTGTTCTTACTGTTACCATTTTCATTTACAATTGTGGTACCGTGACCGTGCGCATTACACTTTGTGTTTCCGTATGCACTTGCATTCACATTTCCATTTCCTTTGGTATTATTTTTGCTGTAACTGTTACCATTTGTGCTTCCGATTGTGGTACCATGACCGTGCGGGTTACAGTTTGCGTATTTGGATGGGCTTGCATTTGCATTTCAGATTCCTTTGGCGTTATTGTTGCTGTTATTGTTACCATTTGTGTTTACAATTGCTGTACTGTGACCATGTGCATTATAGTTTGTGTTTCCATATGTGCTTGCATTTGCATTTCTGTTTCCTTAGGCATTTTTTTTTGCTGTTACTGGTACCATTACCATTTGCATTTGCAATTGTGGTACCATGACCATGCGCATTACGCTTTGCATTTCCATACGCGCTTGTGTTTGCATTTCTGTTTCTGTTTCCTTTGGCATTATTGTTGCTGTTACAGTTACCATTTGCATTTACAATAGCAGTACCATCATTGTGTGCATCACCAGTTGCATTTACATATGTGCTTGCATCTCCGTTTGCATCACTGTTTGCTTTGGAGTCACTTTGCCTTTGTGTTTCTATTGACGTTTGCGTTACCATTTACGTTTCCATCACCATGTGCATAACCATTAGTGCTTGCATTTCCATTGCAGTTACCATTACTATGTCATAAGAAATCATGTGGTGGGAGCGCGTGGCCCAAGGGCCCACGCTCCCACCACCGCATTCCATTCACTATTTATAGTCCTCTTTCTCAAAAAGAACGGAAATTCATGGCAAGCAACTCCATGTAATGCACCAGTTGGGTTGTTACACAGTGGAAAAGTGAAATTTGGTGTTAGGGTTGAAGCCCCCTGCCCCAGCCCACACCCCAACCAGCATTGGGGTGTGCATTGGGGTCATCGGTCCTAACTCTCACCCCTTTTTCCTGTGTCTCAGCTTGTTTACACATGTGATGGGATGAGAGTTAGGGCTGATGACCCCAACACACACTCTAATGCCAGATGGGGGGCAGGCTTGGGGGTGCAATGGGAGCTTTCAATCCTAACACCAAATTTCCTCACTTTTTTCACTGTAGGACAGCCCTAACTGATGCATTAAATGGATTTTTTGCCATATATATATATATATATATATATAAATATATATATTAGAGACAAAAAACTCCATTTAATGCATTAGTTAGGGTTCTTCCACAGCGACAAAAGGGAGGAAATATGGTGCTAGGTTTGAAATACCTATGGTAGCCCACCCCAAACCAGCATCAGGGTGTGTGTTGGGGGTCATTGGCTAACTCTTACCCATCACGTATGTGAAGAAGCGAAGGTATAGGAGAATGGGGTGAGGATTAGGCACAAACCAATGTCGCACCCAATGCCAGTTGAAGGGGTTGGCTGGGGGTCCAAGGAGGGCTTTCAACCTTAACACTAAATTTCCTTGTTTTTGTTGCTGTGGAACAACCCTAACTAATGCATTAAACAGAGTTTTTTGCCTCTAATTTCCCTTCTTTTTGAGAATGATGATGAGAAATAGTAAATGTAATGCAGCGTAAAGGGCCAAGTACTCCAGCCACGTGATGTCTTGTGACATAGTAACAGGAACAACAATGCAAACAGAAGCGCCAACAATGGCACACATGGTAACACAAACGTAAATGGTAAAGGAAATGTTAATAGAAACGCAAGCGCAAAGTGATGCCGAAGTGAACAGTAACACAAACGGACATTGAAGCATGAACAAAAATGCAACTGGCAATGTGAACAGTGATGGCAGTGGTATTTTAAATGGAAATGTTAAGTGTTACAGCAAAAAGAATGTGAAAGGGAACAAATGGAAACACAAACACAAGCGCACACGTAAACGCAAACCGTAACACACACAGGGCTGGTACCGCAATTGTAAATGCAAATGATAAAGTTAACATGAAGAATAACATCAAAGGAAACAGAAACAGAAATGGGAACAGAAGCGTGTACGGAAACGCAAACTGAAATGCTCACTGGCACAGTACCGCAATTGTAAACGCAAATGGTAATGGTAACAGCAACAATAACAGCAAAGGAAACAGAAACAAAGAAGGAAATAGAAGAGCATATGGAAACATAAACCGTAATGCACACAGGCACAGTAACACAATTGCAAACACAAATGGTAACAGTAACAGCAAGGAAGACGCAAAATGAAAGAGAAAGAGAAATGCAAATGAAAGGGCTGCCAGAAACGCAAATGGCAATGCACATGGTGACGCAAACAAAAATGCAAACAGAAACAGTAGTGGAAATGCAAATGGTGACAGAAATGAAAATACAAGCACAAATGACAACACAAGGATAAAACAGACACAATGGGCGCTGCAAGGGCGGTAGCATAAGCGGGGACTATAAATGCAAGTGGAAACAGTAACTGTAACAGTAAGGGAAGCACATAACCTGTTTTTAAGAAAAGTTGTATAGAGAAACACAGTGTGTACAAAGAATGTATGCATTGTAATGGACATCAAAGCTTAAACGAGCATTGGAAGTATTTAATTGCTAATATCTCAGCAACCGCTGACAATGTAGAAAAATAAAATTTCACAGAAATCATGATTTTCCTGGCTATGTTTTTGCTGCTACATCAACCATAGGGCTATGGAACTTGCAATAAAAAATCTGTATCTCGTATCATTTTCAAGATACAAGCCCCGAAAGGCACGGTGTACACCACCATGTTAGTCTATGTGGAAAAATGCCTAGTTCGGAGTATTGTAACTTTGCAGCCATGCAATATTGGTTTACTAAACCACCAAAAGGCACATCTGTGAGATGTTTGCTGCGTTCCCTCCAAATTACTGCTCAAAAGACCAAACCGTTCTTTCGTAGCAGGGTGGAAAAGAATTCCTGTCATTTTACCATAACCTGGAAAAGTAGTGTAGTGATTTTGAAAGTTTTCACAAAAATTTGCAAAAGTGTTGCAAGTGCGACACTACTTTGTGACACTACTTTTTCCAGAAATTTGAAAAACATATTTCTGGGGTGTTTAACCCCAAAATAAAGATATGGCTAGCATCTTCAGGGTCCGACTAGGTGAACACAAAAATAATTGTGCCCCTAGAGGGCCCCAAATTTAAATAGCAAGCATTTCTGTGACCACTAACTTAAAATAAAATGGCTGACTCGACACTACAACAGTCATTTGTGACACTAAAAGTGCACTTGCTACACTTTTGCAGTTTTGTTAACTTTTCCCATTGACTTATAATGGGAAATTGTTTTTAAATAACTTTTGAACCATTCAATATTTTTCATGAAATCTTCAAAAGGCACATCAGGCACCCTGCCACATGTTCCTGAAGCTTTGGATGGGTCGCAAACCTTTGCGACCTGTAGGTGTGAGCAAAGAATGTGCAAAAAAGTAAATACAGATACAGACGCCGCTAATAACTCAGCAGCTGTATATCCAACTGGTATGAAAGTTGGCAGATCCAAAGATCTATGGTTATGCCATGTGCCTGCCACATATATGGAAATTCATTAATGGTGAAAAAGCCTATTAAGGTACAAAGTTTCACTATTTAACAGTAAAAGGGCTACTCAACCTAACTATGGTAGCACTACTGTGCTACCATAATATATATATATATATATATATGTATGTATATATATATATATATATATATATATATATATATATATATATATATATATATATATATGTATATGTGTGTGTGTATAATAGTGGCATGGTAGTGCTATAGCTAGAGATGCATAGCCATTTCTATGTTAAACCTCAGATTTTGCACTTTAATAACCTTTGAACCACTTGCCTGACTTGCCTGAAAATTAGAATGTAGAAAGATCTACCATAGATCTCTGGATCTGGAAATATTTGTTTCAGTTGGATGTACAGTTGCGGAACCGCAGCGTGCTCAAAAAGTGAATTTTCCCTATTGTTGTGAATTTTTGCCCAGGCACAATGGACTGAAGTCTGTATTTCAGTGGGTTCATATTGGGTTGTCTACATGTGTCCTGGGTTGCACTGGTGCCTTTTGAAGATCTGGTGAAAAAATCTTGCTCTGTTCCAAAGTTATTCAATTATTTTCAAGTCCCATTATAGCCTATGGACAAATTTATATGTGCACTGCAAACATTTTTGCGATCATATTATTTGTCGTCGTGCTGCCTGAAATTGTTTTCATGTTGCCACCATTTTGTTTTCAGTTAGAGAGAGAGAAAAAACACTGTAATTTAATAAATAGTGGAGTTTGTGAAACACCAGTGACTGTGTTCACCTAATCGGGATCTGAAGAACAAGAATCTGTCATTAGGTTTTCACCACCTGGTGTGAAAATGTGTTTTTCAATTTTTTTCCACCATTTTGCTTTTTATTTTGTTCACAGCAACATATCATGTTACCGCAAAAATAAGCACTATTATAAAAAAAAAAAAAATGACAATTTTTTTTGTGTTTGTGGTCACATTCCCACTATAAGGATAGAAGTGTCATAAAAACATTTTAAAGAATCACGGTAACAGTGCACAAACTCATTTTTAAATGTGTTGATTTCTTTGTCACTTCATTGTGCTAAGGTGGATTGTGCTATTGGCCTGAAATTTTCAGGGTGGTTAATCCTTTTCCCACAGATGTGCCTTTTGGTGGTTTGGTATGAAAACATTCTGCAGGCCCACAGCTACAGCATTACAAATTTCAGAAATTTTCCCATTACAGAAATGCAGCAGTAGGTTGGAAAGTCATGAAAACCATGACATTTTTTTTTTCCTCCTTGTACATTACCGATATATCTGTGAATTAGTGTTCCAATTGCTCATTTTCATGTGCTTAGCCACTATTATGCCCTAAGCATTACCAGTCACAGCGCTTTTGGTGCTAGTATCTCAGAAACAATGCAAGATATTGATCCATTTGATATATGTTGTGAAAACTACTTATGCTCATGATTACAACGACATTTGAATATTTTTCTAGCTGCTATGGTTTCCGAGATATGGGAAAATTAGTGTTGCAAGGGTTCCTTGCCTTATAGGGATGCTGTATGGCACCATACTTTTGTGTAAGTGGGAGCACAAGGCCCGAAGGGCCCATACTCCCACAGTCACATATATTATGCACAACCCCTGCTCTCACCAACACATATCATTTACTATTTATATTACACTTTTTTAAAAAGAAAGGAAATTCTTTGCCAAAAACTCTGTTAATGCATCAGTTATGGTTGTTTACACACCGACAAAAGTGTGGAAATTCTACTTTAGGGTTACCACCCACCACCCCACACCCATGCCCCTCCTCAAAACCCTAACTCCGCATTCCCTCCAATCCCCCCACACACATACATATGTAAGACACATGCAACATTGTAAGACACTATGCCACTCCAGCAGATCTGTAAGCACAATAATTACAATACTGTACTAATTTCACATAATGCTATGTAATGAAAAAACAAGTATAGTATAATATAATTGACTCTTACTGCCAGTGCAGTATGATGACACATTACTGCTGGCATATCTTCTTAACAGAATGACACTTAGTCTGTATGCATTTTCAGAATATTGATTTATATGTGTCATAATTCAACAATTAGGTGCAGCATGTATGCTGACCACATAGGCATGTGGTAGCAGGACGAGAGACCTGACACATACACAGTAGTTTGAAGATATTGCTCAGGTGGGAAACTACCACCATCACCTGTTGTTATGCTACTCCGTTGCCTGGAAATACTCATTAACAGTATGTTATGATTACCTTTGCATGTTACAACTGTTACTTTTACATCTTACTTGTAAAGTATGCTACAAAAATACTTTTATTATTGCAACTGTTTGTTAGTACTGACTCACTGTATCAGAAAAAAATGCAAACATCCAATGACTGTTGCTAGGCTCACAGAAACTGTCATTTCTAATGCGCTATGTGTGGATAACATACTGTATGTTTCATCATTTGTTAACTGTTGAAATATGGGCATCTGCTTAAATCTTGTTATTGATGTTTGTAATGCAAAAATGCTAAATGTGAGCCATCACCCATGATTGCCCAGCATGTGTGTGTACCCCCAAGCCACTATGATGTTATGATGGCTGCAGAACTCATACAGTTGGTGGACTGTGACGGTGTCTGTGTCTTGTGGAACATTTACAGAGTTGCATGTTACTTCTGTAACCTGATCCTGCTTGTCTCTGGTTGGTTGTCTTTCCTTGGCCCTTCCCTTCCTTACATATGTGTGTGTGTGTGTGTGTGTGTGTGTGTGTGTGGTGGAGTGGAAGGAATGCAGAGTTAGAGTTTAGAGGTAAGGGCTTGGGGGGTGGGGTCATGAGGTGGTAACCCTAACATGGAATTTCCACACTTTTGTTGGTATGGAAACAACCCTAACTGATGCCTTAATGGAGTTTTTGCAAATACATATATATATATATATATATATATATACACACACACACATATATATATATATATATATATACACACAGTATATACAAACATGTGCATATGGCTATGTGGTCACAGGAATTAAATGCACATCTAGGGCGTGTTGTGAGGCACAAGGCAAAGCTGAGTACCCTCATAGCACCTGAGACCTGCATTAAATCCCCATAAGCACTTACTTTGGAGTGAGTTATTGCATATATTACATGGGTTATGGGGAAAAACATTCAGAAAGGCTTTTTTGCTTTTTGAGTGGGAAGAATCTGGCGTATCATGCTGAATTGCAAAGTAGTCCCCAGATATCAGTCTGAACAGAAGTCTTTCTCTCTCTCTCTCTCTCTCTCTCCTCTCTCTCTTTATAGCCCTGTTTACATTATCACATTGCTCCTGATTTTGATTGTCTCCTTCTGGTGCACTGCCACCTATGCCTGTCATTAATAATTTACACAGCCTTTGATGTGTGCGACAACCGGGCAATTCCTACAGTGGGGCAGGCTTTGTTTGTTCATGTCTGCTCTTATGATCTGTGCGACCCACTCCACTGCTTGCATCACATAAAGTGGCTGCCATGCCTTCCAAGAAACAGGAACCAGCATGCATTCACACTCTGCTCCCCCAGCTGCACAGAGGTGCATGGCCACAGCATCCCTGAACACAAACCCTCACAGCATAGTAGCCAACCCACTTTGTCCCTAGCCAGCTTGCTTACTGCACATTAAACAACCCACACCATGAATTGCTCTCAGCTCTTGTACTGAACATTTCAATTGTAATCTCAGCAATGGATGCTGTGGACATGCACCTCTCTGCAGCTGGAGCAGCACCTATGCTGTACGATGGGTTTATAAACATAATGTCCCTCTGTTCTCCACCAGGCAGTCACATTCTGCACCCCCCCCACAAAGAGTTGTATTGATGCAGATTCCCCAAATTCCAAAAAACTCATATACCATCAACCCCCCTCGCACAACCTCTGCTTCGAGGACCAGCAGTAGTGTGGCCATCAAATAAAAACATTAACCATCTGCTAGTGAAGTACAATAGATTTATTTATTTCAGCAATCACACACATGTACAAGAACAATGCTGCCATCCTATTGCTTGCCAGTAGTCCGATACTTCCTGCTTCTGGAATGAAGCATCATGGGAAAATGGTACAGGCCAGTAAAATAGCTCACTGCTGCAGACTGTGCACAGATGTGAGTTTAGACATCATGGCAAGTCACTTGATTTGCTGGATATTTCCTTTCTTGCATTGAATCAAAAAGTGGGAGTGGAGGCATCTGTAGGCACATTGTTTAGTGTCCACACAACATGATTTGCAGTGCACCAACTGCTGCACATGAGTTGATGCGCTGCAAATTGAGTGGTACAAATGGGCTCTAACTCTCTTCTCCCTCCATCAAGAAACATTCACAACAGAAGTGTGTGTCTCTCTCCCAGTCTATCTCTCCCCATCTCCCCATCTGCCTCTCTCTCTCTCTCTCTCTCTCTCCCTCTACCAATAGAAGTTCACATTCAGATAACATTCTATATCCTGAATCTACCTCACTTGTTACCTATCTTCAAACCAAATTATTTCAAATCCTACAAATGTGCCTTTATTGCCCTTACCTGGCTTTTATTTCACTTAACTATGGACAATATTACCTTTAATCAACTGCTTGCTTCATGTTTGTTGCCTCCTTTACAGAACAAGATAAGGTGCAGGATGTCAGCCACAAGGCTTTCACGGCCCATGCTGTGACCTTTAATTGTTTCAGCACACTGCTGTTTTATTTCTGTACCCTGCCCTGAAACCTATGAATAGAGTTGTGTAATTCTTATCCTTTCTGTGTATGTGTGTGTGTGTGTGTGTGTGTGTGTGTGTGTGTATACATGTGGTAGGGATAACTGTCAGGCAAACCTACCACGTAACTGTTGATTAAAGTGCAAATTCAATCAATGGTCACCAGATGCTCTTTGACCAATCGGGTTGTCTCCATTTCAAATCCATGTTATATAGATCCTTTGAGTGCATCCTGGGTGCAGGTGTGGGGCGTAAAATTATTCTCATTTATCTTTCACCTTGGGATGGGAAGCAATTTTTGGAGGAAATCACTGAATTCTTTGTTGACATGGTGTTGGAGTCACCCAGAGTGATGGTGCTCAGTGACTTCAATGCCTGGATCGATGATGAACTCTTGCATTTTGGACAGGACTTCCTCCAACCAATGTATATGTTGAATCCATCCAAATTCAATGTAGCACACAGGAGCTTGATGCAAGCAAAACAGCAAATTTATTTAAAGCACAATAGCCAATTACAGCAAATAGCTCCAACACAGCAAATAATATGGACTGTGTAGCCCCAGCACTTTGTCTAATAATGAGTCTTCCCTGAAGACTCATTATTGAAATCAAAACACTAGGGACTATACCATCCATATTGCTGTACTGAGCTATTGGCTGTATGGCTGTGATGAAATGCTAATTGTTATTTCTTGCATCAGCGTCTCGATGCCGCATCTCCTTTGGCTGGATTCTGCTTTTCTGGTCTGTCTGTCCCATACTGAGAGCACTGGCCCACAATCTCCTGCTCACACACTACCTGTAGAACTTAAATGTATAGGTTGGGCTTCATACAGGTTGTGTCTCTGTGACTCATATTTCATATTTCGGTCACTCTCTGGATCTGGTCTTCCTACTGGGAGTGGAACCAATCAGATGGTCTTTTTTTTATTCATTTATTTCAAAACTTGGACAACACCTGTGAGTGGATGCTCGTAAACAGGTTCCACATCAGTTACATAGGGGAACAAGGTACAAAGACTGGGGACAGTAGATATAGTAGGTACAAGTTTCCAGACATGAGACAATGAAAAATGTATACTGAGGCATTGTACAATGTATGTCCATATCAGAATGAAGAACAGACACAGTAGGGACATAGGAGAGGAAGGGTTGCAGGGGCAGAAGAGGAACAGGGTCTGACCATTACACTATCAGATTCAGCTTCCATGCACACCCGATAAGTCTGCCCCTTCAGAGATGGTCTGGCACTGCCCATTGAGGGATATGGTCCCAGATGACCTAATGGTGGTGATGGACCTATCAGGATGTATGAGTGCAAGCATGGGTCCAGAGGTTCTACTACAGACCTATAATAGGGCCATGGTTGGTGGCTCTGAACTCCATAGCTCTGTCTATGTTCACCCTTTGACCTTGATACCCAAGGTTTGATGGGATCTTGAAGAAGATGAGGAGAGTAGGGGTGAAGGCTACAGTAACACTTTTGGAAATGAGGTCTAGATGCCAATAAGATTAGATTGATGGCACGTTATGTGGACTATCAATCGAGATTTCCATAAGAAGGCAGAATTCCTGTCCTGCTTGGAACCAGCTGGCTCAGCTTTTTCACACTGTGGACAGACTGAAATCCAACCTGTTTGAAGTTGAGCATCACAGGATAAATGTGATGAGTTTGCTTGATTCTTTGCACATAAGGTTGCTGGCATCAGGTCTGAGATCTGTTTGGCATGCTCTAAAGGGGGGTTGCAGAGACTGGTGGGAGGTCACAGAACCTTGGACTGGCTGGTCAGTGTTTGGCAAAGTGGTGATCTTGGATGTCATGCTGATCATTGAGAGTATGCATCTGACTTTCTGTAGTCTGGATCTGGGCTTGACCTACCTCTTTGTGGTGAGTGTGGATGCCATCAGCCTGATCCTGGCAGAGAAAAGTCCAGAGCTCATTAGAGACTGGGGTATTCCCTGATTCTTTGTAAGAGGCAATGGTGGTGATTCCCTGTCTTAATAAATCTTCTCTCAACTGCACTGGCTTGCCAACTACAGGCCCATCTTTAAAGAGGACAGTAAATCATTTCTAACTGGCAGCTATTCAAAAGTTCTTATTCTCAGAAATGATATGCATTCACCTAAATGTTCAGTAAGTAACTGTACTTGGTTTAAAAAGTGATATAAAAAGCTTTACTTTTTGCATCATCTTATTTTTATGGGCAGCATTCTATTATAGTTCTCTTTGTGGAACCAATAATTTGGAGTTTTAACCCTGCACTTTCACAGAAGAAAGCATTCTGAAAGAACTCCTAAAACTGAAGGTGGACAATGCAATGGGGTCTGATGGGATTCACCCCAGAATTCTAAAAAAAACTAAGGGAAGAACCAGTAACATCATTGACTACTCTTTTTAACAAATTATGGGAGGATGATGTTGTACCGGAGGACTGGAGGAGGGTGGATGTGATTCCCCTTCACAAAAGTGGGAGTAAGACAGAGGCAGGAAATTATAGACCTGTCAGTTTGACCTCAGTGGTAGGGAAAATTAAGGAATCACTTCTGAAGGAAAGAATAGTTGAGTATCTAGTGGCCAATGGGACACAGGACCCAAGGCAGCATGGATTCACAGCAGGAAGGTCATGTCAGATGAATATAATAGATTTCTTTGACTGGATGACCAAATTAGTAGACCAGAGAGGGGCTGTGGACATGGCCTACCTAGAATTTAGCAAGGCATTTGACGCAGTGCCACACAAAAGATTAATAAACAAACTAACCAGCCTGGGAGTGGGTCCCAGGGTGGTAGCCGGGGTAAAGCATTGTCTGGAGAACAGGACACAGAGGTTAATAGTAAAGAGAATCCACAAAGAAGAAAGGGGAGTTACTAGTGGGGGGTTTGCAGGGTTCAGCACTGGGTCCAGTCCTTTTTAATGTCTTTATAAGTGACATTGCAGAGGGACTGGAAGTTAAAGTATGTCTCTTTGCAGACAACACAAAGATCTGCAACAGGGTTGATACACAATGTGGAATGGAAAGGATGAGAAGGGACTTGGCAAAGTTGGAGGAATTGTCAAATATATGGCAGTTTAGATTCAATGAAAAGAAGTGCAAGTAATGCACCTGGGAAACAAAACCCAGGAAAAAGTACACAATGGGGTGAGATACTGACAACAACAAAAATGGAAAGGGGCTTGGGGATAGTAATATCAGATGACCTAATAGTGTGTTAGCAATATGAGAAGGCAGTAAGGAGGACTGGGGGGATACTTGGATCCATAGGGAAAGGTATCACCAGTAGAAAACAAAAAGTTGTCATCCCTCTATACAAACAGTTAGTGAGATACCATCTTGAGTACTGCATGCAGTTCTGGTGACCCCCATCTCAGCAAAGACATAGACAGGGTAGAGGCTGTCCAGAGGTGGGCAACCAAAATGGTGCAGGGTCTGTACCAGAAGACATACAAAGAGAGACTAAAGGAGCTTAATATGTATACCCTTGAGGAACGGAGGGAGATGGGGGACATGATAGAAACTTTCAAGTACCTCAAGGGAATCAGCAAAGTCAACAAAGAGGGTAGCATCTTTCAGAAAAAGAGATGTGCAATAAGAAGGGGGCATAATTTGAAGATGGGGGGGACATCTCAGAAGTAATGTGAGGAAGTATTTTTTCACAGAGAGGGTTGTGGATGCATGGAACAGCCTTCCTGAGGAGACCATGGATTCAGAAACAGTGGGGGAATTCTAGGAAGCATGGGAAGACATAAGACAGTTCTAGTGGTTGGAAGGAGGAAGTAGGCTGTTGGTTAACTAGGATCTGCAGCTTATCCATTAGGTAGGGAAATGGACAGACTAGGTGGCCCAAACAATCCTTATCTGCAATCAAATTCTATGTTTCTATGTTTCTATGTTTTTAGAACTAAATGCAGGATAATAATGTTTTGTTGAGAAAGGCAAGCAGATTGACTAGGCAGCTACATTGGGAGGATGTTCTGATGTGGGTCTTCGTTCATAGGTTAGTTGGTTTGTGATTGCCCTTG
The DNA here is from genome assembly GCA_016271365.2 of Neoceratodus forsteri. NCBI lineage: Eukaryota > Metazoa > Chordata > Ceratodontiformes > Ceratodontidae > Neoceratodus > Neoceratodus forsteri. Next base: position 1,358,593,405 of record CM057459.1, read on the forward strand.
GTTGTTGACTTTAGGTAGCTACAGGTTGAGATAAAATTAATGTTGGAGGCTGCAGTGGTTGGTGAGCAGAGGCATCTGCTATAGAGTAGTCCTTATGACAGGGCATGTTTGGCTGTTGTGTGGTTGGTGTGGTAAGCACCTCAGCGGAGTGGGTCTTAGTTGTAGTCGGTGGTTTTTTCTTGCCATGCAGGGCCGAGATGATCCCGGAGTGGACAACACATGGCTTGAGAGGTGCCTCTATGGGAGACACATTGGTGGGTGCGGGTAAGCACCTCAGTGAGTTGGTCTTTGTAGTCGGTAGCCTTTTCTGTGGCTGTAGGGCTGGATGATCCCGTGGTAGGCACTGCATGATTGAAGTGCCCTATGGAGGGCATATTGGCGGGTGGGTTAGCTGGAAGGGATCTCCTTGAGCAGTCTTGTGGGACCAGTGCCATTTTGGTGCCTGGCGCTTGGGTGACTGTGAGCAGTATGCCATGTGGCTGTGGTTGAGCTATGTTCTGGGGGTCCAGCGGTGCCTTGGGCTGTATGGATCACTGTGCAGGGCTGGTAGGTAGGAAGGGTGGGGGACAAGCAACAATTGTTTCAAAATAAATATATACATAAAAGAGAGAAGTTAGCTGAGTAGACTCGATGAGTCTCAGGTACTTTCGATGCCTATGTGCCAGTGGGGGGGTCAACTATGGGCCACCAACCTGGGGGAGGCAGGGTTTTTCTTCGGGGAGGCAGAAGGGCATGGGAGCTTTGGTAGGTTATCAGCGGGATTATGCAGCAAACCTTGCTGTAAGGACTGCCTTTTCATTTGCTGAGTTGGTGATAGTATGATAAAGGGGAAGTTATCACAGACAGCTGAGGGCCTGAGTGGGCCTGAATGATCGGTACAGGGTATGGGCCTACCAGAGGTAGAGACCAAGCGGAGGTACCTCCACTCTGGTGGGATGGGGCATGGGCGGGTTTGCCCGCAGATGGGTCGCATCCACTTGGTAGGGTCTGCGGGGTGCTTGTGAGAGCAGCAGGGGGGGATTGTATGTCCATGTGGAGGGGGGATTCCAAGGCACGGCCCCATGTATGTGTTGGAAGGGATTTGGTTGGTAGAGTTGTCTGCAGCCGGCAGTCCCAGCGGCGGACAGCATGGGGAAAGCCAGGCAGGCATCATACAGCAGGCATGTTTTACTTATTTGATTTTGGGACAAAAGGTCCAAAATGACGATGGGGGAATCCAGATTGGTTGAAGTATGAATGATGCTGCCCGTTAAGCGGCAAGCTCTAAAGGATGTGGTAATAAAGCAGGCAGATAAGGGGATAATATTGTACTGGGAGATCTGGAGGAACACCAGAACATTGTGGTGGAATGACTAAAGGAGGCTAGTAGCTTCCAGGAGGTTTGTCAACCCCAAAACAAAAATTCTCAAACTGTGGGGGTGGAGGAGTAGGGAAGGCGAGAGCATGAAAGGGAAGGTAATTCATTTGACCTGGCTATTCTGAATAGCGGGATGTTATGGACTTATAGAAGGCCAGAAAGAGTTAATAAACTCCACAAGGAGATCAATTGTTTCAAGGGTAGGTGATGTAACAGAGAGATTGGGGCAGTTTGATTTCCTTCTCCAGCACAGTGTTTCTAGCTAGAATCTGTCAGCAAGATACGGCTGATGTTATTAAGAAATTGGAGGTGTGGGCCATGAGATCATTGTCTCACAATAGATGTGAATTCATTGTATATTTATATTAAACATGATAGAGCCAGTCAAGCATGCCATTATTTTCTTAGAGAACAGTCAGGATGGTGGGGATTTATGGATGGATTTTACCTTGAATCATGGTTTTATGCTATTATTCATTTTTGGGGCCTTGGTCATGCGATGGCATTAAATAAAGGTGGGGGTTAACATAAGCCCTGGATTAGGGAAGTTATGGTTCGGGAGATTGACTGTGTGGAAGCATCCTTGGTAGCATCACGGGGAATAAGATGGTGCAGATGCAGGGAGACAAATGAAGGTAGTGGTGGAGCAGCTCTGGCATGTAAGTGGACAAGTGGCGAGGGGAAGCAGCCCTGGTAGGCATTAGGGACCACAGGAGCCAAGTGGGTCACAGACTGAGTGCTGAGCACAGCAACTGTGGGATCTTTGGGCCTAGGGTGCTGTGACAGTGGAAGGCAACATGTCAGTTCCTCACTGGATGGGGCATACAAGGGTCAGAGTGGAGGGGTCCCAGCCAATGAGGCAGATGGGACAGTCGGGAGTTGGTTCAGCAGATTGCATAGTGCCTGGGAAGGATTTAAAGTGAGAGCATTGAGAGAGAACCGCTCAGAGGTTTTGTCCTTTACTTCCCCAGGTGAGGTGGAATTGAAAGTCGGAGTCACTAACAGGGCTGTAATGGGGGGAGATTGGCTGTCAAAACAAAGTCTCGGGAGATGCAGGGAGGAAGCAGACAGGGTATGGGATGGATTGAAGCAGCCCAAGGGTCTCAAATATAAAGGGTGCGAAGGACGTGCAGGGGAATGTCTTGGCTTTTGAACTCCCCCCATAGTGGCAGGCAGGAGCTGGGGGGAGTTGACTCGGGACTTCCAGGGCCAGGTGGTGTAGAGTTAAGTAAGGAGCGCTGTTTCTGAATGGCATCAGGGTTTTTGCCACCAGAGGGCCCAGCCTCATACAGGATAACCCAGGACGGGGTTGCAAAAGGGGGGGTGTCGGATAGGCATAATGAAAGGAGAACAGGCATACCCAAACATAAGAAAGGACCTTCCTAGGTTGAGGTCATGAGCAGTTTGTTAAATAGTTAAGAGTATCCAGCCAGTGTAAAAAAAGAGGGAGAGATCGTGGGGGGACTACCTATCCCGGTGCAAGTAGGATGTGATTTGCTCTAGGTAGTGCATGCAGCAAAAGGGATGGCGTGCTCTTTAAAAAAAAAAAAAACCCTAATGGAGACCGCTAAGAGATGTGGGCTGAGGGTATGGTGCAGGCAGCTCTGGGATGTGGCCAAGGCTAGGGAGTCTTCAGTTAGAGCAGTGGGAGGGGGGAGTTCGTTCCCCAACCAGTGATGGAATGAGGTGGCTTTGGAGAGTGTAGTTCTGGTATGTTAACGCAAGGGACTAGGCCAGCAAGATGTTTTGGTCACAAGGATTGCCAGGGGGGTTAAATGGGGACAGCCTTGGTCCATGGAGGGGAGGACCAGTTCAGGGCAGGTGTAGGCATGCTACAGGGTACCTGGAAGCCAGCCATCCCAGCAACATGCTGAGGGATCCTGGGAAAGGGGGAATGAGAGGAACATGGGCAGATGAGGGAAGGTTTTAATCTGGTAAGGATTGATGGGCAAGATGCAATGCAGTCTCAGTAGTTACTTTGGGGGGGCAATAGGGCAAAGAAATCTTGGGGGACCTGGCTACAAGTCTAGAAATTTGGACATGGGATGCCTACAGCTCCATCCACCACTGGCATGCCTAGGGGCTTGGTCCTTAGTGGAGATACTCACCCATGCCCCCACCTTGGTGGGTTTCCCAGTCAGAAAGGAAGGAGTAGCAAGCATGGAAGAGGACCTTAGGATTCCGGGCAGCCAGAAGTTGCCTCTGTGGCACAACTGAGTAGTGCATTATGGCTTCGACCTAAAGGTCGGTGGGTCTGGTCCCCTGTGGAAGTCGAAAGGGCCAGGAATTGCATGCCAAGGGAAGGACATAAGGTTGATAGTACAACGGCCCCAGTAGATGGGGTTCCCTGGACCGCGGTGGGCCCACTTAAGCTCAGGGGGAGTGGTTGGTCACTGGGAGTCCTCTGGGAAATGGGGGAGATGAACAAGGGGGTTCCATGCACAGGAAGGAGGGGAGGACTGCCCAGACAGGCAGGAAGAGTGAGAGAGCCTGGAGGAGCTGGGAATGGAGATTTGCTGGGGTAGACCAGCCGCTCAGTGGTGGGCAGACCTGGGGGACTATTAGAGGTGGGTCAAGAAGGCAGTGTTCAGCAGGATGATGAAGGGTGTTGCCATTGGAGAGGCTAGCTGGCCATGGCAGCACAGGGTGCTGGATTCTACCTCCTACACTGAGTGGTTTCCCTCTCATGGCAGTGGGGGAGGGGTGCAGGCAGCAGGGCATGGCAAGAGTGTGCCACTCCAAAAAACCCATGCAGAACTGCAGGGACAAAACTGGAATGCACTCTGGAATTGTAGGCCCTAGCAAGAGGTTGCTGACCTAAAGGACAGAAGCAATCAAGGTATTTGGAGTATTGCAGACAGTTCCAAGTATACTGCAGAGGCTATTAGAGGAGCATACAGCTGCATTGGACCCCAAGTAGGGGAAGAAAAACAGAGGACCCTGCCCATGGCACAGGAGTCAGGTGGAGCTAACAAGGTATAGGTCATGACGGTTCATAAATGAGGTAGACAGGGCATTTGGGGGCCCCATCCACCTGTGAAGGAGGGGTTTGGGGGCAGGTTTTGGTACATAGGCACATGGAGCTGTGAAGTGGGGGCTGGGGGGCTAGGGGAGCACCACCAGGGGGGACAAAGGGTGCCCAAGGAAATGGGGTATGCAACACATCATGGGTTAAGCTGGGGACACAGAGGGCCTGGAATAGGCACTAGATATAGAGGGGCACAAGGATGGAAATGGCCTCTAATGGGGCCCAGAATGGGCCAGGTGTGGCCGCAGATGGGTGGCCTGTCTCTGGGGGGCTAGGTGGAGCCCTGCTGGAGGGTGTCTGGGATGCTAGGTGAAGCCCCACCAGTGAGTGTCAGCCTAAAAGGAGATGACAGGATAAGGGGAAGGAGTTTGTTTGCAGGGAAGGGAAAAAGGGGCAGGCTCCAGCTGCCTGCATGGGGGCTCAAAGGGGCTTAATCGCCGTGGGGATGCTGGCCAGGCATCTCAAAGTCATTGCATATGTGAAGGAGGTGCAATACATGGTTGGGGTGGCAGGTACTGTACGACTTCGAAGCAGGTGGCCCCACACAGGCTGGTTTGAGTTAGTGGGGGGAGTGCTAAGGGACTGGAGGGGCCCCAGGGTTTGTGTCTAGCCCATTAAAGGAGGAGCCCCATCATCGTTTGCAAGCTGGAAATGGGGCAGTGGAGAAGGAGGAGCAGAAGAAAAAGGGGGGCATGGGGGGGAGGAGTAGGCAGCACCGCTGGGGGCACAGGAACCCAGGCATGGAAGTAAGTGGGGAAGGGGGGAGGGATAGAAACTAGGGGTCGGACCACATGTCTGTCTGGGCCTAGTGGGATGTGGACTGGGAACTGACCCCATGCGGGTGCGGCCTGGGCAAAATGGTGGTACTGAATGAGGGTACCTGGTTATGGTGGTGCCTAGTGGGGGTACCTGATGCTGGTGGTACCTGGTGGGGGTACCTGGTACTGGTGATGAGGGGGGCTGGATCCAGTGTGTCTGGACCCTGAAGCGATACAAGCAAGAAGAAGATCAAGTCAGGAAGGAAGAAGAGGATGAATCTTGCTTGTACTGAACTGTACTTTATAATGCTGAAATATGAAGTGGGAATGTAAAATGTAATTGGTGTGCCTTAATAAATACTGACAGTGAGCATCCAACATAAAGCAAGTGTGGAGAGATTTATTTCTAGCAGGGGATCAGGGGACAATGGGGCATGCCATTAAATGGCAGGCCTTTTTGTCTAATGGCCCCTGCCAGAAAGAGGTGAAGGGGAGGGGGAAGGGGAGTTAGGAAAGGGGTAGTAGACAGGTGACATTAGTAAAGGGTCAAATGGCCAGGGGCATGGGAGAGGTTTCAATTAGCTGGGGAGGGACTGAGGGGGGCTAGGGAGGGGCCAAGGGGGGACACTTAAAGGATTGCAACCCCCTGCACTTCCTCTTTTGCTGGGAAAAGATTCCCCACCCACCCAACCTGAACTTGGCAGGATGACTCAGTGCTGGCTAGCATGGCCAAGAAACTGGCAGGTATAAAGCATGAACCCCAGAGTGCCCTGGTAGGGGGGTCAAGGGAGCAGCAAAAGGGTGGCAAATGGTCCCAGGGGAGGGAAGGAGCCCTGCCGGGAAGGGGGAAGGGAGTTTCCCATTAGAAGAGAAATCAGGAATCAAGAAAGAGGGGGGAGAAGGGGTGTAGAAGAGAAAAAGGGGGGCAGGAGGGGGGTAGGCAGCATGAGCTGTGGGCAGAGGAACACAGGCGTGGAAGTAAGTGGGGGAAGGGATAGAAACTAGGGGTCGGATCACATGTCTTGACCTAGTGGGGTGTGTACCAGGAACTGACCCCATGCAGGTGCAGCCCAGGTAAAATGGTGGTACCGAGTGAGGGTACCTGGTTATGGTGGTGCCTAGTGGGGGTACCTGGTGCTGGTGGTACCTGGTGGGGATACCTGGTACTGGTGATGGGGGGGGCCGGATCCAGTGTGTCCAGTCCCTGAAGAGATACAAGCAAGAAGAAGAAGATCAAGTCTGGAAGGAAGAAGAGGATGAGTCTTGGTTGTACTGAACTGTACTTTATAATGCTGAAATATGAAGTGGGAATGTAAAATGTAATTGGTGTGCCTTAATAAATATTGCCAGCGAGCATCTAACATAAAGCAAGTGTGGAGAGATTTATTTCTGGTAGGAGATCAAGGGACAATATTAATTTATCCGAACCATTCTAGACACCTGATTATACACATCTGATAATATTGCAAATTATCTGTATTGGTAAATACTCTACTCACAAGAGAAACATGCCAGGCACAGTAATGCTTTTAAATAAAAGCCCCTGATTATTATTTAGGAAGGATCCAGTTTTAAGTGAACAGGTGAGAAACAGTGATCCCAATCTTTACAAAACTACCTTACCACTTAAAATGAATGCTAAGTCATTAGGGTTTGCATACCGTTATGTTCTGTTCTATATAGCAACCTGCCCTTTGTATTTTAATGCAACACCATTTCTATTGGCAAAAGTAACATTTACACTGTGCACAGTAAATACTACAATTATTACTACATGTGTATACCATTTGTATTTGTGGGTTCCAGGAAGCACCCTTGCCTGTGTTCATTTGTATTTGTGGGTGCTTTGCAAATAAATGCCAATTAATTTAAAATTAACATATGCCGGCCCGTCGACCAACAGTTGGATTTCCACCTGTGATGCTGGGGACCCGGGTTCAGGAACAGACTCAAGTCACTGGAGAGCTGGCTGGGGGGAGAAGGCTGGAGCATCCAGTGACAACTTACCTTCTCCAGGCAGAGGGTGGGGATATGGTCTGGCACTTGCTGGCCCCTAGCAGAGGCTGGGGACATGGCACATCATCAGGCTCCAGATGTCTAAGAGGAGTGGCAGACATCAGTGTAAGCCCAGACGTCTGTGGCACACCACTCCTCATGGAGAAAAATGGGAAAATGGTGCCCTGGTTGGTCTGATGATGGCCTCCCTGGACCCTCACGCCAAAGCTTCTGGACTACTATCGCCACCCAGCAGCACACAGAATCATTGGTACAGCCATGCAGGCTCTTCCCTTATGGAGATAAGGGACCCTCCCAATGCAGGGATGCATCAGGGTTGCCTGGGCTGGCTGCAATGTGGAGCGGTGGGGTCGAGGGCTGCCGGATGAGTAAAGTTCTAGGGTTTAGGTGGAGGTATAAAGAAAATATATACAGAAAAAATTTACATATCATGTCAACTGCACCTTTAGCCCATTAACTGTGCCCAGGTACCTTATGAAATCCTCACTAATTAAGAGCTGGCAAGAATGTCAGTTCATGCTTCCTACCAGACTATAGAACTATTGACACATGGCGATGCTCCGGCAGAAATTAGTAATGATGTTTTGATTTTTTTTTCATTTAAATAAAGGTCTAACTTTTTTATTATTATTATTTTCTTTTTTATTTGTTTAGAATTTTCAGTGGAGAATATACACTAACCAAAACTAATTTCCAGGTACAACCTGGAACACGTGAAGGTTAAGTGACTTGCTCAGAATCACAGATCATGACCGTGGCAGATGTAGGATTCAAACCCAGGTCTGCTGATCTCCAGCTTCACAGCTCTGTACCTTCTGCACTGCACTACATATAGCATATAACATGCCCCACTTTAACCAATAATTTTAGATCCATTGTTTGTTCCTGAAAACACTGCCTTAATGTTCTGGAACTTTATAAATACAGTGGGCTAATGATACTTTACCCTACTGCCCCTTTTTATGGGAAATGCACATTTATTCTAAGTATTTCTTGTAATAGATAGGTGTTCTGTTCTGGGCCAGTCCGGTGGCACTGAGGGTTGAGGCACTGGGTGCCTTGTCTTGTGACATGCCAGTGACCCAGGTTCAGGAACAAGCCTGGGGCCATCAGAGGTTAGCAACGGGGGGGGGGTGTGGAGCTGGATGGAGCTGCTGAAAGGCAACTTTCCTCTCCGGGGAGGTGTAGTGGCATCCCTCTTCTAATAGCTGCCTCCTCGTGGAGGCCAGGGACAGAACAGGCTCAAAAGGTGCCAAGCATTAGCCAATGAGGTAGGCAGAAGGGGGTCATTACCAGGACTGTAAGGCACATGCGTGTCTCCATGCGCATGCGTGCCTACTCCGGGGCCCCTGGGAGAAAATGGAGGAGAAAATCACTGGTGGCAGGATGATGACCAACTCCCCACAGGCACTGATGTTGGGCAAGGCTTAAAGTAAGTCCCAGTAATTCCAGATGACGGGGCTGGGGGGGGGGTCGATCAGATGGGGGACTGTTGGTGGGGCGCAGAAAATATTCAATGCTGAAAAAAAAAGATAGGTGTTCTGCAACTCGGTTGACTTTCAGTGGAATGGGTGTACTATAAAACATTTCCTATTTATACAATAACATTAGCTTATTTTATAACATCCAGAAACACTGTTTTTAACTCTCCTAATGCTATATTAGTTCTGAAAGCATGTGGTTGTAAACAGGATCTTTGTGTTTTAAACTTCTCTCACCCTTCTGTGTTTTTTCTGAAGAAGTCATAACCTTACCTTTCAGAGATTATCCTCATTTTCACAGCAGCAGACAGTGTCATCACAAACAGAAGAGACACAGGAGAATGGCATAAATAAAACCTGTCAAAGTTATCACATGTTCATAGAAATGCTCCAATATGAAAATGGGGAGGAGGGGAGATAATGATAATTAATTAAATAAATAAATGAGTTAAGTCTAAATACTATATTTAAGAAATTTTCTGGATTCTGGATAACTGCTCTAAGTCATGACTGGGGTTGTTCTTGTGCTTACAGCTGAGTGCTGTGCAGGAGAAGTAAACCCTTCAAATGACTAGAAAGTGCCACTGCACAAATACTGAACACACCATACAGTAGAGCAACTATTATTCAAGTTAAGATAAAAATAAAATACTAACAGAAATGTACAGTGTTAGCTATTTTCTCTGCATCAGTTACAAGATACATCATATATTTTTACAAAATATCAGTCCTATAACCAGTCTATTTATCCCTCAGTCCTTACCCAGTTAACAAAAAATACAGCAGGCAATGAACAAGATAATGTCAATCGAACTACAAAAAAAGAGAGAGACCATTATCTCTTTGGAGGTGGACATAGGCTATTTACATTTCAGTAAGGCTTTCAACACTGCTCCATGCAGGAGGTTTGTACGCAAGCTTGGTAGCTTAGGAGAAAGTGGTAAACCTGGTAGGAAATTGGCTAGGAGATAGGTGGCAGAGGTTACTGGTACTGTAAATGGAATTCCCTATGAGGAGAGACTTAAAGACCTAAATACGTACACCCTAGAAGACGGGGGGGGAGTATGATAGAGACTTTTAAATATCTCATGGTGGTAAATAAGGAACAGGAGGGAAGTATTGTTCAGATAAAAAAACTGCTCAGGGGCAAGAAGGCATGCTAAGAAGCTGGAGAGAGTATGTTCAGGAGAGCTGTGAGGAAGTATTTCCACAGAAAGAGTAGTGTATTCCTGGAACAGTCTTCTAGCTAAGGTGGTGGGGCGAAAACAGTGATGGGGTTCAACAATGCATGGGATAGGCATAAGAGAATTTTAGAGAAAGGGAGGTGGGTGGGTGAATGGGCCAGAAATGAAGTAGTATATGCGGTGATACTCTAGGCAGGGTAAAATGGGTAGACTAGGAGGGCCAAGTGGTCCACGTTTGCCTGCAAATTCTATGTTTATATTTTCCTGCTATAGGGCAGGAGTTCACCTGGTGCTCATAGTGTGAAACTGCAATTGGCAATAAATATGTAACAAACTCCAGTCATATCTGTGCTAGGCTCCTCAGACTGCTGCTTTATATGTGCTATATAGCATCTTAACTAGAACTGATTTAACATTTCTACAAACTGGGATATTCTTACTGAGCCTAATAGTTTAATATCCAGGAGGGTGGGTGGAAATTGCAGCAGATATGATTAACACATAGAATAATAGATACATTCTGGTGTATTACAAGGCAGTAATTCATTGAGAGGATCTGGGGGGCACAGTAAACCTCGAGAACGAAACTCGAGAGGTTTCTAGTGCCCCCAGATCCTCGAGATGAAGAACTGCCTTGTAACACAAGAATATATTTGTTATTTTTTTGTAATATATGGATACGAGGAAATTGTGTGTAACTTTGCCATAGAATGAGGAATCTTTGGTTGGAGTGCTGAGGTGATTTTCATCTGAGTAGGAGCCAATGATTATGGCATCATTGACAGTGTTTCCAAAATTCAAATAGCAAAACTGTGTAGTGTTAAAGAAGCTGCAGAACAAAACAGCAGTAACAACTTTTTTTCCTTGAGCGAGTGACTGTTGCTGTGGAGACTTAGTCAGACTCCAAGTTGGAGTACATGATGTACCATCTTTTTTTGCTGGTTGAGGGAATTTTTGAATATTGATGGCTAAATCCCAAAAGAAGTTGCAGTGGGATCCGAATATCGGACTGTAGGCGTGACGTGAATGTTTTGTCGGCTTTTACTGTATGTGACAGTTACAGTAAAAGCCAGCTCACAGTTAGCACGAGCTGCCCGGTGGCACTTGTGCTCCAGTCAGTTTGCAATAATACTATTGTTGAGATCTTCCATCAATAGTGTTATGGGATCTCAACAATAGTATTACAGGATTCCATCAATACTATTATTGAGTTTGCACCAGTGTATTACAAGGGATTTTTTGTATGCTTTTTAGGGGTATTATTCTGAAAATCCTTATACTACAAATACTTAATGCATTATATACATATTGTGATATGATAAATGACAAACAATGGTATAGTGATGACATATACATATTTACAGAGTTCAGATCTGGATTGTATTTAATGAGATATAGAGAACAATAGTTGGACAAATAATACAGCCATGGGAGAGATTCAGTATTTAGATCTTTTGTTTGTAGGTTTTATTTTTGGGGGCATTTATGTTTTTAGTGTACATCCTCTGTACTCTGTCTAGGGATGTGCAGTTCTGCTTTTTGTATGGGCACCATAATTGTAGGCATACTCTAGATGGGGCCTAAAGTATGCCCTATATAGGGGCATTAGTACTTTGGAGTTCTTTGATTTGGTATTTTGTCTGATTGCTCATATTACTTTGTTTTTCTTATTGCAGAGTTTAGATGATGAGTACATGCAAGGTCCTCAGTTAAATGGACATCCACACCTTTTTCATTATCTGTGATGCTGAATTCAGTGCCATTTAACATATATTTGTTTTTAGCTTTGATTTACCCATATGCATCACTTTACATTTTTCAGAGTTCAGATTCATACCCCACGTAATGACCCACATTGAGATCTTGTTGAGGTCTCTTGGAATGTCTTATCTGGCATTGTTGGTGATACAGAGGCCTCCTATCTTTATGTGCTCTGCATATTTTACAGAGAAGTTTACAAGGTCTTTAGTAATATCTGAAATAAATAGTTGAAACAAGACCAGTGCCAACACCCATCCCTGTGGCACTCCACTGGTGACTCGGCCAGTCTTGGACATACTGCCCTCAATTATAACCCTCTGAGATATATGTTTAAGCCATCCACAGATCGGTGTTGCAATAGATATGCAAATCTTTACGGTCTTGGATTTAATCTATTAAGGCAGTATGAGGCATCCAATCAAAAGCCTTGGCAACTTTTTATCCAACATTTCACTTATTTTTTCATAAAAGCACATAAGGTTGGTCGTGGTGTTGCGTTTTTTTATGAAACCATGTTGGTCCATATCTACTGTCTTTAATAATGGTGTCAGTATGTCTTTAAGTAGGCTTTCCATAATTTTACATGTTGATTAGGTGAGAGTTCTAGGTCTGTAATTACCGCTGTCCTGTTTTGGACCCTTTTTGTGAATTGGTACAACATGTGCTAGTCTCTAATCCTGCAGTACAAATCCTTCTTTTAGACAACTTTCAAATACAGCTTTCATGGGATAGTTTATGGTATCTGCCAACATATATAGCATGTGGCCATTAATTTTATCTGGACCTATGGCTGTTTTGCCCTTTTGCTTAAGGAGCTTGCTATGTATACCATCTAGGTCAAATTCAATGTAAATAAAAAAAATTTTCAGGTTGAATTGGTGCAGGAGATAGATTTGGGGAATATACACTGCAGAAATGAGTATTTAGAACATTTGCCATTTGTGCATTATCAGCAAATAGTGTCCCATTGTGTATGATAGTTCCTACTTTGTTAGATTTTTTTTTTAAGGAGTTCACATCCTTCTTCATGGGCAGGACTCAGAGCGTGGTGTGGGGGATTTATTCTTTGGTCCTTCTCCTCCTGTCCTTTGGGGTTCCGCAGGGCTCCATATTTTCACTCACGTTGTTTGCAGTGTACTTGCTACTGTTAGGGAACATTATAAGGTGGTATGGGCTGAGGTTTCACTGCTATGCCCATTATTTTGCCTTTGTGGCCCCTACCCTGTGGAACTCTCTACTTCATTGGATCAGAGTGTCTGACCATTGAAAGTTTTAAATCTGCACTCAAAACGTATCTTTTTTAGTATGGCCTTTCTTGACTCTGATTAGCATGTTGTTTTATAGTGAACTAGTTTAGCTATTGGCTGTATGTATTCTATTTATTGTGTATTTTAATGATTTTACTTTGTACCAGTGCTTTGATCATCAATGGAATTGCACTTTTTATAAATAAAATATAATTGATTGATTGATTGATATGAATAGAAACTCATACTGTTATCTTTCTTTGCTTTGGCTGCCAATGTACTGTATATTTAAAACTACTTTTCATTCTAGGTTACATACTAGGTGTTATGAGAAGCAAGAGGGCTTGCTTGCCCATATATGCTTGTATTCTAATAAATGTAATAATGCAAATTATGTCCACATAGAATTAGATTATCCAGTCTTCTTTTAAAAATCTCCTTTGACTCGCTTACTACAACATCAGTTGGTAGGCTAGTCCAAAGGTGGACGATTCTTCAAGATCCTCTTCGCCCCCACTCCTGATCACTTTGCTCTTCCGACAAGGGATTGTTAGAAGTTCCCACAGTCTGACTCAAAACTTTGGGTGCCCATTTTTTTGCTTTTGCAGCCCCTACTCTGTGGAACTCTCTACCTCGTTGGATCAGAGAGTGCCTGTCCATTGAGAGTTTTAAATCTGTTCTCAAAATTTATGTTTTTAGTATGGCCTTTCCTGACTCTGATTAGCATGTTGTTTTATAGTGACTTTGTTTTACTATTGGCTGTATGTATTCTATTTATTGTGTGTTTTAATGATTTAACTTTGTACACATGCTTTGATCAGGAATGGAATTGTGCTTTCTATAAATAAAATATGATTGATTGGTATGAATAGAAACTCTTACTGTTATCTTTCTTTGCTTTGACTGCCTATTTACTGTATATTTAAAACTATTTTTATTTTTTCTGATTTCTTTCTTATTTAATTTTTGTAGGGATCAGAATGTTTCCCAGTAGCAAGTTGTTTTGTTTTTCTTATATTTTTTTATGTGCTCTTCGTTGCTGTTTTTTTCAACATTTATTTCTAATTTTATGATTCAACCATTTTGGACTCTTCTTTTAGTTACTGTATTTTAGTTTACTCAGGATATATTTAATAGAAGTACTGAGTATGGTATATTTAAAGTAGTGCCATATTTCCTTAGCTGATTCATTCATCAAAGTGCTTGACCGATTTCTTACTGTTTCATACATTTTCTTAATGCAGGCCTTACAGTATAGACAGATAGTAGTTTTACTAATTGACCATGTTATGTTACACGAAGGTTGAAAACTGACGATGTTATGGTGACTATTACTAAGTGGGGGAAGTACACTGGCAATTCCTGATATGCAAGTATTCTGTTTCTATTACTAAGTCCAAAATCTTGTTTCTTCTTGTATATTCTTTATCATATTGCACCAAGTGTAGCCTCTCACATATTGACATCATTTTATTTCTTTTTGAACTGGTAGATTGTTTATTAATCTGTTTCACCCAAAGTAAAATCCCCCATGGTAATCACATCACCTAGTTCAGATACCATTTCGACTTTAGTTATCATAGCATTAAATAAACCATTTGCACAATTTGGAGTATGATAGCAGACGCCTATATAGAAAGGAGCCAAGTGTTTAATTGGATATTACCCCATAAACATTCAGTGGGTAACTGGTGTGTTTTAACTATGTTTGTAACATCAAATGATATTAAATGTTCATCTATAAGCAAGGCTACACGGCCCCCCCTTCTGAGTTCTATTACATTTATACATGATGAAGCCTTGTACTGCTTCCATGCAGATTTATCATATCCTCATGTCTCAGTAATAGCTACAATCGTTTTTTTGTTGTTGTTTTTTTTTTTTTGGACATTTATTTGGGCTAGTAATTCATCCATTGTATTATTATTAAGACATCTAGCATTCAGTAGCATGATATTGCTATTATTGGCATGAGGATTTTGAGTGATCTTTTTAGTCACCTTTTTTATTTGCAAGTGTCTGATGATTATTTCTTTCCCCCATACTTGTCAGTTTAAATTCATATCTGTAAAGTGCTGTTCAAAGTTAACCCCCAGTAGCTTTTATCCAAATTTGCTTAGATGTAGGCCATCTTTGGCAAACAATTTGCATTTGTTATCTTTCCACTTTTATTATAGTTAATAGCATTATTTTTGCACCAGTTTTATAAGCTGACAGTTCCCCTTCAAGAAATCACCTTTAGGCAAGGAGTTGAACATTATCTCTGCATTTGCCTTTCTTCATTAGTTAGGGTCATAACAAGGCTATGTTGACAATTTGGTGTAAAAATATTACAAAACAACAAATGTCTGAGCCTGTGTTGCATTTTCTGAATGCAGGTTTGTAACTTTAGTAATTTTTAATATTTCTACTCTACACACCTCACCTGCAGCCCTATACACTCTGACCAGAATTTGTTTTAAATGACAGTAAAAGCACTGGGACCCAATATTCAGTAAGGTAAAACACAGTGCAAATGTTTGCACTATACTTTACAATTGCTGGGGTATCAGGATGATAAATAAAGACAGGCACTATCTGACAGAATATAAGGCCATGTCAGTGGAGCAATATGTCACGTAACACCACCCCAACATGGCTTCTGAAGCTGGGCTCAAGAGCTGATAATGCCAGAGCACTATCTGCAATTAGCAAAGGTACCAATGCAAATGAGCCCAATGAGCAATCAAGGTGCTAAGGTCCATTTGCATGCCCTTTATGGGCCCATTTGCATGGGTAGTAGAGGCATGTAGTGTGGCACCACCCCCCACATTGTACATGACATCTATAATTATACAGTGTCCCCCCATCACAATGCTCATTATGTAGCAAAAAAATCCCTAGTGCTCATGGCCCCCCTTTCCCTTTGATTGCCAGCTTATTCTTTCAAATCACTTTTGCTTGTGCTAGTCATCCCCTCACCCGCTGATCATGAGTCTATAATACATAACATCAACTTCCTGGTGCTAGTAGTCCCCCCTCCCTCCAGTCACTAGCCAGTACTGTTCAAATCACATCCCTAGTGTTAATGGTTCCCCCTCTGATCACCAGTCCATCACCCTGTCCTATAAATAAGGGGAGTGCTCCTTGCCTGGACATATGGTGACCAGCTGATGAAGTGTGAGTATAATGTCATCAGTCACTGTGTGCACCATGGCACAGAGGACACTGGTAAGATGATGGGTGTGGCTGCTTTGTGCTGCAGTGGAGGAGCCACTAGATGCCAGTGATTTGGTAATTGTGAGGGGCAATATTGTGGATCAGTGCTGGGGGACCAGTGTCTGCCAGGGAAGGTTGTCAGTGGTACTAAGGGCAGGCAAATGGGGAGGGACCACTAGCACCAGGGATTTTATTTTATACATTATGGATTGGCGATCAGAGGGAGTGGGGTCCACTAGCACCAGGGATGTGATTTAAACAGTACAGGCCAGCGATCATAGGGAGGGGTGACCACTAACATCAGGGATATTTTGTTTGCCTTAGGGACTGGTGATTGGATGCAGAGGTGACTGCTAGCACCAGAGATTGTTTTACCTTAGGGGCAGGTAATCAGAGAAGGGGACACTAGAACCAGTGATTTTTTTTTTTTATAACTTAAGGGCTGGTGATTGGGGGGGCATGGATCACAGGGGAGGCTATATCCCCCAGTGTGGTCAACTAGCTAATTAGCTGCATTACCTCTGGCAGCAGTTTACACAGAGTAAAAGGAGATTTTCTTTGGTGTTTCTTGCACAGCAAAAAAGGACTGTGCAAAACTCTTTTGTGTAATGCAAATCTGCTGAATATTGACTTGCTATAATATTTCTATCCCCACCCCCACCATTTAGATACCCTCCTTTTTGGTTTGCATGGTCTCTACTTCTGTTTGGTGGTGCAACAGAACCTTTTCAATATTGGACTCCAGCACAAAATCCCTTTTGCATGGGCAAACACTGGCTAGCACCCACACAAACGTTTGAATATTGGGCCCCTAGTGTCTTCAGTTTATGGTAGGATTTATAAATCTTATCCCTTTTCCCATTACATTTACAGTAACTAGCTGAGGACTAAACCAAGGCTGTCTGTCTCCCTTAAACTACTACATTTTTCAGGAGATCAAGAGCTAACTCAATTCTGGCACATTTGTCAAGTACAGACAAGTCCAAAATTGATAAGCTTGTGGCAAAGGCATTTGAAACCGAAATTATTTTATTTGTTGACCAAATGACAGTGACAATCTTTTTTTTTAATTGGTCTCCATTATAATCTCATAAATCCAATTTTAGATATTACAATGAAGATTATTCAGGGCATCCTTACTATGGCTATCCAGCTACAGTAAATAACATGTTTCCCAACTGTATTCAAATTGTTAATCAGAGCAGGATTGCACAAAGCTGATAACAGCCACATGTATGGCATACAAATGGCACCTTAGTGCCTTGTATGCTATACATGCTCATTAGCATGTTAGCCATTAAATACAGTTCCCAAGAGGAAAGGAACTGTCTTGCTTGGGATGTGCTTTCTCCCTTGTTCCTGGGAGTCTTTGCCAGCATGGAGCTGTGATACCACTGCATATATATATACTTTGCACATCACTAAGAAAGCTCCATTTTCATAGAAGCAGTGTGTGTGGCAGACCAGGCATGCTGCCTGTATGAATATCACTCCTTGAGATCCATGCACTATTTCACAAGTAATGATAATTTCTGTACAGTGCTAAGAGCTGCCTTTGAATATTATGCACTATGGGAGGTTAGGGTCCTCATCTTAAGTCCAGGACTCTTTTGCTGGAAGTGAAAGTATGTTTAAGCATTACTGAATTGTGAAAGAGGTATGGTAGCCCCCCCTTTCTATGTCTATGTTTATGTCCTGTGGGATGAATGCTGCCTGCGTGTGTGTTTGTTTATATCTGTCTCTTGTTTAAATAGTGAGTAATAGACTGGCCATCTATTACACACTATTTAGAACCCCCCCTTCTCGCATATGTTTATTTTATGTAAGAAGCAAGTGTATGTCAGTCTGCTATATATACACTGAAATAATACCCCTGTAACAGTAGAAAAGCTGCTAAAATTTCCAAACGTCCTAAGTATTCCTCCAACAACGCCATTATGGGATCAGAAATGGAGAGCCAGGAGGGAATTAAGGGGAAATAAATAGTCACAGAGAGCGAGTGAAGCTCAACAAGCAGGTGGTACAGTAACCTGAAGTAAGGGGGACTTGGCAGTTAACGTCATAACCTGTCAGCTTATGTGCCCCATTTTAAACACCGAAAAGACACTCCTGCATCACCATGTAGTGCTCAGTTGTTATTTTTTTAAGCCCCAAATCTAGCGTGGCAGTACAGATGGCAATATTGTTCCCTGCAGTCTGTAAGTCATTTTAAGGATGGGATTCACCTACCTAGAGCCTGAGCATGATGATTCTTAGTCGAATCATGAGTGCAGTTTTGTTCTCCCGGTGCCCTTCATGATAGTGCTCACATTCGCGCTGCTGCTGTATGTCATATCGGGGATTAAATTAAAAAGCCACATCAAAGGGAATAGGCAGGCAAGGCATTGATTGCCAGATGTCTAGACTCTAGAAGATGTATATTTTGTTATATTGAAGGAACAAACAGGGTTTTAACCCTGTTTAAGTTGTTTTAAAATAATAATCGGCAACTTCAAAATGCCACAGACCTGCCCAGCTTTCCTTTTTCTTAAGAGACTGCTTGCCCCTTTCATTCTCATTATATGCAGGAAAGCTGGGAGTGGTGCTTGTCGGTGTTTTAAAACTAGAATTTGGGCATTAAATTAATCTTAGGGAGGATAGCTAACATTAGAGATGTTTATACTAAAAATTAGGTAGTTTGTTTTATTAGACATTGCACAGAATAACATCTTTTGTTTAAATTCATAAAGAGGGTATGTGATTAATGGCTGAGTGAACCAATCCTTTTTATTTACACCCTTTATATGCCAGGCTATTGTATGGAGTAGTTCAGATTTGAGTTGGGTGTTGTACTGTGAACATCTTGGAGTTTAGAGAAGGAAATATTACTCCTGTATATGCTTTGAATGATGGAATGAAGCCTGCTGTATTGTACTGCATTTATTTTTATTTGGTTATTTTGTGGACGTACAGTTAGTTTTTCTTTATTGTTGGTTCCTGCAAATAAAAGCCTTGTAAGAGTCCTGCAACTACTTCAGAGCTTGTGTCAAGTGTCTATCTGTTAACCCATAGCCTTCCACATTGGTGTGAGAAGTGGGATAGGCTGGTTGGGGTTGACTAACTGGAGTACCTGTACCAAGACCCGGTGGACTTCTGATGTTACAGGATAGAGTGGACTTTGAACAGACAGACCAGCAGAGGCTTCGGGGAGTGCAAACCAGGTCAGTGATGTCGAAATATCAGCTGCCCTTACTCCCAGGTTTGGACCCAGTTACCAGAAAAAGGGTCCCGGTTAAGGCAGAGCCCAAGATGGAGGAACCAAAGACAGAGGGACTGGCTCAAGTTAGTGGGGGTGGAGAGGAAGAACACCTCCCTGAGGAACCCCAAGACCTGTTAAGATGGCTGTGTACATGACAGCTGGAAATGGAGAGACAAAGGGAAAGAGATCGAAGGGAGTATGAAGCCAGGTGGAATGACACACTAAGGGCATTCCAAATGATGGGTGCTGGTAGATCTCCTGCTGTCCCTGGAGGAGGCCAAAAGGACATTTAATTAGCTAAACTAACTGACTCTGATGACATTGAAGCATACCTACTGACTTTTGAAACAGTAGCAACAGCATGTAACTGGCCATTAGACCAATGGGTCATCCATCTAGCACCTTATTTGACCAGGAAAGCTCAGCTTGCTTACAACTGAGTAGAGATGGTGGATATAAATAACTATGATTGGGTCAAACAAGCCATCTTAAAGTGATATGACATTAATACAGAGACCTATCAACAGAGGTTTAGATCGTATAGATACAGTACTGCTAACAACCCCAAGATACATTCACTCAACTCAAGGACTTGTGTGTCAAATGACTACAGCCTAACACTTGGCCTATAAACCAAATCATAGAGACAATAGTATTGGAGCAGTTTCTTCGAGTCCTTCCACCAGATTTCCAACTATGGGTTAAGGAACATCGCCCAGAGGTCTCGGGTACAGCAATCCGATTGGCCAAAGACTACATTGCAGCTAGACCACATAGACAGAGAGGGTCTCATCAGACAGCCAACCAGCAAGGGTATCCAGTAAGACCTCCCACTACTACTATGGGAACCACTGGTAACACTATTACAAGTACTGGTATGCTAAACACTAGTAGAGCAGGACCGGGGTACAATCCAGACATTGTCTGTCATGAGTGCAAAACCAAAGGACACGTTGCAAGGTTTTGTCCCAAGAAAAAAATTGAACAGATGCACCTTGCCTTAGCTAATTGGGGAGAATTTATGGTGCCTGTACAAGTTGGACAACACATAGTTACAGGTCTTCTTGACTCAGGAAGTAAACAGACCTTGATACAACCAGAATTGTTAGGTGTACCCCCATCCTCAGAAAGTCCAGCTACTGGAGTAACATGTATCCATGGTGATACACATTATTATCCATTAGAAGAGACAGAAATAAAAATATAGAGACAGGTGCAGACTATGAAGGTAGGTGTTGTACCTAACCTTCCCATTCCTGTAATAATTGGACATGACTGCCCCTCTTTCCAGAGCCTTATGTCTACTAACCTTTGTGCTATGGTGACCAGACCACAGACCCCCCCCCCAGTTCAACATGCCAACACTTTAGAACACTTCTTTCCCTTCAACAAAGACCTCTATGGAGCCATAGGGAAGGATAAGAAGACCAGAAGGCAGAAGAGAAAGGAGAAGAATAACTGGACTATAAACCAAAATAATAATTCTGATGATAGCATTGTGTATGATATCAAGGAATGTGGAAAAGATACATTTGCAGAATTACAGAGGGGGGATGAGTCTTTAAAAATGTTTTTCTCCTCCCAAGATAAGAATCAAGGGACTGGAGACAAATACCAAATGAGAGATGGGTTAATGTATAGGATATGTACTAATCCTAGAACTAATGAAATTGCTGAGCAACTGTTAGTACCTATGAAGTACAGACCAATCTTATTGAGCCTTGCTCATAATATTCCAATGGCTGGACATTTAGGGGGGGACCATACCTTGAGTAGACTACTATATAGATGTTTTTGGCCTGGAATACATGAGCAAGTTGCTGAATATTGCAGAAGTTGTCCAGAATGTCAAAAAGTGGCCAAAATCTTAAAGAAAGATAAAGTACCCATGCAAACAATGCCTTTGTTTTCTACCCCTTTTCAGAGAATTGCCATGGATATCATGGGTCCTGTACAAAAGAGTTCTAAGGGTAATCAGTACATATGAATGGTGTGTGACTATGCAACTAAATATCCAGAGGCAGTACCCCTCTGAACTGTCACCACCCCTAGAATTGCTGAAGAACTGGGAAAAATGTTTAGTAGAGTAGGTATCCCACAAGAAATACTTACAGACAGGTGTACGAATTTCTGTTCTCAGGTTCTGAAGCAGCTCTACCAGACCCTAGGGATTGGAGCTATATGGACCACACCATATCATCTTCAAACCAATGGTCTGGTAGAGTGCTTCAACCAGACAATGAAAAAAATGATCCAGAAATTCATTCAGGATGAAGGTAAACAGTGGAACATTTACCTTCCGTACTTAATGTTTGCATAGCGGGAGGTGCCACAAGCCTCAACCGGATTTTCACAGTTTGAATTATTGTACAGGAAAAACCCAAGAGGGCCTTTAGATGTAATAAAAGAATGGTGGAGGAAAACAAGAGTTACCAGAACAAATGTCCCCCTGAATATTTACAGCACTTAAGGGAACAAATAAAGAAATATAGTCAACAGGCCCATGCTATCAAGCAGAGACAACAGTCAATACAAAAGATACAATATGACAAAGGAACAGGTACTAAGGATTTTTCAGAAGGAGACCAGGGGTTGTTACTGCTACCTTCATCAGACAATAAGTTGTTAATGAAGTGGCAGGGCCCCATATAAAGTAATACGGAAAGTAGGTCCCGTCATGTACAAAATTAATGTACATGACAAAACTAACAAGAGGTGAATCTACCATGCTAATCTTCTCAAACCATGGGTAAAGAGGGTATCCACCCTATGTGGGTATGTGTACCCAGAGGGTGGTAGTAGTGAATTAAATATAACCTATCAAAGATTGGAAATGGAAGGGGATATTAAGGAATAAACATAAACCCTGATCTAAAACCCCAGCAGACTGCTGAATTACTAACTATATTATAATTTCATGAGAAAACCTGTAAAGGAAACACCCGGAAGAGTGAAAGATGCAACACATAGTATTGCAGTGTCTCAAAATAATCCCATCCATCAAAAACCCTACCATCTATCTGAAAGGGTTAGAGTAGATGTTATCAAAGAACTAAGGAAAATGCAAGAAATGGGGATCATCGAGCCTTCCCATAGTGAATGGAGTTTATCTTTGGTCATTTTAAACAAGAAAGAAGGGGGAGTGCATCTATGTTTGGATTTCTGGCATCTTAATGCCATTTCCAAATCTGATAGTTACCCTATGCCCCGTATAGATGACATACTAGATCATTTGGGAAATTCCCAATATTTCTCTACCATAGATTTAACAAAGAGATATTGGCATATTCCCCTAGATCTAGATGCTAGAGACAAAAACGCTTTTAGTACACCCCCCATTGGTTTATTCCATTTTACAGTAATGCCCTTCAGGCTGCATGGTGCCCCTGCTACATTTCAAAGGGTTATGGACAGAGTCCTGGCTCCACATGCTGCATATAGTGCGGCATACCTAGATGATGTAGTGATTCTCAGTCCTACATGGAAAGAACATTAACATCATCTATCAGAAGTCCTATCTGCTATTTCCAACTCTGGACTTACCATAAACCCTGGGAAATGTACTATGGGTATGCAGGAAACAAAATACTTAAGGTTCCTGATTGGAAAAGGGTGCATAAAACCAGAAATAACTAAAGTTGATGCTGTGGCTAACTGTCCTAGACCTAAAATGAAGAAAGATGTTTGCGTCTTCTTGGGTCTAGCAGGATACTACCAGTGTTTCATCCCCTTCTTCTCGACCATAACCGGATCCTTATCTGATCAAACAAAAAAACACGAGCCAAAGTAATATGGAACCCTGAATGCGAAGAGGCCTTTTGTACCATAAAGGCTCAATTATGTTCTTCATGGAAGATCACATGATGTGCATGGCCGGCTAGCAGCACCTCATATCGGCTCCTGTTTGGAAAACAGCCGCTCCGGTCAAAAAGCTACATTCTTAGCATATTGCCTCCTTCTGAAAAGTTCATTTCAGTGCTCGGAGTAGTGACCAGGTGTTGGGGGGGCAAAATCCTCTGAATACAGAAGTGCAGAGTCAAATTATCGAAGGTCGGTCAGTGAGGCCTATTCTCCCTATGGAAGCAGAGATACACCAGGTGCCCCCTTCTCATACGCCCCCGCAATCATCTGAGAAAGGGCCAAAAAGGCCAAAAGGAAACACTGGGGTATCAGCTAAAGAGCAAGCTGTATCGGCTTCAGCACTTGCCTCTTCACCCCTCACAGAAAGAAAATTTTTGGAAGAATTACAGCCATTTAAAGCAGCACTACAGGAAATTACTGCAGAATTAAAAAGTATACGGGGAGAGCTGGCAGATACTAATAGGGCAATTGCAGATACAGCTGCTCGTGTATCATCCTAAGAAGGATGGAAATCCACTACAGAACCAGAGATCACTTTATTAAGGCAAAGAGTCCATAAAATAGAAGGGAAATTAGAGGATTTGGAAGGCCAAAGTCGAAGGAATAACATAATTATTTTCGGCCTTCCGGAGGAGGCAGAAGGATCAGCACCCATTCAGTTTTTGCAGAAGATGTTTAACAAGATAGCGGGGTCCTCACCTAATAATACCACCTACATTATTGAGAGGGCGCACGGCTCATTGAGACCAAAACCTGCCCCTGACAGACTACCGCATCCACTAATAATAAAATTTTTGAATTATTTCGACAAAGTTCACGTTTTGGGGAAGACTAGAGATATGCAGCAAGTACTTTGGGAAGGCAAGCAGCTTCATTTTGCACAAGATTTGCCTGCCACAGTCTGGCAGCGTAGGGCAGAATACCATCCTTTGGTTTCCAAGCTTATAGCTGCAAGTACAAAATATAAAGTCCAGTATCCATCAAGGTTCGCAGTATTGGTTTCTGGATCTTGGCATAATTATGAATCAGCACAGCAAGCCCTACCAGCACTGCAGTCTCTACTTCCGGATCTTTTCCCCTCTAGTTGAAGATTATTGGGACAAAAGAGAGGTTAATATAGTGTAGCGGAATGTTTTTTACTATAATCTGATGGGTAAACTCTACAAGAAAATGATGAAAGGAAGCTGCAACACGACCACTAGAGGGCAGTATAAAACTAAAGTACTAAAGGCACAGTTTAGGTTTTCCCTACTTTTCATTTTCATTCCATTTTTATTCTTATCTTCGCCGAAATGAAGTTAAAAGTATTACTCGGATCTACACTAATGTGAAGACGTAGAAGAAAACCACTGTACATCTGGTTTGGAAGGACAGAGAATGGGGTCACTCATTATGTTCGAAGAGGGGGAGTGATTTATTTCTTGTCGGGAGCATGCAAAATTGTCGTGTTATTTAATTTTGGGCAGAAGGGTAATTAATAGTTGTTGGTAAAGAAACTGTTGATGTTATTTTCTTTGGGTTTCTCCATTTAAATCGGTTACTATTTAGGCTGATTTGAGGAGCAAGGGCTGAACAGTAGTTGTTGGCAGGTTACAAAGCATCATGTGCTATATAAGTGGGAGGGGGGCTACTTCAGTTAGTATAATTAGATATTACTGGATTTCAATTATTACTGTGTTTATTTTTAAAGAGTCAGCATCGAGTGTTGACAAAATGTTTTTACAGCCGAAAGACTATTATTATGTTGTTATGGCTAATTACATGGCTGAGTTGTAGGCATATTCTCTGATTTCAAGTTTTGCTGATCTCATTCTTACTTGGCAAATCTCGAGGGCTGGCAGAATGCTAATACAATTGGAAGAGGGTTTTTATTGTTTAACTGTAGTTAAATCAGGGAAGATGACAGTAAGGGGTAAAGGGTTAGGTGGGGAAGAGTATAGGGTCCTCTTTATTTTGGATTTTAGATATAGGAGGGGCGTTTATAGGGGTTGGGGAGGGTATTTTGGGAGAGGGGATAAGGGGGGATAGGGGTGCACTCATTCTGGTTTAAATGGTGTAATTGGGGGAGAGAATGTTATAAGGGGTTTAATTATTTTACAGAAAAAATCTGAAACTGGCCAAGATTCTATGGCAGTGTATAAAATATGTTCTTGGAATGTGAGAGGTGTCCAATCTCCAACTAAGAGAACAAAAATACTTTTACATTTACAAAAACTAGAAGCAGATATAGTGTTTCTTCAAGAGACTCACTTGCCACCTTCCAAAGTGCTTCTTTTTAAGAGGATTTGGGTGGGACAAGCTTTTGGAACAGCACCGAATTCTTGTAGAGGTGGTGTGTCTATACTCATTGCACACTGACTACCCTTTCATTTACTTGATACAATAGTAGATAGGCAACACAGATATATTGTAATTAAAGCCATAGTCAGTTATTCTGAAATGATATTGGGTTCAATTTATGGTCCAACAACAGATGACCCGGTATTTTTTACTCGACTTATGCAAGATTTGATAACATGGCCAAATTATCCTGTGTTGCTTGGGGGAGACTGGAACTTGGCTTTTTGTAATATTTTAGATTGGTCTGGGACTAGTGTATCCACCCATTCACAGGCACAAATAGCCATCCAAGAACTGATGGATACTCTTGGGTTAATTGATCCTTGGATAGCTCTTTTCCCTTCCAGGAGAGAATATTCTTTCCATTCAATCCCACATAATTCATTTTCTAGGATAGACTATTTCTTGGTGGATATTGGGCACCTTTTCTTGGTTACATCTTGTCTGTATCTTGCCAAGGTCATCTCAGATCACCTTCCTATCTTGCTGCACTGGGGTCCAGGCCCTAACACAGTTCATAATAAAGTATGGAGGTTTAATCATCAGCTGTTAAAAGCTGAAAAACTTCAGTCTCATCTCCAAAACTTTTTCTCAATATTTATTAAGGATAATGGGCCGTCCATGCCTAGATTAGATATCCTATGGGGAGCATTGAAGTGTGCTCTCAGGGAAGAGATAATTAGATTAGCTACCATTAAGAAGAGAATAACTGCACAAGTATCATCCCGCTCCTCCAAGAGATAAGATTGGTGGAATTATCACTGCCCTCCCTCCCGCAGCAAATGCTCCTTACCAATTTGGAAATTCTTAGGGATCGCTATAGTGCTCTATTGACAGATAAAGCTGAATATCTTTTGCAAAGATCTAAGGTTCGGTACTTCGACCAGGGAGATAAAGCAAGCAAATTACTTGCCCTTCATTTAAGGGCTCAAGCAGCAGATAGAATAATCCCTTCTATTTACAAAACATCAGGTTCCTTAGTTACCTCTCCACAAGATATTGTCTGCTGTTTTCAGCAGTATTATTCTGGTCTGTACTCCCAATCTAGCACCCTGTTTAATTCTACAGAGGTGGAGCATTTTCTACAAAAGATAACACTTCCTTCTCTAGATAATTATCATGTTGAACAATTAAAGGCCCCTCTATTGGCATCAGAAATAAGCTCAGCTATTGATGCATTGCCACTGAACAAAACTCCGGGACCGGATGGATGTACTGCAGAATTCTATAAAGCTTATAAAACTCAATTAGTCCCTATTCTTTTAGATACTTATAACTATATTTATAAACATGGTGTTTTGGATTATTCCCTTACAGAGATCACAGTAGTAGTTCTCCCTAAGTCAGGGAAAGATCCTCTTTTTGTTACTAATTACCGAGCAGTCTCTTTGATAAATGTGGATCTAAAATACTGGCAAAGATCCTAGCCAATAGACTGGCTAAAGTGTGGCAAGGTTTAATAAGTTCAGAACAGGTAGGATTTGTGGCTGATAGACATTCTGCGGATCACATGCGGAAGTTGAGCCATCTTATTTCTGCATCCAGGGACTCTTCAGTGCCTGCGACCCTGGTGTCCCTGGATGTAGAAAAGGCTTTTGATCAGGTATCGTGGGAATATCTGTTTTATCTGATGCCTAAATATGGTATTCCTCAGCAATTTATTCAATGGGTGCGGGTGTTATACACCAGACCGACAGCTCGTGTTCTCTGTAATGGAATGCTCTCTAAGACCATAGTTTTGAATCAAGGAACTAGACAATGTTGCCCCCTTCCCCCTTTTTATTTAATCTTTATTTAGAACCACTCATTCGCTACATTAATAACTCCCCTTCAATACAAGGTATCATGGTTGGATCTTATCAATATAAACTATCCGTCTATGCGGATGACATCCTTCTTCATATTTTACACCCCTTTACTTCAATAAAAGCGGCTTTGACTGTTATTGAGCAATTTGGTAAATTTTCAAATTATAAACTTAATATAGCTAAAATGGAGGTGATGCCTTTAAATAAATATACTTACTCATCTGAGGTGTCCCAATTAGGTTTAAGGTGGGTTAAAGATAATATGAAATATTTGGGAATATATCTCTCTACTGATAGTTCACGAATGAAACAAAATAATTTAGATAAAACTCTGTCCCAAATTAATAAAGATCTTAATCAATGGATTATACTTCCTCTTTCTTTGTGGGGAAAGATTAACGTAATAAAAATGAATGTACTTCCCCGACTATTATATTCCCTTTACATGACTAACTTGTTTCTCCCTAAATCCTGTTTTTTCCAGGTAAATCGTACAATAGTAAATTTTATTTGGGGTAAAAGAAAACCGAGAAGAGCAATAGCAAAACTCCAGTGTAAAAAAGTACATGGTGGGCTGCAGTAACCAGATTTTCTTCTTTATTATTATGCAATCACATGCTCGGTAGTATTAAAATGGAGTCGAGGGATGTGAATAGAGGATCATCACAGTTATGTTCCACAATAGCTTCAAGTTGAAAATGCATTGTGTGCCTCCCAGGGAATAGATATAGGCACTCTTATTTATGCAAATGGTAAGAATATCCCTAGAATTTTATATGGCACAGCTATTGGGATCATTTTTTGGGTATATAAGAGGTTAAATACCAAATTCCAAATATCTGTGGAGAAAGATATTTCACAACCAATCCTCAGAAATCCCAATTTTAAGATTGGTGGTAAACCTTTAAATAAAAAATTCTGGCCCTTCAAAAGTGATTTATTTATTAAGGGACCAATGCTTAATGACATTTCAAGAAGTAAAGAATAAATATCAGATACCGGCTGAATTTGTTTTTAAATATTTTCAGCTGTCTCATATGCTCCATTCATATTTTGGGTTGGGGCCTCGGAATCAATATCTAGTTGGGCCTGTAGTACA
Organism: Neoceratodus forsteri; assembly: GCA_016271365.2. Lineage (NCBI taxonomy): Eukaryota > Metazoa > Chordata > Ceratodontiformes > Ceratodontidae > Neoceratodus > Neoceratodus forsteri. The sequence goes on from CM057459.1 coordinate 1,358,621,781, forward strand.
ATCTATCTCATCACCACCTACATCAAAACTCATATCTCATTTTTATCATCTTTTGAGAGACCACCTTGAGTTACATAAATGCCGTTCAAGATACGTGTGGGACCAAATAATGCCTATCTCTGCTCTCGAGGAGAGGTCTTGGGAAAAGATCTGGCAGCATTTATATCGAGACGTGAAGTGGGATAGATACAGATTATTAAAATTTTTTGTTATTCATGACTTGTATTATACCCCGGTGAAATTATGTAAAATGGGGCAACTTGCTTCAAATCTATGTTCCAGGTGTGGGGTAATGCCTGGTAATCTATTACATATACTGTATCATGGGAATGTAATAAGGTAATACCCTTTTGGGAAGATATTAAAGATAATTTGGGCCCAATGTTGGATCTTTCTGAGGTGTTTACACCTGAAACTTGTATTTAGGTAATTATGGATCAGTATTATTTGGGGTGCAGTGTAAATATACAGCTGTGATATTGTTGCGTGCAAAAAAAGTTATTTTACGACATTGGCTCAACCAGATAATACCCTCTAGGACTCAATGGGTTAGGGAAATTCTTTTTGCCTTACAGGCTGAAAAATTATTGCCCAGATGTTGGGCAGATTACATTATTATAATGAGGTTTGGGCCCCTTTACATATGTTGCTAACAATTTAGATATTTATATAATAGGAGTAGTTGAAAGAGAAGATGACATTCTCTACATTAATTTGGTTAGTCAAGTGTACCGGGGGTGGGAAGGGGTCATGTGGGGAAAGGGGGTGGGGAGGGATGAGGGAGGAGGATTAGATAAGGGTAGTTGTGTTTCAAATATATATTACAGTAAGCTTTTTGTTATGGCGAATTTACACAGTAGATGTAGGCAAAGCTGATATTTTTGCTATTTTATCTATGTCTTGTCTTTGATTTCGTATCCTTTTCTACAATTGGAATTGTTCAAGACTGTTTCCTATGATTGTAATAGAAAAGAAAAAAACTTAATAAAGCTTACTCAATTTGGGAAACAAAATGATGTTCTTCAACAGTTCTACATACACCAGATTTTTCACGTCCCTTTATACTATAAACTGATGCCTCTAACCGAGGTATTGGAGCAGTGTTAACACAATATATTGATGGAGAAGAACACTCCATCATTTAAGTTAGCCATAAACTACATGAACCGGAAACCAAGTATTCCACTATTGAAAAGGAATGTTTGGCAATCAAGTGGGCTATTGAGGCCCTACGATTTTATTTATGGGGTACTGAGTTTGAGATTTGGATGGATCATAATCTGTTATATTGGTTGCACAACATGAAAGATAAAAATCCCCAAATTATGCAGTGGTATCTCTCACTGCAACCCTACCGCTTTGTAATAAAACATTGGAAGGGAGTTACAAATGAAAACGCTGACTTTCTATCAAGATATGGAATAGAAGAGCATCTATCTTCAGACCCTGGGGTAATGCAGAATAAAAACTTGGAAGACATTTGTCTTCCTCTTACTTGTTAGAGTGTAATGATTGTGTAAGGGACCCTGGGGTGGAGCCATGGAGAGGGTGGGCTGTGGCTCCATCTCTTAATTCTGGGAGATCTAGGAGATAGAACAAGTAAAGTAAGAAAAGCAATCCAAAAACATAAGCAAAGGGGGGGAGTGGTATGTTAAAAGGGCATGGTAGCCCCCCATTTCTAAGTCTATTTTTATGTCCTGTGGGATGAATGCTGTTTGCGTGTGTGTTTGTTCATATCTGTCTCTTGTTTAAATAGTGAATAATAGACTGGCCATCTATTACACACTATTTAGAACCCCCCCTTCTCGCATATGTTTATTTTATGTAAGAAGCAAGTTTATGCCAGTCTGCAATTTCCAAACTCCCTAAGTATTCCTCCAACAACGCCATTATGGGATCAGAAATGGAGAGCCAGGAGGGAATTAAGGGGAAATAAATAGTCACAGAGAGCGAGTGAAGCTCAACAAGCAGGTGGAACAGTAACTCGAAGTAAGGGGGACTTGGCAGTTAACTCTGTAACCTGTCCGCTTTTGTGCTGTATTCTAAACACCGAAAAGACGCTCCTGCAGTGCCATGTAGCACTCGGTTGTTCTTTTTTTTTAAGCCCCGAATCTAGCATGGCAGTACAGATGGAAATATTGTTTCCTGCAGTCTGTAAGTCATTTTAAGGATGCAATTCACCTACCTAGAGCCTAAGCATGATGATTCTTAGTCAAATTGTGAGTGCAGTTTTGTTCTCCCGGTGCCCTTCACGATAGTTCGCACATTCGCGCTGCTGCTCTATGCTGTATCGGGGATCAAATTAAAAAGCTGCATCAAAGGGAATGGGCAGGCAAGGCATTAATTGCCCGACATCTAGAAGACATATATTTTGTTATATTTAAGGAACAAACAGGGTTTTAACCCTGTTTAAATTGTTTTAAAATAATAATCGGCAACTTCAAAACACCACTGACCCACCCAGCTTTCTTTCTTCTTAAGAGCTGGCAGGCCCCTTTCATTCTCATTATATGCAGAAAAGCTGGGGCAGTGCTTGTCAGTGTTTTAAAACTAGAATTTGGGCATTAAATTAATCTTAGGGAGGATAGTTAACATTGGAGATGTTTATACTAAAACTTAGGTAGTTTGTTTTATTAGACATTGCACAGAATAACATATTTTGTTTAAATTCATAAAGAGGGTATGTGATTGATGGCTGAGTGAACCAATCCTTTTTCTTTACACCCTTTAAGTGCCAGGCTATTGTATGTAGTAGATCAGATTTGATTTGGGTGTTGTACTGTGAACACCTTGGAGTTTAGAGAATGAAGTGCTACTCCTGTATATGCTTTGAATGATGGAATGAAGCCTGCTGTTTTGTCCTGTATTTATTCTTATTTGATTATTTTGTGGACGTACAGTTCATTTTTCTTTATTGATGGTCCCTGCAAATAAAAGCCTTGCAAGATTCCTGCAACTACTTCAGAGCTTGTGTCAAGTGTCCATCCGTTAACCCATAGCCTTCCACACGGATATTCAAAAAAGATTTTGAAACAGATGAATCATTAATATAGGGGGTAGCAGTGTAGCCTAGAATTTAGAGTAACAAGCTATGAATGCACCTTCTCAGTGCTTCCAGACCACCCCTGACAACAGGCATTGTGTCTAGTGGGCCTTATCCAGTTACCAAAGAATTAAAAAAAATGATACACACAACGAAAAAAGGACACAAAATAATTCATTGCAATACTCAGGATGTAATAGTAGTAAGGCTCAAGGCAAAACCAGAAGTAGAACCAGTACAGTACTAGAAGCATAACTCCCAAATGTGATGATATAAAAGAATGAGTTCTAGAGAATAGACCAGACTTCATAATTATTTCTGAAACGTGGCCAAATAGAAAAACTGTGTATGCCTATTTATTAGTTCCAAATTATCAGATTTGGAGTAGATATCACAACAAAACAGAGGAGGTGTTAAACAAATTATAATTTTTTTATTTTTTTAAAGGCTTCACCAGGAAAGACAAAATGAGCTGTGAACAGACCGATTCCAGAAGCATCCTGGGGGGAAGGGTACATAAATAGAGGACAAGCAAAAAATAGTAATATAAAATACATATTGCACAATGCAAATACATAAACGAGGAGCTAATACAAAGCATCTCAATACTAGGCAGCAGTCATTATTGTATAAAAGAAGGTGACATTTATCAAAGTGAAAGTCAAGACAATGGGAGAGATATACCAGGGTTAATAGAACAATATGTAGAAATAACATATATGTAGGAACCCAGAGATAGCCTGTAAAAGGCAATGGAGAACAAGAAGTAACAGGGTAGGCACAGAGAGTAGTAAATGCAACTGGTACCATATGATAACGGTGATCGCGGAATGGCAATCACCGTTTGGGCGAGTCTACATCACCAAAAATTTATTTTGGCAATGGAGACTCATGGTAAAGAGCAAGAGGGCAACTGAGATGTAAGTTTCCTATATTTATGCAGGGGGCAATGCCCCCAGCACTCCCCAGGGTGGTCTCAACCTCCACACACCCCTACTTAAGGATCCTCAACTCCAAGGGGATGCACATTGGGGGGTGCAAAAGTAATATAAAAATAAAACCCAACCCAGCACAAAAACCAGAAGCATGCCCAGAACCAAACCTAGTACCCTCCCAACCCAGCCTGCCACCAACCCACCACACCACATGGCCAGCTCAGCAGCACACCATCGCACTACACCCCACAAACCCTCCCTCCCCTTCCACCCATCGCACTGCAATGTTCCTACCCCTGCATGTGTATATACATAGCGACATCCCATCACTATCCTCACCAAACCCCCTATCCAACGACCTACCCTGTCAGGTAGCCCTGTGCACAATCATGATTGAGTCACCCTTTTTGAAGGTGCTCATTCGCAGTTGCCTTGTAGACGGGATACCATGCAATTAGATCTAAAAGGTTACTAAGTGCTATGGACATGGAAAAATTAAACACAGGTGAGGAGAGGGTGAGGGAGGTTAGGTGTGGGAGTATGGGGTGGAGAGAGGAGGCAGGCTAGGACTAGTCACTCCCAGCATGCAGAGAACTCTGCAAGGAGGGACAAGCAAGAAGGGTGAAAGACAGAAAGGGGAAGAGAAAGGAGGGAGAAGAGAGGGGGGGGAAGGCCAGAGCAAACACCATTCAGGATGCAGAGAACCTCAAAAGAGGTCAGTACCCAGCTGGGAAGGAGAAGAGAGAGGAGAGGTAGGATGTAGCAGATAAGGAGAAGGGGGAGGGGGAGAGGGAGAGGAGGGTAGAACCAAGATCTGTGCCCCATCAAGATGCTAAGAACCCTGCAAATGGATGGGAACTGTGAGAGAAAGAGAAGAGATGGGAGGGACCTGGGGCAGAACCCAGCTGGGAAGGAGAGGAGGGGCTATCCAGGGGTATAGGGGAGAAAGGAGGGGTGAGCCAAGAACTATTCCACTTGAGGATGACAACTTGAATTGAACTTTGAAATATCAGGGATTCAAACATTGTCATTTAAAATAAAACTTTGATTTAGCAAATTATTAATCCAAATGGGTTGCTATCTCCCACCAAATGGTGATGGAATTATTTGTTATGCCCTTTAGGATTTTTTTATCTTGTTATTAGACATAATCATGAAATTGCATTAGTGGGCAAGTTTAAAGTTGAATGGTTATTCCCAAATAACTTAAGTGATTTTGACATTTAATTTGGACCAACTCCACTTGATATATTCTGCCACAAGATTAAAGCCTAGGGGATCTTTTATCAAGTCAGGTTCCTCATGTCTGCAATCTGGTTCAATTACAACTTCAATTTTTAGCAGCAGGCACTCCACTGATTACCTAGAGGTTGTTTTATAACAAGGCAGCAAATTGTTCTAATGTTAAGTCTAACAAACCCCTGTGGGCTGATGGGGCACCAGCCCAACTTACTACCAAATCTCCAGGAACCTATGTAGGTCCTTGCTCTAAAGTGTCAACCTGGGCACCCAAATATAAGTCTTTAGGCACCCAGGAAATCTGGATACCATATTTCTACACAAGATAGCAGAGCAGAAACCATCCTAAGAAGACAAATATCAGCAAGATAACCGACATGGGTTGAGGCATTGTAGCAGTCTTGACTCTTGGTCCAAAAGGTAGTACACTAGCAAAGGAGTTGCGTCAGGAACCCCAGATAGGCAAACAAGTTGTGGCCAATTTTGAGTATCTATCTTCACTTGAGTGACCTCCTCAGGGGCCCCAAAAAATGTTTTCTCTGGAATTTCTCCACAGATGCTTTCAGCATGAAGAGTGCCAGCAGAATCAGCAAATTACTCCAAATAAGCATGTCAGTTGACTCAAGGTCTAAGGAGAACAAGGTGTGTTTCATCAGTTCCATGTAAACCCAAAACATAAAAACATAGAATTTGCCTGTAGATAAGAACCACTTTACCCACCTAGTCTGCCCATTTTCCCTGCCTACCGTATCACCACAGAGTTTACTTGATCTCCAGTTTGTTATCCCTTTTCCTTGCCATAAGATACCCTCCTGCCCATCCCATGCATTTTGAACCCTGTCACTGTCCCTCCATCATGTCCATTGGAAGGCTGCTCCTGAAATCCACCACTCTCTCTGTGTAGAAGTACTTCTTCACATCTCTTCTGAATTTGCTTCCCTCCAGTTTTGTATCATGTCTCCTTGTTCTTGAGCACCTTTGTATCTGAAAAATACTTCCCTCCTGTACCTTATTTACCTCCTTTTGGTTGCTTAAAAGTCTCTATCATATCCCCTTCTACCTTCTCTCTGCCAGTGTGTACTTATTCAGGGCCTTAAAGGGATACTGCCAACACATATTGTACCATATTATTTCAAGCTGACAACTCACATTTTATGATTGCTTACCTTCTCTAAAATTCACTGATGCCATTGGTGGTTTAATCTACCTCTTTCTTAGTAGAACTGAAATATATGGTAATTGTGTAAACATATCCAACTTGTTATGTATCAAATCCTTGATCCTGTCTTATTGCTCACTTCCAAAACATTAGGAACACCTCCAGACAGTGTAGCCACCCATGATGCAATAGCTTCATCTGCTTCCACTGCATTAGATTGTGTTGGGAGTGTTCCCAAGTCCAGGAACAATGCAGTGTGAGTTGACTAAGGAATGCAAATAAACATGTTTTGGTGTGGTAACACCAGTATGGTGGGCAGTCACTGTTAAAAAGACTAGCTGTAGTCAGAGCCACCATGGCTACATAATCTAGTTTGTGATGTTGCATACATTTGTAAAGGAGGCTGGAGAACCAACACAATGAGTTGTCAGTAGTGATGATATTTTTATTGTAAAAGGTAAGGGAGACAGAGACAATATGAAAGCTTTGCATTGAAAAGTAGTTTAGGTAAATGTAGTGATGTTATTGTTTATTTACATGGTAATACAGGAATACCGTACAGTTAAGAGTACACAGAGGTTGTCATTATACAAAGTTTTTTTTTTGTCCAAGTGTCTTTCCAAGTTCTATGTACAAGTGTATAAATCAGGTAATCATGGTAACACTGCACAAACACATTTTGCTATATGTCATTTTCTTTGTCACTTCCTTGTGCCAAGGTGGATTGTGCTTTTGGTATGAATTGTCCAGGGTGGCAAACCCTTATCTCGAAAATGGTTAGACATAGATTTTTCATTGCAAAAAATTCTTAGTCCCTCTATAGGGGGACCAAGTACAGAGGTAGGTTGAAAAGCCATAGTACCATGAATTTTGAATTTTTTTCTCCCTTGTATGGTTACTGAGCTATTTGGAAATTAATAATCCAATTTCTCATTTTCATGTCAGTAGGCCACTATTATGCCCTCAAAGTTAACACTCACAGCACTTTCCGGTGCCTGCATATTGGAAACAATGCAAGATATGGATTTGGTCAACTTTATCTTGCATGGCCATCTAGCTGTCATGATTGCAACAACACTTGAATTTATTTCCTAGCTGCTACGGTTCCCTAGATATTGGCAAATCTGTGTTACAAGGCTTCCTTGCCCTAAAAGGCTGCTGTATGGCTCTGTAGTTATGTGTAAGTGGAAGCACAAGGTCTGGAGGGCCCATGCTCCCACAGACATATATCATTATGCACAAATGGGCGGCTTTGCACCCCGTGCTCCCACCAACACATACCATTTACTATGTATATTACACTTTTTCAAAAAGTAAGGAAATTCTTTGCAAAAATCTTTGCTAATGCATCAGTTAGGGTTGTTTCCAATGTGACAAGTGTGGAAATTCAATGTTAGCATTACTACTCAACACCACAGCCCCATCCACTGAACACCAAAAGACATTGGGGTGTGGATTGGGGGCATCAGTCCTAACTCTCACCCCATTCTCCCGTACTGTAGCATGTCCAATTGCTTACACATGGAATGCAATGAGAGTTGGTACTGGCAACCACATGGCACCCCTGACATCTCTTGGTGTGTGTGGAGGATGGGGGAGTGGGTGTGGTGTGGTGTGGTGTGGTGATAGCCCTAAAGTTGAATTTCCACACTTTGGTCACTGTGGAAACAACCTAACTGATGGATTAATGACATTTTTTGTCTAATATATATCTATCTATCTATTCATCTATCTATCTATCTATCTGTCTGAGGTGTATATATATATATATATATATATATATATATATATATATATAAAGTTTTACTTATTAGGCACAATTCAAATATCAAAGCACTGCACAGATATAAATGATAAACTTTAAAATGAAAGGTAAATTCTAATGTACACCACCAGTAATTATTCACAATAACTCACAAAAGCAAGATTAAATAAATGGAATTTTAGTGTCTTCTTGAAACTCTCCATGGTATGGCACTCTTGAACCTGTTGAGGTAGAGAATTCCACAGGGTAGGTGTTACAAAAGCAAATGAATGAGCACCAGATGTTTTCAGCTGCACCCTGGGAACCTCTAACAATTCCTTGTCAGTGGGAGGAAGGGGATAAGGGGGCAGTAGGGGCAAAGAGGCTCTTACAGGTAACTTGGACCTGGTCCGTGTAGGGCTCTGTAGGTCAGCAAGCTGAACTTAACTCATTTGCTGCCGGTGGCCATTTTGGTTCAGATCCAGCAATGGATGGTTCTGACGCCACATGTCGTCTATGGGAATAAATGAGTTAAAGGTGATCTGCCATTGCATTGGCAGCCAGTGTAGTGCATGCAACACAGGATTAATATGGTTTGACCAAGGAAGCCCAGTCAGTAACCTGGCTGCCACATTCTGCACTAGCTGAAAATGGATATCAACCCCTGGTAGCCCTAGGAAGACAACATTGCAGAAATCCAGGTGAGAGGTCACAAAGGCGTGGACCAAAGTTAGATGATCACCAGGCAGAAACAGGTGACAAATCCAAGCAATATTCCTCATGTGGTAAAATGAGGTCTTAACCACAATGCACCCATTTAGAGGTCCTCAGCTGGCGGCTCCTAGTAGCAGGCCAGATGCTCACCTTGCCAAAGACCCCTCTACCCAGTGACCCGGGTCCACCACTAAAACCTCAGTCTTATTGGAATTCAGCTTCAGCCTGTTGGCACATTTCTGTTCTTTGATCTCAGATAGGCAGAAGTTAAATACCGAGAGTGCAACATCCTGGCCAGGTGCAACGGACATGTACAGCTGAGTATCATCTGCACAACAGTGAAAACTCAAGCTGTACCACCTTACAATGTCCCCCAATGGCAACATGTATGCCATGAACAAAATGGGGGAAGCACCATGCCCTGAGGAACCTCACATGGCAGGGCCAAAGGGTCAAAGGAAAAAGTTCCTGACACAACTCTCTGAGACCTGCCAGTCAGGAAAGAATGAAACCATATAAAGACTGTACCAGACAGTCCACAGATCAACCACAGGTTCCCTGGCAATATTTCATGGTTCACAGTGTCAAATACCACCCAGAGATTAAGGATGACCAAGACGGTACAGCTCTTCTGATATCTCACAACAAGGAGGTCATTGAGCACCCGAAGAAGAGCAATCTTGATACTATGCTTTTTTCCTTAAACCCGATTGGAAGGAATCATAGATATCATGGATGGCAAGATGATCTTCCAGCTGCAGCGCAACTACCTTCTCAATAACCTTACCCACAAAGGGAAGTTTAAAGGGGACAGGAAATTTTTGCTAATTGGCAGCTGTTAATAAAGTTTTTATTCTCAGAAACTTTATGCAATCTCCTAAAATATCCATATTTAACTGTACCTGAATAAAGAGGGATCTGTGAAACTGTAGTTTGCATTGTTGTGTTTTTATGGGCAGCATTCTGTTAGAGTTCACTTCATAAAATCTCTTTATGTGGAATTTTTACTATGTCACAATTGTATTTCCCAATTGTTTAACCAGGAGAGACACATTAAGCTGAAAGCTTGTTTACAGGTGTGACCTGGGAGCACAGGGAAGTTACTTGACTTGCTCAGGCTCACACAGTATGCAATTGGATGCTGTGGGATTTAAACCCAGGTCTCCAGATTTGCATCTCAGAGCCTTAAACCACTGCACTATACTACCTCCTGGATTTGTGTTCAGAAAATTAGTTATGAGCTATTGATCTATCAGAACTCCATTTTGAGTTCTGTGCACAAACCAAGACATAGAAACATAGAAACATAGAAACATAGAATTTGATTGCAGATAAGGATTGTTTGGGCCACCTAGTCTGTCCATTTCCCTACCTAATGGATAAGCTGCAGATCCTAGTTAACCAACAGCCTACTTCCTCCTTCCAACCACTAGAACTGTCTTATGTCTTCCCATGCTTCCTAGAATTCCCCCACTGTTTCTGAATCCATGGTCTCCTCAGGAAGGCTGTTCCATGCATCCACAACCCTCTCTGTGAAAAATACTTCCTCACATTACTTCTGAGATGTCCCCATCTTCAAATTATGCCCCCTTCTTATTGCACCTCTTTTTCTGAAAGATGCTACCCTCTTTGTTGACTTTGTTGATTCCTTGAGGTACTTGAAAGTTTCTATCATGTCCCCATCTCCCTCCGTTCCTCAAGGGTATACATATTAAGCTCCTTTAGTCTCTCTTGTATGTCTTCTGGTACAGACCCTGCACCATTTTGGTTGCCCACCTCTGGACAGCCTCTACCCTGTCTATGTCTTTGCTGAGATGGGGTCACCAGAACTGCACAGTACTCAAGATGGTATCTCACTAACTGTTTGTATAGAGGATGACAACTTTTGTTTTCTACTGGTGATACCTTTCCTATGGATCCAAGTATCCCCAGTCCTCCTTACTGCCTTCTCATATTGCTAACACACTATTAGGTCATCTGATATTACTATCCCCAAGCCCCTTTCCATTTTGTTGTTGTCAGTATCTCACCCCCATTGTGTACTTTTCCCTGGTTTTTGTTTCCCAGGTGCATTACTTGCACTTTCTTTTCATTGAATCTAAACTGCCATATATTTGACAATTCCTCCAACTTTGCCAAGTCCCTCTCATCCTTTCCATTCCACATTGTGTATCAACCTGTTGCAGATCTTTGTGTTGTCTGCAAAGAGACATACTTTAACTTCCAGTCCTCTGCAATGTCACTTATAAAGACATTAAAAGGACTGGACCCAGTGCTGAACCCTGCAAACCCCCCACTAGTAACTCCCCTTTCTTCTTTGTGGATTCTCTTTACTATTAACCTCTGTGTCCTGTTCTCCAGACAATGCTTTACCCCGGCTACCACCCTGGGACCCACTCCCAGGCTGGTTAGTTTGTTTATTAATCTTTTGTGTGGCACTGCGTCAAATGCCTTGCTAAATTCTAGGTAGGCCATGTCCACAGCCCCTCTCTGGTCTACTAATTTGGTCATCCAGTCAAAGAAATCTATTATATTCATCTGACATGACCTTCCTGCTGTGAATCCATGCTGCCTTGGGTCCTGTGTCCCATTGGCCACTAGATACTCAACTATTCTTTCCTTCAGAAGTGATTCCTTAATTTTCCCTACCACTGAGGTCAAACTGACAGGTCTATAATTTCCTGCCTCTGTCTTACTCCCACTTTTGTGAAGGGGAATCACATCCACCCTCCTCCAGTCCTCCGGTACAACATCATCCTCCCATAATTTGTTAAAAAGAGTAGTCAATGATGTTACTGGTTCTTCCCTTAGTTTTTTTTAGAATTCTGGGTGAATCCCATCAGACCCCATTGCATTGTCCACCTTCAGTTTTAGGAGTTCTTTCAGAATGCTTTCTGTGAAAGTGCAGGGTTAAAACTCCAAATTATTGGTTCCACAAAGAGAACTATAATAGAATGCTGCCTATAAAAATAAGATGATGCAAAAGTAAAGCTTTTATATCACTTTTAAACCAAGTACAGTTACTTACTGAACATTTAGGTGAATGCATATCATTTCTGAGAATAAGAACTTTGAATAGCTGCCAGTTAGAAATGATTTACTGTCCTCTTTAAAGATGGGCCTGTAGTTGGCAAGCCAGTGCAGTTGAGAGAAGATTTATTAAGACAGGGAATCACCACCATTGCCTCTTACAAAGAATCAGGGAATACCCAGTCTCTAATGAGCTCTGGACTTTTCTCTGCCAGGATCAGGCTGATGGCATCCACACTCACCACAAAGAGGTAGGTCAAGCCCAGATCCAGACTACAGAAAGTCAGATGCATACTCTCAATGATCAGCATGACATCCAAGATCACCACTTTGCCAAACACTGACCAGCCAGTCCAAGGTTCTGTGACCTCCCACCAGTCTCTGCAACCCCCCTTTAGAGCATGCCAAACAGATCTCAGACCTGATGCCAGCAACCTTATGTGCAAAGAATCAAGCAAACTCATCACATTTATCCTGTGATGCTCAACTTCAAACAGGTTGGATTTCAGTCTGTCCACAGTGTGAAAAAGCTGAGCCAGCTGGTTCCAAGCAGGACAGGAATTCTGCCTTCTTATGGGAAATCTCTGATTGATAGTCCACATAACGTGCCATCAATCTAATCTTATTGGCATCTAGACCTCATTTCCAAAAGTGTTACTGTAGCCTTCACCCCACTCTCCTCATCTTCTTCAAGATCCCATCAAACCTTGGGTATCAAGGTCAAAGGGGTGAACATAGACAGGAGCTATGGAGTTCAGAGCCACCAACCATGGCCCTATTATAGGTCTGTAGTAGAACCTCTGGACCCATGCTTGCACTCATACATCCTGATAGGTCCATCACCACCATTAGGTCATCTGGGACCATATCCCTCAATGGGCAGTGCCAGACCATCTCTGAAGGGGCAGACTTATCGGGTGTGCATGGAAGCTGAATCTGATAGTGTAATGGTCAGACCCTGTTCCTCTTCTGCCCCTGCAACCTTCCTCTCCTATGTCCCTACTGTGTCTGTTCTTCATTCTGATATGGACATACATTGTACAATGCCTCAGTATACATTTTCATTGTCTCATGTCTGGAAACTTGTACCTACTATATCTACTGTCCCCAGTCTTTGTACCTTGTTCCCCTATGTAACTGATGTGGAACCTGTTTACTGACATCCACTCACAGGTGTTGTCCAAGTTTTGAAATAAATGAATAAAAAAAAAGACCATCTGATTGGTTCCACTCCCAGTAGGAAGACCAGATCCAGAGAGTGACCCGAAATATGAAATATGAGTCACAGAGGACACAACCTGTATGAAGCCCAACCTATACATTTAAGTTCTACAGAGTAGTGTGTGAGCAGGAGATTATGGGCCACTGCTGTCAGTATGGGACTGCCAGACCAAAAAAGCAGAATCCAGCCAAAGGAGATGCAGCACAGAGATGCCTGATGCAAGCAAAATAGCAAATTTATTTAAGGCACAATAGCCAATTATAGCAAAATAGCTCAACACAGCAAATAGTATGGATGGTATAGCCCCAATTGCTTCAACTCTAATAATTAGTCTTCTTCAGTGGAAAGGACTCATTATTAGAAGTCAAGAAATGCTAAGGGGCTACACAATCCATATTATTTGCTGTGTTGAGCTTTATTGCTGTAATTAACTAGTGTTTAAGCAATTGCTATTTGCTTTGCATCAAGCTCCTGTGTGCTACATTGAATTTGGATGGATTCAACATATACATTGGTTGGAGGAAGTCCTGTCCAAATGCAAGAGTTCATCATCGATCCAGGCATTGAAGTCACTGAGCACCATCACTCTGGGTGACTCCAACACCATGTCAACAAAGAATTCAGTGATTTCCTCCAAAAATTGCTTCCATCCCAAGGTGAAAGATAAATGAGAATAATTTTAGCCCCACACCTGCACCAGGATGCACTCAAAGGATCTATATAACATGGATTTGAAATGGAGACAACCCGATTGGTCAAAAGAGCATCTGGTGACCATTGATTGAATTTGCACTTTAATCAACAGTTACTGTGGTAGGTTTGCCTGACAGTTATCCCTACACACATGTATACACACACACACACACACACACACACACACACACACACACATACACAGAAAGGATAAGAATTACACAACTCTATTCATAGGTTTCAGGGCAGGGTACAGAAATAAAACAGCAGTGTGCTGAAACAATTAAAGGTCACAGCATGGGCCGTGAAAGCCTTGTGGCTGACATCCTGCACCTTATCTTGTTCTGTAAAGGAGGCAACAAACATGAAGCAAGCAGTTGATTAAAGGTAATATTGTCCATAGTTAAGTGAAATAAAAGCCAGGTAAGAGCAATAAAGGCACATTTGTAGGATTTGAAATAATTTGGTTTGAAGATAGGTAACAAGTGAGGTAGATTCAGGATATAGAATGTTATCTGAATGTGAACTTCTATTGGTAGAGGGAGAGAGAGAGAGAGAGGATGGGAGATGGGAGAGATAGACTGGGAGGAGAGACACACACTTCTGTTGTGAATGTTTCTTGATGGAGGGAGAAGAGAGTTAGAGCCCATTTGTACCACTCAATTTGCAGCGCATCAACTCATGTGCAGCAGTTGGTGCACTGCAAATCATGTTGTGTGGACACTAAACAATGTGCCTACAGATGCCTCCACTCCCACTTTTTGATTCAATGCAAGAAAGGAAATATCCAGCAAATCAAGTGACTTGCCATGATGTCTAAACTCACATCTGTGCACAGTCTGCAGCAGTGAGCTATTTTACTGGCCTGTACCATTTTCCATGGATGCTTCATTCCAGAAGAGCAGGAAGTATCGGACTACTGGCAAGCAATAGGATGGCAGCATTGTTCTTGTACATGTGATTGCTGAAATAAATAAATCTATTGTACTTCACTAGCAGATGGTTAATGTTTTTATTTGATGGCCACACTACTGCTGGTCCTCGAAGCAGAGGTTGTGCGAGGGGGGTTGATGGTATATGAGTTTTTTGGAATTTGGGGAATCTGCATCAATACAACTCTTTGTGGGGGGGGTGCAGAATGTGACTGCCTGGTGGAGAACAGAGGGACATTATGTTTATAAACCCATCGTACAGCATAGGTGCTGCTCCAGCTGCAGAGAGGTGCATGTCCACAGCATCCATTGCTGAGATTACAATTGAAATGTTCAGTACAAGAGCTGAGAGCAATTCATGGTGTGGGTTGTTTAATGTGCAGTAAGCAAGCTGGCTAGGGACAAAGTGGGTTGGCTACTATGCTGTGAGGGTTTGTGTTCAGGGATGCTGTGGCCATGCACCTCTGTGCAGCTGGGGGAGCAGAGTGTGAATGCATGCTGGTTCCTGTTTCTTGGAAGGCATGGCAGCCACTTTATGTGATGCAAGCAGTGGAGTGGGTCGCACAGATCATAAGAGCAGACATGAACAAACAAAGCCTGCCCCACTGTAGGAATTGCCCGGTTGTCGCACACATCAAAGGCTGTGTAAATTATTAATGACAGGCATAGGTGGCAGTGCACCAGAAGGAGACAATCAAAAATCAGGAGCAATGTGATAATGTAAACAGGGCTATAAAGAGAGAGAGAGAGAGAGAGAGAGAGAGAGAGAGAAAGACTTCTGTTCAGACTGATATCTGGGGACTACTTTGCAATTCAGCATGATACGCTCAGATTCTTCCCACTCAAAAAGCAAAAAAGCCTTTCTGAATGTTTTTCCCCATAACCCATGTAATATATGCAATAACTCACTCCAAAGTAAGTGCTTATGGGGATTTAATGCAGGTCTCAGTTGCTATGAGGGTACTCAGCTTTGCCTTGTGCTCACAACACGCCCTAGATGTGCATTTAATTCCTGTGACCACATAGCCATATGCACATGTTTGTATATACTGTGTGTATATATATATATATATATATGTGTGTTATATATATATATATATATATATATGTATTTGCAAAACTCCATTAAGGCATCAGTTAGGGTTGTTTCCATACCAACAAAAAGTGTGGAAATTCCATGTTAGGTTACCACCTCATGACCCCACCCCCAAGCCCTTCCCTCTAAACTCCAACTCTGCATTCTTCCACTCCACCACACACACACACACACACACACACACACACATATGTAAGGAAGGGAGGGCCAAGGAAAGACAACCAACCAGAGACAAGCAGGATCAGGTTACAGAAGTAACATGCAACTCTGTAAATGTTCCACAAGACACAGACACATCGTCACAGTCCACCAACTGTAGAGTTCTGCAGCCATCATAACATCATAGTGGCTTGGGGGTACACACACATGCTGGGCAATCATGGTGATGGCTCACATTTAGCATTTTTGCATTACAAACATCAATAACAAGATTTAAGCAGATGCCCATATTTCAACAGTTAACAAATGATGAAACATACAGTATGTTATCCACACATAGCGCATTAGAAATGACAGTTTCTGTGAGCCTAGCAACAGTCATTGGATGTTTGCATTTTTTTTCTGATACAGTGAGTCAGTACTAACAAACAGTTGCAATAATAAAAGTATTTTTTGTAGCATACTTTACAAGTAAGATGTAAAAGTAACAGTTGTAACATGCAAAGGTAATCATAACATACTGTTAATGAGTATTTCCAGGCAACGGAGTAGCATAACAACAGGTGATGGTGGTAGTTCCCACCTGAGCAATATCTTCAAACTACTGTGTATGTGTCAGGTCTCTCTGTCCTGCTACCACATGCCTATGTGGTAGCAGCGATACTTGCAGCGACCTAATTGTTGAATTATGACACATATAAATCAATATTCTGAAAATGCATACAGACTAAGTGTCATTCTGTTAAGAAGATATGCCAGCAGTAATGTGTCATCATACTGCACTGGCAGTAAGAGTCAATTATATTATACTATACTTGTTTTTTCATTACATAGCATTATGTGAAATTAGTACAGTATTGTAATTATTGTGCTTACAGATCTGCTGGAGTGGCATAGTGTCTTACAATGTTGCATGTGTCTTACATATGTATGTGTGTGGGGGGATTGGAGGGAATGCGGAGTTAGGGTTTTGAGGAGGGGGCATGGGTGTGGGGTGGTGGGGTGGTAACCCTAAAGTAGAATTTCCACACTTTTGTCGGTGTGTAAACAACCATAACTGATGCATTAACAGAGTTTTTGGCAAAGAATTTCCTTTCTTTTTAAAAAAGTGTAATATAAATAGTAAATGATATGTGTTGGTGAGAGCAGGGGTTGTGCATAATATATGTGACTGTGGGAGTATGGGCCCTTCGGGCCTTGTGCTCCCACTTACACATAAGTATGGTGCCATACAGCATCCCTATAAGGCAAGGAACCCTTGCAACACTAATTTTCCCATATCTCGGAAACCATAGCAGCTAGAAAAATATTCAAATGTCGTTGTAATCATGAGCATAAGTAGTTTTCACAACATATATCAAATGGATCAATATCTTGCATTGTTTCTGAGATACTAGCACCAAAAAGCGCTGTGACTGGTAATGCTTAGGGCATAATAGTGGCCTAAGCACATGAAAATGAGCAATTGGAACACTAATTCACAGATATATCGGGTAATGTACAAGGGAGGAAAAAAAAATGTCATGGTTTTCATGACTTTCCAACCTACTGCTGCATTTCTGTAATGGGAAAATTTCTGAAATTTGTAATGCTGTAGCTGTGGGCCTGCAGAATGTTTTCATACCAAACCACCAAAAGGCACATCTGTGGGAAAAGGATTAACCACCCTGAAAATTTCAGGCCAATAGCACAATCCACCTTAGCACAATGAAGTGACAAAGAAATCAACACATTTAAAAATGAGTTTGTGCACTGTTACCGTGATTCTTTAAAATGTTTTTTTATGACACTTCTATCCTTATAGTGGGAATGTGACCACAAACACAAAAAAAATTGTCATTTTTTTTTTTTTTATAATAGTGCTTATTTTTGCGGTAACATGATATGTTGCTGTGAACAAAATAAAAGCAAAATGGTGGAAAAATTGAAAACACATTTTCACACCAGGTGGTGAAACCTAATGACAGATTCTTGTTCTTCAGATCCCGATTAGGTGAACACAGTCACTGGTGTTTCTCAAACTCCACTATTTATTAAATTACAGTGTTTTTTCTCTCTCTCTAACTGAAAACAAAATGGTGGCAACATGAAAACAATTTCAGGCAGCACGACGACAAATAATATGATCGCAAAAATGTTTGCAGTGCACATATAAATTTGTCCATAGGCTATAATGGGACTTGAAAATAATTGAATAACTTTGGAACAGAGCAAGATTTTTTCACCAGATCTTCAAAAGGCACCAGTGCAACCCAGGACACATGTAGACAACCCAATATGAACCCACTGAAATACAGACTTCAGTCCATTGTGCCTGGGCAAAAATTCACAACAATAGGGAAAATTCACTTTTGAGCACGCCTATGTTCCGTAACTGTACATCCAACTGAAACAAATATTTCCAGATCCAGAGATCTATGGTAGATCTTTCTACATTCTAATTTTCAGGCAAGTCAGGCAAGTGGTTCAAAGGTTATTAAAGTGCAAAATCTGAGGTTTAACATAGAAATGGCTATGCATCTCTAGCTATAGCACTACCATGCCACTATTATACACACACATACATATATATATATATATATATATATATATATATATATATATATATATATATATATATACATACATATATATATATATATATATATTATGGTAGCACAGTAGTGCTACCATAGTTAGGGTTGAGTAGCCCTTTTACTGTTAAATAGTGAAACTTTGTACCTTAATAGCTTTTTCCACCATTCAACAGATTTCCCTTAAATTTGGCAGGCACATGGCATAACCATAGATCTTTGGATCTGCCAACTTTCATACCAGTTGGATATACAGCTGCTGAGTTATTAAGCGACGTCTGTATGCGCATTTACTTTTTTTGCACATTCTTTGCTCACACCTACAGGTCGCAAGGTTTGCACGACCCATCCAAAAGCTTCAGGGAACATGTGGCCAGGGTGCCTGATGTGCCTTTTGAAGATTTCATGAAAAAATATTGAATGGTTCAAAAGTTATTTAAAAAACAATTTCCCATTATAAGTCAATGGGAAAAGTTAACAAAAACTGCAAAAGTGTAGCAAGTGCACTTTTTAGTGTCACAAATGACTGTTGTAGTGTCGTGAGTCAGCCATTTTATTTTAAGTTAGTGGTCACAGAAATGCTTGCCATTTAAATTTGGGGCCCTCTAGGGGCACAATTATTTTTGTGTTCACCTAGTCGGACCCTGAAGATGCTAGCCATATCTTTATTTTGGGGTTAAACACCCCAGAAATATGTTTTTCAAATTTCTGGAAAAAGTAGTGTCACAAAGTAGTGTCGCACTTGCAACACTTTTGCAAATTTTTGTGAAAACTTTCAAAATCACTACACTACTTTTCCAGGTTATGGTAAAATGACAGAATTCTTTTCCACCCTGCTCTGAGAAAAGCGGTTTGGTCTTTTGAGCAGTAATTTGGAGAGCAAACATCTCACAGATGTGCCTTTTGGTGGTTTAGTAAACCAATATTGCATGGCTGCAAAGTTACAATACTCCGAACTAGGCATTTTTCCACATAGACTAACATGGTGGTGTACACCGTGCCTTTCGGGGCTTGTATCTTGAAAATGATACGAGATACAGATTTTTTATTGCAAGTTCCATAGCCCTATGGTTGATGTAGCAGCAAAAACATAGCCAGGAAAATCATGATTTCTGTGAAATTTTTATTTTTTTTCTACATTGTGCGGTTGCTGAGATATTAGCAATTAAATACTTCCAATGCTCGTTTTAAGCTTTGATGTCCATTACAATGCATACATTCTTTGTACACACTGTGTTTCTCTATACAACTTTTCTTAAAAAACAGGTTATGTGCTTCCGTTACTGTTACAGTTACTGTTTCCACTTGCATTTATGTCCCCGTTTGCGTTACCGCTCCCGTGTGCGCCACTGTGTCTGTTATCCTTTGCGTTGTCATTTGTGCTTGCATTTTCATTTCTGTCACCATTTGCATTTCCACTACTGTTTCTGTTTGCATTTTTGTTTGCGTCACCATGTGCATTGCCATTTGCGTTTCTGGCAGCCCTTTCATTTGCATTTCTCTTTCTCTTTCATTTTGCGTCTTCCTTGCTGTTACTGTTACCATTTGTGTTTGCAATTGTGTTACTGTGCCTGTGTGCATTACGGTTTATGTTTCCATATGCTCTTCTATTTCCTTCTTTGTTTCTGTTTCCTTTGCTGTTATTGTTGCTGTTACCATTACCATTTGCGTTTACAATTGCGGTACTGTGCCAGTGAGCATTTCAGTTTGCGTTTCCGTACACGCTTCTGTTCCCATTTCTGTTTCTGTTTCCTTTGATGTTATTCTTCATGTTAACTTATCATTTGCATTTACATTCCGGTACCAGCCCTGTGTGTGTTACGGTTTGCGTTTGCGTGTGTAGCGCTTGTGTTTGTGTTTCCATTTGTTCCCTTTCACATTCTTTTTGCTGTAACACTAACATTTCCATTTAAAATACCACTGCCATCACTGTTCACATTGCCAGTTGCATTTTGTTCATGCTTCAATGTCCGTTTGTGTTACTGTTCACTTGCATCACTTTGCGCTTGCGTTTCTATGCTATTTCCTTTACCATTTACGTTTGTGTTACCATTGTGCCATTGTTGGCATGCCGCTGTATTGTTGTTCCTGTTACTGTCAGCCAAAGACATCACGTGGCTGAGCATTGGCCCTTTGCTGCATTACATTTACTATTTCTCATCATCATTCTCAAAAAGAAGGAAATTAGAGGCAAAACTCTGTTTAATGCATTAGTTAGTGTTCCACAGCAACAAAAACAAGGAAATTGATGTTATGGTTGAAAGCCCCTTGGACCCCCAATAACCCCAACCAGCATCAGGTGCGACAATGTTTGTGCCTAATCCTCACCCCATTCTCCTATACCTTCGCTTCTTCACATATGTGATGGGGTAAGAGTTAGCCAATGACCCCCAACACACACCCTGATGCTGGTTTGGGGTGGGGTCCACAGTATTTCAAACCTAGCACTCATATTTCCTCCTTTGTCGCTGTGGAAGAATCCTAATAATGCATTAAATGGAGTTTTTTGTCTCTATATATATTTATATATATATATATATATATATGGCAAAAATCCATTTAATGCATCAGTTAGGGCTGTCCTACAGTGAAAAAGTGAGGAAATTTGGTGTTAGGATTGAGCTCCCTTGCACCAAGCCTGCCCCCATCTGGCATTAGAAGTGTGTGTTGGGGTCATCAGCCTAACTCTCATCCCATCATGTGTAAACAAGCTGAGACACAGGAAAGGGGTGAGAGTTAGACCCGATAACCCCAATGCACACCCCAATGCTGGTTGGGGTGTGGGCTGGGGGGTGCAGGGGGGCTTTCAACCCTAACACCAAATTTCCTCACTTTTTCCACTGTGTAACAACCCCAACTGGTGCATTACATGGAGTTGCTTGCCATGAATTTCCGTTCTTTTTGAGAAAGAGGACTATAAATAGTGAATGGAATGCGGTGGTGGGAGCGTGGGCCCTTCGGGCCATGCGCTCCCACCACATGATTTCTTATGACATAGTAATGGTAACTGCAATGGAAATGCAAGCACTAATGGTTATGCACATGGTGATGGAACCGAAATGGTAAACGCAAACGCAATAGAAACACAAAGGCAAAGTGACTCCAAAGCAAACAGTGATGCAAACGGAGATGCAAGCACATATGTAAATGCAACTGGTGATGCACAATGATGGTACTGCTATTAAAATGCAAATGGTAACTGTAATACAACAATAATGCCAAAGGAAACAGAAACAGAAAATGCAAACACAAGCCGCTTATGGAAATGCAAAGCGAATGCGATGGTCATGGTACCACAATTGCAAATGCAAATGGTAATGGTACCAGTAACAGCAAAAATGCCTAAGGAAACAGAAATGCAAATGCAAGCACATATGGAAACACAAACTATAATGCACATGGTCACAGTACAGCAATTGTAAACACAAATGGTAACAATAACAGCAACAATAACGCCAAAGGAATCTGAAATGCAAATGCAAGCCCATCCAAATACGCAAACTGTAACCCGCACGGTCATGGTACCACAATCGGAAGCACAAATGGTAACAGTTACAGCAAAAATAATACCAAAGGAAATGGAAATGTGAATGCAAGTGCATACGGAAACACAAAGTGTAATGCGCACGGTCACGGTACCACAATTGTAAATGAAAATGGTAACAGTAAGAACAACAGTAACACCAAAGGAAACAGAAATGGAAATGCAGGCATGTATGGAAATGCAAACCGTAACACGCACGGGCACGGGAACGCAATTGAAATGCAAATGGCAAATGCAAATGGCAATGGTAACAACAACAATGACACAAAATGAAAGACAAAAAGCAAAAGGAAACATGGCCGCAAACAGAAATTCTAATGCACACAGTGACGCAAGTGAAACACAAACACAAACAGCAGGGAAACACACAAATAGTAACAGTATGGAAACACAAGCGCAAACAGAAATGCAAAGGGTAACACATAAGGTGCATACAAGTGAACGGTAATGCAAACGGGTTAATGGAAACGTTAGTGGAAGCGCATGGGTGACAGTAACTGAAGCACACACCCTGGTTTTCCCAACAGCTGCACAGAGAAACACAGTGACTACAAAGAATGTATGCCTAATAATGGTCCTCAGACCAGAAAATAAGGTACTGAATACTAAATTGTTTATATCTCAAGAACCGTAAAGACATAGAGAAAAATTAAAATGTCTTATGATTCATGACTTTCCTGGCTATGTTTGCATGTTTTTTTCCAATGGAAAGTCTGTATAGCACACCGTTTCTGAGATACTGGCCTGAAAGGCACAGCAGACGCCACAATGTTAGTCTATGGGGAAATGCATCACATTTGGAGTACCGTGACTTTGCATCCCTGCAATATTTTTTCACCAAACCATGACAAGGTACATCTGTGAGATGTTGGCTGTCTTCCCTCCAAATTTCAGCCCAAAAGACCAAGCCATTCTTTTGCAAGAGGGTGGCAAACAATTCCTGTCATTTTTGCCATAGTGTTGCAAAGTAGTGTCGTGATTTGAGACACTTTTGCAAAATAAATCATGAAAGTGTCACAGGTGCTACACTACTTTGCAACACTACTTTTCCCAAAAATTTAAAGAACATATTTCTGGGGTGTTTAACCTCAAAATAAAGACATGCCTAGCACCCTCAGGGCTCGACTAGGTAAATACAAAAAGAATTGTGTCCCTAGATGCTCCCAATTTTAAATGCCAAGCATTTCTGTGATCAGTAACTGAAAAAAAATGGCTGACTCATGACACTACAGGGGTCATTTGCAACACTAAAAACTGCATTTGCGACACTGTCAAACTTTTTGTTATCTTTTCCCATTGACTATAAAGGGAAACTTGTTTTTTGAATAACTTTTGAACCGTTCAATATTTTTTCATGCAATCTTCAAAAGGCACATTGGTGACCCTGGCCACATGTTCCCCAAAATGTTTGGACCAGTCACGCAAACCATGCAACCTGTAGGTGTGAGCAAAAAATGCGCAAAAAAACATAACTGTGCCCTGGAATGTTGCTTAATGACTCCACAGCCGTAAATCCAACCAGTTCAAAAGTTAACAGGTCCGAAGATCTGTGGTTACACACTGTGCATGCCAAATTTCAGGCCAATCTGTTGAACGATGGCAAAATTATTAAAGTGCAAAGTTTCATCATTTAACCTTAAATCGGACTTAACCCTAACTATGGTATATATATATATATTATATATATATATATATATATATATATATGTGTATATATATATATATATATATTAGAGGCAAAAATCTCCGTTTAATGCATTAGTTAGGGTTGTTCCACAGTGACAAAAGTGAGGAAATTAGCTGTTAGGGTTGAAAACCTAACTGAATTCAACCCCAGCACCACACACACACAGACACACACACACATTCAAGTATTGGGGAGGACCAAGTCAACACAACCAATGACAGACATCCAGCAGCAGGTGACAGAAACAACAAACAATTGTCTAAATGTACTACGAGACATCCCCACCCACCTGACCAGGTACTGCATGCTCAGTGGAGATCAACAGCAAAACTGAGGCCATGTACACCAAACATACACATCCCTGATTGCAGCTGCACACAACGTACTACACTTAGTAGTTGCATGGCCTTACCTACCGATGCCCCACACCAGACCACACCACTTGTGGTGGGCCACCTGAGCAATAGAGTTCAGCAAAACCAAGGAGTTGTACAGGTATAATATCTCTGATTATAACAAGGGTTTGAGAAATGCAGCTTTCTAATTGACTGTAAACATTGTAACAGCCTTATGTTTAGTTTTTATTAACATACATGTAGAGCCTAACCATATGATGAACATGGTTTAATGTTGTTTAAAAAACAGTTTTATTATGATAGCAATAAGCCACTCCCAGGTATTATGTTAATGGTCAGTTTATCACTGTCTAGCAACATGTGGCACTGGCTATGCCTCATTCAACATTAAACCCCTACAGGGTGATTAACAGACCATTTAACATAACTGTTGGTCATGCCTTATTGCTTAATTGTCTTTATGAGTAGATACTCTCCCTCTGCTAGGCACTGCAGCAGCTTTGCAACACAGCGTCCCACCCAGTTACACCATACACTGTCTAGTTACTGGAGAAAGGTAGTGAATATGAACTCATGAAGATGAACAGTGTAACTTGATCATTACAGTCATCAAAACCCTAGTGTGATTATAACTGACAGAGTCAGTGATAGAAGATAACCCCTGCTGTCCTAGTACACTTACCCCATTGTGAGTTAAATCAATACTAAAAGACATTCTGTTTATATCTACACCATACCTGCTTGATTCCTGTTGTACCACAATGAACATAGTTATCACTTTGATAGCATCAGTGACAGAAGAGTGGCAACCCCAAACAGTAGGCATACAGCCTGAGTATGAAACAACTGTTAAAAAATCACTGTGTCCATAAGTGGCATAGATCACTCATTGCAACAATAGTAAATGTATTACTATTTGAATAAGTTAGTCATCACAGATGCAATGAGATTGTCTTTATCAGGTACAACATACTCAGTAAGTGCCTACGGGAAAATCTATCCTATATACATCTCCGATACAGGTACATCATTGTTGGCTCAGTAGTGCTATGATATTTAGAAGTTGCTTGGCCTGATCCATGCAATTACAATGTTTCTTACAAAGAATACTTACTGCATCTTTAGTATTGAAACACACTGAAGGTCTATGTATGTACATCAGCAGTACACCTTCATCAGTAAGAATGCATGTGATACTGGCAGTACCAATTTCACAGCGCTGAACAGGCAATGCTTTTCCATATGTTTACATCAGCCTCTCTATGTTGAGTAAACCATTGTTAAATGTACTACTATGTAAATCACCTACTAAATGTATCACTACTTTTATCTTGAGCATGCTAGTGTCTTGTAGTTAATTTATGTGCTTCTCAATTAATGTATACTCACTAGTGTTAAAACCTTTCTACAACTGTCATCATGCACCTTCAGCATTTATATTGAATAACAGCACAGTACCAGTTGTGGTGTGGTGTGGGGCATCGTAGGTAAAGGCCATGCAACTACTAAGTGTGATGCGTTGTGTGCAGCTGCAATCAGGGATGTGTCGTTTGGTGTACATGGCCTCAGTTTTGCTGTTGATCTCCACTGGAGCATGCAGTACCTGGTCAGGTGGGTGGGGATGTCTCATAGTACATTTAGACAATTGTTTGTTATTTCTGTCACCTGCTGCTGGATGTCTGTCATTGGTTGTTTGACTTGGTCTTCCCCATACTTGAATGTGTGTGTGTGTCTGTGTGTGTGGTGCTGGGGGGTGAATTCAGAGTTAGGGTTTTCAACCCTAACAGCGAATTTCCTCACTTTTGTCGCTGTGGAACAACCCTAACTAATGCATTAAATGGAGTTTTTTGCCTCTAATTTCCCTTCTTTTTGAGAATGATAACGAGAAATAGTGAATGTAATGCTTGCAGCGGGGCCCCGCTCCGCCACATGATGTCTTGTGGCATAGTAACAGGAGCAGCAACGCAAACAGAAATGCTAACAGTGGCACACATGGTAACACAAGTGCGAATGAGAACAGAAAGGGTAACGCACACGGTGGCGTAGATGGGAACGGTGTGCCACGTGATGTCTTGTCACATAGTAACATGGTGCCTGTAAATGGAAATGTCAATGGGCATGGTGACGCAAAGTGAAACAGAAAGAGAAACAGTACTGTGACACAAATGGCAAAAATAACAGAAACGCAAGTGCAAATGAAAACGCAAAGGATAACGCACATAGGGGCCTACGCTCCGACACATAATGCAGCAGCAGGAGCGTGGGGCCCAAAGGGCCCCACACTCCCACCACATGATGTCTTGTGGCATAGTAACAGGAGCAGCAACGCAAACAGAAATGCTAACAGTGGCACACATGGTAACACAAGCGCGAATGAGAACAGAAAGGGTAATGCACACGGTGGCGTAGATGGGAACGGTGTGCCACGTGATGTCTTGTCACATAGTAACATGGTGCCTGTAATTGGAAATGTCAATGGGCATGGTGACGCAAAGTGAAACAGAAAGAGAAACAGTACTGTAGACACAAATGGCAAAAAATAACAGAAATGCAAGTGCAAATGAAAACTCTAAGGATTACGCACATAGGGCCCTGCGCTCCCGGCACGTACTGTAGCAGCGAGGTGGGGCCCAGAGGGTCCCCCACACCCCACCATGATGTCTTGTGGCATAGTAACAGGAGCAGCAACGCAAACAGAAATGCTAACAGTGACACACATGGTAACACAAGCGCGAATGAGAACAGAAAGGGTAACGCACACGGTGGCGTAAATGGGAACGGTGTGCCATGTGATGTCTTGTCACATAGTAACATGGTGCCTGTAAATGGAAATGTCAATGGGCATGGTGACGCAAAGTGAAACAGGAAGAGAAACAGTACTGTAGACACAAATGGCAAAAAATAACAGAAACGCAAGTGCAAATGAAAACGCAAAGGATAACGCACATAGGGCTCCGCGCTCCCAGCACGTAATGCAGCAGCAGGAGCATGGGGCCCAAAGGGCCCCACACTCCCACCACATGATGTCTTGTGGCATAGTAACAGGAAGAGCAATGCAAACAGAAGCACTAACAGTGGTGCACAAGGTAACGCATGCTCGAATGAGAACAGAAAGGGTAACGAACACGGTAGCATAGACGGGAACGGTGTGCCACGTGATGTCTTGTCACATAGTAACATGGTGCCTGTAAATGGAAATGTTAATGGGCATGGTGACGCAAAGTGAAACAGAAAGAGAAACAGTACAGTAGACACAAATAGCAAAAATGTAACAGAAACGCAAGTGCAAATGAAAACACAAAGGATGACGCACGTTGTGGCATTGGGGTGTGCATTGGGATCATCAGCCCTAACTCTCACCCCATGACATGTGTAAAGCAGAAAGTATAGGAGAATGGGAGAGTTAGAACCCATGATCCCAATGCACACCCCAGTGCTGGTTGGGGGGTGGCGGGGGTCCAAGGGGGTTTTCAACCTAACAGTGAATTTCTCACTTTGTCGCTGTGGAACAACCCTAACTAATGCATTAAATGGAGTTTTGCCTCCAATTTCCTCTTTTGGGAATGATAACGAGAAATAGTGAATGTAATGCAGCAGCGGAGCGACAGGGCCCAACGCAAAACAGAAATGCTAACAGTGGCGCTTCATGGTAACACAAGCACAATGAGAACAGAAAGGGTAACGCACATGGTGGCGTACACGGGAACGGTCTGCCACGTGATGTGTTGTCACATAGTAACATGGTGCCTGCAAACAGAAATGTCAATGGGCATGGTGATGTAAAGTGAAACAGAAAGATAAACAGTACTG
This sequence comes from Neoceratodus forsteri, assembly GCA_016271365.2. Lineage (NCBI taxonomy): Eukaryota > Metazoa > Chordata > Ceratodontiformes > Ceratodontidae > Neoceratodus > Neoceratodus forsteri. Next base: position 1,358,649,717 of record CM057459.1, read on the forward strand.
TAGACAGAAATGGCAAAAAATAACAGAAACGCAAGCGCAAATGAAAACGCAAAGGATAACGCACGTGGTGGCGCAGACGTCAACGGTAAGTGAAACGGGTACGGAACCGCAAGCGGAAAGGGCAACAGTAACAGTAATGTAGGTGACAGGCTGGTTTTCCCAAAACCTGCATAGAAAGAACAGTGAGTACAAATAATGTATGCATAATAATGAGTATCGGCGCGAAAATGAGATCTTGGAATACTAAATACATTATCTCAGGAACCGTACGATGTAGAAAAAAAAATGTAAAAGTCATATTATTTACAACTGTCCTGGCTAATTTGAATCTTAGCCCCATTATGGGGCTAAGAAGTTTTCCGATGAAAAGTCCGTATCTCGCACCATTTCCGAGATACGGGCCCTGAAAGGCGTAGCGAACGCCGTAATGTTATCCTATGGGAAAAAAAGAAAAGTTCAGAGCACCATAACTTTGCCTCCCTGTAATGTTTTAACACCTAACCACTGGAAGGCACATCTGTGGGCTGTTGGCTGTCTTCCCATCAAATTTCAGGAAAAAAGACCAAACCGTTATTTTGCAGCAGGGATCCAAAGGATTTCTGTAATGCGTCGGGCGCCGTAATGTTATCCTATGGGAAAAACCATCAACTTTGGAGTGCCGTAACTTTGCCGCTGTGTGATATTTTTCACCAAACTACTGAAAGGCACATCTGCAGGCTGTTGGCTGTCTTCCCTCCAAATTTCAGGAAAAAAGACCAAACCGTTATTTTGCAGCAGGGTGCCAAAGGATTTCTGTAATGCGCCAGGCGCCATAATGTTATCCTATGGGAAAATGATCAAATTTGGAGTGCCGAACTTTGCCGCCGTGTAATATTTTTTCAATAAACACTGAAAGGCACATCTGTGAGATGTCGGCTCCGTTCTCTCCAAATTTCAGCTCAAAACTCCCAACGGTTCTTTTGCAGCGCAGTGCCAAAGAATTGCTGTCATTTTCCCACAGACTAGAAAACTACTGTCGCAATTTGCGAAAGCTTTCGCAAAAATGTTCGACACTTTCGTGAGCACAAAAGTAATTTTAAGTACTTTTTCCAGAAATTTGAAAACATATTTTTGGGGTGTTTTACCACAAAATAAAGACATGGCAAGCATCCTCAGGCCCAACTAGGTGAATACAAAAAAATTAGGTTGCTAGAGGGTCCCAAATTTAAATGCCAACCATTTTTCTGATCACAACTGAAAACAAAATGGCCGATTTGAAGTAACAGGCCCATTTAGAAAGTAAAATGCATTTGCGAAGTGTTGAACTTTTGTTAACTTTTCCCATTGACTTATAATGGGAAACTGTTTTTGAATAACTTTTGAACCGTTTAATATTTTTTCACAAAATCTTGAAAGGCACATCAGGACCCTGGCTGCATGTTTCCTGAAGATTTTGGACCGAGTCACAAACCATACGACCTGTAGGTGCGACCACAGAATTCCAGAAAAGCCGTAAACGCCACGACAGATCACACTTAATAACTCCACAACCGTGATAACCTGACCAGTACAAAACTTAGCAGATCCCAAGGCCTATGGTTCTGGATCATAAATCTCAAATTTCAGGACCCATCAAACAGTTGCAGTTACAGGTGCAAGTTTTGGGGTTTGACAGAAATGGCTCTTCAACTTTAACTGTGGTAGCACCACCATGCCCATAATATAGAGGTAAAATCATTTAATGAATAGAAGAATACATGATAGTGAATGCTCGTTGTTGAAAACCCTTGCTTCACTTCAGTTATTGTGCGAGGGATTGCCAGCCCTACCTCACCCCATGACATGTGTAGCAGCAGAAGTATAGAGAATGGGGTGAGAGTAGACTCACTATCCCATGCGCACCTATGCCGGTTGGGGGTGGGCGGGTCCAAGGGGGTTTCAACCCTAACAGCTAATTTCACTTTTGTCGCCGGAACAACCCAACTAATGCATTAAATGGAGTTTTGCCTCTAATTTCCTTCTTTGGAGAATGATAACGAGAAATAGTGAATGTATGCATAGTAGGAGCCGATGGGCACTCGCCCTACGCCTCCGCCACATGAGATGTGTGGCATACTAACAGGACAGCAACGCAAACAGAAATGCTAACAGTGGTGCCATGGTAACACAAGCACGAATGAGAACAGAAAGGGTAACACACATGGTGGCGTGAGCGGAATGGTCTGCCACTGATGTGTTGTCACATAGTAACATGGTGCCTGCAAACAGAAATGTCAATGGGCATGGTGATGTAAAGTGAAACAGTAAGATAAACAGTATTGTAGACAGAAATGGCAAAAATAACAGAAACACAAGCGCAAATGAAAACACAAGGATAACGCATATGGTGCAGACGGCAATGGTAAGTGAAACGGGTACGGATCTGCAAGCGGAAAGGGCAACAGTAACAGTAATGTAAGCGCACAGGCTGGTTTTCCCCAAAACCTGCATTGAGAAAGACAAAGAGTACAAATAATGTATGCAAAATAATGAGTATCGGCGCAGAAAATGAGATCTTGGAATACTGAATACATTATATCTCAGGAACCGTACGACGTAGAAAAAAATTTAAAAGTCATATTATTTACAACTGTCCTGGCTAATTTGAATCTTAGCCCCATTATGGGGCTAAGAATTTTTCCCACCGAAAGTCCATATCTCGCACTGTTTCCGAGATACGGGCCCTGAACGCCGTAATGTTATCCTATGGGAAAAAAAGTTCGAGCACCATAACTTTGCCTCCCTGTAATGTTTTTTCACCAAACTACTGAAAGCACATCTGTGGGCTGTTGGCTGTCTTCCTCCAAATTTCAGGAAAAAGACCAAACTGTTATTTTGCAGCAGGGCTCCAAATGATTTCTGTTAAGTGTCGGCGCCGTAATGTTATCCTATGGGAAAACCATCAATTTTGGAGTGCCGTAACTTTGCCGCCATGTGATATTTTTTCACCAAACTACTGAAAGGCACATCTGTGTACTGTTGGCTGTCTTCCCACCAAATTTCAGGAAAAAAGACCAAACCGTTATTTTGCAGCAGGGTGCCAAAGGATTCCTGTAATGCTTCGGGTGCCGTAATGTTATCCTATGGGAAAAACTGTCAACTTTGGAGTGCCATAACTTTGCCGTTGTGTAATATTTTTCAATACAACACTGAAAGGCACATCTGTGAGATGTCGGCTGCGTTCCCTCCAAATTTCAGCCCAAAACTCCCAACGGTTATTTTGCAGTGCAGTGCCAAAGAATTGCTGTCATTTTCCCACAGACTGAAAATTACTGTCGCAATTTCTTGACTTTCTAAAAATTTCTGCGACACTTTAGGTGACGAAAGTAATTTCTTGATACTTTTTCAGAAATTTGAAAAACATATTTCTGGGTTGTTTACCACAAAATAAAGACATGGCAAGCATCCTCAGGGGCGACTCGTGAATACAAAAAATTAGGTTGCTAGAGGGTCCCAAATTTAAATGCCAACCATTTTTCTGATCACCAACTGAAAACAAAATGGCCGATTTGTGAAAGTAACAGGCCCATTTATGAAAGTAAAATGCATTTGCGAAAGTGTTGAACTTTTTGTTAACTTTTCCCATTGACTTATAATGGGAAACTGTTTTTTGAATAACTTTTGAACCGTTTAATATTTTTTCACCAAATCTTTGAAAGGCACATCGGGGACCCCACCTGCACGTTCCCTGAAGATTTTGGGCCGGTCACGCAAACCGTACGACCTGTAGGTGGGACCGTAGAATTCCAGAAAAGTGTAAACGCGCGCACAGATCACGCTTAATAACTCCGCAACCATATATCTGATCAGTACAAAACATGGCAGATCCCAAGGCCTATGGGTCTTGATTGTACATTCCAAATTTCAGGCAAATCCATGAAACGGTTGCAAAGTTATTAAGGTGCACAATTCTGGGTTTAACATGGAAATGGCTCCTGAACCCTAACTATAGTGGCACTACCGTGCCACTATAATATATGACAGAGGAGCAGTCACGCCTTTATAGTTAGGGCTGAGTGAGCAGTTTAATGTTAAAACCCAATTTTACCCCTTAATACCTTTGCAACTGTTCAATGGATTTGCATGAAATTTGGCATATGCTGTCCAGTGGGGTAGGTCTCTTGACTTGCCAAGTTTTGTTTTGATTGGATGTGCGGATGTTGCACCATGCATATGGAAAAAAGTGTGTTTTTCACTTTTGTTTGCCAATGTTTCCTGAATTTTCCTCATCGCCCTGCACCCACACCATTTGGAATTTTAGCCTCAAGGTAGAAAGAGCTTATCCTAAGGAACAGACGAGCATTGGTTTGGTGAAAAAAATATTATTCTGATCAAAAGTTATTCCATTTTGAAAATTCAGGTTCTGAGCATGCTCTCTTCAGTTTTTGTTAAATGCACAGCTGCAAATGAGCAACTGGGCTCATGAACGGGATTTTTTTCATGAACAGGATCTCCATTCTTGAACTAATCCCGTCATGATCTAGCAAAATCCCCATTCGTGAGAGGAAAACCAGGTGGCTTTATCTCATGAATGGGGTTCGCTCGCAAACAGAGATTTTGCTAGCTCACGAACAAGGATACCTGTTCACAAGACAGGGCCATCTGGTCACATTCTCAGAATGGGGATTCTGAAAGTTCATGAAATGAGATTCAACTCACAAATGGGGATTTTGAATCAACATAAGTGAGAATGTGACCAGATGGCCATGTCTCACGAACAAGGATCCTCATTCATGAGCTAGCAAAGTCCCCTGTTGTGAGACCAAGACCATATGTCTATCTCTCATGAACAAGGATTGGCTCATGAATGGGGATTTTGACAGCTCATGATCAAGGATTTGTAAAACTTGCCAGTTCAAAGCAAAGAAACGGTAAGGACTTTTGGCTTGAAAGTTGCAGGGTGCAAAGGGGGTTTCCCACAGATGTGATGTATGCTGGTTTGGTGTAAATAAATTGCATTAGTTACATAGTTATGACATTCCAAAGTTGAGACAGTTGCCATAGGATAACACTGTGATGCCTGTGATGCCTTTTGGCACCCATATCTCGAAAACAAAGTAAGATACAAATTTTTGGCCACCCACAGCTTAGTTCACCATTAGGTGAGCAAAGATGTAGAAACAAATTTGGAAATCATAGATTATACCAGCAGTGAATTTTTTTTTCCTACATGCCATGGTTACAGAGATATTGGCAAATTAGTGTGACAAGTGTTCCAAGGGTGCATTTCCATCACTTTTCAGTGGCCATATCTCTTAAACAATGCAAGATATGGGTCCAGTCATTCATTGTCACGTGCAGTACTCACTGTCATGATTACAATGACACTAGAATTTTTTTCCAGCTGATACAGTTCACAAGATATCAGCACATTAGTGTTACGAGGGTTCCTTGTCCTATAGGACTGCTACATGGCTTTGTAGCTATCTGTAAGTGGAAGTGCAGGTCCCAGAAGGCCTGTGCACCCACAGATGCATATCGCTATGCAGAAATGGGCAGCTTGGTGGGACCAACACATGCTACTTACTACTTATATTACACTTTTTCAAAAAGTAAGGAAATTCATGGCAAAAAACTTTAACACATCAGTTAAGGTTAAATTGACAAAAGTGGGGAAATGACATGTTAGGGTTGAGTGCCTAACCACCTACCCCCCACCCCATCCTCCACAGACTGACAGATGCCAGGATGTGCCATGAAGTCATGAGGCCTAACTCTCACCCCATTCTCCTTTACTGTAGCATGTCAACCTGTTTACACGTGCACTCTCGAGGACATCTGTTACCAAGGAAACCTCTCAATAGAAGAATATTCTTTTTGTGCATGACTGCTCATACACAATCTTTTATAGTATATGGGCAGTAACAGCATAGAAAATCACACAAAACTCGCTAGTGAAGACAGCAGAGAATAGAAATTTGAACATTTTCTTTTTTTTTTGACTGACAGTGTGCTAGATTTTCCTGAAAGTTCAAGTTAAAAGAAAACAACTTCCAGCTTAACTGGATAGAGGAAAGCAACTATGTAACAGCATTCCAAGTTGTTCTGCTGCAATTGTGACTTCACTACTGCAGCAGAACAACAAAATGATGTCACTACTGCAGCAGAACAAGTATATTCCAGGCATGGAATTCCATGCGTAACAGCATTCCACCATACACTGTAATATACTGGTATGTCAATGTATACAGACACACATACACACATAAGCACATATATATTTATGTATTTATATATAAAGTTTACAGTACTTAGTGACACAAATGTGACCATCACATAGTCCTTCTATATGGTACATTACCTCTCCGTCCTGCATACAGCTCCAACTGTTAAACTCTTGGCCTATTATGAAACCCAGAAAAGGCATAAAATGTATTCACCACACAGCTTTCTGTAACTTAATGGGACATATAATTTCATAACAGCAGTCACTAATACACCTGTGTTGTGGACACAACAAATGACTGTATATTTTGACAGTTCTGTTACCTCCATAGGTTGATGCGTAATGGATGTCACAGGATGTTGCAAAGGTTTGTAAGGAAGATATAAAAACACTTTTTAAGGGTGCTGAGTAATTTTTGTCAGCCAATTTGTTGTGAAGGCTTTGTGTTGAAAAGAAATGTGTTTGTTAGGATGAGAAGGTTGTGCTGGTGGTAAACTTTATAAATTTCTGCTTGTATATCAAAGAGAGGGTGTGACATCAATTAAGTTATTCTTGAGTGGAACAGAAATAAGCAAGTCACAAAATATGTTATTTGCAGCAGTCTTATCAGTGACTGGGATAAATATATACACACATAAATATATATACTGTATATCTTTAAAGACACAGAGAAAAGAACATACAGATACAAATACTGAAGATAGATAACTGTTACATTACTAATATTGTCCAGCTAGAGATAGAGACAGAGAAACATAACTAGATATGTAGAGAAAGACACAAAAATACATAGATATAAGCAATAACATCCAACACGGTGGGTGGTATTGGGAATATGAACTGAGGGCATACTGAGGCCTGATGCTGCAGGCCCTGGAAGGTTGTAAGCGAAAATGGGCATGGTAAAAAATAGTTTATTAAAAATAAGTTAATAAAAATTAGTTAAAATAACTTTTGTAGTAAAATAATCCTCTGCCAGCTTTAGATTTTTTTACTTTGAGCTAGGACTTTCATCATACTGTAGACTCTTTAATTAAAAAAAGATTGCCCCAGTTAAGTGACTCATCCCCATCCCAGCTGGAATTTAATGTACTGATTTTTGCAGTACAGTGCTCTATAGAGAGTTTAGGAAGAATGGGAAAGGTCGACAACCTGAACAGTGAGGAGGTGCAGTCAGCTGCAGAAAAGAAAACTCTTGAGCAAAAAGTAGAATCTTGAGGCTAGAGCTGTAGAAAACCGCTGTTTTTTTCACTTTGGGAACAACATCTGGAGAAGGGTGGAGAAGAGGTTGCTGTGGTCATGGAGTAAAGAGGAGCCTTCTGGATCAGTAACATTTTTTAATCTCTCTGAGCAGTTTTGCAGAAGTGAGTCGATGTCTGCACAGAAAGCACTGCAGTATGGTCTGAAGAACTTGTGGAACAAGGCTTAAAGGCAGGTGGTCATACTGATATCACTGTGGAGACTTGTATATGGCTTTTATACATTTTGTAGTGCTATCATTGCCATTTAGAGAGAGAGAGAGCAGTAGGTCTGGTACCATTAGAGTGTATGACAGGAGCGGAAGTTTCTTTGGTTTCCATTACCACAGGTGGGCGAGTATGGAAAACAAAGAAATACTGCTATTCTCAAGCACACTAGCAATTTAGGAGCTATCACTTTCTTTCTCCTTCTCTCAGGGATCGAGCCACAAGTATGAAAGAGACTTACTTTCTGAAAAAAAAAAAGATTTTTGTTGTGCTCTCACATAGGTTAAATGGCTGTTTAGCGCGATGGTGCAGACTGTCAGCACGTGTACCATGAGCAGGGTCAGAATGGAAGGTCCAAAGGAGGGAGGAGGGAGGTATGAGCTGGCAGAAAAGAATAAAATAAGGCTAAAAATGTTTTTTAGTTCTGTGGTGAGGACAAAGTGACAGCTCAACAGGCAGTATCATCAGCATGGCATCTATGTACTGGGGGGTTGCCAGTCACTCAGCGAACAGAAAAAAAATGGTGGCTGCTAAGGTTGAAAATTCAGGGTATCCATGGATACTCTGAGTAATGGGGTACCCTGAATTGGCACTTGTTTTCAAGCGGGCTCTGTTGAAAAATACCTGCCCATTTAGTTAGCCAATCAGCATGCTAGGATTATCTTGCCCATTTTCTAAGCTTAGATAAACACAGATGGATAGATAGATAGATAGATAGATAGATAGATAGATAGATAGACAGACAGACAGACAGACACGGATGGATGGATAGATAGATAGACAGATAGATAGATAGATACATATATAGATGGATAGATAGACAGACAGACAGACAATCAGACAGGAAGATAGAATACATTAAGGTAGATAAAGTGTTTCATAAATTGTATGGATTTTTGATAGTACTTCGACAGGCCAAGTGTCAGGCAGTTCAGCTGAGGGTGATAGTGGAATGAAACTATACAATACACAATGAATATATGATGTCACTGTTTCTTATCAGTCAGCTCTGTAGAATAGCTTTTCCTTTAAAGGTTAACTGATTACTATGAATATTGCATTAAATATGTAGGCAGGAAGAATTTTTTTTATAATGTCTGTTACTTATTATTCCTTTATTGTTAAATCCTACATTTAGGAGGAGAATAACACAATGGTTTAAGGCTGTGAGCTGCAAATCTGGAACCTGGGGTTGGATCCCACAGCCCCTGTTGCATACTGTACCCTGAGCAAGTCACTTAACTCCTTATACTTCCAGGTTGTACCTGTAAATAAGCTTTCAGCTTGGTGTGCTACTACTGGTTAAACAATTAAAAAAGAAATTTTAGATTTGCAGCTCATACCTGTAACCAACTGCACTACATACAATGCCTCATTATTTTAACCCTTCCATGTACATCAACGAGTTAATGCAGCATCGCTCTTTATAACCAATTACAAATCTACTGCTCACAATAGTTTTCCATCATACAACATGGATTGCCACATAAATAACTCTACTACAGGCCAGGCTGTTGGTGCAGCAGTAGTGCTACTGCTTGTGATGCTGATGGCCTGGGTTTGGGAACAAGCCTGGGAGCTGGAGGGTGAAACAGGAGGAGGCCTGGCATCCCAAGGCTGCTCATGTTCTCCAGGGTGAGGGGAACAGGGCTTGGTGCTTGCTGACTCCAGGCAGAGGCCTGTGGTACAGCAAGCCCAGTCACAAGAAGGGGAGCTGTGTGATGGATGTTGGTGCTTAGGACCCAGACATCAGGGTGCATGTCATGCACAGAACATGGGAAGATGGCTTGTGGCACTCCTGGTAGACAGAGGTCCAGGCCCCAATGCCCGTACCTGTCATGGATCTGATAATTCTCAGGAATTTGGGGTGTAAGGGCCCAGCCTCATCCCTGCCTGGCTGGCAGACCATGGCTACATGGGGATGGACCACTCAGGCTAAGGTAGAGGGCAGGACTAGAAGGCCACAGGGAACTCTTGAAGGTGGGAGAACCACGGGTGGGGGTGAGCATAAATAGTAAGTTTAAACAAAAATCATTCTACTACATTCCTGTACCTGAAAATGCTGTCCACAGCTGTTCATCATGGTATACTCTACAGTGTTTGATACATACACAATATTCTTCAACATAGAACTCTTACTTAAACCCCTCAGTGTAATGCAACATGGTAAAGCACTGGGAATCCCTACTAATTACATATCTAGCTTTGGCATATTATTACACATTTTGTAATATTATTTTTCACATAAATCACTCTAATGATTACCATGTTCCTGGAAAACCTGTAAATTGCCATACATTTTATCACTGCTGCACCATATAGATATAGAAATCAACAAAAAAGGAATGATAAACAGACATTAAATAAAATTGCACCAGTGTGATTATTTTATACACAATTCATGATTTTCAGTTAACCTTTAAAGGGAAAATCTATTCTATACAGCTAACTGCAGAGAAACAGGGATGTCACCCTGACACTGACTACTTCTTGTACTATGTGTAATAACTAATCAATTATATAAAAGCCATGCAATGCATACACACAAGCTTTATTTATTATCACTTTACCATTATACTATCATCAGTGATCATCGACCTAGCAATGACAGCACCCCATTTCTGCAGTTTCTTCAGCTTAATCTTGTGATAATTACTTGTTTCACCACAAATCTATACCGAATAAAACTTGCTCAGGTACAGCTATTAAAACATATGTGCATAACTAAGATAAATTGAAAGGGTATAATGCTTACATCGAAACTTTGCAACCGCTCCCCACCCACACATAGAAAAAACCCTGACTATGGCATTTACTATTTACAGTCCTTTACCAATTCATTTAATTAACATTCTACCTTACAGCTAAACAGTATTACACTGAATGCTTTTAACTGCCACTATTGTATGTAATGTAATACTTAAAAAATATATTCTGTCATAAATATATACATTTGCAATACATTTGTTATTTCTACAATAACTGTGGGAGACCTTGCGATAACACCATTTTGTCCACTACACAGACAGGAAACATGATACATGTCAAAGTTCATCAGGACTCTGCAAAATATTATCAATTTTTAACAAAGGTGGCATCCGCATGTCTTTTAAGACTTGTATCATGGTTCTCGTAATGATTACAATGGAAACCATGATCTACACCTTACCTACAATCTCTATTACTGATACTGCACTTATGAGCAGAACACGTTTCTTGCACAGTCAAACTAACTGTCACAGTAACATTCAATGCATTGTCCCAGATTCCCCCCTTTTCCCTCACAAAAAAAGACAGAGACCATTGTATGTTGTTGTGGTCAGATTGGCAATTAATTTATTATATCTCATAATTCCATTTCCATTTCATCATCATTTATTATTGCCTCTTTTTCACAATGTATTTTATTGCATCCATATATCAATCTCTGATCATCCCTCTTTCTTCCTCTTCTCGCTCCCCCAGGTGAAAATCTGGGTGCCTTCTTCTTTTCTTTTCCTATTAGGTAACGGTGAGAACCGAGACTGCTTTTCCTCCTTCAGCTTCTTCTTCTTTTCATCCTTTTCCTTTTTCTCCTCCCTTTCCCCCTCCTTTTTCCCCTTTCCATCATCCTTGCCATCCACCTTCAGCAGACCAAGCATACAGTCACATTTTTGACTGTCTTACCCTCATGCTTCTAGTTTAGGATGGGTGGGAGGATCTACAACTCAGCAAAGTGGCTGAACCGCCTAGTGCTGGCCATTATGTACTCCTCTTTGCCTCTCCCTTTCCTGCTGCCTGCCTATTGTTCTTGTCCCCAGCCCTCTTCCTTCCCCTCCCACTCTGAGCACACCATCCTCAGGTGAAGGGAGGGGGTGCACCAGGACAACTTGGTCTGCCCCTTGAAGGGCAAACTCATTGTCCCGGATTCTTCCCTTTTCCCTCACAAAAAAAGACAGAGACCATTGTATGTTGTTATGCTCAGACTGGCAATTCATTTATTATATCTCATAATTCCATTTCCATCTCATCATCATTTATTATTGCCTCTTTTTCACAATGTATTTTATTGCTTCCATATATCAATCTCTGATCTTCCCTCTTTCTTCCTCTTCTCGCTCCCCAAGGTGAAAACCTGGGTGCCTTCTTCTCTTTTCCTGTTAGGTAACAGTGAAAACCGAGACCGCTTTTCCTCCTTCAGCTTCTTCTTCTTCTTCTTCTTTTCATCCTATTCTTTTTTCTTTTCCCCTCCCCTCCTCCCCCCCATTTTTCCCATTAGCCAGTATCCAGCTTGCATTGGATGGATGGCTTTCCCCTCAACTTAGGATAGGGGACCTCCTTCTTTTTCCTTCTCTTTTTTTTTATATTGTACTGTCTGCATGTCTCCTCCATGCTTCTATAAAACCCATTGTTTCTGTATTAAATATATCTATGGCAAGATCTGACAGGTGCACTCCATCTGACCTGTAGAAATCCTCTACCCACTCTTCCACCCCCCGCCGTATTACCTGCCCTCTCCCATTTTCTTTATCAGTGTTCCTACCATAATATTCATTTTCCTCCTGGCCCTGTCTAAAGCTTTATGGCTGTGTCCATGTCTCCAGACCCTTCTCTGCATCATATCTGATCAGGCAAGGCATACCCCTGACCACCACTGCTGTATTTTCTCTAAATCCCTCTTTACCTGCATGTATGTGTCCACCCATGGTTTTCCCCCAATGTCTTTGCCCCCTAGATGTAAGATAATTAGATCTGGAACTGGTCACCGCTCTTTCATCTCTCTTAGTGTAGGAAGTAGCTGCGCCCATCTCATCCCTCAGATGCCATGCCAAACCAACCTACATTTTCTCATATCCTGGTATAACTGTTTCCCCCACAGGCTTTCTTTCCTCTCTCTTTTCTGCCCAATAAAAGTAGGAGTGACCACATATCCATACTTCCTTGATCCTCCCTCTTCCTATAGGATTTAAGCAGAATATATTACTTAAAACATGTCCTCAGTTCCCATTCGTAGTCCCCCTTTTCTTGGCCTTCCCCTTCCCCCCTTTGTGGTCCCATGCCTGAAAATAAACACAGATGATATGTTAGTCTCCATACTTCAGTGCCCGAATATACCTCTTGTAACTGGTGGACCACCAACACCCCTTTTCCAACATCTTAGTCACTGTCTCCCCTGTAGCTACCCACTGTGATGCAGCCCCTATTCGAAAAGAGTGAGAGGAATAATTGCCTGGGTCCTCAAACAAGAATCACATGCCTTTCTTGAGCATGGCCATGACCTGAATACTGGTGACTTTTTTGCCATCCCCATGCACAAATAAACTCCCTGTTCTATACCCACGCTCTGCGGCATAAGCCCACAAAGCTTTTACTGGGCACACTGTGTCCTCCTCTTGGGATTTCAGGATCACCGTGCAACCTTTTCTCCCTTGATCTGTCTTTGATTTCTTGATTAGCATGTGTATCTCCTTTGTCCCTCACATTATATCTTCCCACTCCAACCCCACTTCTTCTTTCTTGCCATGTCCGACAGCATTGCTCACTCTCAGGGCTCCTGCAAACATTACTAGGTAAATTGTGTGAAATAACTGCGCTTCGTCTTTTAATCTGCAAATTGCCAATAGTGCCACTTTCAATTTTGCAAGCCACTGTTCCCCTATAGGTTGTCTACTATCCGCAGGTCTTTGTTTCAGCCTTCCCCATCCTTGCATCATTCTCCTAATAAACATTTACTTTGTTGGGTCCCCCCATTTCTTTTTTTTTTCAATTTAAAGCTTATTGGTACATTTTCCACAATAAAAGGCAGTTTAAGTGACAGTGACAATGACACTCCGATACAATGTGAAGGAATAACTGCCTAACCCACCCTACCCTCCTTACTGCAGTAACCTCAACCTAGTACCCATCAATGCCAAGCTCCTTACTTAAAGTCTTACATGACCATATAGTCTGAGATACATTTTGACTTGAACCAGGGAAATTAAAGAGTGAAGGGATCCCAGATTTTAGTATATGCTGCCATTCTATTATGGAGACTTGCAATCACTTTTTCTGTGCGCAGATTGGACAAAATTTCTTTTACCTATTCCTGGACAGATGGGGAGGACCTATCTTTCCAGTGATGAAGAATAAGCTTCTTAGCTGATAAGGCAATCATAGAGATGTGGAACTTTCATACCTTAACTCTAATAGATGATAAGTCCCCTAACAGGCAGATCTCGGGAGTGAAGTATTCATGAAGGCCCAGCAGTGGGTCAAGGAAAGTTTTAATTGAATCCCATAAGGGGGAGATTTTAGGGCAGGACCAAAACATGAGGGAAAAGTGTACCCTCTTCCTGCAAACACTTATTGTGCATATTGGAATTCAGATAACCCCACTTCTGTAATTTAACCAGGGTGAAGTACAAGTTATGTAAGATATGATATTGCATGAGACGCAGTCTGTCTTGAGAAATGAATTTATGACATGATCTCCACAGAGAGTGCCAATCCAAATAATGTTGAGGGAAAAAATTATTCCAGAATCTTGAAGACCCAAATGGACCCCATACATTTTGTAAACAAAACCTGATATAATTTAGAGATTACTCCTGAAGATCCAGAGTGGGGAAACCTCAGGTATCAGAAAAGAGATAGTCTGGGAGGGAGGAGTATTACCAAAGGTAATTACAAGTAAATGTTTTAATTGTATAACTTTGAAATGGGAAGAAACTGGAATGAGAAATTTCTTAATAATATCTTCCACTAATAACCAATGCCCCTCTCCATCCGTAAGAGAAAAAAGGTTCCCCTCTCCCAATTGGGGCAACCATTGACAGGAAATCTGGTTCTGATTAATAGTGAATGATGGGGAATCCCAAATAGTCTGGGCCAGGTCCTGATGAGGGGAATATTGTAAAAATGAACACATTTGAGAATAAATCTTTAAAGAGGTCATTATTATGGGACACTCTTCGGTCATGCATACCTGGGGAAACTTAAGGAAAAAAATGTAAGAAGGTCCAAGTGCTTGGACTTAATTGCATCCAATTCTATTTTAAGCCAAACTGGTTGCTCTTTTTCTGGGCCAGGCAATACCTGCAGCCCGTCCTGGGTTATCCTGTATGAGGCTGGGCCCTCTGGTGGCAAAACCCTGATGCCATTCAAAACAGCGCTCCTTACTTAACTCTACACCACCTGGCCCTGGAAGTCCCGAGTCAACTCCCCCCAGCTCCTGCCTGCCACTATGGGGGGAGTTCAAAAGCCAAGACATTCCCCTGCACGTCCTTCGCACCCTTTATATTTGAGACCCTTGGGCTGCTTCAATCCATCCCATACCCTGTCTGCTTCCTCCCTGCATCTCCCGAGACTTTGTTTGACAGCCAAAATCTCTCCCCCCATTACAGCCCTGTTAGTGACTCCGACTTTCAATTCCACCTCACCTGGGGAAGTAAAGGACAAAACCTCTGAGCGGTTCTCTCTCAATGCTCTCACTTTAAATCCTTCCCAGGCACTATGCAATCTGCTGAACCAACTCCCGACTGTCCCATCTGCCTCATTGGCTGGGACCCCTCCACTCTGACCCTTGTATGCCCCATCCAGTGAGGAACTGACATGTTGCCTTCCCACTGTCCTGCACCCTAGGCCCAAGATCCCACAGTTGCTGTGCTCAGCGCTCGGTCTGTGACCCACTTGGCTCCTGTGATCCCTAATGCACCTACAGGGCTGCTTCCCCCTCGCCACTTGTCCACTTACATGCCAGAGCTGCTCCACCACTACCTTCATTTGTCTCCCTGCATCTGCACCATCTTATTCCCTGTGATGCTACCAAGGATGCTTCCACACAGTCAATCTCGAAGTACCTACTTCCTAATCCAGGGCTTATGTTAACCCCCCCCCACCTTTATTTAATGCCATCATGACCAAGGCCCCAAAAATGAATAATAGCATAAAACCATGTTCAAGGTAAAATCCATCCATAAATCCCCACCATCCTGACTGTTCTCTAAGAAAATAATGGCATGCTTGACTGGCTCTATCATGTTTAATATACATATACAATGAATTCACATCTATTGTGAGACAGATGATCTCCTTGTGCCCACACCTCCAATTTCTTAATAACATCAGCCGTATCTTGCTGACAGATTCTAGCTAGAAACACTGTGCTGGAGAAGGAAATCAAACTGCCCCAATCTCTCTGTTACATCACCTACCCTTGAAACAATTGATCTCCTTGTGGAGTTTATTAACTCTTTCTGGCCTTCTATAAGTCCATAACATCCCGCTATTCAGAATAGCCAGGTCAAATGAATTACCTTCCCTTTCATGCTCTCGCCTTCCCTACTCCTCCACCCCCCACAGTTTGAGAATTTTTTTTTGGGGGGGTTACTAGCAAGCCTCCTGAAGCTACTAGCCTCCTTTAGTCATTCCACCACAATGTTCTGGTATTCCTCCAGATCTCCCAGTACAATATTATCCCCTTATCTGCCTGCTTTATTACCACATCCTTTAGAGCTTGCCGCTTTAACGGGGCATCACATTCATGCTTCAGCCAATCTGGATTCCCCCCCACGTCATTTTGGACCTTTTGTCCCAAAATCAAAATAAGTAAAAAACATGCCTGCTGTATGATGCCTGCCTGGCTTTCCCCATGCTGTCCCGCCGTTGGGACATGCTGGCTGCCAGATGGTGCCTACCCAACCCAAATCCCTTCCCAACACATGCATGGGGCCGGTGCCATTGGAATGCCCCCTCCACATGGACATACTCCGTCCCCCCCTGCTGCTTTCTCAATAAGCACTCCCTGCTGACCTCTACCAAGTGGATGGGTGACTGATCTGCCGGGGCAAACCTGCCCGATGTCTCATCCCACCAGAGTGGGAGGTACCTCCGTTTGGGTCCTGCTACCTCTGGTAGGCCCCATACCCTGTACCTGATCATTGTTCCAAGGCCCACTTCCAGGCCCTTCAGCTTGTCTGTGATACCTTCCCCTTTATCATGCTATATCCCCAACTCCAGCACAATGAAAAGGCAGTCACTTATGCAGCAAGGTTTGCTGCAGAGTAATGCCGCTGGATAACCTACTGCAGCTCCCATGCCCTTTCTGCCTCCCCCCGAAGAAAAAACCCTGCCTACCTCCCAGGTTGGTGGCCCATGGTTGAGGTCCCCCGAGGACACACATAGGCACTGGGAGGTACCTGAGGCTCATCGAGTCTACTCCAGCTAAACTTCCTCTCTCTCTTTTATTTATGTATTTATTTATTTTTTTTAGCCAATTGTTGCTTTGTCCCCCACCTCCCTTCCTACTCATGTCAGCCCTGCACAGTGATCCATGCAGCCCAAGGCACCGCTGGACCTCCAGAACATAGCCTGACCCACAGCCCACATGGCACATACTGCTCATGGTCACCCCAGCGGCCGTGGTACCAAAAATGGCACTGGTCCCACAAAGACTGCTCGCTGAGATCCTTCCAGCTAACCCCGCACCCCGCCAATATGTCCTCCCATAGAGGGCACTTCTCAATCATGCAGTGCCTACCTCACGGGATCATCCCAGCTCCTGTACAGCCATGGAAAAGGCTGGCGCCGACTACAAAAAAGACCAACTCACTGAGGTGCTTACCCCGCACCCCACCAATGTGTCCTCCCATAGAGGGCACTTCTCAAGCCATGTGTTGTCCACCTCCCGGGATCATCTCGGCTCCTGCATGGCCGCAGAAAAAACTGGCACCGACTACAACTAAGACCCACTCCGCTGAGGTGCTTACCACACCAACCACATCAACAGCCAAACATGCCCTGTCATAAGGGACTACTCTATAGCCAGATGCCTCTGCTCACTAACTAATTACTGACCTCCAACATTAATTTTATCTCAACCTGTGGCTACCCCTAAAGTCAACAACCAAGGGCAATCACAAACCAAACCTAACTTATGAACGAAAGACCCACATGCAAGAACATCCTCCTTAATGTAGGCTGCCTAGTCAATCTGCTTGCCTTTCTCAACCAAAACATTATTATCCTGCATTTAGTTCTCTAACAACCCAGGTAGTCCCCACATGGTCCACGGCCTAGGGTCCCTGGGTTGTGCCTTACCTATTCCATTGTCAATGAAGTGCTGAGAATCTTTTCCCCACAAAAGAGGAAGTTTAGGGGGTTGCAAGCCTTTAAGTATCCCCTTTGGCCCCTCCATAGCCCCCCCAGCCCCTCCCGGGCAATCGAAATCTCTCCCATACCCTGGTCATTTGACCTCTACTGATGTCACCTGTCTCCTCCCCTTTCCTAACCTCTCCTCCCCCCCTTTACTTCTTTCTGGCAATGACCTTTAGACAAAAAGGTCTGCCTTTTAATGGCAAGCCCCATTATACTTTTTTCCAGGTGTCCAGTCTCAGATAGTTCTGACCGAGTCTGGAGGAGATGTTAACCAGCTTGAAGAATCTCTGAAGTTGTACTGCAAATCCTCTGGTTTCACATTTATTAGCTACTTTATGGTTTGGATCCAGCAGGCTCCTTGGAAGGGGCTGGAATGGGTAGCAGAGATTGCCTCTTCCTCATCCTGTTTGCATTATTCAGACCGAGTGGAAGGCCGAGTCACTATTTTCTGGGATGATTCCAGCTGCATGTAATATCTACATGTGGACAGATTGCAGGCCAATGACACTGTCATCTATTACTGTGCCAGAGATGCACAATGATTAGAAGCAGTTTGATGCTCATACACAAACCTTCAATGCAATTAGAAGCCAGAATTTAATCAGTATATATACCTGACATCGCTTGCTAATCTTTACTTGGTTATCTCTCTTATCACAAGTGACAATGACTGCACACTTCAAATGTTTTCCATAAAATGAGGATTTGCAGAACTACAATTTGGAAGCAATTTTTTTTTATTCCAGTAACAACCTCCTAACACACACACACACACACACACACACTTGCTAGAGTCTTACATTTCTTGCAGGGTGCTGAGACATCTTCATATTATGGTACTGTACCAAGCATTTACATTTTCGGAATGATTGCACAACACTTGTGTATATACCAAATACAATACAGTGAAGAAAAATAGTGGACCAGCACCAACTGTAAGTCCAGTAAAACATACATAGCACCACTTATAAAAAAGTAATTGACTCCAAGCTATTGTCTGTGCAAAATCAGCTTTATTACTGCAGAATACTGCTGAGGTTCTGTTGAAGGTCACCTAAAATGAAGCTCTTAAGGTGATGACAGTTTAAAGGCATTTTCCAAGCCTGAATGTTTCAACCATTTCACTGTGATTGGACTTTATGGACTCTTATTTCATCTGACCTTGGATGTGCCCTATGTGTCTATGAGAGTGCTGCAGTTTATGTGAATTTCAGCAGCACCTTAGCAGTTCTTTTGAAGTAATAAAATGGATTTTACAGTGACAATAACTTAGAGTCTACAATGTTTTGATAAGTGGAGCTATGTAAGTTTTACTAGCCTTGCAGTACATGCTGGTCCCCTGTTTTTCTTCACTGTATTTTATTTTTGACTTGGACATTACTTATCCCAAGCTTAGATCTGTCTCTCTCTCTCTCTCTCACTTCTTTGTTTTACTTTCGGTCGCGGCAGGGAAGTAGATGTAAACCAGAAGTGATGGGCAGCAGTAAAGTAATGTGCTCATGAATGGGAGTGGTGGCGGAGAAACAAAGAAACAGCACTGACCTGTGCTTCAGCTCTACTGGTGGAGGGCACAGTCTAGGTACAGTATTTGGTCATGTGCTTCCAGAACCTCTTCTGTCTCCTACATTATAGCAATGCATCAGCAAGACTTCACTCACACAGCCATATAAATGATGTCAGGAAAGCTAAATCAGTTATAAGGGTAGTCAACAAAATTCCTTTGGTAAAAGTCCTTGGCAGGCTTAAAATTCTCTGAATAAGTTGCAAGGGAAAAATTAATTTAGGAATATCTCCAATCTCAAATCAGGTGATGGAGGTTTGTAATGAAGTCCAGGAAACAGCTGAAACCTCTGACATATTTGTCTGCAGTTCATCTCATTATGCTCCTTCCGCAGCCCTCAGTAAGCAAATTATTAAGTATCAAGTCATGTCCCTGAAGGATGATAATAATAATAATGATAATGATAATAATAATAATAATAACCGTTATTTGTTAACCATAATTCAAAATGCCAAAGCTCTTCACAGAAATATAAAACTTAAAAATGTTTAAACTAGTTACAATTAAAATACTGATGCATCATATCAACTTATCAATCTCAAGCAGAAGCAAAAGCAAGATTATATAAATGGGTTTTCAGTGCCGTTTTGAAGCTCTCCACAATCTGGCACTCTTGAACCCAATGAGGTAGAGAATTCCACAGGGTGGGCACTGCAAATGTAAAAGAATGGCCTCCAAATGTCTTCAATTGAACCCTGAGAACCTCTAGTATTCCCTCATTGGCAGAGCAGAGTGTACAGAGGGGGCAATGGGGGTTAAGAAGCTCTGCAGGAAGCTTGGACGCTGTCTGTGTAGGGCTTTATAGGTCAGCAAGCTGACCTTAAATGTTATCCACCATTACACTGGTAGTCAGTGTAGCTCATACAGCACAGGAGTAATGTGGATAGATTGATAACCAACCAAGAGTTTATTTTAAAAATTCTATCTGTACAGGAAGTAGCAAAATATATAAAGACAATGAATTAGAGTCCCAAGGTAGGAAATGATGGCATAGATGTCATTCTGGTGATACTGGTTGCTGTCATTGTGTACAATCTCTCTCTGTCTCTCTCAAAGCTGCTTTTCCTCAGTGCAAACTTTACAATCCCCCCCCAACCGAATCTGGAGACAGGCTAATATTTCCTCTATTTTCAAATCTAGTATTCCATCTTATGTAAAGAATCATCAATCAATTACTCTACTGTGTCCCCTGGCAATGGTCCTGAAAGGGGTTATTTAAGCAATAAGGCATGACCAGGGGTTATGTTAATGGTATGTTAATCACCCTTTAGGGGTGTAATATTGCACGAGGCATAGCCAAGTGCCACATACCCCAGAGGGTGATTAACTGACCATTAACAATGCCCCTGGGAGTGCCTTATTGCTATTATAATAATTTTTTTTAGACAGTGTTAAACTTTGATCAGCATATGATTACATGTATGTAAATAAAAGACTAACATAAGGCTGATAGAATGCTTCTAGCCTATCAGAATGCTCTATTTCTCAGACCCTTATTATAATTTTGGTTAATTGTGTCATTTTCTTAATAAAGGGAACATTCTTAAAGAACCCCAGCATGAGTTCAAACCCAAACATAGTACTGGTACAGTCTTAGTGAGGTTGAGGACAGAGGTGGAGGGGGCAGAGCAGAAAGCTGGCCACGCTGCTGGTCCGCTCCACACCATGCTAAATGAGCATCTTCATGCTTTAGATTTGAATTCCTTTTAACTTAGTATTGCAGCTTCTTGAATGAAACTAATGTTGTTTAGTGCAGGAAGTGCAATAATGAGTTCAGAAGCAGTGTACCACTAGTGGCTAGAGTCATTCTAAAGACCCACTGTTAGCATTTTAATTGGAGCTATGAGGCATAGACAGTGGGTGGTGTGTGGAAAATGTACTCGATTTATGATATGGATGATGGCTGATATTAATAACGAGGATCCTGGATGCACTAATTGTGCTGGATGCACCCTTTTCCCCTCCAAAAGGTATGCCATTGTTTTCTGGGGAGGGGAGGTTTGAGCAAACAAACCATGTTGTGCCTAGAATTACTATACTTAGAGGAGCATTTTTCTTTCTTTTTTCTCTACAGGTGTAACAGTAATCAGCAGCTAAATTTTGTAGGAGTGGAGGAGACAGAATGTGACCGGAGGTGCA
Organism: Neoceratodus forsteri; assembly: GCA_016271365.2. Taxonomy (NCBI): domain Eukaryota; kingdom Metazoa; phylum Chordata; order Ceratodontiformes; family Ceratodontidae; genus Neoceratodus; species Neoceratodus forsteri. The sequence goes on from CM057459.1 coordinate 1,358,671,183, forward strand.
CAGGAGCCAGGAAAAAAAGTGTTGCAGCACGTTTTGAAGATTTTTAGGTAAGAGACTGATGAAACTTGGAGCAGAAGACTGGCAAACTTTTATTAACCAATGGACATGCTCACCAAGAGAAAGTGGTTTGTTTTTTTCTTTAATTCTGATTTAGAAGGACTCACAAAGACGCCTATAAGGAAAGTATAATCCCTACAAACTATTTTACTCATGGGATTGGAAAATTAAGGAGAACAGATGGCTGAATCTGTGAGTCTGGTGAGTTGTTCAGGGATAGTGTCTTCAAAACCCCTTGAGAAATGTGTCTTGCTCCCCAGTCCTTGATCCTAAAAGACTCCAAATGAGGGAAAAAATCAAGATATAAGTGCCTTGTGTTGTATTACTTTGCTATGGCTTCAGATTTAGACTTCAGTTTTCTACTAAAGCTGTAGGAGGTGATTGTGCTATGAGAGGTTCCTTTTGAGGTATTGCTCTAATTTCTATATTTTCATTTTATTTTTACTTATTTATCAAAGGTATAACATGAATGAAGCACATGCTGCTACTGAACAGAAATGGAGGCTCTGAGTTCAAAAGCTAGTGTTCATGCCATCTTACACTGTTTCTATCTAAACATTCTTGAAACTAAATAAATAAGGCATGGTAATAGACACGATAATGGTATCTAAACAGCGCAGACTTTTAAACTCAGTAATAAGTGCCAAACAACTAGATGGACCCCTGTGCTCAAATGGAACCTGTTACAAATCAAATAATTAATGCCATTCAGAAGATGAACTCTTGTGTTAAGTGAAGCCTCATGGTTTGGCTTGATCTGAGATTTGTTTCAGTGATTCCTGTGGAAATTGTGAATGCTATGGTAGAGCTGAACCTCATGCTTGACTTTTGCATACCTGTGGGGCCTTTAGGGCTAAAAACTATTTATCTAAGCTTATGTGGCTCTTTTGAGCTACAAATGTTTAAAATAATTTTACTTTGCAATTAACTTGAAGTCTGGGCTGCATACAGGTTACTCATTAATTGATCATTGCAGAGTGCTGAAAAGTGATGCTCTCTGTGAACTTGTCACAGCTCTGATCAGTAATGTCAAGCTGATGAGCTGAAAACATAAATTCTAAAGAAAGAATTTTGAACTAACAAGCTGGACCATAACGGGGTTTCGAATTGGGAAATTAAAACTTAATTCCTTGAAGTCCCTGGGCCAATACTTGATTTTGAAACAAGACTGATGTTTGATTGTGCATCTTGGGTCTACTTATGACCCATGCTGTGACTCTTATGGTGTGCAATACATGCCTGTACAGAGACATTAAATTACTTTACATTATGCTTTTTATTTTTCTTATGTATTTTATAGTTTGCAGTGTTAACTAAAATGATGCCCATTTAATGGATAAGGTATACATGCTTTAACCTTAGCATAAAACTGCATGATACATTTAGTATTAATCTTCTGTTTCTTATTGGAGCTATTATTTCTAAAGGGATCTTCTATACAGTGCATTTCTGTTTATACAGTATTTTGATTATTTAGTATTCCTTGATATGGGAGATAAGGAAAAATTAATGACACGTAAAATATTTGTTATGGTGAAGTAATATCCATAGTTATTATGAGGGAATTCCTGCTGACTCTCTGGAATGACTTTATCTTATGTCATTGAACCAGAAGATTATATTTTATGGATACTTAATCTAAGGAAGTGAGGGTTGTATTTTACTATAGCCTGAAAATGCATTTGGATAACTTTCTGTGTTATTTGTTTTGCTGTCTAACATATGATTTTCCTTTAAAAAATTTACTTAGTATATTTGTATGACATGCTTTATTCTTTTAGTATATTGTAAATGCAACTTGCTGAACAATAAAACCAAACTTGGACTAGAGAGATTGACACAAGATGTGCAGAATATATTAGATGCACGGAAAATGGTTGCAGTAGTTTTTGTGGACCTCTCCAATGCCTTTCATTTAGTATATCACAGTTTATTACTGAAGTCTGTTCAATGACCTGTGGTTTTGACAGATGAATGTGAATAGTTCAAACATTTCCTCACCTTTTCATGCTTTTAAACTCCATTCCCCAAGACTGTTCTCCTATAAACATGATTCTATTTGCTGATTATGCCGTTTTTTGTTATTACGGGAAGGATTTAATGGATTTGAAAACTGAGTTATAAATAGTCTTGGGCAACCTTGAGTCTTGACTCTTGACCATCATTTAACTTTGAATACTAAGAAAATGAAATATATGGTCCTCAGAAATAAAAAGAACAAAACTGACCAGTCTGAGAATTTTTTTTTTCACAAATACCATGAATGGAAGTTAATTGGAGCTGGTGAAGAAATGTTCACACTTAGGTGTAGTCTTGGATTTTCTTTGTTGTATGAACCATATGCTAACCAGTTGACTAAAACTATTTATACACATCTCGATCATCTTTGTAGAGTGAATGCATTCCTATCTTCCATAAACTCATAAGCCTTCAGCACAGAGCTTTCTGTCATTGGTAATAGATTATCATTTCCTTTGTCATGGTGCAGCCTCTAGGCAACACTGGTAAAGTGGATGCTCTCTTAAATAAAGTACTGTATTTTGTAACACAACTTTCTAGAAGTATCCATCACAGTTAACAACTAAATATTGGGCTGTGATTATCTGTGGGTGGTGGTATAGCCATCAAATGTCTTGTCTTCTATTTAAAGCATATTCCAACTGTTTTCCCATGAAAGTCAGCGATCTGTTTTCCCTTAGCTTGGCATACTGTAGTCACACATTTATGCGTTAATACATCCCCCAGAGCCACTCATTGCTGAAAATGAGTGGTTTCACATGCCTTCAGCTGAGTAAGAATGGCAAAGTGAAGCTGAGCTGTTCTGGCTCAAACAGAAGGCAAATGGTGACAAGACTTTCTATAATTACATTAGTGAAAGGAGAATGTCCAGAGGAGGTATTGCTAAGATCAAAGTGGATAAGAGGGCATGTGAGGAAGAGGACCAAGCAAAAGTATCTATCTTGTGATGAATACAAATGCTCACAGTCTGTGCAACAAGCTTCCTGAACTAGTGGCCTTGATGGAAGAGGGATGTCTGGATATTGTGGCAGTCACTGCAATATGGTACACAGAGAACCATGAGTGGGAAGTCAACATACCAGGATAGATAGTCTACAGGAGGGACAGGGTGGGTAAAAGAGGAGGATGAGGAGTAGCTCTATATATAAGGGAAAGGATTAAAGCAACAGAACTAAAGAGTAAACTGGAAGTTGATGAGTCACTATGGGTCACCCTGGAGATAGGAAATGGCACCACAATTCACATGGGGGTTGTGTACAGACCCCCACCTCAGGGGGAAGAAATGGACAAGGAAATGATAGAAGGCATCCTTAAAATAGCAGAAAAATGGGAGATATTGTTAAAGGGGGACCTGAATATGCCAGATGTTAACTGGAGTACTTTTGCTGCAGGCACGTCCAAGAGCAGGGTCATTCTTGATGCCCTACAGGGGCATGCCTCAGACAGCTAGTGTTGGAACCCACTCGGGAGGGAGCAATCTTAGATCTGGTACTTTCAAATGGGGAAGGAGAAAGGATCTCAGATTTAAAAGTGGATAGCCATCTGGGAACAAGTGACCACCAAACAGTGTGGTTCACAACAAACACATCCATAGAGTCAAGCCATACAAAAACAAGAGTATTGGACTTTAGGAAGGCTGACTTTGGGAAAATGAGAGAGTGCCTTAGAAAAGCACTAGCAAATGGGCAGAAAGGTGGGGTGGAGGAACAATGGGAAATAATCAAAACAGCCATGGCAGAGGCATCAAGCCTTTGTGTCAAGCAAATCAATAAAACAAAATGAAGGAAAAAACCACTATGGTTCTCAAAAGAGGTGGCTGGGATGATTAAGGAGAAGAGGATAGCATTCAGGAAATATAAGGAAACAGAGAAGGAGCAGGACAGAGAACGTTATCAGTTAAAGCAGAAGGAGGCAGGGATGGCAGTCAGAATAGCAAAGGCACAAACTGAGGATAAGATAGCCAACTCTGTTAAGAAGGCAGGTAAAACCTTTTATGGGTACATTAGGGAGCGAAGAAAGACCAAGGGAGGGATACAGAGACTTAATAAAGGGGAGGAAGTGTGGGCAGAGGGTGACGGTGAAAAAGCAGGGATACTGAATGAATATTTCAGCTCAGTATTCACAACAGATGAGGAAGGGAAGGTGCCTAAACCAAGCTAGGGAGAAACTCTGAATGGGGGTTGATACAAAGATACATAGACAGTGTCAGCAAATAAGGGCCTATGGCCCACCCAGTCTGCCCATTTGAGCTTGTAAGTTCAGTTTGTTTTCCTAGAAGTCTGTTGCCCCTTACCCCTGACCTCCAGAATTCCTTTATGTCTATCCCATGCATTCTTAAATCCTGTGATTGTTTCAGCCCCCACCACTTCCTCTGGCTGGGTGTTCCACTTGTCCACCACCGGTTCTGTAAAGAAATTCTTTCTCATGTTTCCTCTGAATCGTCTTCCCTCCAACTTCATCCCATGCCCTCTAGTCCTGGAACTTCTTTTTCGCTTAAAAATAGTGTTTTCCTGCACCCTGTTCCTCCCTGCAAGATACTTGTATGTCTCCATCATATCCTCTCTCTCCTCTCCTCCAGGGAGTACATATTCAGTTCCTTCAACCTGTCTTCATAGGACTTGTGATGCAATCCATGCACCATCTTTGTTGCCCTCCTCTGAACCTTCTCTACCCTGTCTATGTCCTTACGTAGGTATGGTCTCCAGAACTGTACATTGTACTCCAGGTGGGGCCTCACTAGTGTCTTGTATAGTGGAATTATGACCTCCCTTTTCCTGCTGGTGATGCCCCTGCCTATACATCCCAGCATCCTATTTGCTTTACCTGCTGCCTTGTCACACTGTTTCCCTACCTTTGAGGTCATCAGAGATGACAACCCCAAGATCCCTTTTCTGCTTGGTGCATGCTATTTCCTCACCCCCCAACTGATATATTGTGCCAGGGTTTTTGTGCCCCATATGCATTATCTTGCACTTCTTTGCATTGAATTTCAACTACCAAACTCCTGACCATTCTTCAAGTTTCTGCAGGTCGCTTCTCATTCTGTCTAGACCCTCTGGTGTGTCTACTCTGTTACATAGCTTTGATACCAGTCTGTTCACAGAAGAAAGGGTTTTGAAAGAACTCTTGAAACTGAGGGTGGACAAAGCAATGGGGCCTGATGGGATTCACCCAAGAATATTAAAAGAACTAAGGGTAGAACTAGTAACACCACTGACTACTCTCTTTAACAAATCATTGGAGGATAGAGTGGTACCTGAGGACTGGAGGAGGGCAAATGTGGTTCCACTTCACAAAAGTGGGAGCAGGGCAGAGGCAGGAAATTACTGACCAGTCAGTTTGACTTCAGTGGTAGGGAAAATTATGGAATCACTGCTGAAGGAAAGAATTGTTGAGTACCTACAGTAGAGGCCAGTGGGGCACAGGACCCAAGGCAGCATGGTTTCACAGCAGGAAGGTCATGTCAGATGAGCCTAATAGATTTCTTTGACTGGGTGACCAAAGTAGCAGACTAGAGAGGGGCTATGGACATAGCCTATTTAGATTTTAGCAAGGCATTCAACAATTCTCACACAAAAGATTAATATACAATTCAGAAGTGATTCCATCTTTTTCCCTACCACTGAAGTCAAACTAACAGGTCTGTAGTTTCCTGCCTCTGCCTTACTTCCACTTTTGTGAAGGGGAATCACATTCGCCCTCCTCCAGTCCTCAGGTACCACACAATCCTCCCATGATTTGTTAAAAAGGGTAGTCAGTGGTGTCACTAGTTCTCCCCTTAGTTATTTTAGAATTCTGGGGTGAATCCCATCAGACCACATTGCTTTGGTCACGCTTAGTTTTAGAAGTTCTTTGAGGACCCTTTCTTCTGTGAATGGACTGGAATCAACCCCCCTATCCAGAGTGCTTCTGTTGTTTGGTTTAGGTACCTCCCTCTCTTCTTTTGTGTATACTGAGCAGAAGTAATCATTCAGCATCCCTGCCTTTTCACTGTCACCCTCTGCCCACCCCTCCCCTTTATTAAGCCTCACTATCACTTCCTTGGTTTTCTCTTGTTCCCTAATGTACCTACAAAAGGTTTTATCCCCCTTCTTAACTGAGTTGGCTATCTTTTTCTCAGTTTAGGCCTTTGCTATTCTGACCACATTCCCCGGTACCTGCAGCTTTAATTGATACAGTTCTCTGTCTTGCTCCTTCTGTGTTTCCTTTTACTTCCTGAATGCTATCTTTTTCTCTCTACCCTTCCTGGCCATCTCTTTTGAGAACCATAGTGTTTTTTCCTTTGTTTAGTTTTATTTACTCAACTGTACATGTCCTTTGTTCCTGGTCAGGATATGTTCCTCTCAGTATTTAACAACTGTCTAGCCAAGATCCAAGACTGGATGAGTGCGAGCTGGCTAAGGTCGAACCCTGCTAAAACTGAGGTGCCGGTCATAGACCCAAATCATTGAGAGGTGGTTTGTCACTGGGATTACCCTCTGGCTATGGCTTGAGGGTGTTCAGCTGAATGCTCCAGACCCGGTGTGGAACCTGGGTGTTATTTTTGATGATGGCCTAACCCTGAAATTCCAGGTGGTCGCAGTAGTCAAAACGTTTTTTACCATCAGATGAATATCATCCAGGTGAAACATCTGGTTCCTCCTGAGGATCTTCCAACTTTGGTTCACACCTTCATTACCTCCCACATTGACTACAGCAATGTCCTGTACCTAGGGCTACCAGGGGTTGATATCCGCCACCTGCAGCTGGTGCAGAATGCGGCTGCCAGGCTATTGACTGGTACTTCTAGGACCAGTCATGTAATGCCTGTGCTCCGTGGACTGCACTGGCTGCCAGTTCAGTGGCGAATCACCTTCTAGTTCAGTTTGCTGACCTATAAAGCACTACATGATCAGGGTCCTAGTTACTTGCAAGATATCTCCTCTACCCTTACTGTCCCCTCCACCCTCTCCAATCCATGATCGAGGGATTGCTAGAGATTTTCAGGGTGCATTTAAAGACATATGGTGCCTGACCTTTTTGTTTTGTGGCCCCAACCCTGTAGAAATCTCTACCTCATCGAGTGTGAGACTACTTGACCGACCAGTTTTAAAACTGCATTGAAGGCACATTTATTTAGTCTGGCCTTCTTTAGTCCTTAAACCACCAATGCAGTTTATATAGTTTAAATTGTTGGATTTTTTAATCATGGTGCTGTTGTGTTTTATGATGTTTTTATGTTGCTTATTTTATGTACAAGCACCAAGGCTGCAGAAAGGCACATTTTATAAATACATTTTGATTGATTGATTGATATTTATTTGTTTCACACAAAGGCTTGTTGTCGGTGTTATGGCAGTTTTGATTTTTCTCCATTGTTCGTCCACCATTCCTTCTTGCCCATTTTCTAGTTCTTTTCAAAGGTACTGTCCCATTTTGCCAAAGTCAGCCCTCCTGAAGTCCAATACCTTTGCTTTTGTATGGCTTGACTCTATGGCTGTGTTTATCATGAACCATACTGTTAGGTTGTCACTTGTTTCCAGATGGTTACCAACTTCTAAATCAGAGATCCTCTGTCAATCCCCATTTGAGAGTACCAGGTCTAAGACTGCTACCTCCTGAGTAGGTTCCATCACTAGCTATCTGAAGCATGCCCCCTGTAGGGCATTGAGAATGACCCTGTGCTTGGATGTGGCTGCAGCAAAGGTACTCCAGTTAACATCCGACATAGTCAGGTCCCCCATCAACAATATTCCCCCTTCTCTGCCATTCTAAGGCTGTCTTCTATTATTTCCTTGTTCCTTTCCTCCCCATAAGACAGGGGTCTGTATACAACCCCCAGGCAGAGTGTGGTGCCATTTCATGTCTCCAGGGTGACCCACAGTGCATCCTCTCCTCCTATTTTACCCTTTAGATCCATTTCCTTGATCCCTTCCCTTATGTAGAGAGTTATTCCTCCTCCTCTTTTACCCTCGCTGTCCCCCTGTAGATTGTGTACAATGGTGTTGTATGTTGACATCCCAGTCATGGTTGTCTGTGTACCATGTTTCTGTGACTGCTAAAATATCCTGGATCCCTCTTCCATTAAGTACATAATATTAAAGAAGCAAAGTGCTTGGAACCTTGACGTTAAATAAAGAAGTTTCCCCTAATTCTTCATGGTTCATTGAGAGTGAAGTTATGAATGCTATTTTGGCTACTAAAAGTAATAAAGCTCTGGACCTGATAGTATTTGGTAGAGTTTTATAAATTGTATCTAGAGAGGTAGGGTGTTGTCTTGGCTTATTTCTCCAGCAATTGTATTCAAAAAAATTATGTCCCTATACTTTGGAAAGGCAATTTTATTATACCCCTGAGTGAAAAGGGGGTTAAAGCAAACCCAGGTATGCATAGGCCAATAATAGGGGGGTTGATTGTTGTATATTCTGTTAGGTAACTTTATCTACTCACTGACAATTAATGCACTGATAAATTATATAGAGCCACCTTGTTTTCAGTTCTCCATGAATGTGGGTATACTTTGTTCTATGTGTAGGCCAATAAGTCTGCTGGATATCCTGGCTACATAGTGTGCCAGAGTTCTCTTGAAATGACTTCAAAACTGTATTGTAAGCACTGCAATCCTCTTTGAACTTTAAGCTGGTTTTAGAGTTGGGTGCAGCACATCGGGTTACTTTCATTTTTACACATTTTATTGAAAAGAATGCTAAACCAAGAGGAAACAATTTTTGTAATATTCATTGATTTCAGCTTTTCTTTTGATACGTTGGTAAGGGGTAAACATTAGGAGAAAATGTTTACCTGTGGTATAGCTCCAGATCTGATAACATTAGTAAGAAATGTGTGTGCTGAGACTTGAGCAAAATGTAAGTATAATAAAAGTGTTAACAGAAAAAATGGAATCTAGTTATTAAGGCGAGGGTGTATCTTGGCTCCCATTCTCTTCAATGTTTAATTGAATAACATGTTGGAACAGTTAAGAGATGAACAATTTCACGCTTCAAAGATTTTGGACACATTGATACCAGTATTGGCCTATGAAGACAATGTTTGTTCTTTTTTCCCATTTAAAAGGAAACTTACAAAAAAATGGACAGACCTATAAAATTATGTGAACAGAATTTATTGTTAATCTGCTGAAATCTATAGCTTTAGATATCAGAACCAAGAAACCTGATATGAAATTATATATTAGTTGCTCTCCATGGAGACTGTAAAGTCACATTGTTACTTAGTTATGCAAGTCACTAATAGTTTTTCACTTAATTTGTATATAAATGTGTAAGGCCGCCCCCCATTTGGGGTGTATCCTGATGTTGAAAATGGGAAGGGGCTGCAGCAGCAGACATACATACATACAGTCCCCAGAAAAATTCATTTCTTATCAGTTTGATAACTTCATTTTTCAGCAAGTTCTTCCATGCCAGAGGGTGCCATAGTGGGTGCTGAGCTGCAGGCTTAAAGGGGTTAGGAACAGCAACAAGTAGCAAATGGAATGTCAATACAAAGAAATTTGCACAAAGTGCTGGTCAGTCTCAACATATTCACACAGCTGATTGGGCATGGCAGCCAAAAATGGAGTTAAATTAGTTAATCTGGTGGTTCTTCATGGTTGTGAAGACCTTCCAATCGTTTCTTCATCCCTGGTCCAGTGCACTACAAAATGGGTTTAGTGGCAGCAGAAATTAGGCCAGGACCTCATATTTTCAGCAGCATTAATCTCCTTTCTGTAGCTCACTATTACAGGATCTAGCTCCATTCAACCTATGTGTACTTGAGAGGGCAGGCAGAGGGAACTCTTACACATAGAGGCTCCAACCTAACTTTCCTTCCTTTGCTGGGTTACTGTGGGTGACTCACCCCTACAGCCATCTAGGCAAACATCCCCACTGACCAGCTCCTGTAGACTAACCATATCTTTTGTCTCCAGCTCCTTACTTCTAGACATCAAAATTCTTCCTCAGGGCACTGACTGCAGTGCAAGACTGAGGGGAAGGGTAAGTTAGCCATCCCCACCAGATTCCTTGGTTCTGAGCATGGCTTACACTGCCAGATGGCTCTCTCTTTCACCACACCACGAGATGACTCTGGGGCTTTGTGTTCATGTCCTGCCCTCTTGCAGAGTGCACTAGCCACTATAGCCACTGTCACTATACTACTGCTGCACTCCCAAGCCCAGGTCTTACATAGGACACACAAGCAGGAGCAGACAATCACCCCTGCTCCTGTGAACCAGCCACCAAAATCCTGGCACAGAAACCAACATCAAATGGTGCCAAAGGACCTGCTTTATAGCCTTCACCCCAGCCAGTGAACTCCAACCCATGGAGACCCCACCAGTGAGCAGAGGCCATACATACTGAAATCTATAATGCCAAATTGGTTCAAAGGAAAGAAAATGGTAAACCCACCCCAAAGGGTGGGTTACACTTCTCCACTCTTGAATGCTCACTGATCTGGTGAAAATCTACCACAGCAACTGGCCCCATTTCTCCACAGAGTATGAGCACTGAGTAACAAGACACTAGACCACTGTGACATTGCTGAAATGGTGGGTTCCAAATTACACTTGCCAGAATGCCAAAACCTAAACTAAAGGTTCCCCCCCCATGAGTGACACCTAACATAAACTAGGGTGACCCCCCCATAAGCAACACCTAATGGACATAAAACAGGGGCATCAAAAATCCATCCTACTGGCAGCCTATCCACTGAGATGCACAGGGTGGATAGTCTGGCACCACAGAGGCAGTGTACCAGTCCACGTCTTAACTAACTAAACCCACTAGGAACTTGCTGCCAAGCCACCAAAACTTTGGTACCATTACTCACACCCCTTCCCTTTAAATAATACAAGCAAAATTATTTTAACAGCATGCAAACATTTTGAAAAATTACACTTACTTCTCCAAGGCTGCATAGGGCAGCACACTCTAAATAACCATTTTGCTAAAGGAACAGCACCGAAGTCCCAACTGTTAGTGGTACAGTATAGGTAACAGTGTGTACAAGAACTTAAGAAGTTCAAGTCCCCCCCTTTAAGTAGCAGCACTGTCATGAGAGTCCAGCTCAGTTCTTTGAAGTAAACATAATGTCATATACCAATAACTATTTACATAATAACACCCATTATTATTATAGAATGTCTCTGCATCCACTTTAATCAAATTAAATAAATAGCTGGAAAGGGTTAATCTTACCTATTTTACTGTAGTCCCAGTCTCAGATAAAGTCCTTCAGAAATGGCATCTTCATGGGGAAGACAAGTCATGGCAGGTCACTGTAGTCTTCATCTTCAGCTCTAAGCAAACAAATATGAAGATGGAGCTAGAATACCTCCCAACTATAAACTCAATTAATTAGCCCATGAACTGCACTCCAATCAGTGTTAGACAACTGAGTCCCTCCTCTTAGCCTCCCTTCCCCGGACCTACAATATATTCAGCAATGTATTTTAAAGATAGTAATAAAATCTATTTGGGTTTTTGCCCTCACTGTCTGGGAATCCTAAAGAAGTTAGATAATTAACACCACCAGCAGCATTATGTAATGGTACAAATATACAGCACTGTTCAAATAGTTGGAGGCTTCCCCAAAAATACTTGTAAAAGAGGCTATGAGCATGATAGTATCATCTTTATTGCAAAGGTAGAAATTCTAACCTGGGATACAAGCAGCATCTTTGAACAAATTTGGATGTCTTCAGTGAAAAACAATGGCTAAAACCACCTGTACGAGAATGGTCTGTGAGCCTTGAAGAGGTGAGAACTGAACAATAGCCTCACATTGTTCAAGGGTAGATATGAGCCAAACACAAAAAAAAACATTGAAGTGCAAGGTCCAATGTAACGTTCGGGTGTGAAAGTAGTCCGGAGCTCAAAAGCAATACCCCTCAAATCTGGGAGACCTCTTTCTGATTACAAGAATCTGAGAGATTTTCTAATCACTCTTATTTCAGTGCCTAAATAGAACAGTGTAAAAATGTAGTGATTGGATCATTAAAAGAAAAGAGAAATTCAGTCAAAAAAAAAAACTGTATTCATGCACAGTTCACTGTTACAGCCTGCAAGTATTTCATATGTCACAGGCTTTGCTTCTTATGTACAGTATTCAATTTATATTCACAAAGTACATTTTAGGCTGTGCTGTAGAATGGATATTTTTGAATACTATATGTTAATATGTCTTAGATTAATTAGCACAGTTACCAGTGGGCTAGACGAGTGTTGAGTGGCCACAAAATGTCATCTTCCATTATGGATGTGTTTGGAAAACAATAAAGTTGTAAAGAATTGGACCTATAATGAATGTGCACCCAATGTTTACATTCTCATGTGATGTGTGTTGATTGGATGAGCCAAGACCAAGTGATTTATTGCTTCAGGTGAAGAACTGAGGACATTCTAAACTCCCTCTTGTGTTTTCAGAAAGAATAATCCAATAATTTAGTATAAACATCTGATACAGTACACGATGAATTGCTTTAGTTGATGAGTGTTTATAAACAGATTGAACTCCAAAGTGATCAACATGAAAAGTAAAATATACTGTTCAATGAAATTACAATATTTTCTTAATTTTCATTTTAGCATATACACAGTACAAGTTCAAATACTCATCCTGAACAAACATAGAATCCTTCTGTCCTCACTAAGATACTCTTTACGCACAAGTTATTTTCCTACTGTACCACAATAGGTCCAACAAAAGCACCACCAAGGTATGTAAGAAAGCAATTCACTAAATCAGTCACAAAGGGCTTCATAAATTTAAAATGTGCATCACAAAGCTACAGTAATAGGATGGCTCAGTAGGGCACAACACTGTATTTCAGTTTTCTGCAGTTAAGGCTGGCTGGGCTCCAATAGTCAGTTAACATGGTGTGTCTCTGAGGAAGTCAAGTCTTTTGAAATGCTTTGTGATGTGTTGACAGAAAAGGATGTTGCCTTCAGAGCTGTTGCTTTTATCCCCTGAAGGTTGTTCTTTATGTAGGACCTGCAGAGGAACAAGAACTTTGAATCTATTCGTTTTCAGATTATTCTGTGCCTTGAATGATTCAGAATATCTTGATATGTTAGTTCATCTCTTTATAGACTTTACCATTCGTGCAGAAGTAGTACAAACTTTGTCCCAGAGTGGGGGACTCTATGTGATCAGCCAAGGCAGTGGTCAGTTGAATGATCCCTTCTAGTTATTCACTGACACTATTTAATCCCCTTTGAACTACTTTTGTTATTGTTTTTCTGATCTCCTGTGTCCGAATTCCATAGATAAATGGATTGAGAAAAGGAGGAAATGTAAAAATTGCTATAGAAATGAAGAATTGCAAAACATGTGGAATTATCCCACTCACCTGAGCTTGAAAAAATGTCAAGAAACCACAAATGAAAAATACAAATAACAACAACAAATGGTTTAAGCATGTATTAAGGGCCTTGACCTTAATCCCTCTGGAAGCCCTTAGACACACTCTGAAAATATTCACATAGGAATATACAATAACAGTAATTAAGAGGGTGGCATGAATTAGTGCCACACATGTTTCATAGATGTTGTTAACAGTAGCATTTACACAGGCCAGTCTTTGAAGGGACATGGAATCACAAAAGACATATTGCATAATGTTTCCACATATAGGAAGTCCTCGGTTTAGCAAAATAAATGACACAACAAGACAAAATGAATAAAGCCACGGAAAGATTAGAAGTGTGCACACCCTAATGTTTGTCATAATGCTGGTATAACTTAAAGGGTTACAGATGGACATATATCGATCATATGCCATCAGTGCCAGGAAGAAGATTTCATTATAGCCAAATGTATGTGTGAAAAATATTTGAGTTAAACAACCAGTGTGGGAAATAGTTTTAACTTCAGACGTGATATCAATCAAGAGTTTTGGAAAGATTGCTGTGCCCCCATATAGTCCATTTAAACACAAATTGCAAATGAAGATATACATTGGTTCATGGAGGTTTTCATGGAAGGCTATCACAATAATAAGTAACATGTTAGAAAAGGATATTGATAAATAAACTACAAGACAGCACACAAAATACAAATACTTATATTGATTAATTTCTACAAGTCCACTGAGCATAAAGGTATTCCCACTTGTGACATTTTCCATTTTCTTTCTTCACTGTTATCTGAAATGAAACTCAAATCAACTTGTAGATAAAAACATAATAATTTTTTTTGTGAAAATGTGCAACGGCACATGACAGAGTTTTTAAGTATGCTACCTACTCTTATTCCATCTTGGAAACTGTTATTTGGAAAATTGCAGTTAAATCCCAAGCAATAAAAAGAACTAAATAGCCAAAACATGAAGTTAGTTTTAACTCAAAAATTCATAAAAAATAATGAGAACTTTACTACTGTACCTGATGATGCACTTCCAAATTAATGACTGAGGTCACCTCAGCATTAGTATCAGATCATAAAAAGCTCCTAAAATCACATTCTTTCAGTAATATTACAAAATACAATGTATGTTTAGCTGACTAGAAGTGTTTGCATTTTTGTTGTCCAAACTCTATAGGATAATGCTGGCAAAATAGAAACACTTACACTTTGAAACACTGTTCTTGAAGTCCATATTTGCCATTTTGATGATTTTTTTGAAAATGGTATTGTTTCTCTAATCAATCTGGAATTAATATTGCTGCTGTAAGTACTTAAAAAATAACTATCGTCTAATAAGAAACTGACTACAGTTTACAGCTTACTGTACCTCTCAGTTTGTCTTGCCAGACCGCGACAGTCTGAGCGAAGCATCCAGCTTTAAGCTTTATATATCTCTCTTGGGAACTTATTGTGTCACTTGCAATAATAATTCAGTGAAGCACTTCACATAAAATGTTTTTCCTGGCAGCTTTTCATTGGGGATCCTGTTAGTGTGTTTTGTCATACAAATAAATATTTGGTACATGCATATTGAAGTGTGTGAGCACAGTTGTTTTTGTTTTTGTGAGCTATTCATTGGTCCCTAGAATTCACTGTTACTTTATTCCATCAGGAGCTCCTATTCTAGCTTCTGAAAGTGTACCCTAGCAGTGTCAGCTATTCTCAACTGGTAGCATTCTCACCTCTGAGTCATAGCCATTGCTAACATCTGCACTGTGGCATCAGTGGGGTGCTGCACAGTTATAGAATATGTCCTTCAAATAAGGCATTTGCTTGAGGTCCTTTTGTTGTCACCTTAATGTTAATAAGCGAGACTGGCTACCAGCCAGACAAATCACAACTGTCACCAGCATAAACTAATTGGAGTGCCATTTAAAAAAAACTCCTTGTTTTTTTATATCAATCCATTCTTTGATGCAAATAGTACTTACATGAAAACAAGAACCTAATCACTCCACAGTTCCTTTGTAGCTGAGTCTGATTCTGAACCTGATGTTCTAAAGAAATGCTTTATAGCATTCTTTTTTTATATCTGTGTAACCATAGGCATAGATTGTGGGGGGGGGGCAGAGGGGCAAGCTTCCCCCCCTGAGAAATTAGACCAGGACTTTTTTTAGGAGCCCAGCCACCATTCTCTCGTCATCATTTTTTTTTTAATACTGAATGGGCTCAGGGCTGTGACTGGACTGCCTGCACCTCTCCTGGGGAGGGGGGTGGTGGCGTGGCACGGTGCCATGTCTCTTAAACAAAAACTATCCCCTTTTCCAATTGGCTGCAAGCCTGCAACCATAGTAGCCTGCATGTTACTGCCAATCAGAGAGTGCTGCAAGCTGGAACCATTGAGTGAGCAGTACTCCATTAGTGGCGCCATTTAGTTGTCTGTGTGCCTTCCATGAAGGAGCAGCAGCAGCATCCATATAGCACAGGGCTGAGGAGAGATAGCTACTCGAGGATGTCAAGCAGCATTCGTTGGTTGTCTGTCAGGTGTCACCAGTGCCTCAATCAGTCTAGTGTTCCCACCCCCTCCTGTCCTGAACAACCCAGTTTAAATATACCTCACCCGAGTCCTTTGACTACCTACTCTCTGTTTCTCAGTGCAGCCAGCTGTGCTCTGGGTTCTCCCACTGCCACCTGAGCCTCCCATCCCTGAGAGCCTAGGAGGCCTGCAGTCACAAGGCCTCTACCACTGGACAAACCAGGCAGAGTAGCGAGTAGTACAATTACAGTGAGTCTGAGGCATGGCCAGGCTTGCCTGCACAGCCAGCTCCTGTGTCAAGCAGGCTAGAAAAAGATTTACCGTGTTGTCGGTGAGTCCCACACCACGCCCATTGCCCACCAGTTCCATGGTCCACCGAGAGGATTATTCAGGTCAGTGAACAGCCAGGCCCAGAACAGTGAAGAAGCTGGCGGTCATGCAGGCTATAGCAGACCCATAATGCGACACATTCATCTGGTGTCAGAAAGAATTAGTTACTGTCTTGTCAGGGGATTAATCAGGAGAGGAACAGGACTGTTGGGAGAGACTCAGCTACCTGACCTGCCTTCTTGGCCTTGTTGTGCCCTGTTGCATGCTGCCCTGTCTGTGCCTTACTGATTTGTTGAGTAACTGTGCTGCAAGCTGGTCGTTGGAAATTAATACCATTCACATCCCAGAAATGTGTCTTTTTGGGGGTTGTCTTGGCCCGACCATGTGTCTGGGGGGTGGGTGGAAGGTTTGCTGTCAGCTTGTGTTTCTTAGGGTGGGAGGGGATTTGCTGGCTGTTGAGGCTGTCCATGTTGGTGGGGTGGGTGTGGGGCCTATTTGTTTGGTATGGTGTGGAGACTGGTCATGTTGGTGGGGTGGGGACACTCAGTTACTGTGCTACTGGTGTGGTGGGGTTTGTTGGGGAAACTCACTGGATGGTCTGTGTTTGGTGGGGCTTGGAGGATTGTCTGTTTTGTGGGGCTGGGGTCGGGGAAACAGTCTGTGTGTTTTGGGGCTGACTCACTGAGAGGATGGTCAGTGTTTGGTGCTGGGGGAGAGCCTGCGTTTGGTGGGGCTGGGGGGACTATCAGTGTTTGTGGCTGGGGTGGTTAGTGTTAGGGACTGGGAGGGTGGTCAATGTTTGGTGGGGTTGGGGGGACAGTCTGTTTTCTATTCTGGGGTCTGGTGGGGTGGAGACACAGGCCATGGTGATGTGGGGACACTGGCTGTGATGGTGGGGAGGTGACACTAGCCATTGTTTGGTGGACTTGGCTGGCCATTTGTCTGAGGGGACTGTCCATAATGGGGGAAAGGGGGACTGTCCATGTTTGCCTGCCAGGTGTCTTGTGGGAGTGGGGAACTATTTGCTGGTTGGGTGTCTGGAGGGGGATCTTTCCATGTTGGCTTATGGGACTGGTGAATGTCGGTGATTGCCGATCAGGTGTCTAGGACGGACTATCAATGTTGTTGGTGGGGCACTCTCCGTGTTCGCTAGCCAGGTGTTTGGGGGATTGTTCATGTTGATGGGGCAGAGAAATTCTGTGTTTGCTAGCTGTGTGTCTGGGGGTGGGGACTGTCCTTGGTGGGATACTGGGGATCATCCATGTTTGCTGGCTGCCTGGGTGACTGGTGGGACTGTCCTAGTCAGTTGGGAGGGGGGCAGTCTATGCTCACTGGCCCAGTGTCTGGTGGGGAGAGGGGGACTGTTCGGGTGTCTGGGGGGGGCTGTCCTTGTAGGTGGGGTGAAGGGGGTGACTGTCCATGTTTGCTGACTGGGTTTCTGGTGAACTGTCCATGTTGGTTCAGAGGGACATTCTGTGCTTGCTGACTGGGTGTTTGCATATAAACATAAGTAAATGTTAAAACATAATTTCCACCTCATTCTTTACCTGTCAAGGGATGTATCTCACTGACCTGTGCCCGCAGCTAGCATATAAACTTTAGTAAATGTTGAAACATTATTTCCCCCTCATCCTTTACCTGGCTGTAAAAGTAATCTTTCACTTTTTTGATTTCTCCGATCGTCCACTGTGGAGGAGTGAAACAGACTGATTCCTTGGCCTTGCTGTCTCTGTCTTCATTGCCTGGCAAACACAACCAAAGTGGTAGCTTTTTGTGTTCTCCCCTGTACAGTGTTACAAGACTAGCAAAAATAATCTTGCAATAAAACATGCACCCTAAAGAAATGATTATACTACTACCTGGCTATCGTTATAGTGACTACTTACTGGCCATGATTTTTTTGGGGGAGTTGGAACACTGGTCGTGTGTGTGGGTGGGGTTGCGGACACTGCTGGTTATGTGTATGTATGTGTGGTTGGGGGCACTGCTGATTGTGTGTGTGTGAGGTTGGGGACACTGCTGGTTGCGTGTGTGTTGGGGGTTGGGGACAGTGCCAGTCATGTGTGTGTGTGTTTGTGTGGTGTAGCAGACACTGGTCATTTGTGTGGGTGGGGTTGGGGATACAGGAATTGTGTGGGTGTAGTGGGAGCACTGTTGTTTGGGTGGGTGGAGGCACTGGCATTGTGTCGATGGGACGGGGTTGTAATTGTATACCAGACAAACTGTGCTGACCGGTAGCTCAACATGCCTCTTTCCAGAGAAAGAAAGAAACATAAGCAAAATGCAGTATAAAATGTGGTTTTATTTATTTTTGTGTGCCTGTGATGGGGAGGCACAGACCTGGATGCCTGGAGAGGATACCAGATAAATGGAGCTGGAAATGGTGTTGGTTGGGTGGGGTGGGGAGAGTGGCTGTGCTGGTGCGGAGGGGAGAGTGGCTGTGCTGGTGGGGTGGACACAGAGTGTGGAGAGTGGCTGTGCAAGTCCATCAGGGTGCAGAGAGTAGCTGAGCTGCAGGTCTGGGGTGGGGAGAGTGGGATGTAGGTTTTTGCATGGACATTTAATTCACTGTTGCTTTCTGTGCCTTCTGCTGCCCTGACAGCTTTGTGCTGCTGTGCTGACCAGGGCGGACTGGTACACATGCTGAAAAAAATGGTTCTGGCCACTGGTGATGGAGGAGGGAGGGGTGGATGGGCATATTGGCACAGAAATATTTTTTTCAACATGTATGCCAGTCTGCTGGGTCCATGCCATGTTTACTTCCCTCGTACAAGGGGCTTCTGAGCACTAAAGATAAGTTTCTGTGTCAAAATTAGGAGCTGTTGGATAGTATGAAATCCTACAGTATAAAAATTGTGAATGTTTATGTAGTTTCTCCTTACTGTGTGGTTCAACAAGATGTTCTGTGGTCTCTCCTCCTCATTTAGCACCCTGACCTGTGACCTAGCCATCCTCCCCCAGGGCAGGGGGAAGGTCCATTGTTTTGTGGTCTTTTGGTGGTTTGTTGGGCATTGTAAAATGCATTGTTTCATTTACTGTGTTGTACTGCCTGGACCTGCTTTACCCTGTCTCTATCCTGAACGTAAACGTGGTATTAAAAAAGTTCATTTTTTGGTGGCGTGTGTGTGTCTGTCTGTGTCTATGTGTAGAAGAATAGAGACACACGCTAGGACAAAAAAAAAACTGTATTAAACCACATCAAACTGAAGCGACCATGTTTCATTTGTGCCCTCCAAAACTGTCAGATGAGATGATTTTGAAGTAGTCTGTGGGGGCATCCACGGCAACCTGGGCTACCACAACCAGCCCACCACACACTGTCATAGGTGATGCTAATAAAAACCACCAACCAAGTACATACCTTTCAAGGTGGGTCCTGCGAGGCTGTGCACAGGTATCTGGAGTCATCATTCCAGCAAACTTCCTGTGGCTTCTGTTCTCTTAGGTTATGTGATGCGACCACTTTTGTGCCAGGGCAGTCTGTGTTTGCTTGGATGGGGTTGTGTAACCCTGGACATGGACATGGATGCATATTCCTTAGGAGCCCATGGGGAGGAGAGTGGTAGGGGTTTTGGTGTGACCACACCATGCCCATGATCATCTTGAACAATCAAGGGATTTACATTGTTCTGTTGCACTGTCCTAGGTACAACAGCATGCTTGTAAAGAGCACCGCCTGAGGGATATCAGCAAGTCCCATGTTTATGTATGCAATGCTTGCTTGCTTGAGGAGATCATTATCTTCTTTGCTTACCTTACTTAACCAGATTAAGGCATGTGACATTGAATAATATGGAATGGGATGGGATGGGAGACTAATGAATTAACTTGGTTATGACAAAGAAAAGTGTTAACACTGGGTGCAAGTAAGCAATAATGACAGGGCGTGTGTCATGCTGGGATAACGTCACGTCTCAGGTGGTTGATCATGAGTGCATCCAATACATAAGGCATGACGTTATCCTACCATGAGAGAAGAAAGAGGCTGGGAAGGCAATCAGAATAGCAAAGGCCCAAATCGAGGAAAGGATAGTCAATTCTGTTAAGAAGGAGGATAAGACCTTTTATAGGTACATTAGAGAGCGAAGAAAGACCAAAGGAGGGATACTGAAGCTTAACAAAGGGGAAGGAATGTGGGTAGAGGGTGACAGTGAAAAAGCAGGGATACTGAATGAAAATTTCTGCTCAGTATTCACAAAGGAAGAGGAGGGGGAGTTACCTAAACCAAACAAGAGAAACACTCTGAAGACGGGGGGTCGATACCAGTCCATTTACAGAAGAAAGGGTTCTGAAAGAACTAATAAAATTGAAGGTGGACAAAGCAATGGGGCTGATGGATTCACCAAGAATTCTAAAAGAACTAAGGTAGAACTAGTGACACTGCTGACTACCTCTTTAACAAATCATGGAGGATGGGGTGGTACCCGAGGACTGGAGGAGGGCAGATGTGATTCCTCTTCACAAAAGTGGGAGCAGGACAGAGGCAGGAAGCTACAGACCAGTTAGTTTGACCTCAGTGGTAGGGAAAATTATGGAATCACTTCTGAAGGAAATAATTGTTGAGTACCTAGAGGCCAGTGGGGCACAGGACCAAAGGCAGCATGAATTCATGATGGGAAGGTCGTGTCAGAAGAATTTAATAGATTTCTTAGACTGGGTGACCAAAGTAGTAGACCAGGGAGGGGTTGTGGACATGGCCTACCTAGATTTTAGCAAGACATTTGATACAGTCCCCCACAAAAGATTAATTCACAAGATAGCCAGCCTTGGAGTGGGTCCCAAGGTGGTAGCCTGGATAAAAAATTGGCTAGACAACAGGACGCAAAGGGTAGTAGTAAATGGAGAACACCGTGAAGAAAGGAGGGTTACTAGCGGGGTACCGTAAGGTTCAGTACTGGGACCGGTCATTTTTAATGTCTTTATAAGTGACATTGCAGAGGAACTGGAAGGAAAAGTATGTCTCTTTGCAGATGACACAAAGATCTGCAACAGGGTTGATACACAAGATGGAGTGGAAAGGATGAGAAGGGACTTAGCAAGGTTGGAGGAATGGTCAAATGTATGGCAGCTCAGATTCAGTGCAAAGAAGTGCAAGGTAATGCACATGTGAAACAAAAACCCAGGGGAAGTGTACACAATGGGGGGTTACATACTGACAACAGTAAAAATAGAAAGGGACCTGGGGGTAATTATATCAGATGACCTAAAGGTGGCAAGCAATGTGAGAAGGCAGTAAGGAAGGCTGGGGGATACTGGAATGCATAGGAAGAGGCATCACCAGTAGAAAACAGGAAGTTGTTATCCCTCTGTACAGACAGTTGGTGAGACCCCATCTGGAGTACTGCATGCAGTTCTGGAGACCCAATCTCCGCAAAGACATAGACAGGATGGAGGCTGTCCAGAGGAGGGCAACTAAAATGGTGCAGGGTCTGCACCGGAAGACATATGAAGAGAGACTTAAGGAGCTGAATATGTATAGCCTCGAGGAAAGGAAGGAGAGGGGGGACATGATAGAAACTTTCAAGTACCTCAAGGAATCAACAAAGTCCAAGAGGGTAGCATCTTTCAAAGAAGAGATGTGCAAGAACAAAGGGCACAATTTGAAGATAAAGGGAGGACAGGTCAGAGGTAATGTGAGGAAGTATTTTTCACAGAGAGGTTGTGGATGCATGGAATGGCCTTCCGGAGAAGTTGTGGAGTCAAAAACAGTGGTGGAATTCAAGCATGCATGGGACAGTCATAAGGCAATTCTAGTGGGGTAGGAGGAAGTAAGCTGTTGGTTAACAAGGATCTGCAGCTTATCTGTTAGGTAGGAAAATGGGCAGACTAGGTGGGCCAAGCGGGTCCTTATCTGCCATCAAAATCTATGTTTCTATGTTTCATTATTGCTATTATACAATGGCGTGTTGTTATACAGAATTAAAAAAAATAATTTTAAAGATGTTTTATTTGGTGCGGAAAAATATTTTTAAGAGAAGATACAAAAAAACACACTAATGCTAACAATCATCAAGAGGTTCACGGAGAGGCTGAGACTAGGCCTGTGATGAATCGGATGTGCTGGGATAACATCAAGGGTCTAGCCCAAGACTGCCCAATCAGAGGCCAGCATTCATTCTTGTTATTGTATAATCACATTTTATAATGTAATCTTTGTAAATAAGGGCTCATGCTGTGAGGATGCACATGCCGGGATGTTTCCCATACCATCCATGTTTATAGGTATACTGAGGTGGCACAGCCATTTGCTGCACTTCCTTGAAACATGCTTTTTGCACTCTTCAAGGGTGGGAGGGCTAGCTCAAGCAGACATTTCAAGAAGTTCAGGATCCACTATAAGGGCTGGACTTGGAAGGGTTATGTAAGCAGCAAAGGGGGGTGAGAGACTAGTGAGCTATCCACCTGGAGGTTCAGGTGGGTGCAAAATTAGGTCAAGACTGATTAGAATTGAAGCTGAGGGGAGGTCCTGTCCTCTTGAGAAGGAAGTTAAGTTCCTTACATATTTTCAACTTTACAAGTAAGTCCTCACTCCCAAGGCAGAAGAACGAAGAGCTGAATACAAAACAGATGTTGGTCAGTTTTTCTACTCTGGTCTCAGGAGGAGTTGGGCTGAGAGCAGGCTGCAGTAAAACTGGTGGGGTAGGGGAGTGCTCTGACTTGGCCTGGGCTGGTCCCTCCCAGGAGTTATTCAGCTGTAGTCTTAAATGTTTTTTGGGCATTATTTGATGCTGGTTGATTTGTTATGCATTATGCAAGCCACCTACTCTCTTCACTGTCGTGATACGTGAAAATCAGGACTTTTTTGTTACTTTGCCCCCCTGTAAAAATAACAAACTATGCCCCCGTGTGTAACCCAGTTCTATGTGATAATGACAATTACAGAACCGCGATCACTGTTAGGGTGAGTATACATTGCTGAAAATGAAAACGGCAATGTACACTTGCACCAAATACAGTCGGCAGACACATATCTTTATGTATGTGCCCCCCACACCCCGCATCCCACTAACTAAATATTCTCAACTCCAAGGAGGGATGCATGTCAGGAATGAGGTGAAACTTGTAAGAAAATAAAAAAATAACACTGCTGACTGCAAAACTACATGCACCTCCCCAGCCCTCAACCCTGAACCCTCCCCACCATAGCCAGCCACCCTCACCACCATGCCACATTGCCAGCTTGACAGCCTTCCACTGCAGTACCTCCCACATAACTTCCCTCCTCTTGTGTACCCTGCAGTCATTTCAATCACCTTCCTTTTTGCCCATTGCTGCCCTTTCAGGGTAGCTCACAACAGAAGCGCTGAGACTGAGTCACTCATATTTGAGATGCTCAATCTCAGTTGCCCTTTTCACTAGATACTGTGTAACCCACCTAATTGTCATAGGAGTTACAAGTTAACTTGTGAATTATCTGCTAAAATTATTTTGCACTTAAAGAGCTAATATTTTAGTCCATTTCTAAATGTCAGATATGTTTCCTTCTATATCCATTGTCTACCTTTGCAACAAAGTATTCCTCGTGTTTATACATTATCTATGCCCATTGGCTCAAGCACTTTCCCAAGTATTTCTTCCACTAGTTCAGGGATTATAAAAGGGAAAACAGTTTCATCAAAGTGTGTTCATTCAGGTTCCAGAAATGTTACACTAGTGTTTTCTTCATCAAAGTTCATGGAGCTCAGGTACCTGTAACCAGATGGAGTGGCTTGCAGGCTTAGGGAAGTGACAGGGTCTGGGGTTTTGAGTGGCACAAGCTACTTCTGGTGTGGGCCTCTGGAGGCTCAGATACCACCCAGGGTCTGGTATGCAGGACAGCATAGATCTATTGGTGGCTGGTGGCCCAACCTCAAGATTTAGCCTTGGTTTTCCTCAAGTAACTTGCCCTGTGTCATTTGGGTTTCTGAGGGGAACAGTGTTTAACTAAATGCAAACTGAGTAAGGGAGCTAGCGTTAAACAAATTACCCCTTAGTATCCATGATGGATCAGTATATATATATATAGCATGGTGCTGCAGG
This sequence comes from Neoceratodus forsteri, assembly GCA_016271365.2. Lineage (NCBI taxonomy): Eukaryota > Metazoa > Chordata > Ceratodontiformes > Ceratodontidae > Neoceratodus > Neoceratodus forsteri. The sequence goes on from CM057459.1 coordinate 1,358,695,472, forward strand.
AAACCTATCTTTTGGATAACCAAAGGTGGCTCTCACTGTCTCCAGTCCCAAGGACAGGAGGACATGATGGCTTCCCCTAATTGGAAAAGGAGGGTCCCAGAATTTCCAAGAAGAGAGTGAGTCCTCCCCAAGAAAGGCACACTATGCCATATCCAGAGCAGTTCCAGTGAGGTGGTGCAGAGACTTTCATAGATGCTACCTTAAGAAGCCAGAACAAAGAAGGCAGGCAAGGGGTGGCTCCTGGCAAGAAGCTCCATCTCTATATATCTAGACGTGAGAGTCCATCTTTAGGTTATTGCTTGCCACTCCTCTGTCCTAGGCAGGTGGTAGAGGAGGTGGTTATTACAAATAAAAAAGCAAAGGCTCATAAGAAATTAAAAAAAACAACTAACCCCATAGGATAGAGAAATATAAAAGACAAGTAAGACAATATAAAAAGGTTATTAGGCAGGCAAAAGCAAAAGCAGAACTGGATCTAGCAAAATCAACCAAAGATAATGCAAAGGCCTTTTACAATTATGTGGGAAGTTTAAAACAGAGGAAGAAATACACTGTATATACAGATCTTAAAGGAGAATGATGTAGAAAGTAAAGGAGAAGAAAACATTGGCTAATGTGTTTAATGATTTTTTTCTAAACAAATATAAAAAATACAGCTGTAAATACCAAACGGAAGCGCACACAACCAGGAGTCTTGAGGAAATGCCAGAAATAACAGTAAAACAAGCTGAGGAAATGTTGAAGAAAATAAACAAAAATAAGACAGATGGGCCAGAAGGGTACCACCCCAGATTCCATTTGGAACTGGCTGATGAGCTATCAGTACCCTTAGCAATGCTTTTTAACAAATCCTTACAAGAAGCAAATGTACTGGACACATGCAGAATAGTTCACATAACCCCAAATCACAAAGCAGGAGATATTTCTAATGTAAGAAATTACTGGTCAATCAGCATAACGTCCATAATTTGGAAACTAATGGAAGGTTTTGTGAAAGATTTGTTGGAAAATAACTTAAAAAAATAGATTGAGTTGCTATAACACAACATGGATTCAAATCTGGTAAATCATGCGTGAGTAATCTTATAAACTTCTATGAACTAATGAGTGATGCGCTGTATGTAGGACTACCAGTGGATGTGGTACATTTAGATGTTTGTGGTGCCTTTGACTCTGTGTCACTTAACATCTTGCTGAATACACTGCAGAAAAATGGGGTAGAATTATATCTGGTTAATTGGATTGCATCATGGCTTACTGATAGATATCAAAGAGTCCAGATAAGGTTGTTTTTTTTTGTCAAGAGAAGGAATAGTCATTAGTGGCGTTCCTCAGAGATCTATATTTGGGAGAAGGTATCTAGTGGAGCCTGGATCTGCAAATATGCTGATGACTCAAAAGTTGGAGCAATTGTAAATGATATACAGGCAATGAGGAAATTGTAGAAACAGCTAGATGCATTGGGAGAGTGGTCAATGCAAATTAAACTGGAGTTTAACTTCAATAAGTGTAAGTTAATGCACCTTGGTACCCATAACACAAAGGCACAATATAGACTCATTAATAAAGTACTATCAGAAACAGAACAGGAGAAGGACCTGGGAGTTTTTAGGACCAGTGACCTTACATTTACAAGGCATAATCTTGAAATGGCAAATAGAGCCAACAGAATTAGTTGGAACATACTGAGAAATATCAGGAGTAGGAACAAGGATGTGTGGATTCCCCGGTACAGGTCCTTGGTTAGACCAGTCATGGAATGTGGAGCACTGTTTAATGCACCCCAGGAAACAGGATCCAGTAAAAAAATGGAACAAGTTCAATGGAGGTTTACAAAACAAATATACTCCATGAAGGACATGGAATATGAAAATAGACTACAGTCATTAGGACTATATTCCATGTCATACAGTAAACTGAGAGGAGATCTCTGCTTTGTATTCAAAGGTATTACAAATGGATTGTTACTGGAATCAGTGGAGTTGTGTTGGAGGGAGAGCAAAGGTATAAAAACAAGGGGACACATGAAGCAATTAAAAGGAGACAGGTTTAACACCACTAAAAGGGGAAGGTGGTTCAGTCAATGGGTGGTTAACTCCTGGAACTCACTCTCAAAGGAGGTAATAGATTTAACTAGTTTACCAGCTTTCAAGAATGTTCTGGATGTGTATATGAAAGATCAAAAATGGGTATTTGACCACTAATAAGTGGCAGGACCATAAATGGCTTTGAAAGCCTCTGGACCTGAAAATACTACCTATGAACCTATGAACAACATGTGACTGCTCTTCTGGGATGTTATATGGTAAATGGTTATGGTAAATCTACAACTCAGTGACAATGTGAACTGCCCTTGTTCTACAACTGCCACGGAGTACTGCTCTGAAAAGAGTTCAGTTTGTAGTGCTCTGTTTGACCTTTTTGACCATTAAGGAACGTTCTAGTACATTAACAAAGTCCAAGACTCTATCCATTTCAAAATGGGGCTTCCAAATTCTATAATTGGGCCCCTGGCAGTCCTATTTAAAAGCTTATTGGAAAGAGAAGTGGTTCTAAAGGACTGGAGGAGGTGGATGTATTCCTACTGTTCAAAAGTGGTATCAGGGAAGAAGCTGGTTATTATAGGCCAGTCAGTCTGACATCAGTGGTGGAAACATTAATGGAATCACTGCTGAAGAAAAGTATTGTGGATTATCTTTCACAGGGGAGGTCATGTCAAATGAATCTGGTAGATTTCATTAACTGGGTGACTAATGAACTACAGTAGATCAGGGTGGAGTGGTGGACATAGCCTACTCTGATTTCAGTAAGGCTTTTGATACCTTTACTCATAGGATACAGGTAAGCAAGTTGGATAGCTTGGGTCCAAAGGTGGTTAACTGGGTAAGAAATTGGTTAGGGGATAGGTGGCAGAGGTTGGTTATAAATGGTATTAACTCCAAGAAAGGAAAGGTGACCATTGAGGCATCTCAGATCAGTGCTGGGATCAGTCCTCTTTAATGTCTTTATAAGCGACATTGCAGAGGAGCTAGAAGGAAAGGTCTGCCTCTTTATGGATGACCAAAATCTGCAATAGGGTGGACACTCCAGAAGGAATGGAAAGGATGAGCAGTGACATGAGAAAATTTGATGAGCTGTCAAGGGTATGGCAGCTGGGTTTCAATGTAAAAAAGTGCACAATAATACATTTGGGGCACAGGAGCCTTGGACAGAGAGCAAAATGGGTGAGGTGGTACTGATGACCAGCAAACAGGAAGGAATCCTGGGGGAAATCATACTGGATAACCAAATGGTGAGCCGGTACTGCAACAAGGCAGTTGGAATGTCTAGTGGGATGATGGGGTGCAGAAGGAGGGGTATCGCTAGCAGAAAGAGGGAGGTGGTGTTGCATCTGTATAGATCACTGGCAACACCACACTTATAGTATTGTGTCCAGGTTTGGAAACCACATTTCTGGAAGGATGTACACAGAATAGAAGTGGTCCTGAGGAGGGCAAATAAAATGGTGCAGAGTCCACATCAGAAGCCATATAAAGGGAGGCTTAAAGGGACACTGTCAACCCTTTTAGGCCTCAGAAGGTCCCTAGATTAAAAAACATTTGTTATGATTGTTTGCATTCTGCAGAATGTGCATATGTGGGTGATAGTTTGATTCTGACTCCTTTTTTTATGGCTGCAGTGGGTGGAGCCCTACAGATGTTTTGCATGTGCAAAAGGGCTCACATCATGTTTTCCATTCGTAGAACTGGCTGAAGGTGTAAATAGTCTCCTGCACCTTATCCTCCTTCAAGAATTGCTCTCTGCCCTCAAATAAATGCACTTTCATGTTAGTTAATAGTTGCAGGGCACTATTTTCTTTCTTAATTGGGATGTACAAGAACTGGTACCTGAGTAGTGGGAGGTAGCATTAGTTTTTTTGGTGTAAGACCCACCCCCACATCTACCCGAGCAGGTCCTAAAGATCCACAACCATCTTTTTTTTGTTTCATATGGGAGGGGCAAGAGGTGGATCTATAATGGTGGATAGAGAAAGAGCCACCCCACCCCCACCTCTGCAGCTCCTGAAGATCCAGTTTTCTGCTGCAATCTGTGTCATATACTGTAGCATATCATTTTATTTCAGATTATATCATATTATCTTCTCTTCTCATACATCCTACCATATTATGTAAGATTATGCCATATGATGAAAAGAATTCTTCAAGGTCCTGTTTCAAATGCAGTCATAGAGAGACATGTTGCAGGTTTAACTTCTATGACCTCTTGCATGGATTGTTGACCTCTATATATATATATATATATATATATATATATATATATATATAGTAACCATCCCCCCATCTATACATATAAGTTCTGAAGAGGATTATGCAGCATACAAAAGAAAAAACATTATTGCAGTGACATTTTTTCTCCCATTACAATGCACTTTTTCATAAAAAATACATTATACATTTTTCAAAAGGATTCTTCAAAGCCCTATTTAGAAATGCAGTTATAGATTTCTGTTTTGCAGGTTTCATGTCTATGACCTTTTGCAAGGATTAGTGACCTCCATAATGTCAGTAACATGGGTATAAGACTGTGCACTACAGGCGTCTTAATAAAAGTTTTTTTTTTCTTGGTAATCAAATCACTGGCTTATGGACAGGTAAATAAAAGGAAAACTCTTGTAACCAATGTGAGTCATTTTTAGCTCTCCTGGAATCTCAGAAAAACAACTAAACTAAGCACATTATTATTACGATTGAGTGTGAGTGAAACATATCTGAACACTAATGAGCTGAATATCTGTTAAGATACACACATTGAGCTGTTTGGGGAATGTTTTGATGGGAGAAAAAACATCATTACAGTGAAATGTTCTTCTCCCATTAAAAACTCAGTCATACACATGTATTTGCAGTTATAAATACATTTTTTTCATAAATAAATGTTAGACGTTTTTCAAAAGAATTCTTCAAAGCCCTATTTAGAAATGCAGTTATAGATTGATGTTTTGCAGGTTTAACATCTATGACCTTTTGCAAGGATTTGTGACCTCCCTAACACCAGTAAAATGGGCATAAGAGTGTGCAATACAGGTGCCTTAATAAAAGATTTTTTCTTGGTAATCAAATCACTGGCTTATTATGGATAGGTCAAAGAAAAAGGAAAACTCTTGTAACCAATGTGAGTCATTTTTAGCCCTCCTTGAATCTCAGAAAAACTACTAAACTAAACTAAACTAAACACATTATTATTACACTTGAGTGTGAGTGAAACATATCTGAACACTAATAAGCTGAATATTTGTTAAGGTTCACATGCTGTGCTGTTCAGAGAACATTTTGATGGGAGGAAAAAACATTGTTACCATGAAATTTTGATCTCCCATAAAAAAAAAATGCAGTCATACACATGCATTTGCAGCTATCAGGTGTATGACCTTTTGCAAAGATTAGGGACCTCCCTATGCCAATGGCCACAATGGCTGCTAAGTATTGAAAGCAGGCAACAGACAATATAAGCTTAAAACATGGACATGGAGAAATTGTTACAATTTTCAGGATAAAGTATTAGGATGCTAACTGTACTGCTGTTTTTCTTCTTCTTGTGTTTGTTATTGTGCTAGCATATACTGTACAGTGAAATTAACCATCACAGTCAAACGTTTCTGCACTGGAAAGGCTCAGCTGCCTGCAGAGTCCTTCCTTCTCTGACATATACACACACTGAAACCCAAAGAACCATGGCATGGTGCCTATTACATGAAAATAACTGCTAAAGTATGAATATAGTCCTTGAGGTTGTAAAGGTGTCATGTGAAAGTTTTTAAATATTATAAATGCATTTGCAAGTACCTAGATAATGAAATGAATGTGTCAGAGTAGTAAATGAATACAAATGTAATTATCTCCAAAGTATAATAATTACATGAGCTTGAATTTATTTTTGCTGCCTGTAAGTTTGGTATCTTGGATCAATAATCATTACAGGTTACAGTACATTAAAAAAATGACAGTACATAAAAGGTAGTAAATGTAACAGTGGGTGCATGGTATAAAAGGAAATAAAACTCACCAAAGTTGGTATGGAAACGGAAATGTTAGTCCTGTAAAAAACATAATTGAAATAACCCAATTTGTGAAGAAGTTGGCAGGAAATACACAGAAGAGTCACTTATTTTGAGTTGATCCATGTAACAATTAAATATTTCAGTTATGATATATCGGTATCAGTAGCGAAGTAGCCAGTAAACTATAATTGGCATGGATAGTGTAGACAGTCAGTTTCAGTCCACAGATTCAAACTTTATGGGTTTGGTTTGTTAGCAGTAATGTATGATTGCTTATCTCCAGCAACCTCAGCCGTAAATGTTGGCTTTGTGATGTGATAAGTAACATTGCGTAGCACTGAAATCAAAGGCCTTGCCTAAGTTGGTGTCCTTTGCATGGAAAGTGAATTTCACAGTGGCGTGTAAGATTCACCCAATGTGAATTACTGGGGAGCAATGTCATTTGCATCTCAGACAGAAGATCTGGCAGTTTTCCTGCAGATCCTGGCACCTGAAATTTAGCATTATTGTGTGAAGTGACCGAAGGCTTGGGTTTTTAGCATGTAAACAGGTTTTGTGCTTTGAAGTTTAATATATACAATGTGACAATGTCATGGGCAGAGGAAGATGATGGAGTTTGTAGGAAAAGAAGTTTTATACAAAATAATTTATTTTGTTTTTGGTTGATTTTACTTGTTGTATTTCTGTCTATCTCAGACTGTAATAGTTGTAAAATATAAAGTTAAGTGAGGATGTGCTGCTCAATGTTTTTTTGTAGAGAACTATGAAAATAGCAAAGCATCAGTACAGAAAGTTGCAACGTTAAGATTCTGACATATGGCTCATGATTGTGGTGTAATGAGCAACATTATGTTTCATAGCATGAAGTAAATGAAAGTAAGTGTGGAATCAAGGAGAATTACTGAACAAGTGCTGAATCAATAACAGTAGTTAATATATTAAAATAAGAATGTTAAAATCCTGTCATTCAGTTGTGTTAGTGTCCAGATAATATTATGTCAGTCTTGTAGAATTTTGTCATGAGTAGTGATGAGGCAGAAAGACTTAAGAATTAATGGACAGAGTTGTAACATACATCATCACATGTCATGTGATGTTATGCACACTTTAGGAGACAATCATTTAATTTGTTGAGGGCAGATATATTTTCATTTCTGAAGATAAGAATCTATGTTGGGAATCGGTCATATGGGTCATAAGCTGCAATTAGGAATCACGTACTTGAGCATGACGTTATTTGTCTCACAATATATATGCGGTGTAGGGATAGTATGGCACAATTTGTGTTTCAATATCACTGGAAAACTTAGTAAACTGGGATTATTATAGGCTGTTTTTATGGACATACATTACAGCAACAGAAAGTGATGCACTGAGATAGTGATGGTGTCATTAGTAGGACATAGCAGCCTAATTAAAAGTTTGAATATGTGAGGATCATGTAGAAGTCATGTGGTGCTTGGAAATAAGTATGGAATTGGGTTTTAGTGACACTGTTATGAAAGTGCCTAGTGAAGCACAGGTTGTTTTGTTTAAATAAATATAAGCAAACACACAATAGTGACACCCTGATGGGGCAAACAGATATGTAATGCATGTTTACCTAGTTATGGCTGTGTCCTACCCAATTATAAAATTTAAATGCTACACTTCATAAAAATTATATTCATTCATACTATTGCTAACTACTGTAACCTTTATTACAGCTTTATCTCAGTTTCAAGGAGGTCTCTCATCAGTGGCAATATACAATATTAAGAAGGCATAATGTAGAATCTGTTCCATTGTTTCTCATTAGAACTATTACTACAATAGATTGTATTGTTAGTGACATAAGATGTAAATCTGATATTTCACCTATTTAGTGCAGTGTGTAGAAAATTGCAGTGTTCTATATTAAGGCAGGGTGAGTTACATAGGCTTGCTGTGTAATGTAGAGATAGAAATTGTAGTGTAAATGACACGAGGATCCAGTAGTAGCATAGCTGAGTCTCAATTTTATGGAGGTCTCTGTGTACAATATGTACCCTCTGACCTTTGTTTTGCTTCCACTGTCCCATTACACAAATGACTCCTTAGACTCCTTCCCACTCCTCAGTGCCCCCAGTGCTCATAACCTCCCACACATCATCCCTCTGAATCCAAGCCCTCACCCCAGTACTCTCCTCTAATCCTTCTCTCTCCATTTGCTCTCTTCTGGCCTGAGCTGGCAACCCTCCTGATCTCAGACTCATTCCCTGTCTACTCCAGGCCTCTCTCAAGTAACATCAACACGTGCAATGCTAAATCAGTGCAAAGCTTGTGTATTTTTGCCTTAACATTCTTTTAGTGCTTTCCTTGTTTACAGTGTGCCTAACCATATAATGGTTTTGCAGATTTTCTATAAAAATCTTGTGTTTATAATTCTACTGCAATATTCTTTTTACGACTGTATTAATTTTACCTGGGTCGCACCTAGAAATGAGCCTCTGCACAGTGTGCTTTTCCCGGTCATAGATTTTAAATAAATAATTACACTATACACAGAAGGTATGATTTGCCATTTGGCAAGTAGAGGTTTTCTCTATAGACACAGTAGTACATTAAATGTTGTGGTATGTGAAAAGGAAAGTCAGTAAAAGAGAGACAAAACATTAGTAATCCAAAGGTAGTGCATGGTGTAGAACATTCACCATATACTGTACATCTGTATTGCAAAGTTGTTAACAACCTGTTTTTTTAAATCTGTAAAATATTTTTCTTTATAAAAATAACCCTGCTTTTTTTTCATTATCTAAGAGTAGATGACAAGTGCATTATTATGATGTATTTATTGTTGTAAAGGTTTGGGAACATTTGTCAGTGCTGCTAAATTGAGGCAATACAGCAAATATGTGAAAGTTAGACGCATACCAGATACCATAGTGTATCAGCTTAAGGAAGTTGTTTAATTTCTGAAATAGTAAGACAGCTGAGTCTCAATTTCATGGAGGTATCTAAATGATGACAATGTTATACACAGAAGGCATCATTTTCAATTTGGCAAGTAGAGGTTTTCTCTGCAGATGTGGTAATACATTAAACAAATGAGGCAGTATAGCACAGTAGTTTAAGACTCTGAGCTGTAAACCTGGAGACCTGGGTTTGAATCCCACAGCCCCCACTTGTATACTGTGTGACCATGAGCAAGTCACTTAACTTCCTTGTACTCCCAGGTTGCACCTGTAAACAAGCTTTCAGCTTAGGTCCTGTCCACACTACGCCTCTGTAACGTTACAGAATGCACAAACCGTTACTGCAATGGTTTGCATTTACACCTGTAATGTTACAGAAGGCATTTTCATAACCATTGTTGAAACTACATATGAGGTAGTTTCAACAATGGTTATGAAACGGGGAATGCCTTGGTAACATTACTGGGCGTAGTACAGACACATGGCACTGGTCACCTAGAGCAGCATGAGCTGCATTGTGGGATCGGGAGCTGCCATAACAGTCACCCAGCTCCTGAAGTGTGGACCAGCAGTGCTGGTCCGGTAATGGACACCATGGCAGTGTGGACACACTGCACTGCTCCCCAGTTGTAACGGTTTCTATCTGTTAAGGGGTCTGAGCAGTTTAGTGTGGATGGGATCTAAGTGTGTGCCTCTCCTGGTAAAAAAAAATGTCGTGTTATGTGAAAAGGGAAGTCAGCATAAGAGAGACAAAGCAATAGTACTGTAGTCCAAAGGTAGTGCTTTGTTCAGTAGGAGTAATGTACAGTATGGCAATGAAAGTAAACCATGTACTTCAGTATTACAAAGTTTTTAATCACCTTGTTTTGTAAATTTATCAAATAAAACTTTTTTATATGTAAAACAACCCTATATGTAGTTTTTCATTATATGAGTAGATGTCAAGTGCCTTATTATTATAAATGTATTACTGTAAAGGTTTGGGAATATTTATCATTACTGCTAAAATGAGCCAATACAGCAAATGTGTGAAAGCTAGAGGCATAACAGATACCATAGGGCATCTGCTCAAGAATATTTTGTAACTGCTGAAATAAAATGTTTATTTGCATGCATAATATCATATATGGACAATAGGGACATTTGTGTAACTGAGTTTCAGATCTGAGTTAGTGTGCAAAGTGTGCAAATGATGTCATGCAATATGGAATGTGTTTTGTGTGGTCTTGAGTTTTAGTAATTGTATATGAAGCAATAGTGGTGTGTATACTTATGAAGACAGAATGCATTTTTTTTGAGGTGGGGATTTGGTGATAGAAGTATTTGAGGAGTGTGTGTGATATACAGTGATCACAGTGACCACAACTGAGTGCTTTCAAAAAGGGTGACTCAGTCACAGCACCTGTGTTCAGGGCTACCTGGCAGGGTAATGACTGGATACCTGGGTGGGTGAGGTAGGATGATGGGAAGCGAATGCACAGGCACACACACATGGTGGAGAGAGGATTAGGAGGGCAGGTATATGGGAGGGAGTGTGGTGGGCAGCTCCTGAGCTGGTCCGCTAGCGTGGTGAGGAGGGTGGTCAATTGGGGTGTGCAGGGTGCAGATTCTGGGTCCAGCGCAGTGCTTTTTATTTTTTGTACCAGCAGGTAGCTTTTTTTAAGATTTCTCCCCTCAACATGCACCTCTCTGGAGTTGAGAATCCTTAAGTGGGGGTGCAGGGGGTGTAGCCCCCCATAAATGTTGAGTCTATTTTCTCTGTTTAGTTCACCATGAGTGTACATCACCATAATTCATTTTCAGCTATGTCCACTCACCATTATCATATAGAACAGTGTGTGCTGTGCAGCTATGTATCTGGTCTGTTTGTTTTGTCACCCACAGTATTCTTTTTTTTTTTTTCGAGTGTGCCAGCTGTATGTTGCTCCATTATGTATGCCACACTAAGGGAACAGATATGAATGTAAACCATTGATTTGTAATGGTATTATTTTGTGTAGTGTTATTGTTCCACAAACATGCTTTAGGTATTAGTGTGACGTAGCCTTGTGCTGCTGTTACAGGCTGACAGTACAGGAAAATAATTTCAGGCAGTGGTAGTAGTGTGCACATCTCAATGTAGCAGACAAGGTCCTGTTTCCTATGCAAATGTCATGAAGGGTAAAGGAAGCAAATCTTCACTGATTAGAATTTAAACACACAGAATAACATGTGATATATGTGTCAGCTTAAGGAATTTGTGCAAATTATGCAAAACAATTTATCAAGTTGTAATATGTCATTTATAATGTATTTTAAGGTGGTGGGACAGCAGGTTATGAAGTAAAAAATATTCTGTGTGTTGTGGCAATGGGGGGATGGTATGCAAATGTACTATAAAAACACAATAGTTGCATCTGGAGAGATGAAATGAGCATTTGTCAATGCTGCATGTTGCCTTGCAGGCATTGACATTGGTATTGCAGGAGTTAGAGAGATGCATAGTAGGAATAGCAGTGAAGTATGGAAGTGATGCCAACACTACACCACCTTGCAGAGTCTGAAAGGCATTGAGGTGTGCCTTTGGGTCATCAGCCATAACGCTCATGCCATTTCACCTCACCTTACCCTGCAGACTCTGACAAGTGTTGTGTTGTACCTTGGGGTCTTCGGGCCTTACGCTCACCCCATTCCATAAAGAAATACATGAAGATGGGTACAGTATAGGAGAATGGGGTGAATTTGGGGCCAAAGAGTCCAAGGCACACCTTTATGCCTGTTACAGGCTGCAAGGTGGGGGTGAGGGTGGAATAGCATAACCACTACAGCCGACAATTTAAACTCACACCCCTGATGCCTGTCAGTCTTTACAGGGTGGGACATTATGGTTAGAAACCTTAATGCCCTGGCATTTGTTGGTATTTGCACTCCAAATTTTCAACATAGGCTTTTTGTGACTCCACCACATGAAAGCATTTGGGACCTCAGCTCATGAACGGTGGTACTGTAATCGTGTTAATGTGTCCCTAAAATTGATTTCCCACAGCCACCGTGCCATTCTGTGCCAGATGTGTGGAAAGACACTTCAGGTTGGATATGAAATATGACAGCTGTTCTGTTCATAAGCACATGTGAAGAAATGGCAATGTTGAAAATCTGGAGTGAAAATATAAAAAAAATTCTCGAAGTTACACGCATGCGTGAAAACTGCACAACGCTTGCTCGTAACACAGTCATTTTGTCGAATTTGTTCACCAAATTTTCAATATAGGCAATTTGGGACCTCCACTCATGAACAGTGTCACTGTGATTTTCTTAATCTGTCCCAAAAGTTGATTTCCCACAATGACCACGCAATTGTGCACCAGATGTGTGAAAACATATTTCAGACAGGATGTGAAAAATGACAACTGTACTGTTTATAAGGAGGTGTGAAAAGGGCAATATTGAAAATCTGGAGTGAAAATATTACAAATTCTTGAAGTTACAAGCATGCATGGAAACTGAACAATGCACGCCCTTAACACAGTCACTTTGTGGAACTGTTTCACCAAATTTTCAACATAGGCATTTTGGGACCTCCACTCATGAACAGTGTCATTGTGATTTTTGAAATGTGCCATGAACAGTGATTTCCCACCACTACCATGCAATTGTGCACCAAATGTGCAAAAACACATTTTGGGCAGGATATAAAAAATAACAGCTGTACTGTTCATAAGGAGGTGTGAAAAAATGGCAATGTTGAAAATCTGGAGTGAAAATATGAAAAATTGTCAAAGTTACGAGCGTGCATGGATACTGCACAATGCATGCTCGTAACACTGATTTTTTTGGAATTTGTTCACCAAATTTGCAATATAGACTTTTTGGGAGCCCATCTCATTAACAGTGACACTATCATTTCATTAATTGGTCCTGAAAGGTGATTCTGCACAGTGACTGTGAAATCACCTTTTGGGACCAAATAACAAAATGACAGTAACTGAGTTCATGAGGTGGGGTCCCAAGAACTCCATGTTAATAATTTGGAGTCAAAAGTCACAAAAATGGCTAAGATAGCCACTTAAGTTGACCCCCCTATTGATGCCATTATACAGATAACTGGCATTTCTTCAGTTTATGGTTGGCATTGAACAGTGCAGATGTGTTCCTGCTCCACCGAGGATTGCCACTCCAGACTCCAGAGGTAAGCATGGGGTGGGAGGTGTGGGGAAGTGGGGTGCACAAAGATTGGATGCCGGTTGGGGAGGGGACCCAACGGTCATGAACCATTTTCTTTTTTCACAGGTTTAAGGAAAATATTGGGCACACTGGAGTGGCCTCCCAGTGTGTCCCATTAACTTGATGGGTGATTTTAGCCACACTGGGGTGGGCTCTCAGTGTGGCACACAATGCGGGAAGGGTGGGAGCAGGAAAATGCCAATGTGATCAACTTTTGAACATGGAGGCACACTGGGGTGTGCTCTCAGTGTGCCACATCATTTTGCTTTTAGAGGGGTTAAACATGCTGACAGGGAGATTGCGCATCCACGAAGTCAGCTTGCTGGGGACTGTGAGAGGTGGATGGTGGCAGCCGCTGCCATGTTTACTGAAATGTTTCAGTGGCAAGGCATGCCCTGTAATGACAGGGCACTCCCACATTGCAGCATCAAAATTGTTTCAAGTTGGTGGCATGCTTCTGGCCAGCTGTCATAGGTAGCATGCTATTTCATTGGTGCCACAGAGCCCAGTCCAAATAAGCAGTGGTGCCACTGGGCACAACACCATTGCAACTCCACAACCTGCTACTCCACCAAGCTGTCACAAAATGTTGCTTGTGATGCACACACACAACAACATAACAAACATGTAAGACATGTTTGAGTGGTTGTGGTTGTGTTCTGAGTAGTTATAAATATGAAATGTCATCCCATCTAGACTTTATACATAGTCACAATAGTTTTAAACATTCAACCCTTTAGTACAGCAGCATCTGAGTTGCAATGAGGTCATTCCTATGTGGAAATGTGTGATAAAAAAAGATAGGACTATACTTGTGGCTGTTACACTTTTCCTCACAGGAAATAGTGGTGCATTGAACTGTACTGTTTGTGATAAGTAATGTGATGTTGAACCTTCTCATAATTATGTTACTCATGTGAAATGTTACATCAAGAATGACTTATGCAGTCATGTCTGAATACTGCTGAGACAGAAATAGTAATCTAAGTAAACTGATGACCTAGTGGCCCAACAGATGTATTTCAATTTTAGACAGGTCCCGAAGAGGTAGCAATATGTTATATACGGAAGGTATAAGTTGACATTTCCAAATTACAGTGTTCTGCAATAGACAAACTTGGACATTACATGTTACTGTACATGAAAATGAAAGTCATTCATTGAGATACAAAATGATACAAATCTATAGGTTTGTATACTCAGTAATATAAATGTATTTAGTTGCAAGAACATGCAATATGTCTGATAAAACAATATAAACACTCTGTAATGACCTTGTGTACTGATACATCTGCATGCTAGTAATGTCTGAGGAGTCAGAAATGCGCAGATGTTTGTTCATTATTTATTATGGTGTCATGGTACAGTTATTTATGTAGGTCAGTCAACATTGTGATAGCAGTCTTGAAAATGTTTTGCAATCACCATAAACTGTTGATTTACATTGTAGAAAATGAGAAAGTGGTAACAGAGAAACTATGATGGTAAAATGGGAAACAAAAAAAATTGTTCTGTACAGTGTGTTAAATACTGGCTATTATGGTACTGTGTCATGATTGATTATAAATATTTAATTATATACCATGTAGATGTTATAGACAGTCATATTAGTGCAAACCATTCAAAACTATATGACATCTGTATCTCAGTTTCAAGGAGTTCCCTATGCTGTGGCAATATACAATATACAATATACAATATACAATATAATGAAGGTGTACTTTGAACATTTTCAGCTACATTATCCCTTATTAGTAATCTTACTACATAAAAAGTATTTAACATAGAAAGTGTTGTTTTTCATTTATTTATGTATTATACATATTGGAATTACAACCCTTTGAGTCAAGGACTCATTTCCAAAGGCTCCACGTCAGTTCTAGTGGATTCAACACATAAACAGCAACACAAATGTAATATGATAGACAGGAGGTTACAGGAGTTTTTTTTTTGCATACCAAACAGCGAATATCAGACAGTATTCATATATTTGCAGGTGTCAGAACAAATGGAATCCTAAGCCATCCAGTGCCCAGATACAGTTTACAACAGCAGTACAGAGGTCTATACAGTGCGAATGCTAGGCTCCAAGGACAAATACAGTAAATTCAGAATTGCAGCTTGAGATAAGGCGGTTGTTGTCAAGAGTCTAGAAAAGGGCCCAGAAAGGGAGCGGGGCACCTATGGGCTAGGATCCCGCTTGTGGAGCGCATTCGCAGCTGTGGGTGGAGAAAATTAGGCTCTTGAGAGCTGCCTTAAAAGGATCTATTTTAGTGAGTGAGGAGATGGAGGAAGTGAGGGCATTGAACCAGTGTGGTGCCCTGTAACACAAGGATCTCTGGCCGAGTGATGGCCACACCCTCGGGACTCTGAGAGTAGCCTTAGTGAAGCCATGAGTACAGGCAGAGGGGGAAGCAGGGTGGAGGGAGGCAGACACCCCTCAGGGGGTGATTTCTAGAAGTATTTTTTTAACCAGGAGGCAGGTCTGATATTGTAACTACTCTTCTAGATTAAGCATGTTGGCCAGCGAGTATAGAGTGCATACATGAGTCCATTTGTCTGCACCAGTGAGGAGCCTACAGGCCTTATTTAGGGATAGTTGGATTCACCTGATGTCAGTGGCATCAGCAGCAGCTTCAGCATAGACAGGGAGGCCATAGTCTACAAGGGACAGGACAGAGGAGGAGACAGCCAGTCTGAGGGAATCCAGAGGGAGCCAGTCCTTATGATGGTAGAGAAGGCCTATGCGCATGTTAATTGCTGAGGTGAGCAGGTCAATATGCAAGTGAAAGGAGAGGGCAGAGCTGAAGGTAATGCCTAGGTATTTGTAGCTGCTAACTTGTTCTAGTGGGTGGAGTGAGCTGGATAGTATATGGAGGGGTGAGTTTTTTGCCCTGATTTGATGATGGGAAAATGACATGGCTTTTGTCTTTTCAATGTTAATGACCAGCCTGCGGTAGTTGAACCAGCTTCCAATTTGACTGAAAGAGTGCTGGAGGGATGCCTGAAGAGAGGAGGGGTCAGGGTGGGAGGAGAGGAGAACTGCATCATTTGCATACAGCAGGACCTTGCTGAAGCAGGAGTTGGGTAGGGCATTTACATAGAGACTAAAATGAAGCAGGCCCAGGATGGAGCCCTGTGAGACCCCGGAGTGGATGGGGCAGCTGCTGGAGACAGTGCTGTTTATTTTGACACACTGGGACCTTGAAGAGAGACAGCTAGAGAACCAGTCCAGCAGGCCTTGGGAAAAGCCTAGTTGAAGGAGAGTGTCCAGTAGGAATGGGTGACAGACCATATCAAAGGCCTTGGCGAGGTTGATGTAGACAGCCCCTGCAAGGTGGCCTTTGTCAAGGGTTTCATGAAGGAAGTTTGAGAACTCCACAAGAGCAGTGGTCGTACTATGACCTGGACAGAAGCCATGCTGCTATCTGCATAGGAGATTGTGGGAGGCAAGATATTCAGATAATTGGTCTGCCACTATTTTTTTCAGGGCTTTAGAGAGAGGAGGAAGAATAGAGATCGGCTGATAGTTTCCAGGAGAGGAGGTGTTACCACTTTTAAAGATGGGGGTGATCACAGCCTTTTTCCAAGCTAAAGGTAACTGGCCCAGACAGAGGGAGCGGGGTTGAGTAAATCAGTCACAGAGTTAAGTACTATGTCAAGGACCTGCCGTAGGATCCAAGTATCCAGGGGGTTGGAGGAAAGGCTGGTAGCACTGGGGGCTTTTGTTGCTGTCATACTTCTCAAATGTATTGAAGTACTGGAGCATTTAAAGTGTTCCATGTACAGCTAGGATGAATTATACAGGCATACCTGTTTAATGGAGAGAAAAAAATAGTAACATAATTTAACTGATGATGCAGTATGAAAATATCTCAAACCAAAAGAATGAAAGAACTTCACATAGAAAAACAACCTGTGTTCCAGGGGATATAGTACAGTAGTAATAATTTTTGAAGAAGATGTGCACAGTATGTGGAGAATCCAAGTTAATTTGTAGTATCCTAGAAAAGTTTTTAAAACATTTGATGTGTTATGAGCAAATGAATTACAGGCTGCACCTACTGTATGTTTTGCATGCACAGTTCAGCAATAAAGAAGGCAAGAATGAGCTGTCTGAGCATGTGTAAACAACTGCAAATTTGCAGGAGCACAGTCACAAGTTAGCAATAAAGGAAAAAGTCAATTTTGCATTTTACGGAGTAAAAAGGAATGTTGTATTTATTTAATGCTACATGACATAGTATCATACCTCATAGTATAATACCTTTAGATGCTGTAGGATTGGCTGAAGTATACAGTATCTTTTGTTCACCGTGTTTGCAAGGAAAAAACATACATTTTTTCTGTCCATGAGAGACACACTAAGCTAAAGCTTGTTTACAGGTGTGACCTCGGAGCACTGGGAAGTTAAGTGACTTACTGAGGGTCACACAGTATGTAAATTGGGGCTATGGGATTCAAACCCAGGTCTCCAGGTTTACAGCTCAGAGCTTTAAACCACTGCACTATACTGCCTCCCTTACATGTGAAAAGCAGATGGAGAAGAGAGGCAGCATCATATTGAGTTTTGAATTAACTTTCCTGCTTTACTATTCAATTGTGCCCAGAATATTAACCTCTGATCACAACAGAATTTAGAATTTTGTTTGAAGGTATGAAAAATGTGTTATAAAATGTCAAATGATGTTGTGACTGAGACAATGCAATGTAGAATAAAAAGGCATAGGTATTCTGTAGTAAGAATTGACTGGAATGATTATTTTAGTATTGTATCTGAGGGCATTTTCAGAGGGTATGTTACATGTAAGGGAAAGGGGAAATTGTTTAATCATGAAAGGCACAGTAAGGCAACACTGAAATCCATTTCAGACTTTGAAGCATAAGGAAGTTTAGTAAGTTACTCAGGGCAACACATTATGAATGTGGGGATTGTGGTATTCAAAACCAGGTCTCCAGGTTTGCAGCACAGAGTTTCACTACTACACTACAGTTGCTCCAAATGTGTAAGAAGTATCATTTTGGAAGCTATCTTGCTAATTTGTAAGACAGTCTTGATCATAGATGTAAAGATTAATTTGCAGGAGATTGTTAAAAAATGTGCAGTAATGGAGTTTGCCCTTTAAGGGGCAGACCAAGTTGTCCTGGTGTACCTCCTCCCTTCACCTGAGGATGGTGTGTTCAGAGTGGGGAAGGGGAAAGGAAGCCGAGGGGCTGGGGACAAGAACAATAGGCAGGCAGCAAGAAAGGGAGGGGCAAAAGGAGGTACATAATGGCCAGCACAGAGGTGGTTCAGCCACTTTTGCTGCAGTTTTGATCTTTCTATACTGCAGCACATCAGATTGGCATCGATTGCATACCTCTCAACCCACTGCCTCATAAATCAGGGACAAGGCTTAAAAAAATCAGGGACAAAGAACCAGAATCAGGGACACAGCTTAAAAATTAGTTCTATCTACTCAGGAAGCAGGTAGCTAAGGGTATTCATGTAAAATGCATTTTCTGAAGAAGAGTAGCGATACGTCTGTAACTCTAATATTTGACCTTATTTTGAGCATAAAATACGCACTGCTCAGTCATAGAAACACAAATTTTATGAGGGACAGGGGAACATTTTTAGGCAAAATCAGGGATATCCCTGAAAATCAGGGACAGCTGAGAGGTATGATCGATTGGAGCAGAGGTTTGTGAAAATATTCAGGTAAGAAGCAAACAACTATGGTAGCCAAGGTTAAAGCGAAAGATGTATATGGTTTTAAAAAACAAAACCAAAAAAAAAAACCTGAGTTTTTCAATGAATTTGTTTTAGGGCCAGGTGAAACAGGAACCAGAAAGTAGTAGAAACCCTTTAAAAAAAAAAAAAGTTTGCTAGTCGATGATAGGTAGCAATGTATGATGTTTTTTATGTAGGAACATTCACCAGGAGGCAGTATGTGAGAAAGTTAGCCAGTGGGGCTGAGAATCAGGCTGAGGAATGGCCGTTTAGAAGGGTGAGAGCACCACGTGGTTTGTAGTTTGTTCGGTTGGCAGGGCAGGAGCCCAGATTGTTTAAAGGCTTCATAGCCAAAAAAGGAGAAAATAGGAATTCTTACTTCAAACTGTGTTTTTTGTTTTTGGGAGAGCAGGGACAGAGCAATTATGCACGTGGTTTTGTTGGTTGGGCAGCGGGGCCTAGTGCATGGGCTGGTAAGGGCCTTGCAGCAGTTGGAAGCAAGTGCTAAGTGAGTAGCTGTAGATTTTCTCTACCATTCAGCAAAGCCTGGGATTAGTTTTCTGTAAAAACGCTAAATTGTTCAGGAAGCAGTAATGACTAGGCCTCCTCTGGCCTTAGTATTGTGGTGTGATGAGAGGTTGCATTTAGTGGAATGGGGAACAAGTTTGGAGATGTATTGGGCTGGACAGGCTCTGTTTGATGGCTATTGACTAGCGATGGGCTGGGAGAGTCAAAACAGAGACAGAGTGTGGTCAGGGGAGGGAGCAAGAGACCTGGAGGGAGGGACAGAAGAGGCAGCACAAATGCTGGCTTGCAGAGAGAGTGAAGGGGCTTGGGCTCGGATAGGGAGCCAGCACAGTTGGCCAGGTGGCATGATGTCACATGCTGTGGGGAAGGCCCACGAGATGAACAGTGCACAGGGGAAGGGTGGGGGCCAGGTGGTGGCCCTCAGAAGCAAGCAGGCTGTTTTATGCTCAAAAGGGCATCGGGTGAGTTGGAGCAGCCTGGGAAGAGGGATAAGGTGGAGCCATCTCGGACGGCCACGTGGCATGATGTCACATGCCGCAGGGTGAGGCTGCAAAGATGAACAGTTGCATAAGAGGGGGTAGGGGGGCCTGGTGGAGGCCTTCAGATGAGAGGTGCAGGGGTGAGCAACACTACGGATGGGGGGGTTTGGGGGTTGGCCAGGTGCCTGTGGGCCAGGAGACTAGGAGGCAGCTGACAGTGGGCATAGGCGCAAGGGCCTAGTCAGGATGGCCACGCAGCAGGAGTGCAGACACTGCAGCTGAGCAGTGCCTCAGGAAGGGATCGAGAGTGGAGAAGGTGCCAGAGGGGGAAGAAACATGGAAGGGCCTGGTGTGTGGCTCAGTCGCTACCGCGTTGGGGAGAGGGGCAATGAGGAGGCCTAGAGGGCCATGCATGGAGGCCAGCGGCCCCCAGGAGAGGGGGATAGTAGGCCAGGATGGCTGCATGGGATGAGGACAGTCACCTGGAGCTGGGTGGCATGACACACTGCCTGGTGGGAAGTGGGGCAACAAGGCTCAGGGAAGGCCTACAGAGATCGGAGTTTTTTTGGGCACGTGAGGGGAGAATGTGAGGCCTAGAAGGTCACATGGGGAATGTGAAGCCTAGAAGGCCACGAGGAATGATGCCAGAAGTGGGGGAGTGGACGTAATGGTGTAAGGCCTGGCAAAAAAGTGGGGGGCCGCATGTCCCGAGGAAACCTACAGTGAGCACAACACCCCCAGATAGCTGTGCAGGAGAAGGTGGTCATGCAGACCCCAGCAAGGAGGGGAGGTATAACAAAAGGGGGGGGCGGCTTAAAAAAATATATCTATGTAATACATATACATTTGATAGATACACATCACATAAGAGCATATAGGGTAGGGACAGGGGGAGCCACCCCTTTTAAAATGCAAGGTTATTTCAGGCAAAGTGATTAATGTGCCTTTCAATTTTTTTGGTTTAGGGCAGTTATCTCTACAGCTTCCACAGACCAATACAAGGAGATGGCACCGAAGAAGAGCAAGCCGTCTAAAGAGGATGCCTACAAAGCCATAGTGGAGCTAGCATAGAAGGCCAACAGAATGTGGCAGTTGGTGGAAGATGGGGATCCTGGGAGATCCGGGAGAAATGGAAAGTGGGGAAAGGAAAAGGGGGCAAAGGGAAGAGGCCAGCAGGGAGGCCACGCAGCCCTGCCTGGGTGAAGCCCTCACTGGGGGTACCTTCCAGAGCGGCCAGCCCAGTACCGCCACAGCTCCATGTCCCTGTCCTGTCAGTACTTCCCCAAGACCAGGTAGTGGTTCCCCCAGTGTAACCCAGACTGGATCCCCTGAGCACACCAGCCCTTCCACAGCCAGTAGTACAACTGGACAATTCAGGGCATCCCGAGTCCAGCAGGCCACAAGAAAATGACAAGGCCACAGGTAATGTAGCCAGGGCCATAGGAGAAAGCATAAAAGAGTACATGGGTCAAATTATTGCAGCGCTTGGGACAGTGGGGTTGGGTCAAATGGAATCTACACTGGCACAGATTAGGTCAGATTCAGCGGCAACAGAAGGGGATGAGAAATGGTTGGAGAAGGCAAGTAAGGGAACAAAGGAGATAGGAAGCCCGGGAATGCAAATAGGTGAGCACATACCACTGGCCACAAAAAAGAAGATATGGAAGGGTGAGTACGTAGACATATTTGTGTTAGTGAGCCTGGAGGCAGCAGCAAAATGCGAGGAAATGGAGAACATTGGGAAGAGTGAAATGGCGGCAGCAGTGGTTTTGTTGGATAGGAAAGAGGAGGAAAAATTTACCAAGGGAAAGACTTGGGATGGATGGTCTGTAGGTTTCGCTATGTACTCAGCTATTGTGCTGGAAAGAAAACCTGAACTGGGCATTCCGTTGATCACGTATTCCCTGATAATAAGACAAGCAAAGGTGAAAGGTGGGGTAGGCTGGATATATTACGACAAATTCTTCTGACAAAGGATGGAGACTTATGGGGATATAAGATGGGATACAAAACAATTGTATCTGTGGACAGATTATGTAACTGACCAGTCCACGCCGGAAGGTGAGATGGGAAAAAGGAGAGGGGCACCTCAGAGATGTTGCTGGGGTTACAATAGGGCATTCTGCTTTTGGCCCCAATGCTGTTTTCGGCATGCCTGCTCAAAATGTGGGGGAGCAAACCCGGCAAGTAGATGTAGAAAGACATGGGCACAAGGGACACAAGGGGTGGGGGGGCAAGGCACAGGCCAACAGTTTTTTCAGGAAGGACAGGGATATAGGGGGCAGGCTTGGAGTAAGGGGGGGGAGAGATAGATGGCATGCAGATAGAGGGAACCAGAATTATTAATCACAAGGAATGAGAAAGGGACAGGGAGGGGTGTATAATAGAGATGAAGGGGAAAGGGCAGGTGATCAGTTCCAAGCAGCGAGAACGCCCATTAAGACAGAAGTGTGGAACAACTGGCCAAGAAAATATCCTGATAGGGAGGTGGCAGAGTCACTTAAGATAGGGTTTGAGACAGGCTTTTCATTAAGATGTGAAGGCCTGAGATGAGTGAGAGAGGTGAATAATTTGGGGTCAGTGAAAGGGAAAGATGACATCTTAAGAAGAAAAATTGAGAAGGAAAAAGCTGCAGGTAAAGTAGAAGAGCCGTACACTATACCTCCACTGAAGAATATGAGAATCTCTCCATTGGGGCTGATACCCAAAAAACAGTGGGGGGAATACAGAGTGAGTGATTCACCACCTATCATTTCCAGAGGGGGACTCAGTGAATGATTTCATAAGTGAGGAACATTGTAAAGTGAGCTACGCCACATTAGAAGAGGCGGTGCAGATCATCTGGGCAACTAATGATGCCTGGATGGCTAAAACAGATGTAGAGTCCGCATTCAAATTGCTTCCAGTTAGGAGGGAAGATTGGCACTTATTGGGCTTTAAGATTGGTGATCAATACTGTTTCGATAAAGCAATGCCCATTGGGTGCTCAACAGCATGTGTGACATTTGAAGCATTTAGCACCTGTTTACAGTGATTATTTCAGGAGCAGAGTGGGTATAAGGCTGTAATACACTACCTGGATGATTTCCTTTTAATAGGCAGTGGGAGGAGGGAGACAGAGAAAATGTTGGCCAGCTTTCAAGAGTTGTGCAGAGTTAGGGGTCCCGCTGGTATCGGGTAAAACAGAAGGGCCCAGTAAGGTTTTAGAATTCTTAGGCATAGAAATAGATGCCCTAAATGAAGTCTTTAGGTTACCAGACAACAAAGTGATGAGCCTGAAGGAGCTGATTAGAGGGGTCATGGGGAGGAGAAGCGTGCAATTAAAACAGGTGCAACAGGTCATGGGACATCTGAACTTTGTGTACAGAGCAATTGGGCTGGGTAGGGCCTTCACAAAAAGGCTAGCAAGGGCCACAGCGGGAGAAACCAAACCACACCACTGGGTTAACATAACAAAAGGAGTTAAAGAATACCTCAGGGTTTGGGAGGAGTTCCTCAACACCTATAATGGCTGTTCTTTTTGGCAAGAAGACTGGGTATATAACACAGATCTTGAGCTCTACATGGATGCGGCAGTGGGTTTGGGTATGGGAGGCTATTTAAAGGGAAGATGGTTCGCAGAACCATGGCCTATGAGTTGGGTGAAGGAGGTGACAGTAAAAGATATCACACTGTTGGAAATCATGGCCATATGGGCCTGCATCCTGGTATGGGGAGAAGAATTGCGGAATCAGACGGTCACATTTTGGTGTGACAACAAGGCAGTGGTGAAAGTTTTGAACAGGGGAGTCAGATCAGAAACAGTAATTTGGGTTTTGAGACAATTCATTTTAAGGGCCCTGCAACTGAATATGTCATTCAGGGCCAAACACATAGAAGGGGTAAAAAATATCCTAGCTGACAGCCTTTCCCATCTGCAGCTGGACCGTTTCTGGATGCTGACACCAACAGTAGAGAATAGAAAAATGCCCATACCAACGAACATCTGGGACATTGGCGAGAGGGAGCAGAACTGCTGTTTTGCAGCTCACGGGCACCACGGACTTTGAGGGCTATGAAGAGGCATGGTGGGTGTTCCAAACATTCAGGGCAACACACCACATGGAGGTAAGTGGGCCAGTCATGGAAGAACAGTTAGGGAAGTTCACAGTAGATCTGTGAGAGAGAGGAACAGCTCACAACACAATGGGGGTATACCTAGCAGGGATTAGCTTAATCTGCCGCCTTAAGAAATGGTGGGACCCAACAAAGTCAATGTTGATCAGGAGAATGATGCAAGGATGAGGAAGGTTGAAACAAAGACCCGCGGATAATAGACGACCTATAGGGGAACACTAGCTTGCAAAATTAAAAGAGGCACTGTTGGCAATTTGCAGATCAAAGGTGAAGCAGTTATTTCACACAATTTACCAGTAATGTTTGCAGGGGCACTGAGAGTGAGCGAGGCTGTGGGACATGGCAAGAAAGAAGAAGGGGGGTTGGAATGGGAAGATATAATCTGGGGAACGAAGGAGATACACATGCTAATTAAGAAATCAAAAACAGATCAAGGGGGAAAAGGTTGCACGGTGACTCTGAAATCCCAAGAGGAGGACATAGTGTGCCCAGTAAAAGCTTTGTGGGCTTACGCTGCAGAGCGTGGGTATAGAAAAGGGAGTTTATTTGTGCATGGGGACAGCAAAAAAGTCACCAGTTATCAGGTCACGGCCATGCTCAAGAAAAGCATGCGATTCTTGGGTGAGGACCCAGCCAATTATTCTTCTCACTCTTTTCGAATAGGGGCTGCATCACAGTGGGTAGCTGTGGGGAGACGTTGACCCAGATGTTGGAAAAGGGGCACTGTCGGTCCTCCGGTTACAAGAGGCATATTCGGGCACTGCAGTACGGAGACTAACATATCATCTGTGTTTATTTTCAGGTATGGGACCACAAAGGGGGGGAAGGGGAAGGCCAAGAAAAGGGATACTAGGAATGGGAACTGAGAACATGTTTTAAGTAATATATTCTGCTTAAATCCTATAGGAAGAAGGAGGATCAAGGAAGTATGGATCTCTGGTCACTCCTACATTTATTGGACAGAAAAGAGAGAGATGAGAAAGCCTGGGGGTAAAACAGTTATACCAGGATGTGAAAAAATGTAGGTTGGTTTGGTGTGGCATCCGAGGGATGAGATGGGTGCAGCTGCTTCCTACACTAAGAGAGATGAAAGAGCGGTGACCAGTTACAGACCTAATTATCTTACATCTAGGGGGCAATGACATTGGGGAAAAAACATGTGTGGACACATGCATGCAGGTAAAAAGCGATTTAGAGAAAATACAACAGTGGTGGTCAAGGGTATGCCTTGCCTGCTTGGATATGAACCAGAGAAGGGTCTGGAGACATGAACACAGCCATAGAGCTTTAGAGAGGGCCAGGAGGAAAATGAATAGATAGGTAGGAACACTGATAAAGAAAATGTGGGGGCAGGTAATACGGCGGGGGGTGGAAGAGTGGGTAGAGGATTTCTACAGGTCAGATGGAGTGCACCTGTCAGATCTAGCCATAGATACATTTAATACAGAAATGATGGGTTTTATAGCAGAATGGAGGAGACATGCAGACAGTACAATATTAAAAAAAAAGAGAGAAGGAAAAAGGAGGAGGTCCCCTATCCTAAGTTGAGGGGAAAGCCATCCATCCAACGAAAGCTGGAGACTGGCTAATGGGAAAAAGAGGGGAGGGGAGGGGGCAAAGAAAAAGGAATAGGATAAAAAGAAGAAGAAGCTGAAGAAGGAAAAGCGGTCTCGGTTCTCACCGTTACCTAACAGGAAAAGAGAAGAAGAAGGCACCCAGGTTTTCACCTGTGGGAGTGAGAAGAGGAAGAAAGAGGGATGATCGGAGATTGATATATGGATACAATAAAATACATTGTGAAAGAGAAGCAATAATAAATGATAATGAGATGGAAATGGAATTATGAGATGCAATAAATTAATTGCTAATCTGAGCACAACATACAATGGTCTGTCTTTTTTTGTGAGGGAAAAGGGGGGAATCTGGGACAATGGAGTTTGCCCTTTAAGGGACAGACCAAGTTGTTCTGGTGCACCCCCTTCCTTCACCTGAGGATGGTGTGCTCAGAGTGGGGAGGGGGGAAGGAAGGGGAGGGGCTGGGGACAAGAACAACAGGCAGGCAGCAGGAAAGGGAGGGGCAAAAGGAGGTACATAATGGCCAGCACTGAGGCGGTTCAGCCACTTTTGCTGAAGTTTTGATCCCTCCCACCCATCCTTAAACTAGGGAGCATGAAGGTAAGACAGTCAAAAGAGGGACTGTATGCTTGGTCTGCCAAAGGTGGATGGCAGAGTTGTCCGGTAGGACAGTTATGGTCTGCCAAAGGTAGATGGCAGGGATGATGGAAAGGGGAAAAAGGGGGGGGGGAGGAGGGGAGGGGGAAAAGAAAAAGGAATTGAATGAAAAGAAGAAGAAGCTGAAGGTGAAACGTGGTTTTGGTTCTCACTGCTACCTAACAGGAAAAGAGAAGAAGAAGACACTCAGGTTTTCACCTGGGGGAGTGAGAAGAGGAAGAAAGAGGGATGATCAGAGTTTGATATATGGATGCAATAAAATACATTGTGAAAAAGAGGCAATAATAAATGAGGATGAGATGGAAATGGAATTATGAGATATAATAACTTAATTACCAATCTGAGCACAACATACAATGGTCTCTGTCTTTTTTCGTGAGGAAAAAGAGGGGAGTCTGGGACAAGGCATTGAATGTTACTGTGACAGTTTGACTATGCAAGAAACATGTTCTGCTTATAAGTGCAGTGTCAGTAATATAGAGTATAGGTAAGGTGTAGATCATGGTTTCCATTGTAGTCATTATGAGAACCATGATACAAGTCTTAAGACATAAAGATGCCCCTTTGTTAAAAATTGATATTATTATGCAGCGTCCTGATGAACTTTAGCATGTATTGTGTTTCCTGTCGGTGTAGTGGACAAAATGGTGTTATCGCAAGGTCTCCTACAGTTATTGTAGAAATAACAAATGTATTGCAAATTTATATATTTATGACATGATATATGTTTTAAGTATTACATTACATACAATACTGGCTATTAAAAGCATTCAGTGTGATACTGTTTAGCTGTAAGGTAGAATGTTAATTAAGTGAATTGGTAAAGGACTGTAAATAGTAAATGTCATAGTCAGGGTTTTTTTCTATGTGTGGGTGGGGAGCGGGGTTGCAAAAGTTTCTTATGTAAAGCATTATACCCTTTCAACTTATCTTAGTTATGTACATATGTTTTTAATAGCTGTACATGAACAAGTTATATTCAGTATAGATTTGTGGTGAAACAAGTAATTATCACAAGACTAAGCTGAAGAAACTGCAGAAATGTGGTGCTGTCATTGTTAGGTCGATGATCCCTGATGATAATATAATGGTAAAGTGATAATAAATAAAGCTTGTATGTATGCATTGCATGGCTTTATATAATTGATTAGTTATTATACATATTACAAGAAGTAGTCAGTGTCAGGGTGACATCCCTGTTTCTCTGTAGTTAGCTGTATAGAATAGATTTTCCCTTTAAAGGTTAACTGAAAATCATGAATCTTGTGTAAAATAATCACGCTGGAGCAATTTTATTTAATATATGTTTATCATTCCTTTTTTGTTAATTTCTGCTTCTATATGGTGCAGCGGTGATAAAATGTATGGCAATTTACAGGTTTTTCAGGAACAGGGTAATCATTACAGTGATTTATGTAAAAAATAGTGTTACAAAATGTGTAATAATATGCCAAAGCTAGATGTGTAATTGGTAGTAGGGATTCCCAATGCTGTACCATGTTGCATTACACTGAGGGGGTTTGAAGTAAGAGTTCTATGTTGAAGAATATTGTGCATGTATAAAATACTGTAGAGTACACCATGATGAACAGCTGTGGACAGGATTTTCAGGTACAGGGTATGTAGTAGAGTATTTTTTGTTTAAACTTTCTATTTATGCTCACCCCCCACCCATGGTGCTCCCACCCTTCAGGAGTCCTCTGTGGCCTTCTAGTCCCCGCCCTCTACCTGGAGCCTGGAGTGGCCCATCCCCCATGTAGCCATGGTCTGCCCGTCAGACAGGGATGAGTCTGGGCCCTTACACCCCAAATTCCTGAGTTTCATCAGATCCATGACAGGTAGGGGCATTGGGGCCTGGACCTCTGTCTACCAGGAGTGCCGCAAGCCATGTTCCCATGTTCTGTGTATGACATGCACCCTGATGTCTAGGTCCCAAGAATCAACATCCATCATACAGCTCCCATTCTTGTGACTGGGCTTGCTGTACCGCAGGCCTCTGCCTGGAGTCAGCCAAGCACCGAGCTCTGTCCCCCCTCCCCCTGGAGAAGGTGAGCAGCCCTTGGGATGCTCAAGCCTCCTTCCCCATTTCACCCTCCAGCTCCCCGGGTTTGTTCCCGAACCCAGGTCATCAGCATCACAAGCAGTAGCACTACTGCTGCACCAACAGTCTGGCCTGTAGTAGAATTATTTATGTGGCAATCCATGTTGTATGATGGAAAAAAACTATTGTGAGCAGTAGATTTGTAATTGATTTTAAAGAGCGATGCTGCATTAACTTGTTGATGTACATGGAAGGGGGTTAAAATAATGAGGCATTGTATGTAGTGCAGTCGGTTACAGGTCTGAGCTGCAAATCTAAAGATTTTTTTTTTTTGCAGTTGTTTAACCTGTAGAGCACACTAAGCTGAACGCTTATTTACAGGTGCAACCTGGAAGCACAAGGAAGTTAAGTGACTTGCTCAGAGCCACTCAGTATGCAAGCAGGGGCTGTGGGATTCAAACCCATGTCTCCAGATTTGCAGCTCAGAGCCTTAAACCATTGTGCTATACTGCCTCCTAAATGTAGGATTCAACAATAAAGGAATGATAAAGTAACAGACATTATTAAAAAAAAAATCCCCCTGCCTACATATTTAATGCAGTATTCATGGTAATCAGTTAACCTTTAAAGGGAAAAACTGTTCCACAGAGCTGACTGATGAGAAACAGTGGCATCATGTATTCATTGTTATTGTCTAATTTCATTCCACTGTCACACTCAGCTGAACTGCCTATCACTTGGCCTGTTGAGTACTATCAAAAATCCATGCTATTTATGAAACACTTTGTCTTCCTTAATGTATTCTATCTTCCTGTCTGATTGTCTGTCTGTCTGTCCATCTATCTGTCTATCCATGTCCATCTATCCATGTCCGTCTATCCATGTCTATCTCTATCTATCTCTATCTCTATCTATCTATCTATCTATCTATCTATCTATCTATCTATCTATCTATCTATCTATCTATCTATCTATCCATATGTGTTTATCTAAGTTTAGAAAATGGGTGAGAGAATCCTAGCATGCTGATTGCCTAGGCCACTAAATGGGCAGATATTTTTCAATAGAGCCTGCTTGAAAACAAGTGCCATTTCGGGGTTCCCCATTACTCAGAGTATCCATGGATACCCTGAATTTTCAACCTTAGCAGCCACCATTTGTTTTCTGTTCACTTAGTGACTGGCACCCCCCCCAGTACACAAATGCCATGCTGATACTGCCTGTTGAGCTGTCACATTACCTCACCACAGAACTAAAACACTTTTTTAGCCTTATTTAATTTTTTTCTGCCAGCTCATACCACCCACCCTTTGGACCTTCCATTCTGACTCCTGCTCGTGGCACACCTACTGACGGTATCTGCACCTTCACGCTAAACAGCCATTTAACCTATGTGAGGAGCACAACAAAAATCTTTTTTTTTCAGGAAGTATTCAGAAAGTAAGTCTCTTATCATACTTGTGGTCGATCCCTGAGAGAAGGAGAAAGAAAGTGATAGTTACTAAACTGCTAGTGCGCTTTAATGGTATCAGATCTTCTGTTGTCTCACTCTCTAAATGGTGAGGATAGCATTACAAAATGCATAAAACGCCATATACAAGTCTCCACAGTGATATCGTATGGCCACCCACCCTTTAAGCTTTGTTCCACAAGTTCTTCGGGCCATACTGCAGTGCTTCCTGCACAGACATTGATTCACTTCTGCAAAACTGTTCTGAGAGAGATTAAAAAAAATTTACTGATCCAGAAGGCTCCCTCTTTACTCCATGACCACAGCAACTCTCTTCTCCACCCCTTTCTCCAGATGTTGTTCCCAAAGTGAAAAAAAAAACTGTGGTTTTCTACAGCGCTAGCCTCAAGATTCTGCTTTTTGGTCCAGAGTTTTCTTTTTCTGCAGCTGACTGCACCTGCCTCACTGTTCAGCTTGTCGACCTCTCCCATTCTTCCTAAACTGCTCTATAGAGCACTGTACTGCAAAAATCAGTACATTAAAAGTCAGCCGGGAATGGGGATGAGTCACTTAACTGGGGCAATCTTTCTTTTAATTAAAGAGTCTACAGTATGATAAAAGTCCCTAGCTCAAAGTAAAACAAATCTAAAGCTGGCAGAGGGACTATTTTTATACAAAAGTTATTTTTAACTAATTTTTTATTAACTTCTTTTTTAATAAACTATATTTTTATCATGCCCTTTTTTTTTACCATGCCCATTTTCTAAGCACAACCTTCCAGGGCCTGCAGCAGCGGGCCTCATTATGACCCTGGGTGGTCTGGTATTTCCCAATATCACCCACCCTGTTGGGTGTTATTGCTTACATATCTATGTATTTTTGTGTCTTTCTCTCCATATCTAGTTATGTTTCTGTGTATTTATCTGTAGCTGGACATATTAGTAATTAACTAGTTATCTAGCTACAGAGTTTGTCTCTGTTCCTTTCTCTATGTCTTTCAAGATATACAATATATAAATGTATATATATATATATATATACACACATATATATGTATATATATATATATATATATATACATATATGTGTATATATATATATATATCTATATACAGTATATATATATCCCAGTCACTAAGACTGCTGCAAATAACATATTTTGTGCCTTGCTTATTTCTGTTCCACTCGTGAATAACGTAATTGATGTCATACCTACTCTCTTTGGTATACAAGCAGAAATTTATAAAGTTTACCACCAGTACTACCTCCTCATTCTAACAAACATTTCTTTTCAACACAAAGCCTTCACAGCAAATTGACTGACAAAAATTACTCAGCATCCTTAAAAAGTGTTTTTATATCTTCCTTACAAACTTTTCCAACATCCTGTGACATCCATCATGCATCAACCTATGGAGGTTACAGAACTGTCAAAATATACAGTCATTTGTTGTGTCCACAACACAGGTGTATTAGTGACTGCTGTTATGAAATTATATGTCCCATTAAGTTACAGAAAGCTGTGTGGTGAATACAGTTTATGCCTTTTCTGGGTTATATAACAAGCCAAGAGTTTAACAGTTGGAGCTGTATGCAGGACGTGAGAGGAAATATACCATATAGAAGGACTATGTGATGGTCACATGTGTGTCACTAAGTACTGTAAAGTTTACATATAAATACATACATATATATGTGCTTATGTGTGTATGTGTGTCTGTATACATTGACATACCAGTATATTATAGTGTATGGTGGAATGCTATTATGCATGGAATTCCATGCCTGGAATATGCTTGTTGTGCTGCAGTAGTGACATCATTATGTTGTTCTGCTGCAGTAGTGAAGTTACTACTGCAGCAGAATAACTTGGAATGCTGCTACATAGCTGCTACAAATGTTGCTTTCCTCTATCCAGTTAAGCTGGAAGTTGTTTTCTTTTTTTTAACTTGAACTTGCAGGAACATGTGCAGCACACTGTCAGTCAAAAAAAAAGAAAACGTTAACATTTCTATTGTCTGTTGTCTTCACTATCGGGTTTTGTGTGATTTTCTATGCTGTGACTGCCCATACACTATAAAAGATTGTGTATGAGCAGTCATACACAAAGAAGGATATTCTTCTATTGAGAGGTTTCCTTGAAACAGATGTCCTCGAGAGTGCATGTGTAAACAGGTTGACATGCTACAGTAAAGGAGAATGGGGTATGAGTTAGGCCTCATGACTCCATGGTACATCCTGGCATCTGTCAATCTGTAGAGGATGGGGGTGGGGGGTAGGTGGGTTAGGGGCTCAACCCTAACATGTAATTTCCCCACTTTTGTCAATTTAACCCTAACTGATGCTATAAACAAATTTTTTTGCCATGAATTTTCTTACTTTTTGAAAAAGTGTAATATAAGTAGTAAGTAGCATGTTTTGGTCCCACCAAGCCACCCATTTCTGCATACCAATACGCATCTGTGGGTGCACCGGGCCTTCTGGGCCCTGCACTTCTGCTTACACATAGCTACAAAGCCATGCAGCAGTCCTATAGGACAAGGAACCTCATAACACTAATTTGCAGATATCTCGTGGACTGTATCAGCTGGAAAAAAATTCAAGTGTCATTGTAATCATGAAAATAAGTACTGCACGTGACAATGAATCACTGGACCCGTATCTTGCATTGTTTATGAGATATGGCCACTGAAAAGTGCTGGAAATACACCCTTGGGACACTTGTCACACTAATTTGCCAATATCTCTGTAACCATGGCATGTAGGAAAAAAATTTCACTGCTGGTATAATCTATGGTTTCCAAACTTGTTTCTACATTTTTGTTCACCTAAAGGTGAACTAAGCTGTGGGTGGCAAAAAAATCTACATCTTGCTTTGTTTTCGAGATATGGGTGCCAAAAGGCATCACGGGCATCACAATGTAATCCTATGAGAAATGCCTCAACTTTGGAATGTCATAACTACGTAACCAATGCAATTTTTTTTAACATCAAACCAGCATACATCTCATCTGTGGGAAACCTCCTTTACACCCTGCAACTTTCCAGCCAAAAGTCCTTACCGTTTCTTTGCAGAGAACTGGCAAAGTTTTACAAATCTTTGTTCATGAGCTGTCAAAATCCCCATTCATGAGCCAATCCCTGTTCTTAAGATATAGACATATGGTCTCATGAATGGGGTTTTTGCTAGCTCACGAATGGGGATCCTTATTCGTGAGACATGGCCATCTGGTCACATTCTCACTTACGTGGATTCAAAATCCCCATTTGTGAGTCAAATCTCCTTTCATGAACTTTCAGAATCCCCGTTCATGAGAATGTGACCAGATGGCCCTGTCTTACGAACAGGGATCCCTGTTCGTGAGCTGATCCCTGTTCATGAGATATAACCACCAGGTCTTCCTCTCATGAATGGGGATTTTGCTAGATCATGAATGGGGATCAGTTCACGAATGGGGTATCCCTGTTCATGAGAAAAAAAATCCCTGTTCATGAGCTCAATTGCTTGTTCACAGCTGTGCATCTAACCAAAAAACTGAAAAGAGCATGCTCAGAGCCCAAATTTTCAAAATGGAATAACTTTGGATTAGAATAATATTTTTTGTGATGGGGTGAGAGTTAGGATCGATGACCCCAATGCGCACCTCAATGTTGGTTGCGGGGTGGGCTGGGGGGTCCAAGGGGGGCTTTAAACCCTAACACCGAATTTCCTTGCTTTTGTTGCTGTGGAACAACCCTAACTAATGCATTATACAGAGTTTATTGCCTCTAATTTCCCTTCTTTTTGAGAATGATGATGAGAAATTGTGAATGTAATGCAGCGGCTGGAGTATGGGGCCCTTTGGGTCCTGCACTCCAGCTACGTGATGTCTTGTGACATAGTAACAGGAACAGCAACAGAAACAGAAGCGGCAACAGTGGCACTGATGGTAATGCAAATGTAAATAGTAAAGGAAATGTTAATAGAAACGCAAGAACAAAGTGGCGCCGAAGTGAACAGTGACACAAACGGACATTGAAGCATGTACAAAAACACAATTGGTAACATGAACAGTGATGGCAGCAGTATTTTAAATGGAAATGTTAAGTGTCACAGCAAAAAGAACCTGAAAGGGAATAAAAGGAAATGCAAATGAAGCGCACACGTAAACACAAACAGTAGCGCGCACAGGGAAGGTACCACAATTGTAAATGCACATGGTACAGTTAACATGAAAAATATCAAAGGAAACAGAAATGGAAATGGGAACAGAAGTACATATGGAAAAGCAAACCAAAATGCTCATGGGCAGAGTACCGCAATTGTAAACGCAAATGGTAATGGTAACAGCAACAATAACAGCAAAGGAAATAGAAACACAAAAGGAAATAGAAGCGCATATGGAAATGCAAACCGTAATGTGCATGGAAACAGTAACGCAATTGCAAACTCAAATGGTAACATTAACAGGAAGGAAGATGCAAAATGAAAGAGAAACACAAACACAAACGAAAGGGCTGCCAGAAACACAAATGGCAATGCACATGGTGAAGCAAAAAAAAAATGCAAACAGAAACAGTAGTGGAAATGCAAATGGTAACAGTAACGAAAACACAAGTGCAAATGACAACCCAAAGGATAATGGACACGGTGGCATACACAGGAATGGTAACGCAAACCGGGACATAAACGCAAGTGGAAACAGTAACTGTAACAGTAATGGAAGTGCATAACCTGTTTTTCCCAAACAGGTGCATAGAGAAACACAGTGGCCCAGATATTCAAACTGCGCCATTCTGAGGCTCAAGCCCCTGCGCTGCTCAAAATAGTTGTGCAGGGGTGTGGCCGGGGCGATATTCAAAGGAGTTGTGCTATTGAGCAACTCCTTTGAATGTCACCCCCCAGCCACAGCCACTGCGCATGATGCAGTGGAACTTGCACCACCGCAAGTTGCCAGAGTTGAGTATTAAACTTATGTGGCGCAGCACGACAAGGCGCCATGCGCAAATTTCTGATATTCAAAAGGTGATATGCAAATGGGGCCATAATTTATGCAAGGCACAGGGGCCATTGCATCTATTTATGGCCCCATTTGCATGCTATTAGCATGTAGGTGCACTGATCCCTCAAGGACTTGCGCCTGGTCGCCTCTGCCAGGCAGCAGCCATCGGGACCGACGCACCCTGCAGCCCAATCAGAGGCATAAAGTAACATGAACTCCCCCACACATATCTCCCAGGCCCGATCAAGGCAATAAAGTATCATGAACCACCCCCACACATCTCCCAAAGCCCGATCACGCATACAGTAACATCCTCCCCACACAGCTCCCGAAGCCCGATCGCGGGCATACAGTAACATCCTCCCCCACACAGCTCGCAAGCCTGATTGTGCATACAGTAACATCCCCCACACAGCTCCCAAAGCCCGATCGCGGGCATACAGTAATATCCTCCCCCACACACACAGCTCCCAAAGCCCAATCGCGGGCATACAGTAACATCCTCCCCCCACAGCTCCATCCAGTAGTCGGGCATACAGTAACATCCTCCCCCCACAGCTCCCGAAGCCGATCGCGGGCATAGCCAGTATCAACCCCCCCCACCAGTGCCCAATCGCGGGCAGAATGCAGAAACCCCAACCTGAATATCTCCCTGGTGGTCCAGTGGACTGTAATGCCCGATCGCGGGCAAATATCAAGTTACAACCCCCAAACATCTCCCTGGTGTCTAGTGTCCCCTCACCCACCCATGAAGCCCCTCCACCCGCTACCCCCTGGCAGCGGCGAGCGGCAACATCCCCACCATACCGCCCGCCGCCCGCCCGAATGACTGTACCGGTAAGGCTGCACGCCCGATGGTGCAGAGCTACAGCCAATGGGCATGCAGCCCATACAGTACATGACAGTCCAGATTTATGAATGATTTTTTGTTCATTCACAAAAATGTACCAGACAGTCAGTCACGGGCGCGGGCAGCAGGCGGGTGGGATGCTGCCCCCGCCGGCTGCCGGGGAGTGGGGTGGAGGGGCTTCATGGGTGGGAGGGACACTTGACTCCAGGGAGATGTTTGGGGGGGTTGTAACTTGATATTCTGCCCGCGATCGGGCATTACGGCCCACTGACCACCAGGGAGATATTCGGGTTGGGGTTTTTTATATCCTGCCCGTGATCGGGCACTGGTGGGGGATGTTACTGTATGCCTGTGATCGGGCTTCAGGAGATGTGGGGGCTGTTACTTTATGCCCGCGATCGGGCTGGTGGGGGGGCATAGGGACTTGAGTTAGCCAGTTAGGTGGCAGCTGCTGTGTTGTGCCCTGTAATACAGCAGCTCACCTGTGGGTGGCTCTCAACTTGATCCTTTTTTGTTCAAGGTTGTGCAGAGTGCAGGTTGGGGTTGGCGATGCAACAACTCATGCGACCCAACTGAATATCGGGTTGCGCAGGTTATGCATGGTTCCTCCCCCTCCTGTTAAGCATGCATTAATTTGCATTGCTCTTTTGCACAACCTGTTGTCAGTGGCGCAACTGCCTCCTGCTGAATATCGCAGAATGGCGCAATTTTGGACTTGCGCATGTGCAACCCTTTTGAATATCTGGGCCAGTGTGTACAAAGAATGTATGCATTGTAATGGGCATCAAAGCTTATTTATTTTATTTTATTTAGCTTGTGTTGACCGGGTAAGTGCACTAGACAAATTCTGCCTATTTTCAGACACGACCCGGGGGAGGGGGATACAGATGAATGTCAGCTGACCTTGAACCAGATTAAGCAGTTGGTGGTATTTTTAGTGAATGGGGGGAAATTTGGCCAGGACACCGGGGAAATTCCCCTGCTCTTTTCGAGAAGTGCCATGGGATCTTTAACATCCACCTTAACTACCACCAGAACAGGCAGATGGGACCTCGGTTTAACGTCTCATCCGAAAGACAGCACCTCAGGAGTGCAGCACCCCCACATGCTGCACTGCAGTGTCAGTATTGGGATATTAACCCAAGTGCCTGGTGTGGGGCTAGAACCCACAGCCTTCTGATCTCCTGGCCTCAGAGGTGAGTGTGCTACCTGCTGAGCCACTGACACTGCCAAAACTTAAAATGAGCATTGGAAGTATTTAGTTGCCAATATCTCAGCAACTGCACGACGTAGAAAAAAATACAAATTTCACAGAAATCATGATTTTTCTGGCTAGGTTTTTGCTGCTACGTTGCCCATAGGGCCATGCAACTCACAACAAAAAAATCTGTAACTCGCTTAGTTTTCAAGAAACGAGCCCCGAAAGGCGCTGTGTACACTACCATGTCAGTGTATGGGGAAAAAGCCAACTTCAGAGTACTGTAACTTTGCAGCCATGCAATATTGTTTCACCAAACCACTACTGGGCACATATGTGAGATGTTGGCTGCGTTCCCTTCAAAATTCAGCTCAAAAGACCAAACCATTCTTTCGCAGCAGGGTGGCAAATAATTCCTGTCATTTTGCCATAGCCTGGAAAAGAAGTGTCATGATTTGTGAAAGCTTTTGCAAAAATTTGTGAAAGTGTCACAAGTTTGACACTACTTTGTGAGTGACACTACTTTTCTAGAAATTTGGAAAACATTTCTGGGGTGTTTAACCCCAAAATAAAGACATGGCTAGCATCCTCAGGGTCCGACTAAGTGAACACAAAAAGAATTGTGTCCCTAGAGGGTCCCAAATTTAAATGGCAAGCATTTCTGTGACCACTAACTGAAAAAAAAAATGTCTAACTCACAACACTACAGGTGTCATTTGCAACACTGAATAGTGCATTTGCAACACTTTTGCAGTTTTTGTTAACTTTTCCCATTAACTTATAATGGGAAATTGCTTTTTGATTAACTTTTGAACCGTTCAATATTTTTTCACGAAATCTTCAAAAGGCACATCGGGCACTGCGGCAGCACGTTCAGTGAAGTTTTTGGACCAGTTGCACAAACCGTGCGACCTGTAGGTGCGAGCAAAGAATGTGCAAATAAAGTAAATGTGCACACGGATGTTGCTTAATAACTCTGCAGCTGTATATCCAACTGATACAAAAGTTGGCAGATTCCAAGATCTATGGTTATGTCCTGTACCTTCCCAATTTCAGGCAAATCTGTTGAATGGTGGCAAAGTTATTAAGGTACAAAGTTTCAGTATTTAACATTAAAAGGGCTATTTAACCCTAAACATGGTAGCACTACTGTGCTATTTTTATGTGTGTGTGTGTGTGTGTGTATATATATATATATATATATATATATGCATATATACATATATATAGGCAACCCTAAGCAATTTTTGAATCATGTCAATGACCTGATCAAGGGCAACAAAAAGACTGAATCCTACCTCATGGAGATCAATGGTCAGCTCACTACTGACTCTTCTCTAATATTGGCTGCCCTTAACAACCACTTCACAGATCTGGAGGCCTACAAGACCAGCCAATCTTCCCAGACTTTGGCCCCAAGCTCAGCTGAAGCAACACACTTTGAATGACCCTCTTTCCACCTGAGACTGGCAAAGTGCACTGAGGTCCTAACCCTCCTAAAGACGCTGAAACCTAAAGGATCAGGGGGACCAGATGGGATCAACCCTCAGCTACTCAAGGCTGGAGACACCTCCTTATCCAGGCCCTTAACCATGCTCCTTAACAGATCACTGAGGGAAGGAGCAGCCCCTGACCAGTGGAAACATGCCAATGTAGTCCCTATCCACAA
Organism: Neoceratodus forsteri; assembly: GCA_016271365.2. Classification (NCBI taxonomy): domain Eukaryota; kingdom Metazoa; phylum Chordata; order Ceratodontiformes; family Ceratodontidae; genus Neoceratodus; species Neoceratodus forsteri. The sequence goes on from CM057459.1 coordinate 1,358,733,924, forward strand.
AGGTGGAGTCAGGGAAAAACTAACCAACTATGGGCTGATCTACCTTCTCTGCACACTGTTGCAAGAAAGGCTAATCTACAACCAACTCCGGGACTACTTGGAAGCTCATCATCTCCTTGCTCCCTCTCAACATGGATTCAGACCAAATTACGGTACTGACACTGTATTCATTAACTTTTCGGTCGAAGTGCTCAGGGCAATGGACAAAGGGATACCCACAGGTGCAGTCTTTATAGACCTATCTAAGGTGTTTGACCTTGTCGACCACAATCTTCTGATGCAGAAGCTGCACAATGTGGGCCTAGACCCCCATGCCCTCAAGTGGTTTGGGAGTTATTTATCAGGCCGGACACAGAGGGTCACATGGAAGGGGGCCATGTCAGTGCCACTACCTCAAAAACAGGGAGTACCTCAGGGTTCAATACTAGGCCCCCTCCTATTCTCCCTATTTACCAATGAATTAAGTACTTACTGTGGGGAGAGCTCAGTTGTACAGTACGCTGATGACGCTGTCATTTATCAAACCTTGGGCGATGTGGCCGCTCTTGGTCCGCTCCTCCAAAAGGACCTCAAATCCCTAGAGATATGGCTGTGTGAGAACAGAATGGTACTTAATGCAGACAAAACCAAGGCAATGCTATTCGGGCCAAGATCACTGGGACTTGACAAGTCCTTATCCCGCCGACTAACCACACTCTCTGGCAAAAGCATTAATGTAGTTTCCTCCCTAAAATACTTAGGCCTAACTCTGGATCAGTCTATCACCTACAAGGAAAACATATAAACATAGAATTTGACGGCAGATAAGGACCGCTTGGCCCACCCAGTCTGCCCATTTCCCTACCTACTGGATAAGCTGCAGATCCTAGTTAACCTGCAGCCTACTTCTTCCTACCCCCACCCCCCAGAACTGCCTTATGACTATCCCATGCATGCTTGAATTCCACCACTGATTTTGACTCCACAACCTCATCCGGAAGGCCGTTCCATGCATCCACAACCCTCTCTGTGAAAAAATACTTCCTTAAATTACCTCTGAGCCGCCCCCTCTATCTTCAAATTGTGCCCTCTTGTTCTTGCACACCTCTTTTTTTGAAAGATGCTACCCTCTTGGACTTTGTTGATTCCCTTGAGGTACTTGAAAGTTTCTATCATGTCCCCCCTCTCCCTCCTTTCCTCGAGGCTATACATATTAAGCTCCTTAAGTCTCTCTTCATATGTCTTCTGGTGCAGACCCTGCACCATTTTAGTTGCCCTCCTCTAGACAGCTTCCATCTTGTCTATGTCTTTCGGAGACTGGGTCTCCAGAACTGCACACAGTACTCCAGATGGGGTCTCACCAGCTGTCAGTACAGAGAGATAATAACTTCCTGTTTTCTACTGGTGATGCCTCTCCTATTCATCCCAGTATCCACCCAGCCCTCCTTGCTGCCCTCTCACATTGCTTGCCCGTCTTTAGGTCATCTGTTATGACTACCCCCAGGTCCCTTTCCATTTTTGTTGTTGTTAGTATCTCACCCCCCCATTGTGTACTCTTCCCCTGGGTTTTTGTTTCCCAGGTGCATTACCTTGCACTTCCTAGCATTGAATCTAAGCTGCCATACATTTGACCATTCCTCTAACCTTGCCACGTCCCTTCTCATCCTTTCCACCCCACCCTGTGAATCAACTCTGTTGCAGATCTTAGTGTCATCTGCAAAGAGACATACTTTTCCTTCCAGTCCTTCTGCAATGTCGCTTATAAAGACATTGAAGAGGACCGGTCCTAATACTGAACTCTGCACCCCACTCAGTAACCCTACTTTCTTCTGAGTGGACTCCATTTACTATTACTCTCTGTGTCCTATTCTCCAGCCAATTCTTTACCCAGGCTGTCATCTTGGGACCCACTCCCAGGCTGGCTAACTTGTATATTAATCTTGTGTGGACTGTGTCAAATGCCTTGCTAAAGTCTAGGTAGGCCATGTCCACAGCCCCTCCCTGATCTACTACTTTGGTCACCCAGTCAAAGAAATCTATCAGATTTGTCTGGCATGACCTTCCCGCTGTGAATCCTTGCTGCCTAGGGTCCTGTGCCCCTCTGGCCTCTAGATACTCGACAATTCTTTCCTTTAGAAGTGATTCCATCATTTTCCCTATCACTGAGGTTAAACTAACAGGTCTATAGTTTCCTGCTTCTGCCTTGCTCCCACTTTTGTGAAGGGGAATCACATCTGCCCTCCTCCAGTCCTTGGGTACCATCCCATCCTCCCATGATTTGTTAAAAAGGGTAGTCAGTGGTGTCACTAGTTCTACCCTTAGTTCTTTTAGAATTAGAATTCTGGGATGAATCCCATCAGGCCCCATTGCTTTGTCCACCTTCAGTTTTAAGAGTTCTTTCAGAACCCTTTCTTCTGTAAATGGGCCTGTATCAACTTCTGTATCCAGAGTGTTACTACTGTTTGTTTTATGTACCTCCCCCTCTTCCTTTGTAAATACTGAGCAAAAATATTTGTTTAGTATCTCTGCCTTTTCACAGTCTCCTCTGCCCACCCTCCTCCCCTTTATTAAGCCTCACTATCCCTCCCTTGGTCTTCCTTCGCTCCCTGATGTACCTATAAAAGGTTTTATCCCTTCTTAACTGAGTTGGCTATCTTTTCCTCGGTTTGGGCCTTTGCTGTTCTGACTGCCTTCCCAGCCTCCTTTGCTTTAACTGATACAGTTCTCTGTCCTGCTCCTTCTACGATTCCTTGTACTTGCTGAATGCTTTCTTTTCTCTTGAACCTTCACTGCCACTTCCTTTGAGAACCATAGTGGTTTCTTACATCGTCTTGTTTTGTTTATTTGCTTCCACAGAGTAGCGTTACCTGTGATGGCAGTTTTATTATTCCCATTGTTCTTCCAACCTCCTTCCTGCCCTTTTGCTAGTGCATTCCTTAGGCACTCACCCATTTTGGCAAAGTCAGCCCTCCTACAGTCCAGTACTTTTGTCTTTGTATGGCTGACTCTATTGCTGTGTTTATTGTTAACCATACTGTTCGATGGTCGCTAGTTCCCAAACGGCTACCCACTTCTACATCTGTAATCCTCTCACCATCCCCATTTGAGAGAATCAAGTCTAATATTGCTCCCTCTTGAGTGGGCTCCAGTACTAGTTGTCTAAGGCATGCCCCCTGTAGGGCATCTAGAATAGCTGCACTCTTCGGAGTGGCAGCTGCAACTGCACTCCAGTTAACATGTGGCATATTCAGATCACCCATCAGCAATATCTCCCCTTTTTCTGCCATTTTAAGTATACTTTCTATCATTTCCTTGTCCATTTCCTCCCCCTGAGAAGGGGGTCTGTATACAACCTTTGTGCGTATTGTGGTGCTATTGCCTGTCTCCAAATTTACCCACAGTGCTTCTTCTCCTCCCTGTGTACCTTTTTGTTCTGTTGCTTTTATTCCTTCCCTTTTGTAAATAACTACTCCTCCTCCTCTTTTACCCTCTCTGTCCCTCCTGTAGACAGTGTATCCTGGTATGTTTATGTCCCAGTCATGGTTTTGTGTGTACCATGTTTCTGTGACTGCCACGATACCCAGATGTTCTTCCTCCATCAAGGCCACTAATTCAGGAAGCTTGTTTCCCAGACTACGGGCATTAGTACTCATTGCTCTCCATTTTTTGATGGCTTTACCTTCCAGTGCAGCATCCCCCACTGACCGTTCTGCCTCTGCCTTTTTCTCATTTAGTACCCTGTTTTGTAGGGAGAAGCTGGGATTTTCCTGCTGCTTGTCAGTGCCTCCCCCTTTGACTAGTTTAAAAGCTTGCCAATGAAGCATTTAAACCAATTGCTCAAAAGACTTGTTCCCTTCCTGGACAGATGCAGACCATCCTGCCAGTATAGGCTGGTGTCCCTCCAGGTGGAACCCCAGTCCCCAATGAAGCCAAATCCCTGTGCTCCACACCATTTTTTCAACCACTCATTAAACTGCATGATGCCAATTATCCTCACCTCCCCCATGCTTTTGACAGGTAGCACCTCTGAGAAGGATACTGTGTGTGCTACTCATCTTAGGTCCCTCCCCAACTCTGCAATGTCCTTCTCCACTGCTCTAATCTCATGATGAGCCAAGTCATTTGTCCCTAGGTGGACAATTACGTCCAGCTCGGAATCCCTTGCAGCTGTTCTCATGATCCTGAGGATGCGCTTCCTGTCCCTCCAAGCTATGGCACCAGGCAGGCACCTTACTTCATTTTTCTCATCTCCCCCCAGTTCTATACCCCTAATAATTGAGTCCCCCACCTGGAGCTGCTTCCTTTCCCTTTGGTGTCCTCTCCCTCTTTTCTGTGGGCCTCCCTTGTGAGAGTTATCATCAGTCTTCTCTGCGGGTACACCCATAGGGGAGCTGTGCTCCCCCAGAATGGTGTATGGATTGTGGAGTGGAACAATTGACTGGGTGTGCCTCTGTTCCACCCTTCTCAGCCTCCCTGAGCTCACTGTGGTCCAGCTGCTGTGCTTTCTTCACAACCTCTGAGGTAGTGGTGGTGGCTCTAGTGCTCCCTGGATGGGGGAGGTTCCCTTTCTACTGACCAGTGTGGCCTGGGGGAAGGTTTCCTTACTACTGTCCAGTGTGGCCTGAAGATGGGCAACTTTCTCCCTCAGGGCAGATAGTTGTCTCAAATAGGGCAGCATCTCAGCCTCCAGAAAGGCTCCCGGAAGACTGCTGCCCCACAGCCATTACATTGCACTACTCCCCACATGTTTATCTAGTTTTTTTATTTTTATTATATTTGTGTGTGTGCGTACGCATGTGTGATTTGATTATATAGAAATATATATATTATACAACGTGTATGCTTATATTATCAGTGCAGTGTGCTAGAGGATATGACAGTGAAATGCACCTTGCACTCGAGAAATGATGTCAGAACCTCAGGTATAAAGGAACTGTTTCCAGGGTGGTTGGGGTGAGGGTGGGAAGGGGTTGGGCTAAACTGTGGCCTCACAAAACAATCGACTAAAGCTCTCACCCACCGCTGGATGAGAGCCTTCCTGTCAACAAGATACCCTACACAACAATTTGACAGAGAAAAGTACCCTGCTAATCAAACAGAGAAAAATCCAGACATCCAAGTCAGACACAGGTAAAACCTCTCCAGCCCCAAAACAGCCTGGTGGTTTGTTAGCCAGAAAGGAAAATCAAATATGCAGTTATTTCAGCCCTTCTGAGGATGCTGACAAGATAAGCAGTTTTAAAAAAACCCTTTCTGAATTAAAAACTAAAACAAATACCAAGCTCTGCCACTTTAAAAGTGAGGAAAACTTCTCTCAGATGTAAGCAAGAGAGAGAGAGTTTAGTTACAGATAATTCGTCCAAAATAGTATATTCCACGCAACTTCTCAGTTGTTCCCAAGCACTCCTGTACACAACTTGGAAGAAGATGGAAAAACAACCAAATAGCACGCTCAAAACCTTTGCATTACTCAAAATGCAATTCACATTTCTGGAGAAGGGTGCTGCTGGTGTGTGGCATCCAGTGCACCCCCCCCCCATAAGAAACATGGCTTATATTCAACATTCAAACATAATAACTGCCTAATGGCTTTTCTTACTTTAAACTCCATGTATAAAGGGGGTCCTCTTATTTTTCAGATTGGAATTCCAAAGTGAGCAAGCTACACCACCCCTTCACAGTGGGACCCTTTTGGTGTAGTCCCTACACTAGCTTCTCAGCTCTGAAATGCCTGCAGTGGCTACTCATAAATACAGAGTGCTGCCTAAATTGGCTTAAATCACATGGCCTTATTGGCTTCTTAAATTGATTCCATCCAGAAACTTCTAAAAGTGGTGGCAGGAGCATGCTAAGGGGACTACCACAACTCCCAAAACAACCAAGTACCATGCTATTTGAGGACCCTCTTTTTTACATGAGGTTTAAAGTAAGTACAGCCAGTGGTCATGAAATTGTTTAAATATTAAAATGTACCATGTTGGGGGGGAGGTTGTGCACTGGTATTCTATTTTAACTGCTGTTGTTTACCATAACCCAGTAGCACCCTCGAGCACAAATGTGAATTACTTTTGTGGGCAATGCACAGTGGAGCTTGTTGACTTGGGATAGGTGTGGCACCCCTTGCAACATGCTCCCTTTCACCACCTGTAAATGTTCATGGGTGGAAGTACCTTATTTAAGGAGTTAATTACGCAATGTATTGTAGGCTAGTTCAGGCAGCACTCTATATTTGTGAGTAGCCACTGCAGGCATTTCAGAGCTATTAAGCTAGTGTAGGTACTATACCGAAAGGGTCCCACCGTGGAGTGGTGGTATAGCTTGCTCACTTTGGAATTCCAATCTGAAAATTAAGAGGATCCCCTTTTTTACATGGAGTTTAAAGTAAGTAGAGCCAGTGGTCATGAAATTGTTTAAATATTAAAATGTACCATTTGGGGGGGGTGTTGTGCACTGGTATTCTGTTTTATCACCTACAAGAACCACGAGGACCAGGTCACCAGGACCCAACATCGCAAACTTGGTACCTTGTACTGACTCAGGGACCAGCTCATCCCTGAGGTCAGGCTCTCCATTGTGACAAGTGTCCTGCTCCCTACCCTGACCTATGTGGCCCCGATTATACACGGCATGGCAAAGCAAGAGGTATCCAGGATGCAAAATCCTATACAACAAAATAGCTCAGTTTTCTACCCAAGACCACCCGCGATGTCACCACTATAACACTATGGCCCAGCTCCGGTGGCCCACATTGGCAGCTCGCCTCAGATACCCATTGCTTGTTCAGGCCTACAAGCTACTCAAACCCCCCACTCCACCAAGCATAGCAGGAACCATAGCCATTAAACACAACCCCAGGAATTTAAGGAACACTTCTAGAAGTCCCCAGAGTAAGGAACAATGCTGGTGGCAGATCCTTTTCTTGCCAAGCCCCCAGCCTCTGGAACAAGCTCCCCCCCCTTGGTCCAGGATGTCTTCTCACTCACAAACTTCTGCACCACACTCAAGTCCCATTTACTGTCCACAAGTGCATGCCACTGCCACAGCTCTTAAGGTATCCCCTTTTTCTGCATCAAACCTTCCCAAAGGTGAGCCGACCATGTACCTCCCTCTAGTATCTGGACACCTAGGGACCAATGCTACCTCATGTATATCACTGAGAAGAAGCTAGAAGGAGAAGGAAGGAAACATATTCAATTCAGTGCTTTAGAGTAACTGGTAATTGGTATTTTTCTTTTAAACTTAGATTGTGGGCTTGTAGTGACACTATACTTTCTTTTTTTGTTGTCTTTACTTATAATTGTTTTTGGGCTGTTGAAAATTTAAAACATAGTGGTGGTGTAATTCTGTGCTGTCTTTAATTGCTGCAAATTTTCACCCCCTCCCTTCCCCAACTCTTAATTATATGCCCTGATAAATCTGATTGACAGGAGCTAAACACAGGGTATAGTAAGAGGTGTGAAGTAGGAGGGGCCTAAGGGGGAAGAAGCCCACCCTTAGCACGACAAGTGTTTCAACTCATTTATTTATTTATTGGTTTCTTTTTCCTTAAAAAAAAAAATATCTGAGGATCAGTTACAGGATTTTTAGTACTGTAAATTATTAAAAAGAGAACTAAGAGAGTTTCAGTAGCAGACAAGTTGTGAAATTGCAGTATAATGTGGGGAGTGGTGCAATGCAGCGGCTGTGGTGAAGCCATATTCAGGCAGACCTTCTGGACACTGAGGTGCTGCCCTATCTGCATGCATCTCTCTGGACTGCGGGATGAGGTAACCAGACTCAGAGCAGAAGTAAACTGGGTCAGGAGTACCATCACCCCTATCCAGGGACCACCCAGTCCAATGCAGCTGCCTCAAAGTATGCTGAGAACTAGGAGCACTTGGATGACAGTGGGCTCAGGGAGGGTTAGAGCAGTCAGGCAGAGGCACATCCCAGATCCTATTCCTCTCAAGAACTCATATGCCACACTGGCAAATGAGGACAACCAAATAAAAGTACCCAGAGAAGTGGAAGGAAAGGATGTGGAGGTTAGCCAAGGAGGTGACCTCAGTGGGAAAAGCAGTGGACCCCAGAGGAGGAGGAAGCAAATCCTGGTGGGGGACTCCATCATAAGAGGGATCCAGCTAGGAACACAGGAGGGAGAGGACAGGGAGGTGAGGTGCCTACCAGGTGCCACGGCATGGAGGGATGGAAGGAAGATTCTGGGGATCACTGGGAAGGCAAGACGGGAGGGTGAGCTGGATGTCATTATCCACCTAGGTACTAATGACTTGGAAAATGGGAGCCAAAGAAAGTTCAGGAAGAGTTTAGGAAACTGGGGAGGGTCTCAAGCAAGTAGCTACTTCTGTCACTTTCTCAGAAGTACTACCTGTGAGAGGCAAGGAAACATAGGAGTGCATGCACCAGGAACTTTAACTCATGGTTGAAGAACTGGTGCTGTGAGAAGAGTTTGGATTCATTGGTGACTGGGGACCCACCTGGAGGGATGGAGGTTTGTTCAAGCCTGACGGCCTGCATCCATCCTGGAGGGAATCCAAGTACTCAATGATAAGTTTAAATGCCACATTGACAAGCATTTAAACTAGCAAAGAGGTGGCAGGCCAGCAAGGAGGAACTACTTGCTCACCCCACAGCTAGCAGTGGAACCAGTGAGCCAGAGGGTGGCTATCTCTGCAAAGCAGTGTGCAAAGATGGAGATTAGTGTCCAAAAGGTGGATAAGCAGAAAAGGGCAAAATTCAGCAGAAGGGCAGACAGCAAGGAACCAGGATAAAATGACAACCAAGGAAGGGGCTGGAGTAGAACAGTGAAGCAGACTAGGAGGTCAAATCGTGAAGCCATGTGTGCAAATGCCAGGAGCCTTAGCAACAAGATGGAAGATCTGGAGGCTGTCATGGTACAGTCATACCTGGACATTGTGGCATCACTGAAACCTGGTGTAATGACAACTATGGAGATGGCCACACCACAACATATTCAGAAGAGACAGAGCAGGCAGGGAAGGGAGGAGGAGTGGCACTGTATGTGAAAATGACACAAGGGCCACAGAGATCCAGGAGGAACAAAATGGGGAGAGATACTGTGGGTTAAGCTGGAAAGGAAAATGGGCAGCCATCCACACAGGTGTGGTCTATAGACCACCAGCCCAGGAGGAAGAAACAGATAGGAAGCTGATGCTAGCCATCCAAAGGATGGCAGACAAGGTGAGGTAGTACTGGTTGGAGACTTCAATATTCCAGACGTGGACTGGAGCATCCCAGCAGCAGCATCAACTAGAGCAGATTTATCCTGGACTCCTTCAGGGTGCCTTCCTCAAGCAACTGGTCATGGAACCAACTCGGCAGAAGCAATACTGGACCTTCTGCTCACAAACAGGGACAGTGTGATGGGGTAACAGTGGGGAGCACCTGGGTAACAGTGACCACCAGTCATTGTGGTTTGAAATCACAGAAAGAGCAGAACCAAACCACACAAAAACACTTATCCTGGATTTTAGGGGGCAGACTTTGGGAAAATGGGGAAATACTTGAAAGAGGCATTAAGGGAATGGGACAGGAATCAGGGTTGAGGAACAGGGCAGTATTTAAAATGGGGATCATAAGAACAACAGAATTATGCATTAAGCAGGTTAGCAAGAGGAAAAGGAAGAGGAGACCATTATGGTTTTCCAAAGAGGTAGCAAAAGAAAGTGAAAGCCAAAAGATAGCATTCAGGCAATACAAAAAGACACAGGCAGAAGGGGATAGGAGAAGTACCAGGAGAAACAAAGGAGGCAGGGAAGTCAGTAAGGAAGCCAAAGCTCAGACAGAAGAACACATTGCAAAATCAGTGGATAAAGGGACAAAACCTTTACAGGTACATAAGTGAAAAAGAAAGACAAAGGGAGGGATAGTGAGACTGAAGGGGAGGATGGGAGTCAGCTGAAGGATGACAACAGTAAAGCTGACATATTGAACAGGTATTTCTGCTCAGTCTTCACTGAGGAAGAGGGGGTAATGGGTATGAAGGGGATACAAGGGTGAGAATGGTGCAGAAATGGACACAGTCCCTTTACAGAAAGGGTCCTGAAGGAACTGGAAGTAATAAGAGTTGACAAAGCAATGGGGCCAGATGGGGTGCACCCCAGGGTCCTTAAAGAACTAAGAGAGGTGGTGGCTGAACCTCTGGCTATCCTGTTTAGCCAATCACTGGAAACAGGGGAGGTACCCAAAGACTGGAGGACAGCAGATGTAGTCCCCTTATACAAAAGTGGGAACAAAGAGGAAGCAGGGAACTACAGACTAGTCAGCCTCACCTCGGTAGTGGGAAAGATCATGGAAGCACTTCTGAAGGAGAGATTGGAGGAACATCTGGTTGTCAATGGACTACAGGACCCAAGGCAGCATGGTTTCACCAGGGGGAGATCATGTCAGACCAATCTCATTGAATTTTTTGACTGGGTGACTAGGGAGGTGGATCAGGGGAGGGCAGTGGACATGGCCTATCTGGACTTCAGCAAGGCCTTTGACACTGTGCCACATAGAAGACTATTACACAAACTGGAGAATATGGGTGTGGGCAGAACAGTAGTGTAGTGGGTACGTAACTGGCTGGGTGGCAGGACCCAGAGGGTGGTGGTAAATGGCTGTCACTCCACAGAGGGAAGAGTGACCAGTGGGGTACCACAGGGATCAGTGCTGGGACCGGTCCTATTCAACATCTTCATCAGTGACATTGCGCAGGATCTAGAAGGCAGAATTTCACGGCTCGCTGATGACACAAAGCTCTGTAACAGAGTAGACACACCAGAGGGTGTAGACAGAATGAGAAGGACCTGCAGAAACTTGAAGAATGGTCAAGGGTTTGGCAGTTGAAATTCAATGCAAAGAAGTGCAAGATAATGCATAGGGCACAAAACCCTGGCACAATATATCAGTTGGGGGTGAGGATATAGCATGCACTGAGCAGGAAAGGGATCTTGGGGTTGTCATCTCTGATGACCTCAAGGTAGGAAACAGTGTGACAAGGCAGCAGGTAAAGCAAATAGGATGCTGGGATGTATAGGCAGGGGCATCACCAGTAGGAAAAGGAGGTCATAATTCCGCTATACAAGACACTAGTGAGGCCCACCTGGAGTACAGTGTACAGTTCTGGAGACCATACCTATGTAAGGACATAGACAGGGTAGAGAAGGTTCAGAGAGGGCAACAAAGATGGTGCATGGATTGCATCACAAGTCCTATGAAGACAGGTTGAAGGAACTGAACATGTACTCCCTGGAGGAGAGGAGGAGGCGAGGATATGATAGAGACACAAGTATCTTACAGGAGAAACAGAGTGTAGGAAAACACTATTTTAAGTGAAAAGATGTTCCAGGACCAGAGGGCATGGGATGAAGTTGGAGGAGGACGATTCAGAGGAAACATGAGAAAGAATTTCTTCACAGAACGGGTGGTGGACAAGTGGAACACCCTGCCAGAGGAAGTGGTGGGGGCTGAAACAATCACGGGATTTAAGAATGCATGGGATAGACATAAAGGAATTCTAGAGGTCAGGGGTAAGGGGAAACAGACTTCTAGGAAAACAAACTGAACTTACAAGCTCAAATGGGCAGACTGGGTGGGCCATAGGCCCTTATCTGCCAGCACTGTCTATGTATCTATGTATCTATGTACTATGCCAAGTAGAACCAAGGAAAAACTGTGTCATGATGATAACCATGTCTGTAACCACTTTATACTTGAACAATCTATGCAATCAAAAGTTTTTTTCCACTGTATTTTATCTTGTATTGTAATCCCGGGTTGCCTCTGAAAAAGGGACCTTCGGGGCTCAGTGGGCCTACCCAGTCACCAAAATTTAACAAATAAATAAATAAATAATTGCAATACTGTACTAATTTCACATAACACTATGTAATGAAAAAACAAGTATAGTATAGTATAGTTGACTCTATGCTGTCAGTGCAGTATGATGACACATTACTGCTGGCATATCTTCTTAATAGAATGACACTTAGTCTGTACGCATTTTCAAAATATTGACTTATATGTGTCATGATTCAACAATTAGGTCGCTGCATGTATCGCTGCTACCACATAGGCATGTGGTAGCAGGACAGAGAGACCTGACACATACACAGTAGTTTGGAGATATTGCTCAGGTGGGAAACTACCACCATCATGCCTCTCAACTGTCCCTGATTTTCAGGGATGTCCCTGATTTTGCCTCAACATTTTCCTCTGCCCCTCATAAAATTTCTGTTTTTGTGACTGAACAGTAGGGATTGTAAGCATAAAATAATGTTAAACATTAAAGTTACAGACTAGTTCTTCATTAGAAAATGCTTCTTACATTAATTCCCTTACTCCTAATAGCTTTCTGAGTGAGTATTAACAATTTTTAAGATGTGTCCCTGATTTTGAGTCTCGGTCCCTGATTTTTTTAAGCCTTGTCCCTGATTTATAAGGTAAGAGGTTGAGAGGTATGACCACCATCACCTGTTGTTATGCTGCTGCATTGCCTGGAAATACTCATTAACAGTATGTTATGGTTACCTTTGCATGTTACAACTGTTACTTTTACATCTTACTTGTAAAGTATGCTACAAAAAATACTTTTATTATTGCCACAGTTCGTTATTAGTACTGACTCACTGTATCAGAAAAAAAATGCAAACATCCAATGACTATTGCTAGGCTCACAGAAACTGTCATTTCTAATACACTATGTGTGGATAACATACTGAATGTTTCATCATTTATTAACTGTTGTTATATGGGCATCTGCTTAAATCTAGTTATTGATGTTTGTAATGCAAAAATGCTTAATGTGAGCCATCACCTATGATTGCCCAGCATGTGTGTGTACCCCCAAGCCACTATGATGGCTGCAGAACTCATACGGTTGGTGGACTGTGATGATGTTTGTGTCTTGTGGAACATTTACAGAGTTGCATGTTACTTCTGTAACCTGATCCTGCTTGTCTCTGGTTGGTTGTCTTGCCTTGGCCCTTCCCTCCCGCGTGTGTGTGTGTGTGTGTGTGTGTGTGTGGTGGAGTGGAAGGAATGCGGAGTAGGAGTTTTGAGGAAGGGGCTTGGGGGTGGGCAAGTGAGGTGTTAACCCTAACATGGAATTTCCACACTTTTGTTGGTGTGGAAGCAACCCTTACTGATGCCTTAATAGAGTTTTTGAAAATATATATACATATACTGTATATACAGTATATACAAACATGTGCATATGAGTATGTGGTTACAGGAATTAAATGCACATCTAGGGTGTGTTGGGAGGCACAAGGCAAAGCTGAGTACCCTCGTAGCACCTGAGACCTGCATTAAATTCCTGTAACCACTTACTTTGGAGTGGGTTATTGCATATATTACACGGGTTATGGGAAAAACATTCACAAAGGTTTTTTCTTTTTAGTAGGAAGAATCTGAGCATATCATGCTGAATTGCAAAGTAGTCCCCAGATATCAGTCTGAAGAAGTCTCTCTCTCTCTCTCTCTCTCTCTCTCTCTCTCTCTCTATAGCCCTGTTTACATTATCACATTGCTCCTGATTTTTTATTGCCTCCTTCTGGTGCACTGCCACCTATGCCTGTCATTAATAATTTATACAGCCTTTGATGCAGCGCTACACTGTGTGCCACAGCCGGGCAAGTCCTACAGTGGGGCAGGCTTTGTTTGTTCATGTCTGCTCTTATGAGCTGTGCTCTGCACTCCACTGCTTGCATCACATCTGGCGGTTGCCATGCCTTCCAAGAAACAGAAACCAGCAAGCAGTCACACTCTGTTCCCCCAGCTGCACAGAGGTGCATGGCCACAGTATCCCTGAACACAAACCCTCACAGCATAGTAGCCAAACCGCTTTGACCCTTGCCAGCTCGCTTACTGCACATTAAACAACCCACACCATGAACTGCTCTCAGTTCTTGCACTGAAAATTTCAATTGTAAGCTCAGCAATGGATGCTGTGGACATGTACCTCTCTGTAGCTGGAGCAGCACCTAGGCTGTACTTTGGGTTTATAATCATGATGTCCCCCTGTTCTCCACCAGGCAGTCACATTCTGTCCCCCCCACACAGAGTTGTATTGATACAGATTCCCCAAATTCCAAAAATCATATATCATCAACCACCCTGGCACAACCTCTGCCTCGAGGACCAGCAGTAGAGTGGCCATCAAATAAAAACATCAACCATCTGCTAGTGAAGTACAATAGATTCATTTATTTCAGCAATCACACACATGTACAAGAACAATGCTGCCATCCTCTTGCTTGTCAGTATTCTGATACTTACTGCTTCTGGAATGAAGCATCATGGGAAAATGGTGGAGGCCGGTAAAATAGCCCACTGCTGCAGACTGAGCGCAGATGTGAGTTCCGACATTACGACAAGTCGCTCAATTTGCTAGATATTTCCTTTCCTGCATTGAATCAGTAAGTGGAAGCGGAGGCATCCGTAGGTACACTGTTTAGTGTCCACACAGCATGATTTGCAGTGCATCAACTGCTGTGCATGGGTTGATGCTCTGCAAATTGAGTGGTATAAATGGGACCTAACTCTCTCCTCCCTCCACCAAGAAACATTAACAATAGAAGTGTGTGTGTGTGTGTGTCTCTCTCTCTCTCCCAATATATCTCTCCTCATCTCCCCCTCTGTCTTTCTCCATCTCACTCTAAAAATAAAAGTTCACATTCAGATAACATTCATTGTTTTCAAACCAAGTTATTTCAAATCCTACAAAATGTGCCTTTATTGTTCTTACCCGGCTTTTATTTCGATTAAATATGGACAATATTACCTTTAATCAACTGCTTGCTTCATGTTTATTGCCTCATTACAGAACAAGGTCAGGTGCAGGATGTCGGCCACAAGGCTTTCATAGCCCATGCTGTGATCCTTCAATTGTTTCAGCACACTGTTGTTTTATTTCTGTTCCCTGCCCTGAAACCTATGAAGAGAGTCATATAATTCCTATCCTTTCTGTGTGTGTGTGTGTGTGTGTGTGTGTGTATACATGTGTGTAGGGATAACTGTCAGGTAAACCTACCACAGTAATGTTGATTAAAGTGTAAATTCAATCAATGGTCACCAGACGCTCTTTGACCAATCAGGTTGTCTCCATTTCAAACCCATGTTATACAGATCCTTTAAGTGCATCCTGGGCGCAGGTGTGGGGTGCAAAATTATTCTAATTTATCTTTTACCTGGGGATGGGAAGCAATTTTTGGAGGGAATCACAAAATTCTTTGTTGACACAGTGTTGGAGTCACCCAGAGTGGTGGTGCTCAGTGACTTCAATGCCTGGATCGATGATGAACTCTTGCATTTTGGACAGGACTTCCTCCAACTAATGTATATGTTGAATCCAACCAAATTTGATGCAGCACACAGGAGCTTGATGCGAGCAAAATAGAAAATGTATTTAAAACACAGTAGCCAATTACAGCAAATAGCTCCAACACAGCAAATAATATGGTCTGTGTAGCCCCAGCACTTTGACTCTAATAATGAGTCTTTCCCCTGAAGAAGACTCATTATTAGAGTTGAAGCACTGGGGCTATACCGTCCATATTATTTGCTGTGCTGGAGCTATTTGCTGTAGTTGGCTATTGTGCCTTAAATAAATTTGCTATTTTGCTTGCTTCAGGCATCTGTGTGCTGTATCTCCTTTGGTTGGATTCTGTTTTTTTGGTCTGGCTGTCCCATACTGAGAGCACTGACCCACAATCTCCTGCTCACACACTGTTTTGTGGAACTTTAATGAATAAGTTGGGCTTCATACAGGTTGTCTCCTCTGTGACTCATATTTCGGGTCACTCTCTAGTTCTGGTCTTCCTACTGGGTGTGGAAGGCACCGGCTAGGTAGTGGAACAAGTTGGATGGTCTTATTTTTTTTATTTATGTATTTCAAAACTTGGACAACACCTGTGAGAGGATGCTCTTTAACAGGTTCCACATCAGTTATATAGGGGAGCAAGGTACAAAGACTGGAGACAGTAGACATAGTAGGTACATGTTTCCAGACATGAGGCAATGGAAAACGTATATTGAGGCATTGTACAACATGGCCCAGATATTCAAACTGTGCCCAAAATGTGTGCAACAGCAGGAGCAAGCACAAGTCAATTGTGCATATGTGCAACAGATGCGATATTCAAACATGGAGCAAAACAAATTACGCAAGCAGCCAACGTCTGAATATCGCACAAACTGCGCCATAGCGCAACCAGGAAGGGGAAGCTGAGCAGAAAGGTTGCTTCATAGCGCAACAAGGCTAGCCCAGCTGAGCAGTCCAGAGGTGCCATAGCGCAAGCAGAGCCCCCCCAACCCCAATAGAGCAATGGAACTGCACAACCAGGGAGGCAGGCTGGGGCCCACCACCAGCCATGCCACACATGGGCACAGGAACACACTGCTGAACCAACAAGACACCTGCACACCCCAAGCACAGCATCACTGGGGGTGGACGGATGATCCACTGGCCCATGGGGACAAGCCAACAAAGCACAGCAGGGCCATGATGCCCCAGCACAACCACTGGCAGGCTGAGACTGCCACACACAGGGGGTTGACAACCACAGTGCACATCAGCCCCCTGTATGCACAGCACACCCTGCACCGTGACCCCAAGACACCACCCATGTGCAGTGACTGGCACTACAGGAAACACCATGCATCCCCCCCCCGGCACACGTCAACCTCGAGTAGCAGAGAACCATACAAGCCAGACTCCACCCTGTGCACCCAGCAGTGGGCGGCAGCAGATGGCAAGACCAACAGAAAGTCACTGCCACACTGGAGACACCTCCCCATGCACACACACACACACACACACACACACACACACACACACACACACACACAGGACCATACCACCCCAGATGGCATGCACACCACTGCAACTGAACAACCATAGCCAGCTGCAAATCAGAGACCACCACAGTATTCATATCAAAATACATATATATTTAAAAAATGGAAAGTACAACATGAACAACAAAACTATTTACAAAGGGAGTAGGGGGTACAAGGTAGGGGTGGGCAAGGGTAGGGATGAACAACTTGGAGAGGGAAGGCAGGGTGGGAGGGATGGGTGAAGTGGGAAGGGGAAGCCAGCCTAAGGCCTAGCAGGCTGATCCTCCACTGCCTGGTGCCATCTCGCTTGGCTGTGCCTCCTCCGTAGCCCATGGCGCTGGATATCTTGGAGGATGTTCTGGTTCTCCAGGGACACATGGGTCAGCTGGTGCAGTGCCCGCTCAATTCTGCAGAGCACAATGAGGCCTAAGAAAAGGGAACACAGTCAATGGCTGTGACTGACCACAACCCTGAACACCACCCAACCTGCAAAGCATATAGCCCAATGTCTCGCACCTGTGATGGTATGCACTCACCCACAGTGACCATGCACATGACAAGCCCAACCAGGCGGCACCAGCTATGTGCACCACTGCACACACACACACTGCCCATGTCCATCACAGCACAAACAAGGCTGTCAAGTGATGTGGCAATGTGGTGGGATGCCAGTTCCACAGCTATGTGCCCAGTGCATGCATGGACCACCAGTGACACACACACAGATGTGCAGTGACACTGGACAGTGATAAATGTTGCCTGTGTCATGCATGGTTGTGTTGTCCATGGCTGGTGGTCATGCCCACCCCCTCCAGCATGCAATAGCATCCATGATGTAATGATACTCACACTCCGCAAGCAGCTGTGGCTGCTGCTGTTGCTGCTGCTGTGGCCCACCCCTCGCAGCACCACCGTCCATCACCGGGGCCCTGCCACGGCCCTCCTCATCCCGTGCCTGCATCCTCTCTGCCTGTCCTGTGGGAGACAAATGTTGCGAAAAACATCAGTGTGACTCCAAAGCAGACTGCCCCCTGCCCCAGTGAGTGTGCCTGCCCACACAGCCAGACCCATGCATCTCACACCTGCACACACTGACACAGCCAACCATGGCAGAGCATCACCCATGCACAGTCACCAAAACACACTCACACCCCTACAGAGAATACAGGTGCATAGATGGTACACCCACCTGGCCTAGGCACTACACCCCTCCTGGCACGTGACCGTAGTCTGTGTAGCAAATCCGCCCTCCTGTGGAGGTCACTGTACCTGTGCCAGCACTGCTCGGCAGACCGGCTGTCCTGTGACCCCCACCAGGTCACTGGCACCTGCAACCAGACCTGGCTGAGCCATGGTGAGGGACACCTCCCCATACAGTGCCCCATAGTGGGGCTCTACCAGGGCCACCAGGTTGGCCACCTCCACCGGGCTCCATTGGAGCACCCTCCTGCGTGTCATTGTTGTGTCTTTACAGCAGGAAATATGGCGCCCCGCAACGCGGCAAACCCACATGGAAATCTTGCGCAATAGACCACCATAGGTCCCAATCACGCTGTTCGTACAGCGTCGTCGGTTCACATAGTGCTGTCACCAGACAGCGCAATAGGGCCGTACACATGGCAGCTGAACTGCGCTGGGGGTAAAGGTCGGACACCAGGTATGGGGTCTATGACGCAAGGCCACGCACAGCGCCATATGACATCTATGCATCCTGCGCGACTGACCACCTGCGTGCCAATGCCACAGTGGACTATTGCGCAGTAGTGCCACAGCGCCATATGGTGCCCATTGCTGTAGCGCCACTGGCACAATGGTGGCCATGGCCTGAATTGCCGATCACACACAGCACGTCATCAGCGTGGCAGATGCCTGCGTATGCCACATGGGCATGCATAATGCAGTGTACCACACAGTCACAGATCTGCGCCATTGGCTCAGCTGGCTCAACCATATTGCAAAAAGTGCAATAGCGTGATATTCAGCCAACACATGCAAATCATCTGATCAGCCATTCAAAGGCACAGTGGTGAGATTTGCATCTCATTACAGTTGCTCCACTCCAAATTTGCATGCATTGCGCTATAAATGTGCGACATTGGGCTGTGCTGGCCAGATTCGGTTACTGCAGGTGAGAGGTGGGTTGCATGCTGTGGGATGTTCTGGACAATAGGCATGGGATAGCGCTGTAGACTGCACAGTGACAGGTGTCCACTTTCACCCATACAGATCGCCATGACCGAGCAGAGCCAAGGTGAAGGTGAGGATGGTGGGCGAAGGAGGAGGAGGCCCAACTTCACCACGGCAGAGACAGAGGCCCTCTTCCAGGCCTACTTGGAGGAGGAGTCACTACTGAGTGGACAGCGGGGCACTCCTCAGGGCTGTGCAGCTGAATGGGAGGGGGTATCTCAGGCAGTGAACCTGCACGGAAGCCACCAGCGCTCCGTGCAGGAATGCAAAAAGAAGATTGGGACAGACCGCAGGAGGGTGAAGGAGAAGGTGGCAGCCCTCAGGGCGGCACGTGCTGGCACTGGCAGGGGCCAGCCAGTGGTGGTGGAGCTGACCCCGGCTGAGGACCGACTGGCTGCATCAATGCAGTGCAGTGCTATTGAGGGTGTACCAGGAGGTGGATTCCAGACAGGTGGAAGCCCATCACTGCACGGTATGACATGGTGGTGGTGTTGGGGGGGAAGGTTGTTCACATGCACTCACATGTCCTCTCTTTCTGTTACAGATCCAGTTCATCTTCAGGGGATGGTGGTGGTGGGTCCAGGCAGTGAGGATGACCTGCTGGACATGGAGGAGGAGCCATCCACCTCTGTTGCCAGCCAGCATGCACTGCACCAGCATGCACGCTGGGTTGCCAACTCTGGTGTCGGTGAGTCGGGTGTGGTGGGGTGCACAGCCTGTGTCTCAGCAGTCTGGCATGCAAGCATGCCAGCACGCTGTGACTGTGGCTGTAGCACGTACCTGCACCATTGATGATGCAAGGACTGCAATGGGCAGTGACATGTGTGTGTCCCATGAAGGACACACCGCAGGCCAGCATGTGCCCCTGGGCCTAGCTGGTTCCAGCTTGTGTGCCAGCATGTCAACACAGTCCCAGGCTGTGCCTATCACCACCGGTGGGGCAACACCAGTGGCTGTGCAGGTGTCTGGCACTGTTGTGGCTACAGCAGTGGAACGAATGGTCCCTGGGGCACAGCGGTTGGAGGGGCAGCAGCATCAGTCACCCACCAGGTCTGGGGGTACAGTGTCCTGCAGTGGCACATGCTGGCCACCCTTTGATATGCCCATTCCTGGTCCTGGTGAACAGCGCTCACCCTCAAGGGGTGTTGAGCATCAGGACCTTCCACAACCTGGGGAACAGGATGCTGTTGTGGCAGAGTACCCACTTGAACAGCACACCCACCTGCTGTGGGAATCAGTACAGCAGCAAAGGTGGGTTGCAACGTCTGTGGAGGCACTGTGTGTGGCTGTGGAGCGGCACAGCAGGGAATGTGCTCTGGACCTGCAGAGATGGTCCACATGCAGATGGATGTGACCACCGCCATTGACAGGCAGACCCAGGCATTGGTCGCTGTCGTGGCTGCATTGGGCACACATGCAGGTGCTCCTGTACCGCGCACCCACACAGTATGCTCTCCACTCCCCATTCCCGGCCTCGCATGCGACACCAAGCCTGTCAATGCCGGGTTCTGCTGTGGGCATCCCAAGCACCCCTGGTGCAGGTATGTTTGGCATCCTACAGACCCCACTGCGGACAAGGTCACAATCGCACAGAGGGACCCCTGGTGGTCCATCAGTGCCACCCCATGTGGCCCCTGCTCAGCCTGCCAGTGCTGTTGGGTCATGGCGGGGCCACCCATGCATCCGCGGTGACTGTGGAATGGTGCAACATGACTGACCTGTCTCCCAGTGCGGGCCCTGTCTGGTGCTGCCCTGTGTGCACTGTGCGGCATGGTGGGCAGTGCACTGGTGGGTGCCCAGCCCATCACGCTGACATACGGACCACCTGCACACCATCCCGACTGCTGTCCACAGGTGTGTGTGCATGATGATGCCTGCATTGTACTGTACACCAAGGTGCAAGGGTGCCAAGCATCTGACACATGTGCTTGACAAGTACAGGTGGTGGGTGTGGTCTGTGGATCTGTGTGTTTGCTATGTCTGTTCCTGCTCTGCTGTGCACCTGCCCATGTACGCTTTGTGCCTGGTGTGTTTGTGTGTGTGTGTCTCCATTTGACTGTTCGCCCCTCCCTGATGGTGTGTTGGTGTGCCTGGTTCCTTCAACCCCCCTTGCCGTCAGGCACCCCTGGTGTGTTAATCTGTGTGCCTGTGGGTTGCGCCAGGACAGTGTTGTCTGCACATGGCCCCTTGACTTACCTGTGTTGTGCAAAATGCTCCTCCATGATGGTGTCCCAGTGCAGCTGGGCCTGCCAGATCAGTCGGGGGTCCCGCTGTCCAAGGGGGGCTGCTCATCACCATCAACACTAGCGCCACTGGTGTCCCCATCACTGTCCCCCTCTTCAACCTGTACGGCTATCCCACAGTCATTGGCCATGTTGTGCAGGATGCAACAGGCCAGGAATATCCCACAAGCCTTTGAGGGGTTGTACTGTAGGGCACCTCTGGAGGTGTCTAGGCATTGGAAGCATGCCTTGAGCATCTCAAACACCCACTCAATGATGTTGCTTGTTGCGGCATGTGCCTCATTATAGCGTTCCTGTGATGGGGTGTTGGGGCGCCAGTACGGTGTGAGCAGCTAGGGATGGAGTGGGTATCCGCTGTCACCTGTGTGGAGATAGTGGAGATCAGTCTCATGTTCAGGTCCATATTGCCCATATCCCTGTGTGCCACTACCATGTCACCTGTGGCATTCCCACCCTTGCCCCGAGTTTGCATTTCCTACATGTGTACTCACCCACTAGATGGCCTGTGGGGATGTCCCCACACTCAAATCGATGGCACAGTGCGGACTGATGCCATATGAAGGCATCATATGCTCCGCCAGGGTGTGTGGCACAGACATTGATTATACGCCCAGTGGCATCACACACCACCTGGCAGTTGACACTGGGGAAACCCTTTCTATTCCTATATGCGGCCCCATTGGGGTCAGGTGGCATGCGAATGGCCACATGGGTGCAGTCTATGGCCCCTAGCATGCCAGGCATACATGCTACCCTGTGGAACGCCTGCATGTTTGCTGTACGCACTGCCATGGTGCTGGGGAAATGGATGTGCTCCTCAGCATGTGGCAGCACTGTGCTAAGGAATTGGGTGAGGATACATGATGTGGCCAACTGTGTGATGCCTGTGGTGTCCCCTTTTGGCCTCTGGAAGGTGCCCGTGGTGAGCAAGCACATGCAGGCTGTCACCTTGGTCTCCACTGACAGAGCATGACTCCGTCATGAGGGTGCCTGCATCACATCACTGCACAACTCACAGAACCACCTCAGTATTGCCCTGTTCAGGCGGTACCGGCCCATGATCTCTACATCTGTGTACAGCTCAAAGCTGATGCGAGCACGGTACTGCCTGTTGGGGGCTTACCGCTGACGGGCCCATCCACGGCCACATCCCCCTGCACCTTGCATTCTCATCCCCCTCATTACAGCTTCCATGTGGAAGCTGCCACTGTCCATCTCCCTGGCTTGTGACCCCTCCGACTGATGTTGCTCTGTTACCCCCACTGTTCTGACTGCTACTTCCACTGCACTGGGCACCCCCCCCACTGGCCTCTGCAGCCTATGGCCCACACTGCTTCCCTTGCCTGCCCTGGCCTGTCATTGAGTGTCTCTCTCTCTCTCTTCCCCACTTGGCATCCCTGTGGCGTTCTTGTGCCTGTTCCTTGAGCCTTTTTATTTTGGCTCATTTCCACTGGTGTGCAACTTCTGGCTGTTCCGCTGTTGCGCAGTGCGCAAGTCTTTTGATATCGCATTGCACTCTTTATGCATGGATCCACCCCCTTTGGTTGTGCATGCCATCATTTGCATTGCGCTGTTGCTCAGCATGTTTTCAGTGGCGCAACTGCCTCCTGCTGAATATCGCAGAATGGCGCACTTTTGGACTTGCACAGGCGCAACCCTATTGCACATGGCGCAACCCTTTTGAATATCTGGACCCATATGTCCACATCAGAATGAAGAACAGAGAGAGTAGGGACATAGGAGATGGAGGGATGCAGGGACAGAAGAGGAACAGGGTCTGACCTCTACAGATTCAACTTCCATGCACCCCCTATAAGTCTGCCCCTTCAGAGATGATCTGGCACTGCCCATTGAGGGATGTGGTCCCGGATGACCTAATGGTGGTGATGGAACTATCAGGATGTACGAGTGCAAGCATGAGTCCAGAGGTTCTACTACAGACCTATAATAGGGCCATGGTTGGTGGCACGGGACTCCATAGGTCCTGTCTATGTTTGCCCCTTTGACCTTGATACCCATGGTTTGATGGGATCTTGAGGAAGAAGAGGAGAGTGGGGTGAAGGCTACAGCAACAATGGCAGAAATTAGGCCTAGATGCCAATAAGCTTAGCTTGATGGCACATTATGTGGACTATCATTCAGAAATGTCCCATAAGAAGGCAGAATTTGTGTCCTGCATGGAACCAGTAGGCTCAGCTTTTTCATACTGAAGACAGACTGAAATCCAGCTTGTTTGAAGTTGTGAAGAGCATCGTCACAGGATAAATGTGATGAGTTTGCTTGATTCTTTGCACATAAGGTTGCTGGCATCACATCTGAGATCTGTTCGGCATGCTCTAAGGTGGATTGCAGAGACTGGTGGGAGGTCACAGAACCTTGGACTGGCTGGTCGGTGTTTGGCAAAATGGTGATCTTGGATGTCATGCTGATCATTGAGAGTATGCATCTGACTTTTTGTAGCCTGGATCAGGGCTTGACCTACCTCTTTGTGGTGAGTGTGGATGTCATCGGCCTGATCCTGGCAGACATAGTCCAGAGCTCATTAGAGACTGGGGTATTCCCTGATTCTTTCTAAGAGGCAGTGGTGGTGATTCCCTGTCTTAATTAATATTCTCTTGACTGCACTGTCTTGCCAACTACAGGCCCATCTTTAAAGAGGACAGTAAGAGGTCATGTGATGGCAGCCTAGACGGAGACATTCACCTCCCGGAACTCCGTTGTTCACGTTCCCGGTTTTGGCTATATTTAGCATCGCTTCGACTCGTTCACCCTTCCCAATTGCGAGTGCTCTGTGGTAATTCCCCCCTCTGTACTGCTGACCGCCGGTCCAATGGATGCTTTCATGAAAAAAGCACCCCTGAGGCATTCCCCTCCTCGGACTCCCGAGAAAGAGAAGGCCGCAAAGCGGGCCAAGCAACAGGCAGCTAGCGTTGTGAAGATGCCCACTTTAGAAGCTGCTTTAACCGAAGCCAGATTTTTAGAGATTATGCAACCTCTGCAGACAGCGATTGAATCAATTTCTGAGGACCTGCATGACATTAAAAGTACTGTGGAGGCATTGACTAAGAGGGTAGGGGACTCAGAGGTTAGGATTACCTCGCTGGAAAGGAAGCAGGAAAGGAGCGAATCTGACTTTATAAACATGAGACATAGACTGAAAAAGCTCGAAGAAAAGCTGGAGGACTTGGAAGGCCGTAGTAGAAGGAACAACTTGGTCATTATTGGTCTGCCAGAAAAGGAAGAAGGGAATGCTATTATCTCTTTCTTGCAGAAGCTTTGCCATAAAATAGCTGGTTCCCCTCCGGGGGTGAGTACATCATAGAGAGAGCTCACCGTGCACTTCACCCGCCCCCAACACAAGGGCAACCTCCCAGGCCTATAATTTTGAAATTTTTGAACTTTCTGGATAGGCAACATGTTCTCTTTAAAGCGAAGGAAGTAAAGGAGTTAACATGGGAAGGCAAGAAGATTCGCATTACGCAGGACCTGCCTTACTCGGTGAGAGTTCACAGACAAGAATTTCATCCGGTTATTTCTAAACTGGTGGCGGCTGCCAAGCTACTCAGGGTTAAGTACCCGGCTTCATTGATGGTAAAGCGTGAGGACAAATGGCTTTCTTTTGACTCTCCAGCCCAAGCCACACAGGAGCTGAAGACCATTTTCCCAGAGCTGTACAAATGAATCTGGGTAGTAGCGTTTCTTGCCTGAGGTGTTGTGTATATAGATACACCTGGATGTCACAGGGGCAAAGTGGGCAATTTTTGACATGCAGCCTGTCATATTTCTGAGAACTTTTTGAGGACTTATTGGGGAATGCTATCTCAGGACTTCGGTGGCGATTCCTAGCCGGTGGCTACTGGCTATTGACGTTCATTTTTGTCCACAAGGGACTCCGGAGTTACTTTGGATGAAGTCTTAGTAATAGATGGTTTTGACCTGGACCACTCACCATTCATATGGTCATGGCCCTAGTGTCCTCTACTGCTTTTGATGTTATTTTTTTTTCTCTCTTTCTCTTCTTCAGACCACTGGAATCGACATCGAGTGACTTGTTATGGATTCACTCTGCTTTTGGGACCTCTCTTCTTTTTACTGGAGGATTGTTATTTTACTTGATGCACCTCATACTTGTTCCATTGTTTCCGGCAGGAGGACATGTTTTGGTTGTTCAACCATTGCCCATGGAACACATAGTGACTCTATTATCTAGTATACGGGGCAGCTTGGACTCTGCTGGGTGGCCGGATGGACTGGGCAATGCTTCCAGATGGTGCCGTTTGATCACTGAATTGTTGAATATGCACTGGACTCATTAGCAGGGCCGAACCTGCAGGCCCTCTCCAAGGAATTTTCTTTTTTTTTTTCTCTTTCCTCCAGGGACTGGGGATTTATTTGAGTGCTTATCATGGTGGGGTTGGAATTCTTGATTTAGCTGAGTTGGGTGTAGTCTATGATGTATGTCCTTTTTCCGATAGGGTCACCTTGGGTACATTGGGGAGGGTATTTACAGTTATGTTGTTATCTTTACCTATTACTGTTAAAGTTTGTTTGACACTAGAGACTAATGTTTGTACCGATCATGGGTGGTGGAGGTGGACTCCGGGGGGGATGGGCAGTTTGGGTTGCTTAGTACTGAATCACGTGGGTGGAATATTTGGGAGTGCAGTTTCTTTGGGAACTGGGGTATGTCTGCGTTTTTAGGGTTGGGGTAGTAAATGGGGGATATTAATGTGGATGTTGGAGGATGTTTGGGTGACACTTCTTTGTGTGCCACTTGGACTCCTATGTGGGAGGGTGGGGCTTCAAGGTTACACACCGATTGTACTTATTATGGTCCTCTTAACTCAGGAGCTTTGCATATACTTATATATTGCTGTAGTCTGTTTGATTGTCACTCTTTTTTCTCTATTCTACATCATTTGAGGGGTTCGAGAGTTGGTCAGTATGAGTACTTCTTATAAATTTATCAGTTGGAATGTTAAAGGAGCCAAGGATAGGGTCAAGAGACAAATTATATTAAAGCACCTCCATTATTTAGGAGCACAAGTTGCCTTCCTACAAGAGATGCACTTGAAGAGGAGTGATATTCATTATTTTAGAAGGGCATGAGTAGGACAAGTTTTTGGCGCCGGGGTGTCTTCGAATAGGGGTGAGGTGGTTATTCTCATAGCTAGGAATATTCCCTTCAAATTGGTAGAAGAGTTTTGGGACCCGGAGGGTCGGTACATTATTACCCATGGTTTGTTAGAGTCCTTCCCGATAGTATTGGGTTCAGTATACGGTCCCAATTATGACTCCCCAGGTTATTTTATAAGATTATTCAATATAGTAGTATCTAATCCCGACAAGTTTACGGTTTTGGGTGGGGATTGGAATCTTGTGCTGCAGAATGACATGGATAGATCATGTAAAGTGAGGCGAGATTTAATGCCAGCTCAGAGGGCATTGAAGGAGCTTATTAGTAAGGCCGCCCTGGTTGATGTTTGGAGGGTATTTAATCCTATGTTTCGTCAATATACCTTTTTCTCCACCGTACACAAATCATAATCTCGAATAGATTATATTTTACTCAGTTCGCTTGCAATATCTGGGGTAACTCGAGCTGAGATATTTACCAGAGTTATATCAGATCATGCACCAGTCAGTCTGGAATATAGGTTATCCTCGGGGCCTAGACGGTCTCCACAGTGGAGATTAAATTGCCAGATGTTGAAGGTTGAATCCTTGCTGATGCACATTCTGGACTTTATTAAAGATTTTCTGAATAATAATCGCAATTCTGTGGATCGCAAGGATTTACTTTGGGCGGCTTTAAAGTGCTCCCTGAGAGGAGAGCTGATTAAATTGGCCTCTAAGAAAAAACGCAGGCAACAGGCACAATTGGATTCCTTGTTTGGTTTGATTAGGGTGGAGGAAAACAACTTGTCTCGTGCCTCGACAATGGCAGATTGGGCTAGGCTACACCAGTTGCAAGCCCAATATGTGAGTTTAATGTCTCAGAAAGCAGAGCTGGCCCTTTTGAGGACTAAGCTTCATTATCTCGATACAGGGGATAGAGCTGGGAAATTGCTTGCTACACATATCCATCAATTAGATTCCTTCCATTTTATAACGGGAATATGTATGGGACGAAGGGAGCAAATTTGTACGGACCCAAGGGAAATGGCGAATGCCTTTGGCTCGTATTTCCAGGAGTTATACATGGTTGATTTGGAGCGTAAGCCATCGACCGAGGACATTGAGCTATTTCTCGGGTCTGTGGAGTTGCCAAAAATATCACAGGCCGATGCTGTACTTTTGCGTGCTCCTATTACAGTTTTAGATATTCAGCAGGTCGTTCAGCAAATGCCGCTAGACAAATCCCCTTGCCCGGATGGGTTCCCTTGCAACTTTTACAGAGCATGTGGCCCCCTGATATTCCCAATTCTTGAGGAAGTTTTTCAGTTTTGGTTTGACAATGGAATCTCGGATCCTGGTTTTCTGGAGGCGACGATTTCTTTAATCTTAAAACAGGGGAAGGACCCTCTCAGTATGGATTGTTATCGGCCTATCTCCCTCCTAAATACTGACATCAAAATCTTAGCAAAAATCTTAGCTAATAGCTTGTCCAATGTTATGGACAAGTTGGTTAGTAGGGAACAAGTCGGTTTTATGAGGGGGAGGTCACCCCAAGATCACATGAGGAAGTTATTGCACTTGATTACTGCGGTTAAGGATGCCAAGTTTCCAGCTATACTTATCTCATTAGATGCCGAAAAGGCATTTGATAGGGTTTGCTGGGATTATTTGTTCGCCACCCTTTCTGCTTTCGGCCTACCCGATGTGTTTCTGAGATGGGTTCAAATCCTGTACTCCTCCCCTTCTGCCAGGGTTAAATGTAACGGGATTATGTCACCTGCTGTAAGACTGGAGTGTGGCACGAGACAAGGTTGTCCCTTATCCCTGTTACTATTCAACCTATATTTAGAGCCTTTATTACATAGGTTGGCTAGTAACTGTTTGATTAAGGGTATACAGGTGGGGGATGCCAGATATGCATATTCGGTATATGCTGATGATATATTATTGCATGTTGAGGACCCGGAATCCTTGGTTCCAGCTATCTTGGAGGAAATAGATGTCTTTTCTAAAATATCCTTTATAAGTTAAATCGTGCGAAGACGAAGATTCTCCCCTTAAATACCATTGTCAGGAAAACTGACTTATTATCATTTGGTCTAGGTTGGGAGACACAGTCTCTTACATATCTCGGCATAAATATTAGTTCCGGATTGAATTATATGATTAAAAATAACCTTGGTACTCTGGTTAAGACTATCTCTGGGGATTTGGATAGGTGGAAATTGCTTACTTTGTCACTTTTGGGCAGGTTGAATGTTATTAAAATGAATATTCTGCCTAGATTATTGTATCCCCTGGGTATGCTTGGAGTATACCTCCCGAGGTCCTGGTTTACCCATTTACAGAAGCTGTTTAATTTATTTGGAAGAGGAAGAGGGTACGTAGGTCTTATATTAAGTTAACCGCCCCAAAGTTAAAGGGAGGTCTAGCCGCGCCATCTCTCTTTTTATACTATGTCGCGCAGCATGTGAGTAAGTTGGCCTACTGGAGTGCAAGGAACGTCCAGCCAGTTTACCTGCCTTTATGGGTTGACATCGAGCGGGGGTTGGCGAGGAAGCTGAGCTGCTCTCTATGGGCTCTGCTATATGCTTCCCCATTGGATATACCCAAATCACTGAAAAATAACCCAATGGGGTGGTCGTTAAAGGCCTTTCTACAGTTGCAAAATTACTTAGCAGTTAAATGGTACCTATCCATCAAGTAACCCATTTTTGAGAATCCCCTTATTAGGGTGGGGGGTGAGGCCCTGCCCTTTACCTTTTGGCCCCAGGTAAGTCACCTAAGAATCTCAGATTTTTGGGTGAATGGGGGTCCTCAGCCTTTTGACCAGTTGGTGAATACTGTCGGGGTTGTGGACCAGGACTTTTTCAAGTGGTTGCAGCTTAGTAAGGCCTTAGCTTCCACTTTCTCTCAGCGGACTCTAGTGGATTACAGGGACCAAGACGCCGACAGGCTTTTCACCATAGCCTCTCAACCAAAATCTGTCTCTAAGGTATATAAAATTCTTCAGGAATGGGACCACAGACTCCCTCCAAGGGTCTGTTTCTATTGGACTAGGTCACTAGGGAACTGGATATATCTGAAGTACCCAATCTCTGGAGGAAGCTGTGGCTCACATTGTACAAATATGTAAAGCAAGACCGGTTGAGAATGGTTCAGTATAATTTATTGCACCATTTATATTTATCCCAATCGTGATTGTGTAGATATGGAGCAAAGGATACACCTCTTTGCACGAGGTGTAGGAAGGAGGATGGTACTTTATATCACATAGTTTGGTCATGTCCCTCAATTCAGGCCTTTTGGTGCTCTATCAATAATCTCTTAGACCCTGTCCTTGGCTTAACAGACTTATTTACCCCAGAAGTTTGTTTGATTAGTCTTTTTCCAATTGGTACTTCCAAGGTCATTAAGGCTCATATGTCACTTTTGTCTGCCGTGGCTAAATTGGTAATCTTGAGACATTGAACCAGTGATAAAGGCCCCTCCTTGTTGGAGTGGTACCATGAGTGTAATTTGGCAGTACAGTTGGAAAAACATATCTCTTGTATGCAGAACAGACTTAAAGCATATACGCCGCTCTGGGGATCTTTTGAAACGCTCCTCATGACTTGGAGGCCTGGCCCTCGGAATATCTCAGGACCAGCTATTTAGGTTATGTCTATGTCTGTAGCCTTAGGGGGGGGGTGGTGGGTTTTTGTTCTCTTGGACAAATGGGTGAGTTAACATCAGTCTGTTATATATCATTCTAGCCCACACTCTCACTCATGTACTTACATGGAAGTGCTTTTGGTAAAATTAATAAAGATGTATAATAACAAAAAAAAAGAAGACAGTAAATCATTTCTAACTGGCAACTGTTTATAAAGTTCTTATTCTCGGAAATGATATGAATTCACCTAAATATTCAATAAGTAACTGTACTTGGATAAAAAGTGATATAAAAATCTTTACTTTTTGCATCACTTTATTTTTATGGGCAGCATTCTGTTACAGTTCTCTTCACGGAATCAATAATTTGGAGTTTTAACCCTGTACTTTCACAGAAGAAAGAGTTCTGAAAGAATTCTTAAAACTGAAGGTGAACAATGCAATGGGGCCTGATGGGATTCACCACACAATTCTAAAAGAATTAAGGGAAGAACTAGTAACATCATTGACTACCCTTTTTAACAAATCATGGGAGGATGGTGTGGTACCTGAGGACTGGAGGAGGGTGGATGTGATTCCCCTTCACAAAAGTGGGAGCAAGACAGAGGCAGGAAACTACAGACCTGTCAGTTTGGCCTCAGTGATAGGGAAAATGATGGAACCCCTTCTGAAGGAAGGAATTGTTGAGTATCTAGTGGCCAGTGGGGCACAGGACCCAAGGCAGCATGGATTCACAGCAGGAAGGTCATGTCAGATGAATCTTATAGATTTCTTTGACTGGGTGACCAAAGTAGTAGATCAGGGAGGGGCTGTGGACATGGCCTACCTAGACTTTAGCAAGGCATTTGATGGAGTGCCACAGAAAAGATTAATAAATAAATTAGCCAGCCTGGGAGTGGGTCCCAGGGTGGTAGCCTTGGCAAAGCATTAGCCGGAGAACAGGACACAGAGGTTAATAATAAAGAGAATCCACAAAGAAGAAAGGGGTTACTAGTGGGGTACCGCAGGGTTCAGTACTGGGTCCAGTCCTTTTTAATGTCTTTATAAGTGACATTGCAGAGGGACTGGAAGTTAAAGTATGTCTCTTTGCAGACAACACAGATCTGCAACAGTGTTGATACACAAGGTGGGATGGAAAGGATGAGAAGGGATTTGACAAAGTTGGAAGAATTGTCAAATATATGGCAGCTTAGATTCAATGCAAAGAAGTGCAAAGTAATGCACCTGGGAAACAAAAACCCTGGAAAAAAGTATACAATGGGGGGTGAAATACTGACAACAACAAAAATTGATAGGGGCCTGGGGATAGTAATATCAGATGACCTAAAAGTGGCTAAGCAATGTGAGAAGGCAGTAAGGAGGAGTGGGGGGGGGGATACTTGGATGCATAGGGAAATGTATCACCAGTAGAAAACAAAAAGTTGTTATCCCTCTGCACAGTTAGTGAGACACCATCTTGAGTACTGCATGCAGTTCTGGAGACCCTCATCTCTGCAAAGCCATAGACAGGGTGGAGGCTGTCCAGAGGAGGGCAACCAAAATGGTGCAGTATCTACACCAGAAGACATACAAAGAGAGACTAAAGGTGCTTAATATGTATACCCTTGAGGAACAGAGGGAGATGGGGACATGATAGAAACTTTCAAGTACCTCAAGGGAATCAACAAAGTCAACAAAGAGGGTAGCATCTTTCTGAAAAAGTGATGTGCAAGAACAAAAGGGCATAATTTTAAGATAGAGGGGGGAACATCTCAGAAGTAATGTGAGGAAGTATTTTTTCACAGAGAGGGTTGCAGATGCTTGGAACAGCCTTCCTGAGGAGGTCATGGAGTCAAAAGCAGTGGAGAAATTCAAGGAAGCATGGGACAGACATAAGGCAATTCTAGTGGTGGGTAGGAGGAAGTAGGCTGTTGGTTAACTAGGATCTGCAGCTTATCCATTAGGTAGGGAAATGGGCAGACTAGGTGGGCCAAGTGGTCCTTATCTACATAGATACATAGATACATAGACAGTGTCGGCAGATAAGGGCCTATGGCCCACCCAGTCTGCCCATTTAAGTTTGTAAGTTCAACTTATGTTTTCCAGGAAGTCTGTTGCCCCTTACCCCTGACCTCCAGAATTCCTTTATGTCTATCCCATGCATTCTTAAATCCCGTGATTGTTTCAGCCCCCACCACTTCCTCTGGCAGGGTGTTCCACTTGTCCACCACCCATTCTGTGAAGAAATCCTTCCTCACGTTTCCTCTGAATCGTCCTCCTCCAACTTCATCCCATGCCCTCTAGTCCTGAAACATCTTTTGCTTAAAAAGTGCATTCCTGCACCCTGTTCCTCCCTGTAAGATACTTGTATGTCTCTATCAATCCCTCTCCTCCTCTCTCTCTCCAGGGAGTACATGTTCAGTGCCTTCAACCTGTCCTCATAGGACTTGTGATGCAATCCATGCACCATCTTTGTTGCCCTCCTCTGAACCTTCTCTACCCTGTCTATGTCCTTACGTAGGTAAGGTCTCCAGAACTGCACAGTGTACTCCAGGTGCGGCCTCACTAGTGTCTTGTATAGTGGAATTATGACCTCCCTTTTCCTGCTGGTGATGCCCCTGCCTATGCATCCCAGCATCCTATTTGCTTTACCTGCTGCCTTGTCAAACTGTTTCCCTGCCTTGAGGTCATCAGAGATGATAACTCCTAGATCCCTTTCCTGCTTGGTGCATGCTATATCCTCACCCTCCAACTGATATATTATGCCAGGGTTTTTGTGCCCCATATGCATTATCTTGCACTTCCTTGCATTGAATTTCAACTGCCAAACCCTTGACCATTCTTCAAGTTTCTGCAGGTCCCTTCTCATTCTGTCTACACCCTCTGGTGTGTCTACTCTGTTACAGAGCTTTGTGTCATCAGCGAACAGTGAAATTCTGCCTTCTGGGTCCTGTGCAATGTCACTGATGAAGATATTGAATAGTACTGAATCCCAGCACTGATCCCTGTGGTACCCCACTGGTCACTCTTCCCTCAGTGGAGTGACAGCCATATACCACCACCCTCTGTGTCCTGCTGCCCAGCCAGTTAACTACCCACCGCGCTACTGTCCTGCCCTCACCCATATTCCCCAGTTTGTGTAATAGTCTTCTATGTGGCACAGTGTCAAAGGCCTTGCTGAAGTCCAGATAGGCCATGTCCACTGCCCTCCCCTGATCCACCTCCCTAGTCACCCAGTCAAAAAATTCAATGAGGTTGGTCTGACATGACCTGCAATCAAATTCTATGTTTCTATGTCATGACTTGTGCATAGAACTCAAAATGGAGTTCTGATAGGTCAGTAGCTCATAACTAACATTCTGTACACAAATCCAGGAGGCAGTAAAGCACAGTGGTTTAAGGCTCTGAGCTGCAAATCTGAAGATCTGGGTTTATATCCCACAGCATCCACTTGCATACTGTGTGACCCTGAGCAAGTCACATAACTTCCCTGTGCTCCCAGGTTGCACCTGTAAACAAGCTTTCAGCTTAATGTGTCTCTCCTGGTTAAACAATTGGGAAATAAAATAGTGACATAGTAAAAACTCCATGTAAGTGATTTAATGAAGTGAACTGTAACAGAATGATACCCATAAAAACACAACAATGCAAACTACAGTTTTACCGATCTCTCTTTATTCAGGTACAGTTAAATATGGATACTTTAGGAGACTGCATAAAGTTTCTGAGAATAAAAACTTTATTAACAGCTGCCAATTAGCACAAATTTCCTGTCCCCTTTAAACTTCCCTTTGTGGGTAAGGTTATTGAGAAGGTGGTTGCGCTGCAGCTGGAAGATCATCTTGCCATCCATGATATCTATGATTCTTTCCAATCAGGTTTAAGGAAAAAACATAGTACCAAGATTGCCCTTCTTCGGGTGCTCAGTTACCTCCTTGTTGTGAGAGATCAGAAGAGCTGTACTATCTTGGTCGTCCTTAATCTCTGGGTGGCATTTGACACTGTGAACCATGATATATTGCTAGAGAACCTGTGGTTGATCTGTGAACTGTCTGGTACAGTCTTCATATGGTTTCATTCTTTCCTGACTGGCAGGTCTCAGAGAGTTGTGTCACGTATTTTTTCCTTTGACTCTTTCTCCCTGCCATGTGAGGTTCCTCGGGGCATGGTGCTTTCCCCCATTTTGTTCATGGTATACATGTTGCCATTGGGGACATTGTAAGGTGGTACAGCTTGAGTTTTCACTGTTGTGCAGATGATACTCAGCTGTACATGTCCTTTGCACCCAGCCAGGATGTTGCACTCTCTGTATTTAACTCCTGCCTGTCTGAGATCAAAAATAGACATGTGACAACTGCCTAAAGCTGAGGTTTTAGTGGTGGACCTGGGTCATGGGTAGAGGGGTCTTTGGCAAGGTGAGCATCTGGCCTGCTACTGGGGGCTGT
This sequence comes from Neoceratodus forsteri, assembly GCA_016271365.2. NCBI lineage: Eukaryota > Metazoa > Chordata > Ceratodontiformes > Ceratodontidae > Neoceratodus > Neoceratodus forsteri. The sequence goes on from CM057459.1 coordinate 1,358,768,371, forward strand.
CAGCTGAAGACCTCATTTTACCACCTGAGGAATATTGCTTGGAGTTGTCACCTGTTTCTGCCTGGTGATCGTCTAACTTTGGTCCACGCCTTTGTGACCTCTCACCTGGATTACTGCAATGTTGTCTTCCTTGGGCTACCAGGGGTTGATATCCATTTTCAGCTAGTGCAGAATGTGGCAGCCAAGTTACTGACTGGGCTTTCTTGGTCAAACCATATTAATCCTGTGCTGCATGCACTACACTGGCTGACAATGCAATGGCCAATTACCTTTAACTCATTTATTCACATAGACAACATATGGTACCAGAACCATCCATTGCTGGATCTGAACCAAAAAGGCCACCGGGAACAAATGAGTTAAGTTCAGCTTGCTGACCTACAGAGCCCTACATGGACTGGGTCCAAGTTATCTGTGAGAGCTTCTTTGGCCTTAGTGCCCCCTCAGCCCCTTACTTCCACTGACAAGGAATTGTTAGAGGTTCCCGGGGTGCAGCTGAAAACATCTGGTGCTCATTCACTTGCTTTTGTAACACCTACCCTGTGGAATTCTCCACCTCATCAGGTTTAAGAGTGCCATACCATGGAGAGTTTCAAGAAGGCACTAAAATCCATTTATTTAATCTTGCTTTTGTGAATTACTGTGAATAATTACTGGTGGTGTGCGTTGGAATTTACCTTTTGTTTTAAAGTTTTATATATATATATATATATATATATATATATATATATATATATGTATACACACCTCAGACAGATAGGTAGAGATAGATAGATAGATAGATAGATAGATAGATAGATAGATAGATAGATAGACTGCTGTTCTTTGCAAAAAAATGTCATTAATGCATCAGTTAGGGTTGTTTCTACAGGGAACAAATTGTGGAAATTAAACTTTAGGGCTACCACCACACCACCCCACACTTACTCCCCCATCCTCCACACAACAAGAGATATCAGGGGTGCCATGGAGTTGCCAGTCCCAACTCTCATCGCATTCCATGTGTAAGCAATTGGGCATGCTACTGTATAGGAGAATTGGGTGAGAGTTAGGTCTGATGACCCCATGGCACACCCCAATGTCTTTTGGTGTTCAGTGGATGGGGGCATGGTGGTGGGGTGGTAACCCTAACATTGAATTTCCACACTTGTCACAGTGGAAACAACCCTAACTGATGCATTAACAAAGATTTTTGCAAAGAATTTCCTTACTTTTTGAAAAAGTGTAATATAAATAGTAAATGGTACAGTGGGAGCATGGGGCCCAAAGCTGCCCATTTGTGCATAATGATATATATCTGTTGGAGCATGGGCCCTCCAGGCCTTGTGATTCCACTTACACATAACTACAGAACCATACAGCAGCTCTATAGGGCAAGGAATCCTTGTAACACAAATTTGCCAATATCTAAGGAAGCATAGCAGCTAGGAAATAAATTCAAGTGTTGTTGCAATCATGACAGCTAGATGGCCATGCAAGATAAAGTTGACCAAATCCATATCTTGCATTGTTTCCAATAGGCAGGCACCGAAAAGTGCTGTGAGAGTTAACTTTGAGGGCATAATAGTGGCCTACAGACATGAAAATGAGAAACTGGATTATTTCCAAATAGCTCAGTAACCATACAAGGCAGAAAAAAATTCAAACTTCATGGTACGATGGTTTTCCAACCTACCTCTGTACTTGGTTCCACTATAGAGGGAATAATAATTTTTGCAATGAAAAATCTGTATCTTGAACCGTTTTTGAGATACAGGCACCAAAAGGTGTCATGGCAGCCGCAATATTATCCTTTGGGAACATTTCTGAACTTTAGAATGCTGTAACTATTGGCCTGTTCAATGCTTTTGTACCAAACCACCAAAAGGCACATCTGAGGAACCAGGGCTTGCCATCCTGAACAATTCATGCCAAAAACACATTCCACCTTGGCACAATGAAGTGACAAAGAAAATGACACATAGCAAAATGTGTTTGTTCAGTGTTACCATGATTACCTGATTTATACACTTGTACATAGAACTTGGAAAGACTCTTGGACAAAAAAAAACATTATATAATGACAACCTCTGTATACTCTTAGCTGTACAGTATTCCTGTATTACCATGTAAATAAACAAAAACATCACCACATTGCCTAAACTACATTTTCAATGCAAAGCTTTCATATTGTCTCTTCCTCCCTTACCTTTTACAATAAAAATATCATCACTACTGACAACTCATTGTGTTGGTTCTCCAGCCTCCTTTACCAACATATGAGCATCACAAACTACATTATGCAGCTGTGGGGGCTCTGACTACAGCGTGTCTTTTTAACAGTGAATAATGGACTGCCCACCATACTGGTGTTACCACACCAAAACATGTTTATTTGCATTCCTTAGTCAACTCACACTGCATCGTTCCTGGACTTGGGAACACTCCCAACACAATCTAATGCAGTGGGAGCAGATGAAGCTATTGCATCATAGGTGGCTACATTGTTTGAATGTGTTCCTAATGTTTGGGAAGTGAGTGATAAAACAGGATCAAGGATATGAAACAAAACAAGGTCGGATATGTTTACACAATTACCATGCATTTCAGTTCTACTAAGAAAGGAGGCAGATTAAACCACCAATGGCATCAGTGAATTTTAGAGAAGGTAAGCAATCATAAAATGTGAGCTGTCAACTTGAAATAATATGGTACAATAGGCGTTGGCAGTGTCCCTTTAAGGCCCTGAATATGTACACACTATCAGAGAGAAGGTAGAAGGGGATATGATAGAGACTTTTAAGTAACCAAGAGGAGGTAAATAAGGTACAGGAGGGAAGTATTTTTCGGATATAAAGGTGCTCAAGAACAAGGGGACATGATACAAAACTGGAGGGAGGCAAATTCAGGAGAGATGTGAAGAAGTACTTCTTCAGTGAGGGAGTGGTGGATTTCAGGAGCAGCCTTCCAATGGATGTGATGGAGGGGACAGTAACAGGGTTCATAAATGCATGGGTTGGGCAGGAGGGTATCTTATTGCAAAGGAAAAGAGAGATAACAGACTGAAGATCAAGTTAACTCTGTGGTGATACGGTAGACAGGGAAAATGGGCAGACTAGGTGGGTTAAGCGGTTCTTATCTACAGACAAATTCTATGTTTCTATGTTTTGGAGTATACATGGAACTGATGAAACACACCGTGTTCCCCTTAGACCTTGAGTCAACTGACATGCTTCCTTGGGGTACTTTGCTGATTCTGCTGGCACTCTTCATGCAAAAAGCATCTGTGGAGCAATTCCAGAGAAAAAAAAATTGGGGCCCCTGAGGAGGTCACTCAAATGAAGATAGATACTCAAAATTGGCTACAACTTGTTTACCTATCTGAGGTTCCTGACTCAGCTCCTTTGCTAGTGTACTACCTTTTGGACCAAGAGTCAAGACTGCTACAATGTCTCAACCCATGTCAGTTATCTTGCTGATATTTGTCTTCTTAGGATGGTTTCCGTTCTGCTAGCTTGTGTGGAAATATGGTATCCAGATGTCCTGGGTGCCTAAAGACTTATATTTGGGTGCCCAGGACAACACTTCAGAGCAAGGACACACATAGGTTCCTGGAGAGCTGGTGGTAAGTTGGGCTGGTGCCCCATCAACCCATAGGGGTTTGTTACACTTAACATTAGGATAATTTGCTGCCTTGTTATAAAACAACCTCTAGGTAATCACTGGAGTGCCTGCTGCTAAAAATTGAAGTTGTAATTGAACCAGCTTGCAGAGAAGAGAAGAGAAACATGACTTGATAAAAGATCCATAGGCTTTAATTTTGTGGCAGAATATATCAAGTGGAGTTGGTCCACATTAAATGTCAATTCACTTAAGTTATTTGGAAATAACCATTCAACTTTAAACTTGCCCACTAATACAATTTCATGATTATGTCTAATAACAAGATAAAAAAATCCTAAAGGGCATAACAAATAATTCCATCACCATTTGGTGGGTGATAGCAACCCATTTGGATTAATAATTTGCTAAATCAAAGTTTTATTTTAAATGACAATGTTTGAATCCCTGATATTTCAAAGTTCAATTCAAGTTGTCATCCTCAAGTGGAATAGTTCTTGGCTCACCCCTACTTTCTCTCCTATACCCCTTAATAGCCCCTCCTCTTCTTGCCAGCTGGGTTCTGCCCCAGGTCCCTCCCATTTCTTCTCCTTCTCTGATAGTTCCCATCCATTTGCAGGGTTCTTAGCATCCTGATGGGGCACAGATCTTGGTTCCACCCTCCCCTCCCCCTCCTTCTTTTCCTTATCTGCCAGATCCTACCTCTCCTCTCTCTTCTCCTTCCCAGCTGGGTACTGCCCTCTTTTGAGGTTCTCTGCATCCTGAATGGTGTTTGCTCTGGCCTTCCCCCCTCTCTTCTCCCTCCTTTCTCTCCCCCATCTGTCTTTCACCCTACCTGCCTGTGTCCTCCCCTTGCAGAGTACTCTGCATGCTGGGGGAGACTAGTCCCTGGCCTGCCCCTCCTCTCTTCCTCCCCATACTCCCCACCCTAACCTCCCCTCACCCTCTCCTCACCTGTGTTTTAATTTTTTCCATATCCCCATAGCACTTAGTAACCTTTTAGATCTATTTGCGTGGCATCCCATCTACAAGGCAACTTCGATTGAGCACTTTCATAAAGGGTGACTCAATCATGATGATTGTGCACAGGGCCACCTGACAGGGTAGGTTGTCAGATAGGGAGCTTGGTGAGTATAGTGATGGGATGTCGCTATGTATACACACATGCAGGGGCAGGAACAATGCAGTGTGATAGGTGGAAGGGGAGGGAGTGTTTGTGGGGTGTAATGCGATGGTGTGATGCTGAGCTGGCCATGTGGTGTGGTGGGTTGTTGGCAGGCTGGGTTGGTAAGGTACCAGGTTTGGTTCTGGGCGTGCTTGTGGTTTTTGCGCTGGGTTGGGTTTTATTTTTGTATTACTTTTACCCCCCAATGTGCATCCCCTTGAAGTTGAGAATGCTTAAGTAGTGGTGTATGGGGGTCAAGACCCCCTGGGGTGCAGGGGGCATAGACCCCTGCATAAATATAAGAAACCTACATCTCAGATACCCTCTTGCTGTTTACCATTAGTGTCCATTGCCAAAATTAATTTTTGGTGATGTAGACTCTCCCAAACGGTGATTGCCATTCCACAATCACCATTATCATATGCTAACAGTTGCACTTACTACTCTCTGTGCCTACTTTTTGTTCTCCACTGCCTTTTACAGGCTATCTCTGGGTTCCTACATATAGGTTATTTCTACATATTGTTCTATTAAGAGGAAGCAGGGAACTACAGACCAGTCAGCCTCACCTCGGTAGTGGGGAAGATCATGGAAGCACTACTGAAGGAGAGATTGGTGGAACATCTGGTTATCAATAGACTACAGGACCCAAGGTAGCATGGTTTCACCAAGGGGAGGTCATGTCAGACCAACCTCATTGAATTTTTTGACTGGGTGACTAGGGAGGTGGATCAGGGAGGGCAGTGGACATGGCCTATCTGGACTTCAGCAAGGCCTTTAACACTGTGCCACATAGAAGACTATTACACAAACTGGGGAATATGGGTGTGGGCAGGACAGTAGTGTGGTGGGTAGGTAACTGGCTGGGTGGCAGGACACAGAGGGTGGTGGTAAATGGCTGTCACTCCACAGAGGGAAGAGTGACCAGTGGGGCACCACGGGGATCAGTTCTTGGGACCGGTCCTATTCAACATCTTCATCAGTGACATTGCACAGGATCTAGAAGGCAAAATTTCACTGTTCGCTGATGACACAAAGCTCTGTAACAGAGTAGACACACCAGATGGTGTATACAGAATGAGAAGCGACCTGCAGAAACTTGAAGAATGGTCAGGGGTTTGGCAGTTGAAATTCAATGCAAAGAAGTGCAAGATAATGAATATGGGGCATAAAAACCCTGGCACAATATATCAGTTGGGGGGTGAGGATATAGCATGCAACAAGCACGAAAGGGATCTTGGGGTTGTCATCTCTGATGACCTCAAGGTAGGGAAACAGTGTGACAAGACAGCAGGTAAAGCAAATAGGATGCTGGGATGTATAGGCAGGGGCATCACCAGCAGGAAAAGGGAGGTCATAATTCCGCTATACAAGACACTAGTGATGTCCCACCTGGAGTACAGTGTACAGTTCTGGAGACCATACCTATGTAAGGACATAGGGTAGAGAAGGTTCAGAGGAGAGCAACAAAGATGGTGCATGGATTGCATCACAAGTCCTATGAAGACAGGTTGAAGGAACTGAACATGTACTCTCTGGAGTAGAGGAGGGAGAGAGGGGATATGATAGAGACATACAAGTATCTTACAGTGAGGAAAGGGTGCAGGAAAACACTATTTTTAAGCAGAAAAGATGTTCCAGGACTAGAGGGCATGGGATGAAGTTGGAGGGAGGATGATTCAGAGGAAACATGAGAAGAATTTCTTCACATAATGGGTGGTGGACAAGTGGAACACCCTTCCAGAGGAAGTGGTGGGGGCTGAAACAATCAGGGGATTTAAGAATGCATGGGATAGACATAAAGGAATTCTAGAGGTCAGGGGTATGGGGCAACAGACTTCTAGGCAAACAAACTGAACTTAGAAGCTCAGATGGGAAGACTGGGTGGGCCATAGGCCCTTATCTGCCAACACTGTCTATGTATCTATGTATCTATGTAACCCTAGTATGTCTCACCCATTGTATTGACTTTCACTTTGCTAAATGTCACCTTCTTTTATACAATAATGACTGCTGCCTAGTATTGAGATGCTTTGTATTAGCTCCTTGTTTATGTATTTGCATTGTGCAATATGTATTTTATATTACTATTTTTTGCTTGTCCTCTATTTATGTACTCCTCCCCCCAGGATGCTTCTGGAATCGAGCTGTTCATAGCTCATTTGTCTTTCCTGGTGAAGCCTTTTAAAAAAAATTAAAAAAAAATAATTTGTTTAACACCTCCTTTCTTTGTTGTGATATCTACTGCAAATTTGGTAACTTGGAACCAATAAATAGGCATCCACAGTTTTTCTATTTGGCCATGTTTCAGAAATAATTATGAAGTCTGGTCTATTCTCTAGGACTCATTCTTTTATATCATCACATTTGGGAGTTATGTTTCTAGCACTGTATTGGTTCTACTTCTGGTTTTGCCTTGAGCCTTACTACTATTACATCCTGAGTATTGCAATGAATTATTTCCTGTGCTTTTTTCATTGTGTATATCATTTGTTTTAATTCTTTGGTAATTGGATAAGGCCCACTAGACACAATGCCTGTTGTCATGGGTGGTCTGGAAGCACTGAGAAAGTGCATTCATAGCTTGTTACTCTAACTTCTAGGCTACACTGCTACACCCTTTATTAATGATTCATTGGTTTCAAAATCTTTTTTGAATATCCAGTAATGCTAAAACATACTTTCACTTCCAGCAAAAGAGTCCTGGACTTGAGACGAGGGCTCTAACCTCCCATAGAGCATAATATTCAAAGGCAGCTCTTAGCACTGCACAGAAATGATCACTATTTGTGAAATAGTGTATGGATCTCAAGGTGTGATATTCATACAGGCAGCATGCCTGGTCTGCCACACACTACCTCTATGAAAATGGAGCTTTGTTAGTGCCGTGCAAAGTATATATATGCAGTGGTACCACAGCTCCATGCTGGCAAAGACTCCCAGGAACAAGAGAGAAAGCACATCCCAAACAAGACAGTGCATTTCCTCCTAGGAACTGTATTTAATGGCTAACATGCTAATGAGCATGTATAGCATACAAGGCACTAAGGTGCCATTTGTATGCCATACATGTGGCTGTTATCAGCTTTGTGCAATACTGCTTTGATTAACAATTTGAATACAGTTGGGAAACACATTATTTACTGTAGCTGGATAGCCATAGTAAGGATGCCCTGAATAATCTTCATTGTAATATCTAAAATTGGACTAATGAGATTAGAATGGAGACCAATTAAGAAAAAAACAGATTATGTCACTGTCATTTGGTCAACAAATAAAACAATTTCAGTTTCAAATGGCTTTGCCACAAGCTTATCATCTGTGCACTTGTCTGTACTTGACAAATGTGCCAGAATTGAGTTTGCTCTTGATCTCCTGAAAAATGTAATAGTTTAAGGGAAATAGACAGCCTTGGTTTAGTCCTCAGCTAGTTATTGTAAATGTAGAGGAAAAAGGGATAAGACTTATAAATCCTACCATAAACTGAAGACACTAGGGTCCCAATATTCAAATGTTTGCATGGGTGCTAACCAGTGTTTGCCCATGCAAAAGGGATTTTGTGCTGGAGTCCAATATTGTAAAAGCTCTGTTGCACCAGCAAACAGAAGTAGAAACCATGCAAACCAAAAAGGATGGTATGCAAATAGTGGAGTGGGGATAGAAATATTGGAGCAAGTCAACATTCAGCAGATTTGCATGGCACAAAAGAGTTTTGCACAGTCCTTTTTTGCTATGCAAAAAAACACCAAAGAAAATCTCCTTTTACTCTGTGTAAACTGCTGCCAGATGTAATGCAGCTAATTAGCTAGTTGACCACAATGGGGGAGTATAGCCTCCCCTGTGATCCATGACCACCCCCTCTGATCACCAGCCCTTAAGTTATAAAAAAAAATATCACTGGTTCTAGTGGCTCCTTCTCTTATTACCAGCCCCAAAGGTAAAACAATCTCTGGTGCTAGCAGTCCCTTCTCCCTCCAATCACCAGTTCTTAAGGCAAAAATACTATCCCTGATGTTAGGGGTCACCCCTCCCTATGATTGCTGACCTGTACTGTTCAAATAACATCCCTGGTGCTAGTGGTCCCAGCTCCCTCTGATCGCCAGTCCATAATGTATAAAATAAAATCCTTGGTGCTAGTGGTCCATCCACAATTGTCAGCCCTTAGTACCACTCACAACCTTCCTTGGCAGACACTGGTCCCCCAGCACTGATCCACAATATTGCCCCTCACAATTACCAAATCACTGGCATCTATTGGCTCCTCCACTGCAGCATCAAGAAGCCACACCCATCACCTTACCAGTGTCCTCTGTGCCATGGTGCACATGGTGACTGATGAAGTTATACTCACACTCCCTCAGCTGGTCACCATATGTCCAGGCAAGAAGCACTCCCCTTATTTATAGGACAGGGTGATGGACAGGTGATCAGAGGGAGAACCATTAACAGCAGAGATGTGATTTGAACAGTACAGGTTAGTGGCTGGAGAGAGGGGGGACTACTAGCACCAGGGAGTTGATGTTATACATTATAGACTCATGATCAGAGGGTGAGCAGATGACTAGCACAAGCAAAGTGATTTGAAAGAATATGCTGGCAATCAAAGGGAAAGGGGGACCATGAGCATTAGGGAATTTTTGCTACATAATGGGCTTGTGATGAGGGGTACTAGCACTTGGAATAATTATAGATGTCATGTACAATGTGGGGGGGTGGTGCCACACTACATGCCTCTAGTACCAATGCAAATGGGCCTATAAAGGGCATGCAAATAGACCTTAATGCCTTGATTGCTCGTTGGGCTCATTTGCATTGGTACCTTTGAAAATTGCAGATAGTGCTCTGGCACTATCAGCTCTTGAGCCCAGCTTCAGAAGCCATGTTGGGGCTGCACTACGTGACTTATTGTTCCACTGAAATGGCCTTATATTCTGTTAGATAGTGCCTGTCTTTATATACCCCCCTGACACCTCAGCAATTGTAAAGTATAGTGCAAACATTTGCACTGTACGTTTTACCTTACTGAATATTGGGCCCCAGTGATTTTACTGTCATTTAAAACAAACTCTGGTCAGAGTGTATAGGGCTGCAGGTGAGGTGTGTGGGGTAGAAATATTAAAAATTACCAAAGTTATGAGCCTGCATCCAGAAAATGCAACACAGGCTCATACATTTGTTGATTTGTAATATTGTTACACCAAATTGTCAACATTGCCTTGTTATGACCCTAACTAATGAATAAATGCAGAGAAAATGTGCATCTCCTTGCCTAAAGGTGATTTCTTGAAGGGAACTGTCATCTCATAAAACTGGTGCAAAAATAATGCTATTAACTATAATAAAAGTGGAAAGATAAGAAATGCAAAATGTTTGCATTTGATTGCCTACATCTAAGCAAAATTTGGTCAGAGCTACTGAGGGTTAACTTTGAACAGCACTTTACAGATATGAATTTAAACTGGCAAGTATGGGGGAAAGAAATAATCATCAGACACTTGCAAATAAAAAAAGATGACTAAAAAGATCACACATAATCCTCATGCCAGTAATAGCAATATCATGCTACTGAATGCTAGATGCCTTAATAATAATACAATGGATGAATTACTAGACCAAATAAATGTAAAAAAAAAACCCAACAACAAAAAACGATTGTAGCTATTACTGAGACATGGGGATATGATAAATCTGCATGAAAGCAGAAGGTACAAGGCTTCAACATGTATAAATGTAATAGAACTGAGAAGGGGAGCAGTGTAGCCTTACTCATAGATGAACATTTAATATCATTTGATGTTACAAACAAAGTTAAAACACACCCGTTACCCACTGAATGTGTTTGAGGTAATATCCAATTAAAACACTTGCCTCTTTTGTATACAGGTGTCTGCTATCATACTCCAAATTGTGCAAATGGTTTATTTAATACTATGATAACTAAAGTAGAAATGGTTGGTGAACTAGGTGATGTGATTACCATGGGGGATTTTAATTTGAGTGAAATAGATTAGTATAATAAACAATCCACCAGTTCAAAAGAAAATAAAATGCTATCAATATGTGAGATGCTACACTTGGTGCAATATGATAAAAAATATACAAGAAGAAACAAGATTGTGGACTTAGTAATAGGAATAGAATACTTGCATATCAGGAATTGCCAGTGTACTTCCCCTCGTAGTAACAGTGATCATAACATCGTCAGTTTTCAACCTTCATGTAACATAACAAGGTCAATTAGTAAAACTACTATCTGTCTATACTGTAAGGCCAGCATTAAGAAAATGTATGAGACAGTAAGAAATATTGATCGGTCAAGCACTTTGATGAATGAGTCAGCTAAGGAAATGTGGAACTACATTAAATATACCATACTCGATACTTCTATTAAATATATCGTGACTAAGCTATAATACAGTAACTAAAAGAAGAGTCCAAAATGGTTGAATCATAAAATTCAAAAAAAATGTTGAAAAAAAACAACAGAGAGCACATAAAAAATATAAGAAAAACAAAACAACTTCTTACTGGGAAACATTCTGATCTCTACAAAAAATAAATAAGAAAGAAATCAGAATCATTAAAAGTTGCTTTAAATATATAGTACATTGGCAGCCAAAGCAAAGAAAGATAACAGCAAGAGTTTATGTTCATGACAATCAATTAATCAATTATATTTTATTTATAAAAAGCACAATTCCTTTGCTGATCAAAGCACTTGTACAAAGTAAAATCCTTAAAATACATAATAAATAGAATACATAGAGTCAATAGCTAAACTAGTTCTCTATAAAACAACATGATAATCAGAGTCAAGAAAGGTCATACTAAAAAGATAAGTTCTGAGTGCAGATTTAAAACTCTTAATGGTCAGACACTCTCTGATCCAATGAGGTAGAGAGTTCCACAGGATAGGGGCCACAAAAGCAAAAGAATGGGCATAGCAGTTAAACCTCAGCCCATACCACCTTATAATGTCCCCTAACAGTAGCATGTATGCTGCAAACAACGAGAGAAAATATGGAGCCCTGCAGAACCCCAAAGGGCAGGGGGAGAAGGGCCGAAGAATAAATCCCCCACACCACTCTCTGAGTCCTGCCCATGAGGAAGGATGTGAACTCATTAAAAAAAAAATCAAACAAAGTAGGAACTATCATACACAATGGGACACTATTTGCTGATAATGCACAAATGGCAAATGTTCTAAATAACCATTTCTGCAGTGTTTGTGCTCCAAATATATCTCCTGCACCAATTCAGCCTGACAAAAATATTATTGACATTGAATTTGACCTAGATGATATACATAGCAAGCTCCTTAAGCAAAAGGGCGAAACAACCATAGGTCCAGACAAAATTAATGGCCACATGCTATGTATGTTGGCAGATACCATAAACTATCCCATTAAAGCTGTTTTTGAAAGTTGTCTAAAAGAAGGATTTGTACTGCAGGATTAGAGACTAGCACATGTTGTACCAATTCACAAAATGGGTCCAAAACAGGACAGCGGTAATTACAGAGCTACAGTATAAGTCCATACATGTGATGTCTCCCGTTTTGGCCGGGAGAGTCACGTTTTTTTAAGTAAACTCCTGCCCCCCCCACACGGGAGAGCAATCTCCTGATTTAGACCGTCAATCGCAAAAAAAAAAAATCAGCCTTAAATGGTTACGTTGTCTCCTTTCCAACACCGACTTCTCTGCACAACAAAATATGATCATAAAACCCCTTACCTCTCAGGGCACTACAAGCGGCTGGCACATCATTAACTGAATGGACCGCAAATGCTAATGATGTGCCAGCAGCCACTGTGCTTGTACCGCATTAAAAGTATCTAGCTGTATGCAACTGATTGCCTCCCTGACCACATCAATTATCACCTCTGGTGCAACTTGTAGTGCCCTGAGAGGTAAGGGGTTTTATGATCATATTTTGCCATGCAGATAAGTCGGTGCTGGAAAGGAAAGAACATAACCTTGCAAGAGCGAGTGCTTTGTTCTGTGAGAAAACGGGTTGTGCTTCACTCACCCGAAACTATTTCAAGCAGTAGTACACCCAAAATAGCTGCAAAGACATATGTAAAGCCCTTTATTTTTCATACTGGCTGTTCCCTGTCTTCCCTTTTCAGCTTGTCGGTGCATTTACACTTTCTCCTGCCTAAAAAGCCAATCTCCCATCCAACTTCACAAAAACTCCCTCCTCTACAGATTTATATCATCACATGTATGTAAGTCTCACCTCAACAACATGTAAAGTCATGGAAAGCATACTTAAAGACATACTGACATCATTATTAAAGACAGTAGATATGGCCCAACGTGGTTTAATAAAAAAATGCAGCACCATGACCAACCTTATGTGCTTTTATGAAAAAATAAGTGAAATGTTGGACAAAAAGTTACCAAGGCTTTTGATTGGTTGCCTTATAGTGCCTTAATGGATTAAATCAAAGACCTTAATATTTACATATCTATTGCAACACGGATCTGTGGATGGCTTAAACATAGATCTCTGAGGGTTATAATTGAGGGCAGTATGTCCGAGACTGGCAGAGTCACCAGTGGAGTACCGCAGGGATGGGTGTTGGGACTGGTCATGTTTCAACTATTTATTTCAGTTATTACTAAAGACCTTATAAACTTCTCTGTAAAATATGCAGAACACATAAAGATAGGAGGCCCTGTATCACCAACAATGCCAGACAAGACATTCAAAGAGACCTCAACAAGACCTCAATGTGGGTCACTACGTGGGGTATGAATCTGAACTCTGAAAAATGTAAAGTGATGCATATGGGTAAATCAAAGCTAAAAACAAATATATGTTAAATGGCACTGAATTCAGCATCACAGATAATGAAAAAGGTGTGGATGTCCATTTAACTGAGGACCTTGCATGTACTCATCATCTAAACTCTGCAATAAGAAAAACAAAGTAATATGGGCAATCAGGCAAAATACCAAATCAAAGAACTCCAACGTACTAATGCCCCTATATAGGGCATACTTTAGGCCCCATCTAGAGTATGCCTACAATTATGGTGCCCATACAAAAAGCAGAACTGCGCATCCCTAGACAGAGTACAGAGGATGTACACTAAAAACATAAATGCCCCCAAAAATGAAACCTACAAACAAAGGATCTAAATACTGAATCTTACGCTCTTGGAAACAAGAAGGCTTAGAGGAGATATTTTACTTATGTATGATGTAATGAATGACCCATACCTAATATGTGAGCTAGGTATTGCATTTAAAAGCAACACCAGTGACTGCAGATGGCATCCTTTGCAGATCATGGGTAGGAAGTTCAAATATAAAATACTTTTTCACATGTAGAATTATCCACCCTTGCAATAGCCTACCAATTGATGTTGTAGTAAGTGAGTCAACAGAGATTTTTAAAAGAAGACTGGGTAATCTAATTCTACAGGGACACAATTTGCATTATTACATTTATTAGAATAGAAGAGTATATGGGCAAACAATCCCTCTTGCTTCTCATAACACCAAGTATGAAACCTAATATGAATCTTTTGGGACACAAAAGCACATTTTGGGCTGGAGTTGAAAAATTACAGCTGTCACATTCATGATATGCTATAAAGAAATGGCTATGTTGAACATTTAAGGGTAAAAAATATTAAATATTGGCAAACTAAAAAGCCTGTATTTGCAGAATCCAACATAACTCATAACTTTGGAATTTTTTAAATATTTTTACACCACATTTAGAACATAGCCTTCTTATGACCCTTCCTCATAAACAAGGGCTGATAAATTATTTAACTCCTGCTTGAAAGGTGATTTCACTCAGGGACCACAAAATAATGTTTCAGGTCTGATTTGTCTACTGTCAGTGCAATTATTCATTAGATGGGTTCCCAAAAAAGGCATGTTGAACATTTGGGCCACAAATATGCAAAAATGACCAAGTTATGCCACTAAGTTCAAAACACCAGTGAAATACATTGAACCGCATACCTGTTTCTTCACTTTGCTGTCTAACTTTGAAGAGTTAAGACATTCTGCAGTCCAGAGAGGATTATGGCACTGTACCCCTAATCAGTAAGTAAGGGCATGGAGGGTGTGCTGAGTAGGAGGGTCAGGTGGGGAGAGTCTAACGGTAGCAAAAGACATCGATGGATGGTATTCTTTTTACAGGTATATAAAAATAGAAAATGATCATTGATTCCTGCACTGGTGGATTGGGCACCCCCCCAAGTGCCACTATTATGTTTCTTGTGGGGAAGTGAGGTGTTGGGTGATGACAGGGATGGTTGGGTGGGGTCGGTGATTAAAAAAATAAAAATTAAAAAAAATATCCACGCATGCACGGTAGTGAAGGTAGGTTCACCCCCCAAAAAAACAGGATTGGTAATCATGACACTGGGGGATTGCACACCCACAGTATCACTGTTATGTTTCTAGTGGGTTACTGTGAGGGAGGATCGGGTGTGGGGAATCCTTATCATGACAAAGGGGGATTGGGCACACCCAGTGTCACTCTTATGTTTCTGGGGGTGGTTATGAGAGGCAGGGTCAGTAGGGAGCAGTAAGAACAATTTAAAGCAAAAACAACTGTGGTCATGGCAGAACACAGCACACTCTACCATAGCCAAGATGAACACCATACTGCACTGTGCATATACTAGTAGTCGCACATGTGACAATACAGTTTTGTGGCCATCTTGAACATGGTAGAGTGTGACATGTTCTGCCATAACTACAGACTGAGTAAAAAAAGTGCAGTTCTACTTCCAACAGAGACAATGAGCAGAATACTTTATGGATGCAGAGGCAACTGTGGTGCAACTCCAACATGTTCTGTCAAAAGGAATGCACTGAGTCATTTTCTCTTTGCAGAAGATCTGCAGGGCTATGCCCACTGCACCCTAAGAATGATACAGTTATGTAACAAATTCTGGTCGGAGCCAATACAGTTGATATGCTGCTTTAAAGGACCCCTGTTCTGCTCTTTTGAGTGAAAGCAGCTTTACTACTTAAGAATGGCTGCAATTTTCTAACAGGATACTACTTGTGTTGTAACACCAAATGAGTAGACCAACTGAAACAGCTACAAACAGCTGATCATTGAGAACTACACCCCAGTGACTTCTGTCACTGTGCCTTCATGCCAGCCACCCTCCCCCTTTGATGATCCCATATCTCCATCTCACACCTGATCACAGAGATGATCATGAGTAACTCCCAAAGGTCTTTTTTGCTTGCTGCACTCCTGTACTTCCCTGTTTCTCTTGCCATTTTTCTGACTGCTGCCCTCAAAACTCAAGTGCAGCCTACCATTAAAAGGGTGAGACAGAAGGTGGAGCCCAGAGCTGGCTGCTGTATTAATCCAATCAGAGAACTGAGACTGCACCTTCAACAGGCCCCATACAAGAATGATTTAATCACAATCAAAGAAGGGGGAGAAACTTCTCATCCAAGTTTGTGTGAGCTGCTGCTACTGTAAGGTTTGATGGGAGGTGTAGTTTAGTGGGAATAAATTAGAGTCTCCGAGCAGTCATCCTCAGCCCTACTACAAGTACTGTAAAAGTATCAAGTGAGTGATCGCAGCAGTTAAGTGAGCCTGAAAGAAGTAGGCTGCACTGATCGTTGACTGGAAATGTGGTGTCTGTGATCAGACTCAGCCAGTTGCCAAAATCGTGACTTTTGGCATCCCACAACTTGGGAGCACAGTTGTCGGGATGGGGGGGTTCAGAACCTGGACTATCCCACAGGAAACGGGATGCATGACAACCATTGACTCTTTGTAGGTTGAAGAGTTCAAGTCGGGAACAAGGAAATAGTGTGGCTAGTGCAGTGGTTGTAGGGAAGGGGAGACAAAGGAACAGCATGGAGCAGCACTACAGAGGTGGAGAAACATATTCCAGTTTCACTTAAAGCATTCAGTGGAAGGAGACGGTCTAGGTACATAGTCACTTGCTTCCAGAGTCCCTTCTCTCTCTCTTAGTGATAGCAATACGTCAGCATGGTGATGTCACCATGCAACTGTAAAAAAGAACAATAATCAAACTACCACCTATAGTGCATCAGCAGTCTTTACAGAATATGAACAATGATAATGTGTTTTTTTAATTAGGACCACTTTGAGGCCTAAGAGGGTTGACAGTGTCCCTTTAACAAAGCTAAGGGGAACAATCATTTACACATTTCCCAAAACAGGATTCAGTCACTCATATCAGTGGCAGTTGATTTACAGTCAATTCACTGATCCAGAACTTCAGTGGGTTAATGTTCCTTTGATTACATTGCTCCCAAACTCTGGAACACTTCAATTCACAGACCATGAGGGAGGTAAGATCTCAATGATCCTTAAAACATTTGTACAAATGGTGCTTTCTTGACCTCTGCAAATTCTGTTGTACTTGAACTGGAATGTAATTGTTCACACTCTTTTTTTGCTACAGTATCTGTACTACTGTCTTGCCTTGTGTAATGTCCCAGTGGCCTTTGTTAATGGATTCTGTCCCAGCAGGCTTTATCCATTTACTAAAGTCTAGATCAATCAATCAATCAATCAATAAAACTACAGCACTGCAAAGAAAATGCATGTTGTTCAGCTGATACAAATAGGAATTTGCTCATAAGTCAGAAATAAATTCTGAGTTGTCTTTGGATTGATCATTAATTGCTTAAAAACAAATGCAACTGCTATTTGCTTTACCATCACAACCCTCCCCTGTAAATATTTCTCTCTCCCACAGCTGTATTATTTGTCCAACTATTGTTCTCTATATCTCATTAAATACAATCCAGATCCAAATTCTGTAAATTTGTATATATCATTACTACACCATTGTTTGTCATTTATCATATCACAATATGTATATAATGCATTAAGCATTTGTAATATATGGATTTTCAGAATAATACCCCTAAAAAGCATACAAATAATCCCTTGTAATACACCGGTGCAAACTCAATAATAGTATCGATGGAATCCCGTAATACTATTGTTGAGATCCTGTAATACTATCGATGGAAGATCTCAACAATAGTATTATTGCAAACTGACAAGAGCGTAAACACCACCGGACAGCTCGCACTGACCACTAGCCGGCTTTTACTGTAACTGTCACATACAGTAAAGCCGACAAAACATTCGCTTCATGCCTACAGTCTGATATTCGGATCTCACTGCAACTTCTTTTGGGATTTAGCCATCAATGTTCAAAAATCTCCTCAACCAGCAAAAAAAAAAAAACGGTACGTCATGTACTCCAATTCAGAGTCTAAGTCTCCACAGCAACAGTTGCTTGCTCAAGAAAAAAAAAAGTTCTTACTGCCATTTCGTTTCTCAGTTTCTTTAACACTGCAGAGTTTTGCTATTTGAATTTTGGAAACACTCTCAATGATGCCGCAATCATTGGCTCCTACTCACATGAAAATCACCTCAGCACCCCAACCGAATATTCCTTATTCTATGGCAAAGTTACACACTTACAATTTCCTCACATCCTTATATTACAAAAAATAACAAACATATTCTTGTGTTACAAGGCAGTTCTTCATCTCGAGGATCTGGGGGCACTAGAAACCTCTCGAGCTTCGTTCTCGAGGTTTACTGTGCCCCCAGATCCTCTCAATGAATTACTGCCTTGTAAAACACCAGAATGTATCTATTATTCTATTTGTTAATCATATCTGCTGCAATTTCCATCCACCCTCTTGGATAGTAAACAATTAGCCTCAGTAAGAATATCACAGTTTGTAGAAATGTTATATCAGTTCTAAATAAGATGCTATACAGCACATATAAAGCAGCAGCCTGAGGAGCCCAGCACAAATATGACTGGAGTTTGTTGCATATTTATTGCCAATTGCAGTTTCACACTATGAGCACCAGGTGAACTCCTGCCCTATAGCAGAAAAATATAAACATAGAATTTGCTGGCAAACATTGACCACTTGGCCTTCCTAGTCTACCCATTTTACTCTGCCTATAGTATCATCGCATATACTACTTCTTTTCTGGCCCATTCACCCACCCACCTCCCTTTCTCTAAAATTCTCTTATGCCTATCCCTTGCATTGTTGAACCCCACCACTGTTTTCACCCCTACCACCTCGACTGGAAGACTGTTCCAGGAATGCACTACTCTTTATGTGAAGAACTACTTCCTCACAGTTCTCCTGAATCTATTCCCTCCAGCTTCTCAGCATGCCTCCTTGCCCCTGAGCTGTTTTTTTTATCTGAACAATACTTCCCTCCTGTTCCTTATTTACCACCATAAGATTTTTAAAAGTCGCCTCCATTTTTCTCCCAGGGGCCCGGAGTAGGCACACATGCACATGGAGACACACGCATGTGCCTTACAGCCCTGGTAATGACCCCCTTCTGCCTACCCCATTGGCTAATGCCTGGCACCCTTTGAGCATGTTCTGTCCCTGGCCTCCACCAGGAGGCAGCCATTAGTCAAGGGATGCCACTACACCTCCCCGGAGAGGAGAGTTCCCTTTCAGCAGCTCCATCCAGCTCCCCCCTCCCCCCCTATTGCTAACCTCTAATGGCCTGGGCTTGTTCCTGAACCTGGGTCACTGGTGTGCTACAAGGTAAGGCACCCAGTGCCTCAACCCTCAGTGCCACCGGGCTGGCCCAGAACAGAACACCTATCTATTACAAGAAATATTGAGAATAAATGTGCATTTCCCATAAAAAGGGGCAGTAGGGTAAAGTATCATTAGCACACTATATTTATAAAGTTCCCGAACATTAAGGCAGTGTTTTCAGGAACAAACAATGGATCTAAAATTATTGGTTAAAGTGGGGCATGTTATATGTTATATGTTATATGCTATATGTAGTGCTGCACAGAGAGTACAGAGCTGTGAAGCTGGAGATCAGCAGGCCTGGGTTTGAATCCTACATCTGCAACAGTCATGATCAGTGACTCTGAGCAAGTCACTTATCATCCATGTGTTCCAGGTTGTACCTGGAAATGAGTTTTGGTTAATGTAATTTTCCCCACTGAAAATTCTAAACAAATAATAAAAATAATAATAAAAAAAAAGTTAGACCTTTATTTAAATGAAAAAAAAATCAAAACATTATTACTAATTTCTGCCGGAGCATCGCCACATGTCAATAGTTCTATAGTCTGGTAAGAAGCATTTACTGACGTTCTTGCCAGCTCCTAATTAGTGAGGATTTTATAAGGTACCTGGCACAGTTAATAAGCTAAAGGTGCAGTTGCCATAATATGTAAATTTTTTTTGTATTTGTTCTCTTTATACCCCCACCTGCAACCCAGTCGATCACTCCTTCGAGCCCCGCATGAACATTACTCATCCAGCAGCCCTTGACCCCACCACCCCACATTGCAGCCAGCCCAGGCAAACCTGATGCATCCCTGCATTGGGATGGTCCCTTACCTCCATAGGGGTAGAGCCTGCATGGCTGTAACAATGATTCTGGGTGCTGCTGAGGTGGTGATAGTAGTCCAGGAGCTTTGAAGTGAGGGTCCAGGGAGGCCATCATCTGACCAACCAGGGCACCATTTTCCCATTTTTCTCCCTGAGGAGTGGTGTGCCACAGACATCTGGGCTTACACTGACATCTGCCACTCCTCCTAGACATCTGGAGCCTGATGACGTGCCATGTCCCCAGCCTCTGCTAGGGGCCAGCAAGTGCCAGACCATATCCCCACCCTCTACTTGGAGAAGGTAGGCCGTCACTGGATGCTCCAGCCTTCTCCTCCCCAGCTTGCTCTGCAGTGACCTGAGTCTGTTCCCAAACCCGGGTCACCGGTGTCGAAGGCGGAAATTCAACTGTTGTGCCGATGGGCTGGCATATGTTAATTTTAAATTAATTTCCATTTATTTGCAAAGCAACCACAAATACAAATGAACACAAGCAAGTGCACTTCCTGGAACCCACAAATACAAATGGTATACACATGTAGAAATAATTGTAGTATTTACCGTGCACAATGTAAATGTTACTTTTGCCAATAGAAATGGTGTTGTATTAAAATACAAATGGCAGGTTGCTATATATAGAACAGAACATAACAGTATGCAAACCCTAATGACTTAGCATTCATTTTAAGTGGTAAGGTAGTTTTGTAAAGATTGGGATCACTGTTTCTCACCTGTTCATAAATTGGATCCTCCTAAGTAATAATTATGGGCTTTTATTTAAAAGCATTACTGTGCCTGGCATGTTTCTCTTGTGAGTAGAGTATTTACCAATACAGATCATTTGCAATTTTATCAGATGTGTATAATCAGGTGGCTAGAATGGTTCAGATAAATGAATATTGTGCCCTGATCCCCTAACAGAAATAAATCTCTCCACACTTGCTTTATGTTAGATGCTCACTGGCAATATTTATTAAGGCACACCAATTACATTTTACATTCCCACTTTATATTTCAACATAATAAAGTACAGTTCAGTACAACCAAGACTCATCCTCTTCTTCCTTGCAGACTAGATCTTCTTCTTCTTCATGCTTGTATCACTTCGGGGTCCAGACACACTGGATCAGGCCCCACCCTCACCAGTACCAGGTACCCCCACCAGGTACCACCAGCACCAGGTACCCCCACTAGGCATCACCATAACAGGTACACTCACTTGGTACCACCATTTTACCCGGACTGCACCCGCACGGGGTCAGTTCCTGGTCCACACCCCACTAGGCCAAGACATGTGATTCAACCCCTAGTTTCTGTCCCCTTCCCCACTTACTTCCACGCCTGTGTTCTTCTGCCCTCAGCCCATTCTTCCTACCCCCCTTCCCCTGTCTTGACCCCCTTTTTCTCTTCTGCACCTCCTTCTCCCCTCTTTCTTTATTCCTGATTTCTCTTCTTGTGGGCAATTCCCTGCCCCCCTCCAGGCAGGGCTCCTTCCCTCCCTGGGACCATTTGCCACCCTTTTTCAGTTCCCCTGACCCCCTACCAGGGCCTACTGGGGTCCATGCTTAATAACTTCCAGTTTCTTGTCCATGCCAGCCAACACTGAGTCATCCTGCCAAGTTCAGGGTAGATGGGTGGGGAATATTTTCCCAGCAAAAGAGGAAGTCCAGGGAGTTGCAAGCCTTTACGTATCCCCCCTTGGCCCCTTCCTAGCCCTCCCTCAGTCCATACCCAGCCAATTGAAACCTCTCCCATACCCCTGATCATTTTACTCTCTACTGATGTCACTTGTCTCCTCCCCCTTTCCTAACCCCCCCTTCCCCCTACCCTTCACTTCTTTCTGGCAGGGGCCATTAGACAAAAACGTCTGCCTTTTAATGGCAAGCCCCATTGTCCCCTGATCCCCTGCCAGAAATACACTTCTCCACACTTGCTTAATGTTGGAGGCTCACTGGCAATATTTGTTAAGGCACACCAATTACATTTTACATTCCCACTTCATATTTTAACATTATAAAGTACAGTTTAGTACAAGCAAGATTTATCCTCTTCTTCCTTCCCAACTTGATCTTCTTCTTCTTGCTTGTATCGCTTCAGGGTCCAGACACACTGGATCTGGCCCCCCCCCCCCATCACCAGTACCAGGTTCCCCCACCAGGTACCACCAGCACCAAGTACCCCCACTAGGCACCACCATAACCAGGTACCCTCACTCAGTACCACCATTTTACCCAGGCGCACCTGCAGGGTCAGTTTCCAGTCCACACCGACTAGGCCCGGACATGTGATCTGACCCTAGTTTCTATCCTCCTCTCCCCACTTACTTCCATTCCTGGGATCCTCTGCCCCCAGCCTGTGCTGCCTACACCTTCCCCTCTCCTGCCCCTTTTTCTTTTCTGCTCCTTCTTCTCCACTGGCCCATCTTCAGCTTGCAAAGGATGATGGAGCTCCCCCCTTGCAGGTTAGACACAAACCTGGGGCCCTCCAGTCCTCTTACCACTCCCCCACCAATAACTCCAACCAGCCTGTGTAGGGGCTACTGCTTCCGTCGTACAGTACCTGCCACCCCAACCATGTATTTCACCCTCCTTCACATATGCAATGACTTGAGATGCCTGGCCAGCATCCCCTCGGGCTTAAAGCCCCCTTTGGTGCCCCCTGTGAGGCTGCTGGAGCCTGACGCCCTTTTTCCCCCTTGCCTCTGAAACAAACTCCTTCCCCTTATCCTGTCATCTCCTTTTTAGACTGACACCCACTGGTGGCGCTCCACCTAGTGCCCCAGACACCCTCCAGTGGGGCTCCACCTAGTCCCCCAGAGACCGGCCACCCATCTGTGGCCACACCTGGCTCATGCCGGGCCCCATTAGAGGCCATTTCCATCTTTGTGCCCCTCCATATCTAGTGTCTATTCCAGGCCCTCTGTGTCCCCAGCATACCCCATGATATGTGGCATTCCCCCATTTCCTTGGGCACCCTTTGCCCCCCCTGGTGGGGCTCCCCTAGCCCCCAGCCCCCTCTCCACTGCTCCATGTGCCTATGTACCAACACCTGCCCTCCTGAACCCCTCCTTCACAGGTGGGTGGGGCCCCCAAATGCTCTGTCTACCTCATTTATGAACATTCCTGACCCATACCTTGTTAGCTCCACCTGACACCAGTGCCATGGGCAGGGTTCTCTGTTTTTCCTTTCCCTACTTGGGGTCCAGTGCACCTGCATGCTCCTCTAATAGCCTCCGCAGTATAGTCGGAACTGTCTGTAATGTTCCAAATACCTTGATTGCTCCTGACCTCCTGCTCAGCAACCTCTTGCTAGGGCCTACAATTCCACAGTGCATCCTAGTTTTGTCTCTGCAGTTCTGCATGGGGTTTGGAGTGGCACACCCTTGCCATACCCCACTGCCTGCATCCCTCCCCCACTGCCCTGAGAGGGAAACCACCCGGTGTAGGAGATAGAATCCAGCACCTTGTGCTGCCATGGCCAGCTAGTCTCTCCAATGACAACACCCTTCGTCATCCTGCTGGACACTGCCTTTTTGACCCACCTCCAATAGTCCCCCGGGTCTGCCCACCACTGATCGGCTGATCTACCCCCAACAAATCTCCATTCCCAGCTCCTCCAGGCTCTCTCTCCTTCTCCCTCTCCCTCTCTTTCTGCCTGTCTGGGCTGTCCTCCCCTCCCTCCTATGCATGGAACCCCCTTGTTCATCCCCCTCTTTCCCAGGGGACTCTGAGTGACCAGCCAGGCTCCCTGGGTCTAAGTAGGCACACCGCGGTCCAGGGAACCCCACCTACTGGGACTGTTGTACCATTAACCTGGTGTCCTTCCCTTGGCATGCTATTCCTTGAGACTTCCGCAGGGGACCAGAACCACTGACCTTTAGGTTGAAGCCATAATGCACTACTCAATTGTGCCACAGAGACAAGCCTCTGACCTCCTGGGTATCCTAAGGTCCTCTTCCACGCTGGTTACCCCTTCCTTTCTGACTGGGAAACTCACCAAGGTGGGGGCATGTTTGAGTATCACCACTAAGGACCAGGCCCCTAGGCATGCCAGTGCTGATTGGAGCCGTGGGTGTCCCGCGTCCAAACTCCAAGACTTGTAGCCAGGTCCCATAAGATTTCTTTGCCCTACTGCCCCCCCCGAAGTAAGTACTGAGTCTGTATTACGCCTTGCCCATCAATCCTTACCCGACTAAAGCCTTCCCTCATCTGCCTATGTTCCACTCATGCCCTCTTTCCTGGGATCCCTCAGCAAGTTGCTGGGATGGCTGGCTTCCAGGTACTCTGGAGCATGCCTACTCCTGCCCTGTACTGGTCCTCCCCTTCTTGGACCAAGACTGTCCCCATTTAACCCCCCCAGGCAATCCTTGTGAACAAAACATCTTGTCCAACCTATACCATGCCCCTTATATGTTACTTGTATATGGTAGCCTTATGCGCCAGTGGCCAGACAGTGGCCACTGGTATATTCCCTTCATCCCGCCCTATCTGTGCCACAGGCCATGCCCACCTTGTTGTTCAGGAGGTGCTGAATCACAGTGTGTATTCATCTCCTAAAGTTCTGCCTGGTGCCTAATGGTAGATCCCTTCCAATTTTGGGTCAGAGAACCACTCACCCTGCTGTTGTTAGCTGGCCAAGCCCCTTGGGTTAATGTACCAAAGCTGCACTCTCCAAAGCCACCTCATTCCGTCACTGGTTGGGGAACAAACTCCCCCCTTCCACTGCTCTAGCTAAAGACTCCCCAGCATTGACACATCCCAGAGCTACTCACACCAAGGCCACCTCCACCCATCTCTGAGTGGTCTCCAGTAGGGTTTTTTGTTTTGTAAGGGGCACGCCCATCTCTTTTGCTGCATGCACTACCTTTAGCAAATGACATTTGTACTTGCACTGGGACAGGTCCTCTCCCCCATCTCTCCTTTTTTTTTTTACACTGGCTGGATACTCTTAACTATTTAACAAATTGCTCATGACCCCAACTTAGGAAGGTTCTTCCTTATGTTTGGGTATGCCAGTTCTCCCTTCATTATGCCTATCCAACACCCCCCCTTTTGCAACCCCATCCTGGGTTATCCTGTATGAGGCTGGGTCCTCCGGTGGCAAAAAACCAAACACCATATCTAGAAACAGCACCTTTACTTAACTCTACACCACCCAGCCCTGGAAGTCCCGAAGTCAACTCCCCCAGCTCCCGCCTGCCACTTTGGAGGGAGTTCAAAAGCCAAAACATTCCACTGCACTGCCTTTGCACCCTTTATATTTGAGCCCCTTGGGCTGCTTCAATCCATCCCATACCTTGTCTGCTCCCTTCCTGAATCTCCCAGGACTTTGTTTGACAGCCCAAATCTCCCCCCCATTACAGCCCTGTTAGTGACTCTGAATCTCAATTCCACCTCACCTGGGGAAGTAAAGGACAAAACCTCAGAGCGGTTCTTTCTTAATGCTCCCACTTTAACCCCCCTCCCAGGCACTATGCAATCTGCTGTACCAATGCCCGACTGTCCATCTGCCTCAGTGGCTGTGACCCCCCGCTCTGACCCTTGCACGCCCTGTCCAGTGAGGAACTGACATGCTGCCTTCCCACTGTCCAGCACCTGGTCTGCAGCCGACATGCCCCTGTGATTCCCAATGCCCCTCCGGGGTCTGCTCCTCCCTCGCCACTTGTCCACTCTGCTCCACTGCTACCTTTATGTGTCTCCCTGCATCTGCACTAGCTTATTCCCTGTGATTCTACCAAGGATACTTCCACACAGTCAATCTCAAAGTACCTACTACCTAATCCAGGGCTTATGTTGCCCCCTTCCACCTTTATTTAATGCCATCATGACCAAGGCCCCAAAAACTGTGTAATAGCATAAAACCACATTCAAGGTAAAATCCATCCATAAATCCACACCATCCTGACTGTTCTCTAAGAAAATAATGGCTTGCTTGACTGCCGCTATCATGTTTAATATACATGTACAATGAATTCACATCTATTGTGAGACAGACGATCTCCTTGTGCCCACACCTCCAATTTCTTAATAACATAAGCTGTATCTTGCTGACAGATTCTAGATAGAAACGGTGTGCTGGAGAAGGAAATCAAACTGCCCCAATCTCTCTGTTACATCACCTACCCTTGAAATAATTGATCTCCTTGTGGAGTTTAGCAACTTTTTCTGGCCTTCTGTAAGTCCATAACATCCCGCTGTTCAGAATAGCCAGGTCAGATGAATTACCTTCCCTTTCATGCTCCCACCTTCCCTACTCCCCCCACCCTGCAGTTTGAGGATTTTTTGGGGGGGGTTACTAGCAAGCCACCACAATGTTCTGGTATTCCTCCAGATCTCCCAGTACAATATTATCCCCTTATCTGCCTGCTTTATTACCACATCCTTTAGAGCTTGCCGCTTTAATGGGGCATCACATTCATGCTTCAGCCAATCTGGATTCCCCATGTCATTTTGGACCTTTTGTCCCAAAATCAAAATGAGTAAAACCGCACCTGCTGTATGATGCCTCACTGCTTCCCATGCTGCCCGCCCGTTGGACATGCTGGCTGCCGGATGGTGCCTACCCACCCCAAACCCCTTCCCAACACATGCCTGGGGCTGGTGCCATTGGAATGCCCCCTCCACGTGGACACACTCCATCCCCCCAATGCTTTCTCAATAAGCACTCCCTGCTGCCCTCTGCCAAGTGGATGGGCAACTGGCCTTCCCAGGCAAACCCACCCGCTGTCTCATGCCACCAGAGTGGGAAGCACCTCCGTTCGGGTCCAGCTATCTCTGGTCGGCCCCATGCCCTGTACCTAATCACTCTTCCGAGGCCCACTTCCAGGCCCTCCAACTTGTCTGTGATACCTTCCCCTTTTTCATGCTATACCCCCAACTCCAGCACAATGAAAATGCTGCCACTTATACAACAAGGTATGCTGCAGCATAATGCTGCTGGATAACCTACTGCAGCTTCCATACCCTTTCTGCCTCCCCCTGAAGAAAAAACCCTGCCTGCCCCCAGGTTGGTGGCCCATGGTTGCGGCCCCCCATGGACACACATAGGCACCGGGAGGTATTTGAGGCTCATTGAGTCTACTCCAGCTAAACTTCCTCTCTCTCTCTCTTTTTATTTATTTCTTTTTTTAATTTAGCCAACTGTTGCTTCAACCCTCACCTCCCTTCCTACTCATGCCAGCCCTGCGCAGTGATCCACGTAGCCCAAGGCACTGCTGGACCTCCAGACCGTAACCTGACCCACAGACTACATGGCATATGTTGCTCATGGTCACCCCAGTCCCACAAAGCCTGCTCGCCGAGATCCTTCCAGTTAACCCCACACCCAACCAATATGTCCTCCCACAGAGGGCACTTCTCAAGCCATGCAGTGCCCACCACAAGGGATCATCCCAGCCCCTGTGCAGCCATGGAAAAGAGTGGCGCTGACTACAAAAAAAAGCACTCACTGAGGTGCTTACCAGCACCCCACCAATGTGTCCTTCCATAGAGGGCACTTCTCAAGCCATGTGGTGCCCACTTCATGGGATCATCCTGGCTCCTGCACAGCCGCAGAAAAAACTGGCACTGACTACAACCAAGACCCTCTCACTGAGATGCTTACCACACCAACCACATCAACAGCCAAACATGCCCTGTCATAAGGGGCACCTCTATAGCCAGATGCCCCTGTTTGCTTTATAATTACCAACCTCCAACATTAATTTTATCTCAACCCATGGCTACCCTCTAAAGTCAACAACCAAGGGCAATCACAAACCAAACCTGACTTATGAACGAAAGACCCACCTGCAAGAACACCCTCTTTCCTGTAGCATGCCTAGTCAATCTGCTTGCCTTTCTCAACCAAAACATTATTATTCTGCATTTAGTTATCTAACAACCCAGGTAGTCCCATGGCCCAGGTCTAGAGTCCCTGGGTAGTGCCTACCTATTCCATTGCCAATGAAGTGCTGAGAATCTCCACCAAAGAGGAAGTCTAGAGGTTGCAAGCCTTTAAGTATCCCCTTGCCCTCCCTACCCCCCAGCCCCTCCCACAATTGAAATCTCATACCCTCTGGTCATTTGACCTCTACTGATGTCACCTGTGTCCTCCCTTTCCTAACCCCCTTCACCTCTTTCTGGCAAGGGCCATGAGACAAAAGGTCTGCCTTTCAATGGCAAGCCCTATTATGCTTTTCCAGGTGTCCAGACTCAAATAATTCTGACCAGTCTGGAGAGATGTTAACCAGCTTGAGAAATCTCTGAAGTTGTACTGCAAATTCTCTGGTTTCACATTTATTAGCTACTTTATGGTTTGATCCAGCAGGCTCCTGGTAAGGGGCTGGAATGGTAGCAGATTGCCTCTTTCTCAACCTGTTTGCATTATTCAGACCAAGTGGAAGGCCAAGTCACTATTTCCTGGGATGACTCTAGCTGCATGTAATATCTACACATAGACAGACTGCAGGCCAATGACACTGTCATCTATTACTGTGCCAGAGATGCACAGTGATTAGAAGCAGTCTGATGCTCATACACAAACCTTCAATGCAATTAGAAGCCAGAATCTAATCAGTATTTATACCTGACATTGCTGGCTAATGTTTACTTGGCTGTCTCTGTTATCACAAGTGACAATGACTGCACACTTCAAATGTTTTCCATAAAATGAGGATTTACAGAACTACAATTTGAAAACAATTTTTTGATTCAATAACCTCCTAACACACACACACACACACACACACATATACACACACTTGCTAGAGTCTTACATTTCTTGCAGGGTGCTGAGACATCTTCGTATTATGGTACTGTACCAAGTGTTTACATTTTTTTTGGAACAATTGCACACACTGTGTATGTAACAAATACAATACAGTGAAGGAAAAATAGAGGCCAGCACCAACAGTAAGTCCAGCAAAACATGAATAGCACCACTTATAAAAAGCTGTTGACTCAAGCTATTGTCTGTGCAAAATCAGCTTTATTACTGCAGAAATCTGCTGAGGTTCTGTTGAAATTCACTTAAAATGAAGCACTCATGGTGATGTCAGTTTAAGGGCATTTTCCAAGCTTGAATGTTTCAACCATTTCATTGTGATTGGACTTTATGGACTCTTATTTCATCTGACCTTGGGTGTGCCCTATGTGTGTATGTGAGTGCTGCAATTTATGTGACTTTCAACAGCACCTTAGCAGTTCTTTGGAAGTAATAAAGTGGATTTTGCAGTGACAACAGCTTAGAGTCCACAACGTTTTGATAAGTGGAGCAATGCATGTTTTGCTGGACTTACAGTTGGTGCTAGCCCCTATTTCTTCCTTCACTGTATTGTATTTGTTACATACACAAGTGCTGTGCAATTGTTCCAAAAAATGTAAACACTTGGTACAGTACCATAATATAAAGATGTCACAGCAAGTACATCATTGGACTTTCTGGCCCCAGTTCCCCAGGTCACTCTATGGATCAAGAACCAGAAGAGGGAAAGCAACTGAAAACTTCATGAGCAGCGGGATTTTTCTTTCCTTGGATTAAATTGTTCAGTGCTAGATAAGTATTTGAATTGCTGTTAGTCTAAAGTTGTAATTTTGCGGGTGGGAATAGGTATGGCTTCTTAGAGTTATACCTGGGAGAAGCCCTTGGGGACAATGTTTTTTCAGAAGCTTTTATGACAGCTGCCAATGGTGGCCCACTGGGGGTATCAACTGGGGTAAAAGGAAGTAGATACATAAACATATATTTTGGGAGGTATAATAATGAGGTTAGAGGTTGCTTGAATATCCTCTTGTGATAGTGTAGATCCCGGGGTGCGATGTATTCCCCTATCTTCCTTCCCTGCCTGTATCCCATAGGTGAGATTCTACTGACTCTGTTAGGACAGTTACCTCACCCCTCGCAGCATCCTGCCCCAAGGGCCTAATAGGAGGGAATAAGTGACTCAACTTGACCCTATAGGTGATATTTAGTACTTAAACATTGCCAGAGGGGACATATCGGTTCCTTAGTATGTGGTAATAATCAAGCCGTACCTCATAGTTTTATTCAGACTATGCAGTGCATGGCTCAATATATATGTAGGCCCTTCTGACTGTTGGTAAAGATTTAATAGAAGGACAAATGTTTAAGGGATTATTAGATGCTCAATTGGAGGGATGTCCTATAGTAACTCCTGAAGGCATGAAGTTGGAACGAGGGGATTTTGATTTCCCCATTAGCAGTAGAGCAGTAACTGGTCCTAGGACTCGGTCACAGGACTTGTATCCCCCCCCATTTGAGGGGACAGTAGGCAGATCCGTGAAGGCTCTAGTATGTGCAGATTTGTCTGTTGCTTCTGTCCCGTTTGAGAAGTTTGGTATATGTCTACAGTTGACAGGGATCTCATCCCTTTAGAAGTATCTGGTTCACCCCAGGAATGACAGAATATACCATTGGCTAGGTTCTAGCCAGTTTAATCCTATCGTTTCCTCTAATAGTAGTAGGTAGTTTGTTTGGTTGGTTGTTATTTAGATAGAGTAGTGGTACATAGCAGTTGCAGTCAGGTTAGCTAATCCCTGCCTACTGTTGGGGTTTCGTGTTTGTCCTTACCGGTACAGTGACTTTACATACCTAGCATATAGACAGACTCAGTTCCTTTAGCATTTTTAGACTAGGTTCCATTGAGGATTTTAGCTAAATGGCTGACATTGTGATGCACACCTGGAATGTTCGTGGGTTAAATTCCACGATAAAATGTAAGAAAGTCCTTGCACACCTGAAACATAAATGTTCTCAAGTGGCCTTTCTCCAGGAGACTAAGCTTGCTGGGGATGATCACATCCGTATGGTGAAGGACTGGGTTGGCCAGCAAGTGCACTCTAATGCCCTGACCAGGAAAGTGGGGTTCAGATTTTGGTGCATAAATCCTTTCCCTGGAAGTTAATCCAGACACGTGCAGATTCTGAAGGCAGATGGGTTATGGTTACTTATAACACTCCCACACGCCTAGTCACTCTATGCAATGTATATGCCCCCCAATGATGATGCCCCACTTATTTTTCATAAGCTGGCAGAGGTAACACTTGAATTTAACCCTCTGGATTGCCCACTACTTATTGGTGGGGATTTCAATCTGAATTTGATGCCAATGTTGGATAGAAATGATGGTGGGAAAGAGGCACATCCTAGAAGTGTGAAGGCTCTTCATCAAATGCTGTCTGACCAGGGGTTAGTAGATCTCTGGAGATTGTTCCACCCCAGAACAAGAGATTATACATTTCACTCTGTCCCAAACGATTCATATAGCAGGCTTCATTTCTGGCTTGGTTCTGCTAATCTGACTACTAAAACTTTGGAGGTTTCAATTCTTCCTTGCTGTGTCTCTGATCATGCTTTAGTCCAGCTACTGCTACAATGGGATCCAGTGGCCCCCCCAACTAAGCAATGGAGACTGTACCCACTTCTGGTACAGGACCACGAGTTCACCCCTTGGCTTATTAAGGAGGCTTCTCTTTTTCTGGCAGAAAACCCTATTAATGACACCTCTGCCTGTACAACTTGGGAAGCTTTTAAAGCCACATTGAGAGGTAGCATTATGGGGTTTTCAGCTGCTAGACGCAGACAAGGAGAATCATAGCTGCTTGATCTTGAATGGGAATTTGCTGATGCTGCAAGTACTTTTAAGACACTGCCCTCTCCCAATATTCACTCTCCCATTGGGAAATCTATTTTGGCCATTCGGTTTTAAATTAATCAGCTTCTGAATAGGAAAGTGGAAGCTGCTATTTTACGTCTTAAACATACGTTTTGGGAAGGGGGGATAAAGGGGGCAAGGTACTTGCATACCAATTAAGGAAACAACAGGCTAGTAGATTTATCCCAGGCTTAAAAAACTCTCTAGGTTCAGTATGTACCTCTCCAGGGGATATTAATGAGATTATGTCAGCATTCTATAAAAAGTTATATTGTTCCACTCATACTAACCATAATCTGGACACTCAGGGCTTCTTAAATTCTCTAGGCTTGCCTAAACTGCAGAGCCAGCACACACAATAGTTAGATCTCCCTGTTTCAAAGAAAGAACTGATGGTAGCCATCCAGGACTTGAAAAAGGGGAAATCCCCGGGTAGTGATGGGTACCCCATAGAATTCTATCAGAATCTGGGCCATATTATTTCCCCCCTTTTGACTCAGGTGTTTCGGGAGGTCGAACTTAAGGGTGCCTTACCACCCTCCATGTGGGAGGCAATTATAGTTGTGATTGCCAAGAAAGGTAAGGACTCCACGAATCTGGGGAATTACCGCCTTATCTCACTTATAAATTTGGACAATAAACTTAATGCCAAAATCTTAGCCTACAGACTCAGTCCATTGTTGGCTGAACTGATACACCATTACAAGTGGGATTTATACCAGACAGACATAGTTCAGATCATCTAAGAACCCTGATGAATTTGATTTCTCTGGCCAGGTCTCTTCACACCCCTGCGGTCGCTATTACGGTAGATTTCAAAAAGGCATTTGACTCTGTGGAATGGGACTATTTATATATGACTCTTTCTCATTTTAGGATTGGGGACACCTTTCTTGCAGGAATAAAAGCTATATATGGAGCCCCTTTTGCCAGAGTTAATACTAATTAGACCCTTTCTCAACCTTTCCTATTGGGCAGAGGGACGAGGCAAGGATGTCCGCTCTCTCCCTTACTTTTTGTCTTGGTGATAGAACCTCTGGTCGTGGCTATCTGTAATCACCCAAAGATTAATGGTCTGACAGTGGGAAATATATCTTATGTAAGTTTTATGTATGCTGATGACCTTTTTTCCTTTTGGAGGATGCATATACTGCTATCCCCCTTCTTCTTGTCTGTTAGAAGAATTCTCTAAGCATTCCAGCTTATGGCTGAGTTGGCACAAGACAGAGATACTCCCCCTGAATGAGCACTGTGTTCAGCAGGACATAGCTGTGGAGGAGCTAGTTTGGGCTCCAGAAGGGATCACATATTTGGGTATTTTCCTGTCTCCATCCTTAGATGCAATACGGCAGGCCAATATACAACCCCTTCTTTCCTCCCTGAAGACAGATTTCAATAGATGGAGGTTACTTAAACTAACTCTTGCGGGGAAAGTGGCGGCAGTGACTATGATTGCTGCACCCAAACTATTTTACCTCCTGAGACATTTACCGGTCCCTTTACCTGCACAGTGGTTCCAGAGTATTGATAAAGTAATAGGGGATTTTTATGGGAGGATCAAACCTAGGTTCAGTCATGCAAATTAAGATCACACTAGCGACAGGGTGGGTGGAACCTCCCGTGGTTAGAAGGATACCACCGGGCCTTTCTTTTAGTTCAAACGGTTAAGTGGGCTCGACCTCTTTCCCCTCTTTCACCGCAGTGGGTGCAGCTAGAGACAGATATTGCAGGGCTGTGTCATCCCTTATCTCTTCTGGTACAGAAGGATAATCCCAAAAAAGCTAAGGTTAATAAGTTTGGGATAGAACGCACTTCCCCTACAATAGATATAGCCAGGAGAAATTGGGTCAGCTATCATCGTAAACTTAATCTGGCACCTCTTCCTCTTTCCTAAGTGCCTATCTGGCACAATCCAGACATTACCATAGGTGGAAGCTAAATTATGATGAGACATTGGGTAGCATTGGGTATTATCAAGGTAGGAGACTTGTTGACCCCCGATCATAAGAATATCCATACATTTCAGTCTCTAAGACAGCATTGGGGAATTCCAGCAGACAATTTCTGGAGATATCTCCAGATCAGGGACGTTATCCGGCAGCTTCTGCTTTGTCCTTTGGGCCGTGTTCAACCATCACCATTGGTTAAGTGGATGTCTTGCACCAAGGGACTTGCGGGTCAATTATGTGCCACCCTTCAGGACACTCTTCTATCTCAATCTGAGATAGTGAGGCACAGATGGGAGAAGATGCTGCAGACCCATATATCTTCTGAGGCTTGGGACAAAGCCTGGGTAGATGTTCACTCCTGGTTCACTGATGCTAAATCTAGACTAATTCAAAATAAAATTGCACAATCTTGGTATAGAACTCTAGTTATTCTACATAGAGCTAAAGTAATAGATAGGTACAATTGCTGGAGGTGTTAAAAGCTGAGGGGGGGATCTAATGCACATATTGTGGACCTGCCCCAAGATCCAACCTCTCTGGCAAGAGATTCTGGATCTTGCTTCTCGGGTTCTCCAACAGACTATTCCTATATGCCCCCTTTTTTGTATCTTGGGGTTAAGTGGGGTAATGCCTAAATTGTTACTGTTAAAATTTAGATGTCTGGCCTTGTTAGCATTACAAACCAAAAGAGCTATACTATGCCATTGGAGGATCTTGGTGGTCCCCACGGTAACAGCAATAATGGGGTCATTGTTTACTCTGGGCAAACTGGATAAGATATCCCACCTACAGAAATCCAAATTATCCTTATTTACAGCCTGTTGGGACCCATACCTGAGAAACTTGGTGCAAGTTCCTCCACCAGTGGGAATAGGGTGATTACCCTCAGTCTTCTCTGCTGGTCGTACAGATAGTCAGACGAGGTGAAACTCGAACAAAGGTTTTGGAATTGGTGCCCCATATTTTGAGGGGCTGTGACAATACTGGAACCATAACCGCTATGCTTGAATAGGTGAGGACATGTGGACATACGAAAAGTTATTGTATGAGTACAGATTTAAGCTTGGGATATTTTGATTTCTTTACAGGATGAGGCTGGTCCTTGCAGAACATATCTATACTCTAAGTCAAAGTGCTCCGAATGCCTTGAAAAGGAACACGCCTGGTGACAAGTATAAAATTACTTCTGTAGAGTAGTATGTCCAGCAATGAGAAGGTTCTGATCTGACCCCAAGGCTTTGATAAGTACTCTTTATATGTTTAATACTGGGAGGTTATGGGGTACCCATGGTGTGCTCTGCTTAATTCTAAGGTATGTTACTACATAAATAGAGTATGTAACCCAATCTGAAGTACAGCATTCTTTATCCTATGAGCTGTAATGTTACGTTTATATAGGTTAATTTTAAGTTATACTCTGCTGTCTTCATATGACAACTAGACTGGTAAACCACCCCTGCAAGTGTGGGCAGGGATGGCATATATATGTGTATGTGTTTGTATATGTATATATATATATATATGTATGTGTGTGTATGTATATATAGGGGATATGACATGGCCTGAGTGAAGATATCATATTTATCTTCATGAGAGGCCAATGATATCATGATATCTCATGAGTGGCGAAGCCACGAGTGAGATATCTTGATTTCATTGGCCTCTCATGAAGATAAATATGATATCTTCACTCAGGCCATGTCATGTTCTGTTTATATGACATGTGTTTTGGGCTTTTTGTAGCATGATCCTCTAAAGCACCCCCACCCCCAAATCTTCAGCAACATCACAGATTCCATACTGTATTAAAATAAATTATCTGGCTGATCCTGTTAATTTACAGTTTTTTTTTTAAATATTGTTATTTTATTAAGCTTGGTATGATTTGTAATTAAAAATAGTAATGTAAAGCGGTACCTGGTTGATTACCCCCCTGTGCTGACAAAATCCTGTAATACTTTCACTTTCCCCCACGAACTGTAGCGTGACCGAGCGGCATGTAAATGAGCAGATTACTGGCACCAGAGCTTTAAAATAAGCACCTGCAGTGTAAAGAAAATCCTGGCTTTTACCTCCCGATAACACGCTTTACTTTTTAATAGAAGGAACCATCTCTACCAACGAAAGCACAGCGAGCGAGTAGTCCACTTTAAAACAGGAGAAGGAAGCACGAGTGTATGTTGCTATAGCAACATAACTGACCATTAACATAACCCCTGGGAGTGCCTTATTGCTATTATAATAATTTTTTTTAGACAGTGTTAAACTTTGATCACATATGATTACATGTATGTAAATAAAATACTAACATAAGGCTGATAGAATGCTTCTAGCCAATCAGAATGCTCTATTTCTCAGACCCTTATTATAATTTTGGTTAATTGTGTCATTTTCTTAATCAAGGGAACATTCTTAAAGAACCCCAGCATGAGTTCAAACCCAAACATAGTACTGGTACAGTCTTAGTGAGGTTGAGGACAGAAGTGGAGGGGGCAGAGCAGAAAGCTGGCCATGCTGCTGGTCCACTCCACATCATGCTAAATGAGCATCTTTATGCTTTACATTTTAATTCCTTTTAACTTAGTATTGCAGTTTCTTGAATGAAACTAATGTTGTTTAGTGCAGGAAGTGCAATAATGAGTTCAGAAGCAGTGTACCACTAGTGGCTAGAGTCATTCTAAAGACCCACTGTTAGCATTTTAATTGGAGCTATGAGGCATAGACAGTGGGTGGTGTGTGGAAAACGTACTCGATTTATGATATGGATGATGGCTGATATTAATAACGAGGATCCTGGATGCACTAATTGTGCTGGATGCACCTTTTTCCCCTCCAAAAGGTATGCCATTGTTGTCTGAGGAGGGGAGGTTTTAGCAAACAAACCATGTTGTGCCTAGAATTACTATACCCAGAGGAGCACATTTTCTTTCTTTTTTCTCTACAGGTGTAACAGTAATCAGCAGCAAAATGTTGTCGGAGTGGAGGAGACAGAATGTGACCGGAGGTGTACAGGAGCCAGGAAAAAAAGTGTTGCAGCACATTTTGAAGACTTTTAGGTAGGAGACTGGTGAAACTTGGAGCAGAAGACTGGCAAACTTTTATTGACCAATGGACATGCTTGCTAAGAGAAAGTGGTTTGTTTTTTTCTTTTATTCTGATTTAGAAGTACTCACAAAAACTCCTATATGGAAAGTATAATCCCTACAAACTATTTTACTCAGGGGATTGGAAAATTAAGGAGAACAGATGGCTGAATCTATGAGTCTGGTGAGCTGTTTGGGGAAGTCCCTGGGCCAGTACCTGATTTTGAAACAAGACTGATGTTTGATTGTGCATCTTGGGTCTACTTGGGTCCCATGCTGTGACTCTTATGGTTTGCAATACATGCCTGTACAGAGACATTAAATTACTTTACATTATGATTTTTATTTTTCTTATGTATTTTACAGTTTGAGGTGTTAATTAAAATGATGCCCTTTTAATGGATAAAGTATACATGCTTTAACCTTAGCATAAAACTGCATGATACATATAGAAACACAGAAACATAGAAACATAGAATTTGATGGCAGATAAGGACCGCTTGGCCCACCCAGTCTGCCCATTTCCCTACCTACTGGATAAGCTGCAGATCCTAGTTAACCAGCAGCCTACTTCTTCCTACCCCACCCCCCAGAATTGCCTTATGACTATCCCATGCATGCCTGAATTCCACCACTGATTTTGACTCCACAACCTCCTCCGGAAGGCCGTTCCATGCATCCACAACCCTCTCTGTGAAAAAATACTTCCTTAAATTACCTCTGAGCCGCCCCCCTCTATCTTCAAATTGTGCCCTCTTGTTCTTGCACACCTCTTTTTTTGAAAGATGCTACCCTCTTGGACTTTGTTGATTCCTTGAGGTGAAAGTTTCTATCATGTCCCCCCCCTCCTTTCCTCGAGGCTATACATATTAAGCTCCTTAAGTCTCTCTTCATATGTTCTCCGGT
Source organism: Neoceratodus forsteri (assembly GCA_016271365.2). Taxonomy (NCBI): domain Eukaryota; kingdom Metazoa; phylum Chordata; order Ceratodontiformes; family Ceratodontidae; genus Neoceratodus; species Neoceratodus forsteri. The sequence continues at coordinate 1,358,806,111 of CM057459.1, forward strand.
GCAGACCCTGCACCATTTTAGTTGCTTCCTCTGGACAGCTTCCATCCTGTCTATGTCTTTGCGGAGATTGGGTCTCCAGAACTGCACACAGTACTCCAGATGGGGTCTCACCAGCTGTCTGTACAGAGGGATAATAACTTCCTGTTTTCTACTTGTGTTGCCTCTCCCTATGCATCCCAGTATCCCCCCAGCCCTCCTTGCTGTCTTCTCACATTGCTTGCCCACCTTTAGGTCATCTGATATGATTACCCCCAGGTCCCTTTCCATTTTTGTTGCTGTTAGTATCTCACCCCCCATTGTGTACTCTTCCCTGGGTTTTGTTTCCCAGGTGCATTACCTTGCACTTCTTAGCTTTGAATCTAAGCTGCCATACATTTGACGATTCCTCTAACCTTGCCAAGTCCCTTCTCATCCTTTCCACCCCACCCTGCGCATCAACTCTGTTGCAGATCTTAGTGTCATCTGCAAAGAGACATACATTTCCTTCCAGTCCTTTTGCAATGTCACTTATAAAGACATTGAAGAGGATTGGTCCTAATACTGAACCCTGCGGTACCCCGCTAGTAACCCTCCTTTCTTGTGAGTGGACTACATTTACTATTACTCTCTGTGTCCTATTCTCCAGCCAATTCTTTACCCAGGCTGTCATCTTGGGACCCACTCCCAGGCTGGCTAACTTGTATATTAATCATTTGTGTGGGACTGTGTCAAATGCCTTGCTAAAGTCGAGGTAGGCCATGCCCACAGCCCCTCCCTGATCTAATACTTTGGTCACCCAGTCAAAGAAATCTATCAGATTCGTCTGGCATGACCTTCCCTCTGTGAATCCATGCTGCCTAGGGTCCTGTGTCCCTCTGGCCTCTAGATACTCGACAATTCTTTCCTTTAGAAGTGATTCCATCATTTTCTCTATCACTGAGGTTAAACTAACAGGTCTATAGTTTCCTGCTTCTGCCTTGCTCCCACTTTTGTGAAGGGGAATCACATCTGCCCTCCTCCAGTCCTCAGGTACCATCCCATCCTCCCATGATTTGTTAAAGAGGGTAGTCAGTGGTGTCACTAGTTCTACCCTTAGTTCTTTTAGAATTCTGGGATGAATCCCATCAGGCCCCATTGCTTCACCTTCAGTTTTAAGAGTTCTTTCAGAACCCTTTCTTCTGTAAATGGGCTGGTATTAACTTCTGTATCCAGAGTGTTACTACTGTTTGTTTTATGTACCTCCCCCTCTTCCTTTGAAATACTGAGCAAAAATATTTGTTTAGTATCTCTGCCTTTTCACAGTCTCCCTCTGCCCACCCTCCTCCCCTTTATTAAGCCTCACTATCCCTCCTTGGTCTTCCTTTGCTCCCTGATGTACCTATAAAAGGTTTTATCCCTTCTAACTGAGTTGGCTATCTTTTCCTCGGTTTGGGCCTTGCTGTTCTGACTGCCTTCCCAGCCTCCTTTGCTTTAACTGATACAGTTCTCTGTCCTGCTCCTGCTGCGATTCCTTGTACTTCCTAAATGCTTTCTTTTCTCTTGAACCTTCACTGCCACTTCTTTTGAGAACCATAGTGGTTTCTACATCATCTTGTTTTGTTTATTTGCTTCACACAAGCGCGTTACCTCTGTGATGGCAGTTTTATTATTCCCATTGTTCTTCCACCCTCCATCCCGCTCTATTTGCTAGTGCATTCCTTAGGCACTCACCTATTTTGCAAAGTCAGCCCTCCTAAAGTCCAGTACTTTTGTCTTGTATGGCTTGACTCTATTGCTGTGTTTATTGTGAACCATACTGTTCGATGGTCGCTAGTTCCCAGATGGCTACCCACTTCTACATCTGTGATCCTCTCTCCATCTCCATTTGAGAGTATCAAGTCTAATATTGCTCCCTCTCGAGTGAGCTCCAGTACTAGTTGTCTAAGGCATGCCCCCTGTAGGGCATCTAGAATAACTGCACCCTTCAAAGTGGCAGCTGCAACTGTGCTCCAGTTAACATCTGGCATATTCAGATCACCCATCAGCAATATCTCCCCTTTTTTTCTGCCATTCTAAGTATACTTTCTATCATTTCCTTGTCCATTTCCTCCCCCTGAGAAGATGGTCTGTATACAACCCCTGTGCGGATTGTGGCGCCATTGCCAGTCTCCAAATTTACCCACAGTGCTTCTTCTCCTCCCTGTTTACCCTTTTGTTCTGTTGCTTTTCTTCCTTTCCTTATGTAAAGAACTACTCCTCCTCCTCTTTTACCCTCCCTGTCCCTCCTGTAGATAGTGTATCCTGGTATGTTTACATCCCAGTCATGGTTTTGTGTGTACCCTGTTTTTGTGACTGCCACGATATCCAGATGTTCCTCCTCCATTAAGGCCACTAATTCAGGAAGCTTGTTACCTAGACTACGGGCATTGGTACTCATTGCTCTCCATTTTTTGATGGCCTTACCCTCTTTTGCAGCATCCCCCACTGACCATTCTACCTTGGTCTTTTTCTCATTTAGTACCCTGTTTTGTAGGGAGAGGCTGGGATTTTTCTGCTACTTGTCAGTGCCTCCCCCATTGAATAGTTTAAAAGCTTGCCAATGAAGCATTTATACCGATTGCTCAAAAGACTTGTTCCCTTCCTGGACAGATGCAGACCATCCTGCCAGTATAGGCTGGTGTCCCTCCAGGGGAACTCCAGTCCCCAATGAAGCCAAACCCCTGTGCTCCGCACCATTTTTTCAACTATTCATTAAACTGCATGGTGCCAATTACCCTCGCCTCCCCCATGCCTTTGACAGGCAGCACCTCTGAGAAGGACACCGTGTGTGCTACTTGTCTTAGGCTCCTCTCCAACTCTGCAATGTCCTCCTGCACTGCTCTAACCTCATGATGAGCCAAGTCATTTGTCCCTAGGTGGACAATTACGTCCAGCTCAGAATCCCTTGCAGCTGTTGTCGTGATCCTGAGGATGCACTTCCTGTCCCTCCAAGCCATGGCATGAGGCAGGCACCTTACTTCAGTTTTCCCTGCTCCTCCCAGTTCTATCCCCCTAATAATTGAGTCCCCCACCAGGAGCTGCTTCCTTTCTTTGTGGTGTCCTCTGCCTCCTTCCTGTGGGCCTCCCTTGTGACAGTTGTCCTCAGCCTCCTTAGTCTCCTCTGCGGGTGTATCCATAGGGGAGCTATGATCCCCCAGAATGGTGTATGGATTGTGGTGTGTAACATCTGACTGGGTGTGCCTCTGTTCCACCATGCTCACCCTCCCTGAGCCCACTGTGGTCCAACTGCTGTGCTTTCTTTGCAACCTCTGAGGAAGTGGTGGTGGTTCTGGTGCTTCCTGGGTGGGGGAGGTTCCCTTCCTACTGTACATTGTAGCCTGTGGGAAGGTCCCCGTACTACTGTCCAGTGTGGCCTGAAGATGGGCAACTTCCTCCCTCAGGGCAGACAGTTGTCTGCAAATAGGGCAGCATCTCAGCCTCCAGAAAGACTTCCAGAAGACTGCTGCCCCACTGCCATTACAATGCACTACTTCCCACATTTTTGTGTGTGTGTGTGATTGGTTTGTAATGTAGAAATATATATTTATATTATACGATGTTTATGCTTATACTGTCAGTGCAGTGTGCTAGAGAGGATATGACAGTGACATGCACCTTGCACTCTTGAGGAAATGATGTCAGAACCCCAGGTATAAAGGAACTATTTCCAGGGGTGGGTGAGGGGTGGGAAGGGGTTGGGCCTAAACTGTGCCCTCGCAAAACAATCAGCTAGAAGCTCTGACCCACTGCTGAAATGAGTGCCTACCTGTCATCAAGATGCCCTACACAACAATTTGATAGAGAAATACCCTGCTAATCAATCAGACAAAAATCCACATATCCAAGTCAGACACAGGTAAACCTTCCCAACCCCAAAACAGGCCTGGTGGTTTGTGCTCTGAGAGCTGTCCACCCCAAAATAAGTCAGCTGTGCTTTAAACTCTTCCTGTACTGAAAATCTTAAGAATTGTAACAAACAAATGTAAACCTTAATCCTCCACCCTCTGTTGCTTGAGAGACTGTCTTTTCCTGTTTCACACTGCAGGTTTTTCTGTGACCACTCCTTAACCCCAGTAACTCTGTTAAAAAGAGTTTAACTATCACAAACTCCTACGCACCAGTAAATTATTTAAAAATAGTTTCAGTCCCAAAAGTCTAGTAGCCAATCCAGCTACCCCCAAGGGACAACCAGAATGCAGTATTCAAACACTTATGAGGTTACTTCCAAGATAAGCAGAGTTTGCAAGTTTCTTTTTTCAACTCCTCAGCCACCTGAAATTCATTTAAAAATAGTTTAACTATCAGCAAATCCTAGTAGACAATCTAGCTACCTCCAAGGACCTACCCAAATGCAGTATTTAAATCCTTCTGAAGTTACTAACAAGATAAACAGAGTTTACAAGCCCCTTCTTGGTTAAACACTAAGTAAATATGTGAATAAAAAGCAATTACCAAGGGTAGTTAGTTTCACCTCCCACAGAATTAAGCAAAAATGCACATTTGTTGCAGATATCAAGTGCAATATAGAATTTCTCACACAGCTCGCAGTTGAAGAAAGCAGTATCCTTCCAGCTCCAGCAAATGTGCTTTGTGTCCAAAATACGACCACTCCTTCGAGCCAGAATCGAACCAGCGACCTAAGGAGTCCTGTTTTTTGCCACTACAATCCTCCGCTCTACCAGCTGAGCTATCAAAGGGGGCTAAAATACTTTTCTACCATCTCATTGCAGATCTCAAACCCTGTACTCTTACATTTAGTATTAATCTTCTATTTCTTATTGGAGCTGTTATTTATAAAGGGATCTTCTATACAGTACATTTATGTGTGTACATTGTTTTGATTATTTAGTATTCCTTGATATCAGAGATAAGGAAACATTTATGACATGTAAAATATTTGTTATGGTGAAGGAATATCCATATTTATTATGAGGGAATTCCTGTTGACTCTCTGGAATGACTTTATCTTATGTCATTGAACCAGAAGATTATATTTTATGGATACTTAATCTAAGGAAGTGAGGGTCGTATTTCACTATATCCTGAAAATGGATTTGGATAACATTCTGTGTTATTTGTTTTGCTGTCTAACATATGATTTTCCTTTTAAAAATTTACTTAGTATGTTTGTATGACTTGCTTTATTCTTTTAGAATATTGTAAAGGCAACTTGCTGAACAATAAAATCAAAAAGTGTGGTTCACAATAAACACATCCATAGAGTCAAGCCATACAAAAACAAGAGTATTTGACTTTAGGAAGGATGACTTTGGGAAAATGAGAGAGTGCCTTAGAAAAGCACTAGCAAATGAGCAAGAAGGAGAGGTGGAGGAATAATGGGGAATAATCAAAACAGCCATCACAGAGGCAACAAGCCTTTGTGTCAAGCAAATCAATAAAACAAAATGAAGGAAAAAAACACTATGGTTCTCAAAAGAGGTGGCAGGGATGGTTAAGGAAATAAGGATAGCATTCAGGAAATATAAGGGAAGAGAGAAGGAGCAGGACAGAGAACTGTATCAGTTAAAGCAGAAGGAGACAGGGAAGGCAGTCAGAATAGCAAAGGCACAAACTGAGTAAAAGATAGCCAACTCTGTTAAGAAGAGGGAGAAAACCTTTTATAGGTACATTAGGGAGAGAAGAAAGACCAAGGGAGGGATACAGAGACTTAATAAAGGGGAAGGAATGTGGGCAGAGTGTGACAGTGAAAAAGCAGGGATACTGAACGAATATTTCTGCTCAGGCCTTCTTTAGTCCTTAAACCACCAATGCAGTTTATATAATTTAAATTGCTGAATGTTTTAATCATGGTGCTGTTGTGTTTTATGATGTTTTTATGTTGCTTATTTTATGTACCAGCACCATGGCTGCAGAAAGGCACATTTTATAAATACATTTTGATTGATTGATATTTATTTGTTTCACACAAAGGCTGTTGTCTGTGTTATGACAGTTTTGATTTTTCCTCATTGTTCCTCCACCCTTCCTTCTTGTCCATTTTCTAGTTTTTTTCAAAGGTACTCTCCTATGTTGCCAAAGTCAGCCCTCCTGGAGTCCAATACCATCACTTTGTATAGCTTGACTCTACAGCTGTGTTTATCATGAACCATACTGTTTGGTGGTCGCTTGTTTCCAGATGGTTACCATCTTCTAAATCTGAGATCCTCTGTCTATCCCCATTTGAGAGTACCATGTCTAAGATTTCTCCCCCCTGAGTAGGTTCCAACACTAGCTGTCTGAGGCATGCCACCTGTAGGGCACTGAGAATGACCTTATGCTTGAATGTGGCTGCAGCAAAGGTACTCCAGTTAACATCTGACATAGTTGGGTCCCCCATCAACAATTTCTCCCCCTTCTCTGCCATTCTAAGGTTGTCTTATATTATTTCCTTGTTCCTTTCCTCCCTATAAGCCAGGAGTCTGTATACAACCCCCATGCAGAGTGTGGTGCCATTTCATGTCTTCAGGGTGACCCACAGTGCTTCCTCTCCTTCTTGTTTACCCTATAGATCAATTGCCATGATCCCTTCAATTATGTAGAGAGCTATTCCTCCTCCTGTTTACCCTTCTTGTCCCCCCATAGACTGTGTACAATGGTACTGTATGTTGACATCCCAGTCATGGTTATCTGAAGTAAAGTGCTGTGGAACCTTGGTGTTAAATAAGAAATTTATCAATGCTATTTTGGCTACTAAAAGTAATAAAGCTCCAGACCTGATACTATTTGGTAGAGTTTTATAAATTGTATCTACAGAGGCAGGGTGTTGTCTTGGCTTATTTACCCAGCAATTGTATTCAAAATAATTATGTCCCTATACTTTGGAAGGGGAATTTTAGTGTACCCCGTGTGAAAAGGGAGTTAAAGCAAACCCAGGTATGCACAGGCCAATAATGGGGGGGGGGGGATTGTTTGTTGTATATTCTGTTAGGTAACTTTATTTACTCACTGACAATTAATGCACTGATAAATTATATAGAGCCACCTAGTTTTCAGTTCCCCATGAATGTGGGTATACTTTGTTCTATGTGTAGGCCAATAAGTTTGCTGGATATCCTGGCTACGTTGTGTACCAGAGTTCTCTTGAAATGACTTCAAAACTGTATTGTAAGCACTGCAACCCTCTTTGAACTTTAAGCTGGTTTTAGAGTTGGGTGTAGCACATTGGGTAACTTTCATTTTTACACATCTTATTGAAAATAATGCTAAACCAAGGGGAAAAATTATTCATAATAAACATTGATTTCAGCTCTTCTTTTGATATGTTGGTAAGGGGTGAACATTAGGAGAAAATATTTACCTGTGGTATAGATCCAGATCTGATAATATAAGTAAGAAATTTGTATGCTGAGACTTGAGCAAAATTTAAGTATAATAAAAGTGTTAACAGAAAAAATGGAATCTGGTTATTGAGTAAGACAAGGTTGTATCTTGGCTGCCATTCTCTTTAATGTTTATTTTAATAACATGTTGGAACAGTTAAGAGATGAACAATTTCACTCTTCAAAGATTTTGGACACATTGATACCAGTATTGGCCTATGAAGACAATGTTTGTTCTTTTTTCCCAATTTAAAAGGAAAGTTACAAAAAAGTGGTCAGACCAATAAAATTATGCAAACAGTTAGAATGTATTGTTAATCTGCTGAAATATGTAGCTTTAGATATCAGAACCAAGAAATCTGATATGAAATGATATATTAGTTGCTCTCCATGGAGACTGTAAAGTCACATTGTTACTTAGTTATGTACGTCACTAACCGTTTTTCACTTAATTTGTATATAAATGTGTAAGCCCCCCCTTGCTGTTTGGGATGTATCCTGATGTTGAAAATGGGAAGGGGCAACAGCAGCAGAAACACATACAGTTCACAGAAAAATTCATTTCTTATCAGTTTGATAACTTCATTTTTAAGCAAGTTCTTCTGTGCCAGAGGGTGACATAGTGGGTGCTGAGCTGCAGGCTTAAAGGGGTTAGCAACAGCAACAAGTAGCAAATGGAATGTCAATACAAAGAAATGTGTATGAAATGCTGGTCAGTCTCAACATATTCACACAGCTAATCTCCGGGCATGGGAGCCAACAATAGAATTAAATTAGTTAATTTGGTGGTTCTTCAAGGTTGTGAAGATCTTCCAATCATTTCTTCATCTCTGGTCCAGTGCACCACAAAATGGGTTTTGCAGCAGCAGTAGAAATGAGGCCAGGACCTCACATTTTCAGCAGCATTAATCTCCTTTCTGTAGCTCACAACCACAGGATCTAGCTCAATTCAACTCTTGTGCACTTGAGAGGGTAGGCAGAGGGAACTCTTACACATAGAGGCTCCAACCTAACTTTCCATCCTTTGCTGGGTTACTGTGGGTGACTCACCCCTACAGCCATCTAGGCAATCATCCCCACTGACCAGCTCCTATAGACTAACCATATCTTTTGTCTCCAGCTCCTTACTTCTAGATATCAAAATTGCTCCTCAGGGTACTGACTACAGTGCAAGACTGAGGGGAGGGTAAGTTAGTCATCCCCACCAGATTTCTTGGTTCTGAACATGGCTTACACTGCCAGATGGTTCTCTCTTTCACCACACCACAAGATGACTCTGGGGCTTTGTGTTCTGTTCTCTCACAGAGCACACTAGCCACTACAGCCTCTGTCACTATACTACTGCTACACTCCCAAGCCCAGGTCTTACATAGGACACACAGACAGGAGCAGGCAATCACTCCTTCTCCTGTGATCCAGCCACCAAACTCCTGGCACAGGAACCAACATCAAATGGTGCCAAAGTACCCATTTTATAGCCTTCACCCCAGCCAGAGAACTGCAACCCATGGACACCCCACCAGTGAGCAGATGCCATACATATTGAAATCAATAATGCCAAATTGGTTCAAGGGAGAGAAAATGGTAAACCCACTCCAAAGGGTGGGTTACACTTCTCCCCTCTTGAATGCTCACTGATCTAGTGAAAATCTATCATAGCAACTGGACCCATTTTTCCACAGAGTATGAGCACTTCCCCACTGAGTAACAAGACACCAGCCCACTGTGACATTGCCAAAATGGTGGGTTCCAAATTACACTTGCCAGAATGCCAAAACCTAAACTAGGAGCCCCCCATAAACAACACCTAAGGGACCTAAAACAAGGGCATCAAAAAACCATCCTACTGGCAGCCTACCTACAGAGATGCACAGGGAGGATAGTCTGGCACCACAGAGGCAGTGTACCAGTCCAAGTCTTAACTAACTAAACCCACTAGGAATTTGCTGCCAAGTCACCAAAACTTAAGTACCACTAATCACACCCGCTTCCTTTAAATAACATAAGCAAAAGTATTTTAACAGTATGCAAATATTTTGAACAATTACACTTACTTCTCCAAGGCTGTATAGGGCAGCACACTCTAAATAACCATTTTGCTAAAGGAACAGCACCGAAGTCCCAACTGTTAGTGGTACAGTAATGGTAACAGTGTGTACAAGAACTGAAGAAGTTCAAGTCCCGCCCCTTTAAGTAGCAGTGCTGTCACGAGAGTCCAGCTCAGTTCTTTGAAGTAAACATATTGTCATATACCAATAACTGTTAACATAATAACACCTATTATTATTATTATAGAATGTCTCTGCATCCACTTTAATCAAATTAAATAAATAGCAGAAAAGGGTTAATCTTACCTATTTTACTGCAGTCCCAGTCTCAGATAAAGTCTTTCAGAAATGGCATCTTCATGGAAAGACAAGTCATGGCAGGTCACTGTAGTCTTCATCTTCAGCTCCGAGCAAACAAATATGAAGATGGAGCTAGAATGCCTCCCAACTACAAGGCAATGAATAATCCCATGAACTGCACTTCAGTCAGTCTTAGACATCTGAGTTCCTCCTCTCAGCCTCCCTTCCCTGGACCTACAATATATTTAGCAATGTATTTTAAAGATAGTAATAAAATCTATTTGGGTCTTTGTCCTCACTGTCTGGGAATCCTAAGAAGTTAGATAATTAACACCACTGGCAGCATTATGTAATGGTACAAATATACAGCACTGTTCAAATAGTTGGGGGCTTCCCCTAAAACACTTGTAAAAGAGACTATGAGCATGATAGTATCATCTGTATTGCAAAGGTAGAAAATCTAACCTGGAATATAAGCAGCATCTTTGAACAAATTTGGATGTCTTCAGGGCAAAACAATGGCTAAAACCATATGTACGAGAATTGTCTGTGTGCCTTGAAGAAGTGGGACTCGAACAGCAGCCTCACATTGTTCAAGGGTAGATATGAGACAAACAAAACACTGAAGTGCAAGGTCCAGTGTAATGTTCAGGTGTGAAAGTAGTCTGGAGCTCAATAGCAATACACATCAAATCCAGGAGACCTCTTTCTGATTACAAGAATCTGAGAGATTTTATAATCACTCTTATTTTTGTGCCTAAATTGGAGACTGTAAAGATGTAGTGATTGGATCATTAAAAGAAAAGAGAAATTGAGTAAAAAAATAAAATAACACTGTATTTATGCACAGTTCACTGTTACAGTCTGCAAGTATTTCATACGTCACAAGCTTTACTTCTTATGTATACACATTTTATTCACAAAGTACCTTTTAGGCTGTGCTGTAGAATGGATATTTTTGAATACTATATGTTAATATGTCTTAGATTAATTATCACAGTTACCAATGGGCTAGATGAGTGGTGAGTGGCCACAAAATGTCACCTTCCAGTATGGATGTGTTTGGAAAACAATAAAGTTGTAAAAAATTGGACCTATAATGAATGTGCACCCAATGTTTGCATTCTCATGTGATGTATGTTGATTGGATGAGCCAAGACCAAATGATTTATTGCTTCAGGTGAAGAACTGAGGACATGCTAAACTCCCTGTTGTGTTTTCCAAAAAAAATTACCCAATAATTTAGTATAAACGTCTGATACAGTACACAATGAATTGCTTTAGTTGCTGAATGTTTATAAACAGATTGAACTCCAAAGCTATCAACATGAAAAGTAAAATATACTGTTCAGTGAAATTATAATATTTTCTTAATTTGCATTTTAGCATATATTCAGTACAAGTTCAAATATTAATCCTGAACAAACATGGAATCCTCCTGTCCTCACTTAGATACTCTTTACGCATAAGTTATTTTCCTACTGTACCACAATAGGTCCAACAAAAGCACCACCAAGGTATACAAGAAAGCAAGCCATTAAATCTGTCACAAAGGGCTTCATGAATTTAAGATGTGCTTCACAGAGCTATAGTAATAGGATGGCTGATTAGGGCACAATACTGTATTTCAGTTATCTGCAGTTAAGCTGGGTGGGCTCCAATAGTCTGTTAACATGGTGTGTCTCTGAGGAAGTCAAGTCTTTTGAAATGCTTTGTGATGTGTTGACAAAAAAGGATGTTGCCTTCAGAGCTGTTGCTCTTATCCCCTGAAGGTCGTTCTTTATGTAGGACCTGCCGAAGAACAAGAACTTTGAATATATTTGTTTTCAAATTATTCTGTGCCATGAATGATTCAGAATATCTTGACACGTTAGTTCATCTCTTTATAGACTTTACCATTCATGCACAAGTAGTACAAACTTTGTCCCAGAGTGGGGGACTCTATCTGATCAGCCAAGGCAGTGGTCAGTTGAATTGCCCCTTCTAGTTATTCACTGACACTAATTAATCTCCTTTGAACTACTTTTGTTATTGTTTTTCTGATCTCCTGTGTCCGAATTCCATAGATAAATGGATTGAGAAAAGGAGGAAATGTAAAAATTGCTATAGAAATGAAGAACTGCAAAACATGTGGAATAATTCCACCCTCCTGAGCTTGAAAAAATGTCAAGAAAGCACAAATGAAAAATACAAATAACAACAACAAATGGTTTAAGCATGTTTTAAGGGCCTTGACCTTAATTCCTCTGGAAGCCCTTAGACACACTCTGAAAATATTCATGTAGGAATGTACAAGAACAGTAGTTAAGAGGGTGGCACGAATTAGTGTCAGACATGTTTCATAGATTTTGTTAACAGTAGCATTTACACAGACCAGTCTTTGAAAGGACACGGAATCACAAAAGACATATGGCATAATGTTTCCACATATAGGAAGTCCTAGGTTTAGCAAAATAAATGACATGACAAGGCAAAATGAATAAAGCCATGGAAACATTAGAAGTGTGCACACCCTACCGTTTGTCATAATGTTGGTATAACTTAAAGGGTTACAAATGGACACATATCGATCATATGCCATCAGTGCCAGGAAGAAGATTTCATTATAGCCAAATGTATGTGTGAAAAATATTTGAATTAAACAACCAGTGTGGGAAATAGTTTTAGCTTCAGACATCATATCAATCAAGAGTTTTGGAAAGATTGCTGTGCCCCCATAGAGTCCATTTAAACACAAATTGCAAATGAAGATATACATTGGTTCATGGAGGCTTTCATGAAGGGCAGTCACAGTAATAAGCAATGTGTTAGAAAAGGATATTGATAAATAAACTACAAGACAGCACACAAAATACAAATACTTATATTGATTAATTTCAGCAAGTCCAGCAAGTATTAAAGTATTGTCGCTTCTGAAGTTTTCCATTTTCTTACTTTATGGTTATCTGAAATGAAACTCAAATCAACCTGTAGATAAAAACATAATTTTTTTTGTGAAAATGTACAACAGCACGTACCAAAGTTTTTAAGTATGCTACCTACTCCTATTCCATCTTGGGAACTGTTATTTGGAAAATTGCAGTTAAACCCCAAGCAATAAAAATGGCCAAAACATGAAGTTAGTTTTAAATCATAAATTCATAAAAAATAATAAAGAACTTTACTACTGTACCTGATGATGCACTTCCAAAGTAACGAGTGAGGTCACCTCAACATTAGTATCATATCATAAAAAGCTCCTAAATTCACATTCTTTCAGCAATGTTACAAAATGCAGTGTATGTTTAGCCGACTAGAAGTGTTTGCATTTTTGTTGACCGAGCTCTACGGGTAAATGCTGGCAAAAGAAGAAACACACTTTGAAACACTGTTCTTGAAGTTCATATTTGCCATTTGGATGATTTTATTGAAAATGGCATTGTTTCTCTAATCAATCTGGAAATAATATTGCTACTGTAAGCACTTAAAAAGAACTATTGTCTAATAAGAAACTGGCTACAGTTTACCGCTTACTGTACCTCTCAGTTTGTCTTGCTGGCCCTCTACAGTCTGAGTGAAGCATCCAGCTTTAAACTTTATATATCTCTCCTGGGAACTTATTGTGTCATTTGCAATAATAATTCAGTGAAGCATGCCACATAAAATGTTTTTCCTGGCAGCTTTTCATTGGGGATCTTGTTAGTGTGTTTTGTCATATAAATACATCTTTGGTACATGCATACTGAAGTGTGTGAGCACAGTTGATTTTGTTTGTGTGAGCTATTCGTTGGTCCCTAGAATTCACTGTTACTTTATTCCATCAGGAGCTCCAATTCTAGCTTCTGAAAGTGTACCCTGGCAGTGTCAGCTATTCTCAGCTGGTAGCATTCTCACCTCTGAGTCATAGCCATTGCTAACATCTGCACTGTGGTATCAGTGGGGTGCTGCATAGTTATAGAATATGTCCTTCAAATAAAGCATTTGCTTGAGGTCCTTTTGTTGTTATCTTAATGATAATAAGTGAGGCTGGCTACCAGCAAGACAAATCACAACTGTCACCAGCTTAAACTAATTGTAATGCCATTTAAAAAAAAACTCCTTGTTTTTTTGTATCAATCCATTCTCTGATGCAATGGGTGCTTATATGAAAACAAGAACCTAATCACTGCACAGTTCCTTTGTAGCTGAGTCTGAATCTGAACCTGTTGTTCTAAAGAAATGTTTTACAGCATTCTTTTTTTTATATCTGTGTGACTCAGTTCTATGTGATAATGGCAATTACAGAACCGCGATCACTGTTAGGGTGAGTATACATTGGTGAAAATAAAAACGGCGATGTACACTTACACCAAATTGAGTGGGCAGAGACATATCTTTATGTATGTGCCACCCATGTCCCGCATCCCACTAACTAAATATTCTCAACACCAAGGGAGATGCATGTCAGGGACGAGGTGAAACTTGTAAAAAAATAAAAAAATAACACTGCTGACTGCAAAACTACATGCACCTCCCCAGCCCTCAACCCTGAACCCTCCCCACAATAGCCAGCCACCCTCACCACTTCGCCACATTGCCAGCTTGACATCCTTCCATGCAGTACCTCCTACATACCTTTCCTCCTCTTATGTACCGCACAGTGGTTCCCATCACCTTCCTTTTTACCCATTGTTGCCCTTTCAGGGTAGCTCACAACAGAAGCGCTGAGACTGAGTCACTCATATTTGAGTCACTCAATCTCAGTTGCCCTTTTCACTAGATACTGTGTAACCCACCTAATTGTCATAGGAGTTACAAGTTAACTTGTGAATTATCTGCTACATGGATTTTGCACTAAAAGAGTTAATATTTTAGCCCATTTCTAAATGTCAGATATGTTTCCTCCTATTTCCATTGTCTACCTTTGCAAAAAAAGTATTCCTCAGTGCTATACACATTATCTATGCCCATTGGCTCAGCACTTTCCCAAGTATTTCTTCCACTAGTTCAGGGATTATAAAAGGGACAACAGTCTCATCAAAGTGTGTTCATTCAGGTTCCAGAAATGTTACACTAGTGTTTTCTTCATCGAAGTTCGTGGAGCTCGGGTACCTGTAACCAGATGGAGTGGCTTGCAGGCTTAGGGCAGTGACAGGGTCTGGGGTTCTGAGTGGCACAAGCTCCTTCTGGTGTGGGTCTCTGGAGGCTCAGACACCACCCAGGGTCTGGTATGCAGGACAGCATAGACCTATTGGTGGCTGGTGGCCCAACCTAAAGATTTAGACTTGGTTTTCCTCAAGTAACTTGCCCTGTGTCATTTGGGTTTCTGAGGGGAACAGTGTTTAACTAAATGCAAACTGAGTAAGGGAGCTAGCATTAAATAAATTACTCCCTAGTATCTATAATGGATCAGTATATATATAGCATGGTGCTGCATGAAACCTATCTTGTGGCCAACCAAGGGAGGCTCCCACTGTCTCCATTCCCAAGGAAAGGAGAACATGATGGCTTCCCCTGATAGAAAAAGAAGGGTCCTAGAATTTCCAAGAAGAGAGTGAGCCCTCCCCAAGAGAGACACACTGTGCCATAGCCAGAGCAGTTCCAGTGAGGTGGTGCAGAGACTTTTATAGATGCTGCCTTTAGAAGCCAGACCAAGGAAGGCAGGCAAAGAGTGGCTCCTGGCAAGAAGCTCCATCTCTATATCTCTAGACATGAGACTCCATCTTTAGGTTATTGCTTACCCCTCCTCTGTCCTAGGCAGTGGTAGAGGAGGGGGTTATGACAAATACGAAAACAAAGGCTCGTAAGAAAATAAAAAAAAAAAAAACTAACCCCATCAGGATAGAGAAATATAAAAGACAAGTAAAACAATTAAAAAAGATACATAGATACATAGATACATAGACAGTGTCGGCAGATAAGGGCCTATGGCCCACTCAGTCTGCCCATTTGAGCTTGTAAGTTCAGTTTGTTTTCCTAGAAGTCTGTTGCCCTTTAACCCTGACCTCCATAATTCCTTTATGTCTATCCCATGCATTCTTAAATCCTGTGATTGTTTCAGCCCCCACCACTTCCTCTGGCATGGTGTTCCACTTGTCCATCACCCATTCTGTGAAGAAATTCTTTCTCATGTTTCTCTGAATCGTCCTCCCTCCAACTTCATCCCATGCCCTCTAGTCCTGGAACATCTTTTTCACTTAAAAATAATGTTTTCCTGCACCCTGTTCCTCCCTGTAAGATACTTGTATGTCTCTACCATATCCCCTCTCTCCCTCCTCTCCTCCTGGGAGTACACGTTCAGTTCCTTCAACCTGTCTTCATAGGACTTGTGATGCAATCCGTGCACCATCTTTGTTGCCCTCCTCTGAACCTTCTCTACCCTGTCTATGTCCTTACGTAGGTATGGTCACCAGAACTGTAGACTGTACTCCAGGTGGGGCCTCACTAGTGCCTTGTATAGCGGAATTATGACCTCCTTTTCCTGCTGGTGATGCCCCTGCCTATACATCCCAGCATCCTATTTGCTTTACCTGCTGCCTTGTCACACTGTTTCCACTCCTTGAGGTCATCAGAGATGACAACCCCAAGATCCCTTTCCTGCTTGGTGCATGCTATATCCTCACCCCCCAACTGATATATTGTGTTAGGATTTTTGTGCCCCATATGCATTATCTTGCACTTGTTTGCATTGAATTTCAACTGCCAAACCCCTGACCATTCTTCAAGTTTCTGCAGGTCGCTTCTCATTCTGTCTACACCCTCTGGTGTGTCTACTCTGTTACAGAGCTTTGTGTCATCAGCGAACAGTGAAATTCTGCCTTCTAGGTCCTGCACAATGTCACTGATGAAGATGTTGAATAGAACCGGTCCCAGCACTGATCCCTGTGGTACCCACTGGTCACTCTTCCCTCTGTGGAGTGACAGCCATTTACCACCACCCTCTGTGTCCTGCCACCCAGCCAGTTACCTACCCACCACACTACTGTCCTGCCCACACCCATATTCCCCAGTTTGTGTAATAGTCTTCTATGTGGCACAGTGTCAAAGGCCTTGCTGAAGTCCAGATAGGTCAATATAGTAAAATGCCATTAGGCAGGCAAAAGCAAAAGCAGAACAGGATCTAGCAAAATCAGCCAAAGATAATGCAAAGGCCTTTTACAATTATGTGGGAAATTTAAAACAAGGGAAGATATATATACAGATCGTAAAGGAGGGTGATGTAGAAACTAAAGGAGAAGAAAAATTGGATAATGTGTTTAATGATTTGTTTCTAACAAATATAAAAAAGACATCTGTAAATACCAAGCGGAAGTGCACACAACCAGGAACCTTGAGGAAATGCCAGAAATAACAGCAAAACAAATTAAGGAAATGTTGAAGAAAATAAACAAAAATAAGTCAGATGAGCCAGATGGGTACCACCCCAGATTCCTATCGTAATTGGCTGATGAGCTATCAGTACCCTTGGCAATGCTTTTTAACAAGTCCTTACAAGAAGCAAATGTACTGGACACATGCATAATAGCTTACATAACCCCAAATCACAAAGCAGGAGATACTTCCAATGTAAGAAATTACTGGCCAAGCAGCATAACATCCATAACCGGGAAACTAATGTAAGGTTTTGTGAAAGATTTGTTGGAAAATAACTTAAAAAAAATTAGATAGAGTTGCTATAACACAACATGGGTTTGAAGCTGGTAAATCATGTGTGAGTAATCTTATGAACTTCTATGAACTAGTGAGTGATGCGCTGTATGTAGGACTACCAGTGGATGTGGTACGTTTAGATGTTAGTGGTGCCTTTGACTCTGTGTCACTTAACATCTTGCTGAATACACAGCAGAAAAATGGGGTAGCATTATATCTGGTTAATTGGATTGCATCATGGCTTACTGATAGATGTCATAGAGTCCAGATAAGTTTTTTTTGTCAAGAGAAGGAATAGTCACTAGTGGAGTTCCTCAGGGATCTATATTGGGGAGAAGGTATCTAGTGGAGCCTGGATCTGAAAATTTGCTGATAACTCAAAAGCTGGAGCAATTGTAAATGATACACAGACAATCAAGAACTTGCAGAAACACTTAGATGCATTGGGAGAGTGGGTAATGCAAAATAAACTGGAGTTTAACTCCAATAAGTGTAAGGTAATGCACCTTGCACCCATAACACGAAGGCACAATATAGACTCTATAATAAAGTACTATCAGAAACAGAACATTAGAAGAACCTGGGAATTTTTATGACCAGTGGCCTTATATTTACAAGGCATAATCATGAAATGGCAAAATAGAGCCAACAGAATTAGTTGGAACATACTGAGAAATATCAGGAGTAGGAACAAGGATGTGTGGATTCCCATGTACAGGTCCTTGGTTAGACCAGTCATGGAATGTGGAGTACTGTTTAATGCACCCCAGGAAACAGGATCCAGTAAAAAAAATGGAACAAGTTCAATGGAGGTTTACAAAACAAATACAGTATACTCCATGAAGGACATGGAATATGAAAATAGACTACAGTCATTAGGACTGTATTCCATGTCATACAGTAAACTGAGAGGAGATCTCTGCTTTGTATTCAAAGATATTACAAATGGATTGTTACTGGAATCAGTGGGGTATTGTTGGAGAGACAGCAAAGGTATAAAAACAAGGGGACACATGAAGCAATTAAAAGGAGATAGGTTTAACACCTCTAAAAGGGGAAGGTGGTTCAGTCAATGGGTGGTTAACACCTGGAACTCACTCCCAAAGGAGGTAGTAGATGCAACCATTTTACCAGCTTTCAAGAATGTTCTGGATGTGTATATGAAAGTTAAAAAATGGGTATTTGACCACTAATAAGTGGCAGGACCATAAATGGCTTTGAAAGCATCTGGACCTGAAAATACTACCTATGAACCTATGAATAACATGTGGCTGCTCCTCTGGGATGTTATATGGTAAATGGCTATGGAAAATCTACAACTAGGTGACCATGTGAACTGCCCTTGTTCTGCAAGCGCCAAGGAATACTGCTCTGAAAAGAGTTCAGTTTGTAGTGCTATGTTTGACCTTTATGACCATTAGGGAATGTTCTAGTACATTAACAAAGTCCAAGATTCTGTCCATTTCAAAATGGGGCCACCAGATTCTATAATTGGGCCCCTGGCAGTCCTATTTAAAAGCTCATTGGAAACAGAAGTGGTTCTAAAGGACTGGAGGAAGGTGGATGTAGTCCTACTGCACAAAATTTGTATCAGGAAAGACGCTTGTTATTATAGGCCAGTCAGTCTGACATCAGTGGTGGAAAAGTTAATGGAATCACTGCTGAAGAAAAGTATTGTGGATTATCTTTCACAGGGGGAGGTCATGTCAAATGAATCTGATAGATTTCATTGACCGGGTGACTAAGGAACTAGATCAGGGTGGAGTGGTGGACATAGCCTACTCAGATTTCAGTAAGGCTTTTGACACCTTTACTCATTGGATACAGGTAAGCAAGTTGGATAGCTTGGATCCAACGGTGGTTAACTGGGTAAGAAATTGGTTAGGTGATAGGTGGCAGTGGTTGGTTATAAATGGCATTAACTCCAAGAAAGGGAAGGTGACCAACAGGGTGTCTCAGATCAGTGCTTGCACCAGTTCTCTTTAATGTCTTAATAAGTGACATTGCAGAGGAGCTAGAAGGGAAGGTCTTCCTCTTTATGGTTGACACCAAAATCTGCAATAGGGTGGACACTCCAGAAGGAATGGAAAGGATGAGCAGTGACATGAGAAAACTTGATGAGCAGTCAAGGGTATGGCAGCTGGGTTTCAATGTAAAAAAAGTGCAAAATAATACATTTGGGGCACAGGAACCTTGGGCAGAGAGCAAAATGGGTGAGGTGGTACTGATGACCTGCAAACAGGAAAGAATCCTGGTGGTAATCATATTGGATAACCAAATGGTGGCCAGGCACTGCAACAAGGCAGTTGGAATGTCTAGTGGGATGCTGGGGTGCAGAAGGAGGGATATCACTAGCAGATAGAGGGAGGTGGTGTTGCATCTGTATAGATCACTGGCAACACCGCACCTATAGTACTGTGTCCAGGTCTGGAGACATTTTTCTGGAAGGATGTACATGATTGGAAGTGGTCCTGAGGAGGGCAACTAAAATGGTGCAGAGTCCACATCCGAAGCCATATAAGGGGAGGCTTAAAGGGACACTGTCAACCCCTTTAGGCCTCAAAAGGTCCCTAGATTAAAAAAACATTTGTAATGATTGTTTGCATTCTGCAGAATGTGCATATGTGGGTGGTAGTTTGATTCTGATTCCATTTTTATGGCTGCAGTGGGTGGAGCCGTTCAGATGTTTTGCATGTGCAAAAGGGCTCACATCATGTTTTCCATTCATGGAACTGGCTGAAGGTGTAAATAGTCTCCTCCACCTTACCATCCTTCAAGAATTGCTCTCTGCCCTCAAATAAATGCATTTTCATGTTAGTCAATAGTTGCAGAGCACTATTTTCTTTCTTAATTGGGAGGTTCAAGAACTGGTACTTGAGTAGTGGGAGGTAGCATTAGTTTTTTTGGGGAAAGACCCAACCCTTCATCTACCCAAGCAGCTCCTAAAGATCCACCCCCACCTTTTTTGTTTCATATAGGAGGGGCAAGAGGTGGCTCTATAATGGTGGATAGAGAAAGAGCCACCCCACCCCCACCTCAGCAGCTCCTAAAGATCCAGTTTTCAGCTGCAATCTGTGTCTTATAGCATATCATTTTATTTCAGATTATATTATATTATCTTCTCTTCTCTTGTCATTTATCCTACTATATTATGTAAGATTATGCCATATGATAAAAATAATTCTTCAAGGTCCTGTTTAGAAATTTAGTCATAGAGAGACATGTTGCAGGTTTAACTTCTATGACCTTTTGCATGGATTGTAGACCTCCTTAGCACCAGTAACATGGGTAAAATGCTCTGCACTAAGACTGCTTTACTTTAAAATTATATTTTTTTTTTTTTTTGGTAATCAGATCACTGGCTTATGGAAAAGTCACTAAAAACAAAACTTTTGTGACCAATGTGAGTCCTTTCTAGACCTTCTGGAATCCCCGAAAAAAATATGCACATTATTATTATTACACTGTTGTGTCAGTGAAACATATCTGAACATTGTGTAGGTCACAGAAATTAAATCTACAAACAAAATACACACATTATTATTAAACGTCAGTGTGAGTGAAGCATATCTGAACACTACTGAGTAAACTGGCCTGCACTCAGCAGGGCAGGGCACTCTGTGACAAAAAAAAAAAACAGTACCCAGAGGTTTAAAGTAAAGGTACAACCTTAGCAGAAGGGTACTTAATAAATCAAGGTCCACATTAATGTTTACCAGAAATTTGTTGTCCATGTAATGGTCAGAGCAAACATTACATGCCCAACTGGGCCAGGGAAATGATCTCCTCAATGATCTTTCCCAGGCCCAGTGGGACATGTAGTGTTTGCTTTGACCATTAAATGGAGAAAATATCTATTAAACATTACTGTGGATCTTTATTTATTAAGTACCCTGTGCTATGGTTGATCCATGACTTTAAACCTCCACATATCTGAACACTGGTTAGGTCACAGAAAGGAAATCTAGAGGGCAATTGGCAGTATGACCCAAATTAAACAAGTAAAAGACCCTATGTCATCATTCATTATTTTTATATTTGCATTTGTATATATGATTATTCTTTCCTGATCAATATTGACTTGCATAGACTCAGGATACGAGTTTAGTTGTGTTGAGTGTGCACCAAAATTTATGGTAATTCTTTGAGGGCAGTCTGCAGATAAAAGCTTTTACTCAAGCCAGCTCTCCCTTTCAAAGCTGCAGGTAGTGATTCTAGTGTGTCTATCATGAGATAAATTAAATAGTAAATCAATCCATTGTCATGGTAAAGTAAAGCATAAGTATTGCATATGAAATAGCAGCAGCGCTATAGCAAGGGAGAGAAAGAGCAGCTACTGGAAAATTCACACACACACACACACACACACACACACACACACACATATGTTATATATATATATATATATATATATATATATATAGTAACCATCCCCCATCTATACATATAAGTTCTGAAGAGGATCATGCAGCATACAAAAGAAAAAACATTATTACAGTGACATTTTTTTCTCCCATTACAATGCATTTTTTCATAAAAAAGACATTAGACATTTTTAAAAAGGATTCTTCAAAGCCCTATTTAGAAATGCAGTTATAGATTACTGTTTTGCAGGTTTCATGTCTATGTCCTTTTGCAAGGGTTGGTGACCTCCCTAACACCAGTAACATGGGTATAAGAGTGTGCACCATAGGTATCTTAATAAAAGTTTTTTTGGGGGTCCTCAGATCACTGGCTTATGGAAAGATCAATGAAAGGAAGACTCTTGTAACCAATGTGAGTCATTTTTAGCCCTCCTGGACTCTCAGAAAAACAACTAAACTAAATACATTACACTTGAGTGTGAGTAAAACATATCTGAATACTAATGAGCTGAATATTTGTTAAGGTACACATGTTGTGCTGTATGGAGAACATTTTGATGGGAGGAAAAAACATCATTACAATGACATTTTCTTCTCCCATTAAAAAAAATGCAGTCATACACATGTATTTGCAGCTATAAGGTGTATGATCTTTTGCACAGAAAAGGGACCTCCCTATGCCAATGGCCACAAAGACTGCTAAGTATTGAAAGCAGGCAACAGACAATATAAGCTTAAAACATGGATAAATTGTTACAATTTTCAGGATAAAGTACAGTATTGGGTTGCTTACTGTACTGCTGTTTTTCTTCTCCTTGTGTTTGTTATTGTGCTAGCATAAACTGTACAGTGAAATTAACCATCACAGTCAAAGGTTTCTGCACTGGAAATGCTCAGCTGCCTGGAGAGTCCTTCCTTCTCTGACGTGTACACACACTGAAACCCAAAGAATCATGGCATGGTGCCTGCTACATGAAAATAACTGCTAAAGTGTGAATATAGTCCTTGGGGTTGTAAAGGTGTCATGTGAAAGTTTTTAAACACTATAAATGCATTTGCAAGTACCTAGATAATGAAATTAATGTGTCAGAGTAGTAAATGAATACAAATGTAATTATATACAATGTGTAATAATTACATGAGCTTGAATTTATTTTTGCTGCCTATAAGTCTGGTGTCTTGGATCAGTAATCAGTGCAGGTTACGATACATTAAAAAATGGCAGTACATAAAAGGTAGTAAATGTAACAGTGGGTGCATGGTATAAAAGGGAATAAACTCACCGAAGTTGGTATGGAAATGGAAATGTTAGTCCTGTAAAGAACATCATTGAAATAACCCAATTTGTGAAGAAGTTGGTAGGAAATACAAAGAAGAGTCACTTATTTTTAGTTGATCCATGTAACAATTAAATATTTCAGTTATGATATATTGGTATCAGTAATGCAGTAGTCAGTACACTATAATTGGCATGGATAGTGTAGCCAGTCAGTTTCAGTCCACAGATCCAAACTTTATGGGTTTGGTTTGTTAGCAGTAATGTATGATTGCTTATCTCCAGCAACCTCAGCAGTAAATGTTGGCTATGTGATGTGATAAGTAACATTGTATAGCATTGAAATCAAAGGCCTTGCCTAAGTTGGTGTCCTTTGCATGTAAAGTGATTTTGACACTGGCATGTAAGATCCACCCAATGTGAATTACTAGGGAGGGCTGTCATTTGCATCTCAAAAAGAAGGTCTGGCAGTTTTCCTGCAGATCCTGGCACCTGAAGTTTAACATTATTGTGTGAAGTGACTGAAGGCTTGGGTTTTTAGCATGTGAACAAGTCTTGTGGTTTGAAGTTTAATATATACAGTGTGATAATGTCATGGGCAGAGGAAGATGATGGAGTTTGTAAAAAAATAAGTTTTATACAAAATAATTTATTTTGGTTGATTTTAATAGTTGTATTTCTGTCTCTCTCAGACTGTAATAGTTGTGAAATATAAAGTTAAGTGGGGATGTGCTGCTCAATGTTTTTTGTAGAGAAATATAAAAATAGCAAAGTATTAGTGCAGTAAGTTGCAACGTTAAGATTCTGATGTATGGCTCGTGATTGTGGTGTAATGAGCAACATTATATTTCATAGCATGAAGTAAATGAAAGTAAGTGTGGAATCGAGGAGAATTACTGAACAGGTGCTGCATCAATAACAGTATGTAAGATATTAAAATAAGAATATTAAAATCCTGTCATTCTGTTGTGTTAGTGTCCAGGTAATATTATATCAGTCTTGTAGAATTTTGTCATGCAGTAGTCATGAGGCAGAAAGACTTAAGAATTAATGGGCAGAGTTGTAACATACATCATCACATGTCGTGTGATGTTATGCACACTTTAGGAGACAATCATCTAATTTGTTGAGGGCAGATATATTTTCATTTCTGAAGATATGAATCTATGTTGGGAATGGGTCATATGGGTCATAAGCTGCAATTAGGAATCACCTACTTGAGCAGGACGTTATTTGTATCACAATATATATGCGGTGTAGGGATAGTATGGCACAATTTGGGTTTCAATATCACTGAAAAACTTAGTAAACTGGGATTATTATAAACATGTTTTATGGACATACATGACAGCAACAGAGAGTGATGCACTGAAATAGTGATGGTGTCATTAGTAGGACATAGTAGCCTAATTAAAATTTTGAATATGGGTGGATCATGTAGAAGTTATGTGGTGCTTGGAAATAAGTATGGAATTGGGTTTTAGTAACACCATTATGAAAGTGCCTAGTGAAGCACAGGTTGTTTTGTTTAAATAAATATAAGCAAACACACAATAGTGACACCCTGATAGGACAAACAGACATGTAATGCATGTTTACCTAGTTATGGCTGTGTTCTGCCCAATTATAAAGATTAAGTGCCACACTATGTAGATATTATATCCATTCATACTATTGCTAACCACAGTAACCTTTGTTACAGCTTTATCTCAGTTTCAAGGATGTCTCTCATCTGTGGCATTATACAATATAAAAAAGGCATAACATGGAATCTGTTCCATTGTTTCTCATTAGAAATATTACTACAGTAGATTGTATTGTTAGTGATGTAAGATGTAAATCTGATATTTCACCTATTTAGTGCAATATGTAGAAAATTGCAGTGTTCTATATTAAGGCAGGGTGAGTTACATAGGCTTGCTGTGTAATGTAGAGATAGCAATTGTATTGTAAATGACCTGAGGATCCAGTAGTAGCATAGCTGAGTCTCAGTTTTATGGATGTCTCTAAATGTGTACAATATGTACCCTCTGACCTTTATCTTGCTTACCCTCTCCCATTACACAAAGGACTCCTTAGACTCTTCTCCACTCCTCAGTGCTCCCAATGCTCATAACCTCCCACACATCATCCCTCTGAATCCAAGCACTCACCCCAGTTCTCTCCTCTAATCTCTCTCCATTTGCTCTCTTCTGGCCTGAGCTGGCAACCTTCCCAATCTCAAACTAATTCCCTGTCTACTCCAGGCCTCTCTCAAGTAGCATCAAAGTGTGCAATGCTAAATCAGTGCAAAGCTTGTGTATTTTTGCCTTAACATTCTTTTAGTGCTTTCCTTGTTTACATTGTGCCTAACCATATAATGGCTTTGTAGATTTTCTGTAAAAATCTTGTGTTTATTATTCTACTGCAATATTCTTTTAACAACTGTATTAATTTTACCTGGGTCACACCTAGAAATGAGCCTCTGCTCAGTGTGCTTTTCCCAGTCACAGATTTTAAATAAATAATTACACTATACACAGAAGGTATAATTTGCCATTTGGCAAGTAGAGGTTTTCTCTGTAGACACAGTTGTACATTAAATGTTGTGGTATGTGAAATGGAAAGTCAGTAAAAGAGAGACAAAACATTAGCAGTCCAAAGGTAGTGCATGGTGTTGAACATACACCATATACTGTACATCTGTGTTACAAAGTTGTTAACCACCTGTTTTTTTTAATCTGTAAAAAAATTTTTTTATAAAAATAACTACAGTTTTTTTCATTATCTAAGAGTAGATGGCAAGTGCATTATTATGATATATTTATTATTGTAAAGGTTTGGGAACATTTGTCAGTACTGTTAAATTGGGACAATACAGCAAATATGTCAAAGTTAGAGGCATACCAGATACCATAGTGTATCAGCTCATTGAAGTTTTTTTAATTTCTAAAATAATAACACAGCTGAGTCTCAGTTTCATGGAGGTATCTAAATGGTGACAATGTTATACACAGAATGTATCATTTTCCATTTGGCAAGTACAGGTTTTCTCTGCAGGCATGGTAGTACATTAAACAAAGGAGGCAGTATAGCACAGTAGTGTAAGACTTTAAGCTGTAAACCCGGAGACCTGGGTTTGAATCCCATAGCCCCCCCTTGTATACTGTGTTACCCTGAGCAAGTCACTTAGCTTCCTGGTACTCCCAGGTTGCACCTGTAAACAAGCTTTCAGCTTAGGCCCTGTCCACATTACGCCTCTGTAATGTTACAGAGTGCCCAAACCATTACCGCAATGTTTTGCATTTACACTTGTAACCTTACAGAAGGCGTTTTCATAATGGAGTTTTCCCTTTAAGGGGCAGACCAGGTTGTCCTGGAGTACCCCTTCCCTTTCCATCAGGATGGTGTGCTCAGAAGGGGGGGTAGGAAGGGGAGGGGCAGGGGATAGAACAATGGCCAAGCAACAGGAAGGGGAGGGGCAAGTGGAGGTACATAATAGACAGCACAGAGGTGGTTCAGCCACTTTTGCTGGAGTTTTGATTCCTTCCACCCACCCTACAAGATAGAGCAAGAGGGAAAGACAGTCAAAAAGGGACTGTATGGTAGGTCTGTCAAAGGTGGATGACAGAGGTGTCCAGTAGGGTGGTTATTTTTATGCCAAAGGCGGATGGCAGATTTTAATATGGTTAGTGGACTGTGGAAGGTGGATGGCAGAAAAGGGGGGGAAGGGGGAATGAGGGGAAGGGGAAGAAAAAAGGAATAAGACAAAAAGAGGAAGAAGCTGAAGGAGAAAAGCGGTCTCAGTTTTGACCATTACCTAACAGAAATGGAGAGGAAGATGGCACTCAGGTTTTCACCTCGGAGGAGAAAAAAGAGGAAGAAAGAGGGATGATCAGAGATTGATATATGGATGAAAATAAATGAAATTGTGAGAGATATAATAATAATAGATGATGAAATGGAAAATGGAATTATGATATATAAATAAATTAATTGCCAATCTGAGCACAACAACAAACAATGGTCTCTGTCTTTTTGTGAGGGAAAAGGGGGGAATCAGGGACAACCGTTGTTGAAACCTCATATGAGGTGGTTTCAACAATGGTTATGAAAGTGGGTACACCTCGGTAACATTGCTGGACATAGTGTTTATGCCTGGCACTGGTCCCCTAGTGCAGCGTGAGCTGCACTGTGGGATCAGGTGCTACCGTAACAGTCGCCCGGCTCCTGAAGTGTGTACCGGCAGTGCTAGTCCCATAATGGACACCATGGCAGTGTGAACACACTGCACTGCTCCCCAGTTGTAATGGTTTCTAATTGTTATGGGGTCTGAGCAGTGTAGTGTGGACAGGGCCTAAGTGTGTAACTCCTGGTAAAAAAAAATGTTGTGTTATGTGAAAAGGGAAGTCAGTAAAAGAGAGACAAAGCATTAGTACTGTAGTCCAAAGGTAGTGCTTTGTTCAGTATGAGTATTGTACAGTATGGCAATGAAAGTAAACCATGTACTTCAGTATTACAACATTTTTCATCACCTTGTTTTGTAAATTTATCAAATAAAATGTTTTTTATATATAAAATAACCCTATATATAGTTTTTCATTATATAAGAGTAGATGTCAAGTGCCTTCTTATTAATTTAAATGTATTACTGTAAAGGTTTGGGAATATTTATCATTACTGCTAAAATGAACCAATACAGCAAATATGTGAAAGTTAGAGGCATAACAGATACCATAGGGTATCTGCTCAAGAATATTTTGTAACTGCTGAAATAAAATGTTTATTTGCTTGCATTAACATAGAAACATAGACTTTGATGGCAGATAAGGACCGCTAGGCCCATCTAGTCTGCCCATTTCCCTACCTACAGGATAGGCCTCAGATCCTAGTTAACCAACAGCCTATTTCTTCCTGCCCCCCACAAGAATTGCCTTATGTCTGTCCCATGCATTCTTGAATTCTCCCACAGTTTTAGACCCCACAACCTCCTCAGGAAGGCTGTTCCATGCATCCACTACCCTCTCTGTGAAATAATACTTCCTCACATTGCCCCTGAACCGCCCTCCTTCTATCTTTAAATTGTGTCCCCTTGTTCTTGCAAGTCTCTTTTTCTGAACAGTGCTACCCTCTTGGACTTTGTTGATTCCACTGAGGTACTTAAACGTTTCTATCATGTCCCCCCTCTTCCTTCTTTCCTCAAGGGTGTACATATTAAGCTCCTTTAGTCTCTCCTCATACGGCTTCTCTTGCAGACCCTGCACCATTTTAGTTGCCCTCCTCTGGACTGCCTCTATCCTATTCTATCTATGCCCTTGCGGAGATGGGGTCTCCAGAACTGGACACAGTATTCCAGATGGGGTCTCACCAACTATCTGTACAAAGGGATAACAACTTCCTGTTCTCTGCTGCTGATGCCTCTCCCTGTACATCCCAGTATACCCCCAGCCCTCCCTACTGCCTTCTCACATTGCTTGCTAACCTTAAGGTCATCTGATATGATTACCCCCAGGTCCCTTTCCTTTTTGGTTGTTGTTACTACCTCCCCACCCATTGTGTATTCTTCCCCTGGGTTCTTGTTTCCCAGGTGCATTATTTTGCACTTCTTTGCATTGAATCCTAGCTGCCATACTTCTGACCATTCCTCCAACCTTGCCAAGTCCCTTTTCATCCTTTCCACGCCTCCTTGTGTATCAACCCTGTTGCAGATTTTTGTGTCATCTGCAAAAGGGCATACTTTTCCTTCCAGTTCCTCTGCAATGTCACTGATGAAGACATTAAAAAGGACTGGACCCAATACTGAACCCTGCGGTACCCCACTAGCAACCCCCCTTTCTTCAGAATGGACTCCATTTACAATTACCTTCTGTGTTCTGTTGTTCAGCCAATGTTTTACTAGGCTACCACCCTGGGTCCCACCCCAGGCTGGTTAATTTGACTATTAATATTTTGTGGACTGTGGCAATGCTTTGCTAAAGTCTAGGTAGCCATGTCCACAGCCCTCCCTGGTCTAACTACTTTGGTCACCCAGTCAAAGAAATCTATTAGATTCATCTGACTTGACCTTCCTGCTGTGAACCCATGCTGCCTTGGGTCCTGTGCTCCACTGGCCTCTAGGTACTTGACTATTCTTTCCTTCAGAGTGACTCCATCACTTTCCTACCACAGAGGTCAGACTGACAGGTCTGTAGTTTCCTGCCTCTGTCTTGGACCCACTTTTGTGAAGGAGAATCACATCCGCCTTCCTCCAGTCCTCAGGTACCACACCATCCTCCCATGATTTATCAAAACGAGTAGCCAGTGGTTTCACTAGTTCCTCCCTTAATTCTTTTAGAATTCTGGGGTGAATTCCATCTGGCCCCATTGCTTTGTCCACCTTCAGTTTTAGGAGATCTTGCAGAACCCTTTCTTCTGTGAAAGGACTGGGATCGACCCCCCCATCAAGAGTGCTTCTGTTAATTGGATTAGGCACTTCCCCCTCCTCTTTTCTGAATACTGAGCAGACATATTCATTCAGTATTCCTGCTTTTTCACTGTCCCCCTCTGCCCACCCACTGTTCATTCTATTCAGCCTCACTATCCCTCCCTTTGTCTTTCTATGCTCGCTGATGTACCTATAAAAGGTTTTATCCCCCTTCTTAACTGAGTTGGCTATTTTTCCTCAGTTTGGGCCTTTACACTTGATTTCCTCCTGCTTCCTTCTGCCTTAACTGGTACAGCCTCTGTCCTGCTCCTTCTCTGTTTCCTTATACTTCTGGAATGCTATCTTTTCTTCCTGCTTTCACAGCCACCTCGTTTGAGAACCATAGTGGCTTTTTCTTTCATTTTGATTTGTTCATTTGCTTCACACAAAGGCTTGTTGCCTCTGTGATGGCAGATTTGATAATTCCCCACTGTTGCTCCACACCTCCTTCTAGCCTGTTTGCTAGTGCTTTTCTGATGCACTCTCCCATTTTTGCCAAAGTCAGCCCTCCTAAAGTCCAGTACCCTCACTTTTGTATGGCTTGACTCTGTAGCTGAGTTTAACATGAACCACACTGTTTGATGGTCAATTGTCCCAGATGGCAACCCACTTCTAGATCTGAGATCCTCTCACTGCCCGCTTGAGAGCACGAGGTCTAAGATTGCCCTCACGTAGTGCTCGAACCAGCTGTCTAATGCCTGCCACCTGTAGGGCATCAAGAATGGCCATGTCTTGGATGTGGCTGCAGCAAATGTGCTCCAGTTAACATCTGGCATATTCAGGTCTCCCATCAACAGTATCTCCCTTTCTCTGCCATTCTAAGAATGCCTTCTATCATATCCTTGTCCATTCCTTCCCTCCTGACATGGGGTCTGTAAACAACCCTGTGTGGATTGTGGTGCCCTTTCCAGTCTCAAGGTGACCCACAGTACCTTCTCTCCTCCCTGTTTACTCTTTTGTTCAGTTCTTTTATCCCTTCCTTTACATAGAGAGCTACTCCTCCCCCTCTTCTCCCCTGCCTGTCTCTCCTGTAGGTTATGTTCCCCGGTATGTTAACATCCCAGTCATGGTTCTCTGTGTACCATGTTTCTGTGACTGCTATGATATCCAGGCATCCCTCTTCCATTAAGCCCATCAGCTCAGGGAGCTTGTTTCCCAGACTATGGGCATTGGTACTCATTACCCTCCATTTCCTGATGGCCTTACTACCTTTTGCCCCATCCCTGTCCTTCTTGCCTTTGTCACTTTCCTCATTTACCCCTGCCCTTCTCCCTAACGACACCTCTATGTTGGTGTTTGCCTCACTTACTACCATGATTATTGCGGGGGCTAGGATTTTCCTGCTCCTTTCCAGTGCCTTCCCCCTTGGCTAGTTTAAAAGCTTGCCAATGAAACATTTAAACCTATCACCTAGGATTCTGGTTCCCCTCCGGACAGGTGCAGCCCATCATGCCAGTATAGGCTTGTATCACTTCAGGTGGACTCCTTTCCTCAATGAAGCCAATCCTGGGCTCACACCAGTTTTCAACCACTGATTGAATCCCTTGGTGCAGACACCCTAGCCTCTCCTATGCCATGAGATAGGTAGCACCTCTGAGAAAGGTTACCATACGTGCTACTTGATTCAGGCCCCTCCCAATTCACAAACTCTTCTTGCACTTCTCTAATCCCTTTCTTAGTCAGGTCATTTTGTCCCTAGGTGGACAATGACATCCAGCCTCCTCCCTGTGCAGCTGCTCTGGCAATCCTGATGATTGCTTCCTGTCCATGCAAGCCATGGCGCCAGGCAGGCACCTTACCTCCCTCTCCCCTTCCTCCCCCAGTTCTACCTTCCTAACAAGGGAGTCCCCCACCAGGAGTTGTTTCCTTCCCCTGCAGGGTCTCCTGCCACCCTTCTGTGGGTCTCCTTTGTGGAGGTTCCCATCATTCTCCTTGGTCTCCACTGTGGTTGCCTCCATAGAGGAACCACACTTTGCCAGAATGGCATAGGAATTGTGGAGAAGTACAATGGGAGGGATGCACCTCTGTTCCACCATCCTCACCCTCCCTGAGCCCACTGTGGTCCAACCACTCCTCTTTCTTGGCAACCTCTGAGGCAACGGCAGTGGCACTGGTGGTCCCTGGATGGAAGAGGAGGTCCCACAAATCCTGGCCAACTCAGCCTGGAGATGAGCAACTTCCTCCCTCAGCCCAGAGAGGTGCCTGCAGATGGGACAACATCGCATCCTCCAGAACATCTCCCGGAAGACTGCTGCTCCACAGCCACTGCACTGCACCACTCCAATCATGTCTTATTTCTGGCCCCTTAACTGTTTGCAATCCTTACTCTTTCCTCTGTTTTTTTTTCTCTCTCTCCTTACTTTCTGCCTGTGTGCCCTTTAAGCTCCCGATTGTCCTGTTCTGAAACAAGAATATCCAATATTTCACAGTAGACCACTTACTTGCTCAGAGGCAGACCTCCAGCAACTAGAGGGGGCCAGAGAGCTAATCTTGCCCTTCTAGGATGGTGGGTTCTTGGTGGTTCTGTGATCACTCACTTCCTACCCCTAAACAGGAAGTTCCTGTTGTCAGTCAAATTCTGTGCCTATAAAAATAGAACTAGCTTTGGGTGGAGGGGAGGGAAGGAGGGCAATATAGTCCCAGCAGAGAAGTTCAGTCACACAGCAGTCATTTCTCCTGGTGTCTTCTGCCAAGCAATTAGCAGAAACTTTCTAAGGCAGTCTTTAAATGTAGCTTCCTTCTAGCTAAGCCACTCCCCTACTTACCAGATCTTTCTACAAGTAATTTAAACCTCACAGCAGTTAAGTCCTTTCAGTCACCTGAGATTTACACCTAGATAACTCTTCAGATACCCATTCAGTTCAGTTAACCCAAACACACACTTTTTTATGTTAGTTTTTTTACCCTAAATTAAAAGTCAAATACAAAAGTTCTTCTACTTTAGTCCCAGCAGAAAAGTTCAGTCACACAGCAGTCCTTTCTCCTGGTGTCTTCTGCCAAGCCTACATCATCTATGGAAAATAGGGACATTTGTGCAATAGAGTTACAGATCTGAGTTAGTGTGCAAAGTGTACAAATGATGCGATGCAATATGGAATGTATTTTGTGTGGTCTTGAGCTTTAGTAATTGTATATGGAGCAATAGTGGTATGTATACTTATGAAGACAGAATGCTTTTTTTGGGAGGTGGGGATTTGGTGATAGAAGTATTTGAGGAGTGTGTGTGATATACAGTGAGCACAGTGACCATAACTGAGTTCTTTCAAAAAGGGTGACTCAGTCACAGTACCTGTGTTCAGGGATACCTGGCAGGGTAGTGACTGGATACCTGGCTGGGTGAGGTAGGGTGATGGGAAGCAAATGCACAGGCACACACATTTTGGAGAGAGGATTGGGAGGGCAGGTATGTGGGAGGGAGTGTGGTGGGCAGCTCCTGAGCTGGTACGCTAACATGGTGAGGAGGGTGATCGGTTGGGGTGTGCAGGGTGCAGATTCTGGGTCCAGCGTGGTACTTTTTATTTTTTGCACCAACAGGTGGCTTTTTCTAAGATTCCCCCTTGACATGCACCTCTCTGGAGTTGAGAATCCTTAAGTTGGGGGTGCAGAGGGTGTAGCCCCCCACATAAATGTAGAGTCTATTGTCTCTGTTTAGTTCACCATGAGTGTACATCACCATAATTCATTTTCAATTATGTCCACTCACCATTATCACAGAGAACGTGTGTGCTGTACAGCTATGTATCTGGTCTGTTTGTTTTGTCACCCACAGTATTCCTTTTTTTTTTGAGCGTGCTAGCTGTATGTTTCTCTGTTATGTATGCCACACTAAGGGAACAGATGTGAATGTAAATCATTACTTTGTAATTGTATTATTTTGTGTAGTGGAATTGTTCCACAAACATGCTTTAGGTATTAGTGTGACGTAGCCTTCTGCTGCTGTTACAGGCTGACAGTACAGGAAGCTAATTTCAGGCAGTGGTAGTAGTATGCACATCTCAATGTAGCAGACTAGGTCCTGTTTCCTATGCAAATGTCATGGAGGGTAAAGGAAGCAAATCTGCACTGATTAGAATTTAAACATACAGAATAACATGTGATGTATGTGTCAGCTTAAGGAATTTGTACAAATTATGCAAAACAATTTACCATGTTGTAATATGTCATTTATAATGTATTTTAAGGTGGTGAGATAAGAGGTTATGAAGTAAAAATATTCTGTGTGTTGTGGCAATGGGGGGATGGTATGCAAATGTGCTATAAAAACACAATAGTGGCATCTGGAGTGATGAAACAAGCATTGTCAATGCCACATGTTGCCTTGCTGGCATTGGCTTTGGTATTGCAGGAGTTAGAGAGATGCATAATAGGAATAGCAGTGAAGTATGGAAGTGATGCCAACACCACACCACCTTGCAGAGACTGAAAGGCATTGAGGTGTGCCTTTTTGTCATCAGCCATAACGCTCATGCCATTTCACCTCACCCTACCCTGCAGACTCTGACTAGTGTTGTATTGTGCCTTGGGGTCATTGGGTCTTACTCTCACCCCGTTCCATAAAGAAATACATGGAGATGGGTACAGTATAGGAGAATGGGGTGAATTTGAGCCAAGGAGTCCAAGGCACACCTTGATGCCTGTTACAGGCTGCAAGGTGGGGGTGAGGGTGGAATAGCATAACCACTACAGCCGACAATTCAAAGTCACACCCCTGATGCCTGTCAGTCTTTACAGGGTAGGACATTATGGTTAGAAACCTTAATACCCTGGCGTTTGTTGGTATTTGCACTCCAAATTTTCAACATAGGCTTTTTGTGACTCCACCACATGAAAGCATTTAGGACCTCCACTCATGAACGGTGGTACTGTGATCATGTTAATGTGCCCCTTAAATTGATTTCCCACAGCCACCGTGCCATTCTGTGCCAGATGTGTGGAAAGACACTTCAGGCAGGATGTGAAATACGACAGCTGTACTGTTTATAAGCACATGTGAAGAAACGGCAATGTTAAAAATCTGGAGTGAAAATATAAAATAATTCTCGAAGTTACACACATGTGTGAAAACTGCACAATGCTTGTTTGTAACACAGTCATTTTGTGGAATTTGTTCACCAAATTTTCAATATAGGCAATTTGGGACCTCCATTCATGAACAGTGTCACTGTGATTTTCTTAATCTGTCCCAAATTTTGATTTCCCACAATGACCACGCTATTGTGCACCAGATGTATGAAAACACATTTCAGACAGGTTGTGAAAAATGACAACTGTACTGTTTTAAGGAGATGTGAAAAGGGCAATATTGAAAATCTGGAGTGAAAATATTACAAATTCTTGAAGTTACAAGCGTGCATGGAAACTGCGAAATGCACACTCATAACACAGTCACTTTGTGGAATTGCTTCACCAAATTTTCAACATAGCCATTTTGGGACCTCCGCTCATGAATGGTGTCATTGTGATTTTTGTAATGTGCCATGAACAGTGATTTCCCACCGCTACCACCCCATTGTGCACCAGATGTGCAAAAACACATTTTGGGCAGGATATGAAAATGACTGCTGTACTGTTCATAAGGAGGTGTGAAAAAATGGCAATGTTGAAAATCTGGAGTGAAAATATAAAAAATTCTCGAAGTTACGAGCGTGCATGGAAACTGCACAATGGAGTTTGCCCTTTAAGGGGCAGACCATGTTGTCCAGGTGCACCTTCCTTCCTGTTGGGATAGTTGTGCTCAGAAGGGAGGGATAGGGAAGGGAGGAGCCAGGAGCCAGAACAATGGCCATGTAACAGGAAAGGGAGGGGAGAAAGGGGGTACATAAAGGACAGCACAAGGGAGCCTCAGCCACTTTTGCAGGAGTTTTTGATTTCCAAGAAACTGCAGCACTTCAGATTGGCATATCGGTTTGGAAGGTTTGTTCAGGACAGACAGGAGGCAAGAAGTCAAGCTATAATATGCGTGGTTACAAGTAGTAATAGTGATCAAGAGCAATGGCATTTTCGTTTTGTGCTGAAAGAGTAAGGAGCATTTTTACTGGCAGCAGCATGTGGTTTTAGTCGCAGTAATTGCTTGTGAGAATGCTGGGTTATAGGACAGGGAAGCATGGCTGGCTGAAAAGCATAAAAGAGTGATTGTGGTTGCAAGGTTCGTGGTGGAGAGCAGTGGTTTGCAGCTTTTTGGTGATTTAGGCATTTTGTTTTGTGCTGAAAGAGTGGGGACGCGTTTTTTACTGGCAGCAGCGTGTGGTTTGATCGCAGGGAATGGCTGGTGAGAACGCTGGGTTATAGAACAGGGAAGCATGACTGGCTGAAACCTTTAAAGAGTGATCGTCATTGCAAGGTTGTGGTGGTGAACAGTGGCTTGCAGCTTTTGGTGATGTAGACCTACGGAGCCGCTAGTAGTGTGGTTTTAGTTGGAAGGGAATTGGGGGAGGAGAGCTAGGATCCGACCGCGTGAGGCAGGAGTGGGAGTCGGGGGCCACATCGGGCATGAGGTGAAAGAGATTTTGTCCCTCTTAATAGCCTGCATTGTGGTTTGAGGGTAGAGGAGACAGGGAGAGAGGTGGAGGTGCAGGACGCTGGTAAGCCTAAAAGGAGGCCGGTTGGAACAAAGGAACAGAAGCGGGTCGCGGGACCACGTGGCCTGACGTCACACGCCACGTGGGAGATGGGGACAAGCCTGGTGGTGGCTAGGGCCTGGTGGTTAGTGTGGCAAAGGGATAAAACAACAGCGACCAGGGATTGCGGAATAGTTCGTTGTGGGCGTCAGATGTGGGCATGGCCAAATAGCGCGCTATGTAAAAAAAAAAGAAAGAGAGAAAAATAAATAATAAAAAAGATGCTAGAGGGCATGGCGGACAGGCAGGCCCAAAAAGAGCTGGGGAGCAGCTAAGTAAAGATGCAGGAGGGTGCCTCATTACCATGCGACGACGTTGCACACCGCATGGGAGATGAGAATAACATCGATGTCCAGGTCCGAGATGGTAGGTTCCTGGGAGGGGCGGACAAGCTGGGGTGCTGGGTCATTAGAGACTGGGGTCTCAAACCATTGTTCAGCCCAGCATGTGGCGATGTAGGCAGGCGAACAGGGCCGCGCCCTAAAAGTGGAGATCCGGGGGAAGACTTGTGAAACATATATGTACAGCGTATATCAATAAGGGAATAATGAAGATAAATGAATAATAAATTGAGACAAGACAAGGGAGTTTGGCCATGTTTTTGGGTCTAGTGCGGGTGGGTTGGGACTTGTCCAGAAAAGAAGAGGCCTGGGAGAAGGGAGGCCTCGGGAGCAGGAAGGAGGTTTGATTCTGGCCACATGGTCAGGGAGAGCACACCAAGGGGGTGTTTTGTAACATTATTACGGCTTTGCAAGGGGGCCATCTTGGGGCCTAAATCTGCAGTGGTTAGCAGGGGGAGAAGGCAGTTGGGACAACCGGAGCGCTGGACCCAGGGAAAGCATTGCTCTGCGACTAATCCTTGGGGTTTAGGGCCTAGGGCACAGACCCCATGGCAGTGAGCAGTGGGAGGGGGCACACATATATATAAAACCTAAAATAGGGTGGCGCAGTGGGTGGAGGGCAGACACACCACATGTAAGGAGGGCGATAAATTAAAGGGTTTTTTTTTTGCCAGAGGAGTGGCATGGGGAGAGTGGGGGAAAAGAAAATATTGGCAAATGGTTTTATGATAATTGATTATGATGATAACCGGGTTTTGTATTCTATAGTTGTCTTTACAGGACATCAGCGAGGAGCGAACATGGCACCCCGGAAGAGCAAGCCATCGAAGGAAGAGGCTTACAAGGCAATAATCGAGCTTGCTGCAAAGGCAAACAAAATGTGGGAACTGGTGGAAGGGAGGACCTGGGAAGCCGGGGAAGAAGAAAATGGAAGGGAAAAAGGTGGCAAAGGAAGAGGGCGCCTGGGAGGAAGCAGCCTTTGGGGTAGCGCCGAGGGCAGCAGGGCCTGCCAGGACTACAGACTCACTCCTAGGCAGCCAGGTGACACAATAGCACCCACCCAGATCAAGGGAACCCCCGGAGAACCGGGTCGAGGCTCGGAGCAGTGGGTCCGACCTACACCTCCCGCAGACCATCTCCCACTTCCACCTCACCCACAGGAAGAAGCAAGTGAACCGGGAAGCTTGCAGACACCTCACAAAGAGAAGGGCACAGGTAATGCACCCAATATGGTGGAGGATAGCATAAAGGAACATATAGGGCAAATAGTGGTGGCACTGGGAGCGAATGGGGTGGGACAGATGGAGTTGGCCCTGGCAGGAACTTAAGGCAGGAAGAGGGCATCAAGAGACACAGAAAAGGAGAGAAAGAAGGTCTGGGGACAAGGAGGTGGGTGCACCAGGGATGAGGATTGGGGAGCATGTGCCACTGCCACAAAGAAAAAAATATGGAGAGGAATATGTGGACATATTTGCCCTGGTGAGCTGGGAAGCAGCAGCAAAATATGAAGAGGCGGAGTATAGGGAAAAGCGAAATGGCAGCAGCCATAGTGTTGCTCGGTAAAAAGAGGAAGACAAATTCGAAAGGAAAGACTTGGGATAGGTGGTTCCTAGGTTTGCAATCTTTTCAGCCATAACGCTGGAAGAAAACCAGAATTAGGTATCCCTCATCACTATTCATTGATAATACGGAGGCGAAGGCAAAAGGTGGAATGGGGAGGTTGTATAGTGACGAATATTTTCGGCAGCACATAGCAATATTTGGGGATGTAAGGTGGGACACTAAGCAAATAGATTTATGGATGGATTATGTAATGGATCAGTTCACACCCGATGGAGGGTGGAGTACAAAAAGGGCCATACTTACGAGATGCTGTTGGGCATATAACAGGGCATTCTGCTCATGGCCCCAGTGTCATTTTCTCATGCCTGCATGAAATGTGGGGGTGGGCACTCGGCCATCAAATGCAGGACTACAGGCATACAGGGTACCCAAGGGTATAGGGGACAGGGGTCGAACCAGCAGTTCTTTCAGGATAACCATGTTTTCAGAGGGCAGTCATGGAGCAATGGAGGGAGGGGCAGAGGTAACGGGGGTAGAGGAGGGCAAAAGCACTGAGGCAATGGGAATGGGCGGCAGGATGGGGGTACAGGGTGGGGTGACAGGGCCCGATTTAGGATGGCCAGAACACCCATGAACATAGTGCCTTGACGTCTCGCCTGGCGAGATACCCAGATACGAGGACTCGGATATGATTTTGCAGGGTTTGCCACAGGTTTTTCATTACAGTCTACAGGTCCCAGACAGGTGAGAGGAGGAGGAATTTAGGATCAGTAAAAGGAAAGGAGGACATGTTAGGAATAAGATTGAGAAGGAGGGGCAGTGGTGGGTAGAAGGTCCGTTTGATGACCCCCATTAGAAAACATCGGATATCACCCTTGGGTTTGGTCCTAAAAACAGGAAGGTGAATATCAGGTAATACACCATTTGTCTTACCAGAAAGTGACTCAGTGAATGACTATATTGGGGGCGGAACATAGCAGGGTGACCTATGCAATGCTCGAGGATGAATCGGATAATCCGGGCCACAGAGGATGCATGGATGGCAAAAACAGACATAGAGTCACTTTCAGGCTGCTTCCAGTAAGGAGGAAGACTGGGACCTTTTGGGTTTAAAATGAAGGGAATATTACTTTGACAAAGCTATGCCTATGGGTGCTCCACAGCATGTGCAACATTTGAAGCTTTCAGCACATACCTACAGTGGATATTTCAAGAGAAGCAGGGTACAGGTCAGTTATCCACTACCTGGATGATTTTCTCCTCATAGGCAAGGTTGAGAAGGAAACACGGAGAATGTTGGTTAGGTTTCAACAAGTGTGCCGGGAGTTGGGGGTTCCTCTGGCACAAGGTAAGACAGAAGGGCCCATCAGGGCAATAGAATTCCTAGGGAAAGAGATTGACACGGTGAATGAGGTTTTTAGGTTGCCAGACAAGAAAGTAAGGAGATTGAAGGAACTAATTAGTATACATGCCAGCAAAAACAGGGTCCAGTTGAAAATAGTTCGACAAGTGTTGGGGCATCTGAATTTTGCATGCAGGGCAGTGGGACCGGGGAAGGCGTTCACAAGAAGGTTGGCCAGGGTGAGAGCTGGGGTCACGAAACCACACCACTGGATTAATTAGACGTGCAGTGTCAGGGAAGATTTTAGCATATGGGAAGAATTTTTGAAGAATTATAATGGGACTTCATTCTGGCAGGATGAGTGGTTGTATAACACAGACATGGAATTATACACAGACGCAGCAGGAGGCCTGGGTATGGGAGGTTATCTAAGAGGAGGTGGTTCGCGGAACCATGGCCTGCGGACTGGGTGAGAGAGGGAAAAGTGAAGGATATAACACTCCTGGAGATCATGCCCATATGGGCATGTACTTTGGTGTGGGGGGAGGAATTATGAGATCAGAAGGTGACATTCTGGTGTGACAACAGAGCTGTGGTGGACGTACTTATCCATAGAGGAGCCAGATCTGATGCAGTCATGCAGGTAGTGCGATGGCTAGTTTTAAGGGCTCTGCAGCTGAACATGTCTTTTAGAGCAAAACATATCGAAGGGGTACGCAATACCCTGGCTGACAGCCTTTCCCGTCTGCAGCTGGACCATTTCCGGAAGCTGGCACCAGCAGTGGAGGAACAAAAAACCCCCATACCAGCGGACATCTGGGATGTTGGCAGGATGGAGCGGAGCTGTTGTTTCATAGCTCATGGGCACCCCGGACTCTGAGGGCATACGATGGGGCCTGGCGTGTTTTTCAAGCATTCAGGCAGAGCACCAGATGGAGGTAAGTGGGCCATTATCCGAGGAACAGGTGGGAAGGTTCCTAGTGGAGCAATGGCAAAAAGGGATGGCTCATGCCACGATGGGGGTTTATCTGGCAGGGATCAGTGTGACCTGCAGCCTGAAGGGATGGCGGGACCCGACAAAGATGATGTTCATCAGAAGGATGATGCAGGGATGGGGTAGGTTAAGGGGGGGCAAAGGACATCCGGAGGCCAATAGGGAGCAGTGGTTAATGAGGATAGGGGAGGCACTCCTGGCTATATGTATTTCTAAAGACAAGGCCTAGCTATTTCAAGCAATTTATGTGACAATGTTTGCAGGGGCCCTGAGGGTGAGTGAGATAGTAGGCCATGGAAAAAATGACATGGAAGGTGGTATGGAGTGGGAGGATGTGAGTTGGGGGACAAAGGAAATATGAATCAGATTAAGATGATCTAAGACTGACCAAAAGTGGCAAGGTTCCATAATAACACTAAGGGGTCAAACAGAGGTTGTGATATGCCCAGTAAAAGCCCTATGGGTTTTTGCCGCAGGGCAGGTAATCAGGACTGGGAAGTTTTTTACACATGGGGATGGAAGAAGGGTCACTAGTTACCAGGTCACGGCAGTGTTAAAAAAGGCGATGGCATTTCTGGGGGAGAACCCAACAAATTACTCATCCCATTCCCTGCGGATTGGGGCAGCTTTACAGTGGGCGGCAAAAGGGGAGTCAGTGGAAGACATCTTGGTGAAAGGTCGAAGGCGGTCGGCCAGCTACAAAGGATACATTAGAGCTCTGACATTAAAAAAAATATAAAAAGAAAAGAAGGGGGGAGGAAAGGGAGGTAATATTGTACTGAGGTTTACGAACATGGGAAGTAAAGACAGAGAGGTCATGGGAGAATGCATGTTAATTAAATAACTTTGTGTTGTTACATCCCATAGGTAGAGGGAAGAGCACAGAAGTCTGGATTTGCGGCCACTCCTATATTCACTGGGCTGGTAAAAGAGCGGAAATGAAAGCTGGGGGAAAACAGCTATACCAAGATGCCAGGCAGTGTAGGCTGGTATGGCACGGTGTGTGGGGAATGAGATGGGCACAGCTGCTCCCTGCTTTGAAAGAGCTCAAGAGACATTGGCCCAGTCCAGACCTAATCATTATACACCTAGGGGCAATGATCTGGCAAGCAGACCATGGGCGCACACATACTGGCAGATCAAGAGGGACTTAGAGATGTTAAGGCAATGGCGGCCGAAGGTGTCCCTTGCATGGTCAGAGATAATACCCTGGAGGGTGTGGAGAAAGGAACACAGCCACAGGGTGGTGGAGAGAGCCAGGAGGAAGATGAATAGGAGAGTGGGGACACTGATAAGGCAGATGGGAGGGCAGGTGATACTGCGAGAGGTCAAAGAATGGGTGGATGAATTTTACAGACCAGACAGTGTACACCTGTCAGACATAGCGGTAGATATGTTTAATGCAGAAATTATGGATTTTATAGAGGAATGGAGGAAACAGGAAAACAGATAAAAAAAATGGAGAAAGAGGGGGGCAGGATGGAGGTAGCAAGAGGCAAGAAAGGGAGAAGGCACCCTGAGTTGGGAGAAAGCCAGCCATCCAACGCAAGTCAGACACTGGCTAGTGGGGAAAGGGGGGGAGGACAAAAAGGGGGGAAGATAAAAGGAGTAACACAAGAGGAAGAAGAAGAGGAAGGAAAAAGTGGTCTCGGTTCTCACTGTTACCTAGCAAGAAATGGAGAAGAAGAAGACACCCAGGTTTTCGCCTGGGGGGGGTGGAGAATCAGAAAGTGATATATGTATGGAATAATGGAAAGTATTGGATATATGAAAATAAGAGATGGCAAAGAATTATGATTGATGGATTTTAATAAATTAATTGCCAATCTGAGCACAACAACAAGTAATGGCTCCGTGTTTTTTGTGAGGGATGGGGGGGAATCTGGGACAATGGAGTTTGCCCTTTGAGGGGCAGACCATGTTGTCCAGGTGCACCCCTTCCCTCCTGTTGGGATAGTTCTGCTCAAAAGTGGAGGGGATAGGGAAGAGGAGAAGCCAGGAGCCAGAACAATGGCCAGGTAACAGGAAGGGAGGGAGAGGGGGTACATAAGGACAGCACATGGGAGCCTCAGCCACTTTTGTCTGGAGTTTTGGTCCTCCCAACCCACCCTAGCAGAATAGGAAAACAAGGGTTATAGCCAATGAGGGCGGTAGGAGGGTCAGTCATGGTGGAGGACAGACATGCCTACCAGAGCGTTTGACTGCCAATGGTGAATGGCAGAGGAAGATAATATGGTATGGACTGCCAAAGGTGGATGGCAGGATATAAAGAAGTCATGGACTGCCAAAGGTGGATGGCAGGGGTTAAGAGGATGATGGACTGCCAAGGTGGATGGCAGGTGGTAAAATGGTTATGGACTGCCAAAGGTGGATGGCAGGGGGAAAATGGGTAAGGACTGCCAAAGGTGAATGGCAGGTGAAGGGATGGGTGTGGACTATGAAAGAGAGGGAAGGGAGGAGGATGAAAAGGGGGGAAGATAAAAGGAGTAATCCGAGAGGAAGAAGAAGAGGAAGGAGAAAGCGGTCTCGGTTCTCACCGTTACCTAGCAAGAAAAGGAGAAGAAGAAGAAGACACCCAGGTTTTCGCCTGGGGGGGGTGGAGAATCAGAAAGTGATATATGTATGGAATAATGGAAAGTATTGGATATATGAAAATAAGAGATGGCAAAGAATTATGATTGATGGATTTTAATAAATTAATTGCCAATCTGAGTACAACAACAAGTAATGGCTCCGTGTTTTTAGTGAGGGATGAGGGGGGAATCCGAGACAATGCATGCTCGTAACAGTCATTTTTTTTGAATTTTTTCACCAAATTTGCAATATAGGCTTTTTGGGAGCCCATCTCATTAACAGTGACACTATCATTACATTAATTGGTCCTGAGGGGTAATTTTGCACAGTGACCGTGAAATCACCTTTCAGGACCAAATAACAAAATGACAGTGACTGAGTTCATGAGGTGGGGTCCCAAGAATCCCATGTTAATAATTTGGAGTCAAAAGTCACAAAAAAGGCTAAGATAGGCACTTAAGTTGATACCCCCCATTGATGCCATTATACAGATAACTGGCATTTCTTCAGTTTATAGTTGGCTTTGAAGAGTGCAGATGTGTTC
This sequence comes from Neoceratodus forsteri, assembly GCA_016271365.2. Taxonomy (NCBI): domain Eukaryota; kingdom Metazoa; phylum Chordata; order Ceratodontiformes; family Ceratodontidae; genus Neoceratodus; species Neoceratodus forsteri. Next base: position 1,358,849,440 of record CM057459.1, read on the forward strand.
CTGCTCCACTGAAGATTCCACGCCAGGCTCCAGAGGTAAGCATGGGGTGAGGGGTGTGTGGGGAGGTGGGGTGCACAAAGAGTGGATGCGGTTTGGGGGAGGGGACCCAATGGCCATGAACCATTTCTTTTTTAGGTTTCAGAAAATGCTGGGCACACTGGAAGCGGCCTCCCAGTGTGTCCATTAACAGTGGGTGATGTTAGCCACTGGGGTGGAGCTCTAGTGTGGCACACACTGGAGGAGTGGGGTGAGGGGCAGAAAATGCTAATGTGATCAACTTTTGAACATGGAGACACACTGGGGTGGGCTCCCAGTGTCCCACACAATTTTGGGAGGTGTTAAACATGCTGACAGGGGGATTGGGCATCCCCAAAGTCAGCTTGCTGGGAAATGAGAGAGGTAGACAATGGCAGACACTGCCATGTTTACTGAAACGTTTCAGCGGCAAGGCATGCCCTGTAATGAAAGGACACCCCACCATTGCAGCGTAAAAATTGTTTCACGTTGGTGGCATGCTTCTGGCCAGCTGTCATAGGCAGCATGCTATGTCATTGTTGCCACAGAGCCCAGTCCAAATAAGCAGTGGTGAATCTGGCCACAACACCATTGCAACTCCACAACCTGCTACTCCACCAAGCTGTCACAAAATGTTGCTTGTGATGCACACACACAACAACATAACAAACATGTAAGAAATGTCTGAGTGGTTATGGTTGTGTTCTGAGTAGTTATAAATATGAAATGTCATTCCATTAAGATATTCTACATAGTCACAATAGTTTTAAACATTCAACCCTTTAGTACAGCAACATCTGAGTTGCAATGAGGTCATTCATATGTGGCAATGTGTGATAAAAAAGATAGAACTATACTTGTGGCTGTTACACTTTTCCTCACTGGAAATAGTGGTGCATTGAACGGTACTGTTTGTGATAAGTAAAGTGATGTTGAACCTTCTCATAATTATGTTACTCATGTGAAATGTTACATCCAGAATGACTTAAACAGTCATGCCTGAGTACTGTTGAGACAGAAATAGTAATCTAAGTAAACTGATGACCTGGTGGCCCAACAGATGTATTTCAATTTTAGACAGGTCCCGAAGAGGTAGCAATATGTTATATACAGAAGGTATAAGTCGACATTTCCAAATTACAGTGTTCTGCAATAGACATACTTGGACTTGGACATGTTACTGTACATGATAATTCATCGCGACACAAAACCATACAAATCTAAAGGTTTGTATACACAGTAATATAAATGTATTTAGTTGCAAGAACATGCAATATGTCTGATAAAGCAATATAAACACTCGGTAATGACCGTGTGTGCTGATACATCAGCATGCTAGTAATGTCTGAGGAGTCGGAAATGCACAGATGTTTGTTCATTATTTATTACAGTGTCACGGTACAGATATTTATGTGGCTCAGTTAACACTGTGATAGCAGTCTTGAAAATGTTTTGCAATGACCATAAACTGTTGATTTACATTGTAGAAAATGAGAAAGTAGTAATAGAGAAACTATGATGGTAAAATGAGAAACTAAAAGATTGTTCTGTGCAGTGTGTTAAATACTGACTATTATGGTATTGTGTCATGATCGATTATAAATATTTAATTATATACCATGTAGATGTTATAGACAGTCATATTAGTGCAAACCATTCAAAACTATATGACATCTGTATCTCAGTTTCAAGGAGTTCCCTATGCTGTGGCAATATACAATATAAAGAAGGTGTACTTTGAACATTTTCAGTTACATTATCCCTTACTAGTAATCTTACTACATTAAAAAGTATTTAACATAGAAAGTATTGTTTTTTATTTATTTATATATTATACATATCGAAATTACAACTCTTTGAGTCAAGGACTCGTTTCCAAAGGCTCCACATCAGTTCCAGTGGATTCAACACATAGACAGCAACACAAATGCAATATGATAGACAGGAGGTTACAGGAGTTTTTTGTTACATACCAAACAGCGAATAGCAAACAGTATTCATATATTTGCAGGTGTCAGAACAAACAACATAGAATCCCAAGCCATCCAGTGCCCACATGCAGTTTACAACAGCAGTACAGAGGTCTATCCAGTGCGAATGCTAGGCTCCAAGGACAAATACAGTAAATTCAGAATTGCAGCTTGAGATAAGGTGGCTGTTGTCAAGAGTCTAGAAAAGGGCCCAAAAAGGGAGCGGGACACCTATGGGCTAGGATCCAACTTGTGGAGCACATTCGCAGCTGTGGGTGGAGAAAATGAGGCTCTTGAGAGCTGCCTTAAAAGGACCTATTTTAGTGAGTGAGGAGATCAAGGAGGTGAGGGCGTTGAACCAGTGTGGTGCCCTGTAACACAAGGATCTCTGGGCTAGTGATGTCCGCACCCTCGGGACTCTGAGAGTGGCCTTAGTAGAGCCATGAGTACAGGCAGAGGGGGAAGCAGGGTGGAGGGAGGTGGACACCCCTTGGGGGTGAGACCTAGAAGTACTTTTTTAACTGGGAGGCAGGTCTGATATTGTAACCGCTCTTCTAGATTGAGCATGTTGACCAGCGAGTATAAACTGCATACATGAGTCCATTTGTCTGCACCAGTGAGGAGCCTACAGGCCTTATTTAGGGATAGTTGGATTCTCCTCAGGGCAGTGACATCAGCAGCAGCATAGACAGGGAGGCCATAGTCTACAAGATACAGGACAGAGGAGGAGACAGCCAATCTGAGGGCATCCAGTGGGAGGCAGTCCCTATGATGGTAGAGAAGGCCTATGTGCATGTTAATTGCTGAGGTGAGCACGTCGACATGCAAGTGAAAGGAGAGGGCAGAGTTGAAGGTAATGCCCAGGTATTTGTAGCTGCTAACTTGTTCTAGTGGGTGGAGAGAGCTGGATAGTATATGGAGGGGTGAGTTTTTTGCCTTATTTTGATGATGGGCAAACAATATGGCTTTTGTTTTTTTAATGTTAATGACCAGCCTGCGGTCATTGAACGAGTTTCCAATTTGACTGAAGGAGTGCTGGAGGGAGGCCTGAAGAGAGGAGGGGTCAGGGTGGGAGGAGAGGAGAGGAGAACCCCATCATCTGCATATAGCAGGACTTTGCTGGAGCAGGACTTGGGTAGGGCATTTACACAGAGACTAAAATGAAGAGGGCCCAGGATGGAGACCTGTGGGACCCAGGAGTGGATGGGGCAGGTGCTGGAGAGGATGCTGTTTATTTTGACACACTGAGACCTTGAAGAGAGATAGCTAGAGAACCAGTTCAGCAGGCCTTGGGAAAAGCCTAGTTGAAGGAGAATGTCCAGTAGGAGTGGGTGACAGACCATATCAAATGCCTTGGAGAGGTCAATGTAGACAGCCCCTGCAAGGTAGCCTTTGTCAAGGGTTTCATGAAGGAAGTTTGAGAACTCCCGAGAGCAGTGGTCGTACTATGACCTGAATGGAAGCCATGCTGCTATCTGCATAGGAGATTGTGAGAGGCAAGATATTCAGATAATTGGACTGCCACTATTTTTTCCAGGGCTTTAGAGAGAGGAGGAAGAATAGAGATTGGCCAATAGTTTCCAGGAGAGGAGATGTCACCAATTTTAAAGATGGGGGTGATCATAGCCTTTCTCCAAGCTAAAGGTAACTGGCCCAGGCAGAGGGAGCGGTTGAGTAAATCAGTCAGGGGGTTAAGTACTATGTCAAGGACCTGCCGTAGGATCCTAGTATCCAGGGGTTAGAGACAAGGCTGGTTACACTGGGGGCTTTTGTTGCTGTCATCCTTTTCAAATGTATTGAAGTACTGGGACATTTAAAGTGTTCCATGTACAGCTAGGATGAATTATGCAGGCATACCTGTTTAATGGCGAGAAAAAAATAGTAACATAATTTAACTGATGATCCAGTATGAAAACTTCTCAAAAGAAAAGAATGAAGGAAGTTCATATTGGAGAACAACCTGTGTTCCAGGGGATATAGTACAGTAGTAATTATTTTTAAAGTAGATGTGTATAGTATGTGGATAATCCAAGTTAATTTGTAGTGCCCTAGAGGTTTTTAAAACATTTGATGTGTTATGAGTCAGTGAATTTCAGGCTGCACCTACTGTATGTTTTGCATGCACAGTTCAGCAATAAAGAAGGCAAGAATTAACTGCCTGGGCATATGTAAACAATTGCAAATTTGCAGGAGCACAGTCACAAGTTAGCAATATAGGAAACAGTCAGTTTTGCATTTTACGGAGTAAAAAGGAATGTTGTATGTATCTAATGTTATATACATGTATAATGTCATAAAATGCACTGAGACAGAAACCAACAGACAATAGGTAGGGGCTACTGCTTCTGTATGGATGCTATGTAATATGAACTTCAGAGATCAAATAATTAAAAAGGTGGGGATGTAGGCTTCCTAGGCCAGTGTTCAGTGTTGTGGGATCTGAAGGGGAACAGTAATGGTGTGCAGTTGGCTCATCAAAGTTTCTATTTTAAAGACAAGGATAGTACTTGTTGCCTCCCACATTGTCACCTTCCCATCACCCAATACCCCGTCTGATGCCCTGGAGGCAATGTGTCATTGACAACCTTTTTTACCTACCATTCCATGTCAGTAGTGAGAAGGCATAGTTACACAGGTAGAATTAACAGTTGTATGATACAGGTAGCAATATATGCACTGTGCAAAGTACTAGTAGGTAATGCTCATGTTGTATAAAATCAGTTTATTGTGACATAGTAGTATCATTGATCTTTATAAGAGAACTATCAAGTAAAATTGGAAACAGACTTCAGACAGTAACATTTCATATGGAAATGTAATGCAATTTAATCTGTATTGTTACTGTGTTCTGCATGTCCCTGGTGTCGAGCAGGACTTCAAAGAGATGGAATTGCTTGCGTAGACAGCTACAGTAGTTGTGAAGGCTACAGAGATGTTATCAGTGCTTTATTTACAGGTTGTTTTAAATTGCAGGGAGATAGCGCTGTTAACGTAACAGACTGAATGTCTAAAAAGGCTGCAAGTAAAGAAATGACAATTAAGCATACATCATAGTATAACACCTTTAGATGCTGTAGGGTTGGCTGAAGTATATCTTTTGTTCGCCGTGTTTGCAAGGAAAAAACATATATTTTTTTCTATCCAGGAGAGACACACTAAGCTAAAGCTTGTTTACAGGTGTGACCTGGGAGCACTGGAAAGTTAAGTGACTTACTCAGGATCACACAGTATGTATTGTAAGTTGGGGCTATAGGATTCAAACCTAGGTCTCCAGGTTTGCAGCTCAGAGCTTTAAACCACTGCATTATACTGCCTTCCTTACATGTGAAAAGCAGATGGAGAAGAGAGGCAGCATCAGATAGATTTTTGAAATAACTTTCTTGCTTTACTTTTCAATTGTGCCCAGAATATTAACCTCTGATCACAACAGAAATTAGAATTTTGTTTGAAGGTATGAAAAATGTGTTATAAAATGTCAAATTATGTTGTGATTGGGACAATGCAATGTAGAATAAAAAAAACATAGGTATGTTGCAGTAAGAATTGACTGGAATGATTATTTTAGTATTGCATCTGAGGGCATTTTTCAGATGGTATGTTACATGTAAGGGAATGGGGAAATTGTTTAATAATGAAAGGCACAGTAAGGCAACACTGAAATCCATTTGAGACTTTGAAGAACAAGGAAGTTTAGTAAGTTGCTCAGGGCAATACATTATGAATGTGGGGAATGTGGTATTCAAAACCAGGTCTCCAGGTTTGCAGCACAGTTTCACCACTACACTACAGTTGCTCCAAATATGTAAGAAGTATCATTTTGGAAGCTATCTTGATAATTTGTAAGACAGTCTTGATCACAGATGTAAAGATTAATTTGCAGGACATTGTTAAAAATTGTGCAATAATGGAGTTTGCCCATTAGGGGGCAGACCAGGTTGTCCTGGTGCACCCCCTCCCTTCACCTGAGGATGGTGTGCTCAGAGTGGGGAGGGGGGAAGGAAGGGGAGGGTCTGGGGACAAGAACAATAGGCAGGCAGCAGGAAAGGGAGGGACAAAAGGAGGTACATAATGGCCAGCACTGAGGTGGTTCAGCCACTTTTGCTGAAGTTTTGATCTTTCTAAACTGCAGCACATCAGATTGGCATTGATTGCATACCTCTCAACCCCCTGCCTCATAAATCAGGGACAAGGCTTAAAAAAATCAGGGACAAAGAACCAGAATCAGGGACACAACTTAAACATTGGTTCTATCCACTCAGGAAGCAGGTAGCTAAGGGTATTTACATAAAATGCATTTTCTGAAGAAAAGTAAGTCTGTAACTCTAATGTTTGACCTCATTTTGAGCATACAATACCCACTTCTCAGTCATAGAAACACAAATTTTATGAGGGACAGGGGGAAATTTTGAGGCAAAATCAGGGACATCCCTGAAAATCAGGGACAGTTGAGAGGTATGATCAGTTGGAGCAGAGGTCTGTGAAAATATTCAGGTAAGAAGCAAACTACTATGGTAGCCAAGGTTAAAGTGAAAGATGTATATGGTTTTAAAACAAAACAAAAAACAAAAACTGGGGTTTCAATGAATTTGTTTTAGGGCCAGGTGAAACAGGAACCAGAAAGTAGTAGAAACCCTTTTAAAAAAAAAAAAAGTTTGCTAGTCGATGATAGGTAGCAATGTATGATTTTTTTTTTTATGTAGAAACATTTGCCAGGAGGCAGTATGTGAGAAAGTTTGCCAGTGGGGCTGAGAATCAGGCTGAGGAATGGCCGTTTAGAGAGCACCACATGGTTTGTAGTTTGTTCGGTCGGCATGGCAGGAGTCTAGATTGTTTAAAGGCTTCGTAGCTGAAAAAGGAGAAAACAGAAATTCTTGCTTCAAACTGTGTTTTTTGTTGTTGGGAGAGCAGGGACAGAGCAATTATGCATGTGGTTTTGTTGGTTGGGCAGCGGGGCCTAGTGCATGGGCTGGTAAGGGCCTTGCAGCAGTTGGAAGCAAGCGCTACTTGAGTAGCTGTAGGTTTTCTCTACAGTTCAGCAAAGTCTGGGATTAGTTTTCTGTAAAAACGTAAAATTGTTTAGGAAGCGCTAACAACTAGGCCTCATCTGGCCTTAGTGTTGTGGTGTGATGATAAGTTGCATTTAGTGGATTGGGGTACAAATTTGGAGCTGTATAAGGCTGGACAGGCTCTGTTTGATGGTACTTGACAGGCGATGGGCCGGGAGACTCAAAACAGAGACAGAGTGTGGTCTGGGGAGGGAGCAGGAGACCTGGAGGAAGGGACAGAAGAGGCAGCACAAGTGCTGGCTTGCAAAGAGAATGAAGTGGCTGGGGCTCGGACGAGGAGCTAGCACAGTCGGCCACATGGCGTGATATCACACGCTGTGGGGTAGGCCCTCAAGATGAATAGTGCACAGGGGAAGGATGGGGGCCAGGTGGTTGCCCTCAGAAGTAAACGGGCTGTTTTATGCCAAAGGGCATAGGGTGTTGGGCGGCCTGGGAAGAGGATAGCAGGTCATCTCAGATGGCCACATGGCATGACATCTGCGCCACCAGATGAGGCCACTAAGATGAATGGTTGCAAAAGAGGGCTGTAAGGGGGCCTGGTGGAGGCCTCCAGATGATAGGTACAGGAGTGAGTGATGCTACGAGGGGGTTTGGGGGTCGGCCAGGTGCCTGTGGGCCAGGAGACTAGGAGGCAGCTGACAGTGGGAATAAGTGCAAGAGCCTAGTTGGGAAGGTCACGCAGCAGAAGGGCAGACACTGCAGCTGAGCAGTGCCTCAGGAAGGGATCGAGAGTGGAGAAGGTGCCAGAGGGGGAGGAAACAAGGAAGGGCCTGGTGTGTGGCTCAGTCACTATGGCATTGGGGAGAGGGACAATGAGGAGGCCTAGAGGGCAAAGCGGGGAGGCCAGTGGCCCCTAGGAGAGGGGGGATAGTAGGCCAGGATGGTGGCATGGGATGAGGACAGACGCGTGCAGCTGAGTGGCACGACACACCACCTGGTGGGAAGTGAGGCAACAAGGCCCAGGGGAGGCCTACTGAGATCTGAGGTTTTTTTGAGCACATGAGGGGAGAGCGTGAGGCCTAAAAGGCTACAAGGGGAATGTGAAGCCTAGAAGGCCACATGGAATGACACCGGAAGTGCAGGAGCAGATGTCATGGTGCAAGGCCTGGCAAAAAGGGGTGTGCGGCATGCCCAGGGAAACCTACGGGGAACACAACACCCCCAGATAGGTGCACTGGAGAATGGGGGCATGCAGAACCCAGCAAGGAGGGGAGGTATAACAAAAAGGGGGGGCAGTTTAAAAAAAAATATTTGTAATACATATACATTTGATAGATGCACATCACGTAACAGCAAATAGGGTAGGAACAGGGGGAGAACCCCCTTTTAAAATGCAAGGTAATTTCGGGCAAAGTGATTAATGTGACTTTCAATTTTCTTGGTTTTGGGCAGTTATTTCTACAGCTTCCACAGACCAATACAAGGAGATGGCACCGAAGAAGAGCAAGCCATTTAAAGAGGATGCCTACAAAGCCATAGTGGAGCTAGCATAGAAGGCCAACAGAATGTGGCACATGGTGGAAGGAGGGGAGCCTGGGAGATCCAGGGAGAAATGGAAAGCAGGGAAGGGAAAAGGGTGTGATGGGAAGAGACCAGCAGGGAGGCCCCTTAGCCCTGTCAGAGTGCAGCCCCCACTGGGAGTACCTTCCGGAGCGGCCAGCTCAGTGCCGCCACAGCTCCATGTCCCTGTCCCATCAGTACTTCCCCAAGGCCAGGTAGTGGTTCCCCCAGTGGGACCCAGACCAGATTCCCCGAGCACACCAGCCCTTCCACAGCCAATAGTACAACTGGAAAATTCAGGGCATCCCAAGTCCAGCAGGCCACAAGAAACTAACAAGGCCACAGATAATGTAGCCGGGGCAGTAGGAGAAAGCATGAAAGAGAACGTGGGTCAAATTATTGCACCACTCGGGACAGTGGGGTTGGGTCAAATGGAATCTGCACTGGCAGAGATTAGGTCAGATTCAGCGACAACAGTAAGGGATGAGAAAGGGTTGGAGAAGGCAGGTAAGGGAACAAGGGAGATAGGAAGCCCGGGAATGCGAATAGGGGAGCACGTACCACTGGCCACAAAAGAGAAGATATGGAAGGGTGAGTATGTGGACATATTTGAGTTAGTGAACCAGGAAGCAGCAGCAAAATGTGAGGAAGTGGAGAAAATTGGAAAGAGTGAAATGGCGGCAGCAGTGGTTTTGTTGGACAGGAAAGAGGAGGACAAATTTACCAAGGGAAAGACTTGGGATGGATGGTCTGTAGGTTTCGCTATGTACTCAGCTATTGTGCTAGAAAGGAAACCTGAACTGGACATTCCGTTGATCATGTATTCCCTGATAATAAGATGAGCAAAGGTGAAAAATGGGGTAGGCTGCATGTATTACTACAAATTCTTCCAGCAAAGGATGGCAACTTATGGTGATGTAAGATGGAATACAAAACAATTGGATCTTTGGACAGATTATGCAACTGACCAGTCCACACTAGAAGGGGAGATGGGAAAAAGGGGAAGGGCACCTCAGAGATGTTGCTGGGGTTACAATAGGGCATTCTGCTGTTGGCCTCAATGCTGTTTTTGGCATGCCTGCTCAAAATGTGAGAACACACCGGTAGATATAAAATGACATGGGCACAAAAGGGACACAAGGGGGGGGGCAAAGGCTGAGCCAACAGTTTTTTCAGGAAGGACATGGATATAGGGGGCAGGCTTGGAGTAAGGGGGGAGAGGTAGAGGGCATGCAGGTAGAGGGAGCCAGAATTATTAACCACAAGGAACGAGAAAGGGACGGGGAGGACGGTATAATAGAGATGAAGAGGAGCGGGCAGGTGATCAGTTCCAAGCAGCGAGAATGCCCATTAAGACAGAAGTGTGGAAAAACTAGCCAAGAAAATATCCCGATAGGGAGGTGGCAGAGTCACTTAAGACAGGGTTTGAGACAGGCTTTCCATTAAGATGTGAAGGCCCTAGATGAGTGAGAGAGGAGAATAATTTGGGTTCAGTGAAAGGGAAAGATGACATCTTAAGAAGAAAAACTGAGAAGGAAAAAGCTGCAGGTAGAGTAGAAGGGCCGTACACTACACCTCCGCTGCAGAATATGAGAATTTCTCCATTGGGGCTGATCCCAATAAAACAGCGGGGGGAATACAGATGATTCAACACCTGTCATTTCCAGAGGGGGACTCAGTGAACGATTTCATAAATGAGGAACATAGTAAAGTGAGCTATGCCACATTAGAACAGGCGGTGCAGATCATCTGGGCAACTAATGATGCCTGGATGGCCAAAACATATATAGAGTCTGCATTCAGATTGCTTCTGGTTAGGAGGGAAGATTGGGACTTATTGGGCTTTAAGATTGGGGATCAATACTATTTCGAGAAAGCATTGCCCACGCGGTGCTCCAAAGCATGTGTGACATTTGAAGCATTTTGCACCTGTTTACAGTGGATATTTCAGGAGCAGAGTGGATATAAGGCTGTAATACACTACCTGAATTATTTCCTTTTAATAGGCAGTGGGAGGAGGGAGACAGAGAAAATGTTGGCCAGCTTTCAAGGGTTGTGCAGATAGTTAGGGATCCCGCTGGCACTGGATAAAACAGAAGGGCCCAGTAAGGTTTTAGAATTCTTAGGCATAGAAATAGATGCCATGAATGAAGTCTTTAGGTTACCAGATAACAAAGTGATGAGGCTGAAGGAGCTGATTAGAGGGGTCACAGCGAGCAGAAGGGTGCAATTAAAACAGTTGCAACAGGTCATGGAACATCTGAACTTTGCATGCAGAGAAATTGGGCTGGGTAGGGCCTTCACAAAAAGGCTAGCGAGGGTCACAGCGGGAGTAACCAAACCACACCACTGGGTAGACATAACAAAAGGAGTTAAACAAGACTTCAGAGTTTGGGAGGAGTTCCTCGACACCTATAATGGCTGTTCTTTTTGGCAAGAAGACTGGGTATATAACACAGATCTTGAGCTCTACACGGATGCGGCAGGGGGTTTGGGTATGGGAGGCTATTTGAAGGGAAGATGGTTCGTAGAACCATAGCCTATGAGTTGGGTGAAGGAGGGGAAAGTAAAAGATATCACACTGTTGGAAATCATGACCATATGGGCCTGCACCCTGGTGTGGGGAGAAGAACTGCAGAATCAGAAGGTCACATTTTGGTGTGACAACGAGGCAGTGGTGGAAGTTTTAAACAACAGGGGAGCCAGATCACAAAACAGTAAATCAAGTTTGGAGACAAATAGTTTTGAGGGCCCTGCAATTGAATATGTCATTCAGAGCCAAACACATAGAAGGGGTAACAAATATCCTAGCTGACAGCCTTCCCTGTCTGCAGCTGGACCATTTCTGGATGATGGCACCAACAGCAGAGAATCGGAAAACACCCATACCAACGAACATCTGGGACATTGGTGAGAGGGAGCAGAACTGCTGTTTCGCAGCTTATGGCACCATGGTCTTTGAGGGCCTACGAAGGGGCATGAGGGTTTTCCAAACATTCAGGGCAACACACCAGATGGAGGTAAGTTGGCCAATCATGGAGGAACAGTTAGGGAAGTTCACAGTAGATCAGTGGGAGAGAGGAACAGCTCACAACACAGTGGGGGTATACCTAGCAGAGATTAGCTTAATCTGCAGCTGTAAGAAATGGGGGGAACCAGCAAAGTCAATGTTGATCAGTAGAATGATGCAAGGATGGGGAAGGTTGAAACAAAGACCTGCGGATAGTAGACAACCTATAGGAGAACAGTGGCTTGCAAAGTTAAAAGGGGCACTATTGGCAATTTGCAGATCAAAAGATGAAGCGCAGTTATTTCACACAATTTGCCTAGTAATGTTTGCAGGGGCCCTGAGAGTGAGCAAGGCTGTGGGACATGGCAAGAAAGAAGAAGAAGGGAGGTTGGGGTGGGAAGATATAATCTGGGGGATGAAGGAGATACACATGCTAATCAAGAAATCCAAGACAGATCAAGGAGAAAAAGGTTGCACAGTGATCCTGACATCCCAAGAGGAGGACACAGTGTGCCCAGTAAAAGCTTTGTGGGCTAATGCCGCAGAGCATGAGTATAGAAAAGGGAGTTTATTTGTGCATGGGGATGGCAAAAAAGTCACCAGTTATCAGGTTATGGCTATGCTCTAGAAAGGCATGTGATTCATGGGTGAGGACTCAGGCAATTATACCTCTCATTCTTTTCAAATAGGGGCTGCATCACAATGGGCAGTTGCAGGGGAGATGGTGAATAAGATGTTGGAAAAGGGGCGCTGGTGGTCTGCCAGTTACAAGAGGTATATTTGGGCACTGCAGTACGGAGACCAATATATCATCTGTGTTTATTTTCAGGTACGGGACCACAAAGAGGGGAGGGGGAAGGCCAAGAAAAGGGGGACTACAAATGGGAACTGAGAACATGTTTTGAGTAATATATTCTGCTTAAATCCTTCAGGAAGAAGGAGGATCAAGGAAGTATGGATCTGTGGTCACTCCTACATTTATTGGGCAGAAAAGAGAGAGAGGAGAAAGCCTGGGGGGAAAACAGTTATACCAGGATGTGATAAAATGTAGGTTGGTTTGGTGTGGCATCCGAGGGATGAGACAGGCGCAGCTGCTTTCTACACAAAGAGAGATGAAAGAGCGGTGACCAGTTCCAGACCTAATTATCTTACATCTAGGGGGCAATGACATTGGGGGAAAACCATGGGTGGACACATACATGCAGGTAAAAAGGGATTTAGAGACAATACAACAGTGGTGGTCAGGGGTATGCCTTGCCTGGTCGGATATGATCCCAAGGAGGGTCTGGAGACATGAACACAGCTATAGAGCTTTAGACAGAGCCAGGAGGAAAATGAGTTGAAGGGTAGGAACACTGATAAAGAAAATGGGGGGCAGATAATACGGCAGGGGGTGGAAGCATGGGTAGAGGATTTCTACAGGTCAGATGGCATGCACCTGTCAGACCTAGCCATAGATATATTTAATACAGAAATAATGGGTTTTATAGAAGCATGGAGGAGACATGCAGACAGTACTATATGAATAAAAAGAGAAGGAAAAAGGAGGAGGTCCCATATTCTAAGTTGAGGGGAAAGGCAGCCATCCAATGCAATCTGGAGACTGGCTAATGGGGGAAAAAGGGGGGGAAGGAGGGGAAGGGGAAAAGAAAAAGGAATAGGATGAAAAGAAGAAGAAGTCTCGGTTCTCACTCTTACCTAACAGGAAAAGAGAAGAAGAAGGCACCCAGGTTTTCACCTTGGGGAGCGAGAAGAGGAAGAAAGAGGGATCATCAGAGATTGATATATGGATGCAATAAAATACATTGTGAAAAAGAGGCAATAATAAATGATGATGAGATGGAAATGGAATTATGAGATATGATATAATAATTAATGGTCTCCGTTTTCTCCCATTGCCAAAACCGTGTGTTAAATGCCGTAACACCTGAGTAGGTGTTATGGCATTCACGCGCTCCCTTTGAACAACAAAGCGCTCGAGACTAAACATAGCCATAGCGTTAAATTGTCCTTGTCACAGGCGGGCTCCAGCTGTCCTGTTTCCGCCGACAGTACTGACAGGAAAACACTTACTTCTCTGCATTACCTCCATCCCAAACACACTCTTGTGCTTCTGGGCTCACTGGTAAACTGAGGTAATGCAGAGAAATGATGTTTCTCATCAATTACTTTTAAAACGAGGATAGTTGAGCTCACTCTCTGTTTGTTTAAAGCGGAGTCCTTCAATTATATAAAATAAAATATGGGGAGGTGTGTCAAACTCAAATTTAACACACACCCTCATTGTTGGATGGCACTCATAAAGCCCCTCGGGCTTCGCCCTTGGGGTTTATGTGCCATCCAACAACGCGGGTGTGTGTTAAATTCTCGTAACACACTTCTCCCCATACTTTATCCTATATTTAATTGCCAGTCTGAGCACAACAACATACAATGGTCTTTGTCTTTTTTTGTGAGGGAAAAGGGGGGAATCCGGGACAATACATTGAATGTTACTGTGATAATTAGTTTGACTAAGCAAGAAACATGTTCTGCAAGTAAGTGTAGTATCAGTAATATAGATTGCAGGCAAGTTGTAGATCATGGTTTCCATTGTAATCATTATGAGGACCATGATACAAGTCTTAACAGACACATGGATGCCCCTTTGTTAAAAATTCATAATATTATGTAGAGTTCTGATGAACTTTAACATGTATCGTGTTTCCTGTCTGTGTAGTGGACAAAATGGTGTTATTGCAAGGTCTCCCATGATTGTTGTAGAAATAACAAATGTATTGCAAATGTATATATTTATGACAGAATAAATGTTTTAAGTATTACATTACATACAATACTTGCAGTTAAAAGCATTCAGTGTAGTACGGTTTAGCTGTAAGGTAGAATGCTAATTAAATGAATTGGTAAAGGACTGTGAATAGTAAATGTCATAGTCAGGGTTTTTTTCTGTGTGTGGGTAGGGAGCGGGGTTGCGAAAGTTTCTTATGTAAAGCATTATACCCTTTCATATGTTTTTAAAAGCTGTACCTGAACAAGTTTCATACAGTACAGATTTGTGGTGAAAGAAGTAATTGTCACAAGACTAAGCTGAAGAAACTGTACAGAAGTGTGATGTTGTCATAGCTAGGTCGATAATCACTGATGGTAATATAATGGTAAAGTGATAATAAATAAAGCTTGTATGTATGTATGTATTGCATGGATTTATATCATTGATTAGTTATTATACATAGCACAAGAAGTAGTCAATGTCAGGGTGACACCCCTGTTTCTTTGCAGATAGCTGTATATAATACATTTTCCCTTTAAAGGTTAACTGAAAATCATGAATCGTGTGTAAAATAATTGCGCTGGAGCAATTTTATTTAATGTCTGTTTATCATTCCTTTTTTGTTGATTTCTATATCTATATGGTGCAGCAGTGATAAAATGTGTAGCAATTTACAGGTTTTCCAGGAACAGGGTAATCATTACAGTGATTTATGTAAAAAATAGTGTTACAAAATGTGTAATAATATGCCAAAGCTAGTTGTGCAATTGGTAGTAGGGATTCCCGGTGCTGTACCATGTTGCATTACACTGAGGGGGTTTGAAGTAAGAGTTCTGTGTTGAAGAATACTGTGTATGTATCAAATACTGTAGAGTACACCATGATGAACAGCTGTGGACAGGATTTTCAGGTACAGGGAATGTAGTAGAGTGATTTTTGTTTACACATTCTATTTTTGCTCACCCCTCCACCTGTGGTGCTCCGACCCTTAAGGAGTTCCCTGTGGCCTTCTAGTCCCTGCCCTCTACCTGGAGAATGGAGTGGTCCACCCCCCATGTAGCCATGGTCTGCCCACCAGGCAGGGGTGAGACTGGGCCCTTACACCCCAAATTCCTGCATTTCATCAGATCCATGACAGGTAGGGGCATTGGGGCCTGGACCTCTGTGTACCAGAAGTGCCGCAAGCCATCTTCCCATGTTCTGTGCATGACATGCACTCTGATGTCTAGGTCCTAAGCACCAACATCCATCACATAGCGCCCTTTCTTGTGACTGGGCTTGCTGTACCGCAGGCCTCTGCCTGCAGTCAGCCAAACACTGAGCCCTGTCCCCCCTCCTCCTGGAGAAGGTGAGCAGCCCTTGGGATGCTCAGGCCTCCTCCCCTATTTCACCCTCCAACTCCCCAGGTTTGTTCCCGAACCCAGGTCATCAGTATCACAAGCAGAAGCACTACTGCTGCACCAACGGTCTAGCCTATAGTAGAGTTATTTATGTGGCAATCAGTGTTGTATGATGGAAAAACTATTGTGAGCAGTAGATTTGTAATTGGTTTTAAAGAGCGATGCTGCATTAACTTGTTGATGTACATGGAAGGGAGTTAAAATAATCAGACATTGTATGTAGTGCAGTCGGTTACAGGTCTGAGCTGCAAATCTAAAGATTTTTTTTTGCAATTGTTTAACCAATAGTAGCACACAAAGCTGAAAGCTTATTAACAGGTGCAACCTGGAAACACAAGGAAGTTAAGTGACTTGCTCAGGGTCACACAGTATGCAAGTAGGAGCTGTGGGATTCAAGCCCAGGTCTCCAGATTTGCAGTTCAGAGCCTTAAACTATTGTGCTATACTGCTTCCTAAATGTAGGATTCAACAATAAAGGAATGATAAAGTAACAGACATTATTAAAAAAAATTCCTCCTGCCTACATATTTAATGCAATATTCATGGTAATCAGCTAACCTTTAAAGGGAAAAGCTATTCTACAGAGCTGATTGATGAGAAACAGTGACAGCTTACATTCATTATATATTGTATAGTTTCATTCCACTGTCACACTCGGCTGAACTGCCTGACACTTGGCCAGTCGAGTACTATCAAAAATCCATACAATTTATGAAACACTTTGTCTACCTTAATGTATTCTATCTTCCTGTCTGATTGTCTGTCTGTCTGTTTGTCTGTCTGTCTGTCTGTCTGTCTGTATATCTATCCATCCATTTGTGTCTGTCTGTATGTCTATCTACCTATCTATCTAGCTGTAACAAGGGATAAAGAAGTGTGTCCCAATATTTCAGGCTAACCTCATTTTGGTCTAAAACATAATGTGTTTGTGTGACAAATGTTGGCCTATATAATTGAATCATATAAAACTTGGAAAGTTACAAGTCAAACTGAGCCACAAGTTGCAATATTAAAGTGTCTTTTTATATTTGTACTGACCATGTGAGTAATAGCAAACAGGTGTCTTAAGTGTCTGCAAGACAGAAATACAGAAACATAGGATAGAGTTCAAATTACCCTTTGACTATCTTTAGTGTTTATTATCAGGACAAGCCAAAATGCTTGTGTGCACATTCTTAAGTCCAAATCTATCTTTTCCTCCTAGACCTTGGTAACTGTTAGTGACAACTATTACTAGCCTTATATAGTAATATAATTTACACTATCAATACATAGATACATAGATACATAGACAGTGTTGGCAGATAAGGGCCTATGGCCCACCCAATCTGCCCATTTGAGCTTGTAAGTTGTTTGTTTTCCTAGAAGTCTGTTTCCCCTTACCCCTGACCTCTAGAATTCCTTTATGTCTATCCATCGCATTCTTAAATCCGTGATTGTTTCAGCCCCACCACTTCCTCTGACAGGGTGTTCCACTTGTCCACCACCCATTCTGTGAAGAAATTCTTTCTCATGTTTCCTCTGAATCGTCCTCCTCCAACTTCATCCCAAGCCCTCTAGTCCTGGAACATCTTTTGCTTAAAAATAGTGTTTTCCTGCACTCTGTTTCTCTCTGTAGATACTTGTATGTCTCTATCATATCCCTCTCTCCTCCTCTCCTCCAGGGAGTACATGTTCAGTTCCTTCAACCTGTCTTCATAGGACTTGTGATGCAATCCATGCACCATCTTTGTTGCCCTCCTCTGAACCTTCTCTACCCTGTCTATGTCTTTACATAGGTATGGTCTCCAGAACTGTACACTGTTCTCCAGGTGGGGCCTCACTAGTGTCTTGTATAGCGGAATTATGACCTCCCTTTTCCTGCTGGTGATGCCCCTGCCTACACATCCCAGCATCCTATTTGCTTTACCTGATGCCTTGTCACACTGTTTCCCTACCTTGAGGTCATCAGAGATGACAACCCCAAGATCTCTTGCCTGCTTGGTGCATGCTATATCCTCACCCCCCAACTGATAAATTGTGCCAGGCTTTTTGTGCCCCATATGCATTATCTTGCACTTCTTTGCATTGAATTTCAACTGCCAAACCCTTGACCATTCTTCAATTTTCTGCAGGTCCCTTCTCATTCTGTCTACACCCTCTGGTGTGTCTACTCTGTTACAGAGCTTTGTGTCATCAGCGAACAGTGAAATTCTGCCTTCTAGATCCTGCATGATGTCACTGATGAAGATGTTGAATAGGACCGGTCCAGCACTGATCCCTGTGGTACCCCACTGGTCACTCTTCCCTCTGTGGAGTGACAGCCATTTACCACCACCCTCTGTGTCCTGCCACCCAGCCAGTTACCTACCCACCACACTACTGTCCTGCCCACCCCATATTCCCCAGTTTGTGTAATAGTCTTCTATGTGACACAGTGTCAAAGGCCTTGCTGAAGTCCAGATAGGCCATGTCCTGCCCTCCCTGATCCACCTCCCTAGTCACCCAGTCACAAAATTCAATGAGATTGGTCTGACATGATCTCCCCCTGGTGAAACCATGCTGCCTTGGGTCCTGTAGTCCATTGACAACCAGATGTTCCACCAATCTCTCCTTCAGAAGTGCTTCCATGATCTTTCCCACTACTGAGGTAAGGCTGACTGGTCTGTAGTTCCCTACTTCCTCTTTGTTCCTGCTTTTGTATAAGGGGACTACATCTGCTGTCCTCCAGTCTTTGGGTACCTCCCCTGTTTACAGTGATTGGCTAAACAGGGTGGCCAGAGGTTCAGCCACCACCTCTCTTAGTTCTTTAAGGACCCTGGGGTGCACCCCATCTGGCCCCATTGCTTTGTCAACTCTTATTACTTCCAGTTCCTTCAGGATCCTTTCTTGTGTAAAGGGACTTGTGTCCATTTCTGCATCATTCTCACCCCTTGTACTCCCTTCAGACCCATTATCCCCCTCTTCCTCAGCAAAGACTGAGCAGAAATACCTGTTCAATATGTCAGCTTTACTGTTGTCATCCTTCACGCGACTCCCATCCTCCCCCTTCAGTCTCACTATCCCTCCCTTTGTCTTTCTTTTTTCACTTATGTACCTGTAAAAGGTTTTGTCCCCTTTAACCACTGATTTTGCAATGTGTTCTTCTGTCTGAGCTTTGGCTTCCCTTACTGACTTCCCTGCCTCCTTTGTTTCTCCTGGTACTTCTCCCTATCCCCTTCTGCCTGTGTCTTTTTGTATTGCTGAGATGCTATCTTTTTGGCTTTCACTTTCTTTGCTACCTCTTTGGAAAACCATAATGGTCTCCTCTTCCTTTTCCTCTTGCTAACCTGCTTAATGCATAATTCTGTTGTTCTTATAATCCCCATTTTAAATACTGCCCACTGTTCCTCAACCCCTGATTCCTGTCCCATTCCCCTTAATGCCTCTTTCAAGTATTTCCCCATTTTCCCAAAGTCTGCCCCCCTAAAATCCAGGACACGTGTTTTTGTGTGGTTTAGTTCTGCTCTTTCTGTGATTTCAAACCACAATGACTGGTGGTCACTGTTACCCAGGTGCTCCCCCACTGTTACCCCATCGCACTGTCCCTGTTTGTGAGCAGAAGGTCCAGTATTGCCTTCTGCCGAGTTGGTTCCATGACCAGTTGCTTGAGGAAGGCACCCTGAAGGGAGTCCAGGATAAATCTGCTCCTAGTTGATGCTGTTGCCAGGATGCTCCAGTCCACATCTGGAATATTGAAGTCTTCAACCAGTACTACCTCACCCTTGTCTGCCATCCTTTGGATGGCTAGCATCAGCTCCCTATCTGTTTCTTCCTCCTGGGCTGGTGGTCTATAGACCACACCTGTGCGGATGGCTGGCCCCATTTTCCTTTCTAGAACCCACAGTATCTCTCCCCATTTTGTTTCCTCCTGGATCTCTGTGGCCCTTATGTCCAGATTGCCATACTCCTCCCCTTCCTGCCTGCTCTGTCTCTTCTGAATAATGTTGTAGCCAGGTATGGCCATCTCCCAGTCATGGTTATCATTACACCAGGTTTCAGTGATGGCCACAATGTCCAGATCTGACTGTACCATGACAGCCGCCAGATCTTCCATCTTGTTGCTAAGGCTCTGGCATTTTGCACATGGCTTTCCATGATTGACCTCCTAGTCTGCTTCACTGTTCTACTCCAGCCCCTTCCTTGGTTGTCATTTATCCCTGGTTCTCCTTGCTGTCTGCCCTTCTGCTGAATTTTGCCCCTTTTCTGCTTATCCACCTTTTGGACACTAATCTCCATCTTTTGCACACTGCTTTGCAGAGATAGCCACTCCTCTGGTTCATTGGTTCCACTGCTAGCTGTGGGGGGTGAGCAAGTAGGTACCCTCCTTGCTGGCCTGCCACCCCCCTTTGCTAGTTTAAATGCTTGTCAATGTAGCATTTAAACTTATCATTGAGTACTTGGATTCCCCTCCAGGATGGATGCAGGCCGTCAGGCTAGACAAACCTCCATCCCTCCAGGTGGATCCCCAGTCACCAATGAATCCAAACCCTTCCTCCACAGCACCAGTTCTTCAACCATGAGTTAAAGTTCCTGGTGCATGCACTCCTATGCTCTCCCTTGCCTCTACAGGTAGTACTTCTGAGAAAGTGACAGAAGTAGCTACTTGCTTGAGAACCCCTCCCCAGTTTCCTAAACTCTTCCTGAACTTCCTTTGGCTCCCCATTTGCCAAGTCATTAGTACCTAGGTGGATAATGACATCCAGCTCACCCTCCCGTCTTGCCTTCCCAGTGATCCCCAGTATCTTCCTTCCATCCCTCCATGCCATCGCACCTGGTAGGCACCTCACCTCCCTGTCCTCTCCCTCCTGTGTTCCTAGCTGGATCCCTCTTACGATGGAGTCCACCACCAGGATTCACTTCCTCCTCCTCTGGGGTTCACTGCTTTCCCCACTGAGGTCACCTCCTTGGCTAACCTCCACATCCTTTCCTTCCACTTCTCTGGGTACCTCTATTTGGTTGTCCTCATTTGCCAGTGTGGCATATGAGTTCTTGAAGGAATAGGATCTGGGATGTGCCTCTGCCTGACTTCTCTAACCCTCCCTGAGCCCACTGTCATCCAAGTGCTCCTGGTCTCGGCATCCTTTAAGGCAGCTGCATTGGACTGGGTGGTCCCTGGATAGGGGTGATGGTACTCAGACCCAATTTACTTCCGCTCTGAGTCTGGTTACCTCATCCCACAGTCCAGAAGATGCATGCAGATAGGGCAGCACCTCAGTGTCCAGAAGGTCTGCCTGAATATGGCTGCACCACAGCCACTGCATTGCACCACTCCCACATTATACTGCAATTCCACAACTTGTCTGCTACAAACTCTCTTACTTCTCTTTTTTTAATTTACAGTACTAAAATCCTGTAACTGATCCTCAGATATTTTTTTAAGGAAAAAAAACCAATAAATAAATAAATAAGTCGAAACACTTGTCGTGCTCAGGGTGGGCTTCTTCCCCTAGGCCCCTCCTACTTCACACCTCTTACTATACCCTGTGTTTAGCTCCTGTCAATCAGATTTATCAGGGCATATAATTAAGAGTTGGGGGAAGGGGGGGTGAAAATTTGCAGCAATTAAAGACAGCACAGAATTACTCCACCACTATGTTTTAAATTTTCAACAGCCCAAAAACAATTATAAGTAAAGACAACAAAGAAAGAAAGTATAGTGTCACTACAAGCCCACAATCTAAGTTTAAAAGAAAAATACCAATTACCAGTTACTCTAAAGCACTGAATTGAATGTGTTTCCTTCCTTCTCCTTCTGGCTTCATCTGTGCTGACCAGAGATTAGCTCATACATATATTAAAAGGAGAATTGCCTTTTAAGTTGATGTTTGTACTTGTTATGAACCAATCATAGACAACCATAGGAAATGATAATAGTGTCTTCCACTATATAAACAAGCCTGCATACACTGTTAGTTTGAAGAATGAAGAATGAAGGATGTACCACTTGTAATCTCTTGCTGTGATTATTGTTATAATCATTAAATTCTTCTGCCATCAGCCTCATCTCTGTTCGTCTCATTCGTAATTGATAATTTAAGTTCAATAACACAACACTACAATTGGTGATGTGACTCGGATCGCTGGTGCTGCATGCTGAGGGGGCTGCCTAACTACTGGTTGGTTAGTCTCTGGGCCCCAATAAGAAGGTGATGACGCTTGGAGACGTGGTGCTGATGGCTTAAAGTGAGAGAAAAAGGTGCACACAGACAGTTTTAGCCACTTGCTAATCAGGTGAGGTATGCTTTCCAATTTCTTAAAATGATAAGTAGTGCTTAACTCTGTAGAAACTCATGGGGCAGAGTAGGTAAGTGAAGGTGCTGGGACTTGCAAGCTGGACCTCACAGGGGAGCCATAAAACATAGCCAGATGGACCAGGGCACCAGTGCACAGGTGCACCTGGCTGTAAAGGCTAGGAAGGCAAGAAAAAGATAAGAAAAATGAGTATGAAAACATTAATAGGTTGTTTCTTAGGGAAACACTTAAAGGGGGGAGCATACAAACCATGATCAACAGGCACAGCAGTATTTTAATAAAAAATTAAAAAAGAGAAACTAGCAAATACTGTACGAAGTCTGTGATAATATAGCCAGGTGATAATTCATTAACAAATGAGACTTTAAAAAAAAAAGGAAAGCTGCATGAGCAGCAAGATGTAATAATCCAGCTACAGTCAAAAATAGATAGTTTAGAAATGCAAATAAGTCAAGAGCCAGAATCCCTGCAAGAGGAAAAACAACAACTAAAGTTACAGTTAGTAAAGGTACAGTGCTCACTTAAAAAAAAAAAAAGCACTATTACAGCTGTTTTTGAGAGTTTACTATCTACAATTAAAAAACAATGGCTTTTGTTTTTATGTGTGACCGTGGTGTAATCATTTTTTTTAATTGCATTCTAAAAAATAAGTACGTATGGTATTACCATCAATCTGGATCTTTTATGAACTCAGCTGACATTTTATCATGCTTAGGATAAGAAAACCCAGGAATGCTTGGCTTCTTTTATCCTATGAAAATAATCTTGTATTACAGTAGTTGAGCTGTCTCTTTCGTCAGTAGAAGCTCTGGGGGAGGGGGTAAGCTACCCTTCCTTCCTTCCAGTGTAATGTCCACAAAGGTTGCAAGGTACATTGCCATCTCCCCATAGGGGTAAATACCCAAAAATGTGTATTAGATTCTTCTTCAAAAACATATGCTTCAAGAATCAGTTAAGCTGGAGTGGGAGTTGTGTATGTATTTCCACATATTCATTCTTTTGATTGTCTTTTAAGCTTTCTTAGCCCGTTTACAAGCTATATTTGTTTCATGTTTAAAATGTATTTTATGCATTATGCTCAATACTAAAATTGTTCTATTGCAAAAATGCTTATGTTTCCTAATTGGTTCCACATAAGGACTATTGCATAAATCAAGTCATTATTACCTCTGCAAGTGTAATGTTTTTAGCAAAATTACATCTATTTATGAAACTTTAAATCAACTGAAAAAGGTCCAGTCAGTTTAAACTCTGCAATAAAGCTTATTGTTTCTACTTACTATAAAGTTAAGTCTGGGGTAGGGACAATCCCCTAACTTCAGCAAGAAGATTCTTCTTCAATTGATCTTCAAGCAAGACATCCGTCTTCTTCACTGCTGTTTGTTCCAAACATGGCTGATACTTTATGCAAACCTATTGCTTTACTATGGACTGTGTTTTTAATGGTTTATTGTAAACTATTTCTTTTTTGTGGGCTGTTCATCTGTGTGCCAGGGTGTAATCAACTACCACAACACAAATGCCATGCCAGTGTGTGTGGCTGCTCCATTAAAAGGACTCAATGCACAATCTAATGCACCCCTGACCAGTGTGTCTGCTAATCAGCCATCCAGCAGCCAGCAATATAAACACAGACTTTTCTGACATACTTAACAGCTGGTCTAGCTGTGCCTCAGAGCTCAAGACTGGATCACAGCAAAGTACATGGACTAAAAATAGACAAATGGGTCTATTGTTATAAACAGAGCAACACCAAAGGACAATGGTGTTTATGTGTTAACTCTGTCCTACTGTCTTTGGAGTGATAATAGTGTTTGTAACTATGTTGGTATAAACAACTCATTATGTTTTGCAGTCTCAAATGCCATATCCTTAGCTGTAACACCAACTAAATGCCCAAATGTGACTAAAGGGCCAGAGAGTGGATTTAATCAACACTTATTGATCAAATGCTTGTACATAATGTGAAGTACAGTAGAGTACATATAAACTTAAATTTCTTCTGATTGGAATATAAATGTCAACAGTAGTTGTGCATACACTGGTGTGTCAAAGTTTTATGCCACTATGTTGATTGACATGTTAAGTGCCATCATTTGGAGCTGTGATACCTCTCCTGTCTCTTAACGTGCAGTCACTTTTAAATCAAAAAGATACTCATTTGATACAAATACAAAATACAAATTCATAAGGCACAAGTAGTTGTAAATGAATTGCTCAGTGAGAGTGATAACGAGCACTTGATTTATAGCTATGCAGGGGGACCCTAAGGAGTCCTGTCTTTTAAAGTTTTACTTGTGTTGCAAGTGGTCTTAGTGTTCTTGGTAATTATAGGCCTGTGTCGTTTAAGACTTACTATTCAAGTACATAATGGGATGTATATGCTCCGAGTAGTTGCATTGTTGCACAAATAATAATTAGGCAATATTGGTTCAAGGGGGGCTTGTAACAAGGGATAAAGAAGTGTGTCCCAATATTTCAGGCTAACCTCATTTTGGTCTAAAACATAATGTGTTTGTGTGACAAATGTTGGCCTATATAATTGAATCATATATAACTTGGAAAGTTACAAGTCAAACTGAGCCACAAGTTGCAATATTAAAGTGTCTTTTTATATTTGTACTGACCATATGAGTAATAGCAAACAGGTGTCTTAAGTGTCTGCAAGACAGAAATACAGAAACATAGGATAGAGTCCAAATTACCCTTTGACTATCTTTAGTGTTTATTATCAGGACAGGCCAAAATGCTTGTGTGCATATTCTTAAGTCCAATTCTATCTCTTCCTCCTAGACCTAGGTAACTGGTAGTGACAACTATTACAGGCCTTATATAGTAATATAATTTACACTATCAATACATTTGTGCTGACCAGAGATTAGCTCATACATATACTAAAAGGAGAATTGCCTTTTAAGTTGATGTTTGTACTTGTTATGAACCAATCATAGACAACCATAGGAAATGATAATATTGTCTTCCACTATATAAGCAAGCCTACATACACTGTTAGTTTGAAGAATGAAGAATGAAGGATGTACCACTTGTAATCTCTCATTGTGATTATTGTTATAATCATTAAATTCTTCAGCCATCAGCCTCGTCTCTGTTGGTCTCATTTGTAATTGATAATTTAAGTACAATAACACAATGCTACACTAGCTATCCATCTGTGTTTATCTAAGTTTAGAAAACGGGTGAGAGAATCCTAGCATGCTGATTGGCTAAGCCGCCTAACTAAATGGGCAGGTATTTTGCAATAGAGCCTGCTTGAAAACAAATACCAATTTGGGGTACCCCATCACTCAGAGTATCCATGGATACCCTGAATTTTCAACCTTTGCAGCCACCATTTGTTTTCTGTGCACTTAGTGACTGGCACCCCCAGTACACAAATGCCATGCTGATGATACTGCCTGTTGAGCTGTCATCTGGTCCTCACCACAGAACTAAAAAACATTTTTAGCCTTATTTTAATTTTTTCTGCCAGCTCATACCTCCCTCCCTTTGGACCTTCCATTCTGACTCCTGCTCATGGTACACCTGCTGACAGTATCTGCACCATCGCACTAAACAGCCATTTAACCTATGTGAGGGGCACAACAAAAAATATATATTTTTTTCAGAAAGTAAGTCTCTTTCATACTTGCGGCTGATCCCTGAGAGAAGAAGAAAGAAAGTGATAGCTCCAAAACTGCTAGTGTGCTTGAGAATAGCAGTACTTTCTTTGTTTTCCATACCGTCCACTTGTGGGATGGAAACCAAAGAAATTTCAGTTCCTGTCATGCCCTCTAATGGTTCCAGACCTACTGCTCTCTCTCTCTCTAAATGGCAAGGATAGCACTACAAAATGTATAAAAAGTCATATACAAGTCTTCACAGTGATATTGTACGGTCACCTGCCTTTAAGCATTGTTCCACAAGTTCTTCGTATCGTACTGCAGTGCTTTCTGTGCAGACATCAACTCACTTCTGCAAAACTGCTCAGAGGAAGATTAAAAAAAATGTTACTGATCCAGAACGCTTCCTCTTTACTCCATGACCACAGCAACCCTCTTCTCCACCCCCTTCTCCAGATGTTGTTCTCAAAGTGAAGAAAAAACAGCGATTTTCTACAGAGCTAGCCTCAAGATTCTACTTTTTGCTCCAGACTTTTCTTTTTCTGCAGCTGACTGCACCTCCCTCACTGTTCAGGTTGTCGACCTCTCCCATTCTTCCTAAACTGCTCTATACAGCACTGTACTGCAAAAATCAGTACATTAAAAGCCAGTGAGGATGGAGATGAGTCTCTTAACTGGGGCAATCTTTTTTTATTAAAGAGTCTACAGTATGATAAAAGTCCTTAGCTCAAAGTAAAAAACAAAATCTAAAGCTGGCAGAGGGACTATTTTATTACAAAAGTTATTTTTTACTAATTTTTTATTAACTTATTTTTTAATAAACTGTTTTTTTTTACCATGCCCATTTTTTTACCATTCTCATTTTCTAAGTATAACCTCCAGGGCCTGCAGCATCAGGCCTTATTACACCCCTGGGTGGTCTGGCATTTCCCAATACCACCCACCCTGTCGGGTGTTATTGCTTACATATCTATGTATTTTTGTGTCTTTCTCTCCATATCTAAGTTATGTTTCTCTGTCTCTATATCTAGCTGGACATATTAGTAATGTACCAGTTATCTATCTGCAGTATTTGTCTCTGTATGTTCTTTTCTCTATGTCTTTCAAGATATACAGTATATATATTTATGTGTGTGTATATATACATATATATATATATATATATACATACATATACATACATATATATATATATATATTGTATATATATATATATTCTGTTAGCACCCTTGCAAACTGTGTGAGAGGCCTTTTGGCACCATGCAATTCTGCTTAAAGTTGGACCAGCATAACATTCTGTGGTGATTTGCATAAGTAGCCCATGATGCTTTGCATTGTGGGGGCATGTGTGATTTTGTATTTTCTTATATATATATATATATCTATATATATATTTATCCCAGTCACTTATAAGACTGCTGCAAATAACATATTTTGTGACTTGTTTATTTCTGTTCCACTCATGAATAACTTAATTGATGTCACACCCTCTCTCTCTTTGGTATACATGCAGAAATTTATAAAGTTTACCACCAGCACAACCTTCTCATCCTAACAAACACATTTCTTTTCAACACAAAGCCTTCACAGCAAATTGGCTGACAAAAATTACTCAGCATCCTCAAAAAGTGTTTTTATATCTTCCTTACAAACCTTTCCAACATCCTGTGGCATCCATCATGCATCAACCTATGGAGGTTACAGAACTGTCAAAATATACAATCATTTGTTGTGTCAACAACACAGGTGCATTAGCGACTGCTGTTTTGAAATGATATGTCCCAATAAGTTACAGAAAGCTGTGTGGTGAATACATTGTATGCCTTTTCTGGGTTACATAACAGGCCATGGGTTTAACAGTTGGAGCTGTATGCAGGACGTGAGAGGTAATATACCATATAGAAGGACTATGTGATGGTCACATTTGTGTCACTAAGTATTGTAAACTTTATATATAAATACATAAATATATATGTGCCTATGTGTGTATGTGCATCTGTATACATTGACATACCAGTAGATTACAGTGTATGGTGGAATGCTGTTATGCATGGAATTTCGTTCCTGGAATATGCTTGTTCTGCTGCAGTAGTGACATCATTATGTTGTTCTGCTGCAGTAATGAAGTCACAATTGCAGCAGAACAACTTGGAATGCTGTTACATAGTTGCTTTCCATTATCCAGTTAAGCTGGAAGTTGTTTTCTTTTTTAACTTGAACTTGCAAGAAAATCTGCAACACACTGTCAGTCAAAAAAAAAAAGAAAATGTTAAAATGTATATTCTCTGTTGTCTTCACTAGCGGGTTTTGTGTGATGTTCTATGCTGTGACTGCCCATATACTATAAAAGATTATGTATGAGCAGTCATACATAAAAAAGAATATACTTCTATAGAGAGGTTTCCTTGGTAACAGATGTCCTCGAGAGTGCATGTGTAAACAGGTTGACATGCTACAGTAAAGGAGAATGGGGTGAGAGTTAGGCCTCATGACTCCATGGTGCATTCTGGCATCTGTCAATCTGTGGAGGATGGGGTGGGGGGTAGGTGGGTTAGGCACTCAACCCTAACATGTCATTTCCCCACTTTTGTCAATTTAACCTTAACTGTTGCGTTAAAGTTTTTTGCCATGAATTTCCTTACTTTTTGAAAAAGTGTAATATAAGTAGAAAGTAGCATGTGTTGGTCTCACCAAGCTGCCCATTTCTGCATAGTGATATGCATCTGTGGGTGCACAGGCCTCCTGGGTCCTGCACTTCCACTTACACATAGCTACAAAGCCATGCAGCAGTCCTATAGGACAAGGAACCCTCGTAACACTAATTTGTCGATATCCTGTGAACTGTTTCAGCTGAAAGAAAATTCAAGTGTCGTCGTAATCATGACAGTGAGTACTGCATGTGACAATGAATGACTGGACCCGTGTCTTGCATTGTTTACAAGATATGGCCACTGAAAAGTGCTGGAAATGCACCCTTGGAATACTTGTCACAAATTTGCCAATATCTCCATAACCATGGCATGTAGGAAAAAAAATTTCACTGCTGGTATAATCTATGTTTTCCAAATTTATTTCTACATCTTTGTTCACCTAAAGGTGAACTAAGCTGCGAGTGGCAAAAAAATCTGTAACTTGCTTTGTTTTTGAGATAGGGGTGCCAAAAGGCATCATGGGCATCGCAGTGTTATCCCGTGGCAAATGTCTCAACTTTGGAATGTCATAACTATGTAACTAATGCAATTTTTTTGCACCAAACCAGCATACATTACATCTGTGGGAAACCCCCTTTGCACTCTACAACTTTCAAGCCAAAAGTCCTTACCATTTCTTTGCAATGAACTGGCAAAGTTTTACAAATCCTTGATCATGAGCTGTCAAAATCCCCATTCATGAGCCAATCCTTGTTCATGAGAGATAGACATATGGTCTTGGTCTCACAAACGGGGACTTTGCTAGCTCATGAATGAGGATCCTTGTTCGTGAGACATGGCCATCTGGTCACATTCTCACTTATGTTGATTCAAAATCCCCATTTGTGAGTTGAATCTCATTTCATGAACCTTCAGAATCCCCTTTCATCAGAATGTGACAGATGGCCCTGTCTCACGAACAGGTATCTTTGTTTGTGAGCTAGCAAAATCCCTGTTTGTGAGCCGATCCCCGTTCATGAGATAAAGCCACCTGGTTTTCCTCTCACGAATGGGGATTTTGCTAGATCATGAACGGGAATCAGTTCACAAATGGGGGATCCTTGTTCATGAGAAAAAATCCCTGGTTCATGAGCCCAATTTCTTGTCTGCTGCTGTGCATTTAACCAAAAAACTGAAGAGAGCATGGTCAGAACCTGAATTTTCAAAATGGAATAACTTTGGATCAGAATAATATTTTTTCACCAAACCAATGCTAGTCTGTTCCTTAGGGTAAGCTCTTTCTACCTTGAAGCATAAATTCCAAATGGTGTGGGTGCAGGGTGACGAGGAAAGTTCAGGAAACACTGGCAAACAAAAGTGAAAAACAAAGTTTTTCCATATGCATGGTGCAACAACTGCACATCCAATCAAAACAAAACTTGGCAAGTCAAGAGACCTACCCCACTGGACAGCATATGCCAAATTTCATGCAAATCCATTGAACAGTTGCAAAGGTATTAAGGGGTAGAATTGGGTTTTAACATTAAACTGCTCACTCAGCCCTAACTATAAAGGTGTGACTGTTCCTGTATCATATATATATATATATATATATATATTTTTTTTACAGTAGTTAGGGTTGAGTACCCCATTTAAGGTTAAATGATGAAACTTTGCACTTTAATACTTTTGCCACCGTTCAACAGATTTGCCTGAATTTTGGCAGGCATAATGTCTAACCACAGATCTTGGGACCTGTCAACTTTTGGACTGGTTGGATATACGGCTGTGGTGTTATTAAGCAACATTACAGGGCACAGTTATGTTTTTTTTGTGCATTTTTTGCTCACACCTACAGGTCGCATGGTTTGTGTGACTTGTCCAAAAACTTTGGGGAACATGTAGCCAGGACCTCCAATGTGCCTTTTGAAGAGTGCATGGAAAAATATTGAACGGTAGAAAAGTTATTCAAAAAACACGTTTCCCATTATAGTCAATAGGAAAAGATAACAAAAAGTTTGACAGTGACACAAATGCAGTTTTTAGTGTTGCAAATGACCCCTGTAGTGTCATGAGTCAGCCATTTTTTTTCAGTTACTGATTACAGAAATGCTTGGCATTTAAAATTGGGATCATCTAGGGACACAATTATTTTTGTGTTTACCTAGTCGAGCCCTGAGGATGCTAGGCATGTCTTTATTTTGGAGGTAAACACCCCAGAAATATGTTTTTTAAATTTTTGGAAAAAGTAGTGTTGCAAAGTAGTGTAGCACCTATGACACTTTCGTGATTTATTTTGCGAAAGTGTCGCAAATCACGAAACTACTTTGCAACACTATGGCCAAAATGACAGGAATTGTTTGCCATCCTGTTGCAAAAGAATAGTTTGTTTTTTTGGGTTGCAATTTGGAAGGAAGATAGCCAACATCTCATAGATTTACCTTGTGGTGGTTTGGTGAAAAAATATTGCAGGGATGCAAAGTTATGGTACTCCGAAGGTGATGTGTTTCCCCATAGAATAACACTGCGGCATCTGCTGTGCCTTTTGGGGCCACTATCTCAGAAACGGTGTGCTATACAGACTTTCCATGAGAAAAAAACATGCAAACATAGCCAGGAAAGTCATGAATCATAGGACATTTTAAATTTTTTCTCTACGTCATACGGTTCCTGAGAAATAAGCAATTTAGTATTCCAGTACCTAATTTTCTGGTCCAAGGCCCATTATTATGCATACATTCTTTGTAGTCACTGTGTTTCTCTGTGCAGCTGTTGGGGAAAACCAGGGTGTGTGCTTCAGTTACTGTCACACGTGGCACTTCCACTTACGTTTCCGTAACCCTATTGCATTACCATTCACATGTATACCACCGTATGCGTTACCCTTTGCATTCCATTTGCACTTGTGTTTGCATTACTGTTACTATTTGTGTCTCCACTGCTGTTTGTGTTTCGCTTTGTGTCACCGTGTGCATTACCATTTCTGTTTGCGGCTGTGCTTCCTTTTGCTTTTGTCTTTCATTTTGTATCATTGCTGTTGTTGCCATTGCCATTTGCATTTCCAATTGCGTTCCCATGTCCATGCATGTTACAGTTTGCATTTCCATACACGCCTGCATTTCAATGTCTGTTTCCTTTGGTGTTACTGTTGTTCTTAGTGTTACCATTTTCATTCACAGTTGTGGTACCTAGACCATACGCATTACAGTTTGCATTTCGGTATGCACTTGCATTCACTTTTCCATTTCCTTTGGCATTATTTTTGCTGTAACCGTTACCATTTGTGCTTCCGATTGTGATACCATGACCATGCGAGTTACCATTTTCATTTTTGGATGGGCTTGCATTTGCGTTTCTGATTCCTTTGGCATTATTGTTGCTGTTATTGTTACCATTTGTGTTTACAATTGCTGTACTGTGACCATGAGCGTTATAGCTTGCATTTCCATATGTGGTTGCATTTGCATTTCTGTTTCCTTAGGCATTTATTTTGCTGTTACCATTACCGTTACCATTTGCATTTGCAATTGTGGTACCATGACCATGCGCATTTTGCTTTGTGTTTCTGTACCCGCTTGAGTTTGCATTTCTGTTTCTGTTTCCTTTGGCATTATTTTTGCTTCTACAGTTACCATTTGCATTTGCAATAGCAGTACCATCACTGTGCACATCACCAGTTGTGTTTACCTATGTGCTTGCATCTCTGTTTGCGTCACTGTTTGCTTTGGAGTCACTTTGTGCTTGTGTTTCTATTGACGTTTGCTTTACCATTTACGTTTCCATCACCATGTGCATAACCATTAGCACTTGTGTTTCCATTACAGTTACCTTTACTATGTCATAAGACATCATGTAGTGGGAGCGCGTGGGCTAAAGGGCCCGCGCTCCCACCACCGCATCCCATTCACTATTTATAGTCCTCATTCTCAAAAAGAAGGGAAATTCATGGCAAAGAACTCCATTTAATGCTTCAGTTAGGGTTGTTACACAGCAGCAAAAGTGAGGAAATTCGGTGTTAGGGTTGAAAGCCCCCCCTTGCACCCCCAGCCCACACCGCAACTGGCATTAGGGTGTGCATTGGAGTCATCTGACCTAACTCTCACCCCTTTCTCCTATGTCACAGCTTGTTTACACATGTGATGGAATGAGAGTTAGGGATGATGACCCCAACACACACTCCAATGCCGGTTGGGGGGGCAGGCTTGGGGCGTAAGGGGGGTTTTCAACCCTAACACCTAATTTCCTCACTTTTGTCACTGTGGAACAACCCTAACTGATGCATTAAATGGATTTTTTTGCCATATATATGTATATATATATATATATTAGAGACAAAAAAATCCATTTAATGCATTGGGGGGGGTTCTTCCACAGCAACAAAAGTGAGGAAATATGGTGTTAGGGTTGAAAACTCCCCTTGGACCCCCCCAGTCCACCCCAAACCAGCATCACAGTGCGTGTTGGGGATATCAGCCTTAACTCTTACCCCATCACATGTGTAAAGAAGCAGAGGTATAGGAGAATGGGGAGAGAGTTAGGAGCGATGATCCCAATGCACACCCCAATGCCAGTTGAAGGGTTGGCTGGGGGGTCCAAGGAGGGCTTTCAACCTTAACACCAAATTTCCTTGCTTTTGTTGCTGTGGAACATCCCTAACTAATGCATTAAACTGAGTTTATTACCTCTAATTTCCCTTCTTTTTGAGAATGGTGATGAGAAATAGTGAATGTAATGCAACGGAAAGGGCCCTGTGCTCCAGCCATGTGATGTCTTGTGACATAGTAACAGGAACAACAATGCAAACAGAAGCACCAACAATGGCACATATGGTAACACAAACATAACTGGTAAAGGAAATGTTAATAGAAACACAAGCGCAAAGTGATGCCGAAGTGAACAGTGACACAAATGGACATTGAAGCATGCACAAAAATGCAACTGGTAATGTGAACAGTGATAGCAGTGGTATTTTAAATGGAAATGTTAAATGTTACAGCAAAAAGAATGTGAAAGGGAATAAAAGGAAATGCAAACACAAGCGCACATGTAAATGCAAACCGTAACATGCACAGGGATGGTACCACAATTGTACATGCAAAATGGTAAAGTTAACACAAAGAATAACATCAAAGGAAACAGAAATGAGAACAGAAGCGTGTACGGAAACGCAAACTGAAATGCTCACTGGCACAGTACCACAATTGTAAATGCAAATGGTAACGGTAACAGCAACAATAACAGCGAAGAATACAGAAACGAAGAAGGAAATAGAAGCACATATGGAAACATAAACCTTAATGCGCACGGGCACAGTAACGCAATTGCAAATGCAAATGGTAACAGTAACAGCATAGAAGATACAAAATAAAAGAGCAAGAGAAACGCAAACGAAAGGGCTGCCAGAAACGCAAATGGCAATGCACATGGTGATGCAAACAAAAATGCAAACAGAAACAGTAGCGAAAATGCAAATGGTAACAGTAATGAAAACACAAGCACAAATAACAGCGCAAAGGGTAACAGACTCAGTGGCGTACACGGGAATGGTAACACAAACGAGGACATAAATGCAAGTGGAAACAGTAACTGTAACAGTAATGGAAGCACATAACCCACATAACCTGTTTTTCAAGAAAAGGTGCATAGAGAAACACAGTGTGTACAAAGAATGTATGCACTGCAATGGACATTAAAGCTTAAAATGAGCACTGGAAGTATTTAATTGCTAATATCTCAGCAACCGCACAACGTAGAAAAAAATACAAATTTCACAGAAATCATGATTTTCCTGACAAGGTTTATGCTGCTACATCACCCACAGGGCTACGCAACATGCAACAAAAATCTGTATCTGGCATCATTTTTGAGATACAAGCCCCAAAAGGCGCGGTGTATGCCACCATGTTAGTCTATTTGGAAAAATGCCAAGTTCAGAGTATTGTAACTTTGCAGCCATGCAATATTGTTTTACCAAACCACTAAAAGGCACATCTGTGAGATGTTGGCTGCGTCCCTTCAAATTTCTGCTCAAAAGACCAAACCGTTCTTTCGCAGCAGGGAGGAAAAGAATTCCAGTCATTTTACCATAGCCTGAAAAAGTAGTGTAGTGATTTGTGAAAGCTTTCACAAAAATTTGCGAAAGTGTTGCAAGTGCGACACTACTTTGTGATACTACTTTTTCCAGAAATTTGAAAAACATATTTCTGGGGTGTTTAATCCCAAAATAAAGACATAGCTAGCATCCTCAGGGTCTGACTAGGTGAACACAAAAAATAATTGTGTCCCTAGAGGGTCCCAAATTTAAATGGCAAGCATTTCTGTGACCACTAACTAAAAAAAATGACTGACTCACGACAATACAGGAGTCATTTGTGACACTAAAAAATGCATTTGCGACACCTTCACAGTTTTTGTTAGCTTTTCCCATTGACTTATAATGGGAAAAATTTTTTTGAATAACTTTTGAACCGTTCAATATTTTTTCATGATATCTTCAAAAGGCACATTGGGCACCCTGGCTCATGTTCCCTTAAGTTTTTAAACAGGTCGCACAAACCATGTGACATGTAGGTGTGAGCAAAGAATGTGCAAAAAAAGTAAATGTGCACACAGACGTCGCTTAATAACTCAGCAGCTGTATATCCAACTGGTATGAAAGTTGGCAGATCTAAAGATCTATGGTTATGCCCCATGCCTGCCAAATTTAAGGCAACTCCATTGAATGATGGAAAAGTTATTAAGGTGCAAAGTTTCACTATTTAACATTAAAAGGGCTACTCAACCCTTACTATGGTAGCACTACTGTGCTACCATAATCTCTCTCTCTCTCTCTCTCTCTCTCTCTCTCTATATATATATATATATATATATATATATATATATTATGGTAGCACGGTAGTGTGCTACCATAGTTAGGGTTAAGGAGCCACTTCTATGTTAAACCCCAAAACTTTGCACCTTAATAACTTTGCAACCGTTTGACAGATTTGCCTGAAATTTGGCATACATGATCAAGAACCAAAGGCCTTGGGATCTGCTAAGTTTTGCACTACTCAGATATACAGCTGTGGAGTTATTAAGCATGATCTGTGCGCACGTTTATGCTTTTCTGGAATTTTATGGTCGCACCTACAGGTCGTACGGTTTGCATGACTGGTCAGAAATCTCCAGGGAGCATGCAGCCGGGGTTCCCAATGTGCCTTTTGAAGATTCCATGAAAAAATATTAAACGGTTCCAAAGTTATTCAAAAAACAGTTTCCCATTATAAGTCAATGGGAAAAGTTAACAAAAAGTTTGACAGTGTCGCACATGCACTTTTTAGTGTCGCAAATGGCCCTGTTAGTGTCACAAATCCACCATCTTGTTTTCAGTTGGTGATCAGAAAAATGGTTGGCATTTAAAATTGAGACCCTCTAGCAACCTAATTCTTTTTGTATTCACCTAGTCAGGCCCTGAGGATGCTAGCCATGTCTTTATTCTGGGGTAAAACACCCCAGAAATATATTTTCAAATTTCTGGAAAAAGCAGTGTCATGGTAATTAGCCGCTTGTGAAAGTGTATCAAATTTTGCAAAGCTTTGTAAATCAAACACTACTTTGTGACACTATGCCCAAATAACAGTAATTCTTTGGCACTCCGCTGCAAAAGAGCGGTTTGGGAGTTTTAGGCTGAAATTTGGAGGGAAAGCAGAAGACATCTCACAGATGTGCCATTCAGTGTTGTATTGAAAAAATATTACACGGCGGCAAAGTTGACGTTTTTTCCCATAGGATAACATTACGGCGCCCGATGCATTATAGAAATTCTTTGGATCCCTGCTGCAAAATAACGGTTTGGTCTTTTTTCCTGAAATGTGGAGGGAAGACAGCCAACAGCTCACAGATGTGCCCTTCAGTGGTTTGGTGAAAAAATATTACAGGGAGGCAAAGTTATGAGCTCCAAACTTCTCTTTTTTCCCCATAGGATAACATTACGGCATTCGCCACGCCTTTCAGGGCCCGTATCTCGAAAACGGTGCTAGATACGGACTTTTCGTTGGATTTCTCTATTCAGCTTTTGGGGAAAACCAGCCTGTGCGCTTACATTACTGTTACCATTGCCCTTTCCACTTGCTGTTCCATGCCCATTTCACTTACCGTTGATGTCTGCGCCACCACATGCGTCATCATTTGCGTTTTCATTTGCACTTGCATTTCTGTTACTTTTTTGCCATTTGTGTCTACAGTACTGTTTCTCTTTCTGTTTCACTTTGCATCACCATACCCACTGACATTTCCATTTGCAGGCACCATGTTACTATGTGATAACACATCACGTGGCAGACCGTTCCCGTCTATGCCACCTTGAGCGTTACCCTTTCTGTTCTCATTCGCGCTTGTGTTACCATGTGTGTCACTGTTAGCATTTCTGTTTGCGTTGCTGCTCCTGTTACTATGTCACATGACATCATGTGGTGGGAGTGCGGGGCCCCACTGCCACATTACGTGCCAGGAGCGCGGGGCCCTATGTGCGTTATCCTTTGCGTTTTCATTTGCGCTTGCGTTTCTGTTATTTTTTGCCATTTGTGTCTACAGTACTGTTTCTCTTTCTGTTTCACTTTGCATCACCATGCCCATTGACATTTCCATTTGCAGGCACCATGTTACTATGTGATAACACATCACGTGGCAGACCGTTCCCGTCTATGCCACCGTGTGCGTTACCCTTTCTGTTCTCATTGGTGCTTGTGTTACCATGTGTGCCACTGTTAGCATTTCTGTTTGCGTTGCTGCTCCTGTTACTATGCCACAAGACATCACCCACCGCTGCATTACATTCACTATTTCTCGTTATCATTCTCAAAAAGAAGGGAAATTAGAGGCAAAAAACTCTGTTTAATGCATTAGTTAGGGTTGTTCCACAGCGACAAAAGTGAGGAAATTCGCTGTTAAGGTTGAAAACCCTAACTCCGAATTAACCCCCCCAGCACCACACACAACACACACACACACAGACACACACACACACACACATTCAAGTATGGGGGAGGACCAAGTCAACACAACCAATGACAGACATCCAGCAGCAGGTGACAGAAATAACAAACAATTGTCTAAATGTACTACGAGACATCCCCACCCACCTGACCAGGTACTGCATGCTCCGTGGAGATCAACAGCAAAACAGAGGCCATGTACACCAAACGTACACATCCCTGATTGCAGCTGCACACAACGTACCACACTTAGTAGTTGCATGGCCTTACCTACCGATGCCCCACACCAGATCAGACCACATGTGGTGGCACACCTCAGCAATATAGTTCAGCAAAACCAAGGAGTTGTACAGGTATAATATCTCTGATTATAACAAGGGTTTGAGAAATGCAGCTTTCTAATTGACTGTAAACATTGTAACAGCCTTATGTTTACTTTTTAACATACATGTAGAGCCTAACCATATGATGAACATGGTTCAATGTTGTTTAAAAAACAGTTTTATTATGATAGCAGTAAGCCACTCCCAGGTATTATGTTAATGGTCAGTTTATTACTGTCTAGCAACATGTGGCAATTGGCTATGCCTCATTCAACATTAAACCCCCACAGGGTGATTAACAGACCATTTAATATAACTGTTGGTCATGCCTTATTGCTTAATTGTCTTTATGAGTAGATACTCTCCCTCTGCTAGGCACTGCAGGAGTTTTGCAGCACAGTGTCCCACCCAGTTACACCATACACTGTCTAGTTACTGGAGAATGGCTGTGGATATGAACTCATGAAGATGAACAGTGTAACTTGATCATTACAGTCATCGAAACCTTAGTGTGATTATAACTGACAGAGTCAGTGATAGAGAATAACCCCTGCTGTCCTAGTACACTTACCCCATTGTGAGTTAAATCAATACTAAAAGACATTCTGTTTATATCTACACCATACCTACTTGATTCCTGTTGTACCACAATTAACATAGTTATCACTTTGATAGCATCAGTGACAGAAGTGTGGCAAGCCCAAACACTAGGCATACAGCCTGAGTATGAAACAACTGGTAAAAAAAATTACACTGTGTCCATAAGTGGCATAGAGCACTCATTGCAACAATAGGTAATGTATTACTATTTGAATAAGTTAGTCATCACTGATGCAATGAGATTGTCTTTATCAGGTACAACATACTCAGTAAGTGCCTACAGTAAAATCTATCCTTTATACATCTCCGATACAGG
Organism: Neoceratodus forsteri; assembly: GCA_016271365.2. Taxonomy (NCBI): domain Eukaryota; kingdom Metazoa; phylum Chordata; order Ceratodontiformes; family Ceratodontidae; genus Neoceratodus; species Neoceratodus forsteri. Next base: position 1,358,887,908 of record CM057459.1, read on the forward strand.
TACGTCATTGTTGGCTCAGTAGTGCTATGATATTTAGAAGTTGCTTGGCCTGATCCATGCAATTACAATGTTTCTTACAAAGAATACTTACTGCATCTTTAGTATTGAAACACACTGAAGGTCTATGCATGTACATCAGCAGTACACCTTCATCAGTAAGAATGCATCTGATACTGGCAGTACGAATTTCACAGCGTTGAACAGGCAATGCTTTTCCATACGCTTACACCAGCCTCTCTATCTTGAGTAAACCATTGCAGTAAGTGTACTACTATGTAAATCACCTACTAAATGTAACACTACTTTTATCTTGAGCATGCTAGTGTCTTGTGGTTAATTTATGTACTTCTCTTAATTAATGTATACTCACTAGTGTTAAAACCTTTCTACAACTGTCATTATGCACCTTCAGCATTTATATTGACTAATGGCACAGTACCAGTTGTGGTGTGGTGTGGGCATTGGTAGATAAGGCCATGCAACTACTAAGTGTGGTACGCTGTGTCAGCTGCAATCAGGGATGTGACGCTTGTACATGGCCTCAGTTTTGCTGTTGATCTCCACTGAGCATGCAGTACCTGGTCAAGTGGGTGGGGATGTCTCGTAGTACATTTAGACAATTGTTTGTTATTTCTGTCACCTGCTGCTGGATGTCTGTCATTGGTTATGTTGACTTGGTCCTCCCCCATACTTGAATGTGTGTGTGTGTCTGTGTGTGTGTGGTGCTGGGGGTGAATTCGGAGTTAGGGTTTTCAACCCTAACAGCGAATTTCCTCACTTTTGTCGCTGTGGAACAACCCTAACTAATGCATTAAATGGAGTTTTTTGCCTCTAATATATATATATGTATATATATATATATATATATGTGTGTGTGTGTATTATAGTGGCTTGGTAGTGCTATAGCTAAAGATGCATAGCCATTTCTATGTTAAACCTCAGATTTTGCACTTTAATAACCTTTGAACCACTTTCCTGATTTGCCTGAAAGTTAGAATGCAGAAAGATCTACCATAGATCTCTGGATCTGGAAATATTTGTTTTGGTTGGATGTACAGTTGCGGACCTATAGCATGCTCAAAAAGTTAATTTTCCCTATTGTTGTGAATTCTTTGTCCAGGCATAATGGACTGAAGACTGTATTTCAGTGGGTTCATATTGGGTTGTCTACATGTGTCCTGGGTTGCACTGGTGCCTTTTGAAGATCTGGTGAAAAAATCTTGCTCCATTCCAAAGTTATTCAATTATTTTCAAGTCCCATTATAGCCTATGGACAAATTTATATGTGCACTGCAAACATTTTCGCAATCATATTATTTGTCGTTGAGCTGCCTGAAATTGTTTTCATGTTGCCACCATTTTGTTTTTAGTTAGAGAGAGAGAGAGAGAGAGAGAGCAAAAAACATTGCAATTTAATAAATAGTGGAGTTTGTGAAACACCAGTGACTGTGTTCACTTAACTGGGATCTGAAGAACAAGAATCTGTCATTAGGTTTTCACCACCTGGTGTGAAAATGTGTTCTTCAATTTTTTTCCACCATTTTGCAGATTTTTTTGGTCACAGCAACATATTATGTTACCACAAAAAGAAGCACTGTTATGAAAAAAAAATACAATTTTTTTTGTGTACGCGGTCACATTCCCACTGTAAGGATAGAAGTGTCGTAATAAAACATTTTAAAGAATCACGGTAACAGTGCACAAACTCATTTTTAAATGTGTTGTTTTCTTTGTCACTTCTTTGTGCTAAGGTGGATGTGCTATTGCCCTGAAATTTTCAGGGTGGTTAGTCCTAGATGTGCCTTTTGGTGGTTTGGTATGAAAACATTCTGCAGACCCATAGTTACAGCTTTCCAAAGTTCAGAAATGTTCCCATAGGATGACATTGCAGCACCTGTGATACCTTTTTGGGGCCCGCATCTTGAAAACTGTTTGTGATATGGACTTTTCATTACAGAAATGCAGCAGTAGGTTGGAAAGTCATAAAAAACATGAAATTGTAATTTTATTTTCTCCCTTGTACATTACCCGAGATATCTGTGAATTAGTGTTCCAATTGCTCATTTTCATGTGCTTAGGCCACTATTATGCCCTAAGCATTACCAGTCACTGCACTTTTTGGTGCCAGTATCTCAGAAACAGTGCAAGATACTGATCCATTTGATGTTTGTTGTGAAAACTACTTATGCTCATGATTACGACATTTGAATTTTTTTCCAGCTGCTGTGGTTTCCAAGATACTGGCAAATTAGTGTTGCAAGGGTTCCTTGCTGTATAGGGATGCTGTATGGCTCCATACTTATGTGTAAGTGGGAGCACAAGACCCAAAGGGCCCATATTCCCACAGACACATATATTATGCACAACCCCTGCGCTCACCAGCACATATCATTTACTATTTATATTACACATTTTTAAAAAGAAAGGAAATTATTTGCAAAAAACTCTGTTAATGCATCAGTTATGGTTATTTACACACTGACAAAAGTGTGGAAATTCTCCTTTAGGGTTACCACCCCACCACCCCACACCCATGCCCCCTCCTCAAAACCCTAACTCCGCATTCCCTCCAACTGCCCCACACACATACATATGCAAGACACATGCAACATTGTAAGACACTATACCACTCCAGCAGATCTGTAAGCATAATAATTACAATACTGTACTAATTATACATAACGATATGTAATGAAAAAACAAGTATAGTATAGTATAATTGACTCTAAACTGCCAGTGCAGTATGATGACACATTACTGCTGGCATATCTTCTTAATACAATGACACTAAGTCTGTATGCATTTTCAAAATATTGATTTATGTGTGTCATAATTCAACAATTAGGTCGCTGCATGTATTGCTGCTACCACATAGGCATGTGGTAGCAGGACAGAGAGACCTGACACATACATAGTAGTTTGGAGATACTACGCAGGTGGGAAACTATCACCATCACCTGTTGTTATGCTACTGTGTTGCCTGGAAATACTCATTAACAGTATGTTATGGTTACCTTTGCGTGTTACAACTGTTACTTTTACATCTTACTTGTAAAGTATGCTACAAAAAATACTTTTATTCTTGCCACTGTTTGTTATTAGTACTGACTCACTGTATCATAAAAAAAATGCAAACATCCAATGACTGTTGTTAGGCTTACAGAAACTGTAATTTATAATACACTATGTGTGGATAACATACTGTATGCTTCATCATTTGTTAACTGTTGAGATATGGGTATCTGCTTAACTCTTGTTATTGATGTTTGTAATGCAAAAATGCTAAATGTGAGCCATCACCCATGATTGCTTAGCATGTATGTGCACCTCCAAGCCACTATGATGACTGCAGAACTCATACAGTTGGTGGACTGTGACAATGTCTGTGTCTTGTGGAACATTTACAGAGTTGCATGTTACTTCTGTAACCTGATCCTGCTTGTCTCTGGTTGGTTGTCTTGCCTTGGTCCTTCCCTTCCTTGCATATGTGTGTGAGTGTGTGTGTGGTGGAGTGGAAGGAATGTGGAGTTAGAGTTTTGAGGAAGGGGCTTGGGGGTGGGGTGGTGAGGTGGTTACCCTAACAGGGAATTTCCGTACTTTTGTTGATGTGGAAACAACCCTAACTGATGCCTTAATGGAGTTTTTGCAAATATATATATATATAATGGTAACACGGTAGCGCTACCATAGCTAGGGTTGAGGAGCCATTTACATGTTAAACCCAAACCTTTGCACCTTAATAACTTTGCAACTATTTGACAGATTCACCTGAAATTTGGAATACACTATCAAGACCCACACGCCTTGGGATCTGTCAAGTTTCATACCAGTCAGATACATGGCTGTGGAGTTATTAAGCATGATCTGCGCATGCATTTACACTTTTTCTGGAATTCTACGGTCGCACGGTTTGTGCGACTGGTCCAAAATCTTCAGGGAATGTGTGGCCAGGCTCCCAGATGTGCCTTTTGAAGATTTCATGAAAAAATGTTAAATGGTTCAAAAGTTATTAAAAAAACAATTTCCCGTTATAAGTCAATGGGAAGAGTTAACAAAAAGTTCGACAGTGTCGCAAATGTACTTTTTACTGTCGCAAATGGCCCTTTCACTGTTGCAAATCTGCCTTTTTGTTTTCAGTTAGTGATCAGAAAAATGCCTGGCATTTAAAATTGGGACCCTCTAGCAACCTAATTATTTTTGTATTCTCCTAGTCGGGCCCTGAGGATGTTAGCCATGTCTTTATTTTGGGGTAAAACACCCCAGAAATATGTTTTTCAAATTTCTGGAAAAAGTACTTTCACAAAGTAGTGTCACACTCATGAAAGTGTCACAAATTTTTGCTAAAGCTTTCACAAATTGCGACAGTACTTTTCTAGGCTGTGGGAAAATGACAGCAATTCTTTGGCACCCTGCTGCAAAAGAACGGTTTGGTGCTTTGGCCTGAAATTTGGAAAGAGAGCAGCCAACATCTCACAGATGTGCCTTTCAGTGTTGCGTTCAAAAAATATTACATGGTGGCAAAGTTACAGCACTGCAAGGTTGACACTTTTTCCATAGGATAACATTACGGTATCTGATGCATTGCAGCAATTCTTTGGTGCCCTGCTGCAATATAACAGCTCGGTCTTTTGAGCTGAAATTTGGAGGGAAGACAGTCAACATTGCATAGATGTGCCTTTTAGTGGTATGGTGAAAAAAATATTACAGGGAGCCAAAGTTATGGCACTCTAAACTTCTCTTTTTTTCTCATTGGATAACATTATGGCGTTCGCCGCGCCTTTCAGGGCCCGTATCTCGGAAACGGTGAGAGATACAGACTTTTTGTCAAAAAAAAAATGCTTAAACCCCCAATGGGAGCTAAGAATAAACTAGTCAGGAAAGTCATAAATCATATGACTTTTAAATTTTTTTTCTACGTCGTACAGTTCCTGACATATAAGCTTTTTTGTATTCCAACTCCTCATTTTCTGCTACGAGACCCATTATTGTGCATACATTCTTTGTACTCACTGTCTTTCTCTATGCAGCTTTTGGGGAAAACCAGCCTGTGCACTTACATTACTGTTACCATTGCCCTTTCTGCTTGCAGTTCAGTACCTGTTTCACTTACCGTTCACGTCTATGCTATCATGTGAGTTATCCTTTGCGTTTTCATTTGCGCTTGCGTTTCTGTTATTTTTGGCCATTTGTGTCTACAGTACTATTTCTCTTTCTGTTTCACTTTGCGTCACCATGACCATTGACATTTCCGTTTGTGGACACAAAGTTACTATGTGACAAGATATCACGTGGTGGGCTGTTCCTGTCTTTGCCACTGTGTGCGTTACCCTTTCTGTTCTCATTCACGCTTGTATTACCATGTGTGCCACTGTTAGCACTTCTGTATGCATTGCTGTTCCTGTTACTATGTCACAAGATATCATGTGGCGGGAGTGCGGGGTCTGAAGGGCCCCGCACTCCCGCTACTGCATTACATTCACTATTTCTCATTATCATTGTCAAAAAGAAGGGAAATTAGAGGCAAATATCTTCATTTAATGCATCAGTTAGGGTTGTTCCACAGTGATAAAGTGAGGAAATTTGGTGTTAGGGTTGAAAACCCCCTTGGTTAGCCCACCCCAACTGGCATTGGGGTGTGCATTGGGGTGTTCGGTCCTAACTCTCACCCCATTCTCCTATACTTCTGCTGCTTTACACATGTGATGGGGTGAGAGTTAGGCTGATGACCCAATTCACACCCCAATGCGGTTGGAGGGGTGGGCTGGGGGTCCTAGGGGGTTATCCACCAATAACACCAAATTTCTCACTTTTGTCACTGTGAAACAACCCTAACTGCTGCATTGAATGGAGTTTTTTTGCCTCTAAAATATATATATATATATATATATACACACACACACACACACACATATATATATATATATACAGTATATACAAACATGTGCATATGGCTATGTGGTTACAGGAATTGAATGCACATCTAGGGTGTGTTGTGAGGCACAAGGCAAAGCTGAGTACCCTCATAGCACCTGGGACCTGCATTAAATCCCTGTAACCACTTACTTTGGAGTGGGTTATTGCATATATTACATGGGTTATGGGGGAAAATACATTCGCAAAGGTTTTTTTTTTCTTTTTGAGAGGGAAGAATCTGAGCATGTCTTGCTGAATTGCAAAGTAGTCCCCAGATATCAGTCTGAACAGAAGTCTCTCTCTCTCTCTCTCTCTCTATAGCCCTGTTTATATTATCACATTGTTCCTGATTTTTGATTGCATACTTCTGGTGCACTGCCACCTATGCCTGTCATTAATAGTTTACACAGCCTTTGATGCAGCGCTACACTGTGTGCCACAACTGGGCAATTCCTACAGTAGGGCAGGCTTTGTTTATTCATGTCTGCTCTTATGAGCTGTGCAACACACTCCACTGCTTGTATCACATCCAGTGGTTGCCATGCCTTCCAAGAAACAGGAACCAGTAAGCAGTCACATTCTGCTCCCCCAGCTACACAGAAGTACATGGCCACAGCATCCCTGAATACAAACCCTCACAGCATAGTAGCCAACCCACTTTGTCCCTTACCAGCTTGCTTACTGCACTTTAAACAACCCACACCATGAACTGCTCTTAGCTCTTGTACTGAAAATTTCAATTGTAATTTCAGCAATGGATGCTGTGGACATGCACCTCTCTGCAGCTGGAGCAGCACCTATGCTGTACTATGGGTTTATAATCATGATGTCCCTCTGTTCTCCACCAGGCAGTCACATTCTGCCCCCCCACAGAGTTGTATTGATACAGATTCCCCAAATTCCAAAAATAGTTGTATACCATCAACCCCCCTGACACATCCTCTGCCTCGAGCACCAGCAGTAGAGTGGCCATCAAATAAAAACATCAACCATCTGCTAGTGAAGTACAATAGATTTATTTATTTCAGCAATCACACACATGCACAAGAACAATGCTGCCATCCTCTTGCTTGCCAGTATTCCAATACTTCCTGCTTCTGGAATGAAGCATCACGGGAAAATGGAGCAGGCTGGTAAAATAGCCCATTGCTTCAGACTGAGTGCAGATGTGAGTTTAGACATTATGACAAGTTGCTCGATTTGCTGGATATTTCCTTTCCTGCACTGAATCAGAAAGTGGAAGCGGAGGCATCTGTAGGTACACTGTTTAGTGTCCACACAGCATGATTTGCAGTGCACCATCTGCTGCGCATGGGTTGATACTCTGCAAATTGAGTGGTATAAATGGGCCCTAACTCTCCCATCCCTCCACCAACAAACATTCACAGCAGAAGTGTGTCTCTCTCTCTCCCAATCTATCTTTCCCCATCTCCCCCTCTGTCTCTCTCTCTCTCCCTCTCCCAATAAAAGTTCACATTCAGGTAACATTCTATATCCTGAATCTACCTCACTTGTTACCTGTCTTCAAACCAAATTATTTCAAATCCTACAAATGTGCCTTTATTACCTTTACCTGGCTTTTATTTTGTTTAACTATGGACAATATTACCTTTAATCAACTGCTTGCTTCATGTTTATTGCCTCCATTACAAAACAAGGTAAGGTGCAGGATGTCGGTCACAAGGCTTTCACAGCCCATGCTGTGATCCTTTAATTGTTTCAGCACACTGCTGTTTTATTTCTGTTCCCTGCCCTGAAATGTATGAAGAGAGTCATATAATTTGTATCCTTTGTGTGTGTGTGTGTGTGTGTGTGTGTGTGTGTGTGTATACACATGTGAAGGGATAACTGTCAGGCAAACCTACCACAGTAACTGTTGATTAAAGAGTAAATTCAATCAATGGTCGCCAGATGCTCTTTGACCAATTGGGTTGCCTCAATTTCAAACCTATGTTATATAGATTCTTTGAGCGCATCCTGGGCACAGGAGTGGGGTGCAAAATTATTTTCATTTATCTTTCACCTGGGGATGAGAAGCAATTTTTGGAGGAAATCACGGAATTCTTTGTTGACATGGTGTTGGAGTCACCCAGAGTGATGGTGCTCAGTGACTTCAATGCCCGGATCGATGATGAACTCTTGCATATTGGACAGAACTTCCTCCAACTAATGTATATGTTGAATCCAACCAAATTAGACAGACCACACAGGAGCTTGATGCAAGCAAAAGAGCAAATTTATTTAAAGCACAATAGCCAATTACAGCAAATAGCTCCAACACAGCAAATAATATGGACTATGTAGCCCCAGCACTTTGACTCTAATAATGAGTCTTTCCCCTGAAGAAGACTCATTATTAGAGTCGAAGCACTGGGGCTATACCGTCCATATTATTTGCTGTGCTGAAGCTATTTGATGTAACTGGCTATTGTGCCTTAAATAAATTTGCTATTTTTCTTGCTTCAGGCATCTGTGTGCCGTATGTCCTTTCACTGGATTCTGCTTTATCAGTCTGGCTGTCCCATACTGAGAGCACTGGCCACAATCTCCTGCTCACACACTACTCTGTGGAACTTTAATGTATATGTTGGGCTTCATACAGGTTGTCTTAACTGTGACTTATATTTCAGGTCACTCTCTGATTCTGGTCTTCCTATAGGGGAGCAAGGTACAAAGACTGGGGACAGTAGACATAGTAGGTACAAGTTTCCAGACATGAGGCAATGGAAAACTTATACTGAGGCACTGTACAACGTACGTCCATATCAGAATGAAGAACAGACAGAGTAGGGACATAGGAGATGGAGGGATGCAAGGGCAGAAGAGGAACTGGGTCTGACCATTACAGATTCAGCTTCCATGCACCCCCTATAAGTCTGCCCTTTCAGAAATGGTCTGGCACTGCCCATTGAGGGATATGGTCCCAGATGACCTAATGGTGGTGAAGGACCTATCAGGATGTACAAGTGCAAGCATGGGTCCAGTGGTTCTATTACAGACCTATAATAGATCCATGGTTGCTGGCACTGGACTCCATAGGTCCTGTCTATGTTCACCCCTTTGACCTTGATACCCATGGTTTGATGAAATTTTCAGGAAGAAGAGGTGAGTGGGGTGAAGGCTACAGAAACACTGGCAAAAATCAGGTCTCGATGCCAATAAGCTTAGATTGATGGCACATTATGTGGACTATCAATCAGAAATTTCCCATAAGTAGGCAGAATTCCTGTCCTGCATAGAACCAGCTGGCTCAGCTTTTTCACACTGTGGACAGACTGAAATCCAACCTGTTTGAAATTGTGAAGATCATCATCACAGGATCAATGTGATAAGTTTGCTTGATTATTTGCATGTAAGGTTGTTGCCATCAGGTCTGAGATCTGTTTGGAATGCTCTAAGGGGGATTGCAGAGACTGGTGGGAGGTCACAGAACCTTGGACTGGCTGGTCAGTGTTTGACAAATTGGTGATCTTGGATGTCATGCTGATCATCAAGAGTATACGTCTGACTTTCTGTAGTCTGAATCTGAGCTTGACCTACCTCTTTGTGGTGAGTGTGGATGTCATCGGCCTGATCCTGGCAGAGATAGTCCAGAGCTCATTAGAGACTGGTGTATTCCGTGATTCTTTGTAAAAGGCAGTGGTGGTGATTCCCTGTCTTAATAAATCTTCTCTTGACTTCACTGTCTTGCCAACTACATGCCTGTCTTTAAAGAGGACAGTAAATCATTTCACTTTTTGCATCATTTTATTTTTATGGGCAGCATTCTGTTACAGTTCACTTCATGGAACCAATAATTTAGAGTTTTAACCCTGTACTTTCACAGAAGAAATAGTTCTGAAAGAACTCCTAAAACTGAAGGTGGACAATGCAATGGGGCCTGATGGGATTCACCCCAGAATTCTAAAAGAAGTAAGGGAAGAACTAGTAACATCATTGACTACCATTTTTAACAAATCATGGGGGGATGGTGTGGTACCTGAGGACTGGAGGAGGGTGAATGTGATTCCTCTTCACGATAGTGGGAGCAAGACAGAGGCAGGAAACTACAGACCTGTCAGTTTTACCTCAGAGGTAGGGAAAATGATGGAATCACTTCTGAATGAAAGAACTGTTGAGTATCTAGTGGCCAATAGGGCACAGAACCCAAGGCAGCATGGATTCACTGCAGGAAGGTCATGTCAGATAAATCTAATAGATTTCTTTGACTGGATGACCAAAGTAGTAGACCAGGGAGGGGCTGTGGAAATGGCCTACCTAGACTTTAGCAAGGCATTTGACTCAGTGCCACACAAAAGATTAATAAACAAATTAGCCAGCCTGGGAGTGGGTCCCAGGGTGGTAGCCTGAGTAAAGCATTGGCTAAAGAACAGGTCTCAGAGGTTAATAGTAAAGAAAATCCATAAAGAAGAAAGGGGAGTTACTAGTGGGGTACCGCAGGGTTCAATACTGGGTCCAGTACTTTTTAATGTCTTTATAAGTGACATTGCAGAGGGACTGGAAGTTAAAGTATGTCTCTTAGCAAACAACACAAAGATATGAAACAGTGTTGATACACAAGGTGGGGTAGAAAGGATGAGAAGGCATTTGGCAAGTTTGGAGGAAATGTCAAATATATGGCAGCTTAGATTCAGTGCAAAGAAGTGCAAAGTAATGCACCTGGAAAACAAAAACCCAGTGGAAAAGTACACAATGGGGGTGAGATACTGATAACAACAAAAATGGAAAGGGGCCTGGGGATAGTAATATCAGATGACCATAAAGTGGGTAAGTAATATGATAAGGCAGTAAGGAGGACTGGGGGGATACTTGGATGTATAGGGAAAGGTATCACCAGTAGAAAACAAAAAGTTGTTATCCCTCTGTACAAACAGTTAGTGAGATACCATCTTGAGTACTGCATGTAGTTCTGGAGACCACCATCTCTGCAAAGACATAGTCAGGGTGGAGGCTGTCCAGAGGAGGACAATCAAAATGGTGCTGGGTCTGCACCAGAAGACATACAAAGAGAGACTAAAGGAGCTTAATATGTATACCCTCGAGGAATGGAGGGAGATGGGGGACATGATAGAAACTTTCAAGTACCTCAAGGGAATCAACAAAGTCAACAAAGAGGGTAGCATCTTTCATAAAAAGAGATGTGCAAGAACAAAGGGGCATAATTTGAAGATGGGGGGCATCTCAGAAGTAATGTGAGGAAGTATTTTTGCACATAGATGGTTGTGGATGCATGGAACAGCCTTCCTGAGGAGGTCATGGAGTCAAAAACAGTGGGGGAATTCAAGGAAACATGGGACAGACATAAGGCAATTCTAGTGCTGGGTAGGAGGAAGTAGGCTGTTGGTTAACTAGGATCTGCAGCTTATCCATTAGGTAGGGAAATGGGCAAACTAGGTGGGCTAAGAGGCCCTTATCTGCAATCAAATTCTATGTTTCTATGTTTCTATGTCATGGTTTGTTCATAGAGCTCAAAATGGAGTTCTGATAGGTCAGTAGCTCTTAACTAACATTCTGTACACAAATCCAGGAGGCAGAAAAGTTCAGTGGTTTAAGGCCCTGAACTGCAAATCTGGAGACCTGGGTTTAAATCCCAAAGCATCCACTTGCATACTGTGTGACCCTGAGCAAGTCACATAACTTTCCTGTGCTCCCAGGTCACACCTGTAAACAAGCTTTCAGCTTAATGTGTCTCTCTAGTTAAACAATTGGGAAATAAAATAGTGACATAGTAAAAACTCCACATAAGTGGTTTTATGAAGTGAACTCTAACAGAATGCTGACCATAAAAACCCAACAATGCAAACTACACTTTTACCGCTCCCTCTTTATTCAGGTACAGTTAAATATGGATACTTTAGAAGAATGCATAGATTTTCTGAGAATAAAAACTTTAACAGTAGCCAATTAGCACAAATTTCCTGTCCCTTTTAAATGTCCCTCTGTGGGTAAGATTATTGAGAAGGTGGTTGCGCTGCAGTTGGAAGATCGTCTTGCCATCTATGATATCTATGATTCATTCCTATCGGATTTAAGGAAAAAGCATAGTACCAAGATTGCCCTTCTTCGGGTGCTCAATGACCTCCTTGTTGTGAGAGATCAGTAGAGCTGTACTACCTTGGTAGTCCTTAATCTCTGGGTGGCATTTGACACTGTGAACCATGAAATATTGCTAGAGAACCTGTAGTTGATCTGTGGACTGTCTGGTACAGTCTTCATATGGTTTAATTCTTTCTTGACTGACAGGTCTCAGAGAGTTGTGTCAGGGATTTTTTCCTTTGACTCTTTCTCCTTGCCATGTGTGGTTCCTCAGGGCATGGTGCTTTCCCCCATTTTGTTCATGGTATACAGGTTTCCATTGGGGGACATTGTAAGGTGGTATAGCTTGAGTTATCACTGTTGTGCAGATGATACTCAGCTGTACATGTCCTTTGCACTCGGCCAGGATGTTGCACTCTCGGTATTTAACTCCTGCCTATCTGAGATCAAAGAACAGACATGTGCCAACTGGCTGAAGCTGAATTCCAATAAGACTGAGGTTTTAGTGGTGGATCTGGGACACCGGGTAAAGGGGTCTTTGACAAGGTGAGCATCTGGCCTGCTACTGGAGGCTGCCAGCTGAAGACCTCTAAATGGGTGCATTGTGGTTAAAACCTCATTTTACCACCTGAGGAATATTGCTCGGATTTGTCACCTATTTCTGCCTGGTGATCATCTAACTTTGGTCCATGTCTTTGTGACCTATCACCTGGGTTACTGCAATGTCATCTTCCTAGGGCTACCAGGGGTTGATATCCATTTTCAGCTAGCGCATAATGTGGCAGCCAGGTTACTGACTGGCTTCCTTGGTCAAACTATATTAATCCTGTGCTGCATGCACTACACTGACCGACTATGCAATGGCAGATCACCTTTAACTCACTTATTCCCAAAGACGACATATGGTGTCAGAACCATCCATTGCTGGATCTGAACCAAAATGGCCACCAGGAGCAAATGAGTTAAGTGCAGCTTGCTGACCTACAGAGCCCTACATGGACTGGGTCCAAGTTACCTGTGAGAGCTTCTTTACCCTCTGCCCCCTCTTCCCTTTCCTTCCACTGACAAGGAATTGTTAGAGGTTCCCAGGGTGCAGTTGAAAGCATCTGGTGCTCATTCATTTGCTTTTGTAACACCAACCCTGTGGAATTCTCTACCTCATTAGGTTCAAGAGTGACATACCATGGAAAGTTTCAAGAAGGCACTAAAATTCCATTTATTTAATCTTGCTTCTCTGAATATCTGTGAATAATTACTGGTGGTATACATTGGAATTTACCTTTTGTTTTAAAGTTTATCATTTATATCTGTGCAGTGATTTGATATTTGAATTGTGCTTGATAAAAAAATTTATATATATATATATATATATATATATATATATATATATATATATAGCTATAGATGGATAGATAGCTAGCTAGATAGATAGACAGCTGTGTTCTTTGCAAAAAAAAAATGTCATTAATGCATCAGTTAGGGTTGTTTCCATAGTGACCAAAGTGTGGAAATTTAACTTTAAGGCTACCACCACACCACCCCACACTCACTCCCCCATCCTTCACACACCAAGAAATGTCAGGGGTGCCTTGGGGTTGCCAGTCCCAACTCTCATCGCATTCCATATGTAAGCAATTGGACATGCTACTGTACAGCAGAATGGGGTGAGAGTTAGGACTGATGACCCCATGGCACATCCCAATGTCTTTTGGTGTTCAGTGGATGGGGGCATGGTGGGGGGGGTGGTAATCCTAACATTGAATTTCCACACTTGTCACTTTGGAAACAACCCTAACCAATGCATTAACAAAGATTTTTGCAAAGAATGTCCTTACTTTTTGAAAAAGTGTAATATAAATAGTAAATGGTACAGTGGGAGCATGGGACCCAAAGCTGCCCATTTGTGCATAATGATATATGTCTGTGGAAGCATGGGCTCTCCAGGCCTTGTGCTTCCACTTACACATAACTACAGAGGCATACAGCAGCTCTGTAGGGCAAGGAAGCCTTGTAACACAAATTTGCCAATACCTAGGGAACTGTAGCAGCTAGGAAATAAATTCAAGCATTGTTGCAATCATGACAGCTAGATGGCCATGCAAGATAAAATTGACCAAAACCATATCTCGCATTGTTTCCAATATGCAGGCACCAAAAAGTGCTGTGAGGTTTAACTTTGAGGGCATAATAGTGGCCTACGGACATGAAAATGAGAAATTGGATTATTAATTTCCAAATAGTTCAGTAACCATACAAGGCAGAAAAAAATTCAAAATTCATGGTAATGTGGTTTTCCAAACTACCTCTGTACTTGGTCCCCCTATAGAGGGACTAAGAATTTTTGCATTACAAAATCTGTATCTTGAACCATTTTCGAGATACAGGCACCAAAAGGCGTTATGGGTGCCGCAATGTTATCCTATGGATACATTTCTGAACATTGGGATGCTGTAACTATTGACCTGTTCAGTGCTTTTGGACCAAACCACTAAATGGCACATCTGTGGAACCAGGGCTTGCCACCCTGTACAATTCATGCCAAAAGCACATTCCACCATGGCACAATGAAGTGACAAAGAAAATGACACACAGCAAAATGCGTTCATTCAGTGTTACCATGATTACCTGATTTATACACTTGTACATAGAACTTGGAAAGACTCTTGGACAAAAAAAAACTTTATATAATGACAACCTCTGTATACTCTTGACTGTACAGTATTCCTGTATTACCATGTAAATAAACAATAACATCACCTCATTGCCTAAACTACTTTTTCAATGCAAAGCTTTCATATTGTCTCTGCCTCCCTTACCTTTTACAATAAAAATATCATCACTACTGACAACTCATTGTGTTGATTCTTCAGCCTCCTTTGCAAATGTATGCAGCATCACAAACTATATTATGCAGCCATGGTGGATCTGACTACAGCGTGTCTTTTTAACAGTGAACAATGGACTGCCCGCCATACTGGAGTTACCACACCAAAACATGTTTATTTGAATTTCTTAGTCAACTCATACTGCATCGTTCCTGGACTTGGGAACACTCCCAACACTATCTAATGCAGTGGGAGCAGATGAAGCTGTGCATCATAGGTGGCTACACTGTTTGGAGGTGTTCCTAATGTTTGGGAAGTGAGCAATAAGACACGATCAAGGATTTGAAACAAAACAAGGTTGGATATGTTTACACAATTACCATGCATTTCAGTTCTACTAAGAAAGGAGGCAGATTAAACCACCAATGACATCAGTGAATTTTAGAGAAGGTAAGCAATCATAAAATGTGAGTTGCCAACTTGAAATAATATGGTACAATATGCGTTGGCAGTGTCCCTTAAAGGCCCTGAATATGTACACACTGTCAGAGAGAAGGTAGGAGGGGATATGATAAGAGACTTTTAAGTAATCAAAAGGAGTTAAATAAGGTACAGGAGGGAAGTATTTTTTAGATATAAAGGTGCTCAAGAACAAGGGGACATGATTTATTTACTTATTTATTTATTTATTGAAAATGTTTCATCAGGAAAGGCACACTGAACAAAAAGATTCTCGTCTCACGGTGCAACCTGGGGGGAGGGGTTACAATGGAGGCAGGTATACAGACAAAAGTTGAACTTAGAAATAGAGCGATACAGTTAGTGTACATAGTTGGATGGATTACATAGGACTTTTTACAGTATGAGAACAGTACAGAGCATACAGATAATGTACATAGTTGGGTGGGATTACATTAGTACTTTTTTCAATAGGAGAACAGTACAGAACATGAACATCAAGGACAGGGTATACATATTATGGTAATTCATGGAGGGTAATACATGATCATTTAAGTGCCAATAACAAGACTTGAGTGGCAGTAACAGGACTTGAGCTGAAGCGAGATGCACCAAGTTGACAGTAGGAGTTGGAGGAGACTATGGGGGGGTGATACAAGTGGGGTGGAGGGGAAGGAGAGGGGAGCAGTAGCAGTGTGTAAGGCTGAAGAGCGTGGGTTTGTTTAGGAATGAGGGGGAAGGGAAGGGAAGGGAGAGATTAGGTGGGAATATGAGAGGGGGGAGTGAGAGTGTAAGTGCGTGGGGCATTGTATAAGCCAGACAAATAGGCGAGATTATACAAAACTGGAGGGAGGCAAATTCAGTAGTAATGTGAAGAAGTACTTCTTCATAGAGAGAGTGGTGGATTTCAGGAGCAGTCTTCCAATGGACATGATGGAGGGGACAGTGACAGGGTTCATAAATGCATGGGATGGGCAGGAGGGTATCTTATGGTAAAGGAAAAGGGGGATAACAGACTGGAGATCAAGTAAACTCTGTGGTGATACGGTTGACAGGGAAAATGGGCTGACTAGGTGGGTAAAGTGGTTTTTATCTACTGGCAAATTCTGTGTTTCTATGCTTTGGGGTGTACGTGGAACGGATGAAACACACAGTGTTCCCCTTTGACCTTGAGTCAACTGACATGTTTCTTCAGGGTACTTTGCTGATTCTGCTGGCACTCTTCATGCAGAAAGCATCTGTGGAGAAATTCCAGAGAAAACATTTTTTTGGGCCCCTGAGGTGGTCACTCAAATGAAGATACATACTCAAAATTGGCCACAACTTGTTTACCTATCTGGGGTTCCTTACTCAACTCTTTTGCCAGTGTACTACCTTTTGGGCAAAGAGTCAAGACTTCTACAGTGTCTCAACCCGAATCAGTTATCTTGCTGATATTTGTCTTCTTAGGATGGTTTCCGCTGTACTAGCTTGTGTGGAAATATGGTATCCAGATGTCCTGGGTACTTAAAGACTTATACTTGTGTGCCCAGAACAACATTTCAGAGCAAGGACCTACATAGGTTCCTGGAGATTTGGTGGTAAGTTGGGCTGGTGCCCCATCAGCCCACAGGGGTTTGTTAGACTTGACATTAGGTCAATTTGCTGCCTTGTTATAAAACAACCTCCTGATAATCAGTGGAGTGCCTGCTGCTAAAAAACTGAAGTTGTAATTGAACCAGATTGCAGACATGAGGAACCTGATTTCATAAAGGATCCCTAGACTTTAATCTTGTGGCAGAATATATTAAGTGGGGTTGGTCCAAATTAAATGTCAAATCACTTAAGTTATTTGGGAATAACCATTCAACTTTAAACTTGCCCACTAATACAATTTCATAATTATGTCTAATAACAAGATAAAAAAATCCTAAAGGGCATAACAAATAATTCCATCACCATTTGGTGGGAGGTAGCAACCCATTTGGATTAATAATTTGCTAAATCAAAGTTTTATTGTAAATGGCAGTGTTTGAATCCTTGATATTTCCAAGTTCAATTCAAGTTCTCATCCTCAAGTGGAATAGTTCTTGGCTCACCCCTACTTTCTCCCCCTATACCCCTGGATAGCCCATCCTCTCCTTCCCAGCTGGGTTCTTCCCAAGGTCCCTCCCATCTCTTCTCCTTCTCTGACAGTTTCCATCCATTTGCAGGGTTCTTAGCATCCTGATGGGGCACAGACCTTGGTTCTACCCTCCTCTCCCCCTTCCCCTTCTCCTTATTTGCCAGATCCTACCTCTCCTCTCTCTTCTGCTTCCCAGCTGGGTACTTCCCTCTTTTGAGGTTCTCTGCATCCTGAATGGTGTTTGCTCTGGCCTTCCCCCCTCTCTTCTCCCTCCTTTCTCTTCCCCCTTTCTGTCTTTCACCCTTCCTGTCTGTCCTCTCCCCTTGCAGAGTTCTCTGCATGCTGGGGGAGACTAGTCCCTGGCCTGCCCCTTTTCTCTTCCACCCCATACTCCCCACACTAACCTCCCCTCACCCCCTCCTCATCTGTGTTTTAATTTTTCCATATCCCCATAGCACTTAGTAACCTTTTAGACCTAATTGCGTGGCATCCCATCTACAAGGCAACTTCAATTGAGCACTTTCAAAAAGGGCGACTCAATCATGATGATTGTGCACAGGGCTACCTGACAGGGAAGGTGGTCTGATAGAGGGTTCAGTGGGTATAGTGATAGGATGTCGCTATGTATACACACATGCAGGGGCAGTAACAATGCAATGCGATGGGTGGAAGGGGAAGGAGGATTTGTGGGGTGTAATACAACAGTGTGCTGCTAAGCTGGCCATGTGATTTGGTGGGTTGGTGGCAGGCTGGATTGGGAGGGTACCAGGTTTGGTTCTGGGTGCGCTTGTGGTTTTTGCGCTGGATCTGGTTTTATTTTTATATTACTTTTGCACACCCCCAATATGCATCCCTTTGGAGTTGAGAATGCTTAAGTAGGGGTTTGTGTGGGTCAAGATCCCCTGGGGGTGCAGGGGGCATAGACCCCTGCATAAATATAAGAAACCTACATCTCAGATGCCCTCTTGCTGTTTACCATGAGTCTCCATTGCCAAAATAAATTTTTGGTGATGTACACTTGCCCAAACGGTGATTGCCATTCTGCAATCACCATTATCACATGGTACCAGTTGCAGTTATTACTCTCTGTGCCTATCCTGATACTTCTTGTTCTCCACTGCCTTTTACAGGCTATCTCTGGGTTCCTACATATAAGTTATTTCTACGTATTGTTCTATTAACCCTGGTATGTCTCACCCATTGTCTTGACTTTCACTTCGCTAAATGTCACCTTCTTTTATACAATAATGACTGCTGCCTAGTATTGAGGTGCTTTGAATTAGCTCCTCATTTATGTATTTGCATTGTGCAATATGTATTTTATATTACTATTTTTTGCTTGTCCTCTATTTATGTACCCCTCCCCTCAGGATGCTTCTGGAATTGAGCTGTTCATAGCTCCTTTTGTCTTTCCTGGTGAAGCCTTTAAAAAAAATTGTTTAACACGTCTTCTCTTTTGTTGTGATATATACTCCAAATCTGGTAATTTGGAACCAATAAATAGGTATCCACAGTTCTTCTGTTTGGCCAAGTTTCAG
The DNA here is from genome assembly GCA_016271365.2 of Neoceratodus forsteri. Taxonomy (NCBI): domain Eukaryota; kingdom Metazoa; phylum Chordata; order Ceratodontiformes; family Ceratodontidae; genus Neoceratodus; species Neoceratodus forsteri. The sequence goes on from CM057459.1 coordinate 1,358,906,783, forward strand.
AAATAATTATGAAATCTGGTCTGTTCTCTAGAACTCATTCTTTTATATCATCACCTTTGGGAGTTATGCTTCTAGCATTGTACTGGTTCTACTTCTGGTTTTGCCTTGAGCCTTACTACTATTACATCCTGAGTACTGCAATGAGCCATTTCCTGTCCTTTTTTCATTGTGTGTATCATTTGTTTTAATTCGTTGGTAATTGGATAAGGCCCACTAGACACAATGCCTGTTGTCAGGGGTAGTCTGGAAGCACTGAGAAAGTGCACTCATAGCTTGTTACTCTAACTTCTAGGCTACACTGTTACCCCCTATATTAATGATTCATTTGTTTCAAAATCTTTTTTGAATATCCAGTAATGCTTAAACATACTTTCACTTAAAGCAAAAGAGTCCTGGACTTGAGATGAGGGCTCTAACCTCCCATAGTGCATAATATTCAAAGGCAGCTCTTAGCAGCTCTTAACTACACAGAAATGATCACTACTTGTGAAATAGTGTATGGATCTCAAGGTGTGATATTCATACAGGCAGCATGCCTGGTCTGCCACACACTACCTCTATGAAAATGGAGCTTTGTTAGTGCTGTGCAAAGTGTATATATGCAGTGGTACCACAGCTCCATGCTGGCAAAGACTCCCAGGAAAAAGGGAGAAAGCACATCCCAAACAAGACAGTGCATTTCCTCCTGGGAACTGTATTTAATGGCTAACATGCTAATGAGCATGTATAGCATACAAGGCACTAAGGTGCCATTTGTATGCCATACATGTGGCTGTTATCAACTTTGTGCAATCCTGCTCTGATTAACAATTTGAATACAGTCGGGAAACATGTTATTTACTGTAGCTGGATAACCATAGTAAGGATGCCCTGGATAATCTTCATTGTAATATCTAAAATTGGACTTATGAGATTATAATGGAGACCAATTAAAAAAAACAGATTATGTCACTGTCATTTGGTCAACAAATAAAACAATTTCAGTTTCAAATGGCTTTGCCACAAGCTTATCATCTGTGCACTTGTCTGTACTTGACAAATGTGCCAGAACTGAGTTAGCTCTTGCTCTCCAGAAAAATGTAATAGTTTAAGAGAGATAGACAGCCTTGGTTTAGTCCTCAGCTAGTTACTGTAAATGTAATAGGAAAATGGATAAGATTTATAAATCCTACCATAAACTGAAGACACTAGGGGCCCAATATTCAAACGTTTGTGTGGGTGCTAACCAGTGTTTGCCCACACAAATGGGATTTTGTGCTGGAGTCCAATATTGAAAAAGCTCTGTTGCACCAGCAAACAGAAGTAGAGACTATGCAAACCAAAAAGGAGGGTATGCAAATGGTGGGGTGGGGATAGAAATATCAGAGCAAGTCAATATTCAGCAGATTTGTATGACACAAAAGAGTTTTGCACAGTCCTTTTTTGCTGTGCAAAAAACACCAAAGAAAATCTCCTTTTACTCTGTGTAAACTACTGCCAGAGGTAATGCAGCTAATTAGCTAGTTGACCACACTGGGGGAGTATAGTGTATCACTGGCTCTAGTGGCCCCTTCTCTGATTACCAGCCCCTAAGGTAAAACAATCTCTGGTGCTAGCAGTCCCCTATCCCTCCAATCACCAGTCCCTAAGGCAAAAAAACTATCCCTGATGTTAGGGGTCACCCCTCCCTATGATCGCTGGCCTGTACTATTCAAATCACATCCCTGGTGCTAGTGGTCCCAGCTCCCTCTGATCACTAATCCATAATGTATAAAATAAAATCCCTGGTGCTAGTGGTCTGTCCCCAATTGTCAGCCCTTAGTACCACTCACAACCTTCCCTGGCATACACTGGTCCCCTAGCACTGATCCACAATATTGCCCCTCACAATTACCAAATCACTGGCATCTAGTGGCTCTCCCACTGCAGCACTATGCAGCCACACCCATCACCTTACCAGTGTCCTCTGTGCCATGGTGCACATGGTGACTGATGAAGTTATACTCACACTTCCTCAGCTGGTCACCATATGTCCAGGCAAGGAGCACTCCCCCTATTTATAGGACAGGGTGATGTACTGGTGATCAGAGGGGGAACCATTAACACCAGGGATGTGATTTGAACAGTACAGGCTAGTGACTGGAGGGAGGGCTGGGACTACTAGCACCAGGGAGTTGATGTTATACATTATAGACTTACGATCAGAGGGTGAGGGGATAACTAGCACAAGCAATGTGTGCTGAAAGAAAAAGCTGGTAATCATAAGGAAAGGGGGACCATGAGCACTAGGGATTTTTTTGCTACATAATGAGCATTGTGATGGGGGGACACTGTATAATTATAGATGTCATGTACAATGTGGGGGGTGGTGCCACACTACATACCTCTATTACCCATGCAAATGGACCTTAGCGCCTTGATTGCTCATTGGGCTCATTTGCATTGGTACCTTTGAAAATCGCAGATAGTGCTCTGGCATTATCAGCTCTTGAGCCCAGCTTCAGAAGCCATATTGGGGTGGTGTTACATGACATATTGCTCCACTGACATGGCCTTATATTCTGTCAGATAGTGCCTGTTTTTATATATCACCCTGATACCCCGGCAATTGTAAAATATAGTGCAAGCATTTGCACTGTGTTTTACCTTACTGAATATTGGGTCCCAGTGCTTTTACTGTCATTTGAAACAAATTTTGGTCAGAGTATATAGGGCTGCTGGTGAGGTGTGTGGGGTAGAAATATTAAAAATGACCAAAGTTATGAGCCTGCATTCAGAAAATGCAACACAGACTCATACATTTGTTGTTTTGTAATATTTTTACACCAAATTGTCAACATAGCCTTGTTATGACTGTAACTAATGAAGAAAGGCAGGGAAAGTGTTCAACTCCTTGCCTGAAGGTTATTTTTTGAAGGGAACTGTCAGCTTATAAAACTAGTGCAAAAATAATGCTATTAACTATAATAAAAGTGGAAAGATAACAAATGCAAAATGTTTGCCAAAGATGACCTACATCTAAGCAAATTTGGATCAAAGCTACTGGGGGTTAACTTTGAACAGCACTTTACAGATATGAATTTAAACTGACAAGTATAGGGGAAAGATATAATTGTCAGACACTTGCAAAAAAAAAAAAAGGTGACTAAAAAGATCACACAAAATCCTCATGCCAATAAAAGCAATATCATGCTACTGAATGCTAGATGTCTTAATAATAATACAATGGATGAATTACTAGCCCAAATAAATGTCAATAAAAAAAAAAAACAACAACAACAAATGATTGCAGCTATTACTGAGACATGGGGATATGATAAATCTGCATGGAAGCAGAAAGTAAAAGGCTTCAACTTGTATAAATGTAATAGAACTCAGAAGGGGGCAGTGTAGCCTTGCTTATAGATGAACATTTAATATCATTTGATGTTACAAACAAAGTTAAAACACTCCAGTTACCCACTGAATGTTTATGGGGTAATATCTAATTAAACACTCGGCTCCTTTCTATATAGGTGTCTGCTATCATACTCCAAATTGTGCAAATGGTGTATATAATGCTATGGTAACTAAAGTAGAAATGGTAGATGAACTAGGTGATGTGATCACCATGGGGATTTTACTTTGGGTGAAACAGATTAGTCTAATAAAAATCCACCAGTTCAAAATAAAATGCTATCAATACATGAGACACTACACTTGGTGCCATATGATAAAGAATATACAAGAAGAAACAAGATTTGGACTTAGTAATAGAAACAGAATACTTGCATATCAGGAATTGCCAGTGTACTTCCCCACTTAGTGATAGTGACCATAACATTGTCAGTTTTCAACCTTCATGTAACATAACAAGGTCAATTAGTAAAACTACTATCTGTCTATACTGTAAGGCCAGCATTAAGAAAATGAATGAGACAGTAAGAAATATTGATCAGTCAAGCACTTTGATGAATGAATCTGCTAAGGAAATGTGGAACTACATTAAAGATACCATACTCGATACTTCTGTTAAATATATCCTGACTAAACTAAAATACAGTAAATAAAAGAAGAGTCCAAAATGGTTGAATCATAAAATTAGAAAAACATTTTGAAAAAAAAAACCAACAAAGAGCACATAAAAAATATAAGAAAAACAAAACAATTTATTACTGGGAAATATTCTGATCCCTACAAAAAATAAATAAGAAAGAAATCAGGAAAACTGAAAGTAATTTTAAATATACAGTCCATTGGAATCCAAAGCAAAGAAAGATAACAGTAAGAGTTTTTATTCATATCTATCAATCATATTTTATTTATAAAAAGTGCAATTCCAATGCTGATCAAAGCACTTGTACAAAGTAAAATCATTAAAATACACAATACATTAAATACATACAGCCAATAGCTAAAATAGTTCAGTATAAAATAACATGTTAATCAGAGTCAAGAAAGGCCATACTTAAAAGATAAGTTTTGAGTGCAGATTTAAAACTCTCAATGGTCAGACACTCTCTGATCCAATGAGATAGAGAGTTCCACAGGGTAGGGGCCACAAAAGCAAAAGAGTGGACATGGCAGTGAAACCTTAGCTCATACAACCTTATGATGTCCCCTAACAGTAGCATGTACACTGCGAACAACATGGGTGACAATATGGAGCATTGTAGAACCCCAAAGGACAGGGGGAGAAGGGCTGAAGAATAAACCCCCCATACCACTCTCTGAGTCCTGCCCATGAGGAAGGATGTGAAATCCTTAAAAAAAATATCAAACGAAGTAGAAACAAGCATACGCAATGGGACGCTATTTGCTGATAATGCACAAATCGCAAATGTTCTAAACACCCATTTCTGCACTGTATATACCCCAAATCTACCTCCTTCACCAATTCAGCCTGACAAAAATATTATGTATATTGAATTTGACCTAGATAATATACATAGCAAGCTCCTTAAGCAAAAGGGCAAAACGACCATAGGTCCAGACAAAATTAATGGCCACAGGCTGTATATGTTGGCAGATACCATAAACTATCCCATGAAAGCTGTTTTTGAAAGTTGTCTAAAAGAAGGATTTGTACTGTAGGATTAGAGACTAGCACATGTTGTACCAATTCACAAAACGGTCCAAACAGTACTGTGATAATCATAGACCTGTAAGTCTCACCTCAACAACATGAAAAATCGTGGAAAACCTACTTAAAGACATACTGACACCATTACTAAAGACAGTAGATATGGACCAACATGGTTTCATAAAAAAATGCAGCACCATGACCAATCTTATGTGCTTTTATGAAAAAATAAGTGAAATGTTGGACAAAAAGTTACCAAGGCTTTTAATTGGTTGCCTCATAGTGCCTTAATGGATTAAATCAAAGACCTTAATATTTACATATCTATTGCAACACAGATCTGTGGATGGCTTAAACATAGATCTCAGAGGTTTATAATTGAGGGCAGTATGTCTGAGACTGGCAGAGTCTCTAGTGGAGTGCTGCAGGGATGGGTGTTGGGACTGGTCTTGTTTCAACTATTTATTTCAGATATTACTAAATACCTTGTAAACTTCTCTGTAAAATAGGCAGAGCACATAAAGATAGGAGGCCCCTGTATCACCAACAATGCCAGACAAGACATTCAAAGAGACCTCAACAAAATCTCAATGTGGGTCACTACGTGGGGTGTGAAACTGAACTCCGAAAATGGTAAAATGATGCATATGGGTAAATCAAAGCTAAAAACAAATATATGTTAAATGGCACTGATTTCAGCATCACAGATAATGAAAAAGGTGTGGATGTTCATTTATCTGAGGACCTTGCATGTACTCATCATCTAAACTCTGCAATAAGAAAAACAAACAAAGTAATATGGCAATCAGGCAAAATATCAAATCAAAGAACTCCAAAGTACTAATGCCCCTATATAGGGCATACTTTAGGCCCCACCTAGACTATGCCTACAATTATGGTGCCCATACAAAAAGCAGAACTGCACATCCCTAGAGAGAGTACAGAGGATGTACACAAAAAACATATATGCCCCCAAAAATAAAATCTACAAACAAAGGATGGAAATATTGAATCTTATGCTCTTGGAAACAAGAAGGTTTAGAGGAGTTATTTTACTTATGTATGATGTAATGAATGACCCATACCTAATATGTGAGCTAGGTATTGAATTTGAAAGCGACACCGGTGACTGCAGAGGGCATCCTTTGCAAATCATGGGTAGGAAGTTCAAATTTTCAAAAATAAAATACTTTTTCACATGTAGAATTATCCACCCTTGCAATAGCCTACCAATCCATGTTGCAGTAAGTGAGTCAAAGGAGATTTTTAAAAGAAGATGGGATAATCTAATTCTATGTGGACACAATTTGCATTATTACATTTATTAGAATAGAAGAATATATGGGCAAACAAGCCCTCTTGCTTCTTATAACACCAAGTATGAAACCTAATATGAATCATTTGGGACACAAAAGCACATTTTGGGCTCAAGTTCAAAAATGACAGCTGTCACATTCATGATATGCTATAAAGAAATGACAATGTTGAACATTTAAGGGTACAAATATTGAATATTGCCAAACTAAAAAGCCTGCATTTGTAGAATTCAACATACAGTAGCCTCATAACTTTGGATTTTTTTAAATATTTTTACACCATATTTAGAACATAGAATTCTTATGACCATACCTCATGAACAAGGGCAGATAAATTATTTAACTCCTGCTTGAAAGGTGATTTCACTCAGGGACCACAAAATAATGTTTCAGGACAGATTTGCCTGTTGTCAGTGTAATTATTCATTGTGATTGGTTGGCATCCCATGGCACTCCAGACATTACTTCATGGGTTACAGCCCACCTGATAGGCTAATGATGCACATGACCCAGATCAGATTTCCAGTATATCCAGGTCCCAGGAACCCCTGCTATCCAGTTGTAATTTGTGCATCTGAATAGGCAAGAAGCATCCAGAGAACCCCTGTCTGCTCTTTAAATTCTAAGGTAGGAACTGTACTTGTTTTATCAAAAGCCTTTTATCTTGTTGAAATTATTATTTTTATTGTCTGGGGGCCCTCTGCTGCCCCATATCTCTAATTTGTGCAAACCAGGAGTTTTGTTCTGCTACTAGAAACTTTATAATTGATAACACATTGCTCCATCGTTGAAATGCTGTTTGGTGAATTATATTAATGTTTTATTCTCTCCTATGGCGCTCCAGGATGTTTTTTTCCTGAGCCTCTGGCTGGGACCCTCGCTATCTGGGCCCACGCCCTGGATCCTGGTGTCTCAGGCAGCGTGCTCTCTGTCCCAGAGTCCACGCGGCCCTGAGGGTTCATCCTACAGGCCCTCACCCTAAATTCCCCCACCGTGAGTCGCCTCTCCTTCCCGCGACTCTGCGGCTCTCTGAGGCCTCTCTTCCCTTCAGAGGGATCGGCGCACGAGGCCCTGTTTTCCCAGCACCGCTGGGGCTGGCTCTCGGTCTCCAGCCCCTTGCCCAGGCCCATGCCTGGCCTTCTAACCCGTGAGTCGCCTCTTCTCCCCATGACTCCGAGGTTCCCCCTTCCTCCTCCCTCCCTCTGAGGCCTCCCACGAATCAGCGGAACTCGGCCCGCAGGCAGGTCATGGCCCTCCAGCCCTCCTTCATCCCGAGGGTGTTCCTGATGCTGCTTGGCGTTTCACGCTCTGGCGCCTCCAATGGGTGCAGATCTCCCAGGCCTCTTGGGGCCTCTCCTGCAGCGGCGCTCCCCGGTCCAGCGGACGCGTGCCTCACCTTCCCTCCTGCCTCTCGGCCTTCGGGCCGATGGATTCAGGCTCCCGGGATCCCCGGAGGCCTGCCGATGCTCGCGCCTTGCCCCTCCCCACGGAGCCACTCAGAGGGGCTGGCACCGTGGCGTTGGCCTACCGCTCTCAACATAGGCCTTCTCGGAGGCCGACCAAGCCACATGGCGCTGTTCAGGCCACTGACACAGGGCGATGCCCTGCTCCTTGGGGGAGCTCCCCCCTTGTCTCTCCGGCCTCTCTCTCCCTCCTTGCCCTCGACATAGGGCGAGCTGGGGCCAAAAAAAATCTTCAAAAATACTAGGGAGCTAGATGCTCCATAATCGGAGGAGCAGTTCCTGGGTCCAGGCCTCAGCTGGCCTCCTGACCCCAGTGGGCCGCCCTTAGATGCGGGTCCCAACACAGGGGCCTCACACCACACCTCAGGAGTTCTGGGTCTGACTCCACAGCGACCTCCTTTTCATCTTGGGCGACCCTGAGCAGCCTTAGGCGCTCTCAAAAAAAAAAAAAAAAAAAAGGAGACCTCCTCAGTCCACTCGGGTCCCTCCCATAGCGACCCCAGTAGGACACCGCAGAGTCCATGCTAGGGTACCTCCCATAGCGACCCTGGCAGGCTCTAGCGGAACTATCCCCACCCTCGGTGGCTGCGGTCCCCTCCCACAGCGGACCCAGGCCTACCCGGAGTAGCAATCATCTGAGAGGGGATAGTCAGGTAAGGATGCCAAGAAAGGAGTCTCCACCCTCCCCCCCATGGTCTGTCTAAGGGCCCTCTTACAGCGTCCTTAACACAGCACGACTCCGGCCCCCATTCTCCCTTATTCTCCGCCTACGGGCGTGTTCCACGGGGGCGTAGGGGACAGCTTTCCGGAGTCCCGTTCCTCGCTCAGACCCTTCTCTTTTATCTTTCAGATGGTTAAAGCAAAGAAATGTTCCGCGTGCAGCGCCTCCCTCCTCCCTCAAACCCCAGGCCCTCTCTGCGCGGCCTGCCTCTTGGACGACGAGATGTCTTCGATGGAGGGAACCCCCACGGCACCTTCCCTCCCAGGCCCCAGCACTTCTACCTGGGTGGATCCGGGCTCCCTGTTGATACAGAACCAGCAAGTGGCGGTCGCCATGATGGAGAGTCAGCAGAACTTCATGCTGAAGATCATGGAGAAGCTGGAGGCGCTTACCCAAAACAGATCTTGGCCGCCACGCGCAGAGCTCACCCACCAGAGAGACCTTCCAGAGGACCCACCAGCCCCAGAGGACCCTCTTCCCAGCATTCCCCTTGATGGCAAGCCAGAAGATAGAGACAAAGAGGATGAATTCAAGGGGGAGGAGGAGGAGCAGGCTTGGAGTCCGACATGGAGGACATCACCAGCAGACAGCTCCATCTCTCAAACCAAAACTGTGTGCATTCGAACAATCCCGGCCTTATGAAGGTCATCAAGGCCACCATGGGCCTGTCCACAGAGGAACAGGAGGGAGAAGATGGAATCAAGCTGGACCCAATGATCCAGCTAAGGACCACCACCTCGAGACCTTCCCAGTCTGCCCGGCCATTGAGGAACTGATTCACAGGAATGGCAATCCACAGACCCGGGCAGGATGCCAAACCGAAGGAACTTACACAAGATGTACCCGGTTCAAGGTGACAAATCAGACGCCTGGTGCAAGGCGCCCTCCATCGATCCACAAGTGGCGGCCTTGAGTAAGAAAACGGTGCTGCCATGTGGCACCATAGCCCTCAAGGACCCCACAGACAAAAGAATCGAGGACATGTTAAAGAGGACCTTTGAAATTGAGGGCACCATGGCCAAGGTGATGACGGCGGCGATTTATACCTCTCGCGCCCAGATCCGCTGGCTGGAGGAACTTCAGGAACAGGCGAGTCCAAAGTCCAGGGAGGCTGAACTTTTAGACTGCACCCTCGATGCAACCAAATACCTGGCAGACATGGCAGTGGACTCCCTACGCCTCCAGGCCAGGGCGGCCGCAATCATAAATCGGGCCCGCAGAGCTCTATGGCTCAAGCTCTGGGATGCTGATTCAGAATCCAAGACTCTTCTGCAGAACTTACCCCTTAAGGGGACTCATGTATTCGGGGAGGGTCTCCAGAACTACTTAAAACAGAAGGAAGAGGGTGGGACCTCCTAAGAAACCGTCAGACCCTCACACCTACCTTCCGCTAGACGGAGGTTTCGCCCTGGGCCAAAACCCAAACTCTAGGGACTCCTACCCCAGAACCACTCCTTCGGGTAGAGCATCCCCATCCTACCCACACGCCCGCTCAGTGCTACAGTCCTCCCTTCCGACCCCGGGACAAAATCCAGAGGTCAAAGAAGAGGATTCAGGGAAAACAGTGACTCCGTCTCACGGAGCCCAGCCAAGCTCGTCCCCCGTCACCAATGGCTAGCCCTGTTCACTCACCGCTGAGATGCCACCACGTCAGACAAGTGGGTCTGGGACGTGGACTCGAGGAGGTACACCATAGAATTGTACCATCCTCTGGTTCCCCATCATTTCGTCTCATCCCCGGTCTCCAGACGAAGAGCCTCTCCCAACCAGGTACAGGGGATTCTGGCAGATCTCCTCCAGAACAGGGCCATTCAGCCCATCCCAGTCCAGGAGCAGGGGGAGGGCATGTACTCCATTTTCTTCCTGGTCCCCAAGAAGTCGGGGGAGCTGAGGCCCATCCTAGACCTAAAATGCCTGAACTGAGACGTGATCCCACGTCGGTTCAAAATGGAGACCCTCCGATCCACCCTTCAGGGCATCAGGGTAGGCGACTTCCTGGCATCCATCGATCTCAAGGACGCCTACCTATACATCCTCATCATCAAGAGCCACAGAAGATTCCTTCGTTTCCACATCCTGGGACACCACTTTCAATACCGGACGCTCCCGTTCGGCCTGTCCTCGGCCCCCAGAGTCTTCACCAAGGTCTCCATCACCCTGGTAGCCAGACTCAGGGAACAGGGGCTAGACATAGTGCTGTACCTAGACGACTGGCTCATACGCGCTCGATCCGAGGGTGAGGTGCGGGCTCACACCGAGCTCGCGGTACGAGCACTCGAGGACCATTGCTGGATGGTGAACAGAGCGAAGAGTCATCTCTGCCCGACCCAGCAGATCGAGACCTCGGAGCCATCATCAACTCGGCAGAGGTTGGGCGAGGCCAGATCTGGCACGGATCCGCAGCCTCCGCAGCCTGGCGGACAGTTAAGTCACACCCCACACCCACGGTGGAGAAGGTGGTGAGACTCCTGGGATGCATGGCCTCAGCCGTGACCTCGTCCCTGGGCCAGGTGGCACATGCGTCTGCTCCAGAACTACATACTCTGTGGCGTGGAGCACCCAACAAATGGAACCTGCACTAGTGGTCCAGTTACCCGCGATAAGATCCTCCCTGGTGTGGTGGATCACCCCAGGAAATCTGACGAGGGGATTCCTCTGAGGCACCACAGCCGATCCCCATGCGAGATGGATGCGGTCTATCCGGCTGGGGGCCTGTCTGGGGACGAATCAGCACAGGGTCCCTGGTCCCAGTAGTCACAGCTTTCAATCAATGTCCTGGAAATGAGAGCGGTGTTCCATGCCCTGAGGGCATTCCGACACATCATCCAGGGAAAGTCGGTCCTGATCAGGTCCGACAATCGCGTAACAGTAGCGTACATCACAAAGCAGGGAGGTACCAGGAGCAGGACCATGTCACGAGAAACTGCAAGGGTGATGAACTGGGCACAAACGCACCTATCATGCCTGGGGGCAGTACACCTGGTGGGAAAACTGAACGTAAGGGCGGATTGGCTCAGCCGACAACAGATCCACCCCAGAGAGTGGTGCCTGCACCCGGACCTGTTTCAGGTAATCCAGGAGGCATGGGGTCCAGTGTCCATGGACCTAATGGCATCAAGAGACAACGCCCAGGTGGACCAGTATTTCTCCCGGTTCAGAGACGCGCACTCACCAAATGCAGATGCCCTGTCCCAGGTTTAGTCTCGGGACTACAGTATGTGTTCCCCAGATCCCCTCATCCCACAGGTCCTGAGAAAATACGAAAATCCCAGACCTCCATCATCTTGGTGGCCCATGCACTGGCCTCGATGAGCTTGGTTTGCGGCAATCACAGAGATGTCCCTAGCCAGCCTCCGGATCCCATTCCATCCAGACATGCTGACGAGGGCCCGCTACTCACCCGCCCCTCGAACCCAAAGCTCACGGCCTGGCTCCCTGAGAGGGACGACTAACCGCTAACGGGTATCACGAGTCGGTCATTGACACGCCTCCTCCAGATCTCGTCGAGCCTCCACTACATCCACCATCCCCGAGAGGCAATAGGCCATCTTTTCACAGTGGTGCTGCCGGCGAGGCTCGGTCCTGAACAGGCCAACCTCCCACTATCTTGCTGTTCCTACAGCAAGGGTGGACAAGGACAGGCACCTTCCTCCTAGAAGGGTGCAACTAGTGACCACCTGGAGCGGCCAAGAGGCCTAGTCAGAGGACCCACCCGGGGCCCATCCAGACGCCATCCACTCTTGAGGCGAGTGACCCTCATGCGACCCAGGACCAGGCCTAACATCGCACGTGGGACCTACCACTGGTATTGGACCTCTAAAGAACAGCACCATATGAACCTCTCGCTGACTCAGACCTTTTCTGGGCAGGACTGAAGACTGCCATCCCTGGTAGCCATCTGTTCTGCCAGAAGGATAGGGAGCAGGGCTCCGTCTTGCGCTCCACCCTACACCATCTTCACCCCCAAGTCCGGCTCCTGACGGTACCAGCCTTCCAGCCAAAGATTCCAACGAGGTTCCACAGAGAACAACCCATAGACCCACTCCACCCCTGCCTCACGCAGCCCATCTGGCTGGGTGCGGTACTCCTGACTCACTAGACTTGGGGTCGGCACTCTCGATTTACTTGACCAGAACTCAGGCCATCCGCAAGACGGAGAGACTCTTCATCGTCATGAAAGGCCAAAGACAGGGGCTCGCAGCGTCCAAAACCACCATCACAGGGTGGATCAGGAGGGTCATTCTCCATGCTTACACGGCAAAGTGACTGACACCGCCACAGGAAATCAGGGCTCATTCCACCAGGGCGGTATCCACCTCCTGGGCGGAGAGAGCATCGGTGTCATCAGAAGACATCTGCAGGGCGGCTACCTGGAGCTCCCTACATACTTTCACCAGGCACTACAGGCTGGAACAACTCCAGGACTTCAGGCCAGCCTTCGCCTCCCATGTCCATAGCGAGCTCCATCACCGGACCCTCCGACTCATCCGAATCCCACCCGAGGTTTAACTGCTTCTTATCTCCCATGAGGTAATGTCTGAGAGCATGGGATGCCAACAATCACAATGGGTGTTTACTCACCTGGTAAAGTGATTGTGTTGGTTGGCATCCATGACACTCCAAGGCCCGCCTCGGGAATGATCGGAGGCGCCCAACCAGTAAGATCAGGGGTCCTTACACCAGTCCTTCCAGAATTCATACCACTGCTAAAAAATCAGTCGAACCACAGTTCGAGGTAGTATGTACATAATAGGAATAACTCAGGCCTCTGGCCTTCTTATTGTCATCATGTCGTAAGCAGACCTCATCCTTGCTAGTCTCTGTTGTGTGTATTGTTTCGGCACCAACATCCTTCCTTTCAGCTATGGAAAATTCAAACTGGAGAGCAGGGGTTCCTGGGACCTGGATATACTCAAATCTGATCTGGGGTCATGTGCATCATTATCCTATCAGGTGGGCTGTAACCCATGAGGTAATGTCTGGAGTGCCATGGATGCCAACCAACACAATCACCTTTACCAGGTGAGTAAACACCCATTAGATGGGTTCCCAAAAAAGGCATGTTGAACATTTGGGCCACAAATATGCAAAAATGGCCAAGTTATGCCACTAAGTTCAAATCCCCAGTGAAATACATTGAACCTCATACCTGTTTCTTCAGTTCGCTGTCCGACTTTGAAGAGTTAGACATCTACAGTCAGGATTATAGCACAACCCCAATCAGCAGTAAGGGCTTGGGGGTTCTGAGTGGGAAGGTCAAGTAGTCGCTCGCTCAAGAAAAAGAGTAGTTACTGTTATTTTGTTTTGCAGTTTCATTAACACTGCATAGTTTTGCTATTTGAATTTTGAAAACACTTTCATATGCTGCAGTCATTGGCTCCCTTCCCTCACACCTAAAATCACCCTCAGCAACCCCAACTGAAGATTCCTCATTCTATGGTAAAGTATACACTTACAATTTCCTCGTATCCATATATTTCAAAAAATAACAAATATATTCTTGTGTTACAAGGCAGTTCTTTCCATCTAGGATCTGGGAGCACTAGAAACCTATCGAGCTTTGCTCTTTAGGTTTACTGTGCCCCAGATCCTCTCGATGAATTACTGCCTTGTAATACACCAGAATGTATCTATTATTCTATTTGTTAATAATATTTGCTGCAATTTCCACCCACCCTCTTGGATATTAAACTATTAGCCTCAGTAAGAATATCCCAGTTTGTAGACGTTATAAATCAATTCTAAATAAGATGCTACACAGTACATATAAAGCAGCAGTCTGAGGAGCCCAGCACAGATGTGACAGGAGTTTGTTACATATTTATTGCCAATTGCAGTGTCACACTACGAGCACCAGGTCATCTCCTGCCCTATAGCAGAAAAATATAAACATAGAATTTGCTAGCAAACATGGACCACTTGGCCCTCCTAGTCTACCCATTTTACCCTGCCTATAGTATCGCTGCATGAACTGCTTCATTTCTGGCCCATTCACCCACCCACCTCCCTTTCTCTAAAATTATCTTATGCCTATCCCATCATTGTTGAACCCCACCACTGTTTTCACCCCTACCACCTTGGCTGGAAGACTGATCCAGGAATGCACTACTCTTTCTGTGAATAAATACTTCCTCAGAGCTCTCTTGAATCTATTTCCTCCAGCTTCTTAGCATGCCTCCTCGCCCCTGAGCAGTTTTTTTTCCTTATCTGAACAGTACTTCCCTCCTGTTCCTTATTTACCACCATGAGATATTTAAAAGTCTTTATCATACCCCCCCCCCCATCTTCTAAGGTGTACATATTTAGGTCCTTAAGTCTCTCCTCAGGAAACTCCATTTACAGTACCAGTACCCTCTGCCACCTATCTCCTAGCCAATTTCCGATCAGGTTTACCACTTTCTCTTAAGCTACCAAGCCTGCTTACGAACCTCCTGTGTGGAACAGTGTTGAAAGCCTTACTGAAATGTAAATAGCCTATGTCCACCTCCAAAGAGAAAATGGTCTCTCTTTTTTTTGTAGTTAGATTGACATTATCTTATTCATTGTCTGCTGTATTTTTGTTAACTGGGTAAGGACAGTGGAATAAATAGCCTGGTTACAGGACTGATATTTTGTAAAAATATATGACCTATCTTGTAACTGTTGCAGAGAAAATACCTAACACTGTACATTTGTGTTAGTATTTTATTTTTATCTTAATTTGAATAATAGTTGGTCTACTGTATATGGTGTGTTTAGTATTTGTGCAGTGGCACTTTCTAGTCATTTGAAGTGTTTACCTTTCCTGCACTGCACTCAGCTGTAAGCTCATGAACAACCCCTGTCATGACTTAGAGCAGTTATCCAGAATCCAGAACATTTCTTAAATATAATATTTAAACATAATTCATATTTTGTTTAATTAATTATCAATATCCCCCCCCCATTTTCCTACTGGGGATTTCTATCAACATAAGATAACTTTATGACAGATTTTATTTATGCCATCCTCCTGTGTCTCCTCTGTTTGTGATGTCACTGTCTGCTGCTGTGAAAATGAGGATAATCTCTGAAAGGTAAGGTTATGACTTCTTCAGAAAAAACACAGAAGGATGAGAGAAGTTTAAAACACAAAGATCCTGTTTACATACAAATACTTTCAGAACTAATATAGCATTAGGAGAGTTAAAAACAGTGTTTCTGGACATTATAAAATAAGCTAATATTATTGTATAAATATGAAATGTTTTATAGTACACCCATTCCACTGAAAGTCAACCAAGTTGCAGAACACCCATCTATTTTTTTTTTATCATTGAATATTTCCTGCGCCCCACAACAGCCCCCCATCTGATCGACCCCCCAAGCCCCGTCACCTGGAATTACCGGAACTTACCTTAAGCCTTGCCCAACAACAGTGCCTGTGGGGAGTTGGTCATCATTCTGCCACCGGTGATTTAATCCTCCATATTCTCCCAGGGGCCCCGGAGTAGGCACGCATGCGCATGGAGACACGCATGTGCCTTACAGCCCTGGTAATGACCCCCTTCTGCCCTCCCCATTGGCCTAATGCCTGGCACACTTTGAGCCTATGCTGCCCCTGGCCTCCACCAGGAGGCAGCAATTAGCCGAGGGATGCCACTACATCACCCCGAAGAGGAGAGTTGCCTTTCAGCAACTCTATCCAGCTTCACCATATGCCCCATTGCTAACCTCCGATGGCCCCAGGATTGTTCTTGAACCTGGGTCACTGGCATGCCACAAGGTAAGGCACCCAGTGCCTCAACCCTCAGTGCCAACGGGCTGGTCCAGAACAGAACATCCATCTATTACAAGAAATATTGAGAATAGATGTGCATTTCCCATAAAAAGGGGCAGTAGGGTAATGTATCATTAGCCCATTGTATTTATAAAGTTCCAGAACATCAAGGCAGTGTTTTCAGAAACAAACAATGGACCTAAAATTATTGGTTAAAGTGGGGCATGTTATTTGTTACATGCTATATATAGTGTTGCACAGAGGGTACAGAGCTGTAAAGCTGGAGATCAGCAGACCTGGGTTTGAATCCTACATCTGCCACAGTCATGATAAGTGACTCTGAGCAAGTCACTTAACCTCCATGTGTTCCAGGTTGTACCTGGAAATGAGTTTTGGTTAGTGTAATTTTCCCCACTGAAAATTCTAAACAAATGAAAATAATAATAGTAATAAAAAAGTTAGACCTTTATTTAAACGAAAAAAAAAATCAAAACATCATTACTAATTTCTGCCGGAGCATCGCCACATGTCAATGGTTCTATGGTCTGGTAGGAAGCATGAACTGACATTCTTGCCAGCTCCCAATTACTGAGGATTTCATAAGGTACCTGGCACAGTTAATGGGCTAAAGGTGCAGTTGCCATAATATGTTAATTTTTTTTTGTATGTATTTCTTTATACTCCCACCCACACCCCAGTCAATCACTCCTTTGAGACCTACATGAGCTTTACTCATCCGTCAGCCCTCGACCCCACTGCCCCACATTGCAGCCAGCCCAGGCAACCCTGATGTATCCCTGCATTGGGAGGGTCCTTTACCTTTGAAGGGGAAGAGCCTGCATGGCTGTACCAATGATCCTGGGTGCTGCTGGGTGGCGATAGTAGTCCAGGAGCTTTGGAGTGAGGGTCCAGGGAGGCCATCATCCGACCAACCAGGGCACCATTTTCCTATTTTTCTCCCTGAGGAGTAGCGTGCCACAGATGTCTGGACTTACACTGATGTCTGTCACTCCTCCTAGATGTCTGGAGCCTGATGATGTGCCATGTCCCCAGCCTGTGCTAGGGCCAGCAAGCGCCAGGCCATATCCCCACCCTCCGCCTGGAGAAGGTAAGCCTTCACTGGATGCTCCAGCCTTCACCCCCCAGCTGGCTCTCCAGTGACCTGAGTCTGTTCTCGAACCCGGGTCACCAGTGTCACAGGCAGAAATCCAACTATTGCACCGATGGGCCGGCATGTGTTAATTTTAAATTGCCATTTATTTGCAAAGCACCCACAAATACAAATGAACACAGGCAAGTGCGCTTCCTGGAACCCACAAATACAAATGGTATACACATGTGGTAATAATTGTAGTATGTACTGTGCACAATGTAAATGTTACTTTTGCCAATAGAAATGGTGTTGCATTAAAATACAAATGGCAGGTTGCTATATATAGAACAGAACAGAACGGTATGCAAACCCTAATGACTTAGCATTCATTTTAAGTGGTAAGGTAGTTTTGTAAAGATTGGGATCACTGTTTCTCACCTGTTCACTTAAAATCAGATCCTTCCTAAATAATAATTATGGGCTTTTATTTAAAAGCATTATTGTGCCTGACATGTTTCTCTTGTGAGTAGAGTATTTACCAATACAGACCATTTGCAATATTATCAGATGTGTATAATCAGGTGGCTAGAATGGTTCAGATAAATGAATATTGTCCCCTGATCCCCTGCCAGAAATAAATCTCTCCACACTTGCTTTATGTTAGATGCTCAATGGCGATATTTATTAAGGCACATCAATTACATATTACATTCCCGCTTCATATTTCAACATTATAAAGTACAGTTCAGTACAACCAAGACTCATCCTCTTCTTCCTTGCAGACTAGATCTTCTTCTTCTTCATGCTTGTATCGCTTCAGGGTCCGGACACACTGGATCCGGCTCCCCCCTCATCACCAGTACCTGGTACCCCCACCAGGTACCACCAGCATCAGGTCCCCCTACTAGGCACCACCATAACCAGATATCCTCACCCGGTACCACTATTTTACTCGGGCCACACCCGCATGGGGTCAGCTCCTGGTCTACACTCCACTAGGCCAAAACATGTGATCCGACCCCTAGTTTCTATCCCTTCCCCCACTTATTTCCATGCCTGTGTTCCTCTACCCCCAGCCCGTGCTGCCTTCCCCTCCCCCTTTCCTGTCCTCCTTTTTCTCTTCTACTCCTTCCCCCCCCCTTTCTTTATTCCTGATTTCTCTTCTCGTGGCAACTCCCTGCCCCCCTCCTGGCAGGGCTCCTTAACTCCCCCAGGACCATTTGCCACCCTTTTGCAGCTCCCTTGACCCCCTACCAGGGCACACTAGGGTTCATGCTTTATACCTGCAAGTTCTTGTCCATGCCAGCCGACTCTGAGTCATCCTGACAAGTTCAGGGTTGGTGAGTAGGGAATCTTTTCCCAGCAAAATAGGAAGTCCAGAGGGTTGCAAGCCTTGAAGTATCCCCCTTGACCCCTCCCTAGCCCACCCTCAGTCCCCTCCCCAGCCATTTGAAACTTCTCCCATACCCCTGGTTATTTGACCCTCTACTGATGTCACCTGTCTCCTCCTCCTTTCCTAACCCCCTTCCCCTCCCCATCACCTCTTTCTGGCAGGGGCCATTAGACAAAAAGGCCTGCCTTTTAATGGCAAGCCCCATTGTCCCCAGATTCCCAGCCAGAAATAAATCTCTTCACACTTGCTTTATGTCTGATTCTCACTGGCGATATTTATTAAGGCACACCAATTACATTTTACATTCCCACTTCAAATTTTAACATAATAAAGTACAGTTCAGTACAACCAAGACTCATCATCTTCTTCCTTCCAGACTTGATCTTCTTCTTCTTGCTTGTATTGCTTCAGGGTCCAGACACACTAGATCCACCCCCCCATCACCTGTACCAGGTTACCAACACCAGGTACCACCAGTATCAGGTACCCCCACTAGGCACAACCATAACCAGATATCCTCACTCAGCACCACCATTTTACCCGGGCTGCACCCACACAGGGTCAGTTCTCAGTCCACACCCCATTAGATCTGGACATGTGATCCTACCCCTAGTTTATATCCCTTCCCCCTCCCTCACTTACTTCCATGCCTGGGTTCCTCTGCCCCCAGCCTGTGCTGTCTACACCTCTCCCCTGTCCTGCCCCCCTTTTTCTCTTCTGCTCCTCCTCCTTCTCCTTCTCCACTGCCCCATCTCCAGCTTGCAAAGGATGATGGGGCTCCCCCCTTGTGGGCTAGACACAACTTGGGGCCCTCCAGTCCCCTTAGCACTCCCCCCCACTAACTCCAACCAGTCTGGTAGGGGCACCTGCTTCCATCGTACAGTATCTGCCACCTCAGCCTTGTATGCACCCTCTGTCACGTTTGCAATGCCCTTGAGATGCCTGGCCAGCCTCCCCCCCCAGGCTTAAAGTCCCCTTTGGTGCCCCCTGCGAGGCTGCTGGAGCCTGACCCCCTTTTTTCCCTTTCCGCTGAAACAAACTCCTTCCCCTTATCCTTTTATCACCTTTTTAGGCCGACACCCACTGGTGGGGTGCCACCTAGCACTTCAGACACCCTCCATTGGGGCTCCACCCAGCCCCCCAGAGACCAGCCACCCAGCTGCGGCCACACCTGGCCCATGCCGGGCCCCATTAGAGGCCATTTCCATCCTTGTGCCCCGCCATCTCTAGTGCCTATTCCAGGCCCTCAGTGTCCCCAGCATACCCCATGATGTGTTGCATACCCCCATTTCCTTGAGCACCCTTGGCCCCCCCAGTGGGGCTCCCCCAGCCCCCCAGCCCCTTCTTCACAGCTCTATGTGACTATGTACCAAAACCTGCCCCCCCGAACCCCTTCTGTCACAGGTAGGTGGGGCCCCCAAATGCCCTGTCTACCTCATTTATGAACCTTCCTGACCCATACCTTGTTAGCTCCACCTGACTCCAGTGCCACAGGCAGGATCATCCATTTTTCCTTCCCCTACTTGGGGTCCAATGCACCTGTATGCTTCTCTAATAGCCTCCACAGTATACTCAGAACTGTCTGCAATACTCCAAATACCTTGATTGCTCCTGCCCTCCTGCTCAGCAACCTCTTGCTAGGGCCTACAATTCCAGATTGCATCCCAGTTTTGTCCCTGCAGTTCTGCATGGGGTTTTGAAGTGGCACACCCTTGACATACCATGCTGCCTACACCCCTCCCCCACTGCCGTGAGAGGGAAACCACCCGGTGTAGGAGGTGGAATCCAGCACCCTGTGCTGCCGTGGCCAGCTAGCCTCTCCAATGCAACACCCTTCAACATCCTGCTGGACACTGCCTTCTTGACCTACCTCCAATAGTCCCCTGGGTCTGCTCACCACTGATCAGCTGGTCTACCCTCACCAAATCTCCATTCCCAGCTCCTCCAGGCTCTCCCTCTCTTCTGGCCTGTCTGGGCTGTTCTTCCCTCCCTCCTGTGCATGGAGCCCCCTTGTTCAACCCCCCTTTCCCAGAGGACTCCCAGTGACTAGCCATGCCCCCTGGGCTTAAGTTGGCCCACCGTGGTGCAGGGAACCCCACCTACTGAGACTGTTGTACCATCAACCTGATGTCCTTCCCTTGGTGTGCTATTCCTTGCCCTTGTGACTTCCACAGGGAACCAAAACCACCGACCTTTAAGTCGAAGCCATAATGCACTACTCAATTGTGCCACAGAGACAACCCACTGGCCACCCGGCATTCCAAGGTCCTCTTCCATGCTTGCTACCCCTTCCTTTCTGACTGGGAAACCCATCAAGGTGGGGGCATGAGTGAGTATCTCCACTAAGGACCAGGCCCCTAGGCACACTGGTGCTGGATGGAGCTGTGGGCATCACCCATCCAAACTCCCAGACTTGTACCCCGGTTCCCAAGATTTCTTTGCCCTATTGCCCCCCCTCGAAGTAACTACTGAGACTATATTTCATCTTGCCCATCAATCCTTACCAGATTAAAACTTTCCCACATCTGCCCATGTTCCACTCATGCCCCCTTTCCCGGGATCCATCAGCACATTGCTGGGATGACTGGCTTACAGGTACCCTGGAGCATGCCTACACCTGCCTGGTACCGGTTCTCCTCTCCCTGGACCAACGTTGTCTCCATTTAACCCCCCAGGCAATCCTTGTGACCAAAACATCTTGCCCAACCTATACCATGCCCCTTATATATTACCTCTATATGGTAGCCTTACGCACTCGTGGCCAGACAGTGGCCACTGGTATATTCCCTTCATCCTATCCTATGCGTACTGCAGGCCATGTCCACCTTGTTGTTCAGGAGGTGCTGAATCACAGTGTGTATACCTCTCCTAAAGTTCTGCCTGGTGCCTAATGGTAGATCCCTTCCAATTTTGGGTCAGGGAACCACTCACCCTGTTGTTGCTAGCTGGCCAAGCCCCTTGCGTTAACATACCACAGCTACACTCTCCAAAGCCACCTCATTCCATCACTGGTTGGGGAATGAACTCCCTCCTTCCACTGCTCTAGCTGATGACTTCCCAGCCTTGACACATCCCAGAGCTGCCCACACCTAGGCCACCTCCACCCACCTCTGAGTTGTCTCCAATGGGGTTTTTTTTTTTAGAGGCAGCTACTCTATCCTTTATGCTACACTACCTAGGAGCAAATCATATCCGTACTTGCACCGGGACAGTTCCTTTCCCCCCATCTCTCCTTTTTTTTACACTGGCTGGATACCCTTAACTATTTAACAAATTGCTCATGACCCCAACCTAGGAAGGTCTTTCCTTATGCTTGGGTATGCCAGTTCTCCCTTCATTATGCCTATCCAACACCCCCCCTTTTGCAAGCCCGTCCTGTGTTATCCTGTATGAGGCTGGGCTCTCTGGTGGCAAAAACCCTGATGCCATCCAGAAACAGCGCTCCTTACTTAACTCTACACCACCCATCCCTGGAAGTCCCAAGTCAACTCCCCCTAGCTCCCGCCTGCCACTTTGGAGGGAGTTAAAAAAGCCAAAACATTCCCCTGCACTGCCTTTGCACCCTTTATATTTAAGCCCCTTGGGCTGCTTCAATCCATCCCATGTCCTGTCTGCTCCCTTCCTGCATCTCGTGGGACTTTGTTTGACAGCCAAAATCTCCCCCCATTACTGCCCTGTTAGTGACTCTGACTCTGAATTCCACCTCACCTGGGGAAGTAAGGGATGAAACCTCTGAGCGGTTCTCTCTCAATGCTCCCACTTTAAATCCCCCCCAGGCACTATGCAATCTTCTGTACCAATGCCCGACTGTTCCATCTGCCTCAGTGGCTGGGACCCCCCCCGCTCTGACCCTTGTATGCCCTGTCCAGTGAGGAACTGACAGACTGCCTTCCCACTGTTCAGCACCCTGGGCCTGAGACCCCACAGTTGCTGTGCTCTGCGCCCAGTCTGCTTCTCATGTGCCCCTGTGATCCCCAATGCCCCTCCTGGGCTGCTCCTCCCTCACCACTTGTCCACTTACATGCCAGAGCTGCTCCACCGCTACCTTCATTTGTCTCCCTGCATCTGCACCAGCTTATTCCCTGTGATGCTACCAAGGATACTTCCACACAGTCACTCTCGAAGTACCTACTACCTAATCCAGGGCTTATGTTACCCCCCCACCTTTATGTAATGCCATCGTGACCAAGGCCCCAAAAACTGTGTAATAGCATAAAACCACTTTCAAGGTAAAATCCATCCATAAATCCCCACTGTCCTGACTGTTTTCTAAGAAAATAATGGCATGCTTGACTGCCTCTATCATGTTTAATATACATGCACAATGAATTCACATCTATTGTGAGACAGACGATCTCCTTGTGTCCACACCTCCAATTTCTTAATAACATAAGCCGTATCATGCTGACAGATTCTAGCTAGAAACACCGTGCTGGAGAAGGAACTCAGACTGCCCCTATCTCTCTGGTACATCACCTACCCTTGAAACAATTGATCTCCTTGTGGAGTTTAGCAACTCTTTTTGGCCTTCCTTAAGTCCATAACATCCCACTATTCAGAATAGCCAGGTCAAATGAATTACCTTCCCTTTCATGCTCTCACCTTCCCTACTCCCCCTCCCCCTGCAGTTTGAGGATTTTTTTGGGGGGGTTACTAGCAAGCTTCCTGCAGCTACGAGCCTCCTTTAGCCATTCCACCACAATGTTCTGGTATTCCTCCAGATCTCCCAGTACAGTGTTATCTCCTTAGCTGCCTGCTTTATTACCACATCCTTTAGAGCATGCCACTTTAACGGGGCATCACATTCATTTATTTATTTGTAAAATCAGTTTACAACCTTTGAGCCAGAGGCTCATTTCCAAAGGTACTTCATCACATTAAAGACATACATAGTGTTTTTGGTTACATAGCATAGGTTTGCAAACAATAGGCATTCAACAGAGGTGCCACGTCACAATGAGGTCAGACAAATACATTTAGGTTACAGGGTACATGTAATTGAGAACAGGTGTTACAAAGTTGGTATCAAGATTGAACAATCTAGTAGGTAAACACTGAAACAGCTGGCACCGGCCAGGTTAGACATGGGCATGGTATACCAGGAAGCGGTGGTGGGGATGGCTAGGTGGAGAGCCACCTGGAGGGCGTTGTCATGAGAAGTAGAGGTGGCAGCTACTTTCAGAGGCAGGAGCAGTTACGAGTGTTGACGATTTGGTTTCGAAGGGTGGTTTTGAACTTGGAGATGGTGGTGGCATTGGTGATGGGGGCAGGGAGAGGGTTAAACCAGGATGGTGCTCTATAGCAGAAGGATCTCTGGCCATGGCTGGTTCTTGATCAGGGGACCATTAGAGTGGTCTTGTTGGATGACCATGTTGCAATAGTGGGAGGGCTCTGGTGGATGGATGCCGTAACCCCAGGGGGGGAGAGCTCAAGTAGGGTTTTTTTTTGTGAGGAGACAGGTTTGATATCAGAGCCGTTCATCCAAGGTAAGAAGTTTAGCCTCGACATACAGCTGACAGGTGTGTGTGAGCCTGGGGGCACCAGTAATCAATCTGCAGGCATTATTCAAGGTTAAGTGAATTTTTTTGAGTGCAGTGGAGTTGGCAGCACCATAGACTGGTAGACCATAGTCTACAAGGGACAAAATGGATGACGTAACAGCTAGCCGGAGTGCATTTGGGGGCAGGCAGGTCCTATGGCAGAAGAGGATGCCAAGCCATGTGTTAGTGGTAGATGTTAGGGCATCGATGTGGTTGTGAAATGTGAGGGATGAGTCGAAGGTAACCCCAAGGTATTTGTAGGAGCAGACTTGTTCCAGTGGCTGATTGGTACTAGGAAGGATATAGAGTGGGTGGTTGCTTGCTTTCTTTTGGGGGTGGGAAAAGAGCATAGCTTTGGTCTTTTTAAGATTGATGATGAGTCTGCGCTCCTTAAACCAGGCTTCGGCACTGTTGAAAAACTGCTGTAGGGTGTCCTGGAGGGAGATGGGATTGCGGTGGGTGGCAAAAAGGACAGCGTCATCTGCATACAGGAGAATTTTTCCAGGGCATGCACTGGGCAGGGTGTTCAGATAGAGCGAGAAGAGAAGGGGGCACAGGATGGAGCCTTGGGGGACCCCAGAGTGAATGGGACGGGTATCAGACAGTGTCCCATTGATTTTTACACACTGTGATCGAGCGGCAAGATAGCTTGTGCACCATGCTAGGGGGCCAGCTGAGAGACCAGTGTGGCAGAGGGCATTCAGCAGAAGTGTATGGGAGACAGTGTCGAAAGCCTTTGAGAGGTCGATGAACACTGCATCAGCTAGGGAGCTGGAATCCAAGGAGGAGTGTAGGAAGTTGGAGAATTCAATTAGGGCAGTGCTGGTACTGTGACCAGCACAGAAACCATGTTGCTCTGGGCATAAGATGTTATGCTTAGCCAGATATTCAGTGATTTGAATGGCCACCACTTTCTCCAGGGCCTTAGAGAGGGGGGGGGATGGAGATTGGCCGGTAGTTGTTGGCTGACGACCTGTCGCCCCCTTTATGAATTGGTGTGATTATGGCTGTTTTCCAAGCCATGGGAAATTGTCCCAGGCAGAGTGATTGGTTAATTAGGCTGGTGAGTGGGGCAAGGACTGCATCTAGCACCAGCCTGAGGATACTGGGGTCCAGAGAGTCAATGCTGGGACTGTTGCTATTCAAAGCTTTGATAAGGATGGGTCTGGCTTCCTGGGTGGAAATCTTGCACAGGTGGAAGCTGAGGTGCTGGAGGACGGGGGGATTGGTTGGGGGGGTTAAAGAAATTACTAGGGAGGACTGAGCTAAGGTCAGTGAAGGCGGTGTTGAGCCAGTTAGCTATGGTGGCAGGCTCGGTGGTGGTAGTGCCATTTCTAGTGAGCTGGGATGGGGCAGAGGAGCGAGCTTTTCCGTTAAGTTGTTTAATATTATCCCAGAAAGTCCAGGCTGAGCCCCAGGAGGAGGTAAGGGTGGTCTGGTAATGGTCGGCCTTGGCTTTCCTGATGGCCCAAGAGCACTTATTCTGGGCTGCATTGTAAGCCTGCCTATCAGACAGACGACCCGTTTCAGTGGCAAGGTGCCAGAGGTTATCCTGATTTCTTAGCAATTGTAGAAGGGCAGGGCTAACCCAGGGTGCATTCTGCTTTTTGGACTGGATTTTGCTGAAGGGTGCAAAGAGATCACAGGCCATGTTGAAGGTGTGAGTGAAGAAGGCGAGGGCAGTGTCAATGTTGGTTGCACGACGAATGGAGGACCAGTTTATCTGGGTGAAAAATACTTTAATTTTTTTCAGCCCACCAGGGTGGATGCACCTGCGGAGGGTGGTCTGGGCTTTGGGTTTGGGATTGGGGACTGCCCAATGAAATAGGATAGGGGAGTGGTCACTTAGGGAGTCTGGTAGGACCTGGATGTTTTGGATTTGATGGGGTCGGTTAGTTATAATAACATCCAGAAGGGTGCTGGTACTTCTCTTAGGGTTTATTCTCATGGGCTGGGTGACGAGTTGCGTCAGGTCTTGGGCGGCAAATGAGTCTCTGATCATGGATGAGGAGGTGCTGAGCCAATTTACGTTAAGGTCCCCAACTAGAATTTGTTCCGCCTTATGGTGGAGGGAGGCCAGATAGTCAGTTAAAGATACCAGGGCCGGGTGCTGGTTCTTTGGGGGAACGTAGGCTGTGGTGAGATAGAGAGGGCTCCTAGAGGGGTCCGGGGTGAGTTTGAGGGTAAGAGCCTAGGCCCCATTTACAAGGGCAGGGATGGGGAGTGCATGTCCAAGTATTGTGTCCCTAGTGTAGATTGCACAGCCTCCCCTTCGTTTGCCTACTCAGTCCTTCCGGTATAAGGTATAGCCTGGGAGGGAGACAAATGAGTCAGGGGTGGATTTGGACAGCCAGGTTTCAACCAGGGCTATGATGTCTGGTTGATGAGCCAAGGCCCAGCACTGTAGGGTGTCAAATTTTTTCAGCAGGCTGCATATGTTCATGGAGGCTACTTGAAGACCAGTGGGCTGGGTGGGTGGGTGGGAGGGGGCAGGGCCTGGGTTGGGATGTATGTTCCCTGTCAGGAGTAGAAGGAGGAGAACTGCTCTGGTCAGAGGGTGGCAGATGGAGAGTTTACGCCGGGAGCGATAGGATGAGGAAGGGGGTTTTGTAGCACAGGGGATGGGTAGGGCAGCATAGGCAGAGAAGGCTTGCATGATCAGAGGTGCAAGGGAGCCGGGGGGGGGAGGAAAGGTAATGTCTGGATGGGGGATGAGGTGGAGAGGAGCATATGGGGTGTGTGGAGGAGGAGGAAGGGGGAGGAGCAGTGGTAAAGGAGGAGGGGAAGACAGGCGGGTAGGTAGGAACACTGGAGTAGTGAGGCCGAGGGTTAATACGGACAATAGGGTTGGTGGAAGGCAAAAGGAGGAGGAGAAGAGAGAGAGGCTGGTGAGCAGGGGGTGCACATGCATAGTTGGTAAGGGTGGGGGAGCTGAGGTGAGGAATGCTTCAGCCAATCTGGATTCCCCCCAACATCGTTATGGACCTTTTGTCCCAAAATCGAAACAAGAGAAAAACCGCACCTGCTGTATGATGCCTACCTGTCTTGCCCCATGCTGGCCCGCTGTTGGGACATGCTGGCTGCTGGATGGTGCCTACCCACCTCAAACCCCTTCCCAACATATGCCTGGGGTCAGTGCCATGGGAACATCCCTCCATGTGGACTCACTCCATCCCCCCTTGCTGCTTTCTCAATAAGCATTCCCTGCAGCCCCCTGCCAAGTGGATGGGTGAGTGGCCTGCCCAGGCAAACCCGACCGCTGTCTCATCCCACCAGAGTGGGAGGTACCTCAGTTCGGGACCCGCTACCTCCGGTTGGCCCCATGCCCTGTACCTGATCACTGTTCTGAGGCCCATTTTCAGGCCCTCTAACTTGTCTGTGATATCTTCCCCTTTTTCATGCTATACCCCCAACTCCAGCACAATGAAAATGCCACCACTTTTGCAACAAGGTACACTGCAGCGTAATGCCACTAGATCACCTACTACAGCTCCCATGCCCTTTCTGCCTCCTCCCTGGAGAAAAAACCCTGCCTGCCCCCCCGGGTTGGTGGCCTTTGGTAGCGGCCCCCCACGGACACACATAGGCATCGAAAGTTACCTGAGGCTCATCGAGCCTACTCCAGCTAAACTTCCTCTCTCTCTCTCTCTCTTTATTTATTTTTACTTTTTTTATTTAGCCAACTGTTGCTTCATCCCCCACCTCCCTTCCTACTCATGCCAGCCCTGCACAGTGATCCACACAGCCCAAGGCACCGCTGGACCTCCAAGCCATAGCCTGACCCACAGCCCACATGGCACATGCTGCTCATGATCACCTCAGCGGCCACAGTACCAAAAATGGCACTGGTCCCACAAAGCCTGCTGGCTGAGATCCTTCCAGCTAACCCCGCACCCCTCCAATAAGTCCACCCATAGTGGGCACTTCTCAAGCCATGCAGTGCCCACCTCACGGGATCATCCCAGCTCCTGTGTGGTCATGGAAGAGACTGGTGCTGACTACAAAAAAGACCCACTCACTGAGGTGCTTACCCCGTACCCCACCAATGTGTCCTCCCGTAGAGGGCACTTCTCATGCCATGTGGTGCCCACCTCACAGGATCATCCCAGCTCCTGCATGGCTGCAGAAAAAACTGGCACCAACTACAACAAAGACCTGCTCACTGAGGTGCTTACCACACCAACCACATCAACAGCCAAACATGCCCTGTCATAAGGGGCACCTCTACAGCCAGACACTGCTGCTTGCTTCCTAATTACTGACCTCCAACATTAATTTTATTTCAACCTGTGGCTACCCCCTAAAGTCAACAACCAAGGGCAATCACAAACCAAACCTGATTTAGGAACGAAAGACTCACCTGCAAGTACACCCTCCTTCCTGTAGCCTGCCTAGTCAATCTGCTTGCCTTTCTCAACCAAAACATTATTATCCTGCATTTAGTTCTCTAACAACACAGGTAGTGTCCACATGGTCCAAGGCCTAGGGTCTCTGGGTAGAGCCTTACCTATTCCATTGCCAATGAAGTGCTGAGAATCTTTTCCCAGCAAAAGAGGAAGTCTAGGGGGTTGCAAGCCTTTAAGTATCCCCCTTGGCACCTCCCTAGCCCCCAGCCCCTCCCCATCCAATAGAAATCTCTCTCATACCACTGGTCATTTGACCCTCTACTGATGTCACCTGTCTCTTCCCCCTTTCCTAAACCCCCTTTCCCCTCTCCTTCACCTCTTTCTGGCAAGGGCCATTAGACAAAAAGGTCTGCATTTGAATGGCAAGCCCCATTAATCTTTCTTCCTAGTGTCCAGTCTCAGATAGTTCTGACCGAGTCTGGAGGAGATGTTAACCAGCTTGAGGAATCTCTGAAGTTGTACCGTAAATCCTCTGGTTTCACATTTATTAGCTACCATATGGTTTGGATCTGGCAGGCTCCTGGGAAAGGACTGGAATGGGTAGCAGAGATTGCCTCTTCCTTATCCTGTTTGCATTATTCAGACCCAGTGGATGGCCAAGTCACTATTTCCTGGGATGATCCCAGCTGCATGTAATATCTACACGTGGACATATTGCAGGCCAATGACACTGTCATCTATTATTGTGCCAGAGATGCACAGTGATTAGAAGCAGTCTGATGCTCATACACAAACCTTCAATGCAATTAGAAGCCAGAATCTAATCAGTATATATACCTGACATCGCTGGCTAATGTTTACTTGGCTGTCTCTATTATCATAAGTGACAATGACTGCACACTTCAAATGTTTTCCATAAAATGAGGATTTGCAGAACTACAATTTGGAAGCAATTTTTTTTTTATTCCAATAACAACCTCCTAACACAAACATACACACACACACTTGCTAGAGTCTTACATTTTTGCAGTGTGCTGAGGCATCTTCATATTATGGTACTGTACCAAGCGTTTACATTTTTGGAACGATTGCACAGCACTTGTGATTATAACTAATACAATACAGTGAAGAAAAATAGGGGACGAGCACCAACTGTAAGTCCAGTAAAATATACATAGCACCACTTACAAAAAAGCTGTTGACTCCAAGCTATTGTCTGTGCAAAATCAGCTTTATTACTGCAGAAATCTGCTGAGGTTCTGTTGAAATTCACCTAAAATGAAACACTCAAGGTGACATCAGTTTAACTGCATTTTCCAAGCCTGAATGCTTCAACCATTTCACTGTGATTGGACTTTATGGACTCTTATTTCATCTGACCTTGGATGTGCCCTATGTGTCTATGTGAGTGCTGCAGTTTATGTGAATTTCAGCAGCACCTTAGCAGTTCTTTTGAAGTAATAAAATGGATTTTACAGTGACAATAACTTAGAGTCTACAACGTTTTGATAAGTGGAGCTATGTAAGTTTTACTAGCCTTGCAGTACATGCTGGTCCCCTGTTTTTCTTCACTGTATTTTATTTTTGACTTGGACGTTACTTATCCCAAGCTTAGATCTCTCTCTCTCTCTCTCTCACTTCTTTGTTTTACTTTCGGTCGCGGCAGGGAAGTAGATGTAAACCAGAAGTGATGGGCAGCAGTAAAGTAATGTGCTCATGAATGGGAGTGGTGGCGGAGAAACAAAGAAACAGCACTGACCTGTGCTTCAGCTCTACTGGTGGAGGCACACAGTCTAGGTACAGTATTTGGTCATGTGCTTCCAGAACCTCTTCTGTCTCCTACATTATAGCAATGCGTCAGCAAGACTTCACCCACACAGCCATATAAATGATGTCAGGAAAGCTAAATCAGTTATAAGGGTAGTCAACAAAATTCCTTTGGTAAAAGTCCTTGGCAGGCTTAAAATTCACTGAATAAGTTGCTAGGGAAAAATTCATTTAGGAATATCTCCAATATCAAATCAGGTGATGGAGGTTTGTAATGATGTTCAGGAAACAACTGAAACCTTAAACATATTTGCCTGCAGTTGATCTCATCATGCTTCTTCCGCAGCCCCCAGTAAGCAAATTATTAAGTATCAAGCCATGTCCCTGAAGGATGATAATAATAATAATGATAATAATAATAATAACCTTTATTTGTTAAGCACAATTCAAAATGCCAAAGCGCTTCACAGAAATATAAAACTTAATAACGTTAAAACTAGTTACAATTAAAATACTGGTGCATCATATCAACTTATCATTCTCAAGTAGTAGCAAAAGCAGGATTAAATAAATGGGTTTTCAGTGCTGTTTTGAAGCTCTCCACAGTCAGGCACTCTTGAACCCAATGAGGTAGATAATTCCACAGCGTGGGCGCTGCAAATGCAAATGAATGGGCTCCAGATGTCTTCAATTAAACCCTGGGAACCTCTAGTAATCCCTCATTGGCGGAGCAGAGTGTACAGGGAAGAAAATGGAGGCAAATAAGCTCCTGCAGGTAGCTTGGACACTGTCTGTGTAGGGCTTTATAGGTCAGCAAGCTGACCTTAAATGTTATCCGCCATTACACTGGCAGCCAGTGCAGCTCATACAGCACAGGAGTAATGTGGATAGATTGATAACCAGCCAAGAGTTTATTTTAAAAATTCTATCTGTACAGGAAGTAGCAAAATATCTAAAGACAATAAATCAGAGTCCCAAGGTAGGAAATGATGGTATAGATGTCATTGTGGTGATACTGGTTGCTGTCATTGTGTACAATCTCTCTCTCTCTCTATCTCTCTCAAAGCTGCTTTTCCTCAGTGCAGACTTTACAATGCCCTCCTCCCAAAACTGGAGACAGGTTAATATTTCCTCTATTTTCAAATCTGGTATTCCATCTTATGTAAAGAATCATCAATCAATTACTCTACTGTGTCCCCTGGCAATGGTTCTGGAAAGGGTTTTTTAAGCAATAAGTCATGACCAGGGATTATGTTAATGGTATGTTAATCACCGTCTAGGGGTGTAATGTTGCACGAGGCATAACTGAGTGCCACATGCCCCAGAGGGTGATTAACTGACCATTAACATAACCCCTGGGAGTGCATTGCTGCTATTATAATAAGTTTTTTTAGACAGTGTTAAACTTTGATCAGCATATGATTACTTGTATGTTAATAAAAGACTAACATAAGGCTGATAGAATGCTTCTAGCCAATCAGAATGCTCTATTTCTCAGACCATTATTATAATTTTGGATAATTGTGTCATTTTCTTAATCAAGGAAACATTCTTAAAGAACCCCAGCATGAGTTCAAACCCAAACATAGTACTGGTACAGTCTTAGTGAGGTTGAGGACAGAGGTGGAGGGGGCAGAGCAGAAAGCTGGCCATGCTGCTGGTCCAGACCATGCTAAATGAGCATCTTTATGCTTTAGATTTGAATTCCTTTTAACTTAGTATTGCAGCTTCTTGAATGAAACTAATGTTTTTTTAGTGCAGGAAGTGCAAAAATGAGTTCAGCAGCAGTGTACCACTAGTGGCTAGTGTCATTCAAAAGACCCACTGTTAGCATTTTAATTGGAGCTACGAGGCTTAGACAGTGGGTGGTGTTTGGAAAACTTACTCGATTTATGATATGGATGATGGCTGATATTAATAAAAAAGGATTCTGGATGCACTAATTGTCCTGGATGCACCTTTTTCCCCTCCAAAAGGTATACCATTGTTGTCTGGGGAGGGGAGGTTTGAGCAAACAAACCATGCTGTGCCTAGAATTACTATACTCAGAGGAGCACATTTTCTTTCTTTTTTCTCTACAGGTGTAACAGTAATTGGCAGCTAAATTTTGTCAGAGTGGAGGAGACAGAATCTGACTGGAGGTGTACAGGAGCCGGGAAAAAAAGTGTTGCAGCACATTTTGAAGATTTTTAGGTAGGAGACTAGTGAAACTTGGAGTAGAAGACTAGCAAACTTTTATTGACCAATGGACATGCTAGCCAAGAGAAAGTGTTTTTTTTCTTCTTTTTTTCTGATTTAGAAGGACTCACAAAGACTTCTATAAGGAGGGTATAATCCCTACAAACTATTTTACTCAGGGGATTGGAAAATTAAGGAGAACAGATGGCTGAATCTATGAGTCTGGTGAGCTGTTCGGGTATAGTGTCTTCAAAACCCCTTGAGAAATGTATTTTGCTCCCCAGTCCTTGATCCTAGAAGACTCCAAATGAGGAAGAATATCAAGATATAAGTGCCTTGTGTTGTATTACTTTGCTATGGCTTTAGACTTAGACTTCAGTTTTCTACTAAAGCTGTTGGTGGTGATTGTGTTATGAGAGGTTCCTTTTGATGTACTCCTCTAATGTCTATATTTTCATTTTATTTTTACTTATTTACCAAAGGAATAACATGAATGAAGCACATGCTGCTGCAGAACAGAAATGGAGGAACTGAGTTCAAAAACTAGTGTTCATGCGGAGAGGAGTGGCCCTGTATGTCAACGAAAATATCAAAGCTACAGAAATTCAGAATACACATAAGGAGCCAGAAGAACTGTGGGTCACCCTGGAAACAGGAAATGGGACAGCCATAAGAACTGGGGTTGTCTACAGGCCCCCAGACCAGGGGGAGGACATAGACACATTACTGTTAGAAGGTATACAAAACATGACAGCTAAAGGGGAGGTTCTGATAATGGGAGACTTGAACATGCCAGATACAGATTGGTCAATACCAGCAGGAACATCTGCCAGAACTAGACATATAGTGGATTCCCTGCAGGGGGAGGGCCTCAAACAACTGGTACAGCAACCCACAAGAGACAGGGCTATCCTAGATCTAGTACTGACTAACAGGGAAGGGATCACAGAACTCCAGGTAGAAGGTCACCTGGGGGCCAGTGACCATTACATGGTATGGTTCAATTTGGCTATTACATCTAAATCATCCCATTCCAAGGCAAAAATATGAGACTTCAGAGGAGCTGACTTTGATAAGATGGACAACAGAGTTAAGCTAGACCTGGCAAAAAGAAACACAGGTAAGAGGGTACAGGCAAAGTGGGCAAGCATTAAGGTTGCAATACTTGAAGCAACATCCCATTGTGTTAGACAGAAAAGGAAGTGCAAAAGAAGAAGGAAACCACTTTGGTTCTCAAATACAGTAGCAAAAAAGGTCAGAGTCAAAAGGCTGGCCTTCAGGAAATATAAGAGAACACAGCGGGATGAAGATAGGGAGGCATACCAAACTGCCATAAGGGAAGCAGGGAAGGCAGTAAGGCAGGCAAAGTCCCAAACTGAGGAAACACTACCAAAAACAGTAAAAGAAGGTGTCAAGACTTTCTATAGCTACATTAGTGAAAGGAGAAAGTCCAGAGGGGGTATTGCTAAGCTTAATGGAGAAAAGGGAGCTTGTGAGGAGGAGGACCCTGTAAAGGCATCTATCCTAAATAGATACTTTTGCTCAGTATTTACTGAAGAGAAGGAAGGGCAGGGCCCACAGCTCAGCATCATGGACACAGGGGGGAGGGAGGTGAGCACTACTCCATTCACCAAAGAAAGGGTCCTACAAGAGCTTGCTAAGCTCAGGGTGGATAAGGCAATGGGACCTGATGGTGTACATCCCAGGGTGCTTAAGGAGCTAAAGGTGGAACTTGCAGAGACATTAGCAGAACTGTTTAGTGAGTCTCTGAGCACAGGAGAGGTCCCAGAAGACTGGAGAAGGGCTCATGTGATCCCGCTCCACAAGAGTGGTAGCAGGGAGGAGGTGGAGAACTACAGACCAGTCAGTCTTACCTCAGTAGTGGGCAAGATTATGGAGGCACTACTTAAGGAAAGGATAGTGCAACATCTGGAATCCATAGGGCTCAGGATCCAAGACAGCATGGGTTTACAAAAGGAAGGTCCTGTCAAACTAATGTCATAGATTTCTTTGACTGGGTAACCAGAGTGGTGGACCAAGGGGAGCATTTGATGTCACCTACCTTGACTTCAGCAAAGCTTTTGACACTGTTCCACATAGAAGATTGATAAATAAGCTGGTAGGC
Source organism: Neoceratodus forsteri (assembly GCA_016271365.2). NCBI lineage: Eukaryota > Metazoa > Chordata > Ceratodontiformes > Ceratodontidae > Neoceratodus > Neoceratodus forsteri. The sequence continues at coordinate 1,358,941,504 of CM057459.1, forward strand.
TCGGGTGGGTCAGAAGTTGGTCAACTGGGTGGCAAACTGTTTGACAGGCAGAAACAGAGAGTGGTGGTAAATGGTATACAGTCAGAAGAGATGCAAGTCACAAGTGGAGTACCTCAGGGATCAGTCCTGGGCCAGTCCTTCAACATCTTCATAAGTGACCTTGCAGATGGACTAGAGGGTAAGGTTGTCTGTTTGCAGATGACACCAAGATCTGCAACAGAGTAGATGATCCAGATGGGTGGGCAGAATGAGAAGAGATCTGGATAAACTAGCAAAATGGTCAGAAGAGTGGCAACTGGGATTTAATGCAAAGAAGTGCAAAATCATGCACATAGGGAAGAGAAACCCTGAAGGCACCTATAGGCTGGGAGGGGAGTTGCTAGCAGTCACAAAGGAGAAAGAGACTTGGGCATCATCATCACTGATGGCCTGAAATCATCCAAGCAGACCTCTAAAGCAGTAGGTAAGGCTAGGGGGGTGTTAGGGTGTATTAGTAGGGGCATCACAAGTCATAAGAGGGAGGTAATAATCCCTCTTTACAAGACACTGGTTAGGCCCCATCTGGAGTACTGCGTGCAGTATTGGAGGCCAGACCTTCACAAGGACATTAACCAAATTGAGGCAGTCCAGAGAAGGGCAACCAAAATGGTGCAGGGACTGCATCAGAAGACATATGAGGACAGATTAACAGAGCTCAATATGTATACCCTTGAGCAAAGGAGGGAGAGAGGTGATATGATTGAGGCATTCAAACACCTTAAGGGCATTAACAAGGTGAAAGAGTCTAACATGTTTAAATATAAGAAAAATAGCAGGACAAGAGGACACAGCATGAGATTAGAGGGGGGGGCCGATTAAGGGGGAATGTGAGGAAATTCTTTTTCATAGAAAGGGTGGTGGATGCATGGAATGGCTTACCACAAGAAGTAGTGGCTATGAATACAGTGCAGGGCTTCAAACAGGCATGGGATAGGCATAAGGGAGCAATACAAATGACTATGAATAGATAGGCCACTGAGAGAGCAAAGGCCAATGGCACATTTATAAGGTAGAAAAAGAAATGGGCAGACTGGATGGGCCTTGCGGTCCTTTATCTGCTGTCAACTTCTATGTTCCTATGTTTCACGCCATCTTACACTGTTTCTATCTAAGCATTCTTGAAACTAAATAAATAAGACATGGCAATAGACACGGTAACAGTATCTAAACAGTGCAGACTTTTAAACTCAATAATAAATGCCAAACAACTCGATGGACCCCTGTGCTCAAATAGAACCTGTTAGTTACAAATCAAATAATTAATGCCATTCAAAAGATGAACTCTTGCATTAAGTGGAGCCTCATGGTTTTGGCTTGACCTGGGATTTGTTTCAGTGATTCCTGTGGAAATTACAAATGCTGTTGTGGAGCTGAACCTCATGCTTGCCTTTTACAGACCTGTGGGGCTTTCAGGGCTAAAAACTATTTATCTAAGCTTATGTGGCTCTTTTGAGTTACAAATATTTAAATTCTTTTACTTTGCAATTAACTTAAAGTCTGAGCTGAATACAGGTTACTCATTAATCGATCATTGCAGACTGCTGAAAAGTGATGCTCTCTGTGAACTTGTCACAGCTCTGATCAGTAATGTCAAGCTGATGAGCTGAAAACATAAATTCTAAAGAAGGAATTTTGAACTAACAAGCTGGACCATAACAGGGTTTCAAACTGTGAAATTAAAACTTAATTCCTTGAAGTCCCTGAGCCAATACCTGATTTTGAAACAAGACTGATATTTGATTTTGCATCTTGGGGGTCTACTTATGTCCCATGCTGTGACTCTTATGGTGCGCAATACATGCCTGTACAGAGACCTTAAATTACTTTACATTATGCTTTTTATTTTTCCTATGTATTTTACAGTTTGCGGTGTTAATTAAGATGATGCCCGTTTAATGGATAAGGTATACATGCTTTAACCTTAGCATAAAACTGCATGATACATTTAGTATTAATCTTCTATTTCTTACTGGAGCTATTATTTCTAAAGGGATCTTCTATACAGTACATTTCTGTTTATACAGTGTTTTGATTATTTAGTATTCCTTGATATCGGAGATAAGGAAACATTTATGACATGCAAAATATTTGTTATGGTGAAGGAATATCCATAGCTATTATGAGGGAATTCTCGTTGACTCTCTGGGATGACTTCATCATATGTCATTGAACCAGAAGATTATATTTTATGGATACTTAATCTAAGGAAGTGAGGGTCTTATTTTACTATATCCTGAAAATGGATTTGGATAACTTTCTGTGTTATTTGTTTTGCTGTCTAACGTATGATTTTCCTTTTAAAAATGTACTTAGTATGTTTGTATGACATGCTTTATTCTTTTAGTATATTGTAAAGGCAACTTGCTGAACAATAAAACCAAACTTGGACTAGAGAGATTCACGCAAGATGTGCAGAATATATTAGATGCAGGGAAAATGGTTGTAGCAGTTTTTGTGGACCTCTCCAATCCCTTTCATTTAGTATATCATAGTTTATTATTGAAGTCTGTTCAATGACCTGTGGTCTTGACAGATGAATGGGAATGGTTCAAACATTTCCTCACCTTTTCATGCTTTTAAACTCCATTCCCCAAGACTGTTCTCCTATAAATATAATTCTATTTGATGATGATGATGCCATTTTTTGTTATGATGGGAAGGATTTAATGCATTAAAAACTGAGTTATAAATAGTCTTGGACAACCTAGAGTCTTGACTCTTGATCATCATTTAACTTTGAATACTAAGAAAATGAAATATCTGGTCCTCAGAAATAAAAAGAACAAAAATGACCAGTCTGAGAATTTTATTTCACAAATACCATGGATGGAAGTTAATTGGAGTTGGTGAAGAAATGTTCACACTTAGGTGTAGTCTTGGATTTTTCTTTGTTGTATGAACCATATGCTGACCAGTTTACTAGAGCTATTTACATACATCTGGATCTCCTGTGTAGAGTGAATGCATCCCTATCTTCCATAAACTCATAAGCTTTCAGCACAGAGCTTTTCGTCATTGGTAATAGATTATCATTTCCTTTGTCACGGTACAGCCTCTAGGCAACACTGGTAAAGTGGATTCTCTCTTAAATAAAGTACTGTATTTTGTAACACAACTTCCTAGAAGTATCCATCACAGCTAACAACTAAATATTGGGCAGTGATTGTCTGTGGGTAGTGGTATAGCCATCACATGTCTTGCATTCTATTTAAAGCATATTCCAACTTTTTCCCATGAAAGTCAGTGATCTGTTTTCCCTTAGCTTGGCATACTGTAGTCACACATTTATGTGTTAATACATCCCCCAGAGCCACTCTTTGCTGAAAATGAGTGGTTTCACATGACTTCTGCTGAGTAAGAATGGCAAAGTGAAGCTGAGCTGTTCTGGTTCAAGCTGAAGGCAAATGGTGACAAGACGTTCTATAATTACATTAGTGAAAGGAGAATGTCCAGAGGGGGTATTGCTAAGATCAAAGTGGATAAGAGGGCATGTGCGGAGGAGGACCATGCAAAAGTATCTATCTTATGATGAGTACCAATGCACACAGCCTGTGCAACAAGCTCCCTGAACTAGTGGCCTTGATGGAAGAGGGATGCCTGGATATTGTTGCAGTCACTGAAACATGGTACACAGAGAACCATGAGTGGGAAGTCAGCATATCAGGACACACAGTCTACAAGAGGGACAGGGTGGGTAAAAGAGGAGGAGGAGGAGGAGCTCTCTATATAAGGGAAGGGATTAAAGCAACAGAACTAAAGAGTAAACAGGAAGTTGATGAGTCACTATGGGTCACCCTGGAGACAGGAAATGGCATCACAATCTGCATGGGGGTTGTGTACAGACCCCCCATCTCAGGGGGAGGAAATGGACAAGGAAATGATAGAAGGTATTCTTAAAATGGCAGAAAAAGGGGAGATATTGTTGATGGGAGACCTGAATATGCCAGATATTAACTAGAGTACCTTTGCTGCAGGCACATCCAAGAGCAGGGTCATTCTTGATGCCCTACAGAGGGCATACCTCAGACAGCTAGTACTAGAACCCACTCGAGAGGGAGCAATCTTAGACCTGGTACTTGCAAATGGGGAAGGAGAAATGATCTCAGATTTAGAAGTGGATAGCCATCTGGGAACAAGTGACCACCAAACAGTGTGGTTCACAATAAACACATCCATAGAGTCAAGCCATATAAAAACAAGAGTATTGGACTTTAGGAAGGATGACTTTGGGAAAATGAGAGAGTGCATTAGAAAAGCACTAGCAAAAGGGAAAGAAGGAGGGGTGGAGGAACAATGAGAAATAATCAAAACAGCCATCGCAGAGGCAACAAGCCTTTGTGTAAAGCAAATCAATAAAACTAAATGAAGGAAAAAACCACCATGGTTCTCAAAAGAGGTGGCAGGGATGGACAAGGAAAAAAAGGATAGCATTCAGGAAATATAAGGAAACAGAGAAGGAGCAGGACAGATAACTTTATCAGTTAAAGCAGGAGGAGGCAGGGAAGGCAGTCAGAATAGCAAAGGCACAAACTGAGTAAAAGATAGCCAACTCTGTTAAGAAGGGGGAGAAGACCTTTTGTAGGTACATTAGGAAGTGAAGAAAGACCAAGGGAGGGATACCGAGACTTAATAAAGGGGAGAGAATGTAGTCAGAGGGTGACAGTGAAAAAGCAGTGATACTGAATGAATATTTCTGCTTAGTATTCACAACAGATGAGGAGGGAGAGGTGCCTAAACCAAACAAGGGAGAAACTCTGAATGGGGAGGGGGGGTTGATACCAGTCTGTTCACAGAAGAAAGGGTTTTGAAAGAACTCTTGAAACTGAGGGTGGACAAAGCAGTGGGGCCTGATGGGATTCACCCAAGAATAGTAAAAGAACTAAGGGTAGAACTAGCAACACCACTGACTACTCTCTCTTTTTTTTTTGTAAATATCTTTTTTATTAATAATTTTAACTTATTTACATACAAGTCAACCATACTATCAGTAATTAATTTAAGGTACATGACATCAAGGATCAGTCTCAGTGAAAGTATAATATTCCATGTTCAGCATATAGAAAAACAGGAAGTTGAAGGGGAGATAAGGAGAAAAAAAAGGAAAACAGTCCATGAGTGGGAACAGTGTCCATATCGAAGCAGTACCCACTTCAGTTCCTTGGCCTTCTGCTTCCTCGCTTTGACCTCCATCCTAGGCCCTCCAGCATATCACTTTAATCTGTTCTCTCCTACTTGGGGGGGGGAGTTGCCACGTCCCCCCTAAAAGGCCCTGTCCTCAGATGTCGATCATTCCAACACAAAACTCCCTGTCTAGTCCCTACATTGTAGCACTCGGTGAGGGTGCACCCCCGGGTCACAGCCCCTGGCTCCCCAATCACAGGGCCCACCCCCCCACCCCATCCAACCTCTAGGCCTCCCCACACAGTGCAAAGAGGGGAAAGGGGAGAGGGAGCTCCAGGCCTCCCAGCCCTCGCCCCTCAAGGGACAAAAGTCGGGTCCCTCAGCATGTAGTATATCTGCCACTTGGCCCATCTGGTGTTAAATTTTTCTACCTGATTGTTTAGGCTGTGTGTTATTTTTTCCATGGCATAGATTTGTTTAGAAATAGCCCACCATTCTTATATGGTGGGTGCTTCAGGAGTCAGCCAATGTCGTGTTATGGCTTTTTTGGCTGCCGTGAGCAGTACAAGAAGAAGCTGTTTAGATATGGGCCCGCGCATACCCCGGGGGAGGACCAGAAACAGGACCAGCTCCATTGTCAGTTGAAACTGGTGGTCAAATATCTCCCGAAGGTGTTGCTGCAGAGAGTCCATAAAAGGCCTCAGGGAAGAGCAGCCCCACATTACGTGGGTATACCACTGACTACTCTCTTTAACAAATCATGGGAGGATGGAGTGGTACCTGAGGACTGGAGGAGGGCAAATGTGATTCCACTTCACAAAAGTGGGATCAGGGCAGAGGCAGGAAACTACAGACCAGTTAGTTTGACCTCAGTGGTAGGGAAAATGATGGAATCACTTCTGAAGGAAAAATTGTTGAGTACCTAGAGGCCAGTGGGGCACAGGACCCAAGGCAGCATGGTTTCACAGCAGGAAGGTAATGTCAGATGAACCTAATAGATTTCTTTGACTGGGTGACCAAAGTAGTAGACCAGGGAGGAGCTGTGGATATAGCCTACTTAGATTTTAGCAAGGCATTCAACACAGTCACACACAAAAGATTAAGATACAAGTCAGAAGTGATTCCATCATTTTCCCTACCACTGAAGTCAAACTAACAGGTCTGTAGTTTCCTGCCTCTGCCTTGCTTCCACTTTTGTGAAGGGGAATTTCATTCACCCTCCTCCAATCCTCAGGTACCACACAATCCTCCCATGATTTGTTAAAAAGGGTAGTCAGTGGTGTCACTATTTCTCCTCTTAGCTATTTTAGAATTCTGGGGTGAATCCCATGAGACCACATTGCTTTGTTCACCTTCAGTTTTAGAAGTTCTTTGAGGACCCTTTCTTCTGTGAATGGACTGGAATTGACCCCTTTATCCAGAGTGCTTCTGTTATTTGGCTTAGGTACCTCCCTTTCCTTTTCTTTTGTGAATACTGAGCAGAAGTATTCATTCAGCATCCCTGCCTTTTCACTGTCACCCTCTGCCCACCCCTCCCCTTTATTAAGCCTCACTATCCCTCCCTTGGTCTTCTCTTGCTCCCTAATGTACCTGTAAAAGGTTTTATCCCCCTTCTTAACTGAGTTGGCTATCTTTTCCTCAGTTTGGGCCTTTGCTATTCTGACCACGTTCCCCACTTCCTGCAGCTTTAACTGATACAGTTCTCTGTCTTGCTCCTTCTGTGTTTCCTTTTACTTCCAGAATGCTGTCTTTTTCTCTCTAATCTTCCTGGCCACCTCTTTTGAGAACCATAGTGTTTTTTTCCTTTGTTTAGTTTTATTGACTCAACTGTACATGTCCTTTGTACCTGGTCAGGATATGTTCCTCTCAGAATTTAACAACTGTCTATCCGAGATCCAAGTCTGGATGAGTGCAAGCTGGCTAAGGTTGAACCCAGCTAAAACTGAGGTGCTGGTTGTGGACCCAGATCATTGAGAGGTGGGTTTATCACTGGGATTATCCTCTGGGCTATGGCTTGAGGGTGTTCAGCTGAATGTCTCAGACCCGGTGTGGAATCTGGGTGTTATTTTTGATGATGGCCTAACCCTGAAATTTCAGGTGATGGCAGTAGTCAAAACTTCTTTTTACCATCTGATGAATATCATCAAGGTGAAAGATCTGGTTCCTCCCAAGGATCTTCCACCTTTGGTTCACACCTTCGTTACCTCCCACATTGACTACTGCAACGTCCTGTACCTAGGGCTACCAGGGATTGATATCCGCCACCTGCAGCTGGTGCAGAATGCGGCAGCCAGGCTATTGACTGGTACTTCTAGGACCAGTCATGTAATGGCTGTGCTCCATGGACTGCACTGGCTGTCAGTTCAGTGGCAAATCACCTTCTAGTTCAGTTTTCTGACCTATAAAGCACTACATGATCAGGGTCCTAGTTACTTGCAAGATATCTCCTCTGCCCTAACTGTCCCCTCCACCCTCTCCGATCCACCATCGAGGGATTGCTAGAGATTTCCAGGGTGCGTTTAAAGACATCTGGGACCTGATCTTTTAGTTTTGTGGCCCCAACCCTGTGGAATTCTCTACCTCATTGGGTGTGAGACTGCTTGACCATCCAGTTTTAAAACTGCATTTAAGGCACATTTATTTTGTCTGGCCTTCTTTAGTCCTTAAACCACCAATGAAGTTTATATAGTTTAAATTGCTGGATTTTTTAATCATGGTGCTGCTCTGTTTTGTGATATTTTTATGTTGCTTATTTTATGTACAAGCACCATGGCTGCAGAAAGGCACATTTTATAAATACATTTTGATTGATTGATATTTATTTGTTTCACACAAAGGCTTGTTGTCTGTGTTATGGCAGTTTTGATTTTTCTCCATTGTTCCTCCATCCTTCCTTCTTGCCCATTTTCTAGTTCTTTTCAAAGGCACTCTCCCATTTTGCCCAAATCTGCCCTCCTGAAGTCCAATACCATTGCTTTTGTATGGCTTGACTTTACAGCTGTGTTTATCGTGAACCATACTGTTTGGTGGTCGCTTGTTTCCAGATGGTTACCAACTTCTAAATCTGAGATCCTCTGTCTATCCCCATTTGAGAGTACCAGGTCTAAGACTGCTCCCCCTTGAGTAGGTTCCAACACTAGCTGTCTGAGGCTTGCCCCCTGCAGGGCATTGAGAATGATCCTGTGCTTGGATGTGGCTGCAGCAAAGGTACTCCAGTTATCAACTGACAAGGTCAGGTCCTCTGTCAACAATATCTCCCCCTTCTCTGCCATTCTAAGGATGTCTTCTATTATTTCCTTGTTCCTTTCCTCCCCATAAGATGGGGGTCTGTATACAACCCCCATGCAGAGTATGGTGCCATTTCATGTCTCCAGGGTGACCCACAGTGCTTCCTCTCCTCTTTGTTTACCCTTTAGGTCCATTGCCTTGATCCCTTCAATTATGTTGAGAGCTATTCCTTCTCCTCTTTTTACCATCCCTGTCTCCCCATGTGTTGTGTACAATGGTACTGTATGTTGACATCCCAGTCATGGTTCTCTGAAGCAAAGTGCTGTAGAATCTTGGTGTTAAATAAGGAAGTTTCCCCAAATTCTGCATGGTTGACTGAGAGTGAGGTTATGAATGCTGTTTTGGCTACTAAAAGTAATAAAGCTCAGGACCTGATAATATTTGGTAGAGTTTTATAAATTGTATCTAGAGAGGTAGGGTGTTGTCTTGGCTTATTTATCTAGCAATTGTATTCAAAATAATTATGTCCCTATACTTTGGAAGGGAACTTTTGTAGTACTCCTGTGTGAAAAGGGGGTTAAAGCAAACTCAGGTATGCACAGGCCAATAATAGGGGGGTTGTTTGTTGTATATTCTATAAGGTAACTTTGTCTACTCACTGACAATTAATGCACTGATAAATTATATAGAGCCACCTTGTTTTCAGTTCTCCTTGAAAGTGGGTATACTTTGTTCTATGTGTTGGGCAATAAGTCTGCTGGATATCCTGGCTATGTTGTGTGCCACAGTTCTCTTGAAATGACTTCAAAACTGTACTGTAAGCACTGCAACCCTCTTTGAACTTTAAGCTGGTTTTAGAGTTGGGTGCAGCACATTACGTAACTTTCATTTTTACACATTTTATTGAAAAGAATGCTAAACCAAGGGGAAAAATTATTTGTAATATTCATTGATTTCAGCTCTTCTTTTGATACGTTGGTAAGGGGTAAACAATAGGAGAACATATTTACCTGTGATATAGATCCAGATCTGATAATATTAGTAAGAAATTTGTATGCTGAGACTTGAGCAAAATTTAAGTATAATGAAAGTGTTAACAGAAAAAATGGAATCTAGTTATTGAGTAAGACGATATCTTGGCTTCCATTCTGTTTAATGTTTATTTGAATAAGATGTTTGGAACAGTTAAGAGATGAACAATTTCACTTTTCAAAGATTTTGGACACATTGATATCAGTATTGGCCTATGAAGACAATGTTTGTTCTTTTTTCCCATTTAAAAGGAAAGTTACAAAAAAAATGGACAGACCAATAAAATTATGCAAACAGTTAGAATTTATTGTTAATCTGCTGAAATCTATAGCTTTATATATCAGAACCAAGAAACCTGATATGAAATGATATATTAGTTGCTCTCCATGGAGACTGAAAAGTCACGTTGTTACTTAGTTATGCATGTCACTAATAGTTTTTCACTTAATTTGTATATAAATGTGTAAACCCTCCCCCATTTGGGGTGTATCCTGATGTTGAAAATGGGAAGGGGCTACGGCAGCAGAAACACATACAGTTTCCAGAAAAATTCATTTCTTATCGTTTGATAACTTCATTTTTAAGCAAGTTCTTCCATGCCAGAGGGTGCCATAGTGGGTGCTGAGCTGCAGGCTTAAAGGGGTTAGCAACAGCCACAAGTAACAAATGAAATGTTCACAGGCAATCACCCCTGCTCCTGTGATCCAGCCACCAAAATCCTGGCACAGAAACCAACATCAAATGGTGCCAAAGGACCCATTTTATAGCCTTCACCCCAGCCAGTGAACTCCAACCCATGGAGACCCCACCAGTGAACAGAGGCCATACATATTGAAATCAAGAATGCCACATTGGTTCAAGGGAGAGAAAATGGTAAACCAACTCAAAAGGGTGGGTTACACTTCTCCCCTCTTGAATGCTCACTGATCTGGTGAAAATCTCCCACAGCAACTGTCCCCATTTCTCCACAGAGTATGAGCACTTCCACACTGAGTAACAAGACACTAGCCCACTGTGACATTGCCAAAATGGTGGGTTCCAAATTACACTTGCCAGAATGCCAAAACCTAAACTAGAGGTGCTCCCCCCAAAAGCAACACCTAAAGGACCTAAAACAGGGGCATCAAAAATCCATCCTACTGGCAGCCTACCCACAGAGATGCACAGGGTGGATAGTCTGGCACCACAGAGGCAGTGTACCAGTCCAAGTCTTAACTAACTAAACCCACTAGGAACTTGCTGCCAAGCCACCAAAACTTCAGTACCATTACTTACACCCCTTGCCTTTAAATAACAGAAGCAAAAGTATTTTAACAGCATGCCAACATTTTGAACAATTACACTTACTTCTCCAAGGCTGCATAGTTCAGCACACTCTAAATAACCATTTTGCTAAAGGAACAGCACCGAAGTCCCAACTGTTAGTGGTACAGTATAGGCAACAGTGTGTACAAGAACTGAAGAAGCCCGAGTCCCCCCCCTTTAAGTAGCAGCACTGTCATGAGAGTCCAGCTCAGTTCTTTGAAGTAAACATATTGTCATATACCAATAACAATTTTCATAATAACCCCCATTATTATTATAGAATTTCTCTGCATCCACTTTAGTCTAATGAAATAAATAGCAGGAAAGGGTTAATCTTACCTATTTTACTGCAGTCCCAGTCTCAGATAAAGTCCTTCAGAAATGGCATCTTCATGGAGAAGACAGGTCATGGCAGGTCACTGTAGTCTTCATCTTCAGCTCCGAGGAAATAAATATGAAGATGGAGCTAGAATAACTCCCAACTACAAAGGCAATGAATTAGCCCATGAACTGCACTCCAATCAGTCTTAGACAACCAAGTCCCTCCTCTAAGCCTCCCTTCTCTGGACCTACAATATATTCAGCAATGTATTTTAAAGGTAGTAATAAAATCTATTTGGATCTTTGCCCTCACTGTCTGGGAATCCTAAGAAGTTAGATAATTAACACCACCGGCAGCATTATGTAATGGTACAAATATATAGCGCTGTTCAAATAGTTGAAGGCTTCCCCAAAAACACTTGTAAAAGAGGCTATGAACATGATAGTGTCATCTTTATTGCAAAGGTAGAAAATCTAACGTGGAATATAAGCAGCATCTTTGCACAAATTTGGATGTCTTCAGTGAAAAACAATGGCTATAGCCATATGTACAAGAATGGTCTGTGAGCCTTGAAGAGGTGGGAATCGAACAGTAGCTTCACATTGTTCAAGGGTAGATATGAGCCAAACACAAAAAATATATATTGAAGTGCAAGGTCCAATGTAATGTTCAGGTGTGAAAGTAGTCTGGAGCTCAAAAGCAATACCCCTCAAATCTGGGAGACCTTTTTCTGATTACAAGAATCTGAGAGATTTTCTAATTGCTCTTATTTCTGTGCCTAAATAGGAGAGTGTAAAGATGTAATGATTGGGTCATTAAAAGAATAGAGAAATTGAGTAAAAAAAAAATAAAACTGTATTTATGCACAGTTCACTGTTACAGTCTGCAAGTATTTCTTATGTCACAAGCTTTGCTTCTTATGTATACACTATATTCACAAAGTACCTTTTAGGCTGTGCTGTAGAATGGATATTTTTGAATACTGAATATTAATATGTTTTAGATTAATTAGCACAGTTACCAGTGGGCTAGATGAGTGGTGAGTGGCTCCATAACGTCACCTTCCATTATGGATGTGTTTGGAAAACAATTAAGTTGAAAAAAATTGGACCTATAGTGAATGTGCACCCAATGTTTGCATTCTCATGTGATGTATGTTGATTGGATGAGCCAAGACCAAGTGATTTATTGCTTCAGGTGAAGAACTGAGGACATGCTAAACTCCCTCTTGTGTTTTCCAAAAAGAATTACCCAATAATTTAGTATAAACATCTGATACAGTACACAATGAATTGCTTTAGTTGCTGAGTGTTTATAAACAGATTGAACTCCAAAGCTATCAACATGAAAAGTAAAATATACTGTTCAGTGAAATTACAATATTTTCTTAATTTGCATTTTAGCATATACACAGTACAAGTTCAAATACTAATTCTGAACAAACATGGAATCCTCCTGTCCTCACTTAGATACTCTTTATGCACAAGTTATTTTCCTACTGTACCACAATAGGTCAAACAAAAGCAAAACCAAGGTATGTAACAAAGCAATTCCCTAAATCAGTCACAAAGCACATCATTAATTCAAAATGTGTATCACAAAGATACATTAATAGGATGGCTCATTAGGGCACAATACTGTATTTCAGTTTTCTACAGTTAAGCTGGGTGGGCTCCAATAGTCAGTTAACATGGTGTGTCTCTGAGGAAGCCAAGTCTTTTGAAATGCTTTGTGATGTGTTGACAAAAAAGGATGTTGCCTTCAGAGCTGTTGCTCTTATCCCCTGAAGGTCATTCTTTATGTAGGACCTGCCGAGGAACAAGAACTTTGAATATATTTGTTTTCAGATTATTCTGTGCCTTGAATGATTCACAATATCTTGACACGTTAGTTCACCTCTTTATAGATGTTACCATTCATGCACAAGTAGTATGAATTGAGTCCCAGAGTGGGAGACTCTATGTGATCAGCCAAGGCAGTGGTCAGTTGAATTATCCCTTCTAGTTATTCACTGACACTATTTAATCCCCTTTGAACTACTTTTGTTATTGTTTTTCTGATCTCCTGTGTCCGAATTCCATAGATAAATGGATTGAAAAAAGGAGGAAATGTAAAAATTGCTATAGAAATGAAGAATTGCAAAACATGTGGAATTATCCCATCCTCCTGAGCTTGAAAAAATGTCAAGAAAGCACAAATGAAAAATACTAATAACAACAACAAATGGTTTAAGCATGTGTTAAGGGCCTTGACTTTAATTCCTCTGGAAGCCCTAAGACACACTCTGAAAATATTCACGTAGGAATATACAAGAACAGTAGTTAAGAGGGTGGCATGAATTAGTGTCAGACATGTTTCATAGATTTTGTTAACAGTAGCATTTACACAGACCAGTCTTTGAAAGGACACGGAATCACAAAAGACATATGGCATAATGTTTCCACATATAGGAGGTCCTAGGTTTAGCAAAATAAATGACACGACAAGGCAAAATGAATAAAGCCATGGAAACATTAGAAGTGTGCACACCCTAACATTTGTCATAATGCTGGTATAACTTAAAGGGTTACAGATGGAGACATATCGATCATATGCCATCAGTGCCAGAAAGAAGATTTCATTATAGCCAAATGTATGTGTGAAAAATATTTGAATTAAACAAGCAGTGTGGGAAATAGTTTTAGCTTCAGACAGCATATCAATCAAGAGCTTTGGAAAGATTGCTGTGCCCCCATATAGTCCATTTAAACACAAATTGCAAATGAAGATATACATTGGTTCATGGAGGTTTTCATGAAGGACAATCACAGTAATAAGCAACATGTTGGAAAAGGATATTGATAAATAAACTACAAGACAGCACACAAAATACAAATACTTATATTGATTAATTTCTACAAGTCCTGCAAGTATTAAAGTATTGTCACTAGTGAAGTTTTCCATTTCCTTACTTCACTGTTATCTGAAATGAAACTCAAATCAACCAGTAGATAGAAACATTTTTTTTTTTGTGAAAATGTGCAACAGCACGTGACAGAGTTTTTAAGTATGCTACCTACCCTTATTCCATCTTGGAAACTGTTATTTGGAAAATTGCAGTTAAACCCCAAGCAATAAAAATAACTAAATGGCCAAAACATGAAGTTAGTTTTAAATCATAAATTCATAAAAAATAATAGAGAACTTTACTACTGTTCCTGATGATCACTTCCAAAGTAACGACTAAGGTCACCTCAGCATTAGTATCAAATCATAAAAAGCTCCTAAAATCACTTTCTTTCAGCAATATTACAAAATGCAGTGTATGTTTAGCTGACTAGAAGTGTTTGCATTTTTGTTGTCCAAATTCTATGGGTAAATGCTGGCAAAAGAAGAAGAAACACTTACACTTTGAAACACTGTTCGTGAAGTCCATATTTGCCATTTGGATGATTTTATTGAAAATGGTATTGTTTCCCTAATCAACCTGGAAATAATATTGCTACTGTAAGTACTTAAAAAGAACTATTGTCTAATAAGAAACTGGCTACAGTTTACCGCTTACTGTACCTCTCAGTTTGTCTTGCCAGACCTCTACAGTCTGAGCGAAGCATCCAGCTTTAAACTTTACATATCTCTCTTGGGAACTTATTGTGTCACTTGCAATAATAATTCAGTGAAGCATGCCACATGAAATATTTTTCCTGGCAGCTTTTCATTGGGGATCTTGTTAGTGTGTTTTGTCATACAAATACATCTTTGGTACATGCATATTGAAGTGTGTGAGCACAGTTGTTTTTGTTTGTGTGAGCTATTCGTTGGTCCCTAGAATTCACTGTTACTTTATTCCATCAGGAGCTCCAATTCTAGCCTCTGAAAGTGTACCCTGGCAGTGTCAGCTATTCTCAGCTGGTAGCATTCTCACCTCTGAATCATAGCCAGTGCTGACAGCTGCACTGTGGCATCAGTGGGGTGCTGCATAGTTATAGACTATGTCCTTCAATAAGGCATTTGCTTGAGGTCCTTTTGTTGTCACCTTAATGTTAATAAGTGAGGCTGGCAACCAGCAAAACAAATCACAACTGTCACCAGCATAAACCAACAGTAATGCCATTTAAAAAAACACCTTTTTTTTATAGCAATCCATTCTTTGATGTAATGGGTACTTACATGAAAACAAGAACCTAATCACTGCACAGTTCCTTTGTAGCTGAGTCTGATTCTGAACCTGATGTTCTAAAGAAATGCTTTACAGCATTCTTCTTTTATATCTGTGTAACCCAGTTCTATGTGATAACGGCAATTACAGAACCATGATCACTGTTAGGATGAGTATATATTGTTGAAAATAAAAAAGGAGATGTTCACTTGCACCAAATACAGTGGGCAGACACATATCTTTATGTATGTGCCCCCCACACCCCGCATCCCACTAACTAAGTATTCTCAACTCCAAAGGGGTGCATGTCAGGGACGAGGTGAAACTTGTAAAAAAATTAAAAAAATAGCACTGCTAACTGCAAAACTACATGGACCTCCCCAGTCCTGAACCCTCCCCACCATAGCCAGCCACCCTCACCACCACACCACATTGCCAGCTTGGCAACCTTCCACTGCAGTACCTCCCACATACCTTCCCTCCTCTTGTGTACCCCGCAGTGGTTCCAATCACCTTTCTTTTTGCCCATTGCTGCCCTTTCAGGGTAGCTCACAACAGAAGCACTGAGACTGAGTCACTCATATTTGAGATGCTCAATCTCAATCGCCCTTTCTCTAGATACTGTGTAACCCACCTAATTGTCATAGGAGTTCCAAGTTAACTTGTGAATTATCTGCTAAAATGATTTTGTACTAAATGAGTTAATATTTTAGCCCATTTCTAAATGTCAGATATGTTTCCTCCTATTTCCATTGTCTACCTCTGCAACAAAGTATTCCTCGGTGCTATACACATTATCTATGCCCATTGGCTCAGCACTTTCCCAAGTATTTCTTCCACTAGTTCAGGGATTATAAAAGGGAAAACAGTTTCATCAAAGTGTGTTCATTCAGGTTCCAGAAATGTTACACTAGTGTTTTCTTCATCAAAGTTCATGGAGCTCAGGTACCTGTAACCAGATGGAGTGGCTTGCAGGCTTAGGGAAGTGACAGGGTCTGGGGTTTTGAGTGGCACAAGCTACTTCTGTGTGGGCCTCTGAGGCTCAGATACCACCCAGGGTCTGGTATGCAGGACAGCATAGATCTATTGGTGGCTGGTGGCCCAACCTCAAGATTTAGCCTTGGTTTTCCTCAAGTAACTTGCCCTGTGTCATTTGGGTTTCTGAGGGGAACAGTGTTTAACTAAATGCAAACTGAGTAAGGGAGCTAGCGTTAAATAAATTACTCCCTAGTATCCATAATGGATCAGTATACAGTATATACATAGCATGGTGCTGCATGAAATCTGTCTTTTCGCCAACCAAGAGTAACTCCCACTGTCTCCAGTCTCAAGGAAAGGAGAACATGATGGCTTCCCCTAATAGAAAAAGGAGGGTCTCAGAATTTCCAAGAAGAGAGTGAGCCTTCCCCAAGAGAGGCACACTGTGCCATAGCCAGAGCAGTTCCAGTGAGTTGGTACAGAAACTTTTATAGATGCTAACTTAAGAAGCCAGACCAAGGAAGGCAGGCAAGGAGTGGCTCCTGGCAAGAAGATCCATCTCTATATCTCTAGACATGAGAGTCCACCTTTAGGTTATTGCTTGCCCCTCCTCTGTCCTGGGCAGGTGGTAGAGGAGGGGGTTATTACACATAAGAAAACAAAGGCTCATAAGAAAATAAAAAAAAAAAACTAACCCCATCAGGATAGAGAAATATGAAAGACAAGTAAGACAATGTAAAAAGGCCATTAGGCAGGCAAAAGCAAAAGCCGAACTGGATCTAGCAAAATCAACCAAAGAGAATGCAAAGGCCTTTTACAATTATGTGGGAAGTTTAAAACAAGGGAAGACAAATATACAGATCTTAAAGGAGGGTGATGTAGAAACTAAAGGAGAAGAAAAATTGGCTAATGTGTTTAATGATTTGTTTCTAAACAAATATAAAAAATACAGCTGTTGATACCAAATGGAAGCACACACAACCAGGAGTCTTGAGGAAATGCCAGAAATAACAGCAAAACAAGTTAAGGAAATGTTGAAGAAAATAAACAAAAATAAATCAGGTAGACCTGATGGGTACCACCCCAGATTCCTATTGGAATTGGCTGATGAGCTATCAGTACCCTTGGCAGTGCTTTTTAACAAATCCTTACAAGAAGCAAATATACTGAACACATGCAAAATTGCTTACATAACCCCAAATCACAAAGCAGGAGATACTTCCAATGTAAGAAATTACTGGCCAATCAGCATAACATCCATAATTGGGAAACTAATGGAAGGTTTTGTGAAAGATTTGTTGGAAAATTATTAAAAAAAATTAGATCAAGTTGCAATAACACAACATGGGTTTGAAGCTGGTAAATCATGTGTGAGTAATCTTATGAACTTCTATGAACTAGTGAGTGATGCGCTGTATGTAGGACTACCAGTGGATATAGTACATTTAGATGTTTGTGGTGCCTTTGTCTCTATGTCACTTAACATCTTGTTGAATACACTGCAGAAAAATGGGGTAGAATTATATCTGGTTAATTGGATTGCATTATGGCTTACTGATAGATATCAAAGAGTCCAGATAAAGTTTTTTTTTGTCAAGAGAAGCAATAGTCACTAGTGGAGTTCCTCAGGGATCTATATTGGGGAGAAGGTATCTAATGGAGCCTGGATCTGCAAATATGCTGATGGCTCAAACATTGGAGCAATTGTAAATGATACACTGACAATCAGGAACTTGCAGAAACAGATGCATTGGGAGAGTGGGTAATGCAAAATAAACTGGAGTTTAACTCCAATAAGTGTAAGGTAATGCACCATGGTGCCCATAACACGAAGGCACAATATAGACTCAGTAATAAAGTACTATCAGAAACAGAACAGGAGAAGGACCTGGGAGTTTTTATGACCAGTGACCTTACATTTTCAAGACATAGTCATGAAATGGCAAATAGAGCCAACAGAATTAGTTGGAACATACTGAGAAATATCAGGAGTAAGAACAAGGATGTGTGGATTCCCCTGTACAGGTCCTTGGTTAGACCAGTCATGGAATGTAGAGCACTGTTTAATGCACCCTAGGAAACAGGATCCAGTAAAAAATGGAACAAGTTCAATGGAGGTTTACAAAACAAATATACTCCATGAATGACATGGAATATGAAAATAGACTACAGTCATTAGGGCTGTATTCCATGTCATACAGTAAACTGAGAGGAGATCTCTGCTTTGTATTCAAAGGTGCTACAAATGGATTATTACTGGAATCAGTGGGATTGTGTTGGTGGGAGAACAAAGGTATAAAAAGAAAGGGGACACATGAAGCAGTTAAAAGGAGACAGGTTTAACACCACTAAAAGGGGAAGGTGGTTCAGTCAGTGGGTGGTTAACACCTGGAACTCACTCCCAAAGGAGGTAGTAGATGCAACTAGTTTACCAGCTTTCAAGAATGTTCTAGATGTGTATATGAAAGACAAAAAATGGGTATTTGACCACTAATAAGTGGCAGGACCATAAATGGCTTTGAAAGAATCTGGACCTGAAAATACTACCTATGAACCTATGAACAACTTGTGGCTGCTCCTCTGGGATGTTATATGGTAAATGGCTGTGAAAAATCTGCAACTTGGTGACCATGTGAACTGCCCTTGTTCTACAAGTGCCAAGGAGTACTGCTCTGAAAAGAGTTCAGTTGTAGTGCTCTGTTTGACCTTTATGACCATTAGGGAAAGTTCTAATGCATTAACAAAGTCCAAGACTCTGTCAATTTCAAAACGGGGCCACCAGATTCTATAGTTGGGCCCCTGGCAGTCCTATTTAAAAGCTCATTGGAAACAGAAGTGGTTCTGAAGGACTGGAAGAGGGTGGATGTAGTCCTACTGCACAAAAGTGGTATCAGGGAAGAAGCTGGTAATTATAGGCCAGTCAGTCTGACATCAGTGGTGGAAAAGTTAATGGAATCACTGCTGAAGAAAAATATTGTGGATTATCTTACACTGGGGGGAGATCATGTTAATAGATAGATTTCATTGACTGGGTGACTAAGGAACTAGATCAGGGTGGAATGGTGGACATAGCCTACTCAGATTTCA
This sequence comes from Neoceratodus forsteri, assembly GCA_016271365.2. Lineage (NCBI taxonomy): Eukaryota > Metazoa > Chordata > Ceratodontiformes > Ceratodontidae > Neoceratodus > Neoceratodus forsteri. The sequence goes on from CM057459.1 coordinate 1,358,960,754, forward strand.
GTAAGGCTTTTGACACCTTTACTCATAGGATACAGGTAAGCAAGTTGGATACCTGGGGTCCAAAGGTGGTTAACTGGGTAAGAAATTGGTTAGGGTATAGGTGGCAGAGGTTGGTTATAAATGGCATTAACTTCAAGAAAGGGAAGGTGACCAACAGGGTGTCTCAGATCAATGCTGGGACCAGTCCTCTTTAATGTCTTTATAAGTGACATTGCAGAGGAGCTAGAAGGGAAGGTCTGCCTCTTTATGGATGACACCAAAATCTGCAATGTGGTGGACACTCCAGAAGGAATGGAAAGGATGAGCAGTGATGTGAGAAAACTTGATGATCAGTCAAGGGTATGGCAGCTGGGTTTCAATGTAAAAAAAGTGCAAAATCATACATTTGGGGCAGAGGAGCTTTGGGCAGAGAGCAAAATGGGTGAGGTGGTACTGTTGACCAGCAAACAGGAAAGAATCCTGGTGGTAATCATATTGGATAACCAAATGGTGGCCAGGCACTGCAACAAGGCAGTTGGAATGTCTAGTGGGATGCTGGGGTGCAGAAGGAGGGGTATAACTAGCAGAAAGAGGGAGGTGGTGTTGCATCTGTATAGATCACTGGCAACACCATACCTATAGTACTGTGTCCAGGTCTGGAGACCACATTTCTGGAAGGATGTACACAGAATGGAAGTGGTCCTGAGGTGGGCAACTAAAATGGTGCAAGGTCCACATCAGAAGCCATATAAGGGGAGGCTTAAAGGGACACTGTCAACCTCGTTAGGCCTCAAAAGGTCCCTAGATTAAAAAACATTTGTTATGATTGTTTGCATTCTGCAGAATGTGCATATGTGGGTGGTAGTTTGATTCTGACTCCTTTTTTTATGGCTGCAGTGGGTGGAGCCCTGCAGATGTTTTGCATGTGCATAAGGGCTCACATCATGTTTTCCATTCGTGGAACTGGCTGAAGGTGTAAATAGTCTCCTCCACCTTACCCTCCTTCAAGAATTGCTCTCTGCCCTCTAGTAAATGCGCTTTCATGTTAGTTAATAGTTGCATGGAACTATTTTCTTTCTTAATTGGGAGGTTCAAGAACTGGTACCTGAGTAGTGGGAGGTAGCATTAGTTTTTTGGTGGGGGTAAGACCCACCCCCCACATCTACCCTAACAGTTCCTAAAGATCCACCCCCACCTTTTTTGGTTTCATATGGGAGGGGCAAGAGATGGATCTATAATGGTGGATCGAGAAAGAGCCACCCCACCCCCACCTCAGCAGCTCCTAAAGATCCAGTTTTCTGCTGCAATCTGTGTCATATAGCATATCATTTTATTTCAGATTATATCATAACATCTTCTCTTCTCATACATCCTACCATATTATGTTACATTATGCCATATGATCAACAAAGTCCAAGAGGGTAGCATCTTTCAAAAAAGAGCTGTGCAAGAACAAGGGGGCACAATTTGAAGATGGGGGGTGGCTCAGAGGTATTGTAAGGAAGTATTTGTTCACAGAGAGGGTTGTGGATGCATGGAACGGCCTTCCGGAGGAGGTTGTGGAGTCAAAAACAGTGGTTGAATTCAAGCATGCATGGGACAGTCATAAGGCAATTCTAGGGGGTGGGGGTAGAAACAAGGCTGGTTAACTAGGATCTGCAGCTTATCCATTAGGTAGGGAAATGGGCAGACTGGGGTGGGCCAAATGGTCCTTATCTGCTGTCAAATTCTATGTCTATGTTTCTATGATGAAAAGAATTCTTCAAGGTCCTGTTTAGAAATGCAATCATAAAGAGACATGTCGCAGGTTTAACTTCTATGACCTTTTGCATGGATTGTTGCCCTCCTTAGCACCAGTAACATGGGTAAAATACTCTTCACTAAAACTGCCTTAATTTAAAACTATATTTGTTTTTTTTTTGGTAATCAGATCACAGGCTTATGGAAAGGTCACTAAAAACAAAACTCTTGTGACCAATGTGAGTCCTTTCTAGACCTTCTGGAATCCCAGAAAAAAAAAATGCACATTATTATTACACTGTTGTGTCAGTGAAGCATATCTGAACACTACTGAGTAACCAGACCTACACTCAGCAGGGCGGGGTACTCTGTGACAAAAAAAAAAAACAGTACCTGGAGGTTTAAAGTAAAGGTACAACCTTAGCAAGGGGTACTTAATAAATGAAGGTCCACATTAATGTTTAGCAGAAATTTGTCGTCCATGTAATGGTCAGAGCAAATATTACATGCCCAATTGGGCCAGGGAAATGATCTCCACAATGATCTTTCCATGGCACAGTGGGACATGTAGTGTTTGCTTTGACCATTAAATGGAGAAAATATATATTAAACATTAGTGTGGATCTTTATTTATTAAGTACCCTGTGCTATGGTTGATACATGACTTTAAACCTCCACATATCTGAACACTGGTTAGGTCACAGAAAGGAAATCTAGAGTGCAATTGGCAGTATGACCCAAATTAAACATACAAAAGACCCTATGTCATCAGTCATTATTATGTTGGCTTGCGTGCATGCGCAAGCAACATCTTGCACTAGTGCAGGTCTTAGGGGTGCGGCTGCTGTTGGGCGAATGCAGGGCACACATCAGTAGGTGCATCCCTCATTCCTCAATCAGCCTGCATGCCACCACCACACCATGCATTCATAATGGGGTGAGCACATCAAAGCAAAGGTCACTGTAATCTGAGCAAAGCTCATCATATGCAGCAGTCCTTTGCTTGCCATGCTCTCTGCCATTATGGCCATGGTCAGCGAGCGGGCAGGCACCTCACATTTCCCAACATCGGGGGTGCCCAACCCCCCTGTCGGTAACCCCCCCCGAGTTTGTGTGCTAACATGGGAGCTCACTCCCCATCTGCATCACCCCCGCAAATGTGGAATCGGAGGTGCCCAATCCTTGGCTCTGCCCCCCACTTTTGCCGCCCGATGGAGTAGCCCACTCCCCATCGGCATCACCCCCTAACTGTTGAATGCTGAGGGGTGCCCATCCTCGCTCAAGGCCCCCCTTTCTTTGTTTGCTGGTGGGGGTGCCCAACCTCTGCCAGCATTATCCCCCATGTTGTGTCCAATGAGGGTGCCCAATCCCCCATCAGCTTCTGACACCCCCCACAAAACCTACTTTAGGTGGCATGCTGGGAGCCCACCCCAGCATGCCAAATGCTCTGTAATGCAAAACTGTCCTGCGATGGTTTTTTTTTACCTGCAAAACGAAAACTGTCCCTCATAGTCTAGATGCCCCTCCCCCACCCGCACCCACCCACTGTGCACCCTTCCTCCCCTCACCCCTCACCCCATACTTACCTCCGGACCTTGGTGCGACGATCTTCCGTGGACCGGGAACATGTCTGCACTCTTCAAAGCCGACTGCGAACTGAGGAAATGCCGGTAAGCTGTATAATGCAATGAATAGGGTTTTTTCAACTTTGCTGCATATCTCAGGCATTTCTTGGAATTTTGGCACCAAATTTTCAACATGGGGTTTTTGGGGCCCCTCCTCGTGAATTCTGTCACTGTCATGGCGTTAATCAGCCTCGAAAGGTGATTTTGAGGTCACTCCCCAAAATCACCTCTGGGGACCTTTAATGGAATGACAGCACAAGTGTTCATGAGGTGGCCTCTCAAAAAGCCTATGCTCCAAATTTGGTGGAAAAAATCAAACAAATGCCTGTTTCATGAGCGTGCATTGCGCAGTTGCTACGCAGGCTCGTAACTTCACACAGTCGCAATATTTTAATGCTGTATTTTCAGCATTGGCATTTTTGTGCACCTCCTTGTGAACAGTACAGCTGTCATTTTCCACATCCTGCCCGAAATGTGTTCCCACACTTCCGGCGCACAATTGTGCAGTCGCTGTGGGAAATCAGTGTTTGGGCCAGATTATGAAAATGACAGTGACTCAGTTCATGAGCAGAGCTCCTAGAATGCCTAAGTTGAAAATTTGGAGCTGATACTCCATAAAATGACTGTGTTACACACGTGCATTGGCAGATTGCATGCATGCTCGTACCGTCATGCATTTGTGATATTTTCAGTCTGGATTTTCACCATTGCCATTTTTACACACCTCTTGATGAACAGTACAGCCGTCACTTCACATATCCTGCCCAAAATGTGTTTCTGCACTTCCGGTGCAGAATAGCGTGGTCGCTGTGCAAAATCACTTCCTGGGACACTTTGTGGAAATGACAGTGACACTGTACATGAGCAAAAGTGCTAAAATGCCTATGTTGAAAATTTGGTGCCGAACACCCATAAACCGGCAGTGCTGCAAGCGTGCCTTACATATTTCCCACGCACCCTTGCAACTCTGCAAATTCCGCATATTTGTATGCCACATTTTCACCACTGGCGTTTTATTACACCTCCTTATGAACTGTGCAGCTGTCATTTTTCACATCCTGGCCGGCATGTTTTCCCGCACCGCACTAACAAACACCCACAGGGACACCCTAATTCCTCTCACTCTCTGCAGGGTGGGGGTGGGTTGGCATCAGTTCAATATATGACTGCCACTCTTTTGCTGCATCTCTCTAACTCCTGCACTGCCAATGGCAGCAAGACAGCATTCGTCATTGACAAATGCTTGTTTTTATGTTTGCATTTGTATATATGATTATTCTTCCCTGATCAATGTTGACTTGCAAAGACTCAGGATACGAGTTTACTTGTGTTAAGTGTGCACCAAAATTTATGGCAATTCTTTGTAGGCAGTCTGCAGATAAAAACTTTTACTCAAACCAGCTCTCTCTTTCAAAGCTGTAGGTAGTGATTCTAGTTTGTCTATCATGAGATAAATTGAATAGTAAATCAATCCATCGTCATGGTAAAGTACAGCATAAGTATTGCATATGAAATAGCAGCAGTGCTATAGCTAGGGAGAGAAAGAGCAGCTACTAGACAAATCACACACACACACACACACACATGCACACACTATGTTTATATATATATATATATATATATATATATATATATATATAGTAACCATCCCCCCATCTATACATATAAGTTCTGAAGAGGGATGCAGCATACAAAAGAAAAAACATTATTACAGTGAAATTGTTTTCTCCCATTACAATGCATTTTTTCATAAAAAAGACAATAGACATTTTTCAAAAGGATTCTTCAAATCCCTGTTTAGAAATGCAGCTATAGATTACTGTTTTACAGGTTTCATGTCTATGACCTTTTGCAAGGATTAGTGACCTCCCTAACATCAGTAACATGGGTATAAGAGTGTGTACTACAGGTGTCTTAATAAAAGTTTTTTTTTCTTGCTAATCAAAGCACTGGCTTATGGACAGGTCAATAAAAGGAAAACTCTTGTAACCAATGTGAGTCATTTTTAGCCCACCTGGAATCTCAGAAAAATAACTAAACTAAGCCCATTATTATTACACTTGAGTGTGAGTGAAACATATTTGAACACTAATGAGCTGAATATCTGTTAAGGTACACACGTTGAGCTGTCTGGGGATTGTTTTGATGGGAGAAAAAACATCATTACAGTGAAATTTTCTTCTCCCATAAAAAAATGTGCAGTCATAGATACATACATAGATACATAGACAGTGTCGGCAGATAAGGGCCTATGGCCCACCTAGTCTGCCCATTTGAGCTTGTAAGTTCAGTTTGTTTTCCTAGAAGTCTGTTTCCCCTTACCCCTGTCCTCTAGAATTCCTTTATGTCTATCCCATGCATTCTTAAATCCCGTGATTGTTTCAGCCCCCACCACTTCCTCTGGCAGGGTGTTCCACTTGTCCACCACCCGTTCTGTGAAGAAATTCTTTCTCATGTTTCCTCTGAATCGTCCTCCTCCAACTTCATCCCATGCCCTCTAGTCCTGAAACATCTTTTCGCTTAAAATAGTGTTTTCCTGCACCCTGTTCCTCCGTAAGATACTTGTATGTCTCTATCATATCCCTCTCCCTCCTCTCCTCCAGGAGTACATGTTCAGTTCCTTCAACCTGTCTTCATAGGACTTGTGATGCAACCCATGCACCATCTTTGTTGCCCTCCTCTGAACCTTCGCTACCCCTGTCTATGTCCCTACGTAGGTATGGTCTCCAGAACTGCACACTGTACTCCAGGTGGGGCCTCACTAGTGTCTTGTATAGCGGAATTATGACCTCTCTTTTCCTGCTGGTGATGCCCCTGCCTATACATCCCAGCATCCTATTTGCTTTACCTGATGCCTTGTCACACTGTTTCCCTACCTTGAGGTCATCAGAGATGACAACCCCAAGATCCCTTTCCTGCTTGGTGCATGCTATATCCTCATCCCCCAACTGATATATTGATGATATACTGATATATTGTCATACACATGTATTTGCAGCTATAAGGTGTATGACCTTTTGCACAGAATAGTGACCTCCCTATACCAATGGCCACAATGACTGCTCAGTATTGAAAGCAGGCAACAAACAATATAAGCTTAAAACTTAGACATGGAGAAATTGTTACAATTTTCAGGATAAAGTATTGGGCTGCTTACTGTACTGCTGTTTTTCTTCTCCTTGTGTTTGTTATTGTGCTAGCATATACTGTACAGTGAATTTCACCATCACAGTCAAAAGCTTCTGCACTGGGAAGGCTCAGCTGCCTGCAGAGTCCTTCTTTCTCTGACATATACACACACTGAAACCCAAAGAACCATGGCATGGTGCCTGTTACATGACATTAACTGCTAAAGTGTGAATATAGTCCTTGAGGTTGTAAAGGTGTCATGTGAAAGTTTTTAAATATTATAAATGCATTTGCAAGTACCTAGACAATGAAATTAATGTGTCAGAGTAGTAAATTAATACAAATGTAATTATTTCCAATGTGTAATAATTACATGTGCTTGAATTTATTTTTACTGCTTGTAAGTTTGGTATCTTGGATCAATAATCATTACAGGTTACAGTGCATTAAAAAATGACAGTATGTAAAAGGTAGTAAATGTAATAGTGGGTGCATGGTATAAAAGGAAATAAAACTCACCGAAGTAGGTATGGAAATGGAAATGTTAATCCTGTAAAGAACACCATTGAAATAACCCCATTTGTGAAGAAGTTGGCAGGAAATACACAGAAGAGTCACTTATTTTGAGTCGATCCATGTAACAATTAAATATTTCAGTTATGAAATATCGGTATCAGTAATGCAGTAGCCAGTAAACTATAATTGGCATGGATAGTGTAGCCAGTCAGTTTCAGTCCATAGATCCAAACTTTATGGGTTTGGTTTGTTAGCAGTAATGTATGATTGCTTATCTCCAGCAACCTCAGCAGTAAATGTTGGCTATGTGATGTGATAAGAAACATTATATAGCACTGAAACCAAAGGCCTTGCCTACGTTGGTGTCCTTTGCATGGAAAGTGAATTTGACAGTGGCATGTAAGATTCACCCAATGTGAATTATTGAGGAGGGATGTCATTTGCATCTCAGACAGAAGGTCTGGCAGTTTTCCCACAGATCCTGGCACCTGAAGTTTAGCATTATTGTGTGAAGTGACTGAAGGCTTGGGTCTTTAGCGTGTGAACAGGTTTTGTGCTTTGAAATTTAATATATACAGTGTGACAATGTCATGGGCAGAAGAAGCCTGGGAGTGGGTCCCAAGATGACAGCCTGGGTAAAGAATTGGCTGGAGAATAGGTCACAGAGAGTAATAGTAAATGGAGTCCACTCAGAAGAAAGATGGGTTACTAGTGGGGTACCGCAGGGTTCAGTATTAGGACCAGTCCTCTTCAATGTCTTTATAAGTGACATTGCAGAAGGACTGGAAGGAAAAGTATGTCTCTTTGCAGATGACACTAAGATCTGCAACAGAGTTGATGCACAGGGTGGGGTGGAAAGGATGAGAAGGGACTTGACAAGGTTAGAGGAATGGTCAAATGTATGGCAGCTTAGATTAATTGCTAAGAAGTTCAAGGTAATGCACCTGGAAAACAAAAACCCAGGGGAAGAGTACACAATGGGGGGGTGAGATACTAACAACAACAAAAATGGAAAGGGACCTGGGGGTAGTCATATCAGATGACCTAAAGGTTGGCAAGCAATGTGAGAGGGCAGCAAGGAGGGCTGGGGGGATACTGGGATGCATAGGGAGAGGCATCACCAGTAGAAAATAGAGAGTTATTATCCCTCTGTACAGACAGCTGGTGAGACCCCATCTGGAGTACTGTGTGCAGTTCTGGAGACCCAATCTCTGCAAAGACATAGACAGGATGGAAGCTGTCCAGAGGAGGGCAACTAAAATGGTGCAGGGTCTGCACCGGAAGACATATAAAGAGAGACTTAAGGAGCTTAATATGTATAGCCTCGAGGAAAGGAGGGAGAGGGGGGACATGATAGAAACTTTCAATTACCTCAAGGGAATCAACAAAGTCCAAGAGGGTAGCATCTTTCAAAAAAAGAGGTGTGCAAGAACAAGAGGGCACAATCTGAAGATAGAGGGGGGGCGGCTCAGAGGTAATTTAAGGAAGTATTTTTTCACTAAGAGGGTTGTAGATGCATGGAACAGCCTTCCGGAGGAGGTTGTGGAGTCAAAATCAGTGGTAGCATTCAAGCATGCATGGGACAGTCATAAGGCAATTCTGGGGGGTGGGGGTAAGAAGAAGTAGGCTGCTGGTTAACTAGGATCTGCAGCTTATCCAGTAGGTAGGAAAATGGGCAGACTGGGTGGGCCAAGCGGTCCTTATCTGCCGCCAAATTCTATGTTTCTATAAGATGATGGAGTTTGTAGGAAAAGAAGTTTTATGCAAAATAATTTATTTTGTTTTTGGTTGATTTTAATTGTTGAATTTCTGTCTATCTCAGACTGTAATAGTTGTGAAATATAAAGTTAAGTGGGGATGTGCTGTTCAATGTTTTTTGTAGAGAAATATAAAAATAGCAAAGTATTAGTACAGTAAGTTGCAACATTAAGATTCTGATGTATGGCTCATGATTGTGGTGCAGTGAGCAACATTATATTTCATAGCATGAAGTAAATGAAAGTAAGTGTGGAATTGAGGAGAATTACTGAACAGGTGCTGAATCAATAACAGTAGTTAAGATACTAAAATGAGAATGTTAAAATCCTGTCATTCAGTTATGTTAGTGTCCAGGTAATATTATATCAGTCTTGTAGAATTTTGTCATGCAGTAGTCTTGAGGCAGAAGGACTTAAGAATTAATGGGCAGATTTGTAACATACATCATCACATGTCATGTTATGTTATGCACGCTTTAGGAGACAATAATTTAATTTGTTGAAGGCAGATATATTTTCATTTCTGAAGATATGAATCTATGTTGGGAATGGGCCATGTGGGTCATAAGCCGTAATTAGGAATCACGTACTTGGGCAGGATGTTATTTGTCTCACAATATGTATGCGGTGTAGGGTAGTATGGCACAATTCTGGTTTCAATATCACTGGGAAACTTAGTAAACTGGGATTATTATAAACAGGTTTTATGGACATACATGACAGCAACAGAGAGTGATGCACTGAGATAGTGATGGTGTCATTAGTAGGACATAGCAGCCTAATTAAAAGTTTGAATATGTGTGGATCATGTAGAAGTCATGTGGTGCTTGGAAATAAGTATGGAATTGGGTTTTAGTAACACCGTTATGAAAGTACCTAGTGAAGCACAGGTTGTTTTGTTTAAATAAATATGTGCAAATACACAATAGTGACACCCTGATAGGGCAAACAGACTTGCAATGCATGTTTACCTAGTTATGGATGTGTCCTGACCAATTATAAAGATCAAGTGCCACACTATGTTGATATTATATCCATTCATACTATTGCTAACTACTGTAACCTTTATTACAGCTTTATCTCAGTTTCAAGGAAGTCTGTCATCTGTGACAATATGCAATGTAAAGAAGGCATAACGTGGAATCTGTTCCATTGTTTCTCATTAGAAATATTACTACAGTAGATTGTATTGTTAGTGACATAAGATGTAAATCTGATATTTCACCTATTTAGTGCAGTATGTAGGAAATTGCAGTGTTCTATATTAAGGCAGGGTGAGTTACATAGGCTTGATGTGTAATGTAGAGATAGAAATTGTAGTGCAAATGACCTGAGGATCCAATAGTAGCACAGCTGAGTCTCAATTTTATGGAGATCTCTAAATGTGTACAATATGTACCCTCTGACCTTTGTCTTGCTTCCCCTCTCCCATCCTGCAAAGGACTCCTTAGACTCCTCCCCACTCCTGACTGCCCCCAATGCTCATAACCTCCCACACATCGTCCCTCTGAATCCAAACACTCACCCCAGTACTCTCTTCAAATCCCTCTCTCTCCATTTGCTCTCGTCTGGCCTGAGCTGGCAACCTTCCTGATCTCAAACTCATTCCCTGTCTACTCCAGGCCTCTCTCAAGTAGCATCAAAGTGTGCAATGCTAAATCAGTGCAAAGCTTGTGTATTTTTGCCTTAACATTCTTTTAGTGCTTTCCTTGTTTACATTGTGCTTAACCATATAATGGCTTTGTAGATTTTTTGTAAAAATCTTGTGTTTATCATTCTACTGCAATATTCTTTTTACTACTGTATTAATTTTACCTGGGTCACACCTAGAAATGAGCCTCTGCTCAGTGTGCTTTTCCCGGTCAGAGATTTTAAATAAATAATTACACTATACATAGAAGGTATAATTTGCCATTTGGCAAGTAAAGGATTTCTCTGTAGACACAGTAGTATATTAAATTTTGTGGCATGTGAAAAGAGAAGTCTGTAAAAGAGAGACAAAGCACTAGTACTGTAGTCCAAAGGTAGTGCTTTGTTCAGTATGAGTAATGTACAGTATGATGATGAACGTAAACCATGTACTTCAGTATTACAAAGTTTTTAATCATCTTGTTTAGTGAATTATCAAATTAAACTTTTTTATATATAAAATAACCCTATATGTAGTTTTTCATTATATAAGAGTAGATGTCAAGTGCCTTATTACTATAAATGTATTATGTAAAGGTTTGGGAATATTTATCATTACTGCTAAAATGAGCCAATATAGCAAATATGTGAAAGTTAGAGTCATAACAGATACCATAGGGTATCTGCTCAAGAATATTTTGTAACTGCTGAAATAAAATGTTTATTTGCATGCATTACATCATCTATGGGTAATAGGGACATTTGTGTAATTGAGTTCCAGATCTGAGTTAGTGTGCAAAGTGTGCAAATGGTACGATGCAATATAGAATGTATTTTGTGTGGTCTTGAGTTTTAGTAATTGTATATGAAGCAATAGTGGTGTGTATCCTTATGAAGACATAATGCTTTTTTTGGGGGGGGGGGATTTGGTTCTAGACATATTTGAGGAGTGAGTGTGATATACAGTGATCACAGTGACCACAACTGAGTGCTTTCAAAAAGGGTGAATCAGTCACAGCACCTGTGTTCAGGGCTACCTGGCAGGGTAGTGACTGGATACCTGGCTGGGTGAGGTAGGTTGTTGGGAAGCAAACACACAGGCACACACATGGGGGAGAGAGGACTGGGAGGGCAGGTATGTGGGAGGGAGTGTGGTGTTCAGCTCCTGAGCTGGTCTGCTAGCGTGGCGAGGAGGGTGGTCAGTTGGGGTGCACAGGGTGCAGATTCTGTGTCCAGTACGGTGCTTTTTATTTTTTGCACCAGCAGGTGGCTTTTTTTAAAATTCCCCATTCGACATTCACCTCTCTGGAGTTGAGAATCCTTAATTGGGGGGTGCAGGGGTTGTAGCCCCCCACATAAATGTAGAGTCTACTGTCTCTATTTAGTTCACCGTGAGTGTACATCACCGTAATTCATTTTCAGCTATGTCCACTCACCATTATCACATAGAACTGTGTGTGCTGTGCAGCTATATATCTGGTCTGTTTGTTTTGCCACCCACAGTATTCCTTTTTTTTTGAACGTGCTAGCTATATGTTGCTCCGTTATGTATGCCACACTAAGGGAACAGATATGAATGTAAACCATTGATCTGTAATGGTATTCTTTTGTGTAGTGGAATTATTCCACAAACATTCTTTAGGTAATAGTGTGATGTAGCCTTTTGCTGCTGTTACAGGCTGACAGTACAGGAAAATAATTTCAGGCAGTGGTAGTAGTGTGCACAACTCAATGTAGCAGACAAGGTCCTGTTTCCTATGCAAATGTCATGAAGGCTAAAGGAAGCAAATCTGCACTGATTAGAATTTAAACACACAGAATAACATGTGATGTATGTGTCAGCTAAGAAATTTGTGCAAATTATGCAAAACAATTTTCATGTTGTAATATGTCATTTATAATGTATTTTAAGGTGGTGAGATAAGAGGTTATGAAGTAAAAATATTCTGTGTGTTGTGGCAATGGGAGATGGTTTGCAAATATGCTATAAAAACACAATAGTGGCATCTGGAGAGATGAAGCAAGCATTTGTCAATGCCGGATGTTGCCTTGCTGGCATTGGCATTGGTATTGCAGGAGTTAGAGAGATGTATTATAGAAATAGCAGTGAAGTATGGAAGTGATGCCAACACCACACCACCTTGAAGAGACAGACTGACAGGCATTGAGAAGTGCCTTTGGGTCATCAGCCATAACTCTCATGCAATTTCACCTCATCCTACCCTCCAGACTCTGACAGGTGTTGTGTTGTGCCTTGGGGTCATCAGACCTTATGCTCACTCCATTCCATAAAGAAATACATGGAGATGGGTGCAGTATAGGAGAATGGGGTAAATTTGGGTCCAAAGTGTCCAAGGCACACCTTGATGCCTATTACAGGCTGCAAGGTGGGGGTGATGGTGGAATAGCATAACCACTACAGCCAACAATTCAAAGTCACACCCTGACACCTGTCAGTCTTTACAAGGTGAGACATTATGGTTAGAAACCTTAATGCCCTGGTGTTTGTTGGTATTTGCACTCCAAATTTGCAACATAGGCTTTTTGTGACTCCACCACATGAAAGCATTTGGGACCTCCGCTCATGAACGGTGGTACTGTGATCATGTTAATGTGCCCCTAAATTGATTTCCCACAGCCACCATGCCATTCTGTGTCAGATGTGTGGAAAGACACTTCAGGCAGGATGTGAAATATGACAGCTGTACTGTTCATAAGCACATCTGAAGAAATGGTAATGTTGAAAATCTGGAGTGAAAATATAAAAAAATTCTCGAAGTTACGCACATGCGTGAAAACTGTACAATGCTTGCTCATAACACAGTCATTTTGTGGAATTTGTTCACCCAATTTTCAACATTGCCAATCTGAGACCTCCACTCATGAACATTATCACTGTGATTTTCTTAATCGGTCCAAAATGTTGATTTCCCACAATGACCATGCTATTGTGCACCAGATGTGCAAAAACGCATTTCAGACAGGATGTGAAAAATTACAGCTGTACTGTTTATAAGGAGGTCTGAAAAGGGCAATATTGAAAATCTGGATTGAAAATATTGCAAATTCTTGAAGTTACAAGTGTGCATGGGAACTGTGTAATGCATGCTCATAACACAGTCACTTTGTAGAATTGTTTCACTAAATTTTCAACATAGGCATTTTGGGACCTCTGCTCATGAACGGTGTCATTGTGATTTTTGTAATTTGCCATGAACAGTGATTTCCCACCGCTACCATGCCATTGTGCACCAGATGTGCAAAAACAAATTTTGGGCAGGACATAAAAAATGACAACCGTACTGTTCATAAGGAGGTGTGAAAAAATGGCAATGTTGAAAATCTGGAGTGAAATTATAAAAAATTCTCGAAGTTATGAGCGTGCATGGAAACTGCACAATGCATGCTCGTAACAGTCATTTTTTGGAATTTTTTCACCAAATTTGCAATATAGGCTTTTTGGGAGCCCATCTCATTAACAGTGACACTATCATTGCATTAATTGGTCCTGAAAAGTGATTCTGCACAGTGACCGTGAAATCACCTTTTGGGACCAAATAACAAAATGACAGTGACTCAGTTCATGAGGTGGGGTCCCAAGAACTCCACGTTAATAATTTGGAGTCAAAAGTCACAAAAAAGGCTAAGATAGGCACTTAAATTGACCCCCCCCCCACTGATGCCATTTTACAGATAACTGGCATTTCTTCAGTTTACGGTCGGCTTTGAAGAGTGCAGATGTGTTCTTGCTCCACCGAAGATTGCCACACCAGACTCCAGAGGTAAGCATGGGGTGAGAGAAGTGTGGGGATGTGGGGTGCACAAAGAGTGGATGTGGTTTGGGGAAGGGGACCCAACGGCCACAAACCATTTTCTCTTTTTACAGGTTTAAGGAAAATGTTGGGCACACTGGAGTGGCCTCCCAGTGTGTCCCATTAACTTGGTGGGTGTTGTTAGCCACACTGGGGTGGGCTGTCAGTGTGGCACACACTGGAGGTGGGTTGGGGGAAGGAAAATACCAATGTGATCAACTTTTGAACATGGAGGCACAATGGGGTGTGCTCTCAGTGTGCCACACAATTTTGGGGGGGTGTTAAACATGCTGACAGGGAGATTGTGCATTCCCAAAGTCAGCTTGCCGAGGACTGTGAGAGGTGGACTGTGGCAGCTGCTGCCATGTTTACTGAAATGTTTCAGTGGCAAGGCATGCCCTGTAATGACAGGGCACTCTCCCATTGCAGCGTCACAATTGTTTCAAGTTGGTGGCATGCTTCTGACCAGCTGTCATAGGCAGCATGCTATTTCATTGGTGCCACAGAGCCCAGTCCAAATAAGCAGTGGTGCCACTGGGCACAACACCATTGCAACTTCACAACCTGCTACTCCACCAAGCTGTCACTAAATGTTGCTTGTGATGCACACACACGACAACATAACAAACATGTAAGGCATGTCTGAGTGGTTATGGTTGTGTTTTGAGTAGTTATAAATATGAAATGTCATTCCATCTAGACATTATACATAGTCACAATAGTTTTAAACATTCAACCCTTTAGTACAGCAGCATCTGAGTTGCAGTGAGGTCATTCACATGTGGCAATGTGTGATAAAAAAGATAGAACTATACTTGTGGCTGTTACACTTTTCCTCACTGGAAATAGTGGTGCATTGAACTGTACTGTTTGTGATAAGTAATGTGATGTTGAACCTTCTCATAATTATGTTACTCATGTGAAATGTTATATCCAGAATGACTTATACAGTCATGCCTGAGCACTGTTGAGACAGAAATAGTAATCTAAGTAAACTGATGACCTAGTGGCCCAACAGATGTATTTCAATTTTAGACAGGTCCTGAAGAGGTAGCTATACGTTATATACAGAAGGTATAAGATGACATTTCCAAATTACAGTGTTCTGCAATAGACATACTTGGACATTACATATTACTGTACATGAAAATGAAAGTCATTCATCGAGTTACAAAACCATACAAATCTATAGGTTTGTATACACAGTAATATAAATATATTTAGTTGCAATTACATGCAATATGTCTGATAAAGCAATATAAACACTTGGTAATGACCTTGTGTGCTGAAACTTCCGCATGCTAGTAATGTCTGAGGAGTCAGAAACGCACAGATGTTTGTTCATTATTTATTATGGTGTCATGGTACAGTTATTTATGTGGCTCAGTCAACATTGTGATAGCAGTCTTGAAAATGTTTTGCAATGACCATGAACTGTTGATTTACATGGTAGAAAATGAGAAAGTGGTAATAGAGAAACTATGATGGTAAAATGGGAAACAAAAAGATTGTTCTGTGCAGTGTGTTAAATGCTGAATATTATGGTATTGTGTCATGATTGATTATAAATATGAAATCTAGATTTAGTAGTTGCCGTATTGGTCCTTGCAAGAATAGATCCATAAGCAAATGATTTGATACCTTTTAATGGACCAACATAGATGTAACAACAAGAACAAAGTGCTCTAGCTTTCAAACCAACCAGTCCTTCTTCAGAAGCTCATGGCAGTTGTTTAGAAAATACAATACTTGTAACAGCTAGATAATGCAGAGAAAAACAGAAAAAAATCCCCATTGGTTTAAAATACTCATTTAAAAAAAAACAACAGAAGATGATGTCAGAGAAGTTTAACAGTACAATACTGCCTTCAGTCTGAAAGAACCTTGGGTTCAGATGTGCTTGGTGCAACACACATACAAAGAATCCTACTGCATATAAATTTAATTGACATAAGATAACACTGCTGAAGCAGATAACTCTTAAATCAAGCTATGAGTGCCACATTAGTATAAGGATGTGATTACTGAAAGGCAACCCCCACTCAGCTTAAAGACAAACTAATAATAATTGTAATGGTCTTAAAAGGAAATCTCAAAAACACACAACAGAGACGAGCTTTTGAGATTAAACTTATTTTACATCTCAATATGGTAGCAGATGGAATGAACGTGGATCTTGGCTTTATGGGACACTACAGAAATTAACATCCACAGACCTTTTCTTCTTCAAACTGACATATTATAGGACTTCAGCATGTGTGGGATGTGGATGCGTGTGTGTATGTATGTGTGTGGGTATGTGTTGTGAGGTATGTGATGTAACAGATGTGGGGCTTGCTGTCACATTGAGGTAAGTCTCTATTTAGCTATATGGAGTTATAATGTGTTACTATTTTTATTTCACATGCATAATGAATATTAATTTCTCCTTACTTTTTATCTTTGCCGGGGAGGATTGATTCCATTGCACCATATTCAGATTACCCAGCCTGTTAGTGTACATACAGGAGTGTTATCTTATACTGTTACATATAATTTTTGTAATTCTGTACATATTGGGGTGTGTGATCTCATTTGCTTGGGGGTCCTGCACAGATCTTTTAACATTAGGCTAATATTGTAGTAATTTGTGGATATGTAGGTATGTTAGACCTCTGGTCTTACATATACTTTATATTTACTTCTAGTTACCTTATCCTGGGAGGGTGGCAGGTTTATTTCATGGTAGCTCTATCTGGTATCCTTGGAAATGTTATTTTGCAGATAGTAGTAAGGTTAAATAGTGTTACTTTTTTACTCTGTAAATATTATGAGACATAAGACCTTTTACTCAGGATTTCATGACAAGTTGTATTCCTTTGGGGAACAATTGCAGTGACTGAAGTTAATATAGGTTCACTAGGAGAGAGAGTGAGTGAGTGTGTGTGTGTGTCTGTGGGAGAGAACGAGAGAGAGAGAGAGAGAGAAAAGGAGGGGGGAGAGAGAGACAACATCTCCTTTAAGCTATGTATCTCCCCCACCCACATTACTGTGATGTGGGGTGGGTTAGGTGGTATTGTTTGTATGAAGAGGAGGAGAGAAATTACATTTTTATCTCTTTTTCAGATTCCTTAGACACTTGTGGTACATCAAGTTGCTACATTCTCAGTATATATTGACATCAGTACATACCAGGCTACATGGTCTTAATTCCTTGAGGTTCCTCGACTAGAGTTTTTTGTTTGACACTAATAGTATCAATTTATATTTAAATTATCATGTATATAGTCCTGAGGTTTTTGAAATTTCTTGGGCCTTTTATTTAGCTTGAGAATACAGCTGGATGACATGTCCAGCTAGGTTTTACACATCACACAGTGTGCACTGATTTTTTTTAGACAACTTTACTGGTAATTCTTGTATTTAATGCTAACATTGTAATTTCATGAGCCCTATAACTATCTTAGTTTGTCTTTAAGCTGAGTGGCAGTTGCCTTTCAGTAATCACATCCGTATACTAATGTGGCACTCATAGCTTGATTTAGGAGTTATCTGCTTCAGCAGTGTTATCTTATGTCAATTAAATTTATATGCAGTAGGATTCTTTGTATGTGTGTTGCATCAAGCACATCTGAACCCAAGGTTCTTTCAGACTGAAGGCAGTATTGTACTGTTAAACTTCTCTGACATCATCTTCTGTTTTTTTTAAATGAGTATTTTAAACCAATGGGGATTTTTTTTCTGTTTTTCTCTGTATTATCTAGCTGTTATAAGTATTGTGTTTTCTAAACAACTGCCATGAGCTTCTGAAGAAGGACTGGTTGGTCCGAAAGCTAGAGCACTTTGTTCTTGTTGTTACATCTATGTTGGTCCATTAAAAGGTATCAAATCATTTGCTTCTGGATCTGATTATAAATATTTAATTATATACCATGTAGATGTTATAGACAGTCATATTAGTGCTAACCATTCAAAACTATATGACATCTGTATCTCATTTTCAAGGAGTTCCCTATGCTGTGGCAATATACAGTATACAATATAAAGAAAGTGTACTTTGAACATTTTCAGTTACATTATCCCTTACTAGTAATCTTGCTACATTAAAAAATATTTAACATAGAAAGTGTTGTTTTTTTATTTATTTATTATACAAATCAGAATTACAACCCTTTGAGTCAAGAACTCGTTTCCAAAAGCTCCACGTCAGTTCCAGTGGATTCAACACATAGACAGCAACACAAATGCAATATGATAGACAGGAGGTTACAGGAGTTTTTTGTTACATACCAAACAGCGAATAGCAAACAGTATTCATATATTTGTAGGTGTCAGAACAAACAACATAGAATCCCAAGCCATCCAGTGCCCACATACAGCTTACAACAGAAGTACAGAGGTCTATACAGTGCGATTGCTAGGCTCCAAGGACAAATACAGTAAATTCAGAATTGCAGCTTGAGATAAGGCGGTTGTTGTCAAGAGTCTAGAAAAGGGCCCAGAAAGGGAGTGGGACACCTATGGGCTAGGATCCACTTGTGGAGCACATTCACAGCTGTGGGTGGAGACAATGAGGCTCTTGAGAGCTGCCTTAAAAGGACCTATTTTAGTGAGTGAGGAGATCAAGGAGGTGAGGGCGTTGAACCAGTGTGGTGCCCTGTAACACAAGGATCTCTGGGGCGAGTGATGTCCGCACCCTCGGAACTCTGAGAGCGGCCTTAGTGAAGCCACGAGTACAGGCAGAGGGGGAAGCAGGGTGGAGGGAGGCGGACACCCCTGGAGGGGGAGAGACCAAGAAGTTTTTTTTTAACCAGGAGGCAGGTCTGATATTGTAACCGCTCTTTTAGATTGAGCATGTTGACCAGTGAGTATAAAGTGCATACATGAGTCCATTTGTCTGCACCAGCGAAGAGCCTACAGGCCTTATTTAGGGATAGTCGGATTCTCCTCAGGGCGGTGGCATCAGCAGCAGCATATACAGGGAGGCCATAGTCTACAAGATACAGGACAGAGGAAGAGACAACCAATCTGAGGGCATCCAGTGGGAGGCAGTCCTTATGATGGTAGAGAAGGCCTATGTGCATGTTAGTTGCTGAGATGAGCACGTTGACATGCAAGTGAAAGGCGAGGGCAGAGTCGAAGGTAATGCCCAGGTATTTGTAGCTGCTAACTTGTTCTAGTGGGAGAAGTGAACTGGATAGTATATGGAGGGGTGAGTTTTTTTGACTTATTTTGATGATGGGCAAACGACATATCTTTTGTTTTTTTTTTTAAAGTTAATGACCAGCCTGTGGTCATTGAACCAGTTTCCAATTTGACTGAAAGAGTGCTGGAGGGAGGCCTGAAGAGAGGAGGGGTCAGGGTGGGAGGAGATGAGAACTCAGGGATTGCCAGAGCCTATAAGAGGTAAAGCACTACAGCTTGACTGTTGTGAGGCACTTCCCACCCACCCAGGGTCAGCACTCCATATATTGCTGCTGGCAGGTCATGTGTCACCTCACATGACCTACCCTCCTTTTTTTTTTTTTACTAAGTGTCCACTTTTAGGTTATAGGCACCAACCACTAGGGGTCACTGCACTTTCCACTCTAGCTCCTCTCTCCTCCTCTCCTAGCTACTGCTTCACAGCTGTCCCACTAGAGGTCACTGCAGTTCCCTTGGATTCCTTCTACTACCTACTTTCTGCACTCATCCTTCAGCCTATCTCTAAGCAACTGCTAGTATCAAACCTGGTACCCTTCTCTCTACATTCTACTGACTATCCTCTGAGCCAATGAACCAGGCCAACAACTGCCTCTATTTTTATGCTCTTAACCATACCTCACTCCCTCCTGCCCAGATTTAAAAAATTGGCCCTGTCTACACTCTGTCCCTGAGCTGTGTTCAAACCCAGTGCCCTTGCAGTCAGAGTCAGCTGCTCTACCTCTGCACCACAGTGCCTACCTACTTTATTACTACTTTCTAAGCCTCTTAATCACTTACCTACCCAATCTTCCAAAATATAAGTTTACCTCTTCTTCTTGCTGCCTTGCAGGATTTGAACCCTGCACCCTTGTTTCCAAAGTCCACAGTTCCACCACTCACCTAGAACACCTGCATATTTTTACTGCAGGATTTCATAACTATAAAGAACGCACTAACCCTGTGACACAACTAAAGTGTTATCTAAGTGCTTCTACAAACCTGAACCCAACTCCCTGCTGCTACAGCCACTAGTCTAGCTCTCTCCTATTACCCTGATCAAGACTTGAACCTGGTACTCTATGCACTTCAGGCACATACACTACCACCACACCATAGCAGCAACTAGATACTGAGGTGATCTCTCACTACTATCTCCCCTCTTTCATCCTAGTCCCCCCATTCTTTCCTCACGTCAGCTCCACCAGCCGTCCCAACTATGCACATGCATCCCCTGCTCGCCAGTCTATCTCTTCTCCTCCTCCTCCCTTTGCCTTCCACATACCCTACTGTCCCTATGAACCCTCAGCCTCACTCACTCCAGTGTTCCTACCTACCCTCCTGTCCTCCCTCCTCTTACCACTGCTCCTACCCTCCCTCCTCCTCCACATCCCATATGCTCCCTCCACCTCACCCCTTCCAGACATCACCTGTCCTCCCCCACAGCCCCTTGCACTTCTGATCACTCAGGCCTTCTCCGCCTGTGCTACCCTACCACCCTTGTGCACCCAAACCCCATTCCTTATTCTGTCGCCCCGGCGTAACTCTCCATCTGCCCCTCTGACCAGAGCACTCTACTCCTTCTACTCCTAACAGGGAACATACACCCCAACCCAGGCCCTGCCCTCCATCCACCCACTCAGCCCACTGGTCTTCAGTAGCCTCCATGAACATATGCAGCCTGCTGAAGAAATTTGACGCCCTACAGTGCTGGGCCTTGGCTCACCAACCAGACATCATAGCCCTGGTTGAAACCTGGCTGTCCAAATCAACTCCAGACTCATTTGTCTCCTCCCAGGCTATACCTTATACCGGGAGGACCGAGTAGGCAACCGAGGGGAGGCTGTGCAATCTACACCAGGGACACAATACCTGGACACACACTCCCACCCTGCCCTCATAAATGGGGGCCCAGGACCCTACCTCAGACTCACCCCAGACCCTCTAGGAGCCCTCTCTATCTCACCACAGCCTCACGTTCCCAAAGAACCAGCACCCAGCCCTGATATCTTTAACGGACTACCTGGCCACCCTCCACCATAAGGCAGAACAAACCTAGTGGGGACCTTAATGTAAATTGGCTCAGCACCTCCTCATCCACCACCAGAGACTCATTTGCTGCCCAAGATCTGACACAAGTCGTCACCCAGCCCACGAGACTTAACCCTAAGAGTGGTACCAGCACCCTGCTGGATGTTATTATAACTAACCGACCCGATAAAATCCAAAACATCCAGGTCCTCCCAGACTCCCTGAGTGACCACTCCCCTATCCTATTCCACTGGGTAGCCCCCAATCCCAAACCCAAAGCCCAGACCACCCTCCATGACGCCTCCCCTGGTGGCTGAAGAAACTTAAGGCACTCTCTCCCAGATAGACTGGTCCCCATTCAGCAGGCAACCAACATTGATACTGCCCTCACCTTTTCACTCACACCTTCAACATGGCCTGTGATCTCTTTGCACCCTTAACCAAACCCGGTCCAAAAACAGAATGCACCTTAGGTTAGGCCCGGCCTCCTACAATTACTTAGAAACCGGATAACCTCTGGCACCTTGCCACTGAAACAGGTCACTGTCTGATAGGCAAGCATACAATGCAGCCCGAAATAAATGCTCATGGGCCATCAGGAAAGCCAAGGCAGACCATTACCAGGCCTCCCTTACCTCCTCCTGGGGCTCAGCCTGGACCTTCTGGGATAATATTAAGCAACTCAATGGTAAAGCTTGCTCCCCTGCCCCATCCCAGCTCACTAGAAATGGCACAACCTCCACCGAGCCTGCCACCATAGCTAACTGGTTCAACACCACTTTCACTGACCTTAGCTCAGTCCTCCCTAGTAATTTCTTTGACCCTCCCCAGCCAAACTCCCCTGTCCTCCAGCACCCCAGCTTCCTCCTGTGAAGATTTCCACCCAGGAAGCCAGACCCATCTAATCAAAGCTCTCAATGGCAACAATCCCGCGGTGACTCACTGGACCCCAGCATCCTCAGGCTGGTGCTAGATGAAGTCCTTGCACCTCTCACAAGCCTAATTAACCAGTCGCTCTGCCTGGGACAATTCCCCACAGCTTGGAAAACAGCCATTATCACACCTATTCATAAAGGAGGCGACAGGTCATCGGCCAACAACTACCGGCCAATCTCCATCCTCCCTCCTTCCCCTCTCTAAAGCCCTGGAGAAAGTGGTGGCCATTCAAATCACTGATTATCTGGCTAAGCATAACATCTTATGCCCAGAGCAACATGGCTTCCGTGTGGGTCACAGTACCAGCACTGCTCTTATTGAATTCTCCAACTTCCTACACTCCTCCTTGGATACCAGCTCCCTAGCTGGTGCAGTGTTCATTGACCTCTCAAAGGCTTTCGACACTGTCTCCCATCCACTGCTGCTGAATGCACTCTGCCTCACTGGTCTCTCGGCTGGCCCCTGGCATGGTGTGCTAGCTATCTTGACACTCGATCCCAGTGTGTCAAGATTAATAACACACTCTCCGACTCACCATCCCATTCTCTGGGGTCCCCAAGGCTCCATCCTGGGCCCCTTCTCTTCTCGCTGTATCTGAACACCCTGCCCAGTGCATGCTCTGGCAAAATTCTGCTGTATGCAGACAGCTGTCCTTTTTTCCACCCACCGTAATCCCATCTCCCTACAGGACTCCCTACAGCAGTCTTTCAACAGTGCCGAGGCTTGGTTTAAGGAGCGCAGACTCATCAACAATCTTAAGAAAACCAAAACTATGCTCTTTTCACACCCCCAAAACAAAGCTAGCAACCACCCACTCTATAATCTTCCAAGCACAAACCAACCACTGGAACAAGTCTGCTCCTACAAATACCTTGGGGTTACCTTGATTCAGCCCTCACATTCGCAACCACATTGAGCGCCTAACATCCGCCACCAACACACGGCTTGGCATCCTATTCCGCCATAAAACCTGCCTTCCCCAAATGCTCTCCGGCTAGCTGTTACATCATCCGTTCTGTCCCTTGTAGACTATGGTCTACCAGTATCGTGCTGCCGACACCACTGCACTCAACAAAATTCACCTAACCCTGAATAAAGCATGCAGATTGATTACTGGTGCCCCAGGCTCACACACACCTGTCAGCTATATGTCGATGCTAACCTGCTTACCCTGGATGAACGGCTCCGATACCAGACCTGTCTCCTCACCAAAAAAACCCTACTCGGGCTCTCCCCCCCTGGGGTAATGGCATCCATCCACCAGAGCCCTCCCACCATTGCAACATGGTCTTCCTACAAGACCACTCTAAAGGTCCCCAGAACGAGAACCAGCCATAGCCAGAGGTCCTTCAGCTATAGAGCCCCAACCTGGTTTAACTCTCTCCTGCCACCATCACCAATGCCATCACCATCTCCACATTCAAAACCGCACTGAACCACATCTTCAGCACTCAGAATGCTCCTGTCTCTGAACATAGCCTCCACCTCTTTTTTCTCTTGACAATGCCCCCCGGGCAGCTCTCCACCCAACCATCCCCTCCACCACTTCCCTGTACACCATGCCTAGGTTTAACCTGGCCAGTGCCAGCTGTTTCAATGTTTATCTACCAGAATGCTCACTTGATACCGACTTGTGTAATACCTGTTATCAATTACATGTACCCTGTACCCAATTGTATTTGTCTGACCACAATGTGACGTGGCACCTCTGGTGAATGCCTATTGATTTTTTGCAAATCTTTGCTATGTAACCGAAACGCAATGTATGTCTTTATGTGATGAAGTACCTTTGGAAACGAGCCTCTGGCTCAAAGGTTGTAAACTGATTCTTAAATAAATAAATAAAAATAACTGCATCATCTGCATATAGCAGGACTTTGCTGGAGCAGGAGTTGGGTAGGGCATTTACATAGAGACTAAGAGAAGAGGGCCCATGATAGAGCACTGTGGGACCCTGGAGTGGATGGGGCGGGTGCTGGAGAGCATGCTGTTTATTTTGGCACACTAGGACCTTGAAGAGAGATAGCTAGAAAACCAGTCCAGCAGGCCTTGGGAAAAGCCTAGTTGAAGGAGAGTGTCCAGTAGGAGTGGGTGACAGACCATATCA
The DNA here is from genome assembly GCA_016271365.2 of Neoceratodus forsteri. Classification (NCBI taxonomy): domain Eukaryota; kingdom Metazoa; phylum Chordata; order Ceratodontiformes; family Ceratodontidae; genus Neoceratodus; species Neoceratodus forsteri. The sequence goes on from CM057459.1 coordinate 1,358,985,175, forward strand.
AAGGTCTTGGACAGGTCAATGTAGACAGCCCTTGCAAGGTGGCCTTTGTCAAGGGTTTCATGAAGGAAGTTTGAGAACTCCACAAGAGCAGTGGTTGTATTATAACCTGGACAGAAGCCATGCTGCTATCTGCATTGGAGATTGTGGGAGGCAAGATATTCAGATACTTGATCTGCCACTATTTTTGCCAGGGCTTTAGAGAGAGGAGGAAGAATAGAGATCAGCCTATTGTTTCCAGGAGAGGAGGTGTCACCACTTTTAAAGATGGGGTGATCACAGCCTTTTTCCAAGCTAAAGAGAACTGGCCCAGGCAGAGGGAGTGGTTGAGTAAATTGGTCAGGGGGTTAAGTACTATGTCAGGACCTGCAGTAGGATCCTAGTATCCAGGGGGTTAGAGGAAAGGCTGGTAACACTGGGGGTTTTGTTGCTGTCATCCTTCTCCAATGTATTGAAGTACTGGGGCATTTAAAGTGTTTCATGTACAGCTAAGATGAATTATACAGGCATACCTATTTAATGGAGAGAAAAAAATAGTAACATAATTTAACTGATGATCCAGTATGAAAACACCTCACACCAAAAGAATGAAAGAAGTTCATATAGGAGAACAACCTGTGTTCCAGGGGATATAGTGCAGTAGTAATGATTTTTGAAGTAGATGTGTACAGTATGCGGAGAATCCAAGTTAATTTGTAGTGTCCTAGAGGTTTTTAAAACATTTGATGTGTTATGAGTCAACAAATTAATTACATGCTGCACCTACTGAATGTTTTGCATGCACAGTTCAGCAATGAAGAAGGCAAGAATGAGCTGCCTGGGCTTATGTAAACAACTGCAAATTTGCAGAAGCACAGCCACAAGTTAGCAATAAAGGAAAAAGTCAATTTTGCATTTTACAGAGTAAAAAGGAATGTATTTATTTAATGTTACATACATTTATAATGTCATAGAATGTGTGGAGACAGAAACCAATAGGCAATAGGTAGGAGCTACTGCTTCTGTATGGATGCTATGTAATAGGAACTTCAGAGATCAAATAACTAAAAAGGTGGGGATGTAGGCTTCCTAGGCCAGTGTTCTGTGTTGTGGGATCTGAAGGGGAACAGTAATGGTATGCACATGGCTCATCAAAGTTTCTATTTTAAAGACAAGGATAGTACTTGTTGCCTCCCATATTGTCACCTTCCCATCACCCAATACCCCGTCTGATGCCCTGGAGGCAAAGTGTCATTGACAACCTTTGTTACCTACCATTCCATGTCAGTAGCGAGAAGGCATAGTTACAAAGGCAGAATTAAAAGTTGTATGATACAGGTAGCAATACACGCACTGTACGAAGTAATAGTAGGTAATGCACATGTTGTATAAAATCAGTTTATTGTGACATAGTAGTATCATTCATTTTATAAGAGAAATATCAAGTAAAATTGGAATCAGACTTCAGACAGTAACATTTCATATGGAAATGTAATGCAATTTAATCTGTATTGTTACTGTGTTCTGCATGTCCCTGGTGTTGAGCAGGACTTCAAAGAGATAGAATTGCTTTCGTAGACAGGTACAGTAGTTGTGAAGGCTACAGAGATGTTATCAGTGCTTTATTTACAGATTGTTGTATATTGCAAGGAGATAGTGCTGTTAAGGTAACAGACTGAATGTCTAAAAAGGCTGCAAGTAAAGAAATGACATAGTATCATACATCATAGTATAACACCTTTAGATGCTGCAGGATTGGCTGAAGTATATCTTTTGTTCACCGTGTTTGCAAGGAAAAAAACATATATTTTTTCTATTCAGAGGAGACACACTAAGCTAAAGCTTGTTTACAGGTGTGACCTGGGAGCACTGGGAAGTTAAGTGACTTACTTAGGGTCACACAGTATGTAAGTTGGGGCTATGGGATTCAAACCCAGGTTTGCAGCTCAGAGCTTTAAACCGCTGCACTATAGTGCCTCCCTTACACATGAAAAGCAGATGGAGAAGAGAGGCAGCATCAGACAGATTTTTGAATTAATCTTCCTGCTTTACTATTCAATTGTGCCCAGAATATTAACCTGTGATCACAACAGAATTTAGAATTTTGTTTGAAGGTATAAAACATGTGTTATTAAATGTCAAATTATGTTGTGACTGGGACAATGCAATGTAGAATAAAAAGGCATAGGTATGTTGCAGTAAGAATGGACTGGAATGATTATTTTAGTATTGCATCTGAGGGCATTTTACAAATGGTTTGTTACATGTAAGGGAAAGGGGAAATTGTTTAATCATGCAAGGTACAGTAAGGCAACGCTGAAATCCATTTGAGACTTTGAAGCATAAGAAAGTTTAATAAGTTGCTCAGGGCAACACATTATGAATGTGGGGATTGTGGTATTCAGAACCAGGTCTCCAGGTTTGCAGCACAAAGAGTTTCACCACTACACTACAGTTGCTCCAAATATGTAAGAAGTATCTTTTTGGAAGCTATCTTGCTAATTTGTAAGACAGTCTTGATCATAGATGTAAAGATTAATTTGCAGGACATTGTTAAAAATTGTGCAATAATGGAGTTGGCCCATTAGGGGGCAGACCAGGTTGTCCTGGTGCACCCCCTCCCTTCACCTGAGGATGGTGTGATCAGAGTGGGGAGGGGAGAAGGAAGGGGAGGGTCTGGAGACAAGAACAATAGGCAGGCAGCAGGAAAGGGAGGGGCAAAAGGAGGTACATAATGGCCAGCACTGAGGTGGTTCAGCCACTTTTGCTACAGTTTTGATCCTTCTAAACTGCAGCACATCAGCTTGGCATCGACTGCATACCTCTCAACCTCCTTCCTCATAAATCAGGGACAAGGCTTAAAAAAATCAGGGACAAAGAACCAGAATCAGGGACACAACTTAAAAATTGGTTCTATCCACTCTAGAAGCAGGTAGCTAAGGGTATTCATGTAAAATGCATTTTCTGAAGAAGAGTAAGTCTGTAACTCTAATGTTTGACCTTATTTTGAGTATACAATACCCACAGCTCAGTCATAGAAACACAAATTTTATGAGGGATGGGAACATTTTGAGGCAAAATCATGTGCATCCCTGAAAATCAGGGACAGTTGAGAGGTATGATCGATTGGAGCAGAGGTTTGTGAAAATATTCAGGTAAGAAGCAAACAACTATGGTAGCCAAGGTTAAAGTGAAAGATGTATATGGTTTTAAAACAAGACAAAAAAGAAAACTGAATTTTTCAATGAATTTGTTTTAGGGCCAGGTGAAAAAGGAACCAGAAAGTAGTAGAAACCCTTTAAAAAAAAAGTTTGCTAGTCGATGATAGGTATCAATGTATGATGCTTTTTTATGTAGGAACATTCGCCAGAAGGCAGTATGTGAGAAAGTTAGCCAGTGGGCTGAGAATCAGGCTGAGGAATGGCCGTTTAGAAGGGTGAGAGCACCACGTGGTTTGTAGTTTGTTCAGTCAGCAGGGCAGAAGCCCAGATTGTTTAAAGGCTTCATAGCTGAAAAAGGAGAAAATAGGAATTCTTGCTTCAAACTGTGTTTTTTGTTGTTGGGAGAGCAGGGACAGAGCAATTATCACGTGGTTTTGTTGGTTGGGCAGTGGGATCTAATGGATGGGCTGGTAAGGGCCTTGCAGCAGTTGGAAGCAAGCGCTACATGAGTAGCTGTAGGTTTTCTCTACAGTCCAGCAAAGCCTGGGATTAGTTTTCTGTAAAAACGCAAAATTGTTCAGGAAGTGGTAACAACTAGGCCTCCTCTGGCCTTAGTATTGTGGTGTGATGAGAAGTTGCATTTAGTGGATAGGGGAACAAGTGTGGAGCTGTATTGGGCTGGACAGGCTCTGTTTGATGGCGCTTGACAGGCGATGGGCTGGGAGACTCAAAACAGAGACAGAGTGTGGTCTGGGAAGGGAGCAGGAGACCTGGAGGAAGGGACAGAAGAGGCAGCACAAGCGGTGGCTTGCAGAGAGAGCAAAGGGGCTGGGGCTCAGAAGGGCTGCCAGCACAGTCGGCCACGTGGCGTGACATCACACGCTGTGGGGCAGGCCCACGAGATGAACAGTGCACAGGGGAAGTTTGGGGGCCACGTGGTGGCCCTCAAAAGCAAGAGGGCTGTTTTATGCCAAAAAGGGCAACAGGCATGTTGGAGTGGCCTGGGAAGAGGGATAGCACGGAGCCATCTTAGACAGCCACATGTCATGATGTCATACGCCATGGGGTGAGGCTGCTAAGATGAACGGTTGCCCAAGGGGGTGTAGGGGGGCCCAGTGGAGGCCTTCAGATGAGAGGTACAGGGGTGAGCGATGCTATGGAGAGGGGGATTGGGGGTCGGCCAGGTGCCTGTGGGCCGGGACACTAGGAGGATGCTGACAGTGGGCATAGGCGCAAGGGCCTAGTCGGGATGGCCACGCTGCAGGAGAGCAGATGCTGCAGCTGAGCAGTGCCTCAGGAAGGGATTGCGAGTGGAGAAGGCACCAGATTGGGAGGAAACAAGGAAGGGCCTGGTGTGTGGCTCAGTCGCTACCGCATCGGGGAGAGGGACAACAAGTAGGCCTAGAAAGCCAAGTGGGGAGGCCAGTGGCCCCCAGAAGAGGGGGATAGTAGGCCAGGATGGCCACATGGGATGAGGACAGATGCCCGGAGCTGGGCGGTATGACATACCACCTGGTGGGAAGTAGGGCAACAAGGCCCAGGGGAGGCCTACAGAGATTTGAGTTTTTTTGGGCATGTGAGGGGAGAATACGAGGCCTAGAAGGTCACATGGGGAATGTGAAGCCTAGAAGACCACGTGGAATGATGCCGGAAGTGTGGGAGCGGACATCATGGCGCAAGGCCTGGCAAAAAAGGGGGAGTGACATGGCCCGGGGGAGGCCTAAGGGGAACACAACACCCCCAGATAGGTGCGCAGGAGAAAGGGGGCATGCAGACCCAGCAAGGAGGGCGGTATAACAAAAAGAGGGGGGGCAGTTTAAAAAAAGTATATAATACATATACATTTGATAGATACACATCACGTAAGAGCATATAGAGTAGGGACGAGGGAGCCCCCCCCTTTTAAAATGCAAGCTTGTTTCAGGCAAAGTGATTAATGCGACTTTCAATTTTTTTGGTTTTGGGCAGTTATCTCTACAGCTTCCACAGACCAATACAAGGAGATGGCACCGAAGAAGAGCAAGCTGTCTAAAGAGGATGCCTACAAAGACATAGTGGAGCTAGTGGAGAAGGCCAACAGAATGTGGCAGATGGTTTAAGGAGTGGAGCCGGGGAGATCCAGGGAGTAACGGAAAGCAGGGAAGGGAAAAGGGGGTGATGGGAAGAGGCCAGCAGGGAGGCCACGCAGCTCTGCCATGGTGCAGCCCCCACTGGGGGTACCTTCCAGACCGGCCAGACCAGTACCGCCACAGCCCCATGTCCCTGTCCTGTCAGTACCTCCCCAAGACCAGGTAGTGGTTCCCCCAGTGGAACCCAGACCAGATCCCCCAAGCACACCAGCCCTTCCACAGCCAATAGTACAACCAAACAATTCAGGGCATCCCGAGTCCAGCAGGCCAAAAGAAACTGACAAGGCCACAGGTAATGTAGCGGGGGCGGTAGGAGAAAGCATAAAAGTGTACATGGGTCAAATTATAGCAGTGCTCGGGACGGGGGGGTTGGGTCAAATGGAATCTGCACTGGCGGAGATTAGGTCAGATTCAGTGGCAACAGAAGGGGATGAGAAAGGGTTGGAGAAGGCAGGTAAGGGAAAAAGGGAGATAGGAAGTCCAGGAATGCAAATAGGGAAGCACGTACCACTGGCCACGAAAGAGAAGATATGGGAGGGTGAGTACGTGGACATATTTCTGTCAGTGAGCCAGGAGGCAGCAGCAAAATGTGAGGAAACGGAGAACATCAGGAAGAGTGAAATTGCGGCAGCAGTGGTTTTGTTGGGCAGGAAAGAGGAGGACAAATTTACCAAGGGAAAGACATGGGATGGATGGTTTGCAGGTTTTGCTATGTACTCAGCTATAGTGCTGAAAAGGAAACCTGAACTGGGCATTCTGTTGATCACGTATTCCCTGATAATAAGATGAGCAAAGGCGAAAGGTGGGGTAGGCTGGATATATTACGATGATTTCTTCCAGCAAAGGATGGCGACTTACAGGGATGTAAGATGGGATACAAAACAATTGTATCTGTGGACGGATTATGTAACCGACCAGTCCATGCAGGAAGGGGAGATGGGAAAAAGTGGAAGGGCAACTTAGAGATGTTGCTGGGGTTACAATCGGGCATTCTGCTCTTGGCCCCAGTGCCATTTTTGGCATGCCTGCTCAAAATGTGGGGGAACACACCCAACAAGTAGATGTAGAATGACATAGGCACAAGGGACACTAGGGGCAGGGGGGGCAAGGCACAGGCCAAGAGTTTTTTCAGGAAGAACAGGGATATAGGGGGCAGGCTTGGAGTAAGGGGGGAGAGGTAGAGGGCATGCAGGTAGGGGGAGCCAGAATTATTAACCACAAGGAATGAGAAAGGGACGGGGAGGGGGGTATTATAGAGACAAAGGGGAGAGAACAGGTGATCAGTTCCAAGCAGCGAGAATGCCCATTAAGACAGAAGTGTGGAAAAAGTGGCCAAGAAAATATCTCGATAGGGAGATGGTGGAGTCACTTAAGACAGGGTTTGAGATGGGCTTTCCGTTAAGATGTGAAGGCCCAAGAAGAGCGAGAGAGGCGAATAATTTGGTTTCAGTGAAAGGAAAAGAGGACATCTTAAGAAGAAAAATTGAGAAGGAAAAAGCTGCAGGTAGAGTAGAAGGGCCGTACACTGCATCTCCACTGCAGAATATGAGAATTTCTCCATTGGGGCTGATCCCCAAAAAACAGCGGGGGGAATACAAAGTGATTCACCACCTGTCATTTCCAGAGGAGGACTCACTGAAGGATTTAATAAGTGAGGAACATAGTAAAGTGAGCTATGCCACATTAGAAGATGCGGTGTAGGTCATCTGGGTGACTAATGATGCCTGGATGGCCAAAACAGATATAGAGTCCACATTCAGATTGATTCCAGTTAGGAGGGAAGATTGTGACTTATTGGGCTTTAAGATTGGGGATCAATACCTTTTTGACAAAGCAATGCCCATGGGGTGCTCCATAGCATGTGAGACATTTGAAGCATTTAACATCTGTTTACAGTGGGAATTTCAGGAGCAGAGTGGGTATAAGGCTATAATACACTACCTGGATGATTTCCTTTTAATAGGCAGCAGGAGGAGGGAGACACAGAAAATGTTGGCCAGCTTTCAAGAGTTGTGCAGAGAGTTAGGGGTCCCACTGGCACTGGATAAAATAGAAAGGCCCAGTAAGGTTTTTTAATTCTTAGGCATAGAAATAGATGCCCTTAATGAAGTCTTTAGCTTACCAGATAACAAAGTGATGAGGCTGAAGGAGCTGATTAGAGGGGTCATGGGGAGGAGAAGGGTGCAATTAAAACAGGTACAACAGGTCATGGGACATCTGAACTTTGTGTGCAGAGGAATTGGGCCAGGTAGGGCCTTCATAAAAAGGCTAGCGAGGGCCACAGCAGGAGTAACCAAACCACACCACTGGGTAGAAATAACAAAAGGAGTTAATGAAGACGTTAGGGTTTGGGAGGAGTTCCTCGACACCTATAATGGCTGTTCTTTTTGGCAAGAAGACTGGGTATACAACACAGATCTTGAGCTCTACACAGATGCGGCAGGGGGTTTGGGTATGGGAGGCTATTTGAAGGAAAAATAGTTTGCAGAACCATGGCCTATGAGTTGGGTGAAGGAGGGGAAAGTAAAAGATATCACATTGTTGGAAATCATGCCCATATGAGCCTGCACCCTGGTGTGGGGAGAAGAACTGCGGAATCAGAAGGTCGCATTTTGGTGTGACAACAAGGCAGTGGTGGAAGTTCTAAACAACAGGCGAGACAGATCAGAAACAGTAATGCAGGTTTTGAGACAATTAGTTTTAAGGGCCCTGCAACTGAATATGTCATTCAGGGCCAAACACACAGAAGGGGTAAAAAATATCCTAGCTGACAGCCTTTCCCATCTGCAGCCGGACCATTTCTGGATGCTGGCACCAACAGCAGAGGATTGGAAAACACCTGTACCAATGAACATCTGGGACATTGGCGAGAAGGAGCAGAACTGCTGTTTCGCAGCTCATGGGCACCATGGACTTTGAGGGCCTACAAAGGGGCATGACACGTGTTCCAAACATTCAGGGCAACACACCACATGGAGGAAAGTGGGCCAATCAAGGAAGAACTGTTAGTGAAGTTCACAGTAGATTAGTGGGAGAGAGAGGAACAGCTCACAAAACAATGGGGGTATACCTTGTGGGGATTAGCTTAATCTGCTGCCTTAATGTAACCCTTAGGTGGTGCTATCCCAAGGGCTACTACCCCTGCCTGCTTAACTACTAACAGGTTGAGGGGCCTAGGTCCAATGGCGGGTGCCTTCACCCAGAGGTCAGGGTTTGCAGTAGTTAAACTAACTTGGTCATAGTCCTCTGGGACACTATAACCCCCCTTTTTTCCCATTAGTGGCCCACACAATGCATCAGAAATATCTTCACAATGTACACTTACCCCCAGGGGGTTGACTGCACTCTGGAGACCCCCTGTAAAACAAGATGACACAGTGCAAAAGCCACAGTACAATACTTTAACATAAACAAATACCTCAGTCAGTGTAATTTTGCTGAAACAAACAGATCTGATTTATTTAAGGAGCTGTAACAAGGACAGGGGGAAATCAGGTTAACATACTAGTTGCCAGCAGATTAGGCCTTATGGTCTATCGAGTCTGCTCGAACCTCAGATCCCTAGTTAGGTGCCAAGGCCCTCCCCCCTTGTGTTCCAGAAACCCCTATCATCCATCCCCACCCCCCTGGGACAAGCCATCATCTGTTACATCCACTTTCTGTGTCTGTCCCACCCTCTCTTGAAGCCCTCCACTGTGGATCTCTGAACCAGCTCACCAGGCAGTGCATTCCAAGGGTCCACCACCCTCTCAGTGAAAAACCTCCTCCTCTTTTCCCCTCACCCTTCCACCTTCCAACTTCAAACCATGCCCTCTGGTGATACCTCCCTGCTTTAGTCCAAAGATCCCCTCCATGTTTACCCTACTTATTCCCTTGAGGTACTTGAAGACCTCAATCATGTCCCCCTGTCTCTCCTCTCCTCCAATGAAAACTGGCAGAGCTCCTCAAGTCTGTCCTCATACGTCAAATCCTCTAGTCCTTGTATCATCTTAGTTGCCTTCCTCTGTACCCTCTCCAGGAGCTGTATGTCCCTCTTCAAGTGTGGTCTCCAGTACTGTACACAGTATTCAAGGTGTGGTCTAACCAGTCTATTGTACAGCAGCAGAATCACTTCCTTGCTCCTAGAGGTGATCCCCCTTACGATGCATCCCAACATCCTGTTTCCCTTGCTAGCCGCTCTCCTGCACTGCTCAGAGTTATTCATACATGCATCCACCATGACCCCTAGGTATTTTTCCCCTATTGAGGCCTCCAGCGCCTCCCCTCCCAGGGTGTACCTGTGTTTAGAGTTTCCCCACCCAAGATGTAACACCTTGCACTTGGTGATATTGAAATTTAATTTCCATGTGTGAGCTCAGCTTTCCAGGGTGTCCAGGTCCCCTTGCAGTGCCAACCTCCCCTCTTCTTCCTCAACTACTGCTCCTATCTTGGAGTCATCCATGAAGAGACTCATTTCACAATCTATACCTTCCCTGATGTCCGATATGTATGCATTAAGCAGAATCGGACCCAGGACCGAGCCCTGCGGTACCCCACTATCAACCTCTCTAGGGTTCGAGAGCTCCCAGCCGACTACTACTCTCTGGGTGCATCCAGCTAGCCAGTTTTCAATTCATCTGACCATCAAAGGGCCTACTCCTAACCCCATCAGTTTCTCCACCAGACCATTGTGGGGGACAGAGTCAAACGCCTTGCTGAAGTCCAAGAATAATACATTAGGTTAAACACATTAATAATCACAGTACTGTGCACATATTCAGAGTCCCAAATTGTCACTTTCATTGGGTACCCAGGATGGGGGAGGGCTAGCTAGGATCGGTGCAGCTGGTTGGGGCCCTGTGATGGAAAAAAGCTGCCACAACACCCAAATTGTAATCCGGAGCCGGTTGGCTCAGTTCGTGAAGAAATGAAAAAAAAAAAACAACAATTAGATGACATACTTGCAATTTGATAAACAGATGGCAGGAAGCTACCCTGCTTTGTACTCACAAACTCAGTGCTGGGAACTGGATGGAAGGCAGATTGTCCTGGATTGCCAGGAGGAGCAGACCCTGTGGACAAGGTCCTTGTGACTGGACCCCACTGCAGTTTAGAGCAAATAGATGTAGTCTGGATTAAGCTGGGGTTTACTTCCAGCTTCATGCACTCAATTCATTGTACAGGGGATTTGAAACGCTATTCCCCACAAGCACTACACACATTTATATGTAAAAGGAAAGCACTATACCACGCAGGCTGCTTCTCTATCCCAATCTCAATTACTGCACAATACCCAGGAGAACACACAGCAGATTCAGTTCCTGACAGACCGAGTGTGATTCAGGAATTTCTCCAGTCTTCTACAGGGTGAGCCTGGTTTCTACTCTTCAGATCCCCTTGATTCTCTTCACAGGTCAGACTCAGTCCAAACAGGCGCTTGCACAAGCTGCAGACCGAAAATTAGGGCCTTACACACGATTCCCACACTAAAACTACACACTGAAGAAGCACACAGCTCCTTGTCTCTTCACTGCCCAAACTGATCTGATCTTTCCAGTAGACTGAGCTGGGCATTTCCTTTGAGTTCCTCTCAGTTCAGTTGGCTAGTCTGGCTGTCACTCACAATAAACTCCCCCTGTTGGTGCAAAAAGGTGCTGAAGTCAAAACTACAATTCCAAGAGGCATCTGCCATACAGTCCCATTGTGGCTGGCTCAACTTAAGAGTCCAGGTTCTGATTTGCCAGCAGCGGGCTCCATTTTAAAGGTTCCCCCACACTGATTTGTCCAGTTCAGCAGTTCAAAAACAGAATGGAGGGCTAGGCAAAACAGTTCAGACTGCAAAGGAAAGCAGGTTAGACAAACAGTATTTTCATTATTACTCTAAATGATTTCAGGCAAACAGTTACATCTTTGAAAAGTGCTCAATCTGCCCACTTAGTGATGGTAGAAATGGAGTGATTTGGCAGCAGCTCGAGTGGGACTCAAGCAGGGGAACACACAGTCCCCCCCATACAAACGAATTATGCCTGCAAAGAGACAGCTCTTAAAGATACAGTACCAGAGGCTCTAAAAGCACTCAGATAAATGGCTTAAATGCCAAACACCATTTAGGCTTGGAGCATTCAAGCAAGCTCCTGGAAGACTTTTTGGGAACCCCCATTTGCAGGGGGGTTACATTAAGAAATGGGGGGACCAAACAAAGTCAATGTTGATCAGGAGATGATGCAAGGATGGGGAAGGTTGAAACAAAAACCCATGGATTGTAGACAACCTATAAGGGAACAGTGGCTTGCAAAATTAAAAGGGGCACTATTGGCAATTTGCAGATCAAAAGACAAAGAGCAGTTATTTCACACAGTTTACCTAGTAATGTTTGCAGGGGTCCTGAGAGTGAGCGAGGCTGTGGGACATGGCAAGAAAGAAGAAGAAGGGGGGTTGGAGTGGGAAGATATAATCTGGGGGACAAAGGAGATACCCATGCTAATCAAGAAATCAAAAACAGATCAAGGGGGAAAAGGTTGCACAGTGACCCTGAAATCCCAAGAGGAGGACACAGTGTGCCCAGTAAAAGCTTTGTGGGCTTACGCCACAGAGCGTGGGTATAGAACAGGGAAGTTTATTTGTGCATGGGGATGGCAAAAAAGTCACCAGTTATCAGGTCACGGCCATGCTCAAGAAAGGCATGCGATTCTTGTGTGAGGACCCAGGCAATTATTCATCTCACTCTTTTCGAATAGGGGCTGCATCACAGTGGGCAGTTGCAGGGGAGATGGTGAATAAGATGTTGGAAAAGGGGCGCTGGCAGTCTGCCAGTTACAAGAGGTATATTTGGGCACTGCAGTACAGAGACTAACATATCATCTGTGTTTATTTCCAGGTACGGGACCACAAAGAGAGGAGGGGGGGGGAAGGCCAAGAAAAGGGGGACTATGAATGGGAACTAAGAACATGTTTTAAGTAATATATTCTGCTTAAATCCTATAGGAAGAGGGAGGATCAAGGAACTATGGATCTGTGGTCACTCCTACATTTATTGGGCAGAAAAAGAGAGCAGAGACAAAGCCTGGGAGGAAAACAGTTATACTAGGATGTGAGAAAATGTAGATTGGTTTGCCGTGGCATCTGAGGGATGAGATAAGCGCAGCTGCTTCCTACACTAAGAGAGATGAAAGAGCGGTGACCAGTTCCAGACCTAATTATCTTACATCTAGGGGGCAATGACATTGGGGGAAAACCATGGGTGGACACATACATGCAGGTAAAAAGGGATTTAGAGAAAATACAACAGTGGTGGTCAGGGGTATGCCTTGCCTGGTCGGCTATGATCCTGAGAAGGATCTGGAGACATGAACACAGCCATAGAGCTTTAGACAGGGCCAGGAGGAAAATGAATAGAAGGGTAGGAACACTGATAAAGAAAATGGGGGGGCAGGTAATACGGTGGGGGTGGAAGAGTGGGTAGAGGATTTCTACAGATGGAGTGCACCCGTCAGATCTAGCCATAGATATTTTTAATACAGAAACAATGGGGTTTATAGAAGCATGGAGGAGACATGCAGACAGTACAATATAAAAAAAAAAAGGAGAAGGAAAAAGGAGGAGGTCCCCTATCCTAAGCTGAGGGGCAAGCCAGCACCCATCCAATGCAAGCTGGAGACTGGCTAATGGGAAAAGGGGGGGAGGAGGGAAGGGAAATAAAAAGGAATAGGATGAAAAGAAGAAGAAGCTGAAGGAGGAAATGCGGTCTCGGGTCTCACCATTACCTAACAGGAAAAGTGAAGAAGAAGGCACCCAGGTTTTCACCTGGGGGAGCGAGAAGAGGAAGAAAGAGGGATGATCAGAGATTGATATAAGGATGCAATAAAATACCATGTGAAAAAGAGGCAATAATAAATGATGGTAAGATGGAAATGGAATCATGAGATATAATAAATTAATTACCAATCTGAGCACAACAACATACAATGATTTCTGTCTTTTTTTTGTGAAGGAAAAGGGGGGAATCTGGGGCAATGGAGTTTGCCCTTTAAGGGGCAGACCAAGTTGTCCTGGTGCACCCCCTCCCTTCACCTGAGGATGGTATTCTCAGAGTGGGGATGGGGGAAGGAAGGGGAGAAGCTGGTGACAAGAACAATAGGCAGGCAGCAGAAAAGGAGGGGCAAAGAGGTACATAATGGCCAGCACAGAGGTGGTTCAGCCACTTTTGCAAGTTTTGATCCCTCCCACCCACCTTAAACTAGGGAGCATGAGGGTAAGACAGTCAAAAAGGACTGATGCTTGGTCTGCCAAAGGTGGATGGCAGAGTTGTCCAGTAGGACAGTTATGGTCTGCCAAGGTGGATGGCAGGGATGATGGAAAGAGGAAAGAAGGGAGGGAGGGGGGGAAGGAAAAGGAATAGGATGAAAAGAAGAAGAAAGCTGAAGGAGGAAAAGTGGTCTCGGGTCTCACACGTTACCTAGCAGGAAAAGAAGAAGAGGCACCCAGGTTTTCACCTGGGGGAGCGAGAAGAGGAAGAAAGAGGGATGATCAGAGATTGATATAAGGATTCAATAAAATACCATGTGAAAAAGAGGCAATAATAAATGATGGTAAGATGGAAATGGAATCATGAGATATAATAAAAATTAATTGCCAATCTGAGCACAACAACATACAATGGTCTCTGTCTTTTTTTTGTGACAGAAAAGGGGGGAATCCGGGACAATGCATTGAATGTTACTGTGACAGTTAGTTTGACTATGCAAGAAGCATGTTCAGCTCATAAGTGCAGTATCAGTAATATAGATTCTAGGTAAGGTGTAGATCACGGTTCCCATTGTAATCATTACAAGAACCATGATACATGTCTTAAAAGACATACGGTTGCCCATTTGTTAAAAATTGATAATATTATGCAGAGTCCTGATGAACTTTAACGTGTATCATGTTTCTTGTCTGTGTAGTGGACAAAATGGTTTTATCGCAAGGTCTCCCACAGTTATTGTAGAAATAACAAATGTATCGCAAATGTATATCTTTATGACAGAATGTATGTTTTAAGTATTACATTACATACACTACTGGCAATTAAAAGCATTCAGTGTAATACTGTTTAGCTGTAAGGTAGAATGGTAATTAAGTGAATTGGGAATGGACTTTAAACAGCAAATGTCATAGTCAGGTTTTTTTTCAATGTGTGGGTGGGGAGAGGGGTTGCAAAAGTTTCTTATGTAAAGCATTATACCCTTTCAATTTATCTTAGTTATGTACATATGTTTTTAATAGCTGTACCTGAGCAAGTTTCATTCAGTATAGATTTGTGGTGAAAGAAGTAATTATCACAAGACTAAGCTGAAGAAACTGCAGAAATGTGGTGCTGTCATTGTTAGGTCAATGATCACTGATGATAATATAATGGTAAAGTGATAATAAATAAAGCTTGTATATGCATTGCATGGATTTATATAATTGATTAGTTATTATACACAGTACAAGAAGTAGTCAGTGTCAGGGAGACATCCCTGTTTCTCTGCAGTTAGCTGTATAGAATATATTTTCCCTTTAAAGGTTAACTGAAAATCATGAATCGTGTGTAAAATAATCACGCTGGAGCAATTTTATTTAATGTCTGTTTATCATTTCTTTTTTGCTGATTTCTATATCTATATGGTGCAGCAGTGATAAAATGTATGGCAATTTACAGGTTTTCCAGGAACAGGGTAATCATTACAGTTATTTATGTAAGAAATAGTGTCACAAAATGTGTAATAATATGCCAAAGCTAGATGTGTAATTGGTAATAGGGATTCCCAGTGCTGTACCATGTTGCATTGTACTGAGGGGGTTTGAGGTAAGAGATCTATGCTGAAGAATACTGTGTGTGTATCAAATACTATGGAGTACATCATAATGAACAGCTGTGAACAGGATTTCCAGGTACAGGGAATGTAGTAGAGTGATTTTGGTTTAAACTTTCTATTTATGCTCACCCCCCTCCATGGTGCTCCCACCCTTCAGGAGTCTCCTGTGGCCTTCTAGTCCCTGCCCTCTACCTGGAGCCTGGAGTGGTCCATCCCCCATGTAGCCATGGTCTGCCCACCAGGCAGGGGTGAGTCTGGGCCCTCACACCCCAAATTCCTGAGTTTCATCAGATCCATGACAGGTAGGGGCATTGGGGCCTGGACCTCTGTGTACCAGAAGTGCCACAAGCCATCTTCCCATGTTCTGTGCATGACATGCACCCTGATGTCTAGGTCCTAAGCACCAACATCCATCACACAGCTCCCTTTCTTGTGACTGGGCTTGCTGTACCACAGGCCTCTGCCTGGAGTCAGCCAAACACCGAGCCCTGTCCCCCCTCCTCCTGGAGAAGGTGAGCAGCCCTTGGGATGCTCAAGCCTTCTCCCCCATTTCACCCTCCAACTCCCCAGGTTTGTTCCCGAACCCAGGCCATCAGCATCACAAGCAGAAGGACTACTGCTGCACCAATGGTCTGGCCTATAGTAGAGTTATTTATGTGGCAAACAGTGTTGTATGATGGAAAAACTATTGTGAGCAGTAGATTTGTAATTAGTTTTAAAGAGCGATGCTGCATTAACTTGTTGATGTACATGGAAGTGGGTTAAAATAGTGAGGCATTGTATGTAGTGCAGTCGGTTACAGGTCTGAGCTGCAAATCTAAAGATTTTTTTTTTTGCAATTGTTTATCCAGTAGTAGCACACCAAACTGAAAGCTTATTAATAGGTGCAACCTGGAAGCACAAGGAAGTTAAGTGCCTTGCTTAAGGTCACACAGTAAGCAAGTAGGAGCTGTGGGATTCAAACCCAGGTCTCCAGATTTGCAGCTCAGAGCCTTAAACCATTGTGCTATACTGCCTCCTAAATTTAGGATTCAATAATAAAGGAATGATAAAGTAACAGACATTATTAAAAAAAATTCCTCCTGCCTACATATTTAATGCAGTATTCATGGTTACCAGTTAACCTTTAAAGGGAAAAGCTATTCTACAGAGATGACTGATGAGAAACAGTGACATCATATATTCATTATATATTGTATAGTTTCATTCCACTGTCACACTCGGCTAAACTGCCGGACACTTGGCCTACAGAGTACTATCAAAAATCCATATCATTTCTGAAACACTTTGTCTACCTTAATGTATTCTATCTTCCTGTCTGATTGTGTCTGTCTCTCTATCTGTCTGTCTGTCTATCTATCTATCTATCTATCTATCTATCTATCTATCTATCTATCTATCTGTGTCTGTCTGTCTGTCTATCTATCTATCTATCTATCCATCCATCTGTGTCTGTCTGTCTGTCTGTCTATCTATCTATCTAGCTATCCATCTGTGTTTATCGAAGTTTAGAAAATGGGTGAGAGAATCCTAGCATGCTGATTGGCTAAGCCACCTATCTAAATGGGCAGATATTTTTCAATAGAGCCTGCTTGAAAACAAGTGCCAATTTGGGGTACCCCATTACTCAGAGTATTCATGGATACCCTGAATTTTCAACCTTAGCAGCCACCATTTTTTTCCTGTTCGCTTAGTGATTGGCACCTCCCCCAGCACACAAATGCCATGCTGATGATACTGCCTGTTGAGCTGTCACTTTGTCCTCACCACAGAATCAAAAACCTTTTTTAGCCTTATTTTATTTTTTTCTGCCAGTTCATACCTCCCTCCCTCCCTTTGGACCTTCCATTCTGACCCCTGCTCGTGGTACACATGCTGACAGTATCTGCACCATCACGCTAAACAGCCATTTAACCTATGTGAGGAGCACAACAAAAAATATTTTTTTCAGAAAGTAAGACTCTATCATACTTGTGGCCGATCCCTGAGAGAAGGAGAAAGAAAGTGATAGCTCCTAAACTGCTAGTGTGCTTGAGAATAGCAGTACTTTCTTTGTTTTCCATACCGTTCACCTGTGGTAGAGAAACCAAAGAAACTTCCGTTCCTGTCATGACCTCTAATGGTACCAGACCTGCTGCTCTCTCTCTCACTCTTAAATGGCGAGGATAGCACTACAAAATGTATAAAAAGCCATATACAAGTCTCCACAGTGATATCGTATGGCCACTCACCCTTTAAGCCTTGTTTCACAAGTTCTTCGGACCATACTACAGGCTTCTTGCGCAGACATCGACTCACTTCTGCAAAACTGCTCAGAGAGAGATTAAAAAAATGTTACTGATCCAGAAGGCTCCCTGTTTACCACATGAACACAGCAACCCTCTTCTCCACCCCCTTCTCCAGAAGTTGTTCCCAAAGTGAAAAAAATAGTGGTTTTCTATAGCGCTAGCCTCAAGATTCTACTTTTTGCTCCAGAGTTTTCTTTTTCTGCTGCTGACTGCACCTCCCTCACTGTTCGGGTTGTCGACCTCTCCCATTCTTCTTAAACTGCTCTATAGAGCACTGTACTGCAAAAATCAGTACATTAAAAACCAGCGGGGATGGGGATGAGTCACATAACTAGGGCAATCTTTTTTTTAATTCAAGAGTTTACAGTATGATAAAAGTCCCTAGCACAAAGTAAAAAAAAATCTAAAGCTGGCAGGGGGACTATTTTATTACAAAAGTTATTTTTAACTAATTTTTTATTAACTTATTTTTTAATAAACAATTTTTTTACCATGCCCATTTTCTAAGCACAACCTTCCAGGGCCTGCAGCATCAGGCCTCAGTACGCCCCTGGGCGGTCTGGTATTTCCCAATACCACCCACTGTGTTGGGTGTTATTGCTTACATATCTATGTATTTTTGTGTCTTTCTCTACATATCTAGTTATGTTTCTCTGTCTCTATCTCTAGCTGGACATATTAGTAATGTACCAGTTATCTATCTACAGTATTTGTCTCTGTCTGTTCCTTTGTCTATGTCTTTCAAGATATACAGTGTGTATATATATATATATGTGTGTGTGTGTATATATATATATATATATATATATATATATATATATGTGTGTGTGTGTATATATATACACATATATATATATACATACACATTTATCCCAGTCACTGATAAGACTGCTGCAAATAACATATGTTGTGCCTTGCTTATTTCTGTTCCACTCATGAATAACTTAATTGATGTCACACCCTCTCTCTTTGGTATACAAGCAGAAATTTATAAAGTTTACCACCAGCACAACCTTCTCATCCTGACATACACATTTCTTTTCAACACAAAGCTTTCACAGAAAATTGACTGACAAACATTACTCAGCATCCTCAAAAAGTGTTTTTATATCTTCCTTACAAACCTTTCCCGCATCTTGTGACATCCATCATGCCTCAACCTATGGAGGTTACAGAACTGTCAGAATATACAGTCATTTGTTGTGTCCACAACATAGGTGTATTAGTGACTGCTGTTTTGAAATTATATGTCCCAATAAGTTACAGAAAGCTGTGTGGTGAATACATTTTATGCCTTTTCTGGGTTACATAACAGGCCAAGGGTTTAACAGTTGGAGTTGTATGCAGGATGTGAGAGGAAATATATCATATCAAAGGACTATGTGATGGTCACATTTGTGTCACTAAGTACTGTAAACTTTGTATATAAATACATACATATATATGTGCTTATGTGTGCATGTGTGTCTGTATACATTGACATACCAGTATATTACAGTGTATGGTGAAATGCTGTTATGCATGGAATTCCATGCCTGGAATATGCTTGTTCTGCTGCAGTAGTGACATCATTATGTTGTTCTGCTGCAGTAGTGAAGTCACTACTGCAGCAGAACAACTTGGAATGCTGCTACATAGTTGCTTTCCTCTATCCAGTAAATATGGAAGTTGTTTTTTTTTAACTTGAACTTGCAGGAACACCTGCAGCACACCGTCAGTCCAAAAAAAAAAAAAGAGAACATTTTAAAATTTATTTTCTCTGCTGTCTTCACTAGTGGGTTTTGTGTGATATGTTGTGACTGCCCACACACTATAAAAGATTGTGTATGAGCAGTCATACACAAAAAAGAATATTCTTCTATTGAGAGGTTTCCTTGGTAACAGATGTCCTCGAGAGTGCACATGTAAACAGGTTGACATACTACAGTAAAGGAGAATGGGGTGAGAGTTAGGCCTCATGACTCCATGGCACATCCTGGCATCTGTCGGTCTGTGAAGGATGGGGTTGGGGGGTAGGTGGGTTAGGGGCTCAACCCTAACATGTCATTTCCCCACTTTTGTCAATTTAACCCTAATTGATGTGTTAAACAAAGTTTTTTGCCATGAATTTCCTTCCTTTTTGAAAAAGTGTAATATAAGTAGCATGTGTTGGTCCCACCAAGCTGCCCATTTCTGCATACCAATACACATCTGTGGGTGCAAAGGCCTTCTGGGCCCTGTACTTCCACTTATACATAGCTACAAAGCCATGCAGCAGTCCTATAGGACAAAAAACCCTCATAACACTAATTTGCCGTTATCTCGTGAACTGTATCAGCTGGAAAAAAACTTCAAGTGTTGTTGTAATCATGACAGTGAGTACTGCACGTGACAGTAATGACTGGACCTGTGTCTTGCATTGTTTACAAGATATGGCCACTGAAAAGTGCTGGAAATGCACCCTTGGAACACTTGTCACACTAATTTGCCAATATCTCTGTAACCATGGCATGTAGGAAAAAAAATTCACTGCTGGTATAATCTATGATTTCCAAACTTGTTTTTACATCTTTGTTCACCTAAAGGTGAACTAAGCTGTGGGTGGCAAAAAATCTGTAACTTGCTTTGTTTTTGAGATATGGGTGCCAAAAGGCATCACAGGTATCATAATGTTATCCTATGGCAAATGTCTCAACTTTGGAATGTCATAACTATGTTACCAATGCAATTTGTTTGCACCAAACCAGCATACATCACATCTGTGGGAAACCCCCTTTGCACCCTGCAACTTTCAAGCCAAAAGTCCTAACTGTTTATTTGCAGTGAACTGGCAAAGTTTTATAAATTCTTGTTCATTAACTGTCAATATCCCCATTCATGAGCCAATCCCTGTTCATGAGATATAGACATATGGTCTTGCTGTCACGAATGAGGACTTTGCTAGCTCATGAATGGGGATCCTTGTTTGTGAGACATGACCATTTGGTCACATTCTGACTTACGTGGATTCAAAATCCCCATTTGTGAGTCGAATCTCATTTCATGAACTTTCAGAATCCCCATTCATGAGAATGTGACCAGATGGCCCTGTCTCGTGAACAGGGATCCCTGTTTGTGAGCTAGCAAAATCCCCGTTTGTGAGCCGATCCCCGTTTATGAGATATAGCCACCTCATCTTCCTCTGACGAATGGGGATTTTGCTAGATCATGAACGGGGATCAGTTCATGAATGGGGTATCCCTGTTCATGAGAAAAAAATCTCCGGTTCATGAGCCCAATTGCTTGTTCGCAGCTGTGCATTTAACCGGAAAACTGAACAGAGCATGCTCAGAACCTGAATTTTCAAAATGGAATAACTTTGGATCAGAATAATATTTTTTCACCAAACCTATGCTAGTCTGTTCCTTATGGTAAGCTCTGTCTACCTTGAGGCTAAAATTCCAATCGGGGTGGGTGCAGGGCAATGAGGAAAATTCAGGAAACATTGGCAAACAAAAGTGAAAAACACACTTTTTTCCATATGTGCGCCGCAACATCCACACATCCAATCAAAACAAAACTTGACAAGTCAAGAGACCTACCCCATGGGACAGCATATACCAAATTTCATGCAAATCCATTGAACAGTTGCAAAGGTATTAAGGGGCAAAATTGGGGTTTGACATTAAACTGCTCACTCAGCCCTAACTATAGAGGTGTGATCGTGCCTCTATAATATATATATATATATATATATATATATATATATATATGTATATATGTTTACCATAGTTAGGGTTGAGTACTCCAGTTAAGGTTAAATGGTGAAACTTTGCACTTTAATACTTTTGCCACGTTCAACAGATTTGCCTGAATTTTGGCAGGCATAATGTCTAACTACAGATCTTGGGACCTGTCAACTTTTGGACTGGTTGGATATACGGCTGTGGTGTTATTACAACATTACAGGGCACAGTTATTTTTTTTTGTACATTCTTTGCTCACACCTACAGGTCGCATGGTTTGCACGACTGGTCCAAAAACTTCAGGGAACATGTGGCTGGAGTCCCCAATGTGCCTTTTGAAGATTTCATGAAAAAATATTGAACGGTTCAAAAGTTATTCAAAATACAAGTTTCCCATTATAGTCAATAGGAAAAGATAACAAAAAGTTTTACAGCGTCGCAAATGCAGTTTTTAGTGTCACAAATGACCCCTGTAGTGTTGTGAGTCAGCCATTTTTTTTTCAGTTACTGATCACAGAAATGCTTGGCATTTAAATGTGGGACCATCTAGGAACACAATTCTTTTTGTATTTACCTAGTCGAGCCCTGAGGATGCTAGGCATGTCTTTATTTTGGGGCTAAACACCCCAGAAATATATTTTTGAAATTTTTGGGAAAAGTAGTGTTGCAAAGTAGTGTAGCACCTGTGACACTTTCATGATTTTTTTTTCGCGAAGGTGTCGCAAATCACGACACTACTTTGCAACACTATGGCCAAAATGACAGGAACTGTTTGCCACCCTGTTGCAAAAGAACAGTTCAGTCTTTTGGGCTGAAATTTGAAGGGAAGACAGCCAACATCTTACAGATGTGCCTTGTGGTGGTTTGGTGAAAAAATATTGCAGGATGCAAAGTTATGGTACTCTGCGAAGGTGATGTGTTTCCATAGAATAACACTGCGGCATCTGCTGTGCCTTTTGGGGCCACTATCTCAGAAATGGTGTGCTATATGGACTTTCCATCAGAAAAAAACATGCAAACATAGCCAGGAAAGTTGTGAATCATAGGATATTTAAATTTTTTTCTCTATGTAGTACGGTTCGTGAAATAGAAGCAATTTAGTATTCCAGTACCTCATTTTCTGGTCCGAGGCCCATCATTATGCATACATTCTTTGTAGTCACTGTGTTTCTCTATGCAGCTGTTGGGGAAAACCAGAGTGTGCACTTCAGTTACTGTCACACGTGGCACTTCCACTTACGTTTCCGTAACCCTATTGCATTACCATTCACATGTATACCACCGTATGCGTTACCCTTTGCACTTCTGTTTGCATTACTGTTACTATTTGTGTCTCCACTGCTGTTAGTGTTTGTGTTTCGCTTTGTGTCACCGTGTGCATTACCATTTCTGTTTGCGGCCGTGCTTCCTTTTGCATTTGTCTTTCATTTTCTGTCATTGCTGTTGTTACCATTGCCATTTGCATTTCCAATTGCGTTCCCATGCCCGTGCGCATTATGGTTTGCATTTCCATACACGCTTGCATTTCCATTTTTGTTTCCTTTGGTGTTACTGTTGTTATTAGTGTTACCATTTTCATTCACAGTTGTGGTACCTAGACCGTGAGTATTACGGTTTGCATTTCTGTATGCACTTGCATTCACGTTTCTATTTCCTTTGGCATTATTTTTGCTGTCTCCATTACCATTTGTGCTTCCAATTGTGGTACCATGACCATGCGCATTACGGTTTGCATTTTTGGATGGGCTTACATTTGCATTTCTGATTCCTTTGGCATTATTATTGCTGTTACTATTATAATTTGCATTTACAATTGCTGTACTGTGACCATGCACATTATAGTTTGCTTTTCCATATGTGCTTGCATTTGCATTTCTGTTTCCTTTGGCATTTTTTTTGCTGTTACCATTACCATTACCATTTGCATTTGCAATTGTGGTACCATGACCATGCACATTACGCTCTGCATTTCTGTACGCGCTTTTGTCTGCATTTCTGTTTCTGTTTCCTTTGGCATTATTGTTGCTGTTACAGTTACCATTTGCATTTACAAAGCAGTACCATGACTGTGTGCATCACCAGTTGTGTTAACGTATGCGCTTGTGTCTCTGTTTGCATTGGAGTCACTTTGTGCTGGCGTTTCTATTGACGTTTGCTTTACCAGTTACGTTTCTATCACCATGTGCATAACCGTTAGTGCTTGCATTTCCATTGCAGTTAGCGTTACTATGCCATAAGACATCATGTAGTGGGAACGCGTGGGCTGAAGGGCCCGTGCTCCCACCACTGCATTCCATTCACTATTTATAGTCCTCATTCTCAAAAAGAAGGGAAATTTATGGCAAAAAACTCCATTTATTGCATCAGTTAGGGTTGTGTCCAGCAGCAAAAGTGAGGAAATTCGGTGTTAGGGTTGAAAGTCCCCCTTGCACTCCCCCAGCCCACCCCCCAACTGGCATTGCGGGTGTGCTTTGGGGTCATTGGTCCTAACTCTCACCCCATTCTCCTATGTCTCAGCTTGTTTACACATGTGATGGGATGAGAGTTAGGTCTGGCAACCCCAATGCACACCCCGGTGGCAGTTGGGGGGGCAGGCTTGGGGTTGCAAGGGGGCTTTTAACCCTAACACCAAATTTCCTCACTTTTGTTGCTGTGGAACAACCCTAACTGATGCATTAAATGGATTTTTTTGCCATGAATATATATATATATATATATATATATATACATATTAGAGGTAAAAACTCAATTTTCCTGGAGGGTATTATTACACTTAGATAATGATATTTTATTAGAAGTTTTTGTAAAATAATGATTTATGGTTTAAAAAAGTTGAAATTGTTACTAAAGATGCAGAGAAATGCCTGGTTATGTAAAATAGTCCATGTTGTGCCACTAGAGGGTGCTTAATCCCAGTTTCTGTGTTTCAATTATGTGACTAAATATTGTTTCATTTGTGAGATAGTCGGGAGTGAGGTGCTCGCGGTGTGGAGCGGGAATGCTGGTGTGTTGTGTGACATGGAACTCAAGCCGATGACCTACAGAGATAAAAAGAAGGTACTTCATTTTTGTTTAGAAACAGAGGAGCAGGAGTTTTGTTTGAGTTGTTGCTAGTGGTTGATTACTAGTGCTGGGTAGTGGCAGTTGCGAGAGGGTCCGAGCTTTTTGGACTTGTGAGCGCCAGAATGAGGAGCAGTTTAGAAGGAGGAAAAGAACAAGATAATTAATTTCAGTTTTTTCTTGATATTACTAGTGAGTGGTTTTAAGGTTGGCTGTGTGTGGGTGTTGATAGTCAAACATATCAGTTATCGGTGTGGGGTGACAGGGATATCACAAGGTGATGGGTAGTGCAGAGGGAACTTGTTACTCAGCAGGCTGTTGTTAAGAAATAATAACCCAGGTGGCAGGCTGTTTCCATCAATGAGGAAGCGAGTTTGACTTTGGCCGTTATCTAAGTATGGATCACATACTGTATGTTTCATCATTTCTTAACTGTTGAAATATGGGCATCTGCTTAAATCTTGTTACTGATGTTTGTAATGCAAAAATGCTTAATGTGAGCCATCACCCATGATTGCTAAGCATATGTGTGTACTCCCAAGCCACTATGATGGCTGCAGAACTCATACAGTTGGTGGACTGTGATGATGTCTGTGTCTTGTGGAACATTTACAGAGTTGCATGTTACTTCTGTAACCTGATCCTGCTTGTCTTTGGTTGGTTGTCTTGCCTTGGCCCTTCCCTTCCTTGCGCGTGTGTGTGTGTGTGTGTGGTGGAGTGGAAGGAATGAGGAGTAAGAAGTTTTGAGGAAGGGCCTTGGCGGGGTGAGGTGGTAACCCTAACATGGAATTTCCACACTTTTGTTGGTGTGGAAACAACTCTAACTGATGCCTTAATGGAGCTTTTGCAAATATATATATATATACACTTACAGTATATACAAATATGTGCATATGGCTTTGTGGTTACAGGAGTTAAATGCACATCTAGGGTATGTTGTGAGGCACAAGACAAAGCTGAGTACCCTCATAGCACCTGAGACCGGCATTAAATCCCTGTAACCACTTACTTTAGAGTGGGTTATTGCATACTGTATATTACATGGGTTATGTGGGAGAAAACATTCACAAAGGTTTTTTTTTCAAGTGGGAAGAATCTGAGTGTATCATGCTGAATTGCAAAGTAGTCCCCAGATATCAGTCTGAACAGAAGTCTCTCTCTCTCTCTCTATAGCCCTGTTTACATTATTACATTGCTCCTGATTTTTCATTGCCTCTTTCTGGTGCACTGCCACCTATGCCTCTCATTAATATATTACATAGCCTTTGATGCAGTGCTACACTGTGTGCCCCAACCAGGCAATTCCTACAGTGGGGCGGGCTTTGTTAGTTCATGTCTGCTCTTACAAGCTGTGCGACGCACTCCACTGCTTGTATCATATCCGGTGGTTGCCATGCCTTCCAAGAAACAGGAACCAGCAAGCAGTCACACTCTGCTCCCCCAGCTGCACAGAGGTACATGGCCACAGCATCCCTGAATATAAACCCTCACAGCATAGGAGCCAACCCACTTTATCCCTTGCTAGTTCACTTACTGCACATTAAACAACCCACACCATGAACTGCTCTCAGCTCTTGCACTGAAAATTTCAATTGTAATCTCCACAATGGATGCTGTGGACATGCACCTCTCTGCAGCTGGAGCAGCACCTAGGCTGTACTATGGGTTTATAATCATGATGTCCCTCTGTTCTCCACCAGGCAGTCACATTCTGCCCCCCCCTGCACAGAGTTGTATTGATGCAGATTCCCCAAATTCCAAAAACTCATATATCATCAACCCCCCCGACACAACCTCTTCTTCGAGGACCAGCAGTAGAGCGGCCATCAAATAAAAACATCAACCATCTGCTAGTGAAGTGCAATAGATTTATTTATTTCAGCAAACACACACATGTACAAGAACAATGCTGCCATCCTCTTGCTTGCCAGTGTTCCGATACTTCCTGCTTCTGGAATGAAGCATCATGGGAAAATGGTGCAGGCTGGTAAAATAGCCCACTGCCGCAGACTGTGCACAGATATGAGTTTAGACATTATGGCAAGTCGCTCGATTTGCTGAATATTTCCTTTCCTGCATTGAATCAGAAAGTGGGAGCTGAGGCATCCATAGGCACACTGTTTAGTGTCCACACAGCATGATTTGCAGTGCATCAACTGCTGCGCATCGGTTGATGCACTGCAAATTGAGTGGTATAAACAGGCCCTAACTCTCTCTTCCCTCCACCAAGAAACATTCACAACAGAAGTGTGTGTCTCTCTCTCTCCCAATCTATCTCTCCCCATCTCCCCCTCTATCTCGCTCCCTCTCTACCAATAAAAGTTCACATTCAGATAACATTCTATATTCTGAATCTACCTCACTTGTTACCTGTCTTCAAAACAAATTATTTCAAATCCTATAAATGTGCCTTTATTGTCCTTACCTGGCTTTTATTTCGCTTAACTATGGACAATATTACCTTTAATCAACTGCTTGCTTCATGTTTATCACCTCTATTACAGAACAAGGTAAGGTGCAGGATGTCGGCCACAAGGCTTTCACAGCCCATGCTGTGATCCTTTAATTGTTTCAGCACACTGCTGTTTTATTTCTGTTCCCTGCCCTGAAACCTATGACTAGAGTCGTATAATTCTTATCCTTTCTGTGTTGTGTGTGTGTGTGTGTGTGTGTGTGTGTGTGTATACATGTGGGTAGGGATAACTGTCAGGCAAACCTACCTCAGTAACTGTTGATTAAAGAGTAAATTCAATCAATGATCACCAGATGCTTTTGACCAATCGGGTTGCCTCCATTTCAAACCTATGTTACATAGATACTTTGAGTGCATCCTGGGCACAGGTGTGGGGTGCAAAACTATTCTCATTTATCTTTCACCTGGGGATGGGAAGCAATTTTTGGAGGAAATCACAGAATTCTTTGTTGACACAGTGTTGGTGTCTCCCAGAGTGATGGTGCTTAGTGACTTCAATGCCTGGATCGATGATGAACTCCTGCATTTTGGACAGGACTTCCTCCAACGAATGTATATGTTGAATCCAACCAAATTCAATGCAGCACACAGGAGCTTGATGCAAACAAAATAGCAAATTTATTTAAAGCACAATAGCCAATTACAGCAAATAGCTCCAACACAGAAAATAATATGGACTGTGTAGCCCCAGCACTTTGACTCTAATAATGAGTCTTCCCCTGAAGAAGACTCATTATTAGAGTCAAAACACTGGGGCTATACCATCCATATTATTTGCTGTACTGGAGCTATTTGCTGTAATTGGCTGTTGTGCCTTAAATAAATTTGTTATTTTGCTTGCATCAGGCATCTGCGTGCCGCATCTCCTTTGGCTGGATTCTGCTTTTTTGGTCTGGCTGTCCCATACTGAGAGCACTGGCCCATAATCTCCTGCTCACACACTACTCTGTGGAACTTAAATGTATAGGTTGGGCTTCATACAGGTTGTGTCCTCTGTGACTCATATTTCATATTTCGGGTCACTCTCTGGATCTGGTCTTCCTACTGGGAGTGGAACCAATCAGATGGTCTTTTTTTTTATTCATTTATTTCAAAACTTGGACAACACCTGTGAGTGGATGCTCGTAAACAGGTTCCACATCAGTTACATAGGGGAACAAGGTACAAAGACTGGGGACAGTAGATATAGTAGGTACAAGTTTTCAGACACGAGACAATGGAAAACATATACTGAGGCATTGTACAATGTATGTCCACATCAGAATGAAGAACAGACAGAGTAGGGACATAGGAAAGGGAGGGATGCTGGGGCAGAAGAGGAACAGGGTCTGACCATTACACTATCAGCTTCAGCTTCCATGCGCCTCCTATAAGTCTGCCCCTTCAGAGATGGTCTGGCACTGCCCATTGAGGGATGTGGTCCCAGATGACCTAATGGTGGTGATGGACCTATCAGGATGTATGAGTGCAAGCATGGGTCCAGAGGTTCTACTACAGACCTATAATAGGGACATGGTTGGTGGCTCTGGACTCCATAGGTCCTGTCTATGTTCACCACTTTGACCCTGATACCTGTGGTTTGATGGGATCTTGAGGAAGATAAGGAGAGTGGGGTGAAGGCTACAGCAACACTGGCAGAAATCAGGCCTAGATGCCAATAAGCTTAGATTGAAGGCACATTATGTGGACTATCAATCAGAGATTTTCCATAAGAAGGCAGAATTCCTGTCCTGCATGGAACCAGCTGGCTCAGCTTTTTCACACTGTGGACAGACTGAAATCCAACCTGTTTGAAGTTGTGAAGAGCATCGTCACAGGATAAATGTGATGAGTTTGCTCAATTCTTTGCACATAAGGTTGCTGGCATCACATCTGAGATCTGTTCGGCATGTTCTAAGGGGGTTTGCAGAGACTGGTGGGAGGTCACAGAACCTTGGACTGGCTGATCGGTGTTTGGCAAAGTGGTGATCTTGGATGTCATGCTGATCATTGAGAGTATGAGTCTGACTTTCTGTAGTCTAGATCTGGGCTTGACCTACCTCTTTGTGGTGAGTGTGGATGTCATCGGCCTGATACTGGCAGTTATAGTCGAGAGCTCATTAGAGACTGGGGTATTCCCTGATTCTTTGTAAGAGGCAGTGGTGGTGATTCCCTGTCTTAATAAATCTTCTCTCGACTGCACTGTCTTGCCAACTACAGCCCTGTCTTTAAAGAGGACAGTAAATCATTTCTAACTGGCAGCTGTTTATAAAGTTCTTATTCTCAGAAATGATATGCATTCACCTAAATGTTCAGTAAGTAAGTGTACTTGGATAAAAAGTGATATAAAAAGCTTTACTTTTTGCATCATCTTATTTTTATGGGCAGCATTCTGTTACAGTTCTCTTTGTGGAACCAATAACTTGGAGTTTTAACCCTGTACTTTCACAGAAGAAAGAGTTCTGAAAGAACTCCTAAAACTGAAGGTGGACAAAGCAATGGGGTCTGATGGGATTCACCCCAGAATTCTAAAAGAACTAAGGGAAGAACCAGTAACATCATTGACTACCCTTTTTAACAAATCATGGGAGGATGGTGTGATACCTGAGGACTGGAGGAGGGTGGATGTGATTCCTCTTCACAAAAGTGGGAGCAAGACAGAGGCAGGAAACTACAGACCTGTCAGTTTGACCTCAGTGGTAGGGAAACTGATGCAATCACTTCTGAAGGAAAAAAGTGTTGAGTATCTAGTGGCCAATGGGGCACAGGACCCAAGGCAGCATGGATTCACAGCAGGAATGTCATGTCAGATGAAGCTAATAGATTTCTTTGACTGGGTGACCAAAGTAGTAGACCAGGGAGGAGCTGAGGACATGACCTACCTAGAATTTAGCAAGGCATTTGACGAGAATGCCACACAAAGATTAATAAACAAACTAACCAGCCTGGGAGTGGGTCCCAGGGTAGCCTAGGTAAAGCATTGTCTGAAGAACAGGACACAGAGGTTAATAGTAAACAGAATCCACAAAGAAGAAAGGGAGTTACTAGTGGAGTACTGCAGGGTTCAGTACTGGGTCCAGTCCTTTTTAATGTCTTTATAAGTGACATTGCAGAGGGACTGGAAGTTAAAGTATGTCTCTTTGCAGACAACACAAAGATCTGCAACAGGGTTGATACACAATGTGGAATGGAAAGGATGAGAAGGGACTTGGCAAAGTTGGAGGAATTGTCAAATATATGGCAGTTTAGATTCAATGAAAAGAAGTGCAAAGTAATGCACCTGGGAAACAAAAACCCAGGGGAAAAGTACACAATGGGGGGTGAGATACTGACAACAACAAAAATGGAAAGGGGCTTGGGGATAGTAATATCAGATGACCTAATAGTGTGTTAGCAATATGAGAAGGCAGTAAGGAGGACTGGGGGGATACTTGGATCCATAGGGAAAGGTATCACCAGTAGAAAACAAAAAGTTGTCATCCCTCTATACAAACAGTTAGTGAGATACCATCTTGAGTACTGCATGCAGTTCTGAGACCCCATCTCTGCAAAGACATAGACAGGGTAGAGGCTGTCCAGAGGTGGGCAACCAAAATGGTGCAGGGTCTGTACCAGAAGACATACAAAGAGAGACTAAAGGAGCTTAATATGTATACCCTTGAGGAACGGAGGGAGATGGGGGACATGATAGAAACTTTCAAGTACCTCAAGGGAATCAGCAAAGTCAACAAAGAGGGTAGCATCTTTCAGAAAAAGAGATGTGCAATAAGAAGGGGGCATAATTTGAAGATGGGTGGGGGGGGGACATCTCAGAAGTAATGTGAGGAAGTATTTTTTTCACAGAGAGGGTTGTAGATGCATGGAACAGCCTTCCTGAGGAGGTCATGGATTCAAAAACAGTGGGGGAATTCAAGGAAGCATGGAACAGACATAAGGCAATTCTTGTGGTGGGTAGGAGGAAGTAGGCTGTTGGTTAACTAGGACCTGCAGCTTATCCATTAGGTAGGGAAATGGGCAGACTAGGTGGGCCAAGTGATCCTTATCTGCAATCAAATTCTATATTTCTTTGTTTATATGTCATGGTTTGTGCACAGAACTCAAAATGGAGTTCTGATAGGTCAGTAGCTCATAACTAGTTTTCTGTACTCAAATCCAGGAGGCAGTATAGTGCAGTGGTTTAAGGCTCTGAGATGCAAATCTGGAGACCTGGATTTACATAGAAACGTAGAAAACATAGAATTTGATGGCAGATAAGGACTGTTTGGCCCACCTAGTTTGCCCATTTTCCTACCTAACAGATAAGCTGCAGATCCTAGTTAACCAACGGCTTACTTCCTTCTACCCCCCACTAGGACTGCCTTATGCCTGTCCCATGCATCATTGAAGTCCCCACTGTTCTTGACTCCACGACCTCCCTGTGAAGGTTCCATCCATCCACAACCCTCTCAGTGAAAAATACTTCTCACATTACCTCTGGAGCAGTCCTCAATCTTCAAATTGTGCCCCTTGTTCTTGCACATCTCTTTTCTGAAGTATGCTACCCTCTTGATCTTTATATAACTTGAGGTACTTGAAAGTTTCTATCATGTCCCTCTCTCTCTTTCCTCAAGGGTATACATATTAAGCTCCTTTAGTCATTCTTCGTATGTCTTCTGGTGCAGATCCTGCACCATTTTGTGTTCCTCCTCGGATAGCCTCTACCTGTCTATGTCTTTCTGAGAGATAGAGTCCTCCCACAACTACACACAGTACTCAGATGGGGTTTCTCACAACTGTCTGTACAGAGGATAACAACTTTCCTGTTTTCTCTTTGTTAGCTCCACTTTCTTCCTATGCATCCCAGTATCCCCAGCCTCCTTACTGCCTTCTCACATTGCTTGCCCACCTTTAGGTCATCTGATATACTATTCCCCCAGGTCCCTTTCTATTTTTACTGTTGTCAGCTATCTCACCCCCTTTGTACCTTTCCCCTGGTTTTGCTTCCCATGTGCATTAATTGCACTTCTTTGCATTGAATCTGAGCTGCCACATTTGACCATTCCTTCCAACTTGCTAATCCCTTCTCATCCTTTCCATCTATCTGTGTATCAACCCTGTTTGCAGATCTTTTGTTATCTGCAAGAGACATACTTTTCCTTCAGTTCTCTGCAATGTCACTTTATAAAGACATTATAAAGGACCGGTTCCCATACTGAACCCTGCAGGTACTCCGCTAGTAACCTTCCTTTTTCTTGTGCACCCATTTACTACTACCTTTGCGCTCCTATTTTTCTAGCCAATATTTATCCAGGCTACCACCTTGGGACCCACTCCAATGGCTGCTTTCTTGTGTTAATCTTGTGTGGGACTGTCAGGCTGCTTGTAAAATCTGGAGTGGGCCATGTCACAGCCCCTCCCTGATCTACTTTGGTCACCCAGTCAAAGAAATCTATTAGATTCAACTGACATGACCTTCCTACTGTGAATCCATGCTGCCTTGGGTCCAGGCCCACTGGCCCTAGGTACTCAACAATTCTTTTCCTTTGGTAGTGATTCCATCATTTTCTACCACTGAGGTTTCAAACTAACTGGTCACAACAGTTTCTCTGCTTTTCCACTCCCACTTTTGTGAAGAGGAATCACATCTGCCCTCCTCCAGTCCTCGGGTACCACCCCATCCTCCCATGATTTGTTAAAGAGTATAGTCAGCGGTGTCACTAGTTCTACCCTTAGTTCTTTTAAAATTTTGGGTGAATCCCATCTGTGCTCCATTGCTTTGTCCACTTTCAATTTTGTTAGTTCTTTCAGAACCCTTTCTTGTAATGGACTGGTATCAACACCCATCTTCAGAGTGTTTTTCTTGTTTGGTTTGGGTGCTCCCCCTCCTCTTCCTTTTGTATACTATAGAAATATTAGTCTGGGCATCCTGCTTTTCATGTCACCCTCACCGCCTTTCTGCTTTAACTGATAAAGTTCACTGTCCTGCTTCTTCTGTGTTTCTTATATTTCCTGAATGCTGTCCTTTTCTCCTTAACCTTCCCTGCCACCTCTTTTGAGAACCATAGCATTTTTTCCTTCATTGTGTTTTATTGATTTGCTTTTACAAAAGCTTGTTGCCTCTGTGATGGCTGTTTTGTTCACCCCATTGTTCCTCCACCCTCCTTCTTGCCTGTTTGCTAGTGCTTTTCTGAGGCACT
This sequence comes from Neoceratodus forsteri, assembly GCA_016271365.2. Lineage (NCBI taxonomy): Eukaryota > Metazoa > Chordata > Ceratodontiformes > Ceratodontidae > Neoceratodus > Neoceratodus forsteri. The sequence goes on from CM057459.1 coordinate 1,359,017,939, forward strand.
CTCTCATTTTCCCAAAATCAGCCCCCTAAAGTCCTGTACTCTTTGTTTTGTATGGCTTGATTGTATGGCTGTGTTTATACGTGAACCACACCGTTTGGTGGTTGCTTTTGTTCGGTGATGGCTACCCACTTCTAAATCTGGAGATTCTTTTCTCCCATCCCCATTTGAGAGTACCAGGTCTAAGACTGCTCCTCCCGAGTGGGTTCTAATACTAGCTGTCTGAGGATGCCTTGTGAGGCATTTTAAGAACACCTTGATCTTGGATGTGCCTGCAGCAAAGGTGCTCCAGTTAACATCTGCATATTCAGGTCCTCATCATCAATATCTCCTCTTTTTCTGCCATTCTAAGCCAGTTCTATCATTTCCCTTGTCCATTTCCTCCCCTGAGATGGGGGTCTGTATACAACCCACATGTGGACTGTGGTGCCATTTCCTGTCTCCAGGGTGACCCAAAGTGCCTCATCTGCTCCCTGTTTACTCTTTAGTTCTGTTGCTTTGATCCTCTTCTTCATGAGGCTACTCCTCCTCCTCTTTACCCTCCCTGTCCCTCCTGTAGATTGTGTATCCTGGTATGTTGACATCCCAGTCATGGTTCTCTGTACCATGTTTCTGTGATTGCCACAATATCCAGACAACCCTCTTCCATCAAGGCCACTAGTTCAGGGAGCTTGTGACTGAGACTATGGGGCATTGGTACTCATCACCCTCCACTTTTGATAGCCTTACTTCCTTAAATTTCTGTCCTTACTGCCTTTTGTCTTTTTACATTTAAATCTGTTCTGCTCCCTAATAACTGCTACACTTTTGTGTTACCTCACTAATCACCATGTTTTGTAGGGGGACCCAGATTTCTACTCCTTTCAGTGCCTCCCCTTGGCTAGTTTAAATGCTTGCCAATCGAAGCATTTAAACATCTCACCTAGGATCCTGGAGTCCTGAAGACAAATGCAGACCATCACACGCAGTAGGGTCTGCATCCCTCCAGGTTGCTCCTCTAGTCACCAATGAAGCCAAAACCTGAGCTAAGCACTCAGTTTTTCAACCACTCATTGAATTCCCTGGTGAGAAGTGCCCTAGCATCTCCCTTACCATAGACAGGCAGCACCTCCGAGAAGGTTACCGTATGTGCTACTTGTCTAAGGCCCCTTCCCAACTCTACAAGCTCCTCTTGAACTGCTCTGATCCCATTCCTAGCCAGGTCATTTGTCCCTAGGTGGACAATGACATCCAGCTTCCTCCATCAGGAGCTGCACGCTCCTCTCATGATCCTGAGGATTCACTTCCTGTCCCTCCAAGCCATGGGGCCAGGATGGCACCTTATCTCCCTCTCCCCTTCCTCCCCCATTTCTACCCCCTAATGATTGAGTCCCACACCAGGAGTTGTTTCCTTCCCCTGTGGGGTCCCATGCTACCCTCCTGTGGGACTCCTTTGTGAAGGTTCCCAGCATCTATCAAATTGTTGTGTAGGTCATCTTGCTGACAGGAAGGCACTCATTGCAGCAGTGGGTCAGAGCTTCTAGCTGATTGTTTTGTGAGGGCACAGTTTAGGCCTTAACCCCTTCCCACCTCACCCACCCACCCCTGGAAATAGTTCCTTTATACCTGGGGTTCTGACATCATTTCCTCAAGAGTGCAAGGTGCATGTCACTGTCATACTCTCTAGCACACTGCACTGATAATATAAGCATAAACATTGTATAATATAAATATATATTTCTACATTACAAACCAATCACACACACACAAAAAAGTGTGGAGTAAAGTAATGTGTGGCTGTGGGGCAGCAGTCTTCCAGGAGTCTTTCTGGAGGCTGAGATGCTGCCCTATTTGTAGACAACTGTCTACCCTGAGGGGAGGTTGCTGCTGCCTTCAGGCCACACTGGACAGTAGTATGGGGACCTTCTGCCCAGGCCATAATGGACAGTAGGAAGGGAACGTCCCCCATCCATGGAGCACCAGAACCACCATCACTACCTCAGAGGTTGCAAAGAAAGCACAGCAGCAGTTGGACCACAGTGGGCTCAGGGAGGATAAGGATGGTGGAACAGAGGCACACCCAGTCAGATGTTACACTCCACAATCCATACACCATTCTGGGGGAGCATAGCTCCCCTATGGATACACCCGCAGAGGAGACTAAGGAGGCTGAGGACAACTGTCACAAGGGAGGCCCACAGGAAGGAGGCAGAGGACACCACAAGGAAAGGAAGCAGCTCCTGGTGGGGGACTCAATTATTAGGGGGATAGAACTGGGAGGAGCTGGGAAATCTGAAGTAAGGTGCCTGCCTGGTGCCATGGCTTGGGAGGGACAGGAAGCACATCCTCAGGATCATGACAACAGCTGCACGGGATTCTGAGCTGGATGTAATTGTCCAACTAGGGACAAATGACTTGGCTCATCATGAGGTTAGAGCAGTGCAGGAGGACATTGCAGAGTTGGGGATGGGCCTAAGACAAGTAGCACACACAGTATCTTTCTCAGAGGTGCTGCCTGTCAAAGGCATGGGGGAGGCGAGGGTAATTGGCACCATGCAGTTTCATGAATGGTTGAAAAATGTTTGGAGCACAGGGGTTTGGCTTCATTGGGGACTGGGGTTCCACCTGGAGGACACCAGCCTATACTGGCAGGATGGTCTGCATCTGTCCAGGAAGGGAACAATGTTTTTGAGCAATCGGTTTAAATGCTTATTGGCAAGCTTTTAAACTAGTCAATGGGGAGGCACTGACAAGCAGCAGAAAAATCCCAGCCCTCCCTACAAAACAGGGTACTAAATGAGAAAAAGACCAAGTAGAATGGTCAGTGGGGATGCTGCAACAGAAGGTAAGGCCATCAAAAAATGGAGAGCAATGAGTACCAATGCCCATAGTCTAGGTAACAAGCTTCCGAATTAGTGGCCTTGATGGAGGAGCAACATCTGGATATCGTGGCAGTCACAGAAACATGGTAGACACAAAACCATGACTGGGATGTAAATGTACCAGGATACACTATCTACAGGAGGGACAGGGAGGGTAAAAGAGGGGAGGAGTAGTTCTTTACATAAGGGAAGGAATAAAAGCAACAGAACAAAAAGGGTAAACAGGAGGAGAAGAAGCACTGTGGGTAAATTTGAGGCAGGCAATGGCACCACAATCCGCACAGGGTTAGTATACAGACTCTTCTCAGGGGAGGAAATGGACAAGGAAATGATAGAAAGTATACTTAGAATGGCAGAAAAGGAGATATTGTTGATGGTGATCTGAATATCCCAGATGTTAACTGGAGTGCAGTTGCAGCTGCCACTCAAAGAGTGCAGTTATTCTAGATGCCCTACAGGGGCATGCCTTAGACAACTAGTACTGGAGCCCACTCGAGAGGGAGCAATATTAGACTTGATACTCTCAAATGGAGATGGAGAGAGGATCACAGATGTAGAAGTGGGTAGCCATCTGGGAACTAGCAACCATCAACAGTATGGTTCAAATAAACACAGCAATAGAGTCAAGCCATACAAAGACAAAAGTACTGGACTTTAGGAGGGCTGACTTTGCCAAAATGGGTGAGTGCCTAAGGAATGCACTAGCAAATGGGGGAAGGAGGGTGGAAGAACAATGGGGAATAATAAAACTGCCATCACAGAGGTAACGAGCCTTTGTGTGGAAGCAAATAAACAAAACAAGATGATGTAAGAAACCACTATGGTTCTCAAAGGAAGTAGCAGTGAAGGTTCAAGAGAAAAGAAAGCATTCAGGAAGTACAAGGAATCTCAGCAGGAGCAGGACAGAGAACTGTATCAGTTAAAGCAAAAGGAGGCTGGGAAGGCAGTCAGAACAGCAAAGGCCCAAACTGAGGAAAAGATAGCCAACTCAGTTAAGAAGGGGATAAAACCTTTATAGGTACATCAGGGAGCAAAGGAAGACCAAGGGAGGGATAGTGAGGCTTAATAAAGGGAGGGAGGTGGGCAGAGGGAGACTGTGAAAAGGCAGAGATACTAAACAAATATTTTTGCTCAGTATTTACAAAGGAAGAGGGGAGGTACATAAAACAAACAGTAGTAACACTCTGGATACAGATGTTGATACCAGCCCATTTACAGAAGAAAGGGTTCTGAAAGAACTCTTAAAACTGAAGGTGGACAAAGCAATGGGGCCTAATGGGATTCATCCCAGAATTCTAAAGAACTAAGGGTAGAACTAGTGACACCACTGACTACCCTCTTTAACAGATCATGGGAGGATGGGTGGTACCCGAGGACTGGAGAAGGGCAGATGTGATTCCCCTTCACAAAAGTGGGAGCAAGGCAGAAGCAGGAAACTACAGACCTGTTAGTTTAACCTCAGTGATAGGGAAAATGATGGAATCACTTCTGAAGGAAAGAATTGTCGAGTATCTAGTGGCCAGAGGGGCACAGGACCCAAGGCAGCATGGATTCACAGCGGGAAGGTCATGCCAGATGAATCTGATAGATTTCTTTGACTGGGTGACCAAAGTAGTAGATCAGGGAGGGGCTGTGGACATGGCCTACCTAGACTTTAGCAAGGCATTTGACACAGTCCCACACAAAAGATTAATATATAAGTTAGCCAGCCTGGGAGTGTGCCCAAGATGACAGCCTGGGTAAAGAATTGGCTGGAGAACAGGACACAGAGAGTAATAGTAAATGGAGTCCACCCAGAAGAAAGGAGGGTTACTAGCAGGGTACCACAGGATTAGATTAGGACTAGTCCTCTCAATGTCTTTATAAGTTTACATTGCAGAAGGACTGGAAGGAGAAGCATGTCTCTTTGCAGATGACACTAAGATCTGCAACAGAGTTGATGCCCAGGGTGGGGTGGAAAGGATGAGAAAGGACTTGGCAAGGTTAGAGGAATGGTCAAATGTATGGCAGCTTAGATTCAATGCTAAGAAGTGCAAGGTAATGCACCTGGGAAACAAAACCCAGGGGAAGAGTACACAATGGGGGGTGAGATACTAACAACAACAAAATGGAAAGGGACCTGGGGGTAGTCATATCAAATGACCTAAAGGTGGGCAAGCAATGTGAGAAGGCAGCAAGGAGGGCTGGGGGATACTGGGATGCATAGGAGAGGCATCACCAGTAGAAAACAGGAAGATTATCCTCTGTACAGACAGCTGGTGAGGCCCCATCTGGAGTACTGTGTGCAGTTCTGGAGACCCACTCGTAAAGACATAGACAGGATGGAAGCTGTCCAGAGGAGGGCAACTAAAATGGTGCAGGGTCTGCACCGGAGGACATAGAAGAGAGACTTAAGGAGCTTAATATGTATAGCCTCGAGGAAAGGAGGGAGAGGGGGGAAATGATAGAAACTTTCAAGTACCTCAAGGGAATCAACAAAGTCCAAGAGGGTAGCATCTTTCAAAAAAATAGGTGTGCAAGAACAAGAGGGCACAATTTGAAGATAGAGGGGGGGTTGCTCAGAGGTAATTTAAGGAAGTATTTTTTCACAGAGAGGGTTGTGGAAGCATGGAATGGCTTCGGAGGAGGTTGTGGAGTCAAAATCAGTGGTGGAATTCAAGCATGCATGGGATAGTCATAAGGCAATTTTGGGGGTTGGGGGTAGGAAGAAGTAGGCTGCTGGTTAACTAGGATCTGCAGCTTATCCAGTAGGTAGGGAAATGGGCAGACTGGGTGGGCCAAGTGGTCCTTATCTGCCATCAAATTCTATGTTTCTATGTTTCTATCCTCCTTGGACTCCACTGCAGGTGCCTCATAGAGGAACCACTATCCACCAGAAGAGCGAATGAATTGTGGAGAGGTACAGCTGGAGGGATGCAACTCTGTTCCACCACCCTCTCCTTCCCTGAGCCCACCCTGGTCCAGCCTCTCCTCTTTCTTGGCAACTTCTGAGGTAGTGGCATTGGCCCTGGTGGTCCCTGGGTGGGGGAGGAGGTTTCACGAATCCTAGCCAGGTCAGCCTGGAGATGGGCAACCTCCTCTCTCAGACCAGAGAGGTGCCTGCAAATAGGGCAGCATCGCAGCCTCCAGAATATCTCTCAGAACACTGCCGCCTACAGCCATTGCACTACACCACTCCTATCATGTCTTATATTGTGTCTTCTCTATTGTTTCTCTGGATGCCTATTCTCTCATCTCCTTACAGCTCTCACCCTTCCTGTTCTGGGATAGCAATTTCCTATCTTCTTCAGTAGCCTTCTTCTTCCTTGCTCAATATCAGACACCCAGCAGCTGGGGAGTGAGCTACTTTTACTTTAGGGTTGACAAAACCAATGTTTCTCTATGATCCTTCCTTTCTACTGCCAAACAGGAAGTTCCTTTTGACAGTCAAATCCAGTGGCTATAAAAGTAGAACTGGCTTTGGGTGGGTGGGTGAAGGGTGGGATGGAGGGCAATTAGTAAGAAAAAAGGCTAACAACAGAAAGTTGTAATTTGACTCACCTGCTTTTATAGTGTCTATGTCACACCCCCAGGTAAGCTCTCTTTCCTCCTACTGGTTTAGCAAAGTCAGCTGATACAGTACCCTTCCCTGCACAAACACACACTGACTTTCTTTCTTTTTAACCCTAAATAAGACCCCTTCTACTTCTAATAAAGTTATCTGTCTACTTAATCTTAAAAGACACTGACTCCTGCTGAGATATAAGTTTTAAATTAATAAGAAAATGTAGCTTCTTTTAGTTAGCTGCTTTCTGCTCTACAAGCAAGGCTAGCAACAGGAAGTTGTAATTTGACTCAACTGCTTTTATAGTGTCTAAACCACACCCCCAGGTAAGCTCTTTTTCCTCCTACTGGTTTAGCAAAGTCAGCTGATACAGTACCCTTCCCTGCACAGAACACACACTGACTTTCTTTCTTTTCTTTCTTTTTAACCCTAAATAAGACCCTTCTACTTCTAATAAAGTTATCTGTCTACTTAATCTTAACAGTCACTGACTCCTGCTGAGATATAAGTTTTAAATTAATAAGAAAATGTAGCTTCTTTTAGTTAGCTGCTTTCTGCTCTACAAGCAAGGCTAGCAATAGGAAGTTGTAATTTGACTCACCTGCTTTTATAGTGTCTAAACTACACCCCAGGTAAGCTCTCTTTCCTCCTACTGGTTTAGCAAAGTCAGCTGATACAGTACCCTTCCCTGCATTGAACACACACTGACTTTCTCTCTTTTTTTAACCCTAAATAAGACCCCTTCTACTTCTAATAAAGTTATCTGTCTACTTAATCTTAACAGACACTGACTCCTGCTGAGATATAAGTTTTAAATTAATAAGAAAATGTAGCTTCTTTTAGTTAGCTGCTTTCTGCTCTACAAGCAAGGCTAACAATAGGAAGTTGTAGTTTGACTCACCTGCTTTTATAGTGTCTAAACCACACCCCCAGGTAAGCTCTCTTTCCTCCTACTGGTTTAGCAAAGTCAGCTGATACAGTACCCTTCCCTGCACAGAACACACACACTGACTTTCTTTCTTTTCTTTCTTTTTTAACCCTAAATAAGACCCCTTCTACTTCTAATAAAGTTGTTTGTCTACTTAATCTTAACAGACACTGACTCCTGCTGAAATATGTTTTAAATTAATAAGAAAATGTAGCTCCTTTTAGTTAGCTGCTTTCTGCTCTACAAGAAAGGCTAGCAACAGGAAGTTGTAATTTGACAGTTTAAATCCCACAGCATCTACTTGTATACTGTGTGACCCTGAGCAAGTCACGTAACTTCCCTGTGCTCCCAGGTCACACCTGTAAACAAGCTTTCAGCTAAATGTGTCTCTTCTGGTTAAACAATTTTAAAGTAAAATAGTGACATAGTAAAACTAGACATAAGTGATGTTATGAAGTGAACTCTAACAGAATGCTGCCCATAAAAACACAACAATGCAAACTACAGTTTTACCTATCCTCTTTATTCAGGTACATTTAAATACGGATACTTTAGGAGAATGCATAAAGTTTCTGAGAATAAAACGTTATTAACAGATGCCAATTAGCACAAATTTCCTGTCCCCTTTAAACTTCCCTTTGTGGGTAAGGTTATTGAGAAGGTGGTTGCTGCCAGCTGGAAGATCATCTTTCCATCCATGATATCTATGATTCCTTCCAATCGGGTTTAAGGAAAAGGGATAGTACCAAGATTGCCCTTCTTCGGGTGCTCAATTATCTCCTTGTTGTAAGAGATCAGAAGAGCTGTACTATCTTGGTAGTCCTTAATCTCTGGGTGGCATTTGACACTGTGAACCATGAAATACTGCCAGGGAACCTGTAGTTGATCTGTGGACTGTCTGGTACAGTCTTCATATGGTTTCATTCTTTCCTGACTGGCAGATCTCAGAGAGTTGTGTCAGGGATTTTTTCCTTTGACTCTTTCTCCCTGCCATGTGAGGCTCCTCAGGGCATGATGCTTTCCCCCATTTTGTTCATGGTACACATGTTGCCATTGGGGAACATTGTAAGGTGGTACAGCTTGAATTTTCACTGTTGTGCAGATGATACTCAGCTGTACATGTCCTTTGCACCTGGCCAGGATGTTGCACTCTTGGTATTTAACTCCTGCCTATCTGAGATCAAAGAACAGACATGTGCCAACTGGCTGAAGCTGAATTCCAATAAGACTGAGGTTTTAGTGGTGGACCCAGGTCACCGGGTAGAGGGGTCTTTGGCAAGGTGAGCATCTGGCCTGCTATTGAGGGCTGCCAGCTGAGGGCCTCTAAATGGGTGCATTGTGGTTAAGACCTCATTTTACAACCTGAGGAATATTGCTTGGATTGGTCACCTGTTTCTGCCTTGTGATCATCTAACTTAGGTCCATGCATTTGTGACCTCTCACCTGGATTACTGCAATGTCATTTTCCTAGGGCTACCAGGGGTTGATATCCATTTTCAGCTAGTGCAGAATGTGGCAGCCAGGTTACTGACTGGGCTTCCTTGGTCAAACCATATTAATCCTGTGCAGCGTGCACTACACTGGCTGTCAATGCAATGACAGATAACCTTTAACTCATTTATTCCCATAGACAACATGTGGCATCAGAACCATCCATTGCTGGATCTGAACCAAAATGGCCACCGGGAGCAAAAGAGTTAAGTTCAGCTTGCTGACCTACAGAGCCCTACATGGACTGGGTCCAAGTTACCTGTGAGAGCCTCTTTGCCCTTACTGCCCCCTCAGTCCCTTCCTTCCACTGACAAGGAATTGTTAGAGGTTCCCAGGGTGCAGCTGAAAACATCTGGTGCTCATTCATTTGCTTTTGTAACACCTACCCTGTGGAATTCTCTACTTCAACAGGTTCAAGAGTGCCATACTATGGAAAGTTTCAGAAGGCACTAAAAATCCTTTATTTAATCTTGCTTTTGTGAATTACTGATGAATAATTACTGGTGGTGTACATTGAATTTACCTTTGTTTTAAAGTTTATCATTTATATCTGTACAGTGCTTTGATATTTGAATTGTGCTTGATAAATAAAAATACTATATATATATATATATCTATAACTACATATATATATATATATATATATATATATATATATATTTATATACACACTCTCAGACAGATAGGTAGATATAGATAGATAGACAGCTGTTCTTTGCAAAAAATGTCATTAATGCATCAGTTAGGATTGTTTCCAGAGTGACAAAGTGTGGAAATTCAAGTTTAGGGCTACCACCACACCACCCCACACCAACTCCCACATCCTCCACACACCAAAAGATGTCGGGTGCCATGGGGTTGCTAGTCCCAACTCTCATCATATTCCATGTGTAAGCATTTGGACATGCTACAGTACAGGAGAATGGGGTGAGAGTTAGGACTGATGACCGCATGGCACACCCCAATGTCATTTGGTGTTCAGTGGACGGGGGCATGATGGTGGGGTGGTATCCCTAACATTGAATTTCCACACTTGTCACAGTGGAAACAACCCTAACTGATGCATTAACAAATATTTTTGCAAAGAATTTCCTTACTTTTTGAAAAAGTATAATATAAATACTAAATGGTATGTGTTGGTGGGAGCATGGGGTCCAAAGCTGCCCATTTATGCATAATGATATATGTCTGTGGGAGCATGGGCCCTCCAGGCCTTGTGCTTCCACTTACACATAACTACAGAGCCATACAGCAGCCCTGTAGGGCAAAGAAGCCTTGTAACACAAAGTTACCAATATCTAGGGAACCGTAGCAGCTAGGAAATAAATTCAAGTGTTGTTGCAATCATGAAAGCTAGATGGCCATGCAAGATAAAGTTGACCAAATCCATATCTCGCATTGTTTCCAATATGCAGGCACCGAAAAGTGCTGTGAGTGTTAACTTTGAGGGCATAATAGTGGCCTACGGACATGAACATGAGAAATTGGATTATTAATTTCCAAATAGCTCATTAACCATACAAGGCAGAAAAAAATTCTAAATTCATGGTACTATGGTTTTCCAACCTACCTCTGTACTTGGTCCCCTTATAGAAGGACTAAGAATTTTTGCAATGAAAAATCTGTATCTTGAACCGTTTTTGAGATACAGGCACCATAAGGCATTATGGGTTCTGCAATGTTATCCTAGGGAAAATTTATGAACTTCAGAATGCTGTAACTATTGGCCTATTCAATGTTTTTGTACCAAACCACCAAACGGCACATCTGTGGAACCAGGGCTTGCCACCCTGAACAATTCATGACAAAAGCACATTCCACCTTGGCACAATGAAGTGACAAAGAAATTGACACATAGCAAAATGTGTTTGTTCAGTGTCACCATGATTAGCTGATTTATACACTTGTACATAGAACTTGGAAAGACTCTTGGACAGAACAAAACTTTATATAATGACAACCTCTGTATACTCTTAACTGTACAGTATTCCCGTTTTACCATGTAAATAAACAATAACATCACCACATTGCCTAAACTACATTTTCAGTACAAAGCTTTTATATTGTCTCTGCCTCCCTTACCTTTTACAATAAAAATATTATCACTACTGACAACTCATTGTGTTGGTTCTCCAGCCTCCTTTACAAATGTATGCAGCATCACAAACTATATTATGCAGCCATGGTGGATCTGACTACAGTTTGTCTTTTTAGCAGAGAATAATGGACTGCTCACCATACTGGTGTTACCACACCAAAACATGTTTATTTGCATTCTTTAGTCAACTCACACTGCATCGTTCCTGGACTTGGGAACACTCCCAACACAATCTAATGCAGTGGGAGCAGATAAAGCTATTGCATCATAGGTGGCTACACTGTTTGGAGGTGTTCCTAATGTTTGGGAAGTGAGCAATAAGAGAGGATCAAGGATTTGAAACAAAACAAGGTTGGATATATTTACACATTTGCCATGCATTTCAGTTCTACTAAGAAAGGAGGCAGAATAAACCACCAATGACATCAGTGAATTTTAGAGAAGTTAAGCAATCATAAAATGTGGGTTGTGAACTTGAAATAGTATGATGCAAAATACGTTGGCAGTGTCCCTTTAAGGCCCTGAATATGTACATACTGTCAGAGAGAAGATAGAAGGGGATATGATAGAGACTTTTAAGTAACCAAAAGGAGGTAAATAAGGTACAGGAGGGATGTATTTTTCAGATATAAAGGTGCTCAAGAACAAGGGGACATGATACAAAACTGGAGGGAGACAAATTCAGGAGAGATGTGAAGATGTACTTCTTCACAGAGAGAGTGGTGGATTTCAGGAGCAGCCTTCCAATGGACTTGATGGAGGGGACAGTGACGGGGTTCATAAATGCATGGGATGGGCAGGAGGGTATCTTATGGCAAAGGAAAAGGGGGATAACAGACTGGAGATCAAGTAAACTCTGTGGTGATACGGTAGACAGGGAAAATGGGCAGACTAGGTAGGTAAAGCAGTTCTTATCTACTGGAAAATCCTATGTTTCTATGTTTTGGGGTATACGTGGAACTGATGAAACACATCATGTTCCCCTTAGACCTTGAGTCAACTGACATGCTTCTTCGGGTTACTTTGCTGATTCTGCTGGCACTCTTCATGCAGAAAGCATCTGTGGAGAAATTCCAGAGAAAAAAATGTTTTGGACCCCTGAGGAGGTCACTCAAATGAAGATAGATACTCAAAATTGGCCACAACTTGTTTACCTATCTGGGGTTCCTGACTCAACTCCTTTGCTAGTGTACTACCTTTTGGACCAAGAGTCAAGACTGCTACCATGTCTCAACCCATGTCAGTTATCTTGCTGATATTTGTCTTCTTAGAATGGTTTCCACTCTGCTAGCTTGTGTGGAAATATGGTATCCAGATGTCCTGGGTGCCTAAAGACTTATATTTGGGTGCCCAGGACAACACTTCAGAGCAAGGACCTACATAGGTTCCTGGAGATTTGGTGGTAAGTTGGGCTGGTGCTCCACCAGCCCACAGGGGTTTGTTAGACTTAACATTAGGACAATTTGCTGCCTTGTTATAAAACAACCTCTAGGTAATCAGTGGAGTGCCTGCTGCTAAAAATTGAAGTTGTAATTGAGCCAGATTGCAGACATGAGGAACCTGACTTGATAAAGGATCCTTAGGCTTTAATTTTGTGGCAGAATATATCAAGTGGAGTTGGTCCAAATTAAATGTCAAATCACCTAAGTTATTTGGGAATAACCATTCAACTTTAAACTTGCCCACTAATACAATTTCATGATTATGCCTAATAACAAGATAAAAAAATCCTAAAGGGCATAACAAATAATTCCATCACCATTTGGTGGGAGATAACAACCCATTTGGATTAATAATTTACTAAATCAAAGTCTTATTTTAAATGATAATATTTGAATCCCTGATATTTCAAAGTTCAATTCAAGTTGCCATCCTCAATTGGAATAGTTCTTGGCTCACCCCTCCTTTCTCCCCTATATCCCTGGATAGCCCCTCCTCTCCTTCCCAGCTGGGTTCTGCCCCAGGTCCCTCCCATCTCTTCTCCTTCTCTGACAGTTTCCATCCATTTTCAGGGTTCTCAGAATCCTGATGGGGCACATATCTTGGTTCTACCCTCCTCTCCCCCTCCCCCTTCTCCTTATCTGCCAGATTCTACCTCTCCTCTCTCTTCTCCTTCCCAGCTGGGTTCTGTCCTCTTTTGAGGTTCTCTGCATCCTGAATGGTGTTTGCTCTGGTCTTCCCCCCTCTCTTCTCCCTCCTTTCTCTTCCCCACTTCTGTCTTTCACCCTTCCTGCCTGTCCCCTCCCCTTGAAGAGTTCTCTGCATGCTGGGGGTGACTAGTCCCTGGCCTGCCCCTCCTCTCTTCCACCCCATACTCCCCACCATAACCTCCCCTCACCCCCTCCTCACCTGTGTTTTCATTTTTTTCATATCCCCGCAGCACTTAGTAACCTTCTAGATCTAATTGCATGGCATCCCATCTACAAGGCAACTGCACTTGAGCACCTTCAAAAAGGGTGACTCAATCATGATGATTGTGCACAGGGCAACCTGACAGGGTAGGTGGTTGGATAGGGGGTTCGGTGAGTATAGTGATGGGATGTCACTATGTATACACACATGCAGGGGTAGGAACAATGCAGTGCAATGGGTGGAAGGGGAGGGAGGGTTTGTGGGGTGTATTGCGATGGTGTGCTGCTGAGCTGGCCATGTGGTGTGGTGGGTTGGTGGCAGGCTGGGTTGGGAGGGTACCAGGTTTGGTTCTGGGCATGCTTGTGACTTTTGCACTGGGTTGGGTTTTATTTTTTTATTACTTTTGCACCCCCCCATGTGCATCCCCTTGGAGTTGAGAATTCTTATGTAGGGGTGTGTGGGGTCGAGACCCCCCTGGAGGGTGCAGCGGGCATAGCCCCCTGCCTAAATATAAGAAACCTATATCTCAGTTGCTCTCTTGCTGTTTACCATGAGTCTTCATTGCCAAAACTAATTTTTGGTGCTGTAGACTCACCCAGACAGTGATTGCCATTCCGCAATCACCGTTATCACATGGTACCAGTTGCACTTACTACTCTCTGTGCCTACCCTGATACTTTTTGTTCTCCACTACCTTTTACAGGCTATCTCTGGGTTCCTACATATACGTTATTTCTACATATTGTTCTATTAACCCTGGTATGTCTCACCCATTGTCTTGACTTTCACTTTGCTAAATGTCACCTTCTTTTATATAGTAATGACTGCTGCCTAGTATTGAGATGCTTTGTATTAGCTCCTCGTTTATGTACTTGCATTGTGCAATATGTGTTTTATATTACTATTTTTTGCTTGTCCTCTATTTATGTACCCTTCCCCCCAGGATGCTTCTGGAATCGAGCTGTTCACAGCTCATTTTGTCTTTCCTGGTGAAGCCTTAAAAAAAAAATAAAAAAAAAATATTTGTTTAACATCTCATCTCTTTTGTTGTGATATCTACTCCAAATTTGGTAATTTGGAACTAATAAATAGGCGTCCACAGTTTTTCTATTTGGCCAAGTTTCAGAAATAATTATGAAGTCTGCTCCATTCTCTAGAACTCATTCTTTTATATCATCACATTTGGGAGTTATGCTTCTAGCACTGTACTGGTTCTACTTCTGGTTTTGCCTTGAGCCTTACTACTATTACATCCTGAGTACTGCAATGAGCCATTTCCTGTCCTTTTTTCATTGTGTATATCACTTTTTTTAATTCTTTGATAATTGGATAAGGCCCACTAGACACAATGCCTGTTGTCAGGGGTGGTCTGGAAGCACTGAGAAGGTACATTCATAGCTTGTTACTCTAACTTCTATGCTACACTGCTACCCCCCTATATTAATGATTCATTGGTTTCAAAATCTTTTTTGAATACCCAGTAATGCTTAAACATACTTTCACTTCCAGCAAAAGAGTCCTGGACTTGAGATGAGGACCCTAACCTCCCATAGTGCATAATATTCAAAGGCAGCTCTTAGCACTGCATTGAAATTATCATTACTTGTGAAATAGTGTATGGATCTCAAGGTGTGATATTCATACAGGCAGCATGCCTGATCTGCCACACACAGTACCTCTATGAAAATGGAGCTTTCTTAGTGCTGTGCAAAGTGTATATATGCAGTGGTACCACAGCTCCATGCTGGCAACAGACTCCCAGGAACAAGGGAGAAAGCAAATCCCAAACAAGACAGTGCATTTCCTCCTGGGAACTGTATTTAATGGCTAACATTCTAATGAGCATGTATAGTATACAAAGCACTAAGGTGCCATTTGTATGCCATACATGTGGCTATTATCAGCTTTGTGCAAAACTGCTCTGATTAACAATTTGAATACAGTTGGGAAACACGTTATTTACTGTACCTTGATAGCCATAGTAAGGATGCCCTGAATAATCTTCATTGTAATATCTAAAATTGGACTTATGAGATTATAATGGAGACCAATTAAGAAAAAAACAGATTATGTCACTGTCATTTGGTCAACAAATAAAACAATTTCAGTTTCAAATGGCTTTGCCACAAGCTTATCATCTGTGCACTTGTCTGTACTTGACAAATGTGCCAGAATTGAGTTTGCTCTTGATCTCCTGAAAAATGTAGTAGTTTAAGGGAAATAGACAGCCTTGGTTTAGTCCTCAGCTAGTTATTGTAAATGTAGAGGGAAAAGGGATAAGACTTATAAATCCTACCATAAACTGAAGACACTAGGGTCCCAATATTCAAATGTTTGCATGGGTGCTAACCAGTGTTTGCCCACGCAAAAGGGATTTTGTGCTGGAGTCCAATATTGAAAAAGCTCTGTTGCACCAGCAAACAGAAGTAGAAACCATGCAAACCAAAAAGGAGGGTATGCAAATGGTGGGGTGGGGATAGAAATATCAGAGCAAGTCAACATTCAGCAGATTTGCATGACACAAAAGAGTTTTGCACAGTCCTTTTTTGCTGTGCAAAAAACACCAAAGAAAATCTCCTTTTACTCTGTGTAAACTGCTGCCAGAGGTAATGCAGCTAATTAGCTAGTTGACCACACTGGGGGAGTATAGCCTCCCCTGTGATCCATGACCACCCCCCCGATCACCAGCCCTTAAGTTATAAAAAAAAATATCACTGGTTCTAGTGGCTCCTTCTCTTATTACCGGCCCCTAAGGTAAAACAATCTCTGGTGCTAGCAGTCCCCTCTCCCTCCAATCACCAGTTCCTAAGGCAAAAATACTATCCCTGATGTTAGGGGTCACCCCTCCCTATGATCGATGGCCTGTACTGTTCAAATCACATCCCTGGTGCTAGTGGTCCCAGCTCCCTCTGATCACCAATCCATAATGTATAAAATAAAATCCCTGGTGCTAGTGGTCCCTCCCCAGTTGTCAGCCCTTAGTACCACTCACAACCTTCCTTGGCAGACACTGGTCCCCCAGCACTGATCCACAATATTGCCCCTCACAATTACCAAATCACTGGCATCTATTGGCTCCTCCACTGCAGCATCAAGAAGCCACACCCGTCACCCTACCAGTGTCCTCTGTGCCATGGTGCACATGGTGACTGATGAAGTTATACTCACACTCCCTCAGCTGGTCACCATATGTCCAGGAAAGGAGCACTCCCCTTATTTATAGGACAGGGTGATGGACAGGTGATCAGAGGGAGAACCATTAACACCAGGGATGTGATTTGAACAGTACAGGTTAGTGGCTGGAGAGAGTGGGTGACTACTAGCACCAGGGAGTTGATGTTATACATTATAGACTCACGATCAGAGGGTGAGAAGATGACTAGCACAAGCAAAGTGATTTGAAAGAATAAGCTGGCAATCATAAGGAAAGGGGGACCATGAGCACTAGGGATTTTTTTGCTACATAATGAGCATTGTGATGGGAGGACACTGTATAATTATAGATGTCATGTACAATGTGGGGGGTGGTGCCACACTACATGCCTCTAGTACCAATGCAAATGGGCCCATACAGGGCATGCAAATAGACCTTAGCGCCTTGATTGCTCATTGGGCTCATTTGCATTGGTACCTTTGCTAATTGCAGATAGTGGTCTGGCACTATCAGCTCTTGAGCCCAGCTTCAGAAGCCATGTTGGGGTGGTGCTACATGACTTATTGCTCCACTGACATGGCCTTATATTCTGTCAGATAATGCCTGTCTTTATATACCACCCTGACACCTCGGCAATTGTAAAGTATAGTGCAAACATTTGCACTGTGTGTTTTACCCTACTGAATATTGGGTCACAGTGCTTTTACTGTCATTTGAAACAAATTCTAGTTAGAGTGTAAAGGGCTGCAGGTGAGGGGTGTGGGGCAGAAATATTAAAAATGACCAAAGTTATGAGCCTGCATTCAGAAAATGCAACACAGACTCATACATTTGTTGTTTTGTAATATTTTTACACCAAATTGTCAACATAGCCTTGTTATGACTGTAACTAATGAAGAAAGGCAGGGAAAGTGTTCAACTCCTTGCCTGAAGGTTATTTTTTGAAGGGAACTGTCAGCTTATAAAACTAGTGCAAAAATAATGCTATTAACTATAATAAAAGTGGAAAGATAACAAATGCAAAATGTTTGCCAAAGATGACCTACATCTAAGCAAATTTGGATCAAAGCTACTGGGGGTTAACTTTGAACAGCACTTTACAGATATGAATTTAAACTGACAAGTATGGGGGAAAGAAATAATTGTCAGACACTTGCAAATAAAAAAAAACATGACTAAAAAGATCACACAAAATCCTCATGCCAATAATAGCAATATCATGCTGCTGAATGCTTGATGTCTTAATAATAATACAATGGATGAATTACTAGCCCAAATAAATGTTCAAAAAAAAATAAAACAACAACAACAAACGATTGTAGCTATTACTGAGACATGGGGTTATGATAAATCTGCATGGAAGAAGAAAGTACAAGGCTTCAACATGTATAAATCTAATAGAACTCAGAAGGTGGGGCAGTGTATCCTTGCTTAAAGATGAACATTTAATTTCATTTGATGTTACAAACAAATTTAAAGCACTCCAGTTACCCACTGAATGTTTATAGGGTAATATCCAATTAAAACACTTGGCTCCTTTGTATACAGGTGTCTGCTATCATACTCCAAATTGTGCAAATGGTGTATATAATGCTATGGTAACTAAAGTAGAAATGGTAGATGAACTAGGTGATGTGATCACCATGGGGATTTTACTTTGGGTGAAATAGATTAGTCTAATAAAAAATCCACCAGTTCAAAAGGAAATAAAATGCTATCAATACATCAGACACTACACTTGGTGCAATATGATAAAGAATATACAAGAAGAAACAAGATTTTGGACTTAGTAATAGAAACAGAATACTTGCATATCAGGAATTGCAAGTGTACTTCCCCACTTAGTTATAGTGACCATAACATCATCAGTTTTCAACCTTCATGTAACATAACAAGGTCAATTAGTAAAACTACTATCTGTCTATACTGTAAGGCCAGCATTAAGAAAATGAATGAGACAGTAAGAAATATTGATCGGTCAAGCACTTTGATGAATGAGTCAGCTAAGGAAATGTGGAACTACATTAAAGATACCATAATACCATACTCGATACTTCTATTAAATATATCCTGACTAAACTAAAATACAGTAACTAAAAGAAGAGTCCAAAATAGTTGAATCATAAAATTAGAAAAAAATGTTGAAAAAAACAAAACAACGCAGAGCACATAAAAAATATAAGAAAAACAAAACAACTTCTTACTGGGAATCATTCTGATCCCTACAAAAAAGAAATAAGAAAGAAATAAAAATAAAAAAAAAACTTGAAGTAGTTTTAAATATACAGTACATTGGCAGCCAAAGCAAAGAAATATAACGGTAAGAGTTTCTATTCATAATCAATCAATCATATTTTATTTATAAAAAGTGCAATTCCATTGATGATCAAAACACTTGTACAAAGTAAAATCATTAAAATACACAATAAATAGAATACATACAGCTAATAGCTAAACTAGTTCACTATAAAACAACATGCTAATCAGAGTCAAGAAAAGCCATATTAAAAAGATAAGGTTTGAGTGCAGATTTAAAACTCTCAATGGTCAGACACTCTCTGATCCAATGAGGTAGAGAGTTCCACAGGGTAGGGTCCACAAAAGCAAAAGAATGGGTATAGCAGTGAAACCTCAACTCATACCACCTTATAATGTCCCCTAACAGTAGTATGTACACTTCAAACAATGAGTGAAAATATGGAGCCCTGCGGAACCCCAAAGGACAGGGGGAGAAGAGCCAAAGAATAAATCCCCCACACCACTGTCTGAGTCCTGCCCATGAGGAAGGATGTGAACTACTTAAAAAAATATCAAAGTAGGAACTATCATACGCAATGGGACACTATTTGCTGATAATGCAAAAAATGGCAAATGTTCTAAATTCCCATTTCTGCAGTGCATATACCCCAAATCTATCTCCTGTTCCAATTCAGCCTGACAAAAATTTTATTTACATTGAATTTGACCTAGATGATATACATAGCAAGCTCCTTAAGCAAAAGGGCAAAACAACCATAGGTTCAGACAAAATTAATGGCCACATGCTATATATGTTGGCAGATACCATAAACTTTCCAGTGAAAGCTGTATTTGAAAGTTGTCTAAAAGAAGGATTTGTACTGTGGGATTAGAGACTAGCACATGTTGTACCAATTCACAAAAACGGTCCAGAACAGGACAGCGGTAATTATAGGCCTATAAGTCTCACAACATGTAAAATCATGGAAAGCCTACTTAAAGACATACTGACACCATTATTAAAGACAGTAGATATGGACCAACATGGTTTCATAAAAAAATTGCAACACCATGACCAACCTTATGTGCTTTTATGAAAAAATAAGTGAAATGTTGGACAAAAAGTTACCAAGGCTTTTGATTGGTTGCCTCATACTGCCTTAATGGATTAAATCAAAGACCTTAATATTTACATATCTATGGCAACACGGATCTGTGGATGGCTTAAACATAGATCTCAGAGGGTTATAACTGAGGGCAGTATGTCTGAGACTGGCAGAGTCACCAGTGGAGTGCCGCAGGGATGGGTGTTGGGACTGGTCTTCTTTCAACTATTTATTTCAGATATTACTAAAGACCTTGTAAACTTATCTGTAAAATATGCAGAGCACATAAAGATAGGAGGCCCCTTTTTTGCCAACAATGCCAGACAAGACATTCAAAGAGACCTCAACGAGATCTCAATGTGGGTCACTACATGGGGTATGAAACTGAACTCTGAAAAATGTAAAGTGATGCATATGGGTAAATCAATGCTAGAAACAAATATATGGTAAATGGCACTGATTTCAGCATCACAGATAATGAAAAAGGTCTGGCGGTCCATTTATCTGAGGACCTTGCATGTACTCATCATCTAAACTCTGCAATAAGAAAAACAAACAAAGTAATATGAGCAATCAGGCAAAATATCAAATCAAAGACCTCCAAAGTACTAATGCCCCTATATAGGGCATACTTTAGGCCCCACCTAGAGTGTGCCTACAATTATGCTGCCCATACAAAAAGCAGAACTGCACATCCCTAGAGAGAGTACAGAGGATGTACAGTACATAAAAAATGTATATGCCCCCATAAATAAAACCTACATGCTAAGGATCTAAATACTGAATCTTATGCTCTTGGAAACAAGAAGCCTTAGAGGAGTTATTTTACTTATGTATGATGTAATTAATGACCCATACCTAATGTGTGAGCTAGGTATTGAATTTAAAAGCAACACCAGTGGCTTCATAGGGCATCCTTCGCAAATCATGGGTAGGAGGTTCAAATGTTTGAATATAAAATACTTTTTCACATGTAGAATTATCCACCCTAGCAATGACCTACCAATTGGGGTTGTAGTAAATGAGTCAAAGGAGATTTTTAAAAGAAGACTGGGTAATCTAGTTATATGTAGACACAATTTGCATTATTACATTTATTAGAATAGAAGAATATATGGGCAAACAAACCATCTTGCTTCTCATAATACCAAGTATGAAACCTAATATGAAACTTTTGGGACACAAAAGCACATTTTGGGCAGGAGTTGAAAAATGACAGCTGTCACATTCATGATATGCTATAAAGAAATGGCTATGTTGAACATTTAAGGGTAAAAATATTGAATATTACCAAACTAAAAAGCCTGCATTTGCAGAATTCAACATACAGTAGCCTCATAACTTTGGATTTTTTTAAATATTTTTACACCACATTTAGAATGTAGCCTTCTTATGACCCTACCTCATGAACATTATCTCCTCCCCAACCTTGAGCCTATCTAAACTGGACATACTCTATCACCGTGCTCTTCACTTTATTACTAACTATGTGTACAGGACCCACCACTGTGATCTTTATGCAGCAGTTGGGTGAACCTCTCTTGCCACCAGATGCCTCCTACATGCTGGCATTTGGACCTTCAAATTACTACTCCACAAACTGCCTGTCTATTTAACGCCATTCATACACATCTCACATAGCGTCTACTCCCTAAGGAAATCCAACCTTATCCTACTAGATGTTCCCAGGACACATACCACAGCTGGCCAAATAGCTGTTGTGATCGCAAATTCTCTCACTGTAAGTATTACCTGAGCAACCGCTCCCATCATCATGGGGCAAAAACCACACCACTGGGTTTTGTCTTAACGTCGCTTTATTTGATCAAACCTTTCACATGCATGCGGGAGTTCTACAAAGGAGAAGCTCCCCGATTACAATTTACAGCAGTTTTTATACATTATTGGCGTGGCTCCACTTGATTTTTCTGCTTACAACAGATGCACAGAACTCTATTATCAGCATTTTTCCTTATATGGAGTTGTTTTCTACCTTATTCAGTTCTTTCTTATCAGACAGCAACTGCCAGTTCTAACTAGTTTTATTCAGCTACACAGCTATATTTTTCATCTAAAGTAACCCTGCTTCAACAAGCCTGGACATGCGCATTTATTTTAGCTACTTAGTTAAATCATGTGAGACTAAGCATTATTCCATATTCTTTTAAAAATAAAATCCCTCACACTCCCCCCTTTTGAGACTCTGTATCAATTAACCACTCATTTATATTGTAGTCACATCTGGCTCACTATAGAATGAGAATAGTTTGTTAAGTTCTATGGGGTCCTTTTGTTCTGGTTGCAACAATGGATGTAATTGAGTGATGTCACGTGATGTCATAGCACTGCAGAGGTGTCGCAGGAAGAACTTAATTAGGGTTATTAGTAGCCATAGTGCTATTATGACCACTACAAGTTCTGCCATCTAATGGAGAAGAGTAGCACCCAGTCACCAATACACTTGTAAGCCATGACCATGGGTCCCATATTTATGTGTAGTAAGTTTAGAAAAATGTAAGGCTGGAATTTCCCAAAAACTATGACAGCAGAGCCTGGACACTTGTAAATTAATACATTTCCATAATTAAAGTTTTTGATACATTTTGTAGCTATATTTCTGAGACATCCCGTAATCAAATTTCTTGGTTACAGATGTACCTGACATTTTACAAGACAGGGCGTTATTCTCACCCTTGAAGGGGAAAACAAATGGTGACAGAATAGTATATTTATCACAAATAACTTTTGTTTTGGGAGCCAGAAAGCATATGAGAGAAGTGACTAGCTTGCTACAAATGTCAAAGTAACCTTGTATCAGTAACCAAATGAGGTATCTCATTATTTCTTATCAGTTTTCTGTTAAACATATTTTTTCAACACAAGAGAATTATATGATGAGAAACTTTTTTTTCTTGCAAATAAATTTATTTTCAATTTTATCAAATAGAAACATTACATAAATTCACAATACATAACATACAGATAAACAAAATCAAAATCCCCCCACAAATGCATTTTATACATAACATAGTCACCGTGTAGAGGAGGGAGAAAAAAACAAAAAAACAAAAAACAAAATCCAAACCCCATGGCAGCCACTAAATACCAAGCGTTACTTAATGGTCTAAAAATTCCTTCATCCTCATAAGAGGAGGAGAGACAAGAAAACTAACCTGTGTCGGATAGCCAGTGACTATGCGACCAAGTGAATAGAGGAAGAGCAGGCGCACCCCAAATGACTCCTAACAAAGTATCCCCCAGTTACTTAAGGCAAATTAATTTCCCTTCACTAATTTTCACTTTGAAACTTGAAAGAACCCCCCCCAACATTCCTGAAATTTCTCAACAGAGTTGAAAAGGGTCGTGGCCGACCTTTCAGCATTTAACGCATTTAAAAATTCATCCCACCATTCTTTAAAGGAGGGTTCCCAACTGCCCTGCCAATGCCTAAGAATAATTAACTTAGTGACAAGAGCAACTACTGCCATTTGCCACTTCTGAGACCGAGTTGGGATTTGGGCATACATCCCTAATAAGCGAACATCAACATTGAAGAAGGCTGAAATCTTGCAATAAGGGCCACCCATTGCTTTACCGAATCCCAAAGTTTCGCTACCTTGGGACACGCCCAAAGCTTATGATAAGTCGTAGCCAGGGGGTCCGCACAGTCTGCGCACGTAGGTGGAAAGGATCTGTGAATTCGGGAAAGCTTGGCAGGGGAAAGATACAAATTATGCAGTATATTAAATTGAACATTCCTAAGTCTGTCCTGTTTACTATAAATATAAATATCCTCCCATATTCTCCCCCAAATGTCAGCAGACCATCCCCTAGCTAAGTTAATTTCCCAATAATGGGCCATAAGGGAAACCTTGGGCAATGTACCAGACAATATAAATTTATAGGTCTTGGAAACTGCACCACGAGATGCAGCCAAATCTCTCAACAGTCTCAAAAAGGCACCGGCTCTGTCGCTCCATGGGCCTCCCCCAGAAAGGAACTCACACTACACTGAATCTGGTAAAGTCTCAGTAAGTTATTTTGTTTCACCCCAAATTTATTGGCCAGCTTCCTTGCAGAGATTAACGAGTTATCTGACAGAAAATCTGCCAGACACCACTTAGAAGAGTAGCTGCCTATAGACCTGGTAATAGGCCAGTTTCCTACCTGAATATTGGGATTCCTTAACAAAGGTTGCGTCAAGTCTTTTTCAAAAGATAGATGGAGCAGCGAGTAGAGTTGGTGTAAGGCCTTAACATTCCACCCTAGCGGAGTATTTCTAACTTTATGAGGAAGTTTGGACCAGGGATATATAGGAGGGATTCCAAATCTATATTAAATCTTGGATAACCACTTGATCCAGACTGAGCCCGAAAAGAACTGGGTACCATCAGCTTCTACTACATACGAACATCTTGTCGCATGAATAGCTAAATAATAGGCATAAAAATCTGGCACCTGTAACCCCCCTTCCTTCTTAAATCGGGTAAGCTTCGCATATGCCCGGCGAGGCGGCTTGCCTTTCCATAGAAAATCCGAGCAACACCTATGTAATGATTTAAAAAAGGATGTAGGTAAATACATATTGAGATTAAGGAGAGGATAGAAAATGTTTGGTAGAACCATCATTTTCACAGTGTTGACCCTACCCCAGAATTATAAGGGTAGTTTAACCCACCTTTCTAGGTCCTCCTTAATATTTTTGAGTATAGGCCTGAAAATAAGTTTGACCAGACTAGAGAGATCATTCGAAATTTTGATGCCCAAGTATTCCAACAAATTACTCTGCCATTGTAGGCCTAAAGAGGAGCACCAGCCCTTCTGTAAGAAAGAAGATAACGAATATACCTTGGTTTTATTCTTATTCAATTTATAACCTGAGAAAACACTAAAGGAAGAAATTACTTGAAGTAATTGGGGTAGCGAGTTCTTGCTATCTTTAACATGCATAAGCAGATCATCTGCAAAAGCTGACAGTTTGTGCTCCTGCTCCCCAATACAGATTCCCTGTATTTGATTATCCATCTTCAAAGTCCTTGTTAGGGGTTCAATATATAGATTAAAGAGGAACGGGGAGAGTGGACACCCCTGACGTGTACCCCGAGAGAGAAGAAAGGCTTTCGAGATGAGATTATTACACTGGATCCTAGCAGAGAGGCATGAATACAAAACCCGGATATAATCTATGAACTGTTGAGAGATACCAAATTTAGTCAATACAGCAAACATAAAATCGCACTCTACTCTATCAAACGCTTTTTCCGCATCTAGGATACCAGAGATGCTTCCAAATCTGAGCCTCAGCCATGGAAATAAATAAAATAGCTTCCTAAAATGATCCGCTTGAGGATGGCCTGCCACAAACCCGCCTGCTCCAGGCTAAGAAGCACCTCCCATGCCAATTTTAGCCTATTAGCCAAGATTTTAGCATATATTTTAACATCAATATTGAGGAGAGAGATGGGTCTATAACTACCTACTTCCTCTGGAGATTTCTCCGGTTTAGGTAAAAGAATTATTCTTGCTTCAAATAGGGAATGATCTTTGACCCCAAAGGCTTGCCAATACGCATAAACTTGTTGCAACAAAGGGATTAACCACTTTTTAAAGTTTTATAAAATGGACCTGTAAACCCATCTGGGCCAGGCGCTTTTTCCGGCTTTAAAGAACCAATAGTTTTAGAAATTTCTTCCCCTGTAACAGGAGTCTCTAGCAATGAATTAAACTCATCCAACATTTTTGGAAAAGAGATCTTATCTAGAAACTCTCACATTTTGGAATCCTGCTCCAAACGGTTCGATTGGACCAGGTTTCAATCTCTCCTAAAATTATAGGTAAAGTTGCAAAAGGAGCTAATATCATAGCCAAATGTACAAAAAAGGATGGCGTATCCAAGTTAGGACCATATATAGAACCCACTACCAGATTAACATTACCGATTTTGGCCACCACTAAAATATATCTACCTCCGATCCGAATAATATCTGTCGGTACAAACGGAATCCCTTGGCCACCAAAATAGCTACCTCGCTTATTGGATGAGACCCCTGAACCAAATACCTGTCCTACCCATCTCTTTCGAAGATGGTGCACCTGCCCTGGAAGCAAGTGGGTCTCTTGAAGGAACACTATTGAAGGGTCGAACTGCGCCAGATGGTTTAATATAATATACTTCTTTTTATTGTCTCCCCGACGTTCCAAGACAAAAAATTCAGACTGTTAACCATATAAATGCCATATTAAGCCTAATAGACCAGAATATGAGTAGCTGCCCCCTCCCAATCCATAAAATAGCAAACAAAGAAGAAACCCCTAACAATTTCCCACCCCACCCCAAACAAACTCCTAAAACTGCCCCCCACACCACCCGTACTACTGAACTCCCGCTCTATGCCTACTCCAACTCATTTGGCCCGTGATACCCGCTAAGTGGGCTTACCCTCCCCCCATCAAAAATCCACTAAACATGCCATTGTCACAAGCCTACAAAAAGTCTAAGCCGACCCCCCACTACACTACCTAAAACTCCTAATCTTACAACTACCTCTCGCTTAACTTATTCACTCCATACTAACAAACTATTAACTTAGTAGGACCCACTGCAGAGTTCACCATCTGGAAGTCCTTATATAGTGGTGAAATAGCCTAAAGACCCTAGACCAAATAATATAAAAAAGAAAAAAGAAAAATACCCAAAGTGCAGGCAAGTAGAATGACACAGCAGTGAAAACGGAAACAAAGTAATAATCACTCCTGCTGCTATTAGGATTATGGGCCTGCTCCCCCCTTCATTGATTACTCCCTCTTCTCCTTCGAGGGATGGACTGCAGCTTTCAAAAGGCTAAAAGGAAAAAAACAAAATTACCAGATACCCCTTAACCTATAGTAACATTAGATTCTAGGTTGTAAAGGGACCAAGAAATATATCGTGCTCCCAGAATACCAACACTTATGTAAAAAACCTGTCTAGTTGGAGATTAGTAAAGCAGAGGCAAGCTTTAGGGCATATCCATCCTGGTACACTGTTTAGATCTCCACACAAAAAAAAAAACAATTCCAGGGCAAAGAAGTTTTCCTACCCCTAACTCATGGGGGTATCTGTCAGTAAATTAACACATTGAGGGAAGTGTTTAATGTTTATTTATTAGTACCAGGCTCCCTCTAGTGGTCCCTTAATGCTGTTGCTCATTAGAATGTCTGAAAAAGAAAAAAAACTAAGCCCCAATATCTCCAATACACAGGGGTCCAGTACAAGTCCAGAGCCACAGCAGACAATCGCCCACTCAGAGACAAGGTTAGGCCACGTCATACTCTTGGAGCAAGCGACATCTTCCAGTCCCATAGCCGGCTTTCAAAATTCTTAGAACTGTGACTTTGACCACAAACCTGAAACAGTCAGAAAAACACTTTCCATGCTCTGAGAATGCCAAAAAGCTCCCCATGGACTTTCTCCTCATCCCTTCACAAACAAGTCTGGATAATAGCTTTTCAATAGCTTTAAAGCTTCTTCCGTCGAGTCGAACCTTTTGGTGCCATCTCTCAATGCTACTTCCAATCTTGCAGGATAGAGCATACGATGTTTAATGCCAGCAGCCCAAAGTTTAGCAGTAATAGGGCAAAAGCTTGCCCTAAGCGAACGAGTTTTTAACGTCAGATCTGGCACCAATCTGAGCTTCTTCCCCACCCAGAGGATGGCTGACAGCTTCCTGGCCTCCTTTAATATAAACTCGTGGTCCAGATAGTTCAAGAGTTTAAAAATGACTGGCCTGGGAGGGTTGGAGGCCAGTGGTTTGGCCCGCCATGAGTGATGCCCCCTTTCAATCACGTACTCTGGGGCATTAGGAGAGGGTCCAACAGTCGCCTTCAGGAATTTTTGCAGAAATGCTATAGTGTTAGGACCCTCATCCCCTTCGGGAAGGCCCAGTAGAACTAGGTTGTTCCGCCTATTCCTCCCTTCCAAATCTTCCAGGCGATCCTCTAATTTAGTGATAGCCCTTTTGCATTCCACCAAAGCAGGGCCGTCTCTGTCCAACTTCCTCTCGACCGAAGAAATCCTCACCTCGGTGTCCATGACTCTCCTCGCCAGTTGTGTTAGGGCTGGCTTAAACTCCGCAACCTCTTCAATCAGTTTAAACAGGGCGTCTTTGATCGTGGAAAGTTCGGAGTATACCCGGGAGGGTGTTAAATCTTCGTCCGGGCCTGCGGGGGATGAGCTGCGATGAGGCCGTTTGGCCTCCAGTTCCTGGGCTGGCTCCTCCATTTCTAGCCAAATAACCCACAAGCAAAACCTCCTGGAAGGCAGAAGACGTCTCCCCCCCCACAAAAATCCTTCAAGACGAAATCGTTTCTCGTGGTTTGAACTTTCAAAACGTAGGCTTGTACCGAAGAGAGGGGGAGAGCCCACAGTCGAGCTGCTACTCTCTCACACGCATCACGTGACACCATGATGAGAAACTTTTAACAGTCAAGGCTAAACACAGCTGTGTGCATATCTCGGCCACAGCCTCACCTTATGCTTTCAGCTATTTTCTTCATTGTATAGAATCTTACAATTAACCCTTTTAAAGTCTTACACACATATATTAAGTGACATGGTGGTATTTAGCCACTTGCAGCCTTTTGCTACTAGATATACTAATTTACATGTTGGCATCATTTAGTCATTTACTAACCATTTTTACCTTTTACTAGCCCTTTAGCAATCTACACTAGCCATTTTACACCTTTCTATTTCCTCAATCTTTGGTTAGCCAACTACATATTGTTGATAAAAGTTTGGTCACTGATTACTAAAACCTTGGCCACTTACCACTTTTAATATTTTCTACCCTGAAGATAGGAGGCCCCTGAGGGACTCGAACATTCACAAAAATTGAACATAAATGTAAAGATATTAGTTATTAACTGAAGGTTAAAAAAAGCTAAACATTTCTACTTTTAGACTGTTAGACTAGGTGAATAGGTATATGATTTAAAACTGGTTGCCAGCATACAGATAGTCAAGGCATTTATAAAAAGCACCCTGTTTTGGAGTTGGTACAGGGGTGGTTACAGACGGAACACAAATTTTGAGTTTGTAAAACATAATACAGAATTGAGGGATGTCAACACCACAAATGAAATATGTGAAAAATGCTAATATGTGAAAAATGCAACATGTGACACCACATATAACACAATATAACATAACAATTTTGTTGATGAAAAAGAGTTCATGGAATCCACTTTGAGAGTGAATAAGGT
Source organism: Neoceratodus forsteri (assembly GCA_016271365.2). Classification (NCBI taxonomy): domain Eukaryota; kingdom Metazoa; phylum Chordata; order Ceratodontiformes; family Ceratodontidae; genus Neoceratodus; species Neoceratodus forsteri. Next base: position 1,359,046,951 of record CM057459.1, read on the forward strand.
AGATGCTACCTTGTGTTGAGGTGTGGCACACCCTTGGAGCTTGATTGAAGAATCTGTTGATAATGTCTCTTGACAGATAAGTCCTTATAAAACATAATAGTCCATGGAATTAACAATTCATAAGTTTATATAAGTAACCACAGGTTGGTGTAGTTACAGTACAGGTGAAATGTCATTTGCAGAATGGTGGTAACCCCACAAGGCATATGGGGCAATGCAGACAGTAATTTAAAAACAAAACACCAGCCCAGTAGCCAGAAATGTTAGAGTATTGTGAATTTACTGGTTGAAAAAAAATACATTCATTGCTGTAAGGCTATGACAAAAGCTGTTTTACATGTGTTTTGACAGGATAAGAAAGCTGAAAAGACAATCAAAAGAATGAATATATGTGGACATACATACACAACTTCACCCTCCAGCATAACTGATTACTTGCTGAGGGCAGAAGCCCTTTTACCAATAATAGGTGTGAGATTTAACTGTTTGCACTAGAAAAAGCAGAAGGGCTTGGGCTGGGTTATGCTGTTAAAATACCTTGGGTCTTTTTTTTTTTAAACCTGTAAATAATAAACAATTATTGGCAAATACACATTTTCTTTATTTACCCCTTGGGGGACAGTGATATACCTTGCAACCTTTGTGGTATTACACTGGAAGGGAGGAAGGGTAGCTTACCCCCTCCCTCCAAGCTCCTACTGGTGGAAGAGACAGCTCGAATACTGTAGCAATAAAAAGGTTAGCTGTGGATGGTGACATGATCCCCACCTACTACACTTTAAATTATAACAAGATAATATTACAATTAGTTTAGTAAGTTTCATACCTTACTATAAAGATGGGAACTTCTTTTTCTCTAGAAGAAAGAGAAGAAACACAGACAAACAACAAAATACTAAACCTACACAAGTTTAAAAATAAAACAAGATTATTTCCATAGGATAAAAGAAGCCAAGCGTCCCAGGGTTCCCTTATCCTAAGCATGACAAAATGTCAGCTGAGTTTATAAAGGATCAGGATTAATGGTAATACCGTACATACGTATCTCTTAGAATGTATTTTAAAAAGAAAAAAATGATTACACCATGGTCACACATAAAAACAAAAGCCATTGTTTTTAACTGTAGATTGTAAACTCTCAAAAACAGCTGTAATAGTCCTTTTTCAAAAGTGTACTGCATAAATATAAAAAAGTAATATAATAAAAAAAAGTATGGGGAGATGATGAATAATCTCCCCTTCCAGCTGGAGTATTGCCTGTGTTGGCTGCAAGTCAGAAGAAATGAGAAGAGAAAAAAGTTTGTTCCTTTTACTTAGAATACTAGTTTTGCAATAAAATCAAATTACATGGTTCACTCTTGGTGTGCTTTCATGAAAACATATTTTGTGTGAAAAGTTGTGCTTTAGGTATGGAACACACATCAAGTTTGAACTGGTAGTAACATAAAATGTTGAAACACAAGAAGGTCAAATAATGTGCAAAAGGTCACAGTGTGCATGCAAGGGTCGTTCAAACCCAGTTATTTTTTTTTAGTGTCCTTGAACACTACTGATATTAAATATCTTTAAATAATAATAGAGCATACAATAAAACTGCTGGCCAAGACAGTACACATACACAAAAAGAAATACTTAACAGAAAATAAGACTGACATTATTTGACACCAATTTGCTGAGGTAATGCCCATAGTTTCATTAGAAAACTGTACATGTTTTAGATATATGTGCTGCCTCCCCCTGTCTTGTAACACTGACAATTTTTTTTTTTTAAACCAACAAATTTATACATATCTCCATGCCAAATCTTTTCATAACAAAACTCTTTTTTAAACACCTTCCAACTCCTTTGAAATACAGCACAACATACCATCTGTAAGTGAACACATCTAGTATAACATGGTTACACCTTCTGGGGCAGAGCCAAAATATGGCACTCTGTCATTTTGCAAAAAGTTTCTGGTTATAACTAGAAGTATGATAAAGCCATTCATAGCTGTTAACACATTACATTTTTACCTAGCAGTGGCTTGGCACGTTGCTTGCAAACTACAAATCTTTTTGCACATTGCAATATATGACGTCATAACTCTTCACCATCAACACTACCTGCTCCAACCAACTACTACATACAAAAGTTCTTCACTGACCCTATCTAGGCAGCACACATGTTCCATTAAAAATAAAACCAATTAAAACAGTCAGCTATGAGGCAAAGAAGCTTCTTCTCTTTTTTTTTTTTACTGTAACATGTCGTGCACCAAAGGCAGTCAATGCTATTTTGCAATTTGGACAACATAACATAATTACAGAACACAGATATACGCTAGAAAATATGCATGAGAGAGATGGAGCATTACCTTGTTTAGTGTATGTATCACAGAAATAAAACAGACAGACATAAAACAACTTTAAATAAAAAAATTCAGACTTACCCGGTGCCAAGGTATTTTCCTTCTTCTTTTCTGATACACTGGTCTGAGTGAGAAAACTGACTGCGGGACCTTCATGATCATTACCAAATACTGCAGCTATTAACCCTTTTAAAGGTTGTCTTTTGGCCATTATTAGAAAACTGCCAAATCAAGTCTTTTCCCAGAGCTCTGGGTTGCAGTTTAAAAACAAAACAAAAAAATCTGTAATAGTACTAGGTACTAGGTTGAGATCTATCTGGTGGAGGTCCCAGTACCTGGGTTTGGGATCAAATGTTTCAGCCTCTGTAGGAGGCAAGGGACTTGAAATTGATACAGAAAAACTTGAAACTACACAGATAGGCAACATGGGGGATTTTCAAATCATCCCATCTTAGTCACCTACTGTGCGTACATCCACAGTAGTTTATTTTTCTTTCTAAATGTTGCTTATCTAATGTTGTTTATCAGCCGCTGCTTTTCTCCTAAAGCAGCCTGAACTGTGAAAGCCATCATTGGCTCTAACAGTATATACTTGCAGCAAGCACAATTACAAGGGCAAAGACAGTGCAGTTGTCTTGTAATTTGTTTGGCCAAACTTGTCAAACATACACTTTATTGGGTCCCGACAATACTAACTCCGACCCAGCTTATTTTTTTTTTTTCCTTGTTTCCCATTCTATCTAGGCCTGTTCTTTATAGTGTACACTCACCCAAGGTATTCTTGTACTTACAGTGATGATGAGTGTCGCCGCTCTAGGGCGCCATACATCCTGATGGGGTCCACAAAATATCCTTCTTTTGTCCAAGGGAAGCAACCCGACCTGAGGTGACTTGGACCGAAGAACTCATCCTGCCGACTACGCCAAAACTGTGATCGTAAATTTTCTCACTGTCAGTATTACCTGAGCAACCACTTCCGTCATCATGGGGCAAAAACCACACCACTGGGTTTTGTCTTAACGTCGCTTTATTTGATCAAACCTTTCACATGCATGCAGGAGTTCAATAAAGGAGAAGCTCCCCGATTACAATTTACAGCAGTTTTTATACATTATTGGCGTGGCTTCACTTGATTTTTCTGCTTACAACAGATGCATAGAACTCTGTTATCAGCATTTTTTCCTTATATGGAGTTTTTTTCTTCCTTATTCAGTTCTTTCTTATCAGACAGCAACTGCCAGTTCTAACTAGTTTTATTCAGCTACACAGCTACCTCATGAACATTATCTCCTCCCCAACCTTGAGCCTATCTAAACTGGACGTACTCTATCACTGTGCTCTTCACTTTATTACTAACTCTGCGTACAGGACCCACCACTGTGATCTTTATGCAGCAGTTGGATGAACCTCTCTTGCCACCAGATGCCTCCTGCATGCTGGCATTTGGACCTTCAAATTACTACTCCACAAACTGCCTGTCTATTTAACGTCTTTCATACACATCTCACATAGCGCCTACTCCCTAAGGAAATCCAACCTTATCCTACTAGATGTTCCCAGGACACGTACAACAGCTGGCCAAATAGCTGTCTCATACACCCTCCCAAACATTTGGAACCAACTACAAGCCATGCTGAAGCTAACCAGCACTGTATCAATTAACTCCTACAAAACACTAGCTATCTTTAAATTAAAAGACATATGTAGGTGCTACTAGGCCCCCAACGCCAAGTCAACTTCCTAGGTACCAACTGGCCCTCTACTTATTAAGCTGAAGTGTGTTGCATAATTTAGGGCAAGGTTAAAGCTGGAATGTACTGCATATATAGCATAAGGACTTCTACTCTGTATACCTCTTGTATGATGTATTATTTTTTCTTTGTTGTTCTACATTTTATATCACCTGTCTATGTAATGGCGAACTGTATGTGTATGTGCCTCAGGATCTCCTTGTGAATGAGCTTGCTCAACAGAGTCTTTTCTACAATAAACTTGAACTTGAACTTGAACAACGACAGATAAATTATTTAATTCCTGCTTGAAAGGTGATTTAACTCAGGGACTACAAAATATTGTTTCAGGACAGATTAGCCTACTGTCAGTGCAATTATTCATTAGCTGGGTTCCCAAAAAAGGCATGTTGAACATTTGGGCCACAAATATGCAAAAATGGCAAAGTTATGCCACTAAGTCCAAAACAACAGTGAAATACATTGAACCGCATACCTGTTTCTACGGTTCGCTGTCTGACTTTAAAGAGTTACGACATTCTGCAGTCCAGAGAGGATTATGGCATTGGACCCCTAATCAGTAAGTAAGGGCTTGGGGGGTGCTGAGTGGGAGGGTCAGGTGGGGGGAGTCTAAAGGTGGCAAAAGACATCGATGGATGGTATTCTTTTTACAGGTATATAAAAAAAGAAAATGACCATCGATTTCTGCACTGTTGGATTGGGCACCCCCCAAGTGTCACTATTACATTTCTTGTGGGGAAGTGAGGTGGTGGGTGCTGAGAGGGATGGTCGGGTGGGGTCATGATTAAAAAATTAAAAATTAAAAAAAAATCCATGCATGCACGGTAGTGGAGGTAGGTTCACCCCAAAAAAACCCAGGATTGGTGATCACGACATTGGGGATTGCACACCACCAGTATCACTGTTATGTTTCTAGGGGATGCTGTGAGGAGGGTCGTGGGGGATACTTATCATGACAAAGGGGGATTGGGCACACTCAGTGTCACTCTTATGTTTCTGGGGGGCACTGTGAGGCAGAGTCAGTAGGGGGGCAGTAAGTACAATTTAAAGCAAAAAGAACTGTGGTCATGGCAGAACACAGCTCACTCTTCCATAACCAAGATGGCCACCATACTGCACTGTGCATATACTAGTAGTCACACATGTGGCAATACAGTTTTGTGGCCATCTTGGACATGGTGGGGTGTGACGTGTTCTGCCATAACCACAGACTACGTAAAAAAAGTGCAGCACTACTACCAATAGAGACAATGAACAGAATGTTTCATGAATGCAGAGTCAACTGTGGTGCAACTCCAACATGTTCTGTCAAAAGGAATGCGCCAAGTAATTTTCTCTTTGCAAGAGATCAGCAGGGCTATGTCCAATGCACCCTAAGAATGATAAAGTTATGTAACAAATTCTGGTCAGAGCTAACACAGTTGATATGCTGCTTTAAAGGATCCCTGTTCTGCTCTTTTGAGAGAAACCAGCTTTACTACTTAAGAATGACTGCATTTTTCTAACAGGATGCTACTTGTAACACCAAATGAGTAGACCATCTGAAACAGCTACAAACAGCTGACCACTGAGAACTACACCCCCAGCGGCTCCTGTCACTGTGCCTTCATGCCAGCCACCTTCCCCCTTTGATGATCCCACATCTCCATCCCACACCTGATCACAGAGATGATCATGAGTAACCCGAAAATGTATTTTTTGCTCACTGCACTCCTGTACTTCCCTGCATCTCGTACCATTTTTATGACTGCTGCACTCAAAACTCAGATGCAGCCTACCATTAGAAAGGTGAGGCAGGAGGTAGAGCCCAGAGCTCACCACTGTATTAATCCAATCAGAGATGGGATATTGCACCTTCAACAGGCCCCATAGAGGAATGATTTAATCACAGTCAAGCAAGGGGGATAAACTTCTCATCCAAGTTTATGTGAGCTGCTGCTACTGTAAGGTTTGATGGGAGGTGTAGTTTAGTGGGAATAAATTAGAGTCTCCGAGCAGTCATCCTCAGCTCTACTACAAGCATCGTCAAAGCATCAAGTGAGTGATCACAGCAGTTAAGTGAGCCTGAAAGAAGTATGCTGCACTGATTGTTGGCTGGAAATGTGGTGTCTGTGATCAGACTCAGCCAGTTGCCAAAGTCGTGACTTTTGGCATCCCACAACTTGGGGGCACAGTTGTCAGGATGGGTGGGTTAGAACCTGGACTGTCTCACAGGAAACGGGATGCATGACAACCATTGACTCTTTGTAGACTGAGGATTTAAAGTCAGGAACAAGGAAATAGTGTGGCTAGTGCAGTGGTTGGAAAGAGGGGGGAGACAAAAGAATAGCATGGAGCAGCACTACAGAGGTGAAGAAACATTCCAGTTTCACTTGAAGCACTCAGTGGAAGGAGACGGTCTAGGTACATAGTCACTTGCTTCCAGAGTCCCTTCTCTCTCTCTCTCTCTCTCTCTCTCTCTCTCTCTTAGAGATAGCAGTATGTCAGCATGGTGACATCACCATGCAACTGTAAAAAAGAACAATAATCAAACTAACACTTATAGTGCATCAGCAGTCTTTACAGAATATGAACAATGAAAACATGTTTTTTTTTTAAATTAGGACCACTTTGAGGCCTAAGAGGGTTGACAGTGTCCCTTTAACAATGCTAAGGGGGAGCACTCATTTATACATTTCCCAAAACAGGATTCAGTCACTCATATCAGTGGCAGCTGATTTACAGTCAATTCACTGATTCAGAACCTCAGTGGGTCAGCGTTCCTTTGATTACATTGCTCCCAAACTCTGGAACATTTCACTTCACTTCACAGACCATGAGGGAGACAAGATCTCAATGATCCTTAAAACATTTGTACAAATGGTGCTTTCTTGACCTTTGCAAATTATGTTTTACTTGAACTGGAATGTAATTGTTTACAGTCTTTTATGCTACAGTATCTGTACTACTGTCTTGCCTTGTGTAATGACCCAGTGGCCTCTGTAAATGGACTCTGTCCCAGCAGGCCTTATCCATTTACTAAAGTCTAAATCAATCAATTAATCAATAAAACTACAGCACTGCAAAGCAAATGTATGTTGTTCAGCTGATACAAGTAGGAATTTGCTCGTAAGTCAGAAATAAATTCAGAGTTGTCATTGGATTGATCATTAATTGCTTAAAAACAAATGCAGCTGCTATTTGTTTTACCATCACAATCCTCCCTGTAAATATTTCTCCTTCCCACAGCTGTATTATTTGTCCAACTATTGTTCTCTATAGCTCTTCAAATACAATCCAGATCAAAACTCTGTAAATATGTATATGTCATTACTATACCATTGTTTGTCATTTATCATATCACAATATGTATACAATGCATTAAGCATTTGTAATATATGGATTTTCAAAATAATATCCCTAAAAAGCATACAAAAAATCCCTTGTAATACATTGGTGCAAACTCAATAATAGCATCGATGGAATCCTGTAATACTATCATTGAGATCCTGTAATACTATCGATGGAAGATCTCAATAATAGTATTATTGCAAACTGACTTGAGCGCAAGCGCCACCGGACAGCTCGTACTGACCGTGAGCCAGCTTTTACTGAGACTGTCACATACAGTCTGATATTCATATCCCACTGCAACTTATTTTGGGATTTAGCCATCAATATTCAAAAATCCCCTCAACCAGCAAAAAAGATGGTACGTCATGTACTCCAACTCGGAGTCTGACTAAGTCTCCACAGGAACAGTCGCTCGCTCAAGAAAAAAAAAGTTGCTACTGCTATTTTGTTTTGCAGTTTCATTAACACTGCACAGTTTTGCTATTTGAATTTTGGAAACACTTTCGATGATGCTGCAGCCATTGGCTCCTTCTCACACAAAAATCACCTTAGCACTCCAACCGAAGATTCCTCATTCTATGGCAAAGTTACACACTTACAATTTCGTTGCATCCATATATTACAAAAAATAACAAATACATTCTTGTGTTACAAGGCAGTTCTTCATCTCGAGGATCTGGGGGCACTAGAAACCTCTCGAGCTTTGCTCTCGAGGTTTACTGTGCCCCTAGATCCTCTCGATTAATTACTGCCTTGTAATACACCAGAATGTATCTATTATTCTATTTGTTAATCATATTTGCTGCAATTTCCACCCACCCTCTTGGATATTAAACTATTAGCCTCAGTAAGAATATCCCAGTTTGTAGATGTTCTAAATCAGTTCTAAATAAGATGCTACACAGTACATATAAAGCAGCAGTCTGAGGAGCCCAGCACAGATATGACTGGAGTTTGTTACATATTTATTGCCAATTGCAGTGTCACACTACGAGCACCAGGTGATCTCCTGCCCTATAGCAGAAAAATACAAACATAGAATTTGCTGGCAAACATGGACCACTTGGCCCTCCTAGTCTACCCATTTTACCCTGCCTATAGTATCACTGCATGTACTGCTTCATTTCTGGCCCATTCACCCACCCACCTCCCTTTCTCTAAAATTCTCTTATGCCTATCCCATCATTGTTGAACCCCACCACTGTTTTCACCCATACCACCTTGGCTGGAAGACTGATCCAGGAATGCAGTACTCTTTCTGTGAAGAAATACTTCCTCACAGCTCTCTTGAATCTATTCCCTCCAGCTTCTTAGCATGCCTCCTTGCCCCTGAGCAGTTTTTTTTCCTTATCTGAACAGTACTTCCCTCCTGTTCCTTATTTACCACCATGAGATATTTAAAAGTCTTTATCATACCCCCCATCTTCTAGGGTGTACATATTTAGGTCCTTAAGTCTCTCCTCAGGAAACTCCATTTACAGTACCAGTACCCTCTGCCACCTATCTCCTAGCCAATTTCCGATCAGGTTTACCACTTTCTCTTAAGCTACCAAGCCTGCTTATGAACCTCCTGCGTGGAACAGTGTCGAACGCCTTACTGAAATGTAAATAGCCTATGTCCACCTCCAAAGAGAAAATGGTCTCTCTCTTTTTTTTGTAGTTAGATTGACATTATCTTGTTCATTGTCTGCTGTATGTTTTGTTAACTGAGTAAGAACAGAAGAATAAATAGTCTGGTTACAGGACTGACATTTTGTAAAAATGTATGACCTATCTTGTAACTGTTGCAGAGAAAATAGCTAACACTGTACATTTATGTATTTTATTTCTATCTTAACTTGAATAATAGTTTGTTTACTGTGTATGGTGTGTTTAGTATTTCTGCAGTGGCACGTTCTAGTCATTTGAAGTGTTTATCTCTCCTGCACAGCACTCAGCTGTAAGCTCATGAACAAGCTCTGTCATGACTTAGAGCAGTTATCCAGAATCCAGAACATGTCTTAAATATAATGTTTAGACATAAGTCATATTTTTTTCATTAATTATCAATATCTCCCCCCCCCCCATTTTTCTACTGGGGATTTCTATGAACATAAGATAACTTTATGTCCGATTTTATTCATGCCATCCTCCTGTGTCTCTTCTGTTTGTGATGTCACTGTCTGCTGCAGTGAAAATGAGGATAATCTCTGAAAGGTAGGGTTATGATGACTTCTTCAGAAAAAACACAGAAGGATGAGAGAAGTTTAAAACACAAAGATCCTGTTTACATACAAATGCCTTCAGAGCTAATATAGCATTAGGAGAGTTAAAAACAGTGTTTCTGGACATTATAAAATAAGCTAATATTATTGTATAAATATGAAATGTTTTATAGTACACCCATTCCACTGAAAGTCAACCGAGTTGCAGAACACCCATCTATTTTTTTTATCATTGAATATTTTCTGCACCCCACCAACAGCCCCCCATCTGATCGCCCCCCCCCAGGCGGTCACCTGGAATAACCAGGACTAACCTTAGGCCTTTCCCAAGAGCAGTGCCTGTGGGGAGTTGGTTATCATCCTGCCACCAGTGATTTAATCATCCATTTTCTCCCAGGGGCCCTGGAGTAGGCACGCATGCGCATGGAGACACGCATGTGCCTTACAGCCCTGGTAATGACCCCCTTCTTCCCTCCCCATTGGCCTAATGCCTGGCACACTTTGAGCCTGTGCTGCCCCTGGCCTCCACAAGGAGGTAGCTATTAGCTGAGGGATGCTACTACACCTCCCCAGAGAGTACAGTTGCCTTTCAGCAGCTGCATCCAGCTTCACCGTCCCCACTGTTGCTAACCTCCGATGGCCCCGGGCTTGTTCCTGAACCTGGGTCACTGGCGTGCCACAAGGTAAGGCACCCAGTGCCTCAACCCTCAGCACCAATGGGCTGGCCCAGAACAGAACACCTATCTATTGCAAGAAATATTGAGAATAATTGTGCATTTCCCATGAAAAGGAGCAGTAGGGTAAAGTATCAATCGCCCACTGTATTTATAAAGTTCCAGAACATTAAGGCAGTGTTTTCAGAAACAAGCAATGGATCTAAAAGTATTGGTTAAAGTGGGGCATGTTATATGTTATATGTAGTGCTGCACAGAGGGTACAGAGCTGTGAAGCTGGAGATCAGCAGACCTAGGTTTGAATCCTACATCTGCCACAGTCATGATCTGTGACTCTGAGCAAGTCACTTAACTGCCATGTGTTCCAGGTTGTACCTGGAAATGAGTTTTGGTTAGTGTAATTTTCCCCACTGAACATTCTAGACAAATAAAAAAAATTATAATAATAAAAAAAGAGTTAGACCTTTATTTAAATGAAAAAAAATATCAAAACATCATTACTAATTTCTTCCAGAGCATTGCCATGTGTCAATAGTTCTATAGTCTTGTAGGAAGCATGAACTGTCATTCTTGCCAGCTCCCAGTTACTAAGGATTTCATAAGGTACCTGGCACAGTTAATTGGCTAAAGGTACAGTTACCATAATATGTTAATTTTTTTTGTATTTATTTTCTTTATAGCCCCACCCGCATCCCAGTCGATCACTCCTTCGAGCCCTGCATGAACTTTACTCATCCAGCAGCCCTCTACTCCACTGCCCCACATTGCAGCCAGCCCAGGCAACCCTGATGCATCCAAGCATTGGGAGGGTCTCTTACCTCTGTAGGGGAAGAGCCTGCATGGCTGTACCAATGATCCTGGGTGCTGCTGCAGTGGCAGTAGTAGTCCAGGAGCTTTGGAGTAAGGGTCCAGGGAGGCCATCATCTGACCAACCAGAGCACCATTTTCCCATTTTTTTCCCTGAGGAGTGGCGTGCCACAGATGTCTGGACTTACACTGATGTCTGCCACTCCTCCTAGACCTCTGGAGCCTGATGACATGCCATGTCCCCAGCCTCTGCTAGGAGCCAGCAAGAGCCAGGCTATATCCTAACCCTCCACCTGGAGAAGGTAAGCTGTCACTGAATGCTCAAGCCTTCTCCCACCAGATGGCTCTCCAGTGACCTGAGTCTGTTCCCAAACCTGGGTCACCGGCATCGCAGGCTGAAATCCAACTGTTGCGCCGATGGGCCGGCATATGTTAATTTTAAATTAATTGGCATTTATTTTCAACGCACCCACACATACAAATGAATACAGGCAAGTGCACTTCCTGGAACCCACAAATACAAATGGTATACACATGTAGTAATAATTGTAGTATGTACTGTGCACAATGTAAATGTTACTTTTGTAAATAGAAATGGTGTTGCATTAAAATACAAATGTCAGGTTGCTATATATAGAACAGAACATAACGGTATGCAAACCCTAATGACTTAGCATTCATTTTAAGTGGTAAGGTAGTTTTATAAAGATTGGGATCACTGTTTCTCACCTGTTCACTTAAATTCGGATCCTTCCTAAATAATAATTATGGGCTTTTATTTAAAAGCATTACTGTGCCTAGCATGTTTCTCTTGTGAGTAGAGAATTTACCAATACAGACCATTTGCAATTTTATCAGATGTGTATAATCAGGTGGCTAGAATGGTTCGGATAAATGAATATTGTCCCCAGACCCCCTGCCAGAAATAAATCTCTCCACACTTGCTTTATGTTAGATGCTCGCTGGCAATATTTATTAAGGCACACCAATTACATTTTACATTCCCGCTTCATATTTCAGCATTATAAAGTACAGTTCAGTACAACCAAGACTCATCCTCGTCTTCCTTCCAGACTTGATCTTCTTCTTCTTGCTTGTATCACTTCAGGGTCTGGCCACACTGGATCCGGCCCCCCCTCATCACCAGTACCAGGTACCCCCACCAGGTACCACTAGCACCAGGTACCCCCACTAGGCACCACCATAACCAGGTACGCTCAATCTGTTCCACCATTTTACCCGGGCCGCACCCGCATGGGGTCAGTTTCCAGTCCACTCACCACTAGGCCAATACATGTGATCCAGCCCCTAGTTTCTATCCCCTTCTGTGCTTACTTCCATGCCTGTGTTCCTCTGCCCCGAGCCCATGCTGCCTACCCACTCCCCCCTCTCCTGACCCTCTTTTTCTCTTCTGTGCCCCCTTCCCCCCATCATTCTTTATTCCTGATTTCTCTTCTCGTGGGCAACTTCCTGCTCCCCTCTCAGCAGGGATCCTTTTCTCCCGCATGACCATTTGCCACCCTTTTGCAGCTCCCTTGACTCCCCTACCAGGGCATGCTGGGGTCCATGCTTATACCTGCCAGTTTCTTGTCCATGCCAGCCAACACTGAGTCATCCTGCCAAGTTCAGGGTGGGGTGGGGAATCTTTTCCCAGCAAAAAAGGAAGTCCAGGGGGTTGCAAGCCTTAAGTATCACTCCTCGGCCCTCCCTAGCCCCTCAGTCCCTCTCTAGCCAATTGAAACCACTCCATACCCCTGGTCATTTGGCCTCACTGATGTCTCCTGTCTCCTCCCCTTTCCTAAGCCCCCCTTCCCCCTCCCCTTTCACCTCTTTCTGGCAGGGGCCATTAGACAAAAATGCCTGCCTTTTAATGGCACACAACATTGTCCCCTGATCCCCAGCTAGAAATAAATCTGTCCACACTTGCTTTATGTTGGATGCTCACTGGCAATATTTATTAAGGCACACCATTTATATTTTACATTCCCACTTCATATTTCAGCATTATAAAGTACAGTTCAGTACAAGCAAGATTCATCCTCTTCTTCCTTCCCGACTTGATCTTCTTCTTGCTTGTATCACTTCAGGGTCCAGACACACTGGATCTGGCCCCCTCCCATCACCAGTACCAGGTACTCCCACCAGGTACCACCAGCACCAGGTACCCCCACTAGGCACCACCATAACCAGGTACCCACACTCAGTACCACCATTTTACCCGGGCCGCACCTGCACAGGGTCAGTTCCCGGTCCACACCCTACTAGGCCCGGACATGTGATCTGACCCTTAGATTCTATCCCTTCCCCTTCCCCCACTTACTTTCATGCCTGGGTTCCTCTGCCCCCAGTCTGTGTTGCCTACATCTCCCCCCCCTCCTGCCCCCCTTTTTCTCTTCTGCTTCTCCTCTCCACTGCCCCATTTCCAGCTCTCCAGTCCCTTAGCTCTCCCTCCCACTAACTCCAACCAGCCTGTGTGGGGCACCTGCTTCTCTTGTACAACCTGCTACCTCAGCCCTGTATGCACCCTCCTTCACATATGCAATGCCCTTGAGATGCCAGGCCAGCACCCCCGTGGGCTTAAAGCCTCCTTTGGTGCCGCCTGCGAGGCTGCTGGACCCTGCCCCCCTTTTTCCCCTTGCCTCTGAAACAAACTCCTTCCCCTTATCCTTTCATCTCCTTTTTAGGCTGACACCCACTGGTGGGGCTCCACCTAGCACCCCAGACACCCTCCAGTGGGGCTCCAACCAGCCCACCAAAGACTGGCCACCCATCTGCAGCCACACCTAGCCCATGCCGGGCCCCATTAGTGGCCATTTCCATCCTTGTGCCCCTCCATATCTAGTGCCTATTCCAGGCCTTCAGTGTCCCCAGCTTACCCCATGATGTGTTGCATACCCCCATTTCCTTGGGCACCCTTTGCCCCCTGGTGGGGCTCCCCTAACACAACAGCTCTTCTTACAGCTTCATGTGCCTATGTACTAAAACCTTCCCTCCGAACCCCTCCTTCATGGGTGGGTGGGGCCCCCAAATGCCCTGTCTACCTCATTCATAAACCTTCGTGACCCATACCTTGTTAGCTCCACCTGACTCCAGTGTCACGGGCAGGGTCCTCCATTTTCCCTTCCCCTACTTGGGGTCCAATGCACCTGTATGATCCTCTAATAGCCTCCGCAGTGTACTCAGAACTGTCTGCAATGCTCCAAATACCCTGATTGCTCCTGCCGTCCTGCTCAGCAACCTCTTGCTAGGGTCTACAATTACAGAGTGCATCCCAGTTTTGTCCCAGCAGTTCTGCATGGGGTTTTGGAGTGGCACACCCTTGCCATACCCCGCTGCCTACACCCCTCCCTCACTGTCATGAGAGGGAAACCATCCGGTGTAGGAGGTGGAATCCAGCACCCTGTGCTGCCATGGCCAGCTAGCCTCTCCAATGGCAACACTCTTCATTATCCTGCTGGACACTGCCTTCTTGACCCACCCCCAATAGTCCCCCGGGTCTGCCCACCACTGATCGGCTGGTCTACCCCCACCAAATCTCCATTCCCAGCTCCTCCAGGCTATCCTGCTCTTCCTGCCTGTCTGAGCTGTCCTCTCCTCCCTCCTGTGCATGGAACCCCCTTGTTCATCATCCCCTTTCCCAGAGGACTCCCAGTGACCAGCCATGCCCCCTGGGCTTAAGTGGGCCCTCCATGGTCCAGGGAACCCCACTTACTGGGACCGTTGTACCATTAACCTGATGTCCATCCCTTGGCGTGCTATTCCTTACCCTTGCAACTTCCGCAGGAGACCAGACCCACCAACCTTTTGGTCGAAGCCTTAATGCACTACTCAGTTGTGCCACAGAAAGAACCCTCTGCCTGCCCAGGACCCTAAGGTCCTCTTCCACATTTGCTACCCTTTCCTTTCCGACTGGGAAACCCACCAAGGTGGGGGCATGGGTGAGTATCACAACTAAGGCCAGGCCCCTAGGCACGCCGGTGCTGGTTGGAGACATGGGCATCCCACGTCTAAACTCCCAGACATGTAGCTAGGTCCCCCAAGATTTCTATGCCCTATTGCCTCCCCTGAAGTAACTACTGAGACTGCATTGCATCTTGCCCATCAATCCTTACCAGATTAAAACCTTCCCTCATCTACCCGTGTTCCACTCATGCCCACCTTTCCCAGGATCCCTCAGCATGTTGCTGTGATGGCTGGCTTTCAGGTTCCCTGGTACATGCCTACACCTGCCCTGTACCGGTCCTCCACTCCCCTCCCTGGACCAAAGCTGTCCCCATTTAACCCCCCTAGCGATCCTTGTGACCAAAACATCTTACCCAACCTATACCATGCCCCTTAAATGTTACCTGTATATGGTAGCCTTACGCGCCTGTGGCCAGATGGTGGCCACTGGTACTTTCCCTTCATCCTGCCATATGCATACCGCAGGCCATGCCCACCTTGTTGTTCAGGAGGTGCTGAATCACAGTGTGTATACCTCTTCTAAATTTCTGCCTCGTGCCTAATGGTAGATCCCTTCCAATTTTGGGTCGGGGAACCACTCACCCTGCTGTTGCTAGCTGGCCAAGCCCCTTGCGTTAATGTACCAGAGCTACACTCTCCAAATCCACCTCATTCCATCACTGGTTGGGGAACAAACTCCCTCCTCTCACTGCTTTAACTGAAGACTCCCCAGCCTTGACACATCCCAGAGCTGCCTGCACCAAGGCAACCTCAGCCAATCTCTGAGTGGTTTCCAATAGGGTTTTTTTTTAAGGGGCACGCCATCCATTTTGCCGCGTGCACTACCTAGAGCAAATCACATCCTACTTGCACCAGGACAGGTCCTTCCTCCCCATCTCTCCTTTTTTTTTTTTACTCTGGCTGGATACTCTTAACTAGTTAACAAATTGCTCATGACCCCAACCTAGGAACGTCCTTCCTTTTGTTTGGATATGCCTGTTCTCCCTTCATTATGCCTATCTGACACCCCCCCCTTTTTTCAACCCTGTTCTGGGTTATCCTCTATGATGCTGGGCCCTCCGGTGGCAAAAACCCTGACACCATCCAGAAACAGCACTCCTTACTTAACTCTACACCACCTGGCCCTGGAAGTCCCAAGTCAACTTCTCCCAGCTCCCACCTGCCACTTTGGAGGGAGTTCAAAACCTAAAACATTCCTCTGCACTGCCTTTGCACCCTGTATATTTGAGCCCCTTGGGCTGCTTCAATGCATCCCATACACTGTCTGCTCCCTCCCAGCATCTCTCAAGACTTTGTTTGACAACCAAAATCTCCACCCCATTACAGCCCTGTTAATTACTCCTACTCTCAATTCCACCTCACCTGGGGAAGTAAAGGACAAAACCTCTGAGTGGTTTTCTCTCAATGCTCCCACTTTAAATCCCCCCCGGCACTATGCAATCTGCTGTACCAATGCCCGACTGTCCCATCTGCCTCAGTGGCTGGGACCCCCACCCGCTCTGACCCTTGTATGCCCCATCCAGTGAGGAA
The DNA here is from genome assembly GCA_016271365.2 of Neoceratodus forsteri. Lineage (NCBI taxonomy): Eukaryota > Metazoa > Chordata > Ceratodontiformes > Ceratodontidae > Neoceratodus > Neoceratodus forsteri. The sequence goes on from CM057459.1 coordinate 1,359,063,564, forward strand.
CTGACATGCTGCCTTCCCACTGTCTGACATCCTAGGCCCGAAACCCCGTAGTTGCTGTGCTCAGCACCGGTTTGCAGCCCACTTGGCTCCTGTAATCCTCAGTGCCCCTTCGGGTGTGCTCCTCCTTCACCACTTGTCCACTTACATGCCAGAGCTGCTCCACCGCTACCTTCATTTGTCTCCCTGCATCTGCACCAGCTTATTTTCTGTGATGCTACCAAGGATACTTCCACACAGTCAGTCTCGAAGTACCTTTATTTAATTCCATCGTGACCAAGGCCTCAAAAACTGTGTAATAGCATAAAACCACATTCAAGGTAAAATCCATCCATAAATCCCCACTGTCCTGACTGTTCTCTAAGAAAACAATGGCATGATTGACTGCCTCTATCATGTTTAATATATATGTACAATGAATTCACATCTATTGTGAGACAGAAGATCACCTTGTGCCCACGCCCTCTAATTTCTTAATAACATAGGCCGTATCTTGCTGACAGATTCTAGCTAGAAACACCTTGCCGGAGAAGGAAATCAAACTGCCCCAATCGCTCTGTTACATTACCTACCGTTGAAACAATTGATCTCCTTGTGGAGTTTAGAAACTCTTTCTAGCCTTCTGTAGATCCATAACATCCCGCTATTCAGAATAGCCAGGTCAAATGAATTATCTTCCTTTTCATGCTCTCACCTTCCCTACTCCCCCCCAATAGTTTGAGGATTTTTTTTGGGGGGGGGTTACTAGCAAGCCTCCTGCAGCTATGAGCCTCCTTTAGTCATTCCACCACAATGTTCTAGTATTCCTCCAGATCTCCCAGTACAGTATTATCTCCTTACCTGCCTGCTATATTACCACATCCTTTAGAGCTTGCCACTTTAACTGGGCATCACATTTATGCTTCAGTCACTCTGGTTCCCCCCCCACATCATTTTAGACCTTTAGTCTCAAAGCCGAAATGAGTGAAAAACTGCGCCTGCTGTATAACGCCTACCTGGCTTGCCCCATGCTGGCCCGTTGTTGGATATGCTGACTGACGGATGGTGCCTACCCACCCCAAATCCCTTCCCAACACACGCCTGGGGTCTGTGCCATGGGAACACCCCTCCATGTGGACACACTCAGTCCCCCCCTGCTTCTTTCTCAATAAGCACTCCCTGCTGCCCACTGCCAAGTGGATGGGCGACTGGCCTGAGTGGGCAAACCCGCCCGTTGTCTCATCCCACCAGAGTGGGAGGTGCCTCCATTTGGGTCCTGCTACCTCCAGTCAGCCCCATGCCCTGTACCTGATCACTGTTCCGAGGCCCACTTCCAGGTGGTCCAACTTGTCTGTGACACCTTACCCTTTTTCATGTTATACCCCCGACTCCAGCACAATGAAAATGCCATCACTTATGCAACAATGTACGCTGCAGCGTAATGCTGCTGGATAACCTACTGCAGCTCCCATGCCCTTTCTGCCTCCCTCCCGGAGAAAAAACTCTGCTTGCCCTCTAGGTTGGTGGCCCATGATCGCGGCTCCCTGTGGACACACATAGGCACTGGGAGGTACCTGAGGCTCATCGAGTCTACTCCAGTTAAACTTCCTCTCTCTCTTTTATTTATTTGTTTATTTATTTTATTTAGCCAACTGTTGCTTCATCTCCCACCGCCCTTCCTACTCACACCAGCCCTGTGCAGTGATCCACGCAGTCCAAGGCACCACTGGACCTCCAGACCGTAGCCTGACCCACAGCCCACATGGCACATGCTGCTCATGGTCACCCCAGCAGCCGCGGTACTAAAAATTGTGCTGGTCCCACAAAGCCTGCTCACAGAGATCCTTCAAGCTAACTCCACACCCTGCCAATATGTCCTCCCACAGAGGGTGCTTCTCAAGCCATGCAGTGCCCACCTTTTGGGATCATGCCAGCCCCTGTGCAGCCACGGAAAAGACTGGCGCTGACTACAAAAAAGATCCACTCACTGAGGTGCTTACCCCGCACCCCACCAATGTGTCCTCCCGTAGATGGCACTTTTCAAGCCATGTGGTGCCCACCTCATGGGATCATCCCGGCTTGTGCACGACCTCAGAAAAAAATGGCACCAACTACAACAAAGACCCGCTCGCTGAGGTGCTTACCACACCAACCACATCAACAGCCAAACATGCCCTGTCATACAGGCTACCTCTATAGCCAGACGCTCGTGCTCACTTCCTAATTACCGAGCTCCAACATTAATTTTATCTCAACCTGTGGCTATCCCTTAAAGGCAACAACCAAGTGCAATCACAAACCAAACTTGACTTACAAATGAAAGATATACCTGCAAGAACATCCTCCTTCCTGTAGCCTGCCTAGTCAATCTGCTTGCCTTTCTCAACCAAAACATTGTTATCCTGCATTTAGTTCTCGAACAACCCTGGTAGTCCCCACATGGCCCAAGCCTAGGGTCCCTGGGTAGTGCCTTACCTGTTCCATTGACAATGAAGTCCTGAGAATCTTTTCCCAACAAAAAGAGGAAGTCTAGGGGGTTGCAAGCCTTAAGTATCCCCTTTGCCCTCCCTAGCCCCCAGCCCCTCCCCGACCAATTGAAATCTCTCATACCTTGGTTATTTGACCTCTACTGATGTCACCTGTCTCCTCCCCCTTTCCTAATCCCCCCTTCCCCCTCCCCATTACCTCTTTCTGGCAAGGGCCATTAGACAAAAAGGTCTGCCTTTTAATGGCAAGCCCCATTATACTTTCTTCCTGGTGTCCAGTCTCAGATAGTTCTGACCGAGTCTGGAGGAGATGTTAACCAGCTTGAGGAATCTCTGAAGTTGTACTGCAAATCCTCTGGTTTCACATTTATTAGCTACTATATGGTTTGGACCTGGCAGACTCCTGGGAAGGGGCTGGAATGGGTAGCAGAGATTGCCTCTTCCTCATCCTGTTTGCATTATTCAGACCATGTGGAAGGCCGAGTCACTATTTCCTGGGATGATTTCAGCTGCATGTAATATCTACACATGGGCAGATTGCAGGCCAATGACACTGTCATCTATTACTGTGCCAGAGATGCAGATTTATTAGAAGCAGTCTGATGCTCATACACAAACATTCAATGCAATTAGAAGCCAGAATCTAATCAGTATATATACCTGACATCGCTGGCTAATGTTTACTTGGCTGTCTCTGTTATCGCAAGTGACAATGACTGCACACTTCAAATGTTTTCCATAAAATGAGGATTTGCAGAACTACAATTTGGGAGCAATTTTTTTTATTCCAATAACAACCTCTTAACACACACACACACACACACACACACACACACACTTGCTAGGGTCTTACATTTCTTGCAGGGTGCTGAGACATCTTCATATTATGGTACTGTACCAAGCGTTTACAGTTTTAGAACAATTGCACAGCACTTGTGTATATAACTAATACAATACAGTGAAGAAAAATAGGGGACCAGCACCAACTGTAAGTCCAGTAAAACATACATAGCACCACTTATAAAAAAGCTGTTGACTCCAGGCTATTGTCTGTGCAGAATCAGCTTTATTACTGCAGAAATCTGCTGAGGTTCTGTTGAAATTTACCTTAAATGAAGCACTCAAGGTGATGTCAGTTTAAGGGCATTTTCCAAGCCTGAATGTTTCAACCATTTCTCTGTGATTGGACTTTATGGACCTTATTTCATCTGACCCTGGATGTGCCCTATGTGTGTATGTGAGAGCTGCATTTTATGTGAATTTCAACAGCACCTTTGCAGTTCTTTTGAAGTAATAAAGTGGATTTTGCAGTGACAATAGCTTACAGTCCACAATGTTTTAATAAGTGGAGCTATGTAAGTTTTACTAGCCTTACCGTACATGCTGGTCCCCTGTTTTTCTTCACTGTATTGTATTTTTGACTTAGACATTACTTATCCCGAGCTTAGATCTCTTTCTCTCTCTCTCTCTCTCTCTCTCACTTCTTTGTTTTACTTTCAGTATCAGCAGGGAAGTAGATGTAAACCAGAAGTGATGGGCAGCAGTAAAGTAGTGCGCTCATGAATGGGAGTGGTGGTGGAGAAAGAAAGAAACAGCACTGACCTGTGCTTCAATTTTACTGGTGGAGGCTCACAGTCTAGGTACAGTATTTGGTCATGTGCTTCCAGAACCTCTTCTGTCTCTCACTTCATAGCAATGTATCGGCATGACTTCACTCACACAGCCAGAACAAGCATTTGTCAATGCCGAATGTTTGCTTGCTGGCATTGGCAGTGGTAGTGTAGAAGTTACAGAGCTGCATAATAGTAATGGCAGAGAAGTATTGAACTGAAGCCAACCCCACCACCACCCTGCAGAGAGTGACAGGCATTGGAGTGTGCCTTTGGGTCGTCAGGCATAACAGCCACGCCATTTCAGTACACCCCACCCTGCAGACACTGGCAAGTGTCACGGTGTTCCTTGGGGTCTTTGGTCCTTATGCGCACCCTATTCCATTAGGAAATACAGTGGGATGGGTGCGATATAGGAGGATGGGGTGAACTTTGGGGCTGAAGAGTCCAAGGCACACCTCGATGCCTCTCACTGGCTGCAGGGTGTGGAATGGTATGAGCATTACAGGCAAGAATCCCAAGTCACACCCCTGATGCTTGTCATTCTCTACAGGGTTGGGCGTTATGGTTGGAAACCCTAATACCTCAGGCATTCATTGTTATTTTCACTCCAAATGTTCAATATGGTTTTCTTTGTGACCCCACCTCTTGAACAGGGGGAATATCAGTTTCTTAGCTGAAAGCTGCTTATGCACAGTGACTATGGCATTTAGCACCACAGGTGCAAAAACATTTCGAACAGGATGTAAAAAATGACAGCTGTACTGTTCATGAGGAGGTGTAAAATGGCAATTTTGTAAATCTGCAGTAAAAATATTTTAAAAAATGGTGAAGTCATGAGCGTACATAGAAACTGTGCAACGACACCCGTAATATAATTAAGTTGGGGATTTTTTTTACAGCAGATTGTCAACTCAGGCATTTTGGTGCCTCCGATCATGAACAGTGTCACTGTGATTTTCTTTATCTGTCCCGAACAATAATTTCCCACAGCGACCACGCATCTCTACACTGAAAGCGTGAAAACACACTTCGGCCATGTTGTGAAAAATGACAGCTGTACTGTAAATAAGGCAGTGTGGAAAAATGCCACTGGTGAAAATCTGGACTTAAAATATTACAAAGTCATGAACTTATGAGGGTGCGTGGAAACTGCGCAATGCTCACTCGTAACACAGTCATTTCATGGACTTTTGTCACCAAATTTTCAACATAGCCATTTTAAGACCTCTGCTCATGAACAGTGTAACTGTGATTTTCTTAATCTGTCCCAAACATTGCTTTACACACCAACAGCACCATTGTGCGCTACATGTGCGAAAACACATTTTGGGCGGCATATGAAAAATGGCAGCTGTACTGTTCATAAGGAAGTGTAATAAAATGGCAATGTTGAAAATCTGGAGTGAAAATATTACATTTGCAGACTTATGAGCATGCATAGGAACTGCACAATGCACGCGCGTAAAACAGTCATTTGTAGGAATGTTTTCACCAAATTTTCAACATAGCCCTTTTAAGACCTCTGCTCATGAACAGTGTCACTGTGATTTTGTTAATGTGTCCCATACATTGAGTTTGCACACCGACTGCGCCATTGTGCGCTACATGGGCGGAAACACGTTTTGGGCAGGATGTGAAAAAGGACAGCTGTACTGCTCATAAGGAGGTGTGGTAAAATGGCAATGTTGAAATCTGGAGTGTAAATATTGAAAATTTGCGAACTTACGAGAATACGTAGGAACTGCACAATGCACGCTCGTAAAACAGTCATTTTTGGGAATTTTTTCACCAAATTTTCAACATAGCCATTTTAAGACCTCTGCTCATGAACAGTGTCACTGTGATTTTCTTAATTTGTCCTGTACATTGATTTAGCACACCGACTGCGCCATTGTGCGCTACATGGGCAGAAACACGTTTTGGGTGAGATGTGAAAAGTGACAGCTGTACTACTTATAAGAAGGTGTGGTAAAATGGCAATGTTGAAAATCTGGAGTAAATATATTGAAAATTTGTGAACTTACAAGTGTGCGTAGGAACTGTGCAACGGACGCTTGTAAAACAGTCATTTTTTGAAATTTTTCCACCAAATTTTCAAAATAGGCTTATTGAGAGCCCACCTTATGAACACTGGCAGTGTCATTTTGTTAATCAGTCCCAAAAGGTGATTTCGCGCAGTGACTGCGAAATCACCATTCGGGCCCGAATAACGTCATGACAGTGACATCATTCATGAGAAGGGGTCCCAAAAACCCCATGTTGAAAATTTGGTGCAAAAATTCCAAAAAATGCCTGAGATATGCAATAACGTTGAAAACCCCCTATCTAGCCCATTATACAGCTTACCGGCATTTCCTCAGTTCGCGGTTGGCTTTGAAGAGTGCAGATGTGTTCCCGGTCCACCGAAGATCATCGTTGCGAGGTCCAGAGGTAAGTATGGGGTGAGGGGAGTGTGGGGAGGCAGGGTGCACAGTGGGTGGGTGCAGGTTGTGGGAGGGGGCCAGGGAGACTATGTGGGACTGTTTTTTCTTTACAGGTGTTCTTTTTGTTTCCAATGATGACGCGGGACATTTGCCACGTGGGGTGGGCTCCCAGCATGGTACAAGGATGGTTGGGGGCATTCATCTGATGGGGATTGGGCACCCTGTTGCCCAAAGATCGATTGCCACGCTGGGGAGGGCTCCCAGCGTGGCACCCAGTACTCGGGGGGGGGTGAGGACAGTGGAGTCGACGGGGGATTGGGCACCCCTCAGCTATATCATGAGTTGCCACACTGGGGTGGGCACCCAGCGTGGCATTTGGAAGGCTTTGGGGGCCGGGGGAGCGCAGCACAGCCAATGGGGGATTGAGCACCCCCGTCAGCTATACAGTGTGTGCGTGCATGCATGCCTGCGTGTGCATGTGTGTGTGGGGGAGGCTGCACATGAGCAATCGATATCTTATCACTGCTTACTGAAGCATAGCTCCCCCTTTGAACTGTGTGCCACTTTATTTTGGAGCTTGTCATAGACAGCTCCATCATGCATTGGCTTACAGGGGCCGCTCCTGCCAACACACTGATTGAATTGGAAGAGCGAGTGATACACCTCCGAAATCTCGGATGATGGCACTATGTTTCTTGCACATGTGTGCAAGCAAACATAACAAACATAATAAATATATCTTAATTTTTGAAGACCTTTTGGTTTTTTTGTGCTTGCATATGTGACGTATGAATGAGGGATCCACTCACTGTAGATCAAGGGAGGATGTGAAATGGTGCAGGTACATGGGGGGTGAACAAAGTGGTAGACAGTAAGCCCTACCAGCGCTTCAGGCTGATGTAGCACAGCGATACATGGGGGAGGGGTGGTGAACAAAGTGGTAGACAGTAAGCCCTACCAGAGCTTCAGGCTGATGTAGCACAGCGATACATGGGGGGTGAACAAAGTGGTAGACAGTAAACCCTACCAGAGCTTCAGGCTGATGTAGCACAGCTGGACTAAGGCAAGGGAGGATGTGACATGGTACAGGTACATGGGGGGGTGAACAAAGTGGTAGACAGTAAGCCCTACCAGAGCTTCAGGCTGATGTTGCACAGCTGGACTAAGGCACAAGCACCCACAGCATGTTCTTATAGTCCTCATTTATATGTCCATTTATTTTCTTACAGCACTGATTGTCTAACTGAGCCAAGATGTAAAACAGATACTAAAATGTCAGGTTTATTTCAGGTGACCATATTCTTATAGCCCCCATTTATATGTCCGTTTATGTTCTTACGGCGTTGATTGCCTAACTGAGCCAAGATGAAAAACAGATACTAAAATGTCAGGTTTATTTCAGGTGACCAGGATCGTAGTGAGAGGGCAAGTGAAACAATGTCCTGAGAATGTGTTAAACTTATTAACCATTGCTGTGCCATGGAGTAATACACCGGTCCAGAATCCCTATACGTTCAAATTATGTTTGCAGCCTAAAGGTGCTTAGGTGGATTGGCATTTACATTACTCAGCGGCAAATGTTTTTCATACTTTTTGTGATCATCGGTTAAGATATAACCACTAACTGATGAGACACTTGGGGGCATGAAACTGTACTACCAGCAAAGTTGCATTTGCAAAGCCCTGAATATGTATCTGTTGATAATGAAATGAAAACTGTCAACTGATAACATTCAGCCACTGTCCATTGCACAGAATAGACATCTCACTGATAGATCTAGAGCAAAGGGACATGCACTTGCCAATAACACCACTACAGCTCCAGACACGGAAGAAAGAAGTTCATGCATTTTCATGACTGTTAACTTTTTCAGCATTTTAAAACAGTTACTTAGCATCTGCATTAAGATGTTACACGTCGCTGAACTGAATTCTGACATTAGAATCCCTGCAATCAACATTTGTCAGCAAAAGTGAATTGAAAAAATCAATAGATGTAGTAAATGGCAAGTGACATGAGTCAATAACAACATATCTGCATGTAATACTTGGCTTAAAATTTGAGCACCACCATATTCCGCACCACAGCGTCAAACAGGGATGCCATTTATAATTCAGCTAATGTCAAGCAGTTTTCGAGCCATAAAAAGTATTACTGTATCAGTGTGGTGGCAGCAACAGGATCAGGAAATTATGAAATAAAATGCAACAGCACCCCGTTGGCCATATGTTGTGCAGGTGGAGGGAGTGCATGAGCACCAAGGGGTGGGCTGTTAGGCGGCTTCAGATTCACCGGAGAAAAGGGTGGATTTGATTGTGAGCTACGGTTGAATTTGTGTTTTCTTTTTCTATACCTAGTTTTCACTATTTTGTTAGGGCACATGTCCAACCCTAAGATGTTTAGGGTCACAAGGTGATATGACTTCATTGAACATCTGATCTGAGAAAGAACTGTGTGATTCTATCTAAATGCCAGCTCACGGCAATTCAGAGAAAAAAAAAATTTTGGAAGCTGCATTACAAGACTAAGTGTGCAGTTTAGTGAATTACCACATAGGGGTGTGTATATAACAGCACTGAAAGGTGCATTAAAGTGCTTCAGTCATGAAAACCTCCCCCACTGGCTGCTGCTGAAATGCATAGCAGTATGTTCTCCTTTGTGCATTCTGGCTGTTTGCTTCAGCTGCAGGTAGTACAGTACGCTCAAGTTCATTTGCATAGGTTTTAACAGCAGAGAGTTCACATTGACAGAATCTAGTAAGAGAAAATGCTTGGAATTACACATACAACGAAGTCTGAGTTTTCACATCAAATGCTGAGGTATTTTTTTTCTGGAGGATTAGAACCCATGGAGTCCATGAAGGTGTGCTTTGGAGAGCTGGCGTGTGTAAGGACTGTTAGGCATCCACACATTTTGGTGGTCCTGCTTTGGCAGGGAACAGTTTATTAAAGTAATGCTGTGTGGCTTGTCTCTCTAAGCTAAACAAGACTACACCATCCTATCAGGCAACAGACACAGTTGATCTGTGTGTGTGTGGGGGGGGGGAGCTGCTCACTGAAGCGTAGCTCCCTCTTTCAACTGTATGCCACTGCATTTCGACTGCTGTCATAGACAGCTTCAGCAGTGATTGGAGAACTGTGACCACGCCTGCAAACACACTGACTGAAATGGAAGATGCTGACGCACCTCTGAAAAACTCAGATGATGGCACTATGTTTCTTGCACATGCATGCATGCAAACATAAAAATGATGTCAGGGAAAGCTAAATCAGTTATAAGGGTAGTCAACAAAATTCCTTTTGCAAAAGTCCTTGGCAGACTTAAAATTCTCTGAATAAGTTGCTAGGGAAAAATTAATTTAGGAATATCTCCAATCTCAAATGAGGTGATGCGGGTTTGTAATGATGTCCAGGAAACAGCTGAAACCATTGACATATTTGTCTGCAGTTCATCTCATTATGCTCATTCCGCAGCCCCCAGTAAGCAAATTATTTAGTATCAAGCCATGTCCCTGAAGCATGATAATAATAATAATGATAATAATAAATTATTTGTTAAGCACAATTCAAAATGCCAAAGCTCTTCACAGAAATATAAAACTTAATAACATTAAAACTAGTTACAATTAAAATACTGATGCATCATATCAACTTATCAATCTCAAGTAGTAGCAAAGGCAAGATTAAATAAATGGGTTTTCAGTGCTGGTTTGAAGCTCTCCACAGTCTGGCACTCTTGAACCCAATGAGGTAGAGAATTTCACAGGGTGGGCACTGCAAATGCAAATGAATGGGCTCAAGATGTCTTCAATCGAACCCAGGGAACCTCTAATAATCCCTCATTGGTGGAGCAGAGTGTACAGAGGGGGAAATGGGGGCAAAGAAGCTCCTGCAGGTAGCTTGGACACTGTCTGTGTAGGGTTTATAGGTCAGCAAGCTGACCTTAAATGTTATCCGCCATTACACTGGCAGCCAGTGCAGCTCATACAGCACAGGAGTAATGTGGCTAGAGTTTATTTTAAAAATTCTATCTGTACAGGAAGTAGCAAAATATTTAAAGAGAATGAATCAGAGTCCCAAGGTAGGAAATGATGGCAAAGATGTCATTGTGGTAATACTGGTTGCTGTCATTGTGGACAGTGTTGCCTTTTTGCAAACTGTACAATCTCTCTCTCTCTCTCTCTCTTTCTCTCTCAAAGCTGCTTTTCCTCAGTGCAAACTTTACAATCCCCACCCCCCAAATCTGAAGGTAGGCTAACAGTTCCTCTATTTTCAAATCTGGCATTCCATCTTATCAGGGAACATGGTTTTCCATTTTTACTGGTAACACCGGTAACAATCACAGAATCCTGCTTGGTTTGCGGATTTTGAATTCTTGTGCCGGTGCCTCATGGAAATTGCATGTCACTGGACAGACTCTCTAAGACTTCAGCATCTTTTTAAATTTTTTTTTTATTTTCTCTGTGTCACCTTCTCACAGCATCAGTCACCACTTTTCAGAGATCCCTAGGCTGAGTGTCCCCTAGCTTCACCCCCAGGTAATGCTCAGGAGCTCCTGTGGGCCTGCCCCATCCTGTCTGGATTGTACCCCTCCCAGGTGGGAAGGAAGGGGACCCCAGGTCACCCTTCCACACTCCCTTAGTGTGTATCAGGCAGCTCAGTGGGTCCCTCATGGAGCCTGGTTATGAAGTCTGTGGCACCTGGGCCCCTTCTGCCAGTGGCTGATGTGGGGTGATTGTTCCTGGTTTTCTGGTCTCTGTCCCTGTGGGCACTATCAGTAGAGGAGATCCAAGGCAGTAGGTCACATAGAGACATGCCACTACTCCAGATCCTGGCTAGTGTCCTCCCTTCCTGATCACTCTGCAGCACCATTGCACCACCTCCCATGGACACACAGGACCTGCAGCTCACCCTCCCCTGAGGAGGAGAGCAGTCCCCCAGGTGCTCGATTCTACCCCCTTGGCCAGACTTCCAGGAACCTGAATTCACTTCTGCCCTTGGGTCACTGGCACTACAAGCTATGGTTCTACAGCAGTGCCAGTGGGCCGACCGGGATTTCAGCATCTTAAAATGAATGCTGCTGTGCTTTGCATTCTTTCTGCTTTGCTGCATATACAGTCAGTAAGGAAATTACCTGCACTGCTTTGTTGTAATCATCCATTCAGTTTAACCACCCATGCCTGGTGGTTAGAGTAACAAACAGTAATTGAACTGGGTACATTCGGCAGACTTGGGTTTGATTCTCACAACCTCCACTTGCATACTGTGTGACTCCAAGCAAGTCATTTAACCTCCCCAGTGCTTCTATGTTACTCCTGAAACAGACAGTTCTGCCTAGTGGGCCTTACCTGCTTTACAAAGAATATAAAAAAAATATCAGTATACTACATCATAGAATAGTAGTCAGGGTACCAAGTAATTTATTTGAGTTTTACTTGGGCTGCAATGATTTTGTATAGGTAGAGATAAATGTTCAGATACATTTTATGTGTTTTATAAGCTTGTTTTTAGATTTTAGTCAGGTTTAGTCAGGTTATCATTGTATTCTTTGCATATGAGCATCTAGGTTGTAGATTGCTAAATGCAGGGTCACTGTTACCAACTAGCTTATTCAAGTTTATAATCAGTTGGGTGATCCAAAATCCTCAGTTGTTTGAATAAAAACTGGTCTGACTGAATGTATGTTCACAAGGAAGAAACTGCCTTACTGCTTAAGAAAATACTTCACAGTTAGCACCCCATTTAGGTGAATGGGATCATTTGCACCTTTTCTCCCACCCGCTGTTTCAGTCTCTGTGAACAAAAAGTTTTCTGATAGACTGCTCCAACAGGTTTGGCTAGTGGATTTGAAAGTGCAGTCAGTGACATACAGAAGGGGCTGCATGATGTTGGTGGGCAGAGTAGTGCGCAATTTACCTCTGAACAAAGACATGAAAACTGGGAGACACCCTTTTCATGGATACCAAGTAAAAATAAAAGCATCCACATGTCTGGGAGATGCGTGAATCCATTTGAAGGGCCTGCACTAATCACTTGTGGATTTTTTAGGTGAAGACACTTTATTTCAAAGAAGCAAATTCAAGCAGGTTTTTTTTTCTGCTCCTCCTACCCTCTGGCCATCCACTCCTTCAGGTCTGCCAATGCCCCCTACCACTGCTGCCGGGTCCCAACCACCATCCACTGCCCTTTACTGCTGAGATACCTGGTAACCCAAAGTAACCCTTCATTGAGTGAGCCTCTACCCCAGTGGGAGGCTACCAGAAGAGGAAAATTGCCTGAAAGAGCTTCATGTGTATCCTGGGCATGGCAGGGGTCAGAACAGACACATGTCTGGGGCTTCCACCTTATGGAGGGACCAACAGCCATCCTCCAGTTGACCAGTGGGTGTTTTCCCATTTTCTTAACAGGCCACATGATGTCAAGGCACAAGCCAATAACCATCACGCTCCCTCCTGCAGTGAGGACTGACATGTTGTCGTGTCTCTGGCCTCCACCAGGGGCCAGCAAATGCCGAGCCATGAACCCACCCTCCCTCCCAGGAGAAGGTGAGTGGTCAGTGGGCACAATCCTTCACCCACCAGTTGGCCCTCCAACACCCAAGTCTGTTTCCTAACCTTGGTCAGCAGTGTCACAGGCAGAAATCCAATTCAGGCAGTTAAACTATAGATAGAAAAAAACAGTGGTAGTCCACCTTAGCAGTGATGGTTCAAATTAATTCACATCTAAGTTCTAACAAGAAAAGAGACCAAGTCATTTGTAACTTGTGCATGTGGGGTGTGGGTGTTGAAGAAAGGGGATTATAGTGCTGTCACTACTGCCATCACCCCAGAGGGATGTGGACTGCATTGTTGCTACTGCCATCACACCAAAGGGGTGGAGGCTGTAGTGCTTCTGCCATCACCACTGATGGATGGGGAATGTACTACTGCAGCCTTCACACCTAATAGGACACAGAGAGTAATAGTAAATGGAGTCCACTCTGAAGAAAGGGGGGTTACTAGTTGGGTACCACAGGGTTCAGTATTAAGACCGGTCATCTTCAGTGTCTTTATTAGCGACATTGCAGAGGGACTGGAAGGAAAAGTATGTCTCTTTGCAGATGATACAAAGATCTGCAACAGAGTTGATGCACAGGGTGGGGTGGAAAGGATGAGAAGGGACTTGGCAAGGTTAGAGGAATGGTCAAATGTATGGTAGCTTAGATTATATGCCAAGAAGTGCAAGGTAATGCACCTGGGAAACAAAAACCCAGGAGAAGAGTACACAATAGAGGGTGAGTTCTTAACAACAACAAAAATGGAAAGGGACCTGGGGTAGTCATATCAGATGATCTAAAGGTGGGCAAGCAATGAGAGGGCAGCAAGAAGGGCTGGGGGGATACTGGGATGCATAGAGAGAGGCATCACCAGTAGAAAACAGGAAGTTATTATGCCTCTGTACAGACAGCTGATGAGACCCCATCTGGAATACTGCATGCAGTTCTGGAGACCCAATCTCCGTAAAGACATAGACAGGATGGAAGCTGTCTAGAGAAGGGCAACTAAAATGGTGCAGGGTCTGCACCAGAAGACATATGAAGAGAGACTTAAGGAGCTTAATATGTATAGCCTCGAGGAAAGGAGGGAGAGGGGGGACATGATAGAAACTTTCAAGTACCTCAAGGGAATCAACAAAGTCTAATAGGGTAGCATCTTTAAAAAAAAGAGATGTGCAAGAACAAGAGGGCACAATTTGAAGATGGGGTGGTGGCTCAAAGGTAATTTAAGGAAGTATTTTTTTGCAGAGAGGGTTGTGGATGCATGAAACAGCCTTCCGGAGGAGGTTGTGGAGTCAAAAACAGTGGTGGAATTCAAGCATGCATGGGACAGTCATAAGGCAATTCTAGCGGGTGGGGGTAGGAAGAAGTAGGCTGATGGTTAACTAGGATCTGCAGCTTATCCACAAGGTAGGGAAATGGGCAGACTGGGTGGGAAAAGCAGTCCTTATGTGCCATCAAAATCTATGTTTCTATGTTTCAAAATCTATAATCTATACAATTATACAAAACAGCCAGAAATGATTGCACTCAAAAAATACGGAATGCTAAATGCAGCTATTACAAAGAGGCTCTGACCAACTCTTGGGGCCAGGGAAACAAATTCTGAAGCAACATGAAAGAACTCACAGGCAAGGATCCTAAAGCACCACCTACTATGCTCAACCTTCGTGCCACTCCTACATTCGACCTAGGTACCATCACCAGCACTTTTAATAATGCATTTACAAACCCGGACAGGGTCCGTCCACCAAAGTTTTTTGACAACCTCCCCTCCGGCTCCTCCCAAGTTACGCCCCAACTAGAACGTACAACCCCAAAGTTTTTTTTAAGGAAGTCCCACCACAAGTAGCTAGAAAATACATTCAAAAGGCCATCAGCAAACAAGGGTACAGTGGTGACTCCCTTGACCAGAAACTGCTGGCACAAGTCCTCGATGAAATCTTAGAACCACTTACAAAGATCTTTAATCTCTCACTTAGATTGGGCCATTTCCCCTCTCTCTGGAAGAAAGCCACTGTCACACCAGTTCACAAAAGCAGAGATAGGACACTGCACACCAATTACACACCTATCTCACTCCTCCCTCCACTATCCAAAGCGCTGGAGTGAATAGTGTCAGACCAACTAGTTGAATTCCTGGATAAGTACAATGTACAGTGCCCAGAGCAGCATGGCTTCATAAAGGGCACAGCTCCACCACTGCACTAATGGAATTTACAACCTTTATCCATGACACGCTTGACAAAGGGAATTGTCGAGGGGCAGTATTTATAGACCTTACCAAGGCATTCAACACAGTTAACCACCCCCTACTGCTCAGGCAACAGTCCTCTATTGTGATCTCCAGCGATGCCCTTCCATGGTTCACTAGCTACCTTGATAATCAGATCCAACATGTAAGGATTGCAGAGATTCCTTTGGATGAGAAACAGGTCTGCTCTGGAGTCCCCAAGGGGTCTATTCTGTGCCCTCTACTCTTCTCCCTCTTCATCAACAATCTCCCCAGTGCCTGCCACCAAAAAATATTACTATACACAGATGATGCAGTCTGGGTTTCCAGCCACCATGACATTACAGTCCTTGAATCCCAGCTACAGCTCGACTTCAAGTGCATCAAAGACTGGTTCAAGTCTCATAAACTTGTCCTGAGCCACAGCAAGACTAAAGCCATGTCCTTCTGTAACCGACAGAGAAGGCACAACTCTCTGTCTCTCACCATTAAGAACCACGCTGGGAACCCACTCAAACATGTCAAGGAGTTCAAGTACCTTGGTATTACCCTGGATTGTACCCTCTCCTACACTAGGCATATTGACACTGTTGCCAAGACCGCCAATATACGGATTGGACTACTACACAAACACAAGCACTGTATGCCTGAGGATGCCCTTAAACTAGCTATCTACAGCTCTGTCACCTCTATCATTGACTACGGCTTTGCCATCTATGGCTCTGCCTCAACAAGTGCCTTCTGCAGGATCTCAGTTGCTCTCAACAAAGCCTGTTGACTACTGACGGGTGCAGCCTGACAAACTCACACCTGTGACCTCTATGCACAGGCTAGCTGGCTACCGCTATGCAGCAGAATACAATACCAGACCTGCTTACTTACCAGAAAGATTCTCCTTGGTCTCATGCCACCTGGTGTTAGCTCACTCCTTACTACCTACAGTGGCACTCAACAAACACATGGTGCCCAATCTCTAACCTTTCAGGTTCCCAGATGTCATACCTCCATGGGTCAGTGGTCCTTTATCTATAGAGCCGCTCAATGGTTCAATTCCCTGAATAAAGAAGCACTTTCCTCTACTACACTTTGACCCTTCAAAAGGAATATCAAACTTTACCTCACCTCTACCACTCAATGTGACTGCTTCTCTGAACAGAAATCTCTCTGAACACCTCCCAGCTCACTCATGTCTCACAGCCCACCCTTTCCCAGTCTCATTCCCTCTGGCACTGGGCCTTCCTTGTGACTCCTTTCTTGCTTCACATCTCCACTGGTTCAAGACATTTTCCACCACCATCGGACAGTGGCCCATTAGTCTGCCAACTTCCTCTCCCAGTCACACACCTGCAATACTAACTGCCTATGGTGCCCTCTAACGCTTATTGTTACTGCTGCCCACTGCCTACTCAAGCTGCTCATTATATGAATATTATCTCAAAGTATGTTATAACTGAGTATCTTTATTTTTTCTTTTAGATGTTTGGGTTGTTTATTGTGCATTCTTTTCCTACCTCTGTATGTATGCTGACCCTTATCCTTTGATGTGGAACCTTTGTAAACAAGCAGTTTCTGCTCAAAGGTATTTGTTATCTGAGAATTTAATAAATAAATTAAAAATTAAAAATATGGGGCCACAGTGCTGCTGCTTCTGTCACACGTGAGGGAGGGAGGTCATAGTGCTGTTGCTGATGTCATCACACCAGAGGAATGGGGGCCATAGTGCTGTTGGTGCTGCCATTGCACCTGAGGAATGGGGCCGTAGTGCTGCTTCCATCACACCTTAGGGATGGGGGCCGTAGTGCTGCTTCCATCACACCTTAGGTATGGGGGCTATAGTGCTGCTGCTGCCATCACATCTTGTACCAAAAATAACTTTAAATTGGAACAAGGATGGAAGGATGTGCAATAATGGAGGTCAAAATTGCTAAAATGCATGTTAGCAGAGTTCAAAATTGTTAAATAAAGTACAGAGAACCAAATACCGGTAAATCCGGTTTTTGGCTTACCAGACACTGATGACAATACCATTTTTTACAATGTGCAAAATGGAATATGCCCTTTCTCAATCCTGGTAAACCAGTGTCCCTGCATCTTATGTAAAGAATCATCACTCAATTACTCTACTGTGTTCCCTGGCAATGGTCCTGGAAAGGGTTATTTAAGCAATAAGGCTTGACCAGGGGTTATTTTAATGGTATGTTACTCACCCTCTAGGGGTGTAATGTTGCATGAGGTATAGCTGAGTGCCACATGCCCCAGAGGGTGATTAACTGACCATTAACATAACCCCTGGGATTGCCTTATTGCTATTATAATGCATTTTTTAGACAGTGTTAGATTTTGATCAGCATATGACTACATGTATGTTAATAAAAGACTTACATAAGGCTGATAGAATGCTTCTAGCCAATCAGAATGCTCTATTTCTCAAACCCTTATTATAATTTTGGATAATTGTGTCATTTTCTCAATCAAGGAAGCATTCTTAAAGAACCCCAGCATGAGTTCAAACCCAAACATTGTACTGGCACAGTCTTAGTGAGGATGTGGACACAGGTGGAGGGGGCAGAGCAGAAAGCTTGCCATACTGGTGGTCCACTCCACACCATGCTAAATGAGCATCTTCATGCTTTAGATTTTAGTTCCTTTCAAATTAGTATTGCAGCTTCTTGAATGAAAGTAATGTTTTTTAGTGCAGGAAGTACAATAATGAGTTCAGCAGCAGTGTACCACTAGTGGCTAGAGTCATTCTAAAGACCCACTGTTAGCATTTTAATTGGAGCTATGAGGCATAGACAGTGGGTGGTGTGTGGAAAACTTAATTTATGATATGGATGATGGCTGATATTAATAACAAGTATCCTGGATGCACTAATTGTGCTGGATGCACCTTTTCCTCCATCCAAAAGGTATGTCATTGTTGTCTGGGGAGGGGAGGTTTGAGCAAACAAATCATGTTTGCCATCTATGGCTCTGCCTCAACAAGTGCCTTCTGCAGGATCTCAGTTGCTTTCAACAAAGCCTGTTGACTACTGATGGGTGCAGCCTGACAAACTCACACCTGTGACCTCTATGCACAGGCTAGCTGGCTACCACTATGCAGCAGGCATAGGGTATAGTAAGAGGTGTGAAGTAGGAGGTGCATAAGGGGGAAGAAGCCCACCCTCAGCACGACAAGTGTTTTGACTCATTTATTTATTTATTGGTTTCTTTTTCCTTAAAAAAAAAAAAAATTATCTGAGGATCAGTGACAGGATTTTTAGTACAGTAAATTAATAAAAAGAGAACTAGGAGAGCTTCAGTAGCAGACAAGTAGTGGAATTGCAGTATAATGTGGGGAGTGGTGCAATGCGGTGGCTGTGGGCAGACATATTCAGGCAGACCTTCTGGACAATGAGGTGCTGCCATCTGCATGCATCTCTCTGACTGCAGGATGAGGTAGCCAGACTCAGAGCGGAAGTAAACTGGCCGGACCATCACACCTATCCAGGGACCACCCAGTCCAATGCAGCTGCCTCAAAGGATGCCGAGAACGAGGAGCACTTGGATGACAGTGGGCTCAGGGAGGGTTAGAGCAGTCAGGCAGAGGCACATCCCAGATCCTATTCCACTCAAGAACTCATATGCCACACTGGCAAATGAGGACGACCAAATAGAGGTACCTAGAGAAGTGGAAGGAAAGGATGTGGAGGTTAGCCAAGGAGGTGACCTCAGTGGGGAAGCAGTGGACCCCAGAGGAGGAGGAAGTGAATCCTGGTGGGGGGCTCCATTGTAAGAGGGATCCAGCTAGGAACACAGGAGGGGAGGACAGGGAGGTGAGGTGCCTACCAGGTGCCACGGCATGGAGGGATGGAAGGAAAATACTGGGGATCACTGGGAAGGCAAGACAGGAGGGTGAGCTGGATGTCATTATCCACCTAGGTACTAATGATTTGGCAAATGGGGAGCCAAAGCAAGTTCAGGAAGAGTTTAGGAAACTGGGAAGGGGTCTCAAGCAAGAGCTACTTCTGTCACTTTCTCATAAGTACTACCTGTGAGAGGCAAGGGAGAGCAGTGAGTGCACCAGGAACTTTAACTCATGGTTGAAGAACTGGTGCTGTGAGGAAGGGTTTGATTCATTGGTGACTGGGGACCCACCTGGAGGGATGGAGGTTTGTTCAAGCCTGACGGCCTGCATCCATCCTGGAGGGAATCCAGATCTAATGATAAGTTTAAATGCTACATTGACAAGCATTTAAACTAGCAAAGGGGTGGCAGGCCAGCAAGGATGGTACCTACTTGCTCACCCCCCACAGCTAGCAGTGGAACCAGTGAACCAGAGGAACGGCTATCTCTGCAAAGCAGTGTGCAAAATATGGAGATTAGTGCCCAAGAGGTGGATAAGCAGAAAGGGGCAAAATTCAGCAGAAAGGCAGACAGCAAGGAGAACCAGGATAAATGACAACCAAGGAAGGGGCTGAGAGAACAGTGAAGCAGTCTAAGGAGGTCAAATCATGGAAAGCCATGTGTGCAAATGCCAGGAGCCTTAGCAACAAGATGGAAGATCTGGAGGCTGTCATGGACAGTCAGACCTGGACATTGTGGCCATCACTGAAACCTGGTGTATGATAACCATGACTGGGAGATGACCATACCTGGCTACAACATATTCAGAAGAGACAGAGCAGGCAGGAAGGAGGAGGAGGCACTGTATATGAAAAATGACATAAGGGCCACAGAGATCCAGGAGGAACAAAATGGGGGAGAGATACTGTGGGTTAAGCTGGAAAGGAAAATGGGGCCAGCCATCCGCACAGGTGTGGTCTATAGACCACCAGCCCAGGAGGAAGAAACAGATAGGGAGTTGATGCTAGCCATCCAAAGGATGGCAGACAAGGGTGAGGTAGTACTGGTTGGAGACTTCAATATTCCAGACGTGGACTGGAGCATCCCAGCAGCAGCATCAACTAGGAGCAGATTTATCCTGGACTCCCTTCAGGGTGCCTTCCTCAAGCAACTGGTCATGGAACCAACTCGGCAGAAGGCAATACTGGACCTTGTGCTCACAAACAGGGACAGTGTGATGGGGGTAACAGTGGGGAGCACCTGGGTAACAGTGACCACCAGTCATTGTGGTTTGAAATCACAGAAAGAGCAGAACCAAACCACACAAAAACACGTATCTTGGATTTTAGGGGGGCAGACTTTGGGAAAATGGGGAGATACTTGAAAGAGGCATTAAGGGGAATGGGACAGGAATCAGGGGTTGAGGAACAGTGGGCAGTATTTAAAATGGGGATTATAAGAACAACAGAATTATGCATTAAGCAGGTTAGCAAGAGGAAAAGGAAGAGGAGACCATTATGGTTTTCCAAAGAGGTAGCAAAGAAAGTGAAAGCCAAAAAGATTGCATTCAGGCAATACAAAAAGACACAGGCAGAAGGGGATAGGGAGAAGTACCAGGAGAAACAAAGGGAGGCAGGGAAGTCAGTAAAGGAAGCCAAAGCTCAGACAGAAGAACACATTTCAAAATCAGTGGGTAAAGGGGACAAAACCTTTTACAGGTACATAAGTAAAAAAAGAAAGACAAAGGGAGGGATAGTGAGACTGAAGGGGGAGGATGGAAGCCGCGTGGAGGATGACAACAGTAAAGCTGACATATTGAACAGGTATTTCTGCTCAGTCTTTACTGAGGAAGAGGGGTAATGGGTCTGAAGGGAGTACAAGGGGTGAGAATGGTGCAGAAATGGACACAAGTCCCTTTACATGAGAAAGGGTCCTGAAGGAACTGGAAGTAATAAGAGTTGATAAAGCAATGGGGCCAGACGGGTGCACCCCAGGGTCCTTAAAGAACTAAGAGAGGTGGTGGCTGAACCTCTGGCCATCCTGTTTAGCCGATCACTGGAAACAGGAGGTACCCAAAGACTGGAGGACAGCAGATGTAGTCCCCTTATACAAAAGTGGGAACAAAGAGGAAGCAGGGAACTACAGACCAGTAAGCCTCACCCCTGTAGAGGGGAAGATCATGGAAGCACTACTGAAGAGAGATTGGTGGAACATCTGGTTATCAATGGACTACAGGACCCAAAGCAGCATGGTTTCACCAGGGGAGGCCGTGCCAGACCAACCTCATTGAATTTTTGACTGGGTGACTAGGAGGTGGATCAGGAAGGGCAGTGGACATGGCCTATCTGGACTTCAGCAAGGCCTTTGACACTGTGCCACATAGAAGACTATTACACAAACTGGGAATATGGTTGTGGGCAGGACAGTAGTGTGGTGGGTAGATAACTGGCTGGGTGGCAGGACACAGATGGTGGTGGTAAGTGCTGTCACTCCACAGAGGAAGAGTGACCAGTGGGGTACCACGGGATCAGTGCTGGGACCGGTCCTATTCAACATCTTCATCAGTGACATTGCTTGGATCTAGAAGGCAGAATTTCACTGTTCGCTGATGACACAAAGCTCTGTAACAGAGAGACACCAGAGGGTGTAGACAGAATGAGAAGTGACCTGCAGAAACTTGAAGAATGATCAGGGGTTTGGCAGTTGAAATTCAATGCAAAGAAGTGCAAGATAATGCATATGGGGCACAAAACCCGGACACAATATATCAGTTGGGGGTGAGGATATAGCATCCACCAAGCAGGAAAGGGATCTTGGGTTGTCATCTCTGATGACCTCAAGGTAGGAAACAGTGTGACAAGGCAGCAGGTAAAGCAAATAGGATGCTGGGATGTATAGGCAGGGGCATCACCAGCAGGAAAAGGAGGTCATAATTCGGTTATACAAGACACTAGTGAGGCCCCACCTGGAGTACAGTGTACAGTTCTGGAGACCATACCTACGTAAGGACATAGACAGGGTAGAGAAGTTCAGAGGAGGGCAACAAAGATGGTGCATGGATTGCATCACAAGTCCTATGAAGACAGGTTGAAGGAACTGAACATGTACTCCTGGAGGAGAGGAGGGAGAGAGGGATATGATAGAGACATAAAGTATCTTACAGGGAGGAACAGGGTGCAGGAAAACACTATTTTAAGCGAAAAAGATGTTCCAGGACTTGAGGGCATGGGATGAAGTTGGAGGGAGGACGATTCAGAGGAAACATGAGAAAGAATTTCTTCACAGAACGGGTGGTGGACAAGTGGAACACCGTGCCAGAGGAAGTGGTGGGGGCTGAAACAATCACGGGATTTAAGAATGCATGGGATAAACATAAAGGAATTCTAGAGGTCAGGGGTAAGGGGAAGCAGACTTCTAGGAAAACAAACTGAACTTACAAGCTCAAATGGGCAGACTGGGTGGGCCATAGGCCCTTATCTGCCGACACTCTCTATGTATCTATGTATCTATGTATGTTGTGCCTAGAATTGCTATACTCAGTGGAGCACGTTTTCTTCCTTTTTTTCTCTACAGGTGTAACAGTAAACAACAGCTAAATTTTGTTGGAGTGGACGAGACAGAATGTGACCAGAGGTGCACAGGAGCCAGGATAAAAGTGTTGCAGCACGTTTTGACGTTTTGAAGATTTTTAGGTAGGCGACTGGTGAAACTTGGAGCAGAAGACTGGCAAACTTTTACTGACCAATGGACATGCTTGCCAAGAGAAAGTGGTTTGTTTTTTTATTTTATTCTGATTTAGAAGGACTCAAAAGACTCCTATAAGGAGATTATAATCCCTACAAACTATTTTACTGAGGGGATGGGAAAATTAAGGAGAACAGATGGCTGAATCTGTGAGTCTGGTGAGCTGTTTGGGGATAGTGTCTTCAAAACCCCTTGAAAAATGTATCTTGCTCCCCAGTCCTTGATCCTAAAAGACTCTAAATGAGGAAGAAAATCAAAATATAAGTGCTATGACTTCAGACTTAGACTTCAGTTTTCTAGTAAAGCTGTTGGTGGTGACTGTGTTATGAGAGGTTCCTTTTGAGGTACTGCTCTAATTTCTATATTTTCATTTTATTTTTACTTATTTACCAAAAATATAACATGAATGAAGTATATGCCGCTACTGAACAGAAATGGAGGCTCTGAGTTCAAAAGCTAGTGTTCATGCCATCTTACACTGTTTCTATCTAAGCATTCTTGAAACTAAATAAATAAGGCATGGCAATAGACATGGTAACAGTATCTAAACAGTGCAGACTTTTAAACTCAATAATAAATGCCAAACAACTCGATGGACCCCTGTGCTGAAATGGAACCTGTTAGTTACAAATCACATAATTAATGCCATTCAAAAGATGAACTCTTGCGTTAAGTGGAGCCTCATGGTTTTGGCTTGACCTGGGATTTGTTTCAGTGATTCCTGAGGAAATTGCGAATGCTGTTGTGGAGGTGAACCTCATGCTTGACTTTTGCAGACCTGTGGGGCTTTCAGGGCTAAAAACTATTGATCTAAGCTTATGTGGCTCCTTAGAGCTACAAATGTTTAAAATACTTTTACTTTGCAATTAACTTGAAGTCTGGGCTGTATACAGGTTACTCATTAATTGATCATTGCAGAGTGCTGAAAAGTGATGCTCTCTGTGAACTTGTCACAGCTGTGATCAGTAATGTCAAGCCGATGAGCTGAAAACATAAATTCTAAAGAAGGAATTTTGAACTAACAAGCTGGACCATAACAGGGTTTCAAACTGGGAAATTAAAACTTAATTCCTTGAAGTCCCTGAGCCAATACCTGATTTTGAAACAAGACTGATGTTTGATTGTGCATCTTGGGTCTACTTATGACCCATGATGTGACTCTTATGGTGTGCAATACATGCCTGTACAGAGACATTAAATTACTTTACATTATGCGTTTTATTTTTCTTATGTATTTTACAGTTTGCGGTGTTAACTAAGATGATGCCAGTTTAATGTATAAGGTATACATGCATTAACATTAGCATAAAACTGCGTGATACATTTAGTATTAATCTTCTATTTCTTATTGGAGCTATTATTTCTAAAGGGATCTTCCATACAGTACATTTCTGTTTATACAGTGTTTTGATTATTTAGTGTTCCTTGATATCAGAGATAAGGAAAAATTAATGACATGTAAAATGTTTGTTATGGTGAAGGAATACCTATAGTTATTATGAGGGAATTCCTGTTGACTCTCTGGAATGACTTTATCTTATGTAATTGAACCAGGAGACTGCATTTTATGGATACTTAATCTAAGGAAGTGAGGGTCATATTTTACTATATCCTGAAAATGGATTTGGGTAACTTTTTGTGTTATTTGTTTTGCTGTCTAATGTATGATTTCCCTTTTAAAAATTTACTTAGTACGTGTGTGTATGACATTTTTTTTTTGTATATTGTAAAGACAACTTGCTGAACAATAAAACCAAACTTGGATTAGAGAGATTCACTCAAGATGTGCAGAATATATTAGATGCAGGGAAAATGGTTGTAGCAGTTTTTGTGGACCTCTCCAATGTCTTTCATTTAGTATATCATAGTTTATTACTGAAGCCTGTTCAATGACCTGTGGTTTTGACAGATGAATGTGAATGGTTCATACATTTCCTCACCTTTTCATGCTTTTAAACTCCATTCCCCAAGACTGTTCTCCTATAAACATGATTCTATTTGCTGATGATGCCATTTTTTGTTATGATGGAAAGGATTTAATGCATCAAAAACTGAGTTATAAATAGTCTTGGACAATCCTGAGTCTTGACTCTTGACCATCGTTTAACTTTGAATACTAAGAAAATGAAATATATGGTCCTCAGAAATAAAAAGAACAAAACTGACCAGTCTGAGAATTTTGCTTTTTCACAAATACCATGGATGGAAGTTAATTGGAGTTGGTGAAGACATGTTTGCACTTAGGTGTAGTCTTGGATTTTTCTTTGTTGTATGAATCATATGCTGACCAGTTTACTAGAACTATTAACACACATCTGGATCTTCTGTGTAGAGTGAATGCATCCCTATCTTCCATGAACTCTTAAGCTCTCAGCTCAGAGATTTTTGTCATTGGTAACAGATTATCATTTCCTTTGTCATGGCACAGCCTCTAGGCAACACTGGTAAAGTGGATACTCTCTTAAATAAAGTGCTATATTTTGTAACACAACTTCCTAGAAGTTCCATCACAGTTAGCAACTAAATATTGGGCTGTGATTGTCTGTGGGTGGTGGTATAGCCATTAAATGTTTTGTCTTCCATTTAAAGCATATTCAAACTGTTTTGCCATGAAAGTCAGTGATCTGTTTTCTCTTAGCTTGGCATACTGTAGTCACACATTTATGTGTTAATACATCCCCTGGAGCCACTCATTGCTGAAAATGAGTGGTTTCACATGCCTTCAGCTGAGTAAGAATGGCAAAGTGAAGCTGAGCTGTTCTGGCTCAAGCTGAAGGCAAATGGTGACAAGACTTTCTATAATTACATTAGTGAAAGAAGAATGTCCAGAGGGGGTATTGCTAAGATCAAAGTGGATAAGAGGGAATGTAAGGAGGAGAACCATGCAAAAGTATCTATCTTGTCATGAGTACCAATGCCCACAGTCTGTGCAACAAGCTTCCTGAACTAGTGGCCTTGATGGAAGAGGGATGCCTGGATATTGTGGCAGTCACTGAAACATGGTACACAGAGAACCATGAGTGGGATGTCAACATACCAGGATACACAGTCTACAAGAGGGACAGGGTGAGTAAAAGAGGAGGAGGAGTAGCTCTCTATATAAGGGAAGGGATTAAAGCAACAGAATTAAAGAGTAAACAGGAAGTTGATGAGTCACTATGGGTCACCCTGGAGACAGGAAATGGCACCACAATCCTCATGGGGTTGTGTACAGACCCCCATCTCAGGGGGAGGAAATGTACAAGGAAATGATTGAAGGAATTCTTAAAATGGCAGAAGACGTTCTTTGAATGGCAGAGAAGGGGTAGATACTGTTGATGGGGGACCTGAATATGCCAGATGTTAACTGGAGTACCTTTGCTGCAGGCACATCCAAGAGCAGGGTAATTCTTGATGCCCTACAGTGGGCATGCCTCAGACAGCTAGTGTTGGAACCCACTCAGGAGGGAGCAATCTTAGACCTGGTAATCTCAAATGGGAAAGGAGAAAGGATCTCAGATTTAAAAGTGGATAGCCATCTTGGAACAAGTGATCACCAAACAGTGTGGTTCACAATAAACACATCCATAGAGTCAAGCCATACAAAAACAAGAGTATTGGACCTTAGAAAGGATGACTTTGGGAAAATGAGCGAGTGCCTTAGAAAAGCACTAGCAAATGGGCAAGAAGGAGGGGTGGAGGAACAATGGGGAATAATCAAAACAGCCATTGCAGAGACAACAAGCCTTTGTATCAAGCAAATCAATAAAACAAAATGAAGGAAAAAAACACTTTGGTTCTCAAAAGAGGTGGCAGGGATGGTTAAGGAAAAAAGGACAGCATTCAGGAAATATAAGGAAATAGAGAAGGAGCAGGACAGAGAACTTTATCAGTTAAAGCAGGAGGAGGCAGGGAAGGCAGTCAGAATAGCAAAGGCACAAACTGAGGAAAAGATAGCCAACTCTGTTTAGAAGGGGGGGGTGAAACCCTTTATAGGTACATTAGGGAGCAAAGAAAGACCAAGGCAAGGATACAGAGACTTAATAAAGGGGAAGGAATGTGGGCAGAGGGTGACAATGAAAAAGCAGGGATTCTGAATCAGTATTCACAACAGATGAGGAGGGGGGTGCCTAAACCAAACAAGGGAGAAACTCTGAAGGAAGGGGGTTGATACCAGTCTATTCACAAAAGAAAGGGTTTAGAAAGAACTCTTGAAACTGAGGGTGGACAAAGCAATGGGGCCTGATGGGATTCACCGAAGAATAGTAAAAGAACTAAGGGTAGAACTAGTAACACTACTGACTACTCTCTTTAACAAATCATGGGAGGATGGTATGGTACCTGAGGACTGGAGGAGGGCAAATGTGATTCCACTTCACAAATGTGGGAGCAGGGTAGAGGCAGGAAACAACAGACCAGTTAGTTTAACTTCAGTGGTAGGGAAAATGATGGAATCAATTCTGAAGGAAAAATTGTTCAGTACCTAGAGGTCAGTGGGGTACAGGACCCAAGGCAGCATGGTTTCACATCAGGAGGGTCATGTCAGATGAACCTAATAGATTTCTTTGACTGGGTGACAAAAGTAGTAGACCAGGTAGGGGTTGTGGATATAGCCTACTTAGATTTTAGCAAGGCATTCGACACAGTCTCACACAAAAGATTAATATACAAGTCAGAAGTGATTGCATCATTTTCCCTACCACTGACGTCAAACTCACAAGTCTGTAGTTTCCTGCCTCTGCCTTGCTTCCACTTTTATGAAGGGGAATTTCATTCACCCTCCTCCAGTTCTCAGGTACCACACAATCCTCCCATGATTTGTTAAGAAGGGTAGTCAGTGGTGTCACTAGTTCTTCCCTTAGTTATTTTAGAATTCTGGGGTGAATCCCATGAGACCACATTGCTTTTTTCACCTTCAGTTGTAGAAGTTCTTTGAGGACCCTTTCTGATGTGAATGGACTGGAATCAACCCCCCTATCCAGAGTGTTTCTGTTGTATGGTTTAGGTACCTCCCTCTCCTTTTCTTTTGTGAATACTGAGCAGAAGTATTCATTCAGCATCCCTGCCTTTTCACTGGCACCCTCTGCCCATCCCTCCCCTTTATTAAGCCTCACTATCCCTCCCTTGGTCTTCTCTTGCTCCCTAAGGTACCTATAAAAGGTTTTATCCCCCTTCTTAACTTGAGTTAGCTATCTTTTCCTCAGTTTAGGCCTTTGCTATTCTGACTGCATTCCCCGCTTCCTGCAGCTTTAACCAATACAGTTTTCTGTCTTGCTCCTTCTGTGTTTCCTTTTACTTCCTGAGTGCTATCTTTTTTTCTCTAACCTTCCTGGCCACCTCTTTTGAGAACCATAGTGTTTTTTTTCCTTTGTTTAGTTTTATTGACTCAACTGTACATATCCTTTGTACCTGGTCAGGATATGTTCTTTTCAGTATTTGACAACTGTCTAGCCAAGATCCAAGACTGGATGAGCATGAGCTGGCTAAGGTTGAACCCTGCTAAAACTGAGGTGCTGGTCATGGACCCAGACCATTGAAAGGTGAGTTTGTCACTAGGATTACCCTCTGGGCTATGGCTTGAGGATGTTCAGCTGAATGCCTTAGACCTGGTGTGGAACCTGGGTGTTACTTTTGATGATGGCCTAACCCTGAAATTTCAGATGGTGGCAGTAGTCAAAACTTATTTTTACCATCTGATGAATATTGTCCCAGTGAAACATCTGGTTCCACCCAAGGATCTTCCAACTTTGGTTCACACCTTCATTACCTCCCACATTGACTACTGCAATGTCCTGTACCTAGGGCAACCAGGTGTTGATATCCACCACCTGCAGCTGGTGCAGAATGTGGCACCCAGGCTATTGACTGGAACTTCTAGGACCAGTCATGTAATGCCTGTGTTCTGTGGACTGCACTGGCTGCCGGTTCAGTGGAAATCACCTTCTAGTTCAGTTTGCTGACCTATAAAGCACTACATGATCAGGGTCCTAGTTACTTGCAAGATATCTCCTATTCCCTTACTGTCCCCTCCACCCTCTCTGATCCATCATCAAGGGATTGCTAGAGATTTCCAGAGTGCATTTAAAGACATCTGGGGCCTGATCTTTTAGTTTTGTGGCCCCAACCCTGTGGAATTGTTTACCTCATCAGCTGTGAGATTGCTTGACTGTCCAGTTCTAAAACTGCATTTAAGGGACATTTATTTAGTCTGGCCTTCTTTAGTCTTTAAACCACCAATGCAGTTTATATAGTTTAAATTTCTGGATTTTTTAATCATGGTGCTGTTGTGTTTTATGATGTTTTTATGTTGCTTATTTTATGTACAAGCAACATGGCTGCAGAAAGGCACATTAAATAAACACATTTTGATTGATTGATATTTATTTGTTTCACACAAAGGCTTGTTGTCTGTGTTATGGTAGTTTTGATTTTTCTCCATTGTTCCTCCACCCTTCCTTCTTGTTCATTTTCTAGCTCTTGTCAAAGGTACTCTCCCATTTTTCCAAAGTCATCCCTAGTGAAGTCCAATACCATCACTTTTGTAAGGCTTGACTCTATGGCTGTGTTTATCGTGAACCATACTGTTTGGTGGTCGCTTGTTTCCAGATGGTTACCAGCTTCTAAATCTGAGATCCTCTGTCTATCCCCATTTGAGAGTACCAGGTCTAACACTGCTCCCCCCCTGAGTAGGTTCCAACACTAGCTGTCTGAGGCATGCCCCCGTAGGGCATCGAGAATGACCCTGTGCTTGGATGTGGCTGCAGCAAAAGTAATCCAGTTAACATCTGACATAGTCGGTTCCCCATCAACAATATCTCCCCCTTCTCTACCATTCAAAGGACGTCTTATAATTTTTCCTTGTTCCTTTCTTCCCCATAAGACAGGGGTCTGTATACAACCCCCATGCAGAGTGTGGTACCATTTCATGTTTCCAGGGTGACCCACAGTGCTTCCTCTCCTCCTTGTTTACCCTTTAGATCCATTGCCTTGATCCCTTCCCTTATATAGAGAGCTATTCCTCCTCCTCTTTTACCTTCCCTGTCCCCCCGTAGATTGTGTACAATGGTACTGTATGTAGACATCCCAGTCATGGTTCTCTGAAGCAAAGTGCTGTGGAACCTTGGTGTTAAATAAGGAAGTTTCCTGAATTCTGCATGGTTGATTGAGAGTGAAGTTATGAATGCTATTTTGGCTACTAAAAAAGCCCCGGACCTGATAATATTTGATAGAGTTTTATAAATTGTATCTAGAGAGGTAGGGTGTTGTCTTGGTTGTTTCTCCAGCAATTGTATTCAAAATAATTATCTCCCTATACTTTGGAAGGGAAATTGTATTGTACCCCTGTGTGAAAAGGGGGGTTAAAGCAAACCCAGGTATGCACAGGCCAATAATAGGGGGTTGTTTGTTGTATGTTCTGTTAGGTAACTTTATCTATTCACTGACAATTAATGCACTGATAAACTTTATAGAGCCACCTTGTTTTTCAGTTCTCCGTGAGTGTGGGTACGCTTTGTTCTATGTGTAGGCCAATAAGTCTGCTGGATATCTTGGCTACATTGTGTGCCAGATTTCTCTTGAAATGACTTCAAAACTGTATTCTAAGCACTGCAACCCTCTTTGAACTTTAAGCTGGTTTTAGAGTTGGGTGCAGCAAATTGGGTAACTTTCATTTTTACACATCTTATTGAAAAGAATGCTAAACCTAGGGGAAAAATTACTTGTAATATTCATTGATTTCAGCTCTTCTTTTGATACCTTGGTAAGGGGTAAACATTAGGAGAAAATATTTACCTGTGGTATAGCTCCAGATCTGATAATATTAGTAAGAAATTTGTATGCTAAGACTTGAGCAAAATTCAAGTATAATAAAAGTGTTAACAGAAAAAATTGAATCTAGTTATTGAGTAAAATGAGGGTGTATCTTGGCTCCCATTCTCTTTAATGTTTCTTTGAATAACATGTTGGAACAGTTAAGAGAGGAACAATTTCACTCTTTAAAGATTTTGGACACAATGATACCAGTATTGGCCTATGAAGACAATGTTTTTTTTTCCCATTTAAAAGAAAAGTTACAAAAAAATTGACAGACCAATAAAGTTATGTGAACAGTCAGAATGTTTTGTTAATCTGCTGAAATCTATAGCTTTAGCTATCAAAACCAAGAAACCTGATATGAAATTATATATTAGTTGCTCTCCATGGAGACTGTAAAGTCACATTGTTACTTAGTTATGCACGCACTAATAGTTTTCACTTAATTTGTATATAAATGTAAGCCCCCGCTGTTTGGGGTGTATCCTGATGTTGAAATGGGAAGGGCTACAGCAGCAGAACACATACAGTTCCCAGAAAAATTAATTTCTTATCAGTTTGATAACTTCATTTTTCAGCAAGTTCTTCTGTGTCAGAGGGTGCTATAGTGGGTGCTGAGCTGCAGGCTTAAAGGGGTTAGCAATAGCAACAAGTAGCAAAAGGCATGTCCACACAAAGAAATTTGCATGAAGTGCTGGTCAGTCTCAACATATTCATACAGCTGATCTCTGGGCATGGGAGCCAACAATAGAGTTAAATTAATTAATTTGGTGGTTCTTCATGGTTGTGAAGACCTTCCAATCATTTCTCCATCCCTGGTCCACTGCACCACAAAATGGGTTTAGCAGCAGCAGAAATTAGGTCAGGGCCTCACATTTGCAAAAGCATTAATCTCCTTTCTGTAGCTCACTATCATAGGATCTAGCTCCATTCAACTCTTGTGCACTTGAGAGGGCAGGCAGAGGGAACTCTTACACATAAAGGCTCCAGCCTAACTTTCCATCCTTTTGCTGGGTTACTGTGGGTGACTCAACCCTACAGCCATCTAGGCAAACATCCTCACTGACAAGCTTCTGTAGACTAACCATATCTTTTGTTTCCAGCTTATTACTTCTTAACATCAAAATTGCTCCTCAGGGCACTGACCACAGTGCAAGACTGAGAGGAGGGATAAGTTAGCCATCTCCACCAGATTCCTTGGTTCTGAACATGGTTTACATTGCCATATGGCTCTCTCTTTCACCACACCACAAGATGACTCTGGGACTTTGTGTTCATGTCCTGCCCTCTCACAGAGCACACTAGCCACTAGAGCCTCTGTCACTATACTACTGCTACTCTCCCAAGCCCAGGTCTTACATGGGACACACAGGCAGGAGCAGGAAATCACCCTGCTCCTGTGATCCAGCCACCAAAATCCTGGCACAGGAACCAACATCAAATGGTGCCAAATGACCCATTTTATAGCCTTCACCCCAGCCAGTGAACTCTAACTCATGGAGACCCCACCAGTGAGCAGAGGTCATACACATTGAAATCAATAATGCCAAATTGGTTCAAGGGAGAGAAAATGGTAAACCCACTCCAAAGGGTGGGTTACACTTCTCCGCTCTTGAATGCACATTGATCTGGTGAAAATCTACCACAGCAACTGGCCCCATTTCTGCACAGAGAATGCGCACTTCTCCACTGAGTAATGAGACACCAGCCCACTGCAACATTGCTGAAATGGAGGGTTCCAAATTACACTTGCCAGAATGCCAAAACCTCTACTAGGGGTGCCCCCCCATAAGCAACACCTAAGGGACCTAAAACAGAGGCATCAAAAATCCATCCTACTGGCAGTCTACCCACTGAGATGCACAGGGTAGATAGTCTGGCACCACAGAGGCAGTGTACCAGTCCAAGTCTTAACTAACTAAATGCACTAAGAACTTACTGCCAAGCTACCAAAACTTCAGTACTTTTACTCACACACCTTCCCTTTAAATATCAGAAGTAAAAGTATTTTAACAGCATGCAAATATTTTGAACAATTACACTACTTCTCCAAGACTGCATAGGGCAGCACACCCTAAATAACCATTTTGCTAAAGAAACAGCACCGAAGTCCCAACTGTTAGTGGTACAGTATAGGTATGTACAAGAACTGTAAAAGTTCAAGTCCCCTCCTTTCAGTAGCAGCACTGTCATGAGAGTCCAGCTCAGTTCTTTGAAGTAAACATATATACCAATAACTATTTACATAATAACACTCATTGTTATAGAATGTCTCTGCATCCACTCAAATTAAATAAATAACAGGAATGGGTTCATCTTACCTATTTTACTGCAGTCCCAGTGTCAGATAAAGTCCTGCAGAAATGGCATCTTCATGGGGAAGACAGGTCATGGCAGGTCACTGTAGTCTTCATCTTCAGCTCTGAGCAAACAAATATGAAGATGGAGCCAGAATACCTCCCAATTACAAAGGCAATGAATTAGCCCATGAACTGCACTCCAATCAGTCTTAGACAACTGAGTCCCTCCTCTCAACCTCCCTCCCTTCCCTGGGCCTACAATATATTCAGCAATGTATTTTAAAGATAGTAATAAAATCTATTTGGATCTTTACCCTCACTCTCTGGGAATCCTAATAAGTTAGATAACTAACATCACTGTCAGCATTATGTAAAGGTACAAATATACAGCTCTGTTCAAATAGTTGGAGGCTTCCCCCAAAACACTTGTAAAAGAGGCTATGAGCATGATAGTATCATCTTTATTGCAAAGGTAGAAAATCTAACCTGGGATATAAGCAGCATCTTTGAACAAATTTGAATGTCTTCAGTGCAAAACAATGGCTATAGCCATATGTATGAGAATGGTCTGTGAGCCTTGAAGATATGGGAATCGAACAGTAGTCTCACATTGTTCAAGAGTAGATATGAGCCAAACACAAAAAAAAACATTGAAGTGCTAGGTCCAATGTAACGCTCAGGTGTGAAAGTAGTCTGGAGCTCAAAAGCAATACCCCTGAAATCCGGGAGACCTCTTTCTGATTACAAGAATCTGAGAGATTTTCTAATCACTCTTATTTCTGTGCCTAAATAGGAGAGTGAAAAGATGTAGTGATTAGATCATTAAAAGAAAAGAAAAGAGAAATTGAGTAAAAAAAAAATAATTAAACTGTATTCATGCACAGTTCACTGTTATAGTCTGCAAGTATTTCATACGTCACAAGCTTTGCTTCTTATGTATATACTTTATATTCCCAAAGGAGGCAGTATAGTGCAGTGGTCTAAGGCTCTGAGCTGCAAATCTGGTGACATCCAGCAGACCAGACCTGGGTTTGAATCCCACAGTTTCCACTTGCATACTGTGTGACCCTGAGCAAGTCACTAAACCTCCTTGTGCTCCCAGGTCACTCCTGTAAAAAAGCTTTCGGCTTAGTGTGCTACACCTGGTTAAGCAACTAAATAAAAAAAAAAGTACCTTTTAGGTTGTGCTGCAGAATGGATATTTTTTGAATACTATATGTTAATATGCCTTAGATTAATTAGCACAGTTACCAGTGGGCTAGACAAGTGGTAAGTAGCCTCAAAATGTCACCTTCCATTATGGATGTGTTTGGAAAACAATAAAGTTGTAAAAAATTGGACCAATAATTAATGTGCACCCAATGTTTGCATTCTCACGTGATGTATGTTGATTGGGTAAGCCAAGACCAAGTGATTTATTGCTTTAGGGAAGAACTGAGGACATGCTAAACTCCCTCTTGTGTTTTCCAAAAAGAATAACCAAATAATTTAGTACAAATGTCTGATACAGTATACAATGAATTGCTTTAGTTGATGAGTGTTTATAAACAGATTGAACTCTAAAGTGATCAACATGAAAAGTAAAATATACTGTTCAGTGAAATGATGATATTTTCTTAATTTGCATTTTAGCATATACACAGTACAAGTTCAAATACTAATCCTGAACAAACATGGAATCCTCCTATCCTCACTTAGATACTCTATGCACAAGTTATTTTCCTACTGTACCAAAATAGGTCCAACAAAACACCACTAAGGTATGTAAGAAAGCAATTCCCTGAATCAGTCACAAAGGGCTTCATTAATTTAAAATGTGTATCACAAAACTACAGTAATAGGATGGCTCATTAGGACACAATACTATATTTCAGTTTTCTGCTGTTATGCTGGGTGGGCTCCAATAGTCAGTTAACATGATGTGTCTCTGAGGAAGTCAAGTCTTTTGAAATGCATTGTGATGTGTTGACAAAAAAGGATGTTGCCTTCAGAGCTGTTGCTCTTATCCCCTGAAGGTCATTCTTTATGTAGGACCTGCCGACGAACAAGAACTTTGAATATATTTGTTTTCAGATTATTCTGCGCCTTGAATGATTCCGAATATCTTGACACGTTAGTTCATCTCTCTATAGACTTTATCATTCATGCACAAGTAGTACAAACTTTGTCCCAGAGTGAGGAAGTCTATGTGATCAGCCAAGACAGTGGTCAGTTGAATTATCCCTTCTAGTTATTCACTGACACTAATTAATCCCCCTTTGAATTACTTTTGTTATTGTTTTTCTGATCTCCTGTGTCTCCGAATTCCATAGATAAATGGATTGAGAAAAGGAGGAAATGTAAAAATTGCTATAGAAATGAAGAATTGCAAAACATGTGGAATTATCCCACCCACCTGAGCTTGAAAAAATGTCAAGAAAGCACAAATGGAAAATATAAACAACAACAACAAATGGTTTAAGCATGTGTTAAGGGCCTTGACCTTAATTCCTCTGGAAGCCCTTAGACAAACTCTGAAAATATTCACATAGGAATATACAATAACATAAATTAAAAGGGTAGCATGAATTAGTGCCACACAAGTTTCAAATACATTGTTAACAGTAGCATTTACACAGACCAGTCTTTGAAGGGACATGGAATCACCAAAGACATATGGCATAATGTTTCCACATACAGGAAGTCCTAGGTTTAGCAAAACAAATGACAGGACAAGGCAGAAGGAATAAAGCCATGGAAACATTAGAAGTGTGCACACCCTAACTTTTGTCATGATGCTGGTATAACTTAAAGGGTTACAAATGGACATATATCGATCATATGCCATCAGTGCCAGAAAGAAGATTTCATTATAGCCAAATGTATGTGTGAAAAATATTTGAATTAAACAACCAGTCTGGGAAATAGTTTAGGCTTCAGACATCATATCAATCAAGAGTTTTGGAAAGATTGCTGTGCCCCCATATAGTCCATTTAAACACAAATTGCAAATGAAGATATACATTGGTTCATGGAGGTTTTCATGAAGGACAATCACAGTAATTAGAAATATGTTAGAAAAGGATATTGATAAATAAACTACAAGACAGCACACAAAATATAAATACTTATATTGATTAATTTCTAGAAGTCCTGCAAGTATTAAAGTATTCACTTGTGAAGTTTTCCATTTTCTTACTTCACGGTTATCTGAAATGAAACTCAAATCAACCTGTAGATAAAAACATAATTTTTTGTGTGAAAATGTGCAACAGCACGTGACAGAGTTTTGAAGTATGCTACCTACTCTAATTCCATCTTGGAAACTGTTATTTGGAAAACTGCAGTTAAACCCCAAGCAATAAAAACAACTAAATGGCTGAAACATGAAGCTGGTTTTAAATCATAAATTCTTAAAAAATAATAGAGAACTTTACTACTGTACCTGATAATGCACTTCCAAAGTAATAACTGAGATAATGTCAGCATCAGTATCAGATCATAAAAAGCTCTTAAAATCACATTCTTTCAGCAATATTACAAAATGCAGTGTATGTTTACCTGACTAGAAGTGTTTGCATTTTTGTTGTCCAAACTCTACAGGCAAATGCTGGCAAAAGAAGAAACACTTACACTTTGAAACACTGTTCTTGAAGTCCATATTTCCCATTTGGATGATTTTATTGAAAATGGTATTTTTTCCCTAATCAATCTGAAAATAATATTGATGCTGTAAATACTTAAAAAGAACTATTGTCTAATAAGAAACTGACTACAGTTTACAGCTTACTGTACCTCTCAGTTTGTCTTGCCAGACCTCTACAGTCTGAGTGAAGCATCCAGCTTTAAACTTTATATATTTCTCTAGGGAACGTATTGTGTCACTTGCAATAATAATTCAGTGAAGCATTTCACATAAAATGTTTTTCCTGGCAGTTTTTCATTGGGGATCTTGTTAGTGTGTTTTGTCCTGGAAATAAATCTTTGGTACATGCATATTGAAGTGCGTGAGCACAGTTGTTTTTGTTTGTGAGAGTTATTCGTTGATCTCTAGAATTCACTGTTACTTTATTCCATCAGGAGCTCCAATTCTAGCTTCTGAAAGTGTACCTTGGCAGTGTCAGCTATTCTCAGCTGGTAGCACTCTCACCTCTGAGTCATAGCCATTGCTAACATCTGCACTGAGGCATCAGTGGGGAGCTGCACAGTTATAGAATATGTCCTTCAAATAAAGCATTTGCTTGAGGTCCTTTTGTTGTCACCTTAATGTTAATAAGTGAGGCTGGCTAGCAGGTAGACAAATCATAACAGTAACCAGCATAAACTAATTGTAATGCCATTTAAAAAAAAACACCTTTTTTTTATATCAATCCATTCTTTGATGCAATGGGATCTTCCATGAAAACAAGAACCTAATCACTGCACAATTCCTTTGTAGCTGAATCTGATTCTGAAACTGATGTTCTAAAGAAATGCTTTACAGCATTCTTTTTTGTATCTGTGTAGCCCAGTTCTATGTGATAATGGCAATTACAGAAACGCGATCACTGTTAGGGTGAGAATACATTGTTGAAAATAAAAACGGCAATGTACACTTGCACCAAATACAGTGGGCAGACACATATCTTTGTGTATGTGCCCCCACACCCTGCATCCCACTAAGTAAATATTCTAAACTCCAAGGGGTGGGGGTGGGGGGTGTATGTTTGAGATGAGGTGAAACTTGTAAAAATATAAAAAAAATTACACTGCTGACTGCAAAACTACATGGACCTCCCCAGCCTTCAACCTCCAAACCCTCCCCACCATAGCCAGCCACCTTCACCACCACGCCACATTGCCAGCTTGGCAGCCTTCCACTACAGTACCTACCACATACCTTCCCTCCTCTTGTGTACCCTGCAGTGGTTCCCATCACCTTCCTTTTTGCCCATTGCTGCCCTTTTGGGGTAACTCACAACAGAAGCATTGAGACTGAGTCACTCATATTTGAGTCGCTCAATCTCAATCACCCTTTTCACTAGATACTGTGTAACCCACCCAATTGTCATAGGAGTTACAAGTTAACTTATGAATTATCTGCTAAAATGATTTTGCACTAAAAGAGTTAATATTTTAACCTATTTCTAAATGTCAGATATGTTTCCTCCTATTTCCATTGTCTACCTTTTCAGCAAAGTATTCCTCGGTGCTATCCACATTATCTATGCCCATTGGCTCAGCACTTTCCCAGGTATTTCTTCCATTAGTTCAGGGATTATAAAAGGGACAACTGTCTAATCAAAGTGTGTTCATTGAGGTTCCAGAATTGTTACACTAGTGTTTCCTTCATCAAAGTTCATGGAGCTCGGGTACCTGCAACCAGATGGAGTGGCTTACAGGCTTAGGGCACTGACAGGGTCTGGGGTTCAGAATGGCACAAGCTCCTTCTGGTGTGGGTCTCTTGAGACTCAGAGGCCACCCAGAGTCAGGTATGCAGGACAGCATACACCAATTGGTGGCTGGTGGCCCAACCTCAAGATTTAGCCTTGGTTTTTCTTAAGTAACTTGCCCTGTGTCATTTGGGTTTCTGAGGGGAACAGTGTTTATCTAAATGCAAACTGAGTAAGGGAGCAAACATTAAATAAATTACTCCATAGTATCCATGATGGATCAGTATATATATCAATGGTGCTGCATGAAACTATCTTTTGGCCAACCAAGGGTGTCTCTCACTGTCTCCAGTCCTGAGGAAAGGAGAACATGATGGCTTCCCCTAACAGGAAAAGGAAAGTACTAGAATTTCCAAGAACAGAGTGAGTCCTCCCCAAGAGAGGCACACTGTGCCATAGCCAGAGCAGTTCTGGTGAGGTGGTGCAGAGACTCTTATATATGCTGCCTTAAGAAGCCAGACCAAGGAAGGCAGGCAAGGAGTGGCTCCTGGAAAGAAGCTCCATCTCTATATCTCTAGACATGAGAGTCCATCTTTAGGTTATTGATTGCCCCTCCTCTGTACTGGGCAGGTGGTAGAGGAGGGGGTTATTACAAGTAAGAAAACAAAGACTCATAAGAAAATAAAAAAACCTAACCCCATCAGGAAAGAGAGATATAAAAGACAAGTAAGACAATGTAAAAAGGCCGTTAGGCAGGCAAAAGCAAAAGCAGAACTGGATCTAGCAAAATCAACCAAAGATAAAGCAAAGTCCTTTTACAATTATGTGGAAAGTTTAAAACAAGGAATATATATATATATATATATATATATATATATATATATATGTGTATATATATATATATATATATACAGATCTTAAAGGAGGGTGATGTAGAAACTAAAGGAGAAGAAAAATTGGATAATGTGTTTAATGATTTGTTTCTAAACAAATATAAAAAAAGACAGCTGTAAATACCAAACGGAAGTGCACACAACCAGGAGTCTTGAGGAAATACCAGAAATAATAGCAAAACAAGTTAAGGAGATGTTGAAGAAAATAAACAAAAATAGGTCAGATGGGCCAGATGGGTACCACCCCAGATTCCTATTGGAATTGGCTGATGAGCTATCAGTATCCCTGGCAATGCTCTATAACAAATCCTTACAAGAAGCAAATGTACTGGACCCATGCAGAATAGCTTACATAACCCCAAATCACAAAGCAGGAGATACTTCCAATGTAAGAAATTACTGGCCAATCAGCATAACATCCATAACTGGGAAGCTAATGGAAGGTTTTGTGAAAGATTTGTTAGAAAATAACTTAAAAAATTAGATCAAGTTGCAATAACACAACATGGGTTTGAAGCTGGTAAATCATGTGTGAGTAATCTTATGAACTTCTATGAAATACTGAGTGATGCGCTGTATGTAGGACTACCGGTGGATGTGATACATTTAGATGTTAGTGGTGTCCTCGACTCTGTGTTGCTTAA
Source organism: Neoceratodus forsteri (assembly GCA_016271365.2). Classification (NCBI taxonomy): domain Eukaryota; kingdom Metazoa; phylum Chordata; order Ceratodontiformes; family Ceratodontidae; genus Neoceratodus; species Neoceratodus forsteri. The sequence continues at coordinate 1,359,103,378 of CM057459.1, forward strand.
CATCTTGCTGAATACATTGCAGAAAAATGGGGTAGAATTATATCTGGTTAATTGGATTGCATCATGGCTTACTGATAGATGTCAAAGAGTCCAGAAACGTTTTTTTTTTGTCAAGAGAAGGAATAGTCACTAGTGGAGTTCCTCAGGGATCTATATGGGGGAGACGGTATCTAGTAGAGCCTGGATCTGCAAATATGCTGATGACTCAAAAGTTGGAGCAATTGTTAATGATACACAGACAATCAGAAACTTGCAGAAACAGCTAGATGCATTGGGAGAGTGTGCAATGCAAAGTAAACTGGAGTTTAACTCCAATAAGTGTAAGGTAATGCACCTTGGTACCCATAACATGAAGGCACAATATAGACTCAATAATAAAGTACTATCAGAAACAGAACAGGAGAAGGACCTGGGTGTTTTTATGACCAGTGATCTTACATTTGCAAGGCATAATTTTGAAATGGCAAATAGAGCCAACAGAATTAGTTGGAACATACTGAGAAATAACAGGAGTAGGAACAAGGATGTGTGGATTCCCCTGTACAGGTCCTTGGTTAGACCAGTCATGGAATGTTGAGCACTGTTTAATGAACCCCAGGAAGCAGGATCCAGTAAAAAATGGAACAAGTTCAACAGAGGTTTGCAAAACTAATATACTCCGTGAAGGACATGAAATATGAAAATAGACTACAGTCATTAGGACTGTATTCCATGTCATACAGTAAACTGAGAGGAGATCTCTGCTTTGTATTCAAAGGTATAACAAATGGATTGTTACTGGAATCAGTGGGGTTGTGTTGAAGGGAGAGCAAAGGTATATAAACAAGAGGAAACATGAAGCAATTAAAAAGAGGCAGGTTTAACACCACTAAAAGGGGAAGATGGTTCAGTCAATGGGTGGTTAACACCTGGAACTCATTCCCAAAGGAGGTAGTAGATGCAACTAGTTTACCAGCTTTCAAGAATGTTCTGGATGTATATATGAAAGCTAAAAATGGGTATTTGACCGCTAATAAGTGGCAGGATGATAAATGGCTTTGGAAGCCTCTGGACCTAAAAATACTACCTATGAACAACATGTGGCTGCTCTTCTGGGATGTTATATGGTAAATGGCTATGGAAAATCTACAACTCAGTGACCATGTGAACTGCTCTTGTTCTACAAGTGCCGAGGAGTACTGCTCTGAAAAGAGTTCAGTTCGTAGTGCTCTGTTTGACCATTATGACCATTAGGGAAAGTTCTAGTACATTAACAAAATCCAAAGACTCTGTCAATTTCAAAATGGGACCACAAGATCCTATAGTTGGGCCCCTGGCAGTCCTGTTTAAAAGCTCATTGGAAACAGAAGTGGTTCTAAAGGACTGGAGAAGGGTGGATGCAGTCCTACTGCACAAAAGTGGTATCAGGGAAGAAGTTTGTTATTATATGACAGTCAGTCTGACATCAGTGGTTGAAAAGTTAATGGAATCACTGCTGAAGTAAAGTACTGTGGATTATCTTTCACAGCAGGAGGTCATGTCAAATGAATCTGATAGATTTCATTGGCTGGGTGACTAAGGAACTAGATCAGGGTGGAGTGGTGGACATAGCCTACTCAGACTTCAGTAGGGCTTTTGACACCTTTACGCATAGGATACAGGTAAGCAAGTTGGATAGCTTGGGTCCAAAGGTGGTTAACTGGGTAAGAAATTGATTAGGGGATAGGTGGCAGAGGTTGGTTATAAATGGCATTAACTCCAAGAAAGGGAAGGTCACCAAGAGGGTGTCTCAGATCAGTGCTGGGACACGTCCTCTTTAATGTCGTCATAAGTGACTTTGCTGAGGAGCTAGAAGGGAAGGTCTGCCTCTTTATGGATGACACAAAAATCTTCAATAGGGTGTACAGTCCAGAAGGAATGGAAAGGATGAACATTGACATGAGAAAACTTGATGAGCAGTCAAGGGTATGGCAGCTGGGTTTCAATGTAACAAAAGTGCAAAATAATACATTTGGGGCACAGGAACACTGGACAGAAAGCAAAATGGGTGGGGTGGTACTGAAGACCAGCAAACAGGAAAGAATCCTGGGGGTATTTATATGGGATAACCAAATGGTGGCCAGGCTCTGCAACAAGGCAGTTGGAATGTCTAGTGGGATGCTGGGGTACAGAAGGAGGGGTATCACTAGCAGAAAGAGGGAGGTGGTGTTGCATCTGTATAGATCATTGGCAACACCACACCTATAATACTGTATCCAGGTCTGGATACCACATTTCTGGAAGGATGTATACAGAATGGAAGTGGTCCTAAGGAGGGCAACTAAAATGGTGCATGGTCCACATCAGAAGCCATATAAGGGGAGACTTAAAGGACACTGTCAACCCCTATAGGCCTCAAAAGGTCCCAAGATTAAAAAAACATTTGTTATGATTGTTTGCATTCTGCAGAATGTGCATAGATGAGTGGTAGTTTGATTCTGACTCCATTTTTTATGGCTGCAGTGAGTGGAGCCTTGCAGATGTTTGGCACGTGCAAAAGGGCTCACATCATGCTTTCCATTCATGGAACTGGCTGAAGGTGTAAATAGTCTCCTCCACCTTACCCTCCTTCAAGAATTGCTCTATGCTCTCAGATAAATGCACTTTCATGTTAGTCAATAGTTTGCAGGGCACTATTTTCTTTCTTAATTGGGAGGAACAAGAACTGGTACCTAAGTAGTGGGAGGTGGCATTAGTTTTTTAGCGGTAAGACCCACCCCCACATCTACCCAAGCAGCTTCTAAAGATCCACCCCCACCTTTTTTTTGTTTCATATGGGAGGGGCAAGAGGTGGCTCTATAATGGTGGATAGAGAAAGAGCCACCCCACCCCCACCTCAGCAGCTCCTAATGATCCAGTTTTCTGCTGCAATCTGTGTCATATAGCAGATCATTTTATTTCAGATTATATCATATTACCTTCTCTTCTCATATATCCTGCCTCATTATGTAAGATTATGCAATATGATGGAAAGGATTCTTCAAGGTCCTGTTTAGAAATGCAGTCATAGAGAGACATGTTGGAGGTTTAGCTTCTATGACCTTTAGCATGGATTGTTGACCTCCTTAGCACAAGTAACATGGGTAAAATACTCAGCACTAAAACTGCTTTAATTAAAATTATATTTGTTTTTTTGGTACTCAGATCACTGGCTTATGGAAAGGTCACTAAAAACAAAACTCTTATGACCAATGCGAGTCCTTTCCAGACCTTCTGGAATCCCCCCCCAAAAAAACTATGCACATTATTATTACACTGTTGTGTCAGTGAAGCATATCTGAACATTGTGTGGGTCACATAAATTAAATCTACAAACCACACACATTATTATTAAATTTCAGTATGAGTGAAGCGTATCTGAACACTACTGAGTAAACTGACCTACACTCAGCAGGTTGGGGTACTCTGTGACCAAAAAAAAGGAAACAGTACCTGGAGATTTAAAGTAAAGGTACAACCTTAGCAAAAGGTACTTAATAAATGAAGGTCCATATTAATGTTTACCAGAAATTTGTTGTCCATGTAATGGTCAGAGCAAACATTACATGCCCAACTGGGCCAGGAAAATGCTCTCCACAATGATCTTTCCCTGGCCCAGTGGGGCATGTAGTGTTTGCTTTGACAGCTGAATGGAGAAAATATCTATTAAACATTACTGTGGATCTTTATTTATTAAGTACTCTGTGCTATGGTTGATCCATGACTTTAAACCTCCACATATCTGAACACTGGTTAGGTCACAGAAAGGAAATCTAGAGTGCAATTGGCAGTATGACCCAAATTAAACAAATAAAAGACCCTATGTCATCATTCATTATTTTTATATCTGCATTTGTATATATGATTATTCTTCCCTGATCAATATTGACTTGCATAGACTCAGGATATGAGTTTACTTGTGTTGAGTATGCACCAAAATTCATGGCAATTCCTTGTGGGCAATCTGCAGATAAAATCTTTTACTCAAACCAGCTCTCCCTTTCAGAGCTGCAAGTAGTGATCCTAGTTTGTCTATCATGAGATAAACTGAATAGTAAATCAATCCATTGTCATGGTAAAGAACAGCATAAGTATTGCATATGAAATAGCAGCAGCTCTATAGCTAGGAGAGAAAGAACAGCTACTGAAAAATCACACACAATATGTTTTATATATATATATATATATATATATATATATATATAGATATATATATATATATGTATCTATGGTAACCATCCCCCATCTATACATATAAGTTCTGAAGAGGATTATGCAGCATTCAAAAGAAAAAAACATTATTACAGTGAAAATTTGTTCTCCCATTACAATGCATTTTTCCATAAAAAAGACATTAGACATTTTTCAAAAGAATTCTTCAAAGCCCTATTTAGAAATGCTGTTATAAATTGATGTTTTGCAGGTTTAATGTCTATAACCTTTTGCAAGGATTGGTGACCTTCCTAACACCAATATCATGGGTATAAGAGTATGCACTACAGGTGTCTTAATAAAAGATTTTTTTTTTGGTAATCAGATCACTGGCTTCCAGAAAGGTCAATAAAAGTAAAACTCTTGTGACCAATATAAGTCATTTTTAGCCCTTCTGGAATCTCAGAAAAATAACTAAAATAAGCACATTATTATTACACTTGAGTGTGAGTTAAACATATCTGAACACTAATGAGCTGAATATCTGTTAAGGTACACACGTTGAGCTGTTTGGGGAATGTTTTGATGGGAGAAAAAACATCACTACAGTGAAATGTTCTTCTCCCATTAAAAACTGCAGTCATACACAAGTATTTGCAGCTATAAATGTATTTTTTCATTAAAAAGATATTAGATGTTTTTTCAAAAGGATTCTTCAAAACCCTATTTAAAAATGTAGTCATAAACTGATGTTTTGCAGGTTTGACATCTATGACCTTTTGCAATGACTGGTGACCTACCTAACACCAGTAATATGGGTATAAGAGTGTGCACTACAGGTGTCTTCATAAAAACAATTTTTGGGGGATCATCAGATCACTGGCTTATGGAAAGATCAATAAAAGGAAAACTCTTGTAACCAATATGAGTCATTTTTGGCCCTCCTGGAATCTCAGAAAAACAACTAAACTAAACATATTATTATTACACTTGAGTGTGAGTGAAACATATCTGAACACTAATGAGCCGAATATTTGTTAAGGTACACAAGCTGTGCTGTTCAGAGAATGTTTTGATGGGAGGAAAAAACATCATTACAATGACATTTTCTTCTCCCATTAAAACAAATGCAGTCATACACATGTATTTGCAGCTATAAGGTGTATGACTTTTGCGCAGATTAGTGACCTTCCTATGCCAATGGCCAAAATGACTGCCAAGTATTGAAAGCAGGCAACAGACAATATGAGCTGAAAACATGGAGACATTTTTACAATTTTCAGGATAAAGTATTGGGTTGCTTACTGTATTGTTGTTTTTCTTCTCCTTGTGTTTGTTATTGTGCTAGCATATACTGTATAGTGAAATTAACCATCACAGTCAAAGGTTTATTCACTGGAAAGGCTCAGCTGCCTGCAGACTCCTTCTTTCTCTGACATATACACAGACTGAAACCCAAAGAACCATGGCATGGCGCCTGTTACATGACAATAACTGCTAAAGTATGAATATAGTCCTTGAGGTTGTAAAGGTGTCATGTAAAAGTTTTTAAATAGTATAAATGCATTTGCAAGTACCTAGATAATGAAATTAATGTGTCAGAGTAGTAAATGAATACAAATGTAATTATCTCCAATATGTAATAATTACATGAGCTTGAATTTATTTTTCCTGCTTGCAAGTTTGGTATCTTGGATCAGTAATCAGTGCAGGTTACAGTGCATTAAAAATGACAGTACATAAAAGGCAGTAAATGTAATAGTGGATACATGGTATAAAAATAAATAAAACTCACTGAAGTTGGTATGGAAATGGAAATGTTAGTCCTGTAAAGAACGTCACTGAAATAACCCAATTTGTGAAGACGTTGGCAGGAAATACACAGAAGAGTCACTTATTTTGAGTTGATCCATGTACCAATTTAATATTTCAGTTATGATATATTGGTATCAGTAATGCAGTAGCCAGTAAACTATAATTGGCATGGATAGCATAGCCAGTCAGTTTCAGTCCACAGATCCAAACCTTTTGGGTTTGGTTTGTTAGTAGTAATGTATGATTGCTTTTCTCCAGCAACCTCAGCAGTAAATGTTGGCTATGTGATGTCATAAGTAACATTGAATAGCACCGAAATCAAAGGCCTTGCCTAAGTTCGTGTCCTTTGCATGGAAAGTGAATTTGACAGTGGCATGTAAGAGTCACCCAATGTGAATTACTGGGGAGGAATGTCATTTGCATCTCAGACAGAAGGTCTGGCAGTTTTCCTCCAGATCCTGGCACCTGAAGTTTAGCATTATTGTGTGAAGTGACTGAATGCTTGGGGTTTTAGCAAGTTTAATATATACACTGTGACAATGTCATAGGCAGATGAAGATGATGGAGTTTGTAGGAAAATAAGTTTTATACAAAATAATTTATTTTGTTTTTGGTTGATTTTAATTGTATTTCTGTCTATCTCAGACTGTTATAGTTGTGAAATATAAAGCTAATTGGAGATGTGCTGTTCAATGTTTTTGTTGAGAAATATAAAAATTAGTATTAGTACAGTAAGTTGCAACATTAAGATTCTGATGTATGGCTCATGATTGTGGTGTAGTGAGCCACATTATATTTCTTAGCATGAAGTAAATGAAAGTAAGTGTGGAATTGAGGAGAATTACTGAACAGGTGCTAAATCAATAACAGTAGTTAAGATACTAAAATAAGAAAGTTAAAATCCTGTCATTCAATTGTGTTAGTGTCCAGGTAATATTGTATCAGTCTTGTAGAATTTTGTCATGAAGTAGTCATGAGGCAGAAAGACTTAAGAATTAATGGGAAGAGTTGTAACATACATCATCTCATGTCATGAGATGCTATGCACACTTTAGGAGACAATAATTTAATTTGTTGAGGGCAGACATATTTTCATTTCTGAAGATAAGAATCTATGTTGGGAATGGGTCATGTGGGTCCTATGCCGCAATTATTAATCATGTACTTGAGCAGGATGTTATTCGTCTTACAATATATATGCGGTGTAGGGATAGTATGGCCCAATTCTGGTTTCAGTATCACTGGAAAACTTAGTAAACTGGGATTATTATAAACAGGTTTTATGGACATACATGACAGCAACAGAGAGTAATGCACTGAGATAGTGATGGTGTCATTAGTAGGATGTAGCAGCCCAGTTAAAAGTTTGAATATGTGTGGATCATGTAGATGTCATGTGGTGCTTGGAAATAAGTATGGACTTGGGTTTTAGTAACACCGTTATGAAAGTGCCTAGTGAAGCACAGGTTGTTTTGTCTAAATAAATATATGGAAACACAATAGTGACACCCTGATAGGGCAAACAGACTTGCAATGCATGTTTACCTAGTTATGGCTGTGCCCTGCCCAATTATAATGATTAAGTGCCACACTATGTAGATATTATATCCATTCATACTATTGCTAACTACTGTAATCTTTATTACAGCTTTATTTCAGTTTCAAGGAGTTCTCTCATCTGTGGCAATATGCAATATAAAGAAGACATAACATGGAATCTGTTCCATTGTTTCTCATTAGAAATATTACTACAGTATATTGTATTGTTAGTGACATAAGATGTAAATCTGATATTTCACCTATTTAGTGCAGTATGTAGAAAATTACAGTGTTCTGTATTAAGGCAGGGTGAGTTACATAGGCTTGATATGTAATGTAGAGGTGGAAATTGTAGTGTAAATGACCAGATGATCCAGTAGTAGCACAGCTGATTCTTTTCTCAGTCACAGATTTTAAATAAATAATTACACTATACACAGAAGGTATAATTTGCCATTTGTCAAGTACAGGTTTTCTCTGTAGACACAGTAGTACATTAAATGTTGTGGTATGTGAAAAGGGAAGTTAGTAAAAGAAAGACAAAGCATTAGTATTGTAGTCCAAGGGTAGTGCTTTGTTCGGTATAAGTAATGTACAGTATGGTGATGAAAGTAAACCATGTACTTCAGTATTACAACGTTTTTAATCACATTGTTTTGTAAATTTATCAAACAAAACTTTTTGGTATATAAAATAACGCTATATGTAGTTTTTCATGATATAAGAGTAGATGTCAAGTGCCTTATTATTATAAATGTTTATTTTTTTTTGCAATTAACATTTTATTAAGCATTTCCACCATACAATTGCGGGAACAGTGTCAAGGTAAACCAAGGAATATACATGACTACATATACACAACAGTCAGGATACCACATAACAAACAAGAGAGAGAGATATTCCTGCAATCCCACCCATCCCCCCATCACCAACCCCCCCCCCCATAAGGCACTGCAATTAATGATTACATTGGAAAAGGAAAAGGGAGAAGAAAAGAAAAAAAAAAAGGAAAAGGAGGGTATCAATAACATAAATTCTTATGAGTAAGCAATTACCAGAGGAGTCCAGATTTTCTCAAAGCGGGGCAACCCATTATGCATTATAGCAATCATCCTCTCAGTTCTAAGAGATGAAAGGAGCTCCTTCAACCATTCAGAGTATGGAATAAGGTGAGGAACTTTCCAATATCTCAAGACCAATTTCTTAACCACGCATGCAATCAAGGATATATGAAATTTCCTCTTCCTCACCATACAGCCCAACATATTGCCTAATAAACATACTTCCAGAGTGAACAGATCCTCTAAACCCAATAATGGATCTGCTTTATCTTTAATTTCATATAAATGTAGTACTGCAAAGGTTTGGAAATATTTATCATTACTGCTAAAATGTGCCAATACAGCAAATATGTGAAAGTTAGAGGCATTACAGATACCATAAGGTGTCTGCTCAAGAATATTTTGTAACTGCTGAAATAAAATGTTTATTTGCATGCATTACATCATCTGTGGACAATAAGGACATTTGTGTAATTGAGTTACAGATCTGAGTTAGTGTGCAAAGTGTGCAAATATGCGATGCAATATATAATGTATTTTGTGTGATCTTGAGTTTTAGTAATTGTATAGGAAGCAGTAGTGATGTGTATGCTTATGAAAACTGAATGTATTTTGTTTTGGGAGGGGGGGATTTGGTGATTGACATATTTGAGGAGTGTGTGTGTGATATACAGTGATCACAGTGACCACAATTGAGTGCTTTCAAAAAGGATGACACAGTCACTGCACCTGTGTTCAGAGCTACCCGGCAGGGTAGTGACTGGATACCAAGCTGGGTGAGGTAAGGTGATGGGAAGCAAATGTACAGGCACACACATGGGGGAGAGAGGATTACGAAGGCAGGTATGTGGAAGGGAGTGTGGTGTTCAGCTCCTGAGCTGGTCCGCTAGCGTTGCGAGGAGGGTGGTTGTTTGGGGTGTGCAGGGTGCAGATTCTGGGTCCAGCTCAGTGCTTTTTAGTTTTTGCACCAGCAGGTGGCATTTTTAAGATTCCCCTCTCGACATGCACCTCTCTGGAATTGAGAATCCTTAAGTGGGGGGTGCAGGGGGTGTAGCCCCCCACATAAATATAGAGTCTATTGTCTCTGTTTAGTTCACCATGAGTGTATATCACTGTAATTCATTTTCAGCAATGTCTACTCACCATTATCACATAGAACTGTGTGTGCTGTGCAGCTATGTATCTGGTCTGTTTGTTTTGCCACCCACAGTATTCCTTTTGTTTTTGAGTGTGCTAGCTATATGTTGCTCCATTATGTATGCCACACTAAGGGAACAGATATGAATGTAAACCACTGATTTGTAATAGCATTATTTTGTGTAGTGGAATTGTTCCACAAACATGCTTTAGGTAATAGTGTGATGTAACATTTTGCTTCTGTTACAGGCTGACAGTACAGGAAAATAATTTCAGGCAGTGGTAGTAGTGTGCACATTTCAATGTAGCAGACAAGGTCCTGTTTTCTATGCAAATGTCATGAAGGGTAAAGGAAGCAAATCTGCACTAATTAGAATTTAAACATATAGAATAACATGTGATGTATGTGTCAGCTAAGGAATTTGTGTACATTATGCAAAACAATTTACCATGTTGTAATATGTCATTTATAATGTATTTTAAGGTGGTGAGATAAGAGGTTATGAAGTAAAAATATTCTGTGTGTTGTGGCAATGGGGGATGGTATGCAAATGTGCTATAAAAACACAATAGTGGCATCCGGAGAGATGAAGCAAGCATTTGTCAATGCCGCATGTTGCCTTGCTGGCATTGGCATTGGTATTGCAGGAGTTAGAGAGATGCATAATAGGAATAGCAGTGAAGTATGGAAGTGATGCCAACACCACATCACCTTGCAGAGACTGACAGGCACTGAGGTGTGCCTTTGGGTCATCAGCCATAATGCTCATGCAATTTCACCTCACCCTACCCTGCAGGCTCTGACAAGTGTTGTGTTGTGCCTTGGGGTCATTGGGCCTTACACTCACTCAATTTCATAAAGAAATATATGGAGATGGGTGCAGTATAGGAGAATGGGGTGAATTTGGAGGCCAAAGAGTCCAAGGCACACCTTGATGCCTATTACAGGCTGCAAGGTGGGGGTGAGGGTGGAATAGCATCACCACTACAGCCGACAATTCAAAGTCACACCCCTAACACCTGTCCGTCTTTACAGAGTGAGACATTATGGTTAGAAACCTTAATGCCCTGGTGTTTGTTGGTATTTGCACTCCAAATTTGCAACATAGGCTTTTTGTGACTCCACCACATGAAAACATTTGGGACCTCTGCTCATGAACAGTGGTACTGTGATCGTGTTAATGTGTCCCTAAAATTGATTTCCCACAGTCACCATGCCTTTCTGTGCCAGCTATGTGAAAAGACACTTCAGGAAGAATGTGAAATATGACAGCTGTACTGTTCATAAGCACATGTGAAGAAATGGCAAGGTTGAAAATCTGGAATGAAAATATTAAAAAATTCTTGAAGTTACATGCATGCGTGAAAACTGCACAACGTCTGCTCATAACACAGTCATTTTGTGGAAATTATTCACCAAATTTTCATCATAGGCAATTTGGGGCCTCCACTCATGAACAGTATCACTGAGATTTTCTTAATCTGTCCCAAATGTTGATTTCCAACAATGACCACGCTATTGTGCACCAGATATGCAAAAACACATTTCAGACAGGATGTTAAAAATTACAACTGTACTGTTTATAAGGAGGTGTGAAATGGGCAATATTGAAAATCTGGAGTAAAAATATTACAAATTCTTGAAGTTACAAGCGTGAATGGAAACTGCGCAATGCACGCTCATAACACAGTCACTTTGTGGAATTGTTTCACCAAATGTTCAACATAGGCATTTTGGGACCTCCTCTCATGAATGATGTCATTGTGATTTTTGTAATGTGCCATGAACAGTGATTTCCTACCACTACCATGCCATTTTTTTATTTATTTTTGTATTTATTAAATTCTCGGATTACAAATGCCTTTGAGCAGAAACTGCTCATTTACAAAGCTTCCACGTCAAAGGATGAGGGTCAACATACATACAGAGGCAGTAAAAGAATGCACAATAAACAATCAAAACAATTAAAAGAAAAATAATGATACTCAGTTATAACATATTTTAAGATAATATTCATATAACGAGCAGCTTGAGTAGGCAGCTGGCTGCGGTACCAATAAGAGATAGAGGGCACCATAGGCAGTTAGTATTGCAGGCATGTGACCGGGTGAAGAAGTTGGCAGGCAAATGGGCCACTGTCCGATGGTGGTGGAAAATGTCTTGTACCAGTGGAGATGCGAAGCAGGAAAGGAGTCACAAGGAAGGCCCAGTGCCAGAGGGAATGAGACTGGGAAAGGGCTGGCTATGAGACATGAGTGAGCGGGGAGGTGTTTAGAGAGATCTCTGTTCAGAGAAGTAGTTGCTTTGAGTGGTACAGGTGAGGTAAAGTTTGAGATTCCTTTTGAAAGGTCCAAGTGTAGTAGAGGATAGTGCTTCTTTATTGAGGGAATTTAACCATTGAGCGGCTCAATAGATAAAGGACCGCTGACCCATGGAGGTATGACATCTAGGAACCTGAAAGGTTAGAGATTGGGCACCACGTGTTTGTTGAGTGCCACTGTAGGTAGTAAGGAGTGAGTTAACACCAGGTGGCATGAGAACAAGGAGAATCTTTTTGGTAGGTAAACAGGTCTGGTATTGTATTCCGCTGAGTAGGGGTAGTCAGCTGGCCTGTAAATAGAGGTCACAGGTGTGAGTTTGTTGGGCCACACCCATTAGTAGTCTATAAGCTTTGTTGAGAGAAACTGAGATCCTGCAGAGGGCACCTGTTGAGGCAGAGCCATAGATGGCAAGGCCGTAGTCAATGATAGAGGTGAGAGAACTGTAGATGACTAGTTTAAGGGAATCTGCAGGCATACAGTGCTTGTGTTTGTGTAGTAGTCCAATCCGTACATTGGTGGTCTTGACAACCATGTCAATATGCCGGGTGTAGGAGAGGGTACTATCCAGGATAATACCAAGGTACTTGAACTCCTTGACATGTTTGAGTGGGTTCCCAGTGTGGTTCTTGATGGTGAGGGACAGAGAGTTGTTCCTGCTCCATTGGTTACAGAAGGACATGGCTTTAGTCTTGCTATGGTTCAGGACAAGTTTATGAGAACTGTACCAGTCTTTGATGCACTTGAAGTTGAGCTGCAGTGGGGATTCAAGGACTGTAATGTCATAGTGGCTGGAAAACAGGACTGCATCATCTGTGTATAGTAATATTTTTTGGTGGCAGGCACTGGGGAGATTGTTGATGAAGAGGGAGAAGAGTAAAGGGCCCAGAATAGACACCTGGGGGACTCTGGAGTGGATCGGTTTCTCATCTGAAAAGATCCCTGCAATCCTTACACATTGGATCCGATTATCAAGGTAGCTGATGAACCATGGAAGGGCATCATTGGAGATCCCAATGGAGGATGGTTGCTTGAGCAGTAGGGGATGGTTAACTGTGTCGAATGCCTTGGTAAGGTCTACAATTCCCTTTGTCAAGCATGGCATGGATAAAGGTTGTAAATTCCAGTAGTGCAGTGGTTGTACTGTGCCCTTTCCTGAAGCCATGCTGCTCTGGGCACTATACATTGTTCTTATCAAGGAATTCAACTAGTTGGTCTGACACCATTCTTTCCAGCACTTTAGATAGTGGGGGAAGGAGTAAGATAGATCTGTAATTGGTGTGGAGCTTCCCATCTCCACGTTTGTGAACTGGTGTGACAGTGGCTTTCTTCCAGAGAGAGGGGAAATTGCCCAATCTAAAAGAGAGATTGAAGATCTTTGTAAGTGGTTCTAAGATTTCATCGAGGACTTGTGCCAGCAGTTTCAGGTCAAGGGAGTCACCACTGTAGCCTTGTTTGCCGATGGCCTTTTGAATATATTTTCTAGCTACTTGTGGTGGGAACTCCTTAAAAAAAATTTGGGGGTTGTACATTCTAGTTGGGGGGTAACTTGGGAGAAGCTGGAGGGGAGGTCGTCAGAAAAATTTGGTGGAAGGACACTGTCTAGGTTTGTAAATGCATCATTAAAAGTGCTGGTGATGGTACCTAGGTCAAGTGTAGGAGTGCCATGAAGGTTGAGCATAGTGGGTGGTGCTTTAGGATCCTTGCCTATATGTTCTTTCATGTTGTTCCAGAATTTGTTTCCCCATTGTGCACCAGATGTGTGTGTGAAAGTGTGCTGTTAGACCTCCAAATACCTGTCTAATTCTGTTTCCCAAGTCTACTGCAGTAGCACTTTCTGAATATCTTTACTGTCCTTTCCTTTACTTCCCCCTTTTAATTCCTTTTTTCCAGGCAGGCCACCTGGGTAAGAGCCCCTTTCTATCACTTTCATTTCATTAAAAAGACAGGTATGGAGCTTCAGTACCCCCATTATAGGCTACAGTGTATAGACCTGGGGTTTAGCATATTTGGGCTAGTAGTTCCTCTTTTCATGTTTAAGCAATGCCCAGGAGACAAATTTGTATGCCAAATATAGGGGAATTCTCCTCACAGTGCAAGCACTTAGTTTATTTAGGCAGACAAGAAAAATAAAGATAGTAAAAGGATTCAGAGTCTGCCTGCTGGTCACCCAATCCCTTAGTGTGTTGTTGTAAGGTTCCCTAGATATGCCTTAGCAACACTATTTTGACCCCCAAACAGTTTACTTTTCCTTACTGTTTAACTTTATTATTTTTGGTAAGGTGACATGGAAAGGCAATATGCCAGCAGCACAAATGGTTTTAAACATAAGCAGATTTGAAATTAAAGGGACTGCTTTTGTTTGCTTGTGCTGCAATGTGTTTAGCACTCCCAAAAGAAACTCCTAAACAGAAATGTGCAGTATTTCAGATATTGTAAGATAAACTTGGCAAGAGTACTGTTTTTAGTTAAACCTGTATTATATTTCATTTCAGGGATGTCAATGTTTTGTAATAAAGCTATATTGATGGTCCCTTTACTTAGAATGAAATAAAAGTGTTTTATAAATAAAAATCTGTATTGAAGAGTATAGGGGGTCGGAGTATACAGTGATCACCTGATGATTCCCTAGGATAAAAGGAGACTCATTCTTGTGATACCTTCAGATTCATTTTGGGATCAGCCAGTACTGATCCATTTGGGAGTCTGCACTTACAGACTAAGATATATGAAATCCCAGGCAGCCTTTTCATTTGCTGATATTGCCTGTGGAAACATTAATTTATTTTTGTACCTTTTATGTTTCTTTCTGTATTCCTGCAAGGTTAATAGTATTTTATTATCTTTTATTTGCTGTTACTTTAATAAAGCTTTGGGCTTGGCAATTTTATTTTAGCCTTGCCACATTACCTTTTTGTGTCAGTGTTCATCATTACACCCACTCCCCATGGCACTGTGCAAAAACACATTTTGGGCAGGATATAAAAAAATGACAGCTGTACTATTCATAAGGAGGTGTGAAAAAATGGCAATGTTGAAAATCTGGAGTGAAAATATAAAAAATATAAAAAATTCGCGAAGTTATGAGCCTGCATGGAAACTGCACAATGCATGCTCGTAACAGTAATTTTTTTGAATGTTTTCACCAAATTTGCAATATAGGCTTTTTGGGAGCCCATTTCATTAACAGTGACACTATTATTGCATTAATTGGTCCTGAAAGGTGATTCTGCACAGTGACCGTGAAATCACCTTTTGGGAGCAAATAACAAAATGACAGTGACTGAATTCATGAGGTGGGGTCCCAAGAACCCCATATTAATAAATTGGAGTCAAAAGTCACAAAAATTGCTAAGATAACCACTTAAGTTAATCCCCGCCCATTGATGCCATTATACAGATAGCTGGCATGTCTTCAGTTTACAGTCGGCTTTGAAGAGTGCAGATGTGTTCCTGCTCCACCAAAGGTTGCCACACCAGACTCCAGAGGTAAGCATGGGGTGAGAGGGGTGTGGGGAGGTGGGGTGCACAAAGAGTGGATGCAGGTTGGGGAAGGGGAACCAATGGCCACAAACCATTTTCTCTTTTTACAGGTTTAAGGAAATTGTTGGGCACACTGAAGTGGCCTCCCAGAGTGTCCCACTAACTTGGTGGGTGATGTTAGCCACACTGGGGTGGGCTCTCAGTGTGGCACACAATGGGAGTGGGGTAGGGGCAGGAAATGCCAATGTGATCAACTTTTGAACATGGAGGCACACTGGGGTGTGCTCTCAGTGTGCCACATCATTTTGCTTTTAGAGGGGTTAAACATGCTGACAGGGAGATTGCGCATCCACGAAGTCAGCTTGCTGGGGACTGTGAGAGGTGGATGGTGGCAGCCGCTGCCATGTTTACTGAAATGTTTCAGTGGCAAGGCATGCCCTGTAATGACAGGGCACTCCCACATTGCAGCGTCAAAATTGTTTCAAGTTGGTGGCATGATTCTGACCAGCTGTCATAGGTAGCATGCTATTTCATTGGTGCCACAGAGCTCAGTCCAAATAAGCAGTGGTGCCACTGGCCACAACACCATTGCAACTCCACAACCTGCTACTCCTCCAAGCAGTCATAAAAAGTTGCTTGTGATGCACACACACAACAACATAACAGACATGTTAGACATGTCTGAGTGGTTATGGTTGTGTTCGGAGTAGTTATAAATATGAAATGTCATTCCGTCTAGATATTATACATAGTCACAATAGTTTTAAACATTCAGCCTTTTAGTACAGCAGCATCTGAGTTGCAATGAGGTCATTCACATGTGGCAATGTGTGATAAAAACAGATAAAACTATACTTGTGGCTGTTACACTTTTCCTCACAGGAAATAGTGGTGCATTGAACTGTTCTGTTTGTGATAAGTAATGTGATGTTGAACCATCTCACAATTATGTTAATCATGTGAAATATATCCAGAATGACTTATACAGTCATGCCTGAGTACTGTTGAAACAGAAATAGTAATCTAAGTAAACTGATGACCTAGTGGCCCAACAGATGTATTTCAGTTTTAGACAGGTCCCGAAGAGGTAGTAATATGTTATATACTGAAGGTATAAGTTGACATTTCCAAATTACAGTGTTCTGCAATAGACACACTTGTACATTACATGTTACTATACATGAAAATGAAAGTCATTCACTGAGATACAAAACTATACAAATCTATAGGGTTGTATACACAGTAATATAAATGTATTTAGTTGCAAAAACATGCAATATGTCTGATAAAGCAATATAAACACCCGGTAATGACCTTGTGTGCTGATACATCAGCATGCTAGTAATGTCTGAGGAGTCAGAAATGTGCAGATGTTTGTTCATTATTTATTATGGTGTCATGGTACAGTTATTTATGTGGCTTAGTCAACATTGTGATAGCAGTATTGAAAATGTTTTGCAATGACCATAAACTGCTGATATACATTGTAGAAAATGAGAAAGTGGTAATAGAGAAACTATGATGGTAAAATGGGAAACAAAAAGATTGTTCTGTGCAGTGTGTTAAATACTGACTGTTGTGGTATTGTGTCACGATCGATTATAAAGATTTAATTATATATCATGTAGATGTTATAGACAGTCATATTAGTGCTAACCATTCAAAACTATATAACACCTGTATCTCAGTTTCAAGGAGTTCCCTATGCTGTGGCAATATACAATTTAAAGAAGGTGTACTTTGAACATTTTCAGTTACATTATTCCTTACTAGTAATCTTACTACATTAAAACGCATTTAACATAGAAAGTGTTGTTTTTTTATTTATTTATTATGCAAATCAGAATTACAACCCTTTGAGTCAAGGACTTGTTTCCAAAGGCTCCACGTCAGTTCCAGTGGCTTCAACACATAGACAGCAACACAAATGCAATATGACAGACAGGAAGTTACAGAAGTTTTTTTTTACATACCAAACAACGAATAGCAAACAGTATTCATATATTTGCAGGTGTCAGAACAAACAACATAGAATCCTGAGCCATCCAGTGCCCACATACAGTTTACAACAGCAGTACAGAGGTCTATACAGTGTGAATGCTAGCCTCCAAGGATAAATAAAGTAAATTCAGAATTGCAGCTTGAAATAAGGCAGTTGTTGTCAAAAGTCTAGAAAAAGGCCCAGAAAGGGAGTGGGGCACCTATGGGCTAGAATCCCACTTGTGGAGCACATTCGCAGCTGTGGGTGGAGAAAATGAGGCTCTTGAGAGCTGCCTTAAAAGGACCTATTTTAGTGAGTAAGGAGATCAAGTAGGTGAGGGTATTGAACCAGTGTGGTGCCCTGTAACACAAGGATCTCTGGGTGAGTGATGTCCACACCCTTGGGACTCTGAGAGCAGCCTTAGTGGAGCCATGAGTACAGGCAGAAGGGGAAGCAGGGTGGAGGGAGGTGGACACCCTTGGGGGGGAGAGACCTAGAAGTATTTTTTTAACCAGGAGACAGAGCTGATATTGTAACTGCTCTTCTAGATTGAGCATGTTATTCAGCAAGTATAGAGTGCATACATGAGTCCATTTGTCTGCACCAGTGAGGGGCCTACAGGCCTTATTTAGGGATAGTTGGATTGTCCTGAGGTTGGAGGCATCAGCAGCAGCATATACAGGAAAGCCATAGTCTACAAGAGACAGGAGAGAGGAGGAGACAGCCAATCTGAGGGCATCCAGTGGGAGGCAGTCCTTATAATGGTAGAGAAGGCCTATGTACATGTTAATTGCTGAGGTGAGCAGGTCGATATGCATGCGAAAAGAGAAGGCAGAGTTGAAGGTAATGCCCAGGTATTTGTAGCTGCTAACTTATTGTAGTGAGTGGAGTGAGCTGGATAGTATATGGAGGGGCAAGTGTTTTGCCTTATTTTGATGATGGGCAAATGACATGGCTTTTGTTTCTTTAATGTTAATGACTAGCCTGCAGTCATTGAACCAGCTTCCAATTTGACAGAAAGAGTGCTGGAGGGAGGCCTGAAGAGAGATGGGGTCAGGGTGGGAGGAGAGCTGAACCGCATCATCTGCATATAGCAGGACCTTGCTGGAGCAGGAGTTGGGTAGGGCATTTACATAGAGACTAAAATGAAGAGGGCCCAGGATGGAGCCCTGTGGGACCCCGGAGTGGACGGGGCAGGTGCTGGAGAGGGTGCTGTTTATTTTGACACACTGGGACCTTGACAAGAGATAGCTAGAGAACCAATCCAGCAGGCCTTGGGAAAAATCTAGTTGAAGGAGAGTGTACAGTAAGGAATGGGTGACAGACCATATCAAAGGCCTTGGAGAGGTCAATGTAGACATCCCCTGCAAGATGGCCTTTGTCAAAGGTTTCATGAAGGAAGTTTGAGAACTCCATGAGAGCAGTGGTCGTACTATGACCTGGATGGAAGCCATGCTGCTATCTGCATAGGATATTGTGGGAGGCAAGATATTCAGATAATTGGTCTGCCACTATTTTTTCCAGTGCTTTAGAAAGAGGAGGAAGAATAGAGAATGGTTGATAGTTTCCAGGAGAGGAGGTGTCACCACTTTTAAAGATGGGGGTGATCATAGCCTTTTTCCAAGCTAAAGGGAATTGGCCCAGGCAGAGGGAGTGGTTGAGTAAATCAGTTAGGTGATTAAGTACTATGTCAAGGACCTGCCGTAGGATCCTAGTATCCAGGGGTTAGAGTAAAGGCTAGTAACACTGGGGGCTTTTGTTGCTGTCATCCTTCTCAAATGTATTGAAATACTGGGGCATTTAAAGTGTTTCATGTACAGCTAGGATGAATTATACAGGCATTTCTGTTTAATGGAGAGAAAAAAATAGTAACATAATTTAACTGATGATGCAGTATGAAAACATCTCAAACCAAACGTATGAAAGAAGTTCATATAGGAGAACAACCTGTGTTCCAGGGGATATAGTACAGTAGTAATGATTTTTGAAGTAGATGAGTACAGTATGTGGAGAATCCAAGTTAATTTGTAATATCCTAGAGGTTTTTAAAACATCTGATGTGTTATGAGTCAATAAATTACAGGCTGCACCTACTGTATGTATTGCATGAACAGTTCAGCAATAAAGAAGGCAAGGCAAGGCAAAATTTATTTAAAAGACGCCCAATCCCAGAGGCTCTGGGCGCTGTACAAAACATTAAAACAGGCATCTTAATATAATAAATATACAATTAAACAGATATAAATCATTAAACACTAAACCATAGCTATAAATCTTTATCTAAACATTAAATTAAATTAAATTAAATTAAATGCCTTAGAGAAGAAAAAGGCCTTTAACTGGGCCTTAAAAACATCCACCGAAGGAGCGTCTCTAACCATAGTTGGTAAGGGAGGCCGCAGCACTGAATGCTCTATCACCGGCTGATTTCAGCCTAATTCTGGGAATGGTTAGGAGGCATTCACTGGAGGAACAAAGAGGGCGTGAGGAGAAGGCAGGTGACAGAAGGTCTAACAGGTAACCAGGGCCCTGTCCATGTAGGGCCTTATAGGTAAGAAGACCCACCTTAAAGAGGACTCTCCACCTGACTGGCAGCCAGTGCAGTTCACGCAAAACCGGTGTAATATGACAAACCTTTTGCTGCCCGATCAACAGTCGGGCAGCTGCGTTTTGCACCAGCTGCAATCTTCGGAGAGATCCTCCCATGACCCCGAGACAGAGCGCGTTACAGTAATCAAGCCTAGATGTGACTAAGGCATGTATCAAAGAAGGCAAGAATGAGCTGCCTGGGCATATGTAAACAACTGCAAATTTGCAGGAGCACAGTCACAAGTTAGCAATAAAGGAAGCAGTCAATTTTGAATTTTACAGAGTAAAAAGGAATGTTGTAGTTATCTTATGTTATATACATGTGTAATGTCATAGAATGCACGGAGACAGAAATCACTAGGCAATAGGTAGGAGCTATTGCTTCTGTATGGATGCTATATATAATAGGAACTTCAGAGATCAAATAATTAAAAAGGTGGGGATGTAGGCTTCCTAGATCTGTGTTCTGTGTTGTGGAATCTGAAGGGGAACAGTAATGGTATGCTCATGGCTCATCAAAATTTCTATTTTAAAGACAGGGATAGTACTTGTTGCCTCCCACATTGTCACCTTCCCATCACCCAATATCCTGTCTGATGCCCTGGAGCCTATGTGTCATTGATAACCTTTGTTACCTACCATTCCATGTTAGTAGTGAGAAGGCATAGTTACAAAGGCAGAATTAAAAGTTGTATGGTACAGGTAGCGATATATGAACTGTACAAGGTTATATTAGGTAATGCTCATGTTGTATAAAATCAGTTTATTGTGACATAGTAGTATCTTTGATCTTATAAGAAAAATATCAAGTAAAATTGGAATCAGACTTCAGACAGTAACATTTCATATGGAAATGTAATGCAATTTAATCTGTATTGTTACTGTGTTCTGCATGTTCCTGGTGTTGAGCAGGACTTCAAAGAGATGGAATTGTTTGCATAGACAGGTACAGTATATGTGACGGCTACAGAGATGTTATCAGTGCTTTATTTACAGGTTGTTTTATATTGCAAGGAGATAGTGCTGTTAAGGTAACAGACTGAATGTCTAAAAAGGCTGATAGTAAAGAAATGACAGTATCATACATCCTAGTATAACACCTTTAGATGCTGTAGGATTGGCTGAAGTACATCTTTTGTTCATCATGTTTACAAGGAAAAAAACATAATTTTTTTCTATCCAGGAGAGACACACTAAGTTAAAGCTTGTTTACAGGTGTGACCTGGGAGCACTGGGAAGTTAAGTGACTTACTCAGGGTCACATAGTACATAAGTTGGGGCTATGGGATTCAAACCCGTCTCCTGGTTTGCAGCTCAGAGCTTTAAACCACTGCACTATACTACCTCCCTTACATGTGAAAAGCAGATGGAGAAGAGAGGCAGCATCAGATTGATTTTTTGAATTAACCTTCCTGCTTTATTATTTAATTGTGCCCAGAATATTAACCTCTGATCACAACAGAATTTAGAATTTTGTTTGAAGGTATGAAAACTATATTATAAAATGTCAAATTATGTTGTGATGGGGACAATGCAAAGTAGAATACAAAGGTATAGGTATGTTGCAGTAAGAATTGACTGGGATGATTATTTTAGTATTGCATCTGAGGGCATTTTTCAGATGGTATGTTACATGAAAGGGAAAGGGAAATTGTTTAATCATGAATGGCACAGTACTGTACTACCCCTGCCATTGGCTCTATCCCAACCCCACTTAAAGCTATTCACTGTACTCAGTTTGATCAAATTCTCTGGCAGTGCATTCCATTTTGCCAACACTTTCTCTGTAAAGTAGTTCCTCTTCATCTCCCTCCTGAACCTTCACCCTTCCAACTTTAGACTGTGCCACCTAGTGACCCTTCCTCCCTTTAAGTGGAACAATCCTCCCTCTCTTACTTTGTTTATGCCTTTCAAGTACTTAAAGGTCTTTATCATGTCCTCTCTTTCCCTTCTCTCATCCAGCAAATACATGTTGAGCTCCCTCAATCTTTCCTCATACAGCAACCCCCCCAGTCCCATGATCATTTTCATAGCCATGCACTGCACTCCCTCCAGTAATCTCACATGCTTTTTGAGGTATGGGCACCAGTACTGCACACAGTACTCTAAGTGTGGCCTCACCAGTAATCTATATAAGTTTAGGATGACCTTCTCCTTTCTAGAGGCAAGTCCTCTTGTACTGCACTCCAGCATCCTATTTTCCCTTGCTGCTGCCCTCCAACACTGTGCTCATACCTTCATAACCCCTATCGTCACTATCACCCCAAGATTCCTTGCCTCCTCTGAAGCTGTTACCTGCACCTCCCCCAGTCAGTAACTAGTCCTGGTATTTCTTGCACCGAGGTGCATGACCTTGCTCTTCTTGGTGTTAAATCCAAACTGCCACTTCCTAGACCAGAGTTTGAGTTTAGCTAGATCCTCCCTCAGTGCCTGCCTCCCTCTCTCATTGTTCACTTTTACACAAATCTTAGTGTTATCCACGAACAGGCTGATCTTACTCTTGACCCCCTCTGCAATGTCTTCATTGAAGACTTTGAACAAAACAAGGCCCAGCACTGAACCTTGTGGCATCCCATTTGTTACTGGCCTTGGATTGGATGTCTCCCCCATTTACAATTACCCTCTGTTGTCTGCCCTGCAACCAGCTCTCAACCCATCCCACCAGTTTCTCCCCCACCCATATGTCCCTCAGCTTGCTCATTAATCTCCTGTGGAGCACCGAGTCAAAAGCCTTGCTGAAGTCCAGGTACAGGACATCTACAGCGTTGCCTTCATCAACTATCCTAGTGACCCAAAGAAGTCGATCCGGTTAGTTTGGCACTATCTTCCTGAGACACACCAATGCTGTCTTTCACCCTGTAGACCATTAGTGTTGAGAAAGGTTATTAGCCCCTCCTTTAGAATGGTCTCCATCAACCTTCCCACTATGGAAGGGCAGAGATATTGGGCTTTTAGGCCTTATTCACTTTAAGTGTAGTGCTTGAAAATCTGTTTAGACATTCATCACTTCATGGATTTAAAATTTGTTTGAAAACACATGTGTTAACAAGTGAAAGCTGCCAATATTTTCTTTAATTACTGTGTATGTTAATGATTTTGTATTGTTGTATATTGTTGTTAGTGTTTTTGTATGTTTCTTACATATGCTAACCAGGTTTTTTAATAATTAAAACCAATCAATCAAATCAGCAGTTTGGATATCATTTCAAATGTTAAGATTCTGGGAATAATATGCTGAGATAACTTACTGCAATATGGTGCCCCCATGTTGAAGAAATATTTAAGAAACCCATCAAAAGGATTTATTTTTTTGTCATGTCTCAAAGAGTGGATCTGTACCAGTAGGAACTCCTGTTTGTCAGTTAGACTTAACCATTTCTGTGTGGGGTACTGAGCCACCAGTCCAAAACTCCTATATGTTCTAGTTCTGCTGGCGGCCTAAGGGTTCATTTGGAGTAAGCATATTCAATTTGGCACTCAGGGCTAACCAAAAAAGAAAGTGAGATGGTAGAGAGAAGAGTGACTAGATTATAGTTAATAAGGAGTCATATACAAAGAGTAATGTGTTGGGGTTACCAAAACTTAAAAGAAAAAAGGAAGCATTAGTAAAATGTGTTTTGACTCAATTTAAAAATCAGACAGTTAATTATAGGAAATAGTCTTCCGGTGGAGATGGTGGGGGTGAACTCAGTGGTGGACTTCGAGCATGCATGGGATAGGCATGAGGGAATCTACATGCAGTTTATTATAGTGTGCAATTTTGCTGTGAGTATGTGATGTTGTGATTGTGATTATTGCCATATATAGTGTTAGATTAGTCGTGTTTTGAAATGTAATGCTTGAATGTATATCCTTTCTGTGTATTATTTCAGCCCTGTGTGGTGCTGCATTAAAAATCCTCAATTTCTTTATTTATTTAAAAAGTTTCACTAGGAAAGACATACTGAGCTGTTAACAGCTCATTTCCAGATGAATTCTGTGGATAAGAGGATATGGAAGTTATATGCATAAAATACAAAACAGTATATCAATGAGAATAATCAAAAACAATTGAAGAGAAATCAGTATAACAGACATTTGTAGTGAATACAATTTGAGATAATTTAGGTAAGGCAACTAATCTCATAAGTACAGAACAGTGAGCAGGTAATTGGGAAAACAGACTGTCAGTACAAAACTAGTGAAGGGCCGGGGGAGGAAGAGGGTCATGGACAGCTGCATGAGGGAGAAGAATAGTTATAAAGAAGAAACTTTAAGGAGAAAGCAGAAGAGGCAAAGTGAGTTTATGGGTGAAAGGATGACCAGAGTTTAAGAAAGTGGTAAAAGAAATCAAATTGACCAGCAGCAGATTTCCTAGAAAGAATAGAGATGGAATGGGAAGTATTGCGGTGGAGAGGATCTCAGGAAGCTCTGGGAGGGGATAAAAGGGATATACTATATGGTAGGAGGGAAGGGAACAAAATCAGAATCTGGATATAAAGGAGACACAGTGGGACAGGTGCCTAATGTTAAGAGAGGGCAGCAAAAAAGCAGAGCAGAGTGAGCAATGGTGGGTATAAAGGAGCAATCTAAAGCAAAATGACAAAAAGAGTGAAAGAGGGTATCAAGTATAGCAAAGGAGGATTTGGAAGCTCCACTATAGTCTATGTCACTATAGTAAAAAATAGTGAGAATCATCTTTAGAACAATCTCTTGGCAGACAGAAAGCACTAAACACACTTTATTTCTATATAATGCACCAGGCTAAGGGTAGAACGTTTGACACGTGGCATTAATATGAACCACAAAATCTAGACAATAGTCTAGCCATGCCACATGATACTTAGAAGAGGATACATCCTCAATCATAGCATCATCAAGTGTTTGAAATAAAGGGAGAGGGGTGAGTCCAAAAGGCCTCTGTTGGGTGCCAAAAGTCATGGAATCTTTTTTTTGGCACTGAGGGATAGTTGGTTAGGCTAGAACCAGCACTGAATATGTCAAAATCCAGCTGAAGCTGTGAGGTAAGATTATGGAAGGAGGAGGAGTGAGGTATAAAAATAACTATTATCGGTATACATGTTAATCATACAGAGGAACAGAAAGAGGGAAGGTCATTCAAGAATATGGAAAAGAGAATAGGACCCAGAAAAGACCCATGTGCAGCTAGGGAGTGGTGACGAAATGGAGCTTCCTATCCAGATGGCTTTAGACCTTCCATCAAGGCAAGACTGAAGCCAGCTGACTGTAGAGTCAGAAAGACCTGCTCCTTTAAGTTTGTCCCGAAGGAGGGGATGTGCCACTGTGCAAGGTGAACAAAGATAGTGGATGCAATCAAGTTATGATCTACACCATGGAGTCAGTGAGCTGATGGAGGGACATGGAGTGGGATTTCCTAAAACCAGACTGCTAGGGGATGAAGAAAGAGGAGGAGGAGGCAAGGAAGGAAGAGTACTGAGGTAGTATAAGGTGTTCTCCTTTAACTTAGTTTTGGTAGGAAGGATAGGACAGAAGTTACCAGGAGAAGAGCAATCACCACCTTTATGGAGAAGAATGACGGTAGCCTGATTCCAGGCTTCAGAGACAGTAGCAGAGGAAAACAAAAGGTTGAGGAGTAAGGTAATAGACAGAGTAATGAGAGGAGCTGAGAGAAACAGAAGTTTGGGATCACGGCCATCAGGGGTAACACCTTAATGAGGATAAGGAAAAGCAAGGGCTTAATGGAAGCAGAAGTGGTGGTAGGAGAGAAGGAAAATAGAGATTTAAAAGATGAGACACTATAGAGAAGGAAGAAATGCAGGGTGGTTGGAAAGGATGAGAGACAAATAGTAAAGTAAAAATTAAAGGAGGACACAACAGTAGAAGGGTCAGACATGAGGGAGTCATCAACCCTGAGAAAAAGTGAGGGAGACTAAGTCAGAGGGGGAAAAAAGGGAATGTATAACATTCCAGAAATTGGAGGGGTGGTTAATGTTGTTCTGGGGTGTGGATGTATAATCAGACAATCCTCTACTACTATTATTAATACTACCACCCCCACCACCTTTTCTCTAAGTGAATTAAAACCTTCAACAGCAGTGCAGAGGTTCCCTCTTCTGCCAGCTCCCCAAGTAAAGTGAAACCATGTGGTGCAAACAGCAGCAACAACAACAAAAAAAAGGGCCAAGTGCTTGGAGAAAAGTGCAGCACCCAAAAACAAAGCAGCAAAAAACTGAAAGAAGGGTGTACAAAAACAACACATAATGAAACAGAATAAGCCACTCAGTGCAGTTTATTGTGCATCAAGGTATGCAGACAAACAGACAGCAAAAGCCCCAGAATTTTAAACTCTTACAGGTTCCTCATTAAGGGAAGGGGCAACTAAGGCCATTCAATCAACGTTTAAGAGATGTTCTTAAAGACATATACACTTGAAAAATATATGCAAATGAAGCAGCACAGAAGTGCTATTGAGTCAATAAATATTCAAATCTATCAATCAGATGACTAAAACAAGTAAAAAAGTAAACTGGCTATCAGGTGGCTACAAAATAAATAAGCTAAGAAGTGTCCCAAATAAATAGCTATATTAGAATTATAAATATTTTAATTCATAGTAATTTTGGATTCTATTCAGGTTAGTAAGATTGGGACCCTGCAGAACAAATTGTTTTCCAGACAGATTCAAAGACACCTAGAAAAACAAAAGAGATGAAAGATCATTTAGTAAGACAGATTAGATGTAATATATATTATATTGTTTTTATTTTTAACTCCAAAGAATAATAGGAGAAATCAGGACCAAAGGGTAAATTTTATTACTGAATATAAATCATTAGCTCCAAAGATTTCTGGCACCCTTAAAATATCTAATTGCTAAGCTCCATATTAAACACCTGAGAGCCTTTCATTGGCCAGAGCACACTATAAGTAATGAAGCCAGGAGAGTGGTCTCTTCAAAAATATAGAGAAAGCAAGGAAACCTCAGCTCTGATAAAGCAAGTTAAAATGTGATGCTTTTTACCTGACTAATGGAGGTAGTCACTTTGCCAAAGTGGCCAGGTTTAATCATGGTTCAGCTGGATGATGAGAACCAAGAGAGCCTCAGAAAAGTATGAAAAGTAAGAACATTGGAGTTAATTTGAAAAAAGTGCAGACTTTGATGCAGTAAAATGGGGTGGGGGTGGGGAGTAGTGCCCTGGTACCTTAACCATATAACCCTTAAAAGATCGCTGACACAGATTTGAATGAACATATAGGCAACACACCAAGGGTGATGTAAAAAAAAGGTGAGAATATCACGGATCTAGCTGTAAAGAGCCATTTTACATCCAGTAATAGGACCCCAAGATTTACATCACCAAGTGGCTCATGTGGGTCTCATAGATGAGGTAACTGAATTTTGTAAATTTATAAACCAAGGTAACAAGTTTCTCAGTCCAACTAATGTCTCTTCCCTGGAAATACACCAGTTTATTTCTTGCTGCACTCTATAAATATAGAAACACAGAAGGTGTTGACAGATAAGACCTCCTGGCCCATCTAATCTGCCCTGTTTACCCTATCCATCACCTGTCTACTATCTACTCTTATCACTTTAAAATATTATATCCCTGGATCCACTCCCCCCGTTAAAACTTGGAAACCCTCTGTGTCTATCCCATACCTTCTTGAATCCTGTAATTGTTTCTGATTCCGCCACTTCTGCCAAAAGACTGTTCCACAAGTTCACCACTCTTTTAGTGAAGAAATGTTTCATCACATTTCCTATGAACCTCCCCCTTTTAATTTTATAACCTGAGTAGAGCTGTGCAGAATGAGCAGATTTCTAATTTGTTGAATTTCATTGAAATTTCACTGAATATTTAAAATACATTAATTAGGCCATGACTCAACCATCTGTTGAGCTAGATCTCTGAAGGGTTGCATGTTTAATAGTGCAGATGACTTCTAATGACAAGCCAAATATCTTGAAATTAGGATGGATTGTCTCAAAATACGTTATTTTATTTTCTGTGGGATAATTCATGAACATTTATTCTCTATATATTCAGCCATCTATTGGGCAAGAGATCTTAAATATGGTATGATTACTTGATGACAGGTGTTATAACAATGTGTCAAACTTTATGACACAATGATAATCTTAAGATTATAGGTGCTCAAATTCTGCCATTTTATTTTGTTGTGGGAAATTTCATGAAAATGTGTATCTGCATCTACCTCAGCCATCTGTTCATCCAGAGATCTTAAATTCAGCATGTTTCCTTCAATCAGTCAATCAATCAAATCTTTATTTATCCAGGCAATCACCATTGAGCAAGCTCATTTACAAGGTGGACCTGCTGTTGGCAGGGACAATTGTACAGTTACAGATAAATATACATAATACAAAATGAACAAGATGTTTACAATAATGATAGGAGCAGTATATATACATTTCAAAGCCACATGTACAAGTAAGATATACATAACACAACAGTAACATAATATATACAATACCCACAGGAGCAGGATGTGTATGGTTGTCATATACAAACCATAGGAGGAGAAAAAAAGAGAATCATTTATATTCCTGTCCATCAGGAATATGTTAATGGCCTGTATGTAGTCCCTAAGCTATGGAGGTGTGCATGATGGTGTCTTGGGCTTAGGATTATGTGACAGGAGGAGGGTGATGTATAAGAGGGGTGCAGAGGGTGCTAAGTGCAAGTGGGGCAAGGGAGGGGGTAATAGTGGCAAAGGTGGACTTAGATTAGCAGCAGGGACTAGTACGGATGAGGAGAAAAGCAATAGTCTTACTGCTGGGACTAATAGAAGCAATTACAAATTTCAGCAAATGTTTTGTCATAGAGGGTCTTAAACAAAGTAAGACTGACAGGGGAGCTAAGTCTCAATGATTTTTGTATCCTCTTCCAGAGTGTGGGCATGACATAGCTTATGGTGGCCCTTCCAAAGTGAATGTTGACCTTTGGGACTTTCAGGAAAACCTGTGAGAGACTTCTCAGGGCATAGTTCCCAAATGGAATAAGGGGGAGACAGTCAACAACGTATTGTGGGAGTTTGTTGGTAAGGGCTTGGAGTGTCCATAGAGCTACATTTCTACACTGCCTATATTGAAGGAAAGGCCACTCTACAGCTGCGTATAAAGAACAGTGATGTGTGGAGAACGAGAGGCCGGTTATAAATCTCAGTGCTCTATGATACAATACATCCAGTTTTGCAAGATGTGAGGCAGGGCAATGGCCATAAATTAAGTCAGCGTAGTCAATTAATGAGAGGTACATAGATTGGACAAGCTGTCTTTTTGCGTCTGTGGTCAAGAGGTGTTTAATTCTGAAAAAAGACCAAGTCTCTGCCTCAGCTTTTTCAGCAGTTCTTCTGTATGTTCCAAAAAAGAGAGTTTATTGTCTAGGAAATTACCCAGATATTTGAATTTAGGCACAAATTTGAGATTTCCACCTAATAAAGTAGAGATGAAAGGTAAAGGACCAGCGACAGCAGTGTACGCCCCCGGGCCTGAGGGTGAGAAAATCATGGCCTTGTTTTTTTTTCTTGGCCACAGGTGCTGGACAAATGTGCCAATTGCCATGACAATAAGATGCATTGTCTCCAAATTATATGTGCTTAAATTCTGTTATTTTATTTTTTTGGAAAATCTCATAGAAAATTTTATCTGCATATAACTCTGGCACCTTTGGAGCTAGACAGTGTATAAATTAATACAAACAACTGTTTTGTAAATATTATAGAATCACTTAAATATGGAGAGAATTGGATTAAGGATTTTTAAGTTATAGAGGTTCAAATGCTTACTATGCAAATATTTGCAAAGTTTTGTGAATATTCTCAAAAATGTGGATGTTTGTAACTTCTCTGCTCTTGCAGGCAAAGACTTAATATTTGACATGCATCCAATGTGTATCCTGGTGTCTTACACAAGTGGATACATTGGTTTAGCAGTTTTAAATTACAGGGAATAAAAAATAGTAGCATTTTCTTAAATATTTATTTTATTTTATTTATTTAAAATTTGATGACCGGGAAAGCCAAACTGAGCCAAGGCTCATTTCCAGGTGTGACCCGGGTACAGTTTGTACAGAGAGTAACAATAGTTGAGGAATATAGACAATTTGCACAACATTTTTACAAGCAGTTACAATTCACTGTTCAATGGTAAACAGCTAAACTGCATGTGGAATGGGAGAATGGAGATGAGGTCAGCTAGGAGTAGGTGGCTGGGGTAGGTGAGTGGGGACTGTGTGGTGCATTGGCTGCACACTGGGACCATTGGAGCATATAGAGCATTGCGGGGTGGGTTGAAGCTTGAGGAGCTAAGTAAAAGCAGAACAAGAAGGGGCCAGGTGAAAGTTGGGAGGAGGTTATTC
Organism: Neoceratodus forsteri; assembly: GCA_016271365.2. NCBI lineage: Eukaryota > Metazoa > Chordata > Ceratodontiformes > Ceratodontidae > Neoceratodus > Neoceratodus forsteri. The sequence goes on from CM057459.1 coordinate 1,359,133,797, forward strand.
CAGAGAAGGGGGAGACAGTATGAGAAGGCAGCTTAGCCGGTAGGAGTGCAAGGGCAAGGAAAATGGAAGTGCAGGGGTCCCTGTGGTGAACAGTGTAGTTTAGGGAGGCGGCTTGGGTGAGGCAGGAGGTGAGGTAGGGGTAGGGACCAAAATCAGAATTTAGCTAGGAAGGAGGCGCCATGGATGGTTCACCTATGGGAGAGCGGAGCCAGGGAGAGTGGAGCGTAGAGCAGGCAGTGGTGATTGCAAGGGGTTGAGGCAGTGGTGAAACAGCAGAAGGAGTTGAGAAGAATGTCAAGTCTGGAGAGAGAGGAGGATGAGGCCGTTCCAAAGACTATGTTGACATAGTCTATAACTGGCAAAATCATTTTGGAGAATGGGGAGGACAGTGTCATAGGAGGGGCCCGAGGCAAAGATGACAGTGCCATCTGCATAATGAAGCACGTTTGAGGTGAGGCAGGATGAGGGAAGGTCATTTACGAAGAGAGAGAAGAGGAGAGGAGGGGGTCAAGCATAGAGCATCGAGGGATGCTAGATACGAGAGGAAGAGGAGAGGTGAGGGTGTCACCTACTTGAGCTGATTTTTGCCTGTTGTGGAGGTATGAGTGGAATCAGGCGATGGCAGGTTTGGCAGTGCCAAAAGAGCTACATTTACTGAGTAGCAGTGAGTGGGAGACACAGTCGAACGCTTTTGTCAGGTCAATGAATATGTCAGCTGTGACTTGGCTGTTGTCCATGGCAGTGAGGATGGAGTTAGTTACACTTATAAGAGTGGTGAGGGTGGAGTGGTGTTTTTTTGGAAGCAAGACTGAACTGGTGAAAGGGAGCTGTTGGAAGAGAGGAAGTCTGACAGTTTGGACAGTATGAGGGATTCCTGGACTTTCACTAGGGAGTGGAGGAGCATATAGAAGAGTCATCCAGAACTCTTTTTAGTCAAATTTAACATTCACAATGCATGCATCCCTACTTTATTTGATAAACTGGGATGACCTCTTTGCAGTCCTGCTGTTCCTTTTTGGGTGACTATTTGCCCCCCTTCTCTCTTAGCATAGCCAGATGGACTCAGTAGAACTACTGATCCTATTGATATCTTCTTTGTTCTTAATAGTAAAAAATCTCTTAAAACTAAAGTTGCATACTGATTTTCCTATCAATGTATCCTGTTGAAATAGTCAAAATTATTCCTTTCACCACCATTTACAGAATTAGTATTTGATGGAACACACATAGTGGAATTTTTATCAGGTTCTATCCTTTCACGTACTCCCATTCTCTTCCTGTTCTTTTCTTCATATTTTCTGCATGCTTCAATGGCGCAAGCATGACAGATGATGATGCAAAGCAGCCTTTGCTAGATGCTTACTGTAAAACCTCTAGCAAGAGTCAATATGGCTGGAAACTAATGGTATTGTGGGAAGTGAGAAATGTGTAAACTAGCAATTTCTGCACAAACCACTGAGCCACATAACTGCACATTCTAATTATTGTAATACACACATACACAGTAATACAAATACACATATATGCATATATATTGTAGCGTTACATAGCACTGCACTATCTACAGGCATTTTTACAGATAAAAAAGACATTGAGGAACCATTTTTTTCCTTCATTTCAGGCTTCAATGGACATCAAAGAATGGGGTGCTGGAACTAGACACCTCATTTAAATCAGTGATGACATGCATAAGGCTGAAACTGTCCTAGATAGTGGAGGAACGTAGACTAACATGTTTTGCACTAACCACTGAGCCACCTAACTGCACTTTCTAACTGTTGTGATATACACACACATTGACTAATACATACATATGTATACACAGATATTTCCAGTATAATATAACAGTGCTCTGTGCATGCACATTTTTACAGATGAAAAAAAAACCTAGAGGCACTGTTTTCTTTTTTTAGGCTCTGAGGGACTACAGCAGGTGGGGGTTGCCATTAGACACCTCATTTAAATCAATAATGATATGCATAAGGCTGAAATTGATCTTGATAGTGGAGGAATCTAGACTAGAAATGTTTACACTAACCACAGAGCCACCGAATTGCACTTTCTAATTGTTGTGATACACAGCCACACTGACTAATATATATATACACATCCTGCATATGCATATATATTCCAGTGTAGCATAGCGGTGCACTGCCTATGCACACACAACATTACCACACACACAGTAACCCACAAATTCTGCCTTATATGGCATTTATTTACTTATACATCTAACCATAACTTTTACTGTATTTAGGGTAAGCACTGCGTTTTGCACTAACTCATTGTATTAATCAATGGCATGACTGGGTAACTAAGGTAGTGGACAAGGTACTACCTTAAATACCTTAGAGTGACACTGGATCCCGCTCTTGATTTTTCCTCTCATTTAAATGAGGTATGCAGAACCATTAACATAAAGATTAGTGCCACATACCATGTACATCACCCCCTTACCTCTGATGCTAGGATCTTGGTTGCTAGAAGTGTCTTGCTCCATAGGCTACAGTATGCCCTCCCCTTCTTTTTCCACACTAACATTGGTATTCTTTGTAAATGGGACACCACCTACAACAACATCTACAGATTTGCTCTATCGGCCCCTCATCTTACTTACCATTGTCTCCTGTTCTCCACCTATCACTGGCTATCCCCCAAAACTCTGTGCTCATATGCTGTGGGTTGCTTCACTGACTCTGTGACTAGATGCCCCGGCCCCGACATCACTGGGGCTAAGCTCACCCCAGTACCTCACTCCCACCTATTGAGATCCTTAAATTCTTCTTTGCTGTCTGTTTCACACTGTTCTACTAAAATGAGGGAACAAGTATTCTCTCACTTTGCCCCAAAATTCTGGAACTCACTACCTCCCAGTCTGAAGTACTCCCTATCTCACACCTCCTTCAAGACTGCACTTTCCTTCCACCTACATGCACTCAATTACTGTGACTGTACCTAACCCTCCACCTCATCTCTAGATTCTTATTAAACTAGCTTACTGTTGTCACCATAATTATTAATGTTTTGCCTTGTTCTGATACCTGCTCCCTTCCATCCCTGTGAGGATGGCTACTACAAAATGTATGTTTTATTTCCCTGACTATCCCTGTGTGGATATTTATCTGTTTGCATTATATGCTGCTTTGTATTTCACCAGTGTCTTGTTTTGTCAACTGTATATTGTGCTCTCCCAGGTCATGCTTGAAAATAGGCAGGGTTTTGCCTAATGCATCTACCTGGCCAACAAAAGTTAATAAATAAAGTAGATGTGGTGGATGTGGCTTGTCTGGACTTCATAAACACCTTTGATACCATCCCCCGCAGAAGGACAATTAATAAACTGTGCAGCCTAGTGGGTGGAAAACTGACTGAATGGCAGGAGCCAGAGGGTTGTAGTAAACAGGGAGAACTCTTGCAAGGGAGAGGTGAAGAACAGGGTCCTGCTGGGGCTGGTGTTGGGGCTGGTCCTTTTCAATGTCCTTATTGGGGACATTGCAGAGGGACTGGAGGAGAAGGTATGCCTCACTGCAGACAGTACAAATGTATGCAATGGGGAGGGCATACCTGAGCATGTTGAAAGTATGAGTGAAGGCCTTAAAAAACTGGAGAAATGTTCTGAAGATTGGCAGCTGGGATTCAATGCAAAGAAGTGCAGGATCATGCACATGGGGCAAAGGAACCCAGGGACAAAGTATAAACTAAGTGGGGAGGCACTGACAGTTACAAAGCAGGAAAGGGATCCGGGAGTTATCATGTTGGAGGACCTAAGAGAAACTAGGCAGTGCAATAAGGTGGCTGGAAAGGCTAGTCAGATAGTTGGATGCATAGGGAGGGATATCATGAGTAGAAAGCGAGAGGTCCTCTCGCCCCTGTATAAGACACTCATGAGATACTGTACCTGGAATACTACATCCAGTTCAGTGTTATTTATAACACATGCTTGAGAAATTCCCCTGTACCTTTGCCAGTTTGTTAAATTATTCACTACCTGGGTGCAGGAGCTGCAGTTGTATGCTTACAGGAGGCACACTGCACTCTCTTCTCTACAGCAGCAACCAATTTCACTGGACAGCCTTTTGATTGTTCCACTTGTTCACTACTTTCTCTGTGAAAGAGGGTTTAAGGACATCCCTTTTGAATCTCCCTCTGTGAGGTAAATTGAGGGAAATCCAGAACCACAGTTAGGAGGTTGATAGTGAGGGAGAACATGCTGAGATGCTGAGGAGGAACATCTGCAGCAGGAGTCAGCAAAGGCATTATTTTTGCTTATGTAAGGTATGCCACCATTACCTCTATAGCAAATTTTTTTTTTGCTGACCTTTCCAGTCTGACTTTGGTTTCTACCTCTGCCTCTGAGAGAAAAAAAAAGAGAAAACAGGATTGGAGTGCAGCAGGGGTGAAAGGCGTCATAGGCCTCTGGTCTTTCCCTCAGGGAGTTGTGGGGACTAGTGCGGTGACAGAGCCACACTATCTGGAGAGTGAGTACCAGCAAAACCCTTGGGGTTAAGGGCATGCATACTTCTTGTTTCCCTTCTGCTATCCTTTAGACCCTGTTTTGACCCTGTTATTCTTTTTATACAGCCTACTATACAGCTTTGACCTGATTTATGCTGAGAGAAAAAAAAAGGATAGTTTTTTGTCTGTGTTTTTTTGGAGTTTTAATGGAGCTCACAGTTTGCGGGTTTTAGTTATCATCTGCCTTGTGTGTTTTGTATATTTTTGTATATTTTGTTGTATTTTTTGTTTGCTGAGTTAATATAATTTTTCGTTAGATTTCTTGTGCCATTGTACGGTCTGCAAGGGTTTTAAGAAATTGGAGTTTGGAAAGCCTCATCTTTGTTTTCTTTTTTAAGGAGATGAGCTGTTGTTTGAATGAACCTGTTTGTAATATGGAATGTGGAGGATATACAAAATAATAATATACACATAATATAATATAATAAACATGGGGTGAAATCAGGAAGTAGAACTAGCCCATTTCATTGGATTGCGAAGATCATTTGATCTGGCATATATAGGTATGCAGACTCAGATGATGTGATTCAGCTTGGCTTATTCATTCATTTGCATGTTAGCTTCAGGATGAGGTGCAGTAACTGCAACTGTTTCAGCTTTGGCTTTCAGCATACTTTAATGTATGCTGGTATTTTGGTGTTATCATCTCTTTTTTGACTCACCATTAAACCGCTGATATATTGGCACTATTTCCAAGTGAGATGATTTGTTGAACTTTTTAAACTCTTTCTGCCTAGCGTGTGTAGTCCGTTGAAGCTGTGAAGCCATTTTGGCTCTGGAGTACTTCTTCCGTATTTCATCCATTCATTGTAACAAGGATTTCACTTCTAGAAGTAAGTTATTAGGAGCTAACTGGAAATTTTTTATAAGTTATATTTCTATGTGTGTAATTTTGTGTTTTTTTATATAGGATCTTTTCAATCTTTCTTCCATTTTTTAGCATATGTGTAAACTAGCACATTAGTGCATTACCACATTATCACATTAGTATATTATTAGTATATCATTTCAGTATACCTGAATACTGGTTAATTGGTGTTTTTATTAACATAGCATTTCCAATTTTTGCCTATATTTTACTCCTTGAAGTTATTTGGATCAGCTGGAAAAATATAAGGAAAGTAAAAAGGGACGGAAAAGGAATGTACAGATATAAATAAGAAGGAGATTAAAGGTGCAATAATAGAAAAGCACACTAAGGATTAGCTTGGACTGATGAATAGTCTATGAAAAAGCAGAAGGGTCATAGGCACCTGACATTGGATTTTGGATTTGGGATCTGGGATTTGAAATTAATCTTGTGAGACTTTTAAGACTCTTCAAGGCACACAGTAATAATATGGTAATTTTGACAAAGAACTGTTGAAACTAACTGTTGAAATCAAGTAAAATTAATTGGTGCTAAGTGGTGTTAAGTCCAGCTAAAACTCAGCAAAGACGTAAAAGACTTAAAGGATGCTCTTTCTCACTGTTTAAGAGTGAAGTGTTTTCTTGATCTTGTTGATACATTCTAACTGATAAATTGATACTGAGCTGTGGGTTTTTGAGTTTGGGGTTTTTTGGATTAGGTGTTATATTTCTTCTTTTATCATTTTTCTTTAATTGCTCTAATTTAATAGAGTTGAAGGGAACTGAGTTGTGAATCAAGATACCCATGGAAAGAAGAAGCAGGAAATCACCTGCTTATGAAATAAAATGGTTAGAGAGAAGGATAAAATAACACCCAATGTCAAAACATCTCATGTAATCGGGAATACAGCTGGTAAAGATAAAAGTAATGAAAATATTAAAAACCTAAGGATAAAATAAATCATAAGAAGAATAAAGGAAACTTGAAGGAGAAAAATGAGGTAGGTGAGATAGATGACATAGAAAATGTGGTTGAACTTAAAACTGAAAAAGGGAAAATCATGCTCCAACCCTTAATCAGTGATTTATGGAAACACAGTTATAAACAACACAATGGGGAACAGGACGGGGGACAAAAGAAAAAGATATTTCATGCCATGAATGTTCAGGCAATAATAGCTTTATTAAACAGAGCCCAGACCAAATTGAGTTGGTAAATAATGAAGTAATTAAAACAATTGAAGATATAAAGGAAACAATTAGAATCAATAACAGGATTGAACAGAAAATTAGCGACTTAAAAAAATTCAGGTTGGAGCTAGATGGACTGCACAACCCTACTACAAACATCAATCAAGGGGCTGTTTTTGATTGCAATAGGAATTAGAAGGTCACATATACCAGCGAGGATAAGGATAAAGCATTCAGCTAGGAGAAGAGTTTGGAAGGGAGAATAAGACATTGTACATGAGTCCAGATGAAGAAAGCATTCCTGATATGGAGACATTGACTAGAGACTGTGTTACTGCATTGCAAAATCCCTTGACAGCAAATTTAATGATCTATGAACGACTGATATTGTCAAAACAAGAATTATCATCTATTAAGGGTATTTATATTGAAAAAAGGATGGATTTTATTTATGAAAGGTTTAATTGGGATTATATACCCCCAGTGAGACACCTGATGAAACAAGATAATGACATTAGAATCAACATGAGGCAACTAGAGAAAGCTGGTGATTCACCTTTGCATCACGAGAATACTAATTTAAATATGGGTGTTGTGTCACATTCTATCTTGAATATAAATGAAGATGCTTTGGAATTGGAATCAAAATTGACTATACTACCAGATGGTCATGAAGACCCGGATAGCATAATTGAAGAAATGAAGGCAGGAAACATTAAATTATGGGAAAAGGGGACTATCCAAGAAAAAGAGGGGAAAGAGAAATGTAAAGGGAAAGATCATGATTGGGATTGTCTCAAAAGTTTAGATACAGAACAGAGTAATGAAACTTATAGAAATTAATATGGATAACAAAATAAAGGAAAAGGAGGGAAACAAAGTAAGTTAGGAAAAACCAAAAATAGACAGAATAACAAAAAAGTTATACATAAATTAGGGCCTAAAGCTCTGGGAAAAAAGTAAAGTAAAGGCAAACAAAAAATTTAAAAAAAAAAATAAAAATAAGAAAGAAGAGCAAGACAAATCCCAAAGTGCTGATGTAGAGTCAATTGGTAATATCAGATCAGATTATAAGGATAATATAGAAAATAAGAGACGGACACCAGAGGTTAAAAATAACACAAAGAAAATTTCAGAGGCAGAGCTCAGATTAAAACATTTTCAGAGGAGGACATTGGAAACAGACTCCATGTTACCCATATATAAAGTCTCAATAATTCTGGAAGAAACTGAAAGTAAACTTAATACTCATTTGAAGAAATTACTAGAGGCAGTTTTACTAGGGAATGGAAGATATGGGGATGTGATAAATAAGATGAATGCCATCATATCCCTGCCTGATACTGAATTGGTCTTTCTTTTCTTGGATCAATATTTTGTACTCAAAGCAATAGAAAACCAAAAGAAAAAAAAATGAAAGATATAGGCTTTGAGATAGACAGTGTGGTGACTATGAAGTCAATGTTTCTTGAGTACTTTGCAGAGAACAATGCAGCAATGAAATGGGGATATCCAGTCTCTATTTCTGGGATTAGTAATTTCACAAAGATAAAGATGATTTAGTTCACCTGCTTTTATTCTGCCCTCTATATAACAGAGGACTCAAATTCTCAGGGATGTTCTTGCCACCCTAAACATGGATCCACTGTACCAAATTAATTATCTACTGAATTCAGAAGAAAAAGTTATTGTGGATAAAGTAACAAGATTCGGCAGATTTTTGGAATGCAGAAAAAGACATGTCCCCAAGGGAGAATATGGTAGGCTATTGTGCAATATAAGATGATATGTGCTCCTTGCATGTTATTTATTTGTAATTTTCTGTTGGAAACTATTAGATGATTTGTAAGTTTGTATTTTTATTTATGAATGTTTTTAAATTGTAACAACAATTGTATTTGTCAACAATAAACTTGAATTGAATAGAGTTCCCTCTTGACTTTGAAGAGGTAGTTGAACTCTAGGACAATAGTTTTCAATATCTACACTATTCATCTGATGCAGGTACTTCAATCATGTCATCCCTCTAGTTACTTCACTCAAGGTGTACATGCTTACATCCTGCAACCTCTCCTTTTATGTCTTTTTCCCTAGTCCATGGACCATCATGATTGTGCTGTGCTGTACTGCTTCCATCTTATCACAATCATTCCTCAGGTGTGGACTTCAGTGCCTTGTGCAGTACTCCAAGTGTGGTTGCACCAGTGACCTGTACAATGGAAGGATCACCTCCCCACTTCTACTGCTTATGTGCCTTCTTATGCAACTCAGTGACTGTGTTGTATTTCCAGATCTCTATTTCAATGTACTGTTGATTTTAGGCTTCTAATCATCATGACTCATAAGACCTTTCCTCTGTAGTGCTTTCAATTACCAGTTGCCCCTTTCATATTGCACTCTTTGGTTCTTCTTCATAATTTACATTTTTTTATTGAAGCTCAGTTACCTTATCTTTGACCAACTCTTCAACTTGCCCAGATCCTCACTCAGTTCCTTCATCCCTTTCTCCATGTTCACCCTTGCGCAGATCTTTGTATTATTTGTGAAGAGGCAAATCTTGCACTTGATGCCTTCCTTCATGTCACAAAAGAATACATTAAAAAGACCAGATCAAACACTAACCCCTAAGGTACATGACTTGTTATGTTCCTTACCTCTGAAAACTCCCCATTGGTGGCCCACCAGCACAGCGGTAGTGCTACCACTCATGACGCTGGTGACTTGGGTTCGGGAATGGACTTGGGTTGCTGGAAGGTTGACTGGGAGGGGGCAGGCTGATCATCCCATGGACTGCTTTTCTCCTCCGGGGGAAGGGGAACCTTACCTTGGTGCATGTCTGATTTCTAGAGGCAGCTGGAGATTTGGCATGCCCAAGCCATACCAAGGGGTGGAGCACATGAGATGCCAGTGTTAGCCATGGCATCAAAATGCATGACATGTCTCTGGGGGGGGGCATACAGCTGACAATGCCCTGGCTCAGCATGACACTGACTAAAGGGCTGCTTAGGCCATCACCATCAGCTGAAGTGACTCAGGAGTTAGGACCCTGACAAGAACTAAGGTACACAACCAGAAGGGGTGGCTTGAGGGGCTCAGCTACCCACTCCCATTCTGTCCCCACATGGGGAGTAAGCCATGGCTCAGTGGGGGAGTCCCTCCATGCATGTGCCATGGTTGTCCATCAAGTACAGTGCCAGGGTTTAGGATGGGGATAAATAGAATTTATGAAAAAAAGGAAAACTCACCATTAACTACTACCCTTTGTGTTCTTGTTCTCATCCAGTTCTTCACCTAAGTTCCCAATTTCCCCCATCCTTAAGTCCCTTGTGTTCTTAACCAGCTTCCTGTGTAGACAGGGTCAAATGCCTTGTTGATACCCAAGTGTACCACACCTACTGCCTGTACCCATCTGCAGCACTGGTCACTCAGTTGAAAAGGTCAACCAGATTTGTTTGGCAAGACCTTTCCCTCATACAGTACACCCATGTTCTCTGTGGTCCTGCAGCCCATTTCCTCTCTATGGAGTCCACCAGTTCCTCCCTTAATAAAGACTTCATAATTCATCATACTATGGACATTCAGCTGATTGATCTATAATTTCCTGGCTCCTTCTTTCTTCTGCTGTTTTATAGAGGGACAAGGTCCACTGTAATCCAGTTCATTGGGACCAACTCCATGACATGCAAGTGGTTTAATATGTCTGCAACTGACCTTCCTATCACTTCTGCTATTTCCTCCAGCTTCCTCTGATGTAATCCATCAGGTTCCATAGATTTTTCATCTTTCAACCCCTTGAGCTTTTCCATCACCAAGATTCCTTGTTTGTGACATCTTGTGTGTATCTTTTCACTGTTAATCCTCTAACTACTGTAAACTAGCAATGTGCTGCGCATACTTTTTTTTTTAATAACCCCCTCCATCCCTGGTTAGGATATAAGCTATCCATTTTTAACAGCCTCCAATCCTACCAGGTTAGGACCCAGTCCCCAGAAAACTGAAATCCCTCCTCCCTGCACCAAACATTGAGCCATATATGAAATTTAACACATCTAATTGCTCCATTTTCTTCCAGCATGGCCACGGTAGCACTTTGGAGAAGGTTATTAACCATGCTATCTCCTTTGTTACCTTCCCCAGTGTACAGGAGTCTGACTTCAGTTGTCCCATGCTCTGCCTGTTCAGATCATTCATGCCCACATGCTCAATTAGAGGTGGCCTACCCTCCCCTTCTCCCATGAGTTCCATCACCCTGACTATGTCTTCCATCAGACTTTTGTAAGTACTCTCAGCTGGAAGTTATAACCAAAGTAAGTAGTGACTATTTTACCTTGGTACTCAGTCATTGTACTGATATAGCACCAAAATGATTACTGATAAAAGGGTTATTTGGAACTAGAATCATGTACATATTGTTTCTGAGCTACTTGGGGAATTTAAAACACACATTGATAAAGTTTCATAGGATTTACATCCAGATGACTTTTATAATCTTTCCACTGTATCCATAACTCTAGTAAAAACAGTATTTCAAATAAATAAATGTTAAGACAGATAATATAAATAAAACTTGGTTCAATGTTGACTTAAAACAAAGAAAGCAGAACATGGTAGTGTGCTTAGGAAAGCAAACAGTACCCAATTTGGGAAAACAAGAACATCTTAAATTCATGCAGAATGGAATGTAAGAATTGTACTATTAAAGAAAAGGAAAAAAATACACTGGGGAATGTTGGCAGAAAAGAATAGATGATGCTGTTGTTTATAGAGGTATGAATTCAGGTTTCATGTGATAACGGTGATTTTAGAGCTGCAAATAACATATCGGTGAGTGCACATTGGGCCAGATATTCAAAAGGGTTGTGCCATGCGCAATAGGGTTGCAGTGTCAGTGGCTCAGTAGGTAGCACACTTGCCTCTGAGGCTGGGAGATCAGAGGGCTGTGGGTTCAGTTCCCACATCTGGCACTTGGGTTAATATCCCAGTACTGACACTGTAATGCAGCATGAGAGGGGTGCTGCATTTCTGAGGTGCCGTCTTTCGGATGAGACATTAAACCGAGGTCCCATCTGCCTGGATTGGTGGTAGTTCAGGTGGATGTTAAAGATCCCATGGCACTTATCGAAAAGAGTAGGGGAATTTCCTGGTGTCCTGGCCAAATTTCCCTCATTCACTAAAAATACCACCAACAGCTTGATCTGGTTCAAGGTCAGTTGGCATGCATCTGTATCCCCCTTCCCCCAGGTCGTGCCTGAAAATAGGCAGGATTTGTCTAGTGCACTTACCCGGTCAACAAAAGCTAAAATAAAAATTAAAAAAAAAAAATAAAAATAAATAAAAAATGCGCAAGTCCGAACTTGCGCCATTCTGTGATATTCAGCAGGAGGCAGTTGCGCCACTGAAAACAGGCTGAGCAACGGTGCAATGCAAATGAATGCATGCTGAACAGGAGTAGGAGGAACCATGCATAAACTACACAGCCAGATATTCAGCCGGGCTGTGCAGAGTTGTGCAAGCGCAACCCCCAACTTGCGCCTGCACCACTTTGAGCCAAAAAAAAGGCTTAAGTCGAGGGCCACCCACAGGTGAGCTGCTGCATTGCTGGGCACAACACAGCAGCTGCCACCTGTGGCTGGCCCCCCACCCACTCCCTGTTCCCCTCCCTGCAGCCCGATCACGGGCAAAACAGTGTAGAATCCCCCACCACCCCCACTGGCTTGGCGCAGGCATAGTTTAAGTCCCCCCACCAGCCCGATCATGGGCAGCAATGCACCTTCCCAGTATCCCTGGTGGTCCAGTGGACTGTAAATCCCGATCGTGGGATGGTAATATGTAAACCCACCCCGAATGTATCCCTGGTGGTCCAGTGGACCGTAAATCTTGATCGTGGGATGGTATTAGAAACCCCCACAAACACATCCCTGGTGCCTAGTGTCCCCACCCACCCACCCATGAAGCCCCACCACCTGCTCCCCGGTGGTAGCAGCATCCCACCACCTGCCACCCGCCGCCCACTGACTGACTGCCCGGTGAGGCTTCTGCCCTATTGGTGCAGAGCAAGAGCCAAAGGGCATGCAGCCAATACCATAAAAGACAGTCTAGTTTTGTGAATGTATGTAGTCATTCACAAAACTGGACTGTCTTGTACAATATGGCTGTATGCCCATTGGCTCTTGCTCTACACCAATGGGCATGCAGCCCTACCGGGCAGTCAAGTCAGCGGTGGCGGGTGGCAGGTGGTTGAATGCTGGCACCCACCGCTGGGGAGGTGGGGTGGGGCTTCGTGGGTGGGTGGGGTGGGGACACTAGGCACCAGGGATGTGTTCGGGGCGGCTCCTAATACCATCCTGCGATCAGGATTTATGGTCCACTGGACCACCAGGGATACATTCAGGGGGGTTTACATATTACCATCCCGCGATAGGGATTTATGGTCCACTGGACCACCAGGGATGTGTTCTGTGGAGTTACTTATTACCATCCCGCAATCAGGATTTATGGTCCACTGGACCACCAGGGATGTATTCGGGGGGGGTTACATATTACCATCCTGCGATTGGGATTTATGGTCCACTGGACCACTAGGGATGTGTTCAGGGGGTTACTTATTACCATCCTGCAATTGGGATTCATGGTCCACCGGACCAATAGGGATGAGTTTGGGGGGTTACTTATTACCATCCCTCAATCGGGATTTACGGTCCACTGAACCACCAGGGATGTGTTGGGGGGGTTACTTATTACCATCCCGCGATCGGGATTTATGATCCACTAGACCACCAGGGATAAGTTCGGGGGGGAGCCACATTGCTGCCCACGAATGGGCTGGTGGGGGGGGAATTAAACTATGTCCGCAATCAGGCCAGGTGGGGGTGGTGGGGGGTATTCTACACTGTTTTACCCATGATCGGGCTGCAGGGGGCGTCGGTCCCCGACGGGTGCTGCCTGGCAGGGTGCCAGGCACAAGTCCTCGGGGATCGGCATACCTGCATGCTAATGGCATGCAAATGGATCCATAATCAGATGCAAATGGCACCTCCTGCACCTTGCATGACTTATGGCCCCATTTGCATGTCACCTTTTGAACATCGGGATTTTGCATGTGGCGCAATGGTTCTTGCCCACTGCAAGTTGAATGCTCCACTCTGACAACTTGTGGTGGCACAAGTTCCACTGCGCCATGCACAGTGGCTGTGGCTGGGGGGTGATATTCAAAGGAATTGCTCAAGGGTGCAACTCCTTTGAATATCACTCTGGACAAAGCCCTGCACAACTGTTTTGTGCAGCGCAAGGGATTGTGCCACAAAATAGCTCAGTTTGAATATCTGGCCCATTGCCTAAAACAGATACAGCAGGTGGACACTATGCCAACAACCACAACCGTGATACTGTATCACACCAAAAACCTAATGTTTTATGTGGGGCAGCATTGCCCCACCCCCCCTTCTTTATGTAATTGGCTCTGAGGGGGCCTGACACTGGGTTATAAGCAATACCTCTGAAGGGGACTACTGGGGGGGATGCAGTCTAGGGCACATGTTCAGGGGGATTGGTAATGGGAGATGGGAATGAGACACCAAAAAAAAAGGTTCAGCACAACCAAAACCATAATACATTACCAAGCCCTTACCCAGCCCTGAACTTCATACCTTCTGTCGTGCTGCCATCGGTGTGATTCACCACACCAAGCAAGCAGCTCCACAGTACCTTCCACACTTCCTCCCATATTCTTTTCTATGTCATGTCTTCCCACAATCACCCTGTCCCTTACTCATTGTTATCTACCTCCAACGGTGGCTGAAACCCCTTTCATGGACCTTCTATGCTCACTCTCTTCCTGGGTGCAGCAAATGAGTCATGCAAAATCCAATAGCTCATTTGCAGTCAACCATTTGATGGTGAGTTGGTGTCTAGCTGTAAATGGAACACTGAACTAGAGGACTCAAACTGATATTTATGTTGACTGTTATACCTGGGTGAAATAGTTTCCATCATTGTTATATAGAAACATAGACTTTGAAGGCAGATAAGGACCACTTGGTCCTGTTAGTTTTCCCTACCTATTGGATAAGTTGCAGATCCTAGTTCCCCAACAGCCAACTTTCTCTTACCCCCCTCTAGAGTTGTCTTATGTCTGTCCCATGCATTCTTGAATTCCCCCACTGTTTTTGACCCCTCAACCTCCTCAAGAAGGCTGTTCCATGCATCCACCACCCTCTCTGTGAAAAAACACATCCTCACATTGCCCCTGAGTCATCCCCCCATCTTAATTGTGCCACCTTGTTTTTGCACATCTCTTTTTCTGAAAGATGCTACCCTCTTGGACTTTTTTGATTCCCATGAGATACTTGAAAGTTTCTATCACGTCCCCTCTCTCCCTCCTTTCCTTGAGGGTATACATATTAAGCTCCTTTAGTCTCTCTTTATATCTCTTTATATCACTTCTGGTGCAGAACCTGCACCATTTTAGTTGCCCTCCTCTGGACTGCCTCAATCTTGTCTATGTCCTTGTGGAAATGTGATCTCCAGAACTGCATGCAGTACTCCAGATGGGGTCTCACAAACTGTCTGAATAGGGGGATAACAACTTCCTGTTTTGTACTGGTGAAACCTCTCCTTATGCATAACAGTCACCCCCAGCCCTTCTTACCGCCTTCTCACATTGCATGCCTACCTCAGAGTCATCTGATATGACTGTCCTCAGGTCCCATTCCATTTTTGTTGCTGTTAGTAACCCCCCCATTGTGCATTCTTCCCCTAGATTTTTGTTTCCCAGGTGCATTACTTTGTACTTTTTTGCATTTATTCTAAGCTGCCATACTTTTTACCATTCCACTAAACTTGCCAAGTCCCTTCTCATCCTTTCCACCTCCTCTTTGTGTATCAACCCTATTGCAGGTCTTTATATCATCTGCAAAGAGGCATACTTTTCCTTCGAGTCCCTCCACAATGTCACCTATGAAGACATTAAAGAGGACCGGTCCCAGTTTTGAACCATTCAGTACCCCGCTAGTAACCACCCTTTCTTTGGAGCAGACTCTGTTTACTATTACACACTGTGTCCTATTGTCCAGCCATTTTTTTACACAGGTTAGCAGCCTGGGACCCACTGCCAGGCTGGTTAACTAGTTTATTAATCTTTTGTGTGGGACTGTGCCAAATGTCTTGCTTATGTCTAGGTAGGCCAAGTCCATCTCTCCTCCCTGGTCTAATACTTTGGTCAACCAGTCAAAAAAAATCCATTAAATTCATCTGACATGACCTTCCCACTGTGAATCCGTGCTGCCTGGGTCCTGTGCCCTGCTGGCCTCTAGGTACTCAACAATTCTTTCTTTCAGAAGTGATTCCAACATTTTCCCTACCACTGAGGTCAAACTAACAGATCTGTAGTTTCCTGCCTCTACCTTGCTCCCACTTTTGTAAAGGGAAATCACATCTGCCCTCCTCCAATCCTCAGGTACCACACAATCCTCCCATGATTTGCCAAAAAGGGTAGTCAGTGGTGTTACTAGTTCTCCCCTTAGTTTTTTTAGAATTCTGGGGTAAATCCCATCAGACCACTTTGCTTTGGCCACATTCAGTCTGAGGAGTTCTTTCAGGACCCTTTCTTCTGTAAATAGACTGATATCAACTCCCCTATCCAGAGTGCTTCTAAAGTTTGATTTTAGGTATCTCTGCATCCTCTCCTTTTGTGAATATTGAGAAGAAGTATTCGTTCAGCATCCCTGCCTTTTCACTTTCATGCTCTGTCCACCTCCTCCCCTTTATTAAGCCTAACTATCCCTCCCTTGGTTTTCCCTTGCTCCCTAATGTACCTATAAAGGGTTTTATCCCCTTCTTAACTGAGTTGGCTATCTTTTCCTCAGTTTGGGGCTTTGCTAGTCTGACTGCCTTCCCTGCTTCCTTCTGCTTTAACTGATACAGTTCTCTGTTCTGTTCCTTCTGTGTTTCCTTATACTTCCTGAATACAATCCTTTACTCCCTAACCTTCCCAGCCACCTCTTTTGAGAACCATAGTGTTTTTTTCCTTCATTTTGTTTTATGTATTTGCTTCACACAAAGGCTTGTTGCCTTTGTGATGGCAGTTTTGATTTTACTCCATTGTTCCTCCACCCCTCCTTCTTGCTCATTTGCTAGTGCTTTTCTAAGGTACTCTCACATTTTGCCATAATTAGCCCTACTAAAGTCCAGTACCCTCACTTTTGTATGGCTTGTCTCTACGGGTGTGTTTATCATGAACCACACTCTTTGGTGGTCACTTGTTTCTAGATGGCTACTAACTTCTAAATCTGAGATCCTCTTTCCATCCCTGTTTGAGAGTACCAGTTCTAAGATTGCTTCTTCCTGAGTAGGTTCCAACACTAGCTGTCTGAGGAATGCTCTCTGTAGGGCATTGAGATTTACCGTGCTCTTAGAAGTGGCTGTAGCAAAGGTGCTTCATTTAACATCTGGCATATTCAGGTCCCCAATCAACTATATCTCTGCTTTCTCTACCATTCTAAGGATGCCATCTTTTACTTCCTCCCTCTAAGATGGGGGTCTGTATACAGCCCCCATGCAGATTGTGGTGCCATTTCTTTTCTCCAGGGTGACCAACAGTGCCTGTTCTCCTCCCTGTTTACCCTTTAGTTCTGTTGCCATGATCCCTTCCCTTATGTAAAGAGCTACTCTTCCTCCTCCTCTTCTTCTTTCCTCCCTGTCCCTCTTGTAGATTGTGTACAATGGTATGTTGACATCCCAGTCATGGTTCTCTGTGTATCATGTTTCTGTGACTGCCACAGTATCCAGGCATCCCTCTTCCATTAAGTATATAATATTAAACTGCAGAGAACCTTGGTGTTAAGTAAAGAAGATTCCCCTGATTTTGCATGGTTCTCTGAGAATGCAGTTATGAATGCTGTTTTGGCTACTAATAGCAACAAAGTTCAGGACCTAATAATATTCAGTAGAGTTTTATCAAATGGATCCAGAGTGGTAGGGTGTTGTCTTGGTCAATTTTTTCAGCAATTGTATTAAAAATAATTATGTCTCTATACCTTGGAAGGGAAATTATATTACACCCCTGTTTGAAAAGGAGGTTAAAGCAAACCCAGGAATGCATAGACAAGTACTAGGGGGTTGCCTGTTGTACATTCTGTTAGGTAACTCTGCCTACATACTGACAATTAATGCATTAATAAATTATATAGAGCCATCTTGTTTTAAGTTTTCCATGAGTGTGGGTATACTTTGTTCTATGTGTAGTTCAATAAGTCTGCTGGACATCCTGGCTACGTTGTATGCCAGAGTTCTCTTGAAATTACTTCAAAACTGTATTCTAAGTATTGCAACCCTCTTTGAACTTTATGCTGGTTTAGAGTTGGGTGCAGCACAGTGGATAACTTTCATTTTTACACATTTTATTGAAAAGAATGTTAAACCTAGGGGAACAAGTATTTGTAATATTTATTGATTTCAGCTCTTCTTTTGAAACGTTAGTAAGGAGTAAACATTGGGAGAAAATGTTTACCTGTGGGTTAGATCCAGATCTGATAATATTAGTAAGACATTTGTATGCTAAGACTTGGGGCAAAATTTGAGTATAACAAAAGTGTAAGCTTAACAGAAAAAAATGGAATATAGTTATTGAGTAAGACAAAGGTGAGTCTTGGCTCCCATTCTCTTTAATATTTATTTGAATAACATGTTTGAACAGTAAAGAGATGAACAATTTCACTCTTGAAAGATTTTGGACACATCAATACCAGTGTATTGGCCTATGCTGACAATCTTGTTTTTCTTTTCCTTTTAAAAGGAAAGTTAAAAAAAAATGGACAAACTGGTGAAATTATGTGAACAGTTAGCACTTATTGTTAATCTACTGAAATCTATGGCTTTAGTCATCAGAACCAAGAAAGTGGATATTAAATGATATATTAGTTGTTCTCCACCGGAGACTGTAAAGTCGCATTGTTGCTTGGTTATAAATATAACAAATACTTTTTCATTGAATTTACATATAAATGTGTAAGCCCCCCCTCCCGTTGTTTGGGTGTATCCTGATGTTGAAAATGAGAAGGGGCTACAACAGCAGAAACACGTACAGTCCCCAGAAGAATTAAATTCTTATTAGTTTGATGGCTTCATTTTTCAGCAGGTTCTTCCACGCCAGAGGGTGCCATAGTGGGTTCTACGCTGCAAGCTTGGAGTAATAAGAAGCAGCAATAAGTAACAGAAGGCATGTCCACACAAAGAAATCTGCAGGCATTGCTGGTCAGTGTCAACATATTCACACAGCTGATCCCAAGGCATGGGAGCCCACTATGGAGTTAAATTAATTTGTTTGGGTGGTTCTTCATGGTTCTGAAGACTTTCCATCCATTTCTTCATCCCTGCTCTGGTGCACCACAAAATGGGTTTAGCAGCAGCAGAAATGAGGCCAGGACCTCACATTTTCAGCAGCTTTATTCTCCTTTCTGCAGTTCACTATTGCAGGTTCTAGCTCCATTCAACTCTTGCACATTTAAGTGGGAAGGCGGGCAGGCAGAGGGAACTCTTTCACTTAGAGGCTCCAACTTGACTTCCTATCCTATGCTAGGTTACTGTGGGTGACTCCCCCTACAGCCATCAGGGCAAATGTCTCCACTGACCTGCTCCTGCAGACTAACCATATCTTTTGCCTCCAGCTCCTTTCTTCCACACAGCAAAATTGTTCCTCAGGGCACTGACTGCAGCACAGGACTCAGGGGAGAGTAGATTGGTCAACCCCACCAGATCCCTTGGTTCTGAACATGGCTTACACTGCCAGATGGCTGTCTCTCACACTCTCTCTCTCTCTCTCTCCAGCAGGCTTCCACTCCCAGAGCAGACTGACTCCCTGTCTCCACACTGAAAGATGACTCTGGGGCTTTGTGTTTATGTCCCACCCCCTCCCAGAGTGCACTAGACACTACTGCCACTTTCACTAAACTATTGCTGCACTCCCAGGTCCAGATTTTACATACGGCATACAGGCAGGAGCAGGCAATCATCCCTGCTTCTGTGGAACAGCCACCAAACACCCAGTACAGAAACCAACCCCCAATGGTACCAAAGTTTGATAGCCTTCTACCCCATGCAGTGATCTCCAGCTCATGGAGATCCCACCAGTGGGCAGAGGCCATACATATTGAAATCAATAATGCTAAATTGGTTCAAGAGAGAGAAAATGGTAAGCCCTACCCAACGGGTGGGTTACACTTCTCCCCTCTTGAATGCTCACTGATCCAGTGAGAATCTACCACAGCAACCAAGCCCCATCACTCCATAGTGTATGCACACTTTCCCACAGAGTAATAAGACACCAGCCCACTGGGACTTTGTTGAAATGGTGGGTTCCAAATTAAACCTGCCAAAACTCCAAAACCTAATCTAGGAGTGTTCCCCTACAAACACCTAAGGGACCTAAAACAGGGGCATCCCCAATCCATCCCACTGGCAACCTACCCACCGAAATGCACATGGTAGATTGCCTGGCACCACACAGGCAGCATACCAGTCCTATTCTTAACTAACTAAACCCACTAGGAACTTGCTGGTAAGCCACCAAAACTTCTGTACCATTACTCACACACCTTCCCTTTAAATAACATAAGCAAGAGTATTTTAACAGCATGAAAACATTTTGAACAATTACATTTACTTTTCCAAGTAGTGGCTGCATAGGGCAGCACACTCTAAATAATAATTTTGCTAATGGAACAGCACCAAATTGCCAACTATTATTGGTACAGTAGGGGTAACAGTGTCTACAAGAACGGAAGAGGTCCAGCCCTCCCCCATTAAGTGGCAGTACTGTTGTGAGAGTTCTGCTCAGTTCTTTGAAGTAAACACATTGTCATATACCAATAACTATTTACATAATAACACCCATAATTATTTATTATAGAATGTCTCTGCATCGACTTTGATCATATGAAATAAATAACAGAAATGGGTTAATCTTATCTATTTTACTGCAGTCCCAGTCTCACATAAAGTCCTTCAGAAAATGGCATCTTCATGGGGAAGACAGGTCATGGCAGGTCACTGTAGTCATCAGCTATAAACAAAAAAGTATGAAGATGAAGCCAGAATACTGAGGCTCCACAATCATTTTACTGCAACAGTCCCAGATCCGCTAATGTGAATTCATTTCCTTCTGCTTCTAAATGGACCTTGCCCCTTCCATCTCTTTTCTGCCAGGACTTTGTCTAACACCTTACCCTAGATAAGCAGTTACCTGTTTTTCCTTTTACTAGTACAGCAGTTAATTTTAGGTATAGCTCTCCCTGTACCCCCTGCCTCTTTACTTCTCCCTATTAACTTATTATCCCCTTGTGCCCTTCCTGAATTGGTATATCACCCTCACACAGATACTGTATGGTGTCTCAAGGTTTCCCTCCTATAGTTGCCACTTGTTTCATTTACTCCCATCAGTTACCTTCTACCCCACCACCTATGGCTACCTACTGTATAAAGTGTAACAGTAAATGTATTCAATGCTTGAGAGCACCTTACATCCTCCTGTCAGTTCAGCAGAGCTCCCTGCTTGCCTGTAGTTGCCTGCAGATGCCTGTGGATGCTTAAGATGCCATTTACCTGTTCCAAGTCATGCTCTGTTCTACTCACATGGTGGGACACAAGCATTATGGGGCATGTTGGGAGTGTATTCTTTTATGCAGGACATAGTGCCTCCTGGTGGCCCCTGATAGGCAGTGGAAGGTCATGTGATGTTCCATAGACAGTCCTTCACAGATGATTATCCAGAAAGGCGAATTTCCCCTACCAACCTCTGAACCCAATCTCCTCAAGGTAATTTAAAAAATATGCACTGATACTAAAATACAACACTTGTTAGGTGAACTGCTCCTTCTTTTCGGTATGCCACACTATCAGCAACATTTTGACAGCAAATTCCCCTACAGTGGCCACAGCACCATGTCATTGTAGGGAACCTGCTGGAACATGGCACAGTCTGTCAGGGGTCCTGCACCCCTCCCCGAATCAGATCTGACTCAGAGCTGGGAATCCTAAGTGTGGGGGGCACTTGTTTTCCTATGAAACTGGCAGCCCACTGCAAAATGCGGGCAACTTGCTGGTTTCACTGTCTGGTCATTTGACAAAAAATTTATCAATGACTAGTCATGGATCCCTTCTTTTCCACTCCTTGAATTTTAGCTCCTTCCCACCTCTGTACTGAGCATCAATGGCTTACTCACAGGTCCATCTTCTCCAGAACCAAAAAACATTTAAACATTTGCTAATAAATACAGATACCCCTCTGTGTATATGTCAAGTATGTCTTACCTTGGACCATATTGTGTAGTAATCAGAGTTCCTTGCAGAACTATGAAACGACAGTCTTGACACTCACCAGTACAGATAATTAACGAATATAAATATAAACAAAAGGCAATGTGTGGATGGCCTGAGGGACACCAAAAAATGTTGAAAACATTGGTATCCTTTGGGCCCTTTGGGTCTTTGATGTGTATGAGATCTGAAAATAAATGAAATAAATTGTCCTATTTGAACTGTATATCTGGACTCATTGTTTTTATATTGACTAATTATCTGCACTGGTGAGTGCCATGACTGTCTTTTCATGGTAGTATTGGTTGTCATAGAGCACCACACTCTACCCTGGTGCAGCTTTTTGCTGAATTCCCTTGCAGAACTCCAGATTGCCCTTTGGATGCCCTTATAGAGTCTATTCTACTGCCTTCTGGTCCTCATATCTTGAGACTGGTCATATGAGAGTTTACATGGCCCTTTGGGAAATAAATACATTACTGCTGGTGCCTAACTAGAGCTATAAAATCACATGACCATGCCCTCCAACCACAGTAGTACCTAATCTGGATGCCAATTGCCCTTTCTTAACCTCCCGCAATCCCATCCTTCCTTTCAGCCTTCTTTCTTGATCTCAAGAACACAAATAATGTAGCAGTGCAGTTTGAAAATAGTAAAAGAAACAGTTTCAGTTTATGTGTAGCTCTTTACCCTCCCATTTCAGCTCATTCTTGCACTCCCTCAACTCAGGAGAAAAAGACACTCTAATGCTATTTATGGCTGTGGGTGGAGCCTTCAGCGATTTTGCTATCTGTAGCTTGAAAATGGAGTTTTGTGGAACACATATTGTGGACATTTTTATGTAACCTTCCATGCTAACTGAAATAAAATAGTCCCTTCTTTCGGTTAAGAATGTTAGAGACTAACTCTAAACGGCTTATCAGATGCCATTAAGAAAGTGAAACAGCTTGTTAAATATCTATTAAATATTGGGTGCCTATGGAACTGGAGAGTTGCACATTTAAATACTAATCATTTAAACAGCTTCTTGATATTAGTTTAACTTGGGAATATATTGTCTTTCAAGAAAGAGTCATACCTCATAAATGTCACCCTTTCCCCAGCAAGTCTATAATTTACACTGTTTTTTAACCTCTGGATCCTACAGCCCTCTTGCTATCTTTAGCTGGAAAATGGAGTATCCTGGAACACATGTTTTAAACTTTTTGATGTATCCTTCCATGCTAACTGAAATAAAATATTATCTTCTTTCTGTTAAGAATGTTGGAGACATAACTCCAGGTTGCTTATCAGATGCCATTTGAAAACTGAAACAGCTTGTTAAATATTTGTTAAATATTGGTTGCCTATGAAACTGGAGATTTGCACATTTAAATACTAAACATTTAAACAACTTCTTGATAACAGTTTAACTTTGGAATAGAATGACTTTCAAGAAAGATTCATACCTCATAAATGTCACCCATTCCCCAGTAAATCCATGATTTACACTGTTTTTTTGGCCTCTACAAACACTATCTGATGAGCAGTCTCAGACATATGCCAGGTCTTCAGTGAACTGCTTAGACTAAAGATGTATCAATAAGAAGCCATTTGTAACTATCTTTATGGGAAAAATCTATTGAGCTACAGCAGCATACACACACACACACACACACACACACACACATATGCACACTCTCTCTCTCTCTCTCTCTCTCTATCTCTCTCCACACACCATGCTCATGACCACAGCATTCAGAATAAATATTGCATTCTAATGTTATTAAACAAAACTGTTTATGTCAATGAACACAGTGAAGTTCACTTTAGAGTAGATTTTCCTTAATATATTTTATCTTATATTTTGTACACACACACCCCTACATATTACACACCACACACCATCCTCATGGCCACAATACTGCCAGGTGGCCTTGGTTCAAGTCCCAGCTGAGGCACTTATTCTTTCTCACCTCTGTTTGTATGTGTTTCATAAAATGTGCACATCACACTCCTGTGCGATTGTTACAAGTAAATATTTGTGTTACCATTGGGTTGTGCATTTTTGAAAGACTAATGTGCTTGGGGATGGTCCAGATTCCAGTTATCTCAGTGGTGTAGGTAGTTAGTGCAATCAGAATGGTATTATGTGCAGCCTGGGTTCAAGTCCCAGCTAAGGCACTTATTCTTTCTCACTTCTGTTTGTATGTGATCCATAAAATATGCACACCAGACTCCTGTATGACTGTTACAATAAATAAACTCTTTATGTCAATGACCACAGCGAAGTTCAGTTTAGAGTAGATTTCCTTTAAATATTTCTTATCCTATATTGTGTGTCCTGGATAGCATAGGGGAGATGCTAAATTTCATTGTCATAGGAATCTTCATTTACACATTCTGCCCTGTGTTTACTCAGGCTGTCCCAGATTAGATGCAATATCTTGTTTTTAGTGGGGTCACGATTTTTCCATTTTGATAATGTACTTCCTCAAGGTAGCCTAGTCCAGGGCCCCCATATTCAAAGGAGATGTGCAGCACATCCCAGTGGAAATGTGAGATGTGCCATGCAACTCCAACAATGCACCACAGCATGATATTCAAACATGCGGGATGCACCTGCTGCAAGGGAATGGGCCAGCATGCACACAGATAGTATGCCATGCAACTCAAGGGTGTGTTCCCATGCATATACCATGCTGCGGAATACTCAATGGGAAATTCACCCCTTGAAGCCCAAAGCAGCACAGCCTACAGTTAGACCATGAATAGCTGATGTTAGCCAGCCAGCCACCCACAGGTGGGCTATGGAAGTGCACCCAGGTGCACAGCAGCCTGGCAGCCCTGGTGGACTAAAGGTACCCCTCCAATCCTCTACAGATCCAACTCAATCCCTAAAAAACTCCATAGTGTAGGGCCCCCCATGACCCAGTCACACCAGAGGAAACCACAGACCATACCCATAGCATAGAGGACTCGAATCCATTGCCTTGATACATAGAGAACTCTGCTCCCCCATACCCAAGCTGTTGCAGAAACTGGCACTGCCCTCCATGCCCTGCCATAGCCAGCCACTGACTGCACTGGACCAAGGCTGGGGGACCTTCATTCCAGAATGACCCAAGTAGCTATGCCATACATTGGTGCACTACACAAGCTTTGGACTCACCAGTGAATGCAGCTGTGTGTATGTCCCTGGCAAACCCTAAGAGGGAATTGACATACCTCCAATGCATGCCTTGTCAATGCAGTATCTTCCTGCAGTCATATTCTCATCCCCGTTTCCCTGTGTAACATGCCACCCTCCGGGCTGCTGAGGAATTGTGCATGCCATGGGGTGTGGTATGCTGCAATGGCATTTGTAGTATATGCTCCAACCTATGGATTGTGCATTTTTGGTTCCCCAATTGTTCAAACATGCCTGTTCTGGGACCTGTGTGAGTGAGTACAGCATTGGCTTTCACCCACACTGAGTAGTGCAACAGCACTGGGATGATGAATCCACGCAGGAGTGCTTTAGTTGGATGGCCACTGGGCATTATCACCTGTACACATCTTGTACCTAAGTATGACAAATTCCAGCTCCCTGCTGCTAGTGCATCACCACCCAAAAATAAGATGCCATTTCTTCTGTGAACTATCCTGGCTAAATATATTGCAATCAGGAGGCATATTCTAGGAAAACACATTGTGAGAATATGTAAAAGGAAGATCACATTAAAATTGCCTCTCAGCAGATTTTGTTCAAATTCATTAGCAGTAATGGGTAAAGGCATCTCAAAAGCTCTCCACAGCAATATCGGCTCTGACCAGAATTTTTTACACTCTGAGACTGCTAGTGCCTGATTGACACAAGAAGATCATGTTACCCCCAACTACAAAGGAGATGAATTAGCCCATGGACTACACTCCCATCAGTCTTAGACAACTCAGTTCCTCTGCTCATCCTCCATTTCCTGGACCTACACTATATTCAGCAATGTATTTTAAAGGTAGTAAAACAATTTATTTAGATCTTTGCCCTCACTGTCTAGGAATCCTCAGAAGTTAGATAATTAATACCACTTGCTGCATTATGTAAAGATACAAATATACAGCACTGTCCAAATAGTTGGATACTTCCTCCTAAAACACTTGTAAAAGAGGTTATGAACATCATAGTATCACCTTTATTGCAAAGGTAGAAAATCTAACCTGGAATACAAGCAGCATCTTTGAACAAGTGTGGATATGTCCAGTGCAAAACAATGGTTAAAACAACATGTACGAGAATTGTCTGAGTGGTATGAAGAGGTGGGAATCCAACATTGTCCTCACATTGTTCGAAGGTAGGTATCAGCCAAACACAACAAAAACACTAAAGTGCAAAGTCCAATGTAACATTTAGGTGTGAAAGCACCCCAGAGCTTCCAAGGCAATACACCTCAAATCTGGGAGACCTCTTTCTGATTATTAGAATATGAGAGATTTTCTAATCACTCTTATGTCTGTGCCTAAATATAACATTGTAAAGATGTAGTGACGGGATCATTAAAAGAAAAGAGAAACTGAGTAAAAAAAATTAAAACTGTATTCATGCACAGTTCACTGTTACAGTCTGCAAGTGTTTCATATGTCACAAGCTGTGCATCTTATGTATACACTTCATAGTCACAAAGTACCTTTTAAGCTGTGCTGTAGAATGGATATTTTTGAATAATATATGTTACATTAATATGAACAATTAGCACAGTAACTAGTGGGCTAGAGGAGTGGTATGTGGCCACAAAACATCATCATCCATTTTGGATATGTTTGGAAAACAATAACATCGTAAGAAATTGGCCCTATTATGAATGTGCACTCAGTTTTTGCATTTTGATATGATGCATGTTAATTGGATGAGCCAAGACCAAATGATTTATTGCTTCAGGTGAAGAACTGAGGGCATGCTAAACTCCCTCTTGTGTTTTTCAAAAAGGATAACCCAATAATTTAGTATAAACATCTGATACAGTACAAAATGAATTGCTCTAGTTGCAGAGTGTTTATAAACAGATTGGACTCCAAAGCGATCAACATGAAGTAAAATATACTGATCCGTAAAATTACAATGTTTTCTTAATTTGCATTTTAGCATATATACAAGTTCAAATACTGTACTAATCCTGAACAAACAATGAATCCTCTTTTCCTCACTTAGATACTGTTTATGCACAAGTTATGTTCCTGCTGTACCACAATAGGTCCAACAAAAGCACCACCAAGGTATGGAAGAAAGCAATTTCCCAAATCAGTCACAAAAGCTTCATTTATTTAAAATGTGCATCATGTGGCTACAGTAGTAGGATGGCTTATTAGGACACAATGCAGTATTTCAGTTTTCTACAGTTAAGGCTGGGTGGGCTCCAATAGTCAGTTAACATGGTGTGTCTCTGAGGAAGTCAAGTGTTTTGAAATGTTCTCTGATGTGTTGTCAAAAAAGGATGTTGCCTTCAGAGCTGTTGCTCTTGTCCCCTGAAGATCGTTCATTATGTAGGACCTGTTGAGGGGAAAGAACTTTGAATATAGTTGTTTTCAGATTATTCTGTGCCTTGAATGAATCAAACTATCTTGTTGCTTTAGCTCATGTCTTTATAGACTTTACCATTCATGCACAAGTAGTATGAATTGAGTCCCAGAGTGGGGGACTCTTTATGTGATCAGCCAAGGCAGTGGTCACTTGAACTATCCCTTCTTAGTTAGGCACTGAGACTAATTAATCCCCTTTGAACTGTTTTTCTTATTGCTTTTCTGATCTCCTGTGTCGAAATTCCATAGATAAATGGATTGAGAAAAGGAGGAAATGTAAAAAGTGCTATTGAAATGAAAAATTGCATAAAATGAGGAATTATCCCACCAACCTGAGTTTGAAAAAATGTCAAGAAACCACAAATGAATGATACAAACAACAACAGCAAATGGTTTAAGCATGTGTTAAGGGTCTTGACCTTAACTCCCCTAGAAGCCCTTTGACAGACTCGGAAAATCTGTACATAGGAGTACACAATAATAATACTTAATAGGGTGACATGACTTACTACCACACATGTTTCATATATATTGTTAAAAGTAGCATTTGCACAGACCAGTCTTAGAAAGGACATGGACTCACAATAGACATATGGCATAATATTGCCACATATAGGAAGTCCTAGGTTTAGAAAAATAAATGTCATGACAATGCAAAATGAATAGAGCCATGGAAGCATTAGAAGTGTGCACACTCTAACTTTTGTCATAATGCTGGCATAACTTAAAGGGTTACAGATGGACACATATCGATCATATGCCATCAGTGCCAGGAAGAAGATTTCATTATAGCCAAATGTATATGTGAAAAATATTTGAATTAAACAAGCAATGTGGGAAATAGTTTTAGCTTCAGACAGCATATCAATCAAGAGTTTTGGAAAGATTGCTGAGCCCCCATATAGACCATTTAAACACAAATTGCAAATGAAGATATACATTGGTTCATGGAGGCTTTCATGAAGGGCAATCACAGTAATAAGCAATGTGTTAGAAAAGGATATTGATAAATAAACTACAAGACAGCACACAAAATACAAATATTTATATTGATTAATTTCAGCAAGTCCAGCAAGTATTAAATTATTGTCACTTGTAAAGTTTTCCATTTTCTTACTTCACATTTATCTGAAATGAAACTCTTAAAAATCAACCTGTAGGGAAAAACATAATTTTTTGTGTGAAAATGTGCAATAATACGTGACAGAGTTTTTAAGTATGCTATCTACTCTCATTTCATCTTGGAAACTGTTATTTGGAACACTTCAGTTAAACCCCAAGCACTAGCAATAACTCAATGACCAAAACATGAAGTTAGTTTTAAACCATAAATTCATAAAAATCAATTGAGAACTTTATTACTGTACCTGATGGTGTCCTTCCAGAGTAACCACTGAGGTCACCTGAACATTATTATCAGATCATAAAAAGCTCCTAAAATCACATTCTTTCAGCAATATTACAAAAGGCAATGTATGTTTAGCTTACTGTAAGTGTTTACATTTTGTTTCCGAACTCTATGGGTAAATGCTGTCAAAAGAAAAAACTGTCACACTTTGAAACACTTTTCTTAAAGTCCTTATTTGCCATTTGGATGATTTTATTGAAAATGGTATAGTTTTCCTAATCAATTTGGATGTAATATTGCTGCTGTAAGTATTTAAAAAGAACTGTTATCTAATGACAAACTGACTACAGTATACAGCTTAATGTACCTCCCTATATGTCTTGCCAGACCTCTGCAGTCAGAGTGAAGCATCAGGCTTTAAATTGTATAGCTCTCCTGGCAACTTTTGTGTCATTTGAAATAAATAATTCAGTGAAACATTTCACATAACATGCTTTTCATGGCAGATATACATTAAGGATCTTGGTGTGGTTTGTCCTGCAAATAAATCTTTGGTACATGCATACCTCCATTGTTTATTATATGCTTTCTCTCCTTTCCTTTCTTCCCTACCTTCGTTCTTTCTTTCCCTTCCCTTCACCATTTCCCCATCTGCCACATTATTGCTCCTGCTATAACTAACTCTTGACTTATTCTTGCCCTTCCCTCCTACTACTTTACCGCTCCCTTTTTTCAGTACCTGTAGCTTTCCACTGTGTGCACCATCCCCATTTATGGTGTCCACTTCCTACCATTACCATTCCTTGAATTGTTATGTCTGGTAAATAGATCATTGTTTGTCTTAGCATTCATTATACATGCACTGTTTATCTCTCTACATCATATTTATTTATCCTTTTATTAGGTATCTCTTTAGATCACCCTGCTGTGCCAGGTTTATTTGTGTTTTGCATAATCATCTATTTTGTTTTGCATTTTTTGTACCTTGTAACAGCCCCTGGCTGTGACAAGATTATCTGTGGTGTGTATATCTGTCCATTTGTACCAATTGTGAACCTTCCCAGACCCACCTTGTGAATGAGTTTTTTACTCAATGGTGCTCCACATGGTTAAATAAAGATTGATTCATTGATACTGAAGTGTGTGAGCACAGTTGTTTTTGTTTGTGTGAGTTGTTCACTGGTCCCCTAGAACTGATTGGAACACTTCAATTCAACCACAGGCAATAACAATAAACTTGGCCAAGACATGACATTAGTTATAAGCCATAAATACATTCACATCTATAGAGACTTTTATTAACTGATGATGAACTTCCAGAGTAACCTCTGCATTAGTATCTCAGTATTACAAAATGCTATGAATGGTTAGCAGACTAGAAGTGTTTACAGTTTGTTGTCCAAACTCTGTGACTAAATGCTGGCAGTAGAAGAAACTGTGTTACACTTTCAACCACTTTCCTTAACTGAAGTCTACATTTGCAGTTTAAATGATTTTATTAAAAATGCCATAGTTTCCTTAATCAATTTGGAAATAATATTATTACTGAAAGTACTTAAAAAAGAACTGCTGTCTAATGAGAAACTGAATACAGTAAACAGCTTACCTCACCTTCTGTCTTACCAGATCTCTGCAGTCTGTGGTGAAGCATCCGTCTTTAAACTTTATATATCTCTTCTGGGAACTTATTGTGTCACTTGCAATAATAATTCAATGAAACATTTTGCATAAAATGTTTTTCCTGGGCAGCTATTCTTTGGGGATCTTATTAGTGTGTTTTGTCATTCAAATAGATCTTTGGTACATGCATATTGAAGTGTTCGAGCACAGCTGTTTTTGTTTGTGTGAGCTATTCATTGGTCCCTAGAATTCATTGTTACTTTAATCCACCAGGAGCTCTAATTTCAGATTCTGAAAGTGTACCCTGAAAGTGTCAATCAGTCTCAGATGGTAGAATTCTCAAGTCTGAGCCATAAACTTGTGTGTTTGCATGCCACTCCAGGAATACATTCTTGTCGTAGCCGGTGCTGACATCAGCACCGTGGCATCAGTGGGGTGCTGCACAGTTATAAACATATGTCCTTCAGATAAGGTATTTGCTTGAGGTACTTTTCTTGTCACCTCACTTTTAATAAGTAGGCCAGGCTACCAGCAAGACAAATCACAACTATCATGAGTATAAACTAATTGTAATGCTGTTTAAAAAGAACACCTTGTTTTTTTATACCAATCCATTTTTTGATGCTATGGGTACTTACATGAAAACAGGAACCTAATCACCGCATAGCTCCTTTGCAGCTGAGTCTGATTCTGAACCAGATGTTCTAAGAAAATACTTTACAGAATACTTTTTTATATCTGTATAACTCGGTTCTATGTGATAAGGGCAATCACAGAGCTGTGATCGCTGTTAGGGCGAATGTACATCACTGAAAATAAAATGGTAATGTATACTCACAGTGAATACAATGGGCAGATGCATATCTTTATATTTAAGTTGCTCAATCTCAGTCACCCTTTTCACTGGATACAGTGTATCACACCTATTGTCATAGGAGTTACAAGTTAACCTGTGAATTATCTGCTAAAATGATTTTACACTTAAAGAATTAATATTTTAGCCCATTTCTAAATGTCAGATGTGTTTCCTGCCATTTCCATTATCTACCTTTGCAACAAAGTGTTCCTTGGCACTATAGACAGTCCAAATTAAATGTCAACTCTGTTAAGTTATTTGGGAATAATCAGTCTGCATTAAACTTGTCCATTAATACAATTTCATGACTATGTCTAATAACAAAATCAAAAAAATCCTAGAGGGCATATCAAATAATTTCTTCACCATTTGGTGACAAACAGTTTAATGCCATATTGGTCTTAATAAGAACAAATCCAGAACAAATGGTTTAATACCTTTTATTGGACCAACAATGATGTTACAAAAAGAATAAATAGCTTTAGCTTTTGGACCAACAAGTCCTTCTTCAGAAGCTTAATGACAGTTATTTAGAAAATCCCATCTTATTAACTCTTAGAACATGCAGAAAAAAAAAACCCAGAAATAATTCTCATTGGTTTAAAGCACGTCTGCAGAACATAATTAAAGTGACGCCTCAATATCTTAAGTGTGCTTTCAGTTGAACCAAACTTAAAGTTCAAAGGTCATCTAGAGATAGCAGCAGGCAGAGAGGTCAATCCACATATATTATATCATGTATCAGTCTTATGAATAACAAAACACTAACATTCTCTACTCACTAAATTATATGTCAAGTGAAAAAAAAACTCTTGAAGACACGTACTCCAAGAGTGAGGTAACATTACACCAGTAGAATCCAGCTTCAACTCTGCTCAGAACTCTGTTAGTTTGTGAATATGGCCTATAACAATAAAATGACCTTGGGGAAAACAACTGCATGCCAAAAGGTAAACACCAAGATACAGCAGTTGATAATGAGAAGGGCAGGGGTAAATGGAGAAAAAGACAAAGGCAGTAAGGACAGGGATGGGGCAAAAAGAAATAAAGCCACACAAAATGGAGGGTGATGAGTACCAATGCCCATAGTCTAGGTAAAAAACTCCCCAAAATAGTGGCCTTGATGGAAGAGGGATGCCTGGATATTGTGGCAGTCACAGAAACATGGTACACAGAGAACCATGACTGGGATGTCAACATACCAGGGTACACAATCTACTGAAGGGACAGGGAGGGAAGAAGAGGAGGAGGAGTAGCTCTCGATGTAAGGAAAGGGATCAAAGCAATAGAACTAAAGGGTAAAAAGGGAGGAGAGGAGGCACTGTAGGTTACCCTGGAGGCTGGAAATGGCACCACAATCTGCACAGGGGTTGTATACAGACCCCCATGTCATGGGGAGGAAATAGACAAGGAAATGATAGAAGACATCCTTAGGATGGCAGAGAAAGGGGAGATATTGCTGATGGGGGACCTGAATATGCCAGATGTTAACTGGAGCACCTTTGCTGCAGCCACATCCAAGAGCAGGGCCATTCTCAATGCCCTACAGGGGGCATGCCTCAGACAGCTAGTTTTGGAACCCACTCAGGAGGGAGCAATCTTAGACCTAGTACTCTCAAATGGGGACAGAGAGAAGTTCTCTGATCTTGAAGAAGGTAGCCATCTGGGAACAAGCAATCACCAAACAGTGTGACTCATGATAAACTTAGCTGTAGAGTCAAGTCATACAAAAGTGAAGGTACTGGACTTCAGTAGGGCTGATTTTGTCAAAATGAGAGAGTGCCTCAGAAAAGCACTAGCAAACAGGCAAGAAGGTGGAGTGGAGCAACAATGGGAAAACATCAAAATCACCATCACAGTGGCAACAAGTCTTTGTGTGAAATCAAACTGAAAGAAAAAAACACTGTGGTCCTCAAAAGAAGTGACCGGGAAGGTTAGGGAGAAAAAGATAGCATTCAGAAAGTATAAAGAAACACTAAAGGAGAAGGACAGAGAACTGTACCAGTTAAAATAGAAGGAAGTGGGGAAGGCTATCAGAATAGCAAAAGCCCAAACTGAGGAAAAGATAGCTAACTCAGTTAAGAAGAAGGATACAACCTTTTATAGGTACAGTACATTAGGAAGCAAAGAAAGACTAAGGCAGTGATACTGAGGCTGAATAAAGAGGAAGGTGGTTGTGCAGACAGCAACAGTAAAAAAGCAGGGATACTAAATGAATACTTCTGCTCAGTATTCACAATGGAAAAGAAGGGAGAGATACCTAATCCAGTCAATAGAAGCACTCTGGATAGGGGGTTGATATTAGTTCTTTCACAGAAGAAAGGGTTCTGAAAGAACTCTTAAAACTGAAGGTGGATAAAGCAATGGGGTCTGACGGGATTCACCCCAGAACTCTAAAAGAACTAGGGGAAGAACTAGTAACACCACTGACTAGCCTTTTTAATAAATCATGGGAGGATGGTGTGGTACCTGAGGACTGGAGGAGAGTGGATGTGATTCCCCTTCACAAAAGTGGGAGCAAGACAGAGACAGGAAACTACAGACCTGTCAATTTGACCTCAGTGGTAGGGAAAATGATGGAATTACTTCTGAAGGAAAGAATTGTTGAGCACCTAGAGGTCAGTGGGGCACAAGACCCAAGGCATCATGGATTCACAGCAGGAAGGTCATGTCAGACAAATCTAATTGATTTCTTTGACTGGGTGACCAAAGTAGTAGACCAGGGAGGGGCTGTGGACATGGCCACCTAGACTTTAGCAAGGCATTTGACACAGTCCCGCACAAAAGATTAATAAAGAAATTAGCCAGCCTGGGAGTGGGTCCCAGGGTGATAGCCTGGGTAAAACACTGACTGGACAACAGGACACAGTGGGTAATAGTAAATGGAGTCCACAGTGAAGAAAGGGGGGTTACTAGTGGGGTACAGCAAGGTTCAGTACTCGGACCAGTCCTTTTCAATGTCTTTATAAGTGACATTTCAGAGGGACTGGAAGGGAAAGTTTGTCTCTTTGC
The DNA here is from genome assembly GCA_016271365.2 of Neoceratodus forsteri. Taxonomy (NCBI): domain Eukaryota; kingdom Metazoa; phylum Chordata; order Ceratodontiformes; family Ceratodontidae; genus Neoceratodus; species Neoceratodus forsteri. The sequence continues at coordinate 1,359,168,029 of CM057459.1, forward strand.
AGATGACACAAAGATCTGCAACAGGGTTGATATGCAAGGTGGAGTGGAAAGGATAAAAAAGGACTTGGCAAGGTTGTAGGAATGGCCAAATGTATGGCAGCTTAGATTCAATGCAAAGAAGAGCAAAGTAATGCACATTGGAAACAAAAATCCAGGGGAAGAGTACACAGTGGGGGGTGAGATACTGACAACAACAAAAATGGAAAGGGATCTGGGGGTAGTCATATCAGATGGCCTAAAGGTGGGCCAGCAATGTGAGAATGCAGTAAAGAGGGCTAAGGGGATACTGGGATGCATAGGGAGAGGCATCACCAGTAGAACACAGAAAATTGTTGGCCATCTGTACAGACAGTTGGTAAGACCACATCTGGAGTACTGTGTACAGTTCCGGAGACCCCCATCTCCACAAAGACATAGACAAGGTGGAGGCTGTCCAGAGGAGGGCAACCAAAATGGTGCAGGGCCTGCACCAGAAGACATATGAAGAAAGACTAAAGGAGCTTAAGATAGATAGCCTCAAGGAAAGGAGGTAGAGGGGGGACATAATAGAAATGTTCAAATACCTCAAGGGAATCAATAAAGTCCAAGAGGGCAGCATCTTTCAGAAAAAGAGATGTGCTAGAACAAGGGGGCACAATTTGAAGATAGAAGGAATGGCTCAGAGGTAATGTGAGGAAGTATTTTTTTCACAGAGAGGGTTGTGGATGCATAGAATGGCCTTCCTGAAGAGGTCATAGAGTCAAAAACAGTGGGGAAATTCAAGAATGCATGGGATGGGCATACGGCAGTTCTAGTGGGGGGTAGGAGGAAGTAGGCTGTTGGTTAACTAGGATCTTCAGCTTATCCATTAGGTAGGGAAATGGGCAGACTAGGTGGGTCAAGTGGTCCTTATCTGGCATCAAATTCTATGTTTCCATGTTTCCATTTTCTATATTAGCCTGTAACAAATAAAAAATAAGCCCACCAAAAACAGGAATTATCTTTACATGGCATACTCTTAATAATCTGGTTGGCTAAAAATGTTCTTCTATGTAACATTATTAAGGACCTACACTCAATAATTAGTGAGGATGAAACCCTTAGTTGTATTTTTCAAAAACTGTCACTACAGACTTTTAAACAGCCACTCAATTTAGGCAATCAGATTATTAAGTGTAAGCTTGAACCTGAACAGAATGCCATGACATCATATGGTACACAACCCTGTAATAAATGCTGATGTAAAACTTGTGAGCACATTTCCATTTAAGACTGTGTGGTTACCTCATAAAACAGAATTCAGGATATTGGGTAATTATACATGTGCATCAAGCAATGTTGTTTATCTTATTCAGTGCAGGAAATGTCCTTACACAGGGTATATGGAGGAAACGAAACAACAACTCTGCACTAGAATGAATTCACATGGGTATGATACTAATAGGAGGATGACTGACAAACCAGTGGCACAACACTTCTCTCAGGATGACCACTCAATCTCAGATATGTCTGTGATGGTCTTGAAAGGACATTTCAACAGTAAACAGCAAAGACAAGTCTGTGAGATCAGACTTCTGTTACTTCTTAATACGGTGGAAGATGGCTTGAACATTGATGTTGGATATACAACACATTACATGTAAATTTATATGGACCTTTACTTCAAAGGATGGTCTACCTAAAGATATGGATTACCAAACATAACTCCGATATCCTCTTGATCGTGGAAACGTGGCTATCGCCCAAGGTACTAGACTCTGCCATCATGCTCCCTTTTTAGGCAGGACCATACCTCAAAAAAAGGAGTTGGTTGCATAGTCAACGTAAAGGACACACTTCAGGAGCAAATTCTTCCCCTTCCCAACAGAAGCACTGATCTGCAATTCCTACCCATCAAAATCCTACTGGGTGCTCTCAACAAAGTGATTATGATCCTCACAGTCTACATCCCACCTAAAACAGCAATTCCTGGTGCTAGCGACCTCATGGACTTTATTACCACTCTGCACCTTAACCCTGAGATCATTCTTCTCGGGGAGTTCAACATCAATTGGCCCTCTCAAGCAGCTGCCATGGTGAGAGACATCCTAGCAACTATTCACTTTTCCCAGTTGGTGGAAACCCCAACTAGGGTCAGCTACAAAACTGGCACTAGTACACTGCTGAACTGGATCCTCTCAAACTGACCAGCCCACATCACCAACACCACTGTCCTCCCCAACTCACTGAGTGATCATTCACTCGTTACCTGCACCTGGCAAAGCAACTTCAGCAAGTCCCCACCCAGAACCATAACCAGCTATGTACTCCTCAAAGGGCACTTTTCACAACTCAAGGCAGACCTTCAAGGTCTAGACTGGTCTTACCTACATGAAACAAACAACATAGACATCACACTCGGATGCTGTATCATAAAATTTAATGCCACTTGCGATAAACATACCCCCTGAAAACAAGAAAATATAAAGCTCCCTGCAATTCCTGGATAACGCCAGAACTCCTGCTAAAACTCAGTGCTCGGAATCTACTCTGGATAAAGGCACATGCACATGGTACAGCTGCCAATATCCAACTCTATATAAAGCTAGAAACATATAAAAAAAAGGTATGCAGTTAGCATGCCCCATGTAAATCAAGGTGGATTAAACATAAAGAGAATGTCTGGTTCTCAAAGGAACTCCATAAAGTTAGGAGAGAGAGGGACGAGAAATGGTCTAAGGCTAAAAAAATCCATGAAGGCCCATGATTGGGTCCTTTATAGGCAGGCTCGAAATTTGTATACTAGGAAGGTGAGGTTGGCAAAACAAGATTTTATACGGTCCAAGCTTGATAATTACCAAAAACAGAATCCAAGGAGGTTTTGGGGGGTTATTTCTGATTTAATGGGGACTCAAAAGTCTTCCTTTGTAACTAAAATCTCAGTGGAGGGATTAACTTTCTTTTTAGGGGCTGGGTTGGTAAATGCCTTTAATGAGTACTTCATTAAGGTGGGTACCCAGGATTTAGTTGATAGGGATACTCAGGACTATAAGGTTGGTGTACAGCAGGTTTTGGTAGATAGTAAACCAGATTCTAAAGGAATAAGGGAATTTGAGTTTGCTCATATCTTCCCAGAAGAAGTATATAGGGAACTCCTGAAAATAAATACTTCCAAGGCTATAGGGTGTGATGAGATTCCTTTCAGGTTATTAAAGTATGCTGCTCTCTGTTTGGCCTCCCCCCATGCTTACATTTTTAATTTATCTTGTAAGTCCGGTGATTTCCCAGAGGGGTGGAAGATAGCTAGGGTCACACCTGTATTTAAATCAGGGAATAAGACCAATTTGGGGAATTATCGACCTCTTTTGTTGTTATCCCAGGTCTCTTAAAATATTTGAGAGAGTTGTTTCATGCTAGCCGAAGAATTTCTTGGATCATAATAATAAACTGTCTCCTTTTCAATCAGGTTTTAGGTCTTTACACAGCACTCAAATAGCCTTAACGAAGGTGGTAAGTGATCCCCAACTGAGTCTGGACAGGAGGCTAATGACAGGTGCCTTATTTAACAACCTCTCAAAGGCTTTTGACACCTTGAACCATCAGGTGCTCCTGTCCAGACTCAGGGAGATCGGCTTGTCTCGTCTTTCGATTAGATGGTTTTTATCATATTTGATGGGACATAGTCAATATGTGAAGGCAGCCTCCTTTAAATCTGGGATTTTGAAATTGAAGAGTGGAGTCCCCCAGGGGTAAATTCTGGGGCCTCTGCTCTTCAGTATCTATGTGAATGAATTTAGGCCCCAAATTCCAGATATTTGGTATCATCTGTATGCAGATGATACCATATTGTATGTTGAAGGAGTTTCCCAGGATATAATAGGGTTAAGGTTGCAATAAGCCTTTGATGAGGCCCAGGAATTTTTTAGGAGGCATCATTTAATTTTGAATGTAAATAAAACACAGGTTCTGTTGTTTAGGAATAAATATAATAAAGTGTGTGATCTAAAGTTGGAAATTGCTACATCTGGGGGTTCAGTTGTAAAACAGGTTGATCATTATAAATATCTGGGAATGTGGCTTGATTCCCACTTAAATTGGAATTTACATATCGAATCCTTTATTGGGAGTATGAATAAAAAACTAGGAGCCCTCTACAGATATAAAAGATTTATGTCTAGGGAGGCCCGTCAGAATGTGGTTGCAACCTTATTACTCCCAGCAATTAATTATGGAGATATATTCAATGGAGGGGCATCTGGGGTATTGTTAAATAAAGTGGACCAGCTGTTTCATAGGTTGGCTCACTTTATATTGGAGATCCTGATTAGAACTCACAAGTGTTACTTATTTAATGAATTACACTGAGATAGACCACCTGTGAGAAGGAATATACACTTATTGCATTTCATGATTAGGGTTTGGAACCATAAGGTTCTGGAGTATATTGCTAGGTTGTTTGAGGTTAGGAAAACTGGGAGGAACCTGAGATCGACACATGGTGCTCAATTTTGTATTCCCAGCTGAAATTTGAATATTGAAGGATCTTCTATCCTGTTTAGAGGAGTTTCCCCTTGGAATGACTTGCCTCAATACTGAAGAAATCAAGGGGTTTAAATTAGTGCTCCTGAACTTGTTCAATGGTGTACCACTTGAACAAAGTCTGTTTATATTTGCAATCAGTGTAATATATTTTGAAGTCTGATCCATTGATCATATATGCTGATGTTGGTTATGTTTTTGTTGAATTTATCATGTTAAATGTATGTGTGTAAGTGTTGTCTAATTTACATGGAATTTTGAACTTTATTGGACCTGGAACTTCATTGAAAATGAGCTTTGCTCAATGGAATGTCTCCAGCATTATCTTTTGAATAAAGTGATTTACTACTACTTACTACTATTATCCACCTAGCAAAATGCTCCTACTATAAGGAAGCTTTCTCCAACTCCTGGAACTGCAGCAAATCCTTCTGGGCCAACCTCAGTGTTATTACTGGCAAGGATCCCAAAACAGCCCCCTCCATGCTTCTGGTCAACAATGTACCAACAGTGGATCCACTCCAAATAGCAAATACCCTAACTACTGCCTTCATGGACCTAAGTGGAGTGCTCCCAGCAGACTACTTTGACCCTCCAGTCCAGAAGCACCAAGTGGGTGATCAATCCCCTATGGGGAACCATCCACTTTTTTACTTTAAAGAAGTCAGCATTACTGAAGCTAGAAAGTACCTCAAGAAGGTCCTGGGCAAGTCGAGGCATAATGGAGACACCCTGGACCTTAAGTTCATCACTGTGGTACTTGTGGAAGTACTAAGCCCCATGACCACTATCATCAATTTATCCCTCTACCACTCTCACTTCCCCCAGCTCTGGAAGTTGGCTTCCATAACAGCAGTTCACAAAAGTGGAGACCAGGCACTACAGAACAAGTACAGACCAATCTCCATACTCCCACCACTTTCTAAAGCACTTGAACAGATAGTGGTGGATCAGCTTGTGGAATACCTAAACATGCACTAACTCCTATGCTCAGAACAACATGGCTTCTGAGCAGGACAAAGCACTATCACAGCCCTGTTGGAATTCACTGGTTCAAGGGCAGCTAATGGGGGCAATCTTCATCGACTTATTAAAAGCTTTTGATATGGTTCACCACACACTCCTCCTTGAACACTTAGCTGACACCAGTCTCTCCTCTGATACAGTTCTATGGTTTAAAAGCTATCTCTGCAATCACTCACAATGGGACAAGTCTGGGGACATTGTCTTGAATAACAAACCTCTTCACTCAGAGGTGCCTCAGGGATCAATACCGGGACCCCTTCTCTTCAGTATCTTCTTAAATATACTTCCAGGCTCTTGCACCAGTCACATGCTATTGTATGCTGATGATGCTGTCATTTTCACCTGCAACCTCAATCCCAAACTACTTCAAAACGACCTCCAACTAGGATTTACTGCTGCCAAAACATGGTTTAAGGAGCACAGACTAACCCTTAACTGCAAGAAAACTAAGATTATGGTCTACTCCAGCACCCACAGCAAACACAAGACCTTCCCACTATCCATCCTGAACAACAGTGGTGATGTGCTGGACCTCATGCAGTACTTTAAATACCTGGGTATCACCCTTGGCTCCACCCTGTCCTATGCGCACCACATATAGACAACACAGCCAAGGCCATCAGTTCTAGAATCGGGATACTCCACCACCACAAACACATTCCTTACATGTGAAGCACTTAACATGGCCATCGCCAGCTCAGTTGTTAACCTCATTTAATATGGCCTAGCAGTTTATGGTTCAGCACTAGAGTCAGCGCTCCATCGCATCTCTCTGACACTTAATAAGGCCTGTCGACTCCTCACAGGTGCTGCAAGGCTTACTCACACCTGTGAGCTCTATTCACAGGCAGGGTGGCTCCAGCTAAAGAGCAGAGTTATGTACCATACCTGTCTACGGGTCCAAATAAATCTCACTAAATCTGATGCCACCAGGAGTCCAAAAAATTGCTCATGCACCATGTAAGTGCCGGGCTGACCAGAAGCATCCACAGCCAAATTTTCAGTGAACCTAGATGCTGCACTGCACAGGGTCAATGTGCATTCTACTACTATGCACCATACTGTATGAACGCCCTTCCTACAGACATCTCTGATACCACAACTATTGGTGCTTTCAAACAAAAGCTCAGGCAGCACCTTATCACAGATGACAGTTGTGACTCTGTTGGCCATTCATGATGACCAAAACAAATCTCCTACATCTAGACCACCATAAATCAGTAGCACTTAGTGTTTCACCTAATCCTAGGGGCACCTACCTCTACAGCACTTCATTGTCGCACCCCCCTCCCCTCCCCACTGGGCACAAATTACTCTCTCTATGCCTGCCTTCATGCCCCCTCATCTGCTGCTCTCCTAGCCCCACTCTATCCAACCTTCCTTAGGTCTGTTCTTAACCCCATTCACAGACATACTCTTCACTATGCCACAGCTGTGCCTGTTCTCCACTCTGTTTCTCCACCCACAAGTAGGCTTAACTCTCTGATGCAGGCACCTTCTCACCAATGCCGAAGCAATGTCTAAATGTTACACCTTAAGCTAAATGCTATCCTAATTTTGTAATCCACACCAATTTATTATCTACCTAGCTTGTAATGTATTGTTTTGTACCAATGCAATTTTGTACTTGTTTGTAATGTAATGCCATGCATGTAATGCTACATGCCTGTTCACTTTCTTTTTGCAACTGACATGGAACCTGCAAATGAACATCCACTCACAGTTGTTCTCCAAGATATCATTAAAATAAATAAAAAAATAAATGTTTTAGGGTTTTCAGCAAGCCTTGGACTTTGACTCTTATACATTCACTCTTAACTGGTTATCTACAGGTTAGCCTCTCACATTAGTATTATGTGAATGTGCACATGGGTTTGGGTGTATGTGTTTGTGTGTGGGTTTGTGATTAAGTTTATGTATGTGTTGTGGGGGGAAAAGACGTGTGGCACATTGAATTTTTAATATAGGTATTTGATATGGGTGGTTATGTGGGTGTAGTGGATGTGAATATTATGATGATATTGAGGTAAAATTACGTTCAGGTATATGACATTATGGCGTCATAGTGGCTAGGACTCTAGACTCATATTATAGTGGTTATTTACTTCCTTCTGCTAGTTCTGTAGTTTGAGTATATACTGTTATGTCTTGTATCCTGTACTTATCAGGACGCATTGTCTCATTTTCTTGGGGGTTCAAGACAGGTGTAATTCCTTTTTGGGTAACTACTGTAGTGATTGGTGCAATTGATGGTGTATTAGGATTCATGTATATATATTTCATTTTAAGTAGTTACTTTCCCCCGGGGGGGGGGGGATTTAATTCCTAGGAAGTTTGATGTAGATTGCTTGGACTGTTTCTATATGTGTATTATTTTGATGACACACTGATAATTTATTGAAATCAGTACATATCAGACATCATAGTCTCAATTTCTTAGGGGTTCTTGACTAGTACTTCTTTGTATCTGGCACTTACACTGACAATTGATATTATCATGTATAAAATCTTGTTACAACCATGAAGGCCTTAAGGTTTCTGGAACATAACTGCTGGTTGAGAGCATGTTGGGAATATATCACCAGCCAGTTGTACTTTCATCAGTGTGACACAGTTACTCACTCTGGGTAAACATCACTTTCATCCTTCTACTGTATATGCCATGTAAAGATATTTTCTGTTGTTATATTTTTGGGGGGTTATTTTTTACTTGCTAATATGTTACATTTTGGCATGCAATTGTTTTCCCCAGGGTCATTTTATTGTCAAAGACTGTATTCACAAACTAACTGACTTCTGAGCAGAGATGAAGCTGGATTCTACTGGTGTAATGTTACCTCACTTTTGAAGTATGTGTCATTGAGAGTTTTTTTTCACTTGACATATAATTTAGTGAGCAGAGAATCTTAGTGCTTTGTTATTCATTAGACTGATGCATGGTATAATATATGTGGGTTGAACTCTCTGCCTGCTGCTATCTCTGGACCACCTTTGACCTTTAAGTTTGGTTCAGCTGAAAGCACACTTAAGATATTCTAGCATCACTTTAGTTATGTTCGGAAGGCCTGTTTTAAACCAATGAAAATTATTTCTGTTTTTTTTGTGCATGTTCTAAGTGTTAATAATATGGGATTTTCTAAATAACTGCCATTACGCTTTTGAAGAAGGACTTATTGGTCCGAAAGCTAAAGCTATTTGTTCTTTTTGTAACATCCCTGTTGGTTCAATAAAAGGTATCCAACCATTTGTTCTAGATTTGTTCTTATCACCATTTGGTGGGAGATAGCAACCCATTTGGATTAATACTTTGGTAAATGGGAGTTTTATTTCAAATGGCAACATTTGAATCCCTGATATTTGAAAATTCAATTAATTTTGTTTATGTTTAACACCTCCCTTCTTTTGTTATGATCTGTACTCCAAATTTGGTAATTTGGAACTAATAAATAGGCATCCACAGTTTTTCTATTTGACCAAGTTTCAGAAATAATTATGAAGTCTGGTCTATTCTCTAGAACTCTTTCTTTTATATTATCACATTTTAGAGTTATGCTTCTAGCTCTGTACCGGTTCTACTTCTGGTTTTGCCTTGAGCCTTGCTACTGTTATATCCTGAGTATTGCAATGAATTATTCCCTGTCCTTTTTTCATTGTGTATACCATTTTTGTTTAATTTTTTTGGTAACTGGCTAAGGCCCACTAGGCACAATGCCTGTTGTCAGGGGTGGTCTGGAAGTTTTGGGAAGGTTAAGTGACTTGTTCAGGATCACACAGTATGCAAGTGGAGGTTGTAAGAATCAAACCCAGGTGTGCTGGATGTACCAAGCTCATTCACAGCTTGTTACTCTAACATCTAGACTACACTCCTATCCCCTATTTTAATGATTCATTTGTTTCAAAATATTTTTTGAATATCCAGTAATGTTTTAATATACCTTCTCTTCCAGCAAAAGAGTCCTGAACTTGAGATGAGGGCTCTAACTTCCCACAGTGCATAATATTTAAAGGCAGATCTTAGCACTGCACAGAAATGATCACCAGTTGTGAAACAGTATATGGATCTCAGGGTGTGATATTCATACAGGCAGCATGCCTGATCTGACACACACTGCCTGTATGAAAATAGAGCTTTGTTAATGTTGTGCAAAGTGTATATATGCATTGGTACCACAGCCCCATGCTGGCAACAGACTCCCATGAACAAAGGGAGAAGCACATCCCAAAAAGGATAATGCTTTTCCTCCTGGGAACTGTATTTAATGGCTACCATGCTAATGAACATGTATGGCATACAAGGCACTATGGGCCATTTGTGTGGCATTATGTGGCCATTATCAGCTTTGTGCAATAATGCTCTGATTAACAATTTGAATACAGTTGGGCAACATGTTATTTATTGTACCTTGATAGCCATAGTAAGGATGCCCTGGATAATCTTCATTGTAATTTGTAAAATTGGACATCTGAGATTATAATGGAGACCAATTAAAAAAACAGATTATATCACTGTCATTTGGTCAAAAAATAAAGCAATTTTAGTTTCAAATGACTTTGCCACAAGCTTATCATCTGTGGACTAGTTTGTAATTGACAAATGTGGTGGCATTTAGTTAATGCTTCATCCCCTGAAAAATGTAGTAGTTTGAGGGAGACAGACTGCCTTGATTTAGTCCTCAGCTACTTACTGTAAATGTAATAGGGAAAGGGGTAAGATTTATAAATTCTACTATAAACAGAAGACATGAGAGCTGATATTTAAGCAATAAACCATGACAGGGTGTGGGTTATGCTGTGATTTACCAATGCTGATGTGGTTTGGCCATGAGGCTACAGGCCGAGTGGTAAAATCCTGGCCAGCCAAGGTAAATCTCAGCATAATCCACACCCTAAGGTGGTTTATGGTGATTATACAATGGCCCCCTTTTTTGGTGAGAAAAAAAATAACGAGTATTTTTTAATTTTATATTATTTTATTGATTTTATTACTATGCCAGAAAAAAAAAAGTTCCTTGTTGTTAGGCAGAACACCACCCCCCAATATGTTTGCACAGATAGAGATCTTAGGAGTGTTACCTTTTTATTTGTATTGCCCTCCTTACCCTGGTGAGTGTGTTACATTAGGAGCAAGAGAGAGCATGGTTTCAGCTTCTTTTATTTATTTTTAACACTGATAGGCCTACAGTTCCTTCATAGTAAATGTTTGCAGACAGCGCTGCAAGAGGTTATGTTGCCATTTTCTGTGTCTGGGTTTGTGGTTGGTTTAGTGGTTACCCTTTTTGTTCTGTATGATATAAGAGTTAAAAGAATGTTTTTTCATACATTTGTCATTAATTAGATTTCTTGGTCTGTGGTCATGAAACACTAGCTCACTTTTCTTACGCATGCACAGCATTGATGATGGGCTTCCCATTACTGTTTTCTGGTTGTAGAGAGGATCAGAGGGTGGGCAGCAGAACTGATTTAAAATAAGAAACTATGCTGACTGCTGTGCCCATCTTCAGCACTCCTGGGACTGGAGGGGGAAGACATTTAAGTAGAAGGGACTAGGTACAGGAGACCCCAGGAATGAAGCTTGCTGGAGATTGAGCATGAGGTGAGTGTGGTCTGTCCAGTTATGAGGCAGTAGTTTAGACAGCATGGATTACCAGGGAGAAGATTTATTTATTTTTTTACCTGATAATTCATTGGGTTACCCTGTCTCCGGTTATGCGAGGGGGTGGATTAGAACAGGAGTGTAAGAGAGCAGCAGTGCTGTGAGATGGCCACTTACCATGGCTTGCTGTCTTTGCCAGTCCATAGTCTGTGATGCTCAGATTGATTTTGGGAGGAGTTCCTGATGCAGCTGACATGCTGGCTGGCACCGTTTGCATGGATTATTGTAGGATTTGCCTTGGCAGAATGGTGCTAGACAGCCAATCACAATACAGAATTTTGCCTTTTTTGGATGCCCATGGTATAATCAATCAGTTAATATATGAAAAATTAATATATATAAAAAAAAAACACAGAGCACATAAAAAAAATATATGAAAAACAAAACAACTTCTAACTGGGAAACATTCCAATCCCCACAAAAAATAAATAAGGAAAAAATCAGAAAAGCTAAAAGTAGTTTTAAATATACAGTAAATTGGCAGCCAAAGCAAGAAAAGATAATAACAGTTTCTATTCATATCATCCAATCAATCAGTCAATCAATTATAACCGGTGTTTGCCCAAGCAAATGGTATTTTGTGATTAAGCCCAATATTGAAAAGGCTCTGTTGCACCAGCAAACAGGAGTAGTGCCCACACAAATCAAAAAAGTGTATGCAGATGATGGGGCGGGGACAGAAATAATAGCACAAGTCAATATTCAGCAGATTTCCATGTCATAAAAGGGTTTTGCACAATCCTTTTTTGCTTTGCAAAAACAGCCAAAGAAAACCTCCTTTTACTCTGTGCAAACTGCTGCCAGAGGTAATACAGTGAACCTGCTAGTTGACCACTGGGGGAGCATAGCCTCCCCTGTGATCTATGGCATCCCTCCACAATCACTAGCCCTTAAGTTATAAAAACAATTCCTGGTGCTAGTGGCCCCCTTCTCAGATTACCTGCCCCTAAGGTAAAACAATCTCTGTTGCTAGTGGTCCCCACTCCCTGTGATCACCAGGCCCTAAAGCAAAGCAAAAATCCCTGATGCTAGTGGTCACCCTCCCTATGATCACCAGCCTGTACTGTTCAAATTACATCCCTGGTGCTAGTGGTACCCCTTCCCTCTGATTGCCAGTCCATTATGTATAAAATCAAGTTCTTGGTGCTAGTGATCTCCCCCCCCATCACCAGTCCATAATGTATAAAATCAAATTCCTGGTACTAGTGGTCCCTCCACAGTTGCCAGCCCTGACAACCTTCCATGGCAGACAATGGCCCCTGCAGCAATGATCCACAATACTGCCCCTCACAATTACCAAATCATTGGCATCTAGTGGCACCTCCACTGTTGCACCAAGCAGTCACACCCATCATCTTACCAGTGCCCTCAGTGCCGTGGTACATATGGTGACTGATGTAGTTATCCTCACACTTCCTCAGCTGGCCACCATATGTCCAAGCAAGGAGCGCTCCCCTTATTTACAGGACAGGTGATCAGAAGGGGGACAACTAACACCAGGGATGTGATTTGATCAGTATGTGCTAGTGATCGGAGGTGGGGGGACCACTAGCACTAGGGAGTTGATGTTGTACATTATGGACTCATGATCAGAGGAAGAGGGGATGACTAGCAGCAGCAATGTGATTTGAACAGAATGAGCTGGTAATCAATGGGAGAGGGGGATGACGAGCACCAGGGATTGTTTTGCTACATAATGGGATGGTGATGGGGGCACTAGCACTATGGATAGTTACAGATGTCATGGGCAGTGTGGGGGTGGTGCCACACTACATGCCTCTGCTACCCATGCAAATGGACCCATAATGGGAATGCAAATGTCACTTAGTGTCTTGAGTGCTCAATGGCCTCATTTGTGTGGGTACCATTGAATATTCCAGACAGCGCTCCAGCACTATCAGCTCTTCAGACCAACTTCAGGAGCCATATTGGGGTGGCACGACTTGACTTAGTGCTCTACTGATATAGCCATATATTCAGTCTGCTAGTGCCTGCCTGAATATGCCGCCCTGGTACCCCTGGGTAATTGCAAACTGCAGTGTAAACATTTGCACTGTGCTTTTTACCTTACTGACTATCTTGTCCTAGAGCTTTTACTGGCATTTAAAATAAACCCTGGCCAGAGCTGATAGGGCTGCAGGTAAGGAATGTGGGGTAAAAATATTGAAAACTACCAAAGTTATGAACCTGCATTTAGAAAATGTAACATAGGCTCATACAATTGTTGTTTTGTAAGATGTTTACACCAGGTGTTCAACATAGCCTTGTTATGACCCTGCCTCTTGAAGAAAGGCAGAGAAAATGTTAAACTCCTGGCCTAAACATGATTGCTTGCTGGGAACTGTCAGTTTACAAAACTGGTGCAAAAATAGCGATATTAACTATATTAACAACTGGAAAGATTTTACTAACAAACGCAAAATGTTTGCCAAGAATGGCCTACGTCTAAACAAATTTGGATCAAAGCTACTGGGGGATAACTTTGAACAGCACTTTACAGATATGACTTTAAACTGACATGGATGGGGGAAATAAGTAATCTTGAGATACTTGCAAATAAAAAAAAGATGCCTGAAAAGACCAGACAAAATCCTCATGCCAATAATATTGATATCATGCTGCTGAATGCTAGGTGTCTTAATAATAAAATAGATGAATTACAAGCCCAAATACAGTACAAGTCACATTAAACTGTACCTCCAATGAGTTGTTTTAGCATTTCTAACTGAGTTGCATAAGTGTTGTTAGATTCAGTACAAAGCCCTGCACAAATGGTTTCTTAAGAGTTAAAACTCAGTTTTGTATTGCATTGTGACTGGACTGCTGATGCAATCCAAATGAGTTGCAAAAACATTTTACAAATATTGATCTTGAGCTGGTTAAGCACTGAAAAACAATATGAGTTGCAAATGCATTGCCAACTGTAAAAAAACAATGCTAAAAAACAATACTAAACCAACTCATAGGTGGAACAATTTAATGCGACTTGTACTGTAGATGTCCCCCCCAAAAAAGGTTGTAGCTATTACTGAGACATAGGGAGATGATAAATCTGCATGGAAGCACAAAGTACAAGGCAAAGCCTCCACTGCACCTCCCTCCCAAATCAGGGCCTGTGGTGATAGACCCATTGGCCCTGATTTGGGAGGGAGATACCATTTAATGACTCCTTCTCCAACCTTACTGGTGTTCTCCCCCCAACTTCTTCTTCCCCACCCCCAATACCGCATTGCTTCCTCTCCACCCCCCATTTCACTGTAAAGCAATTTCTCAGCGTGAAGCTGTCCCTCCTTTACTCAAGGCCCTCGGCAAGTCTCATTTCAGCAGTCATACGCTAGACCTTAAACTGCTTAGACTCACCTTCAACAAAGTTCTCCCCCCTCTCACTGTGCTTCTGAACTTCTCCCTATCACTGGGCCAGTTTCCCTTTAAATGGAAATCTGCCCTCATCACACCTATCCTTAAAAGCGGTGACCGTACCCTGCCTGGGTACTACTGCCCCATCTCAATCTTGCCTCCCCTCTCTAAAACCTTGGAGAAAATTGTGGCCATACAGCTAATGGACTACCTCTTCAAATATAACCTACTATGTCCGGAGCAGCATGGCTTCCACCATAACCACAGTACCACCACAGCCCTCTTGGAACTTACAAATGCCCTCCACAGATCTTTGGATACTGGCCACACTGCTGCTGCTGTCTTCATAGACCTTTCTAAGGCATTTGACATGGTACACAACACACTACTCCTGGATTCCCTTGCACAGATAGGCCTGTCCCCTGAGACCACTGGCTGGTTTGCCAGCTACTTGTCTGAGAGAACCTAGACAGTCAGGATTGCCCATACCCTGTCTGCCCCCCTCCAAGTCAGGTCAGGGGTCCCACAGTGCTCTATTCTTGGCTCACTACTTTTCTCCCTGTTCCTCAACTCCCTGCCCAAGGCTTGCTCTGGGAAACTGCTGTTGTATGCAGACAATGCCGTCCTCTACATCTCTCACACTGACCCCATAGCCCTCAGCTCAGTGCTCCAGAAATCTTTCATGGAATCTGAATCCTGGTTCATTCAACATAGGCTAGTAGTAAATTACAAAAAAACAAAATCCATGATGTTTGCACACTCCCAAAATAAGAACATAGGACAACCCCTGCTCATACTAAACTCCATAAATGACCTCCTTGAACAGGTTACCTCGTTCAAATACCTTGATATTACCCTAGACCCTGGGCTCACCTATCATGAACACATCCAAATACTGAGCAGCACTGTCAATATGCGTATTGGTCTACTTCACTGTTACAAGCACCGCCTCCCACCAGAAGCTCTCCACCTAGCTGTCTCTGCATCTATACTAGCACTAATAGACTACAGAATCATCATCTATGGGGCAGCCAGCAACACGTACCTAAACAAAATTAGACTGACCCTTAATAAGGCCTGTAGACTTGCTACAGGCTACGACAGACTCACACATACCTGCACCCTTTACGCCTCAACAAACTGGCTAAACTTTGATGGGAGACTCAAATGTCAGGCCTGCCTCTTTGCTAAAAAAATAACAGCAGGGCTACTCCCACCTACCCTCTCCCCCCTACTCCAGTCACCATTATCCACCCTTCTGACTCAACTATCGGCGACAACCCATTTCAGGGCACCTCGCTGCATGACCACTTTGGGTCAAAAAACTTTTAGGTACCTGGCCCCTAACTGGCTCAAATCACTCCCAAACGTCCCCCTCACAGAACCCAAACTTGGTTAGGTCAAGTCCCAACTAAGAGACCTAATCAGTCATGAATCAGTCTGTGACTGCCCTTGAATCTGACCTTCCCACTCCCCCCATCCCCCTTGACTATGGACTTAACTCTGGTCCAGCCACCCCTGGGCACACCTATATTTTGATAATGGACACCTGAGTCTGGCCTAGGCCTGCAAATAACCACCAGGGCATGGCTTGCACCACCACCCTGCTGTGTATGTTTTGTTACCTACTACCATGTTTTGTTACCTACTACCATTAGCACTGTGTACCTATGTTTGGCAGCACTCTGTAACTCTGTATCTTCAGCTGCTTTACTGTGTTATCTGTAACCATTTTTTTGTATCTATTTGTAACCGTTTTGTAACCATTTCTGTAATTATTGCGTTAGTTGTTGCTATTGTCCCTGATGTCTCTGTTTTCAATGACGTGGAACTTTTGTAAAGGAGTCTTTGACTCAAAGGTGTTATCCGATATACATCAATAAATAAATAAAACATGTATAAATGTAATAGAAAAACTAGATGCAATGGATGAACATTTAATATCACTTGATGTTACAAAGTTAAAACACACCAGTTACCCAACAAATTTTTATGGGTTACTATCAAATTAAAACACTTGGCCCCTTTGTATATAAGTGTCTGCTATTATCCTCCAGATTGTGCAAACTATTTATATAATACTATGATAACCGATATAGAAATGGTAGGTGAAGTAGGTGATGTGATTACCATGGGGGATTTTAATTTGTGTGAAATAGACTAGTCTAATAAACAAGCCACCAGTTCAAAAAGAAATAATGTGCTATCAATATGTAAGAGGCTACACTTGGTATAATTATGATAAAGAATATATAAGGGGAAGCAAGATTTCGGACTTAGTAATGGGAACAGGAAACTTGCATACCAGGAATTGCAAATGTACTTCCCCACTTAGTAATAGCGACCTTAACATTGTACATTTTCAGCTTTCCTGTGACATAACAAAACCAATTAGCAAAGCAACTATCTTTCTATAATGTAAGGTCAGCATTAAGAAAATGGACGAGACGGTAAGAAATATTGATCAGTCAAGCACGTTGATAAATAAATCAGCTGAGGAAATGTGGAACGTCATCAAAGATACCATACTCAATAATTCTATTACATATATCCTGACTAAACTAAAAAACAATAACAAAAAGAAGAGTCCAAAATGGTTGAATCATGAAATTAGAAAAGTGTTGGAAAAAAAAGAGCACATTAAAAATATATATGTAAAAAACAACTTCTGACTGGGAAACATTCCAGTCCCTACAAAAAATAAATAGGAAAGAAATCAAAAAAGCTAAAAGTAGTTTTAAATATATAGTAAATTGGCAGCCAAAGCAAATAAAGATAACAATAAGAGTTTCTATTCATATCAATCAATCAATTATATTTTATTTATAAAAAGCACAATTCCATTGCTGATCAAAGAGCTTGTACAAAGCAAAATCATTAAAACACACAATAAATAGAATACATACAGCTAATAGCTAAAACTAATTCACTATAAAACAACATGCTAATCAGTGTCAGGAAAGGCCATACTAAAAAATATAAGTTTTGAGAGCAGATTTAAAACTCTTAATGGTCAGACAGTCTCTCATCCATTGAGGTAGAGAGTTCCACAGCATAGGGGCTGCAAAAGCAAAGAAACAGGCACCTGAGGTCTTGAGTCAGACCCTGGGAACCTCTAGCGATCTCTCGTTGGAGGAACAGAGTGAACGAGGGGGCGGTAGGTGTGAAGAAGATCTTACAGATAATGTGGTCCCAGTCCATGTGGGCTTTATAGATCTGTAAACTGACCATGAAGGTGAAACACCAATTAACAGGCAGCCAGTGCAGGTTGCGGAGCACAGGTGTGATATGGCAAGATATTGATGAGACAGTCAACAACCTGGCTGCCACATTCTGTACTAGCTGCAATCGGCGGATATCAACCCCCGGTAGCCCAAGGTAAAGGGCATTGCCATAGTCAATGTGGGAGGTCACAAAGGCATGGACCAAAGTTGGAAAGTCGCTGGGCAAAACCAGGCGCTGAATCTGGGTGATGTTCCTCAGATGGTAAAAAGAGGTTTTGTATGACAGCAGACACCTAAGATTTTAATGTCAGGCCACTGTGGAAAACAACAACCAGATTCCACACCCAGTATGAGGTGAGTAACTGGTCCCTTCCTGAGCCAAAGCCCAGTTGGCCGACCAGCCGACAACTCTAAACCATGGTGACCTGGGTCCACTGCCAACATCTCAGTTTTATCAGGGTTCAACCTCATCCAGTCGGCACTCATCCAGTCCTGGATATCAGAGAAGAAGCTATTATAGACTGAGACAGCTCCATTCTGCTAGGGCACAGAAGGAAATGTAGAGCTGGGTGTCATCTGCATAGCAGTAAAAACTCAACCCATACCACCTTATAATGTCCCCTAACAGCAGCATGTACACTGCAAACAACATGGGTGAAAGGATGGAGCCCTGCGGATCCCCACAGGACAGTGGGAGAGGTGCCGAGGAATACATTCCTGACACCATTTTCTGAGTCTTGCCCATGATGTAGGATGTGAACTCCTAAAAAAAAAAATTAAACAAAGTAGGAACTACCATACACAATGAGACACTATTTAATGATAATGCACATATGGCAAATGTTCTAAATACCCATTTCTGCAGTGTATATACCCCATATGTATCTATTGCACCAATTCAGCCTGATAAAGATGCTACTGGCATTGAATTTAACCTAGAAGATATACATTGCAAACTCATTAAGCAAAAGGGCAAAACAACCATAGGTCCAGACAGGATTAGTGGCCACATGCTATATATGTTGGCAGATACCATAAAGTATCCCATGCAAGCTCTATTGAAAGTTGTCTAAAAGAAGGATGTATACTGCAGGACTGTAGACTAGCACGTTATACCAATTCACAAAAAGGGTCCAAAACAGGACTGCAGTTATTATAGACTTATAAGTCTCACCTCAGCAGCATGTAAAATCATGGAAAGCCTACTTAAAGAGATATATACACTATTATTAAAAACAGTAGATATGGACCAACAGGGGTTCCTGAAAAAATGCAGCACCATGACCAACCGTATTTGCTTTTATGAAAAAATAAGCAAAATGTTGGGCAAAAAGATACCAAGGCTTTTGATTTGTTGCCTCATAGTACCTTAATGGATAAAATCAAAGACCTTAATATTCACATACTGTATCTATTGTAACAGAGATCTGTGAATGACTTAAAATAGATCTTGTAGAGTTATAATTGAGGGCAGTATGTCCGAGACTGGCAGAGTCACCAGAGGAGTGCCGAAGGGATCGGTGTTAGGACCTGTTTTGTTTCAACTATTTATTTCAGATATTACTAAAGACCTTGTAAATTTCTCTCTAAAATAAGCAGATCGCATAAAGATATGAGGCCCCTGTATCCCCAATGATGCCAGACAAGACATTCAAGAGACCTCAATAAAATCTCAATGTGGGTCACTAGGTGGGGTATGAGACTGAGTCCTGAAAAATGCAAAGGGATGCATATGGGCAAATCAAACCCAAAAACAAATGTATGTTAAATGGCACTGAATTTAGCGCCACAGATAATGAAAAAGATGTGGGTGTCAATATATCTGAGGACCTTGCATGTATGCATCATCTAAACTCTGCACTAAGAAAAACAAAGTAATATGAGCAATCAGGTGAAATATCAAATCAAAGAAATCTGAAGTACTAATGCCACTATATAGGGCGTATGTTAGGCCCCACCTAGAGTATGCCTCACAATTATGGTGCCCATACAAAAAGCAGAAATGCACATCCCTAGAGAGAGCGCAGTGGAGGTATACTACAAAACATATATGCCTTAAAAAATAAAACCTACAAAGAATGGAAACACTGGGCCCGAGTCTCAAAAGTGCCCTTAGAGCAGCGCAAGGTGTGTCAGATGCAGCGTGTGCCAAAGCCCTCTGCACCATCGGCCAAGCACCCTATTCTGTTAGGAACGCACCATGTGCCAGACGCAACACACATGGTGCATAAACACACAGTGCATCAAATAAATAGTGTAGGTAACACACATGGTGCAGGCAGCGTCTAAACGAGGAATGGCCAAACCACAGAGGATGCAGCAAGGAGAGAGGGGGGCAGCCAACCCTAGGGACATGGAAGAAGAATACTGGGCATCCAGGAAAATTAATTTCACAGACTAGGAGACAGACATCCTCCTGGATGCAACAGAGGCCCAGGTAGGTGTGTTGTGAGGCAGGGGGGCATGAGCATGTGGGGCAATGGTGCAAGGCCCTGACCAGTGTGTGACCCCAACAGGTGGACCTGCTACCATCCTGTAGAGGGGACCAGAAGATATGGGTAAAGCGGCAGGAGGCATGGGATGAGGTAGCAAGACTAGTTAATGCAGTGGCACCCAGCAACCACAGTGTGAAGGAGCTGCAGAAGTGGCACTGTGACATCAGGTGCCATGCCAAGGAGAAGGCAGCCCACAACAGGCGCTGCACAATGGCAACAAAAGGGAGACCCTCACAACCATGGCCCCTCAGCAGACACGCGGAATGTGTACTGGCACACATCAGCACACACAGCATACAGGGCGACATAGAGCTAGACCTGTATCGGCAACAACATGCACAAGGTAAGCACCGGGCATGCATGGGGTGGGTAGCACTACTGTGCAGACAGCCAATGTGGCACCACCAGTGGTGGCTGACGCACCACAGGGGCACCAGGGACCACCATTGGACAAGAACCTAGGGCAGGCGAAGAGAGACACAGTGTGGCCTGGGCCTCCATGTAGCTGCAGGAGAAGCAGGGGGTGACCCCTTCACTGGTCACCAGAGCCTGGACATGCACCGTGACACTGGACACATACTGGCACATGGGCAGCTGAGGTAATGCACTGTGCACATCTGTCCGTACACTAAGCAGATACCAGGACCACAGCGACCAGACAACAGGCCACAGACAGCCAAGCAACACCTCCACAATGCTGTGCCATGACCCACAGTGACAATGAGGCTTCAGAGCACAGTGAACACAGCAGCAGTGAGGAGGAACAGCAGCAGTTGACCACTCATGACAGCACAGTGAGCCAGGCCCACAGGAGGGTGACAGATAGTGGGTCAGAGTCAGAGGACCAACATGGAAGTGACACCAATGGCAATGCCATGCCTTCCAGCAGCAGCACCACTGGGCAGAGCACACCCAAGTCCAGTACATCTGGCCAGCACCAGACTACAGTGAACACACAGTGGCAGGGAGACAGAGGGGGATGGCCCTGTGGCAGGACTGGTGGGCATGTTGCCTATGGTGTTGCCTGGCCAGCTGTATGCCCAGGAGGGCCTGTGGTGATAACATTCTCCTGGCAGTCATCTGTCTCTGTTCTGCTGCAGTCCTGTGTCTCAGTCCTGCATCACTACCCTGCCCCCTTTCCTTCCTTTTTCTAAGTCCCCTTGGATCAACTCTGTGTGGCGTAGCAGGTGTTTGTTATCTGCTGTTAGGTGCTCCTTTGTAAATTGCACTCCTGTGTCCCACATGGCTTACCCCTGTCACAACGCACCACGCGTCATGGTGCTTTCTGCCTTTTGGCACTGCGATGGTGCACAGGGTACTTGATGCAGCATGTCTTTGCATTCACGCATGCTGCATTTGTGAATCCTGTTTTGCTTGTGTCTTGGCACAGCTTGCTGCTTGCATCCTGCTGCTTGGCGCATGCACCTTGCGTCTTGGTGCAGCGTTTAAGACTCAGGCCCACTGAATCTTATGCTCTTGGAAGCAAGAAGGCCTCGAGGAGATCTATTACTTATGTATGATGTAGTGAATGACCCATACCTAATGTGTGAGTTAGGTACTGAATTTAAAAGCAACAGTAGAGACTGAGGAGGGCATCCTTTGCAAATCATTTGGGGTTGGGTGGAGGAATGATTTTTCTCTCATTTGCAGGGAATGTGCCTGAACTCTACAAACGCTACATAGATGACAGTGTGGGGCCACCTTCTGCTCCAAGGAGACCCTCCAAGTCTTCCTTGACAAGTTTATCACAGTCCATCCTTCCCTTCAATACACTGTTGAAGTATCCTCCTCTACACTGCCTTTCCTGGATATCCAATTGTCAGTACAGAACACTGGTCTGAAGACATCAGTTTATTACAAACCCACTGACTCTCACAGTTTCCTCCTCCACAACTCCTTGCATCCTAAACATGTCAAGAATGGCCTGCCTTATTCACAGTTTCTTAGACTTCGCAGGCTATGCAGTGAAGAGGATGATTTTGCTGAGCAGACCCAAATAATGCAGTTTTTTTTTTTTTATCAACAGGGGATACCCTAAAAGCACAATGGACAGAGCACTCTCCCGGGTCAGTAACATGTCCCGTGACCTTTACCCCTGCAGGAAAGATACTGTCATGCAAGAACAATAGTGTATTACACTAGTACTTCCTTTTCATCAGAGCACACCTTTTCTTCACAGGATCATCACCAGTAACTTTCCCATTTTGCAAACTGACCCTAACATTGGTGCTTCCTTTACAGAACCACCTATTGCCTCCTATCACTGGCCACCCAACCTGTGGAATCTCCTGGTTAAAAGCAGCCTACCTACTCTTAACAGTTCCTGTCTACTGGTACCAAACCTTGCAACAGGACTTGCTGCTACACCTGCAAATTTATTTCCAGTGTGACTGAAATTCGGGGGCCTACAGGTGTTTTTCACATCACCAAGGAGTTCTCATGCACCTCCACTAATGTGGTGTATTGCATTCTTTGCAGGAAGTGTACAGATATTTACATCGGAGAGACTGGTAGGCGCCTTGCTGACCATTTCAGGGAACATTACAGAGCAGTCAGGAATGGTGACACTGCTAAACCCATTGTATCCCACTTTATCTCCGGGGACCACAGTGTCAATGACCTTTCTGTTTGTGTCCTTCAGCAGGGCTTCTGGGATTCTGACCATAGGAAAAAACATAGAAGCCAAGCTGATCATCTGACTTGGCTCCCAGCAGCCCTCTGGTTTAAATGATAGACTTATTTTCCACTGACATCTTTCAACCACCCCTTATTTTCCCTAATGTCTGTTTGTATCTGTACACATTGAATTTCTTTTTCATTTTCACCATAAGTCTCCATCTCTTTCTCCATCCCACACATTTATCACCTTTCAGCCTTCTTACTAGGCTCTGTTAATTAGTCCCCACCTGGGGACTTCTCTAGCTCTTTCACTCCTATTATGGTTTATCTTTCCCATCATCACCTTTTTGTATCACAGATTCTCTCTTAATCTTGCTATTTCTCACTTCCTCTCCCTGAGCCTCCCCTTTTTTCTTTCCCTACATATAAATATCCCTCATTTTACCTCTTTTGTACACTAACTTTTTTTTTTCTCTTTTAGATATTTCCTGAAGAAGACCTAAGGTCGAAACGTAGATTTTTAACTCTATTTTCAATTTTCAATGTGCATTTAATAATAATAATAATGACTTTATTTAATAGAGCACCTTTCATAGTATCAAGGCACTTCACAAATACATAAAATTCAAGACATTCAATAAATATCAATAAAATCACAAACGTTCAGGAAAAGCTTTACCCCATAAGAAAGTCTTCAGTGCCTGCTTAAAGCTCCCTAATGTCCTGCACTCCCATAGCTGTCGAGGCAGAGAATTCCAGAGGGTAGGTGCAACAAACACAAAAGAGCGAGCTCCAAATGAATTCAAGCTAACCCTTGGAATCTCCAGCAAGCCCTCATCAGCTGAGCGGAGCTGTCGCACAGGGGTATAAGGACCAGGAGCTCTTTCAAGTAGTCAGGGCCAAGTCCGTGTAGGGCTTTGTAGGTTAATAAACCTACCTTAAAGGTGATCCACCACAGAACCAGCAGCCAGTTCAGATTGCGTAGCACTGGGGCAATGTGAGATCTCCTAGATACCTGAGTCAATAAACATGCAGCAGTGTTCTGCACTAGCTGCAAGCAGTGGATATTAACCCCAGGAAGCATTAAGTAAAGGGAGTTACGATAGTCAAGGTGCGAGGTCACAAAGGCATGGACCAAAACAGGCAAGTCACTGGATGGAACGAGATGCTTGATCCTAGCAATGTTCCTAAGATGGTAAAAGGCTAACTTGATGACTGCTGACACCTGATGATGAAGGGTCAGCCCATTATCAAGTATCTCTCCCAGGTCACGCACCTGTTCAGAGGTAAGGATCTGAGTGCCCCCCAAGACTAAACCAAAGGCAGATCAGTCCTAAACCTCTCTGTCCTGTGACCTGGGTCCACCACCAAAACCTCAGTCTTTCCTGCATTCAACTTTAACCCACTAGAGCTCATCCAGTCCTGGATTTCAATGAGGCAGCTGTTCAATACCGAGATAGCACTAGCCTGGTCAGGGGCAAAAGACAAATTTAGAACATAGCCTTCTTATGACCCTACCTCATGAACAAGGGCAGATACATTTTTTAACTCTTGCTCAAAAGGTGATTTCACTCAGGGACTATAAAATCATGTTTCAGGACAGATTTGCCTATTGTCAGTGCAATTGTTCATTAGGTGCGGTCCTAAAAATGCATGTTAAAAATGTGGGCCAAAAATATAAAAAAAAGTAAAATTATGCCACTATGTTCAAAAACCAGTTAAATACATTGAACTGCATACCTGTTTCTTCAGTTTGCTGTCCAGCTTTGAAGGGTTAAGACATTCTGCACTCCAGAGAGGATTATGGCATTGGACCCCTGATCAGTAAGTAAGGATTTGGGGGGGGGGGTGCTGAGTGGGAGGGTCAGGTGGGGAGAGTCTAATGGCAGCAAAAGACATCAATGGATGGTGTTCTTTCACAGGTATATAAAAATGACTGATGATTACTGCAATGATGGATTGGGCACTCCCCAGTGTCACTATTATGTTTCGTTGGGGGAGAGGGGTGGTGGGTGCTGATATTGATGGTCGTGTGAGGAGGGTGATTAAAAAATAAATATAAAAAAATCTGTGCCAGTAGTGGAGGTGGGATCATCCCAAAAAAACAGGATTGGTAATCACAACACAGGGGGATTGCACACCCCCAGTATCACTGTTATGCTTCTAGGGGGGTGCTGAGAAGGAGGGTTGGGTAGGGGGAGAAAAATCATTATCATGACAATGGGGGATTGGGCACCCCCAGAGTCACTCTTATGTTCTGGGGAAGGGGGTGTTGTGAGGAGGTTCAGGTGGAGGGATCAGTATAATTAAAAAAAAGAACTGCAGTCATGGCAGAACACAACACACTCTGCCACGACCAAGATGGCCACTGTACATATACTAGAAGTCATACAGGTGTGCAATACAGTTTGGTGGCCATCAGTGCTACTTCCAACAGAGACAATGAGCTGAATGCTTCATGGATGCAGAGGTGACTGTGGTGCAACTCCAACATGTTCGGACAAAAGAAATGCATTGAGTTCTTTTCTCTCAGCAAGAGATATGCATGGCTATGCCCACTGCACCCCAAAAATACTAAACTTATGTAAGAAGTTCTGGTCAGAGCCAACACAGCTGATATGCTGCTTTAAAGGATCCCTGTTCTGCTCTTTTGGGTGAAAACAGCTTTCCTACTTAAGAATTACTGCAATTTTCTAACAGGATGCTACTTGTGTTGCAACACCAAATCTGTGCAAGTAGACCAACTGAAACAGCTACAAACAGCCCACCACTGAGAGCTACACCCCACAGAAGCCACTGTCACTGTGCCTTCATGCCAGCTCCCCTTTCCCTTTGATGGTCCCACATTTCCTTCCCACGCCTGAACACAGAGATGATCATGAGTAACTCCAAAAGGACTTTTTTGCACACTGCACTCCTGTACTTCCCTGTGTCTCCTACCACTTTTCTGCCTGCTGCACCCAAAACACAAATACAGCCTAACATCAAAAGGATGAGACAGGAGGTGGAACCCAGAGCTGGCCACTGTATCAATCCAATCAGAGATGGGAGATTGCGTCTTCAGCAGGCCCATAGAGGAATGATTTAATTACAAACAAGCAAGGGGGAGAAACTTCCCATCCAAGTTTGTTTGAGCTGCTGCTATTGTAAGGTTTGATGGGAGGTGTAGTTTATTGGAAATAAATTAGAGTATCCGTGCGGTCATCCTCAGCCCTACTACAAGCACCGTTGAAGCATCAAGTGAGCGATCACAGCACTAAAGTGAGCCTGAAAAAAGTATGCTGCACTGATTGTTGGCTGGAAATGTTGTGTCTATGATCAGACTCAGCCAGTTACAAAAATCATAACTTTTGGCATCTCACAGCTTGGGGGCACAGATGTCAGGATGGGGGGATTCAGAATCTGGACTGTTCTATAGGAAATGGGATGGGTAACAACCATAGACCATTTGTAGGCTGAGGAGTTCAAGTTGGGAAAAAGGAAATAGTGTGTCTAGTGCAGTGGCAGGGGGAAGGAGAGACTAAGAAACTGCAAGGAGCAGCACTACATAGGTGGAGAGACATAGTCCAGTTTCACTTGAAGCACTCAGTGGAAGGAGATGGTCTAGGTACACGGTCACTTGCTTCCAGAGTCCTTTCTCTAGTCATAGTAGTACGTCAACATAGTGACATCATCATGCATCTATAAAAAGGAACAAGAATCAAACTACCACCTATAGTGCATCAGCCGTCTTTAAAATAAAAACAATGATAACATGTTTTTTTTTTTTAATTAGGAACACTTTGAGGCCTAAGAGGGTTGACAGTGTCCCTTTAACAAAGCTAAGGGGAGCACTCATTTATACATTTCCCAAAACAGGATTCAGTCACTCATATCAGTGACAGCTGTTTTATAGTCAGTTCACTGGTTCAGAACCTCAATGGGTCAATGTTCCATTGATTACATTGCTCCCAAACTCTGCAACACTTCACAGACCACGAGGGAGGCAAGGTCTAAATGGTCCTTAAAACATTTGTACAAAGAGTAATTTCTTGACCTTTGCAAATGCTACTGTTTTACTTGAACTGGAATGTAATTGTACACGCTCTATTTTCCTACAGTGTCTATACTACTGTCTTGCCTTGTGTAATGTCCCAATGGCCTCTGTAAATGGACTCTGTCCCAGCAGGATTTACCCAGTTGCTAAAGTCTAAATCAATCAATCAATCAAACACCAATAAAACCACAGCGCTGCAAAGAAAATGTATTGTGTTCAGGAATTTGCTCATAAATCAGAAATAAATTCAGAGTTGTCATTGGAATGATAATTAGTGGCTTAAAAACAAATGCAGCTGCTATTTGCTTTACCATCACAACCCTCCCTGTAAATATTTCTCTCTTCCACAGCTGTATTATTTGTCTAATTATCATTCTCTATATCTCATTAAACACAGTGCAGACCCAAACTCTATAAATATGTATATGTCATTTGTATACCATTGTTTGTCATTTATCATATCACAACATGTATATAGTGCATTAAGCATTTGTTAATCATAGCTGCTGCAATTTCCACCCACCCTCTTGAATATTAAACTATTAGCCTCAGTGAGAATATCCCAGTTTGTAGAAATTGTAAATCAGTTCTAAATAAGATGCTGTTCATATAAAGCAGCAAGCAGTCTGAGGAGCCCAGCACAGATATGATTGGAGTTTGTTACATAATATATGACTGGAGTTTGTTACACATTTATTGCCAAGTACAATATCACACTATGAGCACCAGGTGAACTCCTGCCCTATAGCAGAAATATATAAACATAGAATTTGCAGGCAGATATGGAGCATTTGGCCCTCCTATTCTACCCATTATACCCTGCCTAGAGTATCACCGCATATCTTACTTGATTTCTGGCCCATTCACCCAGCCACTTCCCTTTCTGTAAAATTCTCTTATGCCTATCCCATACATTGTTGAACCATGCCACTGTCTGCATACCTACCACCTCTGCTGGAAGACTGTTCTAGGAATTCACTACTCTTTCTGTTAAGAAATACTTCCTCACAGCTCTCCTGAATCTACCCCTTCCAGCTTCTTATCATGCCTCATTGCCCTTGAACAGCTTTTGTTCTGAAAAATACTTCCCTCCTGTACCTTATTTACCACCATGAGATATTTAAAGGTCTCTATTATATCCCCCTCTCCCTCCTGTCTTCCAGGATGTACATATTTAGGTCCTTAAGTATCTTCTCATAGAGAACTCCATTTACAGTACCAGTGCTCTCTGCCTCCTATCTCCTACCCAATTTCCAGCTACCAAGCTTACTTACTAGCCTCCTGCATGGAACAGTGTTGAAAGCATTACTGAAATGTAAATAGTCTGTGTCCACCTCTAAAGAGAAAATGGTCTCTCTTTTTTTTCTATAGTCGCATTGACATTATCTTGTTCATTCTCTGCTGTATTTTTTTGTTAACTGGGTAAGAACAGAGGGATAAATAGCCTGTTTACAGGACTGATTTATTTTGCAAAAATACATGACCTATCTTGTAACTGATACAGAGAAAATAGCTAACACTGTACATTTGTGTTGTTATTATTTTATTTGTATCTTAACTTAAAAAAGTCAGTCTGCTGTATGTGGTGTGTTTAGTTCTTGTGCAGTGGCACTTTCCAGTCATTGAAAGTGCTTACCTTTCCTGCACATCAGTCAGGTGTAAGTACATGAAGAACCCCTGCTATGACTTAGAGCAGTTATCTAAAATCCAGAAAATTTCTTAAGTATATATAGACATAATTCAGCTCCTTCTGGACCTCAGGCAAGCACCCTCGCATCCCTCTTTCAAACGTGGGCTGAGACTACACCTGGCCATTTCAGATTCATGCACCTGCTTTGATCCTACCTGATCCCTGAATCTTCCCTGCCCCTACTCCCCCCACCCCTGCTACTGGTTTCCATACTACCCTCCTTTTGTTCTCTCCCTAAATCCAACCCTCTCCTCAAACTCACCTATCGTTATCTTAAATTATAATTGTGTATAGGTTTTATGAACTGTGACTTACTTACTACTACCCACATTACTGTTGTATCTTGTACTGTTTTATCCTCTGCTCTACCTAGGCACTGCCCAAACTTGCCACAGGTGGATGTTGGTACTGTAAGGCCTCACCTCCTCCCTCCCTTCACTTGTCCTCCATTACCGCAAGATGTCCATGGCCAGTGACTGCCACGGGCCCTTATGCCCAGCCTCAGAACCACGAGCCCGGCTGCACCTACCCGCCTCCTACCGCTAAAGCCGTATTTCAAGCCGCCTTTACTCCCCACCCACCCCTTCCATTTTCTTCTTCCCTGACAGTGGTACCATGAACCTGGTGTCCCTCTAGCCTGCTGCCGGGATGTCTCTGACATCCTCTCTTACTTCCCTGGGCACCCTGCTGCTGCTCTGGCTAGCTGCTGACAGCCGACAGATTACGGCTCCTTCCACCCTTCCTCCCGTCTCTTATCCTCTGCGTCTACCTGGGCACTGCCCAAACTTGCCACAGGTGGATGTGGGTAAAATAAGGCCTCACCTTCTCCCTCCCCTTCTCTTGTCTACCATTTGCCGCAGGATGTCCAAGGCCAGAGACTGCCACCGGCCCTCATGCCCAGCCTCAGAACCACGACCCCGGCTGCACCTACACGCCTCCTACCGCCAAAGCCATATTTCATGCCACCTTTCCTCCCATCCACCTCCCATACTCTTCATCCCTGACTGTGGGGCCCATGAACCTGGCATCCTCTAGCCTGCCACGGGATGTCTCACAGCATCCTCACCACTTCCCCTGGGTCCCCCTGCTGTTGCTCAGGCTGGCTGTTATCGGCCGCCAGGTTCTGTCTCCTTCTACCTCCTCCTGACTTTTTCTCACTGCTGGGTGCTCTATATGTTTCCCATATGGCCCACCCCATCTCCCGATATGCACTGGCCGACTACTTCCGCTATTCCTGTTGCCTGCCCCCTTCCCTGTCCACTCCACATCATCCTGCCTGGCTGGAGAACCACAAACCTGCGTCTCAGCATTCCCCGGCAGTCGCAAGCAGTCCTTTGGCCCTATACTCCCCTTCCTCCCTCCTCACCCCTCACCTGTACCAACACCCCTGTAAACACTCTCCTTGCTCTTGGCCTGCTGGTCACTGCTTAGTATAGCCTAAATCATGTTAGACTAGCTGGAACCACCTCTATATGTCTGGAATGTACTTGTATGGTTGTTGCCTCAATTGTATTGTTGCTTCCATGTGTTATGATGTATTGTACTCTCCCGGGTCGTGCCTGAAAATAGTCACCTGCTGGCTAGCGCACCTACCTGGTAAACAAAAACTAAATAAATAATAATTCATGCTTATTTCATTAATGATCATTATCTCCCCTTCATTTTCCTTCTTTGACAATTGTATGAAGACAAGATAGCTTTACTTCAGATTTCATTTATGCCATCCTCCTGTGTCTCCTCTGTTTGTGATGCCACTGTCTGTGGCTGTGAAAATTAGGATAATCTCTGAAAGGCAGGATTATGACTTCTTCAGAAAAAACACAGAAGGAGGAGAAGTTTAAAACACATATATCCTGTTTACATACAAATGCTTTCAGAACAAATATAGCATGAAGAGAGTTAAAAACAGTGTCCCTGGACGTTATAAAATAAGCTAATGTTATTGTATAAATGTGAAATGTTTCATAGTACACTGATTCATCTGAAAGTCAACAGAGTTGCAGAGCACCTGTCTGTTACAATAAATATGGAGAAAAAATGTGCATTTTTCATAAAAAGGGGGAGTAGAGTAAAGTATTATTAGCCCACCATATTTATAACATTTCACAACCTTGCAGCAGTGTTTTCAGAAACAAACAATGGATCTAAAATGATTAGTTAAAGTGGGGCATATAATATGTTATATGCCATATGCAGTGCTGCACAGAGGGTAGCTGAAGATCAGCAGACCTGGGTTTGAATTTTACATCTGCCACAGTCATTCTCTTTGACTTTGAGCA
Organism: Neoceratodus forsteri; assembly: GCA_016271365.2. Classification (NCBI taxonomy): domain Eukaryota; kingdom Metazoa; phylum Chordata; order Ceratodontiformes; family Ceratodontidae; genus Neoceratodus; species Neoceratodus forsteri. The sequence continues at coordinate 1,359,198,905 of CM057459.1, forward strand.
AGTCACTTAACCTTCATGTGTTCCAGGTTGTACCTGGAAATGAGTTTTGGTTTAGTGTAATTTTCTCTGCTGAAAATTCTAAACAAATAAAATAATAATAATAATAAAAAAGTTAGACCTTTATTTAATTGAAAAAAAAATCAAAACATCATTACTAATTTCTGCCAGAGCATTGCCATGTGTCAATAGTTCTATAGTCTGATAGGAAGCATGAACTGGACATTTCTACCAACTCCTAATTCCTAAAGATTTTGTAATGTACCTGGCACACTTAATGGGCTAAAGGTGCAGATGCCATATTATGTAAATGTTAAAGTAATTGGCATTTATTTGCAAAGCACCCAGAAATATAAATGGTATACACATGTAGTAATAATTGCAGTATTTACCATGCACAATATAAATGATATTTTTGCCAATAGAAATGTTGTTGCATTACAATGCAAATAACAAGCTGCAATATAGAGAATGGAACATATTGATGCGTGCGCGTGCGCGCGCACACACACAACACTTGCTAGAGTCTTACATTTCTTACAGGTGGCTGAGGCATCTTCGTATTATGGTACTGTACCAAACATTTACATTTTTGGAAAGACGGCACAGCACTTCTGTGTGTGTATAGCAAATACAATGCAGTGAAGAAAATTGGGGGACCAGTACCAACTGTAAGTCCAATAAAATGTACATTGCTCCATTAATAAAAAAGCTGTTGACTCCAAGCTATTGTCTGTGCAAAATCAACTTTATTACTGCAGAAGCCTACTAATGTTCTGTTGAAATTCACCTACAGTAAAATGAAGCACTCAAGGTGACATCAGTTTAAGGGCAGGTTCCGAGCCTGAATGTTTTATTTGGTTCATTGTGATTAGATTTTATGGACTCTTATTTCATCTGACCTTGGATGTGCCCTATGTGTGAATGTGAGTGCTGCATTTTACGTGAATTTCAACAGCACCCTATCAGTATTTTTGAAGTAATAAACCTGATTCTTCAGTGACAATTGCTTAGAGTCCACAACGTTTTGATAAGTGGAGCTATGTAAGTTTTACTAGCCTTACAGTACATGCTGGTCCCTGTTTTTCTTCACTATATTGCATTTTTGACATTGGCATTACATATCCCAGGCTTAGATCTCTCTTTCTCTCTCACTCTCTCTCTTCTTTGTTTTACTTTCAGCCTTAACAGGGAAGCAGAAGTAAACAAGAAATAATGGGCAGCAACAAGATAGTGCACCCATGAATGGGAGGGGTGGTGGAGAAACAAAGAAACAGCACTAACCTGTGCTTCAATTCCACTAGTGATGGGACACAACCTAGGTACAGCATTTGGTCACATGCTTCCAGAGCCTCTTCTCTCTCATACATCATAGCAATACGTCAGCATGGCTCCACCTACACAGCCATAAAAATGATATTAGAAAAGCTAAATCAGTTATGACGGTAGTCAACAAAATTCCTTTAGTAAAAGTCCTTGGCAGACTTGGAATTCTCTGAATAAGTTGCTAGGAAAAAAGTAATTTAGGAATATCTTTAAGCTCAAATCAGGTGATGGAAACCGCTGAAACCTTTAACACATTTTTTCCAGTTCATCTCATTATTCTCCTTCCCCGGCCTCCAGTAAGCAAATTATAAAATACCAAGTCATGTCCCTGACAGATGATAATAATAATCATCATCATCATAATAATAATCTTTATTTGTTAAGGGCAATTCAAAATGTCAAAGCGCTTTACAGAAATATAAAACATAAAAACTTTAAAACTAGTAACAATTAAAATACGGATACATATATCTACTGATCAATCTCAAGTAGTAGCAAAAGCAAGATTCAACAAATGGATTTTCAGTGCTGTTTTGAAGCTCTCCACAGTCTGGCACTCTCGAACCCAATGAGGTACAGAATCCCACAGGGTGGGCACTGCAAATGGAAAAGAACTAGCCCCAGATGTCTTCAATTGTACCCAGGGAACCTCTAGCAATCCCTCATCAGCACAGCAGAATGGATGGAGAGGGCAATAGGGGCAAAGAAGATCTTGCAGGTAGCTTGGACCCTGTGTGTGTAGGGCTTTATCAAGTTCAAGTTCAAGTTTTATTGCAGGAAAACTCCATTGAGCAAGCTTATTCACAAGGAGGTTCTAAATCATATACACAGACAGGAGACAGCATAAAAGAGGCGACATATAAACACAAAAGTGAAACAATATACACATAAGATTAAAATGCATCAATTCATGTGTTTTTGATATAGCCACATTACTCCTGTGCTATACACACTGCACTGGTTGCCTGTGCAATGGTGGATAACCTTTGCAAGTGAAGCAAGCTGACCTTAAAGGTTATCCGCCATTGCACAGGCAGCCAGTACAGATGCGCATACAGGAGTAATGTGGCTATATCAAAAACCAACCAAGAGTTTATTTTAAAAATTCTGCCTGTACAGGAAGCAGCAAAATATCTAAAGACAATGACTCAGAGTCCCAAGGTAGGTAATGATAGCATAGATGTCAGTGTGGAGAAACTGGTTGCTGTCAATGTGGACAGTGTTGCCTTTTTGCAAACTGTACAATCTCTCTCTTTCTTTCTTTCTCTCTGTCTCTCTCAAAGCTGCTTTTTTCTCAGTGCAAACTTTACAATCTCCCCCCCCCACCCTGGCAACAGGCTAATATTTCTTCTATTTTCACATCTGGTAATCCATCTTAGGTAAAGAATTACCAGTCTGTTACTTTACTGTGTCCCCTGGCAAAGGTCCTGGAAAGGGTTATTTTTGATTAATTATGTCACTTCTTTAATCAAGAGAACATTCTTTCAGAATCCCAGCATGAGTTCAAACACAGACATAGTACTGGTACCATCTTAGTGTGGTTGAGAACACAGGTGGAAGCGGCAGTGCAGCAAGATGGCTGCGCTGCTGCTTTGTTCCACACCATCCTAAATGAGTGACTTCATGCTTTAGATTTTAATTACTTTTATCTTTGTATTGCAGCTTCTTGAATGAAATTAATGTTTTTTTTAGTGCAGGAAATGTAATAATGCAATAATGAGTTCAGTAGCTGTGTACCGTTAGTGGCTAGTGTCATTCAAAAGACCCACTGTTAGCTTTTTTAATTGGAGCTACGAGGCATAGTCAGCAGCTTGGTGTGTGGAAAACTTAGCTGCTCTCTGAATGCAGACATTGGCCGATATTAATGACGAGGATACTGGATGCACTAATTGTACTGGATACTCCTATTTTCCCTCCAAAAGGTATGCCATTGTTGCTTGGGGAGGGGAGGTCTGAGCAAATGAACCATGTTGTGCCTAGAATTAATATGGTCAGTGGAGTATGTTTTCTTTCTTTTTGCTCTACAGGTGTAACAGTAATGAGTGGCTAAATTTTGTAGGAGTGGAGGAGACAGAATAACACTGGAGGAGCACAGGAGCCAGGATAAAAAAAGTGTTGCAGCAAATGAAGATTTTTAGGTAGAAGACTGGTGAAACCTGGAGCAGAAGACTGTCAAACTTTTATTGACCCACAGACAAGCTTGGCAAGAGAAAGTGGTTTGTTTTTTATTTGTATTCTGATTACAAGGACTCACAAAGACTCCTATAAGGACAGCATGATTCCTACAAACTATTTTACTCAGGAGATCTGAAAATTAAGGAGAATAGATTGCTGAACCTGTGAGTCTGGTGAGTTGTTAGGGGATAGTTTCTCCAAAACCCCTTGAGAAATTTGTCTTGGCTCCCCGATCCTTGGTGTTAAAAGACTCCAAATAAGGGTGAAAATGAAGATATGAATGCCTTGTGTCATATTACTTTGCTATGGCTTCAGACTCAGACTTCAGTTTTCTACTAAAGCTGTTGGTGGTGATCGTGTTACGAGAGGTTCCTTTTGAGGTACTGCCCTAATTTCTATATTTTTATTTTATTTTTACTTATTTACTGAAGGTATAACATAAATGAAGCATGTGCTGTTACTGAACTGAAATGGAAACTCTGAGCTCAAAAGCTAGTGTTCATGCCATCTTACACTGTTTCTATCTAAACATTTTTGAAACTAAATAAACAAGGCATGGCAATAGACATGGTGACAGTATATAAAAAAGTGCAGACTTTTAAACTCAATAATAAATGCCAGACAAGTAGATGGACTCCTGTGCTTAACTGGAGCCTCTTAGTTACAAATTAAATAATTAATGCCATTCAAAAGATGAACTCTTGCGTTAAGTGGAGTCTCTTGGTTTTGGCTTGATCTGGGATTTGTTTCAGTGATTCCTGTGGAAATCGTGAATGCTATTGTGGAGCTGAACCTCATACTTGACATTTGCAGACCTATGGGGACTTCCAGGACTAAAAACTATTTATCTAAGCTTATGTGGCTCTTTCGAGCTACAAATGTTTGAAATACTTTTATTTTGCAATTAACTTGAACTCTGAGTCGCATGCAGGTTACTCATTAATCGAGTGTTGTAGACTGCTGATAAGTATTGTTTTCTGTGAACTGGTCACAACTCTAATCAGTAATGTCAAGCTGATGAGCTAAAAACAAGGATTTTAAAGAAGGAATTGTGAACTAACAAGCTGGACCATAACTGGGTTTCACACTAGGAAATTAAAACTTAATTCCTTGAAGTCCCTGACCCAATACCTAATTTTTAAACAAGACTGATATTTGATTGTGTATCTTGGGACTGCTTATGACCCATGCTGTGACCCTTATGGAGGACAATACATGCCTGTACAGAGACATTAAATTACTTTACATTATGTTTTTTATTTTGTTTTATGTATTTTATAGTTTGCAATGTTAACTAAGAGGATACCTGTTTAATGGATAAGGTATACATGCAGTAACCTTAGCATAAAACTGCATGATACATTTAGTATTAATCTTCTATTTCTTATTGGAGCTATTATTTCTAAAGGGATCTACTATACAGTACATTTCTGTTTATAAAGTGTTTTGTTTATTTAGGATTCCTTGATATCGGAGATAAGTGAAAATTAATGACATGTTAAATTACTTTTATGGTGAAGGAAGATCCGTAGATATTATGAGGGAATTTCTGCTAACTCTCCTGAATGACTATCTTATGTCATTAAACCAGAAGATTATGTTTTATGGCTACTTAAACTAAGGAAGTGCAGGTCGAATTTTACCATTTCTTGAAAATGGATTCGGGTAACTTTATATGTTATTTGTTTTGCTGTCTAAAGTATGATTTTTCCTTTTAAAAATTGCAAATAAAAAATTTACTTAGTATGTTTGTATGACATGCTTTATTCTTTTAGTACATTGTAAAGGCAACTTGCCGAACAATAAAACCAAGCTTGAAATGGTGAGGTTCACACAAGATGTGTAGAATGTATTAGATGCCAGGAAAATGGTTGCAGCAGTTTTTGTGGACCTCTCCAATGCCTTTGATTTAGTGCATCATAATTTATTACTGAAGTCTGTTCAAGGACCTGGGGTTTTAACAGATGAATATGAATGGTTCAAACATTTCCTCACCTTTTCAAGCTTTTTTTTTAAATTCCATTCCCCACGACTGTTCTCCTATAAATATGATTCTATTTGCTGATGATGCAGTTTTTTTGTTGTAATGGGAAGGATTTAATACACTAAAAACTGAGTTACAAACAAGCTTGGACAACCTCCAGTCTTGACTCATTGACTATCATTTAACTTTGAATACTAAGAAAACTAAATATGTGGTCCTCAGAAATAAAAGAAAGAAAACTAACCAGTCTGAAAATTTTTTTTACAAATACCGTGGACGGAAGTAAATTGGAGTTGATGAAGAAATGTTCACACTTAGGTGTAGTCTTGAATTTTAATTTGTTGTATGAACCAAATGCAGACCAGTTTACAAGAACCATTTACACACATCTGGGTCTTCTGTGTAGAGTGAATGCATCCATATCTTCCATAAATTGATAAGCTCTCAGCTCAGAACTTTTTGTCATTGATAATACATTATCATTTCTTTTGTCATGGCGCAGCCTTTAGGGCAACACTGGTAAAGTGGATACTCTCTTAAATAAAATACTATGTTTTGTTACACAACTTCCTAGAAGTACCCATCACAGTCAACAGCTAAATATGTGCCTGTGATTGTCTGTGTGTGGTGGCATAGCCTTCAAATGTCTAGTCTTCTATTTAAAGCATATCCAAACTGTTTGCCCATGAAAGTCAGTGTTCTGTTTTCCCTTAGCCTGACTGTGACAGTGTAAACACTACACTGGGAAACAAGAGGTTAACTTCTTGTTTGAGGCTGAGGAAATGCAGAGAATGCAACATGAACAGGCAAGAAGGAGTGCCTTCCCAGGTGATGCTAATTAGAGGGATTGCTAAAAGGAAGGGGGAATCCAGCAAGGTGTCAGTTAGAAGCTAGAAACTGCTGCAGGGAGGAGATACTCCTAGGCAAAGAACCCTGCAAGATGGAGGGTAGAATGTAAGACAGGAACCAGAGCAGAAAGCCAAGGAGAATGGTTAATTATTGGAGAGAGCCTTTGGGGAGAAGTTGAAATCTGCTGCTGAGAAAGAGACCATTTCTAGTGCAGAGAGTCCTGAGGTAAAGGAACAGCCTAGCCAGCTTGTCCAAAAACAGTGAGTGAAATGTACTGTTAATAACAGCCTGCAAATAAGGCTAAAAGGGAAAACTGTTTGTGTTGGATTTGAGACTGTATTCAAAACTGCTGGCCCACAAAATGTTTATGTTTTGTTTGAGACTGTATATTAAAAAAACTACTGGCCCACATAGGTGAGTCAAAGATTCCTTTTGTCAAGTCAACCTGAAAGAACTGTTTTGTGTTAACCTTTATGTTACCTGACCAGGCTGGAGAAGTTGAACTGCCCAATTATGCTTTTCTGAAGTAATAATTTACATTTGGAGCAATAAAAGTACATTTTCTCCTGTGAACTTTAAATCCAGCATGTTGCCTCTCCATCTACCATAGGCCAGCTTATCACACTGACATGCTATAGTCACACATTTCTCAAATAAAATACCCTTTGAAATAGCATTTATGCATACAAATCAGGGCATATGAACATGCAAACATAGGAAATTGGTGCAGAAAAAGGCCCACAAGTCTATCAAGTCTGCCCGATTGTGCAGTTCTTAGTTTCATATTACTACAGCTGCCCAAACCCTACCCAAATCCCTCCCTTCCTCCCCTTTCCTGGTCTTCCCCCCTTTGTGTCCTTTTCTGTACTACTCCTGCCCTTGACTCTGTCCCAACCCTGCTTAAAGCTATCTACTGTCCTCAGTTTGATTATATCCTCCAGCAGTGTGTTCCATCTTGCCACCACTCTCTCTGTAAAGCAGTGCCTCCTCATCTCCCTCCTGAAGCTTTCCCCTTCAATTTTCAGACTGTGCCATCTAGTGACCATTCCCTCCTTAAGTGGAACAATCATCCCTCTCTGACTTTGTTTATGCCTTTCAAGTACTTAAAGGTCTCTGTCATGTCCCCTCTTTCCCGTCTCTTGTCCAGCAAATACATGTTGAACTCCCTCAATCTTTCCTCATATGGCAACTCCCTCAGTCCTATAATAATTTTTGTAGCCCTGCACTGCACCCCTTCCAGTAATCTCTCATAATTTTTGAGATATCAGCACCAGTACTGCACACAGTACTCCAAGTGTGGCCTCACCAGTGATCTATAGAAGGACAGGATGACCTCTTCCTTTCTAGAGGTTATCCCTCTGGCAATGCACCCCAGCATCCAATTTGCCCTTTCTGCTGCCCTCCTACATTGTGCTGATACATTCATGTCCCCTGTGACTAATACTCTGAGGTCCCTTTCCTTCTCTGAAGCTGTTACCTGCACTCCCCCAGCCAGTAGCTGGTCCTGGGATTTCTTGCTCCGAGGTGCATGACCTTGCACTTCATAGTGTTAAACCCCAAATGCCACTCCCTAGACCAGTGTTTGAGTTAGTTAGATCCTCTCTAAGTACCTTCCTTTTTTCCTAATGGTCCACTTTTGCACAAATCATCTGTGAAAAGGCTGATCTTACTTTTGCTCATCTCTGCAATGTCTCCAATGAACACATTGAACAAAACAAGGTCCAGCACTGAACCCTGTGGTACCACACTTGTTACTGGCCTTGAATTGGATGTCTCCCCCCTTACAACTACCCTCTGTTGTCTGCCCTGCAACCAGCTCCCAACCCACCCCACCAGTTTTTCCCCCACCCCATGTCCCTCAGCTTGCTCATTAACTTCCCAGGAGTCAAAAGCCTTGCTGAAATTCAGGTACAGGACATCCACACCGTGGCCTTCATCAACCATCCTAGTGACCCAGTCAAAGAAGTCATTCAGGTTAGTTTGGCACAAGCTTCCTGAGACAAACCCATGGTGTCTCTCACCCTGTAGACAATTACTATCGAGAAAGGTTATCAGCCTGTACCATAGAATGGTATCCATCAACTTCCCCACTATAGAAGGGCAGAAATATTGATCTTTTTAGCTCCATTCACTTTTAATGCAGTGCATGAAGATCTGATTAATCATTCATCACTTCATGGATTTTAAATTTGTTTGAGAACACATTTGTTAACAAGTGAAATCTGTCAATACTTTGTTTAATTACTGTGTCTGGCAATATTTTTGTATTGTTAACATAGAAACATAGAAACATAGACTTTGATGGCAGATAAGAACCACTTGGCCCACCCAGTCTGCCCATTTCCCCTACTTGTTGGATAAGCTGCAGATTCTAGTTAACCAACAGCCTATTTCCTGCAACCCCCCACTATAATTGCCTTATGTCTGTTCCATGTATGTTGAATTCCTCCACTGTTTTAAAGCCCCACAACCTCTCAGGAAGGTGGTTCCATGATCCACCACTCTCTCCGTGAAAAGAATTTCCTCACATTACCCTGAGCCATGCCCCTCTAACTTTAAATTGTGCCCCTTGTCCTACATACTTTTTTCAAAGATGCTACCCTCCTGGACTTTGTTGATTCCTTGAGGTACTTAAAAGTTTCTATCATGTCCCCCGTCCTCCTTTCATCAAGGGTACACATATTAAGCTCTCTTAGTCTCTCTTCATATGGTTTCTGATGTAGACCCAGCACCATTTAGTTGCCCTCCTCTGGACTGCTTCCATCCTGTCTATGTCCTTGCTTAGATGAGGTCTCCAAAACTGCGCAGTACTCAGATGGGTTCTCACCAACTGTCTGTATAGAGGATAACCACTTCCTTTTTCTACTTGTGATGCCCTCCTGCATCCCAGTATCCCCTGGCTTTTCCTACTGACTTCTCACATTGCATACCAACCTTTAGGTCATCTGATATGACTACACCCAGATCCCTTTCCATTATTGTTGTTGTTAGTACCTCCCTTGCTATTGTGTACTCTTCTCCTGGATTTTTATTTAGCAGGTGCATTACTTTGCACTTCTTTGCATTGAATCTAATTTGCCATATGTCTGACCATTCCTCCAACCTTGCCAAGTCCCTTCTCATCCTTTCTCCTCCCCCCTTGTGTATCAACTCTGTTACAGATCTTTGTGTCGTCTACAAAGAGGCATACCTTTCCTTCCAGACCATCTGCAATGTCACCTATAAAGACTTTAAAGAGGACTGGACCCAGTACTGAGCCCTGAGGTACTCCACTAGTAACCCCCCTTTCTTCAGAATGTGTTCCATTCACTATTATCTTCTGTGTCCTGTTGTGCAGCCAGTTTTCTACCCAGGCTACCACTCTGGGACCCACTCCCAGGCTGGCTAACTTGATTATTAATCTTTTATGCGAGGACTGTGTCAAATGCCTTGCTAAAGTCTAGGTAGGCCATATCCACAGCCCCTCCCTGGTCTATTACTTTGGTCACCCAGTCAAAGAAATCAATTAGATTTGTCTGTGTGACCTTCCTGCTGAGAATCCATGCTGCTTTGGGTCCAGTGCCCCGCTGGCCTCTAAGTACTCAACAATTCTTTCTTTCGGAAGTGATTCCATCATTTTCCCCACCACTGAGATCAAACTAACAGGTCTGTAGTTTCCTGCTTTTGCCTTGCTCCCACTTTTGTGAAGGGGAATCACATCTGCCCTCCTCCAGTCCTCAGGTACCACCCCATCTTCCCATGATTTGTTAAAAAGTGTGGTTAGTGGTGTCACTAGGTCCTTCCTTAGCTCTTTTAGGATTCTAGGATGAATCCTGTCAGGCCCCATTGCTTTGTCCACCTTGAGTTTTAGAAGTTCTTTCAGTACTCTTTCTTCTTTAAATGGACTGGTATCAACCCCACTATCTAGAGTGCTTCTACTGTTTGGTTTAGGTAACTCCTCCTCTTCTTCTTTTGTGAATACTGAGCAAAAGTATTCATTCATTATCTCTGCCTTTTCACTGTCTCCCTCTGCCCACCTCCCCCTCTCCTTTATTAATCTTCCCTATCCCTCCCTTGACCTTTCTATGTTCCCTAATGTACCTATAAAATGTTTTATCCCCCTTCTTAACTGAGTTGGCTATCCGTTCCTTGGTTTGGGCCTTTGCTTTTCTGACTGCCTTTCCCACTTCTTTCTGCTTTAATTGATACAGTTCCCTGTCGTGTTCCGTCTGTGATTCCTTATACTTTTTGAATGCAGCCTTTTTCTCCTTAACCTTCCCTGACACTTCTTTTGAGATCCATAGTGGTTTTTTATTCCTCTTTGTTTTCTTTATTTGTTTCACACAAAGGCTTGTTGCCTCCATGATGGCAGCTTTGATTTTTCTCCATTGTTCTTCCACCCCCTCTTTTCTGGCCATTTGCTAATGCATTCCTCAGGTATTCACCCATTATGCTAAAGTCAGCCCTTCTAAAGTCCAGTTTCCTTGTATTTGTATGGTTTATCTCCATGGTTGAGTTTTTGTGAAGCACACTGTGCAGTGGTCACTTGTTCCCTGGTGTCTACTGACTTCTAAGTTTGTGATCCTCTCTCCATTTGAGAGTACCAGGTCTAATATTGCTCCCTCCTGAGTGGGTTCCACCACTAGCTGTCTAAGGCATGCTCCCTGTAGGGCATCGAGAAGGACCCTGCTCTTGGACGTGGCTGCCGTCCATGTTGCCCAGTTAACATCTGGCATATTCAGGTCCCTCATCAACAGTATCTCCACTTTTTCAGCCATTTTGAGAATGTCCTCTATCATTTTCTTGTCCATTTCCTCCCCTTGAGATGGGGGTCTGTATACAATCCCTGTGCAGATTGTGATGCCATTCCCTGTCTCCAATGTAATCCAGAGTTCCTCTTGTCCTCCCCCTTTACTTTTTAGTTCTGTTACTTTGATCCTTCCTTATGTAGAGAGCTACTCCACCCTTCTTTTCCTCCCTGTCCCTTCTGTAGATTTGTACCCTGGTATGTTGATGTCCCAGTCATGGTTCTCCGTGCACCATGTTTCTGTGACTGCCACAATATCCAAGTGTTCCATTTCCATCAGGGCTACTAGCTCTGGAAGCTTGTTTCCAAGACTGTGGGCATTGGTACTCATTGCCCTCCATTTAATGTTGGCTTTATCCTTTTTTACCCCATCCCTGCTCTTATTGCCCTTGTCCATTTTTCCATTCACCCCTGTCCTGCCCTCTGTCAAGCTCTGTACCTCAGTGTTTACCCTACTACTTGCCATGCTTTGTGGGGGGAGGCTTGAACTTTCCTGTTTCCTATCAGCACCTCCCCCCTTGGCTAGTTTAAAAGCTTGCCAAGGAAGCCTTTAAACCTGTCACCTAGGAGCATGTTTCCCTTCCTGGGCAGATGCAGACTATCATGCCAGTATAGACCTTCATCTCTCCAGGTGGACCCCCAGTCCCAAATGAAGCCAAAGCCCTGTGCTCTGCACCAGTTTTGCAACCATTCATTAAATTGCATGGTGTGCAGTACCCTAGCCTCACCCCTGCCATAGAATGGCAGCACCTCTGAGAAGGTTGCCATGCTTGATACCTGTCTGAGGCCCCTCCCCAACTCCACAAATTCATCCTGCACTGATCTCATGCCTAGCTAGGTCATTTGTCCCAAGGTGGACAATGATATCTAGTTTCCTCTCCTGTGTTGCTGCTTCTGCAATCCTGAGGATTCACTTCCTGTCCCTCCAAGCCATGGCACCAGGCAGGCACCTTCCTTCCCTCTCCTCTCCCTTCCCCAGGTCTACACCCCTAACAGTTGAGTGCCCTATCAGAAGCTGTTTCTTTCCCTTGTGTTGTCCCTTGCCACTCTTTTGTGGGTATCCCTAGTGGATGTCCCCAGCATTCTTCTTGGTCTCCAATCAGGGTGTCATCATAGAAGAACCTTGATTTGCCAGACCGACATATGATTTGTGTAGTAGTGCAACCCGGGGGCTACGCCTCTGTTCCACCACCCTCACCCTCCCAGAACCTACTGTGGTCCATCTGCTCTTCACACATGGCAACCTCTGAGGCAGTGGTTGTGGAACTGGTGCTCTTTGTGTGGGGGAGTCCTCTTTAGTCCTTTCCAGTTCATGTTCCCCAGGGTAATGACTCAGGATATTATTGGATTATTAGGAGGGATTAGGAGAGATTCTGGGGAAAAAACCAATAAAGTTAATGTTTTTGTATTTTTATCACATATGCTAACCAAGTCTTTTAATAATTAAAATCAATCAATCAAATCAGCAATGACAGTTTGGATATCATTTCAAATGTTAAGATTCTGGGAATAATAATCTGAGATAATTTATTGCAGTGTGGTGCCCCCATGTTAAAAGAAAGAAGCCCATCAACCTAATGCTGTTCCCATAAAATCACAACTAGTAGAAACTAGTTTACCTAATACCATGGATATTGTGGTAATAAGTGACTTTATACTGGGGAGGGGGTTTATGCAATGGTATGTGAAGGGCAAAAGGAATCAACTACAGTGAGTATGCTCCCCAGGGTAATGACTCAGGATATTATTGGATTATTAGGAGGATTACTTGAAAATACCACATTCACATTGGAATAAATGACCTGTACAAGTGTGATTTTTCAAACATACAGTCAAATTTTAAATATATATTTGATCAGATTAGAAATAGAGGGGGTGAAATAATTATGTCTGGGTTATTGCCTACCATCGGAAAAAAAATTCATAAAAAATCACATGATCCAAAAAGTAAATAACTGGCTAAGACAATATTGCCTGTCAAAAAATATAGGATAATTCCGCTTTTTTTATAAATCCAGCTTGTTTTAAAGGGATAGCATGCATCTTAACCACCTAGGGACCGGGATTCTGGGGAAAAAATCAATAAAGTTATTAAATTCTGTTTAAACTGGGGAGAGGGCCCCTAGTGACCATATGAAACCAAGCCAATCATTTAATCTACCTAGCTTTGATAGCATAGGCTGGAAAGGTGTACTAATCAATGCTAGAAGTCTAACCAATAAATTTGAAGAAGTCAAATATCTACTAGAAACTAGCAATATTCAAATTGTGTTGGTCACTGAAACTTGATGGGGAAGCTAACGATCCATGGAATAAAACCATCCAGAGATATAATATATATTCTAAAAGTAGGGTCCATAGGAAAGGTGGAGGTGTGTTCATCTATCTACAAAATAATATAATAAGCGACAAAATCACAGTAGATTCTTCTGACCTGGAATCATTGTGGATCAAATCCTCCCCCCCCAAGATTGGTCCCCCCTTCATTTTAGGTTTGGTATATAGACCCCCTTCCATATCTCCTGAAAATGATAGTGCATTATTAAACTATATAGGGAACTTGGATCCATTTGATAACCTTATGACGTTCGGGGACTTTAACTTACCTAATATCGATTGATCCATGATCACAACAGCAAACAAAACTGAAGGCTGTTATTTGGACTTTTTTCAGGAATTGGGTTTAGATCAAAAAGTACAATACCCCACAAGAAATGATAAAATATTAGACATCGTATTGACCATCACTGAGCATTTTATTTTTAATATTAATATAGGTAAGCCCCTGGGCAATACTGACCATAACACTGTTCACTTTCAGGTCACTGGGAATCTAAAACGAACAGCTACTGGGTTAACTGAGACCTTGAATTTTTATAAAGCTGATTTTGAATCTATAAAAACTAACCTCAATCACTGTGACTGGCCCAAAGAGTTCACCAACCAGTCAGTTGAAGGTAAATGGGGGGTTATGATGCCTCATTAAAAATAATATCCCCATAACTAAAAAATATAATAATAGTCATAAAAAAACCTCTATGGTTTAACTCCTCAACCAAATGTATGATTAACAAAAAAAAACACTTTTCAGGAAAATAAGAAAATGGTTCATTCACCTTGTCTCTAAGTACAGGTTAACAGTTAAAAACATTAAAACTATGATTAAATCTGCAAAATCTAGGTATGAATTGAACTTGGCTGATAAGGTTAAAGATAATAAGAAAGCATTCTTTGCGCATGTCAACAGAACTAAGGGGAAGGTTAATACTATATGTCCTTTCGTAAATAGGGATGGGACACTGGCTACAAACCAAGAAGCTGCCAATATCCAGAACCAATATTTCAGTACTTTGTTCAAAAAAAGTAATGATGGGGTAGAGAATACAGTTGATCTATCTTCTATAGGGGAACTTACCATATTACCAAATGTAGTCCTGGACAAGCTAAGTAAATTGGATGAAAATAAATCACCAGGCCCAGATGAAATTCACCCTAGAGTCTTAAAAGAGCTTGCCAAAAATATGTATCTCTCCCTTACTAATATTTTGCAACACTCATTTAATACTAGGGAAGTCCCTCAAGATTGGCATGTAGCCACTGTAGTACCCATCTATAAAAAGGGACTTAAAGCCAAGCCAGAGAATTACAGGCCTATCGGTTTAACTTCTTTAATGGGCAAAATACTCGAAAGCATTATCAAAGAATATATACAGGGGTACTTTAATAAATCTGGGTTAGTAGACCCACTCCAGCATGGGTTTACCAAAACTAGATCCTGTTAAAATAATCCACTAACCTTTTATGAGTTGGTAACTAAATAAATTGATCAGGGTAAATCTGTTGACATTGTCTTCTTGGATTTTGCCAAGGCATTTGACAAATTGCCACATAATGAACTTATAAATACCTTGAGAGTACTTAATCTAAGCACACTCATAATCAACTGGATAACAAATTGGTTAAAAGGAAGAAAGAAAAGAGTTATCATAAATGGAGAGTATTCTAATTGGGCTCCTGTCACCAGTGGTGTTCCCCGGGGGTCTGTACTGGGACCATGTCTTTTCAACATTTATATCTTTACCCTAACTAATAGTAACCCCAATGTTTAGTTACTTAAATTTGCAGATGATTGTGCAGTAGGTACTCTGTTAACTCAGAAAAATAACTCAGAAACTAGCACAGCTCTTCAGAAAGCCTTGGATAGAATCTTGACTTGGTCAAGTATCAACCAATTAATGCTAAATCCTACAAAATGTAAAGTTATGAAACTAGGTTTGCATAACAAACATCATAAATATAAACTTGGGAATGTAGTCCTATTAGAAAAGGACCAGAAAAGAGATTTGGGTATAATTGTTAACCTCGATTTAAAATTCAGATCTCATTGCAAGACACAAATTAGCAGAGTCAATCAAAATCTTAATTGTGTACTCAGACATATTTCTGGTTGAAGGATTGAAGTATTACTACCCTTATATTTTGCCCTGGTGAGACAACATCTTGAATATTGTGCTCAGGTCTGGTCCCCACATTATAGGGAAGATATCCTCAAAATTGAGAGGGTACAACCCAGATTTACTAAAGTCCTCATAGGAATATCAAATATGACATATGCGACTAGACTGAAATCATTTAAATGTATACACTCTCCAGTATAGAAGACTGAGGGGAGATATGTGTCTACTATACAGAGCTATATATGACCCTGTCCTTACTAAAAAACTAGGAATTATTCTCATTGAAAAGAAAGCTACCACTAGGAGTCATGCTAAACAATTATATTTACCCAAATGGAACGTGTTACGAAGAAGACATTGGTTTAGCCATAGGGTAGTTCCCATATAGAATCAGCTCCCAGTTGAAGTTGTTGATAGTCCTAACATGGATTCATTTAAAACAAATCTTGATTTGACATTTGGAGATAACATTACATTTCAAAATTTTCAAAATTATTGATATTGGCAAGCTTTAAGGACATAATGTCTACATAGCTTGATGTACCTATGAAACCTATGAAAAAGGATTCATTTTTTTTGTCAGTGTCTAAGAGTGGAACTGTCCCATCAGGAATTCCTTTTTGTCACTTATACTTAACCATTTCTGTGCTGGATACTGATCCACCAATCCAGAACTCCTATATGTTCTAATTCTACTGGCAGCCTGAGGGTTAATTTGGAGTATTCATATTAAATTTGGCACTCAGGGCTAACCAACAAAGAAAGTGAGATGGTAGAGAGAAGAGTGACTAAATTACAGTTAATAAGGAGTCATATACAAAGAGTAGTATTTTAGGGTTAGAAAACGTAAAAGAAAAAAGGAAGCATTATTAAAATGTGTTTTGACTGAATTTAAAAATCAGACCATTAACTAAGGAAATAGTCTTTCAGTAGAGGTAGTGGTCAAACTCAGTGGTGGGCTTTGAGCATACAAGGGACAGGCAGTAGGCACAAGGAAATCTACGTGCAGTTTATTATAATGTGCAATTTTGCTGTATGTGATGTGATTGTGGGTATTGTTATATATAGTGTTAGATGAGTTGTGTGTTGAAATTTAGTGCTTAAATGTATATCTTTTTGGTGTAATTAGTATTATTGCAGTTTTGTGTGGTGCTGCATTAAAAATCCAATGCTGGCAATTCCTTTATTTATTTCAAAGGTTTCACTAGGAAGACATACTGAGCTGCTAACAGCTCATTTTCCAGATGCATTATCTGGATAAGAGATATGGAAGTTACATACAGAAAATACAGTACAGTATATCAATGAGAATAATCCAAAAATTGAAGAGAAATCAGTATAACAGACATTTGTACTAAATACAATTTTAAATAATTTAGACAAAGTAACTAATCTTACAAGTACCGAACAGTAAACATGTAATGGGAAAAACAGACTGCTTATGGAAAACTAGTGAGGGAGGAGGAAGAGGGTCATGGAAAATTGTAGGAAGGAGAAGAATAGTCACAAAGAATAAAACTTTAAGGAGAAAGCAGAAGAGGGAAAGTGAGCTTATAGGTGAAAGGAGGACCAGAGTTTAGAAAAGTGGTAAGATAAAGCAGATTGACCAACAGTAGATCTCCTAGAAGGAATAGAGAGAGAATGGGAAGTATTATTGTAGAGAGGATCACAGGAAGCTCAGGGAGAGGATAAAAGGGATGTATTGTATGGTAGGAGGGCAGGAAATCAAATCAGAATTTGGATATAAGGGAGACACAATGGGACAGGTGCATAGTGTCAAGAGAGAGGAGGAAAACAGCAGTTCGGAGTGAGCAATAGTGGGTAAAAAGGAGCAATCTAAAGCAAAATGATAAAAAGAGTGAAAGAGAGGATCAAGTATGGCAAGGGAGAGTTTGGAAGCGCCACTATAGTCTATGTCACCATAATCAAAAACATGGTAAATGATCTTTAAAACAACCTCTTGGCAGACTTTATTTCTATATGATGCACCAAGCTTTGGGTGGAATGTTTGATATATAGCATCAGTATGAACTAAGAAATGTAGATGATGGTCAAGCCATACATCCTCAATCCCAGCATCATCAAGTGTGTGAAATAAAGGGGGAGGGGTGAGTCTGTAAAGCCTCTGTTGGGTACCCAAAGCCACAGAAACTGTTTTTCTGGTGCTGAGGGATAGCCATTAGACTGTAACCAGCACTGAATATTGTCAAAATCCAGCTAAAGCTGTGAGGTAAGATTATGGGAAGATGAGCCAGATATAAAAAGAACTATATAATCAGTGTACATATAAAACATACAGAGGAACAGACATAGTGGAGGTCATTCAAGAATATGGAAGAGAGAATAGGACCTAGGACAGACCCTTAAGGGACACCTGAGTTGTTAGGGAGTGGTGATGAAATGGAGCTTCTAATCCAGATGACTTTAGATCTTTCATCAAGGTAAGACTGAAACCAGCTGGCTGTAGAGTGAGAAATACCCACTGCTTTAAGCTTATCCAGAAAGAGGAGATGTCAGAAGGAGGGGATGTGTCAAAAGCTTTAGCAAGGTCAACAAAGATAGTGGATGCAATCATTCTGTGATCCACACCTAGGAGTCAGTGGAGTCAGGGAGTGGAAGAAGGGAAGTGGAGTGGTATTTCCTAAAGCCAGACTGGTACTGGTTGAAGAAGGAGGTGAAGTCAAGGAAGGAAGAGCCCTGAGGCAGCATAAGGTGTCCCCCTTTAACTTAGGTTAGGAAGGATAGGACAGAAGTTGCCAGGAGAAGGGCAAGCACCACCTTTATGGAGAAGAATGACAGTAGCCTGTTTCCAGGCTTTAAGGACAGTGGCAGAATGAAACAAAAGGTTGAGGAGTAGGGTAATAGGTAGAGTAATGGCAGAGGTTGAAAGAAATTGAAGTTTGAGATCAAGGTCATCAGGTGTATTGCCTTAATGAGAATAAGGGAAAGCAAGTGCTTAAGGTAAGCAGAGGTGGTGGTAGGAGAGAAAGAAAAAGAGAGATTTAAAGGACAAGAGGGTATAGAGAAGGAAGAAAGGTGGGGCAGTTGAAAGGGATAAGAGAGAGGACACAAGCAGTAAAGTAGAAATTAAAGGAGGAGGCAATAGCAGAAGGGTGAGAAATGAAGAAGTCATCAACCCTGAGAACAGGGAAGGGAGATTAGGTCAGAGAGGAGAAAGGGGAAGGTATAAAGTCCCAGAAATTGGAGGGTTAACTAATGTTGTTCTGGGGTGTGGATGTAAAATCAGACAATCCTTTACTACTATTATTAATACTACTACTCCCACCACCTTTTCTCTTAGTGAATTAAATCCTTCCACAGCAGTGCAGAGGTTCCCTCTTCTGCAAGCTCCACAAGTAAAATAAATACAAGTGCTGCAAACAACAACAGCAACAAAAAAGTGTGGGGTGCTTGGAGGAAAGTGCAGCACCCAAAAACAAAGCAGCAAAAAACTGAAAGAATGGTGTGGAAAAATAATACATAATGAAACAGAAATAACAGCTTGGTGCAGTTTATTGTGCAACAAGGTATTCAGACAAACAGAGAGCAAAAGCCCCAGAAATTTAAACCCCTACAGGTTCTTTATTAAGGGGAGGGGCAGCTATGGCCATATGAGCCACATTTAAGAGATATTCTTAAAGACATACACACTTGAAAAATATACTCAAATGAAGCAATGCAGAAGTGCTATTGAGTGA
Source organism: Neoceratodus forsteri (assembly GCA_016271365.2). NCBI lineage: Eukaryota > Metazoa > Chordata > Ceratodontiformes > Ceratodontidae > Neoceratodus > Neoceratodus forsteri. The sequence continues at coordinate 1,359,218,177 of CM057459.1, forward strand.
ATAAATCTCTAAGTCTAACAAACAGATGAATAAAACAAATAAAAAAGTAAACTAACAGGCTGCTACAAAATAAATAAGCTAAGAAGTGTCCCAAATAAATAGCTTTAATAGAATTATAAATATTTTAATTCATTATCATTTCAGATTCTATTCAGGTCAGTAAGAGTGGGACCCTGTAGAACAAATTGTTTTCCAAACAGATTCAAAGACACCTACAAAAACAATGAGACAAAAGATCATTAGTAAGACATATTAGACATAAGGGTCCATATATTCAGACTGCGCCAGGTTGTGGCACAAGCCTGGGCACAGCGCAACTTGTCTGATATGATATTCAATGGAGCTGTGCCTTGGCGTAGCAATGTTGAATATCGCACCCTGGCCACCCGCAGTGCACATGGCGCAGTGGCACTGCACCAGTGCAAGTGGCCCTAGTGGAGCAGGGGGATGCACTAGTGTAAGTTCCGTTGCGCTAGGTGCAAAACCGCAATATTCAAAAGTTCACATGAAAATGGGGCCGTAATGCATGCTAGGTGCAAATAGGACCATTTGCATGTCATTATGGCCCAGTTTGCATGCAGGTGCGCCAATCCCCAGTGACTTGTACCTAGTGCCCTGCCAGGCTGCAGCCATCGGGGACCGATGCCCCCTGAACAGAGTGGCAAGGTGTCCCGCTGACCAATCACAGACATAAGTTGAATAATAGAATTGTCCTATATCCCTGGTGGTCCAGTGGACCTCTTGTAGCCCAATCACGGTCATGAGTTGAATAATAAAATCGTCCTATATCCCTGGTGGTCCAATGGACCGCTTGCAGCCCGATCGCGGGCTTAAGTATTAAACTTAAACTGTCCAATATTACTAGTGGTCTAGGGGATTGCTACACGCCCAATCACGGGCTTAAGTACTAAAATTAAACCATCCAATATCCCTGGTGGTCCAGTGGACTGCTGCACACCCAATCACGGGCTTAAGTATTAAATTAAACTGACCATTATCCCTGGTGGTCCAGTGGACCACTCGCAGCCCGATTGTGGGCACATGTAGGAAATAATGTAACCCTAAAACAACCCTGATGGACTAGTGGTACCCTCCTATCCACCCACCGAGCCCCACCGCCCTGCTTCCCCCCCGGTCAGTGGTGGGTGGCAGCTCCCCACCCGCTCGCCGCCCCGCTGCCCACTGACTGACACCATATGGTAGGGCTGTATGCCCTTTGGTCCACAGTGTGAGCAAATGGGCGTGCTGCCTGTACTGTACTACACAGTCCAGATATGTGAATGGATCCAACACATCAAGGACTGTGTAAAAAGAGGTGACAGTATCAAGGATCTAGTTATAAAGAGCCATTTTACATCCAGTAATAGGACCCCCAGATTTATGTCACCAAGTGTCTCATGTGGGTCACATAAATGAGGTAAATGCAATTTTGTAAATTTATGGTCCAAGGTGACAGGTTTGTCACTCCAACTAATGTCTCTTCCCTGGAAATACACTGGTTTATTACTTGCTCTACTCCATAAATATAGAAAGATAGAAGGTGCTGGCAGATAAGGGCCTCCTGGCCCTTCTAGTTTACCCTATTTACCCTATCCATTCCCTGTCTGATATCTACTCTTATCACTTTAAACTATTACATCCCTGACCCATTCCCCTAACTACAACTTGGAAACCTCTGTGTCTATCCCATGCCTTCTTGAATCCTGTAACTGTTTCTGATTCCACCACCTCTGCCAGAAGACTGTTCCAGTTGTCCACCACTCTTTTAGTGAAGAAGTGTTTCCTCACATTTCCTCTTAACCCCCCCTTCTAATTTTATAACCTGACTAGAACTGTGCGGAATGAGAAAATTCAGAATTTGTGGAATTTCATTGAAAATTCACTGATTTTTAAAATATATTAAATGGGCCATAACTCAACCATCTGTTGAGCTAGATCACTGAATGTTGGCATGCTTAATGGTTTAAGTTTCAATTTAAGTTTATTTTTTGGCTACAGAAAGTCATCAACAGAAAAGTAAGTACAAAATAGACAATGTCATATACTTTAAAAATATGAATGCTTTGCAAAACAGTATATTACATCAAGTCATTAAATACTAATGTACACATTGTTAGAGATACATACCACACACAGGCTTTAAAATCGGCAGTATGTTAAGCTATTAAATTAAGCCCCTTATATACTTTATTTTAAATAAAAAAATCACTGCCTTATTGCACTTATTTCAATTAGAATATTCCATTCCTATGTATTCCCATATTTCACACCAATGTTCTCATTCTTTGTTTCACTTTTCCTACTGCAACCAAATATTTCATCAGTTTCTCAAGAGTTAACCTATCTGCAGTGTGTAACACAATTATGGTTAACAAAGTTCTATCAATCTGATACATATTTATACTGAAGTCTCGCAGCCAATACAGTCTTTCTTTTTCATAATAGGTACAGAATCAAAGAACATGGACCACATCTTCCCTGCCCCCAGCTGAACAATCACACAGTTCAGATATGGATTTATCTTTACTATATCTATGAAGCAAAACATTGCTAGGAAACTGTTCAAATTTATATGTAATAAATGGTGTTCTCCATGTATTATTCTCCAACATATCTAAATATGACATAACCAAAACAAAAATTGTTATTACTAAACCATTTCAAATAACCAGAGACAGGAATGGCTTTTAGATCCTCATTATTCCAATACCTGTACCTTATTTTTATATATTTACTGTATTTAAAACCCAGACTGATACTGCGATTGATTACCCTTAATGGTGGAGATGAGTCCTAATGATGTGCCAAATATCCTGAAATCAGGGTGGCTTGTCTTAAAATGACAGGGGCTCAAAATACGTAATTTTATTTTCTGTGGAAAAATTTATGAAGCGTTTTTTCTGCATGCAGTATATTCAGCCATCTATTTGGCAAGGGATCTTAAATATGGTATGATTACTTGATGACAGGTGTTATAACAACATGCCTAACTGTATGACACTAGGATGGACTGTCTTAAGATTATAGGTGCTCAACATTTGTTATTTTATTTTTTTGGGAAATTTCATGAAAATGTGTATCTGCATCTACCTCAGCCATCTATTGGTCCACAGATCTTAAATTCAGCATGTTTCCTTGTTGGTAGGTATTCTAAAAATGTGCCAAATGTCATGACAATAGAATGCATCATCTCCAAATTATATGTGCTTAAATTCTGTCATTTTATTTTTGTGGGAAATCTCATGGAATATTTTATCTTCATATAATTGAGGCACCTTAGGAGCTAGATATTGTGTAAATTAGTACAAACAAACTTTTTGTAAATATTATAGAATCACTAAAATATGGAGAAAATTGGATTGAGATTTTTAAGTTACAAGGGTTCAAATGTTTACTATGTAAATATTTGCAAAATTTTGAGAATACTCTCAATAATGTGAATGTTTGTAACTTCTCTGATCTTGCAGGCAGAGACTTAATATTTGACATGCATCCAATATTTATCCTGGTGTCTTACACAACTGGACACGTTGGTTTAGCAGTTTTCATTTACAGTGAAAAAAATTGGAACATTTTCTCAAATATTTACGGTAGCATATAGAAGAATCATCCAGAATTCTTTTTAGTCAAATTCAACATTCACAATGCATGTATCCCTACCTCATTTGATAAATTGGGCTGAGCTTTTTGTAGTCCTACCGTTCCTCTCTGGGTGACTGTTTTGCCCCCTCTCTTCTCTCTTAGCATAGCCAAATTGACTCAGTAGAATTACTGATCCTAGTGGTAGCCTCTTTGTTTTTTACAGTAAAAAAATATCCCTAAAAACAAAAGTTATCTACTCATTTTCCTATCAACTTAGTCTATTGGAATAGTCAAAATTCTTCCTATCACCACCACTTGCAGAATTAGTATTTGATGGAACACACATGGTGAAATGTTTATCAGGTTATTTCCTTTCCCCTGCATCACATTCTCTTCCTGTTCTTTTCTTCATATTTTCTGCATGCTTCAATGACACAACCATGACAGATGATAATACAAAGCAGTCTTTGCTAGATGCTTACTGTAACAAGTTCTAGAAAGAAAACATTTGTAGGGAACAGTATTCCCAATTGGAGGTCAGAACAAGTAACAGAAGGACAGAAAATCTTAAAGACAGTCCTTTTTTTTACTAAATATAGGCAAGTCAGTGAATAAAACTTTTTCCATAAAAAACAGAATTTTTTGCAGCTCACCACCATTGCAGCTCAGAGTAGTATGTGTAGTAGGCAGACAGAACTTTTGCAATAAAGTGGCACTCCCAGATTTATTCAGCACTCTCCAAGTCCTGTGGTGCAGTAATACTGACAAAACCAACTGAGTAGTCAAACTGACTTAAACCTTGACATAATTGTTGGCTGAACGCACTCACTATTAGAACGATGATAGGAAAGCTGTACAAGAGATTAGAAGTTTGGAATATACTACGAAGAGGAAAATAAGGTTTAATCTACATGCAGCATCCGTTTCTCAATACTGGTTAGATAAAAGAATTCCACAAGGAATGAGAATGTAAAACCCCCCTCTAATAATTCTGCATGACACTGCTCAGTGTGTTTCCTGCTAGTTGCACAGATGAGACATTGATTTGTTATGTGAACATTTATTTTAATACATTTCTGTCACTGTGGAGCCCTGGTTTCCTGTCTAGCAACCAGGAAGAGAGCCTGTAGTCCTTGGGGTCAGCTCAGTGGACTATGAACTGCAAAGCACTACTTTTTTATAATTATTTATACTACTGTGGTGTGTGAATTACTATCTGCAGGCTCTCAAGCCTTCATTTTGGCATTTTATTGCAAATTTTTAAAACTCTGTTATTGTGAGGTACATCACGACCCCTCGATTATTTCCAGGTCATATCCCGCTATATACAGCGGGTGCTTGGTGAGCAGGGTGAGTCCAGCAGGGTGCACTGTGACACACACAGAGACTCACGCATCTGCACATGTTCTGCATGTTCAGCGGGAACAGTGGACTTATTAAGGCTTGTAACGATTTCAGCTTCCGGATAATATTTGCACTGCTTGACTAGATTGTGCTGCAAGTTCTATTAAAGAGCATCAGATTTAAATCCTTCTTTAATCGTATGACTGATGTTGTTGTGGCACCACTTATTATGGATAGAGTACAATGTCTTGAGTGTCTTGTTTGGTACAAATGTGAGTGTTAATTTATAAAACAGATTTATTTGCCCCAAAAGCTGTGAAAACAAAATATTAAAGCAGGCTGTGTCTTTATTTAATACCAGGCCTTCTGAATTAGAAGCCAGTCAAAAACAAATGCAGACTAGATTCCTGTTGCTAGATCAATCTGATTTAGATGCAGCTTCATCTGTTCCCAGTGGGAATAAAATACCTGCATCTGTCCCTGATCATGCTCACCCATGTAATGATATTTCATCCAATACGGTTTTTCCTGTTAGTACCAGGAAGCAGTCTAGGGATACCGAGTGTCCTGATACCTCAGATAACCAGTGGTATAAGGTCCAGAGCAAACAGTATATAAAAAAGGTCACAAGGCCTCCCAATTTTCCTTACCCATTGGTAATAGGTTTTCTATTCTTAACGGGCTTATTTATCTGTGCACAGTTTCTAACAGTTCAATTGCAAATAATTTTAACACAACAATAATAAACAATACTAATGACAATAGTTTTGTGCCTAATTGTCCACCTCCTTCAGATGTCCCACTAATATCAAATGTTCTTGCTACTCCCATTTTAAATATCATCCCTATGGAAGTCTCTATACCTATCGAAGATGCTAATAGGCAGATATTTGTATTGGGTGACTCTATGGTGAAACAATTGGATAGAGTCATATATGATTCAGATAAGGAAAATCATACTTGCTCAAGCTTTAGGGGTGCAAGAATTGTGGACATCATTAGGATGTCCCATAACATCTTGGCAAATCAAGGAAAAAAAAAACCCTTTGTGATTATCCACGTTGGCACAAGTGATTATATGCATGCTGACTTATCAAATATTAAACATGACCTTGTTGCACTTTCAAATACTTTGGTGAATATTGGATGTGAACTGGTGTTCTCGGAGGTCTTGCCAGTTCCTAGAACCTCTATTGAGTGTAATGATGCCATACGTAAATTCAATAATTGGCTTTGTGTGTGGTGCCTTCATCAAGATTTGGTTTTTATCACCCACTGGGAATGGGTAGATCTGATTTGTATTGTCAGGATGTTTTACATTTAAACCAAAATGGTAATTTAATATTTGGTAACCACATGTTAAGTTGCATTGACAGACATTTAAACTGATTAATTTGGGAGAGAATATTGTCTCCCCCATTTTGTTTGAAGAGAAAACATATACATACAACTAATTTAAAATGTTTCTACTGTAATGCTAGGAGTTTATCCAATAAACTAGACAAACTTAAGGCTCTAGCCATTACTGAGAATATAGATATTGTGTTTATTACTGAAACTTGGGGAGAAGATAACTCTAGTTGGGAGGTTTCTTTACCTGGATATATATATATTATATAAACAAAATAGACAGAGTAGTAGGGGAGGTGGTGTTGCTACTGTATTTTCCTCTGTGATACTCTCAGGTTATTGGTATCTCACTTAAAGTTAAAAACCCCATTTGCACATCTGAATCTTTATGGATCAAATTAATGTTTAATACCTCCCAACACATTATTCTTGGGGTTTGTTTTTGTCCCTCTAGTACTCCTAATGAGTATTAGGATGAAATTATTAAAGAGAATCAGTGCGTTCCTTGGGAAATATTGTTCTTACTGGTGATTTTAATTTGAGTAATATTGATTGGACTAATTTAGTGGCATCATCTACTTCTGGGAAAAAGCTTATTGATATGTGTCAGCAATGTAATTTGATTCAAGGAGCAAATAAACCAACATGGGATAATAATCTTTTAGATTTACTATTTTATAATAATTCTGTTATTGTTAATAATCTCTCAATCCAATCTCCCATCAGAAACAGTGATCATAGTTCCATCACTTTTGTTATTTCTCAGGCTGTCATCTTGGGACCCACTCCCAGGCTGGCTAACTTGTATATTAATCTTTTGTGTGGGACGGTGTCAAATGTCTTGCTAAAGTCTAGGTAGGCCATGTCCACAGCCCCTCCCTGATCTACTACTTTGGTCACCCAGTCAAAGAAATCTATCAGATTTGTCTGGCATGACCTTCCTGCTGTGAATCCATGCTGCCTTGGGTCCTGTACCCCTCTGGCCTCTAGATACGCAACAATTCTTTCCTTCAGAAGTGATTCCATCATTTTCCCCTACCACTGAGGTTAAACTAACAGGTCTGTAGTTTCCTGCTTCTGCCTTGCTCCCACTTTTGTGAAGGGGAATCACATCTGCCCTCCTCCAGTCCTCAGATACCACCCCATCCTCCCATGATTTGTTAAAGGTGCATAAACAGACTGTACCTGTTCCAGGGAGACCTATAGTGTCTGCAATTGGATAAGTAACTAAGAAAATCTCAAAGTTCATTGACTTCTTTATACAAAAAACAGTTTTTTTGTTAAAATCATATATTAAAGATACAAAGGATGTTTTGAAGATTTTAAGGGAAGTCACAGTAGGTGAGAGAGTCTGGCTGGTTACTATTGATGTGAAGAGTCTTTACTCTAATATACTACACGATGAGGGCCTAGAATGTTTAATGGAGAGTCTAATGAATAGATAAAAATCTTTGGCTCCTACAGATTATATTCTGCAACTTGTTAGATTTGTTTTAGAGAATAATTACTTTTGGTTTAATAGGAAATATTATATTCAGCATAATGGTACAGATATGGGCACCACGTTCGCTCCTAGTTTAGAAAATTTATATATGGGAGCATGGGAAGACAAATTCATCTTAAACCCAGAGAACAATATATTCCTAAACAATATCAAGTTTTGGAGAAGATACATTGATGATTGCCTGCTAATCTGGACAGGAGAAGAAGCAGAATTGACTCATTTTATAGACTACATAAATCAGACCAATGCTAATCTGCGATGTACACATGAAATGAGTAAGGAATCAGTACCTTTTTTGGACATTAAAATAAATAAATATGACAACGGCTTACAGATAGGTTTATATAGGAAACCCCTATCTAGAAATACCTTATTAATGCTCAACAGCTGCCATCCTGAAAACACAGTAATAAATGTACTTAAAGGTCAGTATATTCGAGCAAAGAGAATCTGCTTACAGAGGCACAATATAAAGCTGCACAAAAAGACTTAACACAGAGATTTTTGGAAAGGGGCTATGAAGCAGAAGTTCTCTTAAAAACAGTGCAGGAAGTGGATAAAACAAACAGAGAAGTCATGTTTAAGGACAAAACACAACTTGAAAATGAAGCCATTTTGTCCTTTATTGCTGAATATAATCCACTTGCATCATGAGCAGGAAAAAAATATTAAACAGCAGTGGGGGATTCTAAATTCAGATGCCTCTTTATCTCCAATGTCCAATAATCATCCTAGGATAATGTACAAATGAGGGAGGAATTTGAAAGACTCATTGCTGCATGCTTTTTTGTCTGTGGAAAAAATGGAGCAAAAAATGTGGCTGCCATCTCAACCACCAATAGGCAATTTCAGATGTGGTAACTGCTTACACTGTCTGAATACAAATAATTTGAAGTACTTCTCCAACCCTATGTCTGGCAAAAAACATAAAATCAACTCCTTTATCAACTATAGCACCTCCGGTGTGATATGTATATGTTAACATGCCCTTGTGGCGAAAGTTATGTAGGACAAACTAAAAGACCACTGAAATTACACATGGGAGAACGTAAGGGAGCAATCAGAAATGGTAATAATGAGTACGCTATGGCCAGAAACTATGAAGAAGAAAGATATGGGTCTCCAGCATCTTTAAGGTTTACAGGTGTGGAAAAAGTGGAGTTAGGAATAAGAGGAGGTGACCTGGGATTGAAATTACTACAGTGTGAAACTTTCTGGGTCTTTGAACTTTACACACTGACACCATACGGACTAAATGAAGATATTTCATTATATAGTTATTTAAATAAATAATACAAGGAAGTTAGACTTTACGGCTCTGCCTCCTAGTGGTGCAGGGTTGCTGGCTCTTCCCCCTGCTTTAGATTTAATTATAGGAGATTTGTTTTTCTCTCCTTTAGAGTATGTGTATGCTTTTTCTGCTAAACCTTGTAATTCAAATTTGGCTACTGAAATAAGGAGGTTAGACTTGCTGGCTCTGCCTCCTAGGGGTGCAGACTTGTTGGCTCTGCTCTCTGTCCATTAATTATTTGATATATTATTAATTATGAGGATGGTCAGACTTGCCGGCTCTGCCTCCTTGAGGTGCATGACTTGCCGGCTCTGCCCTCGGTATATTAATAGTTTTAAATCTTTTCGAATAGGTGGTGGATCTTGCATGATTGTGTTTTTCTTTTTTGTATTATATTTTCTATCTGCTTTCACATCTATTATTAAGTTAAAGATGTTTATTTTGTATATATCTATATTATTGCTTATATGAGCTTATATATTTTCTGCACTGGCACTTTAAATTGGTAGCTGTAAATGGAGATGGGTTACCTGAACTGACACACTGATAATAATAATAATAATAATAATCTTTATTTCTTAGGCACCTTTTAAAAATCAAGGCGCCTTACAGAATATAAAGTGAAGCATCGAATATACAGAATAACTTATATCATTAATAAAATCATAATAACTCTTAAAATGCCTGATTCCACAAAAAAAGTCTTAAGTGCCTGTTTAAAGCCCCCAGTGGTCATGCACTGATGGAGCTGATGGGGCAGAGAATTCCAGAGGGTAGGAGCCACAAACGCAAAGGCACGGGCCCCAGAAGATTTCAAAGTAACCCTCAGAATCTCCAGCAACCCCTCATCAGCCGAGCGGAGCTGTTACATAGGAGTGTAAGAAATCAGAAGCTCTTTCAAGTAGTTGGGACCAAGACCGTGTAGGGCTTTGTAGGTCAACAAACCTACCTTAAAGGTGATCCACCATTGAATCGGCAGCCAGTGCAGATTGCTCAGCACAGGGGTAATGTGCGAGCTCCTAGATACCCAAGACAATAATCAAGCAGCAGCATTTTGCACTAGCTGCAAGCAGCAGATATCAACCCCAGGAAGCCCCAGGTAAAGGGAGTTGCAGTAGTCAAAGCGGGAGGTCACAAAGGCATGGACCAACACAGGCAGATCGCTGGAAAGAATATACTGGCTCTTAATCTATACAAGGCAGAGTGTTTCAAAATCCAGCACTTTTGTTATGGTTTTTTGGCTAGTTCTTAACATAGTCCCCCCCCCCCGAAGGTTCATAATATATGCTGCAATAACAATCTCACAATTAGACAATCAGGTATCATAGTATATGTATAATTGTGCATTTCATTTCATATCTCATTTCTTTCTTTTTAGAATGATTTGGGGTAGTTGGGTAAGTGATTTTAGTGTAAGAAACTGATTTAGAGGCCAGTATAGGCCCTGTATAAGAGAACCAGTTGTATTAATGATTGATGTCTTTATACATGGATTGGCAGCACCCTAGAGAAGGGAATAGTTACTAACATCCCACTTATGAGTCAGTATAGAACTAGAGAGATAGGTGTTTCACATACATGTGGATCGTTTTTTGAAATGACATAAGGATTTTGTGAGAGAATCCTGGTAGATATACTCTTAAATGGTGGAATAGTTTTATCATAGGAGGTGTTGTAAATCAATAGCTGTTATGCTCTGTATTATTACATTATGAAAGTACAGTAAGTGAAGTAATTGAGAGAGAGGTGTCTTTTGCCATGATATGATTTCTGAAGTGAAAGTAGGGGTAATGGATGGTATACTTGAGAAGTTGTAATAAGTATAGCAAAAGATTATAAGTTACAAAGTTTATGTCTATCATGCTATCAAAATGTTAAAATATGAACAAAAGAATACTAATTGACAGGTGTTCTGCTCGCATGAGAAAACATTTTTTTGAAATGCCATGGATTTTCAAAAGATAACAATGACTGGTAAAAAATTTTTGAGTGTTCAAAGAAAATGAATGGTTTTAGCTGTACAATGTTTTGCTTTTTAAAGAAAGACTGTAACTCACAAGTTCATTTTGACATGCTACTAAAATATAAAAGTATGAATTAATTATAAGGTACTCTGTCATCCAATAAAGAAAAATATGGATGATTTATTGATTATAGAGATGCATGAGTACAATAGTGAGTGTTTAATTGATGCATAATATACATCAAATTTAAAAAGATGATATATGGAATTGAAAATATGAAAGAATTGTGGTGTGCTGTATGTTAAATTGTCTGATAGCACATTAGAGTTGAAATGGTTGGACCACAGATATTTATTGGCTCCATGATTGTCAGAAACAAGGTGTCATTTATTTTCATATTTATTTCTCTTTCCAAGGAAAAGGTACCAATGAGAAAACGTACTTGTTAGACATATAAACTAGTTTGGAAGAATATTATGGTTTTGAAACAAGCCTATTTGATGGAATAAAGGATGTGTGAGGGTAAATGAATGTTTTTATGACTAGTAACGAAAGTACATTTTTATGAGTAAAGATTTAGAAAATATGAAATGGAACACAAAATTGACAGTATGTATTTTTTAGGTCAATTTTGAACAATATCCATTCTTAGAGGATTGTCAAGCAATGAGAAATATCAATTGAATTATTTCCCTGTAAGTAACACCATTGGGAGACAATACAACTTTAATTAGATATAAAATTGGCTGAATATTGTTTGAAATTTTATGCGGACAGATCTTTAAATTTTTTTTGCATTTATGTATTTTCTAGAAAGGCAACTCTTGATAAAGCCTACACGGAGGTGAAACGTTGATTTCTTTGCCAAATTTTAAAATAATAAAAGAAGGAAGTTTTGAAAATGGAATCATCTTGTCTGCATCCATATTTCTTCAGCGCCTTACCATCTCCTTTGCTCTGATACAGAGAAATCATCTTTTTACATCCATTGCCATACATCCAGAAACCCCCGCTACTCCACCAGGTGTGGAGATGTCTGGACATACCGATGCTGCCCTCCCCACATCTCGTGGGGTCCTTATCCAGTCTTGAATTCTCCACTACATTCCAGTCTCCCAATAGACACATCTCCACAGGGGGCAACTGGGCTATAGGATCAAACAACCCTGTGAAAAATTTCCCCGATGGGGAGGTGGGGGCATAAATTGATACAATTTTGAGTGGTTTCCCCCTAAGCTCCCCAGAGAGTATAGCTCACCTGCCCATTCCCTCGGTTTGTACTCCCATTACCCAAAAAGGCACCCCACACTTGATCAGAATAGCAGTGCCCGCTCTGGTCAAGGTGGGATGTGAGTCTGCATACATCTCTCCTACCCACATCATACATAACTTCTCATGCTCTTTTATGTGATAATTTTGTCTCCTGTAAGCATCCAATCTCGCATCCCACTCTCTGTAGCTCCTGCAAAATTTTTATTCACATTATAACATTATTGATACCCTTAACATTCAGCGTACATATATTAAGAGTACACATTTTGAATTAGAGATTTATCCTTCATCAGTCCCAACCTGTTCTGCCTGTTCCCCTCCACCCCCCAAGGCCAAAAGAAAGTATAAAAGCATAAGGAGAGAAATACAAATAACCAACCAACAAGTTAAAACTTACCCTGTTTAGAACTACAGGGATAACCTTTAAACCAATGAACTCTTGCCTAGGGCCCATATGTGTGCCCTCAGGTGATACCAACTTTGTCACAATATCCCCCGTGTTGGGCTTCCCCCCCTCTCTAGGCAGGGACCCCTAATGCAAGGGTCTCTCGCTAGAGTGAAAGATAGAGGAGTTAAGCACCTAGGTGCTGCGAGAAAAGCCTCAGCCTGCACTGAGCTACTTAACCTCCTCCTCCTCTAGATGGCTATGTGGTTCAGGTGACCTGTTCCAGGTCCCACCCCACCAGGTACAACACACCTCATTAACCTTTATTTTTTAGGAATCCTGCCAATTCAGTAAAATTAACATTGTAATAATTTCTTAGTAGATAGAGTCTCTGAACAATTGTCCAAAAATACATGTTTAAAGCCAGTGGAAGCTCTTGAAAGTCTGCAAAAATTAAGTATAAGCAAAGTTCCGTGGTGAAAAAGTCCAGCCCATTCAAAATAACCTAATTCCCCTGTGAATAATCAACATAAAGCTGTGCTTTCCAGTAGTGCCATGTTTCCACCCTTGGCATTCTCTTCATATGGTATACCCCATCAACAGCTCATAACTCAGTCCTCTCCGGTCACTTAGGGGGTCAAATGTCAGTGCTGTTCCTAATTTAAATCCCTATAATGAAACAAGAAAAAATAAGAGGTTTTCAGTACTTGCTTGAAGTAATCCAACCTACTCCTTAGCTGAAACATCCGCAAGTCACCATCTTTGTCCATGGAGGTAATTTTCCTGCATATGGGTTCTGAAATGAAGGGAGGGACAGTTCAGTGGTACGCAACAAATTAAGTCTCTTGGGAACTGATTTTCAGGCCATAAGGTCCAAGTCCTTGGTGTTAAGCATCACCATCCCCTTTTAATCCCCATCAGGAAACGCACGAAATGACAGCATCCCTCCATCCGAAGGATAAACATTCCCATTAGGGAAAAACAGTCTCTAGTAAGCCATCCCATTCTTTTTTCTTATGTATTTAGGTTTTTAGGAGGTAGCCATTTCATAAGATCCACATGAAGAGGGAATAATGTGTCGATTCATCTGAGGCCTAGTTGTCTTGCCTCTGGCGTCAGCTGCCATAACCTTTCTTCTATCTCCTGATCTGCCATCTCTTCATTTACATCAGGGGCCAGAATATTCAGGGCATTCAGTTTAGGCACTGCTTGTAGGAGGGACTCAAACACTTGAACCCCCTCCAAGTCCTGCAACCAAAGTTGTGCTGGATATCTGAGATATGCCCAAAACCTTTTCTCTGTAAGTACCTTTTTTCATTTCACCATCATGTGGGGAGGAAAATCTTGGCCTATATAGACCCATTGCCCATACATACATATTCAGATTTTCCCCCAGGCTAGTTTCAAGACTTTCTCCTTGGTGGTATATTTTAGAAAACAAACCAGAATCACTTTTGGGGGAGTTCTAGGCTTAGGTTTGGGGATCAGGGTGCAATATGCATGTTCAATTTCTAAGGGGAAATCTTCCGATATGTCCAACTCCTGATGGAGCCATGAATCAATGAATGCTGCCATGTCTGCTTGCTCCGAGTCCTCTGCAAACCCTGCAATTCAGATATTTTGTCTAGTGCCTGAGCCTCAGTGTCCTCTGCTTGATATGTTAACTTTTTTCTCGCAGGTGGAGATATGCCAAAGAATGCCCATAGGCCATATGCTCATTCTGTACCAGATCCAAGTGCGATTCCACTGCTGATGTCCAAGCTTCTAATTTTTTTAAAGCTTTTGTAATCCAGAGATTTTTGCATCTATTCTGTGCAGAATTTTAAGCATTTGATTACCATTTGCCTTTGTAAATGTTGAGGTGTAGTTGGAATTTGAGTCTGAGCAGGAATCTTCTTTGTCAGCTGAGGCTGTAAGTAATGAGGAACGAAAAGGAATTTGGTGCATAGTAGTATGTTCCGGAGTCACCATGTCCTTTTTTTTTAGTTTTCCACATTCCCCAAAATCACACACTGGTGAATTGCTTCTTATTTCTGTGAGGTCTATCATCCGATGGCACTAGATTCCAATGATTTAACTACCTGGTGGGGAGAGCTGTGAGTCTAACCCGCCATCGAGGGCAACACCGGAATCGGAAGTCTTCAATGTCTTTATTGAGGACGTAGCAGAGGGACTGGAGGAGAAGGTACGCCTCATTGCAGACAATAGAAAGGTATGCAATGGGGTGAGCATGCCAGAGGGTGTTGATAGAATGAGGGAAGACCTTAAGAAACTAGAGAAATGGTCTGAAGAATAGCAGCTGGGACACAAAGCAGAGAAGTGCAGGATCATGCACATGGAGCAAAGAAACCCAGAGACAAAGTACAAACTAAGTTGGGAGGCACTGATCATTACAAAGCAGGAAAGGGACCCAGAAGTTATCATCTTGGAGGACCTAAGAGAAATGAGGCAGTACAATAAGGTGGCTAGAAAGGCTAGTCAGATACTTGGATGCATAGGGATGGATATCATGAGGAGAAAGAGGGAGGTCCTCTTGCCCATGTCTAAGACACTCATGAGATACCGCACCTGGAATACTACATCCAGTTCAGTATTATTTATAATAAATGCTTGAGAAATCCCCCTGCACCTTTGCCAGTTTGCTAAATTCATTCAATACCTGGTTGCAGGAGCTGCAGCTACAGGCTTATAGGAGGCATACTGCACTCTCTTCTCCTCTACAGCAGCAACCAATTTCACTGGCCAGCCTTTAGCTTGTACCACTTGTTCACCACTCTCTCTGTGAAAGAGGGTTTAGGGACATCCCTTTTGAATCTCCCTCTGTGAGTTAAAGTGAGTTCCCTCTTGGCTTTGTATAGGTAGTTGAACTCTAGGACAATCATTTCCAGTATCTACCCTATTCATACCATGCAGATACTTGCATGTTTTGATCATGTCATCACTCTTTCTCCTTTACTCAAGGTGTACATGCTCACATTCTGCAACCTCTCCTTTTATGTCTTGCTCCCTAGTCCATGGACCATGGTGATTGTGCTGTGCTGTACTGCTTCCATCGTGTCACAATCATTCCTCAGGTGTGGACTCCAATACCTTGTGCAGTATTAGAGGTATGGTCGCATCAGTGACCTGTACAATGGAAGGATCACCTCCTGACTTATACTGCTTATGTGCCTGATTATGCAACTCAGTGACTATGTTTCATTGGCAGATCTCTGTTTCAATGTGCTGTTGTTTTTAGGGTTCTAAACATCATGACTTATAGGTCCTTTCCTCTGTGGTGCTTTCAAGCACCAATTGCCCCTTTCATATTGCACTCTTGGGTTCCTCTTCCTAATTTACATTTCTTTTTATTGAAGTCCAGTTACCTTATCTTTGACCAAATCTTCAACCTGCCCAGATCCTCCCTTAGTTCCCTGATCCCTTTCTCCATGTTCACCCTTGTGCAGATCTTTGGATTATTTGTGAAGAGGCAAATCTTGCCTTTGATGCCTTCCTTTATGTCACAAAAGAATACATTAAAAAGACTGGGTCAAACATCAACCCCTAAGGTACACCACTTGTTATGTTCTTTACCTCTGAAAACTCCACACTGCTGGCTCACCAGCATAGCAGTAGCACTACTGCTCGTGATGCTGGTGACCTGGGTTCAGGAATGGACTTGGGTTGCTGGAGGGCTGGCGGGGAGGAGGCTGAGCATCCCATGGACTGCTTGTCTACTCTAGGGAGGGGAACCTTAACTTGGTGCATGTCAAACTTCAAAGTGGCAACTGGAGGTTGGCATGCAGAAATATACCAAGAGGTGGAGCATGTTGGATGTAGAGGTTGACAAAGTGGCCAAAATTCGCTCCACGAAGCAATTTGCGTAGTGGGGAATCCGCAAAGTGCTCTGCAGCGTGAAGCGGAGTACTTCGCATCATAGTAAGGATCACAAAGTCATTGCTTTCAATGTACTTCATGTTACTCTGCCTTCCCCCAACTACTTCTGTGCCTATTTTTTGGAGAAGTACATTGATTTCTATGTACTTCACATCACTTTGCCTTGTTATTGAGCTCCAAGGTGAATTTTGCATTGATTCATGGGATTGCAGGTCACTTGGGCTCTAGATTGTTCTGTACAGCCTCAGTTCTGTGTAGTGTGTGTGTAGTGGTAGCTGGAGACAGTTTGCTGTCAGAGATCTGTGATTCAAACCCTTTTTGAGCCATTTTTTGGCTCAAAACATAGTACAACGACTGTTGGAAACCCTCCTGTACTCATCATCAAATGTTCATTGTTTATGTGTGGATTTTGAATGTTAGTTTTGAACATTCAGTCTGTGTACTGACAGACACTTGAAGTGTGCTTTGGGGGAGGGGTATATCTGTGTTGTGTAGGTAGATTAACTGGGAGAAAAAGGCAGCCTTTTGTTTTGGTTATATTTTTGTTGTCTAACTGTGTTAATGTACACACAGTAATATTTTCAGTAATTCTTGACTTTTTTTTGCTGATTTTTTGTTGTAGCAGTGCATAATTTCAGCTTGTTGAAAAGATCTGGTTATATTACTGAAGTTTTCAATTTGCTGCGCATTACATGTAGTGTGTGTTTGAGTGTGTGTGCGACATGTACCATCAAATCAGACACTGTATATTGTGCCACAGAGTAATTGCAGCAGTGTGAACCTGCTATCCACTGCAGCTGCGTGGTTTTGTACTGCTTTGTGGTCGGGATTGTGGTAGCTTGGTTTTGGACTGTTACTGCCTTGCAATGCCCCCGGCAAAAGGTATTCTTTTCCATATTGGATTTGGATTGTGACTGTTGTGAGCAGCAGTAGTTAAGGTGTTGTGACTTTGCGTCTGTATATGTATCTTTTTCTTGATTGCGCAGTGCAATCTAATCTGTCCATGCCATTGAATCCCTTTAGTGCCCAATCTCCATTTGCAAGCCACAATTGTAGTTTTTTTGGGCTTCACATCCACTGGGCTATACTAAAAGTTCTGAAATCTAAATTGGTTTACTGTTTTCTTGGTGATCCCCCAAAATGCCTGCAAAGAGACGTGCAAGCAAAGCTGTTTCTGGCCATGGCATTGCTGCCAGTGGTAAGACTATGGGCTTAGTAGTACGCAGAAGTGCATTGCTGATGTGAGTAAAGGGATTTCTCCATCAAAGTTTTTTACAGTGCAAGCTATAGCTTCTCTCATAGTTGGAGGAGATGATGATGTCCCAGCTGGTGGTGTTAGTGCAGTTTCTGCTGGCACAAGTATTGCTGCCTCAAGCTCTACTTCTGATCAGTTAACTGTTTCAAAAAATATAGCTGAGTCTAAAGTTGTGACTGACAGTGTAGATGATGTCATACTCCCCAGTAACATCCCCATGATAGTTGAACATGATTCTGATCATGGCGACAATAACACACAAGGTCACATTCCTTCCACCGTGGTTGAGGTCATGCCTTTGCCATCCAATGATTCACAGTGTGGTGAAAAAATATTGGGCAATGATGATGATGATGATGTTGTTTCTTTGGTTACAACATGTAGTCTACATGACAGCATCTAAGCAGAAAATGTGAATGCAGATGATATTGATGAATGTGATGATGATGTCAGTGACCCCTGTTGGGAACTGGAGATAAAGAAAGTCAAGGTGGCTGTGTCTGTGTCTGTTGGTGTTAAATCCACCCTCCTCAGAAAAGTTGTGATTTAGCAGTTCCAGTTGATGTTAATGATGTTGATGACCCAGTAATAATCATAGCTAGCCATGGTGGTCAGTTGCAGTCCAAATGTGTCCAACCTGAAAAATAATGCAGCACACCCCCTACTTCATGGCTTAAAAAGCTGGAGTCCAATAAGCAGCACCAGGGACATGTTAAAAGTAAGGGATCATAATTCCTTGTTTGGGATTTATTTGTGCAAGATACAAATGATGAGTCAGTTGCAATCTGCCAGCTTTGCTATGAGCATGTGAGTTGAGGTAAAAAGGGGAGTCATCTGGGCATGGGGGGTCAGCATACACATCTTAAGAACAGGCACATGACACCTTGGACCTGGCACCAAATGACAGCTAATGCCATAGTGGGGCGTTCACCCTCATCATCAACCTTAATGAACAGGTTATCCCCTTCCATGACTGTAAGACCAAGTAGGAATGTCTGCAGTAGCAATGAAATAACAGCAGAGGATTACTACAGGCATGATGAGGGGGAGGATAATGATTTTGAAATATTGTCAAGTGGTGGTCAGAGTAGCAGTGGTGGTGGTGGTCAATGCAGTATATCTAGTGCATGTGGCACATCAACCCCTGTATGTAAATCTTGGAAAATAACTTAATTTGTGGATTTGTCACCTGTGCACCTCTCTTCATCACACACCCACCCCCACCCCAAGCCATTCGCAGAGCAGAGTCATTTGTCACACTCCGTGCAAAATGTGTAAGTCAGCCCACGTCGGAGAGTGTTTTTGCCCATAACCTGAAGTACTCGCCCAATCATGCAGTGTCACATTAACTTAATGCTGCTGTAGCTGAAATGTTGGCAACTGATCTTTTGTCCTTCTCCTTCATGGAGAATTCTGGATTCTGGAGGTTTGTGGCATCAACATACTTTTCCACCTATGCTGTCCCTGAGTTATGCCATACTGTGGCCAACTCTGTAAGACATGCCCTTCAACATTCCTCCTCTCTATTCATCCATGTAAGTATAGATATGTGGACAAGTGGCAAAACAGCAGGGAGTTCATATTTGTGTATAACTGCACATTGGGTGCAGGTGCTGGGGGTTGTTTGTGCTGGCGGTAGTGTGAATAATCAGTGTAGTAAAGTGGACTGTCATGGTAGCAATCTTCCAGGAATTCAACAGCATGCAACGCTTGCTATGCACAGTGTGACTTGTTCACACACTGATGAAAACATGCTGGACTTGCTACTGACTGAAACTGATGAGTGACTGAAGCTCTGTCCCTGAGAGCTGGGTTTAAAGCAAGTGGCAATGGGTCAAATGTGATTAAATGCATCATGAATGGTGGTTTTGTTTGGATTCCATGCATGGCCTACTGTTTAAATCTTGTGGTGCAGGACTTTCTGCAGCACCCTGATATAAAGGAAATGCTGACAGTTGCATGCCATATCTGTTCTCACTTTTCACACTCTGCAAAGGCCTGTGACCAACTTTGACAGTTGCAGATCCAAAACAGCCTCCTGCAGCACCACCTTAAGCTGGAAGTTGTCACCCAGTGGAACTCCACTTTATACAAGGCAGAGAGGTTGCATGAACAATACAAAGCCATCTCAGAATATCTTGTCATGCACACTAGTTGTGACACTTCTAAGGCCTCCATGTCTGTCACGACTGAACAGTGGCACCTCATGGACTCTGTATTGACAATTTTGAGGCCTTTTGAACACACCACACAGGCAGTGAGTGGTGAGTCTACCTCCATTAGCCAATCAATTCCACTGGTGAGGGTGTTGAGGCAGACATTGCTGAATCTACAGCATAGCCTTAATGGTTCTGGAGACTGTGCTAGCAGTGTGCTGCTGAAACACATGCTGACACTATTCGAGCGCAATCGGCACATCTTGAGCATTCAGCAGAGTGATGACTTTGCAATAGCAACAATGCTGGACCCACGATACAAACGAGGAATTGCCTCAGTACTTGAGAGTGGGCCTGAACAGGTAAAAAATGTCAGTGGGCAACTAGTGCGCTTGGTTCATGGGGCACAGATGTCATGTGCCAAGTTTAGCAAAACTCACAGCATAACCAGGCTGAAGGTCAATTTGTAGCAGTATCTAGCACATCCTATAAGGTGGCTGCAGTTCCAGGTGGCCTGTCATCAAAACCGGTTGTCATTAACCCACTCTGGGGTGCTTTGTCCCAAGTCAGGATTTATGATGTAAATGAATCCGGAGAACAGGATGATGTGTCAACCACTGGACTTCGTGCAGCACAGCGAATGGTTGACTCATAATTGGCTGAAAACAGGCGTCTGTCAATAACTGATGATCCTCTTTTATACTGGAGTGGAAAGGTCGGTGAATGGCCAGAGCTGACCTCAGTGGCACTGAAGTATCTGACATGCCCACACTCCAGTGTAAGTATTGAGAGGGTATTTAGTTCAGCGGGTGCAATAGTTTAGGATAGTCATACAAATCTCTCTCCTTCAGATGTCAGCTTACTGACATTCATAAAAATGAATCAGGGGCACATACCAGCTCGAACTGCAACCTCAGTATTCATACCCCGACATGGTCATGGTTGTGCTGATGTTGTAGAAATGGACCATCCAGGTGACACTGGCTGCATGAAAAGGCCTAACAGTGAGGTAGATGATGACACAATGGAGAAAGAATTCCCTAGTGGGCACAATTCAGACATTGATGGCTGTGAGTGCAGCTTTCTGCATGATGATGATAAGGTTGCTGTTGGTAGGTTTTAAGTGAAGTGGTTACAAGGCTGTCACATTTTTTCTGGGGTACACGTCCTGTTTTTCATAAAGTTAAATCAGTGTTCCATTCAGAATGATGCAGTGCACACTATATCCTGCCCACCACCCACCCATGTGTGTGTGTCTGACAGTGATAGTGAATGTGTTGCAGGCTGCAGCTGTTCCCATGGCCACCTCCAGAAAACCATTGTTACCTAAAGCCACCAGACGGCGATACTGAGAGGGAATGTCATCATTTTCCCCCATGGCCACCACCAGAAAACTGTTGTTACCTAAAGCCACCAGATGGAGATAGTGAGTGAGAATGTCATCATGTGCCCTCATGGCCGCCACTAGAAAACTGCTGTTAGCCAAAGCCACCAGATGCAGATACTGAGAGGGAATGTCATCATCATGTGCCCACGGCCATCCACCACCACCAGTATGCCGATGTTTTCCATTCTGTGTCCTGCCCATGCCATGGCAGATGGAGTTGGAGAGGAGACCATATCCATCAGCCTCAGCCGCAAGGCTTCTTACTAACAATACTTTAAAGTGAGTATGTGTACTAATGTTTCATACTATGGAACTTCCTTTAGCTGTATTATGTTTCCTGTTGATTTTCTGAGATGCAGGGGTCAAACACATATGGTCAACTTAGTTTCTTGTTTTTACAGTTTAACAAACCACTCTCCTTCACTGGAGGACTATGATACTACAGTACTGTCTACAGCAAACTACAGGATATCCATTTCCAGACTGGTAAGTATATCAATTTTATTTCATCCGTTCTTTTTGTTGTTCTTTTTTTAAAGAGTGCAAATCCGAGTCATATAAAGTAGGTGACATGTACATCACATAATATATTTGTCATGCACATCACACACTGTATTGCTGCGGCAGCCATGCCAGTGTTGAACAAAGTTTGATCCAGGTTGTGACTTGACAAGATGTGTTTTACAATGTAACTTGAGTTAGGACATAGGGACAGTAACACAGTGTATGGGTTACAGGTACTAAATTTGTGATTGTGATGATTTTGTCTTCATGTGGCTTAGTGAGACAACTTGCTTATGTGTTACTCAACATATATGACAAGATTGAACAGCCACACTTTAAACAAAAGTGTTACTACAATCAAGTGCTAATAACTCCTTCTTCATCTCTTTTAGCAGGAAACTTTCTGATGCTGTGTGCTGTCACTGTTGCTTTCTGCAAATAACAAGTTCAACATCATACCCCTGGCCTGAGTGACAAGCAACAAGTAGTATGAATCCATGACCATCATTACTAAAGTAGGGGAAGATGCAGTTAAAACCTATGAGGAATTAACCAAACAATAAACCATTAATGAAACTTACTTTCAAATGACCCCCCCACCCAGAAAAAATATTTACCTTCACTGGCTTGTCTGTATTACAATGCCACAATTCCTCATCAAGCACAGTAATGTGCACACCAGCTGCGACAATGTGACCTGTGATACAAGGGCAGTAGGGATGTGGAGCAATGAGAGGGGGTAAAGGGGCATAAGGTACAAGTGCAAGGGGTACATGACTCGACAAACTGTAATGTGCTACTCCTACCTGGTAGTAGGAAGGTAGTGGGTGCATCATCCCAGTCAGGTCAACAGCAGCATTACATGAAATTCCAACAGCAGCAGCAGGGCACTTAGTTCTTAGTGGAGTGTGTGCACGCATGACTGAGTGTGCCATTAATTAATACAGTTTTCATTCCATGTTATGATCTCATTTCACTTCATCTGGAGTGGGGATTTTTTGGGACACAAGACTGCAGCATTTTGGGGCTGTACATTAATTCTGTGGACTATGTAGCAGCATTGCATGCATGACTGAGTGCACCATTAATTCATAGAGACTTTTCATTCCATGTTATGCTCTCATTTGTCTTCGTCTGGAGTAGGGAATTTTCTTGACACAAGACAGCAGCATTTTGGGAATGCACATCAGTTCTAGGGATTGTGTGGCAGCACTGCCGACATGACTGAGTGCACCATTAATTAATTCCCTTCCTTGTTATATTCCAACTTAATAATGTCTCTTTCCGAAATAAATTATTTTAGTGGTCTTAGTAATGTTTTATTTCTGTCTTGCTGTGTGCGTGTGTAGAAAAGCAAGATTGAGCAGTCCAATACTAATGTGCTAAACAGCATGTGTGCAGTGCACTGTCATGTGCACACTCTGTCCAGCTCCTTGCAAACATATATGATGACTTGTTTCACTGTTTATGGTATAAAGACTAAAGATAAGAATATATAATGTATATTTTATTTATACCATCATCGCCAACAGACCAAGTCATATAATATGCTTTCAGAGGGCTCAGTGGGCAGTGTGCACCTCACAGTGCACACATGCGGTTTAGCAGATCATAGCATTGCTCACTCCTGCTTTCCAACAAACTCTACCTGACAGAAATGAAATATAGCTGAACCACCAAAAATATTTCATGGTAAACAGACATTATTAAGTCGGAATATAACAGGTCCAGTCCACTAGCATGCTGTGCTAACACTGGGGCCGGGTCAGGTGCTGGTGGAGAGCAGCTAGCTGCAAAACTGCCACCACCACACTAAACTATAAAGCCAGCACTCCAGATGAATAAATGCAAAGAAGAAATGTTCACTGCTGTGAATTTCTTCATGGAAACACAAGACACACAAAAATTACCCCTGTGCTTCAGTGCTTAGGCCTTCATTATTGGGCCACCAAAAGAAGGCCTAACCACCAAAACACAAGGATAATTTCTGTGCTTTGTTTTGCCATCAATACATTTGCAGTAGCAGACTGTGAACATTTTTTCTTTGCATTTTTTGGTCTGTAGTGCAGGCTTTCTGGTTTAGACTGGCAGTGGCAATTTTGCAGCTAGCTGCTCTCCACCAGAACCCGACCAGGCCACTGTGTTAATGTAGCATGCTAGTGGACTGGACCTGTCATATTCCAACTTAATAATGTCTGTTTACCATTAAATATTTTTGGAGCCTCAGCTATATTTCATTTCAGTCGGGTAGGGTTTGTTGAAAAGCAGGAGTGAGCAGTGCTATGATCTGCTAAACTGTATGTGTGCACTGTGAAGTGCACACTGCCCATCGAGCCCTCTGAAAATATACTATATGACTTGGCCCACTGGTGATGATGGTACAAATAAAATATGCATTATATATTCTTATCTTTACTCTTTTTTTTTACCATAAACAGTGGAACAAGTCATCATATATGTTTGCAAGGAGCTGGACAGTGTGTGCACATGATAGTGCACTGCACACATGCTGTTTAGCACAGTATTATTGCACTGCTCAATCCTGCTTTTTAACAAACAAACACTATGGACCATGACAGAAAGGAAACATTACTGAGGCACCAAAAATATTTCAGGGTAAACAGACATTGTTAAGTAGGAATGTAACAGGGCCACAAGAAGCACGCTGCACTATGTGGATGGCTACTGGTACACAGTAGCTGGCTCCAAAAGTGCAAGACAAATCCACAGAGCCACCACTCTATATGAATATATGTCAAGAAAAAATGTTCAATGCCACTGCAACTTTACTGATGGCAAAACAA
The DNA here is from genome assembly GCA_016271365.2 of Neoceratodus forsteri. Lineage (NCBI taxonomy): Eukaryota > Metazoa > Chordata > Ceratodontiformes > Ceratodontidae > Neoceratodus > Neoceratodus forsteri. The sequence continues at coordinate 1,359,242,851 of CM057459.1, forward strand.
GGCACACACAAATGCCCACTATGCTGTGGCACTTAGACCTTCATTAGGGGGCACACTAAGGAAGGCCTAGCCACCAAAACACAAGGGACATTGCTGTGTGCCTTGTTTTGTTATAAATACATTTGCACTAGCAGTGAAAATATTTTATTGCCATTTATTCATATGGAGTTATGGCTTTCTGGTTTTGTGAAGTTGGAATATAATGAGGGCAAGGACAACTTTTTTTTACTTAATTTTATTTCAGCTGTTTTGGGGCATGGTTATCACCATTTTTGGGAATTAAACAAGGTTATGCAAAACAAAAACAGAACACACACTTAACATTTTTATACACATAATGGTGCACAATGGGGGGGGGAGACAAACAGCAATAAAAATGGATAGTAAAACCTGTGTCAGATTACCTAAAGGTATGCAAGTCAAATGCCAGAACTAACTAGGGAGGGATAGGGGACAGGGTATACTGGAATGTATTGGGGGCCATCATCAAAATGGAGTCAGAAAAGGGCTGTACAAAGGTGAGGAACTAAAATGCTGAACGGTATACACCAGAATGAAGCCAGGCAAAGATACACTAAAGGACATTACATACAAACACAAGGGGGGAGGATAGAAACTATTAAGCACATAAATGGACTCAATATTAGGGTAGATACATCCAGAAGACCGGAACAAAAGATATGCATGAAGAAGGAACCACAATTTCAAGACAGAGGGTGGAAGGATTGGGGCAAGATCGAGATATATTTTTTCACACAGAGGGTGGTGGTGATGGTGCAAGACAGGAAAAACTAAAAAAACTATTGGTCAATGTTATGGTGGGACAGCAGCAGTTGAAGCATCCTGATGATTTGAAGGTGGTGCCCCTCCATGCATTCTAACTGCTGCTCAACATAGTTGAGCCGGTGGTTTGCAGCATCCACTGCGCTCCACAGCACGGCCAAATCAGTCTGTCTGGCAGGCAGTTCCAGAGGGTTGCCACCCTCAGCAAGAGGTTCTGCAGCTTGTGGTGGTGGTGGTGGAGCAGCAGGTTCTGCCATGGCCCTCCCCCACTTCACGCCATGTGCAGGTTGACACCATTCTGCCCCCTCTGCCACAGCAGGGCCAGCAGGTGCATAGCTGGCCTGTTCGGCAACCGCAGCCTGCCACTCTTGGCAGTGATGATTATGCATATGGGTGCGCTGACCTCCTGTACCCAGGTGACTTCTTTGGGGGCCATGGTGCACCTCAACACCACACAGCATGCACCTCACTACACTGCTGTCCCCTGACAGTGCATTGAAAAAAGACCAAACTAAGGAGATGAAGGGAGGACCAGGTACAGGAGGGGGGTCCCAGATGATGTAGGAACCAGGGGCTGTGGCTCTAGAGTTTGGGCCAGGGTGCAGAACCCTGCTGTTGCATTTGCTGCAGTGGCTCCTCTTCCTCCCTCACTTCCTGCTGCTGAGCAACTGCCTCAGGGGTCATGGGTGCTGCTGCTGGCATTTGGGGGGAATAGCCAGTGGTGCCACAGGAGGTGGTGGTTCCATGGCAGCAGCACCAGCTCCAATATGTCTTTCTTTGGGGGGCCCTCAAGATATTACTCCAGTCCAGATAAATCCAGCCACCACACATGCGCACAACCAACCCGATCGCCCCCATGTCAAATAAACCCCCAGGCACATCTCTCACACTCCATTGTGGGATCAGTAAAACTGTCAAGACCACAACAACAACACACACACACACACACACACACACACACACACACACACACACAAAGAAACAATTAATAAAACAAATACTACTAAACACAAATACTGGAAAAACACAAATCCAGACAGCAAATACTCAAACAAAAGCATGTCACGCATAATAAATAGAAAGATTTAGTCTTTTTTAAACTGCTTTTCTCCTCTCTCACTCTCCAAGTTCTCCTACACAGCCTCTTTCTCCTAATGCAAGGCAAAAGTGAAACTCTTTTCCAGGCATGAGTCACTTTCTGCCTAGCTGAAGCATGTTACTTACACTAGTGTAAGCCATGTGATGTGTGTGGGCTGCCAATAGACTTCTCATTCTGCCTTAAAACGAATTACGGAGGAGTAAACAACGCAGTCATAATTACAATGCAAAGTGGCAAAGTGGGGCTTTAAAATGGTCAGTTCGTGTTGTGGAGAAGTAATGGGAAGTACCCACTTCACGGCCATTTAGAGGGCGGAATTTTACTTCACTGCATCTCTAGTCAGACGCCGGTGTTGGCCTTGTCGTCAAAGTGCAGCCATGTCTCCAGGAGGGGCAGGCGTACAGCAGAAAATGCCCTGGCTCGGCACGACACCCACTAAAGGGCTAGGTAGGCCCTCACCATCAGCTGGAGCAGCTCAGGAGTGAGGAACCTGACAAGAGCTAAGGTAGAGAACTGGGAGGGGGTGGCTTGAGGGGCCCGGCTACCTGCTCCCACTCTGTCCCTGTACTGGGGTGTAAGCTATGGCTCAGTGGGGGGGTTCCTCTGAGCGTGCACCATGGTGGTCCATAGGGTACAGTGCCAGGGTTTGGGGTGGGGATAAATAGAAATTACAAAAAAAAAGAAAACTCACCATTAACTACTACCCTTTGTGTTCTTCTTCGCATCCAGTTTCACCCAAGTTCCCAATTTTCCTCATCCTTAAGTTCCTTATGCTCTTAAACAGCCTCCTGTGTAGACAGAGTCAAAGGCCTTGTTGATATCCAAGTGTACCACACCTACTGCTTGTCCCCATCTGCAGCACTGGTCACCCAGTTGAAGAAATCAACCAGATTTGTTTGGCAAGACCATTCCCTCAGAGACCCATGTTGTCTATAGTTCTGCTGCCCATTTTCCTCTAGGGAGTCCACCAGTTCCTCCCTTAATAAAGACTTCATAATTTGTAATACTATAGACATTCAGCTGACTGACCTATAGTTTCCTGGCTCATTCTTTCTTCTGTTGTTCTGTAGAGGAACAAAGGCCACTGTCATCCAATCCATTGGGACCAACCCCGTGGCCAGCAAGTGGTTTAATATGTCTGCAATTGGCCTTGCTATCACGTCTGCTGTCTCCTTCAGCTTCCTCTGATGTAATCCACCAGGTTCCATAGATTTTTTGATTTATTTATTGATGTATTTATTTGTACAAGTGGGATTTACAACCTTTGAGTCAGGGACTCATTTACAAAGGCACCTCATCGCCGGGAGGGCAAGACAATAGGACATTGTGCAGATACAACATTGGACAACATTACAGGTGCAGACATTGAACACAGAATACACTTAGTTACATGTTGGTATAAACCTGTGACCTTTTCCAACACCAAGACCCCTTCTTTGTGATGTCTTGTGTGTATCTTTTTACTCTTAATCCTCTCTAACTAGTGTGAACTAGCAATGTGCTGCATCCACTTTTCTTTCAGTAACCCCTCCATCCCTGGTTAGGATATAAGCCATCCATTTCTAACAGCCTCCAATCCCACCAGGTCAGGCCCCATTCCCCAAGAAACTGAAATCCCTCCTCCCTGCACCAATCATTGAGCCATGTATGCTGAGACACAGAGAGGGAGAAAGCAGCCACAGCTTCGTTGAATTAAGGAAGTTATTTTCTAGACTACACTGAATGGAATTATTACTTTTTGGACCTGTGTAAGTAACTAGTATTGATTTTGTTTTTGTGGTTCTCTTTGCTTTGTTTTAGCTTTAATTTGCCAGGGAGGAGCTGTAGCTGGGAGATATTTGCAGTCATTTGTGACTAGTCCTGGTACTTAACCTCCGTGAAATAGGTGTTTGTTAAGGGGAGGAGCTGAAAGGGGCCCTAGTTGAACTGTGGCTTTATAACAGAGTTGTTTGTGGTCTCTGTCTGCTGAGACACAGAGAGGGAGAAAGGAGCCACAGCTTCCTTGAATTAAGGAGGTTATTTTCTAGACTACACTGAACTGAATTATTACTTTTTGGACCTGTGTAAGTAACTAGTATTGATTTTGTTTTTGTGGTTGACTTTGCTTAGCTTTAACTTTAATTTGCCAGGGAGGAACTGTAGCTGGGAGATATTTGCAGTCATCTGTGACTAGCCCTGGTACTTAACCTCTGTGAAATAGGTGTCTGAAAGGAAGGAAGGAAGGCACTCCCTGGGGTGGAGTGTCAGAGTTGTAGTTGATTGTTCCTGGATAGCATAGGTTTACTCCCTCCCACCCTTCCCCTCACCCCACCCACCCCAAATGCATAACTTCCTTTATAGCAGGGGTTCTGACAGCACTTCCCCAAAACTGCTAACAACACACACCTGTTCATATCCTTAAAGGTACAGCACACAGAATAGGGGGTAGAGACACTCACAAGTTTGCACACAATAAAATAAGAACAAAAAACAACAAAAGAAAAGCATCTGTAATAGGAAGGGACACAGACATGTTGGGAGTGGTGCAATGCACTGGCTGTGAAGCAGCAGTCTTCCAGGAGACATTCTGGAGACTGCGTTGCTGCCCTATTTGCAGACACCTCTCTGGTCTGAGGGAGGAGGTTGTTCATCTCCATGCTGACCTGGCAGGGATTCAAGAAACCTGCTCCCCACCCAGGGACCATCCAAGCCACCACCACTACCTCAGATGTTGCCAAGAAAGAGGAGTGGTTGGACTACGGTGGGCTCAGGGAGGATGAGGGTGGTGGAACAGAGGTGCATCCCTTCAGTTGTGCCTCTCCACAATTCATTCACCACTCTAGTGGAGCATGGTTCCTCTCTGGAGGCACCTGCAGTGTAGACCAAGGAGGATGCTGGGGACCTCCATAATGGAAACCCACAGGAGGGTGGCACAGGACTCCACAGGAGAAGGAAGCAACTCCTGGTGGAGGACTCAGTTGTTAGGGGTAGAACTGGGGAAGGGAGGGGAAAGGAAGGTAAGGTGCCTGCCCAGTGCCATGGCTTGGAGGGACAGGAAATGAATCCTCAGGATCGTGGGAGCAGCTGCAGGGTGAGGGAGCTGGATGTCATTATCCACCTAGGGATGACTGACCTGGCTGAGAATGGGATCAGAGCAATGCAACAGGGAGTTTGTGGAGTTGAGGAGGGGCCTTAGACTAGTAGCACACATGGTAACTTTCTCAGAAGTGCTACCTGTCTATGGCATGGATGAGGCTAGGGTACTCCCCACCATGGGATTCAATGACTGGTTGAAAAACTGGTGCAGAGCTCAGGGATTTGGCTTCATTGGGAACTGGGGCTTCACATGGAGGGATGCAGGCCTATACAGGTGTGATGGTCTGCATATATCCAGGAGGGGAACCAGGATCTTAGGTGATAGGTTTAAATGCTTCATTGGCAAGCATTTAAACTAGACGGGGGGCACTGAAAAGAAGAAGGGAAATCCTAGCCCCCCAAAAAATCAGGTTAGTTAGTGAGGTAAACACCAAGATACAGAAGTCAATAGGGAGAAGGGCAGGGTAAATGGAGAAAATGACAAAGGCAGTAAGGACAGAGATGGGAAAAAAGGGGTAAGGCCATAAAAAAATGGAGGGTAATGAATACCAATGCCCATAGTCTAGGTAAAAAGCTCCCCGAAATGGGGGCCTTGATGGAAGAGGGATGCCTGGATATCATGGCAGCCACAGAAACATGATACTCAGAGAACCATGACTGGGATGTCAACATACCAGGGTACACAATCTACAGGAGGGACAGGGAGGGAAGAAGAGGAGGAGGAGGAGTAGCTCTCTATGTAAGGGACAGGATCAAAGCAATAGAACTAAAGGATAAACAGGGAGGAGAGGAGGCACTGTGGGTCACCCTGGAGACTGGAAATGGCTCCACAATCTGCATAGGAGTTGTATACAGACCCCCGTCTCAGGGGGGAGGAAATAGACAAGGAAGTGATAGAAGGCATCCTTGGGATGGCAGAGAAAGGGGAGTTATTGCTGATGGGGGACCTGAATATGCCAGATGTTAACTGGAACACCTTTGCTGCAGTCACATCCAAGAGCAGGGCCATTCTCGATGCCCTACAGGGGGCATGCCTCATACAGCTAGTTTTGGAATCCACTCAGGAGGGCGCAATCTTAGACCTGGTACTCTCAAATAGGGATGGAGAGAGGATCTCTGATCTTGAAGTGGGTAGCCATCTGGGAACAAGCGACCACCAAACAGTGTGGTTCACGATAAACTTAGCCAATCACACAACAGTGAAGGTACTGGACTTCAGCAGGGTTGATTTTGTCAAAATGGGAGAGTGCCTCAGAAAAGCACTAGCAAACAGGCAAGAAGGTGGGGAGGAGCAACAATGGGAAACATTAAGACCGCCATCACAAAGGCAACAAGCCTTTGTGTGAAGCAAATAAACAAATCAAAATGAAAGAAGAAATCTCTATGGTTCTCAAAAGAAGTAATGGTGAAGGTAAGAGAGAAAGAGATAGCATTCAGGAAGTATAAGGAAATGCAGATGGAGCTGGACAGAGAACTGTACCAGTTAAAGCAGAGGGAAGCGGGAAAGGCAGTCAGAATAGCAAAGGCCCAAACCAAGGAAAAGATAGCCAACTCAGTTAAGAAGGGGGATAAACCCTTTTATAGGTACATTAGGGAGCAAAGAAAGACTAAGGCAGGGATACTGAGGCTGAATAAAGAGGAAGGTGGTTGGACAGAGAGCGACAGTGAAAAAGCAGGGATACTGAACAAATACTTCTGTTCAGTATTCACAATGGAAAAGAAGGGGAAGATACCTAATCCAGTCAATAGAAGCACTCTGGATAGAGGGGTTGATATTAGTCCTTTCACAGAAGAAAGGGTTCTGAAAGAACTCTTAAAACTAAAGGTGGATAAAGCAATGGGGCCTGATGGGATTCACCCCAGAATTCTAAAAGAACTAAAGGAAGAACTAGTAACACCACTGACTACCCTTTTTAATAAATTATGGGAGGATGGTGTGGTACCTGAGAACTGGAGGAGGGTGGATGTGATTCCCCCTTCACAAAAGTGGGAGCAAGACAGAGGCAGGAAACTACAGAACTGTCAGTTTGACCTCAGTGGTAGGGAAAATGATGGAATCACTGCTGAAGGAAAGAATTGTTGAGTTCCTAGAGGCCAGTGGGGCACAGGACCCAAGGCAGCATGGATTCACAGCAGGAAGGTCATGTCAGACAAATCTAATTGATTTCTTTGACTGGGTGACCAAAGTAGTAGATCAGGGAGGGGCTGTGGACATGGCCTACCTAGATTTTAGCAAGGCACATGACACAGTCCTGCACAAAAGATTAATAAACAAATTAGCCAGCCTGGGAGTGGGTCCCCGGGTGGTAGCCTGGGTAAAACACTGGCTGGACAACAGGACACAGTAGGTAAATAGTAAATGGAGTCCACAGTGAAGAAAGGAGGTTTACTAGTGGAGTACCACAGGGTTCAGTACTGGGGCCGGTCCTTTTCAATGTCTTTATAAGTGACATTACAGAGGGACTAGAAGGGAAAGTGTCTCTTTGCAAATGACACAAAGATCTGCAAGGTGGGGTGGAAAGTATGAAAAGGGACTTGGCAAGGTTGGAGGAATGGCCAAATGTATGGCAGCTTAGATTCAATGCAAAGAAGTGTAAAGTAGTGCACCTGGGAAACAAAATCCCAGGGGAAGAGTACATAATGGGGGGTGAGATACTGACAACAACAGAAATGGAAAGGGACCTGGGGTAGTCATATCAGATGACCTAAAGGTGGGCAAGCAATGTGAGAGGCAGTAAGGAGGGCTGAGGGGATACTGGGATGCATAGGAAGAGGCATCACCAGTAGAAAACAGGAAGTTGTTGGCCCTCTGTACAGACAGTTGGTAAGACCATATCTGGAGTACTGTGTACAGTTCTGGAGACCCCATCTCCGCAAAGACATAGACAGGGTGGAGGCTGTCCAGAGGAGGGCAACCAAAATGGTGCCAGGTCTGCACCAGAAGACCTATGAAGAAGGACTAAAGGAGCTTAAGATGTATAGCCTCGAGGAAAGGAGGGAGAGGGGGGACATGATGGAAACTTTCAAATACCTCAAGGGAATCAACAAAGTGCTAGAGTGTAGCATCTTTCAGAAAAAGATATGTGCAAAAACAAGGAGCACAATTTGAAGATAGAGGGAGGATGGCTCAGAGGTAATGTGAGGAAGTATTTCTTCACAGAGAGGGTTGTAGATGCATGGAACAGCCTACCTGAGGAGGTCATAGAGTCAAAAACAGTGGAGGAAATCAAGAATGCATGGGACAGACATAAGGCAGTTCTAGTGGGGGGTAAGAGGAAGTAGGCTGTTGGTTAACTAGGATCTGCAGCTTATCCATTAGGTAGGGAAATGGGCCAACTAGGTGGACCATGTGGTCCTTATCTGCTGTCAAATTCTATGTTTCTATGTTTCTATTTAAACACATCTAATTTCTCCCTTTGCTTCAGGCATGGTCACGGTAGCACCTAGGAGAAGGTTATTACCCATGCTATCTCCTTTACTATCTTCCCGAGAGCACAGAAATCTGACTTCAGTTGTCCCATACCATGCCTGCTCAAATCGTTAATGCCCATGTGCACAATTTGAGGTGGCTACCTTCCCCTTCTCCCATGAGTTCCATCACCTTGACTATGTCTTCCATCAGACTTTTGTAAGTACTCTCAGCTGGAAGTTATACCTAAAGGCCCGCATATTCAGAAATGCACCAATCGCTGTGCAGTGCCAGCGCAGCACAAAACTGATGAGCCCTGGCCAAATGGGGGCAATATTGAAACAGTGCACCATGGCGCAACTGATTCTGCACCACTACTCAAGTCGGCTGAATATCGTATTGCTGTGCCACAGCACAAGCAGACATGCACCTGGTGAAAGCAGGAATGCACCATGGCACAAGCACACATGCGTAAGGGAGCAGCCACAGCAGGCCCACAGCACACAGGGCTCACACAGGGCCACAGTAGAAGGCCAAAGGCACACAAACAGAGGGACAGGCACAGGTGGGGGCACAGCAGCACAATAAAAGGCTGGGGATGGACACAGGATGATAGAGCAAATGGCAGGGAAGCAGAGTGGTAGGCCGGAAGTGCACACCACCTGTGGGACACACACTGGCACCCAGCTCTGCCACCTAGAAACACACCAGTGGCATGCAGCACATGGAACATGTGCCAATGGACCCCTGAGGGCCAGCAGTGGAGCACCCCAGTCATGTCTGCAGTGCCTCCACCCACCCAAGTGCTGCAGCACACAATCAGACACAGGCAGGCAGGGGCACACAAGCCAGACAGCCACCCCCTAGCCACTGCATGGTGGATCCACCAGCCAGAGGACATCACAACAGTATGCAGGCACACCCAGCAACACAGTCACACAACAGAGACACACACCTTGGTACTGCAGCCTGACCCCAGTGGCCAGCTGCAAAGCAGACACGATACAGGCAGCTCAAATACAAATATATATTGATAAACAGCAATAACAACATCAGTGCAAAACGGGAGGGGAGGAAGGAGTAAGATAGGGAGGGACAGGGACAGATAACAGAGACTGTACAATGGGAAGGGGGACAGGTGGGTGAGGTATGGGTAGGGGAACTGGGGAAGGTATCACACTCAACAGCAGATGCCGTGTGCTGCAGCCTGCCTCTGGACATCCCTCTGGATGTCATGAACCATCAACTGGACCTGCACCACAGCCACCATGGCAGTTGAGGATATTGAGACTATCCGCTGCAACAGGCAGCAGAACACCAGAAGCCTTGATGTCTCCTGGCACCTAGGAAAGGGGACAGAACAGAGGTTCAGTGCAACTGCCCAAAGAGCACAGACAGCCCAGTGCACAGAGCCAGCAGGGGGTGCAGACCCAACAGAGGAGTACAGATCCCATCTTGTGGAGTGTGCACCAATGCCCACTGGTGGACAGCACGCCATGACAGCACCCAGCAGAGGTGTCCTGCACATTGTCCACCAACTGCAGCATAACGATCATATGGCACAGTGTCCTCCCTACACCACAGCACAGTCCATGGCAGCCGTGTGCCGACCCCCCCCCCCACTGGCGGTGGGCAGTGGTGTGAATGGCTGTGCCACAGTGGCAGGACACACCCACAGTTCCAGACAGGCCACCGCCACACCACACAGATCCCACAGCTGAACAAACCCAACAACAGCAGAGAGGTACAGCATGCACAGAACCTACCTGGACGCTTGCGCCCCACAGGAGGTGGATGGAGAGGTGGTGGTGGTGGTGCTGCCACTATGTGCTGTCCCAGTGCTCCTGTGCCTCCTCCAGGCTGCTGTCTGGTGGTCTGGCGGGCAGCCAGTGCCGCTCTCTTGCGGTCCTCACGCACTGTGAATGGTACAGAGACAGAAACACATCAAAACACAGTCAACACAGCATGCCCACACCCCACTGCCCACCCCCCAGGTCCATGACAGAGCACCCCCACCCCACCTGACATGTCCCTCAGGAATGTTGCGCAGGCTGGGGCACATGTGTGTGGAGCACAACACCCTGCAGGACACACCTTGTTGCTGCACAGGGACACATAACCGTGGAGGGTACACTCACCTGGATGTGGTACAGCCCATGCCTTGCCCAAGACACTATGCACCTAAGCTGGTCAGGGTCCCACCTGCAGAGGTCACCATAGTGGTGCCTGCACTGCTGGCCAGTGCGCACAATCCCCGTGTGCCTGGAAACATCCTGGGCAATATCTTCCCACACCACCACCCGTGGGCGATGCAGTGGGGCCTGCTCGAACAGTTGTTGCTCATATGACACTACACAGACCACAAGGTTTGCAACCTCTAGCTGTGACTAATTGGCAGCATGTCCTCTGCGATGCTGTGCCATTCCATCAGAGCCGATAACAAAATGGTGGTCATCCAGCATGTGGAATGTGCTATTGTGGGTTATGCAGTCATGCGTAATTGCACTGTACAGGTCAGTGGCACAGTTATGATGATGCACAGGGAGGGCATGGACTGTCTGTGCCAAAGGTCAAGGGTCAAGGTCACTGTTGGGGCACCCACGCACAGCACGCAACTGTGCCATAGGACCAGTTTAGTGAGTGCGCTATCAAGGCCTGGGCAGTAGCTGTGCTGATTGCACTATTGTCAGTCGTTACAGGGTAAGCGCATGCATGCAGTGCTATCCCCATTGCGCATGCATCAGAAGTGTGCTAGGGGTTGCTCCAGCCCAGTTCCATTGCGCATGACGAAATGCAGTGATATTCAGCAAGATATGCAAATATGCTCATCAGCATATGCGGTGGTGCACTGTGCACATTAGCATGTCATTACAACTGCACCACTGCTCATTTGCATACCATGCGGTATAAGTGCACCAGCACAGCACAACATGCCATGGACCAGCATTGAGGCCTATAGCGGTATGTTGAGCAAGTAGCAGGCGGCAACTGACAGGCAGGGGGGTCGATGTGGCAAACACTGACACACATGCTTATGTCCACAGGTAGCAGAATGTCGGTATGAGAAGGAGCAGAGGAGCCTGAGCCTGCATGGAAATGCAGGCCCAATTTCACAAGAGCAGAGTCAGAAGCCCTGTTTGAGGCCTACCTAGACAGGGAGCCAGTGCTTAGCGGTGCCACCAGAATGCCACAGGCCAGGGCTGTGGCATGGGCAGAAGTGGCTGAGTGTGTCAACCAGCAGGGCAGTCACCAGTGCTCTGTGCAGGAGTTCTGCAAAAAGGTAGGCACTGACAAGAGGCAAATTAAGGAGAGGGTGGAAGCGAAACATGCTATCCGGACTGCTACCAGAGGTGGGCCTGCCACAGGGGAGCAGCTCACACTGCAGGAAGAGAGGGTGGTGGCCACACTGTGCTGCTGCACGGTGGAGGATGTGCTGGGAGGTGGCTTCCAGATGTGTGGCAGACCATCACTGTGTGTTACGAATGGAGGGATGTGGGGACATGGGCATGCCTATAGTGGGTATAGCACTGACACATCTGTCTCCCCTTCACAGATCCAGCATGCCTACATGCAGTGGTGGTGACTGGAGTGCAGCTGTGGAGGTTGGGCCAGACCTGGAGGCACAGTCATCCACATCCACAGGCATTCAGGGGCCTATCCAGAAGCAGCACAGCACCACTGTCCAACCAGAGGACCCGGCCATGGGAGTGGACGAGGCCCTTGCAGGGTTCGAGTGCGATGCCACTCAAGGCATCCTGTGGGCTGAAACCTAGTTCAGGGTGGGGTCCAGGTCAGATGATGATGAGACCATGTACATGGACAGTGGCGTTGACATCGACGGGGAGACGCCCATATCAATGACCACCCTGGGTGGTGCGGACACTGTCCAGTCGGCCATGATACTGCAGGTCCACACCATGGCTGGCACTGTCATGCCTGCCACCACGGCAGTGCCCTGTGTTGGTGGACCAGCTGACCAGCCACTGGGCAGTGTGGAGGGGCCAGAGGGTGGCAGCAGCAGCATTTGGCGGAGGGCAAGGCATAGGCGGATGCTGCGTCCGGTGACGGAGCACCTATCCTGGCCCACACATGTGCAGCACCCACTGTGCAGCATCCGCCAGAGCAGAGGGCTTCCCAGCATGTCTGCACACCCCCAGCTAGTCGCAGCGATGGCCAGGTGCCCCTGGGGCAGGACATTATGGATGTGCACACCCGATTGCTGCAGGCATCTGTGGAGCAACAGAGCTGCTTGTGGCAGAGGTGTGTGCAATGCACGCTGAGGTGCAGCATGCTTCCAAGGTGCGTGAGAGGGGCACATCACAAATCCTTGAGGCTCTGCAGTGCCAGCGGGAGGATGCGACCGCATCCCAGGACTGCATTGCCAGTGTCATCGGGGGTGGGTTTGCACTGCTGGGTACCACATGGCATGGCTTACCACCTAACGCACAGCGTGGTGCACCTTCTACCCCAATGACCAGGCGTCATGCGCGCCTCTCCCTGTCGATGCCTGGCTCTGCAGTTGGCATCCACAGCACACCTGGAGTAGGCCTGTTTGGGAGCCTAGCAACTCCTGTGCAGTCCTAGATGCGATCGCGCAGTGGCACCCTGGGGTGGCTGGGGCATGTACCCCCAGCAGCTGTTGTGCAGCCTGTGGCTCCTGATTGGCCACAGTGTGGCTGCCCACATGTCCATGGTGACATGGTACTGTGCATGGGACCTGATGCGCCTTCAGCCTGCCCAGCCATCAGCTGTTGCCACCAGTGTGCGCATGGGCATTGTGCGTGTGCAGTGCATGACTGTGCCGCACTGTACATTGTGCCACGCATTGCCTGTGCCAGTGCATGCCCAGCCACTGGCACCCATGGCATGGACATGATGATGCCCTGTATACACCAGTTGTGCCTGTGCTCTGGCTCACTGCATCTGATCCATGTCATGTGCCACTGCCTGGGCACATTGGTGTATGTGTGTTACTGTGTGTGTGTTTGTCTGTGTGTGTGTGTTCCAGTGTCATTGTGTGCGGTGCCTATCCCCATGTCATGTCACTGTGTCTAGGTTTGTGACACGTGCCCATTGCCCTTGCAGCACACCCTGTCCTGTGATTTTCCCATGCCACTTATGCCACCACCTGCCAGTCGGCCCAGTGTGTCCAGTGCATGTGACCGTCTGTTGCTTCCTACCTGCAGCCACTGTAGTGCTCCCAGGTGATAGTGTCCCTGTGCTGGTGGGCCATCCTCAGGAGCCAGGGGTCCCTTTGCTCATGGGGTGGCAACTCACCCCCCTTCCGGTCCATCATCCCCTTTGTCTGCACTGCTGTCCCCCTCCTCTGACTCCACAGCGATGTCATGGTCTATGGTCATGTTGTGCAGTATACAGCAGGCCAGGATTATACTGCAGGCATTGGAGGGACTGTACTGTAGGGCTCTGCTGGATCTGTTCAGGCAATGGAACCATGCCTTCAGCATCCTGGACACACGCTCAATGATGTTACGTGTGCTGGTGTGTGCCCCGTTGTATCTCTCCTCGGCTGGGGTCGATGGGCACCGGTAGGTGGTGAGCAGCCATGGCCCTAGTGGGTATCTGCTGTCACCTGCAAGAGACGGACATGGTTAGTCCACACTCCTGTGTTCCACTGCCCCTCCCTGGCATGCCCGCGACCTGTTCACCTTCTCCACCCATGTCCCTTGGCATGCCTGGTCCCTCACCTGTTGCATACTCACCCACTAGGTGGCCTGTGGGGATGTCCCCACACTTGAACCTCTGGCACAGGACACTGCTGTACCAGATGAAGGTGTCATGTGCACTCCCAGGGTGTGTGGCACAGACATTGGTGATGTGATCCCTGGCATTGAAAGCCACCTGGCAGTTGATGCTCGGCAGCCCCTTTCTGTTGATATATGCCATCCCCTCCAGGTCAGGTGGCATGTGAATGCCGAGGTGGATGCAGTCAAAGGCTCCTAGCACACCAGGCATGCGTGCTGCCCAGTGGAATCACTGCATTGTTGCTGTACGCTCTGCTTGTGTGCTTGGGAAGTGGACGTATTCTGAAGCATGGGGCAGCAGTGCATTGAGGAATTGTGTGAGGAGCCCAGATGTGGCCGACTGGGTTATGTCTGTCGTATCTCCTGTTGATCTCTGGAAGGTGCCCATGGCAAGCATGCACATGACTGCTGTCACCTTGGTCTCCACCAACATGGCATAGCTTCGTCTGGTGGGTGCCTGCATCTCATCATTGCACAGCTCACAGAGCTGTCTCAGCATTGCCTGGTCCAGGCAGTACTGGGCCACAATCTCCACATCACTGAAGTGGTCGAAGGTTGGCCGGGCCCAGTATCGCCTATGCCGGGCATACTGCCAACAGGCCCTCACACGGCCGTACTGCTGTTCCTCCTGCCTCCTCACACCCCTCATTATGGCCTCTATCAGGAATGGGACACTGGCCATACCCCCACTGTCCTGGCACCAATTGAGTGGTCTGCTGTTGTCCACTCCCCGTGCCCTGGCCTTCACCTGCTGATCTGACTTCCTGCTCTGGTCTGTCACTCCTCCCCTGTTGCACCTTCCAGCTCCAGCTGCCTTGTGGCTGCCTGTGTGCTGCTCCACCACCACCACCACCTGTCCTCTGACACCCCTGCTTTCCTGTGTTTCTTGGCCTGCACCTACTGTGGTCCTCTCCGTTCCACTGCCCTGACTCTCTCTGCCTGTGCCTCTGACTTTCTGTCTCGCTCTCTCGCTCTGTCACTGGCTCACTCCTACTCCTCTTCCTGGCCCCTAGCGCATCTGCTGTTCCACAACTTGTGCCCTGTTTTTATAGGCTCAACCTTGCTCCCTGCGATGGGCTGTTGCTCCACACTTGCGCTCCTGCTCCACCATTCAATATGGCACTGTGTCGCATATTCAGGGCCTCGCCCCCCAGCCTTGAGCATGCTGTCATTTGCATTGTGCTGTTGCACACTGGGTTTTGCACTGCGCTGTGCCTCCTGTAGAATTTCACTCCGTGGTGCAATTGCGCTGTTGGGCTGGCACAAGTTATTTGCGCTGTGCACAACTGCTTTGTATATCCAGGCCAAAGTAAAAAGTGACCATTTTCCCTTGGTACTCAGTCATTGTACTGATATTGCACCAAACAGTAAAGACGAGGCTCCATTTATACTGATTACTGATAAAAGGGTTATGTGGGACTGGAATCATGTACATATTGTTACTGAGGTACTTGGGGAATTTGAAAACACAATTGAGAAAGCAGTTTCTGAGGATTTACCTCCAGAACACTTTTACAGTCTTTTCACTGAAGCCAAAACTCTAGTAAAAACAGTATTTCCAAATAAATAAATGTTAAGACAGTAAATGTAACTAAGACTTGATTCAATGTAAACTGTAAAACAAAGAACGCAGAACTTGGTAGAGTACTTAGGAAAGCAAACAGTACCTAATTAGGAAAACAAGAAGATCTTAAATTCATGCAAAAGGGAATATAAGAATACACTCGGGAACTTTGGCAGAAAAAATGTACGATGCTGTTGTTTATAGAGGTGTGAATTCAGGATTCATGTCATAATGGTGATTTTGGAACTACAAATAACATATTGGTGAGTGCACATTGCCAAAAACAGGTACAGTGACTCGGCACTACAATGACAACCATAACCGCGATACTCTACTCCAACAGGGGCCTGACACTGGGGTACAAGCAAAACCTCAGGAGGGGGATATGGGGGTGGGACTGCAGTCTGGGGCAGATGTCCAGGGGGATCGGTAATGGGAGATGGGAACAGGACACACAAAAAAAAAGTCTGACACTACCAACACCATAAAACATTACCAAGCCATTACCCAGATCTGAACCCCGTACCTTCTGCCAGTGTGATCTACCACATCAAGCAAGCAGCTCAACAGCACCTCCCACCCTTCCTCCCATATTCTTTTCTATGTCATGCCCTCCCACAATCATGCCATCCTTACTTGCCATTAACTACATCCAACGGTCACTGAAACCCCTTTCACAAACCCTCCATGTTCACACTCTTCCTGGGCACTGCAAATGAGTCATGCAAAACCCAATCGCTCATTTGCAGTCACCCATTTGACAGTATACCGTGAATTCAAGTTGGTGTCTAGTTGTAAATGGAACACTGAACTAGAGGACCCAGACTGATACTTATGTTGAGTGTCATACCTGGGTGAAATATTTTCCTTCATTGTTATATAAAAACATAGAATTTGACAGCAGATAAGGACAACTTGGCCCACCTAGTTTGCCCATTTTCCTACCTATTGGATAAGCTTCAGATCCTAGTTAACCAACAGTCTACTTCCTCCCACCCCACTTTAGAACTGCCTTATGTCTGTCCCATGCATTCTTGAATTTCTCCACTGTTTTTGACCTCGCAACCTCCTCAGGAAGGCTGTTTCATTTGTCCACCGTCCTCCCTATGAAAAAATACATCCTCACATTGCCCCTGAGTCATCCCCCCACTGTCTTTGAATTATGCCCCCTTGTTCTTGCACATCTCTTTTTCTGAAAGATGCTACCCTCTTGGACTTTGTTGATTCCCTTGAGATACTTGAAAGTTTCTATCATGTCCCCCATCTGCCTCCTTTCCCTGAGAGTATACATACTAAGCTCTTTTAGTGTCTCTTTATATCACTTCTGGTGCAGACCCTGCACCATATTAGTTACCCTCCTCTGGACTGCCTCCATCTTGTCTATGTCCTTTAGGAAATGTGATCTCCAGAACAGCATGCAGTACTCCAGATGGGGTCTCACCAGCTGTCTGTACAGAGGGATAACAACTTGTTGTTTTCTACTGGTGATACCTCTCCCTATGCATACCAGTTTCCCCCCAGCCCTCCTTACAATCTTCTTACATTGCTTGCCTACCTTTAGGTCATCTGATATGACTACCCTCAGGTCCCTTTCCATTTCTGCTGTGTCTTCCCCTAGGTTTTTGTTCCCCAGGTGCATTAGTTTGCACTTCTTTGCATTTAATGTAAGCTGCCATACTTTTGACCATTCTTCTAACCTTGCCAAGTCCCTTCTCATCCTTTCCAGCCCCTCCCCCTTGTGTATCAACCCTGTTGCAGGTCTTTGTGTTATTTGCAAAGAGGCATTCTTTTCCTTCCAGTCCCTCTGCAATGTCTTTTTTCATATTTAGTAAGCTTTATTAAGTTTACCAAACAACAAACAATCCATAACTGCATTACATAACATGGCATAATACACTATAGCAGTAACTTAAGCTATGTTGCTGGTCAGAGCTTAATGGTGTATAAAGACAGTGTGTCGAAGAAAAAGAAAAAGGTGGAAAAGAAACCAATAAACAATAAATGTAAAACCACCCCTCCTGCCCTGGCACCTCCCCCTTCCCCACCCTCCTTACCCTTGCCGTCAGGAGAAGGATAAAAAGAAGAGAAGGAAAAAGAAAAGGGAAACATAAGCTAAGGGAGAGGAGCTGGATCCAATGAGGAAAGCCACCTATTACCAGTTTTACCCAGGTATTTTATGGTAAGTTCCCAGAGCCAGCATGGGGGATATTAATTACATAGCAAGGTATGTAGTGGGGCCCAGGTCTTCTGATATTTTTGATTATTTCTAGAGTAGCTTGCTATAGTATATTCTGCTTGCAGAGCAAAGAGAAATTCTTGAAGCCATTCTACGTATGTGGGGGTCTGTTGATCTAGCCAGTGATGCAATATCACTTTCTTAGCACATAAGGAAATTAACATCATATGTTTCCTTTGGTTATCAATAAGGATATTACTCGAATCTCCCAAAATACAAATTTCTGGTTGGAAGGCATTTTGCAGACCTAGTAGTGGGTTAAGTCTAGAACTAATACTCTCCCAGAGAGGGAAGGCTTTGTCACATTTCCATAAAATGTGGAGTAATGTACCCCGCTGCTTCCCACATCTGGTGCACAGATCTACTTGGAGCTTACCCATTTTACAAAGTTTTACAGGAGTGTAGTATAAGTCCTGTATTATCTGAAATTGTAGCAGTCTATAACGGTCCCACCAATCTTCCTTATACAACCTTTTCCAGATTTGTGACCACTGACGGGGACCCTCGGTGGTTGGGGGGAGGGAACTGTCCCATACATAATGGGGAGTACCGTCTAGGTCTGTAACTTTTTTCTGCAACTCTTTATAATAGTATGAAATTAAATGAGAACTAGGCCTTATATACAACGTACTGAGTATGGGCCCAGACAGATGGTGTTCCCATAACCCACTACCAAATGACTTAAAAGGACCTGGGAAATTTGGAGATACTTAAAAAGACACAGGCACATTATACTTAGTCATTATCTCTGAAAAGGTTAACAATCTATGGTTTTCTGTTAGATCTATGACCTTTTTCCCTGCCCCCTCCGCCCAAAACCTTTGAGTAATAATCTTTCCCCCAATTTTAAAGTTAGGGTTACCCAGAATCTACTGTGAAGTGTCTTTCTTCATGGTATCCCTTATAGTATAATTCAACTGTTTGTGGATGTGAAGGGTTCTCATAATGGGAGTGTTTTTAAGCTGTCCTAGGACCTTATTAAATGAAAGATATGGCAAATCCCTTATGTCCATTCCAGCTGAGATACAGAGTGATTTCTCTATCTGCAGCCACAGTGGGACATAGGTTTCCGAGCTAGGAGTTGAAACAGAGGTCAGCCATTGCGAGATAACTAAACAGTTAGCAGCGAGGTAGTAAATATATATGTTAGGGATTTGTAAACCCCCTAGTTCTTTTGGTCTCTGTAACTTGGATAACACCCTACGTGGAGATTTATGTTTCCAGATTAAATTGGATATAATACCGTGGACATGAGTAAACCAAGTCTTAGTTAAATATTGATGACATAGTTGAAGGGGGTATAACAGCCAGGGAAAAATATTCATTTTAATAATGTTGATTCACCCCCAAAGGGAAATAGGAAGCATTACCCAGTGGTTCAGGTCGATTTTAATATGAGCTACTAATTGATCTAAATTATACTGCTTCATTTTGGAATTAGATAGTGATAGGTAAATACCCAGATATTTCAATTTATCTTTAACTCAGGTAAGCCTAAGATGTTGAATGTCAGCCTTTAAGGTCCAGTTGTTTAGAGGCATAACCTCAGTCTTGGACAAGTTTAATTTATAGTTGGATAACTGACCAAATTCCTGAATGATATCCAATGAAGCCAGTACAGATTTCGATGGATATGTTATGTGAAACAAAATGTCATCAGCATATACTGATATTTTATATTGGAGATGGTTGATAGTAATTCCCGCAACCGAGGCAGAAGTATCCAGTTTTCTGATAAGGGGTTTTAAAAATAAATTAAACAGATAAGGAGAGCGGGCAACCTTGGCGGGTGCCCTGGTATAATGTAAAGGGGGGAAGAGAACACACCATTACAAAAAATACGAGCTGATGGGGAGGAGTAAAGGATTTTAATCCATCTTATAAATTGTACCAGAAAGTGATACTTTGGAAATAAATGAAATAAGTAACCCCATGACACCCGATCAAAGGCTTTCTCTGCATTCAGGGACATCAAGACTGATGGTATAACAGAGTCCCTGGATGCAGAGATGAGATGGGAAATTTTCCTTATGTGATCTGCCGACAGGCGTCCAGCCACGAAACCCACTTGTTCAGGACTAAGCAATGTTTGCCATACTTGGGTTAAGTGGCTAGCTAGGATTTTTGCTAAGATCTTTAAATCTACATTTATAAGATATATTGGGTGGTAGCTAGACATCATTATGGGATCTTTATCTGGCTTTAATATGACCACAATGGTAGCAGAGGTGAAGTTGTGATCTGAAAGGCCATTTTTGTTAATGTAGTTGTAAAATTCAAAAAATGTAGGGCCTATTTGGGCTTTAAATGCTTTATAAAAATTGGATGTGTAGCCGTCAGGGCCTGGGGCTTTATCTGCTGGTAAAGTGTCAATGGCTTGATGGACCTTGTTTAAAGTTAGAGGGGCTTGCAGAATTGAAATTTGTTTCTGGGATAGTTGTGGGAGCACTATGTCTTGAAGAAAATAGTCCAATGAGGTGCAATTAAAGGCCATAGTGGAGCAAGAGTAGAGCTTCTGGTAGTAGTCCTTGAAGGAAGAGGCAATATCCCTTGGGGATGTATATAGAGTGCTGGAGGCATCTCGCATGGCTACAATAAACCTGTTGGCCATCTGAGCTGTAAGTCTCACGGCGAGTAATTTCCCAGCCTTATCTCCTTGGTCAAAGTATGTAATTTTAGAGTGTAAAAGGAGGTGTTCGACTCTATCACTGAGAAGGATATTATATTGAAAGCGAAGACTTTCTAACTTTTCTAAATCCTCAAGTTTAGGATAGGGTGTAAGGCCTTGCTCTAATGCTCTGATCTGTTGTAGTAATAGGGAAGTTTCAGAGGAGATTTTCTTTTTTCTTATTGAAGCTATACAAATAACCTTTCCTCTTAATGAACATTTCAAAGCTCCCCATAGTATATCCAATCTTGGCATGGTAGGGGAATTAAACTCATAGAATTTGTCTATAAAATTGCCAAGCTGCCCCCTTAAGTGTTTCGATTTTAGAAGCTGGGAATTAAACCTCCAGGTTTTGTTGTGGATCATTGAAATAGGTAGCGTCCAATGTAATAAAATCGGGTGGTGATCTGAGATCACTTTTGCTAAGTATTCACAAACTTGGACCCCTGGTAAGTGCTCAGTCCCCAACAAAAAGTAATCAATTCTTGAAAACGAGTTATGCGGCAGGGAGTAAAAAGAAAAGTCTTTTAGTGAGAGGTGAAGAGTTCTCCATGGGTTGACAAGTCCAAGTGAGTCCATCAGTTCCCTCAATGCCAGTTGAGTAGGGGTGAGGGGGGAGCCTTTAGAGTTAGATCTATCTACCAGATTATTAAAGACTAGGTTCCAGTCCCCTCCAATAAGCATAGGAGATTTAGACCAGGGGGCTAGTTTAGTTGCTAAGTTTGTAAATAATTGTGGCTCATCTCCTACTGATCTGTAAGTTGAGCCCATAATCAATTCTGTATGGAACAGAATCGCCTTAATTAATATATATCTTCCATAGGGATCAATAATTGAATCTAATAATTTGAAGGGTATCTGCCGTGCAATCAAGACAACTATGCCCCATTTACAACTATCAAACCCAGCCCCCAAGACAGTACCTACCCATGAACGTTTGAAAATACCAATCTGTGCTGTGGGTAGGTGAGTTTCTTGAAGGAAGGCTACATTGATATTGATCTTCGAGAGGTGCATGAGAATCTTACCTCTTTTAGTGGGAGGCTGAGCACCTTTGACATTCCATGAACAAAACTTTAGAGGCATAGCCATGAGTAAATAAAAGAGTTCATAAGGTGTCCTTTGAGAATAACTTTCCCATATCTATCAGTATCTCCAGCTCTGAAAACCACAGCATTCTTACCCTGTGGTAAGTGGAATTTATCCCTTTTCCAATTCCCTTCCCTTAGCGTAAGCTCCCAATTCCCGATGGCAGTAGCCCCCTTTACCCACCTAACCCATCTGGTTAACCCTCCTAGTACTATAAAAATACCCTAACATATACCTATATGAACATTGAAGGGGCACAACATATTGTGAATAAACAATTGGAACCATTAAATATTTTCCCGTCTACCCTTAACCATATCCCTAGTCCCATAGTAAGGTGATCAATATGTTTATTGTCCTATTTAAACACCAGGTCCTTAATATTGTATCCTCCCCAAAGCATAATACTTGCAACCCTAAGACACCAGATTGCATCCCCCACTATGGTAACCCCCCCACCAGTACCAGAACATGATGCACTGAATGGATTGCAGTGGTCTCCTGACCTGGCCCCCTGCCCCAGCCCCTTCTATAAACTACATAATAGTTATACATTTACATTATCTTAATTACTCAGTTTAAGCATCAGCTCACAGGATTATCATGCTCACCTACCAGTGAGAAGAGATTAATGAGGTAGGGAAGGAAAAAAGGGGGGGAATGAGGGGGTGGAGGGAGGGGGTAGTCTTTAGATCAGAAACTATAGTATTTAAGGACATGGATTCAAAAGCATAGACCCTCCACAGTTTAGAACCAAGTCTGATGTTAGGTGGAGTCGCTCTCCTTTCTGTATGCGAAGTACAGTGAACGAAGATATCACACAGCTTCTTCATGGGGAGATGGGAGGAGGTGGTTGAGACTGCATCAAAAATCCAACAACCAGGCAGACAATGGAGGATAGGGAAAGAGGAAAAAAAAAAGGGGGGGAGAGGGGATATATAACCTCCAGTCTTAAGTCTGATTTATTAACTGAACAAGATGAAACTAGGCATCTGTCCTCAGGCAGGCAGCAGATGGTTGATCCATGCTTTTAGAAATAATCCTCGTATCCTCATTTCAGAAAACACAGTCTTTAAAACCCTCTTGTGGCTGAATAGCAGAAATGAACTCCTTTAAACAACAGGAACCCCATCCTTGGAAAAAAAACAAAGCAGAGCCAAAGAAAAATAGAATAGCATCAAGACCCACAGCCAACATTCTCAGTGGAGGGTAAAGAGATCGGGAATAAAGATTTTACTTCTGTGTTGGCCTGTTGAGCAGTCTCATAGGAAACCCATTTTCCTTCATGTTGTACAGATAGACGCACCAGGTATTGCATTTTAAACTTGATCCCTGCAGCTATTAACCTTGAAACCAGGGGATGGTATTCTGATCTCTTCTGTCTTACCGTGACCGGCAGATCTTGAGCAAATCTCAACGGATGATCCTCCCATAGTATTTTTTGTAGGCTTCTAACTTGTCCGAGGATATACGATTTGTCCAGGAAGTTCAGGAATTTAATGATCAATGGCCTTGGGGGTTTGTCAGCAGCAGGCTAGGGGTGCAATGAACGGTGTGCCCTCTCTATAATGTAAGTTGTATTATTAGGCGAGGGACCAATGATTTTTGTGAGGAGCTTTTGAAGGAATAGAATGGGTGTAGAGCCCTCTGCATCTTCCGGAAGACCAAAGATGATTAAATTGTTCCTGCGGCTATGGCCCTCTAAATCTTCCAATTTTGCTTCAGTTTTATGTAGGTGCTGTCTAATAGCTGTCATATCTGGTTCCATCCTTTCCTTCCGACTTTCAAGGGATACAGTGTGGGCTACTATGTCTGAAATGGCTCGATTAGTTTCAGTTAGTTCACCCAAGTTATCCTTAATTCACTAGCAGTTTCCTTTAGAGCCTCCTTGAAGGACTGTATCTCATCCTTAAATTTTTGCTTGGAGAGAGGTGTCTGTGCTAGCGTGGTAGTACTGGAGGCAGCAGGTTTAGGTGAGATGCCCGTTGTGCCTTTCGAGCGCTTTGACCCCTTCTCTGGGGTTTGTGGGGGGGTGTGCTTAGGCAATGCCTGGCGCATCTCCGCTTCCATTTTTCATTAGGCCCCAATGCGGGGATCAGTGCGTATTATGCTTTTGCCTGAGATCACGGTTAAGCGGAGTTTACCCGTCACTCCTGGCACCTTCGTGATCACTTCCACCAACGATTGACCTGGGAACAGCGATGAGCAGGTAATCTAAATGTTATTTAATGGAGCGGGAGCACAATCAGAGTGCTGCACTTTCTACAGAGGCATCACGTGATCTCCCTGTCCCTCTGCAATGTCACCGATAAAGACATTAAAGAGGAACGGTCCCAGTACTGAACTCTGAAATACCCCACTAGTAACCCCCATTTCTTCAGAGCAAACTCATTTACTATTACCCTCTGCATCCTGTTCTCCAGCCAGTTTTTTACCCAGGTTACCAACCTGGGACCCACTCCCAAGCTAGCTAACGTGTTTATTAACCTTTAGTGTGTGGACTGTGTCAAATGACTTGCTAAAGTCTAGGTAGGCTATGTCCACAGCTCCTCCCTGGTCTACTACTTTGGTTATGCAGTCAAAGAAATCTATTAGATTCATCTGACATGACCTTCCCACTGTAAATCCATGCTGCCTGGGTTCTGTGCCCCACTGGCCTCTAGGTACTCAACAATTATTTCTTACAGAAGTGAGTCCATCATTTTCCCTACCACTGAGGTCAAACTGGTCTGTAGTTTCTTGCCTCTTCCTTGCTCCCACTTTTGTGAAGGGGAATCACATCCATCCTCCTCCAGTCCTCAGGTACCACACAATCCTCCCATGATTTGTTAAAAAGGGTAGTCAGTGGTGTCACTAGTTCTCCCCTTAGTTTTTTTTAGAATTCTGGGGTGAAGCCCATTAGGCCACATTGCTTTGTTCACCTTCAATTTTAGGAGTTCTGTCAGGACCCTTTCTTCTGTGAATGGACTGGTATCGACCCTCTATCCAGAGTGCTTCTATTTTTTGGATTAGGTACCTCCCCCTCCTCTTCTTTTGTGAATACTGAGCAGAAGTATTTGTTCAGCATTCCTGCCTTTTCACTGTTACTCTCTGCCCAACCCCTTCCCCTTTATTAAGCCTCACTATCTCTCCCTTGGTCTTCCCTTGCTTCCTAATGTACCTATAAAAGGTTTTATCCCCTTTCTTAACTGAGTTGGCTATCTATTCCTCAGTTTGGTCCTTTGCTATTCTGTCTGCCTTCCCCACTTCCTTCTGCTTTAACTGATATAGTTCTCTGTCCTGCTCTTTCTGTGTTTCCTTATACTTCCTGAATACTATCTTTTTCTCCCCAACCTTCCCGGCCACCTCTTTTGAGAACCATAGTTTTGTTTTCCTTTGTTTAGTTTTATTTATTTGCTTCACACAAAGGCTTGTTGCCTCTGTGATGGCAGTTTTGATTTTTCCACGTTATTTCTCCACCCTTCCTTCTTGCCCATTTGCTAGTTCTTTTCTAAGGTGCTCTTCCACTTTGCCAAAGTCAGCCTTCCTAAAGTCCAATACCGTCGCTTTTGTATGGCTTGACTCTACAGCTGTGTTTATCATGAACCACACTGGTGGTTGCATGTTTCCAGATGGTTACCAACTTCTAAATCTGAGATCCTTTCTCCATTCCCATTTGAGAGTACCTGGTCCAAGATTGCTCCCTCCCAAGTAGGTTCCAACACTAGGCGTCTGAGGCATGCCCCCTGTAGGTCATCAAGAATGACCCTGCTCTTGGATGTGGCTGCAGCAAAGGTGCTCCAGTTAACATCTGGCATATTCAGGTCCCCCATCAACAATATCTCCCATTTCCCTGCCATTCTAAGGATGCCGTCTATTATTTCCTTGTCCATTTCCTCCCCCTGAGATGGGGGTCTGTATACAACCCCCATGCAGATTTTGTTGCCATTTCCTGTCTCCTGGGTGATCCACAGAACCTCCTCTCCTCCCTGTTTAACCTTTAGTTCTGTTGCCTTGATCCATCCCCTTACATAGAGAGCTACTCCTCTTCCTCTTTTACCCTTCCTGTCCCTCCTGTAGATTGTGTACAATGGTATGTTGACATCCCAGTCATGGTTCTCTGTGTACCATGTTTCTGTGACTGCCACAATATCCAGACATCCCTCTTCCATTACTATATAATATTAAAGAAGCAAACTGCAGTGGAACCTTGGTGTTAAGTAAGGAAGTTTTCCCTGATTGTGCATGGTTCTCTGAGAGTGAAGTTATGAATGCTGTTTTGGCTACTAAAAGTAATAAAGCTCAGGATCTGATAATATTCAGTAGAGTTTTATAAATTCATCCAGAGTAGTAGGGTGTCATCTTGGCTTATTTCTTCAGCAGCGATTGTATTCAAAATAATTATGTCCCTATACCTTGGAAGGTAAATTATATTGTATCTCTGTATGAAAAGGGGTTAAAGCAAACCCAGGAATGCATAGGCCAATAATGGGGGGGGGGGGCGCTGTTGTACATTCTGTTAGGTAACTCTGTCTACTCACTGACAATTAATGCACTGGTAAATTCTATAGAGCCACCCTGTTTTAATTTCCCCATGACTTTGGGTATACTTTGTTCTATGTGTAGGCCAATACGTCTGCTGGATATCCTGGCTAAGTTGTATGCCGGAGTTCTCTTGAAATGATTTCAAAACTGTGTTGTAAGCATTGTGACCCTCTTTGAACTTTAAACTGGTTTTAGAGTTGGGTGCAGCACATTATATAACTTTCAGTTTTACACATCTTATTGAAAAGAATGTTAAACCTAGGGGGAAAAGTATTCGCAATATTCATTGCTTTCAGCACTTCTTTTGATAAATTGGTAAGGAGTAAACATTAAGAGAAAATGTTTACCTGTGGGATAGAGACAGATCTGATAATATTAGCAGTAAATTTGTATGCTGAGACTTGAGCAAAATTTAAGTATAACAAAAGTGTAAACTTAACAGAAAAAATGGAATCTAGTTATTGAGAAAATCAAGGTTGTGTCTTAGCTGCCGTTCTTTTTAATATTTATTTCAATAACATGTTGGAACAGTTAAGAGATAAACAATTTTACTCTTTAAAGATTTTGAACACATCAATACCAGTATTGGCCTATGCAGACAATCTTGTTCTTTTTTCCCCTTTTAAAAGGAAAGTTACAAAAAAATGGACAGACTGGTAAAATTAAGTGAACAGTTAGAATTTATTATTAATCTGCTGAAATCTATAGCTTTAGATATCAGAACCCAAATGATACATTAGTTGTTCTCCATGAAGACTGTAATGTCACATTATATAGAGAATAAAGTATGGGTCGGGGTGTGTAACAAGATTTTACACACACCCGAGTTGTGGGATGCTACATAAACCCCGAGGATGAAGCCTGAGGGGTTTGTGACAAGCATCCCACAATGAGATTGTGTGTAAAATCGAGTTTTACACACACCCGACCAATTTTTTATTTTATATAATTGCTGGGTATCGTTTTTTTTTTTGCCACGGCAATTATATAAAAATTGTTTCAATTGGGATGAATAGAAGGAACAGTCTTACCTTGGTATCATTGCTGGACATGTTATTCAGAATAAATATCAATGGAGAACTGTAGCCTGAACTGCTAAAATATAACCACTAAACATTTTAAATGAGAATAAGTAAAGCTTTTGCTAAAAAAAAAAAAAAAAAAAGAATTTGTCCCAATGTCCATTGCTAGTTTACAGTAAGAGTTGACAGGAGGTCATGGTTACCGGAGCAACTGTAGCATGTGACTGGCGGGGGAAGCGGGGAAAAATAAATGGAGAGGAGAAGCACTTAGGGATTGTGTGTGAGGTCCACTACTTCAGGTGATTTGGGCAATATTTTGAAAAAAGATTTAGTGATTAGAATGATTTTGTGGTTCTGCTCGGTGGCTGCCATTTTTGAGATGAGTGTGCGAGAGTGCTTATAATGTGACGGCGAGAGACAGCGCGAATGGTCACGAGAGACACAGGTGGCTCATGCCTTTTTTCCAATAGAGAAGTATTGCGTGTTTGCCGTTATAAACACTCCTTTATAACGGCAAATTATAAACGCCTTTCTCTATGGGAAAAAACAATACCCAGTTATTATTACTCAGTTATGAACATCACTAAGAATTGTGTTGCTTGCATGCATGTGCAAGAAACACATTGCGTCAGTTTCCTTCACAAGCAGATTGTGGAGGTGTGGCAGTGTTGTGCCCAATGGCAGCAGGCTGTTCTGAGCCTGGTCTCTGCTGTGGCGAATACAGGAGCATGCTTTCAATGATGGCAGTTAATGAGCATGCCACTATGATCAAAGAAACTGGCTGCTGTAATCAGGAAGTGCCCTGTTGCTACGCAATCAACTGTTTTCGCGGTGGCATCTATGACTGCTGCAGCCAATTAAAGCTGCATTGTGTGGTGTTCCCATGGCAATGGCTTCTCTGTTGGCCTCTCACAGTCCCCACGAAGCCAATAGAAAGCCACTGCCCACCGTCCAGTGTGCCTTCCTGGTGAAACATTTCAATGAATAAAAGAAAAGCCGATGGGGGTGCCCAATCCCCCTGTCGGCATGCACCCGACCTGGTTCATTTGCCGATGGGGTAGCCCAATCCCTGTTGGCATGAAACACCCCCCCATTTGTTGTGTGCTGAGGGGGTGCCCAATCCTCCTCTGCTAATGCACACTCCCCCTCCACAAGCACAAGCACTGTGTATGGCCAACGGGGTGCCCAAGCACCCAGGTGTGCCGCCACACTGGGAGCCCACCCCAGCATGCAAAAAAGCATCCCACATCATCTATATAGTTTTAAAACCTGTAAAAACAGAAAACAGTCCCTCGTGGTCTTTCATGCCCCCTCTTGCCCAACCCGCATTCACCCACTGTGCATGCACTTCCCCACATCCCCCCTCACCCCATACTTACCTCTGGAGCCTGGCATGATGATCTTTGGTGGACCGGGAACATGTCTGCGCTCTTCAAAGCCAACTGTGAACTGAAGAAATGCCAGTAAGCTGTATAATGGCATAAATAGGTTTTTTTCAACTTAGGTGGCTATCTTGGTCATTTTGGGGAATTTTTCACCAAATTTTCAACATGGGTTTTTTGGGACCCCACCTCATGAACTCAGTCACTGTCATTTTGTTTTTCATTCTCAAAAAGTGATTCCATGGTCACTGTGTGGAACCACCTTTTGGGACTGGTACGAAATGACAGTGTCTAGTCATGGTGAATCTCAAAAACCCTATGTTGAAAATTTGGTGAAAAAATTCCCCAAAATTACTATTTTACTAGCATGCATTGCTCAGTTCTTGCGCACATGCTTGTAACTTCAAGAATTTTTAATATTTTCACTCCAGATTTTCAACGTTACCATTTGACCACACCTCCTTATGAGCAGCAGAGCTGTAATTTTTCATATTTCACCCAAAATGTGTTTTCACACATGTAGCGCACGCTGGTGCGATTGGTGTGCAAAATCAATGTTTGGGGACAGAGTAAGAAAATTGCAGTGACATTGTTCATTAGCAGAGGTCTGAAAATGCCTTTGTTGAAAATTTGATGACAACAGTCCATAAAATGACTGTGTTATAAGCATGCATTACGCAGTTTCCACGCACCCTCGTAACTTCATGAATTTGTATTATTTTCACTCCAGATTTTCAACATTGGCATTTTTCCACACCTCCTTATGAACCGTTCAGCTGTTATTTTTCACATCCTGGCCAAAATGTGTTTTCACACTTCAGGCGCAGAATAGCACAGTCGCTGTGGGAAATCAATGTTCGGGACAGATTAAGAAAATCACAGTGACACTGTTCATGAGCGGAGGTCCCAAAATGCCTATGTTGAAAGTCTGGTGTAAAAAATCCCCACAATAATTACATTATGGGTGTGCTTTGTGCAGTTTCTACGCACGCTTGTCACTTCACCATTTTTTTTTTATATTTTTACTCCAGATTTTCAGCATTACCATTTTTTTACACCTCCTCATGAACAGTACAGCTGCCATTTTCACATCCTGTTCGAAATGTGTTTTCGCATCTGTAGCACCAAATGATGCAGTCACTGTACAAAATCATCTTTCAGCTAACAAACTGATAGTGTCACTGTTCATGCAGTGGGGTCAATAAAAGTCTATGTTGAAAACTTGGAGTAAAAATATCAAGAACACCCAGAGTGCTAGGGTTTAGGGTTTCTGACTGTAACACCCTACTCTGTAGGGACTGACAGGCATCAGCGGTGTGAAATGGGATTGTTGACAATAACACTCATGCCATTCCACCCTCACACCCACCCTGCAGCTAATGGCAGGCAGCAAGGTGCACCTTGGACTTTTTGGCCCCAGAGTTCACCCCATTCTCCTATGCTATGGGCAGACTGAATGGGCCTCGCAGTCCTTATCTGTTGTCAACTTCTATGTTTCTATGTTCTATACTGCACCCATTTCAGCATATTTCCTTATGGAATGAGGTGAGTGTAAAGCCCAAACACCCAAGGCACACCTCAACACTTGTCAGTGTCTGCAGGGTAGGGTGAGGTGAAATGTCATGGCTGTTATGGGCGATGACTCAAAGGCACACCCCAATGCCTGTTCATCTCTGCAGGGTGGGGTTGGAATTGGCATCAGTTCAATACTTCACTGCCATTCCTATACTGCATCTGTCTAACTCCTGCACTTCAACTGCTAATGCCAGCAAGCAACCATTCGGCATTGACAAATGCTTGTGTTTATGTTAAATTCATCCTCTGTCACCTATTCTCTGACTGTTTTGTGAGAGACAGAGTGTGGTGAAGGAACAACGATCTCTAGTGGCTGTTTTATTTCAGTTCTATTATTGAATTATCTTACTGAATTTATCATTTTGGTGACTGTTATTACCCCCCAAGGTTGTATGAGTCTGGTCACTCTAAGATGTATTGGCTAATGAACCTACAAGATGTAGGGTAAAAGCCCCTCAGGTGCAGTGATTGCCTCCCTCCCGGTACCTGGACTGGCTCATCATCCTCTAAGTAGTGTGTTCTGGTTCCCACACCTGTGTCAGGGTACTAATCTAGCCCAATGTCATTGTACTGGATCCCCAATCCACCATGTACAGTGTACTGGTTTCATCCCCCCCATGTGCATGCTTCTGGTCCACCAGGTGCATGGTACAGGGCCCCCCCATGTTCACAGTACTGTCACTCCCTGTGTGGAGTTGCTCTTTTCCCCTCCCCAAAATGCAGGGTTCTGGTCGCTTTCCAGGGGCAGGAAAGTGTTCCCCCATATGTGCATGGTAGTGGTCCAACCACATGAGCAGTGTAGTACTCCCTCCCAGTACTGGTTCCTGTCCCCCAATGTGATGGGTTCTCTGCCCTCTCAGGTGTTCAGGTCTGGTCCCCCCCCATGTGCATGGGGAAATGGTCTCCTAAGATGCAGAGTACTGGCCCCCTCATCAGGGGGAGTGATTGGTCCCCCCAGGTTCAGAGACCAGCCAATCATCCCTCAAGTAGTGTGCACTGGTCCCAACCCCATTGTCAAGCTACTGTCCCCCTCCACCACCATGTACTGTGTACTGGTTCCCAGCTCAGTGTCAGTGAACTGGTCCTGATCACCCTCATGTGCAGCACACTGGTTCCCCCTCCCTCTCTCTGTGTGCATGGTTCTGGTCTCCCCCCACAGTGTATGATACTGTGCACTCCCCCCCATGTTTAGAGTACTGCCCCACCCCACCTCCCCACAGCTGCTGGTTTTTGACACCACCCCCAGGTGCAGGGTTCTGGATCAGCCCAATGAACAGGGTATTGCACTCCCCTTCCCCATGCACTGGTAACGGTCCCCCCAAGGTGACAGGTACCCCCTCCCTGGGTGTGTAGGTGTCTTGTGACTCAGCACCCAGGTGCACTGGGAAATGGTCCCTCATCATGAAGGGTACTGGCACCCCATTAGGGAAAGTGATTGGACCCTCACCCTCCAGTTTCCTCTCATCTCCCAAGTAGTGTGTACTGGTCTCCACCCAAGTGTCAGGTTACTGGCACCCCCTCCACCTCCACTTGCAGTGTACTGATTACTTCCCTCACTCTCCCCATGTGCATGTTTCTGGTCCACCAGGTACATGGTACTTAGCCCTTCCTCAACCCTCATTTTAAGGGTACTGTCCCACCCCACCTCCCCACAGTTATTGCTATCGGTCCTCTCCCTCAGATGTAGGATTCTGGTTCAACCCAACTGGCAGTGTATTGCTTCCCCCTTCCCCCATGTTTTGGTACTAGCCCCCCCAAGGTGATGGGTACTCACCCCCACCCATTGGGTGTAAGTATCTGATCAACCTCCAGTTTCATGGGGGAATGGTCAGCCAAGATGCATGGAACTGACCCCCCATTAGGGGCAGTGTTTCGTCCCCCCAGTTTCCCATCATCCTCCAATGCGTGTCTACTGGTTCCTACCTCAGTGTCATCAATCAATCAATCAGTCAAAATTGTTTTTGTAAAAAGTGCCTTTTTGCAACCAATGTGCTTGTACCTAAAATGGGCATCATAAAACATTATGGAAATAACAATATCATTAATCAAAATAAAACCTAACAGTTTAAACTATATAAATTATAGAGGCAGCCTAAAAGCTACTATAAGTCAGGCTAAATAAGTGTGCTTACAATGCAATTTTAAAACTCTGGACAGTCAGGCAGTCTTGCACCCGGCGAGGTAGAGAATTCCACAGGGTTGGGGCCACAAAACTAAAAGACTGTGCCCCAGATGTCTTTAAATGGACCCTGGGAATCTCTATCAATCCCTTGTTGGTGGATCAGAGAGGACGGAGGGGGCAGTAAGGGTGAAGGAGATCTTGCAAGTAACTAGGTCCCTGATCGTGTAGAGCTTTATATGTCAGCAAACCAACCTTGAAGGTGATCCACCACTGTACTGGCAGCCAGTGTGGTCTGTGGAGCACAAGGCATTATATGACTGGTCCTAGAAGAATCCCTCAATAGCCTGGCTGCCACATTCTTCATTAGCTGCAGGTGGTGGATATCAACCCCTGGTAGCCCTAGGTAAAGAAAATTGCAGTAGTCAAGGCAGAAGGTAACAAAGGCATGGACCAAAGTTGGAAGATCGTCAGGAGGAACCAAATGTTTCACCCAGGTGATATTCCTCAGATGGTAAAAAGAGGTTTTGACTACTGCCGCCACCTGAGATTTCAGGGTTAAGTAGGTCATCATCAAAAATAATGCCCAGGTTCCACGCCCAGTTTGAAGTAATCAGCTGCACACACCCCCAAGCCACAACCCAGAGGATAATCCTGCTGACATACCCACCTCTTGATGATCTGGGTCCACAACCAGCACCTCAGTTTTAGATGGGTTCAACCTAAGCCAACTCGCACTCATGCAGTCTTGGATCTCAGCTAGACAGTTGTTAAACACTGAGAGGAACACATCCTGATCAGGTACAAAGGACATGTACAGCTGAGTATCATCTGCATAGCAGTGAGAACTGAAACAGTATCGCCTACTGATCTCTCCCAATGACAACATATACACTGCAAACAACATGGGAGACAGAATGGAATCCTGTGCTACCCCACAGTACAGGGGGAGAGGGGCTGAGGAATAAACTACAGACTCCACTCTCTGAGTCCTACCCTCAAGAACAGATTGAAACCATCTGAGGACTGTACAGACAGTCCACAGATGAAATGCAGGCATTCCAACAGTATCCCATAGTCAACAGTGTCAAATGCTGCAGAGAGATCGAAAAGGGCCAAGATGGAATGTGTCCTACAATCTCTTGCTATCAGGAGGTCATTTAGTACCCGAGCAAGGGCCGTCTCAGTGCTATGTCTCTTTCTAAATCCTGACTGGAGAGAATCATCGACATTGTGGCTGGTCAAATGGTCATTCAACGGTAATGCAACCACCATCTCAATAACCTTACCCACAAAAGGCAGGTTACAGACAGGTCTGTAGTTCACCAAACAGTCTGGGTCCAGGGAGGGTTTTTAAGGAGAGGCTGAACAACTGCCTCCTTCAGGGGATCCGTAAAGATCCCCCTCTCCAATGACCGCCATACTATTTTGGCAAGGACCGGGCTAGATTTCTCTACGCATCCTACTAGGAGGCATGTGGGGCCAGGATCCAAACTACAGCAGGTTGGTCACAATGTCTAGATGACCATCACAGTGTCAGTGATTGCAGGTCGGTGAAAGTTAGATCAAGTAAACTGAGGGCCTGACATCTCCTGCAGACCACCGCAGCTCTCATTTGAGGGGGCCAGACAGATACCAGATCTGATTGTGGTAACCTTTTCTGTGAAGAATTGAGCAAACTCATCACACTGTTCTTGTGAAAAAGCTCCCAAAGGCTGAAGACAGATTGGATTGCAGAATCTGTCTACAGTCTGGAAGAGCTGAGCTGGTCAATTCAGTGCAGCAGCAATCTCCCTGGATAGGAATTCTGCCTTCTTATGGGTGATTGCATATTGATAAGCCACATAATGGTCCATCAATCTAAGCCTGTCAAACTCCAGACCCAACCTCCGCCAGCTCCTCTCTGGCCTTTGTCCCACTTTCTTCAACTCCTTCAAGGTCTCATCAAACCAAGAAGACCCTGAATGAAGAGTGAGGGGATGAACATGAACAGGAGGTATGGAATCCAGGGCTGCCACCACCGCCTTATTATAGGCAAATACTAGATCCCCTGGATCCATGTAATCACCCTGTATACCCAATAGATCCAGCACCGCTATTAGGACATCTGGGGTAACACCCCTCAAAGGGTGGTACTGGATCATTTCAATAGGGGCAGGCCTACTGGGGAGAGCCACGAAACTGAACCCAATGGTGTGATGGTCAGACCACCCAACTGGCTCCACCACCAAACTGGATATCTCCATCCCCAGGAGGAACCCCAAGTCCAATGAGTGACCACCAATATGGGGCAAGGAGGTAACAGCTTATGTAAGGCCCAGCAAACTCATTAGCTGGAGGAAGTCATGTTACTGACATCCCCACTAGCAGTGTACTGGTTACCCCTCTCCATGTGCATGGTTCTGGTACACCAGGTGCATAGTACCTGGTCCTTCTCCAATCCCCCCATGTTCAGGGTTCTGTCGCAACCACCCACCCCACCTCCCCATATGGAGCTGCTATTGATCCCCCTTACACCTCCAATGCATGGTTCTGGTCACCTCTCAGGTGCTGGGCACTGGGTCCTTCACATGTGCATGGCAGTTTTCCACCTCCATGATCAATGTATTGGTCTTCCCACCCTTGGTACTGGTACCGGTCCCCCAATTTGATGGGTGCTAGGCCCCCAAGGTATAGGGGTTTGGTCACCCCCCAGGTGCATGGGAAAATGATCCCATAAGATGCAGGGCACTGGCCCCTAATCAGCAGCAGTGATTGGTCCCCCCCCCCAGGTTCAGAGACTGGGCAATCATCCCTCAAGTAGTGTGTACTGGTCCCAACCCCATTGTCAGGCTACTGGCTCCCCCATCATGTACTGTGTACTGGTTCATAGCTCAGTGCCAGTGAACTGACCCCCCCCACTCTCAGGTGCAGCACACTGGTTCCTTCCTCCCTCTCCCTATGTGCATGGTACTGGCCCCTTCCCCCATCCTCTCATGTTCTGGGTACTGTGCCATCTCACCTCCCTAAAGGTGCTAGCATCTGCCACCCCAACCCCCAGATGCAGGGTTTTGGATCAGCCCAATGAGCAGGGTATTGCTTTCCTCTCTTTCCCATGTACTGGTAACAGTCCCCCATCCCCAAGGTGACAGGTACCCCCCAGGTGTGTGGGTGTCTGGTGACTCAACACCCAGGTGCACTGGGAAATGGTCCGTCATGATGCAGGGTACTAGCCCCACGTTAGGAAAAGTGATTGGTCCCCCCAGTTTCCCATCATCCCCCAAGTAGTGTGTAATGGTCCCCATCCCAGTGCCAGGTTACTGGCACTTCCTCCATCCCCACTTGCAGTGTACTGGTTACCCTCCTCACTTTCCCCATGTGCACGGTTGTGGTCCCCCCAGGTGCATGGTACTTGGTCATTCCCCAGCCCCCCATGTTACTGGTACTGTCCCACCTCCCCTCCCCACAGGTTTTGCTATCGGTCTCCTCCCTCAGATGCAGGATTCTGGTTCAATCCAACTAGCAGTGTATTGCTTCCCCCCTCCCCCATGTAGTGGTACCACCCCCCCCAAGGTGATGGGTACTTGTCCCCACCCACTGGGTGTAAGTGTCTAGTCAACCCGTAGGTGCATGGGGAAATGGTCAGCCAAGATGCATGGTACTGGCCTCCCATTATGGGCAATGTTTGGTCCACCCCAGTTTCCCATCATCCTTCAATTGGTGTATTCCCTCCACAGTGTGATGTTACTGGTACCCCAACCCCCACTAATAGTGTACTGGTTAGCTCCCCTTCCCTCTATGTGCATGATTCTGGTCCACCAGGTGCACGGTACTTGGTCCTTCCCCAACCCCCCATGTTCAGGGTATTGTCCCACCCATCCCACCTTCCCATATGGGGTTGCTATTGGTCCCCTCTCACCACCAATGCATGGTTCTGGTCATCTCCCAAGTTCTGGGCACTGGTTCCCCCACATGTGGATGGCAGTTGTCCAACCCCAGAAACAGCATATTGCTCTCCCCCCAGTACTGGTACCAGTCCCCTGAATGTGGTGGGTACTTGGCCCCCTCGGGTGTAGGGATCTGGTCACCCCCCTCCGGTGCATGGGGAAGTGGTCCCCCAAGATGCAGGGTACTGGTCCCTAACCAGGGTCAGTGATTGGTCCTCCCCCCCACTTAAGTTCAGAGACCAGAACATCATCCCTCAAGTAGTGAGTACTGGTCTAAACTCCACTCGCAGGCTACTGGACCCCCACTCCACATCCTATGTATTGATTTCCACACCAGTTATGGGGGACTGGTCCCCTCACCCCCATGTGCAGTGGGTGGAGGATAATGGGGGAAAGCAGATATACTAAATGAATACTTCTGTCTTCCCCAGGGAGAAGGATGGACCAGTGCTTTCAGGAGGGAAAAGAGGAGCTGGGGGTAGGGAAACACAAATGTAGTGATAGAGGATAATAGAGTGAGTGAGGGAGGGGTTGCTGGCATTGAAGGTGGACAAATCACCAGGCCCAGACAGAGTACATCCAAGAGTACTAATGGAACTGGCTGAGGAGCTAGCAGGGCTGCTGACAGACCTACTTAATAATTCACTAGTCAGGCGTGGTACTGCAGGACTGGAAAACAGCACATGTAGTGCCCTTCCACAAAAGCAGTTCCAAGGATGACAAGGGGAATTATAGACCAGTTAGATGTGATTCCCCTTCACAAAAGTGGGAGCAAGGCAGAAGCAGAAAACTACAGACCTGTTAGTTTAACCTCAGTGGTAGGGAAAATGATGGAATCACTTCTGAAGGAAATAATTGTTGCGTATCTAGAGGCCAGAGGGGCACAGGACCCAAGGCAGCATGGATTCACAGCGGGAAGGTCATGCCAGACAAATCTGATAGATTTCTTTGACTGGGTGACCAAAGTAGTAGATCAGGGAGGGGCTGTGGACATGGCCTACCTAGACTTTAGCAAGGCATTTGACACAGTCCCACACAAAGATTAATATACAAGTTAGCCAGCCTGGGTGGGTCCCAAGATGACAGCCTGGGTAAAATTGGCTGGAGAATAGGACACAGAGAGTAATAGTAAATGGAGTCCACTCTGAAAAAGGGGGTTAGCAGTAGGGTACCACAGGGTTCAGTATTAGGATCGGTCCTCTTCAATGTCTTTATAAGCGACATTGCAGAGGGACTGGAAGGAAAGTATGTCTCTTGCAGATGACACAAAGATCTGCAACAGAGTTGATGCACAAGGTGGGGTGGAAAGGATGAGAAGGGACTTGGGAAGGTTAGAGGAATGGTCAAATGTATGGCAGCTTAGATTCAATGCTAAGAAGTGCAAGGTAATGCACCTGGGAAACAAAAACCCAGGGGAAGAGTACACAATGGGGGTGAGATACTAACAACAACAAAAATGGAAAGGGACCTGGGGGTAGTCATATCAGATGATCTAAAGGTGGGCAAGCAATGTGAGAGGGCAGCACGGAGGGCTGGGGGGATACTGTAATGCATAGGGAGAGGCATCACCAGCAGAAAACAAGAAGTTATTATCCCTCTGTACAGACAGCTGGTGAGACCACATCTGGAGTACCACGTGCAGTTCTGGAGACCCATCTCCATAAAGACATAGACAGGATGGAAGCTGTCCAGAGGAGGGCAACTAAAATGGTGCAGGGTCTGCACTGGAAGACATATGAAGTGAGACTTAAGGAGCTTAATATGTATAGCCTCGAGGAAAGGAGGAGAGGGGACATGATAGAAACTTTCAAGTACCTCAAGGGAATCAACAAAGTCCAAGAGGTAGCATCTTTCAAAAAGAGGTGTGCAAGAACAAGGGGCACAATTTGAAGATAGAAGGGGCGGCTCAGAGGTAATTTAAAGAAATTTTTTCACAGAGAGGGTTGTGGATGCATGGAACAACCTTCCAGAGGAGGTTGTGGAGTCAAAAACAGTGGTGGAATTCAAGCATGCATGGGACAGTCATAAGGCAATTCTAGGGGGTGGGGGTAGGAAGAAGTAGGCTGCTGGTTAACTAGGATCTGCAGCTTATCCATCAGGTAGGGAAATGGGCAGACTGGGTGGGCCAAGCGGTCCTTATCTGCCGTCAAATTCTATGTTTCTATGTTTCTATGTTAGTCTGACCTCCATTGTGGGCGAGCTCATGGAGACCATACTAAAGGAAAGTTTGGCAGAATATCTAGAGAAGCATGGTCTCCAGGATGTGAGGCAGCATGGGTTCATGGGGAGGAGAGATTTTGTCAAACAAATCTGATTGACTTATTTGACTGTATCACTAAAACAGTGGACAGGGGCCAAGTGGTAGACACCCTCTATCTTGATTTTAGCAAGGCCTTTGACTCTGTGCCCCTCAAAAGGTAGATCAGGATGTTGGTGGATCCCAGGGTTGGGGAAAAGATGGCCAGATGGGTGAAAATTTGACTGAGGGACAGAACCCAGAGGGTGGTTGTGTGGGGAGAGTTATCTTATCTGACACCAGAGAGATAACCAGTGGGGCCCTGCAGGGTTCGGTGCTGGGGTTGGTGTTGTTCAATTTATTTTATTTATTTATTGAAATGTTTCAGCAGGAAAGCACACTGAACAAGTTGCTCATCTTATGGTATGACCGGGGGGGGGGGTTACAATGAGGATAAGAAAACAGATTATACAGATAATAGATGGTAAGGACAATTACAAATTATGTAGGAAGCAGGTAGACAATATGATACAACAATTAGGGAACAGTACAGACAATTACAACTCATAGAAGTTGATACAACAAATAGGAGTGCAGAGATCTAAGATACCATATTACAGATGGTACAATACTGCGATGGTACAGTTATAGTGCAATAATGTTTTGAGTGCTAGGCTCAAAATCAGTAAACGAGTGCAATTGAAAGAGTAGGGAGGGAAGTAGCTAAGAAGTGCTGTAAGATGGTGTAGTGGAAAAGGAGGAGGGGGAAGACAGTCAAATCTATTGAAGGATGTCCTTCTGCACCCTCCAGTGCAACTAAGATACTCACAAATGGTAGGTTTGTTGAAAGTAATTCTCAAATCCTTGAAGAACTTGGCTCCCATTTTGTCACTGCTTGCCTAGCCTTCGACTCCTCACCTTATGCAGGCCATGGGGAATAATCAAGCCAATCTCGAGCAATCCCTAGGGTCCTCCTCCCATCCCTTTGAGCTGTGAAACTGGAAAGCACCTTACCTCACTCACCTCATCCCTACCTGTCCCCAACTGAATCCAACTCACTAATGAGTGCCACACCAGGATTCACTTCCTCCTCCTCCTCTAGGGACCTCTACTACTCCCCTTTGGGTTTCCCTCATGGAGGACCTCCACATCCGCATTGGGTGCCCCTGTGGGATAATTCTGCCCAGCCACTGCAGCGTACGAGTTACATAGTGGTATGGGATGTGGAACAGGCTTTCGCTCCACAACTCTGTAACTCCCAGAACCCACCTTGTCAAACCGATCCTCCTTCCTGGCACCCTCTGAGACAGCGGAGGTGTACTACGTGGTTCCTGTGTTTAGGGGTAGATCTCTTAACCCAAGCCATCAACCTCCTCCCTCAGTCCAGTGAGATGCATGCAGATAAGGCAGCACCAAATACTCCAGAAGGTCTGTTATAAACTGTACAATGACAAAGAGGATGCTCATTACCTGAATAAGAGTTCCTCTGTGACACCAGTGTAATTTTTTTAACAGCCCCCAAGGAAGGAAAGGGAAGGGATCATACTTTTCATTCATTTTATTTATTTATTTCATCTTGGATTAGAAATATCTTTGAGCTAAACATAGCTCATTAACAAAGGTTCCACATCGGTGGGATTTGAGTAACAAACAGATGAAGGGAAGCTAAAATAAGCAATATACAAGCAACAAAAATTGGCAATAACAAAACACCATATTAAACAGCAAAATTAGAAATAGTTTGATTCCAACAAGCACTGGTAATACAGCATACAACAGAGCTAAGGCAGTATAGTGAGCGGAACTTATAATTGAAAATTCTGAATACCTAGGGCTGACTGTTAGCAGCTGGTGGGTATAAAAGTAGCTGAGAGGGAGAGGGATTAGGGTAACAAACAGATGAAGGGAAGCTAAAATAAGCGATATACAAGCAACAAAAACTGGCAATAACAAAACATCATATTAAACAGCAAAAGTAGAAATATTTGATACTTTGTCCTCAATGAACTAGCTACAGAGCTCAGTGTCATGAAGGGCTTAGGTGTCTAGCGCCTTACCTCACGACACACCAGTGACCCGAGTTCAGGAACAAAGTTGGGTCATTCAAGGGTTGCCCAGGGGAGAAAGGGAGGATCGAGCCCCTTGATGGATGGCTGTTCTCCCTTGAGGAAGGGTGAAGTACTTACCTGGAGGTGTCCAGGTGATAGTGAAGTTTGGGCACACCAAGACAATCCAAACACAGGCATCAGAGAAGGTGGATCTTGTCCATAATGCCCCTACATGTGGGCAGCTACTGAAGGGGCAGTCACTGCAGAAAGATGCCAGTCAGAAAATCAGGGACTCTGATTCTTGGACCCCATTGTATAATTGTTGTTATTCACTGGCGGTCAAAGTTATCTGCAGGTAAGTGTTTTTTTTTATCCCAACCTCAGTACGACTGATTGCCAGCCACACTCCTAGCTTTCTGTCTCCTCTGCCAGTACACTGTCATCCCCACCCCCAACACACACACACACACACACACACACACACACACACACACACACACACACAATTGCTAAGTGCTAGGGCCATGAGACAAAGTGGGTAGGGATAATGAAATGCTGGGATGTATGAGGAGAGTGAGCGTGACACTGGCCACCCAGAGTTTCCTTTCCTGCAGTCCCCCCCAACTGTGGCTGCCCACTGCCCATTCCCCACCCTCAGTGCGCAGATGATAGAGAGTGTGAGAGACAGCATCATCACTCCTCCGCACCTGCACCATGACTGTAATGTCCTGTGAGACAGCAAGAGAGAAAACATTGAGGCATTGTTGTCTGTGGCCGCCCCTTGCTCCCTGGT
This sequence comes from Neoceratodus forsteri, assembly GCA_016271365.2. Lineage (NCBI taxonomy): Eukaryota > Metazoa > Chordata > Ceratodontiformes > Ceratodontidae > Neoceratodus > Neoceratodus forsteri. The sequence continues at coordinate 1,359,284,161 of CM057459.1, forward strand.
ACAGAACAGTGCTATAGTTTGTGTGCAGGAGAGACCTGTGTATTTGCTGTGTGTCTCTCTCTCTCTCTCTGCCTCTCTCAGTGTCTTTTTCTTTGGGAACCTCTGTGCTGCTTTCCCACCTCCCATACAACAAGTTCTCTATGTCTCATTCTACCAACCCCCCCCCGCATCACATGGCGAGAGAGAGTGAGAGAGTGCAACTGAGTCCCCCCCCACCAACATTCAAGAACAGAGCTCGGTGCTTAGAAAAAGAGTGACATATTGAAAGTGAGACAGGGAGAGTAACAGTGAGAGAGAGAGGCAGTCAGAGACACTGGGGGAGCAGCATTGAAGTGACAATGTGAGCTGTGTCCTCTCTCTGTGTGTCTGTGGATAGTAATGTGTTAGGGAGGACGTAGTGGGGAACAGCACGTGCAAGCAGCATATGCTTGTGTGTTTCTCTCTGTCTGTCTGTAATTCATAAGAGAAAGGACACATACATAGAAACATAGAAATTGTCAGCAGATAAGAACTGCCTGGTCCATCTAGTCTGCCCATAAGCCCTTGTACTGGATGACTACTTCTGACCCACTTGCTGCTGTACCTCTATGGTTCCCCTATGCCTGTCCCAAGAATACTTGAATCCATCCATAGTGCTTGCTCCCTCCACCTCCTGAGACAGATTCCACATGTCCACCACCCTCTCTGTGAAAAACTTCCTCACCTTCCCTCTTAAACTTCCACCTTCCAATTTCATGTCATGCCCCCTCGTTCTTGTGTTCTGCCTGTACTGGAAAATGTCTCCCCCCTGCACCTTGTTAATACCCTTGAGGTACTTGAATGTTTCTATCATATCCCATCTTTCCCTCTTCTCTTCCAGTGAGTATGTATTGAGGTCCCTTAATTTCTCCTCATAAGTCTTGTGTTGCAAGCTCTGTACCATCTTATTCGCCCTTTTCTTTACCTTCTGCAGTCTGTTAATATCCTCACGAAGGTGCAACCTACAGAACTGCACACAGTACTCCATGTGAAGCAGCCTGACCATGGTTTTATATAATGGCATCACTATCTCCCTCCTTATGCTGGTGATACCCCTGCCTATGCACCCCAGCATATCACTGGCCCTCCTAGCTGCATTACCACTTTGACATTTTCAGGTCATCTGAAATAAGAACCTCCAGGTCCCTTTCCATCTTTGTGACTGTCAGCAGGTCCCCTCCACTCCCCCCATCCTGAAGCTTTCCCCAGGGTTTCTGTGTCCCAGGTGCATATTTTTTCACTTTTCTGAATTAAACTTCAGTTGCCATTTCCCAGACCATTTTTCAAGCTTCCCCATGTCCCTCCTCATGTTCTTCACCCACTCTGGGGTATCCACTGTGTTACAGATCTTGGTGTCATCTGCAAACAGGCAGACCTATCCCTTCACCCTTCTGCAATTTCACTAATCAAGACACTGAACAGGACTGGCCCCAGGACTGATCCCTGTTGCACCCAACTTGGCACCCCCTCTCCCCAGACTGCACCCCATTTACCACCACTCTCTGCCTCCTGTCTGTTAGCCAGTTTCTTACCTAGTTTACCACCCTTTACCCCACGCCCAGCCTACCCAGCTAGTTTATCAGCCTCCTATGTGGGACAGTGTCAAAGGCTTTGCTGAAATTAAGGTGTTGTCCACTGCCCCACCCTGATTTACTTTCTTTCTCACCCAGTCAAAGAAATCAACCAGATTTGTCTGACATGATCTCCCCACTGTGAATCCCTGTTGCCTATGGTTCTGGGCTCCGATGTCTTCTAGATGCTCACTATCCTTTCTTTAAGCAATGTTTCCATGATCTTTCCCACTACTGAGGTAAGACTGACCTGCCTATAGTTCCCCCGCCTCCTCCCTGCTGCCGGATTTGTGTAGAGGGACCACATGTGCCCTCCTCCAATTCTCTGGTACCACCCCTGTGTTGAATGACTTAGTGAACATGGCTGCCAGAGGTACTGCTATCACCCTTTACAGTTCTCTTAATTTCCTTGGGTGTATGCCATCTGGTCCCATCGCTATGTCCACATTCAATGTAGTCAGCTTCTGCACCCATCCCATGCACCCTGATTGTAAAGTCTTCAGCTGGGTGTCGACCCAAGGGTCTCCATCTCCACCGGCCACTAACCAGAATAACTACACTGCTATTATTATTATCTGGTAATGTACACCCAAACCCAGGACCTATGGCTTTCAGCCCTTCTAAACCCCATACTTCAACTGGCCTCTGCTTTGCATCCTTAAACATTTGCAGTCTCCTAAAGAAATCTGCTGCCCTCCAGTGCTGGGTCATTCAACATCAACCTGACATAATTGCACTGGTAGAGACTTGGCTCTCCAAGTCCACCCCTGACCGCTATCACCCTCCCTGGCTATACCATCTACAGATAAGACAGAGTAGGCAAATGAGGAGGTGGTTGTGCACTACTCGTACAGGACTCCCTTACAGGTCAGTCAGTCCCAGCTGCTAAATTTGATTATGAAGTCCAAGCCCTCACCTTAAATATCACACCTGACCCTGCCTGAGGCCCTCTCTTCCTCATGGTCTCCTACGTACCCCCGAGGAATCAAAACCAAGCGGTCCAGTCTCTTATTGACTACCTCACATCTCTCCCTCACAAAGTGGAGCAAGTCATCCTAGGTGATCTCAATGTTAACTGGCTTGCCTCCACTGCCTCAGATATAAGGGACTCCTTTGCTGCCCTGGATATGTCCCAGTTAGTCACCCAGTCCACCAGATTCAACCACTCTACTGGCACTAGCACTCTCCTAGATGTTGTTATATCTAACCGCCCCTACAAAATCCTGGATGTCACTGTCCTCCCTGACTCTCTTCACCATCACTCCCCAGTCCTCTGTCTCTGTTCATCCTCCACTCTGAAGCCAGTGTCCCAGGCCACTCTACACCACCGTTTATGCCCTGGCGGCCTCAGAAAATTAAAACAATACCTAGCCCAACTAGACTGGTCCCCTATCCAGCGCACCCCTGACATTGACTCAGCTCTTGACCACTTCACAAATGCATTCTGTGAGGCTTGTGACCTTTTCGGCCCCCTCACCAGGATCCGCTCCAAAAAATGCAATGTCCCATGGATCATCCCACCCCTCCTCCAGAGACTCGAAAACAGAGATAATCTGTGGCACATTGCTGTAGAATCTGGAAAGGTGTCTGACAGACAGGCCTACAACGCAGAATGCAATAAGTGCACTTGGGCCATTAGGCGGGCCAAGGCAAAGCACTACCAGACCACCCTCACTCCCACTTGAGGTTCAGCCCAGACCTTCTGGGATAATATGAAAGAGCTAAATGGGAAGTTCTGCTCCCCCCCACCATCTCAGCTCTCCATCAATGGCACCCCCACCACAGGTCCACCCCTTATAGTCGATTGCCTTAACACTGCCTTCTCTGACCTAAGCTCGGTCCTCCCCAGCAGCTTCTTTGACCCAATCCCCACCTCTTTCCCTCTCTCCCTCTGGTCCTGCATCACCCACCATTCTACCTGCGCACCCTATCCCCTCAAGAAGCCAGGCCGCACCTGCTAAAAGCCTTAAGCAGCAATAACCCCAGCAGTGATCCCCTCGACTCCAGGATCCTCTGTATGGTCTTGGATGAAGTCCTAGTCCCCCTGACTGACCTTCTAAACTGGTCTCTATGCCTGGGTCAGTTCCCAACTGCTTGGAAAACTGCTGAAATCACTCCCATACATAAGAGTGGGGATTGGTCCACCTCCAACAATTACCAGCTGATCTCCATCCTCCCCCTACTCTCTAAAGCCCTTGAAAAAGTGGTGTTGATCCAGCTCTCTGAATACCTAACCCAGTATGACATTATGTGCCCAGAGCAACACGGTTTCCACCCAGGACACAGTACAACCACGGCTCTCCTGGAATTCTCCCAGCACCTGCCTGCTGCTCTCGACTCTGGCAGCCTTTCAGGAGCAGTGTTCATTGACCTCTCCAAGGCCTTTGACACTGCCTGTCATCCCCTTCTACTCGACTATCTCCACCAACTTGGCTTCTCTGGTGGTCCTATTTCCTGGTTCTCTAGCTACCTCTCTGCTAGATCCTAGCATGTCAAGATCAGCGACTCCCTCTCCAGCACTCTTCCCATTCACTCTGGGGTCCCTCAGGACTCCATCCTGGGTCCAATACTTTTTAGTCTCTACCTCAACACCCCCCCCAGCTCATGTACCAGTAAAATGCTCCTCTATGCTGATGATGCAGTCCTCGTTGCCTCACATCCCAATCCCACCTTCCTCCAATTATCCCTCCAGCAAGCTTATAACCAAGCCGAAAGGTGGTTTGGCGACCACAGACTGGTCATTAACCTAAAGAAAACCTAATCAATGCTCATCTCCCACCATCCAAATAAAGCTAAAAGTACCCCCCTCTTGATTATCCCCAGCACTCTGCACTCGCTAGAACAAGTGACCACATACAAGTACCTAGGCATCACATTTGAAACTGCCCTCTCCTTCCACACCCACATTAATGCCCTGTCTGCTGCCATTAACTCTTGGATTGGCCTGCTATACCAGCACAGGGATTGCCTGCCTCAGGTTGCCCTTAGGCTGGCCATCACCTCCTCTGTTTTGTCCCTTGTGGACTATGGCTTGCCCATCTATGCCGCAGCTGACAACACTACCCTCTCCAAAATCCAACTCTCCATCAATAAGGCCTGTAGGCTCCTGACTGGTGCCCCCAGCTGCACTCACACCTGCCTTCTCTATACTACCACCAATCTACTCAACTTTGAGGAGTGACTGCTCCACCAGACCTGCCTTCTTGCAAAGAAATCACTGCTAGGACTCTCCCCCCGGGGGTCTCCACCTTCCTACAGCAGTCATCATCATCCGTCACCACCCATAGCTCTGTTAAGGCCTCTTTCAAGGTGCCCAGAACCAAGACCTCTCTTGCTCAGAGATCCTTCCTCTACCGAGCCCCCACCTGGTTCAACTCCCTCCCTTGCTGCATCTCCAACTTGCCAAAAATTGGCTCCTTCAAAATAGCTCTTCGGAGCCATATCTTTATTACCCGCTGTTGTAGGTGCAACTAACCCCCTGTTGTAACCTGTGGTACCTGCCCACCTTGCCCCCTGGCTCAACAACATCCACTGGACAGCCTATCCTTCCCCCAGACCCACTCCTTCCCTACTTGGTCCAAACAGGGATGTAACCCGCTGTCTTCTCTGAGGACCTACTATATCCATGAGTGTAACTCACAATTTGTAACACTATGCAACCTAAGAAACATACAAACTACTACATTATGTAACCTAAGTGTATCTATGTTAAATGTTCCTTTTACTGCACCTGTAATGTTATTCTCTGTTTTAATCTGCACTGTAATAACTGTCTTGATGTCTGCCCCCCATGCGACGAGGTGCCTTTGTAAATGAGTCTCTGACTCAAAGATTGTAATCCAGATTTGTAATGAATAAATAAAGAATAAATAAGTAAAAGAATCTTTTGCATGTGAATGGACTATTGTCCACCTCTTCACACCCTTGGCAACTGCTGTACTGCTGTGGCCCTTGCCCCCCCTTCTGTGAATACTGAACAGAAAGACACAGTGATATCTTGGGGGGGCACATGACAGTTCTTAGGCATGGTACTGTCACTTCCAAATACCTAAACAACACAGATAAGCCAGCAACATTTGGCATTGACAAATGCTTGTTTTTCATTGAATTTGTATATAAATGTTTAAGCCCTCCTTCTGCTGTTTGGGGTGTAACCTGATGTTGAAAATGGGAGGGGGCTACAACAGCAGAAACACGTACAGTCCTCAGAAGAATTCAGTTCTTATCAGTTTGATGGCTTTGTTTTTCAGCAGGTTTTTCCATGCCAGAGGGTGCCATAGTGGGTGCTGAGCTGCAGGCTTAAAGGGGTTAGCAACAGCAACAATAACAAATGGAATGTCTACACAAAGAAATTTGCAGGAAGTGCTGATCAGTCTCTGCAGAGTCACATAACTGATCTCTGGGCATGGGAGCCCACAGTAGTGTTAAATTAATTCATTTTGGTGGTTCTTCATGATTCTGAAGATGTTCCACGTATTTCTTCATCCCTGGTCTGGTGCACCACAAAATGGGGTTAGCAGCAGAAATGAGGCCAGGACCTCACATTTTTGGTAGCATTACTCTGCTTTCTGCAGCTCACTATCACATGTTCTAGCTCCATTCAACTCTTGTGCATTTGAGAGGGCAGGCAGAGGGAACCCTTGCACATAGAGGCTCCAACTTGACTTCCCATCCTTTGCTGGGTTACTGTGGGTGACTCACTCCTACAGCCATCAAGGCAAACATCCCCACTGACCAGCTCCTGTAGACTAACCATATCTTTTGTCTCCAGCTCCTTACTTCCACACAGCAAAATTGCTCCTCAGGGCACCGACTACAGCACAAGACTGTTGGGGGAGAAGTAGGTTTGCCATCCCCACCAGATTCTTTGGTTCTAATCATGGCTTACACTGCCAGATGGCAGTCTCTATCTTCAGCAGGCTTCCACTCCCAGGGTTGGCCAACTCCCTTTCTCCACACCACAAGATGACTCTGGGGCTTTGTGTTCATGTTTTGCCTCCTCTCAGAGCACACTAACCAATACAGCCGCTACCACTATACTACTGCTGTACTCCCAGATCCAGGTCTTACATAGGCCACACAGGCAGGAGCAGGCAATCACCACTACTTCTATGGACCAGCCACCCAAATCCCGGCACAGGAACTAAATGGGTCAAAGGGCCCATTTTATAGCCTGCCACCCCACGCAGTGACCTCCAACCCATGGAGACCCCATCAGTGGGCAGAAGCCATAAATATTGAAATCAATAATGCCAAATTGGTTCAAGGGACAGAAAATGGTAAACCCAACCCAAAGGGTGGATTACACTTCTCCCCTCTTGAATGCTCACTGATCTCGTGAAACTCTACCACAGCTACCAAGCCCCATCACTCCACAGTGTATGCACACTTCCCCACGGAGTAACGAGACACCAGCCCACTGGGACATCACTGAAATGGTGGGTTTCAAATTACAGTAGGCAAATCTCCAAAACCTAAACTAGGGGCATCCCACCCCCCTCACAAGCAACACCTAAGGGACCTAAAACAGGGGCATCCCCAATCCACCCCACTGGCAACCTACCCAATGAAATGCACACGGTGGATTGCCTGGCACCACAGAGGCAGTGCACAGTCCTATTCTTAACTAGCTAAACCCACTAGGAACTTGCGGCCAAGCCACTAAAACATCTGTAACATTACTCACACACCTTCCCTTTAAATAACACAAGCAAAAGTATTTCAACAGCATGCAAACATTTTGAAGAATTAAACTTCAGTTGGGGCAGCTGCACTCACCAAAAGCCCTGTGAAGGGGGCAATATGCAAGCAGGCAGTGTGCAGACACTGTCGTCTTTCTTCTGTTGATTCTATATTATGGCTGGAATAAATGGATTTACTGAATTGGACTGATTCTGTATCCTTCATTTAAGATCCTGGGGTTTTGGTGAGTGCAGCTGCTCCACTTAAGTTTGATAAATCACAGCATTGCAGCAGCACCATCATTTTCAGTGCTGGACCTGGAAACTTTGAATTTTGAAGAATTACATTTACTTCTCCTAGTAATAACTGCACTGGGCAGCACACTCAAAATAACCATTTTGCTAAAGGAACAGCACTGAAGTTCCAACTGTTATTGGTACAGTAGAGGTAATAGTGTCTACAAGAACTAAAAAAGTCCAGGTCCCTCCCTTTAAGTGGCAGCACCGTTGTGAGGGTTCTGCTCAGTTCTTTGAGGTAAACACATTGTCATATACCAACAACTATTTACATAATAACTCCCACAATTATTTATTATAGAACTTTGCTGCACCCAATTTATTCAAATTAAATAAATGACAGGAAAGTGTTAATCTTACCTATTTTACTGCAGTCCCAATCTCAGATAAAGTCCTTCAGGAATGGCATCTTCATGGGGAAGATAGGTCGTGGCAGGGCACTGTAGTCTTCAACTCTGAGCAAACAATAATGAAGGTGGAGCCAGAATACTGTGGCTCCACAATTATTTCACTGCAACAGTCCCAGATCTGCTAATGTGAATTCACTCCCTTCTGCTTCTAAATGGAGCTTGCCTCTACTGTCTCTTTAATCTGCTCTTTTTCCGCATACACTGCCTCTGTCAGGACTTTCTCTAATGCCTTACCCTAGATAAGACATTACCTGCTTCTTGTTATAATAGTACAGTAGTTAATTTTAGGTATAGCTCTCCCTGTACCACCTGCCTCTTTACTCCTCCCCTATTAACTAATTATCCCTTTGTGCCCTTCCTGAACTGGTACATCAGCCTCACACAGATACTATAGGGTGTCTCGTGGTTTCCCACCTGTAGTTGCCTCCTGTTTCCTTCACTCCCATCAATTACCTTCTACCCCACTCTTATGGCTACCTATAAAGTGTTACAGTAAGTGTATTTAATGCTTAAGCACACCGTACCTTCTCCTGCCAGTCCAGCAGAGCTCCCTGCTTGCCTATAATTGCCTGCGGATGCTCTGGATGCCTAAGATGTCATTTATCTGTTCCAGTCACACTCTGTTCCACTCACGCTGTGGGACACAAGCATTATGGGGTATGCTGGAAGCATATTCTTTTATGCAGGACATTATGCTTCCTGGTGGCCCCTGACTGGCAGTGGGAAGGACATGTAATGCTTTATAGACTGCCCATCACAGCCGATGATCCAGATAGTCTCCTTTCCCCTACCAACCTCTGAACCCACTCTCCTCGAGGTAATTCAAAAAGTATGCACTGATACTGAAATACAGCACTTGTTAGGTGAACTGTTCCTTCTTTCCCACTCCTTGAATTTTAACTCCTTCCCACCTCTGTACTGAGCATCAGTGGCTTATGCACAGGTCCATTTTCTCCTGCACTGAAAAACATTTAAACCTTGGCTAATAAATACAGATACTCCTCTGTGTATATATCAGGTATGTCTTTCCATGGACCAGACTGTGTAGTAATCCCTTGCAGAACTATGAAAAGACAGTCATGGCACTCACCACTACAGATAATTAGTGGATTTAAATATAAATAAAAGGCTGCTAGTGGATGGCCTAAAGGACACCAAAAACGTTGGTGTTTTGGTGCCTTTCAGGCCCTTTGGGTCTTTGTGAACTGTATGGTATCTGAAAATAAATGAAGGACATTGTCCTATTAGAACTGCATATCTGGACTCTTTGTTTTTATATCCACTAATTATCTGCACTGGTGAGTGCGATGACTGTCTTTTCATGGTAGTCATAGAGCACCACACCCTACCCTGGTGCGGCTTTTTGCTGACTTTCCTTGCAGAACTCCAGACTGCCCTGTGGATGCCCGTACAGATTCCATTATCCTGCCTTGTGGTTCTCACACCTTGAGACTGGTCATGTGAGGGTTTACATGACCCTTTGAGAAATAAATACTTGACTGCTGGTGCCAGACTAGAGCTAGAAAATCACACAACCATGCCCCCAATCACAATAGTACCTAATCAGGCTGACAATTGCCCTTCCCTAGCCTCCCTCAAATCCCTCCCTCCTTTCAGCCTTCCTTCTTGATCTCAAGAACACAAATACTGTAGCAATGCAGTTTGAAAGTAGTAAAGAAACAGTTTCAACTTAGCTCTTTGCCCTCCCACTGCAGCTCATTCTTGCACTCCCCCAACTCAGGAGAAAAAAACACTGTAATGCTTTTTATGGCTGTGGGCGGAGCATACAGCCATTTTGCTATCCGTAGCTTGAAAATGGAGTACTGTGGAACACATTTTTTGGACTTTTCAATGTACCCTTCTACATCTACAAATCACTATGACAACTAAAATAAAATAATCCCTTCTTTCTGTTTAGAATGTTGGAGACATAACTCCAAGCTGCTTATCAGATGGACATTAGGAGACTGAAACTGCTTGCTAAATATTGGTTACCTATTAAACTGGAGATTTGTTTACCACCTTTGAAATGCAGCAGCTTGCACATTTAAATGCCTAGCATTTTTATTTATTTAAAATTGATGACTGGGAAAGACACACTGAACCGAGGCTCATTTCCAGGCGTGACCCGGGTACAGAGTGTATAGTGGAGAAAAACAGTGAAAAATGGTGAAGAGTACAAACAGTATATACAGACATTTTTTACAAAGAATATAATACATTTTCAATAAAATATAATGCGTTAACGTTCAGAGTAAATAAACAGAGTGAGGCAATAGTACAGTTGACGGCTCGGGAAGGTAAGTAGAGACTATGAGGGGCCTCTGCTGCATGCTGTGACCATTGGAGCATTTAGGGCAGCCTGGGGTGGGGAGGAGCCTGAGGAGTTGTGTAAAGGCAGAACGAGAAGGGGACAGGTGAAGGTTGGAGGGAAGGTTGTTCCAGAGAAGGGGAAGATGGTACGAGAAGGCAGCTTAGCCAGTGAGAGCGTGAGGGTGGGGCAGGTGGAAAGTGCATGGGTCCCTGTGGTGAAGAGGGTAGTTTAGGGAGGTGGCAGGGGAAAGGCGGGAGGTGAGGTTGGGGGGAAGGGAGTCAAGCCAATATTTTGCTATGAAGGAGGTGCTGTGGATGGTTCTTCTGTGGGAGAGCAGGGCAATGAAGAGTGTAGCATAGAGTAGGCAGTGTTGAGTGAGGTGGGGGGAGGCAGAGACGATGTGGCAGAAAGAGTTGAGAAGAGTGTCTAGTCTGGAGAGAGAGAGAGGAAGTTGGGGCTATACCGTAGATTATGTCAGCACAGTATATAATGGACAAGATTGTTTTACGTACAAGCTCGCAATGGGTGGGGATGGGTAGGCTGGCCTTGTGGTGATAGAGGATGGTGAGTTTGGGCCAGAATTTAGTGCAGATGACCTCGACGTGAGAGGAGTAGTTGAGGTGTCTCTCCAGCCATACTCCCAGGTACTTGAAATCAGGGACTAGCTCCAGGGGTGAGCCATCCAGGGTGGTGATTGCTGCAGGGGCTGGGAGGGTAGCAAGATTCTGCCTGGAACCAAAGACCATGGTGACAGTTGTTTTAGCATTGAGTGTAAGCAGGTTCTCAAGCAACCAGGACTGGACACTGTTGAAGTCGTTTTGGAGATTGGTGAGGATACTGTAGTAGGAGGGGTCTGAGGCAAAGATGATAGTGTCATCTTCAATTAGATGCACATTGGAGGAGAGGCAAGTGGAGGGAAGGTCATTTATGAAGAGTGAGAAGAGGATGGGACCAAGTATACAGCCTTTGGGGACACAAGATAAGATAGGGAGAGGGGTAGACAGAGTGTCACCTATTTGAACAGGTTGTTGTCGGTCATGGAGGTACAAAAGGAATCAGGTGATGGCAGGTTGGGCAAAGCCAAAATAATTAAGTTTACAGAGTAGCAGCAGGTGGGAGACAAAGTTGAAGGCTTTAGCCAGGTCTATGAAAATGGTAGCTGTGGTTAGGCTATTGTCCATGGCAAAGAGGATATAGTTGGTTGTGCATAGAAGGGAGGTGATGGTGAGAGGGTGTTTTCTGAAACCTGACTGTACTGGTGAGGGAGAGCTCTTGGAAGAGAGAAAGTCAGACAGTTTGGACAGTATGAGAGATTCCTGGACTTTGGCAAGGAAGGGAAGTGTGAAATAAGTCTGTAATTTCCCAGTAGAGAGGGAGCACCGCCTTTGTGCAGAGGGATGATTTTGGCCATTTTCCAGGCTTTGAGGACAGTGGCTGTGGATAGAGAGAGGTTTAGTACTTGAGTTAAGGGGGCCACAATAGTGGAGGCAAAGATGTGGAGCAATTTAGGGTGAATACCGTCGGGGCTGGATTTGGACATGTTAAGGGAGGAGAATGCATGGTATACTTCCAGCGGTGTGAGGGGTGGAAGGAGGAAGCCAGAGGTAAGGGAGGATGGTGCAACCAACTTGGGGGCAGGGGGGGAGTTGGGGAGGGCACAGGAGATGAAGAACTTATTGAAGCACTCAGCCATGGAGGCAGGATCTGAGATGGTACTTCCATCAATATTAAGGGCCAGGCATGCCTGTTTAGTAGATGGGTCAGGTACGGAGTTGATCATCTTCCAGAAGGATGCATGGAGGTTTTGGACCTGCGTGAACTGTGAGTTAAAGTAAGAAGATTTGGAATGCTGAATGGCTTTAGTGCATTTATTTCTGAGATGTTTGTAAGACTGTAGGTCCTGTGAGGCATGGAAGGCTTTGTAGTCTCCATGCCTTGTCCCTGGGATGACACAGGGCGATAAGGTTGGGTGTGATCCAGGGGTGATGGTGACGTTTCACCCTGACTTTCCTGAGAGGTGCATGTAGGTTTCAGATACACCAGAAAATACAGCAGAGCTGGGAAAGGGCGATGTCTACATCAGACACAGAGAGGACTGGTTGCCAATCTGCATTTGAGAGGTCTTGTTGCAGGGCATACTCATTTAGGATGTGTAGGGGATGAGACCAGATGAATTTGGGATGAGAGAGGGGGGAGTGAATTTTGCGGATGCAATAAGTAACACAGTGGTCACTAAGAGCATCAGAGAAAATGCTAGATGCCGTGATACAGTGGGGATGGGTGGATAAAATCCAGTCCAGAAGGGTGTGGTTTTCAGACCAATGGTTTAGGTGCGTAGGTTCCCAGATTAGCTAGGAGAGATTCAGGGCTTCAGTCCTAAGAGCCAGTCAAGATTGAAGTCACCGAGAAACACAAGTTCGCTGTTAGATGTTCTGTAGGAGATTGAAGAGATGGCTTGGACAATGGAGTAGGGTGAAGTCTTTGGTGGGGTGTATAGAGCCTCAATGTAGAGGGGGGTGGAAGAGGGAAAGGATAAGAGTGTGACAATGCATGCATTTAAACATTTTTTGCTACTAACTTCAGTTGGGGATAAATATCTTTCAAGAAAGATTCCTACCTCATAAATGTTACCCTTTTCCAGCAAATTTTGTAAAGATTTACACTGTTTTTTAACCTCTCAAGACCTATCTGATAAAATGCAAAGTGTTCAGTAAATTATCCAGACTAAATATATCAATTTCTTTTTGACAGAAAGGGTTTCAGCCTACTTCCCAAACATAACAGATAAGAGCTGCTGAGATCTCTTATAGTAAGTGTGTGGGTGTGTGTGAGTATGTGTGTGTATTTGGGGGAAGGGTGGAGAAACAGTCAAACTCCTGGCAAGGGAGACCTCATCTAACGAATGAAATGCTAACAAACCATTAGTGATACAGAAGCAAATGATTTCATACCTGTTACTGGACCAACAGAGATGTAACAAAAATAACTTATACCATTTATCAAATTCCTGATCAAACAACTGGAAACAGAAGACTGTTTTTTTGTCATTTTATAATATGATATACTGAGTGTGTATTTAATGAATTGCTGGATCAGGGTATTGAAGAAAATAATAACATTTACTTAAGTCATTCAAGATTCCATTAGGCGGACAGAAAACAATCTATGGGAATTTGTCTGAAAACTAGCAACTACAGTATAAGATACAAAAATAGCATGTGTGTATATATATATATATATATATATATATATATATATATATATATATGTCTCTAATTTATTTGCAATAAATTTCTTTACAGGCACAACTAGTATCTTTAGAAAGATTGTCAGACTTGTGATTACTAATTGTGTGTATAGTTTATGAAATAATGAGCATGATATTTGTTATTTCATACAGTCCCCCATTTTGCCTTATGCATAGCATGTAAATCCAAATCATTCCATGGCCATCTTGACATATAATATTAGTACTGAGCAGCAAATCAGAGCTATTTTCCCAATAAAAGGCTGTTGATATAGTAAATAAAGAACAAAGTCATTAATAAGGAACAAGTGGCTTATGAAAAAATCTACAAGGATTTGATTCTGCCACTATGGAGAAAACATGGGGAATATGAAGGCTTCTTATAGGGTAATGGTTATTTGGATCTAGAAGCACTGAATATTTCTTATCCTATATTTTGTATCCTGGATAGGGTAGGGGAGATGTTACATCTCATTGTCATAGGGATGTTCATTTACACATTTTTGCACTGTATTTACTCAGGCTGTCCCAGATTAGATGCAATATCTAGTTTTCAGTGGGGTCATGATTTTACCATTTTTATAATGTATTTATTCAGGGTACCTAGTCCAGGGGCCCTGTATTCAAAGGAGATACACAGTGCATCCCAGTGGAAAAGGGAGATGTGCCGTACAACTCCAACAATGCACAGCAGCATGATATTCAAATGTGCAGGTTGCACTGGCCACAAGGGAATGGGCCAGGGCACACACAAATGGTATGCCATTCAAGTTGAGGTGGCAATCCCATGCATATGCCGTGCTGCAGCATATTTAGTGAGAATGTGCCCCTTGCAGTCCAGAGCACTGCGGCCCACAGTCAGGCAATGAATAGCTCTCCTGACCCAGCCAGCCACCCACAGGCAGACTTCAGATGTGCACCCAGGTGCATAGCAGCCTGGCAGCCCTGGTGGACTAGAAGTACCCCATTCCATCCCCAATCTAGCCAACTCCATCCCTGAAGAGCTCCATAGTGTAGACTCCCCAGACCTGATCGCACCCGAGGAAACAATGGTACATATTATAGTCTAGAGGATTCCCATCCACTGCCCCATACACATACACCCACACTCTGCCCATATCTGACCTGATGCAAAGAGAAGCACTGCACTCCACACTCTGTCATGGTCAGCCATTGACTGCACTGAACCTGGGTTGAGAAATTGCACTCTGGAATGACTCAACTGGTTGTACCATGCCAGCTGTGGATCCACCAGTATATGCAGCAGTGTGTATGTCCCTAGCAAACTGAAGAGGGAATTTACATGCCTACAATGCATGCATTGCCGATGCTCTGTCTTCCTGCTGTCATACACTGCCGCAAGTCCACATTATCTCCTGTTCCCTTGTGTAACATACCACCCTCCAGACTGCTGAGGTGTTCCGGGTGCCATGGGGTGCAGTATCCTGTAATGCCATTTGAAATGTACACTTCAGGCTATGGATAGTTCATCCGCAGTTCTGCAACTGTACAAATGAATGGGAGGTCAGCTGTAACATGCCTGTTTTGGGACCTGTGTGAGTGGGTACAGGATCGGCCATCACCCACACTATGCAATGCAATGGCACTGGGATAATGGATCTGCATGCGAGTGCCTGAGGTGTATGGTCACTGGGTGTTATCACCCACACACAGCTTGTACCTTCCACATTCCAGCACCCTACTGTGAGTGCTCCACCACCAGCTGATAGAGTGGTACAATTCCACTACAGAGCCAGTCATCACAATGGGATGGGCTGGGGTGCAGGGAGGGGGGTGTCTGTGCACCGTTGAGGGGGACCGGGGGGCCACTACACTATGGACATGGACTGTAGGTGTATTCAGGTGCAATCAGGGATGGCATTGGGGTCCCTACAATATGGAACCAATAAAGCCTGGACTCAGGAATGATCAGGGCTAGTGGAACAGGTGGGGGGTCACTTTACCACCAGGGACTTCAGAGCCTGTCCCACATGGGAATAATTGGGGTTGAGACTTTGGGACGAGAACTGCTCCAGCACATTCATCTCCATGCTAACATGCAAATGGACTGGTAATGAGCATGCATAAGACCCCTTTGCTTAACTAGCTCATTTGCATTCCTGGGCTGCATATCATCCATGGGGGCTGTGGTGCATACTGGTATGTGACATGCATTCCCCCTGGAAGGTATTCAGTTCGGGTCACCTTGGATGCACCTGACATGGCTGCCATCTGCACTGTGACTTATCCAGGGTCATATTTTCAACAGGTATGATGAAGTCTGCCAGGATAAAGCACAGTGTCACATGTTTACTGCATGACAGAAGTGATTAACTCCCTTTGAAATTGCATTGTTTGCTGCAGTAACTCTATTCCAGAATACTGTAGTGCTGCATTTCATCCTGTTGGGCTTCACTGTATGCACATCCTGTACTGGTGGTGTATTCTCTTTAAATATTGTATCAGTGCTGACCAGCACACCATCTTTGTGCAACACATCTTTCTGCTTGTGCATCAATCCAGCACTTAATATATCCTCCAGATGTAAAATATTGTTTTTCGTGTGTTCTGATTTTACACAATGCAGCATAATATTGTGTAGATGTAGAGCCCCACTGAAAATAATATTCCATTTCTTCTGTGAACTATCCAGGCTAAATATATAGCAATCATCAGGCATGTTCAAGGAAAACACATTGTAAAAATGTATAAAAGGAAGACTCCATTGAAATTGCCTCTCCACAGATCTACATTGTGCAATTTCATTAGAAATAATGGGTAACAGCATTTCAAAAGCTTTCCTCAGCCATATCGGCTCTGACAAGAACTTGTTATACTCTATGACTGTTAGTGACTGATTTAGAAGATCATGTGACCCTCCCAACTACAAAGGCGATTAATTAGCCCATGGACTGCACTACCATCAGTCTTAGACAACTCAGTCCCTCCTCTCAGCCTCCCTTCTCTGGACCTACAATATATTCAGCAATGAATTTTAAAGGTAGTAAAAAAATCTATTTGGATCTTTGCTCTCACTGTCTGGGAATCCTAAGAAGTTAGATAATTAACACTGCTCACTGCATTATGTAAAGAGACAAATATACTGCACTGTTCAAATAGTTGGATGCTTCCTCCTAAAACACTTGTAAAAGAGGCTATGAACATGATAGTATCATCTTTATTGCAAAGGTAGAAAATCTAACCTGGAATTCAAGCAGCATCTTTGAACAAGTTTGGATGTCTTCAGTGCAAAACAAAGGCTAAAACCATATGTATAAGAATGGTCTGTGAGCCTTCAAGAGGTGGGGATCCAACAGTAGCCTCACATTGTTCGAGGGTTGGCATAAGACAAACACAACAAAAACACTGAAGTGCAATGTCCAATGTAACATTCAGGTGTGAAAGCACCCCAGAGCTTCCAAGGCAATACCCCTCAAATCTGGGAGACCTCTTTCTGATTGTTAGAATCTGAGATGTTTTCTAATCACTCTTATTTCTGTACCTAAATATAAGAGTGTACAGATGTAGTGATGGAATCATTAAAAGAAAAGAGAAACTGAGTTAAAAATATAAAACTGTATTCATGCACAGTTCACCATTACAGTCTGCAAGTATTTCATATATCACAAGCTTTGCTCCTTATGCACACACTTTATATTCACAAAGTACCTTTTAAACTGTGATATAGAATGGATATTTTTGAATATTATATGTTAATGTGTTTTAGATTAATTAGCACAGTTACCAGTGGGCTAGACGAGTGGTGAGTGGCCACAAAATGTCACCCTCCATTATGGATGTATTTGGAAAACAATGAAGTTGTAAATAAATTGGACCTATAATGAATGTGCACCCAATGTTAGCATTTTGATGTGATGTATGTTGATTGCATCAGCTAAGACCAAGTGATTTATTGCTCCAGGTGAAGAACTGCAGGCATGCTAAACTCCCTCTTGTGTTTTCTAAAAAGGATAACCCAATAATTTAGTGTAAATGTCTGGTACAGTACAAAATGAATTGCTTTAGTTGCTGAGAGTTTATAAACAGATTGGACTCCAAAGAGGTCAACATGAAGTAAAATATACTTTTCAGTGAAATTATAATATTTTCTTAATTTGCATTTTAGCATATATACAAGTTCAAATACAGTACTAATCCTGAACAAATATAGAATCCTCCTTTCCTCACTTAGATACCCTTTATTCACAAGTTATATTCCTACTGTACCACAATAGATCAGCAAAAGCACCACCAAGGTATGGAAGAAAGCAATTCCCTGAATCAGTCACAGAAGCTTCACTTATTTAAAATTTGCATCACGTAGCTACAGTAGCAGAATGGCTCATTAGGACTCAATGCAGTATTTCAGTTTTCTGCAGTTAAGACTGGGTAGGCTCCAATAGTCAGTTAACATGGTATGTCTCTAAGGAAGTCAAGTGTTTTGAAATGCTTTGCGATGAGGTGACAAAAAAGGATGTTGCCTTCAGAATCGTTGCTCTTATCCCTTGAAGGTCATTCTTTATGCAGGACCTGCTGAGGACCAAGAACTTTGAATATAGTTGTTTTCAGATTAGTCTGTGCCTTGAATAAATCAGACTATCTTAATGCTTTAGTTCATGTCTTTATAGACTTTACCACTCATGCACAAGTAGTATAAACCGAGTCCCAGAGTGGGTAACTCTTTATGTGATTGACCAAGGCAGTGGTCAGTTGAATTATCCCTTCTTAGTTATTTACTGAGACTAATTAATCCCCTTTGAACTACTTTTGTTATTGTTTTTCTGATCTCCTGTGTCCGAATTCCATAGATAAATGGATTGAGAAAAGGAGGAAATGTAAAAAGTGCTATTGAAATGAAGAATTGCATAAAATGTGAAATTATCCCACCCACCTGAGCTTGGAAAAATGTCAAGAAAGCACAAGTGAAAGATACAAACAACAACAACAAATGGTTTAAGCATGTGTTAAGGGCTTTTACCTTAACTCCTCTGGAAGCCCTTTGACACACTCGGAAAATCTGCACATAGGAATATACAATAACTGTAGTTAGTAGGATGGCATGACTTAGTGTCATACATGTTTCATAGATATTGTTAACAGTAGCATTTACACAGACCAGTCTTAAAAAGGACATGGTATCACAATAGACATATGGCATAATGTTACCACATATAGGAAGTCCTAGATTTAGCAAAATAAATGTCATGACAATGCAAAATGAATAGAGCCATGGAAGCATTAGAAGTGCACAAACTCTAATGTTTGTCATAATGCTGGCATAACTTAAAGGGTTACAGATGGCCACATATCGATCATATGCCATCAGTGCCAGAAAGAAGATTTCGTTATAGCCAAATGCATATGTGAAAAATATTTGAATTAAGCAACCAGTGTGGGAAATAGTTTCAGCTTCAGACAGCATATCAATCAAGAGTTTTGGAAAGATTGCTGTGCCCCCATATACTCCATTTAAACACAAATTGCAAATGAAGATATACATTGGTTCATGAAGGTTTTCATGAAGGGCTATCACAATAATAAGTAACATGTTAGAAAAGAAAATTGATAAATAAACTATAAGACAGCA
Organism: Neoceratodus forsteri; assembly: GCA_016271365.2. Lineage (NCBI taxonomy): Eukaryota > Metazoa > Chordata > Ceratodontiformes > Ceratodontidae > Neoceratodus > Neoceratodus forsteri. The sequence continues at coordinate 1,359,303,286 of CM057459.1, forward strand.
CACAAAATACAAATATTTATATTGATTAATTTCAGCAAGTCCTGCTAGTATTAAAGAACTGCCACTTGTGAAGTTTTCCATTTTCTTATTTCACTATTATCTGCAATGAACCACTTAAAAATTAACCTGTAGGTAAAAACAGAATTTGTTTTGTGAAAATGTGCAACAGCACATGGCAAAGTTTTTAAGTATGCTACCTACTGTCATTCCATCTTGAAAACTGTTATTTGAAACACTAGGTTAAACCCCAAGCAATAAAAATAACTCCATGGCAAGACATGAATTTAGTTTTAAACCATAAATTCATTGAAATCAATAGAGAACCTTACTACAGTACCGTATGAAGCACTTCCAGAGTAGCCGCTGAGGTCACCTCAGCATTAGCATCCGATCATAAAAAGCTCCTAAAACCACATTCTTGCAGCAATATCACAAAATGCAATGTATGTTTAGCTGACTAGGAGTGTTTACATTTTTGTTGTCCGAACTCTACGGATAAGTGCTGGCAAAAGAAGAAACTGTTACACTTTGAAACACTTTTCTTATAGTCCATATTTGCCATTTGGATGATTTTATTGAAAATGGTATAATTTCCCTAATCAATTTGGAAATAATATTGCTACTGTAAGTTCTTAAAAAGGACTATTGTCTTATAAGAATCTGACTACAATATATAGCTTACTGTACCTCTCCATTTGTCTTGCCAGACCTCTGCAGTCTGAGCCAAGCATCCGGCTTTAAACTTTATATATCTCTTCTGGGAACTTATTGAGTAACTTGCAATAACAACTCAGTGAAACATTTCACATGCAATGTTTTTCCTGGCAGCTTTTCATTGGGGATCTTGTTAGTGTGTTTTATTCTACAAATAAATATTTGGTACATGCATATTGAAGTGTGTGAACACAGTTGTTTTTGTTTGTGTGAGCTATTCATTGGTCCATAGAATTGATTGTTACTTTAATCCATCAGGAGTTCTAGTTCCAGCTTCTGAAAGTGTACCCTGACAGTGTCAGCTATTCTCAGCTGGTAGCATTCTCACCTCTGAGTCATAGCCAGTGCTGACAGCTGCACTGTGGCATCAGTGGTGAGCTGCACAGTTATAGAATATGTTCTTCAAATAAGGCATTTGCTTGAGGTCTTTTTGTTGTCACTGTAATGTTAATAAGTGAGGCTGGCTACCAGCAAGACAAATCACAGGTGTCACCAGCATAAACTAAATGTAATGCTATTTAAAAAAAATCTTGTTTTTTTATACCAATCCATTCTTCGATGCTATGGGTACTTATATGAAAACAGGAACCTAATCACTGCGCAGTTCCTTTGTAGCTGAGTCTGATTTTGAACCCGATGTTCTAAAGAAATGCTTTACAGTATTCTATTTTTATAACTGTGTAACCCAGTTCTATGTGATAATGGCAATTGCAGAACCACGATCACTGTTAGGGCGAGTGTACATTGCCAAAAATAAAACTGGCGATGTACACTCACACCAAATACAATGGGCAGAACATATCTTTATGCATGTGCCCCCCGTCCCCGTATCCCCCTGACTGTTCTCAACTTCATGGGGGTGCATGTCAGGGAGGCAGTGAAACTTTAAAAAAAAAAAAGAACACTGCACCTCCCCAGCCCTGAACTCTGAACCCTCCCCATCATAGCCAGCCACCCTCACCACCACGCCACATGGCCAGTTCAGTAACCTTCCACAGCAATACCTCCCACATACCTTCCCTCCTCTTCTGTTCCCTGCTGTGGTTCCTATCTCCTTCCTTTTCACCCATCACTACCCTTTCAGGGTAGCTCACAGCAGAGGTGCTGAGACTGAGTCTCTCATATTTCAGTCACTCAGTTTCAATTACCCTTTTCACTGGATACCATGTAACCCACCTAATTGTCATAGGAGTTACAAGTTAACCTGTGAACTATCTGCTAAAATGATTTTGCACTAAAAGAGTTAATATTTTAGCCCATTTCTAAATGTCAGATGTGTTTCCTGCCATTTCCATTGTCTGCCTTAGCAACAAAGTGTTCCTTGGCACTATACACAGTCTATGCCCATTGGCTCAGCACTTTCCCAAGTATTTCATCCACTAGTTCAGGGATTATGAAAGGGACAGCAGTCCCATCAAAGTATGAGCATTTAGGTTCCAGAAGTGTTACACTAGTGTTTCTTGCATCAAAGTCCATGGAGCAGGGGTATTTGTGACCAGCTGAAGTGGTTTGCAGGCTCAGGGCAATGGCATGGTCTGGGGGTTCTGAGTGGCAAAAGCTCCTTCTGGTGTGAGTCTCTGGAGCCTCAGACACCACCCAGAGTCTGGTATGCAGGACAGCATGGACCTATTGGTGACTGGTGCTCACTCTCAAGGTTTAGCCTTGGTTTTCCTCAAGTATCTTGCCCTGTGTCATTTGTGTTTCTGAGAGGGGAACAGTGTTTAACTAAATGCAAACTGAGTAAAGGAGCTAGAGTTAGAGTTAAATAAATTACTCCCTAGTTGCCTTGATGAATCAGTATATATAGCATGGTGCGGCATGAAACCTATCTTTTGGCCATCCAAGTGTGGCTGTGACTGTCCCTAGTCCCAAGGAAAGATGAACATGATGGCTTTCCCTCACAGGAAAAGGAGGATCCCAGCATTTCCAAGAAGAGAGTGAGTCCTCCCCAAAAGAAGTACACTGTACTGTAGCCAGAGAAGGTCCAATGAAGTGGTGCAGAGGCTTTTATAGATGCTGCCATAAGAAGCCAGACCAAGGAAGGGAGGCAAGGAGTGGCTCCTGGAAATAAGCTCCATCTCTATATCTCTAGACACGAAAGTCCACCTCTCGGTTATTGCTTGCCCCACCTCTGTCCAGGGCAGGTTGTAGAGGAGGGGGTTGTTACAATATGGGGCTGCTCCTCTGGGATGTTATGTTATAATTGGCTATGGAAAATCTGCAACTCAGTGACCATGTGAACTGCCCATGTTCTACAAGTACCAAGGAGTACTGCTTTGAAAAGAATTCGGTTTGTGGTGCTCTATTTGACTTTTATGACAATCAGAGAATGTTCTAGCACATTAACAAAGCCCAAGACTCTGTCCATTTCAAAATGGAGCCACCAGATTCTGTATTTGGACCCCTGCCAATTCTATTTAACAGCTCATTGGAAACAGGAGTGGTTCTAAAGGACTAGAGGAGGTTGGATGTAGTCCTACTGCACAAAAGTGGTATCGGGGAAGAAGCTGGCAATTATAGGCCAGTCAGCCTGACACTAGTGGTAGGAATGTTAATGAAATCACTGCTGCAGAAAGGTATTGTGGATTATCTTTCACAAGGGGAGGTCATGTCAAATGAATGTGATAGATTTTATTGACTGGGTGATCAAGGAACTAGATCAGAGTGTAGTGGTGGAAATAGCTTACTCAGATTTCAGTAAGGCTTTTGACACCTTTCCACACAGAAGACAGGTAAGCAAGTTGGGTAGCTTGAGGTTGGGTCCAAAGGTGGTTAACTGGGTAAAAAACTGGTTAGGGGATAGGTGGCACAGGTTGATGGTAAAATACATTAACTTTGAGGAAGGGAAGGTGACCAATGGAGTGTCTCCGGTATCAGTGCTGGAACCAGTCCTCTTTAATGTCTTTATAAGTGACATTGCAGAGGAGCTGGAAGGAAAGGTCTGCCTCTTTATGGATAAAACCAAAATCTGCAATCAGGTGGACACTCCAGAGGGGACGAAAAGAATGAGCAGTGACCTGAGAATACTTGATGAGCAGTCAAGGGTATGGCAAGTGGGTTTCAATGTAAAACAAAGTGCAAAATAATACATTTGGGGCATAGAAACCCTGGGCAGAAAGTAAAATGGGTGGGGTAGTACTGATGACCACCAAACAGGAAAGAGTCCTGAGGATAATCATATTGGATAACCAAACAGTGGCCAGGCACTGCAATGAAGCAGTTGGAAGGGCTAGTGGGATGTTGGAGTGCAGTGAGAGGGATATCACTACCAGAAAGAGGGAGGTGGTTTTGCGTCTATATGGATCACAGGTAAGTCCTCACCTAGAGTACTGTGTCCAGGTCTGAAGACCACATTTCTGGAAGGATGTACACAGAATGATAATGGCCCAGAGGGGGGCAACTAAAATGGTATAGGGGCCGCATCAGAAGTCAGATGAGAGGAGGCTTAAAGGGACACTGTCAACACCTTTAGGCCTCAAAAGGGCCTTAGACTAAACAAACATTTGTTATGATTGTTTGCATTCTGCAGAATGTGGCTGGTAGTTTGATTCTGACTCCTTTTTTCTTTTTAACAGTGAATAATGGACTGCCCACCATACTGATGTTACCACAGTAAAACATGTTTGTCTGCATGCCTTAGTCAACACGCCTTGTTACCCTCAGACCTTGAGCCAAGACATACTTCTTCAGGGTACTTTGCTGATTCTGCTGGTATTCTCCATACAGAAAGCTTCTGTGGACAAATTGCACAGAAAACTTTTTTGGGCCCTTGAGGTGGTCATGCAAGTGAGGATAGATACTCAAAATTGGCCACAACCTGTTTATCCATCTGGGGTTCCTGACTCAACTCCTTTGCTATGATCTTTTGGACCATGGGTCAGGACTGCTACAATGAGTCAACCCATGCCGGTTATCTTGCTGAAATTTTTCCTCTTAGGATTGTTTCTACTCTGCTGTCTTGTATGGACATAAGGTATCCAGATGCCCTGGGTGCCAAAAGACTTATATTTGGGTGCCCAGGAGAACACTTCACAGCAGGGACCTACATAGGTTCCCAGAGAGTCGATGGTGAGTTGGGCTGACATCCCATCAGCCCTCAGGGATTTGTTAGACTTCACATTAGGACAATTTGCCACCGTGTTACAAAACAACCTCTAAGTAATCAATGGAGTGCCTGCTGCCAAAAAATGAAGTTGTGATTGAACCAGATTGCAGACATGAGGGACCTGACCATAAAGGATCCCTAGGCTTTAATCTTTTGGGAAAATAAATCAAGTGTAGTAGGTCCAAATTAAATGCCAACTCAGTTAAGTTATTTGGGAATAATCAGTCTACATTAAACTTGTCCCACTAATACAATTTCATGACTATGTCCTATAACAAAATAAAAAATCACAGAGGGCATAACAAATAACTCCATCACCATTTGGTGACAAACTGTTTAATGCCATATTGGTCCTGGTAAGAACAAATCCAGAACAAATGGTTTGATACCTTTTTTGGACCAACAAGGATGTAACAAAAAGAACAAATAGCTTTAGCTTTTAGACCAACAAGTCCTTCTTCAGAAGCTTAGTGACAGTTATTTAGAAAATTCCATCTTATTAACACTTAGAACATGCAGGAAAAAAAACAGAAATAATTCTTATCAGTTTAAAACAGGCCTTCAGAACATGATTAAAGTGACACTTGAATATCTTAAGTGTGCTTTCAGTTGAACCAAACTTAAAGGTCAAAGGTGGTCCAGAGACAGCCGCAGGCAGAGAGTTCTACCCACATATATTATGCCATGTATCAGCCTAATGAATAACTGAATACTAATATTTTCTACTCACTAAATTATACGTCAAGTGAAAAAAACCTCTCTAAGACATACTTCAAGAGTGAGGTTACACTACACCAGTCGAATCCAGCTTCAACTCTACTCTAAACTCTGCTAGTTTATGAATACAGCCTATGACAATAAAATGATCCTATGAAAAACAATTGCATGTCAAAATGTAACATATTAGCAAGTAAAAATTAAAAAAATAAGCACCCCAAAATACAACAGAAATTATCTTTACACAACATATAGAAGGATGAAAGTAATGTTTACCCAAAGTGAGTAAGTGTATCACACTGATGAAAGTACAACTGGCTGGAGATATATTCCCAAGGTACTCTCAACCAGCAGTTATGTTCCAAAAACCTTAAGGCATTAAGTGCTGTAGCAAGATTTTTTACATGATAATATCAATTGCCAGTGCAAGTGCCAGATACAAAGAAGTACTAGTCAAGGGCCCCCAAGAAACTGAGACTATGCAGTCTGATATGTACAGATTTCAATAAATTGTCAGTGTGTAATCAAAATAATACACATATAGAAACAATCCAAGGAATCTAAACAAAGATTCCTAGAAATTAAATCCCCCCCCAGGAAAGTAACTACTGAAAATGAAATATACGTACATGAATCCTAATACACCGATTGTGCCAGTCACTACAACAGTTATCCAAAAAGAAAACACCTGTCATGAACCTCCAAATAAATTAGACAATGCATCCTAATAAGTGCAGAATGTAAAAACATAACAGTATTTACTCAAACTGCAGAACTAGCAAAATGAAGTAAATATCCACTATAATATGAGTTTATAGTCCAAGCCACTATGACACCTTAATGTCATATACCTGAACATAAGTTTACCTCAATATCACCACACTATTCACATCCACTATACCCACATAACCACCCATATCAAATACACATATTAAAAATTTAATTTGCCACACTTCTTCTCCCTTCGCAACACACACACATAAACATATTCACAAACTCACACTCATACACACATGCCCACGCACGCATTCACACAATGCTAGTGTGAGAGGCCAACCTGTAGATAACCAGTTAAGAGGGACTGCATAAGTATCAGAGTCTAAGTCCAAGGCTCACTGAAAACCTAAAATATGTATGACCATCGTTTGAAGTAAAAGTCCATGTAAGTTTACGTGTAATGTGTCATATATCCAACATCAATGTTTAAGACATCTTCCACCATATTAAGAAGTAACACAAGTCTGATCTCAAAAGCTCATCTCTGTAGTGTACTATTGAAATGTCCCATCAAGACCATCACAGACATATCTGAGATTGCAAGGTCATCCTGAGAGAAGTGTTGTGCCAGTGGTTTGTCAGTCATCTTCCTATTACTATCATACCTGAGTGAATTCATTCTAGTGCAGAGTTGTCATTTTGCCTCCCTTACATACCCTGTGTGAGGAAATTTCCTGCACTGAATAAGATAAACAGCATTGCTTGATGTACAAGGGACCCCTGTGCTTAATATCCTGAATTGTCTGTTTTGTGATTATTGCAGTGACCATCGAACAGTATGGTTCATAATAAACACAGCAATAGAGTCAAGCCATACAAAGGCAAAAATACTGGACTTTAGGAGTGTTGACTTTGCCAAAATGGGTGAATGCCTAAGGAATGCAATAGCAAATGGGCAGGAAGGAGGGGTGGAAGAACAATGGGGAATAATAAAAACTGCTATCACAGAGGTAACAAGCTTTTGTGTGAAGCAAATAAACAAAACAAAATGATGTAAGAAACCACTATGGTTCTCAAAGGAAGTGGCAGTGAAGGTTCAAGAGAAAAAGAAAGCTTTCAGGAAGTACAAGGAATCACAGAAGGAGCAGGAAAGAGAACTGTATCAGCTAAAGCAAAAGGAGGCTGGGAAGGCAGTCAGAACTGCAAAGGCCCAAACTGAGGAAAGGATAGCCAACTCAGTTAAGAAGGGGGTTAAAACCTTTTATAGGTACATCAGGGAGCGAAGGAAGACCAAGGGAGGGATAGTGAGGCTTAATAAAGGGAAGGGAGGGTAGGCAGAGGGTGACTGTGAAAAGGCAGAGATACTAAACAAATATTTTTCCTCAGTATTTACAAATGAAGAAGGGAGTTACCTAAAACAAACAGTACAAACACTCTGGTACAGAAGTTAATACCAACCCATTTACAGAAGAAAGGGTTCTGAAGAACTCTCTAAAACTGAAGGTGGACAAAGCAATGGGGCCTGATGGGATTCATCCCAGAATTGTAAAAAACTAAGGTAGAACTAGTGACACCACTGACTACCCTCTTTAACAAATCATGGGAGGATGGGTGGTACCGAGGACTGGAGGAGGGCAGATGTGATTCCCCTTCACAAAAGTGGGAGCAAGGCAGAAGCAGGAAACTATAGACCTGTTAGTTTAACCTCAGTGATAGGGAACATGATGGAATCACTTCTGAAGGAAAGAATTGTCGAGTATCTAGAGGCCAGAGGGCAAAGGACCCAAGGCAGCATGGATTCACGGTGGGAAGGTCATGCCAGATGAATATGATAGATTTCTTTGACTGGGTGACCAAAGTAGTAGATCAGGGAGGGGCTGTGGACATGGCCTACCTAGACTTACCAAGGCATTTGACACAGTCCCACACAAAAGATTAATATACAAGTTAGCCAGCCTGGGAGTGGGTCCCAAGATGACAGCCTGGATAAAGAATTGGCTGGAGAATAGGACACAGAGTAATAGTAAATGGAGTCCACTCTGAAGAAAGGGGAGTTACTAGTGGGGTACCGCAGGGTTCAGTATTAGGACTGGTCCTCTTCAATGTCTTTATAAGCGACATTGCAGAGGGACTAGGAGGGAAAGTATGTCTCTTTGCAGATGACACAAAGATCTGCAACAGCGTTGATGCACATGGTGGGATGGAAAGGATGAGAAGGACTTGGCAAGGTTAGAGGAATGGTCAAATGTATGGCAGCTTAGATTCAATGCTAAGAAGTGCAAGGTAATGCACCTGGGACACAAAAACCAAGGGGAAGAGTACACAATAAGGGGTGAGATACTAACAACAACAAAAATGGAAAGGGACCTGGGGGTAGTCATATCGGATGACCTACAGGTGGGCAAGCAATGGAGAGGGCAAGCAAGGAGGGCTGAGGATACTGGGATGCCTAGGGAGAGGCATCACCAGTAGAAAAACAGGAAGTTATTATCCCTCTGTACAGACAGCTGGTGAGACCCCATCTGGAGTACGGCGTGCAGTTCTGGAGACCCAATCTCCACAAAGACATAAGCAGGATGGAAGCTGTCCAGAGGACAGCAACTAAAATGGTGCAGGGTCTGCACTGGAAGACATATGAAGAGAGACTTAAGGAGCTTAATATTATAGCCTCGAGAAAGGAGGAGAGGGGACATAGAAAACTTTCAAGTACCTCAAGGAATCAACAAAGTCAAGAGGGTAGCATCTTTCAAAAAAGGGTGTGCAAGAACAAGGGGCACAATTTGAAGATAGAGGAAGCTCAGAGGTAATTTAAGGAAGTATTTTTTCACAGAGAGGGTTGTGGATGCATGGAACGGCCTTCCAAAGGAGGTTGTGGAGTCAAAAACAGTGGTGGAATTCAAGCATGCATGGGACAGTCATAAGGCAATTCTAGGGGGTGGGGGTAGGAAGAAGTAGGCTGCTGGTTAACTAGGATCTGCAGCTTATCCTACCGCAGCAAGCCCAGGGACTGCAGCTCTCCTGCAGAGGGGCTGAAACAGCATTAGAGCACAAGGAAACGGCCAAAGAGGTAAAGATCACCTCTATCACCCACCTGCTGGACTCCTGCTGTGGGGTGCTAGCCCGACGATGCTGCGCGTAGTCTGCCCCGCCCACCCCAACCACCCACCCACCCAGGAGTGGTGTTTAATTTATAGAGCCACCCTGTGACATCATTTCCTGCTGCTGAAATTCTATCTCCCCACTTTCCCATTAGCAGGTTATAACTGCTGGCCACCAGAGGGACTCAGTGCTCCCTCTCAATATTTCCAGCCCTGTTAGCACCGGTGCCCCCTTGCGGGTTCTCCTCACCTATCTACAGCATCTCTCCCCCCTCTGCTCTCCTTCGCTTCTCAGCCACCTATCTAACTTGCTGGTTCTCCTCACCTTTCTACAGCATCTCCCCCCTTCCCCTTGGCCTCTACTCTCCTCCACCTGTCTAACCTATAACTACCACCCCTCTGGACCCCTACCCCAGCCTGCAATGACTGACCACCAGGAGTCACATTTTCAGGCCCAACCTCTGCTGCCCTGGCACTCAGACACTGAATTCCTTGACCCCTACCCCATTCCTTTCTCCTAATACCTGGGGTGAGTCTTTCACCTGGTACCCTGTATACCAGAGGCAGTGTCGCTACCACTGAACCAAAGTGGCACTAACGGCCTCAGGCAAGCCGTCTCCTCCTCTTCTTTCCTCCATTACCTGTTTTAGCTCTTTAGCACTATGCATGCCACTCACCTCTGGACATGTCTCATGCTCAGCCTATGTCTACTACCACTGTCTTACCCTACTATCTCAGCACTATTGCAAACAAGCCAGTCAGCTGCACCCCTCCTATGTATCTGAGCTGGTCTTGGACACCCTGCCACCGCTGGGTGCTGCTGCCCACCATGCCCACCAACCCGCTTCCTCCAAGTTCCCACCCCTGATGCTCATATGAGACTTATCATTCTCGCTTTCCCATCCTGTACTACTCTGCCCACCCCCTGTATACAGAAACTCCCCTCCCCCCCCTCTCTTGTCTGCCGTAGAAATACCTTTCTCCACCACCTTGCCAGGGTGTTAGTTATGCTACTCCTCCTGTCAGGTAACATTCACCCCAACCCTGGCCCAGTTCACTACAACTCAGCCACAGGCCCCTCTGGACTCTGCGTGGTCTCCATGAACATCTGTAGTCTCATGAAAAAATTTGACTCACTCCAGTGCTGGGTCAAATCTCATAATCCAGATGCCATTTCCTTGGCTGAGACCTGGCTGACAAAATCCACCCCTGACTCCTTTGTCTCCCTCCCTGGATACTCCCTCTTCCAGGCTGACCGGGCTGGTAGACAGGGTGGTGACTGTGCCATCTACATTAAAGAAGCCCTCCCTGGACTTGCCCTACCAGCTCCTACTCTTGACTCTGGGGCTCAGGCGCTGACCCTGAAACTGACCCCTGGCCCGTTAAAGGGCCCACTCTATCTAACTACAGCCTACATACCCCCAAAAAAACAAACACTGGCTCTAGCCTCCCTTACAGAATACCTTTCCTCGCTACCCCATCCCTCAGACCAAATACTAGTGGGTGACCTTAACATCAATTGGCTTAGCCCCTCTTCCTCCTCCTCTGCCCATGACTCCTTTGCTACAGTTGATAAGACTCAACTCGTCACCCACCCCACTAGGACTAACTCAAAGAGAGGCACTAGTACTCTACTTGATGTGGTCCTCTCTAATCGACCAAATCAGATCCTTGATGTCCAAGTCCTTCCCGACTCGCTTAGTGATCACTCGCCCATACTCTTTCACTGAACTTCCACAGTATCCAAATCATCAGCACAGTCCATACCCCGGCGGTGCCTGAAGCCAGGTGACCTGTAGAAACTCAAGGAACTTCTTTCCCAAATTGATTGTTCTCCTATACAGTATGCCCCTGACATTGATATGGCACTAACCTTCTTTATCCAAACATTCAATAAAGCCTGCGATATCTTTGCTCCTCTTACAGTCCGCGGCTCCAAAGTGCAAAATGCTCCCTGAGTGACCCCAGCCTTGATCCAACAACTCAAACACAGGGATAATTTATGGCATCGTGCTACTGAAACTGGCCGGCCTAGCGATAGGCAGGAGTATGCGGCTGCCAGAAATAAGTGTACCTGGGCCATCAGAAAGGCAAAGGCTGATCAATATCAGGCCTTGCTTACCTCCTCCTGGGGGAATGCTAGAACCTTCTGGGATAGTATCAAACAGTTAAATGGGAGCACACGCTCCCCCCTCCCTCCCAGATCAATATCAATGGCACTATCTCCTCCGATCCTGCCCTTATAGCTAACTGTCTCAATATCTTCTTTTCGGATCTTAGCCCTAACTTCCCTAAGGATTTTTTCAACCCTCCCCCCCCTTGCCTACCCCAGTCTTTACACGCCCATACTTTCACCTTCGCCGAGTCTCTGCCCAAGAACTCAAACCTCACCTAGTCATTGCCCTTAGAAGCAATAGCACGGGCAGTGACACCTTGGACCCATGTATCCTTCGACAGGTTCTAGATCTGGTTCTTACCCCGATTACCAACCTCCTCAATAAATCTCTCTGCCTGGGGCAATTCCCATCAGTCTGGAAAATTGCCACAGTCACACCCATTCCTAAAGGTGGAGACAGGTTCTTGGCTGGAAACTACCGGCCTATCTCCATTCTCTCCCCTCTCTCCAAAGCTCTGGAAAAAGTAATGGCCTCTCAAATTACTGACTACCTCACCAACTACAACATTTTCTGCCCAGAACAGCACGGTCTCCGCGCTGGCCATAGTACCAGTACTGCCTTCCTGGAATTCTCACATTTTCTCCACTCCTTCCTAAACCTGAGCTCTCTGGCTGGTGCTGTGTTTGTAGACCTATCAAAAGCATTCAACACCGTCTCCCATCCCCTCCTTCTGGATGCCCTCAGTTACTCTGGCTTTGCCACTAGGCCTATCTCCTGGTGCACCAGCTATCTGCCAGCCTGCTCACAGCGTGTAAAAATTGGTGGGGCTTACTCTGACATCTGTCCCATCCTCTCTGGCATTCCCCAGGGCTCCATTCTTGGACCCTTACTCTTCTCCCTATACCTTAACACCCTTCCAGGTTCCTGTAGTGGTAATATATTACTGTATGCGGATGACGCCGTCATCTTTGCCACTGATCATAACCCTATCGCTCTCCAAGACTCCCTGCAAAGATCATTTAAGGAAGCTGAGGGTTGGTTCAAGGAACATAGGCTGGTGATCAATCTAAAAAAAACAAAAACCATAATCTTCGCTCACCCACAAAACAAGTTCTGCAACTTTAAGCTTCACATACACTCTAGCTCCAAGTTCACGCTCGAGCAAGTCAACTCCAATAAATATCTTCCTAAGGCTCTGGTCTCCAGCCACTAGGGGGTCAGATAATATGAAGAAGTGGTTGCCAGAGAGCTCCTTTCCTGATGGACATGCAACACCTAATGCTAACCCCCTTTCAACAGCCACTTCCACAGCTCGCTCGTCTTCTCCAACAATGGCAGTTACTCCTTCTGAGCTCACCTATACCACCCCCTTACCCCATCAGACCTCCAACTTCTCCTCCAGGCACAGACAAAGGGCATGAAGTGGAACTCTTCTGCCTTCTGAGTCACAGCTGAGCGCTCTTCCAGCAAAAATCTCCAGGGAGTACCATGTCCCCTCTGCTTCTCCTACTCACCGTGAATGCCAGAGTCTGCCAGACATGGACACAGATGCTGCTCTTGATTGGTCGGATTATCCAGATGCCTCCCTTGTAGAAGTAGTGGATGCCTCTACTCCTGTGAGACCTGGAGTATTGTCCTATGCTGCTGTGGTGTCATCGGACCCTCAAGCTCTCAATGCTGTTCCCCCAGCTGCTGCTGAGCAGGATGAAGGCATCCATTGTTAAAGACCGAACTTCCCCCTTGCAAGAGTAACCTGTGCATGTTTAGCTTAAGGCTTATTGTGACACTTTAGCCTCTCCCCCCTGCTGCTGCACTGGAATTTTCCATTGGCACTTCTTTTCCCCGTTGGGGTACTGCACCATAGTAAATGTTTTTTTGCCATGTGCGCGTGGGGGACTTGGGGAGGAGTTGTTTTCTCCCCCCCTTTTCTTCCCCATTTTCATTTTATCTTGGGGCCTTGTCTCTGGCAGCAGTTGGCACTTATGGCCTGCTATCAGAGAGTTCCACTGTTCTAGTTTATAGCTGCCAGACATATTGCAGTTTGGGGTCTGTTCTCCCTTGCAGGTCTACTTTGATATGGAGCCATACCTCATGGCCTTGGTACCACCACTCAGCTTCACTGATGTGTGCGGGCAGAGGGACTACTCTCTGATCTTTCCCTCTCCTTCTCTAACTGACCTAACCCTCCATACCCCTCCCCTCCCCAGCCCTCCCTCCCTGTCCATTCCTCCCTCCCTATTTCCCAGCGATGTCCCGGTGCCTGACTATATGGCAGATGTCTCAATAGGGGGTCTGCCTTCCATTGGGTTCTGAGCATTTTCCCCGAGTGGGTTCCTTGGCTGGCGTAGCTGAGAGCGTTGACTATCCAACTCTCTTTTTCACATTTAGCCTAGTTCCCAATAGAGTATTTATGCTTGTTTACATTGTTTTCTGATCACTGCCTTTAGGTTGTGGCTAATTTGATTGATCAGTTGTTTGCTTTTGTGATATTTTGTACTGTGTTTTTCCCTTTTTTCTTAAACTCTTTTTAGTGCCAATGCTTTCTCTACAGCCTGTTTCTTAACTGCTTGTGCCTGCTGAACCTAGTTGCAACAGCTCATCAGAGGTGTCCTGTGCCTCCCATGAGTGAAACCTTCCCCCTGTATTGCCTGTACCTTTTTTCCATTGCCTTACCTTGGGGATCTGAGTAAGTACCCTTTTCTTTGTTTCTCCAAGCATGGCACCACCATCAGCTTCTCCATCCTCCAGTACCACTCTGGTTTCCTGGAATGTTAAAGGCCTTAATCACCCTATCAAATGCACCAAGGTGCTCCACTTCCTCCTATCTCTTCACTCAGACATCACTCTACTTCAGAAAATGCACCTCCTAAGTTGAGCAGTGCTCTGACTGAAGAAATCCTGGGTGGGAGAGATACATGCCAGCTCAGCTCCAAATAAAACCAAAGGAGTGGCCATTTTGGTGCATCACTCATCACCATGGAAGGTTAAGGACACTCACAGAGACTCCTATGGGAGATGGGTGGGGGTAAGGATGTCTTCCCTGGCTGGACTGCTTATCCTCATTAATCTTAATGCCCCTAATGAGGACCACTTGGACTTCTTTCCCGCTATTAGCCAAGCCATCTCATCTCTCTCCCTTGAGAGCCCCAACATCCCTATCCTGGTGGGGGGAGATTTTAATATGGTAATAGATCCCTTTTTAGAGACATCTAACCCTCTCCCTCAGGTGCATCCCAAAGCCCAGGCCACCCTACATGACTTGTGGGAGGAGTGGGGCCTGACGGATATCTGGCGGAAGGATCACCCAATGGGATGGGATTATACTTTCTATTCCCATGCCCATACTACTCATAGCCACATTGACTTTTGGTTGGCCAATGTGGCTGCTGCCCAGAACCTATCTGAGAACAAAATTGGGAGTATTATTGTATCTGATTATGCCGCAGTCCTCACTACCTATACGCCTGTGGGGCAATACCCACAAAGCACACAATGGAGATGTAATCCCCTACTCCTTAAAGATCCAGAATTTCACTGACTGATATCTCAGGCTGCCCGTGACAATTTTGTTGCTAATTCAAAGAGGGAGGTGACCCCGGGTACGGTCTGGGAAGCTTTTGAACAAGGCCCATCAGGTGACTTTAGCTTCCTTACAAGCCAACCTCTCGGGCCTGGTACAAAAGTTTCAATCTTTGAGATCTCTGGCCAGAGATACCTCCCTTTTGTGCCAAATTGTTTGGTTGAAATATCAAATCAACACCATTTTAAATCAAAAGGAGGAGTGACTGCTCCTTAGGGTGAAACACAATTATTGGGATGGGGAGAGAAAAGCAACAGGCTTCTTGCTTTTAGACTACTCAAACAGCAAGCCTCATCGCATATCCATGCTCTCCAGGATGCCTCAGGGAAGACCGTCCATACCACGCAAGACATCAGTTGCACCATGCAGTCCTTTTATGCATCCATTTATCAGTCACACTCCACCCTATCCTCATCCCAGTTACACCTGGGGTTAGGCTAGTTTTGTCAAAACTTTGTAGTGCCGACCCTCACACACGATCAGATGACCCAGCTGAATGCCCCACTTGAGGGTGAAGAGGTGAAGCAAGCTCTCTTCCAAATGGCACCCTGGAAAGTCCCAGGTCCTGATTGGATGATGGTTGCACTCTATCAGGCTCTAGGAAATGAAATCACTGGCCCCCTACTTCTGGCCCTTCAAGAAGCTCTTACAGCTCAATCTCTTCTGCCCACAATGGGAGAGGCCCTCATTGCCCTTCTTCCTAAAAAAATCTAATGATCCCCTGAACTGTGCGAATTTTCATCCTAGTTCACTTCTGCTGGTTTACACGAAGATACTTGCCAAAATCCTAGATACTCAAATGTTAGAGGTGCTCTCCTCCATCATTCATCCAGCTCAAGTGGGCTTTATGAAAGGTAAATCATGCAGGACAACACCAGGCTGTTGCTCAATTATAAATGGGCAGTGTCCAACATTCCAATGGCAGCCCTTGCTGTTGACTTTGAACTACCTGTCTGAGGTTCTCAGCAGAAAAACAATGAAGTGGAGCACCAGGCAATTTACTGTGGTGCTCATTTTGTCAAAAAGTAACAGGAAATGATAAGAGCACCCACAAAAATCAGAGAGCACAGGACTTTGATGAAAAAATGAAGTCCTTTTATTTAAATACAAAACTGCATGTTACATGTGCACCAAGTCCCAAAAATAAGCAGCAAAAGCTGTACCAACACTTATGTTTCCCCTGACCACTGTCAGGCATCATCAGAGTGAATCTCCAGGAATGGGTGATGCTGGCTTTTATGGAAGCTGAGCGTCTTCTTTGAATGTACTGGTGCCAGATGACCCTACCCCCTCATAATAGTTGGTATGCTGCTTTGGCCTGGCTAGCTTTCTTCAAACGCCTTTTCTATGCCCATCAAGGCCAGTTAGAGAAGTATACAGTAAAATGGGAAGTCTACTTATAGTCCTCTCTTTGCAAAGTCTCCCCTCTCTAGTAATCCTCCTATTTGAACATTGTTACCTCTGTTTTTTTATTTATGTCACTAACTCTCATTCTCCTTCTGTGTAGTATTACATAGTAGATTGTCATGACAGGTTTATCGGGCTGTATAATTTGTATCATAACATTCTGAATGGACATTGCGAACTGCTGGCTGTATTATTTTCGAATGAGACCTTTGGGTCACCTTTGCATGGTTCCTTTATAAAATCAATAAAATTCTTCTATGGTAAAAGAAAAGAAAATGGAGCATTGTTAGTGCTGTGCAAAGTGCGTACTGTATGTGCAGTGGTACCAGAGCCCCATGCTGGCATCAGACTCTCAGGAATAAAGGCAGAAAGCACATCACAAACAGAATAGTGCCTTACCTCCTGGGAACTGTATTTAATGGCTAGCACACTAATGAACATGTGGGGCATACAAGGCACTAAGGGACCATTTGTATGGCATTATGCTGCCATTATCAGCTTTGTGCAATACTGCTCTGATTAACAATTTGAATACAGTTTGGGAAACATGTTATTTACTGTACCTGGATAGCCATAGTAAGGATGCGCTAGATATTCTTCATTGTAATATCTAAAATTGGACTCGTGAGATTATAATTGAGATGAATAAAAAAAGGTTATGTCACTGTCATTTGGTCAAGAAATAAAATAATTTCAGTTTCAAATAACTTTGCAACAAGTTTATCAGCTGTGGACTAGTCTGTAATTGACAGATGTGGTGGCATTTTGTTAGCTCTTCATACCCTGAAATATTTAATAGTTTAAGGGAGACAGACAGCCTTGGTTTAGTCCTCAGCTACTTACTGTAAATGTAGAAGACACTAGAGCCTGATATTTAAGCAATAAACCATGACAGAGTGTGGGTAATGCTGGGATTTATCACGGCTGGTGTGGTTTGGCCACAAGGCTGCAGGCCGAGTGGTCAAATCCTGGCCAGCTGTAGTAAATCCCAGCATCACTCACACCCTGGAGTGGTTTATTGTGATTATACAATGGCCCTCTTTTTTGGTGAGAAGAAAAAAGTAAAGAACAAGAGTTTTTTTCAATTTTATATTATTTTTTATTGATTTTATTACTGCACCAGGGAAAAAATAGTTCCTTTTGGTTAGGCAGACCCCCCACATATGTCTGCACAGATGTCAGTGTCAGTGGCTCAGTAGGTAGCACACTCGTCTCTGAGGCCAGGAGATCAGAGGAGTGTGGGTTCAGTTCCCACATCTGGCACTTGGGTTAATATCCCAGTACTGGCACTATAGTGCATAGTAAATCCTTATTGTGCATGGAAACTGGAGGTTCTAAAAATGTTGTTCTGCTGCAGTTCAAAAGGTCATGGAATGTGATTGTACCCTACTGCAGCAGAACAACATTTTGAAAACCTCTAGAGGTTCCACGTGCTCAGTCACTTACCTTTACTCGTCGGAAACGGCAGGCTCTACACTCCCAGCGGCAGCATTAGATGCAGTCACATTACAGCCTCAAAACACGCAGGATCAACCAGATATTTTGAGTTTAAAAAAAAGAAAATGAGTGATCCCCAAATGAACTCCCTCTCACTTAGCAAGAACTACAACCGCCATTTTATTTTTCTTGAAAATCCCTCTCAGACTGGAATGACAGCCAATAGAAGGCTGCTCATTAAACATGAACATGTCTGTTCCCTAGAAACCACACACACTAGCAGTCCTAACTTGAAGAGCATGATGGAGCAACAAACTTTTTTTGGAATTTAAAAATGAAAACCCTAATTGAAAACGGGGACAATACACTATAAAAAACAACGCGTGGGGAACCTCATGTGCAACCAGCCTATTGTGCCACCTCGGGTTCTGATTACCTTGGACCTCTCGAGCGTCACTCTTGAGGTCTGAGGTAATCAGAACCCCTCTGTTGCACAATAGGCTGGTTGCACATGGTTGCCCATGCACTATTCTCTATGTAGTGCAGCATGAGAGGGGTGCTGTACTTTTGAGGTGCCGTCTTTCTGATGAGACTTTAAACCGCGGTCCCATCTGCCTGGATTGGTGATAGTTCAGGTGGATGTTAAAGATCCCATGGCACTTATCGAAAAGAGTAGGGGAATTTTTTATTAAAACTGGAAATCAAAACATATACACAATAGTGTTACAGAACACAAAATCATAATGCACAAACAAAGATAAACATAAATAAGTAATACAGGAAACATTCAAATAAATAACGGCTTTATAGAGTCCCAAAAAATACATAAATGCTGAATCCCCCGCTAAAAGAGTAGGGGAAGTAATTATTAAAACTGGAAAGTAAAACATATACATAATAGTGTTTCAGCACACAAAATCATAATGTAAACAAATAATAAACAAATTAAGCATTGCAACATACATTCAACACAAAATCTTAGTCATTAGCATCTGAAAACTGAGTTTTAAAGCTGAGCACCCCTCTATGGAAGGAATAGGAGTAACTTTGAAAACAAATCATATACACAATAGTGTTACTGCACACAAATCATAATGCAAAAAGCAATTAATAAGCATAATTAAGCAATTCATCATATATACAACATAAAAACTCTGTCATTTAGTCCTGAAACAGAGTAAGAAATGCTGAGCAACCCCAAAAAAAAGAGTAGGGGAAGTTTTAGTAAAACAGGAAAGCAAAACATATACATAATAGTGATACAGCACATAGTATCAAATCGTTAAAGATAAACATAGATTAGTAGTA
The DNA here is from genome assembly GCA_016271365.2 of Neoceratodus forsteri. Lineage (NCBI taxonomy): Eukaryota > Metazoa > Chordata > Ceratodontiformes > Ceratodontidae > Neoceratodus > Neoceratodus forsteri. Next base: position 1,359,322,486 of record CM057459.1, read on the forward strand.
CAGCATACATTCAAAACAGAATATCAGTAACCATAAGATAGTGTTACTGCACTCATATTCCTAATAGAAAAACAGCAAGCAACAAAGAGAAATATTACAGCATACCTGTGACTCAATTATTAGAATTATCACTTATCATTTCATAGTCTCCTACAAAAATCCCATAGGAGAAATAACCAATTAACTCCCAACCTTTATCGAAGTTGTATCTAAAGTGCAGTCACAAGTTTAGTATTCTGTCAAACAAACTAAGGTAGGGACACCCAAAGTACGCTGAGACTCATAACCAATCCACTAAGCCCCATCTAGATTTAAAAATAGAAGGTGAAACTGCATTCAAATCATTTAGCCGTAAACTTTTAATAGCATTTTCAACCATATAGAACAATTCCTCAGCTGTAAAATGACGTTGTTGAATAGTGAGCCGACAATGTATGTACCAAATATAACATTTGAAACAGACCAGAAATAATCACATTGTAACCCTATCATGTTTAATCCATAAGTATGGCAAAATCCCTACACATAATATTTCCAAGGAGAGATGCAAATATGGGGATGTAGGCCACTTAAGTGTTACCATTCGCCAAAACTCCAAAATAAATGGACATTCCAAAAGTAAATGTTCCATAGTTTCAATTGTGGCAGAACAGATTTCTCTTGGACAGTACAGGTCAGAAAGCTGTTTATGTTTCAAATTACCTGTAACGTTAAGTTTACCATATAGAGATAACCATAATACATCCTACATATGACGAGGGACACACTTGGAAGTCAACATATTACCAATTAACAGTTGTTGTTGGGGAGGGTATACATGTATATCAAAGGGAGCCACATCTTGAAAATATTTTTGAATTATAAAATTATATAATTCCTTTCTACTAAACTGAACAAAGGATACCTTCGAAATAGTCCATAATTTAATTTTTTCAAAACACACTTTCATGGAGGAGGGAAGGAAGATTAACTATAGGCTTTTGTCTAGGGATCTGAGTATGCTCTGGCCAAGTAGAAACCACATCTGCCACAGAATCTAGAAGCCACGGTGTCCATCTTTTGAATACATGAGCAATTACCGGCTACTGATTAGTATAAAGGAACATTGTAAAAAAGAAAACAATAGGCTGGATCATTTTCAAGCCCCCATGTTTCTGATCTCGAAATAGTAAACTACGTTTTATAGGGTTCAGTCTACTACCCCAGATACATGAGAAAAAACAGCTATACATCTGTGTTTTTAAAGTCAAGGGAAGACTAAAAACTAAACTTAAATACAAAAAAAGGGGTAACAGGAAAGTTTTAATCATAAAAACCCGCTTCAATTTAGATAACCTCCACGTATTCCAAATATTCACTTTAGATTGAGTGTCTTGTAATTTAAACTTCCAATTCAGATATGCCAAATCACCCGTCCCAAATAGGAGGCCTAGAATTGTAGAAATGTCCTTTTTAACTGGTATGCCGATAACAGTCAGAACTTGAACATCTGCAACCCTAAGAGGTATACAATTAAATTTATTATAATTTATTTTGGCTCCTGTATACAAGAACAATTCCTGTAGAACCTTCTCTAAGCAATATGCAGAAGGCAAGTCACCTACGATAAAACATATATCATCTGCATATGCTATACATTTTATCTTTGGATCACTACTTGAAAAGGAAACGCCTTGTATATCTGATGAATTATGTACGGTTCTAATCAAAGGATCTAACGTAAATAAATGCAAGAGCACACTCATGGGGCAGCCCTGACGGACACCCCTTTGCACAGCAAACTTCCTTCTCAACCAACCATTACAATATGCCTGTGCTGTAGCCTGAGCATAGCAAGTCCGTAACCATGAAATGAAAGTGTGTGGTATTCCATATGATTCTAAACACTCGCATAAATAATTATGCCTCACATTATCAAGGGCCTTAGCCTGGTCCAAGCTAAATAGAAGGCCTGTAATTTCCCCCAAGGCTCCTTTCTGCATAATTTAAGGATTAAGCTATTAGTTATTTTCCTGGCAGGAATAGAACAAGTTTGTGAGGGATGTAGGAGGAAATCCACATGTAATAATAACCAATTATTCAAAATTTTGGCCAACATTTTGAAATCAGTATTGAGTAAAGTTATAGGTCTCCAATTCATCAATTCTTCCCTATCCCCTTTTTTATATCAAAAAAATCATCAAGCCTTCATTCATACTATCAGGTAAGACACCCGAGATCAAAGCGTAATTCAAAACCACAGTGAATTCCTGTAATAGAATGGAAAAAGTTATTTTATATAATTCATATGGAATCCCATCCATACCAGGGGCTGTTCATGTCTTGGTTCGAGAAAAAAACGCAGACACTTCTAAAGGTGTAATGTCAGCTACCAACATCTGTTTACTTTGGGCAGATAATGGGAGTAGGGCATACTGAGCTAACCAAGGTGTAAGTGAAACAGCAGGGACATCTGGTGAACTAAATAATTTGTATATATGAGAATCAATAGCAGAAAGAATATCCTTCTGAGTCATGCATCTCTTTCCTGTCTGGTCTTTAATAATAGACATATATTTTTGCTATCTCTGATAAGCACAAAACTGAAAGGGATTCATAAAAGCTTTATCTCCTTGGGTCCCAAAATGTCATTCAGTATCCAAGGATTTAGAATGGTCAAATTGAACCTTGTTCATTTGTTCCCGAAATGCATGCAAAGTAGGGAGAACCGAAGCGTTCCTTTGTGCTCTTGAAAGTGAAAATCTAAAAATTGTTCCCTAACAATAGTATATTCGTCAGTTTTAAATCTGCCATTAATCTTTCATATACGTGAAAAGTAAAGCTTAATATCTTGCTTTGTGTCCATCCACCACTCTCGGTATGTGTCATAAAGGCAAACTACTGATTTTGTGGCTTTCAATAATGCTAAAAACCCATCTTCCACCGTAGGGAGAAGTAACAACTCTAGATTCAGTCTCCAATAGCCCGGTCCATGATGCAAACTGTTATGGCTAACAACAATGACTTCTAGAATAGCGTGATCAGTAGGAGCTACAGGTGTAGTTTTTATGTCTATGATGTTTAAGGACTCTGACAAAAACCAAAAATCAATTTGGGTTGCTTTAGTACCCTGAAAAAAGGCCTTATTGGGAGTACCCTTAAGTGCCATAACATCTACCAAACCTGTTTGGAGCAATAAATCATTAAAGGGACACTGTCAACCTGTTTTTCATCATATTGAGTCTAGCTGAAACACATTTTATGATTGTTTACCCTCTCTAAAATTTGCTGATGTTGCTGTTTGTTTTGTCTGTCTCCTTGTTTAGTAGAACTGAAATGCATGGCAATGTATATTTAAAAACAACCTTGTTTTGTTTACAATCCTGGTTCTGTTTTTACTGCATACTTCCTGAGCATTAGAAACACACCCAGCCAGTGCAGTCACTCATAAGAAAGAAGTCTCCTAAACTCCCATTGCATCATGAGGGCCTAAACTGTTCTGTGGGTGTTCCCAAGTCCAGGAAAGATGTGTTTGGAGTTGTTCAAGGGATATAAACAAACCTGCTTTGGTGTGATAACACCAGTATGTTGGGCATTCTGTTTTTCACTTTTTTTTTTAAAGAAAATAAGAGTCAGAATCAAACCACCAGCTACATAAGCAAACTTTACTGAATGTTGGCAGTCATAAAATATGTTTTTTAAACTGGGAACACTTTGAGACCTAAGGGGGTTGACAGTGTCCCTTTAAGGCAGTTCGCATCACAAAATACTTTGTTGGTGCGAAGGCCACGATCCGCATTATACCTACTACAATTAAAATCTCCACCCAAAAGGACATGTTTTGACACAAACAAGTATGGCAAAATTATTTTAAAGATCCCGATTCTGTCAGATTTTGTCTGTGGGGCATACACATTTATGAAATGACAATGTAAACCACTAACCACCAAATCCAACAACAAAACATGCCCTAGAAAAAAGATCCACCAGGCATGACAATTTAGCTGTAGGATTGTTCACCGCAATGCCTACACCACTGCAGACCTCCTCACCAAACCACCAATATGTAACCCCCCAACACCATCCAACTGTCGCTTGATTCATATCCTTCCGAGTGCATAAGCGTGTAACCTGTAAGAATACCACATCATGTTCTCCCTTTTCAAGCAAGGAATATATCAACAACCTTTTCCTCTCTGATTGTATGCTATTTACATTCAGGGAGGCCACAGAAAGTTTATAAATCCCAAGCATACAAAGAATGACAGTAAAAGAGCGCATTTGATAAAGCATCCTAAACAAAAAATGATATCAGCAATAGACCAGATAGAGTTTCATTTCTTCCTACTTGATTTCCATCCCCAATTTATTTCTTTTCTTTTTAACAGTGTCAGAAAGTGCAAGGGGTTGTTCAACATTGGATGTTTCCTCAGGTTGTGATGATTGTACAGAAGCTGAATCAGACTCCATATCCACATCATCTTGGAGCATCTGATAGGTATTCTGAAGAACTAGCTGAGCAGAGTCAGCTGCAGCTTTCCCCAAATTCCTAGTTCAGAGACTATGACATCTACTAGATACCAGCATAAAGTCTCCTTCAGGGGGGCAAGGGTGGGGGCATTGAAGCCGAGGAAGTAGTGGGTTCAATATTGGGCACCTCAGAAGGCTAAGTAACAGTGACAGGTACAGGGTCTGCAGCACCTGACAAGGGTACAGTCAGGTTATACATTAGGTTAGGCTCCTGAGCATCATAAAGTTGTTGCCTGTTTCTCCCATGGGGAGGGAGGAAGGCCTCTATCTCAGTGCAGCCTTAACTTCTGTATTTATATAAAAATCCTGAATGCAAAAATCCCCATTTGATTTATTTTGGGCTGCAAAGGGGCAAGCTACATAGGCATGCATATCCTCACAGTGGGAACATTCCACAGGATGATCGCAATCAGTAAATACATGACCCACTTCACCACACTGTACACATTTGACAATCTCACAAGTTCTACTAAGGTGACTGGGGGGACCACACTTATAGCAGTGCCGCGGCTGTCCTGGGAAGAAAATAAACCCCTTATCCCAACCCAGCTAAAAACAGCTTGGCAAGTATTGTAAACCATCATCTGTTTGTAGCAAGTTAACCCTATAGCTCCAACCCCCAGTCCAAAAACCTCTAGTGTCTAAGATAGGTTCTGGGTTACCCTGAATCATACATTTCCACTCCAACCAATATGTAATGTCTTTCACATTTACCCCCTCATTTCTGAATAAGACAGTTATCATCTTAAATGAATGTTTTGTAAGGGGAATAGCCTGAAAGTGCGACCAAGCTCGATTAGTTTTAAGTAAAGCATATTTCAGAAACGGTTTAAGAGGTCAGGGGTACAAAAATTAATATCATAAGTATTATCCCCTGGTGAATGTGTAAGAGCATAAACTTCACTGGGAGAAAAACCCAACAATTGTTTAATCAGAACCTTGCTGACACAGAAACGATCCGGGGTACCATCTGAAGATCCCAAAAACTGCTGTCGAACCACATTCCTCCATTTATCTAGTGTCATAGGTTTCTTGAAAAGACTAGCAAAGGTAGCGGGAGGCACCGGTAAGCTGGCCTGCTCTTGTTCAGATGCAGTATCAGGAGCATCCATTCCCATGTCATCTCCCAAAGCTGGAACATTAGCTAACTGCGAGCTTGCAAGTGGGGAAAAGGAGATATGTCCATCTGTAGGAGCAGAGTCCCTAGTTAAAAGTGCTGAATCATATAATGGATCAGGTTCAGCTGGAACCGGAGAGGCTATAGAAGCAGAATTCAATAAAACCTGTGGTAAAATATCATCAGAGGGGAGATATAGTTGGGAGGGTAGAACCTTCTTTTGTATTCCAGCCAGTACAGCCAGCTCACCCACCCTAGATTCCCCAGGGATTGGAATCTCTGGATCACACCCCAGGGATTGGAATCTCAGGATCAGTGATCCAGATGCCTGATTCCATTCTAATCCAACCCACATCATGTAGTGCTTGCTGAGGGGACCAAGCTTCTCCAGAAGGAGAGGTCTGGGGTGGGGAGTGTGCAGTGTTACTTGTATCAGAAAAACCTTTCAGAACTTTGCTAGTATTATCTGTAGGGCCCAAGGATGATTCAGACTCGGTCCGTTTCCACTTTTTCTCCTCTTCAGCATGTATTTGTGCTTGTCGGTATTCCGCCAAAGCTCGCTCTAGAACGTATCGTTTCTGTTCTAACTGCAGGGACATATCCACAGTCTCAGGAACTGGTGAGACTTCAGGAAGTATAGCGTGAATGTCATCCATTTCAGTCATAACTTTAGTCATAGGTTCCGCCCGATGAACTAGTTGTAGAATTACCAATGACTTCTGCATCGTATAACGGGGATGCCTGCCGCAAGGGTATAGGTATGTTAAGCTGGCCACCACTTGGATGCTTTCCAGCCATACCATTCCCTTCACACAAAAAATCCTGTAAAGGCATAGCAGCCTTCCATCTTCCACTGCTCTCAGCTGCCATTTGAACACTGACTCACTCCGTCGGTTCCACAGTGCCCACAGCCAACAGAGATGGGGAATTATCCCAGTGTCCTGGCCAAATTTCCCTCTTTCACTAAAAATACCACCAACAGCTTAATCTGGTTCAAGGTCAGTTGGCATTCATCTGTATCCTCCTCCCCCGGGTCATGCCTGAAAATAGGCAGGATTTGTCTACTGCACTGACCCGGTCTACAAAAAACTAAAAAAAAAAAAAAAATGAGAGCTTCGGAGTGTTCCCTTTTTATTTGTATTCCCCTCCCTACCCTAGTGAGTGTTTTATGTTAGGAGCAAGACAGAGCATGGTTTCAGCCTCTTTTGATTTCAGCCTCTTTTATTTATTTATTTTTAAAACTGACAGCCTTACAGTTCCTTCATAGTAAATGTTTGCAGACAGTGCTGCAAGAGGTTAGGCTGCCATTTTCTGCATCTGGGTTTGTGATTGGTTTAGCTGTTACCCTTTTTATTTTGTGTGAAATAAGATTTACAAAAATATTTTTTTCATACATTTGTGATTAATTAGATTTCTGGCTCCATGGTCAAGGAACGCTGGCTTAGTTTTCTTGTGCATGTGCAGCATTGATGATGGGCTTCCCAGTACTGTGTTCCTGTTGTTGAGAAGGTCCGAGGTTAGAGGGTGGGCAGCAGAACTGACTTAAAATAAGAAATTATGCTGACTGCTGTACCGGTGCCTGTTTTTTTTCACTTCTGGGACTGGAGGGTGAAGACATTTAAGTAGAAGGGACTAGGTACAGGAGACCCCAGAAATTAAACTTGCTGGAGTTTGAGCATAAGATGAGTGTGGTCTCTCCAGTTATGGGGAAGTAGTTTAGACAGCGTGGACTACCAGGGAGAAGATTTCTTTTTTTTACCTGATCATTCATTGGGTTGACCTGTCTCTGATTATGCAAGAGGGTGGATTGGAACAGGAGTGGAGCAGAGGAGGTCAGGTCAAGTCAAACTTTATTTATATCACGCTTTTCAAGTATCAAAGCATATGACAACATGAAACATAAATAATTAGTGAGATAAAACATATCCAAATTTAAAATAGGCAGCAGATTAAATATCACTAAACATTGTCCCCAAAGGCTAAGCTGAATAAATGTGTCTTCAGAGAGGGCTTAAAAGTCTCAGTGGACAGGCACTCTCTAATCCGATGAGGTAGAGAGTTCCATGGGGTCAGGGCTACAAATAAAAAAGCCCTGGCACCCGAGGTCTGAAGATGGACCCTGGGAACCTCTAGCAATCCCTAGTCAGCAGACCAGAGTGGACAGAGAGGGCAAAAGGGCCAAAGGAGGTCTTGCAAGTAGCCTGGTCCCTGTCAATGTAGGCCCTTATAGGTCAGCAATGTGACCTTGAAGGTGATCCTCCATTGCATAGGCAGCCAGTGCAGTTCATGAAGCACAGCTGTGACATGGCTAGATCTCAGCAAATCAGTCAATAACCCAGCTGCAGCGTTCTGCCCCAGCTGCAGGTGAGGGATGTCTGCCCCAGTAGCCCTAGGTATAGAGCATTGCAGTAGTCAAGGTGGGAAGACACAAAGCCGTGGACCAACATAGGAAGGTGATCAGGCAGAACCAGGTGCTTTATCTGGGTGATGTTCCTTAGATGGTAAAAAAGAGGACTTGACAGCTGCTGACACCTGAGCTTTTACAGTCAGCTCACCATCAAGCACAATGCCCAGATTCCGCACCTGTTCCGAGGATCTCAACTGGTTGTCCCCTAGCACAAGGCCAGATGGCTGACCAGGAGTCTACTCCTCTATCCAATGACCTAGGTCCACCACCAATACCTCAGTCTTATTAGGATTCAGTCTCAACCCATTAGCACTCATCCAGCCCTGAATCTCAGCAAGGCAGTTGTTAAAGACCGGGACAGCATCATTCTGTTCAGGTACAAAGAACATGTACAGCTGAGTATCATCTGTGTAGCAGTGAAAACTCAGCCTGTACCACCTTATAATGTCTTCTAAAGGAATCATGTACACTGCAAACAACATAGGGGACAGTATGGAACCCTGCGGCTCCTCACAAGGCAGGGATAAGGGGGCCAAGGAAAAAATCCCAGACACCACCCTCTGTGTCCTGCCTGTAAGGAAAGAATGGAACCACCTGAGGACTGTTCCCAGTAGTCCACAGAGTAGCTGCAGGCATTCCAGCAGCACCCCATGGTCCATGATGTCAAACACTGCAGAGAGATCAAGGAGGACCAAGATCAAATGGCTCCTCCAATCCCCCACTATCAGGAGATCATTAAGCACCCGAACCAGAGCTGTCTCAGTACTATGCCTCTTCCTGCAACTGAACTGGAGAAGATCATAGATTTGGTGGGTGATAAGAATGTTCTCAATCTGCAACGTGACTACCTTCTCAATAACCTTGCCCAGAAAGGGTAGGCTAGAGACAGGTCTGTAGTTCACAAGACAGTCTGGGCTGGAGGAAGATTTCTTCAAAAGAGGTGTCACAACTGCCTCCTTCAAGGGGCTCAGAAACACATCCTTATCCAATAAACACCAGGCTATCTCTCCAAGAATCAGCCTGATTGCATCCACGCACTACAAGGAGGCAGGTTGGACAAGGATCCAAACTACAGTAAGTCAGTTGCATACCCTAAACAACCTTCATGATATCTGTGATTGCTGGCTGGTCAAAATTTGTCCAGACAGACTGGGTGGCTGTGCCCTAGCACTGACCTCTGCCATACTCATTTGAACGGGTCAAGTGGATCTTTGACCTGGTGGAGGACACCTTGTCTGCTAATAATTAAGTAAACTCCACACACTTAAGTTATGAAAAAGCTCTCCAGCCCTGAAGATAGGCTGGATTGAATAGCCTGTTGACAGTCCAGAAGAGCTGAGCTGGCTGATTCCTTGCTGTAGCAATCACCCTGGATAGGAACGCTGCCTTATTATGGGAGATTGCTGATTTATAATCAAGCAATGGGTCATCAATCTAAGTCTGCCCTCCTCCAGGCCAGATTTCCGCCAATGACATTCCAACCTTTGTCCTACTGTCCTCAACTCCCTCAAGGTCCCATCAAACCTGGGGGACTGAGGGCAAAGAGATAGAAGGTGAACTTGTACAGGTGCTATAGAATCTGAACTAGAAGAACTGGAAGGAAAAGTATGTCTCTTTGCAGATGACACAAAGATCTGCAACAGGGTTGATACACCAGATGGAGTGGAAAGAATGAGAAGGGACTTGGCAAGGTTGGAAGAATGGTCAAATGTATGGCAGCTCAGATTCAATGCAAAGAAGTGCAAGGTAATGCACCTGGGAAACAAAAACCCAGGGAAAGAGTACACAGTGGGGGGGGGGGGTGTGAGATACTGACAACAGTAAAAATGGAAAGGGACCTGGGGGTACTTATATCAGATGACCTAAAGGTAGGCAAGCAATGTGAGAAGGTAGTAAGGAAGGCTGGGGGAATACTGGGATGCATAGGGAGAGTCATCAATAGTAGAAAACAGGAAGTTGTTATCCCTCTGTACAGACAGTTGGTGATACCCCATCTGGCATACTGTGTGCAGTTCTGGAGACCCCATCTCTGCAAAGACATAGACAGAGTGGAGGCTGTCTAGAGGAGGGCAACCAAAATGGTGCAGGGTCTGCACCAGAAGACATACGAAGAAAGACTAAATGAGCTTAATATGTATACTCTTGAGGAAAGGAGGGAGAGAGGGGACATGATAGAAACTTTCAAGTACCTCAAGGGAATCAACAAAGTCCAAGAGGGTGGCATCTTTCAGAAAAAGAGATGTGCAAGAACAAGGGGGCACAATTTGAAGATAGAGGGGGGACGGCTTAGAGGTAATGTGAGGAAGTTATGTTTTCACAGAGAGGGTTGTGGATGCTTGGAACAGACTCCCTGAGGAGGTTGTAGAGTCAAGAACAGTGGGGGAATTCAATAATGCATGGGACAGACATAAGACAGTCCTAGTGGGGGTTACGAGGAAGTAAGCTGTTGGTTAATTAGGATCTGCAGCTTATCTGTTAGGTAAGAAAATGGGCAGACTAGGTGGGCCAAGTGGTCCTTATCTGCCATCAAATTATAAGTTCCTATGTTTCTAATCCAGGGCCCCCAACACCGGGCAGCAGTGCTATGAGATGACCATTTACTATGGATTGCCATCATTGCCAGTCCACAGTTTGTGATGCTCGGATTGATTTTTGGGGGAGTTCCTGATGCGGTTGACATGCTAACTGGCACAGTTTGCATGGGTTACCATAAGAATTGCAATGGCGAAAGGTGGCAGAAAGTCAATTACAATATAAAATGTTGCCTTTTTTGGATGCCCATGGTATAATCAGTCAATCAATTAATATATGAAAAATAAATACATTAACAAAAAACACACAGCATATAAAAATATATGAAAAACAAAACAACTTCTAACTGGCAAACATTCCATTCCCTACAAAAATATAAATAAGGAAGAAATCAGAAAAGCTAAAAGTAGTTTTAACCCTTGCAGGGCTGCAGACTGATATATTAGACCAGCATTCCTATACATTCTAATTCTGTTGCCAGTCTAAGGGTTAACTATAAAGTAAATTGGCAGCCAAAGCAAATAAAGATAACAATAAGAGTTTCTATTCATATCAATCAATCAATCAATTAATTTTAACCAGTGTTTTCAAAGGCAAATGGGATTTTGTGATAAAGCTCAAAATTGAAAAGGCTCTGTTGCATGAGCAAACAGGAGTAGTGCCCACACAACTGAAAAAGGGAGCTATGCAAATGGTTGAGCAGGGACAGAAATTTCATCACAAGTCAATTTTCAGCAGATTTGCATGGCACAAAAGGGTTTTTCACAGTCCTTTTTGTGCTTTATAAAAACCACCAAAGAAAACCTCCGTTTACTCTGTGCAAACTCCTGCCAGAGGTAATGCAGTGAACCAGCTGGTTGATCACTGGGGGAGCATAGCCTCCCCTGTGATCCATGGCATCCCCCCCGATCACCAGTCCTGAAGTTATATAAACAATTACTGGTGCTACTGGTCCCCTTCTCTGATTACCTGCCCCTAAGGTAAAATAATCTCTGGTGCTAGTGGTTCCCACTACCTCTGATCACCAGGCCCTAAGGAAAAACAATAATCCCTGATGCTAGTGGTCACCCCTACCTATGATTTCCAGCCTGTAATGTTCAAATCACATCCCTGGTGCTAGTGGTCCCCCCTTCCCTCTGATCGCCGGTTCATAATGTATAAAATCAGATCCCTAGTGCTAGTGGTCCCTCCCCAATTGCCAGCCCTTAGTACCACTGACAACGTTCTGTGGTAGACAATGATCTCCCCAGCACTGATCCACAATACTGCACCTCACAATTACCAAATCATTGACATCTAATGGCTTCTACACTGTGGCACTGAGCAGTCACCCCCATCACCTTACCAGTGTCCTCTGTGCTGTGGTGCATATGGTGACTGATGTAGTTATCCTCACACTTCCTCAGTTGGCCACTATATGTCCAGGAAAGGAGAGCTCCCCTTACTTATTTTATTTATTTCATTTTTATTTTATTGAAATCTAGGATTACAAATACCTTTGAGCAGGAACTGCTCATTTATAAAGGTTCCACGTTGAGGAAATGGAAGGTAAACATACATACAAAAGTCGACAGGATTATACATAGTTACACAGTAAAAAGAAGCAAGAGGCTGAGATGTAGGTAATTACAGTACCTCAAAATGAGCCAATGTTAAGTAGAAAGACACAATAACCAATGGCAAACTTAGAAATAAGTGCTGCGGGCAAGGGAGTAGGGGGAGTGGGGGTATGCAGGCAGGAAGGCCATTGTCAGAGGGTGAGGGGTGATGGTAAGAGCACTCAAGGGGAGGGAGGGAAGGGATAATTGTCAGTAAGTGCCAGGGAGGGGGTGAAGAAGGGGAGTGGAGGGAGGAGGTGTGTAGGGGGAAGCAGGAGAAGGAGGGCATGGCAAGGGGTAGCTGTTCTGTCTAAAGTAGAAGGCAGTGAGCGTGGGGCCCCAGACTAGGTGAAGCAGTCACATTGACTAGCTCAGCTGAGATGAAGTCAGAGTTGTCTTTTTTTTTTATTATGTATTTATTTGCCTTGCTGCGGCACACTCTGGCTTGGGGCATCCAGCCACTGGCTCCGCCCACCTGGAGAGCTGGGTAGCTCGAACTGCACCCAGGAGGATCCAGGATGACCATCTTGACACCCTGCTGGAGGGCTCCCCTCTGCCTCTGCCAGCCAGGGCAGCCCCAGACCCTGCCCGACAGGACTCCACCAAAGTCCTCTGGGTGGCTTGGAGCACAGCCATCAAGCTATATGGTCGCATCCAGCCATTTTCCCTCTTTACTTGGCCCCATGGAGCACAGATGTGCAATGACGTCCAGGCACAATGTGCTGATGTCTGCCACGCTCCCCCTCTACTCTCTCCAATGCCTGAAGTGCCCCTAGGCATCCCCAGGAGCTGCTACAGTGCAGTGAAGATTCCCCAGCCCACCCCAGGACTAGGAGAGCAGTCTGCATATGCTCAATCCCAGTCATCCCCTGCCAACCCCCAATGGCCCGAGCTCATTCCTGAACCCGGATTGCCAGTGTGGCGTGAGGAGTGGCATCATAGCTGTCTTTTAAATGGGCCAAGAGCAGCAGCTGTAAGAGTTTCATTGTTGAGTGTATTGTATCACTGTGGAGCTTTGTGAGCAAAAGTCCTCTGTCCCATTGTAGTGCCGCATCTGGGGACAAGGGAAGTTTGTTGTTGTGAATTTCTAGTTTGCTGGGTGCTGTGGGGGTCTATGAGGAGCTTTTTAACACCTGGGGCATTATCTAGAGGAGGACTTTTTTGGCTAAGAAGCAGGTTTGATACTGGATCCGGCTGATGAGAGGAAGCCATCCTGCCTAAACATACAGATCATAAGTGTAAGTTGGTCAGCCCCTGCTAGAAGCCTACATGCTTTGTTGAGTGTGACCGTAATTCTGCAGATGGCAGTGGCAGAGGCAGAGCCATAGATTGCTAGACCATAATCAATGATGGAGGTGACAGAGCTGTTAATTGCCAACCAGAGTGTGTCAGGAGTCATGCAGTGTTTGTGCCTGTAGAGCAGTCCTATATGGATATTGATGGCTTTGGCAACAGAATCAGTGTGCCAATGGTAGGAGAGGGAACTGTCCAATGTAACACCTAGGTATTTAAATTCATGAACATGTTCAAGTATGGTCTCTGTTTGGTTTTTGATGGTGAGGTCATGGGATTTATACTTGCTCCTAGCACTGTAGAAAGTCATTATCTTTGTTTTGCTGTAGTTCAGGACTGGTTTGTGTGTCTTGAACCATTCTTAGATGTGCATGAAGTCAAGCTGCAATTGTTTCTCAAGGAGCTCCACATCTTGGTGGTTGGTAAACAAGACTATGTCATTGGCGTAGAGTAGTAATTTCTGATGGCAGACACCTGGGAGGTCATTCAGAAAGAGGCCAAAGAGTAGCGGTCCCAGGATGGACCCCTGTGGGGCTCCTGAAAGGACCAGTTTATCTTCTGAGGTGACACCGGTGATCCTGACCCGCTGGACCCTCTCCCCAAGGTAACTTGAAAACCAGAGCAGCACTTCTTTGGAGAGCCCAGCGTTTGATAATTGCTTGAGTAGGAGTGGGTGGTTGACAGTATGAAAGGCCAATGAATACTGCCCCATGCAGTTTCCTTGATCGAGAGTGGTATGGATTAATCCAGTGAATTCTAATAGTGCAGTGGTGGTGCTGTGCCCTTTACAAAAACCATGTTGCTCAGGACATTGGATGTTATATTTTTCCCGGTACTCAACTAGTTGGTTTGTGGCAATGCATTCCAGGGCCTTAGACAAAGGAGGGAGGATGGAGATAGGTCTGTATTTGGAGTGTAGTGACTTGTCTCCACTTTTGTGTACCGGTGTGATCATCACCTGCTTCCAGCAAGATAGGAACTAGGACATTCTTAGTAATAGGTTGAAGATCATTGTCAGGGTACAAGGATTTCTTCAAGGACTAGCGCTAACAACTTCAAGTCAAGGGAGTCGCCATTGTAGCTTGTGTTGTGGATGGCCTTCTGAATATAGGTTATGGCTAAGTGTACTGGGATCTCCTTGAAGTAGAATCGTGGGGCAGGGTGTAGGAGAGAAGCAGTGTCAGTGGGCTTACTACCTGAGGAGGCATCAAAGAAGTCAGATGGGAGGACACTATCCAAGTTGGAGAATGCATTGTTGAAGGTATTGGTGATTGTGGAAAGGTCAGATGTTGGTGTTCCATTTATGTTGAGCATAGTAGGTGGTGACTTAGGATCCTTGCCTGTAAGGTCTTTTAAGTTAGTCCAGAATTTTTTTCCATCACCCCAGGAGCTGGAGAGATCCTCCTTGAAATATTTGCTTTTGGTGCTTCGAGTTGCCTGCATACACTTGTTTCTGGCAGTTTTATACTTATGAATATCCCCAGGTGTGGATGTTGCTCGGGCACAGTGCCAGAGATAGTCCCTTTGTTTGAGTAAAGTGATTAGTTTTGGGGTTATCCAAGAGTTAGCTCTTCCACTGACCTTCAGCTTTTTTAGAGGTGCAAAGATATTGCAGGCTGCAGTGATGTGCCTGATGAAAAGGTCCAAGGCTTGATTAACATCTTTGGAGGAGCCTATTGGTGACCAGTCTATGCAACTTAAATGTGTTTTTAGTACCCCAAGGCACCCCTGCTTTAACACACTGGTGTGAATTATTTTAGGAGGGGGCTTTATGAATTTGTTTGTCCAGGTACAGGTAACTGGTGAGTGGTCACTGATAATGGCAGGGAGCACTGAGACTTTAGAAATTCATTCAGGGTGATTAGAAAGAATCCAGTCCAGAAGTGTGTGTGACTCTATCCTATAGTTACATCTGGTGGGAGTGGCAACTAGCTGGGTGAAGTTCTGTGTCATGATGGCATCCTTGTATGTGCTGGCCTCTAGTGAGAGCCAGTTTATGTTGAAGTCACTGAGTTTTATGATTTCAGAGTTATGGCGTATTCCCCTTAGGTTTTCCATGACACTAGCAAGTCCATTGGCCTGGTCTTTAGGGGGTAGGTAAACAGAGGCTATGGTGAGCTCCTTGTTGTGTGCCCCAAGTAGAACTTTGATATCAAGAACCTGTGAGTGGAGCTTAGGGTTTGTTATAGGACAGGGTGATGGACTGGTGATAAGGGGGGGCACTAACACCAGGCATGTGATTTGAACAGTATGTGCTACTGATTGGAGGAAGGGGGACCACTAGCACTGGGGATTTGATGTATACATTATGGATTCATGATCGGAGGAAGAGGGGATGACTAGCATCAGCAATGTAATTTGAATAGAATGAGCTGGCAATCGATGGGAGAGGGGGACTACAAGCACCAGTGATTGTTTTGCTACATAATGGGCTGGTGATGGAAGGGGGGCACTTGCACTAGGGATAGTTGTAGATGTCATGGACAGTTTGGGTGTGGCACCACTTTACATGCCTCTGCTACCCATGAAAATTGACCTATAATGGACATGCAAATGGCCCTTAGAACCTTGGATGCTCAACGGGCTCATTTGTGTGGGTACCTCTGAAAATGACAGATAGCGCTCCAGCACTATCAACACTTGAGCCCAAATTCAGGATTCATGTTGGGGGTAGTTGTACTTGACTTAGTGCTCCACTGACAAAGACATATATTCAGTCAGATAGTGCTTGTCTGAGTATACCACCCTGGTACCCCTGGGCAATTGCAAAATGCAGTGTGGAAACATTTGCACTGTGCTTTTCACCTTTACTGAATATTGGGCCCAGAGCTTTTACTGGCATTTAAAACAAACTCTGGCCAGAGCTGATAGGGCTGCAGGTGAGGAATGTGGGGTAAAAATATTGAAAATAACCAATGTTATGAGCCAGTGTTCAGAAAGAAAAAATTACTCACCTTAGTAATTATGTTTCTTCTAATGGAGTCTTGCTGTATTCTGACTATTGCAGTTAGCCTCAGCACTCAAACTTCCCCGGAGAGAAGAGGTTTGAATTTCTATACAGAGCATAGAACGTTGAGCTCGAGCTCGGTTCAAACCTCTGTCTGCTGCACTTAGAAGCACAACCGTCAGATTCTTTATGAGCTAATACTGACTAACTACTATGTGAAAATTGTAAAATTTTTACTAGCCAAATGGCAACCAAATATTTTGGATCCCCAAAAGACTCAAGTCAAGAAATCCAAAATCAAAAACTGGGTAGTGAACAACTTAAGACTGTTAAATTATAATATAACCCACTCCCCCTCTCTAAAAGGAGGGAGTGCCCAAATGCTTCCCTGGGGTCCAACACTTCACCTGCCAGCTCACTTCCCAAAAACAGGTTCTGAGAGGGAGACAGGGAGGGAGGTTAGAATACAGCAAGACTCCATTAGAAGAAACATAATTACTAAGGTGAGTATTTTTTTCTTCAAACCACATGAATTCTTGTTGTATTCTGACTATTGCAGGCTACCAAGCAGTACTTCCATGGAGGAGGAAATCAAACCTACCTTGGGAATAGGCTCTGCAGTGCTGCTGTACCAAACTGAGCATCACTTCTAGCCTGGATGTCCAGGGAGTAATGTTTGGTTAATGTAGGGACTGTTTTCCAGGTGGCTGCTTTACATATCTCTAGCAAAGCAATATCCCTGGCTGCAGCCAGGGAAGCAGCTGTGCCTCTAGTCGAATGAGCATTCAGACCTGAGGGAGGTATTTTGCCTAGCTTCTCATAGCAGAATTGAATACAAGAGACAATCCACCTAGCAATAGTTCTCTTAGTGGCAGGTTTGCCATTCCCCACTTCCCATAAGTGAGAAACAACTGGAGGGAGTCAAACCTGTGAACCTTAGTAAGCTCAATGTAGTAACTAAGGACTCTTTTAACATCCAAACTGTGGAAACTTCTTTCTCCTGAAGAATAATGATCACTGAAGAACACAGGGAGAGACATAGATTGATTCAGATGAAAATCTGAAACCACTTTAGGTAAAAAACTCCTGTTAGTTCTAAGGACCACTTTATCTCTATGGAATGAGATAAAAGCAGTCTCCACTGACAGAGCTTGCAATTCACTGATATGCCTGGCAGAGGTAATAGCTACCAGGAACACAGTTTTCCAAGTCAAGTACTTAAGCTGTGCTGAAGATAAAGGTTCAAAAGGGGGTTGCATAAACTGAGCAATGCAAACATTAAGAACCCAAGCAGGGATAGGATCCCTAAAGGGGGGATTGGTATGAAGCAATCCATTGAAAAATTGACAGAATACAGGGTGAGATGACAGTGAGGAAGGCTTTCCCACTGACAGAATAGCAGAAACAGCTGACAAATGTACTTTGAGAGTAGCTGGTCTAAGGCCTAGGCCATTAAGATGAACTATATAATCCAGAACTGTAGACAATTCAGCAGTGTCTGGGGATATATGCTTCTTGGAACACCAAATGTTGAATCTTTTCCATTTGGAGTTATAAGTTTTTCTGGTGGCAGGCTTCTGTGAGTCTTTGAGAATATCCAGAACCCCTTGGGACAAATGCAAATCTGCATACTCTAACTCTTCAAGAGCCAAGCATTGAGATTGAGAGACCGAAGACTGGGGTACCAAATCCTCCCCTGAGAGGAGGTTAACAGGTTGTAGTTCCTGGGAAGAGACAGGGGAAGATGGACTGCTAGGGACAGCAACAGGGGGTACAAAGGCTGCCTGGCCCAGTCTGGAGCAATCAGAATCACTTTGCAGGGTTGTGACCTTATCTTGACCAGAACCTTGAACAGTAGAGGAAAAGGAGGGAAGGTATATAGAAATTCCCCCTCCCAGTTCAAAATCAGAGCATCCAGAGGGATTGAGCCAAAGACTGGGGGTCTGAAGCAAAACAGAGGATGTTGGTGATTGTCTGGGGCTGCAAAGAGATCTATCTCTGGAGTGCCCCACCTTGAAAAAATCACTTTCCACACTGGAGGGTCCAGGGACAATTCATGATGGCACTGGGAGATCCTGTTCAATGCATCTGCTAGCACATTGTCCTCCCCTGGAAGGTAGACTGCTATCAGAGAGGTCTGCAGAGAATCAGCTAGGGACCACAATTTCATGGCTTCCATGCAAAAGGCCATGGACCTAGTACCTCCCTGCTTGTTGATGTACCACATGGTGATGGTGTTGTCTGTCTTGACCTGAACCATCGTGTTCTGCACTGACTGAGAGAAAGCTTGCAAGGCCAGAAAGACCACCCTGAGTTCTAAGAGATTGATATGAAGAAGGGATTCCTGAAGGGACCACAGTCCCTAGGCTGTGAGAGCCCCCAGATGGGCTCCCCACCACAACAGAGAAGCATTTGTGGTTAAGACCACAACGTGAGACTGAGTGATGAATAGGACTCCTTGCCTGAGGTTGCCCTGATCCTGCCACCATTGGAGAGCTTGGATCACAGTCTGAGTCACTGGAACTAGTTTGGTTAGAGAATCTTTCTTCTGAGACCAAAAGTCCCTCAGATGAAACTGAATGTCCCTCATCTGAAATCTGGCCCATTGGACCACTGCTGCAGAAGCTGCCATGTGGCCCAGAAGCTGAAGGAAGTGCCTTGCTGGCTGAGAGACCAGAAGGTGGAATAAAGAAGCCAACTCTACAATAGCCCTTGCCCTTTCCAGGGGAAGAAAAACTCTTGCTTTGACTGTATCCTACTCTGCACCTATGAAGGCGAGAAACTGTACAGGCTCAAAAACTCACTTGGGAAGATTCAGAAGGAATCCTAGGGAAGTGAGCACTTGCTGAGTCACTAGCAGGTCTGATTCGACTTGGTCTGGGAACTGACTCACAATTAGCCAGTTGTTCAGGTATGGAAATATGGAAATATTGGGCCAGATATTCAAAAGGGTTGCGCCATGCGCAACAGGGTTGCTCATGCTCAAGTCCTACATTGCGCCATTCTGCGATATTCAGCAGGAGGCAGTTGCGCAACTGAAAACAGACTGAGCAACAGCGCAATGCAAATGAATGCATGCTCAACAGAAGGGGGAGGAACCATGCATAAACTGCACAGCCCGATATTCAGCCGGGCTGTGCAGAGTTGTGCAGGCGCAACCCCCAACCTGAGCCTGCAGGACATTGAGCCCCCCAAAAAAGGCTTAAGTGAGGGGCCACCACAGGTGAGCTGCTGTATTGCAGGCGCAACACAGCAGCTGCCACCTGTGCTGGCTTCCTCAATCCCTATTGCCCCCCCAGCCCGATAGCAGGCATAGTGACTCCCCCCACCAGCCAATCGGCGGGCATCAATGTGGCTCCCCCTCCGTTCACATCCCTGGTGGTCAGTGGACCGAAATGCCAATCGCAGGCAGAAAGTAAATGAACCAACCCCGAACATCTCCCCAATGCCGATCACGGGCAGAAAGTAAAATGAACCAACCCCGAACATCTCCCTGGTGGTCCAGTGGACGTAATGCCCGATTGTGGGCAGAATGTAAAATGAACCCCCGCCCAAACATCTCCCTGGTGGCTAGTGTCCCCACCCACCACCCATGAAGCCCACCACCGCTCCCCCGGCGGCCGGCGGCATCCCACCGCCTGCCGCCCGCCACCGCTCCGACTGACTGCCGGTGAGATATTCTGCACTTCAGTGGTGCAGAGCAAGAGCCAATGGTGATACATATACTAGGTACATGACAGTCCGGATTTGTGAATGATTCGTTCACAAAATCCAGACTGTCTGTTTATACTTCGCCATGTCTGCTCTGCGTCCTTCCCCGGTAATCGGCGTCGGCGGCTGGCGGCAGGCGAATAGTCTGCCTCTCCGCCACTGCGGGGAGGCGGGGAGTGAAGCAAGCTATGAGTGGAGTGAGAATGCCCACCACCAGGGAGATGGCTGTTGAAGCCAAAAGTCACTACATTCTGCCCAGCGATCGGCATTAAAGAAAGATGTTTGGGCGAAGGTTCATTTACATTCTGCCAGCGATAGAGCCCAATGAATGTTCGAAGGTGTTCATTACTGCGTGATCGGCCCGCTGCCCGTCACTGGACCACCAATATGGAGGAGGATGAGGAAACCACATTGCCACCATGCAATCAGCTACAGGGTGCGTTGGTCCCCGGCGGCTGCTGCCTGGCAGGCGGCCAAGCGCCAAGTCTCGGGGATCCAGCGCTTCTCATGCTAATGGCATGCAAATGGGGCCATAATCAGATACAAATGGCCCCCTGCGCCTTGCATGAATTATGGCCCCATTTGCATGTCACCTTTTGAATATCGTGATTTTGCGCATGGCGCAATGGTACTTGGCCACCGCAAGTTGAATACTCCACTCTGACAACTTGCGGTGGCGCAAGTTTCACTGCACCATGCACAGTGGCTGTGACTGGGGGGTGATATTCAAAGGAGTTGCTCGATAGCGCAGCTCCTTTGAATATCGCCTGGGTCACACCCCAGCGCAACTATTTTGCGCAGCGCAAGGGCTTGTGCCTCAGAATGACGCAGTTTGAATATCCAGCCTATTCTTCCTTCTTAAAAAGGCCACTACTACTGCTAGGCATTTTGTGAATACCCTTTCAGCTGATGTCAGGCCGAAGGGCATTGCTTTGAACTGATAATGGCCTGAAAGCAATTTGAACCTGAGGTACTTTCTGTAGGAGCACCTGATGGGAATGTGAAAGTAGGCATCTTTTAAGTCCAGGGAGGCTAGCCAGTCCCATGGTCTTAGAGAGGGTAGGATTATTCCCAGAATCACCATTTTGAATTTTGGTTTTAAAATATGTTTGTTCAGGTATCTTAAGTCTAGGATGGGTCGACACTCTCTTGTCTTTTTTGGGGTAAGGAAGTACCTGGAGTGCAGACCTTTGCACCTGTGCAATGTAGGAACACTCTCTCTACAGCCTTTAGAGCCAGTAGAGACAAAACCTCTGCCTATAAGGCAATGGTTTTGAAGATGCTTTCAGGTGGAAAAGATCTGTCTCTCAGCTTTGGAAATTTCTTGTAGCTGAGAACCAGCCCCTGGCTTACCACCTCCAGGACCCACTTGTCTGAGGTAACAGACATCCAGTCCTGGACGAAGTTAGCCAGCCTGCCTCCTACAGGAATGGGGGAGTTGACCCGGGCTGACACATCAGGGTGTCTGCTTGGCAGGAGCCCTAGGTTGAGGGGTGGATGCAGCCCTGCTCATCCCCCTTCTGCCTCTCCCTCTGAAGAACCTTCTCTGAGGAAAAAAAGAAGAGGCCTGTGCTTGGTAGAAAGGCCTCTGAAAAGGCCTGCCTCTGCTCCTAGCTTGCTGCCTTTGAGGAGCTGCCTGCTTTCCTTGGCCTGTGCACTCCTATAGGTGGTCCAGTACTAATCCATCTTTTTCATGTAATTCTCTGTCTGCTCCCCAAACAGAGAATTACCAACTACAGGGAAATCCATGGTCTTAGCCTGAGTGTCCTGTATGAGACTATTACATCTGAGCCAAGCCATTCTCTGAAAAGCCACAGATGTAGCTATGACTCTAGATGACACATCATTGGAGTCCACAGCAGCATGGAACTGTACGTTAGATGCCTCAATCAAATTAGCAGCCACCCCCTCCAGCTCCAAGGCTAGCTGGGGTGGAGGCCTGCTTAGCCAGTGCCAGTACAGTGTCCCATCTGGACTTCTGGTACCTGGTTGCATAGGCCATATAATTAGCCTGCCTGAGTCCCAAGGCGGATGCCATGTACTGTTTCTTTACCATGGCATGCAGCTTCCTAAAGTCTTTATAAGGGGGGTGAAGCCAAGGGTATATTAGCCTCATCACAGGCAGCAGCCAGCACAACACCAACATGGCTACATTGTTGATACAAGTACTCTGTACCTGAACCTGATAAGGTGTACCTTTTGTCCATCCTTCTTCGACAGGAGGTACAGAATTTGGAGTTTTTTAAATCCTTTGTGTCTGTTTCCCAAAAGACTTATGAAGGGGAATAGACAGTCTCTTGGACTCTGAGATGTCCATCAGCTCCACATAATCAGGTTCCTTTTGTTCTTCCATGGCTTGCTCCACAGGGAGCAGGAGGGTTTCTGCCACTTTCCTGTAAAACATGTAGTGGGAATGGGACTCAGAAAGACTAGGAACACCAGAAGGCCTGCCTGGTGAGATGTCTGGTTCAATGTTCTCATCCAGACCTTCCACACCATCATCATCATCATCATCATAATCTTCATCCCTACTCCAAATCTGATTCATAAAAATCTTCAGAGGCATAACCTTGAACCGGAGGAACCGACCGAACCGAGCGCCTGCCAAAAGGCACCGGATCAGACGGAACCGGGAAAGCAATTCTACAATCCTTATCGCTTTGGAAATCTGTTCAGCAGTCAGAAAGTGGGCCTCTGGATCCAAACCGGACTATTTTTCTTGTCCTTATCTTTTTGTAGGAACCGATCCCTCAGGATCAGCTCTCCTCTTGCCCAAAGAAGTATCACCTTGGTCAGAGGGCACTCCCTCAGGTTTAGTCAGAACCAAACCAGGCTGGTCATCTGGGTCAGTGGACTTCATGACCTCTTTATCTCTAAGCCTACCTTACCTTTTTTCCAGGGTAGACTTAGGGAAATTTTTACAGATTTGGCAGTCTGAATCGAGGTGGTCAAACCCCAGACGATAAACATAGGTGGTGTGGGGATCAGCCTTATCAAAGACCTCCCCACGCACACTGCAATGTTAAAACCCAGTGGGTCTGGTTTTTCTTTTGGGTTTCTCAGACATAGCCATCCTAACCACAAATTTACCCTTTTTTATGGCAAACAACCAGGCAAGACACCCTTATCGGTTTCTAACCGTGTCACGGGTACTGGACAGAAACACAAGAAAATGCATTGTTTTAAAACTGATAAGGACTGGTAACCACACTCTAAGTTTAGAAACAAAGACAGAATATGTAATTCACTAAACGTCCGGTTCAATTTTTACAGTTACCACAAGTTTACTATGTCTATTTCACTGCCTAGTACTTACTTACTGAACCACAGACAGAGATCTGAATCGAAACTTGTGAAAAAATAACCTGTAAAACCAAAGACCTTAATCGACTTTCGAACTGCAAACAAAAAAGAAATCTCCGGAGTGACCGTTCAGTTGGGCAGAGTAAAGAATCTAATGGTTGTGCTTCTAAGTGCAGCAGACAGAGGTTTGAACCGAGCTCGAGATCAATGTTCTATGCTCTGCATAGAAAATTAACCCTCTTCTCTCCGGGGCAGTTTGAGCGCTGGGGCTAACTGCAATAGTCAGAATACAGCAAGATTTCATGTGGTTTGAAATGTAATATAAGCTTATACATTTGTTGTTTTGTAATATTTTTTCACCACATTTTCAACACAGCCTTGATATGACCCTTCCTCATGAAGAAAGGCAGAGAAAATGTTCAACTTCTGGCCTAAAGGTGATTTCTTACAGGGAACTGTCAGTTTATAAAAGTGGTGCAAAAATAATGATATTAACTATATTAACAACTGGAGAAAAGTTTAATAACAAACACAAAATGTTTGCCAAAGATGGCCTACATCTAAACAAATTTGATCAAAGCTACTGTGGAGTAAATACAAAATCACACATGCCCTCACAATGCAAAGCATCATGGGCTGCATATGCAAATCACCACAGAATGTTATGCTGGTCCAGTGGAGTAGCTGGAACCCTCAAGCCAAAGCCCAGTTGGTTGACCAGCTGACAACCCTAAATTCCAGTGACCTAGGTCCACCACCAACACTTAAGTTTTATTAGGGTTCAACCTCATCCAGTTGGCATTCCTCCATGTCCTGGATCTCAGAGTGGCAACTAGTAAAGACAGAGACAGCTCCATCCTGCTCAGGCACAAAGGACAAGTATAGCTGGGTGTCATCAGCATAGCAGTAAAAGCTCAGCCCATACTGCCTTATAATGTCCCCTAACAGCAGCATGTACACTGCAAACAACATGGGTGAAAGTATGGAGCCCTGCGGAACCCCAAAGGACAGGGGAAGAAAGGCCAAAGAATACATTCCCAGCACCACTCTCTGAGTCCTGCCCATGAGGAAGGATGTGAACTCCTTAAAAAAAATCAAACAAAGTAGGAACTATCATACACAATGGGACACTATTTAATGATAATGCACAAATGGTAAATGTCATAAATACCCATTTCTGCAGTGTATATACCCCATATCTATCTACTGCACCAATTTACCCTGATAAAAATGCTACTGACCTTGAATTTGATCTAGAAGATATACATAGAAAGCTCCTTAAGCAAAAGGGCAAAATGACCATAGGTCAGCATTAGTGGCCATATGCTGTACATGTTAGCAGATACCATAAAATATCCCATGAAAGCTCTATTTGAAAGTTGTCTAAAAGAAGGATGTGTACTGCAGGATTGGAGACTAGCACATGTTGTGCAAATTCACAAAAAGGGTCCAAAACAGGACTGTGGTAATCATGGACCTGTAAGTCTCACCTCAACAACATGCAAAATCATGGAAAGCCTACTTAAAGACATACTGACACCATAATTAAAACAGTAGAGATGGACCAACATGGTTTGATGAAAAAAATGCAGCACCATGATCAACCTTATGTGCTTTTACGAAAAAATAAGTGAAATATTGGACAAAAAGTTACCAAGGCTTTTGATTTGTTGCCTCATAGTGTCTTAATGGATAAAATCAAAGTCCTTAATATTCACATATCTATTGCAACATGACTCTGTGAATAGCTTAAATATAGGTCTCAGCGGGTTATAATTGAGGGCAGTATGTCTGAGACCAGCAGAGTCCCCAGTGGAGTGCTGCAGAAATGGGTGTTGGGACTGGTCTTGTTTCAACTATTTATGTCAGATATTACTGAAGACCTTGTAAACCTCTCTGTGAAATATGCCGAACATATAAAGATAGAAGGCCCCTGTATCTCCAACGATGCCCGACAAGACATTCAAAGAGACCTCAACAGGATCTCAATGTGAGTCACTATGTAAGGTATGAGACTGAACCCCAAAAAATGCAAAAGGATGCATATGGGCAAATCAAATTCAAAAACACATATGTTAAATGGCACTGAATTCAGCATCACAGACAATGAAAAAAATTTGGGAGTCCATATATCTGAGGACCTTGTGTGTGCTCATTATCTAAACTCTACAATAAGAAAAACAAACAAAGTAATATGTGCAATCAAGTGAAATATCAAATCAAAGAAATCCAAAGTACTAATGCCCCTGTATAGGGCATACGTTAGTCCCCATCTAGAGTATGCCTCACAATTATGGTGCCCATATAAAAAGCAGAACTGCACATCCCTAGAGTACAGAGGAGGTACACTAAAAAGGTATATGTTCTAAAAAATTAAACCTACAAACAAAGGCTGAAAACACTGAATCTTATGCTCTTGGAAACAAGAAGGCTTAGAGGAGCTCTATTACTTATGTATGATGTAATGAATGACCCATACCTAATGTATGAGCTAGGTATTGAATTTGAAAGTGCCACCAGTGACTGCTGAGGGCATCCTTTGCAAATCATGGCTAGGAAGTTCAAATTTTCAAATAGAAAATACTTTTTTCACATATAGAATTGCTCACCCTTGGAATAGCCTACCAATTGATGTTGTAGTAAGCGAGTCAAAGGAGAATTTAAGAGAAGATTGGATAATCTAAATGCTTTACCATCCCAACCCTCGCTGTAAATAGTCCAATAAAAACAAAAAACAAGCTAAAAGAGAAAGAATCATAGTGTACAAGCTCTGAGGCAAGGGTTCTTTGTCTTTTAGCTTCCTTTTTTGTTTTTATTGGCCTCACCACACAGCCCAACCCAGATAGGCCAACTTAGGGTAGCTGGTTCACTCCACTGGGGTATCATACAGGCAAGGCACACTGATGAGTCATGGTAGGACGAGACCCATGTCTGTGTCTTCTGTTGGCACCCTTTGCATACTGTGTGAGAGGCCTTTTGGCACCACGTAGTTCTGCTTAAAGTTGAACCAGTATAATAGTTTGTGGTGATTTGCATATACCACCCATGATGCTTTGTATTATGGGGTATGTTTGATTTTATGTTTCTTTGAAACTTGGCTTCCCAGCCAATGCCCTTTGGGGTAACCAGTGCCTCAGTGTTTGCACACTCAGGTTCTTAGTCTGAGGAGCCCAGCATAGCTATGACTGGAGTTTGTTATTTATTTATTTGCCAACCACAGTGTCACACTATGAGCACCAGGTGAACTCCTGTCCTATAGCAGAAACATACAAACATAGCATTTGCTGGCAGATATGGACCACTTGGCCCTCCTAGTCTACCTGTTTTTCCTAGCCTAGAGTATCACCGCATATCGTACTTGATTTCTGGCCCATTCGCCCACCCCTTCCCTTTCTTTAAGATTCCCTTATGCCTATCCCGTACGTAGTTGAACCCCCACCACAGTGTTCACCCCTACCACCTCTGTTGGAAGACTGTTCCACGAATCCACTACTCTTTCTGTGAAGAAATACTTCCTCACAGCTCTCCTGAATCTACCCTTCCAGCTTCTTATTATGCCTTCTTGTTATTGAGCAGCTTTTTTTCTGATAAATACTTCCCTCCTGTATCTTATTTACTGCCATGAGATATTTAAAGGTCTCAATCACAGCCCCCTCTTCCCTCCTGTCTTTCAGGGTGTGCATATTTAGGTTCTTAAGTCTCTCCACTTAGGGCTTCTGATGCAGTCTTTGCACATTTTAGTTGCCATCCTCTGGGCCACCTCTACTCTATGTCCTTCTGGGGATGTGGTCTCCAGAATTGCACACAGTACTCTAGGTGTGTTCTTACTAGCAATCTATATAGAGGAAATACCATGTCCCTGTTTCTGCTGGTGATACCCCTTACTATGCATGCCAGCATCCTGCTAGACCTCCCATCTGCCTTGTCACACTACCTAACCACATTTATATAATCTGATATGATTACCCAGAGGTCTCTTTTCTGCTTGGTGGTCACCAGTACCGCTGCTCACATTTTGTACTTTGCTCTTGGGTTTTTGTGCCCCAGGTGCATTATTTTGTATTTTTTCATGTTGAAATTCAACTGCCACACCTCTGACCACTGCTTGAGATTTCTCTGGTTTCTGCTCATTATTTCCACCCCTCAAATGTTCATCCCATTGCAGATTTTGGTGTCATCTTCAAACAGGCAGTCCTTCATGCCAGCTTCTATGCAATGTGACTTATGAAGACAATAAAGAGGACCAGTACCAGCACTGATCCCAGAGGCATCCTAACCATGCGGATCACCCTTCTTAACTTGGTGTGAACTCCATTTATAGTAACACCACCCTGTGCCACCTATATCCTAACCAATTTCTTACCCAGTGTACCACTTTCTCCTAAGTTAACAAGCTTGCTTACTAGCCTCCTGTGTCGAACCATGTTGAAAGCCTTACTAGATACATAGACAGTGTCGGCAGATAAGGGCATATGGCCCACCCAGTCTGCCCATTTGAGATTGTAAGTTCAGTTTATGTTTTCCTAGAAGTCTGTTGCCCCTTACCCCTGACCTCCAGAATTCCTTTATGTCTATCATAATTTCATTATGTCCACTGAAATGTAAATTGTCTATGTCCACTTCTAAAGAGAAAATGGTCTCTCTCTTTTTTTATATAGTTGCATTGACATTATCTTGTTTATTCTCTGCTGTATTTTTTTGTTAAATGGGTAAGGACAGAGGGATAAATAGCCTGTTTACAGGACTGATAATTTGTAAAAATATATGACCTATAGTATATTTTAACTGATACTGAGAAAATAGCTAACACTGTACATTTATTTATTGAATTTTGATGTCTGGGTTGCATTGTGTTGTTATTATTTTATTTTTATCTTGACTTGAATAATAGTCAGGGTACTGTATATGGTGTGTTTAGTACTTTTGCAGTAGAACTTTTTTGTCTTTGAAAGTAATTAAATTTACTGCACAGCACTCTGCTGTGAGCACATGAAGAACCCCTCTCATGACTTAGAGCAGTTATCCAGAATCCAGAATTTTTTTTAAATATAATATTTAGACATAATTTTTTTTTTTTTATTAATTGTCATCCTCGTCCCTCCATTTTCCAACTGGGACATTTCTATGAACACAAAATAACTTTATGTCAGACTTCATTTATGCCATGCTCCTGTGTCTTCTCTGTTTGTAACATCACTGTCTGCTGCTGTGAAAATGAAGATAATCTCTAAATGGTAGGATTATGACTTCCTCAGAGAAAACACAGAAGGATGAGAAGAAGTTTAAAACACAAAGATCCTGTTTACATGCAAATACCTTCAGAACAAATATAGCATGAAGAAAGTTAAAAACAGTGTCCCTGGACATTATAAAATAAGCTAACGTTGTATAAATGTGAAATGTTTTATACTACACTCATTCCACTGAAAGTCAACAGAGTTGCAGAACACCTATCTATTACAATAAATATGGAGAACAAATGTGCATTCCCCGTAAAAAGAGAAGTAGGGTAAAGTATTATTAGCCCATCATTTTTATAAAGCTTCAGAACATTAAAAGCAGTGTTTTCAGAAACAAACAATGGATCTAAAATTATTGGTTAAAGTGCAGCAGGTTGTATGTTACATACTACATGCAGTGCTGCACAGAGGGTAAAGAGCAGTGAAACTGGAGATTAGCAGGCCTGGGTTTGAGTCCTACATCTGCCACAGCCATGCTGTGTGACTCTGAGCAAGTCAATTAACTTCTATATGTTCCAGGTTGATTTATGTGATAATGGTGATTGCAGAACAGTGATTGCTTTTATGGCAAATGCACATGGCTGAAAAAAACATTTTGTTGCACCCCCCACTGAAGGATTCTCAACCTGAGGCTGCAAAAGAAAGAAAAAACATTTCTGACTAGGCACAACAAAAGGTACCTGTGCCTGGCCCTGAACTTGCTCAGCCTAGTACCCACCAACCATGCAATGGGAGCAGCTCAGCAGCTCACCATGGCACCACCCCTCACAATCCCTCTCTGCCATGCATGTATACATGTAGCAACAGGATGTCACTATATTCATGCACTCTGATCTGGTTGTCCTCCCTCCCTGGTCACTGCATTGAGAGGCACCATGATTGAGACACCCTTTTCAGTATGTGCCCAATCATGGTCGTCCAAGTAACGGTATACCTTTCCAGGTTGTACCTTGGAAGAATGAGTTTTGGTTCAGTGTAATTTTCCAGGCTGAAAATTCTAAATAAATAAAAAAATAATAATAAAAATGTTAGACCTTTATTTAATTGAAAAAATAAATCAAAACATCATTACTAATGTCTGTCAGAGCATTGCCATGTGTCAATAGTGCTATAGTCTAGTAGGAAGCATGAACTGGACATTCTTTCCAGCTCCTAATTCCTTAATATTTTATAATGTACCTGGCATAGTTAATGGGCCAAAGGTGCAGTTGCAATATTACGTTAATTTTAAATTAATTGGCATTTATTTGCAAAGCACCTACAAATACAAATGCTATGTACATGTAGTAATAATTGCAGTATTTACTGTACACAGTATAAATGATACTTTCACCAATAGAAATGATGTTGCATTAAAATGCAAATGGCAGGTTGCAATATTTAGAACAGAACAGAATGGTTTGCAAAACCCTAATGATGTAGCATTCATTTTAAATACCTGGGTAGTTTTGTGAAGATTGGGGTCACTGTTTCTCACCTGTTCACTTAAAATCAGATCCTTCCTAAATAATTATTATGGACTTTTACTTAAAAGTGTTACTGTGACCAGCATGTTTCTCTTGTGAGTAGAGTATTTACCAATACAGACCATTTGCAATATTATCAGATGTGTATAATTTTATTTATCAATTTGTTAACTGGGTTGGGACACTGGGCAAGTCCTTTTTCAGGTCCAACCCAGGACATACAACAATCAACATTAATGAACTTCACAATAAGATCACATTAACAATCACACATAAACTGCTGTAACAAGAATAACTTAAATTTATACTTAAAACTCAAAAAAGATGGTACTTGACAAAGAGTGACAGGCAACGCATTTAAAAGGGACGGGACTGCAATAGAAAAGGACTGCAAACCATTCTGAGTTTTATAAGCAGGTAAGTTCAATAAGATGCCTTAGCAGATCTCACATTTGGGAGAGACAAATGATTATAACCATATCAGAGAGAGGGAAGTTTGAAAAAAACAAAAGCTTATAAAGCATACAGCCAGACAAATAAGTAATTCTTGCCCTAGGTGACAACTAACCAAATTGTAAATATAAAGTACTATGATGAGTTTTGAATGGAACAGAAAGAATAAGCCTACAGATATTTTTATAAGCTGCAGTCAAGACATTATACTCCCTAACCTTCAAGTTCTGAAATAAATAATTAACATAGTCAAGATGTAGAAGCAATGAGCTGACAGAAACAGATTTCCTAGTTTCTAAAGAAAAATAAGACTGGAATTTATACAAAATGGCCAATTTTTGATTTATTGTCTGACTAACTTGCTTAATATGCAGTGAATAAGTTAAACCACAATTCAGCCACACCTCCAAGTATTTAAACTGGGTAACCTGTTCTATCGCAGCACCATCCCAACTGTGAAGCAATATATAAAGATTGTCTTTCAGCATAAGTGGTGTCCCAAAAATCATCAATTTTGCCTTTTAAGAATTTAAAATCATGGAGTTCTTTACTAACCATGCACGCACACCCCTAAAGCTAGCTTCAAGAGCACTAGTCAAATCTTCCAATGATTTGGCCTGACAATAAAGTATTAAATCATCCACGTACATTGTTGAGTTTCAGGATCCACATTGAGCAGGTAATTGATTAACAAATAGTGAAAATAACATGGGGCCCACAATGGACCCTTTCAGCACTCCACACTCAAAGTCATTTGTGAATCCTATAACCCAACATGTACAAATTATTTATGATTAGCTAAGTAATCATTCACCCACAACACTGCACTTTCAGAGAGACCAATAACTTTCAATTTACATGATAATAAACCATGATCAATTAAATTGAATGCCTTGGTCAGGTCCACAAACACTGCCCCAGTCATTAGGCCATCTTTAAAGCCACTGGGGGTGGTGTCTGTGAATCTGACCAAGGCAGTACCAGTCCGATATCTCCAATGGAACCCATGCTGCTGTGAACTTAAAATGTCATGAAAATCCAAATAATCCTTCAGTTGGTTAGATACTACTTTCTCCAACAGTTTACTCAGTGGATTTAAGATGGAGACAGGCATAAAATCATCCAAAACAGAAGCATGTGTTTTTTAGGGATTAGGCCAACACTTACACACTTTCAGTCTTGTGGGAATTGGCCCTAAGTCAAAGATAATTTAAAAATATAACACAACAGATTGACAATATAGGAAATAGCTAACTTCAGAAACCTAACATCCAAACTTCTCCCACAATCACAACTCTTATCTGGCAGAGTGCAAAGCAAACCAAGCATTTCATGCAGCTCAACTGCCCTAACATGGAATTGTGGTCACACCACCTGTCCAATCTCCTCACCACAGATGCATTAACTCACTGGCTCCAATAGCACTTTTTGAAGTCCAAGAATTCCACTGCTTAACCTTAATTCAAAATGATGCCTCAGAGCTCATGAGTTAAACAAACCTGACCTATAACTTGAATAGTCAGAAAATTTGATATTGAATAAATCAGCAATCGCTGCTTGGTCAATGATTATTTAATCATTCACTTGCAATTTATCCACCTCACTATTAGTCCTGGGGGACAATAATTAATTTACATACTGCCAACAATTTTTAGATTCCGACAGTTAGCTGTAAACTGTTTCCTATAAAATTCTGTTTTGGCACACTTCACCAATTCAGAAACCTAATCAGGTGGCTAAAATGGTTTGGGTAAATTAATATTATACATTTTTCCAGGAGTCCATTCCCAGATAATTCTGACTGAGTCTGGAAGAGCTATTAACCAGCTGTGGGGGCTCTAAAGTTGTCCTGCAAATCTGCTGGTTTCACATTTAGTAGCTACTATAGGGTCTGGGTCCAGCAGACTCCTGGGAAGGGGCTGGAATGGATAGCAGAGATTGTTACTTCCTCATCCCGTTTACTTTATTCAGACTGAGTGAAAGGCAGAGTCACTATTTCCTGGGATGATTCCAACTGCATGTAGTATCTACAGATGGACAGACTGCAGGCCAAAGACACTGTCATCTATTACTGTGCCAGAGATGCACAGTGAGAAGAAGTGGTTTGATGCTCATACAAAAACCTTCAATGCAATTCAAAGCCAGACTCTAGTCAGTATATATACCTGCCATCACTGGCTAATGTTTACTTGGCAGTCTCTATTATCACAAATGACAATGACTGCACACTTCTAATGTTTTCCATAAAATGAGGATTTGCATAACTACTGTTTGGAAGTGATTTTTTTTTTCATTCCAATAACAACCCGCTTACACACACACACACACACACACACACACACACACACTTGCTAGAGTCTTACATTTCTTGCTTGGGTGCTGAGACTTCTTCATATTATGGTACCAAATGGTTACATTTTTGGACAGATTGCACAGCAGTTTTGTATTTAGCAAATGCAATACACTGAAGAAAAAATGGGGGACCAGCACCAACTGTAAGTCCAGTAAAATGTACATAGCTCCACTTATAAAAAAGCTGTTGACTCCAAGCTATTGTCTGTGCAAAATCAGCTTTATTACTGCAAAAGTCTGTTCAAGTTCTGTTGAAATTCACCTAAAATGAAGCATTCAAGGTGACATTGGTTTAACGATGGGTTCTGAGCCTAAATGTTTTAACCGGTTCTTTGTGTTCAGACTTTATGGACTCTTATTTCATCTGACCTTGGATGTGCCCTATGTGTGTATCTGCGTGCTTCATTTTATGTGAATTTCAACAGCACCTCAGCAGTTTTTAGAAGTAATAAAGCTGATTTTGCAGTGACAATAGCTTAGAGTCCACAGCTTTTACATAGGTGGAGCTATATAAGTTTTACTAGCCTTACAGTCTGTGCCGGACCCTATTTTTCATCACTGTATTGTATTTTTGACTTGGGCATTACATATCCCAGGCATAGATCTCTCTCTCTCTCTCTCTCTCTCTCTCTCTCTCTCACACTTTTTTGTTTTACTTTCAGTCTCAGCAGGGAAGCAGAAGTAAACCAGAAGTGATGGGCAGCAGTAAAATAGTGCACCTGTGGAGGGGAGAGGTGGTGGACAAACAATGAAACAGCACTTACCAGTGCTTCAATTCCACTAGTGGAGGGACACAGTCTAGGTACAGTATTTGGGCACATGTTTCCAGAGCCTTTTCTCTCTCTCCTACATCATAGCTATACGTCAGCATGGTTCCACCCACACAGCCATAAAAATGAAGTCAGGAAAGCTAAATAGGTTATGAGGGTAGTCAACAAAATTTATTTGGCAAAAATCCTTGGCAGACTTGAAATTCTCTGAATAAGTTTCTAGGAAAAATACATTTAGGAATATCCCTAATCTCAAATCCGGTGATGAAAGTTTGTACTGATGTGCAGGAAACATATGAAACCTTTAACACACTTTTCTGCAGTTCATCTCATTATGCTCTTTCCCTGGCCCCCAGTAAGCAAATTATTAAGTATCAAGACATGTCCCTGAAGGATGATAACCATCTAAGAGTTTATTTAAAAAATTCTATCTGTACAGGAAGTAGCAAAATATCTAAAGACAATGAATCAGAGTCCCAAGGCAGGCAATGATGGCAGGGAGGAAGGTGTGGTGAAAGTGGTTGCTGTTGTTGTGGACAGTGCTGCCTCTGGGCAAACTGTAGAACCCCTCCCTCTCTCTCACTCTCTCTCTCTCTCTCTCTCTTTCTCTCAGTGCTGCTTTTCCTCAGTGAGCACTTTTCAATCTCTCCCCCTCATCTGGAGACAGGCTAATATTTCCTCAATTTTCAAATCTGGCACTCCATTTTATGTAAGGAATCATCAATCAATTACTCTACTATGTCCCCTGGCAAAGGTCCTGGAAAGGATTCTTCTTTATTAATTGTGTTATTTTTTTAATCAAGGGAGCATTCTTACAGAAACCCAGCATGAGTTCAAACCCAAACATAGTACTGGTACAGTCTTAGTGAGGTTCACACAAGATGTAAAGAATGTATTAGATGCAGGGAAAATGGTTGCAGCAGTTTTTGTGGACTTCACCAATACCTTTAATTTAGTACATCATAGTTTATTACTGAAGTCTGTTCAAGGACCCAGGGTTTTGACAGATGATTGTGAATGGTTCAAACATTTCCTCACCTTTTCATGTTTTTTTTAAACTCTATTCCCCAAGACTGCTATCCTATAAACACAATTCTGTATGCTGATGATGCAGTTTTTCGTTGTGATGGGAAGGACTTAATGCATTAAAAACTAAGTTACAAGCAAGCTCTGACAACCTCCAGTCTTGACTCATGGACCATCATTTAACTTTAAAATACTAAGAAAATGAAATAGGTGATTCTCAGAAATAAAAGGAACAAAACTTACCGGTCTGAGAACTGTTTTTATAAATATCATACATGGAAGTAAATTGGAGTTGGTAAAGAAAAGTTCACACTTTGGTGTAGTCTTGGAATTTTCTTTGTTGTATGATCCATATGCTGACCAGTTTACTAGAACCATTTACACGCATGTGGGTTTTCCGTTTAGAGTGAATGCACCCCTTTCTTCCATAAATGCATAAGTTCTCAGCACAGGACTTTTCATCACTGGTAATAGATTATCACTTTCTTTTGTCATGGTGCAGCCTCTAAGACAACACTGTTAAAATGGATACTCTCTTAAATAAAATACTATCTTTTGTTACACAACTTCAAAGAAGAACCCATCACAGTCAACAACTAAATTTTGGACTGAGATTGTCTGTGAGGTGGTGGCATAGCCATCAAATGTGTTATCTTCTATCTAAAGCATATCCCAAATGTTTGCCCATGACAGTCAGTGACCTGTTTTCCCTTAGCCTGGCATACTGTAGTCACACTTTTCTCAAATAAAACACCCTTTAAAATAACATTTATGCATACAAATCAGGGCAGAGATCTTTGGGCGTTTTAGCCCCATTCGCTTTCAATTCAGTGCTTGAGGATCTGTTTAATCATTCATCACTTCATGGATTTGTTTGAAAACACATTTTTAACAAGTGAAAGCTGTCAATGTTTTCTTTAATTACTGTGCCTGTTAATGTTTTTGAATTATTATATATTGTTGTTAATTATTTTTGTATTTTTCTCTCATGCGCTTACCAGGTCTTTTAATAATTAAACTCAATCAATCAAATCAGCAATGACAGTTTGGATATCATTTCAAATGTTAAGTTTCTGAGAATAATAATCTCAGATAATGTACCATACTGTAATATGGTGCCCCCCCCATGTTGAAGAAATATGTAAGAAGACCATCAAAAGGATTTATTTTTTGTCAGTGCCTGAAAGAGTGGAACTGTTCCAGCAGGAATTCCTCTTTGTCATTTAGACTTAACTATTTCTGTGCTGGGTACTGATACATCAGTCCAGAACTCCTATATGTTCTAATTCTTCTGGCAACCTGAGGGTTAATTTGGAGTATGCATATTCAATTTGGCACTCAGGGATAACCAAAAAAGAAAGTGAGATGGTAGAGAGAAGAGTGACTAAATTACAGTTAATAAGGAGTCCTATACAAAGAGTAGTATTTGGGGGTTAGAAAACATAAAAGAGAGAAGGGAAGCATTAGTAAAAAGTGTTTTGTCTCAATTTAAAAAGCAGATAGTTAACTATAGGAAACAGTCTTCTAGTGGAGGTGGTGGTATGAACTCAGGGGTGGGCTTCAAGTATGTATGGGACAGGCATGAGGGAATCTAGGTACAGTTTATTATAGTGTGCAATTTTGTTGTGAGTATGTAATGTTGTGATTGTGATTTTTGCGATATATAGTGTTAGATGAGTTGTGTTTTGAAATGTAATGCTTAAATGTATATCCTTTTTGTGTAATTTATATTATTTCAGCTCTGTGCCGTGCTGCGTTAAAAATCCCATACTGACAATTTCTTTATTTATTTCAAAAGTTTCACTAGGAAAGACAAACTGAGCTGCTAACAGCTCATTTCCAGATCCATTCTGTGGTTAAGAGGATATGGAAGTTGTATACAGAAAATACAATACAGTGTATCAATGAGAATAATCAAGAAATTGAGGACAAATCAGTATAACAGACATTTGTAGTAAATACAATTTGAGATAATTTAGGCAAGGTAGCTAATCTTACAAGTACGGAACAGTGATCAGGTAATGAAGGAAAACAAACTGCCAGGGAAGAACTTGTGAAGCAGTGTGGGGGAGGAAGAGAGTCATGGACAGTTGCAGGAGGGAGAAGAAAAGTCACAAGGAAGAAACTTTAAGGAGAAAGCAGAAGAAGCAAAGAGAAGTTTATAGGTGAAGGAAGGACCAGAGTTTAGGAAAGCGGTAAGAGAAAGCTGATTGCCCAACAGTAGATTTCCTAGTAGGAATATAGAGAGAATGGGAAGTATTATTATGGATAGGATTGCAGGAAACTCAGAGAGAGGATAAAAGGGATATATGGTAGGTGGGAAGGAAACCAAATCAGAATTTGGATATAAAGGAGACACAATGGGACAGCTGCCTAGCGTCAAGATAGGGAAGCAAAAGAGCAGAGCAGAGTGAGCAATGGTGGGTATAAGGGAGCAATCTAAAGCAAAATGATAAAAAGAGTGAAAGGGGGGATCAAGTATAGCAAGGGAGAGTTTGGAAGCACCACTGCAGTCTATGTCACCATAATCAAAAACAGGGAGCATCATCTTTAGAACAATCTCTTTGTAGACAGGAAGCGGTAAACACACTTTATTTCTGTGTACTGACAAGCTTATGGTGGAACTTTTGATGTAAGGCTTCGGTATAGAACCATAG
This sequence comes from Neoceratodus forsteri, assembly GCA_016271365.2. NCBI lineage: Eukaryota > Metazoa > Chordata > Ceratodontiformes > Ceratodontidae > Neoceratodus > Neoceratodus forsteri. The sequence continues at coordinate 1,359,359,867 of CM057459.1, forward strand.
ACTTTGATGGCAGATAAGGACCACTTGGCCCACCCAGTCTGCCTGTTTTCCTACCTACTGGATAAGCTGCAGATTCTAGTTAACCAACAGCCTACTTCCTGCCACCCCCCACTACAATTGCCTTGTGTCTGTCCCATGCATGTTTGAATTCCTCCACTGTTTTAGCCCCAACAACCTCCCCAGGAAGGCAGTTCCACATCCACCACTCTCTCCATGAAAAAGATTTCCTCACATTACCCCTGAGCCGTCCCCCCTATCTTTAAATTGTGTCCCCTTGTTCTTACACATCTCTTTTTCTGAAAGGTGCTACCCCTCTGGACTTTGTTGATTCCTTTGAGGTACTTGAATGTTTCTATCATGTCCCCTCTGTCCCTCCTTTCATCAAGGGTATGCATATTAAGCTCTCTCAGTCTCTCTCCATATGATTTCTGATGTAGACCCTGCACCATTTGAGTTGCCCTCCTCTGGACTGCTTCCATCCTGCCTATGTCCTTGCGTAGATGAGGTCTCGAAAAAAGCACACAGTGCTCCAGATGGGGTCTTACCAACTGTCTGTACAGAGGGATAACCACTTCTATTTTTCTACTTGTGATGCCCCTTCCTATGCATCCCAGTATCTCCCTGGCTCTCCTCACTGACTTCTCACATTGCTTATTCACCTTTAGATCATCTGATATGACTACCCCCAAGTCCCGTTCCATTTTTGTTGTTGTTAGTACCTCCCCTGCTATTGTGTACTCTTCTCCTGGGTTTTTGTTTCCCAGGTGCATTACTTTGCACTTTTTTGCATTGAATCTAAGTTGCCATATGTCTGACTATTCCTCCAACCTTGCCAAGTCCCTTCTCATCCTTTCTACTCCCCCCTTGTGTATCAAATATGTTGCAGATCTTTGTATCATCTGCAAAGAGGCATACCTTTCCCTCTAGACCCTCTGTAATGTCACTTATAAAGATGGTAAAGAGGACTGAACCCAGTACTGAGCCCTGAGGTACTCCACTAGTGACCCCCCTTTCTTCAGAATGTGTGCCACTCACTATTACCTTCTGTGTCCTGTTGTGCAGCAAGTTTGCAACCCAGGCTACCACCCTGGGACCCACTCCCAGACTGGCTAACTTAATAATTAATCTTTTGTGTGGGACTGTGTCAAATGCCTTGCTAAAGTCTAGGTAGGCAAACCAAGAAATCTAGATGATGGTCAAGCCATACCATGAGGTACAGTACTTAAAAGTGGAAGCATCCACAATCATATCATCATCAAGTGTGTGAAATAAAGGGAGAGTGGTGACTCTGGAAAGCATCTGTTGGGTGCCAAATGTCATGGAAACTGCTTTTTTTTGCATTGAGGGATATTTGGTTAGACTAGAACAAGTGCTGAATATTGTCAAAATCCTGCTGAAGCTGTGAGGTATGATTATGAGAAGAGGAGTGAGATGCAAAAAGAACTGTATTATCAGTGTAAATATGAATGGACACAGAGGGACAGACAGAAGGTCATTCAAGAATATGGAAAAGAGAATGGGACCCAGGGCAGACTTTTGAGGAACACCTGAGTGTATAGAGAGTAATGATAAAATGGAGCTTCCTATCCAGACAGCTTGAGACCTTCCCTCAAGGTAAGACTAAAACCAGCTGATGGCAGACTCAGCAGGACTCACTGCTTTAAGGTTCTCCAGAAGGAGGGGATGTGCCACTCTATCAAAAGCTTTAGCAAGATCAACAATTATGGCAGATGTGGTCAAGCCCTGATCCAAACCTGAGAGGATGGAGTCAGAGAGCCAAAGGAGGGAAGAGGAAGTGGAGTGGGATTTCCTAAAACCAGACTGGTAGTGGGTGAAGAAGGAGGAGGAGTCAAGGAAGGAAAACAGCTGAGGTAATAAGTACAAGGTGTTCCTGTAACACAGTTGAGGCAGGAAGGATGGAACAGAAGTTACTGAGAGAAGAGGAATCACTACCTTTATGAAGATGAAAGACAGTAGTCTGCTTCCAGGCTTTAGGGACAGCAGCAGAGGAAAACAAAAGGTTGAGGAGTAGTGTAATAGGTAGAGCAATGGCAAAAGTTGACAAAAGTAGAAGTTTTGGATCAAGGCAATCAGGGCTATCATCTTTATGCAGACTAAGGGCATGCAAAGGATTAAGGGTTGCAGAGATGGTGGTTGGAGAGAAAAGAGATTTAAACGAGGAGAAGGTAAGAGGGAACAAGGGGAAGGGGGAGAAAAGGATAACAGAGAGGGCACAAATAGTAAAGCAGAAATTAAAGGAAGAGACAACAGTAGACAGGTCAGAAATGAGGGAGTTAGCTGGCCCGGTGGTGCTGAGGGTTGAGGCACTGGACACCACACCTCGCGCCACGCTAGTGACCCATGTTCAGGAATGGGCATGGGCCGCCGTGGGTCAGCAGGGGAGAGGAAGGATTGAGTGTCCAGAGGACTGCTCTCCTTCTCTGGGAAGGGGGGGATGTGCAGCACTGTTGCCTGGTTTCCCCCTGGCAGAGGCTACAAAGCAAGGTGCCATGCATAAACATCAGGGAAGCCGAGTGCAGACACATTGAGGGAAGTGCGCACAGAAGAATGCAGGTTCCTCCTCGGCTTCCATCATTGTATGCACTCAGCTCCGGAGGGAGCAATCACAGAAAAAAAATGCCAGCTCCTCACACATGAGCTGCTCCTGGTGCCTGTCCCCTCTGGCCATGACAGTTCTGCCAAAGCACGGCCCCACTTGGGGGGACTTCCCCGAGTATGAGTGGGCAGGTCGCCGGGAGACAGGTGAGCCCATTCACAGGGTTAGAGGAGTCCAGCACCCCCCCAAAAAATGAGAGAGTTTTCAACCCTGAAAACAGGGTAAGGACTGTGGGTTGGAGGGGAGAAAAGGGAATATATATCGTTCCAGAACTTGGGGGGGGATTAATGTTGTTCTGTGGTGTGGATGCAAAACCAGATAATCCTATACTACTACTACTAATAATACTACTACTATCCCCACCACCTTTTCTCTGAGTGAATTAAAACCTTCCACAGCAATCCAGTGGTTCCCTTTCCTGCCAGCCCCCCAAGTAAAATAAAACCATGTGCTGAAAACAACAAAAAAGTGACAGATGCTTGGAAAAAAGTGCAGCACCCAAAAAAAAAGCACAAAACTGAAAGAAAGGTGCACAGAAACAACATATAATGAAACAGAATAAGCTGTTCAGTGAAATTTATTGTGCACCAAGGTATTCAAAGAGACAGAAAAGTCCCAGCACTTCAAATCCCTGCAGGTTGTTCATCAGGGAGAGAGCCAACTAAAGCCATACAACCCACATTTAAGGGATATTCCTGAAGACATATACACTTGAAAAATATATGCAAATGGAGCAGTGCAGATGTGCTATTGAGTCAATAGGTCTGTAAATCTAACAAACAGATTAATAAAACAAGCAAATAAACCAGCTAACAGGCTGCTAGAGAATAAATAGACCAACAAGTGTCCCCAATAAATAATAACTTATTAGAATTATAAATATTTTAATGTATGATGATTTCAGATTCTATTCAGGTTAGTAAGAGTGGGGCCCTGTAGTAATTTTTTTTCCAGACAGATTCAAAGCACCCACAAAAACAGAGACAAAAGATCATTTAGGAAGACAGATTAGATGTAATATACATTATATTATTTTTATTTTTAACTTCAAATAATAATAAGAGTGATCAGGACCCAAGAGTAAATTTTATTACTGAATATAATGCAGTAGCTCCAAAGGTTGCTGGCACCCTTAAACGATTTTGGTACATCTTACATGCTGACTCAGATCTGAAAGAACATATAGGTGACACACAAAGGGTGGTGTACAGAAAAGGGTGAAAGATTTAGTTGTAATGAGCCATTTTGCGTCCAGTAATAGGACCCCAAGATTTACGTTCACCAAGTGGCTCATGTGGGTCACATTGATGCAGTAACTGCAATTTTTGTAAATTTATGGTCCAAGGTAACACATTTGACAGTTCAACTAATGGCTCTTCTCTGGAAATATGCCAGTTTATTACTTGCCACACTCCATATGTGGTGTATGTACTATGGTGCAATTGTCCATCTTTATATGTTGCAATGACCACCCATCCTCTCAAGGAGAAGATACAAGAACATGTTTGTTCGATTCTGAATTAATGTTGTGATACACCTGTGGGCAGTCATTGGTGTCTTTACCATAGAGCCCAATCATATATTTTTAAATGTATGGGCATTATTCATGTCAGAGCCAGTTAAAGAGATGGCAACAAAAAAAACGATTTTGTTACAATTTGAAAGCAGATATATTTTTATCTTAGGAGCAGTTTACCCTTGTGGCATTAAGGGTGCTTGGAACATTCTTCTCTGTCTTTGAACATATATTTTTGATGGTCTTTAGTTTGGCCTCTGTTTAATGATTCTCATTTTTCTACTGATATCCTTTGTCTCCTAATTTTGTGCTTCCCTAGGGTCAGCAAAAAACAATGAAGTGTATACTACATCTAGTATTTCCTACTAATAGACCTTTCTTTATTTTTGTCTTTGTAGGTGCCTTTGATAATGTCCAGAAAACATTTTCTTTCTATGGAGTCCCACCCTTACTAACTTGAATATAATCCAAAATCACCATTAATTAAATATTTATAATGCTAATATAGTTATTATTTATTTGGGACACTTTGTAACTTATTTATTTTGTAGCAGCCTATTAGCCAGTTTATTAATTTACTTGTTTTATTCTTCTGTTTGTTAGATTTACAGATTTATTTACTCAACAGGACTTCTGCACTGCTTCATTTATATATATTTTTCAAGTGTATGTGTCTTTAAGAATATCCCTAAAATGTGGGCTGTATGACCTTAGTCACCTCTCCCCCAATGAAGAACCTGCAGGGGGTCGAAGCACTGGGGCTTTTGCTGTCTGTTTGTCAGAATACCTCATTGCACAATAAATTGCACCGAGTAGCTTATTCTTTCTTTATGCATTATTTTTTTTGCACCTTTCCTTCAGTTTTGAGAAATAAAACCATATCTAGTAGTCTGGTCACTTAACTTTTCTCTCAAGCCCAGAGTGAGTAAAAAATATAGTTACATAAAAAAACTGCACTCAGCTACCTAGTAAAAAATGTCACACCCAACAATTTAAGTGCAAAACTGACAAACAATATTTTGTTCTATTACAAAAGTTAAAATACTAGCCCATATAGTGTGAGATAAATGAAAAGGTCCCAATGTTTCACACCTCATGTGGTGCTTTCTGAAGAGATGTGTACTACTGCAATGCACAGCTTTCTATAGTGCCATGAAAAGGGGAACAAAACATGCACATCCATCAATGCTTCCATTAAAACTGATTAATTTAAGAACAGCGGATTACACTAGTTGGGTACCATGTCATAAGGGTGAATTTGGCATGCTGAATGCCCTTATGACAACCCCACATCACTGAAATTAAATTTCGGCAATGTGGGATCCCAGCCACACCAAACATGGTGCACAAAAACTTTCTATTTTTTGTATGCAAGAGGGTGGCTGCAGCCCCAACCCCCACCCCCATGATGGGAGCATCGACCCCCCATTCCCCTGCTTTAGGATTCTCAACTCCAGGGAGGTGCATGTCGGGGGGATGCAAGATGAAAAAAATAAAAAAATCACCATCTCGGGCTGGGCTCAACAAAAACCACCAGCACTCTGTCCTGAACCCTGTATCCCCACCACCCCAAAGCTGGCACCTATCCCACCACATTACGACACCAGCTCACCGGAACCCCCTGGCACCACCCATCACATATCATCCTGCACCACATGCATCGGGCTCACTCTCACCCCACTGTGCACGTATACCTGCATGATAGCCTGTTGTCTTTTTGCGACAACCCCCATCCAGTCACCTACCCCACACCCCCACCATCAGTGAACTAGCCAAAGGTGGGTCACCATTTCAGCAGGTGCCTTCTCGCTAGTGTCACATATCACAGGATACCCACTAGTTGGGAATACTGCAAGGAAAACCTAGGCAGCTTAATGACTGCTGAATTTAAATAAGCATTTGTTTGGTAAATTAATGATCACAGCAATGTGATCTAACTAGCAGTTCATTCTTTAAAACATGATGCTTTCAAAAAACTTTATTCTAAGAGCTGGTTCTTGGTAAAGTTTCTCAGTTCTCTTCTTGCACAGTATTTTTCTGTAAACCAAATTGGTCTCAAGCTGTGGAACCACATATCATAATTTCTGAAACTACAGGACAAAAGTGCACTTACCTGGTTGACAAAAAAAACTAAATAAACAAAGACACAAACACCAACATTAATCACTTATCATAGTTACAGTAACATTTCATACAAGATGGTATACTAACCCCACTAACAAAATAAACTGCAGCAAGTTTTTATATGCATAATAAAACTGACCATTTAACAGTAATCCACAATGCATATCAATAGCCTTTGCATTATAATATTAAAAATATTCTGGTTAATTAACATAGGAGAGAAAAAATACCCTCTCTTGATATACTGCTCCAGAGATCCAAAGAAATGTCAGTGAAAATGAAGATGACAAGCCGGAACAATACTTTTGAAACTGGGGGTGGGGGTGGAGGACATAGGTATGTAAGTAATAATACCCGACAGGGTGGGCATTTTGGGGATATAACAGACCACCCAGGGGCATAATGAGGCCCGACGCTGCAGGCGGAGGGCCTTATAGCCCCTAGAAGGTCCGTTATATCCAATAACACCCACCCTGGAGGGTATTATTACACTTAGAAAATGGGTTAGAGATGGTAATTTTGGAAAAATATATAGGAAGAAAATGTAGGTATAAAAAATAAGTAAAAAGCAAGAAGAAATAATGTTTGTTGTAAAATAGTCCCAAGTGTGAAGTGCTAGAATCAGCACTAGAGGTCGCTGCTGTGTATTTTATTTATGGAGTTTCTCATTAGGTTGCCCTCCTACTTCCTTGGTTTTTCAGATACACACAAGCATACATGCGCATGGATTAAAAAATACTGTGTGAGAACAGGAGAAATTATAGCGTAGTGATGTTCAGAGAGATGTCGTTATGTTTCAACATGGGATGGCTTAGAACTGTAGCATGACTGTGTAGCCGGATTTAAAATTGAGCACAGGCTTTACAGGGAGCGCGAGTATGTTCAGTGAATTAAAAAAGAACACAGAACATTGGGAGGTCGAGTGAGGACATACCGTAAGTGTTTAAAAATGGATATTTATTTTTGTGGTAGCAAGGAGGAACGGAGGCACTTCAAAAAGCCATACCAAGGTATCAGTGCAATTTTAGAGCAGCAAATTGGCGGGGCTGGGGCTGGTGTCTCAGTAAATGTGGACAATACAATGGTGGCTGGCAAGTTTGGGGTGCTGAATGATCGAACTGGCACTTGTTTTGAAGCGGGCTGTTGTTAAGAAATAACGGCCCGGGTGGCAGGCTGTTTCAGCCAATCAGGATGCCAGTTTCAGTTTACCCATTATCTAAAACTGATTAATAACTGAAGATTATTGAAGACCATGGGGAGCAACACAAATATACTTATAGTGTATGGGAGAGGGATGTTATGTATGAAAATTGATGGAAACACGGTGCTGTTGTACTATCACTGTGATGTCAACATGTTGTACCATCCTGAGTACATCACATCGATGGTACAACAGCAGTGGTCGTCATTGTGCATGTGCATAACTTAATTCACTGGACTTGGGGAAACAGCTGTCTCCATGAATGCTGGCATCAAGTCAGAGCCACGCGGAGCAAGTCCCTCAAAATAAGGACAGCCGCCACAATTTATTTCTTACAAAAATGTTTTTGCTAGAGTGAGGGGTCATGTTTTATTTAAAAAAAATGTTTATGTAAGGGGTGGAGTTCAGGAAAGAGTTGAGCTTGTTCTCAGGTGCAGGAGTGGGTGACAAAGTCAGAAAATCATGGTGCAAAGTTGATTTTAGTGTCTAAAAGTTAGTCTTGCTTTTAGTGTTGCTCCGTACATTATATAAGATAATGGATAGGCAACAGTAAACAACAAAATGTTGTTCAATTCTTGAGGATATTATGACAACCCGAAAACCTCTCAAGCTTCACTCTCGAGGTTTACATAGTTGTCATAACAACCTCTCGAAGTGAACAACATTGTTGTTGTTCACTGTTGCCCATCCATTATCTTTTATATAATTTGTTCTATAAAGACAGCACCACATCAAATCACTCAATTTGGTCATCTGTAATTTGTCACCCTTTGGGCTCTGCATGAAGCAAGTTAGGAGTCAAGTAATTTATCACACAGGGCCCACAGTGCTCTTCACAACCTGCTTCACACAGGGACACTATATTTCATTACTTGATGTTTCATAAACCCTAACAGACACATTCTTGTTTTTATTTTTGCCTTAAGTGTATATAATACACAAGTGTAGTAGCACCTGTATATTAGGGTTGAGTAAGCACTTCTATGTTAACCTCTGATTAATGCACTTTAATAACTCGGTCCCCATGCAACCAATGTGTGGCATTTAACAAGAATGGAATTGGTGCCAGAATATATGGACTCTGTAAATTTAGTTATTTTTGGCTCTGTGGGGGCAATGTTATTGAGAGTAAAAACAGTTACATTCTTGGCTTTTAAGACTGTTTTACTCACCTACAGTACAGCTAAAAGACTGTTGGGATTTTATTTATTTATTTATTTATTAGCTTTTGTTGACCAGGTAGGTGCATTAAGCAAGACCCTGCCTATTTTCAAGCACGACCCGGGAGAGTACAATATACAGCTCATAAAAAACAAAAACAAGACAGTGGTGAAGTACAGAGAAGCAAAAATACAAAACCAGTAGGTATCCTCACAGGGATAGTCATGAAACAAAACATACTCATTAGCAGTAACCATCCATGCAGGGATGGAAGGAAGCAAGTATTGGGAGCAAGACAAAGCATTCAATAATTATAGTGACATTGGTAAACTAGCTTAAGCATTCAATAATTACAATGACAACGGTAAGCTAGCTTAAGGAAAGTAAGGGGGGTTAGGTACAGTCACAGGAATCAAGTGTGTGTAGGTAGGAGAAAAGTGCAGTCTTGAAGGAGGAGTGGGATGAACAGCATTTAAGACTGGGAGGCAGAGAGTTCCAGAATTTGGGGGCAAAGTGGGAGAAAGCTTGTTCCCCCATTTTTGTAGAACAGTGCAGGACAGAGAGTGAGGAGGAATTAGAGGATCCCAGTAGGTGGGAGTGAACCACCCGGGTGAGCAAGGCCACAGTGCTGTCAGTGCAGGGGTGTCTTGTCATGGAGTCAGTGAAGCAGCCCAGAGTTCATAAGCACAGGTTTTTTGGGGATAGCCAGTTTAGGGTTGAGTACAGGAGACAGTGGTGAGTAAGGTGAGGGGCTGACAGGGCAAATCTGCAGATGTTGCTGTATGTGGTGCCCCATTGTTGAAGAATACCAACATTAGTGTGGGAAAAGATGGGAGGGCATACAGAAGCCTAGGAAGCAAGATGCCTCTGGCCACTGAGATCTTAGCAGCAGGGGTTAGGGAATGATGCACTCAGTAAGCGACACCAGTCTTAATGTTGACAGATCTGCAAACCTCATTCAAGTGAGAAGAGAAATTGAGAGCAGGCTCCAGGGTCACTCCAAGGTATTTAAAGGAGTCCATGGACAGGATTACAGAACCATCACAGCAGCGCACGCAAAGCTGTGTGGTTCCAGCATGAACTTTTCTAGCAGACCCAAAGAGCATAGCCTGTGTCTTTGGTAGATTGAGGATCAGGGAGTTGGTTTGGATCCAGGTTTGAATCATTTTGAACATGGACGACAGTTGAACATTAAGGTCGGCTACAGGACAAGCACCAGAGTAGAGCACCAAATCATCAGTGTACATGATGGAGTTGCAGTCAGAGAAGGAAGAGGGACAATCATTAACAAAAATGGAAAAAGGCAAGGGTCCAAGAATGGATCCTTGTGGGATGCCATAGGAGATGGAAGCCGGAGATGAAAGGACTTTATTGAAGGAGACGGACTGGGAACAGTTAGAGAGGTAACTTCTGATGCAGGCTAAAGTGGAACCAGAGCCACCAAGAGACTGCAGTTTGTGCACAAGCAGAGGGTTATCCACCAGATCAAAAGCTTTAGTAAGGCCAATTAACATGGCCCCGGTAAGTAGGCCAGTGTCCATGTTAGACTTAGCCTCACTAGTGAACAGGGTAAGAACAGTAGTGGTGCTGTGACCAGCCTGGAACCCATGTTGAACTGGAGACTGAAGACTGAAGTTTAATAAGTGGGCAAGGATTTGATGGTGAATAAGTTTTTCCAATGACTTGCTGAGGGTAGGTGGAAGCACAATGAGACGATAATTGGACAGCATTTTAGGGTCTCCTTTCTTGAAGACCAGTATGATTCCTGCAGATTTCCATGCCAAAGGCATTATGGAGGTGCTAATGGACAAGTTAAACAGCTGGGTAACAGGAGTGGCTAGGAGAGGGGCACCAAGTCTGAGTATCCTAGGTTCAATACCATCCAGCCCAGCACTGCCACAGAGGGGAATGGACTTTAATAACTTAAGAACATCCAGGTGAGAGATAGATGAGAGCACCAGGGCAGGAGGAGTATGTGGAGGAGCTGTAGGAGAGGGCTGGGAGCCATTAGAACCTGGAGAAGAGATATTGGGAACCTCTGTGAAAAGTGATTTGAAGGCGTTGGCAATCATGCAGGCATTGTTGCAGATTGAGAAATTTATTAATTTATCTTTGAGAGTCAGCGGCTTAGTATTACTCATGATTTCATTAATCTGAGACCAGTATTTCCTGAGGTCAGTGGCCGAAGACTGTAGAAGACTGCGGTAGAAGTTGCTCTTAGCAACACGGATTTTAAAAATGAAATTGTCAGTTTTTTTAACCCAGGGTACATTACCCTGTAATTGTTGTTTTTTTGGGTACTCTATGAGATTCAGTATTAGAAAAAAAATCTGTTCCATTTTCTGCACATGTTCAGTAGCCAAAATGAATTTTCTAATGATAAATATTTTTGCAAATCCATCTTGTTATGGTTTTTATGTTTTTTTATGGTAAAATCATTTCATATCATGTAAATTTTGTTTTTGTTCATCTTAGCAATGTGAAAGCTATATACTGTAGCAGTAAAATCTTTGCACACTAAAAATTGCAAGTTTCTAGACAGCTTTTTGCTTTGTTTTTGTGTTTTTGAAAGGAAATTGGGCTTTGAGGAAAACACTGCTAGTGACGAAACCATTATGGTTTTATTCAGGTAAGATTCAGCTTTCGTCTGTAGTTATTAATGTGAGAGCTAAATAAAAAAAATATTTGCAAACTGCAAAGAAAAATGTAGGCAGAGTTGTTGCTTGCAGTTTCAGTGGTAAACACTTGGATTTATGCTTTTGGCCTCCATATGTAAATAGTTACTGCAGTACTAAATGGGTTAGCACTATAATAACTGTGAATAGTGTCAGCGATGGGGTGCCATATTCAGAAGCCCCTAGTGTGCTGCTCTATCACGACAGTGTGACTGCACAGAATACACCACCGAACCTATGCAAATGTATAATTATTCATGCAAGAACTCCTAAAACTGAAGGTGGACAAAGCAATGGGTCCTGATGGAATTCACCCCAGAATTCTAAAAGAATTAAGGGAGGAACTAGTGAAACCACTGGCTATTCTTTTTAATATATCATGGGAGGAAGGTGTGGTACCCGAGGACTGGAGGAAGGTGGATGTGATTCCCCTTCACAAAAGTGGGACCAAGACAGAGGCAGGAAACTACAGACCTGTCAGTCTGACCTCTGTGGTAGGGAAAGTGATGGAGTCACTTCTGAATGAAAGAATAGTTTTGTACCTAGAGGCCAGTGGAGCACAGGACCCAAGGCAGCATGGGTTCACAGCGGGAAGGTCATGTCAGATGAAGCTAATAGATTTCTTTGACTGGGTGACCAAAGTAGTAGACCAGGAAGGGGCTGTGGACATGGTCTACCTAGACTTTAGCAAGGCATTTGACACAGTCCCACACAAAAGATTAATAGTCAAATTAACCAGCCTGGGAGTGGGTCCCAGGGTGGTAGCCTGGGTAAAACATTGGCTGCACAACAGGATACAGAAGGTAATTGTAAATGGAGTCCACTCTGAAGAAAGAATGGTTACTAGTGGGGTACTGCAGGGTTCAGTATTGGGTCATGTCCTTTTTAATGTATTCATCAGTGACATTGCAGAGGGACTGGAAGGGAAAGTATGCATTTTTGCAGATGACACAAAGATCTGCAACAGGGTTGATACACAAGGAGGCATGGAAAGGATGAAAAGGGACTTGGCAAGGTTGGAGGAATGGTCAGAAGTATGGCAACTAGGATTCAATGCAAAGAAGTGCAAAACAATGCACCTGGGAAACAAGAACCCAGGGGAAGAATTCACAATGGGTGGGGAGGTAGTAACAACAACAAAAAAGGAAAGGGACCTGGGGGTAATCATATCAGGTGACTGTAAGGTTAGCAAGCAATGTGAGAAGGCAGTAGGGAGGGCTGGAAGTATACTGGGATGTAGAGGGAGAGGCATCAGCAGCAGAAAACAGGAAGTTGTTATCCCTCTGTACAGACAGTTGGTGAGACCCCATCTGGAGTACTGTGTCCACTTCTGGAGACCCCATCTCAGCAAGGACATAGACAGGATAGAGGTAGTCCAGAGGAGGGCAACTAAAATGGTGCAGGGTCTGCAAGAGAAGCTGTATGAGGAGATACTGAAGGAGCTTAAGATGTATACCCTTGAGGAAAGAAGGGAGAGGGGGACGTGATAGAAACTTTTAAGTACCTCAGTGGAATCAACAAAGTCCAAGAGTGTAGCATCTTTCAGAACAACAGACTTGCAAGAACAAGGGGACACAATTTAAAGATAGAAGGAGGGTGGTTCAGGGGCAATGTGAGGAAATATTATTTCACAGAGAGGGTAGTGGATGCATGGAACAGCCTTCCTGTGGAGGTTGTGGAGTCAGGAACAGTGGGAGAATTCAAGAATGCATGGGACAGGCATAATGCAATTCTAGTGGGGGGGGTAGGAGGAAGTATAGGAAATAGGCAATCCTTGCAGATAATAGGAACATTACATTACTGACATTTTAGGCTTATGTAATGAAAGTATGAATACTTTAAACTTTTTGAACTGTATTCAATAACAATTAAGTATAAATACAGTACATATCATTTTTAAACTTTATTATAATGTATATCATTTTTTATGCCAATGTAACAAAGTACAAGAGGGTAGTATCTTTCAGGAGAAGAGATGTGCAAGAAGAAGGGGGCACAATTTGAAGATAGAGGGGGGACGGCTCAGAGGTAATGTTAGAAAGTATTTTTTCACAGAGAGGGCTGTGGATGCATGGAACAGTCTTCCTGAGGAGGTTGTGGAGTCAGGAACAGTGGGAGAATTCAAGAATGCATGGGACAGGCATAATGCAATTCTAGTGGGGGGGTAGGAGGAAGTATGCTGTTAATTAACTAGAATCTGCAGCTTATCCATCAGGTAGGGAAATGGGCAAACTAGGTGGGCCAAGCGGTCCTTATCTGCCATCAAATTCTATGTTTCTATGTTACATAGAATACATTGCCTGTTTTATTTAATTTTTATTTTATTTTATGTATACTTTAATATGCAAGTGTGTTTGTTGTGTGTATTTATTTGTCATCCTCTTAAGGAAAATAATTGTTTTTAATGACTGAGCTTTAGTTTATGCTAAAATAAGAAATACAAGTGTAACTTTGTTTAGGTTTGCAGCTGCTTTAACAAGTTTACCCCAAGGGCTGGTTAAAGGTGATTATAGCAGTGCAACATTAATTTTATTGTACTTGGCCTTTGGTGTACTACTTTTTGTATTTCATGTTTAGAATAATTTCAGATCATTTCTCTGTTGTGCATATCAATTTCTGTGCATGTTTTGCTGAACTATATACAGCGTATGAAAAATACTAGTTTGATGTGAACGGTTCAAAAAGGTAGCTTGTAATAATGGTAAAGTAAAAAAGGGGACTCAATAATGGCGAACACACAAAGGGCGACCGTGAAATAATGGTGAAGTGCACTAAATGGCAAATCCACAAGAATGGCAATTGTGGTTGTTGGTGTGCATCTCAGAGAAGGATAGTTAGAAATAGAAGGTTCGGGGGAGCACAGCTCCCTGAAGGGGGTGCGGGGCCAGAATCCCCTTCATTGAAACAGGTGAACTATGTTACAGAACCCATAAAGGTGTGGTGGTAGATGCAGGTCAACTACTGGAGTGTCTAAGGGAGGAGCAGTGAATAACTGAAGTCTAGCTAGAGCAGTTGGTATCCGATGCCTAGCACCTGGAAGACGGAGGTACAGAGACCTGAATGAATGGCTGAGTATGGTTGTGTCTGAGTATGCAGAGCATGGTCACTATAAATATTTGTGTGGCCTTGCTTATAATTTTTATTTTCAGGTCTACAGTGCCCCTGATTAATGCTGTGGTGTAGTGGTAATGCCTACCGAAATTGCCCTAAACTACTTTTGTTGATATTTACTGTTGCTGTTATTGTAGTCGCTGCATTTGAGTCACTGTAATGACGATCACCTTTATTCATTCACCATTCTGACATAGAACCATTTGAATACTGTATAGAAGCTGTTTTAACAAGTCCACCCCATGAGACCACTTGATATTGTTAATAGCAGGATCATTTTACTTTTCTTGAGAGTAGAATGTGTTTTTATTATATTCATGTATTTCTTCATATATGTAACAATAACTGCACAGTAGTTGCAAGCTATATACAGACTGTATGTGTCCTTGACTATGATTAATAATTACATTTCACAATTTATCTTAAGTATTCAACATATGATTCTATGTTGTTACAGTGATGTCTTTTATGACTGCATGGCTATAGCCATGGCGAGATATTGCTATTGCATAATCGAAGAATGGGATCCGGAAGCACATGACAGGATACCTAGTCTTTGTCCTTCACAACGGAGCTGAAGTACATGCAGTCCTTCATTCACCGCAGTACTGTTACTTTCTCTGTCTCCCCCCTCCTCTGCTGTGGCACTATTTTCTTGCTCTGTGCTCACTTGTAGAACACAGGACTCCCATAAACAGTGTGGCTCTGTCAGTTAAAACTCACTCCATTACAGGTTTGCTAGTTTTATTACACCTTTATGTAGAGCCCAGTAGTGTTGTTGCTAAGTAACAGAGCTGCTCAGAGGCACTATGTCCTGTTTTCCACTCTTCTCCTCTCAGGTTCAGTGTTCAGGTCTTAGTGCTTCAGCTTGATTCAGCATTACAGGTCTGTGTCTTTAAAACCTGATCCCTGCAACAACTCCATGCAACTTTCTTTCTTTCCCTCAGAAAAGAGATTGCTACTCCTATTGCTACTGAGTCACCTAAAAAGTAGAAAAAAAAAACCTCTGCAGCCTGTGTGTGGTAGCTTGGTTTGCACGCGCACACACACACACACACACACACACACACACACACACACTTTAGTATGAGGTGGCTCAATTCAGATAGAAAGCTCCAATTAGAGCTCCTATGTCAGGGTAAAATGCATCTCTCTGATGTAACTTGAGATGTAGTAGCTTGCCGATTTCTCATGGATTCATGTCAACAGGTCACACAAATAGCTAATCTGTTTGAGTGGCATGCAGTCACAGATAGATTACATTTACAAATATTTACATGAGATGTTTTCTTTCAACTTTTTGCCCCTCACACACACACACCAGACATGTCAAGGCTGCTGGAAATCTCTCTGTCTTCAATGAGGCAATGCTTATGATGTACCACCCCACCCCCATGCCTTAGGAGTCACAGGCTTTAAAAGGACACCATCCCCTTTTGTCTGACTACTGCCCCTCATATTAAAAAAAGTAGACTGACGTGAAGTAAAACATATGTATAAGCAGGATTTCTGATAAGAGGGAGTCAAGTCTTTCTATAGCAGACTGCAGTAGACTACAAAATATACAGTATCAGTAAACACTAATCTGTTTAGTGATACTGTATATTCTGTAGTCTGCTGTTGTCTACTATAGTGGGTTTGGCTCCTTCTTATCAGAAACCCTGCTTGTATGTATGTTTTACTTCATGTCATGGATGGGAAAAAAAACACAAGGAATGACTCTATCTGGCAACATTGCTAATTGATACCATCTGATGCAGAAACTATGAGTTTCTCTTGTTTTAAATGGCCAACTGAACAAACAGCCTGCTAATGCACTGTGCTAATGGAACCAAAATCATAAACAGAAGTTTGACTTTTGAAACAAATTATTTATTTTTGCATTGTGGTTGTACAGTATATGTGGTAAATATGTTAATGCTAAGCCAACACTGTTGCAGACTGTGCTCCAGAGTTCTGTATCAGGGGCTATTGTACTTTACACTACAGGTAGATGCACGATTCCACAGAGAATGAGATGTTGCGACTCATTTGCGCTGTCCCAGGTAAATAAATTGTAAGCAACTTTTGGATACTCTCCATGATGTCAGCATCTCACCAGCAGTGTATTTCCATGCTGATATCATAAATCCCTATCTTCTACAAAAATGAAAAATTGTGTAAATAACTACCTGCATTCACCATAAGCAAGATCCCACTGAAAATAAGATGCTGCATTTCAGCTGGTCACTATTGGAAAAATACATTGGGAAGGATATTCAAAAGGGTTGCGCCATGCACAATAGGGTTGCACCTGCGCAAGTCCGAAATTGCACCATTCTACCATATTCAGCAGGAGACAGTTGCACCCCAAGGCAAGCTGAGCAACAGCACAATGCAAATGAATGCATGCATGCTGAACTGGAGGGGGAGGAACCATGCATAAACTGCACAGCCCGATATTCAGCGGGCTGTGCAGAGTTGTGCAGGTGTAACCCCCAACCTGCACCTGCACAACTTTGAGCGAAAAAAAAGGACAAAATAAATATCTAATTTCCCATAAAACAACATCTCATAGGACATGGTGCAAAACAAGGGCTCCTCCCATTCCTAGGCTAAATAAGCCCAAAAAAGTTCTGAGAAGTCACAGTCTAGAAATAAATGCAGCTAAGTTTCAAGAATTTGTATACGAGTCCTTTGGGCAGTATCTATCTTGTACTTGATAATGCTTATCGTTGGTTTTGACTGACATTTTCCCATGAAGACCCAGCCAGACAGTGTCCCATATAAAATCTGGTATTCTGTGGGAAGTTAACACTGTTAGGTTGAATTTGAGTTTTTCTTGGGGGCAGTCTACTAAGATAATCTCTTCTCTGTCTTTCTGCATCAATATATGGGCATAGATCTCTTAGTCTTTACAAGTTTTGTGAACTAATAAATAGCCTGGAATGTCCCATTTTATCAAATGTTTTATTTGTTCTAGGCCATATTTAGGGATGCTTTGCAATCTATGATGAGCACAAGGTTTTTTCCTGGTCCAAAGTGGTATACACGGGGTGAGCCAATGTATTACCAGTGTTTTCTATATCTTAACACCTGGCTTAAGAGCAAATCTAAAGTTATATGTCAAAAAGATGCTGCAATAGAATGCAACAGGGTTTATCATAGATTGTCCACCATCTTTCACAGCTCTATAGGTGCATTCCCTCTTGACGGGGTTCAATCGGTTTCCCCATAGGACTTGAAAGAATATGCTATACAGGCAGGTCATCAGAGCTTGAGGGGTAGGGAATACATAGCTTAAATATAAAAATTTAGGTAAAAGTATGGTCTTGATTAGTAGTATCCATTTCTTTTTTGAGATCTGCCTTCCCTTCCATGAGTTTACCAGTTCGGTTGCCCTTTGTAAACTCACTTCCCAGTTTTGTTTGGCCATATCCTCTCTACCAAAAGTTAGTCCCGATATGGTAATTCTGTCACTAGAAATGTTTATCCCTGCAAATGTGGGTGATTCTAAGTTAGAGTGTCTCCTAAACATATTCCTTTACTTTTAAAATAATTAATCTTAGAGCCTGACCAGCATGAAAATGACAAAAAATTCAAGCAAAGAGCCTTCTGCTGTGGTTTTATTTATGCATAACAGCAGGTCATCTGCATAGGCTAAAATCTTGATAGCAGGAGATGCTGGATTCAAGGCTTTGCCATGGATGAGATTATTCTGTTCTAATTTCCTTAAAAATACATCTACACAAAAAACATAAAGGAGAGGGCTCAGGGGCAACCTTGTCTGACACCTCTGCATACCCTGATTTCTTTTCCTCTCCAGCCATTGATATTTGGTATTAGTGTTGCATTTTTGTACATAAGTTTTATCCAGTCTATAAAGACAATAGGAGTGCCATAAGCTTTCAAAACTTTATATAAATATTTATTTTTTATTTTATTTAAACAGCAGTTTGGAAAACCTTTGAGCCGTAGGCTCATTTACAAAGGTACCTTGTCACAGTAAGACAAACCAAAATACACAGTATAGCAGTACAACACATAAGTATAACAGTAAAATTAAGACATACATACAAACAAGCTGGTACAGGTAGGATGGATGCAAACAATACCAGAGTTATGTCGTCCTTAGCAGCTTAGTAATAAGCTTTGTCATAAGTATTGAGTACGGCTTTGACTAGTGGCAGTTACAGCATCGGGTGTTAATAAGGTGGTTACGTAAGGAAGTTTTGAAGCACGATATAGTTGGAGCTTGGAGATGGAGGGGGCAGTGTGTTGAACCAGGAGGTGGCCTAAAGCTGAAGGCTCTTTGGCCGTGAGAGGTTCTAGCTCTAGGATAACAAGAGAGGTTTTCCCAGAGGTCAGTATGAACTAGTGGGACAGAGCGGCGTATGGTGGTGGTCAATCCTGGTGGGAAAAGTCCAAGGAGGTCTTTTTTGTAAGAGTGCAGGTAAGATATTTGAGGCGCGTCGACGAGATCAAGTACCAGCCTTTAGCATACAGTAGACAGGTGTGTGTCAGCCTAGGTGCCCCAGTAATTAACCTGCAGGCCTTATTCAGAGTAGGTCGAATTTTATGGAGTGCGGTCTGATCAGCAGCACCATACACCGGCAGTCTATAGTCCACTAGGGACAGGATAGAGGAGGTGACTGTGAGTCGAAGATCCTCCGGGGGGAGGCAGTGTTTATACCGATGTAAGATGCCCAATTGGATATTAGTGGCAGTGGCTAGGGCAGCAATGTGTCCATGGAAGGAGAAGGAGGGGTCAAATGGATCCCTAGGTATTTATAGGAGCAAACTTGTTCGAGTGGGAATGAGGACCCAGAGTGAATGAGGAGTTTGAAGTTGCAGGACTTGTTTTGGGGATGAGTGAAGAACATGGTTTTGGTTTTTTTAAGATTTATCACCAATCTATGTTCCTTGAACCAGCCCTCGGCATCAGTGAAGGACTTCTGCAGCGAGTCCTGGAGGGCAGTAGGGTTCTGACTTGAGGCAAAGATGACTGCATCATCAGCGTCACGATAGAATGTTCCCCGAGCAAGGCGTGGAAGGGTGTTAAGGTAAAGGGAGACTAGTAAGGGGCCCAGAATGGAGCCCTGGGAACCCAGAAAAGATGGGACAGATGTCTGAGTAGGTCCCATTAATTTTTACACGCTGTGAGCGGTCAGACAGATAACTGGTGCACCAGGAGATAGGCCCAGCAGCAAAACCAGAGAGACTAAGGGCATCAAGAAGGAGGGGGTGGGAGACAGTGTCAAAAGCTTTCGAGAGGTCAATGAAGACAGCACCAGCCAGAGAACCAGTGTCTAAGGAGGAGTGGAGAAAGTTGGAGAACTCTAGGAGGGCTGTGTTGGTACTGTGGCCCGCTCGGAAGCCATGCTGCTCAGGACAAAGGACATTGTAGGTGGAGAGGTAGTCAGAGATTTGAGAGGCCACCACTTTTCCAAGGCCTTGGAGAGAGGAGAGAATGGAGATCGGTCGATGGTTTCCAGCCACAGTCCTATCACCACCTTAAAGATAGGGGTGACAGTGGCGACTTTCCAGACAGTTGGAACCTTCCCAGGCAAAGAGAGTGGTTGATGAGGCATGTGATCGGGGTAGGACTGTGTCTAAGACCAGCCGTGGGATACACGGATCCAGGGTGTCACTGCCTGTACAATTACTCTTGAGGGCAGTGACAATGCGCCTAAGTTCTTTGGCAGAAACAGCATGGAGGAGAAAATAAGGCGAGAAAGATTTACGGCAGGTGCTGGGGAGGAGGTCAAAAAATTTGTAGGGAGGATAGGGCTAAGGTCAGTGAATGAGGTGTTGAGGTGGTTGGCTATGAGGGCTGGGTCTGAGGAGATCACACCATTAATGTTGATCTGGGTGGGTGGGGGTGTGCACTCCCATTTAACTGTTTAATGTTATCCCAGAAGGTTCTGGGATTCCCCCATGAGGCAGTGAGTGAGGACCGATAGTGCTCAGACTTGGCCTTTCTGATGACCCGAGTGCACTTGTTTCAGGCGGCAGCATATAACCGCCTGTCATTGAGCTGGCCAGGCTCAATGGCACGGTGCCATAGGTTGTCCCTATGTTTGAGCTGGTGGATCAAAGCTGGGGTAACCCAGGGGGCATTCTTCCTTTTAGAACGGCGGGTCAACACTGGGCAAAGATATCACAGGCATTATTAAAGTTTGGGTAAAGAAGGAGAGCTGTGTCAATGTCAGGAGTTGCCTGTATAGGAGACCAGTCAATTTGGGACAGAAGTTCCTTAAGTTTTATCAGTCCACCAGGTATTAGACGCCGCCGGCTTGTGGACTGTGCTATGGGTTTGGGGACTGAGGTTGACCAGTGGAATAGAATGGGGGAGTGATCGCTGAGAGAGTCTGGGAGGACTTGTACATTGGGGATCCGATTAGGGCGGTTGGTGAGTACCATGTCAAGCAGGGTACTGGAGCCTCTCTTGGGGTTAGTCCTGGTAGGGTGGGTAACTAGTTGCGTTAGGTCTATTGCAGAAAAGGTGTCTTGGGTAGAGGAGGAGGAGGGGCTGAGCCAGTTGACATTTAAGTCACCCACCAGAATTTGATCAGTGGAAGGAGGTAGAGGTAAGGTATTCTGTAAGAGGCAATGGCCTGCGTTTGGTCCCTGGGGGGCACGTATGCAGTAGTCAGATAAAGGGGTCCCTTTAAAGGGTCAGGGGTTAGTTTCAGCGTAAGCGCCTGGGCCCTGGAGTCAAGGATGGGAGTGGGCAGGGCTAGTACGGGGAGAGATTCCTTGACATAAATAGCGCAGCCGCCGACCCGTCTCCCAACACGGTCGGACCGGAAAAGGGTGAAACCAGGAGGGAGACTAGGGAGTCAGGGGAGGATTTTGACAGCCAAGTCTCAACCAGGGTGATGACATCAGGGTTAATTGATGTGACCAGGCATTGTAGTGAGTCAAACTTTTTTAGGAGGCTACAGATATTCATGGAGACCATGCATAGGCCTGTGGTGCGAGGTTGGGGAGCTCCTGGGAACGGGCCAGGGTTTGATGAATGTTCCTGACAGGAGTAGTAGCATGACTAACACCCTGGCTGGGAGATGGTGAGAGGTTTTCCTACAATTGACATGAGAGGGAGGGAGGGAGGCTAAGGGAGCAGGGGTGGGCAGGGAGGTACAGGAGGGGAAAGCAAGAATAAGAAGACACCCAGATGTGCCTGAGGTGAAGAAAGCTAGGGGAGGGCAGGGGATGGGGACACACAGAGGTCCCAAGGGGCAGGAGAGGAGGTTCAGGAGCAAGGGAGGGAGGTGCCAGGGCACAGTGTGGACTAGCAGATGGGTAAGTGGGTAAGTGCACTGCTAGTGGGGATAGGGACAGGCAGGCGTGAGGCAGGACCAATACATTGTGGTGAGCAAGATCCCAGGGAAGTAGTGCTGTACAGGTAGGAGTAGGAGTAGTGAGGACCATAGGTCCCTCTAGTAGCCAACAGGTATAACCTGCAAATGGGAAAGTGGGAGATAGGTTCTGGGCAACAGGACGTGATATCACCGGATGTGATGTCACGGAGTGGATCCTTAAATTGACAGCCGCCCCTGGGTGGAGGTGGTTGGGGTGGGCGGGGCAGGCAGTGCGAGCGCCCGTCGGGGCCTGCTTACCCTCTGCAAAGCATCCAGATGAAGAGAAGAGGCCCTCTTACCTCGAAAGTTATCAGGCTGGAGATTTGGCTTCCTCAGCTACTCAGGTGAGCTGCTTGTGCTTCAGTTGCTTGATTGTCCCGAGTGCCTAGCTTGGGGGAGCTGCCTATGTTGTGGAGAAAACAAAGCCTCTCATTACTATGCAGCGGGAGATATGTTGTGACTTACACAAAGGAGCTCCACTCTAAGCAAACAGGGCTATTCCAAAATGAGGTCACACTAGGACCCACCTAACCTAATGCCTTCAGTAACAAGCACAATTAGCTCAATACCACCATATTAAACAAGTCTGATCTATATTAGCTGCTTGGTATATCTGGCTTTAAGATGAAATCAGCAATTAGCTCCAAATACCACCATATTAAACAAGTCTGATCTATATTAGCTGCTTGGTATATCTGGCTTTAACATGAAATCAGCAAGGCAACTCTAGAAAAGCCAGTGAGTCCCTAACTTTACACTTCAGCAATTAGTAGCACAAAGAGAATCAAATAACAAGCCCACCCAGTGGTGAACAGGAACAAAGTTCATAAAATATAAGTGTTCATCAGGTAGCACCCCTCTGCAGGCGTCCAGACGAAGAGAAGAGGCCCTCTTTACCTCGAAAGTTATCAGGCTGGAGATTTGGCTTCCTCAGCTACTCAGGTGAGCTGCTTGTGCTTCAGTTGCTTGATTGTCCCGAGTGCCTAGCTTGGGGGACTGCCTCGAAAGTTATCAGGCTGGAGATTTGGCTTCCTCAGCTACTCAGATGAGCTGCTTGTGCTTCAGTTGCTTGATTGTCCCGAGTGCCTAGCTTGGGGGGGGGGAAACTGCCTCGAAAGTTATTAGGCTGGAGATTTGGCTTCCTCAGCTACTCAGGTGAGCTGCTTGGTGTGAAATGCGGTCAAAGGCTTTCTCCTAATTGATTCCTATTAGATACCATTGCTACCCTGTTAATTGTGCTGAGTGGAATATTTCTCTAACCATTATCAAATTATCAATTTGGCTTCTAGAGGGGGTGGCAGATGTTAGAGATGGCCTAATGACGAATCCGCAACTGCCACTAATCTGTTCAAGAGAATTTTGCTTAAGACTTTTAAATCTGAATTTAGTAGGCTGAGCGGTCTCCATTTTTTTATATCTATCCTATCCCCTTTTTATAGAGCAGAATCAGGTTGGCTCAGTTCATAGAGGAGGACAGTGCTCCATCCTGTAACATACAACCAAAAACTATTGCCAGTGCAAGGGCTATATCTTCACTAAAGGTTTTGTATAGTTCTGCACTGATGCCATCTGTCCCTGGGGCTGAGCCATTTTTGAGACTTAGTATGGCATGGTGTACTTCTTCTACCATTATAGGGGCTATCAAAAATTGTTGATCATCTGCTTCAATCTGATGCAGATCAGCCAGCATTTGTGTGCCTTCTGTTATTTGAGGTATTTCCGAGAACACCTGTGTAAGGTAAGTATCCACTTGCCCTAATATGCCTTCTGGGGTGGAAACTATGCCTCCTGATTCCATGCTTACTTCTGTTAGTATCCTGCAATTCACCCTGTCTCTACATTCTTTAAAGGGGTCCATAGAGCTTTTCTGCATTGTGGTCCCAAATTTCAGTTCATGTTCCAAAGATTTGCTCTGTTGTATTGCATGATAAACATTTTTTTCCTTTATCTCTGCAATCCATGGCCCGTTGTCTACCTTATGCTCTTCTGTCTGGGAAACAAGTTTTTGTAATTGTGTTCTCAACTGTAGATAGGAGATGTAATTGTTTCTTGCTAAATTTAAAGCTTGTTTCTGAAAGAAATGGTCCCAGGACTGTTTAGTTTCCTCCCACCAGGTGTCAGCATTGTCATAAAATTCTACAACAGATAATCTTGCAAGACACTTTTTTTTCCATGCTGCCTTAATATGGTCTTCAGTTGGCAGGGAGGTGTTTACTCTCCAGGGATTCTTTTTGCAGCGTGGAACATTACCCCAATTAATTGTTAACATAATAGTTCTATGATCTGTGAACTCTCTAACTTGGATGCTTACCTTAGACATGTTTAAGAATGCTAAGATAAAAATAAAATTGATTCTTGTGGAGAGAGGTCCCCTGAAATAGGTATTGCCACCTGCAGGGAAGATATATCTGTATGAATCTATTAAATGTGCACCCAAGATAATCTGTTGGAGGGCTATTGTGTCACAGAAGAGCTTATCTGTTCCGAGATCTCTATCAGATTTTTCTAACCCACAATTGAACTCTCCAGCCCAGGCTATCAGTCTTGCAGTGTACAAATATGGTTGAACTAATTTGAATAGGCCACCCTATCAGCTTTTGTTTGGGAGGCATAAGTTGAAATATTACTAAATCTTTCTGAATGAACAGAGATACAGTATCTAACATCAGGGCTCTACCAGGTTCTATGTCCACTAGTTTGAATATTGTGAGATTAGGGTTTCCTAGCAAAATGCCCACCCCATCACATGTCTCCTGTCCTATTTATCAAAAGGATGGCCCCTTGGTCCAGCATCATGTAGCTTGCTGTAGTTCATACTGTGTCTTAATTCTAATATCCTGAAGGCATATGATATCACAATTATTTTGCTCTAATGAACTAAGTACTGTAACCATCTTGGTATTACTCTTTATGCTATTGACATTTACAGCGGTTATTGTGAGTTGGCTCAGTACAGATATGATAAGTATTTGGGGGTATATCAAGGGAAGGAGTATACTAGTCATGAGGTTTTTGGAGTCTTGCTGCATCTTCTATGTCTATTTTTTGAGCGAGATGAGCTTTTTCCATATCCCCTTCTGTGTCAGAAGTTAAGTTAGGTGTAATGGAGGCAGCTGAAGATGTGTCTGATTCATCTCCCCCATGAGATTTCTTCTGCTCTGTCTGTGAGTATTGCAGAATATTTGTTCCTTGGCTTCCAAGTCTCATCTGAATGCTTTTTTTGTGCTGCTTTCCCTTTTTGTATTCCTGCAAGCATCCTTCCTGCTCTGTTTCATTTTGGCCTGTACTTTCTGAAGGCAGTGTCCTTACTTGGAGGAGGGGCATTTCTATTCCCTTCCATCAATCTGAGCAGGAGGATTTTGTTTTTCTAAGGCAGGAGATTCTTCCACTGGGGTATCTCTCACTAGAGGTACTATCTGGGTTTCAATGTTTAGAGGCACAGTGGAGATATTGCTTGGAGTATCAGGGGCTGGGGGGGGGGTTGATCTGCCGCTATAGGGGCAGTCACTACTCGTTTTGCTTGTAACTGTTGGGCTTTATTTATGATGCCTTCATGAGAAGGACAGTTTTCCCGGTTGTGAGAGGCCCAACAACACTTGCCATAACCATGTCCTGTGTGTTCACAAAGGTTACATTTGAATAGATTAAGGCATGAAGCTGAAAGGTAACCAAACTCTAAGCAATGGCTGCATTGTGGTGAATCACAAGCTGAACTGAGGTGAGTGTGAAAAGTACATTTAAAACAGGATTTTGGCTGTCCTATCTAAAACAGCATCCCTCTATCCTTCCCTAAAAAGAAGGTGCTTGGCAAATGTACTGCGTCATTGTTGGTTGTGCATAATTTTACCTTGAATTTCAACCACCAGTTCCAAATCTGTTCACTGTCTAATATGGGTACTGGTCAGTGGCAGAGCTAGAGGGAGGCTTGGGGGGCAGTCGCCCCTCCTGGCTGCGCCAGTATGAGTAGTGGTGCACCGCTACCATCTTTATTTACTGCTTAGTGCCCATTGTGGAGCCCATGATTGGCTGAATGGCCCCCACTGGCTCCCAAATGCTCCCAAACCTGGCTCTGCCTCTGGTGCTGGTCTGTCTAAAACCTCACATCTCTGCCTAAGCCAAAATAGAATGTCCTCCACATGGACTCCCTCCCTATGAAATGTGACAGTGATGTGCTTAACGGCAGGTTTTGTAAGTGGGACTGCCATGTAGGGGATCCAAAGGGGTGTATTTTTAACAGACTGATATTGGGCCCACAACCAATCCAGGCTAGAAACAGTTTTAAAACTTATATCAAAATTACCATTACCCAGATGTATGAGTACAAAGATTTCAGATGAAAAGAAATGCACTGAACCCTTTAACAATTGCTCTGCAATGTGCAACCTGTCTGGTGGATTTTGTAGCCCACCCTTAAAGATCAACCTTACAAAATTTCATCTCAGAGCTGGCTCACCCTTGTTCTGAAAGAGATCTGATAGTTTCAACATTGAGTTGAGCCAGACTCTCCGATAAGGGTCTTGTAAAATGCATTCTAGTGTTCATTTCTTTTTGTTGTGGCTCAGTCTGTGGATTACTCATATTATTTGGTGCAAGAATATCAGTTGGAGTACTCATGTTGGGGCCCATAGTAATGTCTCTAGTTCTGTTTGTTTCATTTCAGTTCTGTTCTGTCAAAGGCAGAGGTGCCTGTTCTGATGTTGAGGTTACCAGAGAGGTTTGTGTATGCTGGCGGTAGTGCTGCACATCTGAGTCCTGTGGATTCAGTTGCCCTTGTCCTGTAAAGGTTTGTAGCCAGCCTGCTCCCTCTAATGCTCCTGCAGGGGACCAGGAAATATTGTTGTTTCCTTTGCATAGATCGTTTTGTGGCTCTTTTGATATAGCATTGTTTTGTTCTGCAATGCATTTAGGAGCAGTTGTCAAAGCACGGGTTAGCACTGTAGAACTAGATTCTTTCTGTGGGATGAGTGTGCCCATTTCAGGCCCCGCAGAACAAGTCATTCCCAAGTGGCAGCTCATGTGCTTACGGGGAGGTAGTGGAGAGACATTCTGGGGTGTCTACTATAGGCACACAGCTTTTTGCTGTTTTGATCTACCAGCTGAGCCCTCCATAGCAGAAACCTTTGGAGAACAATATCATGCGGCATCCTTTGATGCATGCCTCTGCATCACCACTCAGCTGTAGTGGGTTGTGTGAGTCAGCAAGGTCAGGTTTCTGACATTCAGTCTGTAACAATGACATTTCTTTCTGTAGTGCTTTCTGTGGAAGTTTGCACTTCTTTTCTAAAGCAATCATTTCTAGCAGTTGCTCTTCCTACAGTTTTAACTTTGTTTGCAGTTTACCTGTGTCTGTTGTGAAGCTTTCCTGTGCATTAGCAGTTTCAGATGTAGGTTGCTGAGTCCTGTCCATTTCTGTTTTGAAAAAAAAACAAAACTCAGGTATTTCTTCTACCATACAAGCTGAAGAATCTGTCATGCCAGCCTCTAGCAAAGTTAGAACAGAGGAGGAGGCCATCTCCTCTGTCCCTGTGGCAAATACCTGCTTTTAGTCATTTATTATATGTACAGTATGGTGTATGGTGGCTTCCATTATTGTATTGGAATATTTTAAAAGTTTGAATGGTTGACTGTCTCTGAATTTTAAACAGTTGGATGCCTGAATTTTGTTCAAATGCTGTGCAGATGACTTACATTTGCACACAGTGGTTGCTAAATATGGGAGAGAGGCCTTCTTAACTTTAATTTTGTTCAAATGTTGCTTGGACGTTTCATATTAGTATACAGCGGATGCTGAACATGGGAGAAGGGGCTTAGTGGTTTTACAATTCAGTTTTACATTCTTTTAGAACTCAGGCAGAATGCAGACATGGTAGTACGTGGAGCCTTAACTTTGATAGTTAGCACCCAGTAATAAGAGACAAGCGCCACACACTTAGCAGTCCATAATTGGGTGGGTAAACCCCCAAGGATTCACCTGCTTCACCTGCAGACCTATAACAGGCTCATGACTCAAACACGATATAAGCACCTGACTCAACTTAACATAAAGTGGCAATTGAACTTTCATTGACTATTGGCTGGCCATTGATTGGGGTATGCATAAGGCCTGATTATTTCTAGGCTTACGTGCTGGTATTCTCCAAATCTCTCTGCTATTGTAAGACACTGTCAGACAAAGAGAGGTCTTACTATGCACTTCCTCACTAGTAGCTAAATACTAGGACACTTGTCCTTGCAGACAGATGATAACTCTTACTGATAACTCTTACCTTTGCTTCTGCTTACATGGAACATGGAGCAGGCTCAGCCATCAATGTCTCTTGCAAATATTAAGGTATGCTTCAAACTTCATGCAAGATTAATTTAAATTTGCAGCTGAGTTTCTTTCGGAATCATTCATTTTAGTTTAAATTTTATACCTTTGCATTTTATTTTATGGCCTTCTTTGGCTCTACCTCAATGTGAAGCTCTACCAGATCGAAGTCACTCACACTTCCAGCTTGCCATTAGTATGACATGAGGGTGCCCAAGCTACCTGGCTAAAATTCTACCGCTACTGTGTCCTTCTTTTCTACAGGCTTATCCTTAGGTAGTTTCATATTTTAGGAGCTCCTAATTCATTTCTGTATTCTGCTACTGTTACTAGGGGAAAATGGGGGGGGGGTCTGCTTTGCACTTCCCTAGGTAGTGATCTGCAGTTTATTGCAGTCTTTCACTCATTATACAGTACAGCCTGATTTATTAGCTTATAGCCTATCATGCCTGCACCTTGCTTGTAAATTAATTATACTTAGTCAAGTAACTAGATTGGTTTTGATTATATTATTCGATTTACAAGCTGAAGTGTAGCTGAATAAAGCTAGACTGGTTTTGAGTATATTATTCAATTTACTTGCTGAAATATAGCTGAACACAGCTGCATTTTGTAAATTTTTAGTACTCTCAACAATCTGATAGTTCTTATATAGTTTTTTTATTGAATCCTTAACTCACACATTATTAATATATATACGATTGTGATTTATTAAGCATTGTAGCAGTATACAAGAGTCAGATTACCTCCTCTGTACTTGTACTCTTGCTGTTATTTTCTTTTACCCCAATAGGTTACTAGTGCTGGGAATGAACATGCGAACTGCGTGGCTGTCCATGGGATTTTTGATTGTCTCTGAAGATTTCTTGGCTAAGAGAATAATTACCCTGCATTGCTCAGTGAAGTTTGACTGGGACTTTTCTTGGAGTGAGGATCTGATTGCCTAATTTCCATCGTGGAGGACTTAGAAGCCATCCAAAACCCTTTTCAACTATACCTGAACTCACAGGTTTTGTCATCCTCTGTGTACCTCAACTGAAACAAAATACATTTTCAAAAGGCATTGCAGTGGATTTAATCCTATTGAATTTACAAATTACCCGGCCAATACTAGATGGTAGAATGTCTACCTGGCATCTACTGTTCATTTAGCAGTAGAGCTGTTCAAGTCTAATGTTCTTATGGTGATTAAAAACATGCACCTCTCAAAAAAAGGAGGATCAAATAAGTAATTTCCCTCTGGTTCAACAAAGAGCATAAAGAGGAACTAAAGAACAGAAATAGGCATTAGGCCAAGGCTAGGTGGACCAAATCAGAGTTGCACTGCAGCATTTTTAGGAAAAAAAGGAACACCTGTACTATGACAATTAGGGCCACAAAGGCAAAGTATTACTGCAAGTCACTGGAAGGCAACAAAAAGGATACCCACCAATTCTGGCACTTGATTAAATCATTGGAGGGGTCCTCTTCTTCCCCCTCACTGCTGTAAACAATCATAGTCAACGACAATGAAATATCGGACCAGCAACTCATAATAGAAGCTATGAACAGTCATTTTGCAGCAGCTGGAGTAGGCTTTGACAACTCCGCAGCTGCCGCTATCCAGCACAGCCCTTGGCCCAATACCATTCGCGCAATGTATTTACCCTTCAGCCTGTCACATACAAACAAGTTGAGGACCTGCTACTGAGCTTGGATATTAAGAAAAGTGCAGGAGTCAATGGACTTGAACCAGCCTACCTAAAAGCAGAATATTGCCAGTTGACAGCCCCTTTACAAAATTTCTGCAACTTGTCCATAAGCAGCAGCGAACTACAGTACCTTTAAGTCAGACATCGTCCCATATCATCCCCATCCATAAGTCTGGTGACGCAAATCAGCTAAACAATTATGGACCTATCTCAATACTTTTGGTTCTCATGAAGATGATGGAAAAACTTGTAAGCTATTAAATAAGAGATTTCCTTGAAAGCACGAACACCTTGTCACCTCTTCAATCAGGATTCAGACCTAACTACAATACCATTACAGCACTGGCTAAGGTCACTAATGACTGGTTGTGTGCATTGGACTG
Source organism: Neoceratodus forsteri (assembly GCA_016271365.2). Taxonomy (NCBI): domain Eukaryota; kingdom Metazoa; phylum Chordata; order Ceratodontiformes; family Ceratodontidae; genus Neoceratodus; species Neoceratodus forsteri. Next base: position 1,359,389,999 of record CM057459.1, read on the forward strand.
TAAGCAAACTGTGGGTGCTATCTTCCTTGATTTAAGCAAGGCATTCGACACAGTTGACAACTCTGTATTGTTGGACAGCCTGCAACATATAGGGTTTCCCACATCATCCCTGTCATGGGTACAACATTACTTACCCATACTCCTACAACAAGTTAAGGTGGAAGGTATTCACTCAACAAGCATTACCATATTCCCAGGGATCTGTGCTTGGACCTCTATGCTTCATTATTTATACTAACAGTCTGAGCCATAATGTCAGCAATACCAAGCTGCATTGTTATGCTGATAACACAGTGCTTTACATGTCAAGCCCAGATTTGCCCTCTACACATTCAAACCTTCAGTCAGCTTTCAATGAGTTGCAAATGAAACTTTACAGATCCCAACTGCTACTTAATACCAATACAACTAAAGCAATGAGATTCTCTGGTCCTAGAGCAAAACAAAGATCACACCCTCCCATCAACACTTTACTTGGAGAACAACTAGAAGAAGTGGTGAAATTAAAATTTTAGGGGTTTGGATCGACAACAAACTAACCTTTGCTGAGCATATAAATGCAACCTGCAAAAAAAACTGAGATTTAGGCTTGGATTTTTCTCCAGGAATTGACACTGCTTTCCCTTGAACATCAGACCATGCCTTGTACAGGCCACTTTCATGCCCATCATAAATTATGCTGACATCATATATAGCCACTGCACAGTCATTTGCTTGAACAAACCCGATGTGTTGTACCACAGGACCTTGAGATTCATCACTATGATATCTCCTTTAAATCACCACTGCAGCCTGTACAAAGCAGTTGGGTGGACATCTCTGGCTAAACGCAGATTACACAACCTATACATGTGGGCCCACAAGGCAATGTCATATTCTTTACCAAGCTACATTCCGGATCTTTACAAAAAGGTCTATAAGTTCCTATGCATTAAGAAAGAACAATATCCTGCTATTTGACACACCTCTGCATTTGACGCTTTATGGCACTTTTGCCATTAGCACCATTGTATCAACAACATGGAACAACCTACAAAAGACTCTTAAACGTAGCTCCTTGATTGGGAAAAATCTTTTCAGATCTCTACTTATGTGCAATGATCCTGAAGTCTGCTCTTGCAATTAACTTGAACTCAGTTGGGTTGCACCAAGTCAAGCATATTGGCATCCAAATATAGAACACTTAAACTACTACTAGCTTGTTCCTGTAGTTGGGGGGCCTGGTTCATGGCACTTAAGTCTTTAGTAACAGTAACTAAGTATACTTCCTCTTATCATTCCCTTATTATTCCCATATTGCCCAGAGGTTAAGCTTTATGCATATACTATGTATTCTTCCTGTATTTGCACTTGTTTCTTACGCATGGCACTGTTTACTATTCCTGTACTTTGTACTTTGTAACTACTGTTTTCTGATAACTCTACTGTTCTACCCAGGATCTCCTTGAAAATGAACATGCTCAACGGAGCTTTTCCTGGTAAAATAAATAAATTTAAATTGAATTGAAAGTGTACCTGTTCCGTACATTTTAACAATTTTACAGATCTTTTTCTCTTTTGGGGACTAAATTGATATAAAGGACTCTGAACAATCTCAGTCTTATAAATGCATACATACTTGTATAAACATTTGAAGTCATTTTACTATCTTTATAATTATTGTTTATGTGTAAACAGCATCAAACATTACACAGAGAATTAGATAACTAATATTCTCTTAGGGTCAATTAACATTGATCAGTTACTCATTTGTTTCTATAGGCACCTGTAGCTCCTCACAATAACCAGGAATTATGCTCACTAGAAGTGGTAAAGAGGCAATTAAAAAAAAAAAAAAAAAAATGGTACTGTATTTATGGAGGCTGTGATAGTAACAACATCTACCCCACCCTCCATGGAGGAAAAAAAGTTTACTCATATGCCAAGGTGCTTAAAACAGATGCTGTGATAGGTCTTGAACACCCACCATTGGCAAAAAAGGCATGAAAATCAAGGCGCTGATATAGGATAATGGTGTGCCCCCCAGAAAAACACTGCCTCCCCCATACTCAAAGGAAAAAAAAACAATAATGATGACCCAGGAGTGGCCTTGTCATGTACCCACCCTTGGCATGGCATTAGGAAGCCCCCACTATTCTAGCCTGCAAGGTCCTCACCTCCCTTGGTTATCATATATACGCTCTATATTATGTACTCATGTTTTATCTATTACACAAGGCCTCTCTGAGGCAGCTTACTGCCAACTCATAACATGCTTTGTCCCGGATTCCCCCCTTTTCCCTCACAAAGAGACAGATACCATTGGTTGTTGTTGTGATGATTGGCAATTCATTTATTCATATATCATAATTCCATGTTCCATTTCATCATCTTTTATTGTTATATCTCTCAGAATTTCATTTATTTTCATCCATATATCAATCTCTGATCATCCCTCTTTCTTCCTCTTTTTCTCCCCCCAGGTGAAAACGTGGGTGCCTTCTTCTTCTCCTTTTCTGTTAGGTAATGGTGAGAATCGAGACCACTTTTTCTGTCATCTTCTTCCTCTTTTGGTGTTATTCCTTTTTCTTTCCCCTCCTCCCCTTCTCTCCCCCGTTTTCCCCCACTAGCCAGTCTCCAGCTTGCATTGGATGACTGGCTTTCCCCTCACTTAGGGTATTATTTTCCCTTACCTCAGAGAAAATCCTTCTTAATTCTTTTCTTTTCCTTTTTTTTTATATTCCATTTTTTGCATGTCTCCTCCATGCTTCTATAAAACCCATAGTTTCTGTGTTAAACATGTCTATGGCTAGATCCAACAGGTGCACCCCATCTGATCTGTAGAAATCTTCTACCCATTCTTCTACACCCCGCAGTATTACCTGTCCTCCCATATTCCTTACCAATGTCCCTTCCCTTCCCTTCTGTTCATCTTTCTCCTGGCCCTATCCACTGCTCTATGGCTGTGCTCCTGCCTCCAAACCCTCCTTGGTATCATATCCGACCAGGCAAGGCTTACCTGAGGCCACCACCACTGTATTGTTTCTAGGTCCCTTTTTATCTGCAAGTATGTGTCTACCCACGGCTTGCCCGCAAGGTCATTGCCCCCCAAGTGTATAATAATTAAGCCTGGACTGGGTCACTGTTCCTTAAGTTCCTTCAAGGTGGGAAGCAGTTGTACTCATCTCATCCCCTGGATGCCATGCCAAACCAACGTACACTGTTTCACATCTTGGTACACTGCTTTCCCTCAGCCTTTTTCTCTGCTCTCCTTTCTGCCCAATAAATATAGGAGTGGCCGCAGATCCAGACTTCCGTGTTCCTCCCTCTTCCTATTGGGTTTAAGCAAAATTAATTATCTTGCATATTGTCTTAGTTTCCTCACCACAGTATCCCTCTCCCTGTCCTCCCCCCCCCACCCCATTCATCTCTACATCTGTAACAAAAACACAGGTAATATGGTACTTTCCTCACTTCAGTGCTCGGACATATCTCTTATAACTGGCAGACCGCTGTCTTTTTTCCAAAATACTATCCACAGTTTCACCTGCCGCTGCCCACTGTGAGGCAGCCCTAATTCGCAAGGAGAGGGACGAATAATTAACTGGGTCCTCCCCCAGGAATTGCATGCCTTTCTTGAGTAATGCTGTGACTTGATAACCGGTGACCCTTCTTCCATCACCATGAACAAATAATCTCCCTGTCCTGGTCCCATTCTCTGTGACGAAAGCCCACAAAGCCTGCACTGGGCATACTGTGCCCTCTATCTGTCTCTTTAGTGTCACCATGCAACCCTGTCCCCTTTGATCCATCTTTGACCTCTTAATCTTGATCTGTATCTCTTTCATCCCCCAATTTATATCTTCCCATTCTAATCCCCCTTTCTTGTCTTTTTTGCCATGGCCTACCACCTCACTCACACTCATGGCCCCTGCAAACATTACAATATAGTCGTGTAAAATAGCTGGGCCTCGGTCTTTGATCTGCATATTGCCGGTAGCACATTCTTTAGTTTTGATAGCCACTGTTCCCCAATTGGTCTTCTATTGTTTACTGGCCCATGCTTCAACCTACCCCATCTCTGCATTATCCTTCTAATAAACCATGATTTTGTTGGGTCCTTTCATCCCTTTAGGCTGCAGATAACACTAATCCCTGCTAAACAGACCCCCATTGTGGTGTGGGCTGTTCCTTTTTGCCATTGCTCCATGGTGAACTTTCCCAATTGTTCCTCTGTGAGTGGCCTACTTACCTCCATATGGTGTGTTGCCCTGAATGTTTGAAACACTTGCCAGGCCCCATCGTAGGCCCTCAGAGTCCGAGGTGCCCATGAGCAGCAAAACAACAGTTCTGCTCCTTCTTGCCAACATCCCAGATGATCGTTGGTATGGGCATTTTTTGCTTCTCTGCTGCTGGTGCCAGCCTCTGAAAATGGTCCAGCTGCAGACGGGAAAGGCTGTCAGCCAGGGTGTTGTGTATCTCTTCTATATGTTTTGCTCTGAATGACATGTTCAGCTGCAAGGCCCTTAACACTAAATGCCGTAAGACTTGCATGACCGTTTCTGACCTGGCACCCCTGTTGTTTAGGACCTCCACCACTGCTCTATTGTCACACCAGAATGTCACTCTCTGATCCCGTAACTCCCCCCCCACACCAGGGTACATACCCAGATGGGCATGATCTCTAGCAATGTTATATCTCTTACCTTGTCATTCCTTACCTAGTCAGAAGGCCATGGTTCTGTAAACCACCTGCCCTTCAGGTAGCCCCCCATGCCTAGAACCCCAGCTGCATCTGTGTAAAGATCAAGGTCTGTGTTATACACCCACTCCTCCTGCCAGAAAGAGCAGCCATTATACTCCCTGAGAAATTCCTCCCATATGCTAAAATCCTCCCTGACACCTCTTGTCAGGTCTACCCAATGGTGTGGTTTGGTCACTCCGGCTGTAGCTCTTGTTAACCTTTTTGTGAATGCCCTTTCTGGTTCAATAGCCCTGCAGGCGAAGTTTAGGTGCCCTAGTACCTGCTGTATTTGTTTTAGTTGTACCTTTCTCCTGCTGATATGTACTAGGATCAATTCTTTTAGTTTCTCTACTTTTTGGGCCGGCAGCCAGAATATTTCCCTTGGGGCATCTATTTCAATACCCAGGAATTCTAGCACCCTGCAGGGCCCCTCTGTTTTTTCCGGTGCCAGTGGAACCCCTAATTCCTTGCACAGCTCTTGAAATTTGCTCAGCATTCTTTGCGTCTCCTTTTTTCCTCTACCGATGAAAAGGAAATCATCCAAATAGTGAATAATCATTCTATAACCAGTTTTCTCTTGATATATCCACTGCAAACAGGTGCTGAATGCTTCAAATGTTGCACATGCTATCGAACATCCCATGGGCATGGCTTTGTCAAAATAGTACTGACCCCCAACTTTAAAATCCAAGAGGTCCCAGTCTTCCCTCCTGACTAGCAGCAACCTAAATACGGATTCAATATCCGTCTTTGCCATCCATGCATCCTTAGTAGCCTGGACTATCTGGACTGCATCTTCTAATGTTGAATATGTTACCCTATTATACTCCTCCCCGATAAAATCATTCACCGAATCCCCTTCTGGAAAAGATAGGTGGTGAATCACCCTATATTCTCCTTCCTGTTTCTTGGGTACCAAACCTAATGGTGAGATCCTTATGTTCTGCAATGGGGGGGGGTATCAAATGGGCCTTCTACTCTCCCTGCTACCTTTTCCTTCTCGATCTTTTGTCTTAACATCTCTTTCTTCCCTTTTACTGACCCCAGGTTGCTTGCCTCTTTTGCTTGTCTGGGCACATCACACTGCAATGAAAAACCTGTGCAAAAACCTTTTTTGATCATCCCCACCTCTTTTTTGTTCAGATATCTGTCCAATCAACCTCTCCATGCCTCTATCCTGATGGGGGTTCTGGCTATCCCAAACTGTTCCCTGTCTTCTCTCCCTTTTTCCCTCCCCAGTCCCTGCCTCTTGCTCGGTGTTTGGCTTTTCCGATCAGTGATTCCGACCTCCTCTGCTCGAGTTCCCCCTACCCCTCCATCTCCTGTTCATGCCTGCCCTTTAAACCCCTGTCCTTCTCGAAAAAACTGTTGACCTGAGCTCTGACCCCTGGATCCTTGTGCTCCCTGGGCCCATGTCATTCTGCATCTGTTTGCTGGGTGTGTTCTCCCGCATTTTGAACATGCGTGCCGAAAGCGACATTGAGGCCATGAACAAAAGGCCCTATTGTAAGCCCAACAGTACCTCTGGGGCACAACACCTTTCCTCCCTTACTCCCCTTCGGGTGTGGACTGATCTGTTACGAAGTCTGTCCATAAGTCTAGCTGTTTCATATCCCATCTCACATCCCCATATGTTGCCATTCTCTGCCGAAAAAATTTGTCATAGTATATCCATCCCACCTCCCCCTTTTGCTTTTGGCCGCCTTATTATTAGGAAGTATGTGATGAGCAGGATGCCCAATTCTGGCTTTTTTTTCTAATACAATGGCTGAGAAGGTGGCAAAACCTATGTACCACCCATCACAAGTCTTCCCTTTTGCGAATTTGTCTTCCTCCTTCTTCCCTAACAAAACTACTGCTGCTGCCATTTCACTCTTCCCTATGTTCTCCATTTCCTCATACTTCACTGCTGCTTCCCGGCTCACTAATGCAAATATATCCACATAGTCTCCTTTCCATATCTTTTCTTTTGTGGCCAGTGGAACATGTTCACCTACCCTCATCCCGGGGGCACCTATCTCCCTTGTTCCTTTTCCCTCTTTCTCTATACCTCCCTCCTTCCCTTTCGGTATCTCTTTCTCCATTCTGATCTCTGCCAGGGCTGACTCCATTTTCCCTAGGCCTCCTGTCCCAAGTTCCAACACAATTTGACTAATATACTCTTTTATATTGTCACCCACTGCGCTGGGTGCATTACCTGGGTCCTTGTCTGAGCTTTGTTGCCTGTCATCTTCTTGGTGCCCCATTATAGCACCCTGTAGTTGAGGGGGTGGGTGCACCACTAGCGGCTGTGGGGTAACCACCACATTCAGGATATCCGGTCTAGGTTCCCTTGGGGGGATCCCAACTTGGTCTTGGGGAGGTACTGGCGGTACCGGGTCGCTAGGGTGCAGAGGTACTGGATCGGCCCCCTTGGTGGGTTCCACTACCACTGGTTGTACCATTGTGGGACTGCATGGCCCTTTGGCTGGCTGCTTCCCTCTGCCCCTCTTTTTCCCTTTCCACTTTCCTCTTCTCCCTGGGTCTCCCTGGTTCCTCCCCTTCCACCAGCTCCCACATTTTGTTGGCTTTTTTCTGCCAATTCGACTATAGCCCTGTAAGCATCTTCCTTTGAAGGCCTTCTCTTCTTTGGTGCCATGTCCTTCATCCCCTCACACTGTGAAGCCAACTGAAGAGAAGAAAACAAGATTCTGATGTTAATGTATGTTTAAAATATGCCCTTTTGTGGTCACCCCCCCCTTCTCAAACCAAAGATTTTTTTTATTTTTTTGGTCATCCTACATTGTACTCGTACCACAGGCCCCTTCCAGCTGACCAACCTCAGTCCCCCACTTGCCCCTACCTTCACTCCCTTTCTCCCCCCATTACCCAACAGGCCCCTTGTCTCATCACCAGTCCCACTCCTGCGGACCTCGGGATGATCACGCCCTTCACGCGTCTCTGGTGTCCTTTCCTGTCAACTCCCGGTCCACAACTCCCCTTTTTGTATGCTTTTTCCCTGCCTCCAGTTGATACCTCTTCAGGCCTATTCATTCCCCTTGTCATGCCCGGCCCCACGGGCCTTCACTGGCTACTAGCTATCATGTGGTTCAAATCCTCTCTTGTCCACCTTTTTGGGCCTGCAAAGGATCCCTCCCATTTCATGCTGTTGCATGCCTCCTTGTGATGCCCTTCTAGGCCTGTCTTTTTGGCCTTGTCCCCTTCGGGCCGCGCTGCTCGGGCTTGTGGGCTGATACTGATCCCCCCGTTTTGTGGGCCCTGCCCCCTTTAGGCCTCCTGCCACTTGTGGCTGTTGTTGCCACCCTCCCTGTTTGCTCCCTTTTTCTTCCCCTGCAGCTCTGGTCCTTGGCTGCCCCCCCCCGAGTGCATGTTGTCCTTTTGTTTAGGCATTGTCACCTGCCTCCAGCATCCCCCAAGCAAACCTGTGGCTGGACCGCGTGGTTCAGTGGCATATGATGTCATGCCATATGCCTCGCAGCCTACTCCATGCAGGCCCCCCTTTCTCCACATTCCCCCAACCTCCCCTTACCATGCCTTCCTCTGTCTGCCATCCCCTGGGTCCCCACCCTCTCCCATAGCTCACTCCCATTCCCTCACGGCCTTCATGCGGCCTGTAACGTCATGCCCACGTGGCCACCTGCATCTGTCCCTTGCTCCATGTCCATGCTAGGCCTTACTGCTCAGGCCTCCTACACGCGCCTTCTCTGTGAGGTGCTCCAAGCCCCATCGGGCAACCAGCTGCATGCACAAGATCCATGCTTTCTGTGATCCCCCAGCTAATTACCTCCCGTTTTTTTTTTTACCATACCCTATTCCCTTCTGGGCCGTCCTGCTAGGCCCCTTGCCACGCTTCCCTTTGTTCCCTGCTACAAATCGTCACCACTGTGCAAACAACTGCAAATCCTTCTGCATTTCAGTGCCCTGCCTCCTTTTCACCACAGAGTGCTCGCAACCCCCAGTTACGCTCACCTTCTCCTGCCATTCTTTACATTTTCTCCCCAGCACTACTTTACCACTGCCATATGCATCACTCCACGATATAACAACTGCTGCCTGTGCCACTTACACTCAAGTTCCTTCTGTTAAAAACCTGCTTTGTCACCACTGCTGTCTGTACATCACACTCAAAAGGACAACACAAATGCTTGCTATCCTGAAATATGCAGTTGTTTTACTATGCTTTTAATTTTTTTCCACATCCCTCTGACTCCTCAACTGTTTTTGTACCTCTGTACTGCCCTTCAGATGCTATGCATTTAACATTCTGCTATGGGTTTCAAACCCAAAAACCTTACATCACAGTCAAACACCAAAACGCCTACCCTCTGCATTCTTGTCCTTCAGGTTTTATAGTCTCCTCTCTCTCATTCCTTTCTTTTCTCTTGTCTTTTTTTTTAAACTCAACACCTTTCTACCATGCTGTTTGTTTTTTTCTTACCTCTTTCCTTGTTGCACAAACCTTCCAATTAATCTGCCAATCCAACGTGCTGCAGTTCCAAAGGATCAAAACTCCAGCAAAAAGTGGCTGAAACCCCTCTGTGCTGTCCGTTATGTACCTCCACTTGCCCCTCCCCTTCCTGTTGCCTGGCCAATGTTCTATCCCCTGTCCCTTCCCCTTCCTTCCCCCTTCCCCTTCTGAGCACAACCATCCTAATGAAAGGGAAGGGGTGCACCAGGACAACCTGGTCTGCCCCTTAAAGGGCAAACTCCATTGTTTTAGTTACCAACTGTATAGGTCTTAACCATTCATTAGTTAAATATGGCTATAGCTCTGCCCTGCTTTAGCTACCTCATGTATAGGCATTATCCCAGGGCTGACTGTACCTATATTATATATGTTTGCTCATCCAAATTTGTTTTATGTATGTATTGTATGATTGCTCACCTACATTTATTTTATGTATGCATTGCATGAAAGTTCTATGTTTTGTTCTGCGTGAAGCCTTTGGCAATGAATCTATGACTCAAAGGGTTGTAATTCCAATTTCCTAAATATATAAATAAATAAATTGCCTACAGCTACACCCATTAAATTGGATTTTCAACCTGAAAAGAGTAGCCAGAATATCAAAAGAAAGGGGAATATGAAAAAAAAAAATAACAAAAATAAAAAAGAGGAAGACACAAAAGAAGGAATCAAAAAACTATTTTACACCAACTGTATTCTGCATAAATTTCATACTGAGCAATTGAAAGATAAGTTAGGAGAAGTGATTTCTGTTATTGCTGGGAAACAGGAAAACTCAGAGAAAGAAACGCAGCATGACATTTCCAGGCTGGAAACTGGTGCAACAAAACTAGATCTTTTCAGCCCCATGCATATTTCAGTGGAGTCACCTATATAGGTGACTCACTAGACAAATCACTTTTGGCAGGCTCTCCTAACACAGTTTTTGCCAGATTGGACAAGGAAGTAGAAAAAATACATTTGAACTAAGAGTTCCTATCACTGTGCCCAGATACCCTGTCCAATTTTAGGATTAAAACCTTGGCTCACCCAGTCATGGCAAACATAGCACTATTGAAGGCTCTTAATGACCTCAAACTAAGAATGGTGAGCCTTGCTAAGTTAGTCAAGAATCAGGCTGAGGTATATATGAAACTTCTTGATGCAAAGAAGAATGATGATCAAAAGCCTGAGGACTGCAAACTGTCAACTGTAATAATCCCAGAAACCCCCACAAACAAGAGTAATAAGGGAAAAAAGGCACAGAAAAGGAAAAATAAAAATAAAACGGGGTAAACTTAAAACCTAAGAATTATATCAATTATCAACACAACATGGAAAACATCCCAGTGAGGCTTGTGTTATTATTAATAAAAATACAAAAGTGTTTGAAAAAAGCAATGACATAGGAGGCAACAAATATTATAAAAAATATCACTAAAATTAGAAACATAGAAACATAGACTTTGTCGGCAGATAAGTCTAGTCTGCCCATTTCCCCTACTTACTGGATAAGCTGCAGATTCTAGTTAACTAACAGCCTATTTCTTCCTACCCCTCACAAGAATTGCCTTATGTCTGTCCCATGCATTCTCGAATTCTCCCACAGTTTTCGACCCCACAACCTCCTCAGGAAGGCAGTTTCATGCATCCACCACCCTCTCTGTGAAAAAATACTTCCTCACATTGCCCCTCAGCTGTCCCCCCTCTATCTTCAAATTGTGTATCTTGTTCTTGCACATCTCTTTTTCTGAAAGATGCTGCCCTCTTGGACTTTGTTGATTACACTGAGGTGCTTAAACATTTCTATCATGTCCCCCCTCTCCCTCCTTTCCTCAAGGGTATACATATTAAGCTCCTTTAGTCTCTCATCATATGGCTTCTCTTGCAGATCCTGCACCATTTTAGTTGCCCTCCTCTGGACTGCCTCCATCCTGTCTATGTCCTTGAAGAGGTGGGGTCTCCAGAACTGGACACAGTACTCCAGATGGGGTCTCACCAATTGTCTGTACAGAGGGATAACAACTTCCTGTTTCTGCTGGTGATGCCTCTCCCTATGCATCCCAGTATCCCCCCAGCCCTCCCTACTGCCTTCTCCCATTGCTTGCCATCCTAATGATCATCTGACATGATTATCACCAGATTCCTTTACATTTTTGTTGTTGTTACTACCTCCTCCCCTTTGTGTACTCTTCCCCTGGGTTTTTATTTCCCAGGTGAATTATATTGCACTTCTTTGCACTGAATCCAAGCTGCCATACTTTGCACCATTCCTCCAACCTTACCAAGTCCCTTCTCATCCTTTCCATGCCCCCTTGTGTATCAACCCAGTAGCAGATCTTTGTGTCATCTGCAAAGAGGCATACTTTTCCTTCCAGTCCTTCTGCAGTGTCACTTATAAAGACATTAAAAAGGACTTGACCCAGTATTGAACCCTGCGGTACCCCACTAGTAACCCCCTTTCTTCAGAGTGGACTCCGTTTACTATTACCCTCTGTGTCCTGTTGTCCAGCCAATGTTTTACCTAGCTACCACCCTGGGGCCCACTCCCAGGCCTGACTAATTGTTTATTAATCTTTTGTGTGGGACTGTGTCAAATGCCTTGCTAAAGTCTAGGTAGGCCATGTCCACAGCCCCTCCCTGGTCTATTACTTTTGTCACCCAGTCAAAGAAATCAATTAGATGCATCTGACATGACCTTCCTGCTGTGAATCCATGCTGCCTTGGGTCCTGTGCCCCACTGGCCTCTAGATACTCAACAATTCTTTCCTTCAGAAGTGATTCCATCATTTTCCCTACCACTGAGGTCAAACTGACAGGTCTGTAGTTTCCTGCCTCTGTCTTGCTCCCACTTTGTGAAGGGAAATCACATTTGCCCTCCTCCAGTCCTCAGGCACCACACCATCCTCCCATGGTTTACTAAAAAGGGTAGTCAGTGTTGTCACTATTTCTCCCTTAATTCTTTTAGAATTCTGGAGTGAATCCCATCAGGCCCCATTGCTTTGTCCACCTTCAGTTTTAATAGTTCTTTCAGAACTCTTTCTTCTGTGAAAGGACTGGGATCAACCCCCCTATCTAGAGTGCTTCTATTAATTAGATTAGGTACCTCTCCCTCCTCCTTTTTTTTGAATACTGAGCAGAAGTATTCATTCAGTATCCCTACTTTTTCAATGTTCCTCTCTGTCCACCCACCGTCCATTCTATTCATCCTTACTATCCCTCCCTTTGTCCTTCTACACTCTATCTATAAAAGGTTTTATCCCCCTTCTTAACTGAGTTGGCTATCTTTTCTTCAGTTTGGGCCTTTTCTATTCTGACTGCCTTCCCTGCTTCCTTCTGCCTTAAATGGTAATTGAGCTTACTGCTCCAAACATAAGCAGGGGGAAACTGAAGGGAGTCTCACGGATGTATTTCTGACTTAGCCCTAATAAGGTAATTTATTCACACAACACTTCAGTCAGAATACAGATGTGGATAAAAAAAATACTGAAGAAACTGAGAAAATTAAAATCACAGGACAAGAAGTCATCCTTGGATTAGGTGGAATGTTTTTGAAATCACAAGACACCATGGGGTCATTAACAGGTTACATTTTTCACCTCATGAAAGCAGAACTTCAGTTGAGCCTGATTAGAGAAGACACTAAAGCCATATTTAGAGACAGACAGGACCTCACACATCAGGGGCCCAATTCCAAAACGCATGGTGCAACTCACAGGTGTATGTGAGTTGCACCATGTAGTGCTATGCTGGGGACCCTGCACCATATTCCAGGACAAACAGGGTCCCCAATACCTATGCCTATGACATGCTGCAGCTGCATGCTAGCTCCAAAAGAGTGGAACACTGGACCTGGGTGCTGCAAGTCATTGCATGCAATCATCTACCCTCCACATCCCCCCTGCCCCAAAATGCAAGGGCATGCACCTGGGGGCATGGGGGGGTTGGCCAGTTGGAACATGCACTTGTGGAGCAGTTCCGAAAATGGATCCCAGGGGTCCCCAAATTTAGGGGGTGGGGGACATGACAGAGTGGGGGGAATGGGGAGCACATCCATAAAAATTCTGTGGTGCAGCAGGGGGGCATCCATCACTGTGCCAGGATGGGTACCCCTTAGACCTCCCCTGGCTGGTCTAACCCCACTACACCATTCCCTGGTATGGAACGGTGTAAGTGGGTTATGGCAGCCACCCTTCTGGAATAGGGTGCAGGTGCTGCCATAACCCACCCTTGCACCATGCCGCAGTGGGTTGTGGGTGTCATGGGTGGTGTATCCCACCTTTGGCACAATCCACATACAGAAAGGTGCAAGGCACCTCTCGGAATTGCAACTTGCATAACGCCTTGTGTAAGGTGCAATTTGCGCCATGGGGTTTAGCATAAATTTCCCTGCACCAGGCGTAACGTGTCTTGGAATCAGGCCCTGAATGTTTCTTTGTGTGGGGCTTAGTCCCCTGCATCCCTCACAATTTATGATTATCAACTCAAAGTCGGAGTTGTTTCAAGGAGGGGGCATACACACTGGAGAAAATAGTCAGTGTACCATTACAGCGAACAGCCAATTTGGTCACTGTAATGTCTTCGTGGTATTACCATCGCTGTTTTCAATGGTATACATGAATAAATAAATCTCTTATCACATAAATGCATTAGCAACCATTGCACCCCTGGTCAAGAATCCATCAGTGATGATTTATAAGAAGCAGACTCTCTAGTAGTACCTTGGGAGGTCAGGTCCAGAACCTATTTAGGAAAAAGGTTATTGAAGACAGTAGTTCCAAAACTGGCATCCCTTTTGGACTGTACATTGAGGCAGTAGTGCTTTGTGTAGGTGTGCACTGTTTTCCAGATACATGCTTTGCATATGTCTAGAAAGGGGATGTCCCTTGTAGCAGCTACACATGTAGAAGTACCCCTTGTGAAATCTGCCCTTCTGCCTCTGGGAGGTATTCTAGCAACTATTTTGTAAAAGAACTGCATGAATGAGTCTATCTAATGAGAGAGATAGTTTGTGCTGTTGGTTTACCTTTACTCACCTTTTTATAGGTAACAAAAAGCTGTGAACCCTGGGATATCACATCCCTTGTCTGGTCTAGTAGTGACCTAGTGCCTATACTGGAATGTTCAGGGCAGAGCACAGGAAGGGCAAACAACTGGTTCAGGTGCAGTTCAGACACTACCTTAGGTAGGAACTTCCAATTGACCCTAATGACTATCTTATCCATGTGGAAGATTATGTAGTTTGGATCTGTACAGAGGGCTTGCAATTTGCTTACCTTTCTGGTAGATGTCATGGAAATCAGGAAAACTGTTTTCAGTTTGACATATCTTAAATTAGCACTAGTTATAGGCTTGAAGAAAGCCTCTATCAGCTGGGTAAGACAGATATTTAAGTCCCATGGAGGGACAGGGTCTCTTTCAGGGGGTGCAGTTGATTGAGGTCCTTCAAAACCTTAAAAAACAGGTTGTGAGACCAAGGACTTGTCCTTACCTGTTGATTTGTAGGCTGACACCATGAGCAGGTTTAACTTCAGGGTTGAAGGTCCCAGACCAAAGGACTGTAAGTGTACCAGATAGTCCAGAACTACAGGTAGTCCTGCCTGTTTTTTGATTATCTTCCTGGGGGCCCACCAGTATGAGAATCATTTCCACTTAGAAGAGTTTGTTTTCCTTGTTGCAGTTTTTTTTGGAAATCTTCATCACTTTCAGTGCCGCCTCTGACAGATTCAAACTAGAAAATTCTAGCTCCTTAAGAACCATGCCCTCAAGCATAATGCTCTGAGGTCTGGTAATGTTATTCTGCCCTGAGACAGTGTCAGCAGGTTGTATACTGAATTTGTGGCAGGTTGATTGGGGTCCTGCTGGACAGGGTCAGAAGCATTGAGTAGTCACACACTATCAGGATCATTATTGCTGACTTTCGCCTGAGCTTTATGAGCACTCTTTAAATGAGCGGGAATGGTTGGAAAGCATACAGAAACCTCCCTGTTCGGCCTGAGACTATGGTGTCCTCTGGGACTGTGCCCTTTGCTTGTGGCCTGCAACAAAACTGTGGGAGCTGATTGTTTTCCAAAGAGGTAAACAGATCTTGCTGGTTCAACATCCACTTGTCATTTTCCTGGCTGATTCTGCTTAAAGAACAGCTGATACCTTTGAAGAAACTTTGGAAAACATAATATGAAATCCCTTCCCAACTCTGTCCTGTCCTGTTCATCTCTCCCCATGTTTCAATCTAATCTGTATGCATCTCTTTCAGCATCTGTATACTGCTCCTGCTTCCGTTCATGATACATTCTTCTCTCTCCTCCTCCTTTATCCCTTTCCCTGCCTGGCCCATGTGCACGTGCATCACCACAATCCCTGCCTTCTGTCCTTACTCTCCTATTCCTCATTGACTGTCCCCTTCCCCTCCCCTCCCCTCTCCTCCCCTTTTTCCCTTCGCTTTTACTTGTTGCTGTAAGTTCTTAGTTATTGCTTTAAGTTCCTATAGTATATACCTAGAAATTCTGTTGTTATTAGAGTACTTATTCCTTGTTTGCCACATTTTTGTAAATATCTATGTGCTGTATAATTGCCATTGAATATGCTGTATCTCTTTATTTGCCATTGTATATACTGTATCTCTATATTTGCCATTGTATATGCTGTACCTCTGTATTTACCATTGTATATGCTGTACCTCTGTATTTGCCATTGTATATACTGTATCTCTACTGTTGTCATTATGTATGCTGTATCTCTTCTTTTGCCATTGTATTTGTCCCACTGTAATCTTGTAATGTCTCTCTGCTGTTTACTACGACCTCAGGTCGACCCTGAAAAAGGGACTATATTGTCTCAGTGGACTTATCCAGTTACCAAAACTCAAATAATAAATAAACAAATAGCTGGACACAATTCAACTTGTATTTTACATATATCTTCTATAGATTTCTCTTCTTCATTATTTGTTGCTGAAGAAATTCCCACAAAAACAGGATCTTTGTCCCTTTGAGCTCATCTGTCTCTATAACTTTCGTACTTGACATCATAAAGCTCTGTTGTGACACCACGGTCTGTTGCTGTGGGAATAACTGTGATGTCACAAGTACAGTATTATGACATCAGGTTGGGAAGAAGCAATAGGAGCTAATGAACCCTCAGGGAACAGCTCTTCTGTTTTCATGCATCTGACCTCAGTAATAAACAATGAAGGTAAGAAATATGGAGCTGATGAGAAATATGAGCTGCTTTGTGTTCAGATATTATGTTCTTCAAAGTTCTTCTTGCACTGTCGTTGGCTCTTTAAGGAGTTTGCCAAGACATTGTCCTTGCCTGGCATTTGTATAGTAGAAATCTTTGCATCCAGGGAGTAAGCTATATACTAGATCCTCATGGCTTCTGTGAACAGTTGTGTGGTTCTTGTTCCTCTCTGCTTGTTTATGTAATACATTATTGTGATATTGTCTGTTTGGATCTGAAGAGACTGACCTTGTACAGTAGCAGGGAGGAAATAAAGACTGCATTGCCAACAATACTGCCCTGAACTCTAGGAGAATGATGTGCCCCTTAATCTCTTGTGGGCTCCAGTTGCCACTTACTGTGAGGTCCTCCAGGTGTGTGCCCCACCATAGGGGTGAGGCATCTGTTGTGAGGACACTTGTTAGGGATAGCGGGAGGAAGGGAATGCCCTTTCCTCCTTCCACCACTTCAGTGCTTGTACAAAGGTCTTTGTGACTGGCACTAGTTCTGACAGTGAGTCCCACCTTTGAGACCAGTGGTCCCTTAGGTGATACTGAATGTCCCTCATCCTTAATCTGGCCCGTGGCACCACTGCTGTGCATAAGGCCACGTGGCCAGGCAACTCCATTAAATCTCTTGTAGATCTTGGGTGACCCAGTGTGAAACATTCTGCAGTAGCAATCAGATTTGATACCATTTCTCATGGAAAGAAAGCTTTCCTTTGCAGGGTATCCAGCTCTGCACCTATGAAGTCCGGTACCTGAACTGGTTCTGTCTGAGACTTCTGCAGATGTATCAGGAATTTAAGGTTCTTGAGGGAGATCTTTACCTTTTGGATGTTTTCCCTGAGACTAGTCAGTCATCCAGGAAGGAAAAGTCCATCAAACCTTGTCTTCTCAGGTGTGCTGCCACCATGGCTAGGCATTTTGTGAAGACCCTTGGTGCTGAGGTGAGGCCGAGGGGATGGCTATGAACTGGTACTGAAATTTTCCCAGCTTGACCTGACATATTTTTGATAATTTGATCTGACTGTGATGTGAAAGTAGGTGTCTTTCTGGTTCAGTAACCCTAACCATTCTCCTGTTTTTGGGGTGGTATCACTGTGCTCAGTGTGACCATCTTGAATATTTCCATTTTGATGCGACTCTTCAGATATCATAGATCTAAAATGGGTCACCATTTCCCTTTTTCTTCTGGGTGAGGAAGTATCTTGAAAATAGGCCCTTTCCCCACTGTGAGGTAGCGACCTTTTCTACTGCTTTTGCTTGCAGCAGTTTCTTAGTTCCAGTTCCAGCTGAATTCTTTCTGTTGGTGAATTGGCTGGAAAGCTTTTTGGTCTCTGAAACTTTGGAAACGTTTTGAAACTGCAAAGCCACTCCATGATTCACTACTTCCAGGACCCACTTTTCTATGGTAATTTTTACCCATTCCTGAAAGAAAGAACATTTAGGCTGTACAGTATAATAACTTTGTACTTTCTCATGAAAAAAGTTTCATTAAAAATTTTATATGTATGTCTGTGTTTTAAATCTTGTTTGGTCTTTTTATTCTAGATAGATGGTGAATTGTATTAGTTGCAAAATTTTTAACTTTTGTATGGCAATATTGTATGTATGTATGTATTTGTTTTGGGTGCTTTTATATCTACTTTCAGCTTACCTTTGGATATGTTGCATTGGTGTGGTTAAATAAACTATTAAAACGAATAGGTATACCCTCCGAGGCACGGGGTCATGACGTCGTAGGACATTATGCCACATGCAAAAATCAAGCTGTCAATACAGCACGATTTCTTGCATGTGGCATAAGTTCTTGTTTGTGGGGGTTCTGTTTCCACACTGTTACAGGGACTGCACTTCCAACTCCCCCAATTATGATTCTCAACTTGGGGGGTTAACATTGAAATCGCACAAAGTGCGAAAAACATTTTTTCTTGCATCTGGGACCAGGAATTGAACCTGGTCCCAAATGCAGCCCCTGGCTTCTTTATTGCCAGTGGCTCACTCCATCAAGCCATGGCAGCTGCCTGGTGGAACCCCGTCCCAGCAAAAGTCTTATCCTCTGCCTGGGACAGTGAGAGGGTGAAATATCGCACACAGGTGCATTTGCGGTATTACACTCTCTCACTGACATTTACAGTGCTATTTCAGTTTAGTGCTTCTGTCATACACTGATAAGCATACAACATGTTGACTTGGTACCTACCCCCTCCTCACTGCAAAACTATTACAGCGAGCACATCGATGTCGACAACATTGACAGTTCACTGTAATAGTCCGCCCTGGACCCTGGCACACTTTCCCCCAGACCTGCACCCCCTCCCGAATGAACCCCGGCTCACAGTTGATAATCCAAAAGTTTGGAGGGTGCAGGGGGAAGAGCCCCCTACATGGGGAGTTCAGAGGGTGAAGCCCCCTGATGAAAAGCAACTGTTTTCTCCAGATAGATTTATGTCCACCGCAAATTGCGGTCAACATAAATCTATTGCTGTAATGTTGGTCAACAAAAAAGTTGTCAAACCAGCATCGTAGAGCCAAACTAATACACTACAGTATGTCAGTCCCCCACCCACTGGTAATGGTTAACTGGTGACATGGGCAACATTGTCAGGGGGTTTGTTTTGGCTGTGGCTTGGAAGCTGGTGCTGCAGCAGCATGTCTGGAGCCCTTCCTGCCCCTGCAATAGCATCTTTAGGGTAGGTACTCATAGGATGCATAGGGTCTTGCGTAGTAGCCCCTACCCTTGCCTCCCATTCCATAGGGTCTGTAAAAAGTGAAAACCTTTTCCTTTTCAGTGTTGTTTTTATAAGTTGTCTTGCACTCATCTGCTTTTTGATATACACCTCTGTTTTGTCATCAAATAAGGAATTTCTCCTCAAAGGAAAAATCAATGGCTTTAGTCTGAGTATCCTGGGGAAGGATGGTAGTTATTAGCCAGGTAAACCTCCCCAGTGCCACTGCATGGGCTAAGGACCATGTAACAGAATCACTAGTGTTGACAGCTGTGTCGTCAGCCATGTGAAACAGTTTTTTTAAAAAGGTGACTCTGGTCCTAGAACAGCAGTACTTGTTGCTAGGGTAGAAACGGAGAGTCACTTCTGCCAGGTATGGTAACTCTCCTCTCCCCACTAATCGCCAATTGCCATCTTTGGAGCTTGGCTCAGGACAGATCCAGCTTGCAGTAACTCCAACCCCTCCAACTACATCCTCCAATAAGAGAAGAAAGCGCGAGGATTTGAATTCCTTCCACAGATCCTCCAGATTTAAAAAGGTGGTTCTAGTCCTTGAACAGCAGGACTTGTTGTTGTGGGGGTAAAGAGAGAGAGAGAGAGTCACTTCTGCCAGATAAGTGACTCACCCTTCTACACTATATACTGCTAGCCATCCTCGGTGCTCACCTCTGGACAGCTCCTGTCAGCAGTAACTCCACCCCCCCAACAAGTCCACTAATAGTCCCCTTTCTCTAGGGAAAATGCCCCTTGGGGCTGCCTCTGGATCAGCACCCCAGCTTGGTCTGCAAGCAGCCGAGCACTCTTGCCTAGGGACAGCACGGCACACTAGGACAAGGAAGAGCCACCCCTCGGGGCTGCCCCTGGATCAGTGCCCTGGCCTGGTCTGCAACCAGCCAAGCGCTCTCACCTACAGACCACCCACCACACTAGGAAGAAGGTACGGCTCCTCTGGATTGAAAGCCAAGGATTTAAGTGGCTACCTGGGATTCACCTTAGGCTCCATATTGGCTGCTGCATGCTGTTGCCATCTATGGACTTTTGGCTGCTCCTTTGGTGCTGAATTTAAATTGAATTCAATTTTTTTGCTAATTTACAGGGCTAGTGCTAGCTCGGCTGATGTTCTGACTTCACGCTCACCTGTCAGACATTTTGCGGCAGCCTTAACCAGAATCAGCCATCAGCCCTGCAGTCACTCCCATGACCTGTTTTCCGAGCCCTGGACTGCAGAGCATAATACAAGAATTTTTTCTGTCCCACCCATGCCCACCTCCTAGCTTAATTAAATACACTAGTGCTCCACCCCTCAACCCTAAAAGATCTGCCATTGGCTTATGACCTCAGTGTCCCTACAGCCAATTAGGAGCAAAGCTATGTCCTATACCACCTTCTTCCTTACGGTTCTTTTTTTTCTGAATCTGAAAAACTCCTATTACATTATCCTGCTAGCTACATAAGTTCTTAGCTACATATGTTCTAAAAGTATAGTATATAGCCAGTGCTATGTTCTGTACTGGCAAGACAATATACCATGGCCAAGTTTGCAGCCCTATGCATTCTGGCCAGCCTAGTAACACTATATTTGGATGACTGTCTTATAGCTGGGTCCCTAACCCACCCCCACTGCACAGAAGGGTGGCCCTCCTACCTGCCTCACCTCGAATCCTTGTCAGTATATCTCACCAGTCCCTTGCCTTCCAAAACATGGAGCGGTTTACCATGGTAGTTGGTTAGGCAAAAGGCTGCATCTGTCTTCACTCATCTCAAAATATATGAAGCAGCTTCTTATCTCAGCAATCAGGCCATTCCGGCTACTTCTCCTACTGTTAACCCTCGCCGGCGATGTCTAGCCAAACTCTGGCCCTGCATTGTCCTCTCCTGTCCCCATTTACATGGTGTCCTCTCATCAGCTGCCAAAAGAGCTAAAAATTGCTCACTTAAACATACGCAGTCTCAGACCTAAGATGCCTGATCTAGAAGCCTGGATTAATCAACACTCACCTGATATCCTGGGCATCTCTGAGACTTGGCTGAAGTCAAGCATCAAACAACATGAGGTTGCCCTACCTGGCTGTAAATTCTTCAGGAAGGACTGAATAAGAAAAAGGGGAGGCAGTGTTCTAATGTATGCTAGGGATCACCTCGACATGACTGAAATCCCTATCCCTGGATCTGGACCCTCGACTGCTGAATCAGTCTTAATTGTTCTCACCCTTGGCAAAGTAAAAAAGCTTCTAGTTGATTGTGTGTACTTGCCCCCTAAAGTGGCAGCTTCTTGCTTCCCTTCCTTCATATCCTCCCTTGCTAATCTTCCATGGCACAACCTCATTCTTGTGGGTGATTTTAATGTTGATTGGCTGCATACTAACTCATCCAAACCATCTGCTGTCCTGGCGGACTCAAATCTGGTACAACTGATAAGTGATCCTACTTGCTTTAGCACGAAGATGGGTAACCACACATTATTAGACTGGGAGGTCACAAACTGTGCCCCTAAGATTAAATCAGTAAGGGTGCTACCTAACAGCATAAGTGACCACTCGCCAACTCTCTGTGTGTGGTGAAATAACTGCTCCAACCCCCCCATCCTAAAATCATCACTGTATGGGATCTGACCAGATTTGACAACAACTTTGTGGATACCATCAGTGAAACTAATTGGGATCCAATAAACACCTTGCCAGACGTAAACTCAGCTCTGGACTATTTCGTAATGAAATTCACACACATTGTTGACCAGCATGCCCCATTAAAGAGGTGTCGTGCAAAAGGTGTAAAAGCCCCGTGGCTTAACAAGGAATTAAGGCAGCTTATGTCCTCCCGTGATAAGGCCTTGAAGATCTACAAGGATAGCGGGTCTCATACTGACTGGCAGACCTACAGGCAGCTTCAGAACAACTGCAAGAACTCTATCCACAAAGCAGAATGGCACCACTTCAAGAGTCCCCAGACTGAGCATCTCAGTAACCCAAAAGAATTTTGGAGGCAGGTTAACTCCCTCTTGAAGGGCAATACATCTGAGACTCCCTGTTCTCTTGATGCCCAGGGGGTCACTCTTACTGACCCCACCTCCATCGCCTCTGGTTTTAATGAGTTATTCACCAACCTGGACAGATACACATCGCTATTCTGTAGCTCATCCTCCAACCCCAACCCAACCCTCGGCCATCTAATGAATCCATGGACCACCTTGCCTTCCACCTCAAGTTTGTTACTCTCAAGGAGGTCCACCGTCTCCTCAAGAATATGAAGGCTGACAGCTCACCCGGCCATGATACTCTAGAACCTAAATTCCTAAAGATAGGGGCTGATGCTCTTGCCTGATCGGTATGTGAGTTACTAAATTGGTCATTCCTCTCTGGCACTGTCCCAGAAGTATGGAAAGTTGTGATAGTGGTACCAGTTCACAAGTGTGGTCTCTACTCAACAGTGGATAACTTCTGGACCATCTCTTTACTTTGCCTTCTAGCCAAAGTACAAGAGAGGATAATCTATGACTACTTGCAGGACTATCTTGACCTTCACCACCTGCTCTCAGCATCTCAACATGGGTTTAGGAAAAATCATAGTACGCAAATGGCTCTGATTAAAGTCACTTCTGACATTTTCTGTCGAACTGGACCATGACCATGCCTCAGGAGCAATCTTTGTAGACCTGACCAAGGCTTTTGACCTGGTCAACCATGACCTTCTGTTGCAACAGCTGCAAGAACTTGGCCTTGATGCCCATGCCCTGGCCTGGACCAAAAGCTACCTTCACAACTGCACCTAAAAAGTAAAATGGGCTGGCTCACTATCTTCCCCGAGGGCCATTACCTGTGGTGTTCCCCCAGGGCTCCATACTTGGCCCACTAGTTTTCCTTGTTTATCAATGACCTCCACAATAACTGGTGGGGGGCCTCAGTTCAACTGTATGCAGACGATGCCATCATCTACTGTCCCTCTCCTGATGTGGGGTGGCTTAACTCAATGCTGTCCTCTGACTTCCACACTCTTGAGACCTGGTTCACTCAGAGGTAGCTTGTCCTCAACACTAAAAAAAAATGCATGTTGTTCTCCAACTTGCCTCACAAATGCTCCCCTCTCTGACAGTATTCTTACACTCTGGGGAGGCCCTAGAAGTTGTCAAGTCATTCAAATACCTAGATGTCATCCTAGATCCCTCACTTACACTGGATGAGCATGTTACTGCCCTCACCAAAATGATAAACCAAAAAATAGGCATTCTCTACCATATCCGCCCCTTCCTTACTTTGACCTCCTGCCTCAAGATTGCTGATGTCACCCTCATGCCCCTCCTTATGTATGGAGCGCCGCTACTCCTCTCTACTTCCACATCCATACTCTCTTTCCTATTTCAGGCTTACCATAGAATTGTTAGATTTACTCTTGGTACTAATGCTAGGCGTCATCTCTGTGATGTCCTATCTGCCTTGGTTTGGCTACTTTATGAATCAGAATTACGCTATGTCACACTAAGCTTCATACACAAGCTTGTCCACTGCTTTACTCCTCCATAACTTGAT
This sequence comes from Neoceratodus forsteri, assembly GCA_016271365.2. Classification (NCBI taxonomy): domain Eukaryota; kingdom Metazoa; phylum Chordata; order Ceratodontiformes; family Ceratodontidae; genus Neoceratodus; species Neoceratodus forsteri. Next base: position 1,359,413,644 of record CM057459.1, read on the forward strand.
GGTATCGTTCAATGCTGTCTCTCCCAACATGCCCTGAGATCCACCTCCTTTCCCTTCTATCAGTGTCGAACCAACAACTCTCTGTATCATGGCAATCCTTTGCTTTCTCAGCTATATCCTGCTGGAACTTCTTACCTCCTCCTATACTGGCCTGCACCTCTTTCTCCCAATTTCAAAGCTTTCTGTCATCCCATCTAACTGTCTCACCTTGCTCCTGCTTCTGCTAACTCCTGACCCTGGTCCTCCTGTCCACACCATCCATGGACCTACTCATCCACTGACAACCTTTGTCTTCCTGTCTAATATTACCTTCCCTTGACTTCCTGTCTACTACTACTACTACCTTACCTCTACTAATCTTGACTTTCTACTCTCTCTTTTCTTTTAATCTCTGAAAAAAAAACTGTTAATGATGTCTGTATGATTTGGTTTGAAAAATGTTATTGCCTTTATTGCTTGTTTTGCATCACTGGATGCACTTACTGTACTCTTCTGTTTGGTAAAATACTGTTTGCCTATTTTCCTTGTACTACTGTATGTTTTCCTTGTACTACTCAAAGCACTATTGATGTAATGCACTTACTGGGTCATTCCTGAAAAAGGGACTGTCTTGTCTCAGAGGGCCTACCCAGTTACCAAAATTCAATAAATAAATAAAAAGAAGAATGAGGCATAAGGATCCGAAATCCATCCACAGAGCCACCCAATTTAAAAAGGTGGCTCTGGTCCTAGAACAGTGGGACTGGTTGCTGTGGGGGAGAGAGAGAAAGAGAGAGACAGAGAGAGAGAGAGGAAGGGAGGGAAGGAGAGAGAGAGAGAGAGAGAGTCACTTCAGTCAGATACAGTAACTTTCCCCTCCCCACTGATCACTGATCTCCATTCTCAGAAATCATCGTGGTACAGTACCAACTGTTGGTACCTCCACCCCTCCAACTGCATCCACCAATTGCCTGCGTGGCCTACAAGCCCTCAAAAGGCATCTACTGTTAGCAGCCTTCCACAGCAACACTAACAGTAGATTTCTTTTGAGGTCTCATAGATGCTAATGACCAAGCACAAAGGTCAGACTGACTTTGATTTGTCTGTTGGAAGCTGAGAACCTTGCTACACTGTAAAGAACAAACTATAACTCCATTTAGGACCTGGAAACCTGGTAAGACATAATAATTGGTGGGACCTGTTAAGAAGGGGAGCTACGCTTTCTATAAAAAGTTTCATTTTTTTCCCTTATTGGCATTAAGCAGAGAATTGCAGGATTCCATTAAAAGTGTAGTAATTTTATAACAAGAGGGAGTAAAATACAACTGAATTTGCTTGATTGTTGGGGTTGAGACCTAGGATTTGGAAGGATAGTTTTGCAACATTTTAAAAGTGTCCTGCTGGCTGAGAAGTTAAGTTTTTATCCCTGGTTTCACTGAAAGATTTTGTGTATTGGAATCAGATATAGCAGAGTGCTACATTGAAAGGCCTGCTTACATCACAGGTGTCACTAGTCAATCAATTGGCTCTGGGTGGGGTTTCATCACTGTGCTGTCTTAAGCATCCTTCACAGTTAGAAGCCAGTCAGACTGACATTGATTTGTCTGTTGGAAGCTGAGAAACTTGCTACACTGCAAAGAACAAGCTATAACTCCATTTAGGACCTGGAAACCTGGCAAGGCATAATAACTGGTGGGACTTGTTAAGAAGGGGAGCTACACTTTCTACAAAAAGTTTCATTTTTTTTTCCTTATTGGCATTAAGCAGAAAATTGCAGGATTCCATTAAAAGTGTAGTAATTTTATAACAAGAGGGAGTGAGATACAACTGAAGTTGCTTGATTGTTGGGGTTGAGACCTAGGATTTGTAAGGATATTTTTGCAACATTTTAAAAGTGTCCTGCTGGCTGAGGAGTGAGTTCATTTTTATCCCTGGACTCAGTAGAGTGGTTTGTGCAGGAGCTGTGGTCTAGTAAATTGTGGTGTTAGTTGAATTACTATAAAGGGCAATACTTACCAGGGTGGTGGAGCAGGTGTGTGTATTTGATTGTTTCTAACAGTCACCAGTGGCTGTGGACTACCCACCACCTACCCCACACCCCCAGGCATGGCATTTTATAGCCACAGTTCTGACATCACTTCCTCAACAGGTCTTGGGGCAGAACTGTCATATCCTTAATAACCCAGCACAGTGCAAAAAGGGTAGGTACCACAATAATAATAATAATAATAATAATATATATATATATATATATATATATATATATTACATATTGTATATTATAAGGAGAGGGACATGTGGGGTGGTGCAATGCACTGGCTGTGGGGCAGCAGTTTTCCTGGAGACATTCTGGAAACTGCATTGCTGTCTTATTTGCAGGCAACTGTCTGCTCTGAGGGAGGAGGTTGACCACCTCTAGGCTGAAATAGCAAGGACTTAGGAGGCTTCTCCCTTCCAAAGAGCACCACTGCCACAACCACTGCCTCAGAGGTTGCCAAGTATGAAGAGCAGTTGGACCACAGTGGGTTCTGGGAGGGTGCGGGTGGTGGACCAGAGGTGAAGCCCCCTAGTTGTACCTCTACACAAATCATATGCCATTCTGGCAGAGCAAGGTTCCTCTATGATGGCACCCAGTGGAGATCCAGAAGAATGCTGAGGACATCCACAAAAGACCCACAAAAGGGTGGCAAGGGACACCACAGGGGAAGGAAACAGCTTCTGATAGGGGACTCAATTGTTAGGGGGTAAAACTGGGAAAGGGAGGGGAGAGAAGAAGGAAGTAAGGTGCCTGCCTGGTGTCATGGCTTGGAGGGACAGGAAGTGAATCCTTAGGATTGCAGAAACAGCATCACAGGAGAGGGAACTAGATATCTTAGTCCACCTTGGGACAAATGACCTAGCTAGGCATGGGATCAGTGCAGTGCAGAATGAATTTGTGGAGTTGGGGAGGGGCCTCAGATGGGTAGCAAGCATAGTAACCTTCTCAGGGGTGCTACCAGTCCATGGCAGGAGTAAGGCTAGGGTACTGCACACCATTCAGTTTAATGAATGGTTGCAAAACTGGTGCAGAGCACAGGGCTTTGGCTTCATTTGGGACTGGGGGGCCACCTGGAGAGGTCTATACTGGCATGATTGTCTGCATCTATCCATGAAGGGAACCAAGCTCCTAGATAATAGGTTTAAATGCTTCCTTGGCAAGCTTTTAAACTAGCCAAGGGAGGGAGACACTGATAAAAGGCAGGAAATTTCAAGCCTCCCCCCACAAAACATGGCAGGTAGTAAGGTAAACACTGAGGTACAGAGCTCAACACAGGGCAGGACAGGGGTAAATGGAAAAATAGACAAGGACAATAAGAGCAGGGATGGGGAAAAAAGGATAAAGCCAACATTAAATGTAGGGCAATGAGTACCATTGCCCTTAGTCTGGGAAACAAGATTCCTGAGCTAGTAGCCCTGATGGAACATGAACAATTGGATATTGTGGCAGTCACAGAAACATGGTACACTGAGAACCATGGCTGGGATGTCAACATGCCAGGGTACACAATCTACAGAAGGGACAGGGAAGATAAAAGAGGAGGTGGAGTAGCTCTATACATAAGGGAAGGGATCAAAGCTACAGAACTAAAAAGTAAAGGGGGAGGACAAGAGGCACTCTGGGTCACCTTGGAGACAGGGAATGGCATCACAATCTGCACAGGGGTTGTATACAGACCCCCCATCTCAAGGGGAGGAAATGGACAACAAAATGATAGAGGACATTCTCAAAATGGCTGAAAAAGGGGAGATACTGTTGATGGGGGACCTGAATATGCCAGATGTTAACTGGATAACATGTACTGCAGCCACATCCAAGAGCAGGGTCATTGTCAATGCCCTGCAGGGGGCAGGCCTTAGACAGCTAGTGTTGGAACCCACTCGGAAGGGAGCAATACTAGACCTGGTACTCTCAAATGGAGAGAGGATCACAAATTTAGAAGTCAGTAGACATCTGGGAACAAGCAACCACTGCTCAGTGTGCTTCACAATGAGCACAACCATGGAGATAAGCCATGCAAAAACAAGGATACTGGTCTTTAGAAGGGCTGACTTTGGCAAAATGAGTGAATACCTGAAAAATGCACTAGCAAATTACCAAAAAGGAGAGGTGGAAGAATAATGGAGAAAAATCAAAACTGCCATCATAGAGGCAACAAGCCTTTGTGTGAAACAAATAAAGAAAACAAAGCAGAGCAAAAAACCACTATGGTTCTCAAAAGAGGTGGCAGGGAAGGTTAAGGAGAAAAAGCATTCAAAAAGTATAAGGAATCACAGAAGGAGCACGATAGGGAACTGCATCAATGAAAGCAGAAAGAAGTGGGGAAGGCAGTCAGACTAGCAAAGGCCCAAACTGAGGAAAAAATAGCCAACTCAGTTAAGAAGGGGGATAAAACCTTTTATAGGTACATTAGGCAGCATAGAAAGGTTAAGGGAGGGATAGTGAAGATTAATAAAGGAGATGAGAGGTGGGCAGAGGGAGACAGTGAAAAGGCAGAGATACTGAATGAATACTTTTGCTCAGTATTCACAAAAGAAGATGAGGAGGAGTTACCTAAACCAGACAATAGAAGCACTCTGGGTAGGGGTGTTGACACCAGTCCATTCACAGAAGAAAGAGTCCTGAAAGAACTCCTAAAACTCAAGGTGGACAAAGCAATGGGGCCTGATGGGATTCACCACAGAATCCTAAAAGAACTAAGGGAGGACCTAGTGACACCACTGACCACGCTTTTTAACAAATCATGGCAGGATGGGGCGGTACCTGAGGACTGGAGGATGGCAGATGTGATTCCCCTTCACAAAAGTGGGAGCAAGGCAGAAGCAGGAAACTACAGACCTGTAAGTTTGACCTCAGTGATAGAGAAAATGATGGAAACACTTCTGAAAGAAAGAATTGAGTACCTAGAGGCCAGCGAGGCACAGGACCCAAAGCAGCATGGATTTACAGTAGGAAGGTCATGTCAGATGAATCTAATTGATTTCTTTGACTGGGTGACCAAAGTAATATACCAGGGAGGGGCTGTGGATATGGCCTACCTAGACTTTAGCAAGGCATTTGACACAGTCCCACACAAAAGATTAATAATCAAGTTAGCCAGCCTGGGAGTGGGTCCCAGGGTGGTAGCCTGGGTAGCAAACTGGCTGCACAACAGGACACAGAAGGTAATAGTGAATGGAACACATTCCAAAGAAAGGGGGGTTACTAGTGAAGTACCTCAGGGCTCAGTACTGGGTCCAGTCCTTTTTAACATCTTTATAAGTGACATTGCAGAGGGTCCGAAGGGAAAGGTATGCCTCTTTGCAGATGACACAAAGATCTGTAACAGAGTTGATACACAAGATGAGGTAGAAAAGATAAGAAGGGACTTGGCAAGGTTGGAGGAATGGTCAGACATATGGCAACTTAGATTCAATGCAAAGAAGTGCAAAGTAATGCACCTGGGAAACAAAAACCCAGGAGAAGAGTACACAATAGCAGGGGAGGTACTAACAGCAACAAAAATGGAAAGGGACCTGGTGGTAGTCATATCAGATGGCCTAAAGGTGGGTAAGCAATGTGAAAAGTTGGTAAGGAGAGCAGGGGGATACTGGGATGCATAGGAAGGGGCATCACAAGTAGAAAAAGGGAAGTGGTTATCCCTTTATACAGACAGTTGGTGAGACCCCATCTGGAGTACTGTGTGCAGTTTTGGAGACCTCTTCTATGCAAGGACATAGACAGGATGGAAGCAGTCCAGAGGAGGGCAACTAAAATGGTGCAGGGTCTGCAGCAGAAACCATATGAGAGAGACTGAGAGAGCTTATTATGTGTATACTCTTGATGAAAGGAGGGACGGGGGCATGATAGAAATGTTCAAGTACCTCAAGGGAATCAACAAAGTCCAGGAGGGTAGCATCTTTCAGAAAAAGAGATGTGTAAGAACAAGGGGGCACAATTTAAAGATAAGGGGGGGACGGCTCAGCGGTAATGTGAGGAAATTTTTTTTCACGGAGAGAGTGGTGGATACATGGAACAGCCTTCCTGAGGAGGTCGTTGGGTCTAAAACAGTGGGGGAATTCAAACACGCATGTGACAGACACATGGCAATTATAGTGGGGGGTTGCAGGAAGTAGGTTGTTGGTTAACTAAAATCTGCAGCTTATCCAGTAGGTAGGGAAATGGGCAGACTGGGTGGGCCAAGTGGTCCTTATCTGCCATCAAAGTCTATGTTTCTATGTATGTTTCTATGACATCATAGGAATCTGCCAGGAGACAGCCAGCAGCCAGAAACCCTGCCCAACTCACCCCAGGTAAAACTGTGTAAGCATATTTAATCACATTGCTTGTAGTAGCATTGTATGGGGTTCTAGCTTAATATATTTAGGAGTGTACTAAAGAATAATGTGGTATCTTACATCAGTTAAAATTAATACTCATTACTTATTGTAACCCCCTACAAATGGGGGTTCCTAAAAAGTCTTTCTTGAGCTTGCTTAAATGCTTACTGCCAGGCTGGTGTCCTGCATTTTAGCAGTTTAAATGTATTGCCAGAGAGTGCCTGTATAGCCTCTGTGTACTGTCTCTTTAAGAGCTGCCTGGATTGCAGTCATAATTAATCTGAGATGGAGCTCTGTTAGAAGATGTGCTTGTTTGCTGATCATTTGTTAAAGTAGTAATAATATTGCAGTGTGTTCTAACCTGCCTTCTTTGCAGCATGGACAGTTCTGTTTGTTTCCATCATCTTGGTCCTGGACTGCTGAAATGGGCCAATCAGTACCTTTGGGGACTCTAAAATGGAGCCTATCCCCAGGGGATTTGTGGGAGCAAAATTCTGTAAGAATTGTAGTTTTTGCATTTTGGCACCAAGACAGACCTGGAGGGGGAGCCGTTGTTGTGACTTACAGAAGAATCAGCCAACCAAACCTTTTGGATCCTGGGAAAATTCCCAGGCTGCTTGCAGCTAGTTTCAGTCTGCATTGGGACGTGAAAAACAGCTTGAGTGATTCAAGCAGCAGCCCCTATGTAATTCACGCTGGAGAACTGTGAAAGGGCTGAGTTTTGGCCTGCCTGCTGTCCCTGAGAGGGAAAATAGAGCTTATTCGGACTCAATCCAAATTGTGAGAGTGAGATAAGCCACAGAACTGTAACCAGGCTTTAACCTAAAGAAGACCGGAAGATTTGCTGAATGCGATCGGCCTGAGGATTTCCAGCCACCTTTGAACTCCCGGTTTGTGCAGAGACTTTAATTGGGACCGGAGAGCAATCTGCCTGGTACAGTAGAATTTCTTACATGAAAATGTGCTGCATGCTGTTAGTGGGTTGTGATTTGGTTCCTCACTGTGTGCTGAACTGTGTTCTGCTTGCTGGAGGCTGCATCCAGCTCCTATGGACTAAATCCGTATTCATCTCCATTGGGCCTGGGCTTTGCCACACTGGCCCAGCCAGACTAGCTGCTGCACAGAGAAAGCCATCGATGAGAGACCTGCCTGAGAATCAGCCCCCTGCTTACTTTTTGAACAGGAACAACGCCTCGGGGATTCATGTGAGCCCTGCTTCTCTTGGCACTCCCGTTCAACAACCTGCTGTCTCGATTTCATCATGCCTGTGTCCTGTATTGGGTATCATGAGTAAACATCAGGGTAGCTCCCTGCAACAACAGCTAAATCTAAAGTGTCATCTGATTGCTTTGTTGTCTTTTCTGTCAGAAACTGAGCCCACCGGCTCTGGATTACAAATAGTGTGTGTTGTTCATGTTGCTTTCTTCCATCACAGGGCCCAACCCAGCTGCGATGCCGGCCTACCATGGGTAATGTTCCCGGCTAGCCCACTGTTTTCTACCTGAGTACCCAGAGTGTGTGACTGTGTAGGGACTCTGAAGTGCATGCATAACAGTCTGATTGATATAGCCTTCATGCAAATCAACCTGATTACGCCCCTCCGTTGTTTAAGTCCCCTGAATAAATCAGATCTAACTCTTTTTGCATTTAGCCTGACTATGGTTACAGTTTGTGTCAAGAGTACTGTACTGTTGCTATTTGCTGTGCATAACCTTGTTTTACAGTGGGTCCACAGGGTTGAGCTACGGGAACCAGCCCTGGTGGTAAGTGCAAACAGTGTGGGTAATTGCATGGTGAATAAGGGTCATTGTGAAAGTGATTATTGTATATTGTTCAGGCCACTAGAAGGGAAAGATGGGAGTTACAGTGTCCCGGAGGGCTGTGCCCAGGTTTTCTTGACCACTAACAACCCTGACCTCATGTGGAGGCACTCATTTCAGTACCCAGGCCCATTAACCTGCTACTAGCCAAGCAGGCAGTGGTAGTAGCCCTTGGAATAGTGTCTCCTAGGGATTACATTATGTAAAGTTATTTGCAGAAGAGTGTTTTGTGCTATAGCTAGCAAACCTCTGATGTGTTGAGTTGTTTTGTGCTAAATTATACAGCTTCACCCTATCAGGTTAAGCACTACTATGTAATTTAACTTGTTTTCTGTGATAAAGCTAAATCCTACAGCTGCCCCTTATCTGGGTGACACAACAAAGTAGTTTAACTCATGCTTTCTGTGCTATTACTAAGCCTACAGCTACACCCTATCTGGGTAAGAACCACAAGATAGTTTTAACTCCTGTTTTTCCTGTTGTAATTAAGGCTGTAGCTACATGCTATCAGCATGAGCACTATGAGGTAGATATTGTATATTTCCCTGTTTTCTATCTCTGTTAACTAGAGTTACACCCCATTTGGGTGAGCTGTACAAGTTCAGTCACATGTCTGTTTAGTACAGGTCTTTATGGAGATGATGTTCAGTAGGAAGGCAGTCAGTTGTGCTAGCCAAGGGGCACTCTTCTGTATGGATATGCTTTAGAGGAGGGAACACTTCCCCATTTGCAGAACCTTGGCCAAGCTATGGGCTCAGCTGGTGGCAGCAAGGGTTGAAGTATCTCAGGTGTGTCATCAACACAGCCGGTGCCTACCCCAACCTCCTTCCCCCAAAGACCCACTGGTTCAGGGGGTGGAGAGTTGTGGGGAGGAGAACATGGAGGGGAAGCAGGATTAGCCACAAGGAAGTTGTCAAGCCCATCACGATTCTTACAATGAATAACTTTGCACCTCTAGAGGAGGTCCAGGCACCTAACTGCTGAGGGGTATCCCGTGACAAGAACGCTGGGGAATGGGCACCTATAATAATGGCGACCCACTCCCCAGTGCATTTCAGGGATGGCTACGGGAGAGTAGGGAAGCCGGATGGGGGGGTGGGGCGAGTATAGCGACAGGAAGTCGCTATACGTACATGTGTGGGGGAGTGGGAGCAGGCACACACAGCGAAGGATGTGAGGGGTGGTGTTGCAGTGGGTTGCCGAGCTGACCCCATCGTGTGGTGGGTGGGTTGCCGGTGTCGGTCAGCAGGGTACTGGGTTTGGGTCTGGGTGCTGGTGCATTTTTGTTGTGCCCAGCCCAAACCTTTTTTTTTTCAATGTTTTCACCCCCCCCGACATACACCCCCCTGGAGTTGAGAGTCCTTTAGTAGGGTGGTGCGGGTGGCACAGCCCCTTGTGGGTGTGTTTGTGGAAACATTAAAAAACTAAGTCCCCAGTGCTCTTTTGCTGTGTGCCGGGGTGTTAGAGTGCCAAAATAAATTTTCGGCACTCTTGACTTCTGCATAAAGTGATCGTCTTTAGGCTTTCACCATTATGACATCGAACCCTGCTGAGTGGGGGTCTCCTAGACAGTCATTGTGAAAGGGCAGGACAATGTCTCTATCAATCATTTAAATTAACTGTGTGGGAGACTGGGAATAGGGGAAACTCAATGGCAGGGGAGAGGAAGGAGATCCTAGCATGTACGTCCCCATATGTGGATGCTAATAGCAGCATAGCAGGTTCAAAGAAAGCTATTGCCCTTACTGGACCAGGTGAAGGAACTTTGGGAAGGGGGAATGCAAATGGTGCAAGTACCAAGGAAAAACATGTGGATGAGAAGACATGAGAAACACAAGGATAGTAGCAAAGTGCAATCAGAGGTCAGATGGAAGTGGATATGCCTTAAAGAGCTAATAAAACCAATAATAGCAGACAAAAAGATGTTCTAAATTGTAAGAAGTTGTCAGCTGTAACTTTTTATTCCTGAAGTATTTTTCTTGTTCTGTTTGCTCATTAAAAAGTTTTCTATGTGAGAGTATTATGCTGGTCTATGGAATGGCACTCTGCTTGGCAGCTGGCATACCTTGTTCTATTCCCCCACTGCATCATCAGCATTGTCATCTCACTGACTGTGACATCACAGGTGACTGATCTGGCAGCTACTGAGTGGCTCTTCCTGAACAGCCATGATGTCACAGTCAATGAGATTATCATGCTGCTGATGTAGTGGGGGGAATAGCTTTAGATATGTCAGCTGCCATGCAGAGTTCTGTTCCAGTCAGCACACCTAATAAGGAACATAGGAATTGTGTCGGCAGATAGAGATCCACCTAGTCTACCCATGTTTCTGCCCCTTCCCTATTTAGACTGCACCCTGATGTGTCTACAACGTCTGTCCCATGTGAGCTTGAACTTGCGTACTGTTTTGGATTCCACCACCTCCTGAGGTAGGCTGTTCCAGGGGTCTATGACCCTTTCTGTAAAGAAGTACTTCCTGAGGTTGCTTTTCAAGTTGCCTTCCACCAGACGCAAGTTGTGCCCCCCTTATACACATTTTCCTGTTTTGCTGGAAGATGTTTCCTGCTTGTGTTGTGTTGTGTTGATTCCCTTAACGTACTTAAAAGTTTCGATCATGTCCCCTCTGTTTCTTCTCTGCTCAAGGGTGTACAGATTTAATTCCCTGAGTCTTACCTCATATGGCTCACGATGCAGTCCATGCACCATCTTTGTAGCCCTTCTTTGTACTGTCTCCAGGCTGTCCATGTCCTTTTTGGTATCCTGTGACATAGACGACCTGGATTGGGCACCTACAAAAATAGTGACTCAATCACGGTGCCTGTCATTGGGACTACCCAGCAGGGAGGGTGACCAGATGGGGGGTTTCGCACATATAGTGGCAGGATGTCGCTACATGAATATGTGTGTGGGGGGAGTGGGAACGCTCAGCGAGGGGTGGAAGGAAGGGAAGGATTGTGAGGGGTACTTCACTATCCTCTCCTTTAGCAACGACTCCATAATTTTTCCTACCACTGAAGTCAAACTGACTGGTCGGTAGTTTCCTGCCTCTTCCCTGCTTCTGCTCAGGTAAAAAAAATCTTCTAATTACCCAAAGGGGAAAGAAGAAGCACATCTGATATAAAAGGTAATGGTTGGTTGCTTTTAAAAACTAATAGTAATTTTACTCTGTGCACTAGCTCTTTAATGTTTGGAGCATAGGAAACAAAATCAATGAGTTCCAGGCACTGGTGGCAGACATTGATTTGCACCTTGTGGCCATAATGAAAATGTGGGCTTCAGAAAATAACTACTGAGAACTGATGGTACCTCAGTACTCGATGTTCAGGAGGGATAGAGGAACAGGTAGAGGTGGAAGAGAAGTCCTTTTTATCAAGGAGGACATTGAGGTTGTGGATGATGGGTGTATCCGGGATAGTAATGGGGAGACTGAGTCACTGTGGGTACAACTCACAGCACACACAGGCAAGAAACTGTGCTAGGCAGTGATCTATAGACCGCTGAACATTGATTGGGATGTTCCACCATCCCAGAACACCAGAAGTCAGCCTTTGCTGGATGCATTCCAGGACTGTCTGCTGGTACAGTTAGTTAAGGAGTGCACCAGGCAGATCACAGTTCTTGATGCGGTGCTCACCAATTTGGAGGTCATAAGAGCTGTGGGAGCAGAGGAGCCACTAGAAAACAGTTACTATAACTCTATTTGGTTCAAACTGCTCCCCTTCAGCTTCAGCAATACTTTTCACTTGATGCCTCACATATGCTTGCAAAAGAAAATGGAGGATCTGAGTGCAGCTAAATTGGATAAGTGTAACCATATAGTATACCTATGTCAAAATAAAGGAGAACCAGTAGCTAAAGTCACGCTCAGTAAAAGCACAGGGAGGCCTCTGTCTTTTAGATAGGGGCAATTCTCTTTTATGAATAAACGTTAAGGTCCATGTTGACTTTTGAGGGTAAACAGTACACATTTACCTGATTGCCACAGGGCTTCCACTCAGCACCAACCTTGTTCCACAGGTACATAAAACAAATTCTGGAAGAAGAAGGGCTGGGAGATTCAGTAGTTCAATACATAGATGACCTCCTGCTGCAGAGTGCAACAAAGGAGGACCACCTAGTGCTGCTGGATAGGGTACTAGGTTTATTGGAAAGAAAGGGATTAAAAGTAAATCCAGACAAAGCACAGGTTGGCGAGCAGAAAGTCACCTTTTTGGGAACCATTATTTCTCCCCAGGGGAGGCGAATAGATCCTGCCAGAACAGCATTAATCCAAACCCTACCACTACCAACCACCATTACTGGCTTAAGAAAATTATTGGGAATGGCAAATTTCCATAGGGATTATATCGAAGGGTACTCAGAGATTACAACACCATTACATAACATGCTAAAAGATGACCCAAAGGGCCAGTACAGGCGCATATGGGAGGGAGAAGAATTATATTGTTTTAATAAGTTAAAAAAGGCATTGCAGACAGTGCCAGCCTTAAGGCAAGTTGACTATACAAAGCCTTTCATTTTACAAGCCAATGCAACTGATGACACCATCATTGCAGTGCTGTTACAGAAATGAAATGGAAAACCAGTACCAGTCACCTACCTAAATAGGCAACTATCAAAGGTAGAGAGAGGCTTTAACATATGCAAGAGAGCAGTCCTGGCCATTGCTTGGACTGTACAAGCAAGTGAGGCAACCACTAGGTTTAACCCCATCATAATACAGACTACACACACCCCTTTAAAATTATTGTTAGAAAACAAAGTCAAGGGAGTTAGCATAACCTGACAAGCAAGGTGGCTGTTAGCTCTGCAAGATAAAAACATTACCGTTGAGAAATTGACAGTGCCACACATGTTACAGTACCTGGATTACTAGGGAGAGCCACGTGATTGTGGGGAGGTCCAGCAGATAGCAGCCAGAGAGTCACCTATTGTGGATGGACATGGGGCAAATGGCTATAACACGGCTTATGTGGATGGGTCAAGGTATTGGGAACAAGGAACCCTATACATAGGTGCAGCAGTGTATCATGACACCAGGTGTTATCACCTAGAGGATAAAAGACCCATATACAAACAGGGAATACTCATAAAGTTGTCACCGGGGGACTCCTCCCAGTTCACAGAATCAGTAGCAATTTACGAGGCTATTTTGGCAAACCCCAAAGGTAGGTTAGGCATACATACAGACTCACAGTTTGCAGTAGGATCACTTACTACCTGGTTACCCATATGGGCTAACAGAGGTATGAAAACAGCAACTGGGGAGCATGTCAAACATAGAGAATTATTACAGGCCATATTAAAGGAGGGAGATGCCACGCCAGGAAGAATAGCCATCATAAAGGTTAAGGCCCATGTTGACTCTAAATACGCCACTCCAGCAGAATTAGGAAATGATAGGGCACATAAGCTTGCCAAAATGGCAGCAAAATTGGGAGACCCCTGGAAAGGAATTCGACCAAAGACCCCCATTCACTCTGTACAAATTAAACCAGCCATCAAAGTGCTACTGCCAACTCACAAACTGTTACCCAAAGCAAATTTGGGAGATTTGCAAAGCCAGGACCCCTGGATTGTAAATAAATGTGCGCAAACAAAAGAGGACCCCTAAACTAACTACAAATTTAAAATCAGAGAAAACATCCTGTTTAGACAGGTGAAGGATAAAGCACTAAAATGGATACCTCCAAGTCAATTATATCATGATATTGTCATGGAAAACCACTGCTGGTGTGGCCATGGGGGTCCAATAAAACCACGCAAATTGTCAAATCTAAATACTGGTGGCCTAATATGGATAACACAATCACAGACAGTTTACATCACTGTCTTATATGTTTGCAACAAGACCCCAAGAGGGGCAAACCAAAATTACAACCATTGCCCTTTGCAGATAGCCCCTGGAATGCATTACAAATTAATTATATAGGGCCACTCCCAACTGCAAAGGGGGATATAAGTATATGCTGGTTATTATAGACATGTTTTCCAAATGGGTGGAGGCATTCCCCACCAAAAACAACACAGCAATAACAACAGCAAAAATCCTATATAACCAGGTGTGCACTAGGTGGGGCTTCCCCAATATTATCGAATCAGACAGAGGCACACATTTTGTAAACCAAGTGATGACCACAATGTGCCAAATAACTGGGGTCCAGCAGAGATACCACCTACCATACCATCCCCAATCATCGGGAATGATACAAAGAATGAACAGAACACTTAAAAATGCCTTACAAAAAGTGCGTTTTAGATGCAGGAAAAGATTGGGTAGATCACTTGCCTGGTATTTTAATGGCAGTCAGAGGGACTGTCCAGGCAAACACTGGATTATCACCCTATGAATTAATGATGGGGCAAAAGATGAGGTTAACGCACCCGGCAGATATGCCTTCTCCAAGCGGCCCTATTAGTGATAAGGTAAAACATGAAAAGTTTCTGTCCAGGGTACTATTACAATTGGAACGGTACCTAGGATTTGCCACTCAAAACATGGCCAAGGCACATGAAAAGAATGTCAACTATAGACAGCCCTCTATGGGATGGGCCGCCCCAATAAAAGAGGGAGACACAGTCATGGTCCAAAATTGGGAACAAAAATCACTTTGGAAAGATATCAATTGGCTAGGACCTTACACCGTGTTAAAGAAACTGGGAGAGACTGCAGTATATGTAAAAAGAATTGCTAAAGAAATCAAGCCAGTGCCCCAAACTGTATGACAACAATATGGGGGGCAAGCAGGCCTTGTAAACAAAAAGAGAATACAAAAGACCAGGCCAGAATTATGGGTCCATGTCGACCAATGTAAAAAGGCATCAGATAAAGCTGACTAAACAATGATACTGCATTTGATTTGTCTTCCTAGGTTGACACCATGCTTACATTACTACTATTGACTGTGGCGACCTACTATAAAGTGTCTTCTGACATACGAGTATCCACTGAAACCAGTCACGTAATTGTAAACTATGACGACACTGCCCACTTGAGAATAAACTATACCAGATACTGCAATGATGCTGCAACCTATGTCCGAGATATAACCCGGATGCTAAACAATACGCAGATCAACATCTTAAGGTTTTGCCCCGAGAGAGGAAGTGGGCCGGTCAATGAACTGTCAAAATGAAAAACATCGTATTGTGACCTGGCTTGGTTACCCCACCGAGGATGGATTGAACCAGATACCAAAATCCTGGTGTTGGAAAAGGTAGCCCCTGAATATTCAGGCACCTACACAGTGACTATTTCAGCCTATACTATAGTTACCCAGGTAAATGTTACCAGTATCCTGGGGGGAGTTATCTGCCATAAAATTAACCCTCAAGAGACTAGTGCACAAGTGACACTAACTGTTAACCCTGCCACATGTTCTAACCTCACTGCAGGGCCAAACAATGGGCTGACATCAACACCCACTGATCAAACTCTTGTAAATAACGTACAATGCATTAGATTACCTGTTAGGTTTGATTTTTCTAGTTGGGACTTAAATAGTACAAGTGATTGTGCCAATACAAATGTATCAAAGTTTTATGCCACAATGTTTTTAGATATGGTCAGTGCTTTTGATATGCTTGAGTGGGGGATTTATAATTACTAATCAGACCCATAAATTGCTTAAAAGAAAGAAAAGAGACCTAGTTTGATTATCTCTTCTGGATGGTTAATGAGTTAACATTTGTGTCTTGGAATGTTAAGGGGATCAGAAAACAACATAAGCAATATCAGGTTCTCAAACACTTAAGTCTGTTCAGTTCACAGATAACCTTTTTGCAAGAAACCCATTTGTTAGAAGTGGAAGCTTTGCAATTAAGGAGGCAACAAGTGGGATCGATTTATAGTGCCCAGGGCACCATGAATAGTTGTGGGGTCATGCTCATGATTAACAGGAGTATTCCATTCTCTTCCACACAAGTGATTAAAGATGCCAAGGGTAGGTTCATCCTGGTTAAAGGTACCCTCTGGTCTATCCCAATATTATTGGGCTGTGTTTATGGCCCTAATCTGGATGACCCTGGA
Source organism: Neoceratodus forsteri (assembly GCA_016271365.2). NCBI lineage: Eukaryota > Metazoa > Chordata > Ceratodontiformes > Ceratodontidae > Neoceratodus > Neoceratodus forsteri. The sequence goes on from CM057459.1 coordinate 1,359,429,829, forward strand.
TTTTCCATGAGGCTTATATCTATCATTCTCCCAATGCTTCCCATTAAAATTATTTTAGGGGGATATCTCAATCAAGCACTTGATCCTCACTTAGACAGACTGGGCAGTGGCCTGGGTGGGGCTACCCCTGGTCAGAAGGCATTCAGGGATTTATTAGAACAATGCGGGCTCTGCGGTGTCTGGCATGTTTTACACCCTGATTCTAGGGAGTTTACCTTTAGGTCTATGGCACATGGCTCGCAGTCCCGCATCGACTATTTACTTATTTCTCAGTGTCTCCTGCCCGGGGTGAAGACCTCCTCGATTCAACCCAGCCCAATCTCCGACCACTCACTAGTGGCATGCAGTTTGGTACTGCTCAATTCATTTAATAGGGAAACTAGATGGAAGCTCAATGATCAGCTCCTTAAAGACGTTAAATATTGCAAACTTATTAGGGAAAAAATTGAATCCTTTTTTTCACTAAACCCTTTAGATGGTGCAAAACCTGATATCTTGTGGGGGGCCTTCAAAGCTTTCATGAGGGGGATACTGATTAGCATGGCGGTTGGAAGGAAAAGAGAGCGGGAGAAAGAGCTTAAATCCTTATTAGCCCAAATCAGATCCCTGGAAGTTAATCTCCCAGCCAATCCCCTAGATGAGGATACTCGGAGACTCCTGAAATTACAGGATAAATACTTGGGGTTACTTCAAGAGAGAGCAGAACTAGCCATTATTCGTACTAGAGCAAACTACACTGATCAGGGGGAGAAAGCGGGACATTTATTGTCATTGCGTATTAAACAACAGGAATCAATGAGATTTATCCCACCCATCAGGTCAGTAGCAGATGGATCACTTAAGGTGTCACCTACTGAGATAGCTCAAGAATTTGCTGCTTATTATTCTAAACTGTATAGCGACATGGAGCATCCTCCCTGCCCTGAAGACATACAGGGTTATCTAAGGGATTCCCACTTGCCCCTTCTCCCTGACTGGTGTGGTGATACTCTGGTTGTCCCTATTTCCCAGGAGGAAATTGCTAAAGTTATTAGTGAGTTGCCTGCTGCGACAAGGTCCCTGGTCCAGATGGATTTTCTGCTTTATTTTACAAGGTCTTTTGAGACCTTCTGTTACCAATATTTGGTCGCTTATTTCAGCAAATCCTATCTGGGGTGGAGATGGACCCGTATCTCTATGAGGCTGTGATTGTCCTGCTTCCCAAACCTGATAAAGACCTCGAACAGTTTCAAAGTCACAGACCTATCTCACTTTTAATCCAGGATATTAAGATTCTGTCTAAAATACTGGCTAATAGGCTGGCACTGGTTCTTCCTGGGTTAATAGGTACAAACCAGGTTGGATTTATGAAAGGGTGCTCATCTTCCTATCATTTACGCACCTTGTCGCATGTCTTCTCGGCTACCAGGGATGCAGAGTTACCTGCGGGCTTGGTCTCCCTGGATGCCGAGAAGGCATTCGACCATGTGAATTGGAACTTTCTGTTCCATACTTTGGAGGCCTTCCACTTCCCCTCTGTGTTCATCTCCTGGATTGCCGCCCTTTATAAAAGTCCCTCAGCAAGAATCTCCGCAAATGGGGCCTTTTCCCATTCTTTCTCACTTCACTCAGGTACTAGACAGGGGTGCTCCCTCTCCCCTTTATTATTTAACTTATATCTGGAACCTCTTATTCAAAATATTCTCAATGATGATTCCATACAAGGGGTGAGAATTGGGCGGCATGAAGTTAAAGTCACTGCATATGCCGATGATCTGTTAATACATCTGTCCCATCCGGTGTCCTCTGTCCTGGCCTTACTAAGGGAAGAAGCAAGGTTTAGTGCTCTGTCCAACTATAAATTGAATGCCAGTAAGTCTGTATTTTTTCCATTAAATCACAAAGTCTTCAAGACTGACATTAGCCCCCTTGGGCTATGTTGGACACCCAGGTCTTTCAAGTATCTGGGTATCAAACTTTCACATAACCCCCTAGCATGGTTTAAGAAAAACTTGGATTCCTTATTGCAGGAGATTACACATGACCTTGAGAGGTGGTCTAAACTCCCTATCTCTCTGTGGGGCTGAAAAAATATAATTAAAATGAATATATTTCCTAGGATTTTCTACCCATTGTCCCTTCTCAATGCCTTTATTCCTTTACTCTGGTTCAAAAAGGTACATGGTATTTTCACTAGATTCATCTGGGCTGACAGGTACCCCCATTTGGCTTATCATAAGCTGGCAGCCCCAAAGCTGGAGGGGGGGCTGCGAATCCCCTATCTGGCTATATATCATTGGGCTAGTCACCTTGTGAAATGTTTGCGGTGGGTATCTCCTGGCCTAGAGGAAACACATCCTATCTGGCTCAAAATAAAATTGGATGCAATCACTGCCAAAAATCTGGACCCTTTCGCGTTATTTTTCCTTAGGTTATCCCAAGTAAGTATGGCGGTAGAGTGTTCCACAATAAGGACCTCCTTAAAGGTCTACTCACAGATATGTTCCTTTTTGCAGTACTCCCCCCATCTGGACCTGGCCCAGTCTATCTGGAACTCTCCATCATTTACTATTAACAAGAGTCAAATCTCCTGTCTTTGGTTGCCTCCATTGGGAGAGGAGAAGCTCTTGACCTTTACTATTAGTGGGGGGCTTTGGTTATCAGTGGAGGAGATGGTTAGGAAATTTATCATCCTGACCTTTTCTTATTTCAGAGTCCTGCAATTGAAACACTTACTTGTAATTACCCTGGGGAGTATTCCTCCTTCTCAGAATATCTCCTCTCTGATACCCGAGGTATCCCCACTTTCTGGATCTTCTGGTGTATTCTCTAAGCTATATCAGGTTTTGTTTCATAAAAAATTCAGGGGTCCATTTAGGCCATCAAAATTTTGGAGTAACTTTCTCCCCCACCTTCAGCTGGATTGGCATTCTCTCTGGAAGTCATGTCATAAATGTATTTCTCAAGATAGACTGTGTCTCATGCAATATCATGTATTGCACAACTTATATTACTTTCCAGCTAAACTTCACACGTGGGGTTACTTGGACTCAAACAAGTGCAATAAATGTTTGCAAGATGAGGGCACACTTTTTCACATGCTTTGGTCTTGTCCAAGAATCTCCATCTTATGGGCTTCAATCCAAACCTCCTTAGACCCCTTGTTGGGCCTCCAAGAATATTTTATCCCTGAGGTATGTGTATAGGGGACCTGTCCTCTATTAGAGTCAAGGTGCATAAATTTCACATATCCATGGTCGCCTTGTCAGCTAAGAAAATAATTCTCCATCATCGGAAAGACAGGTCCTCCCCTTCCTTCCAGGAATGGGTAACAGAAGTATTATCCAACTTGCGCCCCAGGGTCCTTAAAGAACTAACAGAGGTGGTGGCTGAACCTCTGGCTATCCTGTTTAGCCGATCACTGGAAACAGGGGAGGTACCCAAAGACTGGAGGACAGCAGATGTAGTCCCCTTATACAAAAGTGGGAACAAAGAGGAAGCAAGGAACTACAGACCAGTCAGCCTCACCTCGGTAGTGGGGAAGATCATGGAAGCACTACTGAAGGAAAGATTGGTGGAACATCTGGTTGTCAATGGACTACAGGACCCAAGGCAGCATGGTTTCACCAGGGGGAGGTCATGTCAGGCCAACCTCGTTGAATTTTTTGACTGGGTGACTAGGGAGGTGGATCAGGGGAGGGCAGTGGACATGGCCTATCTGGACTTCAGCAAGGCCTTTGACACTGTGCCACATAGAAGACTATTATACAAACTGGGGAATATGGGTGTGGGCAGGACAGTAGTGTGGTGGGTAGGTAACTGGCTGGGTGGCAGGACACAGAGGGTGGTGGTAAATGCCTGTCACCCACAGAGGGAAGAGTGACCAGTGGGGTACCACAGGGATCAGTGCTGGGACCGGTCCTATTCAACATCTTCATCAATGACATTGCGCAGGACCTAGAAGGCAGAATTTCACTGTTTGCTGATGACACAAAGCTCTGTAACAGAGTAGACACACCAGAGGGTGTAGACAGAATGAGAAGCAACCTGCAGAAACTTGAAGAATGGTCAGGGGTTTGGCAGTTGAAATTCAATGCAAAGAAGTGCAAGATAATGCATATGGAGCACAAAACCCTGGCACAATATATCAGTTTGGGGGTGAGGATATAGCATGCAGCAAGCAGGAAAGGATCTTGGGATTGTCATCTCTGATGACCTCAAGGTAGGGAAACAGTGTGACAAGGCAGCAGGTAAAGCAAATAGGATGCTGGGATGTATAGGCAGGGGCATCACCAGCAGGAAAAGGAGGTCATAATTCCAATATACAAGACACTAGTGAGGCCCACCTGGAGTACAGTGTACAGTTCTGGAGACCATACCTACGTAAGGACATAGACAGGGTAGAAAAGGTTCAGAGGGAGGGCAACAAAGATGGTGCATGGATTGCATCACAAGTCCTATGAAGACAGGTTGAAGGAACTGAACATGTACTTCCTGGAGGAGAGGAGGAGAGAGGGGATATGATAGAGACATACAAGTATCTTACAGGGAGGAACAGGGTGCAGGAAAACACTATTTTTAAGTGAAAAGATGTTCTAGGACTAGAGGGCATGGGATGAAGTTGGAGGGAGGACGATTCAGAGGAAACATGAGAAAGAATTTCTTCACAGAACAGGTGGTGGACAAGTGGAACACCTCTGCCAGAGAAGTGGTGGAGGCTGAAACAATCACGGGATTTAAGAATGCATGGGATAGACATAAAGGAATTCTGGAGGTCAGGGGTAAGGGGCAACAGACTTCTAGGAAAACAAACTGAACTTACAAGCTCAAATGGGCAGACTGGGAGGGCCATAGGCCCTTATCTGCCGACACTGTCTATGTATCTATGTATCTATGCGCATGGAAAAAGCACTAGCCAGTCTACATAATAGACTGGCAGTTTATACTAGAATTTGGGATCCCCTTCACTCACTAATTTCTCTGGTTCCAGACTAAATCTATACTAGGGTTGTTGCTTCTATATGGTTCTTTGACTAGAGGCTCAGCATCTCTGGGTACCGAGATGGGTTACTGAAGTAAGGGGAGGTGGGGGCAGCATTTTTTCATTATGTATCAATGAGACTTTATCAGTTTTTTCTGTATGCTGCCTTTTATGGTGGAAAATGTATGAATAAACTTTAAATTATAAAAAAAAAAAGAAAAGAAAAGAAAAGAAACCTGTTGGGTGACATAACAGGACCCTATGACTCTGGAATGAGTTTCTGGAATTGAGCCGATCTGGAAGCCATCAGAGAACACCAAAATACTGTAAACCTACAGGAGGAGAGAGAGGTTCTCCTACCATTAGCAATCAACCAGGCTGGACTGGCAGCCGAGGAACGACTGACCCTATATAACATGCACGAGATAGCTAAGATTTTTAAACAAGTTGAGAATAAAATAAATTACATTATAGATGAGCATAATGAGGAAGTAGGGCACCGTACTATAGGGAAAGCTATAACCTGTTCTGCTTATGGATCTTATGTACTAACCACTATAAATAAGCTGTTACAACAAGTAAGCAACAATAAGTTGCCTGATCAAATGTCAGATGCCCAAATCAAATTATGGTATTGCCCTATGTGTCGGGATGTCAATAACTACCACTGTTTAAACCCTTGTGCTTACAATAAAGCCTCGCCCATTTGGTGGGTAAGAAAAGTGGCCAAAGTCTATACAAGACCATAAGGGTTCAGGCCAAATAGCACGCTAGCAGACACAATGAAGGTATCCCTCACTGTAAAATTACCCCAAGTACAGTATGCCGAGCAAAGGTATACTAGTGTTGTCAAGGTCCATTCTCTAGGTCAACTCCAGGGGGATTACTATGCATACCGTGTGAACCCACCTAAAATACTAGTGCAAAATAAGAATGGGTCCTGGGTAGCGCCAAATTTACATTGCTGTGAGGAGATAAACAGCCAGTGGATCTGCCAGTGCAATGTTATGTCACAAATTCAACTAGTTTGTGGAGAACTTTCAATGAAAAAAGAGAACAATAATACTGTCTGGTATCCAGTTCAAATACAAAAATGGACCACCCAGCGTGTAATCTCCACTTATAACTCTACTAATCAATATTGTGTTGTAACAAATGTCAAGACCTTAAAACATCAAGGCAAAACAAGTCCTATCACCCAACCTAATTTCTGCTTTGTACTTAAAAGTGATGTCCAAATAGGGGACTATACCTTCCAGCCTATATCACACCATAAGCCAGCTCAAGCTAAGATCCAAACTCAAATTCTCCACCAGGCATATCAAATTAATAACTATGCACCCGCATTTGGAGCCCCGATACCACCACTTACTCTAAATTTACAAAATCTGCTAGATCATAAGGATACACATTTAATCAATATTGGAAACTTTGCACACACAATACAGCTTAAAGTTCAAGAGTTACTTGATGCTGATAATGAGCATTTAACATATAGTACACTGGGTGGAACATTGGGTGTATTAACATTTAAAGCCCTACTAATGCTACAGCTGGTGTTGGTAGCCATCTTAATGCTTAGTAAGTGCTGCTTGAGGCGTACTATCAAAAACATGAGACGGGAAATACAAATGTTGCTTGGAGCAGGACTCATAAGAGCAGCTATGCTATAATTAATAAAAGTCTCTGAACTACATCTTCATAGGAAAAACTGCCCAGAGGGTCCCTAATAGGGCCCCCTATTGGAGGACTTCCACTATTGCATAGGAGACCCAAATTCTTCTAAGTTGCCTGGCTGTCTCCATAGGTACAAGGGGGGATTGTAACCATATAATGTACCTATGTCATCATCTAAACCAAGCTGCTTAACTGCACATGTGTACCCATAATGGGTGTACGTGACACTCCTCATGTTTAACTCCAATAAAACCCAATCTTTTCCTAAGCAAAAAGTACCAAAACAAGGCCATATATGGTAGCGTCCTCACATGTCCTTATATCGATATAGCAGAGGCTAATGTGTAAGTTACAAACTACAACATGCTCGGGCATGTCCAGACCTGTCCAGACATGTTCTGCCTAGATACATATGATGCGTTATAAGGAGATAATCCTTTAGGTGCATGGTATATATATATATATATATATATATATATATATATATATATGTTTGCTTGCTTCACTGAGGTGAAGAGATTGTAATATCAACGGCTGTATAGCATCACGTGGAAACAAAATACTTTTTTTACTCTTCTGACTGCGTCCATGTGATCTGTACTGTATTGTACAACCAGGTCCCGAGGTAACAAGTAGCCTGGAGGGCCCCCAGCTAAATTCCCTCTGCTACAATAAGTAACTGGTTAAAGGAGACACAATAAAGGGTTGTGGTCAATGGTGTTAAATCAGAAGAGAGGGAGGTCATGAGTGAGGTTCCACAGAGATCTGTCCTCGGGCCAGTTCTTTTCAACATGTTCATTGGTGACATTGGTGAGGGAATCCCAGGCAGGTTATGTCTCTTCGAAGATGACACTAAACTCTGAGGCAGGGTGGAGAGCGATGAGGGAAAGAAGGAAATGCAAAGAGATTTGTAAAAGCTGGATGGGTGGTTAAGGGTTCAACAGTTGAAATTCATAGCCAAAGAGTACAAGGTTATGCACCTTGAGCTGAGGAACGAGACCTTGGAGTTATTATAAGTGACTGTCTAAAGCAACTCAGTCTAAGCAGCAGGGCTTTACAGCAAAGCAGGTAGGATGCTTGGTTGTATCGGGAGGTTTATTGATAGCAGAAAAATGGAGGTACTACTTTGTCCTGTGTAGATCCTTGGTGAGGCCACACCTGGAGTACTGCTCTTAGTTCTGGGGTCCTCACCTCAGGAAGGATAGGGATAGGCTGGAAATGGTGCAGCAATGGGTAACAAAAATGAATCAGGGCAAAAGGGCAGGTCCTGTGAGGAAACCCTCAAGGTACTGAACATTTACTCATTGGAAACAGGAAGGGAAAGGGGAGATATGATAGAGACCTTCAAATTCTTAAAAGGAATTAACAGGGTGAACTGCGGGGAACTGTCTAATTTGAATACTATCTCATAGTCATGTGGTCATGAATGGAAGCTAACAGGAGGGGGGTTCAGGAGAGACATGAGGAAGTACTATTTTACAGAAAGGGTGGTAGCACCATGGAACAGGCTGGCAGCCGAGGGGGTGGATGCAAAAACAATTAGTGGTTTTAAGTATGGCTGGGACAGAATTAAGAGTAGTGTGCTTGCTTGGGGCATCAGAGAAGGGAAGGGGAATGGGGTGAAGATTATAGGGCTAGGATCTTGGAATATCAGTATGTCCCAGGGCTAAATAGGGAACTCAGGCAGACTGGATGGACCTTTGATCTTTTTCTGCCATCATTGTCTATGTTTCTATAGTATTTAGTGGCATCTAGGGCTAATTTTGCTGTGGCTGCCAGGTCCTGTGCCATTTCACCATCAGCCTTATCAGTTAGTGCCAGCACTGTATTTCAATGTGCTTTCTGTTACTGAGCCATATACGCCTAATAAGCAGCCCACCTCAAGAACAGGGATGCTTTTTTAAATGCTTTTTTGGTTAGGGTACCTTGTTTCCTGGGATCCTTCTCAGGAGGCTGTGCAAATAATTGGACTTTGGCCCTATCACAAGCAGCAGCCTGGACTAGTCCCTCATAATCAAGATGGGCATACAGGCATACCACCCACTGTCTGTCCACCTGATTTTTTTTCCCTACTTTTTGTTATCAATGCTAGCAGCTAAGTTAAGTGCTGACATTATTTTTAAAGTCGCTTTTTGTAATGACTTGTGGATGGGGACTAGTAGTCTCCTTGTGGGTGTTAACTTCATCATATTCATGAAATCCACTTCCTCCTCATCCTCCTCTGTTTCATGAGAGAGGATATTGAAGGTGTTCACCATCTTTTTGATGAGCTTAGAGTAACAGTTTCCCTGTGGGCCTAGGAGGGGAGTCAAACTCTTGATCAGGTGAACCATCAGGTTCTATAGTTTCATCTTCTGCCTCCTCCATAAAATACAAATCCTTTTTATCTACTGGCATATGTTTTGGGACCTGAACCTGTGGAGGGGAGGCAGACATATTGACAAAGTTTCGTATAGCCTGGAGGGCTTGAAAAACTGCCATGTTTTGGCCATATACTCCATTGAGGGCATTTGTTTTTGTTCCAATTCCTGATTTATTGCTTTTCAGAAGGAGCGGGGTGGCCATGCTTTTCTTTTTTCTTGGTAGGCACTAGTTTCAGTACATGCTCTGAGGCTCTTTTATTTGTATTGTTGGCATCATTGGACTCTGGGTTTCCCTTTAGGACATCCTAGTATATGTACTATCTTTACAAAGCTTGTCTGGTAACTGAGCAGCTTCATCATTTTGTCTGTCCCTTGTGACAGGGTCCACTGTTGTTTATGAGGAGATAAACCCACTGATGCATGCTTTGTATCACCATCATTAGGAACTCCCTCAGAGTCTTTATTGTGTTTTGGTGAAATAAAGGCAGACTGAGAAGCCATAGGTTCTCCTCTTTTTTTAGCATCTTTCTTTTGGGTTTTAGGGCAAAACCTTTTACAGAGCACACAGCTAATAACATCATGATCTGGACACAGGCACCTTAAACAGACCTCTTGGCAATCTGCATTTGCCAGGACCTGAAAACATTTTTACAATTTTTAAAGCGTATAGGTCCTGTGCTCTTTTTTGGTTTATCAGTCATGTCAAACACTGAGAGACCTGATACATTTACTGGTTTCAAAGAAAAATAAATATTACTGTTGGAGAAATTATTTTTTCTCCCAGAGATAGTGAGAAAATGTGCAATTGTTTGAAGCACTCTTCCAGACATAAAGAAAAATGACACAGCTTCTAGAAAGGAGACCCTGAAGTTACCAGAATGAGAACTGCTTAACTGCTGTAAAAATTGGTGGTTTTATTGATGTTTTACACAAAAATTGCACAAATAGTGGTAGGTTCCCTAAAAGGCAGGAACTGTGATACAGAGCAGCTTTCTCCAGTTCCTTCAACTGATTGGGAATGAGAGAATTGACTAAATATATTCAAAATTAAATAAAATGGCTTTAAATTCACTAACTAATGCAGACACTGAAAAGTAGCTTGATCTAACAGCTTAAAATAAAAAAAAATAAGTAAAATGAAGACCAAAAGGCTGGAGCTGTACTTTGGGGCAACTGATCTCTTCAGGCAGTGAAACAAATCTGACATTAGCTCATAAGGTGGTGTGTAACCATGGTGCAGTTTGAACATGTATTTGAAGTTCTGATAATTAACATAAAGTTCTAAGACAAAGAACCTCAGTGCGCAAGCACTGAGGCAATGGTAACCCCAAAGTGCATTGGCCGGGAAGCCAAGTTTCAAAGAAATATAAAATCACACATGTCCCCATAATGCAAAGCATCATGGACTGCATGTGAAGATCACCACAGAATATTATGCTGGTTCAATTTTAGGCAGACATGCATGGTGCCAAAAGGCATCTCACACACTTTGCGAAGGGTGCCTACAGAAGACACAGACACTTGTTTCATCCTTCCAGGACTCATCAGTGTGCCTCATCTGTTTGACACCCCAGTGGAATGAACCAGCTACCCTTAGATGGTCTATCTGGGTTATGTTGTGGTGAACCCAAATAAAACAAAAAACAAGTTAAAAGACAAAGAACTTCAGTAAAACAAAATGTCTGATAGATTTATGCCTTCAATTTTAAATGAAAATGTAATAGTTCTGATTGCAGGTTTATTCAGTGGGATTGCCAAAAAAGATGACCATAGAGGTATGTCTTTTAAAGTATTGTATTTAGCCCAGATGTGGTCCAGGCCTGCCACAGTCATGAAGCTCACTTCACAGTTGGAGTCTCCTGTATATATTAAGGTAATGATTTCAGCAGCAAAAAAATTAAATGAGTCTCTCAAAAGTGTTCTGTCAGGCTGGCCCGGTGGTGTGGAGGGCTGAGATAGTGATGCCTTACCTCCTGCCATGCCATTGACTTGTGTTTGCAGTGCAAGCAGGTCATCGGGGTCTGGCTGGGAGAGGATTTATGCATCCAGAGGACAGTTCTTCTCTCCCGGGAAGGGTGGGGAACAGAGGCCAGCAATTGCCTGACACCTAGCAGAGGCTGGGTGTTGGCATGCCTGGCCTAGTACAGTGGGGCACAGAGTTGGAGTAGCTGGAGGGTGTGCTGCATGTGGACGCACATGTGGCATGCCCACTTTTGGCATTACATGCTTTGCTGCTGCTGCAAAAGAAAAAAACATGGAAAAAGGGCAACCTGAGTCGAGTGGTTTGGATGGCCATCCAACACAACGCACCATCTCTGGAAGGATACCACCTGTACTGGATCCGGTCCTGGTGGGTGAGATAAGGGGCTCCCCACCACCCCACCATGGGCCTGAATTTGAGATGGGTGCAGGATGGCTGGAAGCCAGAAAAGGAGGATGCTAGGACAGAAGGAGCTGACCAGGGGTATGGGGGGGAGGGGTTTGCAAAAAAAAAGTGTTTTGTCAATATAGACTTTGTCTGGGGCAGTCTCTAATTCTCCTTTGTACAAAAGTCTGATGTCAGTCTTTCAAGGGGCTGGATCCCACCATGTTGAAATAAATCTGACAATTTTAATGGGCCCACACAACCAAAGGAGTATTATACTTGTGTAACTGTTTGGTCATTTACATTCTCTATTCCAATGGGAATTACCACCCTGTAGAGGTAGCAAAAGCAAGGAAGCCTCAAAGAGGGTTCCACCCCAAAAGGTGGAGGGGAAGATTACATTTGCTAAAAGTATCTTAGGAAGGAGCCCCCTGAGAAGAGAGGTGTGCCACTGGAGGTTGAGGGGAGGATGGTGGGGCAAAGAAAAAGAGCTTCAGAAGAAGGCTGACAGGAACTGCTTATATAGCTAAAGAAGGAAATGTAGCTGGTTGCTGACCCCAATTAACTATTTAACATGAGCTATTCCCCTATTCTGATGAGATGTGTTGAAAAGTGGCTGCTTAATCGAGTACAGAATGTCAGAATAAATGGTAGTCTATCCAGAGAGGGTAGTGTGAGCAGTAGGGTGGGGCTGTGTTCTGGGCCCATATTGTTTAGAATTTATATCAGTGCCATGAAGGCAATTAATAATAATTTTCTTATAAAATTTGCTGATGTCACAAAACTTGGAGATGAAGTCGACATTCATAAAATTCAATTCACTCACCAATGATTTGCATAACACTGAAAAGTGGGCAGTTAAAAACAGTATGTCATTAAATCAAAAAAAGTGTTTTGTTATACGTTGTGGTACAAAAATACTAAACATCAATATTTTTTAAATAATATATAAATCCAACCTTCTGTGACTGAACATGATCTGGATATAACATTAAATAATAAACCTACAGTTTCAGATCATTGCATTAAAATTTCAAGGTTAGCAAATGGTATGGTAAAATGCATTCAGCGTACCTTCATTGAAAAACTGAACAATGCCTGATCCTTCTTTTTAGCTCCTATGTAAGGCCCTGTTTGGACTATAGATCCCCATTCTGGAGTCCTTATTGGGGGGGGGGGCATTGATCTGACTGAAAAAGTGCAGAGGAGAGTGACAAAAATGGTACCTAGATTATTAAATAAGCTAAATCCCAAAGGACTGAGAGAAACTGGGTTGTTCTCCCCACAAACCAGAAGATATGGGGGTGGGGCATTGTTTTTATACAAAATACACTAATCACCAGAACTGATGTTGCAGTGTGTATTAGAATATTGCAACAGAAATACAATCTTGATATCTTATAACAAGCAGATGGTGGTCACTTGGGCAAATACAGCCAAAAGAGATAACTTTTTTATGGTGCAATCAGTAAATTCTGGAACAGAGTACCTCACAAACTGGTAAACCAACTTATACAGTTTTAAAAAGGGACTTGACAACCAATTATAATGTATTCCCTTCAACCCACGTAAATTGCCCAAACAGTGTGGGGGATAATCTTGATGGGTTCTCAAGCCCTCTTTTGTCCATTCCAACCTAGTAAACTTCAAGCATAGCCTTTCAATTCAACGGGCCTACACAAACAGAGCAGTCTTATGCCTGTGCAGCTGTAATAACCGTTTGGCCATTTGCACTCTCTGTTCCATGGAGAATTACCTCCTTGTAGGGGTACCAAAGGCAAGGAACCCTCGAAGAGCATTTCATCCCTAGAAGTGGTGTGGGAAAATTCCCTTGGCTAAAGATACCTTGGGAAGGAGTCCAAAAAAGAACATTAAGCAGTAACTTTGACTGTGAGGTACAGAAGCTAATTGACAATAACTAGACAGCTTGATGAAACACAAATAAGATGCACAGGTTGTCAGGATAGCACTGATAAAATGGATTGCACTAATGACATCTGGTGGATTCCTAAGTAGAGAGGGAATGGTGAGTAGGGCCACCATCCATCTCCATCCAACAGTGTAAACCTACCTATGGAAACTAGGGACTATACTACAAATGACTAACTACATATTATGACCTTTGGCATGGAGGAGAGTAAAAAAACCCTTTTTAAAAGGAGGAAACCGCTGGGGATCCAAGGCCTAGGTTGCCTTCCCTCGAGGTGGGGGTCAGTTTATTTAGTGACAGCTCTGCTGCTGCAGTTTAGAAACCTAATCAAAGAAGAAGAAATATTCACATTTTGGTGGAAAGCTCTAATGATCCTTCAAGTTGGAACACTGTGAAGGGTTATGGGAAGCCTCTGCAACAATGGGGACTCTGAAGCAAGACCAGACCCCCAAGGTGGAAGGAGTAGAGCAACAATCATTGAAGCACTCAGCAGGCCTACTGACTAAAATAAACTGGGTGACCCAGAGGCATTCATAGCTAGAATAATTTTCAAAGGTGCCACAGTTATGCCATAGCCAAAGGAGTACTCTTGGGCTGTGAGGACCCCACCCCTCTGCAACTGAAGTCTTAAATTCCACATCAAGAGGAGTGCCATATGACTGCACATTAAAGCTCTGCCTGGACTGAGGACATTCTGACTATGGGCCAGATGAGAAGGACCCCACCCCGAGGTTCACATGCTCAAGATGCGGATTTTGTGAGTGCAGAGTGAGATTGTCGGCTTACAGAACAGGGTCTGACCCAGAAAAGGTAATGGAAATGGGTTGGCATGCCTCTGATTTATGGATGAGTGCATGAATCAACTTAAAGTGCTAGATAAGAGGAGGCTGGGCAAAACCAGTGGCCGTAGATTAAGTAGCAGATTATTGACGAGGAGGTCAGCCTTGAAAGGTTAGAAGTGAACTCTGCAACAATGAAAACTACCAAGGCAGGGCCTGGGTGAGATAAGAGGTTGCAGTGCAAGCCAGCATTTGGTGGCTTGATAGCTGTGATGCCAGTGATTGAATCAATGAGTGTTAGCATGATTCAATCGATGAGATGTAGCAGATGATTGCTATGGTTTCAGCATGAATTAAATTTTCAATTTTCAGTTTTATTGATTTGGAAGAATACTGTATCTTTGGGTACAAGCTGTTTTACAAAGGTTCCACTTCTGTGAATTAGGCAAGATACAAAGTAGAAATCATAAAAAACAACAACCAGTGCAGACAAGTATACAAAGACATTGTGGATTACAGGTTAGAACAATGAGTTGCTTGAGTACGTTTATAAAGGCAGAAAATAATGCAGCCCCTAGGAGCCTTGTCATCAGATGGGGAGGGGGATGGTAGAGGGAAATTATGTAGCAATAGGTGGGTGTGAAGGACACACTGTGGGGCCATGCCATGACCAAGTGCAGCCAGGAGGACGTGAGGTGAGACAAGTGCTGGGTCAATCATAAATTGGTGGAGAGTTGAGATACCTGAGGTTAGCTGCAAGAACATCTAGAGATTGTACTTAGGTGTTGTTTGAGGTCAGTTTTGAATTTGGCTAGACAGGTGGTGGCAAGGAGGTGCTTGGGTAATTCATTCATCCACATGAGGGCATGGTAGGCAAATGCCTGTTGCCCGAGCAAGGTACAACAGAAGAGGATGGACAGGGCCCCTTTTGTTCTCCCCCTGGTGGCCTGTGGTGTGTTTGCTGCCACTAACAGATTGGCAATGTATGGTGTTGTTTTCCCCATGAGCTCTTTCTTCCCTAGGATGCATGTCTGATGAATGACCCTGTTTTTTAGGGATAGTCAATCTGTAAGCTCATACAATGTAAAGATGTGCATATCATGCTGTAAATCCAGGGCTAGCCTACAGACCTTGTTTAGTGCCACCTGTACCCTTTTCAATGCAGTATTCATTGCTGCCCCATATATCACTATTCCATAGTCGATATGTGATAATATGGAGCTGTGTACTGCAAGGCAGAGGGCCTTTGGAAATTGTTATTTCCTATCCCTGTAAAGGACACCAATCTTAATGTTGACTATGATAAGTGAATTGATATGATTGGCAATACTTTAAATGACAGTAAGGCAGAGTTGGTTGATTCCAATAGGTAGCATTTATAGGCAGTAAGTATTTGCAATGCAGAATTGCATGATCCTACTTTCTGAGTCAATAAAAATTTAATAAAATAAAATAAACATATAAATGGTATTGTTATAGCTATGCATTTTCTTGCCCTTTGCATGTGTTGCTGTGTTACACAGATACTGTATGTATTCATTTTATGAGAGATGCCTTTGCTGTTCAAGAATGATAAAGTAGGCACCTTTTCATGGCAGCCCGGTGGCCCTGAGGGCTATGGTGCTGGACACCTTACCTCACACTACGCTGGTGACCTGTGTTCAGGAATGAGCATGGGCTACTGAGGGTTGGCAGGGGAGGAGAAGGATCAAGCATCTGATGGACTGCTCTCCTTCTCTGAGGAGGGGAGTCACCAGTGATTGGCATCCTACTAGCCCCTATCAGAGTCTGGGAGGTAGTGCACCAATGCTACAGTAAGGGAAGGTAGATGAGGCAGATGCTTGGAGGAGCATGTGTGGGTATGTGCATGTTCTAGCTGTGGGAATTATTGCATGCCTCATCTCAGGAAGAAAATGGAAAAGGTCCTTGCTGCACAGCATGACACTGTCCCCTGGAGATGCCGCCCTGAGAAGGCACCTACCTGGCTGGATCCATTTTGGGTGGGTTGAGACACTCCCCATCACCCTACTATGAAGGGAAAGTTGTGGGAACATAAGGGAGGGGACCTGATCCTTGGGGGATAGTACCGGAGGGACAGCTGATGGAACTAGTAATGCCAGCCAGAACAGGGAAGAAACACCATACTAAAAAAAAAATAGGCACCTTTCAATTTTGGGGCAATTTCTGTCTCACTGTGTACCATAAGGCATTACACACAGTCCAACCACTGTGATTTCTCAACCATGCAATATAGTGCCCAGAACTGATTGCTCCTCTGTGGTGATACAGTAGACAATGGACTGAGTCAATAATGTTGTACAGAAATTATTACATCTCACCCAATGAAATCAGCGATGCTTGTGTTCACCTTTGCTGCATGACTGTCAAACCTAGTTAACATGAGAAGAAAATGCTGTGAAGTGTGTAGTAGTACAATAGTACTAATGTATTTGCCACTGCATCTACAGCATTCATATCCAGTTGTCAAATTATAATGCAAATTTTTGAATTTGATAGATTACTGTTTCAGGACACTTAATAATATTCATATCTTACTATTGTTTATAATTGTTCATCTATCTATCCATATATGCATTTAGTCATGTAGGTAGGTAGAGATTGCTCACTGCTACACCTTCACTCTGAAGAGTATTAATAGACACCATGATGAACTATGTGGCACCTTTTTCACTGAGTGGGATGGATTGGATCGTTGAATAAAAAGAAGTATAAATGCACAGTAGTGCATTCTTGTACATTTTCACAGTCTTGCCCAAATAATGTGACTACTTGTTTAATTAATCTATAATCTACAATATATATAAATTAATCTATGATTGTTTTTAGTATATGGAATTACAAAATAAATGTAAAAAGTAGATTAAAAAATGAAAATTGAGTTTTTATAAAAATGAACAACTGTCAAAATTAAGAAATAAAAAATATTTATTTTGAAAGGGCTTGAATAACTTAATCACCCCTAAACTGAAAGAGGACATATCCAATCTTATTAAAGGGGTACTGGAATTTTTTGGTAATGATGAGATAGCTAATTATTTAAATGAAACATTCATGGATTTGTCAATGTATTTGAAGAGCATTAAAAATTGGACTACAGATATTAAAGAACAAACAGAATTGTCTAGCCCTAGGTTTTAGTTTACATTTATTACTGAACAAGAGGTGTACAAAAAATTAAAATGCCTAGATGATTCCAAGGGTCCAGGGCCTGACTTGCTTGGGGCTAAAATTCTAAAATAGGCGGCAGAAGAATTAATGGTCCCTCTACAGACCATTTTTAATAAATCTTTATGTCAACAGTTTGTTCCTGATTTTGTGGAAAAAAGTTTACATAATTCCCATTTTCGGGGCAGTCTAATCGTCCCAATAATTATAGACCAATATCCCTCTTATTTTTGGCTAGTATGGTTCAGGAATGGCTATTAGACTCCCAGATTTTGGAATACTTGGAAAAATATTATAAACAATCTGAGCCCAGCATTGCTTCAGGAAGGAGTGTAGTATGTTGACTGCCTTGATCAGATTCATGAATGACTGCAGGAAAACAGGGATACAGGTCTTCATATAGAGGTGGTTTTCATGGACCTGAACAAGGCATTCAACTTGGTGAAGCACTCACTCCTGATAGCCAAGCTGGTTAATATTGGTTTTGGGGATACCACAGTAAATTGCATCAACAGCTATTTGGCTGACAGAAAGCAGCAGGTTAAAGTTAATGGCACAGTATCTGATTATAGAAATGTATTTTCTGGCATCCTGCCAGATTCCATTTTAAGACCAATGTTATTTTCATTATTTATAAATCACTTGCTTTTAATCTGTGCAAAGTCAAAAATTGCATTATATGCAGATGATGCTTTGTTGTATGTGGTTAGCAAAGATATTGAGCCATTAAATTTAGTAATAGGATGTGAGTTTAGTAAAATGGAAGACTGGTTTGTTGAAAACAGGTTTGTATTGAATAAAAAGGAAACAAAAATCATGTTTAATACAACTCAAAAACAAAAATGTACAACTGAGCCTTTTGTGGTTTCAACAGGAGAAGGCTACCACATACAAATAGTATCTGAATTTAAGTATTTGGGAATACTATTACATTCACATTTAGAACTTTAAAAACATGCTGGAAATACTGTTATGCAATTGGACATGAAAGCTGAAGCTTTATACACGATAAGTGATTATTTAGTGGAAGACACCAGAGGGTTAATAGCACAGAGTTGCCTACTACCCATATGAATTTACAAATCACACACACAGGAGCTTGGATACCAGGCATCTACTAGGTGCAGTGTATGTAGATTTGATCAAGACATTTGACAACATCAATCATCAGCTCTTCTTGAACTCCATCCCCACCTTTGGCCTTTTCAATGAGGCTGCCCACTGATTAGAACGCTACTTGACAGGAAGACAATGAGTTAAGATTGGGGAATCTCTCTCCAACTGTCTCCCATTGTGCTCTGGGGTCCCCCCAAGGATCTATTCTTGGTCCACTACTTTTTAGCCTCTTTATTAACAATCAGAGCCAAAAGGCTGGCCTTCAGAAAATATAAGGGAACACAGCGGGATGAAGATAGGGAGGCATACCAAACTGCCCTAAGGGAAGCAGGTAAGGCAGTAAGGCAGGCAAAGTCCCAAACTGAGGAAACACTAGCACGAACAGTAAAAGAAGGTGACAAGACTTTCTATAGATACATTAGTGAAAGGAGAAAGTCCAGAGGGTATTCTAAGCTTAATGGAGAAAGGGAGCATGTGAGGAGGAGGACCCTGTAAAGGCATCTATCCTAAATAGATACTTTTGCTCAGTATTTACTGAAGAGAAGGTAGGGCAGGGCCCACAGCTCAGCATCATGGACACAGGGGGGAGGGAGGTGAGCACTACTCCCTTCACAAAAGAAAGGGTCCTACAAGAGCTTGCTAAGCTCAGGGTGGATAAGGCAATGGGACCTGATGGCATACATCCCAGGGTACTTAAGGAGCTAAAGGAGGAACCAGCAGAGCCATTAGCAGAATTGTTTAGTGAGTCTCTGAGCACAGGAGAGGTCCCAGAAGACTGGAGAAGGGCTCATGTGATCCCCTCCACAGAGTGGTAGCAGGGAGGAGGCGGGGAACTACAGACCCGGTCAGTCTTACCTCAGTAGTGGGCAAGATTATGAGGCACTTTAAGGAAAGGATAGTGCAACACCTGGAATCCATAGGGCACAGGATCCAAGACAGCATGGGTTTACAAAGGAAGGTCCTGTCAAACTAATCTCATAGATTTCTTTGGCTGGGTAACCAGAGTGGTGGACCAAGGGGAGCAGTTGATGTCGCCTACCTTGACTTCAGCAAAGCTTTTGACACTGTTCCACATAGAAGATTGATAAATAAGCTAGGTAGGCTCGGTGGGTCAGAAGTTGGTCAACTGGGTGGCAAACTGGTTGACTGGCAGAAAACAGAGAGTGGTGGTAAATGGTATACAGTCAGAAGAGATGCAAGTCACAAGTGGGTACCTCAGGGATCAGTCCTGGGCCAGTCCTATTCAACATCTTCATTAGTGACCTCGCAGATGGACTAGAGGGTAAGGCTTGTCTGTTTGCAGATGACACCAAGATCTGCAACAGAGTAGATGATCCAGATGGGGTGGGCAGAATGAGAAGAGATCTGGATAAACTAGCAGAATGGTCAGAAGAGTGGCAACTGGGATTTAATGCAAAGAAGTGCAAAATCATGCACATAGGGAAGAGAAACCCTGAAGCCACTTATAGGCTGGGAGGGGAGTTGCTAGCAGTCACAAAGGAAGAAAGAGACTTGGGCATCATCATCACTGATGACCTAAAATCATCCAAGCAGACCTCTAAAGCAGTAGGTAAGGCTAGGGGGTGTTAGGGTGTATTAGTAGGGTATCTCAAGTCGTAAGAGGGAGGTAATAATCCCTCTGTACAAGACGTTGGTTAGGCCCCATCTGGAGTACTGCATGCAGTATTGGAGGCCACACCTTCACAAGGACATTAACCAAATTGAGGCAGTCCAGAGAAGGGCAACCAAAATGGTGCAGGGACTGCATCAGAAGACATATGAGGACAGATTAACGGAGCTCAATATGTATACCCTTGAGCAAAGGAGGGAGAGAGGTGATATGATCGAGACATTTAAACACCTTAAGGGCATAAACAAGGTGAAAGAGTCTAACATGTTTAAATATAAGAAAAATAGCAGGACAAGAGGACACAGCATGAGATTAGAGGAAGGCCGATTAAGGGGAATGTGAGAAATTCTTTTTCACAGAAAGGGTAGATGCATAGAATGGCTTACCACAAGAAGTGGTGGCTATGAATACAGTGCAGGGCTTCAAACAGGCATGGGATAGGCATAAGGGAGCAATACAAATGACTATGAATAGATAGGTCACTGACAGAGCAAAGGCCGATGGCACATTTATAAGGTAGAAAAAGAAATGGGCAGACTGGATGGGCCTTGCGGTACTTATCTGCCGTCAACTTCTATGTTTCTATGTTTCTATGTATCTCTCTACAGCCTGTGACAATAATATGATCTTATATGCAAACAATGCTTCCTCGTTTCCACTCACACAGACCCAGTCCTCGTAACTACTGACCTTCAATCAGATTTTGGCCTTGTCGAACAGTGGTTTGATCAGCATAAACTGCTGATGAACTACAAAACACCAAAGTCATGATGTTCACCAATGTTCACAGCAAACACAAATCAGCAAGCTTAACTATCCTGAACAAGCAGCAACTCCCTATTGATTAGGTTCAGGAGTTCAAGTATCTTGGAGTTATGCTGGACAGTACCCTTTCCTATACTTATCATGCCAACCTCATCTCCAAAGCTATAAATTCTAGAATAGGTATACTCTACTGTCACTGCAGCTGCCTTACCACAGAGGTTATGCAGGTAGCTGTAACCAGCGTAGTCCTTTCAATTATTGATTATGGACTGATCTTCTACAGATCAGCCACTGACACTACACAAAAAAGAATTAGAACCACACTAAATTATTGTTGCTGTTTTGTAACAGGAGCATGGAAAAGAACGCACACCTGTGAGCTCTAGAGACAATCCTTGTGGCTTCACCTACAAGGAAGGATTGCCTACCAGTCCTGCCTCCTGGCTAAGAAGATCTGCCGTGGCCTCTCCCCTCCTACAACACACGGCCTTATGTTAACCTCCCCTTACACTCGATTCACCCGCAGTAGTCATAAATCCTAATTTCTAGTTCCTTTCTGTCATACATCTCTAGCCCAACACTCTTTCACATACATGGCTCTCTCCCTTGTGAATGGGCTGCCCATCCCCTTGTGAATGAGGTTTGTGCTGAGAACAAACTAAGCCTTTTCATTTCAAGTGCAAATTGTGCCAGCACCTTTTTAATCGCTGTAACTGTGACTGCACCACCTAGTCTGCATCTTCTCTCTCATTATACCCCTTCCTCTGCCCGCTGTCCTCTCCCTGCACTTCTTGCAACACTATGCATTATTTGACAATTTCATTCTCAGACTGCCTCATGCCTCTTTACCCATATTTAGTTTATTAATTGACTAGTTGATTCTGCAAATACCACATGTAATTCTGCATTTTCTTGTTTTATGTTTCTTTCACCTTGTGTTGTTACTTATTTGTTTTTTGTTTGTACACTTACTTTGACATGGAACCTTTGTAAATGAACTTCTAGTTCAAAGGTATTTTGTAATTCTAGATTTTAATAAATGAAATAAAATAAATAAAACCCATGATCAATTACTGAAGTTTAATTTGGGGAGGAGTATCTGAGCAAATAGTTAATCAATACAAACACATGTTCAACACAATGTATAGAATTGCCTTCAGAGCTAAGTTAAGAGAACATAATCGCCCATTATATAATATATTAAACTGGTTACCACAGGAATTAAGGGCCAGACTTCATATGTTTTGTTCACAAATTATTGAATACTGCAATAAATAATCCCCCCCCTTTTTTTTTGATCAAAAGCATAATCTGAAAACTTTAAGATCAAATGATACTGTGATGTTAGCAGTTCCACTATGCAAGACCACAAGAAAATGAACATTGTTCAGATATGTAATGATTAAAACTTGAAATAATTTGCCCCATCACTAAAGGAATATTCAGACTGAACATAGTTTTAAAACTTAGTTGAAAAATCACTTGGGTTAGAGGCACAGTGCAATTGTGGATAAAACATACAGCAATTTTAACAGTGTAATTGAAAGAGTCAATTGATTAAGGCAATTGTATTTTTAGAATTGCGTTATATTTTTATTTTATACTTTTATTTAAATGTTATTCATATTTCATATTTTGGTCCTAATAGTTTTTGACATATGAACTTCAGTTTTGTTTTAAAGTTTTATGCACTTTGTTGTTTGTATGTATTGTATGTCTATCCAGGATAAGCCCGTAAAAGGGCTCAATGGCCCAGTTCTTTTTTTACCTGATTAACCCATTTTAAATAAATAAGTAACTAAATAAGTACATAAATAAAATAAACATTTTAGATCCTGCTATGTTGACTTATGATACACATGCAGGCAAGTGTAATAATACTTGTACAGATGCATTTGCATAACAGTTAATGCTAGTAATGTTGTCAGATACTGGCATAGTGGTCTATGTTTGTAGCCTAAATTTCTTGGCAGTACATATGTTCATTTGTGGTTCAGAGTGTTTGAACTACAGTTTACATCACTGGGCTGCTGAGGTCTCCTTTTAGTTTTCTTTTGTTGCACCATGTTCCTCAATGATGACTGTGTAAACGTCTTTGTAGAGGGAAACCAATAGGAGTTGTAGTTGAAATATAGTGGGCAGTCTGTTATACTGATTGAAGGAGTTTTTTTTTTCTCAATGCAGATATTTTCGTAGTTTATGTTTACGATATGCATGTCCTCTAGATTTCCAGTTCTAAGTAGTACTATATACAATAGCTCATCCCAGCTTTAAAAGATGAAGCATCCTATGTGTACAATAACAGCATCTAATGTTAGTCCTTGAGACTTATGTATAGATTCTGTATAGCCACACAGACAGGAAACTGCTTTTGTATGACATGCAGTACAGTAAATATATTTTATTAGTTGAAACTTGACAGAAACTCTGTCATTTACCTCAGGTGTTTGTACAATATTAAATATGATTTAGAGGCTGTCAATGAACATATTGCAATGGTAGAATTTTAAATCATTAATTTATGTATTTTTATTTATGAGATTTACCAAGAAGGCATACTGAGCAACATGCTTGATTCTAGATGTGACCTGGGGGCCAAGACCCAAAACATAACATGGAATTTAATTATATGCAGTACAACATGGGAAAGCAAAGACTTACACCTATAAACATTTGGCAGAAAGTTACAGACAGGGGTAGATACATACAGTGTAAAGAATTGGAGGGTAGTGTACATTTAATATACATTTAGACTACAACATAATAGTAACAATTGTTAGTTGAAACATAAGCAGCTGGAGGAGAAATGCACTCTGAGTAGTAGATTGCGATGGACGATGGTAGGGATTTGGTGTGCGTCTTATGGGGGCAAGTAGGGTGTTCCAAATCTGTGGGATTCTGTAGTTAAAGGCAGTCTGGCCTTTAGTTGTGTGCATGAATGGGACGTGGAGTAGCGTGGGGTCCGTGCTCCTGAGGGAGTGATCAGGTGGAGGTTGTTGGGAGAAGGTAGAGGCCAGCTGAGTGGGGGAAGGGAGAGGGACCAATATTTGGCAGAGAACCTAGTGCAGTTAATTAGTCTGCGATCATGGAGGAACAGCAGGGTTAATGAGCTGTACAGGTTGCAATGGTGTGTGGATTACGGGCAGTCGAGGATGAAACTACAGAAAGAGTGGAACATGGTCTCTAGGCTAGCCAGGGTAGTCACGGGGGCGATAGTGTATACTATGTTGCTGTAGTCGAGTATGGGAAGAATAATTTTTTGGACAATGGTGTGCCTTGTTTGTGTGGGGAGGTAGCTTTTGTTTTGGTATAGTGCACCGAGTTTGGGGAGCAGCCTCTTGTGCAAGGAGTTGATGGGAGAGGGAAAATCTAGGTGCTGATCTAGCCAGATGCCTAGATATCTGAAGCTAGTGCAGTTCTCCAGGGGAGTCTCATCTAAGGTTTTGAAAGGGGGGCAGGGGGCTTGGTGGGAGAGTCTTTGCTGGGAGCCAAATGTTAGTGATACATTTTTTTTAGGGTTTAGAAATAACTGGTTTGTCCTGAACCAGTTCTGGATGTCATAGAAATCCTCCTGAAGGAGAGTTGCTATGCTGCATGTTGTGGGACCAGAGGCATACAGGACTGTGTCATTCATATACATCTGGATGGATGAATGGGAGCATGCTGATGGGAGGTCATTTAGAAAAATGGAAAAGAGTAGTGGTCCAAGGACAGATCCTTGGGGGACACCGGCAGTGACTGTCAGGGGTTTGAGGTGTGTGAGGCAAGTTTGACTGGGGGACACTGGCAGTGACTGTCAGGGGTTTGAGGTGTGTGAGGCAAGTTTGACTGTTTGTTTCCTGCCCACTAGGTAGTCATTGAACCATTCAGTGGCTGGATTAGAGAGCCCTGCGTCTATGATTTTAGAGAGGAGTAGGGAGTGGGAGATGGTATCGAAGGCCTTAGCTAGGTCAATAAAGATGGCCGAGGTGATGTGTCAATTGTCCATGCCAGTGAGAATGTCACCAGTGACACATAGCAGGGAAATGATGGTTGAGTGAGATTTTGGGAAGCCCGATTGGAAAGGAGTGAAGAAGGAGGAGGAGGCATCCAGGTACGGAGTGGGTTGGGACAGGACAAGTCATTCCTGTAATTTGGCCAGGATAGAGAGTAGGGAAATGGGTCTATAATTGCCTGGGGAGGAGGGGACACCACCTTTTGGCAGGGGTATAATGGTGGCTAATTTCCAGGCTGTTGGTAACTTGCCCAAAGAGAAAGAGAGGTTGAAGAGGGCAGCAAGAGGGGCGGCTATGGCTGGGGCTGACAGAAAGAGCATCTTGGTGTCCAGGGATGTAGGGCATTTGCCTTTGTTTGGTTTCAGGGCCCATAAGGAACTAAAGACATCTGCTTGGGATACTGGGCGGAATGAGAATGGCTGGACTGGGAGGGGCAGTTTGAGGGGGACATGTGTGGTGGGGGAGGACCAGGGGGTGTACATAAGGGAGGGAGGATAGGAGCTTGTCTGCATAGCTGGAGAAATGGGTATTAAAGGCTTCAGCTACGCAGATGGGGTCTGAGATAAGGGTGCCCTGAGCTGATAGTGTAGGGGGTGGGGGTTGAGTGGGGGGGAAGAGCAGGGATTTGAGTGATTTCCAGAAAACAGTTGGGTGGTTAATGTTTTTGCTAAAGGCCGATAGGAAATAACTCTTTTTGGCTTGGTGGATGATGTTTGTGCATGCATTTCGAAAAGGATCTGTAGGTAGTGAGGGAAGCCTGTGTGCCCATTTGGGTGGCATATTCTGATTATGTCTGCCGTGATCCAGGGGAGATGTGCACCTCTAACTTTTTTTGTTTGTAGTGGGGCATGTTTGTCCCAGACCTTAAGGAAACTGGTTTTGAACACATCAAAGGCTGTGTCAATGGTGGATGCCTCGGGGATAAAAGATCAGTTTACGCATCCCAGGTCCAACAGGAGAGATGCTAAGTCAAGGAAGTTATAGGACCTGGTGCGCAGTGTCTTGGAGGGGACAGTGGGGCTATGCACCATCCTGATCAGGAAAATCATGTGATGATCACTTATGGAATCGGGTAGCAGGCCTGCGCTTAGAATCCTGTGGGGGTGGGAGGTGAGAGCCCAGTCCAGTAAAGAGTGGTTTTGTGTCTTGTGATTGAGTCTGGTGGGATCAAAAATGAGTTGAGTGAGGTTCAGGGCCTTAATTGTGGTCTTCAGGTGGGATTTATCAGTACCTAGCCAGTCGGTGTTAAAATCACCGGTGGCGTGGAGCTCACTCCCAACAGCTAGGGACTGTGAGGTGATCAGGTGGGAAAGGATGTCCTCGGAAGGTGTAGAGGTGGGCCAGTATGAGCCTGCCACGTATATGGGGATGGAACAAGGGAGTGAGAGTTTAATGAGTATTGTGTCGATGTTGGCAGGGAGTGAGGGGATATCCACTATTGTGAACTGAAGACTATTGGCGATATAACTTGCCATGCCACTGCCTCTCTTTTTGCCTGGCCGGTCATATCTGATTATTGTACACCCTGGTATGGAGACTTCCAAATCAGTATGATGTGGTTTTAACCAGGTTTCGGAAATTACTAGGATGTCAGGGCGCTGAGTCAGGGCAATTGGTTGCAGCAAAGAGATTTTAGATAATAAGCTGCAGGTGTTAAGGTGCAGGATACAGAGGCCTTTGGGAAAAGAGAAAGGGGAGTGGGTATTTGTGGGGTTGGAACTGGGGTTTGCCTCTATGTCCCCAGACAGGAGCAGGACCAGAGAGATGAGATGCTTTAATGTTGTCCTGGGAGGGTTTGGGCAGGAGGTAGGCTTCCCATCTGGCTGAGTTTATTAATCCAAGTCCAACTGACAAGTTTCTGCTAAGTAATATACAAGCATTTTTACATAAATGTAGAATGCTTTCAAATTCCCCTGTCCTTTACTCACCTACATTTAATTTGAATAGCTTATCCTTCAATTCAAGCAAACGTTAGTTATAGGAGACTCTATCATCGGGGGATGTGATACCATTATATGCCATAACAATAAATTTAACAAGGGAGTTAACTGCCTGCCAGGAGCTAGGATAAAATATATTAAGAACATATTAGAGATACTCTTAAATAAAGATGTGACATATAAAACACAGTAATTGTGCATGGTGGGACTAACGATTTGGGGAAAAAACATGAAAAGGGCATAGCAGAAGAAATAATGGCTGTTGGGGACTGGAGCCACATCTGTTATCTCGGGTATACTTTCCCTAAATAAAAGCCACCCAGAAAGGAACCTAACCATCCAAAGGATTGATGCAAGGGTACAGCATAAATGTACACAGGCAAATATATTGTTCGTAGATAATTGGGAACAATTCTATGTAGATCACATAATTACACAAAGGATGGCCTATACCTGAATATAACAGGGAAGTTAATCCTGGGAAGAAAAACTGCAGCAGTCCCAACACCCAATTCATCAAAACCAAAAGAAAGCGGGGAGCTCCAAAACTTAAATGTACTCTTTGGAAGTTTGATTGAAAAAAGGATCAACTTGAGTATATATTAAAAAATGATAGCATACATATTTGTGGGGTCATGCAGACATGGTGGAATGATGATAGTTGGAATATTGGGCTAGAAACATAGAATCTATCAGTAGATAAGGACCATACGGTCTACCTAGTCTGCCCATTTCCCTACTTGGTTTGGCAATCCCTACTCTTATCTGAACTGCCTTTTCCCTGCTCTACTGTATGGCAGGGTGCCTTAATGCTTATCCCATGAACTTTTGAATCCCCTTACTGTTTTTACTTCCACCACCTCCGTTGGTAGGCTGTTTCATGGATCCACCACCCTCTCTGTAAAAAAATCCTTCCTAGCATTCCCCCTAAGCCTCCCTCCTTCCAGTCTCATGTTATGTCCCCTAAAACAAGGAAAAAATAGTTTGTGTAGGATACAGGGCTCCTAACTTAACATCAGAAGAGAATAGTTTGTTATTTGACGTGCTTAATTTACTTGATTCAGATACTGATTCCATCATCATATCATGGGTGATTTAAACCTCCCTGACACAAACTGGGAACTGAAATAAGTCAAATCCACTAATGGAAGAAGACTTATAGACTATGTGGAAGTAAATAGTCTTAAACAACTAGTAACAGCTGCAACTAGGGGACAAAATACCCTTGACTTGTTTTTTAGTAATATAGAGCCAGAAAAGTTTGATAGCATAGTGATAGAGCCACTGTGTAATAGTGACCATAATATGATAAAAATTACATTGAATACTAACTGGAAACTGTTGCATGGTAGGACCCTAGTAAGGTGCTACGGAAAGGCTGACTATACCAAAATAATACAGTACTGTCAGGACTGGAACTGAAAACAGGAATTTGAAAATCAAACACTAGATTTTAAATAGATAAAATTATGGAACACATAGAGGACTGTATAAATATGTTTGTGCCAGTTATTACTAAATACAATAATAAGGGAAAATACCAAATTGGTTCAACAACAAAAAATCAATAAGCTCATTAAACTCCCAAGGAAGGCTTTTTTTTAAAGATAAGAAGAATGCATCTACCAAAAACAGAAAGAAAAGTAAAACATGCCAAACTGTAATAAAAAATATAAGAGAAATTATGAGCTTCAATTAGCAACATCTATTAAGGACAATAAATAAAGCTTTTTATAGCTACATAAACAGAAAAAGAAAAGATCAGTCTATCGCATACTCCCTTATAATTGATAACATAGAAATAAAGGAAGATGATGAAAAGGCAGCAGCTTTTGATAATTATTTTGTAAACACATTCAAATCCAAAACTGATTTTTCAAACGATGAATGTTCACATATATGCAAAGCAGCACCTAAATCAGTAATTCATATGCAAGAACATGATGGGCCTGATTCCAGAATGAATGTCGCAACTCATGGGCATATGCAAGTTGCGACATTCACCACTACGCTGGGGACCCTGTGCCCTATTCCAAGACAGTCAGGGTCCTGGCACTCATGACCTGCAACATGCAACAGCCACAGAGTTGCACCATGGGAATGGTGCAATAAACCTTGGTGCTGCAAGCCACAGACCACATGAAACAGCCCCCCTGAAGCCCGTCACCCTGAAACATGCCCGCAATCCCCTGGGGGTCTTGGAGGGGTAGGCTGGATGGCACAGGCACAAGGGGGACATGATGCCATACAAACCCAAGTGGCACCCCGAATTGTAGGGGGGCATCACTGTGCTGGGGGGGGTCTGTGGGGCATGGCAATGTGCATTTTGTGGCACTGTGGGAGAGGCATCCATAGTTTTTCCAGGATGGATGCCCCTTAGACCATCTCCATGCTGGTCTAACCAGCAGCACCATAGCAGGAGTTGGACTAGGGTAACTAGGTTATGGCAGCCACCTTTTCAGAATTGGGTGCAGGTGCTGCCATAATCCACCCTTGCACCATGCTGCAGTGGGTTGCGGGCATAGTGGGTGCTGTAGCCCACATATGTCACAACCCGCATGTGACATAGTCCAAGCTACAACTTGGAATCACAACTAGCATATTGCATGGCACAAGGTGCAATTTGTGCCACAGGGTTTGACCTAAATTGCATTGCACCATGCATAAGGCATCTTGGAATTGGGCCCGATATGTTAAAAAAATTAAAACTAAACACAAATGAATCTCCTGGCCCTGATAACTTACATCCAGTATTACTAAAAACAGCTGCAGAATGTCTAGCAGGGCCATTAACTGATATATCAAACACCTCATTGAATGAAGGTTCTGTAGTACAAGACTGGAAAAATGCCATCATTACTTCATTATACAAACAAAATCTGATCAGATCCACCATGGCTGCATAATGAAGTTATTGAAGTTGTATGGAATTTTTAAGGGGCATGGAGAAACAACACAATGATTTGTAAGTAGTATGATTTATTTTAGTTTCTGTTCCAAGGAAGACATACACATTATTAGGAAAATATATGGAGGTGTACATTTTAATGGAAGGAATACTAAGGGACATAGGTTTACAAAAGAATCCCAGAGCAAATGCTACTGAGGTATGTGTTATCCCGGGGAATATTGGCCATGCAGCCAAATTTTAAAGAAAACACAATTGCACATACCCCAATAATGCAAAGCATCATGGGAAACATATGCAAATTCCCATGATGGTAAAAAAGGTGGCAGTACATGAAAAAGTAATGGTTGGCATATGCTCAGCCTTCAGATTATTTACACAGTATTTTTTAGAGAAACAGGTTTTTTGTCCATGAGGTGATATAAGCTATATTTAAGCAATGTGTTGATGTCAAGCAGTCAGGTGTAATGATGGACTCTGTTAGGAGAGAAAATGTGATAGTGACTTTCAGAGGGGGCCGTTGTTGATAAGATTAAGGTAGTTATGCTTGTGATAGTGGAAATATTAGGAAAGTATGAGGTCTATGCAGGAGAGGAATACAAATATGCATAGTTTCATAAGTATGTACTCAGAGTGCAGGCAAATGTGATATTCAGGTTTGTTTTACAAATAGGTAAAAATAGTGATACATGCAATTGATAGAAAGAAAGATAATGACATATACAGTAAGATAGATAGATAGATAGATAGATAGATAGATAGATAGATAGATGGCTAGACAGACAGAAAGGCAGACAGGCAGAATAGGAATGGCAGTGAAGTATTGAAGTGAAGCCAACCCAACCCACCCCCACTCTGCAGAGATGGACAGGCATTGGGGTGTGCCTTCAGGTCATTGCCCATAACGCTCATGCCATTTCACCTCACCCTACCCTGCAGACATAGACAAGTGTTGAGGTGTACCTTGGGGTGTTCGAGCTGTACACTCACCCCATTCCATAAGGCAATACACTGAAATGGGTGCAGTATAGGAGAGTGGAGTGAACTTTGGGGCTGAAGAGTCAAAGGCACTCCTTGATACCTGTCACTGACTGCAGGGTGGGGGTGGGGGTGGAATGGCATGAGCATTACTGTTGATTATCCCAAGTCACACCTCCTGATGCCTGACAGTCCCTGCAGGGCAGGGTGTTATGCCTTGGGCGTTTCTTGGTATTTTCACTCCAAGTTTTCAACATTGGCTTTTTGTGACCCCACTGCATGAACAGTGACACTGTCAGTTCATTAGCCAAAAGGTGATTTTGCACAGTGACTGTGCCATTTGGCACCACAGGTGTGAAAACACATTTTGAACAGGATATAAAAATTACAGCTGTACTGTTCATGAGGAGGTGTGAAAAAATGGTAATGTTGAAAATCTGGAGTGAAAATAATAAAAATTGATGAAGTCATGAGCTTGCGTAGAAACTGCACAACACACACCCATAACAAAATTATTTTGTGGGGTTTGTTACACCAGATTTCCAACATAGACATTTTGGGACCTCCACTCATGAACAGTGGTGCTGTGATTTTCTTAATTTGACCCGAATGTTGATTTCACACAGCGACTGCGCCCATTGTGCACCAGATGTGTGGAACCACATTTTGGGCAGGATGTGAAAAATGACAGCTGTACTGTTCATAAGGAGGTGTGTAAAAATAGCAGTGTTGATAATCTGGGGTGAAAATATAAAAAATTCTAGAAGTTACAAGTGTGCATGGAAACTGCGCAACTCACTCATAACATAGTCATTTTGTGGAGTTTTGTCACCAAATTTCCAACATAGGTATTGTGGGACCACCACTCATGAACAGTGTCACTGTGATTTCCTTAATCTGTCCCAGACATTGATTTCCCACAGTGACCATGCCATTGTGTGCCAGATCTGCGAAAATACATTTTGGGTAGGATGTGAAAAATGACAGCTGTACTGTTCATAAGGATGTGTGAAAAAATGGCGATGTTGCAAATCTGGAGTGAAAATATTAAAAATTCTCGAAATCATAACACAGTAATGTTTTGGAATTTTTTCACCAAATTTGCAACATAGGCTTTTTGGGAGCCCTCCTCATGAACAGTGACACTGTCATTTTGTTAATCGGTCGCAAAAGGTGATTCCATACAGTGATCGCAAAATCACCTTTTGGGATTGAATAATGACATGACAGTGACTGAATTCATGAAGTGGGGTCCCAAGAACCCCATGTTGAAAATGTGGCACCAAAATTTGCAAAACTGGCTGAGATATCCACCTAAGTTGAAAAAAAAAAACATTTACTGTATGCCATTATAGAGCTTACCAGCATTTCTTTGATTCGCTGTCGGCTTCAAAGAGTGCAGACATGCTATAGCTCCACCGAAGATCACTTCACTGGGCTCCGGAAGTAAGTATGTGGTGAGGGAGGTGGGGAGATGGGGTGCACAGAGGGTGGGTGTGGATTGGGGGATGGGGGCACTGCAGACAATGAGGGAACATTTTCCTGTTTACAGGTTAAATAAAATAGATTTCAGAAAGGTTTTCTTTTTTACAGGAACATCTGGCATGCAGGGGTGGGCTCCCAGCATGCCACCTAGTTGTTTGTAGGGGTGACTGGAGCTGACAGGGATTGGGCACCCATTGACAAACAAAAAGGTCTTTGTTTGGTAGGGGCATGATGCTGAGAGGATTGGGCTCCCCTTGGCAGACAAATTATTGGACAGGGGAACCATTAGGCTGATGGGGATTGGGCTCCCCTGTCAGCAAATGAACTGGGGAGGGGGCATGCCAAGAGGGGGATTGGGCACCCCCGTCAGTTTCCTAGGGACTAGAGGCAGACAGCGGCAGCAACAGTGACAGCCACCGCCATGTTTACTGAAATGTTATACCAGTCAAGGCACGCTTTGCAATGGGGGAGAGGTGCTCTCTCATTGCAGCAGCGAAATTCTTTCAAGTTGGTGACATGCTTTTGCACTGCTGTCATCGAAAGCATGCTCATTTATTGGTGCCACAAAGACAAGCCCCACAAAACAGTGGGGGCATGGCCTCAACATGACCCCACCTCCACAACCTGCTACTCCAGCAAGCTGTCACATGTTTCTTGCATGCAAGCAAACATAAAAAGCATGTCAAAAATACAACATGGCATGATCAGTATCTGCAGTCCTGCAACTGCCAGAGATTGGCAGCTCTACTGAGAATGTTTTTTGGTCTCCTCCAAGTGTATAAAATTAATAACACTGCAAGTACCTCTGTGTTTGTGTGTGTGTGTGTGTGTGTGTGTGTGTGTGTGTCTGTCATGCACATGTGTGCTTATGACCTTGGATTTATAAGCTGAGAGATATTGTATTTATATGAATTTTACTCCCTCTGTTAACATAACCTCTTTGGTTATGGCATACATTAATGTGTCCCTATGTTCAAATTAAACATTTGTGGCTGAACTCCACCTTCAGTCTCTTTCCTTAATCAGACATGATAGCTAGTGCAGCCTATTCAGAAAAGATATTTCCAGAGTTCATAAGGTAGGGCTATCATTTTTAAGCTGTTTACTATCCTGAAAGCATTTTTTTTCTAACAAAAGGTGCTCCTAAATTGCTGCTGTTTTGGTTCATCTGACATCAGCAGTCTAGGGCTGTACTAATGACTTTCAGGGATTTAAAGCCACATCTTCAAATAAAAACATTGTCAATGCTAAATGTTGTCTTACTGACACTGGCATTGATAGTGCAGGAGTTAGAGAGATGCATAATAGGAATGGCAGTGAATGGCAGTGAAGTATAGAGTTGATGCCTACCCAACCCCCACACTACAGAGATTGACAGGTATTGAGTCATTGATCATGATGCTCATGCCATTTCACCTCACTCTACCCTGCAAACACTGACAAGTGTTGCATTGTGCCTTGTGCTCTTCAGGCCTGATGGTCACCTCACCTCATTCCATAAGGAAATACACTGAAACGGGTGCTGTATAGGAGAATGTGGTGAACTGTGGGCTAAAGAGCTGAAGGCACACCTCGTTGTCTGTCACTGGCTGTAAGGTGGGGGTGGGGGTGTGGGTGGACTGATGTGAGCATTACAGGCAACAATCCCAAGTTACACCCCCTGATGCCTATCAGTCTCTACAGGGTGGGGTGTTGTGGTTAGAAACCCTAACACACTAGGTGTTTGCTGGTATTTGCACTCCAAATTTTTAAAATGGGCTTTTTGCGACCCCACCTCATGAATTAATGCACTATCAGTTCATTAGCTGAAAGGTGATTTTACACAGTGACTGAACCATTTTGCGCCACAGGTGTGGAAAAACATTTGGAGCAGAATGTGAAAAATGACAACTGTACTGTACTTGAGGAGGTGTAAAAAATGGCAATGTTAAAAAATCTGGAGTGAAAGTATGAAAAATTGGTGAAGTCACGAGCATGCAAAGAACACATGTCCATAACTCAATTATTTTGGGGATTGGTTTTTACCAAATTTTTAGCATTGGCATTTTGGGACCTCGACTCATGAATAGTGTCACTGTGATTTTGTTACTCTGTCCCGAACATTGATTTCCAACAGCGACCATGCCATTGTGCGCAACATGTGTGAAAACACATGTTGGGCAGGATATGAAAAATGACAGCTATACTGTTCATATGGAAATGTGAAAAAATGCCAATGATGAAAATCTGGAGTGAAAAATATTAAAAATTGCCAAAGTTACAAGTGTGTGTGGAAACTGTGCAATGCATGATCGTAACACAGTCATTGTTTGGACTTTTTTACCAAGTTTGCAACATAGACTTTCTGGGAGCACATCTTATGAACAGTGGCACTGTTGTTTCATTAACCAGTCCCGAAAGGTGATTCTATGCAGTGACCATGAAATGTTCTTTCGGGACTGAGTCACGAAATGACAGTGACTGTGTTCATGAGGTGGAGTCCAAAGAACCCAATGTTGAAAATGTTGCACTAGGAAGGTCACATGATGCGTCATGAGGGCTAGATGTGCAGTTTCGGGTCTCCGCTCCATCGAGTCCAAAAAACAAAGTTTTAGACCCCAAATCAGCCCAAATCGGTGGCGCAAGTGACGATGAAGCGCTCCGTAGTTAAACTCAGCATTTGGAACCGGAGCAACGAGAGGGAGGATGGAAAATTCCGATCAAGAATCGGAAGCGAAACGGCCCCGTAGGAGCGACTCTCCAATGACGCCACATGAGGAAATCCAGCCAGGCAAAATATATGATAATTTAGCCACCATAAAAGAAGCTTTATTCAAGCTAGTGGAAGATGTGGCTGAGTTTAAACCCGCGCTTACACAATTAGCAAGGCGAATTACAGATGCAGAAGCCAGAGTCTCTTCACTAGAGAGAAGCAAGAGAAGTGGGCCTAGCAGCCACTGAAAGTAAGAGAGCAATTTCAAACTAGAGGATCGTTTAGGCGACCTTGAAGGAGGAGCCAGACGAAACAACCTAGTGCTCTTAGGGCTTCCAGAGGGGAGAGGCCCCAATGCTATTTTATTTATGCAGAAGCTATTAAATAAATCAGGGGGTCCCTCCCCAATGGCCCTGAATATGTAATAGAAAGGGCCCATCGCGCGATTAAGAGCCAAGCATCTGGCATCTCAGCCACCAAGACCAATGATTTTTAAGTTGCTGAATTATCTAGACCTCAAATTCATCCTGCGAGAATCTCGGAAACTAGCAGTATTCCAATGGGAAGGCAAGAAATTATGGCTGGTCCCAGACTTGACGTGGAAGGTGCATCAGGCCAGAGCAAGCTTCAGGCCAATTACTTCTAAGCTTTGGGCCGCAGGTATTCACCATCGGATGCTATATCCTGCCAAATTTGAAGTTTTCTTAAAAGAGGAGACTAAAAGATATGAATCTGCGGAAGAAGCGCTGCAGTCTCTGTCTGTTTCCCTGCCAGATCTGTTTAAAAAGGGGTGAAGACAATATAATTCTTTTTTTTTTTGGAGCATTCTGCAAAGAGTCCGTCAAGAATTAGTGGACTATCACTCATCTCAGTTATCTGGTATGAACTGGATGTGGATATGTACTTAGACTTCTGGACTGGTCCCTTTTAGTTATGGCTCTTTATTTTTTGCGGTTTTGGACAATCGGACTTAATGATTTGCGTCATTCAGGGAGTTAACCGTTGAACGTTTGTGTGAGAAGTCTCTCTAATTAAGTACCCTTACTTATTGGTATAGGGTCAAGGGTTCTGTAATGGGGAACTGAAAGCTTTAATTTTGTATTGTACATGAGGCCCGAGGTTCGGTGCATAAGGACTGCTTTAGTATATACAGAGCCTCTGGTTATTCCCTTTTCCTTTTTTTTTCAGGAAGGCAACTTAACTGTTAAGTTAGAATCTGAACTATGTTAATGATTCTATCAGTTGGTAATGATGTTCAATCAATAGTTTATTTTGGAATTAGAGTACTCCATAAAGTTAAGGGGGACATTAATTTAAATAGGTATGATTTGGGCTCTACTTTTCACTTATTTTGTTTAGATAACTCCCTCAGAGCCACAGCAGATAGTGTATATAAAATTGTTTGGCAATGGAATTAGATTTGGGGATCTAGAACTGTTCATATGTTTTGTAGGTCTTTGTTCTTCGTTAAGGGTGGGACTCGAGAGAACCCAGCCCCAATGGCTGCTATGAACCCTAGATGGAGGTGAGGCTTAGGCAGGGGGGCCTACTCAGTTGGTAGCCATGAGATTTTTCTTTCTTTGTTAATAGAGATGGAGGGGGAGGAGTGTTTTATGGGGGTTCCTGGTGGGGGATATCAGCTGCCTGCATCTTGTATTAAGATAATGGGTCCCCAAGTTGGCTAGTTCATTAAACATTTTTTCATGGAATGTGAAGGGGGGGATACTCGAAAAAAGAAATGTAATATTATTTCATTTGGCTAACTTGGATCTGGCCATAGTTTTCCTACAGGAAACTCATGTGACTTCTGACCGGCTCCACTATTTCAAAAGGAAGTGGGTTAGCCAAGTATTTGGTGCAGAGTTCTCAACGAGCAGTCGAGGGGTAGTAGTTTTAATAGCAAAGGGTGTTCCATTTGTTTCATCCGATGTTATTTCCGACCCAGAAGGGAGATTTGTGGTAGTTATAGGCAAACTAGGGGGGATAGACATAGTTTTGGGATCAATATACGGACCTAATATTGAAACACCCTCTTTTTTTACACATCTAAACAATATTCTAGCACCCCTCAAGGATTTTTTTATTATCCTTGGGGGAGACTGGAACCTAGTTCAATCCACCAGTTTAGACCACTCAGGTGGCAGGCCTTCGAGACCTTCTCCAGCTCAACGGGCCTTGTTAGAGTTCAAGGGGGTTATGGGTCTAGAGGACCCCTGGAGAATTCGTAACCCAGCTGTGAAGGAGTTCACTTTTTTCTCCAATACACAGGTCCTTCTCCAGGATAGATTATTTTTTAATCAGCAAAAATCATCTGGCTGAGGTGGACAGGATAGCATTTTTGCCTAGGGTGATTTCTGACCATTCCTTAATTAAATTAAGACTTTCTCCTCTCTCTATTCCAGCCAGATCTTACTCATGGTCCTTAAACAACAGCCTACTGAGAGACCCCCCAAACCTTGTCTGGTTTTCAAACCTTTTTGGTGAATACAATAAGGGAGAATTGGGGATCACTCAGTACGGTAGATGTGGTTTGGGCTGCCCTAAAAGTGACATGGAGAGGGGAATTATTAAGAATAGCATCGGTAAAGAAAGCTAAAACTAGACATTTATTTAACAACTGTTTAAAAAAAATATCACTGTTAGAGGCAATTGATGAGTCAAACAGGACTCAAGAACAAGAGCTTGAACTAGTTAGTTTACGAAGTTGGTATGCAAATACCCTAAAGGATAAAATAGACAAGATGGTCTCTAAGTCGAAAGCAGCATCTACAGGCAGAGGAAGTAAGTCGGGCAATTTGCTGGCGTGGCAGTTAAAAAAAAGGTTAGAGGAAAAGTGGGTAGCTGCTTTGAAACATCCAACCTCGAATAGCTTAATCGTGGATTCTAAGGGTATTTTGGAGATATTTTACAACTACTATAAGGACTTGTATTCGAGTCAGCCACAATCGGCCCATAGCGAGGCTAATATGAGAGCCTTTTTAGATAGGATATCTTTCCCACTGGTACCCTTAGAGTCAAAGCAACTCCTAGTAGCCCCCTTTATGTATGAAGAAATTGCTAGTGCAATTGACTCATTAAAACTAGACAAAGCCCCTGGACTGGATGGCTATACCCCCCTATTCTATAAATCATTTAAGAGTGAATTGATCCCCCTCCTTTATCAGCTCTATACCTACTGGCATGGTTATGGAGTGAGAGAGAGAGTTCTCTGTTTGAGGCAAGGATCATTTTGCTACCTAAGCCAGGTAAAACTCCAGACTCAGCAAATAACTACAAGCCTATTTCTTTGTTAAATGTGGACATTAAGATGTATGCGAAGATTTTGGCCAATCAGCTAAAAGCTATATGGAATGTGTTGCTGAGCCCGGAACAAGCTGGTTTTGTCGCAGGCCGATCCTCTGCAGATCACTTTAGAAAATTGTTTTACTTGATCTCAGCGGCGGGGGCCCCCGATGTTGAAGCCTCTCTTGTGTCATTAGACGCAGAGAAGGCATTTGATAGGGTCGAGTGGAGCTTCATGTTTACAACATTGACTAAATTTGGCTTCCCTAAAGAATTTATTCATTATGTTCATATATTGTATAAGAACCCGTCAGCAAGGGTTCAGTGTAATAATTTAATTTCAAGTGCGTTCCCTCTTTCGAGAGGTACTGTCAAGGTTGCCTTGTCACCTATTTATTTAACCTATATTTGGAACCCCTGATAAGGGCCATTCAAAAGTGACCCTTAGTTCAGGGTATATGCTCAGGTAACTGGGAGTTTAAAACTTCCGCCTTTGCGGACGATTTGTTGCTACACATTAGGAATAGCACCACTTCACTCCCCCGATTACTGTCGATAATTTCGAAATTCAGTGATTTTGCTGGTTACAAGCTCAATAGAAGTAAAACATTAGTTTATTCATTATCGCCACATTTGCATAAGGCATGGTGTATTACACTAGGTTTGCAATGGCAGTCAGATTCTTTATCTTATTTGGGCATTCAGATATCTAAGGATTTGGAGAAATTACCAAGCTTAAACTTCAAGCCTTTAATAGGAGAGATTGGGGAAGACTTGCAGAGGTGGAAAAATCTCCCCTTGATTCTCTCGGGCAGAGTTAATACAATTAAGATGATGGTTTTGCCAAAAATCCTTTATCCCTTGAGAAACCTTAATATATATTTGCCCAAAGCCTCTTTTGACCAACTCCACAAATCCTGTTCTGACTTCTTATGGAAGGGCAAACCCCCTCGTAGATCTTATGCTAAGCTGACGTTGCCTTATAGAGTGGGTGGCCTACAGATCCCAGACTTTTATTCGTATTATCTAGCCATACATGCAGCTAATTTTGCGCTTTGGTCAAGACAAAATGATTTTTTATCGTATGGATTGGTCTTGGATCGTAAGGTCGCAGAACTGGAGAACATAGATTTAGAATCCTGTCTATATCTGCTGTGGTCCAAAATACCTAGGCGTTTAAGGAATACCCCCTTGGGTTGGAATGTGAGAGCAATGCATCAGCTGTTTTCAAACTTGCATATTTCTCATGTATATGACCTGTCCCAACCTATTTTAAGGAATCCCAACTTGTCAGTGGGAAATAGACCTATAACTAGGTTTATACAGAATTACCCTGGGAAACCCGTATTTCGTTATTCTTTCGAACCATTTTTCCCTACCTGAATTGGTGGACAAGCTCAAGTTTAACCATTTGACCTTTAGTTTTTTCAGATTTAAAAGCATAGGCTCTTTGGTGCACAAAGGGACTGTTTCAGAGCAGCTGGTCATTTAATTAGGATCTTGAATGGAAGGCAGGGTTGGACAAGCCAGTTTCCAGAATATATAAGTACATTATTTCAGACTTGGGCCCCAAAGATTTCTATTCCCCCATATTGGGAAACCAATTTGGGTTTGGGATGGTTTGAGGAAACTTGGGAGGAAATATGGAGGGATTTACATTCTTGCGTCAAGCAAGATAGACTGCGGGAGATCCAATTTAAGTTACTTCATAATTTATATTTTTTGCCGGCTAAGCTATACAGACTAAAGAAACATTATTCCCCGATTTGTTCTGACTGTGGTGATCAGTTGGCTACTACCTTGCATAAGTTTTGGGTGTGCCCTAAGATAGCCAAATTTTGGCAAGATGTTAAAGGTTGGATACTACCGTATTGTGATTTATCCCCATTTTTCAGCATGGAAATCTGTGTACTTGGGAAATACCCCCACACTTTATTAAGATCCCAAAAATGCCAAATTGCCTTGGTGGCGTCGGTGACTAAAATATTAATTTTACGCCATTGGCAAGGCAATTGGACTCCTTCTTGTAAAGAGTGGTGGGAAGAGTTTTTGAATGCTCTAAATGCGGAGAAATCAGTATTAACTTACCACAATGCTTTAGCTAAGTTCACAAAGTGTTGGGGTAACTTGACTGGTAAACTGAAATTAAAGTATGGTTATTAGCTTGGTATTATGAGATATAGAACCACAATCAATAAGCAATGTCTGGGCTTTTTAAATCATCTATTATAATCCTAACTTTTGGTCTGTATAGGCTTATCTATCAGTATGTGCTCATTCCCTCTTTTGTTATTTTTCTCGGCTTACCTGCTTTATGCCAAACTGTATGTGTGCCAGTACACCCCTTCCCCTAGAGGTGGATTTTCCATTCTTAGTCAAGGATTCCAGTCAATGACTCCTTCCATTTTCTCTAATAATCTTGTTTAAGATGGGCAGCTGATGGGATAAGGGTGGTGGGGGGGACTGGGTTTTTGTGTTTAGAGAGGGGGGCAGGGGGCTTCTTTTTCTTCCCCTTTTATTTCTGTCTTAGTTGGTTTTTAGTAGTTGCTATTTGGTTGTTTATTGTATGAAAATGTTAATAAAATAAAGTGATTTGCCAAAAAAAAAGAAAATGTGGCACTAAAACTCCCCAAAATGGCTGAGATA
This sequence comes from Neoceratodus forsteri, assembly GCA_016271365.2. NCBI lineage: Eukaryota > Metazoa > Chordata > Ceratodontiformes > Ceratodontidae > Neoceratodus > Neoceratodus forsteri. Next base: position 1,359,470,526 of record CM057459.1, read on the forward strand.
TCCATCAAAATTGATCCCCCATTGATTTCCATTATAGGACTTGCCATCATTTCTTCTGTTTGCAGTCAGTGTTTGAAGAGTGCAGACATGTTCCTGGTCCACTGAAGATTGCTGATCCCAACTTCTGCAGGTAAGTATGGGTGAGGGGGTGCAAGGAAGTAGGGTGTGCAGAGGCAGGGTGTGGGTTGGGTGAGGGGCACTGGCAACAACAAGGGACTTTTTTCTTGTTTTTCAGGTTAAATAAAAAAAGACATTGTGGGTCCATGTTTTTTGACAAAAAAACCTGCATGTTGACACAATGGCGTGGGCTCCCAGTGTGCCACACTAATGGGGGTATCAGTGCCAACCTGGGGATTGGACACCACAAGGTTGGAAGATATGTGTGTGGGGGGTGCATCTGACATAGGGAGTGAGGATCCTGGTGTCAGAAACACAAAAGCAGGGTTTGGCACACTGGGGTGGGCTCGAAGTGTGCCACATTAAAGGATGTTTGGAGGGTCATTAAACACCCTGATGTCACCAGGCAGAGGGGTCCACCAGCACAATCAGGATCACACTCATAGAACAAGTTCCTTCAGGCACTTAATACTCTCAGTGTGTACGGTGCTTAGGCTGTGGCCTGCTCTGCACAGCTGGGAGAAACTTTACAGCCAGGACACAGTGGGATATGGAGGAGGCAGAAGAGGTAAGTGCCTCCTCCCATCATTCAGTCAGGGACTGATGGGGTGGCAAGGCTGAGAGGTTGCAAGCTTTGCTCTCCTTCTGCCACCACTATGTTGATTCAAATATTCTCCAAGAAAGGCATGTAGGGGATGTAGGGGAGGCATGTCATCTGTACTGCTACATAACAAGCTTGTCTCTGATTGCAGTGGCAAGTTTGTTTCAAGTTGGTGGCACTGCATTAAACTTGCATCATGGCTAGCATGCTCACTAGTTGGGGAATGAGGGACGCACCTTCCAAAGTGTGCCCTGCATTCACCAAAACTGACACACTTCTGCATTTCTCCTTCTACCATTTCCTACTGCCACAAAATGTTACTTGTAGATGCACAAGACAACATAAAAAATACAGAGATGTCAATTGATTATCTCATTCATTTCCTATCTACTTTAAAGTTACAGTGTTTCAAACCCTCTTTTCATCATTATCTTGCCTCCAGTTAAGATGGTGAATATGATATCATCCACTTTGCAGCAAAGAGAAATTGTAGCTGTATTGTTACTTGGAAAGCAGAAGTCACTGGATAGTTTAATAACTTCAGTGTCTGAAAGAGCAGGTCTGCAACAGGAATAGAAAGGAAGATTCTGAAAACAATTTAGCTTCTTCTGTACAGAGTGGTATTACACCTAATGAAGGGGCTGGTGTGCCCCCCAAAACATATGTACTATACCTCCTATTTGCAAGACTTATGTTTGTCCAATAGAAGATATTAAACTATCCACCCTCATGATTTCCAAGGACCTATTCAGCTACAATCTATCTTTACTGCAAGAAAATATGCAAGCTTTTCTGAATCCGAGTTTAATAAAAGGCAAAACAAATCACCCTTTTTATCAGTCTTCCTATTATCTGGCAGGCAGGAGGAATGCACTTCATTTATACATTTTTAGAACCATCTAAAACTTGTTCAAACCCACAAAACTACTAAAGAAATCAGAAAAAAAGACACATTTTATACCAAAAATATGTTTTTTAGACTTGATGGACATCTCAAAATGAAAGCATACAGGGCATGCAACAGACTTAAGGAATGTCAATTTTTTTAATGTCAGCTCTGATCTGTTCAGTCTTACTTTTTTCCTGGCTCAGTTTATAATATCAGTGAAAAGAGAGACAGAAAAAACACACTCAGCCATTTACTCATTTGCTTCTAGTTGTTAATTGCAACTGGTGCCCTTTAACATGTGCAAGGCAACTCCATGTACACTTCCCCAACACAGACAAATGGCATCAGTGCTCACTGATGTGTTCAAACATCCTGCTTTCTAGTGTCCCTGATAAAACAAAATGAAAATAAATTGCAGTTGACATTTTTTTAATGTCAGCACTGATCAGCATAGCTTTTAAAATCACAAAATTTATTTTATCCTTTTACTGATAGTATAGAATGAGCCATAGCTATTTCTTCCAACAAGACATGAAAGAAAACCTTATGTTTTTTCATTACTTGATATCTTCCACTTGTCATTAACATTTCATACTTCTGAGATCAAAGGTTTCTTAATACATTGTAAACTTCTTCTTGGAGGAGACTAAAAGTCTGAGATCTATATTTAACAATCCAATTCATTTCCACTACTCTTTGTCTGCTAAATTGCCCTTAAAGCAGACTTGATTTTAACAATATTTAAATAACACTGTTTTGCAAATGCATCCCTTACAAATGTTGCTTATTTGCAAGACAGCATATATTCATCCTAACAAATCTGTCCTACTGCCACATTCAAAACACTGTCCCCTACCTACTTGCCACTTATAAACTTGATTATATTAAAAAAAAACATTTTTAGGCACTTAACCATTATTCATCCCCCAGTTCCATTTACAACACTGCTACACCTATATATATTACATACTTCTCAAACAAGAGAAAAAATACACTTTATCATCAAAGGACTGCATTCACCAAGTACAGTGCCCATGATTAAAATGATTTGCCCCCCCCCAAAAAAAAGGTGCCTTCACATGAAACTGCATGTTCAACTGTAAAGATATTTAAAAAATGTATTTATAAACACATTACTAACACCAATGCTTTCAAAGCTTTGAAACATCTATCCCTGCAGTACTGTTACACAGTAGTGTAAACTGTGCCCAGGACATACTCTCTGGTATGTGTGTTGCTGATTTGTTGCACTCACAGACATATTGATGCACCTACACACTGTATCATTTTTCTGCACAGTTTATCACAGATACTGTGCCTATAATAAAGAGATCTGAAACTTCATGTTGAGCTGCTTAATTAATACATTTTAAAATACTTCTCAACTACATACAGCTGCACATTGCAATCAGTCATTTAAGTGCCTCTAAATACCTACCCATGCAATTTAAATTTTGTATTGTTCTGCTATTTCTCCCTTCACTTTGCATTAATATTACTTGCAACATGGCTAAAACAAGAGAACAAAAAGGAAGAAACAGGATTGGCCCAAGAGTGTCAGGTGGTACAAGAGCATCATGACATTATGGCACGATAATGCTGTGTTGCTTCATAATGCTCAGAGCAATAATGCTGTGTTCAGAGAATGAACACACTTATCAAAGTATGCAAGTAGTCAATGTCTTAGACATACATCAACCAATAGGTGGCAAAATGAACACAGCATGAAAGGGAAGCAGCAGGGCAAGAGCGGAACTGCAGAAATGTGTGTGCCGGTGTTGGCACCATAGAAAACCAGACAGAGCAAAGAATGGGGAAGTGTGCTATTTAGGAGGCACTGAGCAACTCACTTCATATTGCAGAAGTCAATCAATCAATCAAATTCTTTATTTAACCAGGTGAATACCATTGAGCAAGCTCATTTACAAGGAGGACCTGCATTACACAAGTCAAATAACAATGCATTTATATACAGACAAATAGACAGTAGATGCAAGAGTACAACAGTACAGGTAGGCCTGCAATAGACAGGAAAAGTAAAAATACATTTGGGTTCAGGTAAAAGACAGTCAGTAAGGGTATACATAACAATAGGGTAAGTAGTCAGTAAAAAATATATACCAGATACAACAACATACATGGTTTAGTATTCCTGTAAGTTAAAGGCATTATAGTCCAGTGAAGAGATTAGTTGAAGTGGATGCTACAAGCGAAAAGACATACATAGTCAGTTTAAAAAGACCCAGGCGTATCAAGTGGGAGACATGTGTCAGGAGAAGTGGCAGCAAGTTGGGGGGGTCTGGAACTGGGATAATACTAGGAATGAAGGAATGAGATGCTGTGGGTATACAAGGAATAGGTGGGTGAGGGAGGGTGAGATTTAGAGTGGTAAATAAGTAAGTGGCTCAGGGACAACTTATGCACTCATACAAGAAAGAAGGAAGGAGGATAGGAAAAGCAGGGAGGATGTGAAAGGGGTTGTAAATAAGCTAGGATCATTGGAAGCAGTTGCAGGCTTCTGTAATGTATTTTGAGTATAAGGTTTTAAACACATTGAGACTAACAGGAGTCACCAAGCAATGGAAAGAGGACTGGAAAGGACAGGCGAATAACAGATCAGTGTGAGCGAGATGAGAAGTTGTGAAAATGTTAGAAAGTGCTACCTATAGGTCGGATTGATGAGGGAGAGTTGAGGGAAAATGCACTGTGTGGGCAAGTGTCTGAATTGTAAAATAGTATAGAGAGGAGTGGGCATGAGAAAATAGAGGTGTAGAAGGGGAAACTGTGCCCTGCTGGCTGGTGTGAGTCTTGGGAGGCACATAATGATAGTGGCAGGAGATCTGAAGTGGAAGAGCATGTGTGTAGAAAAGGCATCAATAGGAAAATGGAGCAGATATTCCTTGGTCCTCTGAAAGTGCCACCTATTGGTGGGAATCATGAGGTTCACGCTGTACAGGCAGCGGAGTAGAGAACTGTCACTTTTGGAGGATATGAAGGTATGCACAGATGACATGTTGCCCAAAATGCAGCAGAAGAGAAATAGAGTGGCGCTGTAGCAGTATGAAAGTCACAGGTGTAAGCATTGTTTTATGCAAATATTTATATGTACAGCAGACTTTAAACATAAAAAAGTCGTTGCCACTAAATTACTGGATGTGAGGTGATGAACATGCACACACAAGGTTCCAGTTACAGAAAGACTTAAAAAGTAACAGATGTGCACCATAATTGTAAACATAGAATAAGTATTTCTGCTGATTAGTGTTCCATAGCAAAGAAAATAGCATCTGACAAATTGTGAATAGTTAATTTTACATGGGTAGCTTGCCAACACTGAAAATATTAACTCTAAGTATGGAATTTGTTTTTTTCCTTACTTGGGACTTTCCTTTTTTACCAATCTGAAACATCTGCATGCATTTTGTAATCTGAAATTATTTTTTGGAACAAAATATAGTTTGCAAGTTTGCAAGATGGCAACATGCCAATTTTTTTTTTACTGCAACTGGTGTCATATATTTCTGCTGGATTAAGTCAGCACAGTACATACATATGAGCATACAAAGAAGCCAGCAGAATATATAAACATACATACATATATATATATTAGTTAACTCAGTCTGAGGTGTGCAGTCATGCTCTGATACATGCATGCCTTGGTGTGGATTGTTATGCACGAGGCCACAGGCTGCATGCATCAACCACCCAAGGCATGCAAATATCAGAACATGACCACACACATCAGAGAGAGTTATCTATCTTATGGCAAAATTGTTTTGGTGGGGGTGATAGTGCAGATGTCCAATCATGCTCTGATATACATATGGCCATGTGATGTGTTTGAACCAATCAGCAGACATAATTTTTCCTACCCATTTTATAAATATAAATATATATATATATATATATATATATATATATATACACACACACACACACATATATATATATATATATATATGTGTGTGTGTGTGAACAGGAAACTATATATCATTACGAACAGGGCTTTATGTTTTTGCAAATAATCTATTCTGCATCAGTTTAGTAATGCCTTTCTACTAAAACCAATATATGGCAATATACTAAACATATTCATTTTGACATTGAATGCCTAACTGAAGGGGAAGCATACATAGAGGATAATGTATGGTCCTCTATCCGTAACAAGTTTGTAAACTCTTGAGGTCGTCGTCAGCGGCGTTTGGAACCTCGAGCGAAGCTCCGAGAGGGTTCAATCATCATCAGCGACCTCGAGCCTAAACAGTTACGAACAGAGGGCTCATACATTGTCTTTATAGTGTATGGTCACCTATCTGTGTATTTCAAGTTTGATCCGACGTGCTGCCATGACCTCCGACACGACCTGCAATGAGACAAGTAAGAGAGACGTTGGAGTCAAAGTTCAAAGGACGTAATTTTGTTACGGGAAGGCGTCACAGGAGTTTGTGTACTCACAGCTCGTCGGTGTCCACATTGCAGTTTTTGTGATGACCGCCTGCGAGGTAATTAATAATTTTTACATTTACAGCCCCTTATTGAATTTGCCACTCGGGTAAATGGCAGATGTTCTGAGGTAAAGCTTGACAACGCAGCTCACGCTTTTGGAATGCAAGCAAGATTCTAAGTTGTTATGCTGCAGTAGCTACGTACCTGGTGCAGTATAACAACAAGCTACTGCAGCATAACAACTTTTTAGTTGGTATGGATTTTTATGCTTAACAGCATTCTACCATACATTATATATTTTTTCATAGCTATGATTTTGGCCAACTGCATTTAAAATACAGAGCAGATTGGTTCTTTCTTTGTTTATAATTTGAATACAGCATTTTCTGTATTGTAAAGACGCATAGGAAGGGTATAAATAATGAGGTATATCCTCCCTATCCCTGGATGCAAGTTCCCTTCCCCTCTGGGGACACCTGCCTGCCCCTAGTGCATGGTACCTGCTTGCCTTCCTCCCCCAAACCTTTCCATCTAGGTGTCCTGGTCATGCCCCTAGGCTAAGTTCTGCCTCCTTTAATGCCTTTCAGGGAGGTAACCTGAGCCAGAGGAAAAATAGTGCTTTCCAGATCTCATATACACACAGGAAGTGTAGTAATTAGGCTTCAGAGCAAAATCCAGCAACTGCTGCATTTGTACCTGTGATTCACAGAGTAAGAGGAAGTGTTTACTAATTTTAAACAAAAGGAAATGGAACAGACTGTCACAAATACCAGAAATGCACTACAAGCAACCTCTGAAACTACAAGCATGGAGGGGCAGTATGGTATAACTTAGATTGTGTGGACTCAAAAAGGAATTTAAATAAACAAACTAGGAGAATACCAAGAAGGCCAGCACAAAATAATAGGAAAGAGTTAAATAAAATGAGGAAAGAATATAATAATGTAATCATAAAAACAAAAGAAAGATTTAGACAGAAAGTGTGGAATGATTTGGAAAAGACAGTTGTGGACAAAGACTCCAGAGAATTTTGGAAAATTGTGCCAAAAGGTATGGGAAGTTACAATTAAGAAATACATATCCATATAGAGCCCCAAGAATGGATACATCATTTTAAATCTATATTTAGTGATTTAGGTGTTAAAGAAGGAAATGATAAGTTGTTAGAGGATTGGATTCACTTAAAAATTAAAATAAAAGAAGAGGAAGTAATCAAGTTAATTAATATATTTAAAAGACATAAGGCCCCGGGACCAGATGGGATCCCGATTGATGTGATTAAAAATCATTTAGACCTATGGGCACCGATAGTGACAAGATTGTTTAATTATGTTGGTAATACAGGTAAGATCCCAAGTACTTGGGTAAAATCAATTATAGTGCCAATTTTCAAAAGAGGGGTAAAAAAAAGATCCAGCATGTTACAGGCCTATTAGCCTTTTATATACTACTCAAAAAATAATGATGTGGATAATAAAAACTAGATTATTGAAGTGGATTAGGTTGAATAATTTGATTTAAGAAGCTCAAGCGGGATTTATTGAGAATCATTCTACTATCGATCAGTGCTTTACACTTAGCCATTTAATATATAAATACACAAGGATCAAAAAACAGAAATTATTCTGTATTTTTGTGGATTTTAAGATGGCATTTGATAGTATTGATCGTGAATTATTATGGATTTGCCTTGAAGAAGTAGGAATGGAGAAAACTTTATTGGATATAATTAAAGTATTATATACACATAACCAAATTAAGATCAGGTTTAATTCTAGAGGCAAGTGTATAGAGGAATTTGAGGGGAATAAGGGTGTTAAACAGGTATGTGTTCTATCACCTATTTTATTTAATCTCTATTTGAATAGGATTGTGAAGAAAATATTTAGGGATGAATACCCTGGCTGGGATATTCAGAAATGCACCAGAGACCAGAGAGAGGTGCAAGAGGGGCGCAGCGCAAGTACAGTGCACCATGGCGCATCGGGTGCAATATTCAAAGGTTGCACATGACAGGATGCGCCTGCACAACATAGCTGAATATTGCACCGATGTGCCATAGTGCACCCAGGGATGCACCAGGGAGCATGTCATGAAGTGCAATAGCACACCCAGGGATGCTCAGGGGAGCAAGCCAAGGAGCAACACACAGGCATCCAGCACACAAGGCACTCACCTCATGGCCTGAAAGGACAGGCCACAGCCACCCCACCCAACCCAACGTGGAACACCACCAGATACAAACCCCCATCCACCCCAGGTGGAACACACAGCAGCCATGCACACCACTGCAGCATGGCTCCACACACCAGCTGCAAAGCAGACATGGACACAGACGGGTAAACAAAAATAATGTAATGCAATAATCAAATATAAACTATGTACAGATATTTACAATAGACAGAGAAAGGAGGGACCACCCACAGACAGGGAGGACAGGGAAGGGAGGCAGGGAGCAGGGGCAAAGGCAATAGAAGGAGACAAGGGAGGGCAAGTGAGGGTGCACAGAGAAGGGGAAACCGTCCGGCACACATGCCCTATGGTGGTCCCCACCCCACTGTCGAGCGTTGCTGGCTTCAGCGCCTCAATCTGCATTGAGACAGCACCAGCTGCTGTACCACTTGGAGAGTGGCAGTTGAGACACGGAGGATCTGCCTGAGGAGCTGTGCATGTGTATCACTGGGCCTGACACCTAGAACAAAGGAGGGAACACTGTATGAGTGCATGTCCAGAACGCTGCAGCCCACCCACCGTGCACAGTGGGCATTGGTGATATGCACCCCTGGGCTGGCAATCTGCCATCTGCAGTGAGCATGCCCACATGAGCCACCTACCCGGGGACCATCAGCCATGCATAACACTGCACACTAACACTGCCCATGTGCAGCACACCACCACCATGGCAGGCAGGTGACATGGTCATGCAGGAAGTTGGCAGTGACACAGCCAGTACCCAGGTGCTCCCACAGCCCACCTGCAGCAGTCACCCACATGTGCAAAAGCCACAGTGTGGTGCAATGGGCACCACAGGCAATGCACAGCTGGAGGGTGCCATGCGCACAGAGGGCCATGTCTTACCCACACCCCCACTGCCCATCCTCCACAATAAAGAAGCATGTACATGAGCCTACCTGCATGCTGAGGCGTACCCTGTGGCTGTCCAGCCACTATGCCCAAGCATCCTGCAACTGGTGTACCATCCCCTGCAGTGGCCTGATCTGGCCCAGCCACAGCACCAGCAAGAAGAGCCTGCCTCCGATCTTCAGGGCCTAGGAGGAAAGGATGGAGAAGGACACATCAGTAATGGGCAACACCACAGGGCTCCCCCAGGACAGTGTGCCAGTGGTGCAGTGGCACAGGGCAGCCACGGTGTACCACCAATCCCAATGGGGTGTGCAGCCCCAGACCCCCCAGCAAGGTGAGCCAACAGCACCCCCCCAAACACTGGATGAGAATGGGCACAGGCGCTATGCACTTACCTGGCCATGGCATGGTGCCACTCTGGACGCATGCCTGTAGTGCCCGTAGTCGATCCAGATCCCTCCACTGTAGATCCCTGTAGCGGTGCCTGCACTGCTCCCCAGTGCACCACACACCTGTGGCCTCCTCAAGTGTATCTGCCACCTCCTTCCACACCTCAGACTGAGGCCTGTTGAGAGGCACCTGTCTAAACAGGGAGCCAGCATGTGGCTCCACTAGGTCCACCAGGTTGACCAATTCAACTTGTGTCCAGTTCTGTGCCCTGGGTGTTGTCCTGCATGGCATGATTCCAGCTCGACTGGCAAATCAAAATGGCACCCAGCAGCACACGTGCCATACATGCTGGGGAGGTGCACCTCACACTGTGATATGCTGCCACCGCCAATCACACAGGCATGGACATGCATGACTCGGTTAACACAGCACTGACACATGTTGCAGGGTGCCTACAAGGGCAACGGGCACCCGTGGGGTCATGGGTTAGGCCGTGCACCCTGTGCCCAGCACCATAGGGCATGGCAGCCATGCTGCACAGTATGGCCATGTGGCAGCCATAGTACACAGCCCCATTGCACACAGGCAGCATAGTACCCATAGCGCAGGGGTGCCATCGATGGCATGGCACCAGGCACCGCAGGCCCTGATGGCACCCCTAAGCGTATGAGCCTTACAGCGCATGAGCATCACATGTGCAATAGCGGATGGGCACTGTACTGCCTATCGTGCATGTTGCGAATGCCGTGCCACTGGCGTATGTGACATCAGCATGTGATTGCACATGACATGGGCTGTTGTGCATGTTACAATGTTGCACCTTGACTTGTGCATGCACAACTCTATTGCACAATTTGCAACCACGTGATATTCATCAGAAATATGCAAATCAGCTAATTAGCCTATCTGCAGCTCATCAGCTGCATTTGCATGTCATTACAGTTGCACAACCCCTTATTTGCATGCGATGTGCTATAAAGGTGCCAGGGGAATGCACAGGCTGGGAACGGCTTTGCATCCCTTAGAGGTGAGTTACAAGCTGCAGGACTGGCCAGACAGTGGAATGGGAGGTTGGGGAATTACCAGCCCAACCTAACACATGTTTATCTCCACAGGAAGAAGCATGTCCAAACATGAGGAGAGTGAGCAGCGTGGGCCTGCATGCAAGCACAGGCTCAACTTCACTAGGATGGAGTCAGATGTCCCATTTCAGGGGTACCTGGACCAGGAACCACTCCTGACTGGCTCCATAGGCAGCCCACAGGCCCCGGCAACAGCATGGGAGGGTGTGGTCCATGCTGTGAACCAGCAGGGCAGCCACCAATGGCTGGTGCAGGAGTGCCAGAAGAAGGTCAGCACAGACCAGAGGCAGATCAAGGAGAAGGTGGCAGCCATCTGGGCAGAGCATGCCACCACAGGTGGGGGTCAGCCAGCCCTGTCCATCCTTATGCTGCAGCAGGAAATGGTGGCAGCCACCATGTGGCACAACACAGTTGAGTGTGTGCCCAGTGGAGGGCTCCAGACAGGTGGCATCCCATCACTGCATGGTAGGCATGGCTGTGATGGGGACATAGGGGCAGGGGGGCTGGGGGCAGGGGTGAGTGACAGGAACATTAATGCGAGTGTGTTCCCTTTCAGTTCCTGAGCACCTGCATGCAGTGGCAGTGGTGGGGGTGTCCACTGTGGGGGCTGCCCTGGACCCAGAGGACATCCAAGCACCTCCACTGGGCACCGTGGCCTGGATCGATGGCAGGTCAGCACCGCCGTCCATTCTGATGCCAGTAGTGCCATTGCAGATGAGGCCCTGGCTGCATTTCAGCATGACACCAGCCATGGTGTCCTGTGTGCTGAGACGCAGAGTAGGGCAGGGTCCAGATCTGATGACGACGAGAACCATATCCCAGACAGCAATGTTGTGGATGCACGGGAGACACCCATACCACAGTCCAGCCATGGCAGCACAGCCGGTGACCCGGTGGTGATTGCCTGCACACCGGCCACTGCAGCCAGCATAGCCAAGGCTGCCACAGGTGCAGCATTGGTTGGCTGTGGTGGCGGTGGTGCTTGTGGTGGTGTAGCCATGCTGGTGTTACCCTCTGCACAGTGGCTGGAGGGGCAGCAGCAGTGGCTGGATGACATTGAGGGGGGCCTGGGTCAGTGACCGCCACCAGTGCACCACATGGCACCCAGCCCCAGGAGCGACCCACTGTGCAGTGCCCACCTTTGTGGGGTGGTGGGCCGCAGTGTCGGGATACACCCATGGGTCAGCAGAGTGCCCCTGCACCCCAGGGTGCTGACCACTTGGATGAGCATGCCAGTCTGCTCCAGGCCTCTGTTGATCAGCAGGTGCAGCTCATGGCAGGGGTGCATGTGCTCTGTGTGGATCTGCACCAGGTGGCAGAGTGGTGGGACAGGGACTTCATCCTGCTTCTGGTGGAGAACATGCAAATTCGGGTGGACATGACCGCAGCCATGGATTGTCTGACCACTGTGGTTATGGCCTGGACTGGCACCTCTGGCCACCTTGGTGCATGATCATCCACCGCTCACACCGCAGAGTGCATTCTTCACCCCTTGGGCCTGGCGGCATGCGGCCCACTCAGTGTCGATGCCAGGGTCCACTGTGGGCATTCATAGCATGCCTGGTGTGGGCATGGTTTGGGGCCTGCAGATACCTGTGCAGACACGGTCATGATCCCACAGTGTCACCCTTGGGGGACCATCTGTGACACCCCCTGTGGCTGATGCTCAGCCTGCAACTGCTGTGCATTCCCAGCAGAGCCTTCCATGTGTCCATGGCAGCTGTGTGACTGAAGAATTCCTGAACCACCCACCACAGCATCCACCATTTGCTGCTATCCTGTGTGCACACTGGTGCAGTGTGTGTGTGTGTCCCATGGCTGTGGCATCTGTGGTCAACTCTGATCATGGCCCATGTGCCCACCCATCCAGCTGCTGGACACTGTGGCATGTGCATGATGATGCCAGCACAGCGCTGACTGCCACTGTGTAGTGTCACTCAATGTCTGACATACGCCTGGTGCCCACCTCTGGGTGGGGGCATGATGGGTTCTGTGTGCATGTGCGTGCATGCGCGTGCATGTGTGTGTGTGTGTGTGTGATGTGTGGGCCTGTGCTGTGTGCTGCATTGGTGTCTGTGCCCCACACCTCCCCATGCCCCCTTCCACTGACACTGGCATGGGGGATGCCCATGCCTGCCTGTCCACTGTGCCCTGGACCCTGGCCCTTGCATGTGGCCATGTACACCTACCTGCATGCTCCATAATGCTCCTCAGCGATTGTGTCCCTGTGCTGCTGGGCCATCCTTATCAGCTAGGGATCCCTTCACCCAGAGGGGGGCTGCCCACCACCAGGCACAGCCACCTCATCATCCCCACTGCTGTCCCCCTCTTTGACCTCAACAGCTATCCTCCAGTCAGTGGCCATGTTGTGTAGTACACAGCAGGCCAGGAATAGGCTGCAGGCTTTTGAGGGGCTGTACTGTAGGGCACCACCAGACCTGTCCAGTCAGTGGAACTGAGCCTTCAGCAGCCCGAACACCTGCTTGATGATGTTCCAGGTGCTGGTGTGGGCTTCATTGTATTGCTCCTATGCTGAGATTGATGGGCACTGGAATGGGGTGAGCAGCCATGGCCAGAGTGGGTAACCCCTGTCACCTGTGTGGAGAGATGTCTGGGTAGCATGGTGGCCTGTGTCATTGCCCTCCCACCATCTTAGCCAAATCCCCTGGCACCCATGCCCTGGCAACCCACACACCCTTCCCTGCTGTTCCCGGCATATCACATACACAGCATACTCACTGACTAGGTGGCCAGTAGGGAGGTCCCCAATCTTGAACCTCTGGCACAGTGCCAACTGGTGCCAGATGAAGGCATTGTGTGCTCCCCAGGGTGTGTGGCACAGACTTTAATGCACCCCCTAGCATCGCACACCACCTGGCAGTTGACACTGGGGTAGCCCTTCCTGTTTATGTAGGCCACCCCCTCCGGGCCAGGTGGTGTGCAGATCCCAACATGGGTGCAGTCGATGGTTCCTAGCACACCAGGCAACCGTGCCACCCTGTGAAACTCCTGCATGTTTGCTGTACACTCTGCCTGTGTGCTGGGGAAATGGATGTACTCAACAGCATGAGGCAGCAGTGAACTGAGGAATTGTGTGAGGAGCTGTGATGCGGCCAACTGGGTTATGCCTGTGGTGTCCCGTTGGTCTCTGGAAGATGTCCATGGTGAGAAGGCACATGACAGCCATGACCTTAGTCTCCACAGACAAGGCATGGATCTGATTTTTGGGTGCCTGCATCTCCTCACTGCACAGCTCACACAGCCACCTCAGAATGGTCCAGTTCAGGTGGTAGTGGCCCACAATCACTGTATTACTATATTGTTCGAAGGAGATGCATGCACTGTACCACGTGTTCCATGCATACTGCTGACGGGCCCTTCCATGTCCATGCTAGTCTGTGGGCTGCCTCCTCACACGCCTCATTACTGCCTCCATCTGGAATATGGCACTGGCCATGGCCTGAGCTGTATGTCCTCCCCCCGGGTGACTCTCTCCCCTGGCCCCCCTGGCTGTTGGCTGCTGTCTGTGCCCCTGCACTGTGCACATCCCTGTTTGAGGCTGCCTGGCCTGTAGTCTGTGGCCTCCACCTCCCACCTCTGCATACCCCTCTGCAGCCTCTCCTGTGGTGGGAGTCACAAACACTCACTATGGGCTGTCTTGCACCCTGTCTCATGCCCACACACACACACACACACACACACACACACACACACCACCTCTCACACACACACACACACTCACAAGCCCAGTGTCTGGTGCTTTCAGGCTCTCTGGTCCCCACTCTGTGACTTTCTCAGCCTGCCTCACACTCTGGCTTCCCTTCAGCTGTTCGGCCTGCCCCCAGCTCTCCTTCAGTCTGGTTCCCCTGTGGTGCAATCCTCCTTCCCTCACTTGCTCCTTCTTTTTATGTGCTCAAGTCTGCTCCATGCAAGTTCTGGTTGCTCCTCACTTGTGCCATTCACCTGCCATTGAATATCGCACTATGCCACATATTCATGGCTACGCCCCCTGCATTTGCACATGCATTCATTACCATTGCACACTGGCACATGGGAACTTGTGCTGCACATTGCTGCTGCTGAATATCACTCTCCGGCACATTGCCACACTTGTGCTGGCACATCCCTGTTGCACATTGTGCAACTGCTCTGAATATCCTGGCCCATATGCCTAAAACAGGGGAAAGGGCATGTCTTTATCTGGCATTTGCTGATGATATTGTTTTGATCTCTACGAGTAGTCTAGGAGTTAAACGACTATTTAATGCATTTCAAAAAGAGTGTAAGCATGCAAAATTATGTATTAACTCAGAGAAGACCAAAGTTATGGTCTTTGGCAAGAACAGTATAGGAAAATTGAGATGTGTCATAATGGTATAATACTTGAACAGGTAAAATGTTTCAAATATTTGGGTATAAACTTTAATGAAAATTTCACATGGAACAATCATATTAAAGAGATAAAATTGAATATAAAGAATTCTGTACCCTTTATTACTAGCTTTTTCTATAAGCATATAGGTAGCTGTATTAAGGGTGCACTAAAGGTCAATAATGCGAAAATAAGATCACAGATTTCATATGGAGCAGAAATTTGGGGTCCACAGATTGATGAAAAGATAGAAGGAAATAAACATCTTTTATAAAAAGATTATGGGTTTACCTAAAGGAGCCCCAGCTGCCTTAATAAGAGCAGAATTAGGACAGTCATCAATAGAAAATCTAGTACAGGAAAGAATTATACTGTATCTGTTTAAGGTATATACAATGCCAGAGTCACGACTGCCAAAACAATGTTTTGAGGAGCCATACACTATTATGATAGAAAGTTTAAATTCCCAGTTATGGATGTCCTAGAAAAATGGGTAAAACCATATGGACTGATAACCTATTTAGCATATGTGTTAAGAAGATATCAAAAGGACATTAGGAAGAGATAAAAATAAGATTGAGAGATATTTTCAGACAAAAGGATATGGAAAAGTGTGCAAAATATAAAATAAGTAAATGGCTGGCAACGAATAAGAAGAGTTTTAGGAGGGAAAGATATTAAATTATTTTAAAAAATCCAATAAGAATAAATCTTTATATAAAATTTAGATTTGAATATTTCTCAAGTGAAAGAGTAAATAAATTAATGAAAATTCCAGATTCAAAGGGAATGTGCAAATGTAATTTAGAAGAGGATGATTTAATACACATGTTAATTAAATGCCCATTATGTCAAAAGGTAAGAATAAAAATCCTAAGGCCTTTTTTGGAATTTTTAGAAGGAAGCCCTCAAGCACGGATAGAAAAGTTAATGAATTCACAGTCTGTAAGCATGTTAGAATCACTGATTACATATATGATGATTGTTAGTAAACAATGCTTACATTGTGGGAAGCCGTAAAGTTAAAAGTCCTGTTTAGTGAAAAAGCGGGGAGACCTGAACTTAGGTAAGATCGGGAAATTCAGCAATAAGAGGTTGACTGTAATAAATAATAGCATGTGTATGGAATTTTACGGAATATTTTATTATGTATGTATTTTTAGTGTATTTGTGATGAGAAATTGTGAAATTGTAATAACATAACTTGTTAAACAATAAATTGATTGATTGAACTGCAAGCATGGTAAGAATGTTACAATTTTTCCACCTCAGAGGTACTCTACTCATAAAATGTTGGTGTTAAGATCTTTATGTGCAGAGCTCTGTAAAGTCATGATAGTGTTTCTATGAGGAACTCTACTCTGTTGCTTAGGAAACATAATCCTTTTTAGATTTTTTTAAGTTTATTTCTATATTTTGTAACCTGGGAATTGCAGCTTGAGAACAGTTTAATTAATTTTCTTTGTCTTTTAATACCGCCATTTGCCTCAGCACATGGAAATACACTACACTGTTTTAGAGGGGAACTGTGCTGTATGGGGAGCTTCTTTACTTCATGCCCCAAGGAGGCAATATAGCACAGTGGTTTAAGACACTGATCTGCAAACCTGGAGACCTGGGTTTGAATCCCACAGCCCCCATTTAAATGCTGTATGACCCTGGGCAAATCACTCAACTTATTTGTGCTCCCAGGTCACACCTGGAAAAAAGCTTCAGTTTATTGTGCCTTTTCTAGTTAAAGAATTTCCCCTTTCCTTTTACCTGCAGACTTTCTTCACCCTGTTGGTGTATGACATATATTACTACATTATTTAACTTAACATCTGTTACTTTAGTGTTTGCAAGTCATGTCCCAACCCCTACACAGACACACACACATACACACACACACACACACACCCTCATGAAGCAAACAAATGTTAAGTGACTTGCTCAGGGTCACACAGTATGCAATTGAGGGCTATGGCATTTAAACTCAGATCTCCAAGTTTGCAATGCACAGCCTATACCAAAAAATATAGCAACATGCTAAAAGGGATCCATCAGTATTTGTTATCCAAAACACAATTTTTCACTTTAGTAATAATGGAGAAAACATTATCCTTTTTAATTTTTTTTTTTAATTTATTTCTGTATTTTGTAACCTGAAAATTTCCTACTGCATGTCGCATGCAGCATGTTGTTGATGTTACATGTAACAGTCTAATAATTTTTTTCTTTTATACTGTTATTTGCCACAGACCCTGCAAATACATGAGGGACTGTCTGTACTGCATTTATTTTTTTTTATTGCTGCAAAACATTACCTTTTAAGTAATAATGCCTTTATAGTCCAACCAATATCTCAGCTGTTCTCTCCCTATATTCCCTACTTGAAGTGAAAAAGATTTAATTTGCTTTTTCTTTTCATACTCCTGGTTCACAAGATGGCAACATGCCGACATTTATTTTACTGCAACTGGTGTCCTGTATTTCTGTGTGTGTGTGTGTGTGTGTGTGTGTGTGTGTGTGTGTGTGTATGTATATTGGGACAATGAACTAGATATCATTACAAACAGGGCTTGATAGTTTTGCAAATGCATCTGTTCTGCATCCATTTTTTGATTTCCACAAAAAATTATCTTTTAAGTAATGATGTCTTTCTAGTAAAACCAATGTGTCACTTGTTCTCTCCCTATATTGCCCAACTGAAGTGAAACAGGTATAATTGTTTTCCTTTTGCTTTTTATGCTGGTCATTACTAACAGGGACTGTCTGTACTGCATCAGTTTTTTTTTGATTTCTGCAAAACATTATCTTTTAAGTAATAATGCCTTTACTGTCTAATCAATACCTCAGTTGTTCTCACCCTATATTCCCTAACTGAAGTGAAAAAGATTTAATTTGCTTTTTCTTTTCATATTCCTGGTATGCAAGATGGTATCATGCTGACATATATAGAATAGTGGATAGGTGACCATCCACAACAAGGCTGTGTTTCCATCAAGGGAGTTGATGACATCATACAGACCTCAAGAGCAAAGCTCGAGAGGTCAGTATGATGTCATCAACTGCCGAGATGGAAACATAGTCTTCGTTGTGGATGGTCACCCATCTACTGTTTTATATAGTATATGGTTGTCCATTCAGAAATAGAGGAGATCCATTCACTTTTTTTTTTTTTTACCTTCAGCATTTTTCTGCTGACAGTCTCACTCACTCCTACTCCAGCCTCTCCAATCTATCCCACTCGATACGGCTTGCAGAGAAGAGACTCTGACCATGTCAGGGAGAAGAATTGTTGTGCAGCGGTTACGAATGCCTGTAGCTGCTCTCTTCATTTTTTTTTATGACAAAAAAAAAGGTTTACTTTATTTTTATAAATGCAAGGCTTCCATGTCTGAACTACAGCAGTGCACAGCTCAGCACTCACTAAGTCACGTAGCCATGTTTTTTAAATTTTTTCCATGAGAGCGTAGATTGCACCAATCAAATTGCAGGATGTGTCTTAAAAGTTGTTGTACTATCGATGTGATGTCAGAATGATAGTACAACAACTTTTTTGACCTTTGAACTGTTCTACAACAAGATTTAGAAAACAATTGTTTTCCATCCACAACAACCCCTAACCATATACTATTATTTTTATTGCAACTGGTGTCCTATATTTCTTCCTATATAGTGTGTGTGTGTGTGTGTGTGTGTGTGTGTATTGGAACAGGTAACTATATATCATTACAAACAGGGCTTCATGTTTTTGCAAATACATTTGTTTTATATCAGTTTTTTGATTTCCACAAAAACACTATCACACTATCTTTTAAGTAATAATGCCTTTCTAGTCAAACCAATGTGTCAGTTGTTCTCTCCCTCTATTCCCTAACTGAAGTGATACAGGTATACTTTTTTCCTTTTTCTTACATGCTGGCATTTGCAATGGCCCCTGCAAATAAATGATACTGCTTGAGTCAGTAACTGCACTTTTACTATTATTTGAGAAAACCATCACCCTTGTTAGACTTTTTTCATGTATTTCAGCATTTTGTATCACCCCATTCATGTGGCATGAAGCACAGTGCTAATGTTACACACTGACTGTCCTGTGCCACACCTTGTTGTCAGTAGTTGACCACACTACAATATATGGCAAGATGTTAAAAATATTAGTTTTGACATTGGATGCCTTACTGAAGTGAAAAAAAGATTTGTTTTTTTTCTTTTTATAGCTACAGTTTTGGCCAACTGCATTTAAAATGTAGAGCAGATTGGTTCTTTCTCTTTCTATACTTTGAATACAGCATTTTTCTGTATTGTAAAGACACTGTTTTAGGATAAGACGTTCAGACAGTAAGAATATTCATAAATGACAAAGTAGGGTGATAATTTAGTACATCATTATTGAAAGGGGAACATTAGGCTGGTTACAGTGAACACCAGACTTCGTTTTATATCACATTATGATGCAGGCAGGTGCAGTACAAGAAAGATCCTTCATCCTGTTATGCCAGCTGAAGTTTAAAAGCAAAAGCAGTATTACCAAAATGTTCCAGGATTCATAAGATCTACTTTCTGCTGTTTTCTTAAGGTATCTTCTTTGACAATATCTTTGGGATATTAACCCAAGTGCCAGATGTGGGTTCAGTTCCCACATCTGGCACTTGGGTTAATATCCCAGTACTGACACTGTAGTGCAGCATGAGAGGTGAGAGGTGCCGTCTTTCAGATGAGGCATTAAACCGAGGTCCCATCTGCCTGGATTGGTGGTAGTTCAGGTGGAGGTTAAAGATCCCATGGCACTTCTCGAAAAGAGTAGGGGAAAGTTTTATTGAAACATAACATCGTACAACAGTAAACAAAACATGATAAAAAAAAAGAAACAACAAAAAAAAATCAGAAAAAGAAAACTAAGAAAACTAAGAAAAGGAAACAAGTATTCAGCAAATCAAGTAACTGCAAAATCTGAGTCTGTAATCCAAGGAAGGGCCTTCCAAAGTTCCAAAAGTGTTGCCTCAGATAAAAAAGTACTTTAGGTCCTGTACAATTCAAGCTCTAAGTAAGAGCAGTCTTTTTGCTGTAAAGTAAGCAGACAGCGTACCATCCAGCTATTCCATTTAATAATGACAAAAACAAGGTTCAGGGTATCCGTGTGCCAAAACAACCACTGGGGGGAAAAAACTCCATATACAAGATTCGTATAAGAAACCGTCTGAAACAAGGTAATATCCCAAGCCTGTGCCAAAAAAGACCACCAATTCCGAATAAAAGAACAATCAAAAGATAAATGAGAAATAGTTTTGAGTTCAGTAATACATAATAGTCTAGAACACATTCGGTCTTGGGACTGCTTATGTTTTTGATTCACCTTTACATTAATCCTTTCATGGCAGGACAGCTAGTGGAAATCCCACATATGGGTGGGCACCCTCTTACATCTTAAAAGAAACAAAAGGGAAGAAAGGTGTTGGCTAGGGCACTTTTCAAAGGGCAACTGTACAGCACAAACAGTCAAGAGTAGACAATTATATAAAACTTTATGAGAATGATTTAATAACATCTGAGCAGATATCTTCCATTGTTTCAGACGTAAAAACATATGTTTAATGTAAACTGGTATACCAGCAGTGTGTCGTAGCACAGTTAGTGAATTGCATTCCCACTGATGAAACCATAACCTACAACAGTCATAGAACCAAGGTTCCCAACCCCTCTGAGTATTAATCAACAAAGGCCTGAGATTTGCAGTGAGAAAAATACAAGTAAAAAATAGCAGAGGATTAATCATGTGAACACCACCCGGAGCGATTGGTAAGTAAGTGACATTCCTCTTTACGGGATTTAACTTGCTCTTCCAAAGAGCCTGAAAAAACAGGCTAAAAACTGCAGTTTCCAGTTGTTTAGGGATAGGGAATATATAGCTCAAATAGAGAAAGGTCGGAATCAAATAGGATTTAATCAAAAAAACATGTTTCTTTTTCCCAATCTTCCCACAATTCCAATAGGCCACCTTAATTTTACCCTGTTGCAATTTAGCATCCCAGTTAAAATGATCAGAATCCAGAGTCCCAAAAAAAAAAACCTCAAAATACGAATAGGGCCCACAACAAAACGTAAAGGGCCAATACAGTCCAGGGGGGCTGAGGTAGAACCTAGCCGAATACCCAAACTTTTATCAAAATTTAAAACTGCACCAGAAAAAGCACCAAACATGGAACACAACTGAAGAGAAACAACCACAGAATGCTCATCGGCTACAAGGAAGCAAACATCATCAGCATATGCAATAGCGTATAAGGCGAGAGCAGGGCAGAACTAGAGATAGCACGAATCTGAGGATGAGCATTCAAACAGCGGAGCAAAACATCCAGGAAAAAGACATACAACAAAGGGCTCAAAGGACAGCCTTGATGAACCCCTCTCTTGGTGGGAATCATTGGTCCCACCCAACCATTCACTACTGGCACAACAGTAGCCGTCCTATAAAAAGCACGAATCCAACGAATAATTACAGCCGGTACATGCAAAAAACGAAGTGCTTACCATTAAAAATTGTGACTAACAGAGTCAAAGGCCACCTTCTGGTCTACAGAAACAACAAGCCTCAAAACAGCGTCCGCATAACCATGAGAAAATAACTCTCAAAGAAGAATCAAATGGTCAGAGATTCTTCTATTGGGCACAGAACATGATTGTGCGGGATGCAGAACTACCTCTGCAATCACCACCAAACGCTTCACAATAATTTTCATCAATAACTTAAAATCAGTATTTATTTAGCTTTTGTTGACCGGGTAAGTGCACTAGACAAATCCTGCCTATTTTCAGGCACGACCCAGGGGAGGGGGATACAGATGAATGCCAACTGACCTTGAACCAGATTAAGCTGTTGGTGGTATTTTTTTTTTAGTGAATGAGGGAAATTTGGCCAGGACACTGGGGAAATTCCCCTACTCTTTTTGATAAGTGCCATGGGATCTTTAACATCCACCTGAACTACCACCAATCCAGGCAGATGGGACCTTGGTTTAACGTCTCATCCGAAAGACGGCACCTCAGAAGTGCAGCACCCCTCTCATGCTGCACTACAGTGTCAGTACTGGGATATTAACCCAAGTGCCAGATGTGGGAACTGAACCCACAGCCCTCTGATCGCCCGGCCTCAGAGGCAAGTGCGCTACCTACTGAGCCACTGACACTACTAGCATACATAAATTTAACATACATAAAGGGCACCAATTCTTAAGAAAGTGAGTGCCTCCTTTCTGCTTGTATATATAAATCAAAGTACCCTTCGCAAATTCCAAGGGAGTAAATTTGCATGTCAACAGGAAATTAAATACAGATGTAAGTTCTGGAACCAAGTGGCCACCCAGCACCTTATACAAGGCAGCAGGGAGACCATCCAGATGAGGAGTCCTCTGTAAGGGTAAGGAAGAAATAGCCAGTTTCAGGTCCTGCTCTGATATTGGTAAACACGCCTGGTCCAGACTCACCTGTGAAGGGGCTGGGATAGCAAGGTCACAATACAAGGTCGCAGGGTCACCAGCTACTGCTGGGAGAGGAGAAAAAAGGGCTGACGTATAGTCTGTCACAATTTGACAAATATCAGGCTGAGAGGTACATAAGGTACCTGTAGAATTTATAAGGCATGACATAGTTTTCTGGTCAATTTGACGAGAATTAGACTCAAAAGGGCAAACCACATCACGTGTTTCCACAATACTAAATTTGTGTTGATGATTAAGTTGTTGCGATTGCCGAGATTGGAAATTCAACATATCTTCCTGTATTAAATGTAATTGCTGAGAAAGGTCTTGCCCGGTCGTATATGCTATTGTTAACAGTAACTGAAAATGTACCCTCTTCTGCAAATAGTCCAAGTATTTCCCTCCTACATTTCTGGCAACTATAATTTTTCAAAAAAATAACCAAATCATGCTTTGTATCAGTCCACCACTGAATAGGGTCCTCATAACATATAAAGACAGATTTACGGGCCTGAAGAAAGGACAAGAGAGACTGCATGAAAGTCGGGACTTGTAACAAAGATGTGTTGAATTTCCAAAGTCCAGGACCTTTATGGAAAGGGACAGCAGATCCAAGACCAATAGAAAGCAGTTTATGGTCTGAAAACGCGACATCCTGTACTAAGGCAGAAGTAACAGATAAGATACAGGACAAAAAAACAAAATCAATTTGAGTAGCCAGTTTACCCCTTTGAAATGTAGGAGTATGTTGTTTAGTAAAAGAGAACTAGGCATCAGTTAAATGAGCAGTGCGGACCAATTTCCCCAGTTCATGAGAATCACAAAACAACTTCTTAGTAGTAGCAAAAGAGTTCTTATCATGAAGACTCAAACCACAATTAAAGTCACCAGAAAATAAGACTTGAAAAGAAGTGTGCAAGTAAGGGCAAATTAAAGAAAATAAAGCTATATGTGCAGTCTTAGTCTGAGGGGCATAAATATTAATCACCCGATAGGGACAGGGCCCAAGTACAAAATCTAAAATGAGCGGTCTACCAGGGGCCACATCAAACAATTTAAGCAAGAGGAACTCAGGGACATTAATTAAAATCCCCAGTCCCGAACAGGAGCCCTGACCTATAGACCAAAAAGAAGGGCCCAATAACCAGTCCTTTTGTGCTTGTTGGATCTCTTGTGTGGTATGAAATCTAGTGTCCTGCAACAAAAAAATCACCAAGGGCAAAAGCCGCTAAAAAGGAAAAAAACAATCGCCTTTTTGCCGTACACTTCACACTAGTTACATTAATAGTATGGCAAGCAAAGTGAGACATAGCACATAAACAGGGCAGAGAAACACATCACGATTTCCGTTTCCCAACCACCATTTTCCCCTTAAGCTTCACTCTGGCCTTCCGCTTCTGAGAAAGACCAGTACCAAGTTGAAAGACAGAGTCAGTGGTTCCATCAGGGAGAGAAGAAGCAATGGAGGAAGAGCCAGACTCACCTCCAGCATCATCTGAGACAGGTTGGAGAAGGTCAAAGGGATTAGACAGGGGCACAGGGGAGGGCTCCAAAACCAATGGAGGGGAGGGTAATACCAGAGGGCTACTCTCATCGACCTCCGACGAGCAATACTAGCGGGCACTCCGGGGGGTGGCATATTACTTGGACCTGGAACAGGGTCAGGGACAGGCAGAATGGACTGGGCAGGAGCAGGGGTAGGAGAAGTCGCAACTGTGGGGGCTCTCAGGGAAAGAAACCACCGGAGGCACTACACCTGGGACTACAACAGAAACAGAGACCTGAGGTAGGGACTGAGGGACTACAGGAGGTGGTGTAACCGAGGTAGCATGGATATGAGCCTTCTGTGCTTGAGTAATAATAAAACTCTGATCCACCCCACCATCATGAAAATCCTGGTTATGGGCAGCCCACTGACAGTTCTGAAACGTATGCCCCAGCTCATCACAAAGGTTGCATTTACACTCATTTAGACAGTGAGCCCCTACATGACCCAGTTCACTGCAGATATTACATTTCATCTTATCACACACATTGCTAAGGTGAGAGGGGTCACCACACCAGTAACAAGCCTTAGGCTGGCCTGGGTAAAACAGGACCCCCCTATCATGACCTATAAAAAAAGAGTTAAGTAAGTGTACAGACCCAGAGTCATTAGTATTCAACAAGACCTTAACCTTCCAGCCCCCAGTCCAGATATTCTCTGTGTCCAAAATAGCCTCAGGCTGACCCTGAACATTACAGCGCTGGTTCAGCCAGTAAACAACATCAGCCACGTCAACACCCTCATTCTGAAACAAAATAGTAATAGTCTTAAAGGCTGGTTTGGAAAGGGGAATGGCCTGAAATGGGGTCCATAAAGCAGTGTTCCTCAAAGCATGATACTTTGACCAAAAACGCTCCAAGCCACGAGACGTTTGAAAGCTTATATCAAAAGTGGATTCACCTGAGATGTGAATCATGGCATATATTTCATGAGAAAAAAATGTTAAGGAATCCTTTATAAGTGTACACGCTACATACGCACGATCTGGAGGCTCAGGTAACCCCCCCACATAAGGTAAGTGAACAGCATTATGCCTCTTAGCAGCCTGGATCGGGAATTTAAACAATGAGGAAAAAGAATGACTCGGCTCAGCCTTCTTAGGGGGTTGCTGTGGTATAACTGGAGCTGGAGTCCCCAGAGATATAGCAGGAGAAGAAGCCCGAAGTGGAGAACCCTGCAAATGTTCCAAAACAGGGTTCTGTGTTAACTCCAATTCCTTCGGCAAACACAAGGGGTCAGGAGAAGTCACAGACCTGCCAGATTCACACTGCAGCTCAGGGAAGTCTTCAGGGTGGGGGGACCGCATTGGAGAAGGACCCGAAATGCATTGCCCAGCAACGGGCTCCTGCAGACAGCCAGCACCTCGCAACGCCGAATCTACAGTCCAGGTAGGCTCTGCAAGTGGATTCAAAACTGGGGGTTCTAATGTAGAGGGAGACAAGACTGCAGCAGTCACAACAGAAACAGTACTCACGGTAGTCGGCTGGGAGGCGGGTGGCAAAACAGCAGCAGTAGACACACTAGGAGCTTCCTGACAGGCTAGAGCAGCAGTAGATAAAGGTATCACCATGGTCTGTCCTCTAGAACCACCAGACACAGCAGGAGGAGAAATAGTGCACACACCAGAATTATCAGCTCGTAGCCGTTTCAGTTCTTGGTGTAACTTCATTTTAGTAATCGCAAAACGGCGTTCTGCCTTAGCCAAACGTTCCTGGATCTCCTTTTCTGAAGAGCAAGCAACATCAGGGTCAGAGGAGGAAAGATCCTCCATAATTCCAACAGTAGGCAAGGAAGATTGAGAATCCATTTCACTATGAGATAGCAGAGGTTCAGGCACTGTGTCCTGTATATATATTTCAGATCCTGAAGCAGCAACAGTAACCTGCAGAATATCCTTAATTTCATTCGAGGTCTCCACAAAGTCAGAGGCAGGGGCCGAGACCAAGTCTCCCACCGCCATAGCTTCCTCCACAGCAGGCAAAGGTGCATCTGCCATCTTGGACAGAGGTTCCCCCTCTGAAGAGTAGGGGAATTTCCCCGGTGTCCTGGCCAAATTTCCCTCATTCACAAAAATACCACCAACAGCTTAATCTGGTTCAAGGTCAGTTGGCATTCATCTGTATCTCCCTTCCCCGGACGTGCCTGAAAATAGGCAGGATTTATCTAGTGCACTTACCCGGTCAACAAAAATGAAATAAATAAATAAATAAATACCTTGATGTCTCCTCTGAGGCTGTTCTTGCAACCTAGGAAAGGTAGACATGATGAGGTATCTCCTCCGTATTCCTGGATGCAAGTTCCCTCTGCCATGGGAACACCTGCCTGCCCCTAGTGGGTGGCGCCTGCTTGCCCTCCTCCCCCAAATCTGTCCATCTTGGTGTCCTGATCATGGTCCTAGACTAAGTCCTGCCTCCTTTGATGCCTTGCAGGGAGGGAACATAAGCCAGAGAGAAAAATAGTGCTCTCCAAATCCCATATACACACACACAGGCAGCGTAGTAATGAAGCTTCAGTGTAGGACACTATTTTTAACACTCTATCATGTTGTTTGGAAGGTAATTAATGCAGGGAGTCCTTTTCTCAAAGCAATACATCTGCAGGGCTACGCTTACTGCAGCTGTAAAAAGGGTCTAGATCATAGTGAAGTAATTTTTATCCAGTCAGTCTCATTTCACTTGTTAGTAAACTTACGGAAGGTATCACAAGGGTTATTATCAATAAACACATATCACTGGAAGGTAGAAGAGATGTAAATACACATGGGTTTCAATCAGGTTGGTCGTATCAGACTAACCTATTAAACTTTTTTAATCCAGTTAGTAGTGCATTAGATAAAGGTTTACCAGTGAATCTACTGTAATTGGCTTTTTCAAAGGTATTTGACGCCTTGCCACATAGACAACTCGTTGTGCATCTGTTGAGTATAGAGCTAGATTTCAATATGCAGTAGTCAGATGGATTAAACAGTGGTTGGACAGTAGGGAACAAAGTGTAGCCTTAGCAGGCATCAAATTACCGTGGGCGGAAATTACAAGCGGGGTACCACAGGGCTCGGTTTTAGGCCCAACCCTCTTTAGTATCTACATAGCACCTCTTCAAACATCATAAGTGTGCTGGAGTGCAAAATCTGTGGATGATATTAAACTAGCCTCTGTAGTAAATGACACTCAATCTATCCATCTTTTTCAAAATGAAATCAATACTTTGGCAAACTGGGCAACTGCCAATAAGCAAACTCTCAACCCTGAGAAGTATAAAATCATGCATACGGGCCACAGAAATGTAAGATCCACTTATTACCTATGTGGAACTCCGATCGCAGTATCTAACATGGAGAAAGATTTGGGTGTTTTAATAACTGAGGGCCTAAGCATATCAGCACAGTGTAGGGCAGCAGCTGGAAAAGCACAGAAGATAATGGGCTCCATTCTTAGACACTTCAATAGTAGAGACAGTAATGTCACAATCCCCTTGTATGCATCACTTGTCAGGCCACATTTAGAATATTGTGTGTAAGTTTGGGCACCTTATGAAAAAAGATAAGAAGTTGACAGGGAGTCTAGAGAAAGGCAGCAAAAAAAATAAACAAACTAAAACATATAGACTATGGAAATAGGATTAAGCACTTGGGCTTATATAACATGGAGTATAGAAGGTTTAGGGGTGATTTGTGCATGGTGTTCAAGGCACTCTCAGATAGTCATCTATGGGAAATTATAGGACTAGTCAAAAACAATAATAGATGCAGCAGATTCCACCAACATCAGTTAAAAGGTGAAACATATAGAAATAACGTTCAGGGAAATTGGATGAATCAAAGAGTTGTCACTCTCCAAATGAATCTTTAGAAATGGTATAGTATTTGACCCTGCACCCTGTGAGATCCTTCACCATGGTGAAGTGCTTAAACAGAGTGAGATTGGCCCAGAGGACAGAGAAACACAGACCGGGCATTTTGGATGAGCTGTTGTGAGGTGTGGGTTGTGCCTTCAGGTTTGATCTGCTGCTTATTCAGACATTCATGAAAGACCGAGTCTGACCTCTTTTCTTTGATCACATCCCAGAGGTGCTCAGATATGTAAGGATATTCAACAGCAGCGTACTCAACACACACCTTTCTTCTGACCCACCGCTCAGCTTGGGACCATTCGGGCAACTCCCTGGTGCTAGTTCATCTGGCCTCCCCTGGCTCCAGCCCCACACCATTCTGATGTACCATGTTTACAGGGGCACTTCACTATAGATCATCCATGTGGAGTCTTAAGGCTTTGCTCTGCACTGCCAGGTGCAGGGTGTTGTCTGGCAGGGTTATTGCAGGAATGTGATATGGCTAGGGGAACACTCGCTGGATCTTGTGGTTAGCGAACTGATATCTCTTTGGGGATCCCACAGTTTGTTCCTTCCTTCCTAGAAATTCAGAAAGTACCTTTGAGCAAAGGCTCTTTTAAAAAGGTTCCATGTCATGTTAACAGACATTAGACACAATAAACATCATATGGTCAGGTTAGGTACAACGCTTACATAAGGTTACAGTGATACAGTTACATAGCTTACAAGAGGTTACAATGTTACAGAGCCATAACTAGTACTATGGTTAAGTACAGCGTCAACAAGGAGGGGGATAAAAAGGTGTGGAAGTAATTAAGGAGAAGGAGGAGGGGCTGGGGAGGGTACAAAGGGCAGAAGAGGGCTGAGCAGTTACCTGAACAGTTTGTCAAAAGGGAAGAGGGAGTGGGTGGAGCAGGGGGTGGGATGGGGGATAGGGAGGGCAAGGGCGGGAGGAGGACACAGTGAGGCTAGAGGTGTGTGGAGGTGACACCCCTAAGGAGAGTTCTCTAGCTATGCAAGGAAGGGGGTTGTAACAGTCAACCAGAATGGGAGGCTGGGTATGCAATGGGGGGAGTGGTCAGAAGCAGTTACATTTTGAGCTTGAGCTAAGGTGTTGTCTTAGATTAGGGTTTCTCAAATGGTGAGGCCAGCCTTCCAGGGGAGGCCCCGGCCTGTTCCAGGGGAGGATCATGCAAGTCTGAAAAAAAATACTGTATTTATATTTTGAGTTTTAGATATTTTACGTGACGGGATACAGCAAACTGAAAAAGGTAATAGCAGGTAAATGAATGTATTTATTTACAAACTGGTGACTAGAAAATGCACACTGAGCCAAGGCTCATTTCAGGTGTACCCAGGAAAATGTAGGGAGTGAATACAATTCAATAGGTAGCTGCAAAACAGTCAAGCAATACAAAATGACCAATACTGCAAACAAATAGCACAATGAACAAATAACGAGTGGTAACAACTGATGAATTAGACTGGTAGCAGAACAGCTGAAATACAAGAGTTAAGCAGAGAAGTACTAGGAGCAAGAGGAGGAGGGAGCAAAAGGATCCCTGATAAGTTGCTTAAGAGCAGAGTCAGAGGGGGTGAGGCAGAGGTGGGTAGGAAGGTTATTTCTGATAGAGTGGAAACCAAGAAAGCAGTCTGACCAATCAAGGTATTGCAGTAAGAGATATAGCTTGAAAATCAAAATAGCAGAGCAAGTAGATTGTACTGGGGGAGGGGTTACACATGGTGGTGGTGTTGGTGGTGGTGGGGGGTACAATAAGTTGAATATAATGAGAGCCAACTATTCAAAGGAGTTTCAATTTATTCCTGGTGTGCTGTGCAAAGTATGCTATCTTTCTATGGGGAGGCCCATGATTATTTTAATATCTGGGGAGGCTCAAGATCTTTTCCATGGCTTTGGTGAGGCTCACTATGATGAAGTCTGAGAACTAATGCCTTATACCATTTTTGAAGTAGGAGAGGCTCATGGACATACGTAGGGGCCCAGGGATTTCGTTCAGCCATAGGGGGGCCCTATAGGTGAAGGCACATTGTCCAAGGGCTGTTCTGTGAAATGGTGTGGATAGAGCTCCTTGCATACTACCTCAGGTTTCTGATATGGAGACAGCTGGGGATAAGATGATAGATATAAAGGGATGTGTTTTCCCCATAAGAGCCTTCTTCCTGACGAGGCAGGTTTGGAACTTGATCCTGCTCCCTAGTGGCATCCACTTTGTCACTTTATATAGGGAGCAGGTGTGTGCAAGTCTGTCAGCAGCCAAGTTGAGCCTGCAGGCTTTAACAATGATGGAAAATAGGACGGAGCTAGAGACTGAGAGGCGGAGTGCCTCAGAAATGAGGTAATTCCTATGCCAGTAGAGGACACCCAGCTTAGAGTTAACCATCTTGACTACTGAGTCAATGTGATGGGTGAAGAAGAGGGTGTCATCAAGGGTGACTCCCAGGTATTGGAATGTGGTCACTTGTTCCAGCAGTGCAGTGACTTTGTTGGAAATGACGAGTGGGGGAAGTTTTTTTATAGTGGGAACTGTATATTAGCATGGGCTTGGTCTTTTTTGTAATTTAACAGTAGTTTCTGCATGCAGAACCAGTCCTCCAGATGACGGAGAGAGCACTGTAGCTCAGTTTGGAGAGTGCCTTGATGTGAGTTGCTGTTGATGAGTACTGCATTGTCGGCATAAAAGATAAGTTTGGTGTTGCATGCTTCAGGGAGGTTGTTTAGGAAAAGGCTGAAGAGGAAGAGCCCCAGAATGGACCCTTGGGGAACCCCCAGTGACACTTCTCTGGGGCCAGACACAGTTTGACCAACTTTAACACTTTGGTTCTGTGGGTAAGGTAGTCCTTGAACTAGGCAGCAGTGTTTTCCGCCACCCCCAGGTTCTGTAGCTGTGCCAGCAGTAAGGAGTGGTTGACAGTGTTGAAGGCTTTAGAGAGATCAGTAAAGATAGATCCCCACTAATTTACCTTCGTCCAGTGCTCTGTGCGTGCAATTCGTGTACTCAGCCAAGGCAGTAGTAGTGCTATGATTCTGCCTGAAACCATGCTGGTTTGGGCAAAGCAGTTGGTATTTGTTGAGGTATTCAGTGAGTTCCTCTGCCACTATCTTTTCCAGTGCCTTGGAAAAGGGGGAGAGGATGGAGATAGGTCTGTAGTTGGATGCACACGTTCTGTCTCCATTCTTGTACACCAATGTCACTAGGGCTTGTTTTCAGATTCTGGGGAATTCAGCAAGTGCCAGAGATTTGTTGAATAGTTCTGTTATTGGCACAATGATAGTGACAGGTGTGAGGGATAGGAGTTTCATGTCAGCCCCATCACTGCCCATTCTGGTCCCACCTAGCACTTTTTTTACTGGAGCAAGTTCATCCCAAACCTCTTTTTGTACCACTTCCTTTTTGCTGAGCCCCACTTTTATTACAGGGTGGACTTTAGGAGTAGGTGGGGCCTCACCTACTGAAGCAGATTGGCCGGGTACGCTGTTCCTGGGCAGGGATCCTGATGGAGACCCCTGGGCCCTGGAGGGGCTTATCCTGTAGTTAGGGAAATGGGCAGACTAGGTGGGCCAGGCAGTCCCTTTCTGCTGTCAAAGTCTATGTTTCTATGTTTCTATTAATATATGGAACCAATTACCCACAAATGCAGTGACTGCCCTACATTAGAGTGTTTTCATGGGTAATAAGAAATTTGCCTTTTAAGATAAAAAGGGACGTGTACATATGGCCTTCTGACTCCCAACTCGTATTGTTCTGTGATTTTGTGTGATTTTTTCCATTAACTTTCTACCACTGCACATCCCATAATCATATCAAAGGATGGTAATTCAAGTTAACTGTGACCTTATTTTTCAAACATAATATTTTTAAACTTGTCACAATCTAACTTAGCCATAAAAAAAACAACTTTGGTGGCACTGGAATGTAGTTCATAGAAAACCTGAGTAACTGCATCTAACTTGTTGCTATCTTTCTTTATTACTGTGCAACTCAAGATACTGTCTGATGATTATGATACTTTCTTATTCTTACCTCATTTAGAATGGAAACATAGAAACATAGAATTTGTCGGCAGATAAGGACCACGTGGTACATTCAGTCTGCCCATTCTTTCTTTCTATACTGTCACTACAGGCCCTACCTGATCTCTGTCTACTTCCTCCCTACTTCCTGATCAAGAGTCCTTTGTGCCTGTCTCATGCATGCTTGAAGCTCACCACTGTTTTGCCCTCACCACCTCTGTTGAAAGACTGCTCCAGGCATCCACCACTCTTTCAGTGAAGAAACACAGTACTTTCTCACATCTCTCCTAAATTTACCCATTTTGACTTCATTTCATGCCCCCTTGTTCTCATACACCTTCTCATCTGAAAAATGTATTTATTTCAAAGATTTCACCAGGAAAGACATACTGAGCTTGTAAACAGCTCATCTCCAGATTCATCCTAGGCACACGGGGGAAGGGGAATAAAAAGCATATGATGAACAGTAAAAATACATTCTGTAAGGTGCAGTAGTAATAAAATAAGTACAGTAAAAAAGCATACAATAAATAAAAATTAAATAATTATCAGTACTTAGTCACAATTATGAGATGCAGTGCACATTAATAAGCAAGTGCAGTGCAGGGAGCAATGCAGATGGTAGCAGGATACTACCACCCAGACTACAGAATGCTGTTAACTATGCAGGGTCAGAGGTATACTCAGGAACACAGATACCAAAATAGATATGCAGGCACAGTTATCTTAAGGGAGGGTGGAAGGAAGTTGCTCACAGCTATTGGGACTAGGCGGAAGTCAACCACACCAGAGTAGAGAATACAAGAGGGATATCAACAATATGGCAGGAGCAAATACAAGGGTCAAAGGTCAGTAACAGTTGCTGGAGGGAGTGGTAAAGTCCTGCAGAAGGGCTTTGAGGTAGGAGAGAGATGAGACTGACCAGATGGACAGGGACAGGGAGGACTCAAGTTTAGGAAAATCATACAAGAAGACAGCATGGCCTTTGGATGTTTTCCTGGGAAGCAGTGTTTTACATGGGGTAGGAATAAGGAGGGTGGATGAAAGGTGAGTACAGAGGTAGGGGGAGTGAGATAAACAAGAATTAGGAGGGGAAGGTGGCACACTGAATGAGGCACCTGGTTTGAGGGAAGGGAGGAAGAGGGAGGAGTAGAGAGAGTAGTGGTATGTATGAGGGGGCAGTCTGAGGCTAAGCAGTGGGAAGAGTGGAAAAGGGTGTCCAGTCTGGCAAGGGAGGACTCAGGAGTGGTGCTGTAGACAATGTCACTATAGTCGAAGATGGGAAGGATCATATTTGTGAGTACTCTCTATAGGCAGGGAGAAGAATGATTGCTTTGTTTCAATACAGAGAACCCAGTTTGGGGTGAAGCTTGCGATGGATGGCATCAACATGCTCAGAGAAGTCAATGTGCTGGTCCAGCCTGACCCCAAGGTACTTAAATGAGGGGACATCAGCAAGTGTAGTTCCATTAAGGGCGTGGAAGATGGGGAGGGGGGAGAGAGAGTCTGGCTAGCCTCTGTTAGGAGCCAAATGTCATGGAGACTGTTTTCCTGACATTGAGAGATATAAGGTTTGTATGGAAGCAGTGCTCCACACTGTCAAAGTCCTGTTGAAAAGCTAGTATGGTGGTGTAGAAGGCTGAGGCAGCTCTCCTTTCTTGGCGTGGCTGTCACCCTCTGTAGTTCCACTGCCATTGGGTGGAGGTCCAGTGGCTAGCATAGGTGAGAGGGTGAATACTGTATTTTGCAGGAGGGCACCTTGGGGCACGGTGTGCACATGCCTCCTTATGCGCGTGCATGACTGAGATATGGTGTGGACAAACGGGGGAAAAAAACTGGATAAAAATATAATAGAAAAAAAAAGGAAAGTCCTGTTGCATATAGGCAGTTAGGTCAACAGTAAAGGAGCCAGAAGCAAACAGCACAGTGTCATCTGCATACATCTGGATGGTCATTTAGGAAAATAGAGAAGACTAGGAGTGCCAGAACAGACCCTTGGGGAAATGACAGAGCAGATAGGGAGTTGAGCAGAGAGGGAGTCACCAATAGAGACAATTTGCAACCTGCACTTGAGGTAGGAGCAGAACCACTGATTGAGGAGTCAGAGAGCCCCACTGTCTTAAGCTTATCCAAGAGAGGGGGGTGTCACACAATGCTGAAGGCTTTGGCAAGGTCAACAAAGACGGCTGAGATAACTTGGCACTGGTCCATACTGGAGAGGATGGAGTCACTGAGTTGGAGGAGGGAGTGGATATGGAGTAAGATTTCTTAAAGTATTGTATATTATACTATACTTAGTATATATATATATATATATATATATATATATATATATATATATATTTTCATTTTATCTGTGTGTTTTCCTACAGTTGTTTTAGTCTGAGTAGATTGTACTGGGGGTGGAATATGTAGTTGGGTGTTTTGAATGTACTGTTTGTATGAGGGCTCTATTTGGGTGTGTAAACAGTGCTGTATTTTGGAGTTCAATTCTGTGCTGGTTGAGAGACAGAAAACTGCAGTGTAGAGGGGAGGGGCAGGGGATTAGCAGAGCCATTTTAAGGTGTTTATGTTGGGACTGCACCTTAATCAGCAGGTACTGCTGTAGGGAGCGGGGGACGGGGTGTGAAGCTGAACTAAAGGGAAATATATTTTTTATTTTGTGTGTGTTTTCCTACAGTTGTTTTAATCTGAGTAGATTGTACTGAGAGTGGGATATGTAGTTGGGTGTTTAGAATATACTGTTTGTATAAGGGCTGTATTTTGGGTGTGTAAATAGGGCTGTATTTTGGAGTTCAGTTCCGTGCTAGCTGAGAGACAGAAAGTGTTTCTTCCTGCCTGAGGATAGGGGCTGAGGTAAGCTGTTGTGTAGTAGGCTGACTGACTTACACGGGAGTGGCAGTGGGCCCTACTCCCACCCCTCATCCCTCCATCCCCCAGCTGGTGCACACTTATTGGGGTGGTGATGCATTGGGATTGGTGGATAGCACTACCAGGTGCATCCACTAATGTGCCCTAATAGAGTGGATTGTTCTTTGTAATTCTAGAGTATCCACCTGGGAACAGAAGAGGGGCGTGTGTTTAGGACAGTGGTTTGGTTTATCTTCTGTTTTAACTGTAATACTTGAATAGTTTGTACTTTAAATTAGTGTGGTGGGTTACAAATGTTAAAATTACTACTTTGAGCTACAACTGTTACTTGGGCTGTGATATTGTACCTGTTGGCGCTTGTGTGCTGGTTGGGGGAACAGTTGTTGGCTGTGATATTTAAAGTGAAATTTAAATCTGTGCTGTTTTTCTAGTGGGGTAGAGTCCTCTTACCCACCCTATGTTGGAGGCTTTTCTCATTACTAGAAAGCCACTGGGGGTTGTGCTTGAAGGGACATGTGTTTCTGATTGTGGCTGAAACTTGGAGCAGCAGGAACTGGTAGCCTGTGACATCATATGGTACCTGATGTCTGAATACATATACTGTTAGCTGGACTGGACACACACTGGACTGTACGTGTTTGTGAGACTTGGTAACACTATTGGTGGGGTTTTAATTGGGTTCGCAAACAACTGCAGTCATTATAGAGAGACTGTATTTCACTGTCCTGTATAGGTAGTGTAAATCATGGGTAGGATTGTGGCGTGCAATGGTTGTGGGGCAGCAGTGTGGATAAACATACTGTGGAGGCTGGGAAGGTGCCCATTATGCCACAGGCCAAGGAGACTCAAGAAAGAGGTTTAGTGGCTTGGCAGGGAGCTGGGGAGGTTGAGGGGTGCTAGGAAGTTTGCATTGGTAGAAGAGCTGGCATCTGAGAGTATCGGGGGGACACCACAGAGAAGGAACAGTGAGTCATGAGGAGGGCACAAACTAGACAGGAAGCTAGCTGACGAAGGGTGGATGCTGGTAGGGCCTAGCAAAAGTGGAGGAGCAGCAGTAGGCAGGAGGGTGGAGAAAATACTTTGTAAGGCAAAGAGGGTAGGGAGCATGTTTGCTGTACCAGTGACACATGGGGAAGAGGACACAGAAGAAGAAGACTGCACAAGGGATAGTTCTCACGAAGAGGAGGGAGTGAGGGGCTTTATGGTGGAGAGATTGAGCATGACATGGCAAGAGGATAGGTAATACTCAGAGAGATGAGGAGGGAGAGGGAGGTTGGCAGTCAAACAGGAGAAGAGGAAGGGGTCTCAATTGAGAGGGGCAGTGGGGATGACACAGGGGCAAATGGTAAAAGCACCGTCTTGAGTGGCACCGGGAATGAGAACCTGGGTGGGTTGGTGGCGTTGGGGACATGGAAAGAGGAGCAGAGTGTGCTGGCGTTGGGGTACTCCATATTCAAGAAGATCAGGTGGGGCAGCAAGGGGCAAGGCACAGTCAGATATAGGTGGGGTCCATATCAGGATTAAAGGCAGACAAGGCAGGACATGCAATCCTAAGGTGCACAAGGAGGGGAAGGAGGAAACCACACATTGTGGCACATGTGTGGAAAAATGACCTAGCAGGGAAAATGGTGGAGGTAACAAGAGAGA
Organism: Neoceratodus forsteri; assembly: GCA_016271365.2. Lineage (NCBI taxonomy): Eukaryota > Metazoa > Chordata > Ceratodontiformes > Ceratodontidae > Neoceratodus > Neoceratodus forsteri. The sequence continues at coordinate 1,359,506,895 of CM057459.1, forward strand.
GGTCTGAGGAAGTGGGAAGGTTGTGCAAAGAGGCTGGGGAGTGTGTTGCCTTCTCAGAGGAGCTCCCTGTACCCTGCACAAGTACAGTGAGAAAGGAGAGGATTAGGAAGATAGGGGCAGTGGTGGATGACATAGAGGGGTGGCAGAGTTTGCAGGAAGATCTGAAAAAGCTGGAGTCCTGGTCAGACACTTGGCAGCTGGGGTTCAATGCCGAAAAGTGTAAGGTAGTTTTTTTGGAGGGCATGGCCTGGCCAAATACAGGATGGCAGCTTAATAGTCTAGCAGCTAACTAAATGGAGCTGAATCCCAACTTTTGTACCTGATTCAGGAGAGGCTTGCACTGGTGGAAGCACCTGGGAGGCGTGTTAATATTTTCAGTACACCCTCACAAACATTCTGCTGTACCAGCTATCTGGTAAAACTCCTCCTCTGGTACCAGATGCATGGTGTTCTGCAACAAGGAGGGCCCACTGGAGCCTGCAGTCTGGGAAATGTTTGCATTGATCTTCAACTGTATGGATGAATTAACATTGGTTGCAAATAACATGGCTGGCTCACTTCAAATAATGGACTCCAGAGTGACGCATATGGAACAGAAAACTGTGGCCCATGCTGAAACCCTCCATGCCCACTCTGCCTTGCTGAGGGATCAAGTGCAGCAGATCTGTGTTATGCAGGACAAGTTAGAGGATCTTGAAAATAGATGCTGCTGCAACAACCGGTGGCTCTTAGGTTTTCCCTGAGGGGTGTGAGGAGGACTGAATGATTTCCTACCTGGAATGGGCCCTCTCAGAGGTCCTCCATCTGCTTCCTACCACTAGAATCACTATAGAACAGGTACACCAAACCCTACAACAGAAGCCAGCACCTAGCAAAAAGACAGGCCTATCCTGGCCCAGCTACTAAATTTTGCCAAGAAGGAAGAGATCCAGTCCAGGGCAAGAGAGCTGGAAGCCCTGGACTGGAAAGGCCACAAGATTATACTCTTTCAGGACTACTCCAGGTAGTTGGCAATGCTCAGAAAGGAATACACCGATATTCATCAGAAGTTGCATGATATAAAGATCCCATTCTCCCTCAGATACCCAGTGGTCCTTTGGCTCACATTTAATGGCGCAAACATGCAGTTCCAAACCCCGGAGGTGGCTGCAGAGTTTCTAGCTACATCGTTCCAGCAGCACTTCAGCCAGTCGGCTGGACCCTCCCAAGAACGGAGCCAATCCAACAATGCACTGAGGTATGAGGACAGAAGATCCCCACTAAAAAGAGCACAGGATGTTTGCGATACCCCCACCCAAAGACTAGAGAAGGAGCAGTGGCAGGGAAACATGAAAAAAAGACTCCAGCAAGTGGCCTATACTAGAAGAGAGCACCCATTCAACAGGACCGGGACAGAAACCTGCACATACCAGGATAATCACCATGATGTACTCGATGGGTTGGAGGTGACCAGCCCCTATTTCACACAAAATAGATTATCCCCACTGGTGCTAATTCCTCTGCCTAATGAGCAGAACACTGAACTTGTCAAAACCTGATCTGAAATGGACAGTACCCCAGCTGAAGACAGCAACGCGATCCTCTCCTGGGTGGCCACTGCAAACATGGCCATCCCGCTCCAGAAGTATGAAGCTTGAGCTGCATGTGCAGGCCCTGACTGGCGCTTGTTCCCCAGCTTGGTTGGGGTAGCCATGCAAGAACAGTCAACAAAGATGTCTTCAGGGCCTTTCAAGGGGTGATGTTGGGGGGGGGTTCAGCAGGGGGATAGGGGATTCAATTTAATTGGTAAGGGAGGTAGGTGAGGGAGGCAGTTCTCCACAATGCTGCCCAGCACCGGCTTTGCTCCCCCCTAGCTGTTTGTTAAGTCCCCTTTATGGGCCTGGGAAATTGTTCTGTCTGGTCCCCCTTTTAACCATATCACCCCAAGGGACTGTCGTGCTACTTTCAATGATATTGGGATTTTTTTTTTGTTTGGGGGGGGTCTTCTGTGTGCTATGTTTATTGTTGGAAGGAAGGGGGGTATAACACCTCCTGCTGAAAATCTGTAGCTTTCTCTTTCTGCTGTTTTGGATGGGGAGCTACACTTATGAACCTCCTGATCCCTTGTGATGAAGACACTATCTGGGGTGGAGTGGTCAGGGCCTGACTGCTTCCTCCCTCCCTCCCTCTTCCATCCTCTGGCCCACCCTTTTCAGCCGTTACATGGTTGTTCTGTTCCCTGCCCTCAAGGACCCAGAAGACTGACTACTGCCCTCCTTCCTCCACCCTCCCTCTCCTTCTCTCTCCCCAACCACTGCTGCCTGAGCAGCACTTGCCCTCCCCTCACACACTGATGGTACGCACCCTTGTGTGCCCTGTCAGAGCAATCCCACAATGGGTAAGACAGCCTGCAAGATACCCCAATGGAGGTGTAGGTGACCTATGCCTGGACCCTTTTGCTTGTGGCAGGTCTGCTTACACAGGACATCTGCAGCCCTCACACCTATGTCAGTTGCCACCATCTGCACCATGTCACCTCAGACTGTGAAGGTGTACTGGCCCCCATAGCACATTCAGGGGGGTGGTGGGGTGAAGGGTGGACAAGTCCATCAGACTAGTTGCCCCTCATCATATCAGTACCTGGTCCATTGGCTGTGAGAGGTAGATAATCCTACCACTGCCCCCCCTTTTCTCACCCTCATGGAAGGGGGGGGCTAAATTGATTGCTCCTCTACCAAAGTAGAGACACTGCACATCGGTTCTGGGGGATCTTCCCCTTGTACCTCTCCTCTCTCCCTTGGGTGGAGAGCATCCCCCCAAACATAGGGCACCCTAGCCACTGGGGCAAAGAGATGATCTGGGTGGACTCATATACTTACCCACCCCCGGTAATAAATGCTCCCTGCTGCTCTGGGAAGTGACTGCTCTAAGGTTGGTTTATATTGTAGATTTTGTCTACTTTGAACTCAGTTGGTCTGTTAAAAACCTTAATACTGTTGCTATTGTTGTTTAATGCTGCACTAGACTGGCCTGTGGTATGTTGCAAGTAATCCCTTAGTGGGTTCAGCCAATCACCAGGGTGATCCAGACCAGCCATTGGCTATGGTAGTAGCCGGCTACAGTCTGGGACAGAGTCCCACCATAACTCCTAAGTTGTTCTGTACAGATCAGTTAGGTCATAGTTTTCGTTTATTCAGCCTGTTCTCCAGGAGTTTGTGAATAAGTTAACAGCACCCTAGCACCACAAACAGCCCAACTCTGGGGCATTACTTACCTGTTGTTCCTTCCTTCACCTGGGTGCTGCTCAACCCTTGCCCCTTCCTCCCATAATCTAGGACCCTGGTCAAACTGTATTGGTAGCACAGGGTGGGTAATCCGGGTAAGAATATGGGGCAGCACAATGCATCAACTTTAGGTGCCTTTGAGCCAGAGATCTGTCAATCCCCAGACAGACTGCAATGTGACTGAAATAGTGATCCACACTTTGAATGTTCAGGGTCTGAACTCCCCCATCAAGAGGAAAAAGATCCTCTCCTACCTTAAAAGCATTAAATCCCAGGTGGCCTTCCCGTAAGAGACTAAACTCGTAGGAACGGATCACAAATTCCTCCTGAAAGACTGGGTGGGGCAACTGGTACATACTGCTGCACCATCTAGAAAACATGGGGTTGACTTCCTGCTACATAAATCCCTGAACTGGAAGCTAATGAACTCTGTAGCTGACCCAGATGGCAGTTGGATTATAGCCACCTGACACTCCCACAGGTCCCTTACTTCTCTGTAATGTCTACCCACAAAACCAGGATGATCCCCAGTTCTTTTATGCACTCACAGAGGAGATAGGCTCCCCCTCAGTGGCAGGCTTCCCTGCTCTACTAGGAGGAGACTTCAGTCTCACCCTGGTCCCATGTCTAAACAGGAGTGACACGGGTAAGGAATCACACAACAGGGGAGCGAAAGCCCTGCAGCACCTTATGTCTGAACTAGGCTTAACAGACACATGGTATCACTTTCACCCAAGGGTAAGGGACTTCACCTTCCACTCTGAACCCAATGCTTCCTACAGTAGACTCAATTACTGGCTTGTGTCTCAACCCCTCCTCCAGGGTACTTTCAACTTGGCCATCCTCCCAAGAGGTATTTTGGACCATTCGCCGGTACTGCTGATAATTCTCTGGGGGCTGAAGGAGACTCCATCCCACTCCTGGAAGCTAGACTCCCTTCCTTATGAGGGACCCAGATTTCATACCCTGGGCCAGGAATGAGGCCTCTCTATTCCTGGGGCAAACCCAGTTGCAGACACTTCCCCAGGGAACACTTGGGAGGCCTTCAAGGCCACGATGAAGGGTAACATCATGGGCTTTGCAGCAGCCAAGAGAAGAGAGAGGGAACAGAAACTGGTGGAGCTGGAATCAGAACTCATTCTGCAGGAGAACCTGTACAAGGCTATGCCCTCCCCATCACCTTCTAATCCCACTGGAAGGAAATTCCTCAGCCAAAGATCCAAAATCAATCAAATCCTGAATATGAAAGCAGAAGTGGCCATCCTCTGGATCCGGCACACATTCTGGGAAGGAGGGGACAAGGGGGGAAGGTCTTGGCATACCAATTATGAAATCAAAAGGCTGCCAGACTCATCCCAGGCCTACAGATGGGACTGGGGTGGTGGTAACTGCAGCACAGGCTATGAAGCAGGTCATGGCCACCTTCTACATGAACTTATACAAGACTACCCATGCCACCCCTCCTCAGGGAATGTCACCATTCCTGGATGGCCTCCTCCTCCCAAAGTGCTCGACAACTCAGGCCAGGGTTCTAGATGGTCAGCTCACTCAGGAAGAGGCAGATGTGGCTATCAGGAGCCTGAAAGGAGGTAAATTGCATGGAGGGAATGGCTTCTCAACAGACTGCTATCAAGCCCTACACCCTCAAGTTGCTCTACTTCTGACAGATGTCTTCAAGGAGGATGAACTAAAAGGAACCTTGCCACCAGACCTTAGGGAGGCAAATATAGTCCTCATTTCCAAAAGAGGGAAGGCCCCTACCTCTCCAGGCAACTACAGGCCAATTTCCCTCATAAATGAGGACAGCAAGATCTAAGCCAAAGCCCTAGCCACAAGGCTCAGCCCTCTGCTGCCCATTCTGATCCACCCTTCCCAAGTGGGCTTTGTGCCAGGCAGACACAGCTCTGACCATATGAGGAGCCTGCTGAATCTCATGCACGTCATGCAGTCCATCCCCTCTCCTGCAGCGGCTATTGCAGTTGACTTTGAAAAAGCCTTCAACTCCCTCGAATGGGACTACCTATATACTACACTAGTCCACCTGGGCATAGGGAAAGGCTTTCAGAATAAGATTCAGGCTATTTATACTGAGCCAACTACCAAGGTCACTACCAATCACACAATATCCCAACAATTCCCACTGGAAAGGGGGTCCCATCAGGGATACCTTTTTTCCCATCTTTTGTTTGTCCTGGTGGTAGAATCCCTGGCAGCGGCAATCAGGCAGCATGCCTCAATTCAAGGAATGGAGACTGGGAAAGTTGCTTACCCTACCCTCATATACGCAGATGACCTCCTCTTCCGGCTGTTGGATGCCCCTGGTCAATCCCACCCCTATTTGACCTCCTCCAAACCTTTTCCAAACTTTCAGGCTTAAACCCTAACCAGACCAAAACAGAGATGATGCCTCTCAATGCCAACTGTTGGCAGCATATCAGCACTGATGTAGGACTCCTGTGGGCTACATCTGGAATCACATACCTGATATTAAAATTACCCCCAGAACTGGAGACATCTTGGGGGGCCAATATATACTCCCTGTTGAGCGCCACCAGAACAGAGTTTAAGAAATGGAAACTGCTTCAGTTCACCCTAGTGGGCAAAGTTGCTGCCATTAAAATGGTGGCTGCCCCAAGAATGTTTACCTCCTCTCTCACATACCACTTATCCCCCTCAAAGAATTGGGCCATCCCCATAGACAAGCTGATGGGGAATCTTCACTGGCAGGGAGCCAAGCCCAGATTCAGTCATAACAAATTCAGATCCCCATGGATAGAAGGCTAGAAGTGGGCCTTCCAGACCTTGCAAATCATGCACTTGTTTAGTGACACTGCATCCAACATACCCCAATGGGTACACATGGAACAGGACCTGCTGGAACTAGTAGTCACCTTGGCACTCATCTACCCCCGAGAAACCACAAATGGTTACACAGCTAGCTGAACCATCCCCCACCATTGCTGCATTGAGAATATACTGGTACGCCACCCAAACAAAACTAGGCTCAGACCCAGCCCTACCGGCACATGTACCATTGTGGCACAACCCCCCCATTACTATAGATCATAAAAGTGTAGAGTGGCCACTCTGGAGCAAGAGTGGTATAACTCGAGTAGGAGCCCTCCTTGACATCCCAGATCTATGTGTCTCCAGCTTCCCAACCCTCCAAGCCAAATGGGAGCTGCCCAGGGAGGACTTCTGGAGGTATACAGATTCAGGCTGCAAGTAAACCCTCTTAGACACCACCACACTAGGGGCCCCTGTCCAGAACCTTCAGGTCTGGCTGGACCATCTGAAAGGGCTAGCTGGTTGACTGTATGCCAACTTACAGGATACATTTCCCTCCCAATCAGAGGAAGCTAAGGCCAGGTGGGAGACAATGTTATCATGCACCATTACTACTGTACAATGGGACCAAGCCTGGAGGGACATGCACACCTGGTATAAAGAAGCATGAACCAGGCTCATCCAAAACAAGATCTCCCACTCATGGTACAAGACACCATCTATACTCTACAAAGCCAAGATCCTCCCATCAGATGAATGCTGCCAGTGTCAGGGTGTGGGGGTGGGGGGAACTATGCTATGGTCCTGTCCTGGGATACAGCTGCTGTGGAGGCAATTGGGTGTAACGGCCTCAAGAGTGCCACTGAAACCCATCCCTCTGGTCCCCACATTCTTTCTCCTTGGAATCAAGCAAGATCTACCTTTACTGGCACCTCAGGAGTACAGATGGCTGGCTCTACTAGCCATCCAAGCCAAAAGGACAATTGTGCGCAAATGGCGGGCCCCCACTGCCCCTACTCAGGCAGAAGTTCTGGCCTCCCTCTCAAGTCTGGCTAGGCTGGACAAGATCTCCCATCTCAAAACCTACCAACTGACCAAATTCCATAAATGCTGAGCACCCTACATGTGGTTTATTAACTCTCTAGCTGGAGTGGGCTGAGCTATTACCTGTTCAGGGACAGGGTCTCATACACACATGAATCCATCCCAAATGGTGGCAGTTACACCCAGGAGTGGGTTTGCTATAGTCTCTGGTGAGATTTATTTCTCATGGACTGCTCAGTGAAGAGCACTACTATGTGTTGTCTGCTGCTACCACATACTTAATGCACTCGTCAATATGTAAGGAATAAGACATGTTGAGGGTGTGGTTTATGGCCTGATAAGAGCATGCCCCTGGTGTGTAATGAGGCATGAGGCCCTTGCGCTGAGTGCCTTTAGCACCTGGGAAGTGCTCTTATCAGGCCATAAACCACACCTCAGAGTATCTTATTCCGCTTATAAAATCGGCCCCCCAAGTGAAAAAGGTAATTAAAAATGCACATTAAAAAGAGTAAAAAACGTATGATATTATAGGAAAAAAACAATAAAGTAGTCCTTGTCATTCATTGTGTTAGGCATAATTGAAAATTAAGTAGGGGGCTCTTGTGTCTGTCTCCCCTTCCCCCAAACACACACAAAATCCTTCAGAGTATTGGTTTCAAAATTCTCCAGAGTACTGGTTTTCTTTTCTTTTCTGTTTTCCCCAGTTTTTTTTATCTACGAGTAAATGGTTAGTGAGTTTTAATCAGAGAAGCGGGAGCGAGCGTGTCCCTCGCTAGCCACTGTAGTTCATGGTTGTACCTTTTTGATAGGCTTCCCCAGTCACTGTTTTGGCTGCTAGCTAAGCACATACACACACTCCAGAATTTTTAATTTTCTCTCCTGCTTTTTTTGATTTGCGAGTAAATGGCAAGTATGTTTTTCTCAGAGGAGTGGGTAGCGCTACCCCAGTTGTGGTTTCGGCTGCTCGCTCTGGCATAATACTGAAACCAGGAGTGTTTTAAGAAGAAAATCCACAGCTGGAACAGTAAGCGGAGGAGCGGGTGTGGTGAGCTGCTGGAGAAGCAGATCTGGTGAGCCGATGGAGCTGTATTTAGATCGGGTAAAGTTTATGGGAGATAAACATTGATAGGATAAAGGAGCGGGTTTTGATTGTGATTTAAAAGCCACGCGCGGTCTGTGTTTCAAAATGTAAAATATGCTGTATTTATATTTGGTCAGGTTTATGTGAGAGAGCACTCAGTGTTACAAAAGGTAAAACCTGCTATATTTGTATTTGGTAAGGTTTATTTGAGAGAAACATCTATCGCTTAAAGGGAATGGACAGAGGAGCAGGTTTCAGTTGTGATTTGAATGCCGTGTCTTGGCGGCAGGCACAATGCTCACTGGATTGGGCATCTTTTTCTACAGAAACTTCAAAGCAGCAGAGGTCAGAGTTTTGCTTTTTAAATTGGGGCAAGATATAAGAAATGTTTTTGCCCAGGAATCCTTCTGTAAGAGATGGTGTGTGTGTGTGTGTGTGTGTGTGTGTGTGTGTCTGGGAAGAGGATTCGACTGAATGACGATGACTGTGCCGGTCAGACTTTTTTTTTTTTATCTGGTTGAATGACATGGATCTCTCAGGCTGTGCAGCGTCCTTGACAGCCTAATTAGGACTGGTTGCAAGATTATAGTTGGATAAGAGTATACCAAAGTGTGATTCTTATCCAATCAGAAAATAGGAACATTTCTACTCATTTTATAACTATCTGTAACCAACCTGTAAAAGTGTTTGTTGGCAATCCCTGTACAAATCCTGTAAATGCTCTACCCACAGCACACAAGCACATGGTTCCTCTGTGTGTATGTTCCTATTTTTCAGGGGTGGTTGGATATCTGGCTGGCTGGACCATATGACCTGTGGACTCCTACACCTGACTCACACATGTTGCCTTGCTGTTGTGACTTGCACTCAGACTGCTATGGTCAAGGCCCAGCAGTCTCTATGGTCCACTGTGCACAAGAGGGTAAGTACCTGCTGATCCCTTCTTAGAAAATGGCTTCCCCCCTTCTGTCAATACATCTGACATAGCTGCATCCCAGCCAGGTAGGGATAGTGATGCTCACCCGTCCACTTCATCCACATGATCCATAGGCCTGTGCCCTGGCCAGACCAGTCAACACGTTACTCTGCCTGGGTGCTGGCTAGGCCTAAGATCTTGAACTTCACTGAAAATGAGTTTTACTCAATTGAATGTATTCCATTAATCTTATGAATAAAAAAATGATTTACTACTACTACTAAGATCAGAGTCATCCAGACCATTTATGACTATTGCTTGCTGATTAGTGTAAATTGTTTAAACTCCTCCATTATACCCCTTCCATAGTTCCATCTTTCTCCCTCCCTCTTTCCCACCATGTATAGCTAACTGCTTTCTGTACTTGCTAAAGGTACCCGGTATGGTTGCTGCTGTACATTTTCAGTCTTGATTTCCTATATAACCTGTTATTTAATTTGGATAACAATAACAAAAAAAAATATTCTCAAAAAGTGTAAGGTACTGCATTTTGTTGGCAAAAAATCCAAGGAGAAATTATCAACTGGTTGGAGTGCAGCTGTCGGAGACTGAGGAGGAGGAGAAGGATCTGAGGGTGGTCATCACAGGATCAATGAACAGCTCAGCACAGTGTAGGAAGGCAGCAGCAAAGGCCAACAAAATGTTGGATTGCATTGCAAGGGGAATAACGTTGAGGAGGTGGGAGGTGATTCTGCCACTGTACAGATCACTGGTTAGACCTCATCTCAAATACTCCATGCAGTACTGGCACCCATACCTGAAAAGGGACTTAAATTACTGGAAGGGGTGCAGCACAGAATAACTAAGATGATCCAGTGACTGGGGGACTTACCGTATGAGAGTAGGCTAAAAGAGTTGAACCTGTACTCACTGGAGGAGAGGAGGGACAGAGGGGATAGGATTAAAATATTCAAGTACATGAGAGGGATAAACAAGACTGGTATGCAGAGGCTATTCATGGTAAGGGTGGGGAGGGACACGCGAGGCCATGACATGAGATTTGAGGGGAGGACTGTTCAGGAGGAAAATGAAGAAACACTTCTTTACAGAGAAGGTGGTGGCAGAGTGGAACGTGTTACCAGCAGAGGTGGTCGCCTGTAAAACAGTGGGCTGCTTCAAAATCTTTCCATCTAAATTTTAAGTCTGGAGTGCAATTATTTCTGTGATGACTGGCTGCTTCAAAAGAGACTTGGACAGGGTAAGAAAGAGGATAAAGGGAGGTTGAGGTGAGGAGGGAGGGGCAGCTGCAGAATAGTGCTGCTAGCTACAAAATCGAGCATACTTGATGGACCAAATGGTCTTCTTCTGCTGGCAAATTTCATATGTTCACATGTTCAACATTATTTAAGTAGGTTCTATCTTTTGACTCTATTGGTCTGTATGTAAACATTATGAAATCCTTTACGCAGTCAAATAACAAAATTCATAGGTCCCATGTGGTTGAGCATGACCATTTCTTTTCTGGTGGTGTCTGAGGTTGCAAAGTTCCATGCTCTATTTCTGGGCAAGTATCTGGCTGTTTAACTGGGAAAATTCCTACCACTATTTGTTCAATGCCCATTTCATCTACTGCATACTGCTTTTGAGACCATGCAGCTTATGTGCATTCCCAGAAGAAGGCTTCTGCATAATGTGTATGTAACCACTCGCCTCCAAACACTGCATTAAGGTTTCCTCTGTTCAGTGTCCCATATTTCTGCACATTCCTTTTTAAATAAAAAAAAAAGTAAATCACTGAGTGATTTCATTTTCCAATACAGTTTTCTTTGAGGTCTTTTCCTAACAACAAAAATAAGATGTACAAAATACTGTACTTGAATTCTAAGTTTGGTTAACACTCCCTTGCTCTTTATTTACAAACTATTACAAAGATGCATTTCTTTATTCATGCCTTGTCTGCAGCATTATGAAAATAGTTTATTTTCCAATCTCTGATATGTTCTTTTACTGTAGCTTTGTCTTTAATATTCCTAGATGTACAGTATTCAGATTCAAATTGTTGATGTTTGTGGTTCCTTTGACATCTGTTGCTTTTTTATATATTTCACTTCTCATTTTGCATGCCGTTTTTTCCTATTTGTGTTGCTTGTGTGATAGTCTGTGTACCAAGTTTTTTCAAGTAGCATTTCATGTTCCTTCTTTTGCACTTCATATTGTTGTCTGTACTGCTGCTTATCACCTTTTCCATTGATGTTTTTTACAAGCAAGCTTGGTGTATTTTGTTAAGTATCTCCTAATTCTTCAAATGGTTCAGGAAGAACAGAACTATACGTGAGAGGACGAGGTTTTGGAAAGTGTTTTTGGGAGGAGGGATGGGGTCCCATACAGTACACAGATGAATATTGAGGGTAGTGAGGGGAGAAACAAAGGCATATCCAATTACTTATTCATTTTCACATCATGGCCCAGATATTCAAAAGGGGTGCGCCATGTGCAATAGGGTTGCTCCAGCGCAAGTCCAAAAATGCACCATTCTGCGATATTCAGTGAGAGGCAGATGCACCCCCCAAATCACGCTGAGAAAGAGTGCAGTGATAATGAATGTATACACAACTGAAGGGGGAGAGGAACCATGCATAAATGGCGCAGTGCGCTATTCAACAACATGCGCCATGCGCAATAGGGGAGCAAGCGGAAGTTGCACAATAGCGGAAATGAGCCAAAATAAAAAGGAACAAGGGAGAGGCACAAGAATGCTACAGGGAAGGCACATGAGGCTGAACTCTAGCAACTCAGACTGGGCAGGAGGGACACACAGGGCAGGCCAGGGAAAGGGCACCCTGAACAGAGAGGCACAGGGAAGGTGGGGGGAGCCACAGCCAGTGCAGAAGGGAGAAGTGCCACACAGCACAGAGGCCACCACAGAAAGGTGTTCCCGATGCAGGGAAAGTAGCAGCCAGGACAGTGGGGGGAGCACAGAAACAGCTGCCAGGGTGGGAGAACACAAGCCAGAGACATGGCCAGTGCCACCATCCAGATGGAGGCAGTAATGAGGGGGACAAGAAGGTGGGCAGCAGGGGGGTGTGGCCATGGAAGGGCCTGTCGGCAGTGTGCCCCCAACAGGCAGTACTGAGCCCACACCAGCTTTGAGCGGTACAGCGATACTGAGATCATGGGCCGGTACCACCTGAATCGGGCAATTCTGAGGTGGCTCTGTGAGCTGTGCAGTGATGTGATGCAGGCACCCACACAACGGAGCCATGCTCTGTCAGTGGAGACTAAAGTGACAGCTTGCATGTGCTTGCTCACCACAGATACCTACCAGATACCAACAGGGGACACCACAGGCATAACCCAGTCAGCCGCATCATGCTACCTCACCCAGTTCCTCAGTGCACTGCTGCCACATGCTGTGGAGTACATCCATTTCCCAAGTACACTGGCAGAGCGCAGAGCAAACATACAGGAGTTCCACAGAGTAGCACATATGCCTGGCATGCTAGGGGCAATAGACTGCACTGATGTGGCCATCTGCACACCACCTGGCCCAGAGGGGGCCACATATATTAATCAGAAGGGTTATGCTAGCATCAACTGCCAGGTGGTGTGCGATGCCAGGGGACACATAATCAATGTCTGTGCCCCCCACCCTGGGGGAGCACACGATGCCTCCATCTGGCACCAGTCAGCACTGTGCCACAGATTCGAGAGTGGGGACATCCCGACTCACTACTTAGTGAGTGAGTATGCAAACCACACAGAAAGACATGGAGCTTGGGAGGGGCATGGTCAGAGATGACATGGGTAGTGGCTTACATGGCCCGGGGCAGCGCGATGCTGATCACCAAACTAACCTCCACCCTCTACACACAGGTGACAGTGGATACCCACTCTATCCTTGGCTGCTCACACCATACCGTCGGCCCACGACCCCATGGTAGCAACTTTACAATGAGGCACATGCCACCACACGCAATGTTATCGAATGGGTGTTCGGTCTGCTGAAGTCACGTTTCCGTTGCCTGGACACCTCCGGCGGTGCCCTACAGTATAGCCCCTAAAAGGCCTGCAGGTTATTCCTGGCCTGTTGCATCCTGCACAACATGGTCAACGAATGTGGGATAGCCCTACAAGTCAAAGAGGGGGACAGCGATAGGGATGATGAGGATGCCTGTGACAATGGTGATGGGCAGCCCCCCCTTGGGTGACGGGACCCTCGACTGTTCAGGCTGGCACAGCTGCACCAGGACACCATCACGGAGGAACACTTCAGCCAACTCAGGTAAGTCATGGGGCCATGTGCAACCACCTGTGGCAAAGGCACAACCCACAAACATGCATGGACACACACCAGGGGTGCATGCCATCAAAGGAAGTGGCCTGGCATGGAACCACACACACCACCAGGGATGGGCAAGGTCTAACATTGCACATGTGGTCAGATACACATACACACACACACACACACACACACACACACAACTCACCAGACATGTACTAAGGGTAGGAGGCACACTGACCCAGCCCGCCAACCCTAGCCACACACGTGTCCACAGACCACCACACCCACTGCCAGTCATTGTGCACGTGTCAGACACTGGGCACCATTGCACAGTGGCATACAGCACAATGCAGGCATCATCATGCACACGCAACTGTGGACAGCAGCCAAGAGGGTGTTCAGATGGACTCTGTGTGTGCGTGCAGGGCTGGGTACCCAGCTGTGCATTGCATGCTGAATGACACAATGCACACAAGGCAGCATCAGACAGTAGCCGTGCTGGGAGACAGGTCAGTTATGTGCCACAGTGCCACGGCTGCCACAGATGCGTGGGCAGCCTCACTGAGACCTGCCAGCAGTGACAGGTTGATCACTGGCCTCATGGGGTGGCACTGACGGTCCCTGAGCGTGACCGTGCTTGCTCAGGGGTCTGCAGCACACTGAACATGCCTGCACCAGGCATGCTCAGGATGCCCCCAGCTGAACCCGCTGTCAACAAGGATGGTGTTGCACTACACCGGGAATGGGGGTGGACATTGCACTGCATGGTGTCTGTGACGCATGGGCAAATAACTGTGTGCCCATTGTGGCCATGACAGTAGTGAATGCCTGTATCTTCCTGTCAATGGCAGTGGTCACATCCTCCCGCAACCGGTCCATCCCTGCTGCGACGCTTCTCTGCCTGGTGCAGAGCTGCACTCAGTGCATCTACCACCGTTACAAGCTGCATCTGCTGATTGACTGATGCTTGCAGTATGTGGGTGTGCTCATCCAAGAGGTCATCTGCCTGATCAGCATGCTGTCCCTCAGGGTGTTTGCAGCCCTGATGCTCATCACCCCTTGAGGGTGGGCGCTGCACACCAGGGCTAGGCCTGGGCATGTCCACAGATGGTGTACTGATGCCACCCCCTGACACTGTACCCCCATGGCCACTGGCTGACTGCTGAGGCTGCCCCTCTGGCTGCTGCTCCCCAGGGCTCAATGGTGCTGCTGCAGTGGCCGCAACAGTCCCACTGTCCTGTACACACACCAGTGCTGCTTCACTGGTGCTGACAGGCACAGGCTGGGACTGTGATGACATGCAGGCCTCCTTGGCTGCACCACCAACAGCCATGGCCACGATGTAACCTGCTGTGTGGCCATCCTGTGGCATACATGTGTCACTGCCCATGACGTTAGCTCCATCATCATCGGTGATGGATCCAGCACCAGCCTGAGTCTCAGCATGCTGGCATCCATGGACGCTAGCATTCTGGGACACAGGCAGGGCCTCTTCTGCACCTGCTCCACCAACATCACTCTGGACATCCAGGCAGGCCCACTGTCACCCTGACCCATGTATTCCTGTGGAGGTGGATGGGCCCTCCTCCATCTCTAGGTGACTGGCCTCAGTGGAGAAGCCCACCACCACTGACCCATGCAGATGCTCAGGAGCTGTAAGGGAAAAAAAGTAGAGTTACTGCATGTGACCTACGCTGTCTTCCCCCCCAATAGACAGACCATGACCTACCATGAAGTGACGGGCTACCACCCATCTGGAATCCACCACCCAGAACACCCTCAATGGTGCAACGTTGCATGCTGCCAGCAACCTGCTCCTCCTGTGGGGTCAGGCGTAGCACCTCCAGCTGTCCCCCACCTGTCACAGACCATGCTGCCTTGATGGCAGCCACCTTCTCTTTAATCCTCTGCCTGTCTGTGCCCATCTTCTTTTTGCACTCCTGCATGGAGCGCTGGTGGCTGCCATGCAGGTTTACAGCATGCGCCACCTCCTCCCATGCAGCAGCAGCATGGGCCTGTGGTGTTCCCTGGCATTCCCTGAGAAGTGGCTCCTGGTCTGGGTAGGTCTTGAACAGGGCATCTGTCTCGGCCTTGGTGAAATTCGGCCTCCTCTTCCTCCCACGACCCTGTTCCTCTTCTTCCACCACACACTCGGTCATGATTCATCCTGTGAGAATGACAGGTGTTACCTGTGACTGCGCAGTCCCATGCATGTCCCAAACACCACAGTCCACACTCCCAAACAGCATGCAACTCACTGCAATAGACTGCAGTAGCCGACTATGACCAGTGCAGCCCAATGTCGCACTTTTATAGTGCAACCCATGCAAATGAAGCTGAGGCACATCTTTAAATAGATGCAAATGCAGTGTCTGTGCCATTGAATGGCTGATTAGCTGATCTGCATATGATGACTGAATAGCACGCTGTTGCGCTTTGCGCAATTGTGTTGACTGTACTGAGCCAAGGGTGCAGTCCTGTGACATGCACAGTACACACCTAATTGTGCATGCCCAGGTTGATGACACAGGTGCCTGCCACACTGCTGATGTGCTGTGCATGGGAGGCAATGCAGGGCACAGCCACCATTGTGCCAGTGGCACTACGGCGCTGTTCACCTATATGGCACTGTGGCACTAGGGCATTGTAGGTGCACTGGGGCAACAGCACGGTAGGCTACTACAGGAGGTGGCACACAGGCACCCAATCACTCTACACACATTGGGTTCCAATCGCGCTGTGGCTGTCCGTGCACCAGAGACCCTTGACCCTGTGCCCAACCTTTGCCCCATAGGCGCCATGTGTCAGGCATGGGTGCACCATTATTGCACTGTTCAGTGATAGCGCAATAGGGAATGGCAGCATTGTACCAGGCAGCATCTACATGTGGCAGGACCGTGCTGCTGAGTGCCACTTTGATTGCACTAAGCAGCAGACATGGCGTGGAGGCGTGCTGTGCAGTGGAGCCAGATTGAGCTGGCAAACCTTGTTGCAATAGTTAAGCCCCATGTTGGAGCTTTGTTTGGGGAGGCACCCCTGGACTGGGCCTGGAGTGTGGTATGGCAGGAGGTGGCCGACGCCCTGGAGGAGGCCACCGGTATGGGGCAGATGGCAGAGTAGTGCCGCCACCGTTATGGGGACCTGAGGCACAGGGACCCTGATCTGCTTGCCTGCCTGTGGGCATGTGCCAGGAGGGGCATGGTGCCATGACCAGGTAGGTGCAACATCCACACACTTTTATCGTCCATATGGGTATCACGGTTGCATGTGTCCGGCACATGGGGGGCCATCTGGTGTTGGCCATGGTGGTGGTATTGGGGGTGTGGGTGGTGGGTCTGGCTGTGTGGGACTGCACACACATGGGGGTGGGGGGACATTGCTACCAGATTGTACTGATGTGCCTCTCTCCATGTTTGCGCCTTAGGGCCAGAAGAACGGAGGCGCAACCAAGAGGGGAGGTGCCACATGTTGGAGGAGAGGAACAGGAGGGATGAAGGTGGCCTGCGGCACATGGACCAGCCTGCTGATGGTGAATGCCTTACATCCATGATTACTATTGCATGCTGTATAACTGGGCGGGCAGTTGGGCATGGCCATCATCCAGTAACACCACTGCCATACACACAACTTGTTACAGTTAGCACCGTCCAGTAGCACTGCATGTCTGGGAGTGCATCAGTGGTGGTCCATGCATGCACCGGGCACATGGCTGTGGCACTACCTTCACACCACATAGCCAAGTCACTGTATGGGCATGGTGGTGCTGTGCAGGACATGGGCAGTGGTCCATATGGCTGTGGCTGCCTGAGTGGGCAGGTCTTGTGGACACGGTCACTGTGGGTGATCACACACCATCACAGGGGTGTGTCACATGGCTGTATGCCATACACAATGGGTGGGCTGCAGGGGGATGGACATTCACACCTATTGACTTTGCTCCCTTGTCCTAGGTGGCAGGACTCTCTGACAGATACAGCGGGACATCCAGGAGCTGCTGTGGGTCAGGAGGGAGACTTTGGAGCTCCTGAGTCACATTCACCACCACGGGGTGAGGAGGAGGAGGTGGAGATCACATTGGCGCCAGTAGGAAGAGGACCAGGGTGGCCAGTGACATCCCCATGCCCCAAATACCACCTCCCCCCATTTGACCTACCCTCACACTCCTTCTTCCCTCTCCCATATGTTCACCCCTGCCCCTTACCTGCCCCCACCTGTTATGTGGCCATTCCCCCACTATTGTATATAGTTTTGTATATAAGTTTACTGTACATAGTTTTAATGTATAGATTTTGTTATAACAACTGTGGTGGTCTCTGATTTGCAGTGGGCTACAGATGCTCAGTTGGAGTGGTGTGCATGGCATCAGGGGTGGTGCATGCATGGGTGTGTGTGTGTGTGTGTGTGTGCAGAGGTGAACCACCTATGGTGTGGACAGGGGGATAAGCCACTGTCTGTGGTTTGTGTGTTGTACTCTGTGCACTGCATGCCTGTGTGCAGTGGTCAATGGGGTCTGCACTGTGTGCATGGCACCCCATCAGACCTTCCATGGCCTGTGCAGCTGACACCCTTGCATGTCTGTGATATGCATGGTCTGCTGGTGTGTCAGTGGTGGCTGTCCATGCTGGATAACAACTGTACCTGGCACAATGCCAGGTTGACCACCATCACCAGTATGGTGCATGTCTGCCTCCAGTGGCACTGTGGCCTCCACTGTTGTTGTTCACCATCCATTCTGTTGCTTGTGTCTGTTGCAGGGTATGTGCTCCAGTGTCTGACACTTGTGCTCCTGCAGCATGCTGGTGGCATACAGCTTCATGGTGCCTGCGCAGGGTGGCTGGCACATTTGTGCAATGTAGGGGTGCTGGCCATGTGTATACGTCAGCTGTGGCCACATGCCAGTGGCTTGGTTAACTCACTACTGTGTCCCTGTGTTGGTGTGCCTTTGGGTATGGGTGGGTGTTTGTCCATGCACTGTGTTGCATCCTGTGTGGTGCATGCCTCCATGCTACACTGTGCGTGTCTGTGCTGGCTGTTGTGGCCAGTACTGGGAAAGGATGTGTCCTTTAGAGGGTGTGCGGGTGCTGCACCACTGGAGGTGGGGTCCGGGGCATGCCCTGTCACATGTGGGGTACCTCATGTGCTGACGCATGGTTGGTCTCTCAGCTGTACCCAGCGCTTCAGATAAGTCAATTTTGGACGTATTTTACATCCAAAAATCAGCTAAAAACGTCCAAAAATGCACTATCTGGAGTCAATTGATGTCAGTAATACTTATGTAGTTTAATGCTGGTGCCTGGTTTTTATAGTGTGGACGTCACGTCATCATTTGTTTTACTCAGTTTTGGAGTAGTCTAGCCCGCCACTGTGGAGACGACAAAAATTTTTTTTTCAGTGCAGTCCTGTCCATCTGCTGCACACCGCCACACGCACCATCCAAATGGGCCAATAATGCTCCTTCTGGCTCCTGTGACGGTGTAGCGTGACAACTTGTATATGCAAATGCACCAATAATGATGGATGATTGAGTAAGGAGGAGGAGTTGGGAGCTGCTTTGCTGGTGGTGCTTGCTAAGTTTAACGTGATGCAATGCAGTACGAGTTAGTGAGGAGAGTGTGCTGTGCCACCAGCAGTCCGCAGAGGAGGAAAAAGGAAGCTCTGTGGCTGCACAGAGAACCGTATTTGATCATCGGTGTGCATCTTGTCCGGTTGTCCCATAAAGCGACGCATTGTACAAAATATAGTTCAAGTCATTATCAGACAGAGATCTGATCTGTCTGTCCCAGTCCACTTTTACTGTAGAGACAGACAGTAAAGACAGTAGAGGCCAAGAGCAGGCTGGAGACCCTGTAGGTGCCCAATCCCATCGTCCTTGAGCGGCAGTACGTAGTAGTACCAATACCAAACACAACTTGAATCGCAACTGAAGCCAGACCAATGGTGAGGCCCTGGACCTGAGGAGAGAGGGCTGGAGCCACCTGAGGGACAGCCAGTCAGAGAACAACAGCGGAGGATCGAGTCGAGATCAAAAGTGCTCCGTGACCGTGCGACAAAGAAAATGCCCATAGCTCAGCCTGGGTGAGGCCTAGTTGGACCCACGACTCACGAGTGTGCCGTAGTGAGTGGACGGAGAACGGGACCGACTGAACACCTGCAGCAGCAGCCAGTCAGTTCTCAGAGGTGGGTGGAATTAAAATTTAAATTTAAAGTTTGGGTTAAGCTAAAGGATTGTGTGGTGGGTCGGGTGTATTTAGATTAGGATGGGGTCAGGAGGGCACACGCACACACCACCAGTAGGTTGCAAGGGAAGGCCTGCAGGCTGAGCAGCAGACTAATGGTGTTGGCCGGCTGCTGTAAAGGGATCGGGAGTGGAGCAAGTGGTGGGTCGGGACTTGAGCAACACTGGGTGAGGTAGGGAGGGAGGTTGGTTTAGGCAGGCGGCAGGCCTACAAGTGCCGGACTCTCCGGTGGTGGTTCCGTGGTTGGTAAGTGTCCTCCTGGCGGCCGGCACAACAAAGCACCAGGCAGCAAGTAGCAGGTCAGTTGGAGCCTCAGAGGAGCGAGGTGAGTAGCAGAGGAGTTCAGTGGAAAGCGGCCATCAGCACAGCCAGCCAGCATCTTCCCCAGCAAAGGTAAGCAGCTGTTGGCAGCTAGGACATTGTTTCTTATTTGGCCTTGCCCTTACCCTTAAGCCAGGAACACTAGTCTGTACAAATACCTCAGTATGAATTAAGGAAGACCGCCATTTTTGCAGTTCCTTACATCATGGTCTTTGTGGGTTCGGGTTTATCAGAGCAGGTGCCCACTTCCCATTCCAACATATATTTAAAATGCAAATTTGTCAGCAATCCCACCAAAGCAACATCAGTGGGGTCAGCAACACTGGGTACACAGGAACTTTATAAGGAGCCCCTAGATTGGTTAAATAAATAATGTACACCGGGGTTTGTAAGTTCAGATCAGTAAAGCCAGCAATGTCGATCCCTACCCAGACATAGCTCTCTCCAGATGTCTAAAGGTGTCCACTCCTGAAGCATGTTCAGGTCCTACCCTCCCCGGAGTCTCAACATTGCTGCAGATTTTAGTATTGTCTGCAAAATGGATACCTTCCCTCTGCAATGTCACTCACTTATGAAGACATTGATCACAGCATCGGATCCCTGTGGCACCCTGCTGGTCACCCCTCTCCACGGATTGAACACCATTCACCACCACCCTCTGTGACTGTGTCCTGTCAGTCAACCAGTTTAATTTCTGATCCAGTTTGCCACCTTGGGCCCCACTCCCAGCTGCCCAACTTATTTACCAACCTGCTATGGGACAGTTTTGAAAACCTTGCTGAAATCTAGGTAGTCGTCCAGAAAAACCAAAAGCTGGGAGCTCAGGACTACATTCCAATATATTCACTCAGTCGCTGATTCATATATTTTCTTTTATTTTGATAAAAATCCCCTACGTTTTAAACTGTAATATTTATATTTATGTTTTTCTAGAGAGAATATATCAAGAATAGTTATTATTCTAGAACATGAGAAAAGGCTATTGAAATATAGATGGTAATATAAGTGAAATGTGTCCTTTAATATAATAATAACAAAGAGATGTGATAAAAACAAAATTTAGTCAATGAAAAGTGATTATTATATATTTTTGTACTTTGAACAGATTCTGAATGCCCATTGAACAAGCTCAAAGGAGTGAAACGTGGGGATTTTATATCAAATAAAGAAAATATATGAATCAGCGACTGAGTGAATATATTGGAATGATACCTGAACTCCCAGCTTTTGGTTTTTCTGGACGACTTTAGAACACCTTCTGAGCTCTACTTAAAAGACTTTGACACCATTACCCAATTTTTTGTATTATGGTTTGTATGAAATCTAGGTAGGTCACTGCATCCAACCTCCCATCTCTGATCCACTTCCTGGTCACCCTGTCTAAGTACTCTATCAGATTTGTTTGACAAGATCTTCCAGCTGTGTATCCATGCTGGTTTCATGCCCAGGTTCCTAAACTTGTGCTGTAGCCAATCACAACTGGCGACCGGCAAGCACATTTGTGGTTTGGATTGTCTGTGTGCCAGTCGGTGGGGGTGGGATCACTCAAGTCTTGAAATGAAATGTTTGGTTTTCATGCATACAATCACAATGTCAGTGCGAAGCATCTTGCTTGCAAATGTAATAGCCTCATGTAGAGTAGCAAGCAGTAGTAGAGTGGTGTCATATGAGTGGCAGTGGCACCTCCACAACCATAAAACTGACACAGCACTGTCTCTATAAAACTTCATACATTTCGTTTGCTTTTTCCTGATGCAGGCAGCATAGCATCTGACTGGCGGTGAGCTGAGCTGACTGAAGAGTCACACCACAAACCAGTAGAAGAAGTCAAGCAGCAGCAGGGTGCCTGGGTAGCATGTGGTGATCGTACTACGATATATTATTCTGAGAGGAAGCCATCACCAGCGGCAGCATTTCATCACCTTTATTTGCAAGGTACCTTACCATTACTGTTACCTCTACTGTACCTCTTCAGTAGAGAAATGTTAAAATGCTTTTTTTGTTGGGTTTGAGGCCAGGTTGCTGGGGGTAGTTGGTGGGGAGAAGTAGTACTGTGGATGAGGGTAGCCACCATAGATATAGAGGAAGGATAATGCATGAGCATCAGTGGTTAACCATAATGATGAAAAGGGACTTGCAAGAGTTGGAGGAATGGTCAGAAATATGGCAGGTTTCATTCAATGCAAAGAAGTATAAAAAATGCACGGGGAAACTAAACACAGGGAAAGAGTACAGTTGGGGGGAGGTAGTAAAACAACAGCTTTGGGCATGTGTACTAGGTTCAGTCTGCACAGTTGGGGTTTGTGTTTACAGAATAAGCTGTGTATTTACCACTGGGTCCAGGAGATTGATGGGGCCATGCTAGACCTATCTTCTGGAGAGACAGTAAGTATCCATGCATGAAGCAATAACGTAATGTCCAGACCTGCAGTCTGCAGATGGGATCCTACAGACTAGTGTGACTTTATTAAAACAAATTCTCTTTAGAACAACTTAGAGTAGTCTGGTCACCCAAAGCTTTACAACATAACACTGGCAAATGTATTAATTCCATTAACCCCATACATTACAATGGGGTTCATTGTCTTATTTTGTCACTATGTGATGACAGTCATATGTGATTGCTTTGCTGGTAAAGTAAGCGCTAACATGGTAAGCGACTTTTATATATGCTTTAGATAACCTGCTGGCTGACAACAACCTGAACCAACTGTGCATAAAGCAACACCTCGTGACACAAATTTGAGAAGGGAACTGTCGTGACACCATCGAATATGTCAAGCTCAGGTCAAGCCAGTGAAGAGCCAAAGAGAACCACCACCACTACCACAAACTCTTTATTAGACTGCTGGTTAATAAAAATATCTCGCCAACTCAGTGCCCTGCGACTGACTCTGGAGGAGTTCATCATCTGTGAATGGACCGACTGCTGATTGTTCTTCAATTCCAATACTGAAATGGAAAGTGACGCTGCAACCTTGCTGTAACTTCAATTTGTTATTCTGATGACTTTCCTACACTTCAGTTATCAGATAGTGATGATTGTTCTTCTTCTTATGTATATCACAATCTGCAGTTTCTCAGGGTCACACACAAGTGACACTAAATTATCAGTTGTTCAGAAATCATGCAGTGGTGACACTAGAAATCAGAACAGTCAATTATCAGATGCTGTGAAATCTGTTGTTATCGTAATGATACAGACATCAGTGGAAACTGAATTTGATTGGCTGGAGGCAAGAGATGGGGAAAATGTTTTGCTCTGTGCCGTTCAGATCACCGTCTCACAAACAAATTTGCTACTACAGGTGCAGATAGCGTTAATGTGCATGCAGTATGTCTGACAGTAACAGTTCCGGTAGCCTGATTGGCTGCCACAAAATGAGCTTTAGCTTCTCCAGTTCATGCAGGTGGTGGTAGTGAATTAAGTGGTAAGGCACGCCATGAGTGACATCATAACCATCTAGGGAGAGTTATGGTGTGATAACGGCCCGCCCACCTCCAGATGTTTGAAGCACGAGGTGTGTGTAGCCAAATAGCTTCCACCACTCGAGCAGGGCCCCCCGTTACCCAACCATAACTCACCCCATGAAGTGCCATATTGTGCTAATGAAATGTGTCCTTTTGGAAACCATTATGAATTTTTAAACAGGTTAGTTCAACTGGACCACATTGTGCTGTGATAACAGTCAACAGAACCAGTAATTTGTTAAAGAGGTTAACCTGGGCTGTTGTGCTGGGATTATGGGTCAGTCATACAAAAGCATCCTGCCAATCAGAATTCAGCATTTTTCTACACATTTCATAATCTGATATTGAAATCGGTAGAAGGATGCTAATTCTGATCAAAGACAGATGCTTTTTGCATGACTGACCCATAATCCACCACAACAGCCAGGTTAACCTTCTTTAACAAATTAATAACATTTCAAAAAAAAATTACTGATTTTATTACCACAATACAGCACTTCAGGAGGTGGCGGGGTGCTTTTATGTAATCAATAAAGACATGACAGGGTGTGCATGGATGGAACAGATTTTACTGCACACATGGCCGGGGCATAATTTGGCACAAGGCCTTGGCGAGTACCTTTAGCCCTTGACGTGCGGTAAAAATCTGTTCCATGCATACCCATCTGATTGCTTATTTCATATTCATCATAGTTCATCTTAGTGAAGGCTGCTACTTTTATTAATAATTTGTAACAGAAATGACAATTTCTGACTCAAGTATGCTGACTTTGTCACCTGTGTTTCAGGACTTACTGTCCCTCCCCACCTCTAGATGCTAATAAGTTTGATAACTTGTAGCCGGACATAGCATGGTGGAGTGCAAGCAACCAATAGAATCCTGCAGTCTATCTGTACAGAGAATGTAATACTGAGTCACCACACCAGTATTATCTACTTTTTAGAATATCACAGAACATACATAGATCTTCTTTGGGGTGATCTCACTCATCAGGTAGGTATGGTACCAGTACCGCAGCAGCACCACTAACACTATAGCGTATAGGAATGTCACTGTCAGTGAATGGAAATCCACATGGAAGATTCTCCGCAGTACATTGCTCACTCCTCAGTTCTTTTCCACCATCGAGGTTGCAAGCACATTCTCCAGTGAAGAGCAGCAGTGCAGGTGTTGGTGGATTTAGCACCTTTTCAAAGTAAGACCTACTGCCACTTGGAGTACAATAGTATCACACAGTTGTTTCACCGAGTGAGTATTACTGTCTTGATATATTTAAGAGCCCATGCATTTTTGGAAGGGATCCCTCTGGACTTCTGTCTTAAGTTCATGGAGTCACGGGCAGATTCACTTGCCAAGCTCTTCTGTTTTGAGCTTAAGAAGATCCTTGGCTTGCAGCATTTGTTCCAAATCTCCTGTCTTAAGTTTATGGAGTCACGGGCAGATTCAACTTGAAGCTCTTCTGTCTTGAGCTTAAGAAGATCACCAGCTTGGCCATTTTGTTCCAAGTCTCCTGTCTTAAGTTTGCGGAGTCATGGGCAGATTCACTTGCAAGCTCTTCTGTTTGAGCTTAAGAAGATCCTTGGCTTGGCCATTTGTTCCAAGTCTCCTGTCTTAAGTTTATGGAGTCATGGGCAGATTCACTTGCCAAGCTCTTCTGTTTTGAGCTTAAGAAGATCCTTGGCTTGGCCATTTGTTCAAGTCTCCTGTCTTAAGTTTTAGAGTCACAGGCAGATTCACTTGCCAAGCTCTTCTGTTTTGAGCTAAGAAGATCCTTGGCTTGGCCATTTGTTCCAAGTCTCCTGTCTTAAGTTTATGGAGTCATGGGCAGATTCACTTGCCAAGCTCTTCTGTTTTGAGCTTAAGAAGATCCTTGGCTTGGCCAATTTGTTCCGTCTCCTGTCTAAGTTGTGGAGTCATGGGCAGATTCACTTGCAAGCTCTTCTGTTTTGAAGCTTAAGAGATCCTTGCCAGAGCCATTGTTCAAGTCTCCTGTACTTAAGTTTGTGGAGTCATGGGCAGATTCACTTGCCAGCTCTTCTGTTTTGAGCTTAGAAGATCTTGACGGCCATTTGTTCGTCTCTGTCTTAAGTTGTAGATGCAGTGTTGGGCAGATTCGCAAGGTCTTCCCCAGGGCTTCAAGTTGTCGTTATCTGATCCTTCTTTACTAGAGTGATGGTGGGAAGGACTACGGATGGGTATTGTGAATGACCAGTGCCACAACTATATTGGGCTGTGAGTCTTGCTGATGGTGTCACATGTGTGGCAAAGTTGCAAACAAGAAAAACCGGTGTGTTACTGTCATTCCATAATGGTGAAGAGTGCCTATGGTGCATTAATCCACCTGGTGAGTGAATCACCCTATAGATCTACTCTTTAAGTACATTTCATATCTATTATTTCCTATTAACTGATGTATGCCATTTCATTGTATACGAAAAGCAGACAGCAACAACCTTCAGGTTTATTCTTCTCTTATCATTCATAATATTTAAAAATAATTTTCCTATTTTGAAAATTATCCAAAATCAACCTCAGAGCACAGTCGAAAAAGGACCATCGTACAGCACTGGAAGCAGACATTCTTAGAGGAGACTGTATGCAGTTAGTAATGATGTGGCAAAATTCAGAAGATTGATTCAGCTAATAAATTTGTAAAAACAGTGAGCGTAATCTGTTTAAGCGGTGTACTTTGCAGCAAAACAGATATGGAATTACGTATCAACCAGCTTTTACATTTCATTAAGTGGACAGGAGGTCAATGTAAGTACATGATATAAGTGATTACAATTTCATGATGTTCAGTATTGAAAAAGTAGATAGCAAAGTCATAAAGAAGCCTTGCAAGTCCTGTGTTTGGCTTACTAGTTGATGAATCACAGATCTCAGTCACAAAACTGTAATAATGTATATTGATATGTCAGTGAAGGAAATGAAAACAAAACTAATTAGCATCAGGGTAAAGGATGGTTCAGCACATCACTTAACTGAGGCTATTGTAAACAGATGTCAGACCCTGGGCTTTGTCATGAATAAACTTGTGGGGTTAGGTAGTGATGGGGCTAGTGTAATGATAGGCAGGTCAATGGTGTTGGTGCACTTTGACTTCACTGCATTTCACCAAAAGGGTTCATGTCCACTGTTTGGCTCATAGATTAGCTTTAGCTGTTCTGATCTGCTACTCACTTTAGATACCAACAGACTTTCAAGTAACATTAATGGTACATATGCCTATTTCAGTACATCTGCTGTTAGGCAGGCAAAGCTAGAAAGATATCCAAAGGGTGATTGGTACAGTAAAAAAGCTGAAAACAATTAACATCGTTGGCTGTCAATGCAAAATGCTGTAAATGCATTACATAAATACACCCTGCTATTTTCCTATACTTAAAAGAGAGGAACCATGCAAAAGCAAGGGCCTTCTACGTTTCTCACCTTATATTTCTGCAGCTGTTCTATGTATGTTCTGTGATATCCTTAAGTAATAGGAATATTTGTAAATCCTTTCAAAGCAGGATGTGCTGCATGGTGTGAAACACAAGTGTTCTGTGCAATTGGTGAGTTAGAAAACAGAAAATGGCCAGGCCCAATCTGACAGCGTTTCAGAGGCATGAAGTGAGACTAGCGAGTGGACAAATGACAGCATGATGGAAAATAACGGAATCTCAGCAAGATGACATTCAGATTGAACTCAGTATTCACATAAAATGACAACACAATTCCACAAAACGAGGAGGTATCTCAATACTCTTATAAGCAACATGAAATTGGGTTGCCCAAATTCTAAAAGCGGAGGCACTTCTGGATGCCATTACCAATCTAACTGACCCACAGTCTGTAGTAGACTGTAATACAGTCAATGTTCAGAAAAGTTTAGAATTGTTTGAAAAATTTGGTTCCAACACACAACATGACACTGATCAAAATGATACTGAGACAATATTCATAAATAAAGCCTTTACTAGATGAAAAATTGTCTCCGCTCAGACAAGAGCAAAAGCATGGCAGTGATGCTTGGATGCTATAGGAACATAGTTCCAGAAAGCAAAGGGTATTTCAAAGTACTCTGAAAAATGTGATATATTCAACATTGTAATATGCTTTATGCATTCCACTGACATCAATAGAATGTAGCGAGGTTTCAGTGTGCAAGAATAGGATAAAGACAAAATTTAGTTGTTCACTAACAGAAGATAATACAATACTAATGAAGACAAACATGAGACTGACTTCTCGACTTTGAAGTCGATAAATCTGTGTGTTGGAAAAAAAAAAAAAGCTATATGTCTTTGTGGCAAAAATAAAGGAGACTGGAGAAGCCAAAGTCCCAGACAGGACAGTCAGGTTTCATGTTTCTAGTAGCAGCACCAGCAGCAATACTGGTGGTAGCTGTGCGTATTATCAAAAGTACACACATCAAACAATGATTATGTCAGTATGTCACCACCTGTATCAGCAACAATACCACTTCTGACACTGCAGATGATGGCAGCGTGGTGCCAATGACACTGCAATTTATCCTACAGCACTAACAGAAATGCTCATGATGGAGGGCTGAAGATAGTGATTAGGTGATGAGGTTTCCAAATAATAAGGGCATGGATGACAACAATAGCGAATAATTATAACTTTCAAGTGGACTCATTTGATCCAGGTTCAGGTACCATACGGCCAAATACAACTTACTGACAGACATACTGCTGCTGAGACTGCAAGTAATTATCTGAAAACCAATATTATAAATAGTAAATTCACTCAGCTGAAGAAAGCAAAATGTTTATTTTCTTTTTTGTTGCATACTACTGTCACAGTGCTGCTGTGTACTGTACATGGATGGGTGTATGGAAAGACAGCGATAGCTGGTGAGGAACTGTTACCCAGCTAGCTGCAAAAAGATGCAGTAGTGATGGCTGGGAGTGGGACTGGTGTGACTGTGAGTTGCTGAACATAATAGATCGGTGGGGCATTGGATAATGAAAAAGTAGTTGCTTCTGTTAAAAGACACAAAAGCCTATTGTTCACATCACATGATGTGTGCTGTACAGCAGTTGGTGAAATTTGTGGTGACAGACACTACCAGGCGTAAAGGTACATACATCTAATAAAAGTACAACAGGTTGCAGTACCTCACATTGCTTACAGGTAATGGATGTGATACAGCAGTCCACATTACATACGCCAAGAATAGGTTAATAAATGTATCATGAGATTCGGACATACAGGGATAAGTGCATTAGTAAGGCTACATGTTTCTGCATTACTCATCGTGCCAGCAGGCTGGTTTTCCCCAAAAGCTGCATGGAAAGACAGTGAGTACAGAGAATGTATGCATAATAATGGGTCTCAGGCAGAAAATAAGGAGTTAGAATACAAAGGAAGTTATATCTCAGGAACATTACAAGCGTAGAAAACAAATTAAAAGTCATATGATTTAAACTTTCCTGGCTAGTTTGCACTTAGCTAGCAGAGGCTAAGTGCCCTAACAAAAAGTCTGTATCTCCACCGTTCCGGTCAGACCCAGAAAAGCGGCAAATACCGCAATGATGTATCTGTGGGGTAAAAAAAAGTTGGACTGCCAGAACTGCCTCCCTGCAATATTTTTCACCAAACCACTGAAAGGCACATCAATGGGATGTTGGCTGTATTCCTTGCAATTTCAGCTCAAAAGACCAAACCGTTGTTTTGACGGGGCACCAAACGATTGCTGCAATCGTTATACGCCGTATGTTATCTATAAGGAAAAGCATCAGTTTTGGAATTACCGTAACTGCTGCCATGTAATATTTTCAGCAAAACATGAAAGGCACATCTATCAGATGTCAAATAAGTTCCTCAATTTCAGCTAGGAAACACCAAACCGTTCTTTTGCAGCGGGGTGCCAAAAGAATTGCTGTCATTTCCACAGACTGAAAAGCACCGCGCATTTTAAAGCTTTCACAAAAAATTTGGCACTTTCATAATGCGAAAGTACTTAGCAAAGTACTTTTTCAGAAATTTGAAAACATATTTAAATTGTCTTCCCAAAATAAAGACATGGAAAGCATCCTCAAGGTCGATAGGTGAATACAAAAGATTAGGTTACTAGGGTCCCAAATTTAAATGCCAAGCATTTTCTGATGCTAACTAGAAAACAAGATGGTAAATTTAAGAAAGTAAAGAGGCCATTTGCGAAAGTAAAGTACATTTGCGACACTGTCGGACTTTCCTGTGCTTTTCCCATTGACTTATAATGGGAAATTGTTTTTGAATAACTTTTGAACCGTTTAATATTTTTCTACAAAATCTTTGAAAGGCACAGTGAGGACCCTGGCCACACGTTCCCCTGAAGATTCCGACCCAGTCATCCAAAACTGTGTGTGACCTGTAAACGCGACCGTAGAATTCCAGAAAAACGTAAACACATGCGCAGAATCCACGCCTGATAACCTGTAGTCGCTATCCCATCGTTACGTAAACTTGGCAGATCCCAGGTATGGGTTCGATCATGGCTTCAAACTTCAGATTAAATTTGTCAAATGGTTGTGTTATTAAGGTGTATAATGGTTTAACATGTAAATGACTGCTCAGTCTTTGTCTGCGGCAGCACTACCGTGCTCCCATAGTTAGGGTTGAGGAGCCATTTACAAGTTAAACCTAAAGTTTTGCACCTTAGTAACTTTGCAAACCATTTGACCGATTTGCCTGAAATTTGTAATACGATCAAGACCCATATGCCTGGGATTTGCCAGGTTTAGTACCGGGTCAGATATACGATCGTGGAGTTATTATGCATGATCTGCACATGCTTATGCTTTTCTGGAATTCTACGGTCATGCCTACAGGTCGACGAGTTTGCACGACCGGCCCAAAATCTTCAGGGATCTTGTGGACGGGGTCCTCGATGTACCTTTCGAAGATTTCATGAAAAAATATTAAACGGTTCAAAAGTTTTTCAAAAAACAATTTCCCATTATAAGTCAATAGGAAAAGTTAACAAAAAGTTCGACAGTGTCGCAAATGCATTTTTACTTTTGCAAATGGCCCTCTTACTTTCACAAATCTGCCATTTTGTTTTCAGTTAGTGATCAGAAAAATGCTTGGCATTTAAAATTGAGACCTCTAGCAACCTAATTATTTTTGCATTCACCTAGTTGGAGCCTGAGGATGCTAGCCATGTCTTTATTTTGGGGTAAAACACCCCAGAAATATGTTTTTAGATTTCTGGAAAAAGCACTTTCAAAGTACTTTCATGCTCATGAAAGTATCAGAAATTTTTGGGAAGCTTTCGTAAATCGCAACAGTACTTTTCTAGGCTGTGGGAATGATGGAATCTTTGGCACTCCGCTGCAAAAGAACGGTTTGGAGTTTTGGGTTGAAATTTGAAGGGAACGCAGCCAACATCTCACAGATGTGCCTTTCAGTGTTGTTTTGAAAAAAATATTACACAGAGGCAAAGTTCTGGCACTCCAAAGTTGATGCTTTTTCCCATAGGATAACATTAGGGCAGCCGGTGCATTGCAGCAATCGTTTGGCGCCCTGCTGCAAAATAACAGCTTGGTCTTTTGGGCTGAAATTTGCAGAGGATGCAGCCAACATCCTACAGATGTCTTCTATAGTGGTTTGGTGAAAAAATATTACATGGAGACAAAGTTATGGCACTCTGAACTTCTGTTTTTTTCCCCATAGGATAACATTACGGCATTCGCCGTGCCTTTGAGAGCCCGTATCTCGAAGACGGTGCGAGATATGGAGTTTTTGTCAAAATAATCTTAGCCCCCCTAAGTACAAAACTAGCCTGGAAAGGGATAATACATATGACTTTTAATTTTTTTTTCAATGTCGTACGGTTACTGAGATATAAGTAATTTACTATTCCAACTCCTGATTTTTGTGTTCCAAGGGTCATTATTTTGCATACATTCTTTCTACTCACTGTCTTTCTCTATACAGCTTTTGGGGAAAACCAGCCTGTGGGCTTACATTACTGTTACCATTACCATTTCTGCTTGTGGTTCCGTACTCGTTTCACTTACCGTTCAAGTTTACGCCACCATGTGCATTACCCTTTGTGTTTTCATTTGCAGTTGCATTTCCATTGTTTTTAACATTTCTATCTACAGTACTGTTTCTCTTTCTGTTTCTGTTCCGGTGAGTGAGGGTGTATGGTAGGTTGCGGTGTGGTGGGTGCTGAGTGGCAGGTTAGGGTGCGGTGGGTGCATGTGTCAATCAATCAAGCAATCAATATCTTTATTTAACCAGGTGGACACTGTTGAGCAAGCTAATTTTCGAGGTGTACCTGGGAGAACAATACAGAGGTACAGAAGGAAACAACAGGATTGAAATTGCTGCGAAACATGGCAGTATACATTATATCAGATATAAACAGGCTAGCGCAGAGCCAACACACACAAGGAATACAAAATAAAGTACATCAGTAGATATGTACAGGTTAAAAGCATGTTATAGTGTAATACACAGAACTGGAATAAACTAGTTACAGTCTTCACTGGGGAGACATCAAGTTTTATTTTTTTTTAGTAAAGGGGCAGAAGGGCAAGAGAATGCTTAGAAGAGAGGGGGCAAGGCATGGGCAGAGAGTTGGGTCAAGGGGTGATGGTGAAGGAGCAGGGGTAAACACAACAGCTGCAGTCCAAGGGATTAAGGGAAGCAGTTGCAGGATTCCTTGAGTTGATGGATGATTAAAGCTTTAAATGTAGCAAGCCTAAAGGGGAGGTTTATTTTCAGGTTTTTTTACGGCTTGTTCCACATCAAGGGAAGTACATGGCTTATAGACACCCTGCCAAAGTGGCATCTAACCTTAGGTGTTTTCAGCTTTATGTAAGAAGCACTTCTCAGAGCATAATTCGTTTGGGGGTTTAATGACAGACAAGTTGTAATATAGCTGGACAGATTATTTGTAATGGCTCTGTAAATCCAAAGTGCCGCATTTCTCTGATGCCTAAGAGTAAGGGAAGGCCAGCCCACAGAGGTATATAGGAGACAGTGATGGGTGGAGTAGGAGAGCTCCATTAAGGCTCTGTGATAGAGTGTATCGAGTTTGGCAAGAGTACCAGCAGGGCTTTGGCTATATAGGAAGTTGGCCTAGTGTAACAAGGGAAGAAATGTTGTTTGGACTAGCCACTTTTTTACCTCACTTGGTAGAAGGTTTTTTATCCTAAAGAATAGTCCTAGCCTCTGTCAGAGTTTTTTTGTTAGCTCTTCAATATGTCCCTGGAAGGAGAGAGAACTGTTGATCCAGGTCCTGAGGTATTTGAAGGAAGACACATATTCCAACTGATCCCCCGGGATGGTGGAGCTGGGGGATAGAAAACCACGGGGGAGAGAGGGAGAGGGATAGGTAAGTTGGACACGGGAGAGAAGAGCATAGCTTAGGTTTTCTTCATGTTCAGGAGCAACTTCTGTTTTAGGAGCTGGAGTTGCAGCAGATTGAATTAGCTCTGGAGAGTTGAGAGTACTGCGTCGAGAGATGGCCCACTAATGTAGAGCACTGTGTCATCTGTGAAGAGATGTATTTTGGCCTTATTAATGGTGGCATTAATTCTATTACTATAGATTGCAAAAAGCAGGGGTCCCAAGATGGAACCTTGTGGAACACCCCAGGTAAGAGGTTTCAGGTTTGAGACCTCACCATCAGACTTAACTTGCTGGAAGAGGTCAGTTAAGTAATTATGGAGGGGTTGAGATCATCCTCTGCCTACTCAATCAGCTCTGCCCTCAATAATTACCTTGCACTTAGCTGCTTCTGCCATGTCTCTCCCTAATTCCCTCCTCTAGGCCCTGGACAAACCCTACTCCTCTACCCTCACCTTCATATTCATTAATTTTACCTTGTGCACACCACCACCCACCCAAATCTCTAGCCTCCTCCCTTCCCCAAATTGTTTTTCCTAAGTGGCCTCCCTTGATCTCTCACAGATTGTAAAGGACCACGAATACTCTCCATGGGTCCCCCTCCTACCCCCAAGGGGCTTGTATTTCTCATCTGCTCCCTTCCCCACCACTAAAAAGGGGTCTCTCTGGGACACTGCCTTATCCCCTTCTCTCTGATTTCCCCAGTCCCCTTGCAGGATTCCTTGCATCTTGAAGGGGTCTCAAGGGACTCAACTCTTCCCCTCCACCTCCCCCTCCCTCCCCTTTACCCCTTTTCTTTCACATTAGAACTTGTTATTGTCCACTCTTTCTACATGTTTTGTGCATCACTGTTGTAACACTGTTTGTAACACCTGCCTTACAACTGTATGTTAAAGTTGATCTCGTAACTTGAATGTTTCATGTCTCATTCCAATGGTACCCCTTCTCTCCAGGTCACACTGGGAGATAAGTGACTTGTTGCTCAGTGTGCCTTCCTGGTGAAACATTTCAATAAATAAATAAATAAAATCAGCGAGAGACCATTTTCTTTTTCACAGGCTAAAACAAACAAAAAATAAACAATGAGGGATAGTTTTCTTTATTTCAGGGGACAGTCACATCACAACACGAGATTTGCACCCCAGTCTTATGTTACTGTTCACTGGCACTGAGGTGGCACCCCGGTACTGCCATGTGCACAATGGGAATGTGGAGAGTGACCTGGAAGGAAGGGGAGTCAAGAGAAGCAGTACCAGGGTGGGCACCCTGGTCTGCTTGTATTTAAACATTGGGAAGGGGGATCAGGTAACCTGGTAGGGAGAAGGGAGAAAGATGGAGAAAGAAGCAGTATTGTGGGTGGATACCCCTGTCTGCTTATGAATTATGCTAATTACACAGATAGATTAGATAGACAGATAGACAGACAGACAAACAGACAGATACAGAGACAGACAGAGACAGTGACAGCGACAGAGAGAACATGGTATTGCTGGCTCACTGCTTCAACTGAATCTGGCAGTACAGCTCCAGCTGTGGGTTCAGAATTCATGAAGGTAGTGCCAGCCTGCTGGCACTGAGGGTTGAGGCACTGGACACCACACTTAGCGCCATGCTGGTGACCCAGGTTCGGGAATGGGCCCCAGTTGGCAGGGGTTGGCAGGAAGAAGGGAAAGGAGTGCGATTGAGTGGCCATAGGGTGGCTCTCCTCTCCCAGGGAGGGATCTGGAGTTTCCCCTGGCTCCTGACTGCCATCTGGTGAAGGAAAGACGGCAGTTCAGGCTACAGGGGGGTTCAGTGAATGCCAGGGGAGGGACAGAAGGGGCTGAGCCAGCGCCAGGGTTTGTGTGTGTGCCTCCACATGCACACACAGCTGTGTGCCGAGGCCCCGGGTGTACAGGGAGAAAAATGGTAAAACCTCTATGTATCTCCATCGCCAAGTATACGGGTGGTGGTGATGGGGATCAAAAAGCTATAAAAAAACAAAATAATTTGACAAGGTCCCTCTGTTCTCATATAGAGAATGTAGATGTTCCAGCAGCAAGATGTGCCTTCAATCAGGAGAGAGGCTCTACATCATAGGACATGTTAAGATGATTGTGGGTGTGTGTGAGGGCGAGGTGGGTGCTGAGTGGGTAGTTGGGGTGTAGTGGGTGGGGGATGTTTGGGGAATAAGATCAGCAAGGGAGAGTTTTTATTTTACAGGTTAAAAAAAAAACAACAAAAGATCAGTCCATGATGTACCCTGAACTGGCCTGTGATAGTAATTTTGCATACCAAGCACTAGTTAATATTTAAACTTGACTTTGGAAAGTAAAGCCACGAATGGGAGCATGGACATCAGCATTGGTGCTAATGTGCATGCCCAGAGTCACGGCTTTACTTTTTTAAAGTGATATTTAAATATTAAATAGCACTCAGTATGCAAAATTACTAACCTTGGTCAGCTCAGGGTACATCATTGACTGATTTTCTTAATTAAAAGTGTATGCCTTGAAAAAATTTGAACATGTTCATGAATGAATATTCCTTTAGGGGTGTGCAGGAACTGCAAACCATGGCAGTTATGGTAGGGATGCTTGACATACATTTTTAATAAAAGTACTTCAATCCTATTATTATTATTATTTTAAAATGTGTGGTAGAACATTGTTATAGGTAGAAATCTACCTTTTTAAAAGAGGTTTACTATCGATGTGACATCATGATGTTGTTAACCCATCAGTGGTACATCACATCGATGGGTTAACAACCGGGAACAAATGGATCAGATGGCCTTGAAATGGCCATGGTGGTGAGGGCAGAGCAGCACAACATACAAAAAAACTGCTGTAAGGAACTGCTTTCCTTTGTAAAAAACCTAAATTGTACCATACGCTATAAAATATAATGTAGGGTACATCGATGGGTAACCCTTTTTTTAACTCATCTCAAAGTAGCCATGGCGACCTAAACTTCTCGCGCTTCACTCTCGAGGTTTACATGGTCACCCTGGCAACCTCTCAATGGTTAACAAACCAGTTATCGATGACCATACATTATCCTCTATGTCACCAACTGCCCATTTATCAGTGCACATTTAGATGGCAAGAGGCACCGGATTTTAACACTAAAAAACTAATGAGAAACAGCTGACGGTGTACCTTTCAGTGGTTTGATAAAGGAGGTGTGTATTGGGTTCAGCTGCTGCCTACTTTACTAAGATTGCAGACTTCTAACTCATCCCCAGGTACTTCATACTGAAGGTAATATTGTACGCTACAGAAAGGGTCTTGATCATATTTTGCAAGCAAAGTCAGATCTGTGGAGATTTTTAAGATCCCATCTACAAGATTCTGTATTCAGATATTGTAGAGTGCAAGTTTAATACACATTCCTTTTGAACTGGGGCAGACACAAATGCAAGGGTATTATGGTAGTGAGACACCCAGAGGAAAGTGCTGGGATGATGGAGGTTGCAAGTCTTTGAAAGGTACACGCACTCTTATCTGCAGTAACTTTCTTTTTGCTCGTTGACAGGTGGCATAACCCACTTAAGGCAAGTGTGGATATGTGGCCACTCATTTATCAGTTTAGCAGCCAGAAGGATGGAGCAGGTTTTGGGAGGTGCACAGCGAATTACACACCTGTCGGCAAAATCAATACTTTGCCAACAGGTCACTGTGTTGGTATGCCTGAGACAGGGGTATGCTGTTTCCTGGTCTTGCACCCCCACCCTAAATCAACTCTGACTGGAGTTGAGAATCCTAAAGATGGGGGGATGGGGGGCAGAGCCCCCTGATAAAAAAACAGGACCAGGACACACACAGGAATCATGTAGACCACAACTTGTGGATGACATGAATCCTGTCAGTGAGATGCCGGTAGACATAAAGGATGTTTATGAATGGGAGGAAAACTGCAGAGTTACAGGTTCTCATGGCAGAGGGAGAGGTGGACATTGCAGTCATCACGGAAACATGGGCCACCCAATACAATGACTGGGACCTGTCTGTACCAGGGTACAGATTATTTCGTAGGGACAGAGTGATTGGGAAGGAGGGGGGTGGCACTATATGTGAAGGAAGGACTGAAGTGTGTAAGGGAGGAAGGGGAGAAAGGTAGTATGGAGTCACATTGGCTGCAAATCCAGGATTCCAAGAATAGGATTCTTAGAATGGGAGTGGTGTATAGGTCACCATCTCAGATGGAGGAGTTAGACAGGGAACTAGCAGGACAGATCAGGAGGACCTGTGAGAAGGGTAGTGTGGTGATTGTGGGGAGCTTCAACATGCCAGGAGTGGACTGGAGCACCCCAACAACCAGGAACAGAAGGGAGCAGATACTGCTGGATGCCTTCCAGGACAGCTTCCTGCAGCAAATGGTCAGTGAACCAACCAGGTTATGGAATACCCTTGACCTTGTGCTGGCAAATGTGGAGTTTGTGAGAGAACTTACGGTGGAAGAACTGCTGTCAGGGAATGACCGCCACTCAGTATGGCTCACACTGGATATGGGCAAGGAAAGAGTGTAATCTGGCACAAGAGTGCTGGGCTTCAGGAGGTCTGACTTTGGGAGGATGGGGGAAGTAGTGAAAGGGTACCTGGCCCGAATTCAACCTAGTATGGGTACTAACCAGAGGTGGGAGCTCATAAAGCTGGGGATAGTGGAGGCAACCAAAACCTGCTGCAAGGCCCAGAGCAAGAAGGCTAGGGCTAAGAAACTGAGCTGATTGAGCAAGGAAGTGATGGAAAAGGTAAGGAGGAAAAGAGCTGCCTTTAGGAAGTACAAGAAAACAGGGAGGCGGGAGGACAGGGAGGAG
Organism: Neoceratodus forsteri; assembly: GCA_016271365.2. NCBI lineage: Eukaryota > Metazoa > Chordata > Ceratodontiformes > Ceratodontidae > Neoceratodus > Neoceratodus forsteri. The sequence continues at coordinate 1,359,544,443 of CM057459.1, forward strand.
TACATGACAGAATCGAAGGAGGTGACAAGTGCAGTAAGGGGAGCCAAAGCATCTATGGAACTCAGGCTGGCACAAGGCATTAAGAAGGGAGAAAGACTTCTTCAAGCATCAGGAGAAAAGGAGCTGTAAGGACCACATAGTAAGGATTAGGAAGGAGGGGGTTTGGTGGAAGCGGGTGCGATAAGGCGGAAGTACTAAATGAGTACTTCTGCTCAGTATTTACTGAAGAGAAGAGGGGTGACACCAAGGTGGGAGAAATGGCAGAAGCGGGGGGAAGTGGTGACAGATGGGGAAATCATGGAGAGCAGAGTCAAGAGGTTTGAAGGCACTGAGGGTGGACAAGGCGCCAGGCCCAGATGGCATCCACCCAGGGTACTGAAGGAGCTGGCAGAGGTCCTTGCAGGACCTTTGGCAGACCTATTTAATAGCTCACTACATTTGGGGGGTGTACCTCAGGACTGGAGGATGGCTCATGTGGTGCCCCTCCACAACAGTGGCCCCAAGGATGAACCTGGAAATTACAGACCAGTGAGCCTCACATCCATCGTGGGTTAGCTAATGGAGACTATCCTGAAGAAGAGGCTGGTGGCCCTTCTAGAGGCCAAAAGACTACAGGACAGCAGACAGCATGGCTTCATATGTGGTAGATCCTGCCAAACCAACCTGGTTGAGTTCTATGACTGGGTAACTAGGCAGCTGGACAGGGGACATGCAGTGGATGTCCTGTATCTGGACTTCAGTAAGGCATTCGACTCAGTGCCACATGGAAGACTGGGAAGGAAGTTAGTAGGCACAGGGGCGGGTGCAAAGCTGGTGAGATGGGTAGGAAACTGGCTGCAGGGAAGGCAACAGAGGGTGGTGGTGGGTGGGGAGCTCTCACACCCAAGGGCAGTGACGAGCGGTGTTCCACAGGGCTCAGTGTTGGGACCAGTGTTGTTTGGGATATTCATTGCAGACATATCATGGGATATCAAGAGCAAGATCAGTCTGTTTGCTGATGACACCAAGGTAGGCACGGTGGTGGATGACCTAGGGGGATGGCAGGGGTTGCAGGATGATCTGGCAAAGCTTGAAACCTGGTCAGACACCTGGCAACTGGGCTTTAATGCCAAAAAGTGCAAGGTGCTGCATTTTGGGATAAAGAACACAAGGAGGAGTTACCAGCTAGGGGGAGTGTAGCTAGCCCAGACAGAGGAGGAGAAGGATCTGGGTGTGCTCATTACAGGGTCAATGAACAACTCAGCACAATGTAGGAAGGCAGCTGCAAAGACCAACAAAATGCTGGGTTGTATTCCAAGGGGTATATCCTCGAGGAGGGAGGAGGTGATTCTGCCACTGTATTGGTCATTAGTTAGACCACACCTGGAGTACTGCGTGCAGTACTGGCATCAGTATCTGAAGAGGGACATTAAATTACTGGATGGGATGCAGTGCAGAGCAACAAAGATGATCAAGGGGCTGGGGGACTTATCATACGAGAGGAGGTTGAAGGAGTTGAACATGTACTCACTGGAGGAGAGGAGAGACGGGGTGACATAATTGAAACCTTTAAATACATGAAAGGAATAAACAAGACAGGTACAGAGCGGCTGTTCAAAGTAAGGGAAGAGAGGGCCACCAGGGGCCATGATATGAGACTGGAGTGAGAAAGGTTCAGGAGGGAGATGAGGAGACACTTTTTTACAGAGAGGGTGGTGGCTGGGTGGAATACATTACCTGCTGAAGTGGTATGCAGTAGAACAGTGGACTGCTTTAAATGAGGATGGGACAGGACAGGGGAGGGTTAATGAAGGGAAGGGTGGGAGGAGGGGCAGCTGCAGAATGAGGGTTAGCTGCACATTCAAGCAGACTTGATAGACCTCTAGGCCTTTATCTGCTGGCAAATTTCGTTTGTTCGTATGTTGAACTGGCATTGTAGAGCCACTCCCAGGCACTCTGGGGTGCTGGTCATCCACTTGGGTGGTAATGACTTGGGGCTTTAGAAATCAGTGAGTTGGATCTGCCAGATGAAGGATGACTTTCCTTTTTTACAGCAATGCTAGTGAGGTGTAGTATTGGCTTGATCACACATAGTAGAACGACTGAGGTGTGGCATGCAAGAGATATAGTAGCGACTGAGAATGTTCGCAGGGTGGTCAACATGTTGATGTGCACCTCTATGGGATCTACAGGTGGGAACATGCTGTGACATGACATGACATGACAAGATCATGACCACATTGTTGCACCTCAATGCAAGGGATGGGTTGCACTTGTCTATGGTTGGTAGGTATAGATAGACATTTAGCAGAAATGCAGGGCGTTTTGGAGAACTGTTAACTTGGCTTGCTTTATGGGAATTATTGTAGTCATCTTGTGCTGTCACGGTAGTATAGCAGGTAGAGTATAAAGGAGTAGCTTACCACTGATACAGATGGGTTCCTCTCAGGGGTGTCAGCAGGATTCTAAAAGTGAGGGGGAACATGCCCCCATCAGTGACTTTTTCCAAGAATGAGGGTCCAGGAGAATTTACCTTTAGGTAGGGGAATGACAGTACCCAGCTTCCAAGAGTTAGGGATACAGAATAAGGAGAAAGAGAGGTTGAGGAGTTAAGTAAATGGGGGGGGGGCAATGACATGAGCAGAGAGAGAGAGAGAGAAATAGTCTAGGGCCAAAACCATCAGGGATCCCACCCTTGGTAAGGATTTTGAGCCAAAAGAGTCTTAAGTGAATCAGTAGGGGTAATGGGTGAATAAGAAAAATTGGAAGAGTTGGGTAATAGGACAGGTAGAGAAGAAGAGTAAGAGGAAAGAGAAGAAGAGAGTAAGAGAGAGGAGGAGGAAGATGAAAGGACTAGTGAACAGGCAGAGGAGGTGACAAAACAATTTAAAGATGATGTGACTGCAGTGGAGTCAGAAATAGGAGTATCGCCTTCTTGAGAACAGGGAGAGGGGACTGAGTCGGAGGGGAGAAAAGTGAATGAATTACCTTCCAGAACTTAGAAGGATGATTAAGGTTATTTTGGCGAGTGGATGCGAAGAAGTGATCAGACCTCACAAGTCTAGTAGCTTTAGTAGAGGCACTATGAAGAGTCTGGAAATGAACAAGGTCAGAAGAGGAGCCTGGGGACTTCTTCCACCCACGATGGTGATAGTAGCCTAAGAGAACTGCTCCGATCCCCCTTCCAAGATAATCTTCCCTCTCACATTCATAATTCTCAAAATAACATGAATACAACATGCACAAGAGAGGGAACAAAGGTCCTGCATCTACAAAGTTAAAGAAAGTGGATGATGTTGTGGAGGATGCTGTCAGATAGAAGTTCGAGATCTCAGAGTCTGAATCGATTCAGCCGCAAAATGCGCCATTATCTGCTAAGGCTGCTCAAATGGAATATTGCACACCAAAGAATAGAACAAAAAATAATTAAACTAGATACGATATACTGTATCATGAATTGTGTACATTCAGGGCAGACATTAAACAACTGTATTCAGAAATTCACAGAGATGTGCAGCTTTTGGAAAAGTGAGCAGACGCTTCGAAGCGCCAAATTACAGCAACAGAGATTCGAGTAGATGACTTGGAAAATGCAATGCAGCAACTACAGGTACAACAAGGACTCTTAGAAGCATGCCAAGAAGATGCTAAGAATAGAGCACGTCATAAAAATATTAGTTTCTATTGTATTCCGAAGGGAAGTAAGGGCCCTAAAATAAAAAAATTTGTATCTGGCCTACTCTGCTCAGCTTTAGACCTCCCTGAGGATTACCAATTTGATTTTGAGAGAGTTCATAGATCTCTGGCTCCAAAACCCTCCATGTTGACTGCTGCACCCAGATCCATAACTGCCCAGTTTATTAAATATGCAGTGAAAGAGCATGTTCTGCTGACAGCTTGGCACAAAGAAAAGATCTTTTTTGGGCAAATCAGGTTCTATGTGGATCATGATTACTCCCCCCCCCCCCGGACAATGAAACAATGAAGGGCCTACCTCCCATTACTCCCTACGATAAAAAAACAGGGCATCAAGTTTCAGACCCCTTATCCAGGGAAGCTCGTTGTCTTCATGCCTGAGGGAAAGATGGAATTCTTTAATGCTGAGTAGGCCTATGAGCTACTGATGGCAAAAGGTCTGTTCCTAGAAAGGCCTCAGCCTGGTATGGCCCGCACCACCCAGCCATTACACTGGCAAACAACACAACCAAAACTGACTGCTGGAGAAGAAAAGAGAAACTAGATAAATATGAGGGACCCCAGACAGCAGTTGGCAAAATTTGTTTGGGACACCACCACTATTCCTGAAAAAGAAGCCTGAAATCTTTTAAGGGCACTTTTTGGAGACATTATCCATGATTAGTTGCGAGACACTCTGGGGGGTGGGGTGCTGGAAGTGAGATGGTAGCAGTGAGGAGCTAATTCGGACACATGTGAACTAGGCCTGGTGGCTACCCTTGACTCCAGCTCCTGATGTTTGGCCCTTTAGATCTGGGCAACATTTGGACACTTGTCAGGGATTATGTGGATGGCCTTGTTCCCGCTGCAATGCTTTTCCCTTTGCCCGCCCTACCTCAATGGACCCTGGGTAACAACATAATTGAGCCCTGAAACAGACATTCCATGCTTCCTGACATACCCTCTTCAATATTGATGCCACACAACTCTGAGGAGAGGCTTAAACTATGGTTACCACCTACAATTGGCGTAATCCTTACTTTCTCCCTATGGGGGGCACAAATGTCTGAATTATACCTATATCCATACTTGCTTATCAAACTTCCTAACTAGCTGTCCCAGGCAAAACTTTGCTTGAAAACAGACTAGGAGTACTTTAAGAGGTTGGGACTAGAACATGAAGACCCGATGTACATCGACTTTCTTATATGGACAATTCATGCAGGAGGGGGATTGGTGTATGAGAGGTGGACTTTGTGTAACTCTGTACAACATTCTTATGGGGCAACCATCAACTTATTTTTATAATTTGGGACATAGTGTTTACTCTTTTTTTGATCTGTTATTTCAAATTCTGTCCCTCTTTTTATTTGTGGGCCTTAACAGCTCACGGAGGGCCCGAGGCAAAATATGCCCCAACTTTAACCCTCCTGTTGGGTTTAAGTTTTACTACACCAATATACACCCAGTATTTAAAGGGAAAGGGAGAATTGTTTCCCCTACCTTGGAAGCTTTTATATTTGTTATTTTTAAATTACCTGCAAGAAAATGACAAAAAAGATAACTGCTTTTGATCAGTTTATGAAAACCCTAATAACAATGACTATACTAAAAGGTTTTTTTTTAGGGTTAATAAGATTTTTGATGTTCAGTCATGCCCTGTTGGCATACGAGTTACGGTTTAATGTTCAACAATATGCAACACAGTTTATCAAAGTGACAGGCAAGAGGTCTACTACTTATATCCTGCTTAAAAAGAAATTGCTATGGGCCAATCGATGTTATAAAAAAACAATTCTGGGAGATTCAGACCGAGGCCTTATACACATCAGAATAGACAGGACTGTAGATCCCTGTTAAGGCTGGAGAGACAAGAAGGGGGAGTCTCTTCCCAGAGAAAGATAGTTTTCTTAGTAAACAACCATGGCTAATTATGAACTTATTATGTCCTTTAATGTAAATGGCATTCACAATCCGGTAAAATGCAGAAGATTACTACGTTATCTTAAACAAAGTAAGCCAGTTGTGATTATGCTTCAAGAGACTCACCTCTCTCAGTTGGAACATTCAAAATTAGGGGCGTGGGGGTTTGATAAAGTGGTGGCCTCAGCTCATGCTTCTGGATGGAGGTGAGGTACTGCAATCTAAATTCCACAAGGTACGCAGTTCCAAATGCAGAAATATTATAGACACAGATGGAAATTATGTAATAGTTGTGGGTCAACTTTATTCGAGGCAGATCACATTAGCCTTGCTCTACCTTCCCCCGGGGAGCAAGGTGACGGTAGCACAAAGATTTCTGGATGCCTTATTGCTAGCTATTCAAGGCATGTGTGTTATTGGAGGGGATTTAAATGTCACCCTGAACATTAAACTGTATTCATCTAACCCTATTAAGCATCAGCAGTCAGCAATCCAGAAATATTTAGGACAAATCCTCCCAGAATTGGGGCTTATAGATACCTGGGGCCACTTTTTCTCCTCAGTAAGGGCACATACACATTACTCACCCAAAACTAATACCTCAGCATGACTAGACTATTTTCTAACCTTGGTTGAACACCTTGAGTACGTCAGGGATATATATATATATATATATAGTCATCCATTTTATCGGATCACACTCCTGTTTTCTTAAAAATAGATGTGGAGAGACCTAAAAAACAAAACCTTTGGAGGTTTAACATAGCCCACTTAAAGGATCCAGAATTCATTCAACTGGTTAAGTCCCGCATACCGATTATCCACACAGATAATGCCTCTCCTGTTACAAAAGTCACTATTAATTGGGACACCCTCAAAACAGTGCTCAGGTCGATATTATCAAATATTGTTCCTTAAAAAAAAAGGTAGAGAAAAAAAGGGAACAGGAATTGCAAGAGGCTTTGTCGAGGTTACAGGCTAAGTTGTATCAGGGTGATAACTCTGTCAAACCTGCAGTTTGGGGCAGTGTCAGTGGCTCAGTAGGTAGCACACTTGCCTCTGAGGGTGGGAGGGCTGTGGGTTCAGTTCCCACATCTGGCACTTGGGTTAATATCCCAATACTGACACTGTAGTGCAGCATGAGAAGGGTGCTGCCTTTTGGATGAGATGTTAAAACTGAGGTCCTATCTGCCTGGATTGGTGGTAGTTCAGGTGGATGTTAAAGATCCTGTGGCACTTATTGAAAAGAGTAGGAGGAATTTCCCTGGTGTCCTGGCCAGATTTCCCTCATTCACTAAAAAAAAAAAAAACAACCACCAACAGCTTAATCTGGTTCAAATTCATTTGCTCATCATCTGTATCCTGGTTGCCCCTGGAAAAAGGGACTTCTAGGCCCAGTGGGCTTACTGGGTCAACAAAAACAAACCTGAGATGTTAATAATTAAGCAAAAACTTCAAAAATTAACTGACCAAATAAAATAGAGCAACAACTGCTATATTCGAAGCTTAATTCAGTGGGAGGGGGTCCCTGGGGAGCCAGGAACCTGGTGAGATGTCTTCGAGGGCCTAGATGCAGGGCTGCAGTTGCCAAACTTCGGCATCCACAAACTAATCAGTTATTGTCCCATCCCTCTGCCATCAGACAAGCTATGGCCCATTTCTACAAACTTCTATATACTAAAGATATGTTCCCGAACCCACATCAACTGGCCACATATCTTCAGAGCATTAAATTACCACATCTGAATGTTCACCAAGCAGAGTCCCTGACGTGTCCTATTACTGACCAAGAAATTATAGACACCCTTAAGTTGACTAAGATACAAAAGGCCCCAGGACCAGATGGATACCCGAATAAGTTTCTTAAACAATTTCAGAAATTACTGATACCCATTATGTTGCCGGCTTTCAGGGAAATCCATTAGGGAAGTCCCCCCCCCCCCATCCTGGCGGTCTGCTGAAATTACAGCTATTCCAAAACCTGGAAAAGACCCTACCCTGGCCGCTTCCTACCATCCCATATCTAAATTAAATTGTGACTACAACATTTTTATGTCTATCCTGGCCCATAGATTAGACAGATTTCTACCTCAGCTGATCGAAAGAGATCAAGTGGGATTTATCACGAAACGCCAAGCCCATGATGCAGTGTGAAGGGTACTACTATTACTTGAACATGCCACTCAAAGAAAAATCCCTTTAATTTTACTCAGGCTAAATGCCGAGAAAGCTCTTGATAGGGTGTCATGCCCCTTTTTGTGGGCTTCCCTTTAACAATTTGATTTCCCTGAAAAGTTGATATCCCAAATCCAGGCCATGTACCACTCTCCAGTGGCTTATCTAAAATTAGACGGCTCAATTTCTTCACCATTTACTTTGTTTAGAGGCACATGACAAGGGTGCCCCTTATCCCCACTTCTTTTTGCACTTTACTTGGAACCCCTGGCCGCCAAATTAAGGGAGAATGCTAATGTTCGAGGGATTCCACTAGGAGGCAAAAAGTTTAAACTCTCCCTTTTCGCAGTCGATATTTTGCTGACCCTGACTTCCCCAGAGACATCTGTCCTGGCGCTTTGGGAACAGCTTCAGCTCTTTAGCACTTTATCTGGCTATAAAATAAATTGTTTTAAAACCAAAGTACTTAATTTTTCCTTCTCCCCTTCCAGATGAATAAAACTGAAATTTCCCTTCTGCTGGCACAGACTTGAGATGACGTACCTAGGGATAAAGATCCCAGACAAGCTAATACACCTTGAAATGGTGAATATGGAACCAATCACACAGCAAATCACCTCAGATATGTCTAGGTGGACACAATTGCCCCTGGGTCTAATCAACCAAGTGGAAACGATCCAACAAAATATTTGTCCTCGCTTATTATTTTTCCTACAAACATTGCCAACTGTTCCCTCAGACTTTCATTTCTGATCCTGGGATAATCTCACTTCTAGGTTTATCTGGGGAGGAAAATCCCCAAGGGTAAAATACACCTTATTACAATTGCCTAGGACACAGGGAGGGTTAAATTTACCCAACCTAAAAGAATATGCCAGGGCAACTCAAACCCATACAACCCTATTACTCATAAACCCCTCCTACAAGTCACACTAGAAAACAATAGAAGAAACTTTAAATGGACTGGAATCTTTACCAATGTACCTACTGGGAGACCTCTCTAGGTACTATCTCCTGTCCCAGTTTCTGAAAATAACTGCAGAGTTTTTAAAAAACTGGCTTTATGTGACTCAGTTTAGGTTAACTTCTCAGGAGAAATACTTTTTAAATGCCTTAGTTTGTAATAAAGATCTCTACCCTTCCTGCTGGAGACAGATCTACTAAGATGGGAGCACTACTCCATCAGATATGTGTTCCAGCTGGTGAGCCCTTCAGGAATTCATCCATTCCCATATTTACAATCCTCATATGGATTATCTCGGAGAGAGCTCCCAACTTATAGGGCACTACACACTGCTCTGTTTGGGATGGTCGACTCTTTATTTTGAATAGCAAAAGCCCCATCCAAAAGGGTGAAATTGATCATTGAGGCCATAGAAGGGGGATCACAGAAGCATATTATAAGTAATATGGGGTCACATGATGGCATCTGGCTAGAGAGCAGCTGAGTTCCTGAGCTTCCCCTGCTGGTCGCCTTTTTCGATCATTTAACCTGCCATCCTACCCTTTTTTCGCGAAATTTGGATAAATATTGTCTTGGGAGAGTCTCTACCATCATCTGGTGACTGGTGCAGCGAAAATAAACTGTTGCTGGCTGAGGATGGAGGTAGATATTAAGCAGGCCTCAGTCAGGCACACTCCTCCTGCTTCCCCAGAAAAGGCCTCCAAGAAGCAGAGGAACCAGGCCCCTACCAGAGCTGATCGGGGTGGAGAGAAGGGGCAGCAGCCTATACCACTATCAGAAGATAAGTTTCTTCAAGAACTTACACCATTGAAAAATCTTTTACAGGACCTGGCAGGGGAATTAAAGTCGTTACGTAGCGATCTTTCCTCAGTCTCTACCAAAGTTACAGATATGGAAGCAAGGCTAATCTCCTCAGAAGGCTGGAGGTCTAGAGCTGAAACGGAGATCTCTGAGCTCAGACAACAAGTTAAAAAACTGCAAGCAAAAACAGAAGATTTAGAAGGACGAAACCGCAGAAATAATCTTTTATTCATGGGTATACCTGAATCAGAGGAAGGCCCAGACATCATGGTCTTTTTGCAAAAATTTCTGTGTAAAGTCGTGGGCCCATCCCCTATCAGCCCTACCTACCACTTGGAGAGAGCTCACCGTTCTTTGAGACCTAGACCTGCTTCAGGATCCCCTCCACGTCCTATTATTGTTAAATTTTTGAGTTATGTGGAGAGGAATCATGTTTTCATTATATCCCGTGAGCTGAAAGAAGTATTCTGGGGCTCGTCGAAAATCAGGATCACCCAGGACTTACCTAAAGAGATTAGGGAGAAAAGAGCAGCTTACCACTCAGTGGTACAAAAATTTATCGCAGCTTCTATCCCATTCAGAATGGTGTATCCAGCGACCTTAAAGATTACGATGAATGGTGCAGTGACACGCTACAACTCTCCGGAGGTGGCAAGCAAAGAGCTGGAAGTTAAACTGCCGGAGTTATTTAAAACGCGTGGCTGACTCTCCTGAATGGCTTTACCGGTGGAACTGAACCCTAATTATAGCCAGGATAAAAATTTACTTTTGCTGTTGTTTAAATTGCATAAATATGCTTGCCTTTAGTGGTCTGGTTCTTCCTTCTGCTCCCCTTTCTCTCTCTCTCTGACTTATTATTCCTTGTCTCTGTTGCCCTTCTGGTCCATCCGTTTCCCTTACGGAGTCTCTTTCCTTCTGTCCCTGGTGTTTTGGCCTGGAATGGGTTAGGGTGTGGGGCTCCCGTTTGGCGCTTGCCCCCATTTGACTTTCTGCTCACTCGGCGGAACCTTGTTTGAGCGCTAGTAGTTCGGTGGGGACTTCGGGAGACGGATCTGCGGGTCCGTTGGCCTTTTGCTCCCCTGAAACATTTTTCGGTTGTACCCTCGGTGGTAAGAGCGACTTGCATGGCTAGTCTAGCTCAATTCAGCTGGCTTTATGGGATTCTCCTCTCTTGGATTGTCTGGACTGGGTAGGATCTCTTCCCTTTTGGTTTCTCGGTTGGCTCGGCTATTATTTTAGGGTTGGGGTACGGGTACTAATACTGTTTGGGAATAGGGTTAATGTAACTGGGTGGTCACATTACTACCATTTCTTCCTATCTCTACTCTGATGTCCCTCTTTTCTATTCTCCTGTACTTCCTCCTTTCATTTCACTATGGGCTAATGGGGGGGTGGCCGGGGGGGGTCGAGCTTGGGGGATTTGCTCGCTAGATGTGGAATCGCAAGCCATTTTTTGGGGGGTTAGCTAGTCTCCCCCCGGTGTTGGGGCTCTTGGGGATGACAGCCCTGGTATTAGGGGTTGGCATTTTCCTGGGAGGAGCACTGTATCTATTTCTTTGGGAGTGTTGGTCCCTGACTCTGAGAGTTAGGAGGTTACTTTTCGGGAGTTCGAGGACCTGAGCTATTGGTTCATTGGTTATTCTTTGGTGTACTCTGGCTCAGCCTATCCGTTGTAAATACTTACTTTCTGTTTGGTTTGGGGAATGGGCTGTGGGTTGGGGATTGGGATAGTGGGGGCACTGGTTTTGGTTACTGGTTTTGGGGATGGGGCGGGGGATTGTTTGTTTCTGAAGTTTGGTTACCTGTTACTCTTCTGGTCCTTGGTTGGGGGATGGGGTTGGGGTGGGGGACTAACTGTAGTTATCCCAGTTATATTGTTTGACTGTTGCCTTATTGATATAGTTCATATTTGTGGGGAAGGTTAGATTGGGGTGTGGGATTAGGGATTGGGGAGGTGCACCCTGCTACTAGTGGTTGGATTTATGTTATCTGGGTATCAGGCTATTGTAAGTTCTATTTGAAATGGCTAAGAATGCAGTTTGTATAGCGTTCTGGAATGTGAGAGGGCTCAGGGATCATGGTAAAAGGCTGCAGATTTTTAACCACTGTTCCTTACTAGTATAGATATTCTTTTTGCAAGAAACACACTTGGGCCGGGGTGAAGCTAATCTCCTCTCTCGGTCTGGATTCTCTCAGGTCTATCTTGCCGGGAATTCTCACTTTAGTAGAGGGGTGGCTATCTTAATTAAAAAACACGTTTTGTTTATCAAGGATTCGACCTACTCAGACCGGAAGGAGATTCAATTTAGTAAAGGGTAACCTAAATGGAGAAAGTGTGGTATTGGGATGGTGTATGGACTGGTGGGAGGTGATCCAGACTTCTTTATGAGGTTGACAGACAAGCTGGCTGCCCTTTACCGACCCAATATGTGCTTTCGTGAGGATTGGAATGTACCTTTCCCCTCAGTTTTGGACAGGGATCCTCGGGATAGAAGAGCGCCTTCCTCAGCACAGAAAGCCCTCTGTGAGATGGTCTCATTGTTAGGTCTTGGTGACCCATGGCGTGTTGCTAACCCTTCTTTTAGGGCCTTCTCCTTTCAATCGCAGTCACATGGCACTAAATCTAGACTGGTTATGATTTTAGTGAGTGTCTCCTCTCTCCCGATGGTCTCTCTTTCCGGTATAGAGCCGATAGTTGTGTCAGACCATGCTTTGGCTTGGATACGTTTGTCCATCAGACATGACTTTGCCTGTGACTCCATGTGGAGATTAAATACCCAACTATTGAAGGACCGGCACTTTGTTTCGGAGATTAGTTCGAAAATATCTCTGTTTCTGGCAGACAATTTGGACTCTACCCCTAGGGTGGACATGGTATGGGGGCATTAAAGTGCTATCTTAGGGGGGTCTTTATTCAGATGGCTTCCCTTAGGAAGAAGACACGGTTAGCCAAGGAATTAGAATTAGTGGGTAAGATCAGAGACCTGGAAGGTAAGTACTCGCTATCCTCTTCGGTGTCAGATCTTAAGGAACTGCTTTCAGTCAAAAATGAGTATTCGGATCTTTTGAAAGATAAGATTGAGTATTATCTGGCCAAAACCAGGCTAAGTATATAGACCTCGGTGAAATCTGGAAACTTCTGGCTCTACGTCTCAGAGCATTGAGAGTTTGAGGATTATTCCTCTCTGGTTTCCTCATCCGGTAAAGGGTTTCTCTACCAGAGAGATGTTCGGACTTTTCGGGAATACTATTCTAATCTTTATAGTCCCCCTCCTACATCCCACTCTGTAGCTAACCTTAAAGGTTACTTAAGTGGAGTGGCTCTTCCTAGTATACCGGACTCCCAGCAGGCAAGTCTAGTGGCGCCCATCTCAGTTGAGGAGATCCAGAGCGCTATTGCCTCCCTTGCCCCAGACAAATCACCGGGCCCAGATGGATTTCCAGCGAATTTTTACAAAGTTTTCTCTAAGGACTTGACCCCTATTCTGCTTAGATTATATAACTACTTTCAGGTGGCTTCGGATCTCGATTCGGCCTTGTTTGAGGCCACCATAGTCCTAATTCCTAAGCCAGACAAAGAGCCCTCAGACCCAGCTAATTCACCGCCCATCTCCTACAGAATTATGATATTAAAATACTGGCTAAAATTCTTGCCGAAAGGATTAAAAGGATCTGGACGGACCTTCTGAGCCCTGAACAAGCAGGTTTTGTTCCAGGGAGATCTGCTGCAGATCATCTAAGACATTGTCCCATATTTTCATAGCCTGGTCAGTTCCAGAACCACTTGTTCTGGTCTCTTTAGATGCTGAAAAGCATTTGACCGGGTCGACTGGTCCTTTATGGGCTGTTCTGGAAGAAATGGGCTTCCCATCCCCCTTCCTAAATATGATCCAGGTACTATATAAGTGCCCCTCTACGAAAATCTATTGCAACGGGGTTCTATCCCCTTCTTTCAATCTCTTCGCAGGCACGAGACAGGGCTGCCCCCTCTCTCCTTTGTTGTTTAATTTGTATTTGGAACCTCTGTTGATTCAGCTTAAATCCTCGCCTCGGGTGAATGGGGTTAGGATCTTAGGGAGGGAGCTAGTTCTTTTCATGTATGCAGATGATGTTCTGTTACATTTGTCTGATCCGGTCGCATCGTTAGAAGCAGCTCTAGATATTATTTGGCATTTTAGTTCCTTTTCTGGTTACAAATTAAACACATCAAAGTGTGAGATTTTCCCTTTAAATAATTATGCCTTTAAGAACTGCTTCCTACCCTTTGGAATGAGATGGACTCCCAGTTCCCTTAAGTACCTAGGGATTCACTTTTCCACTGACCCATTCCTGCTTAAGAAATTAAACCTAATTAAGATTAGAGACTCGGTTAGTTAGGATCTGCAACGTTGGGCATCTCTTCCTATTTCTTTGATGGGCAGAATCAATATTATTAAAATGAACTTCACCAATCTCTGGTTTCCTCTTTCCTTTTTTCAACGGCTCCATAGTATGTTTTCTACCTTCATCTGAAAAGGGAAAGGGGTACGCTGCTCTTATGGTTCTCTTTCATCTCTTCCTAAAGATAGGGAGGTTTAAGACTTCCAATTTTCAGCTCTATTATTGGCTGCCCATTTATCAAGTTGGGACAGTGGTTTACGGCAGGACCTCAGAATTCCTCCCGGTATGGCTTCACTTAGAATCGACCTTTCTTTCTGAACTTAAATTTGACATAGCTACCTTACCCTATCTTACTCCGAGTTCAGTTTCACACTTGATTTCTAATAATACGGTGGCGGTTTCTCTTAAAGTGTGGGCCCAATGTCTTAGGTTCTTCTGGATCTCTAATCAAACGGATTTAGGACAGCCAATTACCTCCAGTCCAAATCTTGTTATTGGTGATTCGAGGGTTGGAGTAACTTGGTTGTCACAAATCAAAGATTCCAAGGTAGAACAGCTGTATAATTCAACCTCTCTTCTCACATCAGGCGATATCCTCGCCAAATTTGGTATTCCAAGTACAGAGACTTTTAAAGTGTTCCAACTCCGTCATTTGGTCTGTAATAAGTTTGGTTTGGTATTTAAACCATCTATGGTACACCCCCTTTTCTCCAATATCAGTAGGCTGGCATCTCAACCCCATTCCATCTCACAGATCTACTCCTATCTATTGACTTTCAACTTGAAGGAGGAGGTTGCTGGTCCCTTGCTCTGGACGCAACTTCTTCCTGAGGAGGTGCCATCCTGGAGAACTCTATGGCCTAACTTGCACAAATACCATACTCAGGATAGGTTCCAGTTAGTGCAGTATAATATTGTCAATAACTTATACTACATTCCAGTCAAGCTATTTCAGCGTAAGATGATCTCTTCCTCACATTGTTTCCGCTGTCTTCGGATGAGGGTAACTTGATTCATGTTTTCTGGGAGTGCTTAAAGTGGCTCCTATTGTGGTCCGCTATTATTGATAGTCTAGATCCCTTCTGGGTCTGAGCAGGTTTTTCTCTCCAGATATTTACGTACTGGGGGACCTTTCTCATATAGACTGTGTGGAGTGCAGGTACCATATGGCTTTGATTTTGATGGCAGTCAAAAAATTGGTGTTAAGGCACTGGAAAGACCAATTAGTATTATCCTTTGTGGATTGGTTAAAAGAATTGATGTCGTATCTCCAGGCCGAAAGCTTGATTGCCAGCTATAAGAAGCGTATGGATCTATTTTATAAAA
Source organism: Neoceratodus forsteri (assembly GCA_016271365.2). Taxonomy (NCBI): domain Eukaryota; kingdom Metazoa; phylum Chordata; order Ceratodontiformes; family Ceratodontidae; genus Neoceratodus; species Neoceratodus forsteri. The sequence goes on from CM057459.1 coordinate 1,359,559,666, forward strand.
GATGGGGTAAACTTCAGTCCTTTTACCTATCAGGAGATTAAGTTTTTGTGATCTGATCCCTGGACCCTCACTTTATGTTATATAACGACTGCCATTCTAGTATATGATTTAAAGTGATAGAACCCAGTCTCTCTCACTGTATTGTAGACCTATTAACACAGCCAGTAAAGATGGTAGCTTGAAATGTGATATCCAGACTTTGAAAGTTGCTAGCTATATTTTGAGCGGGTGCACCTTGGGGTGGGGGCGGTATGGGATTTGGTTTTTCTGGGGTTTTCCTGGCTTGTGAAAACATGTTTACATTGTCTTTTTGAAACTATTAGGTTTGTTATTTTGCCTTTGTATAGTTGACTGGGGGGGGGGTTTGATTTGTTTCTTGGTTTACTGATCGGTTTCCTAATACTATGGTATGGTGTATTTTTCTTTTCTTTTGTGAAAATAATAAACTTAAATTTCAAAAAAAAAATATTATAAGTAATATATATCAGGCAATGCACCCTGTGACCGCACAGGAACATGACCAAGTGAGAGTCAGATGGGAAGGGGAACCTAAATTAGAATTAGACCCAGATAGATGGTTACAATCCACCTACTTTTATTCTAAGAATGCATCAATGTCTTATTGGAAAGAATTTGCCTGGAAGACCAGGGTTAGATTTTTTAGAACCCCGGATATCCAGGTAAAGTTGGGGGCACCAGATGGGAGTCTTTGCTGGACAGGATGTGGTTATTCCCCTGCTGGCCAAGAACACATATTATGGTCTTGTCCCCTCCTATCTGATTACTGGAGAGGTATTCTAGTGGAACTTAACAATATATTTGGCACTCCTGATCTACTTACTCCAGGAATTGTCCTGATGGCGACGCCCCCACAGGACATCCAGATTAACTTGTCTCAATATAAACTTGTCACACTTTTAATTTTAATAGCTAAAAAAGTTATTACCAGATTATGGCTCACTAAAGCAGCCCCAGATATAGCCTCTTGGAAAAACCTCACCTATGAAGTACATAATTTGGAACATCTCTCATATAAGATAAACAACAGGATTTTATTTTATTTTTTTTTTTTTTAGTTTTTTGACCAGGTAAGTGCATTAGACAAATCCTGCCTATTTTCAGGCATGACCTGGGGAGGGGGATACAGATGAATGTCAACTGACCTTGAACCAGATTAAGCTGTTGGTGGTATTTTTAGTGAATGAGGGAAATTTGGCCAGGACACCGGGGAATTTCCCCTACTCTGCTGACAGTAGGGGGAGCCACCATGGAGGAGGAAGAGATGGCTGGTCAGTCTGCTGGTGTACCTCCAGGTGAGCAGGTCTCCCTACCTCCAGGTCCAGCCTTGGAGACCGAAGTAATATTGCCTATCTGTATGGAAACCGAAGAAACTACAAGAGAATTGAATTTACCATTGTTTTGTAATACTGCTGGCTTGCTTGGGCCCAACTCTGCTTGGGTGGATAAAATTTTGAAACAAAATAAAATGTTGTTTCAGCCGGGAGCACCAGTGATGATACCTGTGGCTGAACTGAGTGAAACTATTCCTGAAGACTTGCTACGAGATGCTGCTCACCTTATTCAAGAAGAACTAATACAGGCAACAAAGGTAAAACCTTCATTGGGAGGATTGGTGAGCAAGCAGGTTGACGTCGGTACTTCAAAGCCTAACACTTTGAAGGAACGGCCCTTTGATGTGGAGAACTTGTCAACCAGTCTGCTGGAAACTATTGTGGACTCAGGAGATGGTCGGACAGGGGAAAGGAGCATTATTGTGAGTGATTCGCTGGGGCTTAATTCTGATAATGTGGGAACTTGTGCTACTACTTTCACTTTACGGGAAGGTAGAACTGAGTCTGCAACACCACAAGTTGTCCGCAAATGTTCAGCCTCCTTCTTTAGACCACTTGCTGATCAATGCGGGATGGAAGCGTGGTGAAGATGGGGTGTGGATTCCGGACCCAGCCCATAGCCCTATTCCAGGATAAAATGAGTTACCAGGGGAACCTGAAGTCCGATTGAATGAGGCAGACCCCTTGCTTCCACAGGTAACTGTGTGTGGGCTTCAAACACAGCATGAAACATGACAGGAACTATCCCTGTCAGATTTTGACTATACAGACATGCAGCATATTGACTGGGGAGATTCTGAAGTTCCTTCCCCAAAACAAGTATTGCCTCCTTCTAGCCCTCGCTTACAAGCAAAAAAAGCTTGGGAGTCGTTCCGACGACAAGACCCTTTTTCTGGTGCACCCCACCTTTATAACGACGAAATGCAGTACGTTTGGAATATCAAGGGGGCTTAACTCTAGCACCAGATCGCCTCTACGTGGGGAAAACATTGTTAAAAGACTTGATGTTTTTTTTTTCCAATGAAATACATGCGCTTATACATGTGTCTGGTTCTATGTCTTTGATATAAGTTTTGTTACTCCACAACAGCTGGATCGTTTTGGGCAAAATTTGATAACTTTCAATATACAGAATTGTGGATGCCTTTAAGGCACTGCCATTAATCAGCTTCTCTGTCAAAACAGTGACAGTTCTTTTCCGTAATGAATCAGTATCTGTGCATGATATTGTATATTGGTTGCAAAAAAAATGTAAAGTTCTTGGGGATCCCGTACCTATTTTTGATGATGAGTGTGTTTGGAATGGAGGGTGGATATTTAGGGTTCACTTACGTAACAATCAAATGAGGCCTGTACACCTTCCCAATAGCATTTTCTTAGGTACGGAACGAGGACACTGTTTTATCAGGGACAGCCGAGAGCCTGTTTCAAGTGTGGGGCCCTTACACATTTAGGGTCCACTTGTGATAGATTGCTCTGCAATCTCTGTCTAGACTTTGGACATCAAAGTTCCACATGTCATGCTGAGTTGAGATGTAATTTATGCTATGATTCGGGGCATTCTTATAAATCTTGTCCTTGGTCAATGCACAACCGCACAGATAGGACTAGTCAGGATACTATTTTACAGGAGGTGCAAAAGAAAGAAATATTTTTATTTTATTTATTTATTTATTTGTGAAATCAGTTTACAACCTTTGAGCCAGAGGCTCATTTCCAAAGGTACCTCGTCACATTAAAGACATACATAGAGTTTTAGGTTACATGGCACAGGTTTGCTAAAAATAGGCATTCATCAGAGGCGCCACGTCACACTGAGGTCAGACAAAATACATTTAGGTTACAGGGTACAAGTAATTGAGAACAGGTGTTACACAAGTTGGTATCAAAAATTGAACAATCTAATAGGCATACCATGAAACAGCTGGCACTGGCCAGGTTAGACATAGGTACAGTGTACCGGGAAGAGGTGGTGGGAGGGCTAGGAGGAGAGCCGCCTGGTGGGTGTTGTCATGAGAAGTCGAGGTGGAGGCTGCCTTCAGAGACAGGAGCAGCTACGAGTGTTGAAGAGCTGGTTTCGAAGGGTGGTTTTGAACTTGGAGATGGTGGTGGCATTGGTGATGGGGGCAGGGAGAGAGTTAAACCAGGATGGGGTTCTGTAGCAGAAGGACCTCTGGCCACGGCTGGTTCTTGATCTGGGGACCATTAGAGTGGTCTTGTTGGATGATCGTGTTGCAATAGTGGGTGGGATCTGGTGGATGGATGCCGTCACCCCAGGAGGGGAGAGCCTGAGTAGGGTTTTTTTTGTGAGAAGGCAGGTTTGATATCGGAGCCGTTCATCCAGGGTAAGGAGTTTAGCCTCGTCATACAGCTGACAGGTGTGTGTAAGCCTGGGGGCACCAGTAATCAATCTGCAGGCTTTATTCAGGGTTAAGTGAATTTTTTTGAGTGCAGTCATGTCGGCAGCACCATAGACTGGTAGACCATAGTCTACAAGGGACAATACAGAAGACGTAACAGCGAGCCAGAGTGCATTTGGGGGAAGGCAGGTTCTATGGCGGAAGAGGATGCCAAGCCATGTGCTAGTGATGGATGTTAGGGCATCAATGTGGTTGTAAAATGTGAGGACTGAGTCGAAGGTGACCCCAAGGTATTTGTAGGAGCAGACTTGTTCCAGTGGCTGTTTGGTACTAGGAAGGATATAGAGTGGGTGGTTGCTAGCTTTGTTTTGGGGGTGGGAAAAGAGCATAGGTTTGTTTTTTTTAAGATTAATGACGAGTCTGCGCTCCTTAAACCAGGCTTCAGCATTATTGAAAGACTGCTGTAGGGTGTCCTGAAGGGAGACGGGATTGCGGTGGGTGGCAAAAAGGACAGCGTCATCTGCATACAGGAGAATTTTGCCAGGGGATGCACTGGGTAGGGTGTTCAGATAGAGTGAGAAGAGAAGGGGGCCCAGGATGGAGACTTGGGGGACCCCAGAGTGAATGAGATGGGTATCAGAGAGTACCCCATTGATTTTAACACACTGTGATCGGGCGGCTAGATAGCTCGTGCACCATGCTAGGGGGCCAGCCGAGAGACCAGTGTGGCAGACAGCATTCAGCAGAAGAGGGTGGGAGACGGTGTCGAAAGCCTTTGAGAGGTCGATGAACACTGCACCAGCTAAGGAGCTGGTATCCAGGGAGGAGTGCAGGAAGTTGGAGAATTCAATTAGTGCAGTTCTGGTACTGTGACCAGCCTGGAAGCCATGTTGCTCTGGGCATAAGATGTTATGCTTAGCCAGATATTCAGTGATTTGAATGGCCACCACTTTGTCCAGGGCTTTAGAGAGGGGGGGAGGATAGAGATTGGCCGGTAGTTGTTGGCCGACGACCTGTCACCCCCTTTATGAATGGGTGTGACTATTGCTGTTTTCCAAGCTGTGGGAAATTGTCCCAGGCAGAGCGATCGGTTAATTAGGCTGGTGAGTGGGGCAAGGACTTCATCTAGCACCAGCCTGAGGATACTGGGGTCCAGTGAGTCACTGCCGGGACTGTTGCTATTCAAAGCTTTGATTAGGATGGGTCTGACTTCCCGGGCAGAAATCTTGCGCAGGTGGAAGCTGGGGTGCTGGAGGACAGGGGGAGGTTGGTTGGGGGGAGGGTCAAAGAAATTACTAGGGAGGACAGAGCTAAGGTCAGTGAAAGTGGTGTTGAGCCAGTTAGCTATGGTGGTAGGCTCAGGTGGAGGTAGTGCCATTGCTAGTGAGCTGGTATGGGGCAGAGGAGCGTGATTATTCATTTAGTTGTTTAATACTATCCCAGAAAGTCTGGGCCAAACCCCAGGAGGAGGTGAGGGCGGCCTGGTAATGGTCGGCCTTGGCTTTCCGGATGGCCCAAGAGCACTTATTCCAGGCTGCATTGTAAGCCTGCCTATCAGACAGCCGACCCGTTTCAGTGGCAATGTGCCAGAGGTTATCCCAATTTCTTAGTAATTGTAGAAGGGCTGGGCTAACCCAGGGTGCATTCTGCTTTTTGGATTGGATTTTGGTGAAGGGTGCAAAGAGATCACAGGCCATGTTGAAGGTGTGTGAGAAGAAGGCGAGGGCAGTGTCAATGTTGGTTGCACGATGAATGGGGGACCAGTTTATCTGGGTGAGGAATAGTTTAAGTTTTTGCAGCCCACCAGGGTGGAGGTGCCTGCAGATGGTGGTCTGGGGTTTGGGTTTGGGATTGGGGACTGCCCAATGAAATAGGATAGGGGAGTGGTCACTTAGGGAATCTGGTAGGACCTGGATGTTTTGGATTTTTTGGGGTCGGTTGGTGATAATTACATCCAGAAGGGTGCTGGTTCCTCTCTTAGGGTTTATTCTAGTGGGCTGGGTGAAGAGTTGCATCAGGTCTTGGGCGGCAAATGAGGTCTCTGATCGGTAGAGGAGGTGCTGAGCCAATTTACGTTAAGGTCCCCAACTAGGATTTGTTCTGCCTTATGGTGGAGGCTAGATAGTCAGTTAAAGATACCAGGGCCGGGTGCTGGTTCTTTGGAGGAATGTAGGCTCTGGTGAGATAGAGAGGGCCCTAGAAGGTCCGGGTGAGTTTGAGGGTAAGAGCCTGGGTCTCATTTACAAGGGCAGGGGTGGGAAGCGCGTGTCCAAATATTGTGTCCCTAGTGTAGATTGCACAGCCTCCCTCTCGTTTGCCTACTCGGTCCTCCCAGTATAAGGTAAAGCCTGGGAGGGAGACAAATGAGTCAGGGTTGGATTTGGACAGCCAGGTTTCAACCAAGGCTATGATGTCTGGTTGATGAGCCATGGCCCAGCACTATAGGGCATCAAATTTTTTCAGCAGGCTGCATATGTTCATGGAGGCTATTAGCAGACCAGTGGGCCAAGTAGGTGGGAGGGGGCAGGAGCAGAAGGAGGAGAACTGCTCTGGTCAGAGGGTAGCAGAAGGAGAGTTTACGCTGGGAGCGATAGGAAGAGAAAGGGGTTTCGAGCACAGGGGGTGGGTAGGGCACAGGCAGAGAATGCTTGAGTGATCAGATGCCCAAGGAGCGGGGGAGGAAAGGTAATATCTGGATGGGGGTGAGGTGGAGAGGAGCATATGGGGTGTGTGGAGGAGGAGGAAGGGGGAGGAGCAGTGGTATAGGAGGAGGAGGGGAGGGCAGGAGGGTAGGTAGGAGCACTAGAGTAGTGAGGCTGAGGGTTAGCAGGGACAATAGGGTTGGTGGAAGGCAAAAGGAGGAGGAGGAGAACAGAGAGGCAGGTGGGCAGGAGGTGCACATGCATAATTGGTAAGGGTGAGAGAGCTGAAGTGAAGAAAGATGGGGGAACTCAGATGATAGAGGGGGAGATAGTAGTGAGAGGTCACCTTTAAGTGTAGTTGCCACTTGGTACAGTGGCAGAGCTGGTGCCTGAGGTGTACAAGGCACTAGGTTCAAGACTTGCCCCAGTTAGCAGGAAGGACCCCAAACAGTGGCTGTAGCAGCAGGGAGCTGAGCTCAAGGCCTGCAGAAACAATCATACAATGATTTAGCAGTGTTAGAGGGTTTTTTAGAGTTTGAAATCCTGCACAGATAATAGACAGGTGTGCTACCTGAGTGGTGGAACTGCTGACTAAAACAGTGAGGGTGCAGGGTTCAAAGGCAGCAAGAGAGAAGTGGTAACTTTATATTTTGGCAGGTTGGGGGGGGTAAGAGACTAAATGTCCTAGAAAGTAGGAGTAAAATAGCTAGACAAAGTGGTTAAGAGACAGAGATGTTGATTCTGATGGCAAGGGTACTGGGTTTGAATACAGCTTAGGGAGAGAGTGTAGGAAGTTTTTTAATTCAGAGAAGGAGGGAGGAAGGGTTAAGAGTTTGAAAGTAGAGGAAGATGTTGGCCTGGTTCATTGGCTTAGTGGTTAGGCAGTAGACTTTGGAATAAAGGGAACCAGGTTTGAGGCAGCCAGGTGCTTAGTGGTAGGCTGATTGGAAGAGCGAGGAAAGTAGATAGTAGAATGGATTTAAAGGGAAGTGCAGGGACCTCTAGTGGGTGGGGTTTACAAACAGTTGCTAGGAAGGGGTTGAAAGAGTAGCTAGAGTAGAGAGTGCAGCAACCCCTAGTGGTTGGTGTCTATAAGCTACAAATGGGAAAGTGGACACTTAGTAAAAAGAAGGGTGTGTCACATCACGTGACCTGCCAGCAGTAATAAATGAAGTGCCAACCCGGGGTGGAAGGGAAGTGCCTCACAACAGTCAGGCTTTAGTGCAGGACACTTTACCTCTTACAGGCTCTAGCAATCCCCGAGTTCAGGCTCTGCTGCTGGGGCAGAGTAGTAGCTAGGCTAGGCAGGAGGCCCCCCCCCCCAGGCAGAATCAAGGCCCAGTCCACCGTGGCCTCCATCTTCTCAGTCAGAGGAGATTGTGGACATTTTGCCAAGTCCTGCAACTGAACCAGTAATGGAAAAGGGTGAAGGTGTTGTTGTATTGTGTCAATCTCTTCCTCAGGTACAGGAGAGTCCTACCTCTGCAATACCACCTCCTCAAGGTAAAAGTGTTGCAAAGAAAAGAGGTTTGAAACAAATGCATCTTTGCTCTAAGATAGCCAAAGGCTCTTCTCGGACAAATGGTTCTGTTGTGTTGACTAATAAATATGAGATTTTGAACTCTACTGTTTTGGATTCGGAACAAGGAGGTGATTCGGAAGCCTCCTCCTTGGCCCCCCTTCTGATTCTGATGACGACGCCCCAGAGCACGTTTCACAAATTAGTGCAGATCCTAGACATAGAACTTGGGTGCATAGGAGTTCCAGAGTTAAGAAACTACCTTGAGCTTAAATACTGATTATGTAATTTCCACCCCTGCCAAAGTTGAGAATTTTAACTATTAATGTTAATAGTATCAGGAATCCTAAGAGGCAGTTGGTAGCATTCATAAAATTAAAAGAGATGGATTGCGACATTTGTTTGCTACAAGACACATGGTTAAATACAATTTATTTAACTAATACAGTGAAAAAGTTATGGTGTTGTGGTCTATCCTTTTTTTCTTATGGCACCGATTTGTGTGAGGGTGTAGGTGTACTTTTCAGGGGAGATGCTTTTCGTATCTCATGATTGATAGAGGTTCTTTTGGGAAGGGCCTTAATAATTGTCTTTACATATGAGGGCCTATCCTGGAGATTAATAAACATCTATGGGCCTTTAATGAAGAAAGGTAGGACGGAATTATTTGGGTTGATTAAACCATACTTATTTACCACTAAGTTGGTAATTTGGGGTGGTGATTTTAATTCATGCTCTGCATGTCCAAGATAGAGGGGCTAAAACTACAAAGGTGTTTAGTGATACTAATTATCTTGAGAAACTGATAGCTCAAAGTCAGCTATGTGATTCCTACAGGGTGGTTCATCCACAAGGAGGGCAGACATATTTTCGTGGAGCTCTGTCCACGAGAATAGATTTTCTCTTCATTAAAAACTGTATTGGTGTAGAAACAGCTTCGGTGTACCCAGTGGAATTTTTAAATCATGCCATGTTAATAATTACCTTGGGGACTGTTAATGGGCCTCGGTATGGGAAGGGATACTGGAAATTGAATATATCACTTACGTTAGATCAACATTTACAGTTTAAAATTCGGGAGTATATAAGAGCAAGGGTTGATGCCCAATAGAAGTAGTTAGTGGGAACTGACTAAAACAGGATTAAGAAGCATAGTTCAAAAACATTCGGTTACACGAAGTCAGAGGCACTATAGAGAATATTTGAAACTGCGCAAGCAGCTGAATAAAATTTACTCAACTGTAAATTTATTACACATCCCCTTGTCTGAACAAGCCCTTAATATTAAAAATGAAATATTTTTATTACAATATGACAGGGCTAAATCCCTGCAATTTGAACACAAAATCTGTACTCAGGATAAGATAGGATTGGGTGATCCCATTCAGTATAGTACCCAAAGGGGAAATGCGCAATTCATGGAGGCTGTCTTTTCAGATCAGGGAGCAATTGTCTCATATGGTCCTGGTATTTTAAGTGTAGTGACACAATATTTGGATTCAATCTATGCTCCAAAGTATTTGAGCTTAGAACAGACGTAGAGTTTGCTCACATCCATTACAGTACCTACACTGATGGTGAAACAGGTTTCTCTGTTGATAGAGCCTGTCATGGCCCGTGAGATAGATTTTATAATGATGAATCTTAAAAAAAATATGTCTCCTGGTATAGATGGGTTGCCTACTGAATTTTATCAGACATTTAAAGAATAAATGATCTGGATATTGGTTGTAGTATTTAATTGGGTATTGTCAATGATGCAAGTGGATTTTCATTTTTGTATTGTAGTTCAAATTTTGGTATATAAAAAGGGTGAGAAAAAGTGTTTGGATAATTGGTGCTCTTTAAGTTTACTGAATATGGATAACAAAATTTTAATGAAGCTTTTACATTCTCGTTTGTTGCAATTAACACCATATACACTTTCTGGGGCACAAACCTGTACTGTACCAGGGCATGGTATACAACATAACCTATTATTAATAAGAGAATTAGTTGAACAAGGGAAAGAGGATCTCTTACACGGTTTATAATGGCCTTGGACCAGGAAAAGGCCTTTGATCATGTCCCACATTCCTATATTTCCCTGGTTTTACAGTCTTATAGGTTACCTGAGCAATTTGTTAAGTGGATATCTACTTTATATTCATCAGCAAAAGCTCTCCCTTTGGTAAATGGGCATCTGGGGAAATATGTTACAATTTCTAGAGGGGTAAGTCAAGGATGTCCCTTAAGTCCCCTACTATATGTTTGGTGTTTAGATACATTGTTGAGACTAATTCAACAGGATGCTCAGGTGGTGGGACTTCGATCATTGGGGGGGGGTCAAAGTGCAAGTAACTGCTTATGCAGATGACATCTGTGTCATAGTTGTGGATGTAAACTCAGGATTGAGAGTTTTAACTATTTTGGAAGAATTCGCTGATACCACAGGTTCACGACTCAATAAACTTGAAAGTACAATCTACCCTTTAGGAAGGTTCCCTCAGGGATCTGCAATGTGGCAAGGTATCACTGTTTCACACAAGCCATTTCATTATTTGAGTGTGTGGTATGGAAAGGAGGACAACTGTATATTTAATTGGTCAAGGAAACTGGAAGAAGCAGAAGAAAAGGTTAACGTATGGGAAAGTTGGAATTTGGTAAAAAAGAAGAAAGTTATGGTTATTAAAATGTATTTAATACCAATATTCTTATTTCTTAGTGCAGTATATCCGTTACCAAGCCAATTTGAATCTCATTTGTTGGGGTTGGTTTTCCAAATTATATGAGGATGCCGTTTAAATCTGATAAAGATGGAGGTTTTGTATTTACCTATAGATAAAGGAGGTTTAATTCTGATTAATCCTATTCTCTTTTTGCTTACCATTTTTCTTCATCATAATCTGTTGGACATGCCAAAACCACAATTAGCCTTGTGGCTTCCTTTTGTGGAACATTGGTTGGGGCCTATTTATTCAAAATGAAAGGAGCAGAAGATATTGCATGCATGGTTTAAAACCCCTTGTGTTTTTTCAGAGCTGTTTTGATGAATTTAAAAAAAAATAGAAAGTGTAATTTGAGGTGCTTACTTCAATATCCGCTAAATTGCTGTATAAAGTTATGCAACAAGGGATTCCAGAGTTACTAGTAGAGTTTCCTAATATTGAGCCTCAATACAAGTCTTATGTCATAGATGTCTTAAGGGATCCCAGAATAGCACTTTGAGTGTGGGATGTTACATGGTTGTGTGCTCATGGGAAACTCAATGTGAAGGGTAATGCAAAACATAAAAAATGGACAGAACGTTTTTGTCCGCGACAGGGGTGTATTGAGATGTTGGAAACTATGGCAGCATTTTTTACTTTTGTGTCCTTTTGTACAAACTGTATGGAAAAAATTAGCTGATAAATGGAAGCAAACTGCTTGGCAGTCTCTTATGTATTCAGAAATTATAGGGGGGGTTTGTCTCTCAAATTTGGGTTTGCAGAAGGATATGATAAGATTAATTTTGTCATTTATTAAATATATTCTTTGGCAGGTTAGATGTAAATTGGTGTTACAGCAAATTTCTCAAGAGCCTGATGCTGTAATTCTTAGTATAGAATATGCTCTGGATAAACAGTGTTATTTTGAGCAACGAATTATACATAAAGAGATTTGGAAACTTAGTTGGCTGGAAGTACCTTTTTATGAAGGATAAAACTGGATGAAGGTGCAAGACTTTATTTATGTAACCAGGCACTCAGTCTTATTTATGTATTATGGTTGTAATCTTTGTTGTGTATTATTTGAGTGTATGAGGTTCAGTTTTTCTTTTCAATAGAATATTCCCCTACTCTTTTTGGTAAGTGCCATGGGATCTTCAACATCCACCTGAACTACCACCAATCCAGGCAGATGGGACCTCAGTTTAATGTCTCGTCCGAAAGACGGCACCTCAGAAGAGTAGTACCCCACTTAGGCTGAACTACAGTGTCAGTAATGGGATATTAACCCAAGTGCCAGATGTGGGAACTGAACCCACAGCCCTCTGATCTCCTAGCCTCAGAGATAAGTGTGCTACCTACTGAGCCACTGACACTGCTAAACACCTTCAGCACTAGATGGGGACTGTGGGTTGCATATCAGTTAGAGACCTATCTGGACTTTGTACCATGAAACAAAGGGATGAAAATCAGATGATTTCTAAGTTACTCATAGTTGGGATAGTATGTTATTTTGGAGTCTTTGGTGCTAAGTGGAAAGGACCCAGAATGAGGTGGAGGTTGATCTGGAAAACATGGGAAGGGGAAATAAGGGAACATTATTTATTCAAGACTACAGTCTTTGGGATCCTATCCTGGTCTATTTACCAAACAGAGAAAGATAGTAGGATGCTATATCAGGGATATGTTAAACAATCCTCTGTGTATAAATTAATTGCCTGTATATGCTGTAACAAGGAATCTCATCAATTAATGTGTTGCATAAAATGTGATTATGTATTTGATGCTCTATCTCAAAATAAAAGAAAAAGCTATATTAAAAAAAAAAGAAGAGGAGGCTGGGAATTTGTGGATCCTGCAGGCAAGGTCACATGCACAGTGACAAGCCAGCAACTCAGTCTGAGATCTATGGGAGTGTGAACCTCAAACCTTAGTTCTTCTAAGCAGGACGTGATGATCCCAGAAAGAGATAAATTTAGAGGTGAAAAATTTGAAAGCACTATTTATGATGCCAGCTATAGAAATAGGGGATAAGTCGATGCTTACCGGATCAGCATGAAGGCGGGAAAAGTCCAGCAAATGGAATGACTGGATCTGGATGAATTTGAGTGGAGTTTTGGGATGACGAATCTTGACCACACAGTAGATCACATGGTGGTCACTAAATGCATCAGGGAGGGTTTAATGATGATGAGAGGAGAGGACTAAATCCGATAGGGAGTGACATAGAGATCTGAAATTAAAGTGAGTAGGGACAGAAATCAGTTGTGTTGAATGGAGGGACTTAACATTAAGGCAAAATTTATGAACAGGGGGACAGCCAATTTAAATTGAAATCATCTAATATGGGTAATTCACCAAAAGGGGCCTGGGAGGAGATGGAGGTGAGTAACCCTGTTACTGAAGGTGAGGACATGCCACGGCAGCAGTAGGTCACAACAATAAACATGAGGGCAGAGAAGGGGAGGAGGAGTTTGAGAAGAAGCATCTCACAAGCAGGGTGCATAGAGACAGAGGGCACAGGCTCAAACTGAATGTTTAAGAAGAGGTAGAGGGCATATAACATGTAACAACACAGTATCACAGGAGAGACCTTCTCCATCCCTGCACAGTGCATCCCCCCCTCAAATAAAGGCAGACTGTCAAGTACATGCAACAGCACAGTACCAGAAGGGAGAGCTTCTTCATCACTGCACCCTATACCCCTCTCTACTCAATGAGAACTCTCCAGTACATGTAAAAGCACATTCCCAGAAGAGAGATCTTCTCCATCCCTACACACAATACCCCCTCTACACGGACTCTCCAGTACATGTAACAGCACAGTACCAGAGCGAAGACCTCCTCCATCCCTGTACCATGTAGCAGTAGTAGTGATCTTTATTGATTAGCCAAAAATACATTTTGCTTTGCATTGAAACATTTACAAAGCAATAGTAGCTACATAGATTCATACATTTCCAGTAGAATTAGCATGTTTCAGCAGATCCATATGGAGTATGTTATACAATAAGCCAGCATTGTTTTACCTATGCTGAATCGACAACACCATTGTTGAAGTTCGGCATAGAGAGATCCCAATGTTGACAGGTAACATTTTGCCTGTCCAACACAGACATGTTTCCCTCAGAGGGCTGTACCCCCCAACCTCCCAGGCTAGGACATGCTCTCCTCATGCTCCACCCTTCTAAAAGATTATCAACTCCGAGTTGGAGATGATTTGGGGGGGGGGCGGCAGATGGCGAAAGGGCAAAATTTCACCCTCAGGTCCCCAACAGCGACAATTTTGAAACCTGTTGAAATTGTCAATGTGGGGGATTTTGCCGGAAATGTTTCAATGTGCAGTTGGCACACCACCAGTATCATGGTGTACAATAAAAACAGAAGGAAAAGCAAAGAAAAATATTCTTTATACTATTCTGGATATTGCATCTTTGACGCGCTGGGACATTACCCCACATCTGAGGAAAAGAATTCAACAGTATCAAATACCCTGGGCAGTGTTCTCCACCAACAATTAAAAGTGGACACTACAGTACATCAGATCTCCTCCTCTACCCAACTAATGGTGGACAAAACAGTATATTGCACAGCACAATATCAGCAAGTAGATTTATTTTGACTCTGGCAGTGTTCCCGTACTAGGTTTCTCAGGTACAACCAGTTAGGAGACTACCTCCAATCCTACACAGGGTCTGTCTTTTACTACAGTGCTAAAACCAGACTCCTCAGTACCTTAGTCAGCACAATGCCAGCAGGAGCCTACCTCTGTCACTGTGCAGTGTTCCTCATGCTAATGGCAAACTCACCAGTATTTCAAACAGTGTAGTACCAGTTAGGAGACAACCTCCAGCCAGCGTATAGGTTGGAAATTTAAAGCATCATAACCAGAAAAGTCACATGGTACACTGAATAACTATTGCATACTGAGAAATTTGGCACTGCTCTAGAAAGGCTCAGTAGACTTCTAACTTAGGCCTTTGAAAAAGGATCCCGGAGATCCAAAATGCATTGGTTGTTGTTTTGTTTGCTGTTCACCTGGGATTTTAATAAATATGTATTTTTACTAAGTTGATAGTCTACTGAGCCTTTTTTGAATGACGTCCTTAGCTATATTGGTGGTAAGTGCTGAATTATTTATTGTCTCAGAAATTTAGAGCATGTAGTTTTTTGGCTTATTGTCTCTGAAATGTTTTAATGAAATCCCCAGATCTGTAGTTCACACACACCAGAAGCCATTTGCATCAAATATGGTGAGTTAGAGCCCAGAAAAAAAGCCAAATCCAGCAATGAATAGCAAAATGTGATTTGCACTTTGCAGTTTAAAGACTGTCCATCCTAGTACAGTGCCCTCACCCCAAAACGCTAAAGGCTGATGCTCAGCACATAACATAGAAAGTACTAGAAGGGAGATCTTCTCTGTCTCTGTGCAGTGTTTCACCCACTAAATCTGGACTCTCTGGTACATCACACAATACTATACTAGCCACCTGCATCCCAGCACAATCTTCCACCACCAACAATAAAAGCAGACTCAACGGTACATCAAACAGCACAAGATCAGAAGGCAGACATCCTTTGTGCCTGCAATCCCCCTTCCCCACAAGACTTCCACCATCAATGCTTAATACTACTGTATTCGCCACTAAGGGTGGCTTCTACTGGTACATCTCAAACAGCACAACATCAGCTTGGAGACCTTCTCTATGCTTGCACTCACCCCCCAACCTCTTCCATCACTGGACAATGTTAGCCCCAAGTAATGTTGAAATCTCATGGTACACCAAACATCGCAGTACCAGTCTATAGACCTTCTTGATGCTTGTACTGCCCCCTCAATCTCCTCCAGCACTGCACAGTGTTATCCTCCACTAAAGGTGTATTCTCTTGATACATCAGACAGCACAGTACCAGCTTGGACACTTGAATACCTGCATAGCTCTCCTCCCACCAGCAAAGGCAAACTCTCTGAATCATCACCCAACAAAGTGGGAGACCTTCTCCATCCATGGACAGTGTTCCCCTATAACACCACTAAAGGGCTCTATAGTATGCAATAAAGGCTAGGACATCAACAAGAAGCCCCAATGGGAAGGGGGGGGTGAGACAGCCCCCCTTTGCCATCCCAGTCATTTTTTGTGAACCACTTCCACCACCCCACCCCACCCCACCACCCTTATCAGCCCTTACTACATAGCTGTCAAAGTTGGAATAGCAAAAGACTGAGGTCTGTAATTGTCCCACTAAAATGCACTGTTGATTTTATAACTCTGAGCATGAGGCTAGAGTATCAAAGAGCATGTCACACTCCAATAGTGAGAGATGGATTTGACATAACTGACACCATTTTATTTCTCCCCATCTCCACCTCAGCCTTAATAACATATTCTTGAGGCTGTGCTGATGGACATTCAGTGCCTGCCACTAACAACATTAATTAGTTTTAAGAGGGAAAAAAAGGCAGCAGGGTACAACCTTCAGAATCACCTCCAACTAGAGATTACTCTGGGCCCTCAGTTCACTTCTTCGCCAAGCTGTAAGTGGACGTGCCTTCCTTGGCAACAAACCAATGGGCCTGGGGAAGAGCAGCCATGGAGGAATGCTGGGAAATGTAGTCTAAGTAAAGGGCAGCCATGGATAAATGTCAGGAAATTAAGTCTAAGTAAAACATGGCCATGCAGGAATGCTGGGAAATGTAATCTAGGTGACTGTCTCGGGAGACCCACCCTCACAGCCACTAAAAGAGAACATAGCACTCAGATGCTGATGATTTTAAGGCTGAGAGGGATGGCCAGGAGCCATGCAAGTCACTGACTGACACTGCTGAGTGAGGTAGGAGGACTATAGTCAGTGGGAGATAGGGGTGGGACTGAGGAGATAAGGTGGGGAAGGCGATCACAGGGAACCTGCCAGCTTTTTGCTGGCACTTCTGGGCTTTAAAACTCTGTAATTTAAAGGAATAGTGGGGAAATAACTAGGGTGGCAGCCTAAACTGGGGTGGTCATGCACCCCCTTTTCTGGGCTAATGACACTCCTGGGCAGCACTCAGAGAAAAGTCCTTTTAAAGGCTTAAAATCAGTACTCATGGACAATCCATTTAAGGCATAATGATATGGAGTTTTGGGACCCTCACCAGTGCAACATAGTCTATAAAGTAAAAAGCCCTTTTAAAGACATAATTAATTATAAGGATCAGGGTAGGCAGGCATGACATTCACTTTACAAAGCAATTTTCAGAGCTCGGGGGCTAGAAATAGTCCTTTAAAGGACTGGGAGCATGCAGGCAGCCAGAAGAAAAATCTTTACAATAAATAAACTCTTTTTAGGGTTTTGGGCTAAGGCTTTATTAGGAAATTCCTCCTCCCATGGCTGTAGCCACGGGAGCTGCTCCCTGCCCTCTCAAGGGCCAAAAAGAGACTGAGCCAAAGCCTCTGGGCATTCCTCCACCTGTGGCCCTAGCCACAGGAGCTGCTCCCTGCCCTCTCAAGGGCTAAAAACAGACTGTGCTAAAGCCCCCTTGGCATTTCTCTGCCTGTGGCTGTAGCCATAGGAGCTGTTCCCTGATATCTCAAGGGCCAAAAATAAACTATGCCAAAGCCCCCTGGGCATTCCTACACCTGTGGCCATAGCCATAGGAGCTGTTCCCTGCCCTCTCAAGGACCAAAAACAGATAGTGCCAAAGCCCCATGGGCATTCCTCCAACCACAGCTGTAGCCACAGGAGCTGCTCCGTGCCCTCTTAAGGGTCAAAAACAGGTACACTTGCTCAACAGATTGAGTGCCTCCCTCCAGCTATAAATTTTAAATTTGACACAATTTCTCGGATCTTAGTGTGAGCCTGGCCATTGACTCCATCATTCAGCCTAGAAGCTGTGGGATCACCTGCAATCCCTAGATAAGCAACTAAATATTTAGGAATTACTTTTTGTTCCCCCTCTATAAGCAGCTTACTAAATCAAGCTAGTTGCTCACTGAGGGACCTTTGTACCAGAGCACACTCTCACTTGATTTTGCACCTGCCTACATCAGTTTCAATATGTACTGTTTGTTAAGCAACTGTAATGCTGTATGAGCTGCAGACCAGTATGATTTCCTAGTAGTCCAGTAGATTTTCTTGTATCTGTAAGATTTTCTCTCGCAAGTGAGATTATTTGTAGAACTGCTTCTTCTGTACTGTTAGCTAAGTGACTGTTACAGGGCATAACCTGCAATTCAATAAGTCTCTAGCAAATCTGTGTTTTTTCAGCACTGCTCCTTCTAGGCAGCTTCATGTAGTTTTATTACATTGTACTTGTAATTTGTGTAGCAAAGTCTCACTGCATAGTACTATTACAGCAAGTGGGTTTTCCAAAGTCTTCATTTCTTCCTCTATGCACTGCATCTCCTTAGCTAACGAATTAGCAAGGTCTTACTGAACAAAATTTCCTCAACTAATGAGTTAACCAAAGTCTGTATATATTGAAATGGAACATTAGTGTTTAAAATCTTCTGCTTGTGCCCATGATGTCAACTTTCTTACTCTTGT
Source organism: Neoceratodus forsteri (assembly GCA_016271365.2). Classification (NCBI taxonomy): domain Eukaryota; kingdom Metazoa; phylum Chordata; order Ceratodontiformes; family Ceratodontidae; genus Neoceratodus; species Neoceratodus forsteri. The sequence goes on from CM057459.1 coordinate 1,359,577,750, forward strand.
TAACTCTGAAATCTGCATCTTCCTTGCCTTGAACGTCAGCTTTTTTCTTTACTGTATTGCTAACTTCTCCTCTTCTCTTGAACCCATCCCCCTTCTCTCTCTTTTTTCTCAGTGAATCCTACCTTAGCCATTCTATCCCTCCTCTCCCCCTCTGCCCTGCCTACTCAGACAGTCATTCCCTTTCCTCCTGTTAATCTCTTCTCCTTTTATTTACAGACTGTGCCAAAGCCCCCCTGGGCATTCCTCCACCCCATGGCTGTAGCTACAGGAGCTGCTCCCTGCACTCTCAAGGGTTGAAAATAGACTGTGCCAAAGCCTCCTGGGCATTCCTCCATCTGTGACCATAGCCACAGGAGCTGCTCCCTGCCCCCTCATGGGCTGAAAACAGGTACACCTGCTCAACTGATTGAGTGCCCCCCTCCAGCTGTAAATTTTAAATTTGGCACCATTTCTCAGATCCTTGTGTGAGCCTGAGCATTGACTCCATCCTTGAACCTAGGAGCTGTGGGGTCACCTGCAATCCCAAGCTTAGCAACTAAATATTTAAGAATCGGTTTTTATTCCCCATACTTAAGCATCTTTCTAAATCAAGCTAGTTGCTCACTGAGGGACCTTGGTGCCAGAGCCTGCTCTCATAGTCAGCTGGATTTTTTTATCCCGTGAACCACACCTTCCCTTGCTAAAGGGATCAAACCTAAATTGCCCACTCCAGTTAACTCCTCTCAATTACTGCTGTAACCTGCCCTATTGTAAGGGACCTCGCCCTAATTCTATGTATACCCTTTTAATTCTTACACTTTCCCATTAGCAGCCTATAAGAAAACGTCCACAGAGGGCGCCAGATTTTATCTTCTTTCAAACACTTTTCATTTTAAATTGCTGGTTTTGGAAATCAAATCAAGCAGCAACTCAGGCTCCCTTTATGTATTTTTCTGAACCCATTTCTTTCAAGCCTAATAGCAGTTTACCTCCCAAAGTACATTTTCTACTACATAACAGGGCTTTCTTTATGACACACCCTTACTAGCTCTCTCCTACCAAATGGCTCCCTGATAACTCACATTTTTGCTGTCGGGCATTATGCCAGGATTTATTCTGTGGTTCTCTCTGGCAGGTTGCCCTCCCTCCAGTAAGGTCTTCACCACTGATCCAAATGACTACTTTCTCAAATATGCTTATACTCCCCAAGAAACTCCATACTATCACACCATTACTTATCCCTCATAGTTATCTCTACCATGTAGCTTACACTTTTAAGAAGTGCCTTCTCTGCTGCTCTATCCTGCCCTTCCCAATCATCCATTGCAAAACTATGGTATCTCCTCCTTCTTGCTCTAATACTTGCAGGGGATACTGAACTTAACCATGGTCCACCTGCTCACCTCTCCTGCTTGGATACAGTGTGGAAGGACACCAAGGGACTTTGCATTGTTCACCTGAACATTAGGAGCCTCCTCCGTAATCTAGCTAAACTTGAGGCATGGGACATACTATATCACCCAGATATCATTTGCTTGCCCGAAACTTGGCTTAAACTCTCTACCCCTGATTCTTTCTGCTCGTTATCCAACTACAACCTCATCAGACATGAGAGGCCCACCTCTAAACAAGGTGGTGGTGTAGCTATTTTTTATAAATCACACCTAAACCTCTCAAATCCTACCACGCCTGTCCTCTCCCACTGTGAACCTATTCATGCTACCTTTCAGCTTGAGTTCATGAAATTACATATAGTGTGTGCTTGTAACCCCCTCTAGGTGGCACTGCTGGCCTTGAGGAGCTCCTCTCACATGTTGACTTAGCTGTTGGAAGAAATAAATCCTAATCCTAGGAGACCTAAACCTAAATTGGATTGGCAAGGTGAACAAATCACTCCACTCTGTGGTACAAGGCTACAACCTCCACCAGCTAATTGCCAACCCTACCAGTGTCATGCCTCCTCCCAGGTGTAGTACCTTAATTGACTGGGCACTGACAAATCGCATTGATTGTATAGTCTCCTCAGGTACCCTCGCTGATGCAATTAGCAATCACTCTCCAATATATTGTATCTGCCCTCAATTTGTCAACCCTCCCCTCCCAAAAACTGTTCACTTTCTGTAATCTAGCCAATCTTGACCAAGCCCAGTTCCTGAATGATCTATCCATGATTGTCTGGACTTGCGTCTACCCTACGACTAATGCTCAGGCAGCCCTTGATCACTTCCTAACCCTGTTCGGATCTCTAAAGGATATCCATTCACCCCGCATCACACGTCGCGTATGTGGAACGCAAACCAAATGGCTAAATAAAGACTTACTTGCTCAGATCCAGGCTAGGGACAAAAGCAGGTGGTGTTTCAAGGTCTCTGGTTTTCTGTCTGACTACAATGGCTACAGAATACAAAGAAACTCTTGCAATGGAACATTAAGTTTAGTTAAGAGCTCATTCTGCAAGGGTCTATTAATAAATACTTCAGGTGATTCCAAGAGATTCTGGGCTCATATAAAAACAATCCTTGGAGCCAAACTCACTAGAAATATAAATGATATGATCCTAAACGGTGTGCACTGCAATAATCCGGCCACCGTTGCAAACCCTTTTAATCTCTACTTCTCAGATTTATCCAAATACTCGTCTCTTCCCCCCAGTGCAGCCCCCCCCCCATGGACAATGAGCTGCTGCACAACTACCCACCTTTTAGATTTTGAACCATTGCCAGACTGGAAGTCCAAAAGATGCTACAAGCCATTCCTGATAGCACTGGTACTGGCACTGATGGTCTTGAATTTAAGATCCTGAAACTCACTGCCCCCATTACTGCCTCACCCTTAACTCAAATCTTTAACTTGTCACTATGCCACAGCTCTGTCCCTTGTATCTGGAAGATAACAAGAGTTACTCCAATAACTAAAAAAGGGGACCCCAAGGAAATTGCCAACTACCGGCCTATAGCCATTCTTTCTGTTCTTCGCAAAATACTCTAAAAACTAGTTGCCAAGCAAACCATCTCTTTTCTACAGGATCACAACCTCCTCTCTGTCTCCCAGCAAGGATTCCACAAAAGTTACAGCACTACTACAGCCCTCCTGAAATAACAAATGTTATCTATTCTGCAATGGATATAGATCTCCTGGCTGGTGCAATCTTCATCGACTTAACCAAAGTATTTGACCTTGTAAACTACTCCCTTCTCCTCACCAAACTCTTTTCTCTTGGCTTCTCTACAGATGCTGTAGCCTGGTTTAGTAGCTACTTGTCAAACAGGAAGCAGACCATGTATTACAATTCTGTCCTGTCTGACCCCTCCACCATACATACATACTGGTGTTCCACAAAGATCTATCCTTGGCTCCCAACTTTTTTCCATCTTCATTAATGACATCCCCTTGCTCTCTCCATATTGTTCGTCACTGCTGTACACAGATGACATAGTTCTCTATTTCAATGCTAGAAACATCTCGGACAAAAATCACTCTCTGTTCTCAGACTTCCTTCACATTCAATCCTGAATAATTGAAAACAAACTTGTTCTTAACGCGGGCAAAACACAATCCATGCTTTTTGGCTTCTGTGCCAGACTCAAAACAAACCAGAACTCTCTCAATATCTTATGCACTGATGGCTCACCATTGGCCATTACTAACTCGTTCAAGTACCTCAGCATTTTGCTTGATGAATCTCTGCACTTTGATCAACATGTTACTGCTACCAGTAAGTCCATTAATGCCTAGCTTGGACGTGCATACTGAACCAGTTATGCCCTTACCCCATCATCTAGACTTGCTATTGCTCAAGGCATTCTGCTCCTAGCACTAGCCTATGGCACAGTCACCTATCTTGGAGCATCAAAAGCTGCTCTTCACAAGTGGGGTACCACCTATAATAATATTTGCTACTATACCTCTGCATCCCCTTGTTATAAGCACCACTGCCAAATTTATGCTGATCTCAAATGGCAGTACCCTACTGCCTATCGGCTCAAGTCCCTTGGCTCTCTCATTGATGGTATTGCCAGATCAGGTCTCCCTCAATCCCTTTCCTGCCTGCTGGGCATGCAAGCCATTTCCTATGGGCTTATATCCACTGACCTAGCTTCCCTCCACATTCCAAGATGTAAAATCTCCATGGATGCGTGGGCTTTGTCATGTGCAGCACCTAAATATTGGAACTCCCTTCCCCAAGACATTCATTTTGCTCCAACCCATGCCTGTTTTAATTGGCTGCACCACAGTCATCTACTTGTCTCAACCCTCTGCACATGCTTTCACTCACTTAGACCCTCCAGCCTCTAACTCCTGGCCGCCATGTCTGTATCTACTGCTGTCCTTCTCTCCTCCATCTTTCCTCTCAACCTGGCTTCCTGCCTCCTTTCTTTTTAGCCTTGCCTTTGTTTTTCCTAGGCTCGCACCCTCTCCCACTCCCAGTCCTCACTTTTAATTTCCTTCTTCTCCATCCTCTATATCCATGCCCTTCTAGTCAACAGTATAGCACATATACACCAGTCTCGATCATGGATCTTTTCTCTAAACTAGCACTCTTGTACTTCTTAGGACCTTAGCCTGTGGTTGCTCACAGTTTGACCCTATCGTGTTCCTACTTAAGGAAATGTTTAAATGCATTTTTACTGTACTTTGTAAAATGTTTGTAATGATATCTCTCATATTTTGTATCCTGAATACTATTGAACTGGCACTTGGACCTCTCTTGCTTTTGTCCCAACTGTATTTCTATCTCGCTGGTAATTGCATTTCTACCAGTACCCTCTGTATTACCAATTGTTGTACTGCTTCAAATTGTTCGTTATTTGTAGCTTCCCAGGTCGTGCCTGAAAATAGACATTGCTATGCCTAGTGCACTTACCTGGTTACCAAAGCAAATAAATACAGGCTGGCATTAAAGCCATTTTCAGGGCTTGGGGTTAGTGAGTCCTTTAAAGGAGCAAAAGCATGCAGGCAGGCAGGAAAAACATCTTTATGAAAAATAAAGAAAGCCTTTCAGGGCTTGGTGGCTTGCAAGTGCTTTTAATGTCTGAGGACATGCAGGCAGGCAAGAGAAAGACAATTCAAATTAAAAAGCCTTTTTATGAGCTTGTGGATAGATAAGTCCTTTTCTTTTTTTTTTGTGGTATGCCGACAGGGAGGTCCAGTCCCTCCCTTGGAGGGACTCATCTTCCTACCCTATAGTAGGGTCATCATAGACCCCATTGGCTCCTGATTTACCTTTTGGCCCCCAGGCCCACAACCATGCAATGGGCAGAGTGGCTGGCCACACCTCTGTGAAGGCAGCCTAATGTTCTGGATGTGGGCCCACCCCATTCTTGGTGGTGCACCTTGTGCTAACACCCAGACACCGCTGGGTGTCAGTCTGCAGTGTGCTGTGCTATCTCCCCTCCCACAAGGAAGGAGAGCTGTCTACAGATGGTCAGTTCTTCCTTACCTTTCTGACCCCTGAGCAACCTGAGTTCGTTCCTGAACTCGGATCACCAGTGTGGAGTGTTGTGTGGCACCCAGTGGCTCAGCACCAGCAGGCCACACAGGTCCATTTAAGGACTTTTGGGACATGCAGGCAGGAAACAGATGCTGAAAAAAGCTCTTTTGAAACAAATAATTATAGTAGAAAGCCACTTTATGGGGTTGCTTGCTCTCCATGGAGGATGGCAATCACAGGTAGGGGTATGGGGGTTGGGTGTGCCTTGCAAGCTCCTGAGGGAGGCAGGTGTGGGAAACAAGAAGGGAGTAGAAAGAAAATTTTAAAATTAGGCAGTGGTCTATGTAAACATTACCATATCCTGCAAGGTGTGGATCCCACCTTTAATGTTCAGGTAACAGCTCATATTTTAGGCACCATTGCTGCTTCAGTTGCATTCACCCTTACAAGTGCCCAACATCTCCCGTGTCAGCATTAGTGCTGTCACATCAATTACTGGTTTGGCTCAATTATGTTTGTGTTTGGCATAGACACTGCTGCCTTTTTAGTTTTAGAGTTACATTTTCCCACCCCAGTCAAAAAAGAAAAATAGCAATATTGATACTGGCCATAGTTGCTCAAGTCCCCAACACACACACACACTTTGGAAACTTTTGACACTAAATAGAGGGTGCCAGTACCACCTTCATGCCCATAATTACCACAGCTTGCTGATGAACACATCTTGGTCCCCACTTTACCACAGTCACAAGGTCCATTTTTCTCTCTCGTCACCCACCAGCATGCAAAGAAGTAAGAGTCTTACAGCAACTAAAGTCAATAAACTAACAATGATGTTTGCAGAAAAATGCAGCATAAAATAAGCAGAGACTTAAAAAAAACTTGCACTAATAAAAATGCCACAAACTGCTTTAATTCCGACTCCATGGTGCCAGGTGAAGGGGATTCGCTTGGCATACTAGCAACCTGGATTCACACCTGAGCTCAGGATGGCAGGAGCAGAGACTGGTAGGAAGAGTTTAGAGCATCCGAGAGACACTCTCCTCCTTGGGGGAAAGGTGTGCACCAGCACCACCCTTGAGTGGTTCCTAGTGACTGGCTAAGTGGTGACTCACCTTGGGGTGTGGGTGACCACACACCATGGATGCTTTCAGTCAGGATGCCACAGAGTGCAGCACCTATACGGTGGAGGGGTGGGTAGGGCGAAAAATTGAAAAAGGATGCTTGACTGACTGGATGAAGGCTGCCGGGTCCCCCTCCACCATGAAGTCCTGGTGGAATGCCCACAAGGCTTTTCTCATAGCCCCGTGCCCAAGATCCAGTATGGCACTCCAGTCTCCCCTCCCTGTCCTCCCAGGGGAGGAGGGTCCATCCAGTGAATGGATGTGTCTGGGCTATCCAGGGGCATTGAACTGGATCCACAGCAGATGGCAGCAGGGGACTGACTAGACCAGTAGGTGGGGCCCTTGTCAGCAGAAGGAGTGGTCGGTCAGGTGGCAGTGGCAGGAGGAAAAAAAAAACAAAGTGCTTTGAAATATCACTTTCTGATCTACAAAAGTAAGTCAAAAGAGCTGCAGATCTTTATTCTTCAGCACCTACTGTAGAACTGCAGAACCAGAGTAGGAGGAGCAGTCACTTGGGAGAGAGAGACAGAGGGAAAGGGTTGCTATATAAACTCACCCTTTGACCCTTACATTCCCAACAAGCAGAGGACTATCATGTGACTGCATTCCTTTCTGAATAATATTTGAGTATTCTTCAGAATTTACAGTGAATAGCAAATCTGTTTGATTGACAGCAGAATTAAAAAAAAAGATGTAACCCCTAGGTGGCGCTATCCCAAGGGATACTACCCCTGCCTGCGTGACTAGGCGCAGGTTAAGGAGCCTGAGTGCTGTGAACAGGTGCCTCCACCCAGAGGACAGGGTTAATGGTAGCGTAGCTGCTCTGGGTACAGCCCTCCGGGACACTGATACCCCCCTCTAATCCCTCTAGTGGCCAATGCAGGTCAGCAAATACCCAGTCACAATTAACACCAGAATGCAATGTTAACCCTACACTTGTCGCACTTACCACCTGGGCTGCGTCAGCTGGAATGGCCCTGGAGACTCGCTATAAAACAAGGCCTGTAATGGTAAACAGTGATACCACAGTACTTTCTACACAGAGATACACCACAACCAGTTTAAGTGCAAAAAGATTCAGATCTGATTTATTGAGGGGGCTTGAACAAGGGAGGGGAAGTAATCTGGTGTTTGATTGTGGTTCTGATTTTATCAGACTAAGCATGAATGCCTCTAAGAGTCCATTTAGCACAGTCACACACAATCTGGGTACCCAGTTGGTCTGCAGGCTAGCTTGAAGTATTGCCTGGAGTAGGCCAGCATTGCAGTTGTTGTGGGGACCCTTAGGAAGGAAAAAAACACAACATGCACTTTAACCTACAGTTTGTATTCCAGAGCCAGAGGGCTCAGTTCGTAAGGATCAATCAAAACAATTAAATCAGGTGACACTTTGATTTGAGCTTTGTTGCAGGGAGCTCCCTGATGTTTACTCATGCCACCCAGACCAGGATGTAGGATGGACGATTTGGAGACCTCAGGATGAAGTGCTGGTTTGCCAGGAGAAGCAGGGCCCACACAATGCACTGTGGTATCCTTCCTGTTCGTTGGTGTTGAGCAGGAAGCCGAATCCCCCAGGCAGGTTTCTCATCAGGTATAATGCTGCAGCATGAGCAGTGATCTAGGCTGAGATGGTGAAGCCCAGACCAGGTGGATGAATCGGATACAGTCCAGTAAAGTTACTGGATGCAGCATCCAGCAAGCATGGCACATTCAAGAAATGTGGGGAACCAAATTGCGACCCGCACTGCACATTCAGCACAATTATAGTAAGGGATAGGCAAATACACAGTTCGGATGACAGTCCAGTTGCAATTGACAGTGTCTCTGCACAGGCTGTACACTCTGTGGTGGTTTCAAGTCCTGACAGTCCGATCACTACTAGGCAAATCTTCGGTCCACTTCAGGCGAAATTCACTTTGTCACAATTCAGGTTCCAATCGCAAAAGCTGCAATTTCAGATAAAGTCTGATTTCAAACTCAAGGTTTCTTCACTTGTTAAGATGGTAGCAGGCAAGTCAGACACAGCCTTCCCGCCGATTTCCCCTGCACACCATGCAGGAGCAGCTGCTCAAATTACTCAAGCTGTTCACTCTCTCCACCCCAGCTACACACTGGCTTAATGCTGCTGGCAGCTCGGGACTTTCCCTGTGATCCAAAAGGTTCGGTTGGTTGATCCATCTGTCTGTCACAGCTAGAGCTCCCCCTCCAGGTCCATTTAGGTGCCAAAAGGTGAAAACGACAATTCCCACAGAAATTCACTTCTATAAAGCCTCTGGTGACAGTCTCCATTTTAGGGCCCCAAAGGTACTGATTGGTCCAAACTGGCACTCCAGAACCAAGATAGTGGAGCAAAACAGAAAAAGTTCACACTGCAAAGGGAGACAGGTTAGAAAAACTACAATATTATTATTATTAAAGCAGATAACCAGCAAACAATCACATTTCTCAATACAGCTTCCTCTGCACAAATAGTGATGGCAGAAGGAAGCAAAAGCACGCCAGCCCGGGCGGGACTCGAGCCTGGGAACACTCAGCCCCTACCCAGATTGATTATAACCTATGAGAATATCATTTCTTAAAGTGGCAGACATGGTGGCTAGTAGGGCACTCGCATGCAAACTGTAGAAAATGATTTAGACACAGGATACTAGCCAGGCAGAGGGCATTAGGCAAGCCCAGGAAGACAATTTAGGAACCCCCATTTGTAAGGAAGTTACACCCTTCCCTACCTGGAAAGAACATGGTGTCCGCGTCAAGTCTATACATCAGTAACACTGTAAGAAGACCATATACTGTACGAGATATGCATGACATTACTACACAAGACGACATAATGACTGATGCATCAGTAAATGTAAACATATCACATTACTATACTTATTCAATACACTCTACAAATACACTATATCTGCAATGACAACAGTTATGCATTTCTCATACACATAATAATGATTTGACTATGATTCACACATTATTATTACTATACTGATTTATGTTATAACTTCTTGCATTTTGAATAATACAGATGGGGACCCATCCCTATCAGCTAACTTGGGGCTAGACAGGACAGGGGCACCATGTTTGGGGAGTGAGTTCTTTGAAATATAGACACCCTTGTGGACAACATTTAAAAAGAGATTTACTGGCCTCCCAGGGGAGTAACAGCTAAGATGTATTACAGGTTTAGCAACTCTTTTAGTCTTCCTTGGAGGAACAGGTGCAGTCTCTGGAGTATCAGTATTGGAATTAGTCTCTTCTTCAGAAGAGAAGGGTACCTCTGCACTGGGTGAAGACTCCAGCAATGGAACATTATCAGCTCCTGGCTCTGTCAGCTCTGTGTCCACCACATTAGGCACATCATTATTCTCTGTAAAAGGCCCAGATTGGCCATCCAGGGAAAACTCTGGGACAATAGGATTTTGTGGCACTGGAGTGGTCCCTTCAGCACTTTGATACAGTTCCTCAAGTTCTGGTATGGTACCAGGAAGATTTATAGTATCAGTTTCCTCCTGGGGCAGTCCAAACAACTCCACCAAACACAGAGAATCAGCTACTTCAGATGTTATACTCTGCACCTCACTATCTGGGGGCATTGAGTCTAAGGAAGAAGCTGGAGGGTTAGGCAGTCCTGCAGGCCCAGCTTCATCATAATTGTATGTAGGGTTGCCCTGGAACAGCTGACTCAATTCATAAGAAGGGTAATAAGAAGTCTCACATTCACTGCTGTCAGATTCAGACCAGCAATCACAGTTCTGTTGGGCATGCTGGGTAGAAGGCCAATGTTCTTGCACTACTGGGGAAGCTTGACTCTGCCACCTTTGTTTTATTTATTTATTTATTTATTCATTTATGTGTAAAGTATTGGAATTACAATCCTTTGAGTCATAGACTTATTTCCAAAGGCTCCACGTCATATCACATAACACATAATACATAACATACAGTACAGCAGGAGTACACAGTTACAATAAGTTACATCAACATACATAATATATAATACTGATGGATATACAGTGACAGTTGCTTACAATATGTTACAACAGTTTATGGAGTTACAACAGTCACCTTGTCATTGACTGGGCTGCAAGCAAGGAGTACAAAGGAGACAGTGTGCCTGGGTACAGCCTATACAAGAGTTAGTTGGCACTTAGTTACATTACATTGCAAAGACATATTGACAGGCACTATAGGATCTAAAGCAGTCTAGTAGTTAGTCTTTGCCATTAACTAAGTAGGTTTAAATAATGTAGTTGATATTTCATTGGTAACCAAGGCCCCTGGAATTCTGCAGTTCTGCGATTGCGGAATGTGCCGCAGAATTTGCATCATGCCGCAGAATATATATAGTGCCGTAGAATTAATTGTTTTTGGTGAATTTTCATATAAATATACTGTTTTTCCATAGTGTCAGGCTTTCTTTCCCACCTTGTTTATCCTGATGCCCCTCCATTATGCTCAGTATATGATGTCATCGATGACATCAAGTCATATTTATCCAATGACAGGAATGCATTCTGCCAGAGAAATTAATAAATCATGCCACAGAAATCAGAAAATGCTGCCGCAGAAGTCAAGGAGCCCTGCTGCAGAAATCAGAAAATTCTGCCGCAGAACACCAGGGGACCTGTGGGTAACATACAAATCGTGGCATTGGAGTAGTACCTTGGGCAGCAGCACGAGTCACTGGCCCAGGAAAGGCAGTATCTGATGGTTCAGCATCGATAATTACTTAGCCAATAAGTAGTAGGTGATTCCTACGCATAGTTTTAACAGCTCGAGAGTCATTCTCAGGGTGCACTTTATACATGGGCAAATCGTCCAGTTTATTGACTACTATGTGTGGAAAATGATGCCACCTATTGGCAATTTTGTATTTTCCATGCAGCTCCAAGTTGCACAATAGTATCCAGTCCCCTGGCAATAACTCTTGAGCCTTTACTTTCTTGTCATGTCTCTCCTTGTTGGCAAGGTTTCTTTTGGCAGCCATAGTCTGGGCCAATTGGAAGGCATGGTTTAAATGGGCTTTTAGTTTTCGCACATACTGCAGATAAATTTCAGCATGCATGCCATCTAGGGACACTCTGAAGCAGATTTCTACTGGTAGCTGGGCTTCCTGTCCAAACATGAGGTGATAAGGGGAAAACCCACTTGCATTACTTTTTGTGCAATTGTAGGCATGTACTAGGGTGCTAATTTGTTGACTCCACTTGTGTTTATCTTTGGGGTGGAGTGTGCCTAGTATGTCAAGGAGAGTCCTGTTGAAATGCTCAGGCTGGGGATCTCCCTGAGGGTGGTATGGAGTGGTTCTAGACTTTCGTACCCCCACAAAGAGAGCATCTCCCTTATGAACCAGCTTTCAAAATCTCTTCCTTGATCAGAAAGGATGCATTGGGGTGCACCATACTGGACAAAGAATTTCTCTACCAGCACTTTGACCACCATAGAGGCCTTTTGATCTTTTGTTGGATAGGCTTGAGCATAGCATGTGAAATGATCAGTTACAACCAGCACATTCCCAATATTTTTCTGATTGGGTTCCAAGCACAGAAAGTCTATACAGACCAGCTCCATGGGTGCACTAGTGGAGATATTAACCAAGGAGGAGGCTTTCTGAGGCAAAGCTTTCTTTTGCAGACATTGACTGCAAGTTTTAATGTAGTGTTCAACATTGGCTCCCATTTTTGGCCAGTAAAATCATGACCGCACCAGGTCGAGAGTTCGGTCAATACCAAGATGCCCCCATGTGATTATGGAGAGATTTTAACATTAATTGCTTGAAGGCTGTAGGTAACACTAACTGCTACTTTTCCAGCTGACCCTGGCAATTTGTCTTCTCTCTGTATAGCAATTGATCTTGCAATTTAAGCCTGGGGTCTTCTTTGAGCAGCAAAGCAGTCCCCAAGTCGGTAGAGTGAAATTTTGTCATATCTTTGCCAGCACGCAAAGCATTTAGGGCAGGTTGAATCATAGGATCTTGGGATTGAGCCCACTGGATGCTGTCATTATCGAACTGGGGGGCAATGAGCTAAGATATAGAGCGGTGAAGTGACAGCAAGTTGGCAGGATGCAGGTGTCTGGGGACCCCAGGCAGTCAACTAAACATTGAACAGTGTCTGCAGATGGGTGGTTATCCTTATCAAACTTCTGGCACAATGCTTTGATGGAATGTCCAGACAACCTCACCCAGTTGTCAGGAGGTGGGGGGGGCTTGGTCACCTTGAGAGAGCATCAGCATCTATGTGATTTAAGCCAGGCCGGTATTCTACTGCATAGTCATAGGTAGATAGGGCAGAGAGCCACCAATGTCCTATGGCATCTAATTTCACAGAGGTTTGCACATAAGTCAATAGGTAGATGTCAGTCTTTACTAATATTTTGGCCCCATAGAGGTACTTGTGAAACTGGTCTACTATAGCTCATTTGAGTGCAAGAAATTTGAGCTTATGGATAGGGTAAGTTCGCTCGGAGGGTGTTAGACTTCTACTGGCGAAAGCTACAGATCTCAGGCCCTCTTCATAGTCCAGGTATAACACAGCTCCTAACCCCTTGAGGCTGGTGTCAATATGCAAGACATATGGTTTGGTGGGGTCAGTGTATGCAAGGACGGGTGCATGAGTGAGCTGGTGGATGATCTCAAAAAATGCAGTTTTACAATCAGGGGTCCACCTGGCTCCAAAAGGTTCATTTGTTTTAAAATACACTTTTTGTTCTTCTCAGATGGAACCCTTTTTATACTTGTGATTGGTGGGGGGATAGCCTTAGGTGAGATTAAGTAGTGGCTGAATAACTTTGGAGTAGTCCATGATAAATCATCAGTAATAACTGCAGAACCCGAAGAAGCACTGTAACTCTTTTAAATTGGTCGGCTGAGGCCAGGTTGCCAGGGACTCTACTTTTCTGGGGTCTGTCTAGATCCTGCCTGCTGACACTATATGCCCAACGTACTTTACAGAGGTCTGAAATAACTGGCATTTGTCTATTGATAGTTTCAGACAGAACTCCTCCAGGTGGTCAAGAACTTTAAACAACTGGGCCTCATGTTCCTCCAAAGTACGCCCGAATACAATGACATTGTCCAAATACACCAGGCACTCCAGCAAATTCATGTCTCCCATTGCTCTCTCCATTAGCTGGTGGAAAGTGGCGGGTGCACCCAAAATACCTTGAGGCATCCTCAGAAACTTGTAGAAACCCAAGGAACAGATGAAGGCCATCTTTTCATGGTCCTCCATGGCCTTTGGGATCTAGTAATACGTGCTCCTTAAGTCTAGCACTGAAAACCACTGGTTCCCATTCAGGCAGTCAAGAGCATCCTGTTTCTGGGGCATGGTATACTGGTCGAGTACGGTTCTTCGGCTCAGAGTACAGTAATCTATGCACATTCTCACAGACTCATTCTTCTTGTGTACCACCACAATAGGAGAAACATAAGGGCTCCTTGACTCCTGGATAATACCAGCTGCTAGCATCTCTTGCAAGTGCCTCTGAACATCATCCATATTGGCGGGAGCCAGTCGACGTGATCTCTCCCTAAAGGGCCTATCATCATGTAGTCAGATATAATGCTTGGCTCCACTGACGTATCAAATACCCCATTCCTTTAGGGAGAACACTTGATCCCTCTTGGCAAGTTTCTGACTGATTCTGATCTTCCATTTCGCTGGCAGTGGGGATTCTTCAAAATCAAACAAGTCTGGGGTCCTCTCATCTCTCTCACTTGAACACTTCTTGCTGGGCAGCTCTGCAGTGTTGGCACAGTGCACTGTGGCTGGGGTGCACCCACATTTGACTCAAACCTCACGATCAGACACATTCTTGAGTTGGACCACCCCTCCTGGGGCATAAGCATGGGCATGGGCAGGTAGAATACTGGGCTTGACCAACAATCCTTCTGGCAACTTCCCTTCTTCGCGGGGGCATTCAGCATTAAGATTTTGTTTTTCACATCTTTCCAGAAACGTACTTCACCTCAGACAGTATACTGGATGTTGAGCAGGAGCACCAATGGGTCAGGGTCTTTCTTCCACACTATCCCCACCGGTTCATCCTTGTCCATCTCAATAGTCTGTCTTTGTAAGTAGTAGGCTCACCTCACCAAAGCTGAAATTTTCATAGCCCACCAGGCTTGCCAGTCTTGTTTTTCTTGACACAGCTGAGCTAGCCTACCGATCTTGTGAGCGTTGGTTCCTATAAGTAATGGAACACCATCATACAGCCCCGTGGAGGGACATACGAAAGCTAGAGTTTCCTCCTGTTCATTTATGCTGGCCACATCTGTGGGGAAAGACAGCCATATTCTTACATACCCCAAGTAGGGGTAGGATTTTTCACTTAATCCCCCCACACATGAAGACCTTCCAGGGATTGTAGTGGCACATCAGACAGATGTTGGTTATACTAATCTTGGAACACGATGGGTACTTGTGAACCACTATCTACTACAGCCCTTGCAGAAACACCATTTATAGTCACAGTGGTTTCCATTGAAGGGCCCACCACCATGGACCAATTGGGCGAAGCGGTCTTAGCTGTCTGTCTTATAGCAGTCTTTGAAGAATAGGATTTTTTCACAGGGCTCATCTGAGGCCTTATGTTGCTCAGCCAGACCAAAGCCAGCAACCTGGTGGTGACCCTTCTCCGATGCTCAGGAAGGTTACAGTTCCGCCTCGTGTACCCGTCTTCCCCACAGAGATTGCAGCTTACTGGTTCTTTGGAATCTCTTGAGAGAAGGGGACTGTCTCTTGCTTTGGCGGGGCTAAGGAAACCCCATTGGTCTTCTTTGGGTCACTTTCTGTTTCCTCCTGGCCCCTTTAGGGGTCAGGGGCTTGCGTGGCTCTAATAAGGTTGCCCACCAGGGCTCTCAGCTCTCTTACTTCTTCCATTAGTTTAGTTTCTAGTCGAGGTCCAGGAGCAGTAATGTGGATCCCTGCCTCAGTGGGCGTCTAACTAGAGAGTGGCCCCTTAACCACTTCAGCAGCTTGTTGATGGTCTCTCAGTTCTTTCACCTCCTTAATTAACTCTCTCATCTGTTGAAACTCAGATTCATTAGGTCAATTTTCACCTTGGTCAGGGATCTGACTGGTATGGGCAACCTCTGCATAGGGTTCCCACCACTTTTCATAATTTTCAGCCTCCTGAATCCCCTTCATAAGCCAACAGTACTCAGGTGGATTTGCTTTTCAATCTTGCAACTTTAGTTTTAACATTAACACACTGGAATACCTGGTGGACTTCAAGGCATGTTCTAGTCTGACACTATTCAGTTAACTTGCCAGCACTCCCCCTTTCCTATGGGCCCGTTGTAAGGCCCTCTTAATCCTGATGAAAAACATGGTCATCTTTTCATTTTTCCACTGCTTGGCAGATTTGAACTTCCGTATGATGTCTTCCCCTGACTCAGTGCTGATGAACACCCCCTCCAGGGCAGAGAGGTACACAGCAGTAGTGGACTCCAGACTAGTAGAACACAGGAAACAGATGGCTTCCAGTGCAGGGCCCCTCAAGCTCTCCATGAGTCTATTTCTTTTCTCTCCCTCAGAGCACTGCCACTCCTGGACCAGGGAGGTGGCCTAATCCATCCATGTCTCCAAGTTGTCCTCCCCCATGGATACCGGGTCCATACCCAAGAAGAGCTTAAGTCTGCAGTAACAGTCCAGGTGTACAGATGGTATTACAATGGGTGAAGCTACAACAGGGGAAGCTCTAGGGGTAGCAGGAAATGTTAAAGGGAAATGCAAAGGAGTGGTGTCTTCAGAGCGATCTAAAATGTTTACTAACTCCTTGGCAAACTGTCCCTCAATAGCTAACAGTCTAAGCAGTTTATCTTTAAAACCCTCTATATTTGGGGATCGCCAGGGAGCAGAAGGGTCACTATTTAAATGAATGACCAGCCACCCTTTCTGGGACCCTTCAGGCAAAATAATGGGGGGGGGGGTTACTCTCTCAGGATCTATGGGAAGGCTGTAGGCAAGGATGGCCACCATGGTCTGATCAAACAGGTCCAAGTCCCTTCCTTTCACCTCAGCTTTCCCCCAAACACTTTACTTGTTCTACAGTCTCAATAATAGTAGTGTTAGTGGTCCCCAGCAGGATGTCTATCAAAAATATGGTGTGCTGGGGGTCCATCCCCTCAGCCTTGCTCCACCCCATCATGCGGTGCATGACCAACTTGTGGGAAGCGATTTTAAACTTGGGTGCAGTGAGCGACTCCATTCTGTCATAAATTTACAATATTGTGGTTGTAACTCCAACCCCTGACCACTAGAGGGTGAAAATACCAGAGGTGCCTCCAAGATGTAACCCCTAGGTGGTGCTATCCCAAGGGATACTACCCCTGCCTGCATGACTAGGCACAGATTGAGGTGCCTGAGTTCTATGAACGGGTGTCTCCACCCAGAGGACAGGGTTAATTGTAGCATAGCTGCTCTGGGTACAGACCCTTGGGACACTGATACCCCCCTCTAATCCCTCTAGTGGCCATTGCAGGTCAGCAAATACCCAGTCACAATTAACACCAGAATGCAATGTTAACCCTACACTTGTTGCACTTACCAACTGGGATGCATCGGCTGGAATGGCCCTGGAGACCCCCTGTAAAACAAGGCCTGTAATGGTAAACAGTAATATCACAGTACTTTCTACACAGAGATACACCACAACCAGTTTATGTGCAAAAAGATTCAGATCTGATTTATTGAGGGGGCTTGAACAAGGGAGGGGTAGTAATCTGCTGTTTGATTGTGGTTCTGATTTAATCAGGCTAAGCATGCATGCCTCTAAGAGTCCCTTTAGCACAGTCACACACACTCTGGGTACCCAGTTGGTCTGCAGGCTAGCCTGAAGCATTGCCTGGGGTTGGCCATCATTGCAGCTGTTGTGGGGGCCCTTATGAAAGAAAAAACTCAAAATGCACTTTAACCCACAGTTTGTATTCCAGAGCCAGAGGGCTCAGGTTGAAAGGATCAATCAAAACAATTAAATCAGGTGACACTTTGATTTGAGCTTTGTTGCAGGGAGCTACCCTGATGTTTACTCATGCTACCCAGACCAGGATGCAGGATGGATGATTTGGAAACCTCAGGATGAAGTGCTGGTTTACCAGGAGAAGCAGGGCCCACACGATGCATCATGGTGTCCTTCCTGTTTGTTGGTGTTGAGCGGGGAGCTGAATCCCCAGGCAGGTCTCTTGTTGGCTTTAACTCTGTGGTGTGAGTGGTGATCTAGGCTAAGATGGTGAAGCCCAGACCAGGTGGATGAATTGGATACAGTCCAGTAAAGTTACTGAATGCAGCTTCCAGCAAGTGTGGCACATTCAAGCAATTTGGAGAAACAAATCATGATCCACACTGCATGTTCAGCACAATTATAGTAAGGGATAGGCAAATACATAGTTTGCATGACAGTCCAGTTGCAATTGACAGTGTCTCTGCACAAACCATACACTCTGCAGTGGTTTCAAGTCCTAACAGTCCGATCGCTACTAGACAAGTCTTCGGTCCACTTCAGGTAAAATTCACTTTGTCACAATTCAGGTTCTGATTGCAAAAGCTGCAATTTCAGGGAAGACGGTAGCAGGTAGGCCAGATACAGCCTTCCCACCAATTTCCCCTGCGCACTACGCAGGAGCAGCTGCTGGAATTACTTGAGCAGTTCACTCTCTCCACTCCAACTACACACTGACTCACTGCTGCTGGCAACTCGGGACTTTCCCAGTGATCCAAAAGGTTCAGTTGGTTGATCCATCTGTCTGGCTCAGCTAGAGCTCCCCCTCCAGGTCCATTTAGGTGCCAAAAGAGAAAACTACAATTCCTACAGAAATTCACTTCCATAAAGTCTCTGGGAACAGTCTCCATTTTAGGGCCCCCAAAGGTACTGATTGGTCCAAACTGGCACTCCAGAACCAAGATGGTGGTGCAAAGCAGAAAATGTCCACACTGCAAAGGAAGGTAGGTTAGACAAACTACAATATTATTATTATTATTAAAGCAGATAACCAGCAAACAATCTCATTTCTTGATAGAGCTTCTTCTGTGCAAATAGCAATGGTAGAAGGAAGCAAAAGCAAGCCAGCCCAGGTGGCACTCAAGCCTGGGAACACTTGGCCCCTACCCAGATTGATTATAACCTATGAGAATAGCACTTCTTAAAGTGGCAGGCACGGAGGCTAGTAGGGGACTCACATGCAAACCTTAGAAAATGATTTAGACACAGAATACCAGCCTGGCAAAGGGCATTAGGCAAGTCCAGAAAGACGATTTAGGAACCCCCATTTGTAGGGTGGTTACACACATAAACAATTTATATCACTTTTAAGAGTCATGTTAGGCAAAAACAGTTTCAATAGAGAAAAAGGGAGGTTTCTATAGCAAATAAATATCTAACCCTTTCATTCCTGCCTAACTAAAGACTATTACATGACTGCAATGCTTACAGAATAAGTTTTTGCAGATTTCTATTGCAAACGGCAAACGTTTCCTATGAGCAGCAAAATATTTTTATAGTAAAGACAATGGACCCAATTCTACAAAGGAAAATATGCCAGATGCAAGTAACGCACTTGCGCAAGTTATGGCAATGCAATTGCGACTTGCGCTACACGACTTATTCTAGAACATGCGAGACTTACACCAAACACTACTGCGCAAGACACAACATGCAAGATACGCGATATAAATCACATCCACTGAAATATTTGATTCAGTTAGAAGGAGAATTATTGTATACTGCCAAATTGAGAAAAACATCAGTGAAGAATCCCACAGACAGAATCATGAATAGATTGTGAGTTATGACATTACAAAATAGTTTAGCAAAGCACTGGAATAAACTGCCAATTGAATTAATCAAGATTGCTGATTTGCACATGTTCAAACCGGAATTGCACAATTTCTTGAAAGTTCAATGTAAATGTTTTTTAGATATCATATTGTGTTTTTTTAGTTTGCATTGTGTGTTTTGCAATGTTATTTAGTTGTTGCTAATTTTGTATTGCTTGTAACTTTTATGAAGATACCAGAGGAATTTGTAGTAAATGGGGTTTCCCTAACAAAATTACCTGTATAAAAATAAATCTTTCATCAATCAATCAGTAAAAGGGAGCAACACGCAGCTGCGGCCTAACATACACCAGCAGAAATGCCAGAGCCATGGCAGAAGTTGCGGCAGAGGGGCAAAGGCGCAAGGAGAACTTCACTCATGAGGAGGTGCAGACACTGGTAGAACAAATAGATAAGCACCAAGCACTCCTCCTGAGCCAAGGAGGGGAGACCAAGAGGAGGGAGAAAAGGAAGAAGGCATGGAAGAGGGTGACACGGAAGGTCAGTGCCATTACAGCACAGTGCAGGACTGTCCGTGACATCCAGAAAAAATATAATGACCTTAAGCGCCTAGTGAAGTGCAAGTTGGCACAGAACAGATGGAGTGCACAGGGCACAGGGGGTGGACCCACCCGGCAGCAGCCGCTCAGCAGCCTGGAGAGGAGGACTGCAGCACACCTCAGCCAGCAGAGCATCGTGGAGTCATGGAGCTGGACACCTTCAGACAGCACACTGCCACAGGTAGGGCAAACAACACCAACGTATGTGACAGGCCTGACATTGCAAGGGCACTGCAGCCAACAGCAAGGGTGGAGTGGGAGGGGTGACAACGTGCAGGCAGATGTAGTGATGGGGTGGAATGCCACATGGCCACAGGTGGGCACAGAGTGGGCCCAGGGAACCAGACCAAGGGCAGGGGCAGGCCAGGGACAACTATGTGTGCAAGTAGCATGAGCTGCTGTGCAAAGGAATGTGCCATGCCCATCTGTGGTAGGGCTGATTCGTGCACATGAAACTGTTGGGGAGGGGCTGTGCACAGGTATGGGCTGTGCTGCACTGGGGGCTACTGTGCCATGCACTGTGTACTGGGGGGCGCCTATGCTGCCCTGGGGCTACTGTAACATGGACTGTGTACTGTTGGGGGGGTCTGTGCTCAGGCAAGGGCTGTGCTGCACTGGGAGCTGCTGTGCCATGCACTGTGTACTGGGGAGGCCTATGCTGACAAGGGGCTGCTGTGACATGTACTGTGTACTGTTGGTGGGGGTCTGTGCTCAGGCAAGAGCTGTGCTGCACTGGGGGCTGCTGTGCCATTCACTGTGTACTGGGGGGGCTTATGCTGACTAGGGGCTGCTGTGACATGTGCTGTGTACTGTTGGGGGGCTGTGTTCAGGCATGGGCTGTGGTGAACCAGGAGATGCTGTGACATGCACTGTTTACTGGGGGGGGGGCTATGCTGACGAGGGGCTGCTGTGACATGTACATTGTACTGTTGGTGAACAATGGGGAGTAATAAAAACTGCCATCACAGAGGTAACGAGCCTTTGTGTGAAGCAAATAAACAAAACAAGATGATGTAAGAAACCACTATGGTTCTCAAAGGAAGTGGCAGTGAAAGTTCAAGAGAAAAAGAAAGCATTCAGGAAGTACAAGGAATCGCAGAAGGAGCAGGACAGAGAACTGTATCAGTTAAAACAAAAGGAGGCTGGGAAGGCAGTCAGAACAGCAAAAGGCCCAAACCCGAGAAAAGATAGCCAACTCGGTTAAGAAGGGGATAAAACACTTTATGGGTACATCAGGAGCGAAGGAAGACCAAGGAGGGATAGTGAGGCTTAATAAAGGGGAGGAGGGTGGGCAGAGGAGACTGTGAAAAGCGCAGATACTAAGCAAATATTTTTGCTCAGTATTTACAAAGGAAGAGGAGGTACATAAAACCAAACAGTAGTAACAACGCTGGATACAGAAGTTGATACCAGCCCATTTTACAGAAGAAAGGGTTCTGAAAGAACTCTTAAAACTGAAGGTGGACAAGCAATGGGGCCTGATGAGTTCATCCCAGAATTCTAAAAGAACTAAGGGTAGAACTAGTGACACCACTGACTACCCTTTTAACAAATCATGGGAGGATGGGGTGGTGCCCGAGGACTGGAGGAGGGCAGATGTGATTCCCTTCACAAAGTGGGAGCAAGGCAGAAGCAGGAAACTATAGACCTGTTAGTTTAACCTCAGTGATAGGGAAAATGATGAATCACTTCTAAAGGAAAGAATTGTTGAGTATCTAGAGGCCAGAGGGGCACAGGACCCTAGGCAGCATGGATTCACAGTGGGAAGGTCATGCCAGACGAATCTGATAGATTTCTTTGACTGGGTCACAAAGGTAGATCAGGGAGGGGCTGTGGACATGGCCTACCTGAGACTTTAACAGGCATTGACACAGTCCACACAAAAGATTAATATACAAGTTAGCCAGCCTGGGTGTGGGTCCCAAGATGACAGCCTGGGTAAGAATTGGCTGGAGAATAGGACACAGAGAGTAATAGTAAATGGAGTCCACTCAGAAGAAAGGAGGGTTACTAGTGGGTACCGCGAGGTTCAGTATTAGGACCGGTCCTCTTCAATGTCTTTATAAGCGACATTGCAGAAGGACTGGAAGGAAAAGTACGTCTCTTTGCAGATGTCACTAAGATCTGCAACAGAGTTGATGCACAGGGTGGGGTGGAAAGGATGAGAAGGGACTTGGCAAGGTTAGATGAATGGTCAAATGTATGGCAGCTTAGATTCAATGCTAAGAAGTGCAAGGTAATGCACCTGGGAAACAAAAACCCAGGGGCAGAGTACATAATGGGGGGTGAGATACT
Source organism: Neoceratodus forsteri (assembly GCA_016271365.2). Taxonomy (NCBI): domain Eukaryota; kingdom Metazoa; phylum Chordata; order Ceratodontiformes; family Ceratodontidae; genus Neoceratodus; species Neoceratodus forsteri. The sequence continues at coordinate 1,359,599,954 of CM057459.1, forward strand.
AACAACAACAAAGATGGAGAGGTACCTGGGGGTAGTCATATCAGATGACCTAAAGATGGGCAAGCAATGTGAGAGGGCAGCAAGGAGGGCTGGGGATACTGGGATGCATAGGAGAGGCATCACCAGTAGAAAACAAGTTATCATCCTCTGTACAGACATCTGGTGAGACCCCATCTGGAGTACTGTTGTGCAGTTCTGGAGACCCAATCTCCCACCAGAGACACATGACAGGATGGAAGCTGTCCAGAGGAGGCAACTAAAATGGTGCAGGGTCTGCACCGGAAGACTATGAAGAAGAGACTTAAGGAGCTTAATATGTATAGCCTCGAGGAAAGGAGGAGAGGGGGATATGATAGAAACTTTCAAGTACCTCAAGGAATCAACAAAGTCCAGAGGGTAGCATCTTTCAAAAAAGGGTGTGCAAGAACAAGAGGGCACAATTTGAAGATAGAGGCGAGCTCAGGGTAATTTAAGGAAGTATTTTTTTCACGAGAGGGTTGTGGATGCATGAAGCATGGCCTTCCGGAGGAGTTGTGGAGTCAAAATCAGTGGTGGAATTCAAGCATGCATGGGATAGTCATAAGGCAGTTCTGGGGTGGGGTAGGAAGAAGTAGGCTGCTGGTTAACTAGGATCTGCAGCTTATCCAGTAGTGAGAAAGATGGGCAGACTGGGTGGGCCAAGCGTCCTTATCTGCAAATCAAATTCTATGTTTCTATGTTTCTATGGTGGGGGGCTGTGCTCCAGGTAAGGGCTGTGTGTGCACTGGGGCTGCTGTGCCATGACAGTATACTGGGGGGCCTATGCTGACCAGGGGCTGCTGTGACATGTACTGTGTAGCCGTTAGGGGGCTGTACTCAGGCATGGGCTGTGTGCTGCTGGGGCGGCTGTGTCATGCACTGTGTGGGGGCCTACGGACCAGGGGCTGCTATGACATATATTGTGTACCATGGGGGCGGCTGTGCTCGGGCATGGGCTGTGGTGAACCTGGAGATGCCATGACATGCACTGTGTACGGGGGTGGGGCTATGCTGACCAGGGGCTGCTGTGACATGTATTGTGTACCATTGGTAGGGGGGCTGTGGTGAACCTGAAGATGCTGTGACATGCACTGTGTACTGGGGGGAGGAGCTAAGCTGCCCAGGAGCTGCTGTGACATGAACTGTGTACCGTTGTGGGGCTGTGCTCAGGCATGGGCTGTGCTGCACTGGGGGTTGCTGTGCCATACATGGTGTACTGGGGGGTCATGCTGCCCAGGGGCTGCTGTGACATGTACTGTGTACTGTTGGGTGTGTATGTGTGTGCTCAGGCAAAGGCTGTGCTGCACTGGGGGCTGCTGTGTCATGCACTGTGTACTGGGGAGGCCAATGCTGACGAGGGGCTGCTGTGACTTTACTGTGCACTGTTGGAGGGTGTGCTCAACCATGGGCTGTGCTGCACTGGGGCTGCTGTTGCCATGCACTGTGTACTGGGGGACTATGCTGACCGGGGGCTGCTGTGACAAGTACTGTGTACTGATGTGGGGGGCTGTGCTCAGGCATGGGCTGTGGTGAACCTGGAGAGTCCATGACATGCACTGTGTATTGGGGGGGGCTATGCTGCCCAGGGGCTGCTGTGACATGTACTTTGAACTGTTGGGAGGGACTGTGCTCAGGCATGGGCTGTGGTGAACCTGGAGAGTCCGTGACATGCACTGTGTACTGGGGGGCAGTACTCAGGCATGGGCTGTGCTGCAGGGTGGGCATGGCGCTCTGCCCTTGCACATGCATAGTGAGGGTGAGGTCTGAAGGACTTGTGCATGGATGTCAGGGTCAATGCATTCATCGAGTTGGGCTGGCCTCGCAGCGCAGTGTCACCCCATGAGAGTGGCAGTGCACAGTCTCACCATGCAGTGGGGATCTGAACAGGGCCGCTGTGTGACAGCTGGAATAGACATACCAGGATGGACAGCACAGCATGGGCAGCAATAGCGGGGGGACTCTGCCAACGGTGCAGGACGCAGGTACTGAGGTGGCATACACCTTGGAGGAGCACAGATGTGTGGTGGGTGCAACGCCACAGCGCAATGCTGTAGCAGACATGTGAGGGTAACACTGATCAGGCAGGTGAGGGCACACAGTGTTGTGGAGACACACTAACATATTGTCTGTCCAACAGGTGCTTTGATGACACAAAGCTCTGTAACAGAGTAGACACACCAGAGGGTGTAGACAGAATGAGAAGGGACCTGCAGAAACTTGAAGAATGGTCAAGGGTTTGGCAGTTGAAATTCAATGCAAAGAAGTGCAAGATAATGCATATGGGGCACAAAAACCCTGGCACAATATATCAGTTGGGGGGTGAGGATATAGCATGCACCAAGCAGGGAAGGGATCTTGGGGTTGTCATCTCTGATGACCTCAAGGTAGGGAAACAGTGTGACAAGGCATCAGGTAAAGCAAATAGGATGCTGGGATGTATAGGCAGGGCATCACCAGCAGGAAAAGGGAGGTCATAATTCCGCTATACAAGACACTAGTGAGGTCCCACCTGGAGTACAGTGTACAGTTCTGGAGACCATACCTACGTAAGGACATAGACAGGGTAGAGAAGGTTCAGAGGAGGGCAACAAAGATGGTGCATGGGTTGCATCACAAGTCCTATGAAGACAGGTTGAAGGAACTGAACATGTACTCCCTGGAGGAGAGGAGGGAGAGAGGGGATATGATAGAGACATACAAGTATCTTACAGGGAGGAACAGGGTGCAGGAAAAACACTATTTTAAGTGAAAAGATGTTTCAGGACTAGAGGCATGGGATGAAGTTGGAGGGAGGAGATTCAGAGGAAACATGAGAAAGAATTTCTTCACAGAGCGGTGGTGGACAAGTGGAACACCCTGCCAGAGGAAGTGGTGGGGGCTGAAACAATCACGGGATTTAAGAATGCATGGGATAGACATAAAGGAATTCTAGAGGGCAGGGGTAAGGGGAAACAGACTTCTAGGAAAACAAACTGAACTTACAAGCTCAAATGGGCAGACTAGGTGGGCCATAGGCCCTTATCTGCCGACACTGTCTATGTATCTATGTATCTATGTGGTAGGCAACGAAGGTGGACCAAGTGGAGCTGTAAGGCGGGGGCAGCAGCAGGAGGGCCAGGATGTCACCAGCACAGACCAGGCCACTGGAACAGTGTTGGGAGACACCAGCAGCACATCATCCAGTAGAGGCAGCCCAGATGCCAGCACACCTGTGGCCAGCACACCAGAACCCATGTCAGAGCCTAAAGGGAATGGCGATGGTGAAAGCCTCATGGGTGAGGAGGGGGTGGCCAGCAGTGAGGAAGATGCAGCAGGACCAGCACGGGAGCAGCAGGGGACCATGGAGAACACCACTAGTAGCGATGCTACACCAGTGGAGGTGGTGCTGATGACTGTGGACACCCAGGAGGTGGCTGATCATGAACAGCCAGCAGCACAGGACACTGCAATTGGGTTGCTGAGTCCTCTGAGCTCCTGTGGACTGGAGGAACTACTGGATGAGGCTGTCTGGGAGCTGCAGGACTAGCTTTCCCCACCAGCCTACATAGGGGACTATTGCCAGTCAGTGCTGGCCGTCCAGGGGGATGTCAGGCAGGAGCTGGGGAACATATGGCAGGGCATGCTGGAGCACCACACCAGCATGGAGATGCAGCTGTCCAGTGTTGCCAGCAGTTTGCAAGCATGCACCAGGGAGTCATCGGCATGCATGGCTGGCCTTGGGGATGCCATACAGAGCATCCAGCACTGTGCTGAATGTCAGGCGGTGTTCATGGACCGTCTCAACACAGGCTTGGAACTCATGTTAGCACAGCAACAGCACCATGACACAGCCATGGCCACAGCCATGCAGGCCATAGCATCTGCACTGCAGCCGTTACAACATCTGCAGTACCTGGCCCAGTGAATGGCACCCCCAGCCACCACACAGGCCTGCACGCGGACACAGCCACCGGAACCTGTGCAACCCCAACCCCCACCCCAGAGCCAGGTGTCGGCTGCACCCCTCCTCATCCAGTCATGCTGCCGGAGCCATAGGGCCAGCCAGACAGGGCCCACACTGACCCGGGTACAGGTCGGCACCATGGCGCATCCACTGCAACCCACTCAGCCATGCCAGCACCACAAGTGCAGGCTGGGCTGACAGACACACGCAGGCCCACTGAAACATGGACAGGCACTGGGCCCACACAGGGGGGCAAGCACATGGATGCTGGTGCTACACAGGCTGCACAGGGTCTGAGAAGGTCCACACAGGATGGGGGAACACACAGCACTGCTGCAACCACATGTGGCACTGAGGCATGTTGGCCTGAGGGGGTGGAGGCAAGGCAGATCCACCGTGGTAGCGCACACAGGCCCACTGGGTGTGATGCCAGTGGAGGGCCACCAGGGTGCCACACAATCCTCCAGTACAGCAGAGTCCTCCACAGCCAAGCACCCTGCACTGGAGGGGTCTGTGAAAGCACAGCGTGGCCGTGGCAGATGACTGTAGCATGCCCAGGAGTGTGGTGCAAATGGGTGATGGGTGGGTGGAGCTGCAATGGTGAGGTGGGGCCAGGACCATTGCAGGGAGTCACTTGTAAATGGGGGTGGCAATGTGCAGTACACAAGGGTGTGAGTGTGTGTATGTGTAACTCTGTGCATGGGTGAGTGTGGAGCACGCGTGTTGGGAAGGCAAGGGGAGCACTGTGTTATGTGCACCTGATGTTGACTATGCACCTTGTAAATAAAACATTGCACTTGATCCGTACGTTGTGGTGTGCTGTTCCTCATGTATCATTAGATGTCCACCAGTGCCGGCCACAGCCCTGGGAGGGTATGCACTGGTAGGTACATGTTAGCCATTGCGGGTGATAGGTCAGGCCATCGATGGGCTATGGCTGCACAGCACTGCTGCAGTGGTGCCAGGCACCAGGCACAGGGTACTGGCCAGCTGAGGCCCATTGCAGTCCATGGGGACTGGTGCGTGGGGTGGAGCACTGGGATGGCACATGCCATGGCATGCAGGTGCCATGGGTGGGGACCACAGTGGCCAGCAGCTGCAGGGGCACCACAGGACGATACATGCCCAGACAGGTAGCCCAGGCAGGCCACACGTGATGTGTACAGTGACACCATGGTAGGACAGCTGCACTGTCCGGCAGAGCTGCAGGGCATGCACGTGGCCTGAGTACATTGCCCATGTGGTACTGTTGCTGTGGCAATGCCCAGCGGGGGGGTGGACAGGGACACGGCATGCTGCTGTGCACAGGTGCACAGCTGTCATGCACCATGTGCATAACATACACACTGCCACATGACTAGGCCTACCTGTCACACGTGTCTGCCCGATACATGGTACCTGCACCAAGGGCCAATCCTGGTGTCCCACCGCCCCCTTAGGCCATACTGTCCCCTGCCTCCGTTGCACCACCTGTACTGGACCAGGGCACATGTCTCCCCTTGGCCCCATCCCATCCCCCTGTACACTCGACCACAATTCCCACCCATACCAGCCCTCTGGATGTGAGGTCCATGGCACTGCCACCTGTCCACTGCAATGACATCTCCCCCCCAACTCCCAGACATCCCCCTACCAGCTCACACCTGTGTGAACGGGCTCCCCATCCCCCGTCCCATGGAGCACCCCGCCTGGCCAACTGTAACAGTTCTCAGACATGTACCCAGTGACAACTATCATGTCCCCCCGACCCTCCTTACCACCTGGGTGTACATAGCAAGCTCCATGGGCCTCTCCCCAGAAGGCCCGACCCACAGGCTCATGACCATATCAGGTGCCCTCCTGTGGCCATCTCTTGGCATGCACTGCCCTTCTGTAACTGTTGTCACTACAGCTGTACACAGTACCCAAGGTGTGGCCTACTAATACAGTTGTACAGTGGGTGGATGACATACGCCAGCCTGGTGGTACTCCCCCGGTGATGCATCTCTGCAGCCCACATGCCCTGTCCGCCTCCCTCCCACAGGCCCCTGTATAGGCCATTGAGTCATCTATCACTGTGTCCACTCACGGGTGTAGCCAGGGAAGTCAGAGCTGCACACAATGTGGACTCATGGCTAACCCCCCCCGTTAGGGTGAGCAACCCCCCCCCAAGGGTGTAGCCCGGCATTACACAAAAGTACAGGATCGTATATGATGCCTCATTGTGCACAATAACTACAACAAGTGTATCACAGGACAGTGGTTGTTGCCATGCATGGATAAATACAAATGCCATGCATTGTTCCCTAAGGCACCCACATACCAGCCAGGTGCCTGTACTGTTGTAATGTCCTTGGGATACAAAGAGAGTATTAGTGATCAGTCCATCTAGGTTCGACTTCTAAGAATGACATTACAGAAGGGTTCAGTGGTTTCGTTGTTAGATGTCTTGGAAGACGGATGCAGTGTAGAGCCTACAAGTTACCCCCCCTTACCCAAGCCTGCACACCATGGAGTATGCCTGCCTACACCCATGTGGCCACTGTCCCCTGTAAGGTTTCAGTACCAGGCACTGTGTATGCCACACAGCCATGCCATGTGCCTGCTACACCACGCAGTGGCATACCCTATGGGGTGGTGTGTGATGCACCACAGTTATCCGTGTGGAGTGGCACACTAAGCACAGTGGCACCAGGTAAGTGCTACCACACAGTACCGTGGCAACAGGTCCCAGCTAGCATGGTACAGTGCGGTGACATCTGGCTCCTTGCCAGCACTGCACACCATGACAGGCTGTGGCCCTGTTGTCACCAAGGCGTAGTCATGCATCCCACCCCCGCCATCGACATTGCAGTGCGCACATGGGATCCCTGCCACACTGTCAGTGGCCCATGCTGCCAGGCGTCCCAAGGGACAATGCACCCCTTCCCCCCACCTCTGTAGGGGAGTCAGACCTGCTGCTGGCAGGGTAGGCACCCATGTGCAAGGACTGCGCCAGTGCCACACCATGGATGTGCACAGTTGGTCGGCAGCATCCTACCTCTGACCACCCTAGTGCACACTCACACACACACACACACACACACACACACACATGACCCTGCAGGCTCAGGTGCTACACATGCAAGTGTACCCATACCCATATCTCATATGTGTAGCGGCCGGGGCAAACGCAAGTGCGTGACATCAAGCAGGCCTCAACCCCACATTGCAAATGCTAAGACGCACATCATTATCACATGTCACAGATGCTGTCACGCATGCCGCAATTTCATATTGCAAGTGCTATCACAGGCCACAAATGCACACATGCAATATGCGATGTGTGACATGCACGTGCGGCATGTGTGGTAGTGAGTAGCTAGGCTCTGGCACAGTGTAGAGTTACAGGAGCTGTAGGGCTGGGTCTAGGACTGATCAACAACACTGCATTGCCAACCAGAACAGGACAGGGACAGACAAACTGCAGACTGGTGAATACTGGGCCACAGCAGGCCCCCCCCATACATTCCCCTAATCCATCTGCCACTGACCTGAGGGAAAGGAACAGGTATGGACCCTCACAATGGTGGACAGTCAGGGGTTCAGTTATGTTATATGCAATGGATGTGTATAATATCCAGGAACTCTGATCTGGCTTGAATGCAAAGGTTATGGGGGTCATGATACATCCAGACACCACAGTTTGGCAGTCAGTATTCTGAACTGGACAAATGTATGAATGGTAACATGCTACTGTAGTGGTACATCACTATCCGATGCAGGTAGGCCGGCCATCACTGTCCCCCATGCTTGCATTGGTGGTAGTCATCTTATGGTTGCATTTACACCTGGATGTCACTGACAGCCCCCCTCCTAATTGTGGGGACAATGAGGGACACAGACCTTCAGGATGGGGCTCACTGCCCCTCGCATTGGGATACAGGATCAGACCACAGTGGACACCATGATGTTGTAATGTACACCATGTAGTACGGTGTTAGGATAGTTGTGTACATGGTATTTGGGCTGCAGCTTGCATTCTCAGCACAGTAGCTGTGTATGAAGCACACTGCCCATGAGGTACAGATGTGGGTCAAGGCACTGGGCAGGGGCATGGGGTGGGAAGGACCCCGTGCTGATGGACACCTGAGGGGTATGTCCCCATACCTCTGAGCCTCTCTTCAGTACTATTCATGGCACAGGCCATCATACCTACTTGGCACAGGCCAAGGCCACACCCCTCCATGGCCCCTACTGACAGGGCTGTCCCTGCTGCTGTCACAGCTGTCCCAGCAGTCCCTCATGTGGTTCACACAGCTGCCATGGCAGGGTGGGAATAGGACTCACACTGCCATGCCAGCTATGGGAGTGGCCGTGTAGTCCTCATCAGGGTACGCTGGGAACATCCAGAGGCATGGTGTACACAAGTCTTGGAACAGAAATCACTGTTCTGGCAGCTGAGACCCTGGTAATGGTCACCCTGTCCCTGGGTTGTGCTGTCGAAGGGTGAGGGGTATGGGCCTGTCTGTGTGGCTCAACCTCACTGTGCACAGTACACTGTCCACCATGGGTGTGCACTGCACTGTAGGGGCTCAGGGACAGTTGTACCAACACAGGTCATTATAGTGGTTGTGGTAGGCACTATTAGCTGTCATGGTGTGTGGTGTGCAGGCGTACCGTCACACCTCGGGTGGTTGGGAACAGGCTGCAGGCCGAGTACATCCACCACCTGAGGCATGGTGGTGACCTAGCACTACACATACCCTGGGGGGCATTGCTGCTACTCTGGAAACAGAAACATAGAATTTGTCGGCAGATAAGGACCGGATGGCCCATCTAGTCTGCCCATTTCCCTACCTAACAGATAAGCTGCAGATCCTAGTTAACCAACAGCATACTTCCTCCTACACCCCACTAGAATTGTCTTATGTCTGCCCCATGCATTTTTGAATTCCCCCACTGTTTTTGACTCTATGACCTCCTCAGGAAGGCTGTTCCATGTATTCACAACCCTCTCTGTGAAGACATACTTGCTCACATTACCTCTGAGCTGTCCCCCCTCTATCTTGAAATTGTGCTCCCTTGTTTTTACACATCTCTTTTTCTGAAAGATGCTACCCTCTTGGACTTTGTTGATTCCTTTGAGGTATTTGAAAGTTTCTATCATGTCCCCCCCTCCCTCCTTTCCTCAAAGCTATACATCTTTAGTTCCTTTAATCTTTCTTCATATGCCTTCTGATGCAGACTCTGCATCATTTTGGTTGCCCTCCTCTGGACTGCCTCCACCCTGTCTATGTCTTTGCGGAGTCTGGGGTCTCCAAAACTGTACACAGTATTCCAGATGTGGTCTTACCGAGAGGGCCAACAACTTCCTGTTTTCTACTGGTGATGCCTCTCCTTATGCATCCCAGTATCCCCAAGCCCTTCTTACTGCCTTCTCAAATTGCTGGCCCAGCTTTAGGTCGTCTGATATGACTACCCCCAGGTTTCTTTCCATTTTTGTTGTTATCAGTATCTCACCCACATTGTGTACTCTTCCTCTGGGTTTTTGTTTCCCAGGTGCATTACTTTGCGCTTGTTTGCATTGAATCTAAGCTGCCATACATTTGATCAGTTCTCCAACTTTGCCAAGTCCCATTTCATCCTTTCCACCCTACCTTGTATATCAACCCTGTTGCAGATCTTTGTGTCATCTGCAAAGAGACCTACTTTCCCTTCTAGTCCCTCTTCAATGTCACTTATAAAGACATTAAAAAGGACTGGCCCCAGCACTGAACCCTGCAGTACCCCACTAGTAACCCTCCTTTCTTCACTGTGGACTCCATTTACTATTACCCACTGTGTCCTGTTGTCCAACCAGTATTTTACCCAGTCTATCACCCTGGGACCCACTCTCAGGCTGGCTAATTTGTTCATTAATATTTTGTGCAGGACTGTGTCAAATGCTTTGCTAAAGTCTAGGTAGGCCATATCCACAGCCCCTCCCTGGTCTACTGCTTTGGTCACCCAGTCAAAGAAATCAATTAGATTTGTCTGAAATGATCTTCCTGCTGTGAATCCATGCTGCCTTGGGTCCTGTGCCCCACTGGACTCTAGGTAATCAACAATTATTTCTTTCAGAAGTGATTCCATCATTTTCCCAAGCACTGAGGTCAAACTGACAGGCCTGTAGTTTCCTGCCTCTGTCTTGCTCCTACTTTTGTGAAGGGGAATCACATTCACCCTCCTCCAGTCCTCAGGTACCACACCATCCTCCCATAATTTATTAAAAAGGGTAGTCAGTGGTGTTACTAGTTCTTCCCTTAGTTCTTTTAGAATTCTGGGGTGAATCCCATCAGGCCCCATTGCTTTATTCACCTTCAGTTTTAGGAGTTCTTTCGGAACCCTTTCTTCTGTGAAAGGACTAATATCAACCCCCCTATCCAGAGTGCTTCTATTGACTGGATTAGGTATTTCCCCCTGCTTTTCTATTGTGAATACTGAGCAGAAGTATTCATTCAGTATCCCTGCTTTTTCACTGTCACTCTCTGCCCAACCACCTTTCTCTTTTTTCAGCCTCAGTATCCCTGCCTTAGTCGTTCTTTGCTCCCTAATGTAACTTTGAAAGGTTTTAACCCCCTTCTTAACTGAGTTGGCTATCTTTTCCTCAGTTTGGGCCTTTGCTATTCTGACTGCCTTACCCGTTTCCTTCTGCTTTAACTGGTACAGTTGTCAGTCCTGCTCCTTCTGTGTTTCCTTATACTTCCTGAATGCTATCTTTTTCTCCCATACCTTCCCCGCCACTTCTTTTGAGAACCATAGTGTTTTTTTTTCTCTCTATGATGGCATGTTGCACTACTGAGTCACAAAGGAATGTCACAGACTGTTCTGTATGTGTGGTACACTAGTCATGTGTCATAGGAGTAGAAGCACAGATAGAGTGCCAGCTGGCCCACCATGGGTGCACAGTGTGACTGGGACTGGACACAAGGTGCTGTGCTGGGATACCATCACGGCACCAGAAACAGATTGACCAGTCAGTACCATGTTTCTGTCGTGCCACTGTATACTGAGGGTACTGCACTGGCTCTATCATGCTGGAGGACAGCACTACACCACTGTGGTGCACGGGTCCCTTTGGGCAACCCCAGCATAGTACACTGCAGCCAGCATAGCTGGTGAGGGGTGTCCTCTCCTGGCCAGGGAGACCACACAATGGTGTACCATCTTGTGGGAGGCCCATGGTCAGGGGTGCAGCCAGGCATGTAGGCATGTGCATGGGATGGTGTCAGTTGCCCCTGTTGGCGTCTGCTGTATAACACTGTTCACCATGGCCATGCCACACATCCATTGGTCCCTGGGCGTGGTACATCACCTATCACACTGTATGCATGCTGCTCCATATGGGGTACACCTACCCACATCAGTGCCTGGGGCCATGGCCCACTGTCATGATGTGTGCAGGTCTGTTCTATTGCTCAGGTATGCCGTGATTATGCAGGCAGTGTCACTGTCTACTGTAGACATGTGCATTCCAATGTTTGTACAGTGCTGCCTGTGGGCCAGGGCAACACGTCGTGAAACAGAGTGCCACTGTGCTGTTGGCTCTGGACGGTACCTCGTACTGTGTTTCAGTCGTGCGGTCTGCACATGCCACTGGCTGCCATCCCCGCATGGATGGCTGCTCACAGTTGCATTGCTGTGCACATCAGACCCCACACCACGGCCTAGGTGCTGTATGACCGACCTGCCCATGGGGTGTGGGGATAGTGCCAGTGACCTATGAACATGTTGCCAGCCCCAGGAGAGAACAGTATGGGAGACATGTGGCACTGGTGGGTGACATGGCCATTGGGTGCGCACCAGCAACTGTGTGCTGCCCCACCCCAGGACAGTGGTACACCATGGTGTCCAAGGGCCATGGCCACACACGCCCATGCCCAGGGTGGTACCTGGCTTGGGGTGACATGGGCACCACCAGGATGGTGCACGTACCCACACTGCGCCTCTGACATGTGCCCCCTACACAGATGGGGGCCATGGCCTTGTCACACTGTAACTGTGCCACTGCGACTGGGATGCATGTTTGTTTGGTGGGAGTGCGTCACTGCATTGGTGGGATACACCACATGCTGGCCTGTGTGCCATATCCATTCCTGATGCTTGGTCATTCCATGTAGCGCTACCCATGCCTGTGTGTGGCATGTGACTGCGCATGTCCTGGCTGTCCCATGCCTCACAGTTCGGGTGTTGCCCCACATCCCTTCAGACAGTGCTGGGGAGGTGCCAACATAGGCCATTACCAGTGCTTGACACACCGGTGCACGGCTGCCTGACTGGCTGGCTGTGTACCACTGTCACTGTACCATGCCCTACATGGTATGCCTGTCGGGTATGCAATGGTGACCTGTCTGCAATGCCACCCACTGTCATTGCAGGCATGCACCTGGCAACATCCACCCTGTGCAGGGTCAGTCATGGCAGGGTGTCCTGGAGGCCATCCTGGGCCATGTGCGGGGACATACCTGTGGGTTGGTGACAGTTGGAAGGGGTTGCAGCACCCACAGGCAGCAGACCACAGTGGCACTTACGGCAGTGTACTAACCCATGTCTATTCCCTTCCTAGCACCACAGCGGACATGTATGGGTCTTCAGTGAGTATATGCCATTGCTCAACGTGCACTGTTCCAATATCTGTACAGCACTGTGCACCTGACATCGTTGTTCACTGTCCCCTGTGTAGGATTCAGCACCACCACACAGGACCAGGTAGGTTCACACTGCCACACCACTGCAGCTCAGTGGTCACTGACTGTGTCACAGGCTTATGATACCCTGCTCATTCTCCATCCATGTGTGCCATGAGAGCCATCAGCACCACCCACTCCTGTCATCACAGTGCACAGTCCAGGTAGGTATCTGTCATTCTCCATTCTGTCACCCACGGTTGGCCTTGGGACTGCCTCATGGGCACCTGCTGGATGTGGACGCATGCTGCTCCACATGGGGGAGGTGTTGCAGACATGTGACAGGGCTGCATGCGGCGCTCCATGCCCACACTGTGCAGGGTCAGGCTGCGTCATGCCTCTGCAGGGGACAGGTGGCATGTTGGTGCACGGTGGTCACTGTGTGCAACACTGTGTTCCTGGCCCCTGCATGGCACTGCTCGGCCTTTCCACACCTCTTGCTGTGCATGTCATTGGTGCAGGGTGCACCTCCTGTGGTGGTGGCCCGCGGTTGCAGTCCCATGACCCAGCTCTGTCCCATGTCCCATGGCCGGAGGTCAGTGTTGCGCATGGTGGGTGGGGGTGGTCAGCACATCCACGGTGACACTGTGTAGTGATGCGTGTGCCATTCCTTCCACTGTTACAGGTGTCAACATTGCCTGTTGTTCATCCCCACCCCCCTTTCTTTGTTAATCTGTATCCTGTTCCTGTTGTTTGTATTAAACCTTTTCCCATCATCACTGTGTCTGTGTGTCTGTTCCAGGTGTGCATGGCTGTGTGAGTGTGTGTTGCCATCCACAGGGGTGCACACTGGTGGTGGTGCTTGCTGTCCCCAGTGTTCCCTCCCTATGCATCTGGTCAGTGTGCCAATTGTGCTGCCCACGGCCCATGGCACTGTCCACTGGACACATCTGCATGATGTCTTGTGTGCTGTGGGTCACCATGCATGCTGTGGCATCCATGCCACCTCACATTGTATCTCCCAGCTGTGTGGTGGCATGGTGCCTGTGCTGCTCCATTCCATCTTGGGGTACCATTGTTCCCTGCAGGTGGCACCACTGACATGGACATTGGTGTGTCTCACCACCATTTGTCTACTGGGCTGTGCCACCCAGTGCTGTGTCCCTGTTGTGGTTGCACTGTTTATATGTATCAGTGGCTATGGCAGGGGTGTTGTGCCTGATGGCGCCATCGTCCCAGTATTGTGCCTGTGGCCTCTGTGCACCCTTTGTACCCTGTGCCACACTGACACTGTGTGCCTGTCTTGCTCTCACAATCTGCCTGTCATATCTCCCATGGTGTGTTGCTGTGTGCTGCTTGCATGGGCCACTGCATGGCAGTGGTTCTGCCCTGTTTGCATGTGTCGGTATCTACTGGTTGTGCCATGTGTCTGCAGGCCTCAAGGGTGTGTGTCCCCATGGCATACTGCCTGCCTCTGCCCATTGAGCTGCCCTACTGTGTGTCTTGCTGTGTGTTGCCATGCATGTTCTGTGCTGCCCTCTGCATGGGCATATCCACCCCCCCTGGTGACAGTGCTGTGCCTATCACCACCTACCTGTTGTGCTGGTCTTTTTTGCTTCATGCCATTTCTCAGGTCCCACACTGTTCCATGTTCACAGCTGTGTGTGCACTGCCCAATGTGGTCACAGTTCATGGGACTTGTTGCCATCATCCAGTGTCACGTGGCATGTGCACTGCACCAGGTGACACTCCTACGTGATGTTTCATTGGGGAATGTCACCTGTCATTTTGTGGCTGTCACTGTTGTTCCATGGCATCTCTCAGGTTAAGTGCCTCTCTATCAGGTCACGTCGTGCATGTTGACCTGCTTGTGCCTGCACAGCATCTGTCTGGTGGTGTCTCACATGTCTGTGTGCCACGCCATTCCACTCCTGGTCCTCCTCATCCCTGTCCTTCAGCTGGTCTGGTGGTGGCACATGGTGTTACACTGCGATGTTGTGTAGTGTGCAGCAGACAATGACTATCTTGCAGGTTGTCTCTGGACTGTACTGTAATGCCCCCACTGATCTATCAATGCACCTAAATTATGCTCTCAGGGCCCCAAAGGTGCACTCTATGATGCACATGGTCTGGATGTGCACCTCATTGTAGCGTGTCTGTGCTGCTGTGCGTGTGTGGTGCAGTGGTGTCATCATCCATGGCAGCTGTGGATAACTGCTGTCCCCTGTTGGATAGATGGTACATCATCAGTCTGTGTGGCCTATGGACCTATGTCTGCATGGTGTGCAGGTGTTCAGGTATGCAGTGCTATGTGTTGTGTTTACTTACCTATACTAGCCATCCTCCTGTGAGCTGGTCCCTCTGGTAGCCCTCGTGTAGCCCACTGTTTCGCAGGATGTAGGCATCATGCGTGGAACCAGGGTACTGGGCAACCACATCTAGTATGCGGCCATGACTGTCACACACCACCTGCATGTTCATGGAGTGGTGGCCCTTCTGATTCACATACACATCACCATTGACCGATGATGCATGTATGGCAACATGGGTGCAGTCTATTGCACCCATGACATGTGCGAAATGGGTGATGGTGTAGAACCCCTTAATCACTGCCTGCTGCTTCCGTGCTGCCCTGGAAAGGTGATATACTGGTCCATGTGGGCCACCATGGCATTCAGGAACTGGTGTAGGCACCTGGATGTGGCCGGCTGTGATATTCCCACAGTGTCACCTGTTGGTGTCTGGAATGTCCCTGTTGCCAGGAGGCATAGTGCTGCTGTCACCTTCACCTTCACAGGGACTGGCTGCCCTCTGCAGGTGACACTGCACAGATCTGTGCAGATGTCATCACATATCCTGTCTATGAATGCCTGGGGCAGTTGGTAGCATGCGATACATGTTCCTCCACCAGGTCCTGATATGTCT
The DNA here is from genome assembly GCA_016271365.2 of Neoceratodus forsteri. Classification (NCBI taxonomy): domain Eukaryota; kingdom Metazoa; phylum Chordata; order Ceratodontiformes; family Ceratodontidae; genus Neoceratodus; species Neoceratodus forsteri. The sequence goes on from CM057459.1 coordinate 1,359,615,467, forward strand.
TCCTCACCCTGTACAGCTGTGGTGCATGGTGTCTGCCAGGCCTGTGCCATCCTGATTGTTGCCTGTGCCTCTGGTTCTGGGCATTGGGTCACCTCCTGTGCCTGTTCCAGTGCTCCAGTAGTAGCATACCTAACATTGCTACTGGTCTTTCCATTTTGTCTCTCTCCTCCTCTCTCTCTGTCACAGTGCTGTGCTGCTGTGTCTCCAGCCTGTCTGTCTCTGCTCCTTTATATGCTGTGTTAAGTTACACCTGCTCCCACCTGGTGTATGTTACACCAGCTGATCTTGGTGTAAGTTGTGGCACTGCTGCTTGTAGAATCTTGCCCTTGCATATCTCTTTCCTTTTATTGGCGTATATTCAGTTGTGCATTGACATACCTGCGGGTATGTCGCAACTGCAGCATAAGTCGCAATTGGTGTACTGCATTGTTTCAAAGTGCATATCACGATGTAGAATTGCGTTTGGTGCATTTGCTGGAGATATTTGTGGCTTGCGCCATTTCCATTGGCACAGCTGCATTGCATTTTGGTGTATGCCTTCTAGAATCGGGCCCTATTTCCACATTTCTTCAAAGAAATTTAACCATTCACATGATTATTTCACCAAAGAAAGTGAAAATTCACAGTACTGGGAGAATTTCAGTCAAGGCAAATATTAGTGGAATTCTGTGAAAACTGCAGAATTTTAAAACATTTTTGCAGACGTGAAATCTGCAAATTTCACCCAGCCTTAGTAGCTGGATATGTTAAGGTGAGGGTCTATCCAAGCACCAAGGTATTTATAGCAGGGTACTTTTCCATGGCGAAGCGATCCATAGTCTTGAATACTGGGGTACTGTGGAGCTTGTCAAGTCTCTATCTGCTGCTGAAGGTCATAGAGACTATGCTTGTAGCATTCAGTGTGAGTCAGGCAGCGTAATTCTGGTAATGCACGCTGTCAATGTTCTTCTGAACCCTCACTTCCACCTCTGCAATGAAGGGTCCAGTGGTGAAAAGCATTGTGTCATTAACATACATGTGAGCGTGCAGAAATGCACAGACCTTGGAGAGCTAATTTATTTATTTGAAAACTGGCAACCTCAAGAGGTGTACTAGGCCAGGGCTCATTTCCTGGCATGACCCAGGGGAGAGGGTAACAGACAGGGTGAGCAGGTACATACAGAATAAGTTGAAATAACGTAGTAAAGGAAAACTAACTGTGGCAACAGCAAAAGTATCAGCATTACAATATTTAAAGTTGTGAGATGGGCCAGCATGATGGGGTTTCACAGTAAATAAATGGAAGAAAACAGATAAACAACAATACAGGTAAACAGAGGTATCACATATACAAAAACATGGCTAACACTAAGTCATTCAGTAGCAGAGCAAGGTAAGAAATGGTGGGTGAAGGGAAAGTGTATGATGGAGCAAAGTGAGACTGGAGGAGAAGTTTGAGAGAGGGGTATAAAGGGATATCATTCATGCATTACAAAACATTTCTAGTCATCAACTGAATCTCCTCTGATGACCCCTGTCAATGATGTCAATCACAGGAGATTCTGGCCTTGGAAGTAATGAGTGATATTTTGATGGTGAGGGTGATGGAGCACAGGATTACCAGATATTGTTTATTTATTTTATTTATTAAATTTTATTGACTGAGTAGGCTCACTGGGCTCCGAAGGTCCCTTTTTCAGGAGCGGCCTGGGATTACAGTAGTTACATAAAGCAGAGCAGATACATACAGTGCATGACATAGAGTACAGCAATTATAGTGTAAAAATACAGTCATAACAGAATGTGGTTGTTAGGTACAGTATAATAGCACAAATTATACCGCGTAAACAGAGACTTTAGGGCACTGGATTTAAGCAACCAGACCACAGGTTTGAATGGGTTAGCCCTCCGGACAGGAGCAAGGACTATGGTTCAGGAGGTGTGCACGTAGTCCTTGCTGGAAAGTAGTAAGGAAGGGGGTGTCTTGTAGAGGTCCCGGGAGCTTGTTCCACAGTGCCGGGGCTATATAGGCAAAGCAAAAAAACAAAAACAAGGCACTGCGTCAACATGTGGTCTAAAAGCAAAACAAAATGGTTATATTAAATGCAAGCTGAAAACAGAAAATAGATTTAAAAATCTACGTTTCGACCTTAGGTCTTCTTCAGGAAATATCTAAAACAGAAAAAAAAAACAAGTTAGTGGGTTAGCACAGTAGTTATATAGGCAAAGGATTTGCTCCCAGCTGCAGTGACAGCCCTGGGCAGTTCCAGGAGTTTTTTGCCTGAAGTGTACAGTGGTCTGCAGGGCCGCTTGGGGGCGAGCAGCCCAGTTAGCCCTGCAGGAGGGTTTGCATCGAGAACCTTGTATTTCTAGCTTAATAGGGGGTAATGGAGCCTACGGTTAAGGGTGGGCCAGTTGAGGAGGGTGAGAGACATCACAGTGGTGGGTCCTGGGACAAGCTTTCGTGGTGAAATGGGCAATTTTATGGTACAAGATTTGCAGTCTGTAATAGTCAAGTTTGGCAATGCCGAGTAGGGTTGGAGCAGCATAAGTAAGGGATAGGAGGAGGATACTCTGAGCAATAGCCACTCTAGTCTCTGATATCATATTAGCACTAAGATGATAGAGCAGGCTGAGTTTTTGGTGTATATTTTTTGTTATCAGATCCACATGTGGTTTTAGAGTGAGCCCCTGATCTAGTGTAAGGTCCAGGTATTTGAAAGATTGGACCACCTCAATTGTAGAGCTGAACACAGTAACAAGTGGTAGAAGGTGGGCCCAGGAAGGACCCAGGGACTTCGGTCTAAACAGAAGCACTTTGGTCTTATTGGGGTTAATGACCAGACGATTTTAGAATAGCCAAGCTTCAGCCTTGGCAAAGTCTGACTGGAGCAGGGGCCCAAGATCGCCCAAGTGTGAAGCAGTTCTATAGAGTATGGCGTCATCAGCGTATTGGACTACAGAGCTGCTCCCACAGTGGTAGCGGAGGTCGTTGACGAACAGGGAGAACAGGAGTGGGCCCAAGATGGAGCCTTGAGATACCACCTCATTTAAAGGTAGTGGTCCAGAGGTTGCACCTCTCCACTTGACTTGTTGGGAGCAGCCAGACAGGTAGTTGCGGAACCAATTCAGGGAATGCTGGTCAAGTCCACATTTACTCAGCTTTGTTAGCAGAAGGAGGTGGTCAACCAGGTCAAAGGCCTTGGTTAAGTTGATGAAGACTGCCCCTGTGGGTGTGCCCTTGTCCAGGAGAGATAGGACGTCAGAGGTAAATCTGATGAGAACAGTGTCGGTCCTGTGTTTTTGTCTGAAGCCATGTTGGGAAGGTGCCAGAAGTCTGTTAGCTTCCAGGTAGTCTCTTAGTTGGTAGTACATGAGCCGCTCCAGGATCTTTGTGAGGGGGCAGATGATAGAGATGGGTCTGTAGTGACCTATAGTGTCCCTAGCCTCACCCTAATGGATCAGGACCACGTGGGCCTGCTTCCATATATTTGGGACCATGCCATCCTGTAAGAATATGCTTATAAGCAGGGCGACTGGTAAGGCAATAGCAGGGGCAGCAGCCTTGAGCAACCTTGGGTCCAGTCCATCAGGTCCAGGTGAACCAGTGGATCTTAAGGATTGAAGGAGGGGTAGCACTTCTTTGACTCACACGGTCCAAAGGGTGGAAGTAGGGGGTGGGAGGGTCCTGAGTTTCAGTGACCAGGGGACCCTGGTCATGGTGCAGAGGGTTGGTTCTATAAGTGCCCAGGTTTGTGAAAAAGCTATTGAAGGCCGCAGCAGCCTCACCTCCATCAGTTAAGGTTAGTCCATTGTGGGTAATGTTACCCTGCAGAGGTTTGTGTGGGCCTTTTTAGCATGGAGTTGATGCTAGACCAGCAGAACTTAGAGTCTGTCAGAGTTTGCTACTGGAGGGTTTTGAAGTAGTCTCTTTTAGCAGTTTTTGAGGCTTTCTTGCACTGGTTCCTCAGAGACCTGTAGACAGCTAGGTCTACAGGGCTTGCGGAGCACCTGGCCTTTTTTTCCAGGCCTTGTTTCTAACTTTCATTAGGGATTTCAGCTCCTGTGGGATCCATCTATGGCACTGGCCTTTCGTGCATCTTCTCCTAACGGGAGCATGGAGGTTGGCCACAGCAGAGAATGTGCACTGGAAGAACTGGGCAGCTTCCTCAATACTGTCAGACAGCCTAATTGGCTTCCAGTCAGCATTTCTCAAGCAGTTCTGGAAGGCTTCAGCAGAGAAGCCAGAATAGTTCCTGACTACTATGAGCCTGGGGGGATCCTTACAGGCCTGTTTTTCCATATGCAAAAAGTAGGGAAATGGTCATTCAGGGCATCAGACCTGACACCAGCTGCTTGGATATTTGTAGGGTTGGAGGCTACAATCCAGTCGAGGGTGGAGTGGTTCCCTGTTTTTAGGTTTAGCCTGGTGATCTCGGTGATGACCTGGGTCAGATTTTCTTCAAGGACCGTGGCCCTGTGAGCTTGTTCAGTAGAGGGTTCCCACTTAATGTTGCAGTCCCCTAGGACCAGTAGCTCCATGGGTGGAGTCCCTGATAGGGAGTGTATTAACCTTTGAAGTGAAGGGTTGCCAGCACTGGGGTGGTTGTAGATGCAACCTATGGTTAGATGTTTTGCATGGCCCAGGATGATTTTGATGAAAAGTGATTCGAGCCCAGGGGAGCTAGGCAGGTGAGTATAGGACAGGGAGGCCTCCAATGAGGAGCTCACATAGATTAGGACTCCCCCCTCTCCTTTTTTTCCCTCTCTGTCCTTTTGGAAGGTGTCATAATTGGCGAGCTCCACTTCATGCGGTAGTATATGATGACAAGCACATCAGGCCTATACATATCAACCCAGGACTGAACCTAATGCATCTTGGGTCGTAGACTAGAGATGTTCATGTGAGCGACTCTCAGGCCTTTGGCATGATGCCAAGTTTGGTCACTGGGGGACCCCAGGGTCAGGTTGGCAGGCGGCGGTCCAGGGTTCGGTTGGACATCACCTGAGAGCAAAATCAGTGCTAGCGCAATAAGACTGAGGACCCCATGATGGGTAGGGGGTGAAAATTTAGCCTGCTTATCAGTCAGCCCAGTGAAGAGGAGGTAGCAGGCTCCCTTACAAGCTGGCCTGTGCATCTGAATCAGGGTATCCATTGTTGGACAAGCTGGGCAGACCGTAAGGTGCGTAAGGTGGCCATCCTGCACACCCCTAAGAAAGCTGGGGTCGTGACAGGCACTCATTTTTATGTCTACCCAGACAGTCATGGTGACATATAGAATAATCAAGGCAGGAACCCTGTATGGGGCTTGGTGTGCATCCTGCCCCACTAAAAAGAGCAGGATGTTCTTTTTAGTGGGGTAGGATGCAGGATCCTATTAAGGGAGTTATTTTTAAAAGAAGCTATTGATACAACTCTAATGTATGTTTATGCGCACATCAAGAGCAGCTCAGCACAAGTTGCTCAGTGTAGTATACAACCTTCCAGCTGACCGAGGAGCAATTATGAAGACATTTGTTTGCCTATCCTCCCAGCAAGGGAAATGCTGCAGCTGTGCTGCCCCCAGTTTAGGATGAGGTAGGGCTCTGCATTCATAGCCTTAGCAAGAGATATTCCAGTTGCAGTTACTATCTGTGGTTGGCAGTAAAGGGCCCTGAGAGTATTGCTGATTACAGATGAAGGAAAGTCTGATGGACATATAAGCAGGCACAGCATCATCTAACTTGTCATTAACTATTTCAACTCCTTCCGCAGAGACACAGGGACACCCTTGGTGCCAGCAAGCCAGATACACATCATTCCCTTAAAAAGCTCCCCGAAACTGCACCACCACCACTTACAGTCACCCAGCTGACAGTAATGTAGTGGGAGACATGACACCCCAAAAAGGGAAGATCATAAATTGGTTTGCTCAGTCTTTCCAATGCTGGTTCATCCTGATGTCCCACACTTAGAGCTGGAAGTCTATTTGTTGGCATGTAAAGTGGTGCCTGCCACCATTGTACTACTGGACTGGTCATGTCCCAGCATTTTAAAAAAGTTAGGCTATCCCATCTCTGTGTCACACCACCACCACCCATCATTGTCTTGGATTCACGCTGATTGTAGCACTAATAATTGAATGGAACTCTCTTGTTATATGCATTTATCCAGGATGCTATAACAGTGGGTCAGCTAAAAGTGTAATCTAATTCTTGCATGGCATCTAAAGTCATACTGATTGCAAGCAATGTTTCCAATATACAGGGAGCAGCCATCCTGCTCTTTTTAGTGGGGCACGATGCACACTGTCCACTGTTTTCATCAGTATGGTTGTGATATAACCCACGGGTGGTTAGGGAGAAGCACTGAAGCTATCAGACCTTCCATACTACTCAGCCAAAAAAACTTTTTCTGATTGCAATACAAATTCTTTGTTGGATTACATTTGGTTTCGACTGACACTACTAGTTCTATTTTGGTTATTGCACTACCTGGCTTGCAGCCCCTTGTAGTGAGCACTGGTCTGAGACTGCTGATTGCAGCTTAACGTTTTGGATTTTGGTTGTGATGTTACACTGCAAGTGGTAGGTAGGTAGGTACGTAGGTAGGTAGGTAGGTAGTAACGAGGTATTTTGTTAGGTATTGCCAAAAAGGCATCGGCCGAAGATAAAGGCAAGGCCTTTAGTTATATATGATGCCCCATCCATATAGCTCAAATTCTGCACAGTACTCAGAACATTTGCAAGAAATACATATAAAGGCAACAATATCAATTAATAACTAACATAAAAAAACATGCATGTGTTAATTCATCTTGTTTAAATCAAACGCTAATTTAAATAAATGGATTTTAACCCCTTATTAAAACTCTCCACTGAGGTTGAGTTCTCGGTAAGGTAAGGAGTTCTATAGGCAAGGGGCTGCTACTGCAAAGGCTGTCTCTCCTGACATCTTTAAACAAGCCCTTGGGATGATCCAAAACTTATGCTTGGTGGAGTGGAGGGGTTGATCAGGAGCATACCATGTTAAGAAGTCTTTAAGATAGTCAGGCACAAATCCATGCAGGGCTTATTAGTTAACAAGATCTTGAAGCTAGAACTCCACGAACTGTAGCAGGAAGCCAGTGCCACTGCCACAGCATAAGTGTTATATGGTTGGAGCGGAAGATCCAGAGATTATCCTGTCTAGTTGGAACTGATCATCTGCCTTGGCTCCCAGTAGCCCTCTGGTTTAAATGATAAATTTATTTTCTGTTAACTTCTTTCAGCCACCCTTTGTTTTCCCTACAGTTCATTTGTATCTGTGCATATCTATTTTCATTTTCCCCAGATGTCTCCATATCTGCCTCCTTCCCCCACATTTGTCACCTTTCAGTCTTCTTACTAGGCCCTGTTAATTAGTCCCCACCTGGGGACTTCTCTAGCTCATTCACTGCAATTATGCCTTGTCATTCCTATCATCACCTTTTTGTTTTCCAGATTCTCCTTTTATCTTGCTATTTATCACTTCTTCTCCCAGAACCTCCCCCTTTGTCTTTCCCCACATATATGTCCTTATTTTCCCTCCCCCTACACTAACTTTGCTTTTTTCTCTTTTAGATATTTCCTGAAGAAGACCCAAAGTCAAAACTTTGATTTTACTTCTATTTTCTATTTTCAGCATGCATTTAGTATTACCATCTTTTCAATCACGTTCCTTAAAAATGAAGATTTGAAACAGGTCTGTCATTTGCCATCACCTCTGGATCCAGCAATGGCTTCTTCAGAAGTGGTCTCACCAATGCCTTTTTGAGAACAACTGGAAACACCCCATCAAAGTAAACTACGGATGATGCTAGCAGGGAACTATGGATGATGCAAGCTATACTTGAACCTAAAATCTTGCAGCAACCCACCACCAGTCACATAGGCCCAGGGTACGACTCACAGCAGGTAGGACACAAACTCAAGATCACACTGAGAACATCTTTCATCGAAACTGAGAGGAACTCATCCCAAACACATAGAGTACATTCCTGCCTCTCCACCAGGCTACTGCTGGCTCCTGACAGGCCACCTGAAAGACCCTAATTGAGGACACTCTGTCCAGAAAGAATTAGACAACCTTGTCAACCTTTTCCTGATACAACTCCCCCAACTGCAGATTGCATACAGGATGGATGAATCAGTCTGTCTGCTGTGCAGAGGAGTGGATCCGACCAATTCACACCTGAGGCAATAACCTATGATAGGAACTCTGCTTTTCTCAGGGTTAGTATGACAGCCTTTATAGTGAGACCTCAGAGCCATACTATTGTCCATCGAGTGGAACCTCCTCCAGGAATGTTCCAACATCTGCCCTGTTGTCTTCTTCCACTGAAGTTCACTGTTACACCATGGGTGCAATGGAGCCCTGTGCCATCACAATAGCCAGATTATAGCATTCCACAGCCACCTTTTTTGTTGTCCAAACACTAAAAGAAACCAGAGCATATATAACACATTCTTCTCTTAAGAAAAAAAAGTCTTATTATAATTTCTTCATCTGAGCAGTTACCCAAGTGTTCACAATAGGCGAAATCCAATTTTTATGTGATGTCACACTGAGGGCATTGAAGTATGTGTAGTGACATTGATATGGGACATCAACTTTCCCACGATTACAATCAATACCTTCTTTATGGTATAAACAGTTACAGGTCTATGGACTCATTTAAAATCTGAGGTGAGCCAGAGCTATTAGATGTTCTCTTTTTGTACAGAAAGTTAAATAAGGTTCCATTCCCCATTCTTTCCTGTATAAAGACACATGTTGGACTGTGCTATTGCAGACATGTCTGCTTTTCTGCATTTTGTATCTTTTGGAAAATCATACCATTTATTAGATTACAGTTTGAGTAGGTTGCCTGCTTCAAGATATGACTTGGATCTACACCTCGATACTTTAGCATATGCCTAATGTCTCTTAGGGTTGTTCGGATTTCAGATGACAAATTTTGAATCATCAGATAACAATCCATTTTTAGAATACTATTTCAATGGTATTAATGGCCAAAAAAAAAAATTCCAAAAGGGAAGGCAAGGCAAGGCAAATTTTATTTAAAAGACACCCAATCCCGGAGGCTCTGGGCACCATACATAAAATCAACATAAAACAGATTTCAATTAATAGAACAATTATCAAAAAACACAATAACTAATAAACAAAAATAACTAACAAAATAATAATAATAAAGAAATCAGGAAGAAAGCAATATAACCAGTCAGTACAGGGTAGTATTTACAAAACTGGGTCAGGAAAAGCCTGTGCAAACAGGAAGGCCTTGAAGCATGCCTTTAATACATCCACCAAAGGGGCCTCCCTAATAGATGGAGGTAGTGAATGCCACAGGATGGGTTCCAGTGACTCTAAAAGCTTGGTCGCCGGCAGTTTTTAACCTCATCCTGGGAGTTGCAAGGAGACTCTTTGAGGAGGAATGGAGGGAGTGGACTGAGATAGCAGGTGTAAAAAGGTCCACCAGATAACCTGGGCCCAGGCCATGTAGGGCCTTAAGGTGAGCAAGCCCATCTTAAAGAGGATCTTCCATCTAACTGACAGCCAGTGCAGTTCACACAGCACCGGGGTAGTGTGGCAATACTTTGGCTACCCCATCAACAACCTGGCAGTTGTGTTCTGCACTAGCTGAAGCCAGTGGAGGATACCTCCTGAGACCCTGCGGTAGACAGCATTACAGTAATAAAGCCTCAATGTCACAAAGGCATGCATTAAGGTAGGGAGGTCTAGGGGCAGAACCAGGAGCCTAATCCTGGTGATATTCCTCAGATGATAAAAAGTAGTACAGACCACAGCTGACACCTGAGCCTCAAGTATCAGGCCACTATACAGAATAACACCTAGGTTATGCACCCTGGAGGAGGTTTTCAAAGGCACAGAGCCCAGTATAAGTCCTGTCTCTGCACCTGAGGCCATCCTATCATGACCTCTGTTCAATTCAACTACTAGTACCTCTGCCTTATCAGGGTTCAGTCACAATCAGCTGGAGACCATCCAGTCATTGATTTCAGAAAGGGAGCTGCTTAGCACGTCCACTGCACTGGATGTCCCAGGTGTAAAGGAAAGATACAGTTGGGTATCACTGGCATAGCAATGAAAACCCAAGCCATATTTCCTAATGAGCCCTCGCAGAGGCAGCATGTACACGGCAAACAACACTGGTAACAAGATTGAACAGAACCTTGAAGTACTCCACAAAACAGGAGACTAGGGAAGGAGGAGAAATTCCCCATCACTACCCTCTGCCTCCTGCCTGTGAGAAAGGACTCAAACCAGCAGATGACAGCACCAGCGAATCCACAAAATTCCCTCAGGTGGTCAAGTAACACACAATGGTCCACCACGTCAAATGCTGAGAAGAGATCGAGGAGAATGAGACTTGTCCCTTCCCCTCAATCTCTCACCTTGAAAAGGTCATTGTGCACCCGAACTAATGCCGTTTCTGTGCTATGCCTCACCCAAAACCCAGACTGGAGAGGCTCATATAGATCAAAGGCCAGTAGGTGCTCTTCAAGCTGAAGCATCACAATCTTTTCAACCACCTTACCAAGAATGGAAGTTTGGAGATTGGATGGTAATTTGCCATGACATCAGGTTCCAAAGATGGCATTTTCAGAAGGGGTCTCACCAATGCCTCCTTCATGCACCAGGAAAGACTCCCTCAAACAAGGAACACCAGACAATTAAGGCAAACACCGGGCCCTTTTTGGATATGGAATTGAAATCTGATTCCATTTCTGCATCTGAATGTTGCTCTGTAAAGGGTTGTCCCCCCTTCATCGATACCTTATGACTGCTGGTGCTGGGTCAATCACGCCATTTTATGTTTGAGATGTGTCTAATCCAGTTGTATTCATCAGTGCCAGTGCCACATTGTTGCCAGTTTATAAGACCTCTCCCCTGAATCCCCGACCTCCAAGATGTTCATCCAGAAGCCCCTGAAGCTGCACCCATCATACCTTGAAACTCTCCTGACTGGTGCCTATCACATATAGCCCACCTCCACCAGTCCAGAGCAACAGCTCCTTTGACCCTGCCCCAGCAAAAAAGATCTTAATTTAATTAGTATAATTTTTAATAGTCCTTTCAGCATCATTGGAGTATACAGTCTTCCAATCCTCAGATGTTCTCCCTTACTCACTCCTCTACCCCATCATAATTCGTAACTGGGGCCTCCCAGAAGTTTTCTGTTCTCTCTCTCTCAGTGACCTCAGGTGGCTGACCTATAGGGAGTCCTGGGAGTAGCTCTAACCAGGCACAACAAGCATTTAGAATTGAGTAGAGTTATTCTCAGGGTTTCCATTAGGCTGGACAACTAAGGTCAGTGAGGAGAACAGGGCTTCTGGGTGGAGGACTGAGTCTTCAGGTTACTAAACACAATGGGGTAGGGGAAGGAGGACTTCTGAGGAGGACCGTCTATGCTAACACCCTTCAAAGGATTACTAAAAATCGTACTAACTGAACTAAGATCTTCTTTCCTGGGGGGGAACCGAGGAGTTGTCACATTGGACTAGTTGGAGTCAGGCACAGGATGCTGGACACTGGCTACCAGGTGCTGCCTGCCAGGCAAGACTCTTCCAAGGCTATTACAGGGTTAAGAGGCTCCTGTAGGACCCCTTAGAGATGATGGGGTTAGTGGGGGTTAAGTTTCCTCATGGACTGGTTACTTCACTAATGACTTCAAAGAAAAACGGTGATGGGGATCTCAGCCGCATTTTTTTTTTCAAAAGCTTAAAAATAATTCAGCCTTCACACTGTCAAAGGAGTTCTTATTACACTTTAATGATATTACCCCATCTCACTCCATAAGGGCTCCTTCATGGGACTCAATTCTCCAGTTAAAATCAGAAAAGATGACTTGACAAGTTTTTTTTAATACAGCATTAAATTCATAGTATATTCCTATACTATTGCCATATCAAAGATCTTGCCTTTAATTTACTATGTCAGGCAATGAACTGTGTACTTTTGGGTTTAAGCAGCAACAACAATTCTCACAGGTTTTTAACTACTAATAAGTGTAGGGTGCTTCTTACGCTTTGAAAGTCAATGCTGTAAACACCTACAAAATGCTGCCACTGCCATGTAACCTTTTTGCCTCTATAAGTCACCACACACCTCACCCTGGATGCAAAACACTCTTTGCAATAGAGGGAAGACTGCCTTTCAGCTCTGTGTAACCCAAAGCCATGGATCCACAGACCTGACTTCATGCCTGCATTTATTTGTCCTTGAACTTCAATGGCTTTTCTAAACCTAAATAGCTCCTTCTTTTAATAACAGCAGTGCTATACATTCTCCTGTTGCAGATTGTTGGCTCTGATGTCAGCTACAGGAGGTGCTGGGTTGCACCCTGAGAGGTGCTGAATACAAAATGTTGGGCAGGAGGCATAGCAAGATCAGCCAGATAAAACAGAATTACTACTGAACTACAAAAGGTAACATTTAAACTTTTTGTGGAAAACCTAATCGGGTACACCCCACACTAAAGTGTAAGGCAATTAATTATGGACTTTTCTCTTTAACTCAGCAGACCATTAATCAAGCCCACATCCACCAACACTGCTTGGGGCTTCACTTTCCAAAATCCTGCCAGTCTCCCTCCATGGGTGAACCGTCAGAAATGTGTCTTTACAGTTCATGTGGGTTCTTCTGTTGAAACAAATTGATATCTCAGAGTTAAGGATTTACTGTGACAGAAAGCATTTGTGGGTCAAGACTGCATTAAAGAGTTAGCAGGCTGTATAACAACTTCACTTACATTGCAATAAAGTACAGTGATCAAAAAGTTTATTCCCAGATATTAGTTTCTTATTTTAATAAAAGTATATTGTAAGTGCTCACGCACTTTAACTGTAATTAAGATGTTATGCATCATTAGATGAAAAACAAGCCCATCTCTTGAGGAAATAATTATATCTAATGAAGTGCAAATGTTTTCTGGTTACTGAATTTACAAAGGGGGATTTGCTAGTTGCACCTCATAGGTCACTCCTGGCCAGCTAGACAGAAGCACATTATTCTCCTCTGAATTCATTTTCAGTAGTGTGGACATGTTAATTAAGCTAGTTTAGCCTTATGAGACTCATGTTTGGTATCAAACTGTTGTCTTTTTTCCATCTATAGTAACTTTCTGAATGAGTCATAACAGCAACAAAATAAAAACAGGATGAAGTGGAGTCGTGGAGATAGGAAACAACTTTTTTTAGCTTTGTTTTTCTTTTCTGGTCGGTAATAAGCTTAGTGAAGGTGAATCATTTGGAATTACATCATACAGACTCTGAACTACAATAGCTCAGATATTACCTGTCAGGCATCAGACACCAGAGCTGATAATACCCTTCTTTTAATGGATAGGGTGATCTGAATACTTCTGCCTATGTTCAATCTGTCATTGTCCATTTGTATAGTAGCTCATATACAAGGCCCCTAGGAATTCTCCGGCCACAGAATTTTGAGCAGAACTTGCAAACTACTACAGAATATCTGCAGTGTTGCAGAATTCACTGTTTTTGGTAATTCTTTATTAATATTTCCAGTTTATCCATAGCACCTGCTTCCCTTACCCTCCTTTTATATCCCAAACACCTCTATGCTCAGCACGCGATGTTATTAGTGTTATCATATCAAATATTGGCCAATGAAAGGGATTCATTCTGCCACAGAAAAGAATATTCACTTATCTACCACAGCTCCCACTTCCAGAGAAAGGGGCACAGTGCATCTGGTACGGTGATATTTGCTCAACCTGTAGTACAGCCTAACACAATTTTCAGTCTTAAGTTATTGCAGGTATCCTGTGAGGTGGGCGCATGGGGAAGGGCACCGTCTGTAACAGCGAGTCATTCCCCACGAAATCCCTCAAGGCGATGGGAGGGAGGAGCAACGGATGGGGGGTGGGTGAAATCGGTGACAGAGATTTGCTATATATATACATCCAGAAAGCGAGCACAGTAGCGTAGGCTGGAAGAGCAGAAGGCTGTAGTAGGTGCTCTGATCGGTGCCGAACCGTTATTACATTGAAAGTTAGCCTGTAATTCAGTGGAGAAGTACAAAGTTCAAGTCCAAGTACTGGACCAATTTAATACCCAACAGAACTTTAATTACAAATTTCACCCACGTGACATACACCCCTGGAGGTGAGAATCCTTTAGTAGGGGAGTGAATGGTGGCAATCCCCACATGGGAGGGAGGGCACAGCCCCACAAAAACATTGACATTTATGTCCCCAGTGCCATTGTCCTGTGCACTGGGGTGTGAGGAAATGACGAAAATGTTTTCGGCACTCTGACTGTGCGATAACGGCGATCGCCTTTAGGCTTTCGCCATTATCACATAGAACCTTATTATACAAGGGCCAACTTAAACAAATACTTGACAATAGCATAGAGTTGGTAACTGAATACCTTACCTTGCACAGATCTATTTATGCCTTTAAGGTACAGGGAAGCCCTCTGAAATGAATAAGTGGTATAATGAATTTACCTGTCGTTTTTAAGAAAAATAAAATAATTATGCCCAGAAAGGTGAAATATAATAATGTATAGACCTGCTGAAAGAACAGACCTACTAAATGAATAATTGTGCTGTACACATTTTTGTCAGAGTTATTGATTACATGTTATCACGGGTTAATAGAACTAGCTAAAAGTTATGAAGAAATGTTGTATGCAGGGCCAGCCATTGGGTCAGTGGGTAACATGCTGTGTTTCCGTGAGGGCAACTCTGGTTCGGGGACAAGCTCTGGGAGCTAGATGGGCTGCACAAGGATGGGGGGAGGGCTCTTGCACACCACTGCTCTGAGCTTGGGAAGGTATGGCACAGTGTTCTGTCACACAGTTGAAACCTTGTGATGAACTGGGGAGCCTTCTCTCACTAGGAATTCATGTGCACATCATGAGCTGATGGGCTACGTAGTGTGACAGGAGAAGTGGGTTGGCATGAAAAATGAGTCTTGCAATGTCTCCTCTATTCTGTTTATTACACTTCCAAAGGGACCTGTATGAAGGAGTATACAATTTCACAGTCACAAAAGAGAAATTTATTTAAAAAAACAAACTATGTTACAGATTGCATATAAATATATAAGTGATACACAGTGGGGATCTCATGAGTGGTGTAAATAGCATGAGTATGTAGATAAATTATTTATCACATAAGGTCCCCGCTGCTAATTTTATTTATGCAATAGGATATAACTTTAAATGATAGATTATTTTTTAGCTTTTTAAAAATAAAATGATCTCTAAAAGTCTTTTTTTTGTAACTAGTATTACTATGTGTTCCCCCATCCTGCTTGCCATAGCCATTGCCATGGATGTGAAGTCAGGATGACAAGCTGGTGCTGTGATGTGGCAGTTTACTGGTGCTGCAGAACTTAGGCGGAAATCACAAACCACTGCTGCAGAAGTTCTGTGGCAAATGGTACTCCTTCCACAGAACTTTGTCCCAAAGTGCGGCAGAAAAGTAGGGGCCTTGCTCATATGCATTTTCTGTAATGCAGTCATTCATTTTACCCATAGTAGACTGATTCAAAATGAACTAATAATTAGGCCATATAGTAACTTTCCTGCTCAGAAGGCAATGGTATGGTCCACAGATGGTGAAGTGAATGTAAGGTATTCCAGATCAAACAGACACACTATCCCACAAAAGCCCACTGATATAATGCAACACCTATCGCATATCTGGCCCATACTAGAGTAACACTGGATCGTCTCGATACCTGTAAATTTCTAGGTGCCCTTCTCCAAGCAAGCCTTTCTCCATCATATAAACAATAAACTGGGGATGGGTGGACTGGGTCTGCTGCACTTCCAAGCCTTCCCAGACTGGGCCAACTTGACTCTGATCAAGAATACAGAGCCTTTCTTTGCTCAACCCGAGTTGGCATTTGGCCTGTTTTGAAAGTATGGTCTGGTCCGGTACTCTATGGCATGGGTCTGGGAAGCTGGATTACAGATATATGAGCCTGTTCCATAGATGTCTGTGTGGCATGAAGGGGGACAGGGACATGCCTCGGGGATATGGGGGTACCAGAACCAGGAAGAACTACAGGTCAACAAGCAGCAACAGGTTACATGCAGCAAAAAAAAAAAATAAAAAATAATAGTAACACTCACAAGCAGTACTGCACTGCAAGTCACTGAACAAGGTCAAGGCAGGGCACAGAAATAAAAAAATTAAAAAAAATTCAGTCTCTGCTGAATACTCCTGAGTCCCTGGATCCTCACATGACCAACAAAAGCAAACACTTGTGATACTGGGGCACAGAAGGGAGGCAACTTATTAGGATTTTTTTTTGTGATTGACTCATGTGCTAGCCAATCCTGCGTGTCAGCCACCACAGTACATCCCTAGGAAACAGTGTAACAGCTCACCTAGGGCTTTGTATCGAAAGGAGTCAGTGGAGTGTGTGTAGTGTAGACACCACAAAAAAGAAATACCAGAATTTTGTTTAGCTTTTCATTATTCAGAAAGAGAGAGAGAGAGTAGAGAGAGAGAGAGAGAGACCAACGAATTCAGCAGCAGCAGCAGATAACAGCAGACTGTAGATGTTTTTTCTTAGTTTTAGAAAAACTAAAGGAAAGGGATTTTGGGGGTACTACAAAAAGCATGGCCTGCAGTCTGCAGTGCCATGAGGCAGGTGCAGTTCTCATGAAATCATCCAGTAACAAAAAAGTATAGTAGCGAAGCGATAGGTTAGGTCAGGTATTTTAAATTAGCCTGTTTTTCTTGCAAAATCAAAAAATTAAATACAAAGTTTATAAATATCACTAGGCAAGGCAATTTTATTTATAAGGTGCCCATTCCTGGAGGCTCAGGGCACCTAACAATCACAAATACACAAAACAAAGATTAAAAATACAGTAAAATTAAAACAATAAAATGCAGTTAGTTAGCAGAACTTTTCTCTTTTTCCAGCATTCAGCAACTTAATAATTTTTTTTCTGTGTGAAGAATATTCAGAAAAATTTAAAGAAAAAAAAAATTAAGAAGGTAAGAACGGTTAAGGGGAGCAGACAGGACAGGAGGACTCTGAAGGTCATAGTACTTTTCTAATTTTGAGGTGGGTCTGCACATCTCAGGCTCTGTGCTACCTATCTCTCTGCCTGAACTACTGTACTACTAGGAAGATCATTCTTGCTCATCTCTGCTCCTGAAATACTACTAAGTCACACTGCCATAGACTCTGTGTTGCCTACCTCTGTGCCTGAATTACTACTGGGTCAAAGTGCCATACAGATTTTGAAGGGTGCGGTGGCCAACCATGTCTCAGACTCTGTGTTGCCCATCTCTGTGCCTTAAGTACTACTTGGGCATACTGCCATAGACCTGTACTGCCCATTTCTATGCCTGAACTACTACTAGATCATACTGCTGTAGACTCAGTGTTGCCTATCTCTGTGCCTGAACTACTGCTGGGTCATACATATAGACTCTGTGTTGCCCATCTCTGTGCCTGATCTACTACTAAGAAGGCCATAGTACTGTACAGATTTTGATGAGGGGTGTGTCATGTCTCATACTCTGTGTTGCCCATCTCTGTGCCTGAACTACCACTATGGCATACTGCCATAGATTCTGTGTTGCCTATCTTTGTGCCTGAACTACTTCTAGGACATACTGCAGTACAGATTTTTAAGGAGGGGAGTGTCACATCTCAGACTCTGTGTTGCCCATCTCTGTGCCTGAACTACTACTAGGTGATACTGCCATACAGATTTTGAAGGTGGCTGTCACATCTCAGACTCTGTGTTGCCCATCTCTGTGTCAGGAGCATAGCTACAAGGGTGCAGGGGGTGCAGCCACACTGGAGCTCACAAGGGTTTAGGTGCCATAATAGTCAGACTAAAAGGCTTTTTTTTTTTTTTGCCTTTAAAACACTGCCTGTGCATGTGCTGCTTGCGCTGTGGTCGCTTTTTTTTCCATTTCAATCAGACCTGTTGGAGCCTTCTGCAGCAAGGTGGGAGGATGTGGACGAGGGGTGGGACCGTGCATGCTGCTGCTAGGCTACAATACACTAGGGTGCAGCCAGTCACAGTAGTACTGTACCACATGACTCTTTAAGCATTAGACAGTAGAGTTATGCGGTACAAGATAGGTGGAAGTGCACATGCCTGAATAAAAATTATGCCTTTCACTTGACCATTGTTCATTGTTGGGTCATGTGTGGTTCTTT
Organism: Neoceratodus forsteri; assembly: GCA_016271365.2. Lineage (NCBI taxonomy): Eukaryota > Metazoa > Chordata > Ceratodontiformes > Ceratodontidae > Neoceratodus > Neoceratodus forsteri. The sequence goes on from CM057459.1 coordinate 1,359,633,643, forward strand.
GTGGTGTAATGAGTGAGAACTAGAGTGGGAAAGTAGAGAGTGCATGCCATCGTGGTGGGACTAAGTCTTTAGACTGCAGTCAGATATTCATCTTGATCAGTGATGTGCTGTGCTGTGGACTGGCTGTAGTCCCATTCAATTAGATGACTAGGTATTTGTTCAGACTGAGAGTTTACTCAGAGTTGTCAGTCAGTTGTTCCGTTCAATCAGACTGCTGTGGGGCCTGTAGTTCAGTTCTGCATGTAGGGGCACCCGACCTGACCCCCAACTGTATCCGTCATCATGGTCATCACCCCCACTGTTCATAATAATAAAAAAAAAAGATTGTTGGCATTGGAAGGCTGCTGACCGAGCTGTGGCCATTCCCACGACTGCAAGTTACATTTGATAATTATTCCTAAAACCTCCTGGGGCCTGGGCTGATCCTCTCTGTCTGTCTGACGACTGATTCTTCCTCGGTCAGGTTGAATGATGATGATCCTCATGCTCATCGCTGCTGTGCCGCTGATTGCCTTGCCTCCCATCCGATGGTCTGACAGTCAGTCACAGACAAATTAAAACTTTTGATCTGTTCGGTTTTGAGGAGGCTGGAGCAGCTTCAGCCTGCAGCTGATGATTAGTGAAAATTAAAATAAAAATGTTATAGTTGCTCTTTTTGGACCATCTTTTGGGCAGACTTCTTGACTTTATGCTAATTTTGCTTTGCATCACCTCTAGTGTAGTCTAAAGTCTAGTTGTGGTGGTTGGGATGCAGACATTTAAACCAGGACGGCACTCGGTTGATCCCACCACTTCCACATATTACTTTACTCATTGTGTGTTGTGTGTTTGTGATCAAGGCAAGCCACTCTCTTAACTTCCCTATGTTTAAACCCCTCTTTCGTTCACTATTACTCTCTGCATATGCATACCCCCCAAGATGAACTGAATATGTTTATGTTCTGGGTCAGGAAATCTTCTTTGCTGACTCCCCTGATGCCTCACTTTCCACTGCAGTTTATCTTTGGGTTTGCAAAGGCACTTTCTGAGTGGTGTTTTTAATGCTAGCTAACCTAGTTTTAATAAAAGCTGACATCACACAATCAGACTTTAAAGTATTTGTAATATTGCAGTGTGTGTGACTTTAAAACATTTCATCGAGGTTCAGCCTAAGCACAACCTTCTTTTCCTTCTAGGATTCAGTTCTGCTAAGAGCATATCAGGCTGCAGACAAAATCTGAAACAATTTCAAACCCCTGGAAAAAAAAAAATTCCTGCCAAGCTACTGGTGCAGTACAGGTTCAAAGTTTGTTGCACTCCACAAGAAAAAAGGCAAAAAGGTCCACGTCTTTCTCAAATTAAATAAAGTGTTTGTATTTATAGCTCAACTGCTCAAAATTACTTTCCCTGGTAACAGATGAAGCGCTGGGGTAACACCTATATGGGTCACTGGTAACAGCTTGAGTAATTTTGAGCAGTTGAGCTATAAAAAACTTTAATTTGAGAAAGACTTGGAACTTTGAACCTGTATTGTTCTACTTGGGGTAGTCACCCTACTGTTTGCACCCTTTGGGACCACTGAGTGAGGCAAACACAATTGTTGGAACCTGCTGGTGCAGTAGTCTGCCAATACCCTAAGAAGCTGGGCCTAGATATTCAAAGCAGATGTGCGGCGAAAAGTGGAGATGCAAGATGAAGATGGGCAGAACCACGATATTCAAAAGGGAGAGATGCATTGCGCATCTATAATGTATGCAGTGCATGTAGAGGGGTCGTTCCTATGAATGTGTCGCTTATCCCTATATTCAGCAGAAATGTGCGGCACACCTGCAGCACATCTTAGAGATGAGCTGCCCAAAGATAGGCATGGAAAAAGCATGCCTAAATGGCCAACCACCCAGAGGTAGGCCACAGAACAGCAGGCAGGCTGTCTGAATACAGCCCTTGGAGGTGCAACAGGTTATGCTCCAGGCACCCGCACATAGCAGTCATGCCAGGATGAATGAACCCTGAGCCACTGGCACTGTCAAGGGAGCAACCCCATACACCGCACCCTGGACATAGACCCCCAGCAGCCACATGCAAGTGCTGTCGGTTGCCCCCTTTAAACACCAGAAGTGTGGACAGCCACAATGCAGCAAATGTACCAGGGGCCATGGCCCGCACACAAGTGGCCTACAGGATGAAACCTGGTGGTGGCATGCACCCAGGGTGCTGTCTGGGGCAATGTTGCCCATATTGTCTGGTGGATGGGTGGCAGCCTAGCACAGGCCAGGGACTGATATGTGGCACACACCCACGGTGGTACATCATAAGTGCATGCAAGTGGGACCCACCCACTAGTGTACCAGGTCACCCTCTGCACTATGCCATTCCTTGCAGGCATCACCATGTTCAACTAATATGGAGGGGGTGTGGGGCACTGCAGGTGATTGTATGCTCTATGTGGAGCTGCTGTATCACATGCATGTAGTATGCTGATCAGACTGTGTCATCCTGTGCCCTCCCCAGTAGCTGGTCCAGATGGGCCCCTGTGGCCACTATCAGGATGGGCCCTCTGTACCCCTGTCCAACCTTGTACATGGCTATGGGGTGTATCACAGTACTCAGGCCCATGCAGTCCACCCTCACACACACACACACACACACTCTATCACACCTGCCTGCTATGCTGTAGTTCCTCCTGTTCACCTTTGTGAAGTGGTGGAGCAGCCCTACAAAGCTGGAACTGAGCATGCCTGGGGTATGTAAATGGCCTGAATACATCCCAGTAATGAGCTCTGGCATGTGGAAGATGGGCTTGGAATGTGCAATGAGGTCATTTGCATATACCGGCTGAATATTGCACTTTTGCGCACCACACATTTGGCTCTGAATTACGCATTTGCTCATGCTCCACATAGGGCTAAGATCACCTGCTCTACCACGGATCTCCCACTGAACTACTGTGCATGTTTGGAATATTCAGCTGGACATGCATGAGCACATCTCATGGAGCATCTTCTGAATATCTCAATGAACTGCTCAGGGCAATGAACAAAGGGATACCCACAAGTGGAGTCTTTATAGACCTGTCCAAGGTGTTTGACCTTGTTGACCACAATCTTCAGCTACAGAAGCTGCACAATGTGGGCCTAGACCCCCATGCCCTCAAGTGGTTTGGGAGTTATTTATCAGGCCAGACACAGAGGGTCACATGGAAGGGGGCCATGTCAGAGCCACTACTTCTAAAACAGGGAGTACCTCAGGGTTCAATACTAGGCCCCTTCCTATTCTCCCTATTTACCAATGAATTAAGTACCTACTGTGGGGAGAGCTCAGTTGTACAGTACACTGATGACACTGTTATCTACTGACCCTTGGGCGATGTGGCCGCTCTTGGTCCGCTCCTCCAAAAGGACCTCACATCCCTAGAGACATGGCTGTGTGAGAACAGAATGGTACTTAATGCAGAAAAAACCTAGGCAATGCAATTTGGGCCAAGATCACTGGGATTTGACAGGTCTTCATCCCTCTGACTAACCACACTCTCTGGCAAAAGCATTAATGTAGTTCCCTCCCTAAAATAATTAGGCCTAACTCTGGATCAGTCTATCACCTACAAGGACCACGTGGACCAGGTCACCAGGACCCTACATCGCAAACTTGGTACCTTGTACCCATTCAGGGACCAGCTCATCCCTGAGACCAGGCTTTCCATTGCGACAAGTGTCCTGCTCCCTACCCTGACCTATGCGTCCCCGATTATACAGGGCATGGCAAAGCAAGAGGTATCCAGGATGCAAATCCTATACAACAAAATAGCTTGGTTCGCTACCCAAGACCATCTGCAATGTCACCATTGTGACTCTTTGGCCCAGCTCCGGTGGCCCACATTGGCCACTCGCCTCCAATACCCATTGCTTGTCCAGGCCTATAAGCTACTCAACCCCCCCCGTTCCACCAAGCATAGCCAGAACTATAGCCATTAAACACAACCCTAGAAATCTAAGGACATCAGAACTAACACTACTAGAAGTCCCCAGAGTAAGGACCAATGCTGGCGGCAGATCCTTTTCTTGCCAAGCCCCCAGCCTATGGAACAAGCTCCCCCCCCCCCAGTTCAGGACACCTCCTCACTCACGAACTTCTGCACCAGGCTCAAGTCCCATATACTGACCACAACAGCATGCCACTACCACAGCTCTTAAGGTATCCCCTTTTTCTGCATCAAACCTTCCCAAAGGTGAGCCGACCATCTACCTCCCTCTAGTATCTGGACACCTAAGGACCAATGCTACCTCATGTATATCACTATGCCAAGTAGTACCAAGGCAAAACTGCGTCATGATGATAACCATGTCTGTAACCACTGTCTGTAACCACCTTATGCTTGAACAACCTATGTAATCAAAAGTTTTTTTCCACTGTATTTTATCTTGTATTGTTATCCTGGGTTGCCCCTGAAAAAGGGACCTTCGGGGCTCAGTGGGCCTACCCGGTGACCAAAATTTAATAAATAAATAAATTTTGGGCTGGTGCATCTCAGATGTGTAGCGCAGGCACTTGCACGTGTTTGCAGGGGACTTTTGAATATCTAGGCCCTGATCTCTATATCCACAACTGCACTTGTTATCCATATTTGCAGGGCAGTTTCCTCCTTACCTCTTTTTTTTCATTTGTTTGTTTTATCAACATACTATTATAGTACTCCAGTCCAGACTCCATATGGTTATGAACCACTAGTTCTACAATGAATCATATAGAGAATACTATATTGGCTGGGCAACTGTGCGCAACTAGCCTGTGTTGCCACCGAGGGGTTCTGAGTCACTTAGACCTTGAGAGTGAAGCTTAAGAGGTCACATGTAATCAGAACCCCGAGGTGGTAGCTCAGGGCAGGCTGGTTGGGCACAGTTGCCCCGCCAGTGTTTGTTATAGTGTATAGTGATCCCATAACAAAACACAAGAAAATAATTCTGAATTTAATGTACTCCTGTGCCACTTTGGAAAAAAATGCTACCACCATCCTGTCATAAAATTTACTGTTTGAATTGTGAGAAGTACGTGCAGTGGTTTTTCCTTTAGTTAAACTGATGGCTTGTGCGCTCTCTAAAACAGCCAAGATGTTGCTGTACAACAACATTTTGCTGATGATTGATTTCTATGCAGAACAAGGGGTCACTACACACAATGACTCTGTTGCAGTCTGTATAATCTGTCTTGCTGCTGCAACCTTCCATGTGGCACAATGACCTTCTAGATAATGCTCTTCGTATTTTTTATCTGTTTGTTTGTTGTTTCTCTTTTCCATTATGATCTACATGATTTGCTCTGTAACATGTTATTACTGAATTCTCCCCCCCGCCCCATTCTTCACCTTTTTTTTATAAATTTTTATTAAATTTCAAGTGTACGATCATGCAAACCACTTATACATTGGATACAGTAATACACTGGCGGATTGGCTGCCCACAGCCTGTGCGTGTAGTGTACAAAGAATATAAACATAGGCAAATCATTTACCTTACTAAACATGGGTTTTAAGACTGTCATACATTCTAACTGTCAAGAATACATACCTGAGCATTTAGAAGAGAGGTCTAACCACCATGAAGACAATATAGTCAGATCAACTTCACCAAGGCATATAATGACTGGGGTTTTTTAACTCCATGTGGTTGCTGATTCTCCTCATCTATGGTTAAAGGAAACAAAGAAGAAACAGCTTCAGATCATATTGAAGCAACTGTACCACTTGCCTTAAGATAACTTTTTACAATAACTATTCCAAAAAGGAAAAATAAACTAACTGTACTGTGCTATACTGTAGCATTTAATTTGGGCACATCTCTGTACATACTGAATTCTATAGGAACTAACTAGTAACTTACCATACTGGCGCCATACAATGCTCTTTTCTTTTTATTGGCTTTAGATAATCCATCAGTGATCACTCTTGTATCTCACCCTATCCCTGCTCTGGGTGCCAGAAATGCCAGAAAGGGTGCCCAAATAATATGGAAGTCCGCATTTCTGATTCCCAGTGTGCATGATCTCCTTTCCATCTCATATACTGGGGTCAGGGAAGCATGAATCTCCTCTATTGACGAGATGGTAGTCATCAACCAGTGACCAAGCAGTAGGTATTTAACTTGCATGACCAATAGCATGTACCATTTATATTCCTTACTTGTTAATGGAGTTGCCAAAGATTGCATTCCTAATATAATAGCTTCAGGAGTCACCGCCCCATTTTTTAAGATCCGAACTCCAAGCTATCCTACCTGGTTCCATAACTGATGGAGTGCAGGACAAGCCCAGAGAATATAGAAGACATCTTCCCCTGGCTGGTGACAATGCCAGAAATGGTCATTCTTGAGAAGTCCTAATCTATGCAGCCTCGCTGAGGTCCTATACCACCAATGTAGAATTTAGTTTTGTATCATTCTGCTCTTAATGTCTGTGTACTGTGTATGTGCAAGTGACCAACACTTGTCCCATTGTGCTTTTGAAATGGTTATGGGCATGGCCTTTTCCCATTGTGTTTTAGCTTTTTCCATTTGGTCAGGGAGGGCTACTACGATCCCTGAATATATAGAACCTGCCAGCCCTCTGGGCATTGCGAGCCACTTGCTCATCAACCTGTTCCCCTTGACTTCTCATCTAGATTGTGACAGAAGGGGCCTAATGGCTTCCCACATTTGCAGGTACAGTATTTCCAAGATTCCTTTTGAGGGATGTCCCATCTCTTCTGGAGAGTCAGGAAAGAATCCACCTGCTCCCCTGTAGGTGAAAGGATGCCAGAGATACAATATATCCCCTTTTAGATCCAGGACCACCAGCATACCACTCCTTGTGCTATGGTGATCTGAGGATTATACCACAGGGGGGTATAACTGATGGGAGCTGGGGATATCTTAAGGAGCTCATGTAACTGTTTCTAATATATAATAGTTGGGTCTATCATGGGATGTGGGGCAGTGGATGCCCCCCCCCCAATAAAATGAATGCTAGTGAGGGAAATCCCACCAAATCTTTTCCATCTGATACCATTGTGAGGATTCAACAGTCAGTGGTTGGAACCACTGTAGTGTTTGAGCTGTTTGGAAGACTATCTTGCATACCTCCAACCAGGGCAGTCCCAACCCCCCCCTTTCCCAATGAGCTCGCAGTTTTGTGCGGCTATACCCAGGGTTTTTTCCCTCCCCCATAAAGGCTTCTATCATCCTATCCCATCTGTTTAACCAGCATGGGGGGAGCTATAGGGGGATATGAGACAGAAGATATGTTACCTTTGGGGCCAATGTCATTTTAATAGCTGAAATCTTCCCTGCCATTGTAAAGTTTTAACCTTGCCCATCTACACAATTCCTCTTTACAATCAGCCATAAGGGGTCATAAATTCCTCTCCCATAACCTATCCAATTGAGTGTGAAGCTTTATCCCTAGATACGTCAGGTCCTCCACCCATTTCATCTCCACTTGGGCCACAACACTGGGATTACAGTGCAAAGGTGGGACTTGTGAATCTGCTGAGTATGGCTTCACTCTATCTGATGGGTATAGCCCTATTTCAACTAGTATTTAGCCCCCCTTAGAGAGTCCCCTTACCAAAGAAAAAGGGGGGTGCTCCCCATCAGGTACAGTACTATTTTGGGACATTGCTATGACATTTCCGGGTATCTGTTTAGTGTCCTCAATTAATCTCCATAATGCAGTGAATCTGACCTGAATACAGCATGCCTCCAAATAGATGATAATTAATGAAGACCCCCATCTATATTTGTTAAAACCTTTAGGGCTGCTTGTTTCTCCCCCCTTCCCCCTATCCTTAATATTGTTACCGCTCCCTCAGATGAACCTAAATGCTCTCATCTAAACCAGCTTACCATTTACAGCCCACCTGCCTTACCCCTCTATCCACCAACTATATTGCTGCCCCTGGTATGCTTAATACCCCCTTCCTTTCTTGCGCATATCAATCCCTTTACATATAGCAACATGAGTGACTTATCTGATACTGTATAGCTGAAAAAGGGTTATCCAGTCCAAACCAAAAAAAAATTAGCCCATTACATTTTCAGGTGGTGCCTGCTTTGGGAAGGCTAGATTCAGTCTGGGGAGGGTTGTGTAGCCCCTGTTGAGCCGAGATGGAACCACTCTCTAGGGTATTTGACTCTGCTATAGGTGATTGCTCCTCCTGTGGACCGCTGAGCTGTGTTTCTTGCCCCTCCATTACAGAACTCAGTGATTGTTCTTCAGGAAGATCCCCTAGTTGCTCGAAACGATAGTGGGAGAAATAGGGCCTTTTGATAATCACTCATTCTTCTGCGGGTAAAGAATGTGGGGTATCTGCAGGTGGGCACTCCATTGGGTGCTCTCTCTTGGGGTGACGGTCCTTCTGGTGCCTCTTGTCTCTTGTGGCTTCTGGGTGGAAGGCATGCTGTAAACAGCAGATTCTGATCATTAGTGTCCATATCACCTGTAACTGGTGAGAAAGATCTGCCTCGGTACTGCTGATCTGAAGTCTGATCCTGTGGTAGTTTCCTGGAGGTCGGGGGTAAAACTGCTTATTGCTCTGGCCACATTCTGGTCATATAATCCTGTAGTGCTTCAGGGGTAGAGAAGGACAATGGCAAGCCATTAATCATTAAGCTCATCATAGCAGGATATCTGAGAGAGAAAGACACTCCCAAATCATGCAGTTTAGATCTCAATGGAGTGTATTCTTTCCTGCGCATTGCCAGTTCCTTAGAATAATCCTGAAAAATCAGGATCCAATGTCCATTCCAGCTGAGTTGCCCCATTTCTCTCACCCTGATGAGGACTCAATCCTTGTCTGTGTAGTTAAGAACCCTGGCCAATATAGGCCATGGTCAGTCCCCAGCTTTGGGAGCAGGGCCTAGAGTACAGTGCGCTCTCTCAATTGTAAAGCCCGGGGGCAGGTCATGTTGCAAGATTCTGGGAACTGCCTCATATAAGAAATCCATCACATAGCCTTTTTTGGCACCTTCTGGCAACCCCAGAATGCGGAGACTATTCATCTGATTTCGGTTTTCTAGGTCATCAACCTTTGCTGCTAATGCTTGTGTCGTGTGATTCTGCTCCCTTACAATAGAATGTAGGTCAGTGATTGTGGCCTTGTTAGCCACCGCTTGCCTCACTGTATGAAAAATGCATGAACAGGATTTATTTTTATTTAGTTTTTGTTGACCAGGTAAGTGCACTAGACAAATCCTGCCTATTTTCAGGCACGACCCAGGGAAGGGGGATACAGATGAATGCCAACTGACCTTGAACCAGATGAAGCTGTTGGTGGTATTTTTAGTGAATGAGGGAAATTTACCCAGGACACCGGGGAAATTCCCCTACTCTTTTCGATAAGTGCCATGGGATCTTTAACATCCACCTGAACTACCACCAGTCTAGGCAGATGAGACCTCGGTTTAATGTCTCATCCGAAAGACAGGACCTCAGAAGTGCAGCACCCCTCTCATGCTGCACTACAGTGTCAGTACTAGGATATTAACCCAGGTGCCAGATGTGGGAACTGAACCCACAGCCCTCTGATCTCCTGGCCTCAGAGGCGAGTGTGCTACCTACTGAGCCACTGACACTGATTTAGTTGATGGATGGCCAAGGTAGTCGTGTTAGAAGCCACTGTGACTTCCGACATCCTTTGCACTAGTGTATTGAACATCTCAGTCAATTTGGGACCATCCATGACCTCCAGAGCTGTTGCGGCCTGTGAGTGTTTCGCTGCCATGCTGAATTTTGCCGTCGCTGCCAAACGGGCCAGGTATAGCTAGGTTTTACAGCTCTCTACCTGCAAATTCACTCTCCCCAACTCACACGTTTTATGTCCAGCCTCTGCGGGAGCTGTCCACATACTATGTGATAGATATTAACTTATTTTAAATGTGTGGAGTACTGGATTTGATCTCAGCATGCAGGAGCTATCAGCCTAAGCTGCCATTTGCCTTGACGCTCAAGCCACGCCCCCCCTTCACCTGTTTTTACGAACAGGACACACCTGGAAATGAGTGTTTTTTGTTTTGTTTTAAACTCTGTGCTCCTTCCTGATTACAAAAGACTAAATAAATAAATACAAAGAAGACACCCACTCCAAAAAAAAAAAATGAATTAATGAATGTGTTGGAGTCCAATGTGTCCTAAAAACATAAATTCTCACCTCAGATATAGGACTATCCATGTTTCAGCAGAGCAATAACATGATATGGATTACATTTTAACAGACACATTGTCTTAAAACTGGATTTTATATTTGTAGATACTGTATGGGTAATTTGATAAAGTTATTTTTCTTTGATAAATGTATTTGTCTACCATATCTCTAAATTCTAAGGCTTATTTGTCACGGTAGTTTTATATTATTCTTCATGCATCTGTGAATGATGCATGCTGTACTGTTTCTCTCTCTATGTTACTTGCTCAACCCCACTACAGTACCTGCCATTCTTGCCTGGGTTGCACTGGAAAGAGCACAAGACATGGATCGTAATTGTGAATATCAAATCAATAAATTGGGATTAAAACAGAAATTACAGGAACACTCTAATAGTTAATTAAACAATAATAAAAAAATGAAAAAGGAAAAAAAATTGAGGAAACTTTCCCAAAGCCCTCGAAATTCCAGGTTTACACCAGAATAAAACACATATTCAGAAAATATATAATGATCAGGTATCAATTTTCTCTCTGTGGGAATTTATAGCTGGATAAAGTAGGTCTTGCTTGCTGGCTTCAGAGACAGGGGTGCTTACAATAGGAAAGAAAAGAGGTCCTTGCTTCAATGCAACAATTTGTTGCCCCGTACCAGAGCCCCACTGTGGTGGTTCAAAATGAGCTGAAATATTATTAAACAAATAGTTTTCATTAAGAAGGAAAAGAAACAGTCAAGAACAATGTAACCTAACCTGCTGCCTACCTTGGGGCTAAGATTAGGGGTACTGAGGGCAGGTGGAGGGGTGTATTAGTCAAACTGCAGTAAGCAACAGATGGATCTTTCCTGGTGGCCAACTTGCCCCCCACCACCACCACCACATAGGCTTGAGAGCACAATTCTGTGGTCTGGTAGTCCTATTGTGTGAGTGCTTAAAGAAGACAGGAAATCATTTCTAACTGGCAACTGTTTATGAAGTTCTTATTCTCAGAAATGATATGCATTCACCTAAATTATTCATATTTAACTGTACCTGAATAAAGAGTGATATACAAAGCTGTGTTTTGCATTGCCTTGTTTTTATGGGTATCATTATGTTACAGTTCTCTTACTGGAACCAATAATTTGGAGTTTTAACTATGTCATGGTTTGTGTACAGAACTCTAAACAGGGTTCTGATAGGTCAACAGCTCATAATTAGCACAAATTATACAATGGCAAAAAAAATCTTGGACTTTGATTGGTCATTCTGGGGCTGGACCCGTGATGTTAACCCAGTACAACATCACAGATCTAGCCCCAGCACACAGAAGACCGAATAAAATATTAAAACAATCACTGCGCTAGCCATTACTATGACTGGCTTTCTTTTCCCGCTTTACCTCAACCCTTCAAAGCCATCTGCGATCAGCATCATGGCAACTCCCCGTTAGCAGTCTCTGCTCTGTCAACACAAAGAACCACAGTAAAACCCCTCTCAGTTTAAGTCCCTCCTCCCATAGCACAGAAATTAACTTGTTCTAAAACTTTATTTTCTAATAAAAAACTGAAAGCCGTCTTTTCGATCGGCTTCACGCATTCCCCACCCTGCTAGCATGCTCCTCCGTGAACACAGGAGACAAGCATTTCTTTTAACTAAAAAAAAAATTCAAACTGATAGCCATCACCTATTTAGAAATAAGCACCTCCACACAGTCCACACTGCGAAATGAAAACGCCCGTCCTCTCAGTCTCCTCACACAACCGGTGCATAGAAACAGAGCACCTGAGAAAAATGTTCTTCAGTTGCTTACCCTTCAGAAGATTTCAGCCACGATACTGAGGGAGGACTCAAAATCTTGTCTTTTCACTTCAGTGCCACTATGAAGTGTGTATGTGGGGTGGGGGTGGGTGGGGGCAAACAGCATAAACATCAGTGCAGATTGCAGAGACAAAGGTTCCTATAGGGAATTTCAGTCACTCAGAAAACACATTAGCTCCACCTCATGGCTAAATCAGCACTACTTTTTATAAATAACCCTACCCATTCATAAATTGACAAAAATGTACTTTAAAGTACTTTTCATCATTTTCTGTTTGCTTTTACAAATGAGCCATTGTATAATAGCAATAATGCACTCAAGTGTGTGTTGTGCTGGGATAACGTCACTTCTGGGGTGATTAGTGCTACTCGGCCTGCGGCCTGCGTTCCTAATCACCCCAGGCGCAGGATCTATCCCAGCACAACACACACCCTGTCATGCATTATTGCTTAATCATGGCATGGTAAAAACTCCACATACTGTAAGTGATTCCATGAAGTGAACTGCAACAGAATGCTGCCCATAAAATCACAACCTTACAAACTGCAGTTTTACCTATCACTTTTTATTCAGGTACACTTACATATGGATACTTCAGGAGAATGCATATCATTTCTGAGAAAAAGAACTTCATAAAGCACAAATTTCCTTTCCCCTTTAAGCATAGGATGTTCAAAGCTCTGCTGATGCATTTTTCTTTTTTTTACACAGTTTTGCACGTGGCAGCTAGCAGGTAAATTCCTTTCCTATATGTGGTTGATATAGGGGACAATATTCTTCCCCCATCCAACATGATTTTTTTGGGTACTGCTTCGTAGAAGAACCCAGTTGTTATGAATACCCATTGACAATGTGGAGTGCTACAGAAAGAAGAAATGTCATGCTTACTGTAATTTCCTTTTCTGTTAGGTGCAACATTGTCAGTGGGGCCCACCCACGAGACTCGCTCCTGTGGGAGGATATTGTCCGGACCAGACCGGTATGCCAGCTGGGGATGCCCTTTGTTCTGTTATAACCCTGGCCTGTTTTATAAGCTTGTCTGGGCTTCCCTAAGTGTGTGTGTGTATATAGATATATATATTACGGTAGCATGGTAGTGCTACCATAGTTAGGGTTGAGGACCCATTTACATGTTAAACCTAAAATTTTGTACCTTAATAACTTTGCAACCATTCAATAGATTTGCCTGAAAGTTGGAATACACAATCAAGAACTGTACATCTTGGGATCTGTCAACTTTCATACTGTTCGGATATACAACTGCAGAGTTATTAAGTGTGATCTGCGCACGTGTTTACGCTTTTTTGCAATTCTTTGGTCGTCTCTACTGGTCGCACGGTTTACGCTACTGGTCCAGAATCTTCAGGGAATGTGTGGCTGGGGTCACCGATGTGCCTTTTGAAGATTTCGTGAAAAAATATTAAACGGATCAAATGTTATTCAAAAAACAGTTTCCCATTATAAGTCAATGGGAAAAGTTAAAATGTTCAACAATTTCACAAATGCAGTTTTTACTTTCGCAAATGGCGCTTTTACTTTTGCAAATCCACCATTTTTTTTTCAGTTGGTGATCAGAAAAATGCTTGGCATTTAAATTTGGGACTCTCTAGCAACACAATTCAATTCTAATGGGGGCTAAGTGCAAAACTAGCCAGGACAGTCATAAATCATATGACTTTTAAATTTTCTTTCTACGTCGTACGGTTCATGAGATATAACCTATTTAGTATTCCAAGTCCTCATTTTCTGCTCCGATACCCATTATTATGCATACATTCTTTGTACTCACTGTCTTTCTCTATGCAAGTTTTGGGGAAAACCAGCCTGTGTGCTTACATTACTGTTACTGTTGCCCTTTCCGCTTGTGGTTCCGTACCCATTTCACTTACCATTGACGTCTACGCCACCATGTGCGTTATCCTTTGCGTTTTAATTTGCACTTGCATTTCTGTTATTTTTTGTCATTTGTGTCTACAGTGCTGTTTCTCTTTCTGTTTCACTTTGCATCACCATTCCCATTGACATTTCCATTTGCAGGCACCATGTTACTATGTGACAACACATTACGTGGCAGACAGTTCCCGTCTACGCCACCGTGTGCGTTACCCTTTCTGTTCTCATTCGTGCTTGCATTACCATGTGTGCCACTGTTAGCGCTTCTGTTTGCATTGCTGTTCCTGTTACTGTGTCTCAAGACATCACGTGGCTGTAGCGGGGGGCCCGTCGCCGCATTATGTTCACTATTTCTCGTTATCATTCTCAAAAAGAAGGGAAATTAGAGGCATAAAAATCCATTTAATGCATTAGTTAGGGTTGTTCCACAGCGACAAAAGTGAGGAAATTCGGTGTTAGGGTTGAAAACCCCCCTTGGACCCTCTGCCCACCCCCCCAACCGGCATTGGGGTGTGCATTGGGGTCATCGGTCCTAACTCTCACCCCATTCTCCTATGCTTCTGCTGCTTTACATGTGATGAGGGTGAGAGTTAGAGACTGACGACCTAATGCACACCTCAATGCCGGTTGGGGGGTGGTAGGGTCCAAGGGGGTTTTCAACCCTAACACCGAATTTCTCCTTTTGTAGCTGTGGAACAACCCTAACTAATGCATTAAACGGAGTTTTTTGCTCTAATATATATATATATATATATATATATATATATATTATAGAGTGCGGTCGCACCCTACATTCTGGGTTGAGTAGGCACATTAATTTTAGTTGTGAAAAAAGGATTAACAAGGTGACTAAAGGGATTAAAGAGGGACATGCCTGGGCAGAAACAGGTTTGATTATCCCTCTAAAGTGAAGTTGCTTACTATCACTGTATAGTCCAACCAAAAGAACTGCCCATAGACATTATTTTCAGGAAATCAGTTCCCAAAGGGACGTCTTGTTTAAGCAGCCATCCTGCTTAAGCGTGTCTCACTTATCTGGCTTGGACTGTATTACTTACTTTTATCAATGCGGATTTTGATACCCTGGGCTGGATTTTCAAACAGCCAGAATTGCTGCAAGCCAAGAGTGTATCAAATATATGGTGCGCTGGGCGTGAATCAGTGTAAAGGGAGTTTCCATCCTTTGTGGCCAATCAGTGCTCATAAAACCAACTATCTGTGGTGCTGAATGTGTCATTCTCATGGACCTCTGCCATGCAGCTTGTGGCCAAACTATGCTCCAAGCTGCTGAAAAGCAGGTAAACTTTCACAACTGCGCTCGGCATTGTAAAATTGGACACGGTTGAGGCATTTAGCAATGCTGCAGCTGCAGTGTGCTGCAAGGGTTTGATGCAGAGCTTAATGCAGGCCCTGCACCACCCTTTGAAAATCCAGCTCGCTGATTGTAATTTTGCATTTTAGCATTGGATGTCATATCCTGTTTTTACAGTTTTATTGCGCTGTGTACTGTAACCCTCCCTGGCTGTGTCTGAAAATACAAATGGCAAAGATGAAAGCACTGCAAGCGATGAGATCAAAACACAGATGATTCTAAAATAAAGTGTCTTTTTATTTTTGTGATGAAAACAAAGCCGACAGGTGGCGCTGGTAACCCCTAGTGCTTTGGCTAACAGCCTTCTAACGGGAGTTTGTGTTGACTGTGGGCTAGCTCCCCAGAAAGCACCCACCTCCTGCTGGGCTCGCAGCAACCTCCTTTTGCCAGTATTTGTGTCTGAAATTATCCTTCTCTCTGCCTAGAGTACCTACCAGGTAAACAAACAAACATAAATAAATAAATGCATGACTAAATTATGTAGCCAACTATATTTATAAGCATTATTATTATAACTAGGAATTTGGAAATTGTCTGTTAATTTAACCCCAGAGATGTCATGAGACATGAGGCATAACTGATTGTCTTAGGCCTCTATGGTTAGACTAACAGATGCAACCCAACCCCTGGAGGGCCATAATTCTATCACTACAGTATGCAAAATTACATTTAGCCTGTTTAAGCAAGGTAGTATGGTTATACAGTATAGTACTGTTAATTGGGTTCTGCAAAGAATAGAGGTGTCAGTAATCCATATACCAGAGGAATGAGATTCTACCGTTGTGCTTACCCAGAACATGCAGTTATGTTTTTTTTTACCCTAACTTAGCATTTTGTTCTTAAGTAAAATTCCTAACTCAGCATGTTTGTCTGTGATCCTAATGTTATCTTAAAATAGTGTTTTTTTTATTGCTTCATTATATTTTCAAGAGGAAATTTCTCTCACTGTGCCCCAAAGAAATGCCCTGGTGTACAGTGGTATCACCGCCCACACCCTCTCTCAACAAATATCCCTAGATTCTAATGGTGTCCTCCCACCTTTCTCACAGAAACATAACATTTGATGCAGAAAAAGACTGAAGGTACATTGAGTCTTTTCTTGTTATACTATCAAACCCAACTGACCTATTGCTCTGGGGGGCTGTACCCCTCATCTCACTACTCTATCCCTCAAACCCTAGCTGACACCCTTGGGGACTATGAGTTCCCTTGCTCTATCCCAACCATGTCTAAACCCATTAACAGTAGCTGCCCCACCACTTCTGCTAGCAGTGTGTCCATGATTCTACTACCCTATCAGTGAAGTAGAACTTCCTAACGTTTCTCCTGAATCCCCCCCCCCCGCCAACCTTCAGTCATGCACTCTAGTCACTGAAAGCTTATTTCTTACAAAATAGGTCACCATTGTTTGCCCTTTTTGGGCTGCATCTCCCTCACCTGCAGCACCGATCCTGCAGTTTTGAATTGAAGCTGCCGGCCCCGCCACAGAAGCCGACCTTCTGAGGATTCCTTTGCCCTTTTCGGGCTGCATTCCCCTCATCTGCAACACTGCTCCTGCAGATTTGAATTGAAGCTTCCCACTCTGCCAAGGAAGCCAACCCCCTGAGGTGAGCAACTGCGGTCCTGCTATGGCAGACCACTCTCACCCTCTAAGCCGCATTTTCTGCTCTGAAGCCTGCTAGTGATATGCCGCATTTTCTGCTCTGAAGTTCACTTTAGATTCAAACTATACTGGTGGTTCGATTCACTGCTGGCTGAGCCCCAGCTCCGATCACTCATGATTTCTTAGCCTTTTCAGGCTGGACCCCCCTCAACTGCAGCATGGCTCCTGTGGTTTTGAACTGAAGCTGTCTACCCCGCCGAGGAAGCCAACCCCCTGAGGATTCCTTTGCCCTTTTCAGACTGGACCCTCCCCTCACTTGCAGCACTGTGTCAGTGGTTTTGAATTGAAGTTGCCAGCCCCGCTGAGGAAGCTGACCCCCTGAGGTGAGCAACTGTGGTCCTGCTGCAGCAGAATGCTTTAACCCTCTAAGCCACATTTCCTGCTCTGAAGCACGCTTGTGATAAGCTACATTTTCTGCTCTGAAGTTCACTGGAGATCCGAACCATGCTGGTGGTTTGATCCGCTGCTGGCCCAGCCCCAGCCCCAGCTCTGATCTCTCAGGTACCCACTACATTTATATAGTGCTCTTTGCCCCGCCTATTTGTCATGTGTGAGGATTTGAGCTTTCTCCTCACTTTCTCACTTGCAGTCTATACTATTTCATCGCTAGGGGGCTCTCGGAAACCTGCTCTAAATACATGTGAGTTTTCTGCTTCTTGGTCTGTTAATTTGATGTGCAGTCTGTGTATTTTTCTACCGAAAATCATCCAATATTAGTAGTATTTTCCTTCACCAGTTAGCTATTACCTTATCACTTACCTGGTCCCCAAAATGGCCCACTATCTATCTAACTACAGGGCGCCAAATCTCTGTGCAATCTTTCAATTAGTCTCCATTTTTTATTTTGGATGCCTATGTTAAGATACCCACCTTCCTGGGATGGCAACTGCTCACACCCTAATGTTATTTCTTTCAGCATGCTTACACCATCCCACTTGTCCCTTGCCACCTTTCCTCTCTTCGTCTCTAATAAGATCACATACCACGTTCATATACACTCAAAAACTCCCTTCCTCTAATCCACTCCCCGCCCACCCCTTTCTTTCATCATAAACTGTGGTACCTGTGCCTCCTATCACTAATGCTGGCAGGAGATATTGAACTCAATCCAGGACCTGCAGGTAACATCTCCCACAATGATTCAGCTTGGAATGACTTTAAGGGGCTGCATATTGTTCACTTAAATATCAGGAGCTTTCCTCATAACTTAACAGAACTTGAGGCTTGGGCTACTCAATATAACCCTGACATCTTGTGTCTGTCCAAAACCTGGCTAAAACCCTCCATCCCTGATCACCTGTGCATGTTACCCATCTACAAAATATCCTGGCAAGATAGGTCCACATCTAAACGTGGTGGTGATGTTGCAATCCTCTTTAAACCTCACCTATCACTACACCAAAATGTCTCTTTCACCCTCTCTCACTGTGAAGCTATTCATGCCACCCTACTACTAGGCTCTAAGAAACTGCACATAGTGTGTGCCCGTAACCCTCCTATTGGTAACATTGCTGGTCTCAAGGAACTCCTATCCTAGGTGGATAAAGATGTCGGACATAAAGAGATCCTCATAATGGGAGATCTAAATCGAAACTAGACTAGTAAAGCTAGTCAGTCCTTCCACACCGTCGTACATGGCCATAACCTCCACCAACTAATCACTGACCCTACAAGGGTCATGGCCCCCCTCGTTCCAGTACACTAATAGATTGGGCCCCTACAAACCGTCTCGACAGTATAGTTGCTACTGATACCCTGGCAGATGCTATAAATGATCATTCCCCCAATTTTCTGCATCTGGTGTTCCACAAGACCACCATCTTCTCCTCCAAGATTTATCACTTTCCACAATCTGGCCAATCTTAATCAGACACATCTTATGCATGATGTCTCAGTGATCAACCAGTCTCCCATCTTTGCCTCCTCAAATGCTTAATCAGCCCTTGACTACTTCCTTGCAAAGTCTGGATGTCTCCAGGATGTCCATGCTCCCTGAGTCACATGCCATATACGAGGAACACAGAGAAAGTGGCTCACCAAAGATCTTCTTACTCAACTCAGGGCAAGGGATAAAAGTTGGCGGCGTTTCAAGGCCTCAAGGCTACAGGCAGATTATAATGACTATAGAGTTCAGAGGAATTTCTGCAAAAGGGATATTTGCCTAGCTAAAAGCTCATTCTGTATGGACTTATTAATGAAAGCTGCTGGTGACTCCAAGAAATTCTGGTCTGTCATAAAAACTCTCCTTGGAGCCAATAAATCATCCACTACTAATGACATGCTGCTAAATGGCGTGCATTGTAATAATCCTGTGACCATAGACAACACACTAAACAGCCACTTCTCAGACCTATCTAGCTACTTGGCCTCTTTCCCCCCATGTCCCCCCACTTACAGTTCCGTGGACACAGAACCGGTGCCTTCTTATCCACCGTTCCAGTTTTGGACCATTACCAGAACTGAAGTTCTACAGCTGCTACTCTCCATCTCCGATAGTACTAGCTCAGGAGCTGATGAACTGGAACCCAGGTTATTGAAAGTCACTGACTCTCTCATTCCCTTCCCTTTAACTAAAGTTTTTAACTTGTCAATATGTCATGGCATAGTTCCCAACATCTGGAAGCTAGCTAGAATTACTCCCAGCCTTAAGAAGGGTGATCCTAAAGACATGTCTAACTACCTAACTATTGCCATTCTTTCCGTGCTCAGTAAAATCCTAGAAAAATTAGTGGCAACCCAAACTATAGCATACCTACAGGAACATAACCTCCTCTCAGGTTCCCAGCATGGTTTCTGCAAAGGCCGCAGTACTTTCTCTGCCATCCTAAAACTTATAAACAACATCTATGCTGCTATGGAATCCAATCTCTTGACAGGTGCTATTTTCATTGACTTAACTAAGGCATTTGACCTGGTTAACCATACCATTCTCCTTACAAAACTCCACTCTTTTGGTTTCTCCACTGAAACAGTTGCCTGGTTCAATAGTTATCTATCCAATCGGATCCAGTCTTTCTCCCATACTCATGGGGGTTCCCCAAGGCTCCATACTTGGCCTTTTACTTTTCTCTATTTTTATAAATCACCTCCCATCATTTACACTAGCCTGCTCCTCCTTGTTGGATGCGGATGACCTTATCATTTACCACAGTGGTAGTAATATCATTTAAAGCAAAAGGAAGCTGGGAAGGCAGTCAGAACAGCAGAGGTCCAAACCGAGGAAAAGATAGCCAACTCAGTTAAGAAGGGGGATAAAACCTTTTATAGGTACATCAGGAGCAAAGAAGACCAAGGAAGGGATAGTGAGGCTTATAAAGGGAGGGAGGGAGGGAGGTGGGTGGAGGTGACTGTGAAAAGGCAGCGATACTAAACAAATATTTTTGCTCAGTATTTACAAATGAAGAGGGAGGTACCTAAACAAATAGTAGAAACACTCTGGATACAGAAGTTGATACCAGCCCATTTACAGAAGAAAGGGTTATGAAAGAACTCTTAAAACTGAAGGTGGACAAAGCAATGGGGCCTGATGGGATTCATCTCAGAATTCTAAAAGAACTAAGGGTAGAACTAATGACACCACTGACTACCCTCTTTAGCAAATCATGGGAGAATGGGGTGGTGCCTGAGGAGTGGAGGAAGGCAGATGTGATTCCCCTTTACAAAAGTGGGAGCAAGGCAGAAGCAAGAAACTACAGACCTGTTAGTTTAACCTCAGTGATAGGGAAAATGATGGAATTACTTCTGAAGGAAAGAATTGTCGAGTATCTAGAGGCCAGAGGGGCACAGGACCCAAGGCAGCATGGATTCACAGTGGGAAGGTCATGCCAGATGAATCTGATAGATTTCTTTGACTGGGTGACCAAAGTAGTAGATCAGGGAGGGGCTGTGGACATGGCCTACCTAGACTTTAGCAAAGCATTTGACACAGTCCTACACAAAAGATTAATATACAAGTTAGTCAGCCTGGGAGTGGGTCCCAAGATGACAGCCTGGGTAAAGAATTGGCTGGAGAATAGGACACAGAGAGTAATAGTAAATGGAGTCCACTCTGAAGAAAGGGGGGTTACTAGTGGGGTACCACAGGGTTCAGTATTAGGACGGTCCTCTTCAATGTCTTTATAAGCGACATTGCAGAGGGACTGGAAGAGAAAGTATGTCTTTTGCAGATGACACAAAGATCTGCAACAGAGTTGATGCACAAGGTGGGGTGGAAAGGATGAGAAGGACTTGACAAGGTTAGAGGAATGGTCAAATGTGTGGCAGCTTAGATTCAATGCTAAGAGTGCAAGGTAATGCACCTAGGAAACAAAAACCAGGGAAGAGTACACAATGGAGGGTGAGATACTAACAACAATAAAAATGGAAAGGGACCTGGGGGTAGTCATATCAGATGACCTAAATGTGGGCAAGCAATGTGAGAGGGCAGCAAGGAGGGCTGGAGGATACTGGGATGCATAGGGAGAGGCATCACCAGTAGAAAACAGGAAGTTATTATCCCTCTGTACAGACAGCTGGTGAAACCCCATCTGGAGTACTGCGTGCAGTTCTGGAGACCCAGTCTCCCCAAAGACATAAACAGGATGGAAGCTGTCCAGAGGAGGGCAACTAAAATGGTGCAGGGTCTGCACTGGAAGACATATGAAGAGAGACTTGAGGAGCTTAATATCTATAGCCTCGAGGAAAGGAGGGAGAGGGGGGACATGATAGAAACTTTCAAGTACCTCAAGGGAATCAACAAAGTCCAAGAGGGTAGCATCTTTCAAAAAAAGAGGTGTGCAAGAACAAGGGGGCACAATTTGAAGATGGGCGGCTCAGAGATAATGTAAGGAAGTATTTTTTCACAGAGAGGGTTGTGGATGCATGGACCGGCCTTCCAGAGGAGGTTGTGGAGTCAAAAACAGTGGTGGAATTCAAGCATGCATGGGACAGTCATAAGGCAATTCTAAGGGGTGGGGGTAGGAAGAAGTAGACTGCTGGTTAACTAGGATCTGCAGCTTATCCATTAGGTAGGGAAATGGGCAGACTGGGTGGGCCAAGCGGTCCTTATCTGCCATCAAATTCTATGTTTCTATGTTCCTTTGATATTAACCACTCCCTAGCCATTGATTTCTTAAGCATTCAATCCTGCCTAACAGAAAACAACCTTGCTTTTAATGAAAGCAAAACTCACTCCATGCTTTTCGGCTCTCCAGCTAGACCAAAGCAAATCGCAAAGCCCTTCAAATATCGAGTGCCGATGGTTCCCCAGTGGTTAACACTAGCTCCTTCAAATATCTGGGCATTCTCCTTGAGGAATCCCTGGATTTTGACCTCCATATCACCGCCACCTGCAAATCTGTTAATGCTAAAATCGGAGGTGCCTACCGTACTAGCTATGCCCTCATGCCATCTGCCAGGCTTGCCGTAGCTCTAGGCCTAGTGCTCCCAGCCCTGGCTTACAGCTCAGTCACCTACCTGAGGCATCAAAGACCTCCGTCCATAAATGGGACACTACCTATAATAACATCTGCTGCTATGCCTCTGCATCACCACGGTTCAAACATCACTGTCAGTTTTATGCTGACCTAAAATGGTTCAGCCCTGCTGCTCACCAGCTACAGTCCTATGGCTCTCTAATTGTCGGTATAACTAGATCAGGCCTTCCCCAGTCCCTCACCTCCTTGCTACACTCCACAACTCCCTCCTGTGGTCTCCGATCTAATGGCCATGCCCCTCTCTTCATCCCCAGATGCAAAACCACTATGGGTACTTGTGCTTTCTCTTATGCAGCCCTTAAGTACTGGAATTCCATCCCTCAAACTATTAGCCTAGCTTCTACCCATGCTGGTTTCAAGAAACTCCACCATGAACATCTATTGGCTTCAAATCCTTGTACATGTTTCCATCCACCTTAGCTCATTCATTTCTTCCATCCTCACCCTTGTCTTTCCTGCACACTCCTTTCTTACCCTACCTCTGTATGCCTTCATCCTTCCAACCCCCTTTCTCCCTGTTCCCTACCACCCCCACTCCTCTTTTTACTTCTCTACGTTTTCAGCCTTGTGATGGCACTTACTGTTTTTTGTACTTTCCTGTTTGTACCTATACTGACTTGTTGGCACTTGTTTATATTTTTGACTTTTTCCTAACTGTACTGTGTATAATGTTGACATTGTCTAACTCTGTATATCACCCAGTTGCTAAGTTGTTGTATTTCTGACCTTCCCATTGTTTACCTTTTCCTTGTGCTGTGTCACATTGTACTGCTCATGTATTTTCCACTTGTACCCTCCTGGGTCGTGCCTGAAAATAGGCATCTCTATGCCTAGTGCACCCACCCGGTTACCAAAAGCAAATAAATAAATAAATAATTTTGCACCCAGAGCGAGCTACAAGAGAACAAAGGACTTTGGAACTTTGGCGCCTTTATTTCTGGGCTACTCATTGGTGCTTGGCAGCAGAGCTCCATCAGTTACTGGCTGCACAAAACTATCTTTGACTGCTAATTTTTAACTTGCTTCCCAGATTTTTTCATTTTTCTCTGTACTACCTTACCAATTTTATTTGACGTAATTTAACTGTTTGTTGAAATTGGTTATTTACTGCCTTATTACTCCAAAATATTTGCAAATATCCATAGATTTTTTTTTTAGGAAGTGTTTTAATACCCGTTGGGTTTTTTAAGAAATGTTTTCTTTTTCTTTGCCTCTGCACTGTTTCTTTCTGTCCTTCTACTAGATTTCCTCTCTCTCTCTTTCTCTCTCTCTCTCTCTCTGTTTACCCACCCTGTTCTTTTGTTTAATCTAAAACCCTCCCCTTGTCTGTAGTATTTAATCTGTCTCTTCCTTCTTTCCCCAGGATTCCTTTGCCCTTTTCAAGCTGGATCCCATCTCACCTGCAGCACCGCTCCTGCAGTTTTGAACTGAAGGTGCCCACCTGGCTGAGGAAGTTGACCCCCTGAGGTGAGCAACTGTGGTTCTACTGCGGCAGACCGCTCTCATCCTCTAAGCTGCATTTTCTGCTCCAAAGCACACTGGTGATAAGCCATGTTTTCACTCTGAAGTTCACTGAAGATCCGAACCATGCTGGGGGTTTGATTTGCTGCTGGTCCAGTCCCAGCTTTGATCTCTCAGGTACCCACTTCATTTTGTGCCCAGAGTGAGCTACTACCCTGCCTGCACTTCGCGCTGGCTCCCACCCACCATAGCTGGACTCTGCCTCTTTTACCTTTGTGAAGTCATATGACTAAGCCTCTATTTTTTCATTCACTCTTTAAACTGTGCGACCACCAAGGGGTTGCTTCTCTGGTCCGCTATGAGTGTCTTACTCCTCTCCTTGCATGTGACTTTATACTTTTCCCTCCACAGGTCTGACTTTAAATCTCCATGCCAAATCATCTAATACATGTTCCTCTGAGTTAACCTTGCTACTTATCTCTCCTACACTCCCTGCTTTGTAACATAACTTTCTTTTACCTAATCTATCCCATATTTTTATGTTCTATGAGCACAGCTACTCTAAAGCCTCCTATGGTTCCTAACTTGCCTGTACTGTATTTCTGCCTGCTGCCCTAATGCTCTGTTCCCTCTGTTGGCTCTCTGCTGCCCCCTACTCCCTATCCCCTGAATCCTCTCCTTCCTCTCTCACAGATTTTTCTTTCTCAAGCCTTCTTCTGCTGCCTCACGAGCATGAATATCTTAATCCGCTAGTACTCCCTAGGGTTTTTGCCTACCTTGTGGCTTAGGCTTCTAAGAAATGCTTTCCCTCCCTAGTGATTTTCTAGCCTGCTTTACTCACCATAAGCTATGGTATCTTATTCTTCTAGCTCTCATTCTCTCTGGGGATGTTGAATTAAACCCAGGCCCTTTGACTCCTTACTCTCACACTGTGGCATCCCTAAACAACATTAAATTACTCCTTATTGCTCACCATAACATAAGAAGCCTTGCCTGTATCTTTGCTGACCTTAAAGCTTGGGTTGCTGTCTATAAACCAGACATCCTTTGCCTATCTGAAACTTGGCTTAAACTGTCCACCCCAGACTCTGCCTGTTTACCAGATTACAACCTGTTCCAATGTGACAGGTTCTCCTCTAAATGGTGGTGGGGGGGGGGAGTTGCCCTGTACTACACGACACATATTCCTCTCTCTGTTGTCACTACTCCTACTTCCTCCCTCTGTGAATCCCTTCATACCACCCTCACACTAGTTGCAAAAAAATACATATTGTCTGTACCTGCAATCCTCCCAAAAGTGGCCCCTCAGGACTTGAAGAACTACCAGATCAAACTGCCTAGCTCATAGAGCATAATGAAGTTCTCTCTCTTGGGGACCTTAATCTAAACTGGATGGGCAAAACTCAGAATTCCTTCCTTTTCTTGGTGCAAAGCTATAATCTACAACAACTTATAACTGAGCCAACTACAGTCACCTCCCTGTCAAACTCTGCCACCTTTATTGATTGGATACCAATGAATCATGCTGACCATATCCCTACTGCTGGCACTCTCACTGATGCTATTAGTGATTACTCCCCTATATTCTGTATCTGGAGTCTGGCGTCTTCTCCTTCTCCCCCTCCACATTATATTTCCTTCATAACATTCACCAGTCTTGACCAAGGCAAGTTCCTTCATGATGTCTCTTTAATCAAATCAAATCAAAAATCAAATCAAATCAAATCAAATCAAATCAAAAAATCAAATCAAATCAAATCAAATCAAATCAAAATCTTTATTTATTCAGGCGAACATCATTGAGCAAAGCTCATTTACAAGATGGACCTGAGTGGTCATACAAATGAGGATACAAGTATTATTACATAGACAAGAATAACATAAACAGCAATACAATGACATGAAATGATTATATACAACAATTTACATATATACAAGGTACAGTAGAACCATTTAACCTGTAAGAAAAAAGGGACAAAGGGTATAGTAGGCATAAAATATAAATTATAAGGTCTAACTGGTTTTTATGAGAATATAATAGGTGATTTGGAAGATAGAAATTGAATTAATATAATGGACTGAAAAAGGAAGGTGGGTCAGGTAGGGTAGGGGATTAGGCTTTATAAAAGCAATTGCAGAGCTCTGTAAAAAGGGCGGAGAACAATCTTTTGAAGGATGCCAGAGGTAGTAGGCTATCTAGCTTCATGGATTTTTGGAGAGAGTTCCATGCAACTGCTAAGGTGTAGCTAAGCAGCCCTCCCAAACCAGGTGCAGGCATTGTGGACCTTTAATATGATGAGTTTACTGATCCTTAAGGTGTATGGCCTAGTTGTAATTTGGGTAAAGCAATCAGTGATATAGGTAGGTAGTTTGCCTGTTAACGCTTTGAATATCCAGATAGCAGCATTCCTATTTCTTCTGTGTTGTAATGATGACCAGTTGACTGCCATATAAAGGGAGCAATGATGGGTGCTGGAGGGAAGGTCAGTAATAAATCTTATGGACCTGTGATACAGGGTGTCCAGTTTATGTAAGAGATGATGTGAACAATGGCAGTAGAGAAAATCAGCATAATCAATGAGGGATAGGAATGAGGCCAGAATTAACCTTTTTTTGGAATCACTGTTTAGGTAATGTTTTATTCTAAAAAATAGTCCAAGCCTCTGTCTTAGCTTTTTAAGTAGCTCTTCAATATGGACAGAGTAGTCAAGCCTGTTATCTATCCAGACTCCAAGGTATTTGAAGTTATCAACAAATTCCAGTTTCTCTCCAAGTAAATTAGATAATTGTAGGGTGGTGGATGCTGGGGTAGTGGTAGAGCAACTCTTTGTGGCAAAGAACATAGCTTTTGTTTTTTTGGCATTTAGAAGTAGTTTTTTGTCAAGTAGATTGTGCTGCAGAATGGAGAATTCGGATTGTAACAGTTCACAGGCTTTAGAAGGTGAGGATTGCTGACATATAATACAGTATCATCAGCAAACAGATGAATGTTAGATTAGTGAGGTTGGCATCAATATTGTTAATATAAATGGCAAAGAGGATAAGGCCAAGAATAGAGCCTTGTGGTACACCCTTAGCAGTGGTTTTGAGGTGGACAGGTAATTTCCATTTTAACCAGTTGTGACCTATCTGAAAGGTAATCCTTAAACCAGTTGAGTGATAGGGAATCCAGGCCTAGTGAGTTAAGGAGGTGATTAATAAGTCATGATCCACTGTGTCAAAGGCTTTACTCAAATCCAGGAACACAGCACAGGTACAATTTTTCTTATCCAAGGCAGTCTGCCAATCGTTGGTTACCTTGGCTAAGGCAGTAATGGTGCTATGCTTTGATCTAAATCCAGATTGTGCAGAATTTAGAAGGTTGTTGTTATCCAGATAGTCCCTTAATTGAGAGTTTACTAGTTTTTCGAGCATCTTGGATAGTACTGGTAGGATGGAGATAGGCTTGTAATTGTTGAGATCCCTAATATCACCAGATTTGAGTAATGGAACTACTTGAGCTGTTTTCCAAGTAGAGGGAATGGATAGAGTAGTTAGGGAAAGATTGAAGAGATGAGTGAGGGGGGCAGATAAGACATGTGAAGCAATTTTCAGGAAATAGGGATCCAGGGAGTATGCACCTGCACTCTTAGTAGTGTCTAAATTAGAGAGGAGATCTTCCACTTCTTTCACGGATATTGGGATGAAGGAAAAAGTTGAAGTGGCCATTTGTCCCACAGTAGTTTGCAGGTTCAAGGAAGATCTCAGGATATTTGCAGGTGATGAGTCAAATGCTAGGCCAATGTGGTGAAGTGAACATTGAAGGTATTTAAGATTTCTTGTTTACCTGTAATTTCTGTATCATTTAGTAGCAGTTTGGAGGTTAAGGCAGGAGTAAATTTTGGCCCAGAAGTCCTTTTATTGTACCCCAAGTCTGGATGGGTTATTGTAGGAGGCATCCAATTCAGCTGTATAATAGGCAGTTTTGGCAGTTCTTATTTTTGTACATGAATTCCTTGCCTTTTCTGAAATTTAGCCAATCTCTGGTGTCCTTTGTTTTTCTTGCCTTTTTCCACAGTTTGTCTCTGGTTCTCAAGGCTGCTTTAGCTCAGAGGTGAACCAAGGGCAGGATTTTACCTTAGTTCTGATACTGATGATAGGTGCATGAATATTGAGAGCATTAGTGATAATATCCTTTAAAGTCTGAGAGCTGTTTCAACAGAGGTTGTAAGATAGAAATCTTGCCAATATATTGTATTACTCAGGTCATGGAGGTAACCTGAGATATTGAAATTCTTTTTTGACCTTTTGATGACAAATTCTGCAGGATTTGGTGGTTTGAGTGTGGATCTTATGCCAGCTATAGGGTAATGGTCACTCACATCACTCGGCAGTACTCCTGCATGTGAATATAAGTGAGGCTTGTTTACCAATATAATATCCAGGAGTGAGCTGTTGCTGGAATTTCTTAGGTTGATCCTAGTTGGGTCTTTAATTAGCTGTGTGAATCCATAGGTGTCACAAAAGGTTATCAAAGGTGCAGATACATTAGACAGCCAGTTTAAATTCAAATCACCAAGGATGATGGTATCTTCAGGGCCTAGGTTGAGAATTGACCCTAGGTGAGAAAGCAGTTTAAGGCCTGCAGAGGGGGCCTATAGCATCCAATCAGTTTAAATGAAGACGAGTTAGGAAGGATATTTTGATTGATAAACATTCAAATTCATTTGGCTCGGATGTGTTGATGAGTTGCAGAGATGGTGTCCTTAATGTATATGCCTACCCACCACCCCTGGAAGGGCGATCTGCTCTGAAGAGTTGATATTTGGGAAGGTTTACAACACTGTCATTTGTTGTAGGCCTGAGCCAAGATTCAGAGATGACCAGGAAATCTGGAAGAGTATGTGTCACCCAAGCCTGTATTAAGATGAACTTTTTTAGGAGGCTGCAAGCATTGAAGTGGATGAAGCTAAGGCCTTTTATCGAAGTCAGATCAGCAGGGGAAGATAAACTTACAATGGGGCCAAGATTAATCTCAATAGTGCCAATGCAGAAAAGGAGGTAGAAGATTAATTTGAGTAGGGCACCAAGGGATAGGGATAGAGAGTGATCAGAGCATTTCCTCTTAGTCCTAGGTGCCCACTGTGTAGTGGGAGATGGTCCTGTTATATAGGTGTGACTTTTGTCATAACATAGGAGTCTGATGGACAGGCATAGTGGGTTATTATAAAGCCAGGATACATGTAAGGGGCTAGGGGAGTGCTGGATTGTTAGAGAGGCTTTATGTGGGATACCCCAGGGGTTGCAGTGTAAGAGTGGTTCAAAGTGAATAAGGAATAGATGGTTGTACATTGTGGATGGCAGTGAGAGCAGATCATACTCATTAACTTGTTCGTCATGACAGGGGTATAATATGATTATCATAATGGATTGGGGAGATGAGAGGCTAAGGAGCAAAAGGAAACAAGTTAGCATTGTGCAGGGTAGGTATGGGTTAATAGAAGGGAATTAGATGTGGGCGTGGATTAGAAATGGCGGAAAGAGTGTATAAATACAATCAACCAAGGGGAGGGGGGGCAAAATTTTTGCGTTTTGCCCGCACTTTTCACACTGCTTCTCCCGGCCTCCTGGATGTCTTGGTCAGCTGGAGGTCACCGCCGGCCCGCTGGTGGCTCGGAGCCCCTTCTGCGGCTGGAGCTGGAGGGCTGTGCTGGCTGCAAGGCAGGGGACAGAGGATAAGGCAGTGAGAAAGCTACTTTATTGCAGGCAATCTGCAATTAGATACAAGGATCAAAATCTGCACCAAAAGACTGGGAGGGTTTGGGGGTTAGCGCCTAGCGTCTAGCCCACAGATCACCAGAAAAGTCTGAATCACTAGCAAATATCACATCAATACAATGTTTAAATTGCCCACAATTTTAAGTTAAAACAGCTCTTTTTAGGATTACTTAATAAAAGTTACAGCTAAGTAGAAAATCCCATCCAGAATAGTGTTGCAGAGTCCAGCTAAAGTCAATGGGAAAGGCGCACCAATCGGAAGCAAGGCAGAGACAGCGGTCGCTTCCCGATTGGTTGCGGCTTTGCCCGTACCTTTCACACTGCTTCTCCCGGCCTCCTGGATGTCTTGGTCGGCTGGAGGTCGCCGCCGGCCCGCTGGCGGCTCGGAGCCCCTTCTGTGGCTGGAGCTGGAGGGCTGTGCCGGCTTTCACACTGCTTCTCCCAGCCTCCTGCATGTCTTGGTCGGCTGGAGGTCGCCACCGGCCCGCTGGCAGCTCGGAGCCCCTTCTGTGGCTGGAGCTGGAGGGCTGTGCCGGCTTTCACACTGCTTCTCCTGGCCTCATGGATGTCTTGGTCGGCTGGAGGTCGCCACCGGCCCGCTGGCGGCTCGGAGCCGCTTCTGCGGCTGGAGCTGGAGGGCTGTGCCAGCTTTCACACTGCTTCTCCCGGCCTCCTGGATGTCTTGGTCGGCTGGAGGTCGCCACCGGCCCACTGGCGGCTCGGAGCCCCTTCTGCGGCTGGAGCTGGAGGGCTGTGCCGGCTTTCACACTGCTTCTCCCGGCCTCCTGGATGTCTTGGTTGGCTGGAGGTTGCCGCTGGCCCGCTGGCGGCTCAGAGCCCCTTCTGTGGCTGGAGCCGGAGGGCTGTGCCGGCTTTCACACTGCTTCTCCCGGCCTCCTGGATGTCTTGGTCGGCTGGAGGTCGCCACCGGCCCGCTGGCGGCTCGGAGCCCCTTCTGCGGCTGGAGCTGGAGGGCTGTGCCGGCTTTCACACTGCTTCTCCCGGCCTCCTGGATGTCTTGGTCGGCTGGAGGTTGCCGCCGGCCCGCTGGCGGCTTGGAGCCCCTTCTGCGGCTGGAGCTGGAGGGCTGTGCCAGCTTTCACACTGCTTCTCCCAGCCTCCTGGATGTCTTGGTCGGCTTTAATCGACTGGTCCAGCCTATATCCGGCACAGGATGCTCACTCTGCCATGTTTCTTCCTTACTGAATTCAGGGCTCTACAGGATTTGCACACCTCTTTAATTACCTATCGAGTAAAGATGCAGCGAATTTAAAATATGCCAGTGAAGTGAATGCAAAGTGGCCACTTCACGTTGACACTTCGCTATGCGGAGTGCCCCATAGGAAAGGCTCACTTTGTCTTGTTATTATTACTTCACGTTGTCATTTTACCTTAAACATGAAGTTAGGTGGAGTGACAACAATACTTGCAGCATCTCACCCACACAGTCACCAGCATGAATGTGCATCCCCAAAGTGCTACTGTCTTGTGTCCAGAAATCTTCTCAGTGCTGATAAAGTGAAATGAGAGTGTAACATGTAATGCAAAGTCTCCCAGAATTAATGGCACACTCAGTCATGCACAGAGTGGTCAGGTCACACAAAGAATCACCAGAATTAATGTGTATCCCCAAAATGCTACTGTCTTGTGTCCAGAAAATTCCACAGTGCGGATGAAATGAAATGAGAGCATAACAAGAAATGCAGTCTCCGAGAATTAATGATGCCATGCAAATGCACAGACAGATTAAGATTGTGCTGCACACTCAAGGGATGCATACGAAAAGGCACAACAACACCTAACCAATGCTCACAAGTCACAAATTCAAATCTGGAAAGGAATACATTTTGCCAGTTGTGGGATTAATGCATGGCAGTAACAATCCACTACCAGTAAAGATACCACAAAGCAGTATAAAAAATTCATGCAGGTGCAGTGGATAGCAGGTTCACACTAGAGATGCAGCAAATTTTAATTCCGCCGGTGAAGTGTCCGCAAACTGGGCACTTTTGTGTTACCACTCCAATGCAAAGTGCTCACTCTGCCTTGTCATTACCACTTCATGTTATGGTAGAATGACAAAGGCAAAGTGAGGCGAAGTTGTTGTTTTCAATAGATTTCACCCTGCTCTTTAGCCATAGCCAGGCAGGAAAAGGAAGAAAGTGGGTCATACAAGCAGACACTTTCACTTTCTCCTGTGCAGACGGAGACAGAGAGGGGAGTGTGTTGTTTTGTCACTGCTGAGACTTGGAGATCAGAGCGAGGAGGAGATTTAAACTTTAATTTATAGACCCAACAGCTTTTTTATAACTAAGCTACATTTTTTTGTCTTTTCATTACTCTTTTTTTTTACTTAATGTGTTCTTTCCTTAAATTTATTTTTCTTACCTTTATAAGTAGTTAGTTGTTTGTCTGTGTCTGTGTGGCTGTATGTATGTTGTGTGACAGTGTGAATAGTCATTGCTCAGACTGAGGGAGTGCAGTAGGAGAGATGGACCAGGGTGAGGGTCTGAGGGAATGTCTGGGGTGGGGGCAGCTCTGGGAGAGTGTGGTACTGGTAGGTGTCATACCATGCGGATGCATGGTGAGCATGGCCACCGGTTCCTGTTGGACTCATTGAAAATTCTGAGTGCCCCCCCGAGAAGCAGGACCAGCACCGTCTCCTGACTGCGGGCAGTTGAACCACCACCACCACCACATCCAGCACCAGCTCCAGCACCAGGTCCTCTGAAGCAGCATGTGTATGTGCCCCTGGGCCCAGGTATGGATCCCAACCCTGCTGAGTACCATGACCAGTCAGCTGCCAGTTCATCTTGCTCTCCCTTGCCTGTGACTGGTCCTCCTTGCATCTCCATTGTTTGGCAGTTTTTTGACTGTGTCAGGGAGGACAGCAGTGTGGTCAGGTGCCACCTTTGTGAGGTGGAGGTGCACCATGGCCCCCGGGGACTCATCTGGGGACTGGGGGCCAGTGCACCCTGACCCATATGCTCAATCACCACCAGTTGGAGTGGAAAGCTGCCACAAAACGGGCCATGCCTGCACCTGTTGGCCCTTCTGTGGCAGAGGGTGCAGCCGTGCATGGTGGCGGCCCTAAGAAGCGGAGGTCAAGAGCAGCACCTGCTGCTCCACCAGCACCCAAACCACCACCACCAG
The DNA here is from genome assembly GCA_016271365.2 of Neoceratodus forsteri. Lineage (NCBI taxonomy): Eukaryota > Metazoa > Chordata > Ceratodontiformes > Ceratodontidae > Neoceratodus > Neoceratodus forsteri. The sequence continues at coordinate 1,359,666,362 of CM057459.1, forward strand.
CAGGTCAGCCTGTAGAATGTGTGGACCCCAGAGAACTGCATGTAAAGCAGGCTGACTTGGTAGTTCTCTGGAGTGCTGTTGAGGAGAACAATGAGAGGGTGAGTGCTGTTGAGCAGCAGCTGGATCTCATAGAGGAAGATCAGTTGTAAATTATGTCCAAGCTGGAACTGCTGCTGGATCACCATGGGATCCCACATTACATTTTTTTCCTCACACCATGATGTGCCCCCACACCTTCCTTGCTGTGTTATAAAATGTATTCCTCCATGATCCCCAACCCTTGTATGTAATAATGCCCTTTTTTTGTTGTCTTCCATATGCATGACACTTTGTATTCTGAGCAGTACAAGTATACTGTGTGCTAAACTGCATGTGTGCAGTCAGTCTTCTTTCCAGCCTGTGTATGTTCTGCAGACACTGTCCAACTCCATGACTTAAAAACACTAATTAATGAGTACAATGGTGGGGTGGTGAAGCATGGAGAGATACCAGGCTTACAAAAGTTACAATACATCCAAGTAACCAGTGAAAAAAAATAATGTTGTGATTCGTGACGTGATCATAAATCGTGATTTGTGACTGCATTTGTAACCGTGATGATGAAGAAACACAAATGCCTACGGCTGCACTTCCCCGGGCCCTGATGAGGTCTGGCACAAAACTCCCTGACTTGAAAACACTCATTAATGAGTACAATGGTGGGGTGCTGAAGCATGGAGAGATACTACCAAACAGGCTTACAAAAGTTACAATACATCCAAGTAACCAGTAAAATAAATAATGTGATTCGTGACTTGATCATAATTCGGGATTTGTGACTTCATTTGTGACCATGATGATGAAGAATGTGATTTGTAACATTTAATCACAAGTGACTCGTGAACGTGATGATGGTTCTGACTTAAAAATGCATATTAATGAGTGCAATGTTTATGCAGAATTATGCACCACACCAGTCTAGTACTCTGAAGGGAAGCCAAAGAAACAACTGTGACTTAAGTTACAGAGAGAGATTGGGCCCTAAAGAGATGCAAATACACAGACAGATTAACATTGCGCAGTGCTCTGAAGAGATGCAGATGAAAGGCACAACACCTAACCAGTGCTTACCATCAGAAATTCAAATCTGGAAAAGAATACCTTTGCCGGTTGGATTGACAGCGGTGGGGGAGGCAGTGTAGTGCACTGCTGCAGTAACAGTCACTAGTACTAGTACCAGTACCAGTAAAGATACCACAAAGAAGTACAAAAATCACACAGCTGCAGTGGATAGCAGGTTCACATTGCTGAAATTACTATATGGCACAATAAAAGGTGTCTGATTTGATGACACGCGTCACACTCATACTCACAAACACACCAAGTATTGCGTAGCAAATTGAAAACTTCAGTAATATAACCACGTATTTTAAACAAACTAAAATTATGCACTTCTGCTCCACAACAATCAGCAAAAAAATGGAAAGAATTATTGAAAATATTACTGTGTGTAAATTAACACAGTTATTATACAAGAAAAATATCACAAAACAGAAAGAACTGCCTTTCTCTCCAAGTTAATCTACCTACAATACCACAGTCAGATATACCCCTCCCCAAAGCACACTTTTACTGTCTCCCTACTACACAGACCCAATGTTGTACATTAACATTCAAAATCCATACACAAACAATAAACTCTCAATGATATGAGCACAGGAGGGTTTCCTACAATGACTGAACTAAGTTTGAGCAAAAAAATAAAATGACTCAAAAGGGCTTTTTGAACAGTTTTTAGAAGGTTTGAATCACAGCGATCTCTCAGCACACTGTCTCCTGCAGCTTCCTACACACACTACCCTGAACTGAGGCTGTGCAGAATAATATAGAGAACATGTGACCGGAAAGCCCATGAATCACTGCAAAATTCACTTTTGGAGCTTAAAAGCAAGGTGAAGTAAGGTGAAGTAAGGCGAAGTACATTGCTTTCAATGTACTTCGCCTTAAGATTTGGCAGAGTAGTGGTTTGGGAAGATGAAGTAACGTGAAGTCATTGTTCTCAATGGACTTTGCGTTACTCATCATAATGTGAAGTACTCCGCTCTGCTTTCACTCCGTGATTCACTTCGCGAAGTGAATTGGGGCCACTTCGCCCATCTCTACTATCGAGTACTAGGCAAACAATCTAGATAGCTGCACAAGGAACTACTTGCGTTACTCCGAGCACGGGATAAAAGTTGGAGGCCTTTTTTATCCTCAGGCCTTCGAGCTAGCTACAATCACTATAGGGCACAACTTAATGCTTGCAAAAAAACAAATCAGAAATGCTAAGAGCTCCTACTGTAAGGGTCTTCTACTTGATGCTGCTGGGAACCCTAGGGAATTCTCGTCTCATATAAAAACCTTCCTTGGTGCTGAGCAGTCCTATACATCCAATGATATGGTCCTAAATGGGGTGCACTGTAATGATCCCACCACCATTGCTAACTCTTTCAATTTGAACTTCTCTGATCTATCCAAATTCACATCCTCTTTCTCCCCTACTCAATCTACCAAACAATGCACTGCCTCCAACCCCGCGGTAGTGACCCCATCCTTTTGCTTTAAGGCCATTACTAGGCTTCAGGTATTAAAGCTGCTTAATACTATCTCTGACAGCACCAGTACAGGCTTTGACTGCCTGGAGCATAGGGTCTTGAAAATTGCAGCCACTTTTATAGCCTTTCGTTGGCAAACATTTTTACCCTCTCTCTGTGCCATAGCCAAGTCCTTGATATCTGGAAAATTGCCCGGGTTACCCCAGTTTTTAAAAAGGGTGATCCCAAAGACATTTCTAACTATTTCCACTATAGCCATCCTCTCCTTCCTAAGTAAAATCCTCAAAAAACTGGTAGCCTCTCAAACAGTTTAATTTCTCATTCAAAACAACCTCCTCTCTGACGATCGGCATGACTTCCACAAGGGTTATAGTACCTCCACCACACTACTTAAACTCACCAACGACACTCTCTCCACCATGGATTCTGACCTCCTGATAGATGCAGTCTTTATTGATCTGAAGAAGGCATTTGATCGTGTTGATCACCCCATACTCCTTACCACTCTTAAATCCTTGGGCTTCTCACCACCTGTTGTTGCCTAGTTCAACATATAGAATAATGGATGGGGAAGTGTGTGATATGAGAATTTAGTGCACACCCGAGATGTGGGATGCTACATAAACCCCGAGGGTGAAGCCCGAGGGGTTTATCAAAGCATCCCACACCGAAGGTGTGCATTACATTCTCATTATCACATACCTTCCTATCTTTTATTTTATATAATTGCTGGTGAGCAATTTTTTCCAGCTTAAATGCTGTGGCCCCCCCCCCCAACAGACATATAGTCTTTACACACACACACACACACACACACACACACACACACACTATCTCTCTCTCTCTCTCTACACCACACACACACACACACACACACACACACACACACACACACACACACACTGTCTCTATCCCTCTGTCATTCTGAAGAAATCCCCATGTGGCAGCTTCATTCTAGTTCTGGGGCACCAAATAAAGAAGCAGCAGCTCACTGCTCCCCCAGCTCCCACTCCAGATTCCCCAGTTGAACTGTGCAGCAATCGCCAGAGTCCCTCTTACCCTACTCCCAGTTTCATTCTTTTTTTTCAAATTTATAGCTGAAATTGCGATCGCGATTAGGCTCACGCTTGCTGCTTACCCGTGTTAGGCAGTTAACTGCAGATTCGTTCTGCTGACTTCTGTGTTCCCCAAAACTAGCGAACTGCAGGATCAACCAGATACTTAAAAAAAGTGTAATATTTAAGGTAGGATTGACCAGATATATAAAAAAAACAATGATTACAGGAAGCTGATGATGAAACCGTGATGGTGCCACGCTAACATATGGAGCCGGAGAACTGCTTAGCCCACCCAGATTCAAAACAGGAGCCAATGAGGGAGTGCTTCCTTTTAAAAGACGGAGCACGTGAATGTCATAATAACCGACTGGTTATTACGACAAATATCAACTCGGTGAGCCCATTGAAAAAATTGCTCACCAGTAATTATAGCTATTTATCCAATAGAACACAAATTGTTAAATTTAATTCTGCCCATTCTGACCTTACAACCATTAAAATTGGTGTACCTCAGGGTTTAAACCTGGGCTCCCTACTTTTTTTCCATATTTATCAATAACATCACCAGGAACTCTACTTCCTGCTCATCTCTCCTCTATGCAGATGATCTTGTCCTGTACACAAGCTCCAAAAACATATCAGACATTAATCTACGATGCTCTTCTGACTTTGTGAATATCCAGGCATGGCTCTCTGCCCACAAACTTGTTCTAAATGTGGGCAAAACCCAAGCCATACTCTTTGGCTCTGCCTCTAAACTCAGATCTTGCCAAGAACAGCTCAAAGTATACTGATCTGATGGCTCCCTTGTAGGGACTATGAGGTCTTTTAAATATCATGCTATCCTACTGGACCAATCCCTCAATATTTACCTCTATATCCAGTCTACCTGTAAATCCATTAATGCCAAACCAGGGATTGTCTACAAAACCAGTTATGCCCTAACACCTTCCATCAGAATGGCCATTGCCCAAGGCATTCTGCTTCTTGCAGTCACCAATGGTGTTGCTACTTATGCTGCTGTGCCTAAGACCACACTTCACAAATGGGATACCTCCTATAATAATATCTGCCGATATGCCTCACCATCTCCTCAACAAAACATCATTGCCTACTTTATGCCCACCTAAATTGGCTGTCCTCTTCTGGTATGAGACTCTTCTTAAACCACCAGGCTGTTTTGGGGCTGGGGAAGTTTACCCATGTCTGACTTGGATGTCTGGATTTTTCTCTGTTTGATTAGCAGGGTATTTTCTCTGTCAAATTGTTGTGTAGGGCATCTTGCTGACAGGAAGGCACTCATCGCAGTGGTGGGTCAGAGCTTTTAGCTGATTGTTTTGTGAGGGCACAGTTTAGGCCCAACCCCTTTCCACCCATCACCCCACCGACCCCTGGAAGTAGTTCCTTTATACCTGGGGTTCTGACATCATTTCCTCAAGAGTGCAAGGTGCATATCACTGTCATATCCTCTCTAGCACACTGCACTGACAATATAAGCATACACATTGTATAATATATATATATTTCTGTATAACAAACCAATCACACACACACACACACACACACACACAAAAAAGTAGATAAACATGTGGGGAGTAGTGCAATGTAATGGCTGTGGGGCAGCAGTCTTCTGGGAGTCTTTCTGGAGGCTGAGATGCTGCCCTATTTGCAGACATCTGTCTGCCCTGAGGGAGGAAGTTGCCCATCTTTAGGCCACACTGGACAGTAGTAAGGGAACCTTCCCCCAGGCCACACTAGATGGTAGGAAGGGAACCTCCCCCATCCAGAGAGCACCAGAGCCACCACCACTACTACTACCTCAGAGGTTGCAAAGAAAGCACAGCAGTTGGACCACAGTGGGCTCAGGGAGGGTGAGGATGGTGGAACAGAGGCACACCCAGTCAGTTGTTCCACTCCACAATCCATACACCATTCTGGGGGAGCATAGCTCCCCTATGGATGCACCTGCAGAGGAGACTAAGGAGGCTGAGGACAACTGTCACAAGGGAGGCCCACAGGAAGGAGGCAGAGGACACCACAAGGAAAGGAAGCAGCTCCTGGTGGGGGACTCAATTATTAGGGGAATAGAACTGGGAGGAGCAGGGAAAACTGAAGTAAGGTGCCTGCCTGGTGCCATGGCTTGGAGGGACAGGAAGCGCATCCTGAGGATCACGAGAACAGTTGCACGGGATTCTGAGCTGGATGTCATTGTCCACCTAGGGACAAATGACTTGGCTCATTATGAGATTAGAGCAGTGCAAAAGGACTTTGTAGACTTGGGGAGGGGCCTAAGACAAGTAGCACACACAGTATCCTTCTCAGAGGTGCTGCCTGTCAATGGCATGAGTGAGGCGAGGGTACTTTGCACTATGCAGTTTAATGAATGGTTGAAAAAATGGTCTGAAGCACAGGGGTTTGGCTTTATTGGGGACTGGGGTTCCACCTGGAGGGACACCAGCCTATACTGGCAGGATGGTCTGCATCTGTCCAGGAAGGGAACAAGTCTTTTGAGCAATCAGTTTAAATGCTTCACTGGCAAGCTTTTAAACTTGTCAAGGGGGGAGGCACTGATAAGCAGCAGGAAAATCCTAGCATCTCCCTACAAAACAGGGTACTAAATGAGAAAAAGACCGAGGTAGAAAGGTCAGTGGGGGATGCTGCAACAGAAGGTAAAGCCATCAGAAAATGGAGAGCAATGAGTACCAATGTCTATAGTCTGAGTAACAAGCTTCCTGAATTAGTGGCCTTGATGGAAGAGGAACATCTGGATATCATGGCAGTCACAGAAACATGGTACACACAAAACCATGACTGGGACGTAAATATACGAGGATACACTATCTACAGGAGGGACTGGGAGGGTAAAAGAGGAGGAGGAGGAGTAGCTCTTTACATAAGGGAAGGAATCAAAGCAACATAACAAAAGGGTAAACGGGGAGGAGAAGAAGCACTGTGGGTAAATTTGGAAACTGGCAATGGCACCACAATCCGCACAATGGTTGTATACAGACCCCCTTCTCAGGGGGAGAAAATGGACAAGGAAATGATAGAAAGTATACTTAGAATGGCAGAAAAAGGGGAGATATTGCTGATGGGTGATCTGAATATGCCAGATGTTAACTGGAGTGCAGTTGCAGCAGCCACTTTGAAGAGTGGGGTTATTCTTGATGCCCTACAGGGGGCATACCTTAGACAACTAGTATTGGAGCCCACTCAAGAGGGAGCAATCTTAGACCTGGTTCTCTCAAATGGAGATGAAGAGAGGATCACAGATGTAGAAGTGGGTAGCCATCTGGGAACTAGCGACCATCGAACAGTATGGTTCACAATAAACACAGCAATAGAGTCAAGCCTACAAAGGCAAAAGTACTGGACTTTAGGAGGGCTGACTTTGCCAAAATGGGTGAGTGCCTAAGGAATGCACTAGCAAATGGGCAGGAAGGAGGGTGGAAGAACAATGGGAATAATAAAACTGCCATCACAGAGGCAACAAGCCTTTGTGTAAGCAAATAAACAAAATGAAACAATGTAAGAAACCACTATGGTTCTCAAAGGAGGTGGCAGTGAAGGTTCAAGAGAAAAAGAAAGCATTCAGGAAGTACAAGGAATCACAGAAGGAGCAAGACAGAGAACTGTATCAGTCAAAGCAAAAGGAAGCTGGGAAGGCAGTCAGAACAGCAAAGGCCCAAACTGAGGAAAAGCTAGCCAACTCAGTTAAGAAGGGGGATAAAACCTTTTATAAGTACATCAGGGAGCAAAGGAAGACCAAGGGAGGGATAGTGAGGCTTAATAAAGGGAGGGAGGGTGGGCAGAGGGTGACTGTGAAAAGGCAGAGATACTAAACAAATATTTTTGCTCAGTATTTACAAAGGAAGAGGGGGAGGTACCTAAAACAAACAGTAGAAACACTCTAGATACAGAAGTTGATACCAGCCCATTTACAGAAGAAAGGATTCTGAAAGAACTCTTAAAACTGAAGGTGGACAAAGCAATGGGACCTGATGGGATTCATCCCAGAATTCTAAAAGAACTAAGGGTAGAACTAGTGACACCACTGACTACCCTCTTTAACAAATCATGGGAGGATGGGGTGGTACCCGAGGACTGGAGGAGGGCAGATGTGATTCCCCTTCACAAAAGTGGGAGCAAAGCAGAAGCAGGAAACTACAGACCTGTTAGTTTAACCTCAGTGGTAGGGAAAATGATGGAATCACTTCTGAAGGAAAGAATTATCGAGTATCTAGAGGCCAGAGGGGCACAGGACCCAAGGCAGCATGGATTCACAGTGGGAAGGTCATGCCAGACAAATCTGATAGATTTCTTTGACTGGGTGACCAAAGTAGTAGATCACGGAGGGGCTGTGGACATGGCCTACCTAGACTTTAGCAAGGCATTTGACACAGTCCCACACAAAAGATTAATATACAAGTTAGCCAGCCTGGGAGTGGGTCCCAAGATGACAGCCTGGGTAAAGAATTGGCTGGAGAATAGGACAGACAGTAATAGTAAATGGAGTCCACTCTGAAGAAAGGGGGGTTACTAGTAGGGTGCCGCAGGGTTCAGTATTAGGACCGGTCCTCTTCAATGTCTTTATAAGAAACATTGCAGAGGGACTGGAAGGAAAAGTACATCTCTTTGCAGATAATACAAAGATCTGCAACAGAGTTGATGCACAAGGTGGGGTGGAAAGGATGAGAAGGGACTTGGCAAGGTTAGAGGAATGGTCAAATGTATGGCAGCTTAGATTCAATGCTAAGAAGTACAAGGTAATGTACCTGGGAAACAAAAACCCAGGGGAAGAGTACACAATGGGGGTGAGATACTAACAACGAAAATGGAAAGGGACCTGGGGGTAGTCATAACAGATGACCTAAAGGTGGGCAAGCAATGTGAGAGGGCAGCAAGGAGGGCTGGGAGGATACTGGGATGCAGAGGGAGAGACATCACCAGTAGAAAACAGGAAGTTATTATCCCTCTGTACAGACAGCTGGTGAGACCCCATCTGGAGTACTGCATGCAGTTCTGGAGACCCAATCTCGCAAAGACATAGACAGGATGGAAGCTGTCCAGAGGAGGACAACTAAAATGGTGCAGTCTGCACCGGAAGACATATGAAGAGAGACTTGAGAAGCTTAATATGTATAACCTAGAGGAAAGGAAGAGAGGGGGGGGGACATGATAGAAACTTTCGAGTACCTCAAGGGAATCAACAAAGTCCAAGAGGGTAGCATCTTTCAAAAAAAGAGGTGTGCAAGAACAAGGGGGCACAATTTGAAGATAGAGGGTGCAGCTCAGAGGTAATTTAAGGAAGTATTTTTTCACAGAGAGGGTTGTGGATGCAGGGAACAGCCTTCCAGAGGAGGTTGTGGAGTCAAAAATGGTGGTGGAATTCAAGCATGCATGGGACAGTCATAAGGCAATTCTAGGGGGTGGGGGTAGGAAGAAGTAGGCTGCTGGTTAACTAGGATCTGCAGATTATCCATTAGGTAGGGAAATGGGCAGACTGGGTGTGCCAAGCAGTCCTTATCTGCTGTCAAATTCTATGTTTCTATGTTTCTGTTTTTCCCAGGGCTCCTTATTTGATAGCATCTTTAGATCACAAACCCCCTCATCTCTTGCCTTCATGCTGCTTGTTCAGACCTCCTCCTATATGGCCTACGCTCCGTCGAAAAATCCCTTCTTTGTGTTCCTAGATCTAAAACCACAAAGGGAGCCTACACTTTCTTCCACTCTGCTCCAAACCACTGGAACTCTCTTCTTGTAGCTGTCCAGCAGTCACTGACTAATGCTGTCTTTAAAAAGGAACTTCAAAATTCCTATCCAAATCTGTTTTCTGCTCATGCTTTAATCTTTCTTATAACATCAGTACCTAAAATACTATCTTCTGATTGTTCCAAATAGGTAACCTGACCATGGATTAATGTCTGATATATCCACAGTTGCATGGTCACATGGCTTTATTTCACTGTTTGTCAGGGTCAGACTAGGAAGCAAAGGGCCCACCTGGAAATGGGTCCAGGGGAGCCTTGGTACTGGTCTGGGGGGGCCTGCTACAGAGTCACTGGGGGGACCTTGGTACCTGTCACAGGTGGGGTCTTTGTACCAACCACAGCATGCCCTATCATACAAACTGTAGCCCAATATTTACAGCCTGGTACACCCTGGCATGCTGCAGCATGTATCCATTTGGAAGAAAGCTATTACATTACTGGCAAAGTTACATTAACTATTTTGGAGGCTTCAGTCCCATTGATTTAAAGTGAACTCTCTGCTACCTTGCAAAAATGCTACTATCCATTAACTGCTAGCCCCACCCCTGCAGCAATACTGCAGGAAAGCAGGTTACCAATACTGTGCTTGTTTGATTAAGTGATCGGCAACATTACATTTGTCCTGCTACATGGCTGCAGGTGAGCAGAGAGTTCCCCTTTCAAACAAAATCAATGGTTAAGCTCAACGCCCCGGCAAGGCACCTCCAGAGGTTGAGGCCCTACCTTTCCATACACTTTCCCTGTCTGAGCAATTTGTGAGGCAACATGATGTAAACAGGGAAAAAAAAAGTGCAGTACAATGTGTGCTATGCTAAGATTCTGCAAAAAGTGCCAATGTGTCCCCAACATGCTTGTAACAGTACTATTGTTAGCCCCAATTAAGCAAAATGAGGATGTAACTCACAATGCTCTGCCTTAAGACAGAAATGAGGTTGCGCTCATCTGAAGAGATTGGTGTGTTGGCTTATTGTATACACAGTGAAAAAAGTTTCCACCAAGGCATTTTCACAAAGTTTTGAAAAATTCATAGTTTTGCTTTGGGTTGCCATCAGATCCACTCAGCTACTGCTTTCTGTTCATATGTCTAAGTGTTTTATGACCATAATAACACCTCTCCATGCCATGCACCCGAATGGTCTGGAATGGTGTTATTGATATCACAGAATGTTTGGGTAGTGAATGATTAAGCAGTATGAAAAGAGCAGCAGCTGTGGAGTAGAGGGGGATTCAGGGTAGTTACAAAGGCAATAAAATTAGATGCAACCAAAAAATGTCTGAGTCAATAAAAGGACAACTGAATGCCATCTAGAGGTGTAAACACAGTGTTGTTCTACTGTATATTGATGTTAGTGCTGCAAGTGTAGCATGTCATATTGTATTAAACTGCACTGTATTGTGGTACATGAATTTAGTCAAATTGGTAAGATGTACATAGAGTCATGGCACATTTTCAGCCAGGTGCAACCCGGGCAAAAGGGGAAAAGGAAAAGCACAGGTGGTGGTGTTGGTGAGGGTGACAATGCATATGTTTAAGTGCAGCACAAATAAAATGGATGGTGATAGTTCTTATGAATTGGCATAGAAATTGATGAAATTGGCAAACTCAAAATGCACAGTGCCAGAGCGAAGGGAGGCCAAGCTAGTGCTCAAGTTAGTCAAAACGGGGAAATAGCTGTGAGGTTGTTGCAACTGAGTTTGGAAGGGGAGGGGGGAGGAGAGAAAGAAAGGTATGGGGTGGTCAAAGGCCCAGCCATGGTAAGAAAGGGTTCAGAAAAGGGGTTTGCACCAAAACACTTGAAAATGGGCCTTTGACTCAAGAGCTTGTTACTCAAAGTAGGTCTATCCTAATCTTTCCCTACATTTTCCCTAATTCTAAACATTAGCTGCACTGTACAATCTCTGTTGTATGTTTCCCATTGTCATTTGACCAGTTATACATTAGTCTGCCAACAGTGTCTTGAGTGTAATTTGTATTTTAATAAAATTGAACTGTGCATCTGTTGTATGTTTTTCATCATCATTTGATCTGTTTTTCATCATCATTTGATTAGTTATACATTAAAGTCTGCCAAGTGCCCAGAGTGTAATTTGTATTTTAATAAAATTGAACTGTGCATCTGTTGTATGTTTTTCATTATCATTTGATCAGTTATACATTAAAGTCTGCAAACAGTGTCCTGAGTGTAATTTTTATTTTAATAAACTTGAACTGTACATCTGTTTTACCACATACAAGTTATACAAATGCAAATTCAATGGTATGGTCTCCATACAAAAAAAAAAACAGTGACCAGAACAGTGCATACAATTGTTTATAGTCAGAAGAAATTAAAAATGTATACTTCCACTCAGTTAAGTTTCTGGATCTCTTCTGCATGCACTCCCCCTAAACAACAACTGTCCCCAGCTCACATTACAGCCAAGACCAGCATGGTAAATATCCCTTTCTTCAGTTCAGACAAGATCACTATTCCAGGTAGCAAATTGACAGTAGCCAGTCTAATCCACTGACTCTTTCTGGACCCGGGTACCTGAACCCAGCATCCAGCTTCGGCCCTGTGGTGACAGTAGCAGTAGCCTTCCAGTATCAAACTGACAGTACTCACTTGTATGCTTCAGTTCATTGAATTAGTTTCTGAATGACATCTTCTGCATGCACTCCCTCAAGAAGGTCTCTCTCAATTGCCATAATCATGAATGCCTCTAAACTGAGAACATGTGCATAACACCAGGTATAGACACTGTTTGGTGAATCCTTTTTTATTAAAGCTCGTAAGCCCACAGACTTGCTCCTCATGTTGGCTGCACTATCAAATGACTCCCCCACGATGTTCTTCATATTGAGTCCATGCATTTCAAAGTTCTCCTTTAAATCCCTGTGCATTCCTTGTCCAGAAGTGTCCTGCACCTCAACAACAGCAAAGAGATGCTCATGAACTTTAAAGTCCTTCACATACCGTAGAATGACAGCTGCTTGGTCAGTCACACCAATGTCGTGTGTGGTATCCATCTGAATGCTGATCTTCTGGTTCATGGGATCTCTTACAATACTGTCTCTGATTATCTGCAGAATAATCTCAATAATTTGATTTACAGCAAGGTAATCAGCCCTCCACAGCCACGAGCTTCTGAAGTGTAGTTTTCTTTCTCCATTCTCTGCTTTCTTTTCTTGCTCTGATACACAAGGAGGCATGGAAAGGATGAGAAGGGACTTGGCAAGGCTGGAGGAATGATCAGAAGTATGGCAGCTTAGATTCAATGCAAAGAAGTGTAAAATAATGAACCTGGGAAACAAAAACCCAGGGGAAGATTACACAATGGGGGGAGGTAGTAACAACAACAAAAATGGAAAAAGACCTGGGGGTAATCATATCAGATGACCTGAAGGTTGGCAAGCAATGTGAGAAGGTGGTAGGGAGAGCTGGGGATACTGGATGTATAGGAGAGGCATCACCAGCAGAAAACAGGAAGTTGTTATCCCCCTGTAAAGACAGTTGGTGAGACCCCATCTGGAGTACTGCATCCAGTTCTGGAGACCCCATCTCTGCAAGGACATAGACAGGATGGAGGCAGTTCAGAGGAGGGCAACTAAAATGGTGCAGGGTCTGCAAGGGAAGCCATACGAGGAGAGACTAAAGGAGCTTACTATGTACACCCTTGAGGAAAGGAGGGAGAGGGGGGATGTGATAAGAAGTACCTCAGTGGAATCAACAAAGTCCAAGAGGGTAGCATTTTTCTGAAAAAGAGATGTGCAAGAACAAGGGGACACAATTTGAAGATAGAGAGGGGATGATTCAGGGGCAATGTGAGGAAGTATTTTTTTACACAGAGGGTGGTGGACACATGAAACAGCCTTCCTGAGGGAGGTTGTGGGGTCTAAAACTGTGGGAGAATTCAAGAATGCATGGGGCAAACATAAGGCAATTGTTGTGGTGGGTAGGAAGAAATAGGCTATTGGTCAAATAGGATCTGTAGCTTATCCTTTAGGTAGGGAAATGGGCAGACTAGGTGGGCCAAGCAGTCTTTATCTGCTGTCAAAGTCTATGTTTCTATGTTTCTATGCTCTACTGCTTTTTGGATGTGTATATTCAGAGGAACATCAAATTGGGACAACAGAAGAATCAACTCCAAGAAATCTCTATCGTTAAGTGCTGGGTCCTGCAAGCTATATAAAGCTTCATCTTTTCCATGATATGGCAGGCACTGGTGTCCAATAAACTTGACAACTTCAATAATCCTCCACATGACATCTATGTTCTGCTGGACTTGCTTCCTCTGACTCACAACCATATCTTTGTTCACCAGCGTTTTAACATCAGCATCTGCTAAGCATGCCAGATTCACATCCACAGCTGCATTGTGAGCTCTGGAATCCTTGTGTTCTATCATGCCTTGGTAGATGTTCTTAAAGTCTTGGTATCCTGTAACAAACTTAGTTTACACATCTGAAAATGCCATGCAGATACTGCAGTGGAGAGAATGCACAGTCAACATCCTGTACCGTGACCCAGTTCCTTGGTATAACTTTGTTGCTCCCAGGAAGAATCCGTGTATAGATTTTTAATGGTTTGTGTGGTAGGACTTTAACATCTGTGAATCCAGGCTGAACTGGATGCCTTTGTACAAAGGTAACCTTTTCATGTTGAGAGGCAGTCCTTTTGGGGCATTGAAAATCAAGATTTGTAGTCTTCACAGCATCAAGTTGCACAACTGTTCCCCTTGCAGAGTCCACTGGCTGTATTTGTTGAATATTTAGATTCTGACTTGCAGTGCAGCTAGTCACACACTGAGCCACAGTTTGTCCACCTTGTATTTCAGCTGCATCTCAAGAGTAGTTTTATTCTGTGGGGTAGTCGCTCTGTTTTGTATGCCTGTAAACAGTGACAGCTTCCTTTGTTTTGGATCATTTGATGCTGCCAACAGTGCAGTCAAGTTAACCAGTTTCCTTTTCTGTGCCCCAGATTTGACTTTGCTCAGCTCAGACATAGTTAAGACTTTGACTTCCACCACACAATAAGGTGATCCTCCAGACACACTACTGTTCTATCTTAAAGGCAATAACTGTACCAAAAAACACAACAAACACACAACAGACAACAGAACAAGGACAAACAACTAAACCAAAAATTCAACCAGATTGACCTTTGCTAGTTCTGCTTCTCTGGTCAAGCCACACTGCCAATCATGTGCTTCGCCAAGCTCGGTCTGTCAGTCACCACACTGTCCACTCTGTTCCTGCTACTTTTATCTGCCCATTACAGTAATCTGGAGTTGAATTATATGGCAGACAATTATGCAACAACATGAGTAGTTGACCAGTACCACTAAACAGATTTCCTTTCTCTATACATAAGAGAACCCCCAAGGGAACCCCCCAGATAACTGGAGACTTGTAGATACCAACATGGCTCCATGATAAGAACGGCATTGTGCAGGATTGTGAACCTGTTTTCCATGAAAAATTAAGACAGTTTGAAACTGGGTTTTAGATGCTGGTATAGCATAGCAACAGCACTATGCAAAACAGTAGTTAATGCTAACCATTTCCAAAACTGCATAGCAGTAGACCACCAAGCGTTTTCTCCAGTGGATTTATGGCAAATCTATGACACAGTGGACAAAAATGGTACAGGGCTTACACTGAAGTCAAATACGAGTAGAGCACAAGACCTCAATACCTAGAAAGAGAGAGAGAGAGACAGAGAGAGAGAGAGAGACAGAAACACGCACACACACATGATACGAGAAAGCCTTCAAATATCTCAACGGAATAAATAGGGTACTGGCAGGTAGCATCTTTCAGAAAAGGAGATGCTGAGGAAAGAGAGGGCATGACATGAGGTTGGAATGTGTAGATTAAGGGGCAGCATGAAGAAACATTACTTCACTGAAAATGTGGTGTATGCATGGAATAGACTTCCCAGTGGAGAAGTTAAAAAATGAATAGGACATGCACAGAGAAACCCTAGAAATAGGAATGAGAAGGTGAAGCCACAGAAGTAGGAACTCTTTCGCATGCACCATGCCACAACCAAAGTAAAACTGCACATGCTTCCAAAAGCCAGCCCACACAATAACCAGCCTCAAGGTGAACAGTTTCCATGACATTCCATATGGCCCTATGTTTTAAACATGAAATGCTTCAGACTTTGAGAAGTGAAGCAGAGCACAACCTCTCAGCTGAACTGTCAACCGGCACTACAGGCAGAACACATGGCTAAAGAGCAAGAGCTAAGTTTCATTAAATTCTCTCCGACTCTAACCCCACACATACATGCAGCTTAACCACCTACTGCATTAACTCACTGAGGCTGCAGGTGCTCTGAGAATTCCACAACATGTGGCCTGTATACCTTTACCAGTGTAGCCTGGAGCTTTTGGAGCAAAACCAGCATGCCACAAATGCAAGTGCCTCAAATTAAACCATAAGTGCTACACTCAAAAGTATGAGTGGCAAAGCTGTTCAGCATAAAATTACCTTTCCAGTGGTGCTATGCAGTCAACTGTACTCACTCTGGTTTGTTAATAGTTAAGTTTTAGGCAGTGACATCCTCAGGAGAACACACGACCTCAGGAATATCTGACATTTTGCTCATACAACTCCCACTGTTTGCGTAAACAAATATTAGGAGAGAGAGTAAAATTGAGGCAAAATCCAGGACAGTGGATACATATGCTTTAGTCTGTCTAGATGCTCAGCAGCTCAGATGACCATAACAATACTGTCATTGTATTTTTTTCTCCTCCCTTCTCCCCTTCATCCTGCTGTGCACTGTTATGGGAAATTTGCCAAGCAGGGTTCCTGTATCGTTTAAAAATAAAATCAGAGTTCACAGCATGGGGGTGGGGAGTGTAGAACAAGAGAGAAATACAAAATGGCAGCATTTCTACTTTCACCTGAAGAGCATCTAGGTAGAGGGACCCCACTTGGCAAATCCCAAAATATCTTATAAAAATAAAAACAGTCAGTGCACAGTAGAGGGGAGAGGCTGCAGCTGGATTCTGTACTTGGAGTTACTACAGACTGCTGTAAGTGGCACAACCACCAAAAAAGAGAGCTTTCAACTTCTAGGGCAGTAGAGCCCAATGTAATGTAGGGTGGTACCAAATTGCAGTTTCAATATAGGAGGGTACCCACCATGGCGATTGTGTATATTCCCTGCCATCTAGTGCCTACTAGGTGAAATACAGTAAGCACATGCTTGGTCAAGTCATAGTGGCCATGCACAGTTGCTCAGCTTGAAAACTATCCCCAAAAAGCTGGCAATGAGAAAACTGTTGTATTTTGTGATATAAATGAGAGACTGAGAATGGAGCCCCTATCTTTGTTTCACTCATTATAACATTTTGGCACCCAGGGTGTGGGGGCCCAACAGAAATACTTATTATTTATATCTATTGCATAACATCATATATTAGCACCCAGGGTGTGGGGGCAGAGCACTCCCACATAAGGTATTAACTTTATTTTATTTCTTTCTGTGGGGGCACTCTGCCATCCACACACTCCCCCCCCCGGTTGCTAATATGCTGTTGTGCATGATAGTCTTGTTTGTCTTACAATTTTTAGTGCAATAATTATTTCTGTGGGGACTCTCAGACCCCCACGCCTCCCTGGTGCTAAAATGTTATGATGAGTGCAATGAGTATTTCTGCTGCTGATTTCTGTAAGTGCTGCTTTTGTCACAAGCAAAAAATGATGACTGTAACAAATTCTGCTTTTACTTCACATTGACTGTTACTGCTATGCTGTAAGTGGTAAGAGCATTGTATGTCAGTGCGCCGTGACCGTAAGACTCGTAGTGCAAGTAAAAGCACAGAACCAGTCAGGGATATACACAGTTGCCCCAGCCATTTCACTACCCCACCCTGAGGCTCAATCAGAACAAAGTTTGAGACTCGAGTACACAGCACCAATTTATAGTGATCACTGCAAGGAAAGTGTAAGCCTGCCTGAGGCAGCCCCAGGCCCAGCGCTTGCCCCCCACAGAACAACAATCAAGTTTGGTTTCCTTCTTCTCTTCCTGGTGAAGATTTTTTTCCCAAAAAATAGCTTCAACATACAAGGGAGGAAAGCAAACCATCGAGGACCACTGGCTGGCTGTTTTGGCTAATGCTAAGAGTGGAAAGTCTGGTAACTAAGCAAAGCTAATATTCCAGAAGGTAGTAATACTATATACTATAATACCAAGTCTTAGGGGCTAACCACCACTCAACTCGCACGCCATGGCCACTAGGCCACATGGTCTATGCCACCCCAGGAACTGGAACCCGACCACTAAGACCACATATATGCTTGTAAGAGTGGTTTCACGTGCATTCTTAGGGTACAAGAAACGTGAACTGAAAGTGAACTGTTCTGATATCTTAAGGATCCAGTTCTGGCTCTGCTGCTTTCTTTTACCACCCGCCATCCCTCTGGAACACCTTCCCTTTTCACATTAGACACTCCCTTGCCATCTGTTATACTGTGCCTATGCTGTGTGACCTCCGTTGTGTTGTGTGACAGTATGGACAGTAGACACGAGCACTTCATTGTGCATCATTATTTAAAGCTTTTAGCAGTATTTTCGGGGGACATTTATTCTGTGCAAGTTCAGCCGGTGCAAATACATTGGGGCTATATTGCGAGTACATTCTGCCATTAAACCTTGTGGCTTCCGAGTCATTTCTGGCTTGACAGACCTCAAGATTTATCTGGGAGAGATTCAATGAATGAGAACATTACTGGGGGCTTAAATATTTTTTTTTTTTACTCCCCTTCTCCCCTGCGGCCCCCCTCACATCGGGAGACACTCTACGGACTTTTCAGCCCTCGTTCACCTGCCTGTAGACCAGAGCAGTCCATCCCCCATGGAGCCTTGGTTATCCCCCCAGGCGGGGTACGGGGTGGGGGCACATTCACCCCGAGATGACTGTGTTTTCATCGGGATGCTGTCTCTGGGCAGGCAGGGGCATTAGTCGGGGCCTAGTGCTCCGTCTGCCCGGAGGCGCAAGGTGCTTTCCGGTGTTCTTCTTGCAACATGCCTTGTCCCTGATGTCAAGGCATGGCATCGGCGTCCTAACAGCACGCCTCTTAGTGATCAGTCTTGTTACACCTCGGGTCTCCACCTGGGGTCAGACAAGAGCCAAGCTCTGGTTCCCCCTTCCCGCCCGGAGAGGACGAGCAGTCCTTAGGACAGTCAAGCCCTCTCCCCCCGGCCAGCCCTCCAGCTCAGGGCTCGTTCTCAAACCCGGGTCACTGGAGTCGCAAGCGGAAATCCAACCGCTGCACTGGCGGGCCAGCAAATACTTTTTAATTTAGTTTTTAAAGGAGCAAAAGCTGTTTCCAGGCAACCAGTCTGACTTCCGGGTCCACAGTACTTAAACGGACGCTCTGCAAGTGCCGACAGTTATATTGTGCCTATGCTGTGTGACCTCTGTTGTGTTGTGTGACAGTACAGACAGTAGATGAGAGCACTTCATTGTGTATCATTATTTAAAGCTTTTAGCAGTATTTTGTGGGAACATTTATTCTCTACAAGTTCAGCCGGTGCAAATACATTGGGGCTATATTGCGAGTGCATTCTGCCGTTAAACCTTGTGGCTTCTGAGTCATTTCTGGTTTGACAGACCTCAAGATTTATCTGGGAGAGATTCAGTGAATGAGAACATTACTGGGGGCTTAAATACTTTTTAATTTAGTTTTTAAAGAAGCAAAAGCTGTTTCCAGGCAACCAGTCTGTCTTCCAGGTCCACGGTGCTTAAATGATGCTCTGCAAGCACGTGGGTGGTAGCGTGATATCTTGTAAAGACATCGATGCATGTCTGCATGTGTCTGCAGTGTCTGCAGTGATAGCAGTGTAGCCATGAGTAAATATTGTTATAGAGTGTGAAACTGCACAAAAAAAGGGGGGGTGTATTGAAGTGATTTTACTTTATAAAATGGATACTAGAATTATTGATTTAGAGGGGAACTTAGCTGTTAAATGCCGAGACTGTGGAATGTTCACATTTGTAACAAAAGATCGACCAAATATGGGCCCTGCTTGTTCTAAATGTCTTTATATAACAACTTTACAAAAAGAATTAACAGAAATACGACTCAAAATAAATGATATTATTCGTAACCAAGAAAATATTAGGAAGCTTATGACAAATATGTTAAATCCAGTATCATCTAGTCAGCATACAAAATGTGACAGTTTATTGGGAAGGAATGAAGGGATTGTAAATTTAGTCCCTGTTCCCAATAAAATGGTTGCACAAACTATTCTTGGGGATGGAGAAACTAAAAGGAAGGAAATGGATTTTGAATGGTTTGATGATGATAGCCTAGAATGGTCAACTGTCATTGGGAATAAATCTAAAACAGGAATAAGGGCTATGGATTTCTCATTACCAACAAAAAATCAGTATTCTATCCTGAGTGATTGGGATGATAGTATTGTTATGGAGGATGTACCAAACATGATAAATGAGATAGTCCCAAATAATAATCCTGTGTCTGGAAACTGATGAAAATACTACACAAAAACTAGTAATTCAAACTCCAGTTAATGGACTTGCTATGGATGCTAATGCTCATGTCCAGTCCCCTCCTTCTGATATAGATATTTCTATATTAGAGCTCCCTGAGCAAAATCCCATAGATAATGTAGAAATACAACAGGTGTTCGTACTTGGAGATTCTATGACAAAACAAATGGACAGGCTTATTTGTAATCCTGATAAGATGAATAGAACATCCAGTAGTTTTAGAGGAGCCACTATATTGGATCTTACACAAATGACCACTGATATATTATCAAATTGTGGTAATAAACCTATTGTAATTGTGCACTTTGGAACTAATGATATCATTAGAAATAAATTAGAGGATATTAAGAATGATTTTGTTAATTTAAGTGAAAACTTAAAAACAAAAGATTGTATCATTTCATTTTCGGAGATATTACCTATTCCACATGCCACAATTGCAAGGATAAACAAAATAAAGGCTGTCAATAATTGGTTACGGCAATGGTGTCTTGATAGCGGTTTTAATTGTATTACACATAGGCAGGAATTTCTTGATAGGCAACACTTGTTTGCCTGGGATGGATTACATTTGAGTAAAAGAGGCAGCAGCCTGTTAGCCAAAAAATTTCTGAAAGTTATCTCAAGTACTTTAAATTAAGCAAAGGGGGGAAGGAAAAGTTCATAATAGTAAAAATAGAACAGAGGGTTGTAATGTTCTTTTTACAAATGCTAGGAGTTTAAATTTGGTTTAAAAACATGAAATAGAAGCATTAATGTCCCTTTTCAATCTTCATATTGTAGCAATAACTGAAACTTGGTGGGACAATGATTCAGACGGTATTATGAATATTTCTGGTTATAAGCTCTACAATAAAAATAGGGATGGGAGTAAAAAAGGAGGTGGTGTTTGTATTTATGTACATGATTCTATTAAATCAAGTAGTATTGATTCTACTCTAAGTAATAAAGGTATATTAGAATCAATCTCGGTTAAAATTATACCCATAGGTAGATCACCCATAATTTTGGGTAATTGTTATAGACCACCAGCTGCAAATCAAGAATATAACAAAGCACTTAATGATGAAATATTGGATATGAGTGCATTGGGTGATTTGATAGTTATGGGTGATTACAACTACCCAGGAATAAACTGGATTGATTTAGGTGGTTGTGATGTTAAAGAAAATGATTATATAGATCTTTGTATAAATATTGGGTTAAAGCAAATCATTGATTTCCCAACTAGGGCACATAATCTTTTAGATTTGCTATTGACAAATATAGATGAAGAATTGGATAATATAAACATAGGACCAGCTTTAGGAAATAGTGAACATTCTGCAATCAGATTTCATTTAAATATTGGTAGACATCTTCATAAATCATTGGTTATTGAAAAAGATTATCGAAGAGCTGATTTTTCTTTACTGTGCTCTAGATTGCAAAATACTAACTGGGATATGGCCCTAGGTTCAGTATCCACTGAACAAGCTTGGAACAATGTTAAACAGCTACTACTAGAAATTGAGGATACTTTTGTTCCTATTAAAACAAAGTATAATACCAAAGGTAAAATACCAGTCTGGATGAATAATAAAATTAAAAAGTTAATTAAAACTAAACAGAGATTATTTTACTAATTTAAGTTTAAACCATCAAAAAAAAGTGGGATAAATACTAGAAATCTCAAAAGTTGTTAAAACAATTTTGATTGCAGTAAATGAAATTAGAAATACAAATAGCTAACACTAACAATAGGAAACTATTATACCCCTATATTAATACTAATTGTCATAATAGGGTCCAAACTGTAGGGCCAATTAAAGTTAATAAACAAGAAATAGATGATATATCAGCTGTTAATAAATTTAATATGTAATTTTGCTCTGCATTTTCTAAAGGAACAAGTTCTATAAAATCCATTAGTACAAAATCTGAAGTAATAAAATTCTTAGAAGATGATGTCATGAATCTCCTAAACCAGTTAAATATCTACTCCAGTGCAGGACCAGATGATATAAATACTATCCTTCTTAAGGAAGCTAGTAAATTTTTGGCTGCCCCCCCTTACCTTACTTTTCAATATGTCGGTGGCTGAAGAGTGTATACCTGATGACTGGAGAAAAGCAGTGGTTGTACCTATCTATAAGGCTGGGGATAGGGGCATAGTGGATAATTACAGGCCAATAAGTCTCACTTCTCATTGTTGTAAAATATTGGAAAGATTGATTTAAGACAAATTGCTGTTACATTTGGAGGAAAATAATCAGATTGATTTCAACCAGCATGGTTTTGTTAGGGGGAGATCGTGTACAACAAATTTGATTGCCTTTTGTGATAATATTAGCAAAAGTTTGGATGCTGGTATTAACATAGAACATAGAATCTGATGACAGATAAGGACCGCTTGGCACACCCAGTCTGCTCATTTCCCTACCTACTGGATAAGCTGCAGATCCTAGTTGACCAGCAGCCTACTTCTTCCTACCCCCACCCCCTAGAATTGCCTTATGACTGTCCCATGCATGCTTGAATTCCACCACTGTTTTTGACTCCACAACCTCTTCCAGAAGGCCTTTCTATGCATCCACAACCCTCTCTGTGAAAAAATACTTCCTTAAATTACCTCTGAGCTGCCCCCCCTCTATCTTCAAATTGTGCCCCCTTGTTCTTGCACACCTCTTTTTTTGAAAGATGCTACGCTCTTGGGCTTTGTTGATTCCCTCGAGGTACTTGAAAGTTTCTGTCATGTCCCCGCTCTCCCTCTTTTCCTCGAGGCTATACATATTAAGTTCTTTAAGTCTCCTTCATATGTCTTCCGTGTAGACCCTGCACCATTTTAGTTGCCCTTCTCTGGACAGCTTCCATCCTGTCTATGTCTTTATGGAGATTGGGTCTCCAGAACTGCACACAGTACTCCAGATGGGGTCTCACCAGCTGTCTGTACAGAGGATAATAACTTCCTGTTTTCTACTGGTGATGCCTCTCCCTATGCATCCCAGTATCCCCCCAGCCCTCCTTGTTGCCCTCTCACATTGCTTGCCCACCTTTAGGTCATCTGATATGACTACCCCCAGGTCCCTTTCCATTTTTGTTGTTGTTAGTATCTCACCTCCCATTGTGTACTCTTCCCCTGGGTTTTTGTTTCCAAGGTGCATTACCTTGCACTTCTTAGCATTGAATCTAAGCTTCCATACATTTGACCATTCCTCTAACCTTGCCAAGTCCCTTCTCATCCTTTCCACCCCACCTTGTGCATCAACTCTGTTGCAGATCTTTGTGTCATCTGCAAAAAGTCACACTCTTCCTTCCAGTCCCTCTGCAATGTCGCTTATAAAGACATTGAAGAGGACCGGTCCTAATACTGAAACCTGCAGTACCCCACTAGTAACTCCCCTTTCTTCAGAGTGGACTCCATTTACTATTACTCTCTGTGTCCTATTCTCCAGCCAATTCTTTACCCAGGCTGTCATCTTGCAACCCACTCCCAGGTGGCTAACTTGTATATTAATCTTTTTTTGTGGGACTGTGTCAAATGCCTTGCTAAAGTCTAGGTAGGCCATGTCCACAGCCCCTCCCTGGTCTACTACTTTGGTCACCCAGTCAAAGAAATCTATCAGATTCATCTGGCATGACCTTCCCACTGTGAATCCATGCTGCCTTGAGTCCTGTGCCCCTCTGGCCTCTAGATACTTGACAATTCTTTCCTTCAGAAGTAATTCCATCATTTTCCCTATGACTGAGGTTAAACTAACAGGTCTGTAGTTTCCTGCCTCTGCCTTGCTCCCACTTTTGTGAAGGGGAATCACATCTGCCCTCCTCCAGTCCTCAGGTACCACCCCATCCTCCCATGATTTGTTAAAGAGGGTAGTCAGTGGTGCCACTAGTTTCTACCCTTAGTTCTTTAGAATTCTGGGATGAATCCCATCAGGCCCCATTGCTTTGTCCATCTTCAGTTTTAGGAGTTCTTTCTAACCCTTTCTTCTGTAATGGGCTGGTATCAACTTCTGTATCCAGAGTGTTTCTACTGTTTGTTTTAGGTACCTCCCTCTTCCTTTGTAAATACTGAGCAAAATATTTGTTTAGTATCTCTGCCTTTTCACAGTCACCCTCTGCCCACCCTCCTCCCTTTGTTAAGCCTCACATCGCTTCCTTGGTCTTCCTTCGCTCCCTGATGTACCTATAAAAGGTTTTATCCCCCTTCTTAACTGAGTTGGCTAGCTTTTTCCATCTGATGTGATCTTGTTGGACTTTAATAAAGCATTTGACAGAGTAGATCATGACAAACTAATCACAAAACTTATTTCTCTAAATGTGAATAGTTATTTGGTAAATTGGATTCAGGATTGGTTGTAAAATGGAAGCCAGAGGGTGCATATAAATGGCTTGTTGTTAGAGGAGGGGGATGTTACTAGTGGGGTGCCTCAGGGCTCTGTTCTGGGTCATCTCCTATTTAGCATTTATATAGCTGATATGAAAAAAAAATTAAATCCTATCTAAGCATGTTTGCAGATGATACGAAATTAGGTAGTGAAGTAAATACCTTAGAGAAACATTTCCAACTGATCTCTGATCTTGCAGAAATTGAAAAATGAGCATATGAAAATAAAATGCAATTTAATATCGATAAATGTGTAGTATTACACATAGGTAAAAATAATCCTGGATATTCTTACATCCTAAATCAAACAATAATTAAACCATCCAGTTGTGTTAAAGATTTAGGAGTTATGGTGAATGATAGTTTTACAACCAATACTCAGTGTAAAAAATTAGTACATAGTACCCAGTCCTTACTTACAAAAATTAGACGTACTTTTATTGGTAGATCAGAACATCTTATTCTACCATTATATAAAACCTATGTACGACCTATTTTAGATTATGGCTCCCAGTTTTGGTCTCCTTATTTAAGGAAGGATCTAAATTTATTGGAAGGTGTACAAAGAAAAGTTACTAGATATATTCCCAGATTAAAATCTAAACACTATTCCCAGAGATTACATGAAACTGGTTTACATACGTTGGAAGTGAGAAGGCAAAGAGGGGATCTTGTATTATTTTACAAAATAATACACAGTACAGGTTGTCTAAAAACTTTTAATTTGCATTATAGCAATACAAGAAGTGACCTTCGTTCTCATAATCAGAAGATAAAGGTTGAAAAATCAAATACATTTAAAAGGGACTACTTTTTTACTGTTAAGACATCGTTTGAACGGAACAGACTTACTCAGGATGTAATTGACAGTCCAAGTTTGGCAATATTTAAGAATAATTTAGATCGTGTATATTACAATAAAAACTTACTGGTATAAATTATCCCACCTATGTGGGAGACATATATAATGGGCTTTTAAGCTCCCTTATGTCAATAAAAATCCTAGTAATCCTAGTAATCTGTTACCCTAAGTGTGCACCATTCCTTTCATCTGTGTTCCCCGACCCATGCCCCTGTCAGTACAATTTCTATAATTAATATGCTCCCCCAGCATGCTCCCTCCAGTTGCTCAACTACCCATAGTCTGGGAAACAAGCTTCCAGATCTAGTAGCCCTGATGGAAGAGGAACACTTGGATATTGTGGCAGTCACAGAAACATGGTGCACAGAGAACCATGACTGTGATGTCAATATACCAGGGTACACAATCTATAGAAGGGACAGGGAGGGTAAACGAGGAGGTGGAGTAGCTCTCTACATAAGGAAAGGGATCAAAGCTACAGAACTAAAAAGTAAAGGGGGAGGACAAGAGGAACTCTGGGTCACCTTGGAGACAGTGAATGGCATCACAATCCGCACAGGGGTGGTATATAGACCCCCTGTCTCAAGGGGAAGAAATGGACAAGAAAATGATAGAGGGCATTCTCAAAATGGCTGAAAAAGGGGAGATACTGTTGATGGGGGACCTGAATATGCCAGATGTTAACTGGATGACATAGACTGCAGCCACATCCAAGAGCAGGGTCATTCTCGATGCCCTACAGGGGGCATGCCTTAGACAGCTAGTGGTGGAACCCACTCAGGAGGGAGCAATATTAGACCTGGTACTCTCAAATGGAGGAAGGATCACAAATTTAGAAGTCAGTAGACAGCTAGGAACAAGTAACCACTGCACAGTGTGCTTCACAATAAACACAACCATGGAGACAAGCCATACAAAGACAAGGATACTGGACTTTAGAAGGGCTGACTTTGGCATAATGGGTAAATACCTGAGGAATGCATTAGCAAATGGCCAGAAAGGAGGAGTGGAAGAATAATGGAGAAAAATCAAAACTGCCATCATGGAGGCAACAAGCCTTTGTGTGAAACAAATAAAGAAAACAAAGCGGAATAAAAACCACTATGGTTCTCAAAAGAGGTGTCAGGGAAGGTTAAGGAGAAAAAGGCTGCATTCAAAAAGTATAAGGAATCACAGAAGGATCACGACAGGACACTGTATCAATTAAAGCAGAAAGAAGTGGGGAAGGCAGTCAGAAAAGCAAAGGCCTAAACCGAGGAAAAGATAGCCAACTCAGTTAAGAAGGGGGATAAAACCTTTTATAGGCACATTAGAGAGCATAGAAAGTTTAAGGGAGGGATAGTGAAGATTAATAAAGGAGAGGGGAGGTGGGCAGAGGGAGACAGTGAAAAGGTAGAGGTACTGATTAATACTTTTGCTCAGTATTCACAAAAGAAGAAAAGAAGGAGTTACCTAAACCAAACAATAGAAGCACTCTGGGTAGTGGGGTTGATGCCGGTCCATTTATAGAAGAAAGAGTCCTGAAAGAACTCCTTGAACTCAAGGTGGACAAAGCAATGGGGCCTGACGGGATTCACCCTAGAATCCTAAAAGAACTAAGGGTGGACCTAGTGACACCACTGACCACACTTTTTAACAAATTATGGGAGGATGGGGTGGTACCTGAGGACTAGAGGAGGGCAGATGTGATTCCCCTTCACAAAAGTGGGAGCAAGGCAGAAGCAGGAAACTACAGACCTGTTAGTTTGAACTCAGTGGTGGGAAAAATGATGGAATCACTTCTGAAAGAAAGAATTGTTGAGTACCTAGAGGCCAGCAGGGCACAGGACCCAAAGCAGCATGGATTCACAGCAGGAAGGTCATGTCAGATGAATCTAATCAATTTCTTTGACTGGGTGACCAAAGTAATAGACCAGGGAGGGGCTGTGGATATGGCCTACCTAGACTTTAGCAAGGCATTTGACACAGTCCCACACAAAAGATTAATAATCAAGTTAGCCAGCCTGGGAGTGGGTCCCAGGGTGGTAGTCTGGGTACTGGCTGGCTGCACAAGACACAGAAGGTAATAGTGAATGGAACACATTTTGAAGAAAGGGGGGTTACTAGTGGAATACCTCAGGGCTCAGTACTGGGTCCAGTCCTCCTTAACGTCTTTATAGGTGACATTGCAAAGGGTCTGGAAGGAAAGGTATGCCTCTTTGCAGATGACACAAAGATCTGTAACAGAGTTAATACACAAGGGGGGGTAGAAAGGATGAGAAGGGACTTGGCAAGGTTGGATGACTGGTCAGACATATGGCAACTTAGATTCAGTGCAAAGAAGTGCAAAGTAATGCAGCTGGAAAATAAAAATCCAGGAGAAGAGTACACAATAGGAGGGGAGGTACTAACAACAACAATAATGGAAAGGAATCTGGTTGTAGTCATATCAGATGACCTAAAGGTGGGTAAGCAATGTGAGAAGTCACTAAGGAGAACCAAAGGGATACTGGGATGCATAACAAGGGGCATCACAAGTAGAAAAAGGGAAGTGGTTATCCTTCTGGACAGACAGTTGGTGAGACCCCATCTGGAGTACTGCGTGCAGTTTTGGACACCTCATCCATGCAAGGACATAGACAAGATGGAAGCAGTCCAGAGGAGGGCAACTAAAATGGTGCAGGGTCTACATCAGAAACCATATGAAGAGAGACTGAGAGGCTTAATATGTATACCCTTGATGAAAGGAGGGATGGGGGGACATGATAGAAACTTTTAAGTACCTCAAGGGAATCAACAAAGTCCAGGAGGGTAGCATCTTTCAGAAAAATAGATTTGTAAGAACAAGGGGACACAATTTAAAGTTAGAGGGGGGACGGCTCAGGGGTAATGTGAGGAAATTATTTTTCACAGAGAGAGTGGTGGATGCATGGAACTGGTGCGATATGGCTGCCACCACACATTCAGTCACTTCACTACCAGTCTAGCATTGCTTGTAAAACACTTTGGATGTATGAAAAGCGTTATATAAATGCTGATTCTTCTTCTTCTTCTTCCTGGAGAAGTTGTGGGGTCTAAAACAGTGGGGGAATTCAAACATGCATGGGACAGACATAAGACAATTATAGTGGGGGGTTGCAGGAAGTAGGCTGTTGGTTAGCTAGAATCTGCAGCGTATCCAATAGGTAGGGAAATGGGCAGACTGGGTGGGCCAAGTGGTCCTTATCTGCCATCAAAGTCTATGTTTCTATGTTTCATTTTGCTCATTTTTTTCTATTCTTCGCTTTCCTCTTCACTTTCCTCTTCTCCACCGTGCCTTGCCCTGGGCATATTGCTGAAATTATTAGCTTCGCAGTTTCTGTTATCACTATTTACTGTGTTTTTGTTACCTGCAGCTATTACTGAGACTGCAAATTTCAGTAACCATGAATATCCAGAATCTAATTATTCCCTGCTGTATTAGTTTTCAGCTTACTTATTTGTAAAACTAATGTCATTATTTGTGTATATTCAGAATCTAGTTCCCTATTGTATTCATTTTTCCAGCTTATTTATTTGTAAAACTCTCCAACTCTCCTTTCCCCCGGGTCGCACCTGGAAACTAGCCTAAACTCAGTGTGCCTCTCCCGGAAAACAACTTTACATACAAACATAGAAACATAGACTTTGATGGCAGATAAGGACCACTTGGCCCACCCAGTCTGCCCATTTCCCTACCTTCAGGATAAGCTGCGATCCTAGTTAACCAACAGCTTATTTCTTCCTACCCCCCCACAAGAATTGCCTTATATCTGTCCCATGCATTCTTGAAATTTTATTCCCCCACAGTTTTAGACCCCACAACCTCCTCAGGAAGGCTGTTCCATGTGTCCACAACCCTCTGTGAAAAGAATACTTCCTCACATTGCCCCTGAGTCATCCCCCCTCTATCTTCAAATTGTGTCCCCTTGTTCTTGCACATCTCTTTTTCTGAAAGATGCTACCCTCTTGGACTTTGTTGATTCCACGGAGGTACATAAAAGTTTCTAACATGTCCCCCCCTCCCGCCTTTCGTCAAGGGTATACATATTAAGCTCCTTTAGTCTCTCCTCATATGGCTTCTCTTGCAGACCCTGCACCATTTTAGTTGCCCTCCTCTGGACTGCCTCCATCCTGTCTATATCCTTGTGGAGATGGGGTCTCCAGAAGTGGATGCAGTACTCCAGACAGGGTCTCACCAACTGTGCGTACGGGGGATAACAACTTCCTGTTTTCTGCTGGTGATGCCTCTCCTTATACAACCCAGTATCCCCCACAACCCTCCCTACTGCCTTCTCACATTGCTTGCCAACCTTAAGATCATTGTATATGATTTTTGTTGTTAGTAGCTCCCCCCCATTGTGTGGGGTGCCAGGGTCAGCTAGGGAACACTGATGAAAGGGATAGTGCACACTTAAGATAACAGATGGTAAGGGCGTGTCTAATGTGGAAATTTTAAATAAAATAAAAAAATAAAAATGTCGGTGAGAGCACTCTGACCCACTGTAAGAGTGGTCTTGGTGGCTGTATTAAAATATTTTATTGCTCAAGCTCGATCAGTAATACATGAATTAAAAAAATCTATAAAAAACAAACTTATTTTCCTTTCCCAGCATGACCACATGTAATGCCACATTTTGCTTCCATGAAGGCCCCAGAGATTTTATTTATTTCTGTTTTTGTTTAACGGGTGGGTGCACTAAGCTATCCTGACCCATTCTCAGACAATTACATTGCACAATAACATGACGGTACCAGTGCTCCTCCCAAATCAGGCAAAGCATTTTTCTGTAGTGTACCCTAATTTTCCCTGTAAAACTGGGACAAAATTTGTGTAGATTTGCCTGTATGCACAAATCAATGTAAGTACACAATTGGTGTCATTATGCCAGTCAATAAAAGCACTAAGACAAGTGTTCAGGCTGTTTTATGTGTTCTTATTTATTTTAAATATAAAAAATCACCTACAACATATCACATAACTATTCTACAACTATAAAAACATTATATGTAACAATATTTTATTTATTTGTTTATTTTATTTTATTTAAAATTGGTGACCGGGAAAGGCACACTGAGCCGAGGCTCGTTTCCAGGTGTGACCTGGGTGCAAGTAGTACAAGGTGGGAGACAGAGAAATACAGCAAATATCAAGTAACAGATGAATAATACTGTATAGTACATTACATAGAGTTTGGTGGTGAGGTTTCACTTTTGTTTGAACAGCAGAGTGGAAAAAATTGATTCATTACAATATAATACCGTCTTGAGGCTCTCTGGAAATGTTGGAACCTCTAAAGCTTCGTTCTCAAGGTTCACATGTCTCCAGACCCTCCTGAGGGTATTATAACCTTGTAATAATGCAGTCCCTTATATAGCAGGGATTTATTTAACTCTAAAAATTGATTAGCGTTTTGCTCATAAAAGTGCTAAATCTTTGTGAAAATGCATTGCTCTTGCCTCACTGTGTTTAACAAACACAGCAGTTCAAGAAAATCTATATAAACACTTTATGTACGGTTAGTATAGTGCCAAGAAAAAAACTGCTAATCAATTATTTAAAACCCTGTATAGTATTCTATTTATAGCTTGAAATGCCATAACATTTAATTTACCCCTTAATCACAGACTGATACATTTTGGTTTCTGCTCACAATGGCCCCTGTGCGCGAAAGGGGCATAGGTACGTGCAAAATGCACATACCCCAACTGCGCTCCAGTGCCCCATGGACAGATGCACCCATACCGGCATTCACCAATGTTGGCCACCTATCTGCAGGTCCTCCCCCCAGTGTACAAGACTCTACAGGGTGGCCAGGGGAGTAGTCGTTGTCCCGGGCAGGCATCCAATGGGATGTCCTCTGGAGACCCATAGTGGATCCCACATATAGGGTGGCACGGGTCTGGGCTGTGCATGTCGATAGCATGCACCCAGACCTGTATGGCACCTTCCAGTCCTGGTGCTACTGCACATGAACTTTCCGGGTGCTCATCCATCCAGCTGCTTCTGCTGCCCCCTGTTGCCCAGTGGTTGAGGGCAGCATGGTGTGCCCGGTCCTGGTCCTTGAATGCCTGTGTTTATGGGGGTGTGCTGTGGGTTATGGCAGGGTTTCTCTGACATACCCTGTGCCACCCTCCGCATCCATGCAGCCAGCATTATGCAGGTTTGTGAATACCATGTAGTGTTGGCACTCCTTCAGAATGCCCCCATTGTGAAGCTGCCCACAGAGGAGGGGGATTGGTTGCAGTGGGTCTTCGCTTGCCATGCAGGTGCATACCGTTCAAAGGGTGCAGGGTGGCTACTCACCTCAGATATGTGCGTGCAGCCACTCTGCACCAATTGTGTATAGGACCTACAGCTCTGCGTACCGGTAGCGGTCCATTAATAAGCATTGTTTTAGTGTATTATTGCTGTTGTGTTTTTCATTGGCATGCTGAAGCACCCCCCTTTCACACACAACCCCCCCCACACACACACACCCACACACCACACACCTACCCCCACCACACACCCCACATACCCACACACCACACACACCACACACACACACACACACACACCATACCTTTGTTTTTTTTTTTTTTTTTACTAACCTTAGGCCAGGCCAGGGTCTACGACTCCCTTCTGATCACACACATAATTCATTACTCCTGCTTATCTTAATGAAGACCCCCTTCCCATACCTTTCCCAATGTAGAAATATTGTCTAATTTTTTTCAAATAACCTCAACCTCTAGACTGGTCGGAAAGAAGTGCTGCCCAAGGCCCTGTCCACACTATGCCTCTGTAACGTTACACTGGGCCCAAACCACTACTGTAATGGTTTGTGTTTACACCTGTAATGCTACAGAGGGCTTTTTCATAACCGTTGTGGCAATCACATATGAGGTGGTTTCAACAACGGTTATGAAACTGGTTCTGCCCCGGTAACTTTACTGGGTGTAGTGTGTATGGGGGAGTGTGTTGCCCCAGCCGTCCCCCAGTGCAGACCGCACTGCACTGTGGGATTGGGTGCTGTCTGTAATGGTCCCATGGCACCCACAATGTGGACGGGCTGTCACGGTTCCACAATGTTACCGAGATGGTTCCCCGGCAATGTGAACACATTGTACCGGTTACAGTCTGTAACAGTGTGAAACCATGACAGCATTGAAGTGGTGTAGTGTGGACGGGGCCTCAGTAATCTTTCTAAAAAAACACAATTCTGCTCTGTGCACCAAACAAGCCAAGTATCACTTAAGCACTCTTTGTGTCCCCTTCACCCTTTAAAGTCCACCACCATCAAGTCACTTGTCTTGCTCTCTTTTTGCACTTAATGTGTTTAAAACAGACAAACTTGCAAAATAGAAGGTTTGATTGCCTTGGTGGGTCAGGGGCGCTGCTTCCCTCAAGCAACACTTAAGCACTCTTGCTTGCACCCCCCCAAAGCATACCACCATCAAGTGGTCAGTATTTTGTCTGACTCATTTTGCACTTAAAATAAGTTTAAAATAGACTAACTGGAGGCTGCCCACAAGAAGGCTTGTTTACCTTCAGTGACTTAGGCTCTCTGCTAGTCCTCTGACCCAGAACTGTGGCATTTGAGATGCATCTCAGCTGACTCAGCAGTGTTGTTTTGAGTGGGGCCACATGGCAGGTGATCTGAATTCATCCTCAAAAAGATACACTGCTGGCATACTACCTTACTACCTCCCGAGAAACACAGGTTGCAAATGGACCAATAGAGTCACTCAGTGCAGCAAAGTCAGCAAACTGAGCACCAATTGGAGGGCTCTGTCTGGATGTCGGCAGCCATCAGATTCATGGTGGCCTTTTTCCTGTAGTGTTTGTCCATTTCCCCTGATATTTTAAAAATAAAAGTCTAACTTCCCATATCCCATTTTTTGTAAAAATCTCGTAAAATACAGGAATCCCAGGAAAGATCCGGGAGCACTGCAGTACATTCCTTATAACACTCCCATTCAACAGGGAAGCAAGCAAACAAGGTCAGTATATAATAAAGAAAGGAATTTTTTTATTGCACCTTCCATATAATCTGCATCTACAATCCAGGAGTGGGAGGGAAGATAAGGTTACTCTCACTTCAAGCACGCAGGGAGATTCAAAGAGAGCACTGAAAGACATGGGGAAGGGGGAGAAGAGTGAGAGATAGAGGAGGGGAGAGAGAAAGAGACAGTTTCCATCGCTGATGTCGATTCCTTAACTCCAGTCCGCTCTGCCTGCTGCTGCAGGCTGCAGCCGAGCCCAAACAAAATTCATCCTTTTTTACCAACCTTCCCTTCCCATTGCTACAGCACTGTACAACACTGTCCGTGCCCCCCCTTGGTGAAAACACACCTGCTTTAACCCCCTATACTGATACTGTAGACAGCTGTAATTACAAACACACACCATACCACACAAACTGGGCCGAGCAGCATCCACGCCAGCTTCAGACAGACCAGACCACAAAGCACATAGCACAAATGTAACTTTGTTTGATCAGTCAGCTCGCCAGGCCTCCCCCTGATCCCCTCCTGACTGAAAAGCTTTTAAACCTTTCTCTCTCTCAGTCTCTTAGTTTCTTACCAGATGCTCCGAGGTTAAGGTTTTCTAATCTTGCTTCAGCTCCAGTGAATCTTGAACGCATTGCTTCAAAACAGCACTCCACGTGGTAAGGGTACTATCTGTCATCAAGAACTGCAGTCTGTGCACAAAGAATAGGTCAGATACACTAAGCACCAAGGGGAGGTTACTCAGGATTGCCACTGGTAAGAAAGACTGCACTACAGGGTACTGGCTTTTGAGGTGCCCATGCTGGCATGCTGAGTGACATCAGTGGAGAGTGTCAGTGACTCCAGCCAATTAGTACTCAGCCCCCCCTTTACTTGCCTAATCGGTTCCTCCAGTCTAGATCCCTTGAAATTTGAAACTCTGCTCCGGCAGACTCATTCCACCGTATGAGACACAAAGCGGACCAGCCCCCCACAAACAATGTCACACTGCCTGTGCCTAACCTCCTGCTGTGCTTGTAACTTTTTTGGAATGTAGCGCAGTAGGGTAGCATGATTCATTGGCAATCTTATCTGCAATGGCATGATTCCTTGCCCCCCCATAGCCAGCATTAGTATGTGTGGGCTTACAGCTGGGGGAGGGCTCACCTGGAAATTTCTGGGGATCCAGGCAGGCCAGTCTGATCCTGGTGGCTCGCACCACAGTCACTGCTGTCTGCATTGGGTAACATCCATGGCTCAGGATTGCTGGCCTGGCACAAGACATCCAGATCTCCATCTTGGATGCTGCTGTTATTCAGAGGTGACACCAAGGATATTATCACTGAATTGCAAGATTGCGGAAAATCCATCTGCAATGTCCATTTCACGTACCGAGGGGGTTGCAAAGGCAAACAAAGCAAAAGCAATTGCAGCTTAACAGCAATGGGGGTGCGGCTTCAAAACATATCATACAAAAATTGTAAAGGACTGCACTACCTCAATCAGAAAGGTATAGAAAATCATTTATTAGGTAAAAACACCATTCTTAAAAGAGCAGGCTAAAAGCCAGCTCAGAAGCTGGAAAACTTGACTGGTTTTGTGCACTCTAGTACGTCATCAGAAGGATGAGGTACTGGCATAGTAATAGGCTTATAAAGAACACTCTTAAAGTGACAGTACAGTTTTAAACATTGGTGCATTAAGTTTGAAAGTGCTCAATAGTGTAAAAAAAAAAAACAGAATTTAACTGTGCTATCCTTATAAATATCTCTATCACAGATACATGAAGCCACAGCCATTGTATTGTACCTAAAGTGGACTTTTATTTATTTATTTAGCTTTTGTTGACCGGGTAAGTGCACTAGACAAATCCTGCCTATTTTCAGGCACGACCCGGGGGAGGGGAATGCAGATGAATGCCAACTGACCTTGAACCAGATCAAACTGTTTGTGGTATTTTTAGTGAATGAGGGAAATTTGGCCAAGACACCAGGGAAATTCCCCTACTCTGCTGGCGCTCTGTGGCCAGCAGAGGGCTGAGAAAAAAATCCTCGACATGGCAGAAGCTCTGCAAACTCAGGAGGAGATGGACGCTAGTGTGGATGCTCCCGCTAGCGAGCTTTACATGGATGAAGGTGGAAAAACGAGAATAAGGCAAAATCAGGTAGAAACAGACCTGAACAAGATACCGGAGACACCAGAGGTAATCGGTTCATTGCTGATTCGGGAGCATAATCCAGAGGCTGTGCAAATTTCAACTTGTGCCACAACGGAGCTGCAACCAGGGGAACTTAACTTTCGGGAACATAAAATAGACGTTTTTCAGTGAAGCACGTTTCCGGATTCGAGAACGGAAGGTCCGACAGAGCAGAAGTCCCACGTTATGCCGCAGGAAGTCCCCACTACATCGCAAATGTTAAAACACAGATTTAAGCTGGGAACTCAGGATCTGGTCGAAAATATAGACTGGTCAGAAGAAAATTCACTTCGAAGCGCTGGTTGGACACATGACTCTTCAGGGACATGGTCGCCTGACCCTACATGTAGCTAGTTTGCTTTTTTTCACCACAGCATGCCAACGCTCTGGGCCCAGGTACTGATAATGTAGCTACTACTTCTGGTGATTTCAGTGCACATTTGAAAGACACAGAGGACACATGTAGTCCCAGTGTGTCTTTTTCGGGGGGAGAAAAGTATAAGAATTTGTCTGCAGACAATAAACCTTGCAAGGAAACTGAGAAAATCTGCGTATTCCTATGGCAGACCTGTTCAAAAACAAACTGGAACAGGCTCCCAGAAGGAACGCGGTTCGTTTAAGATATAAAGGAGGTTTACAAACCCATCCTGACAGATACTATATATCTAATACTTTACTTAAAGGGTCCATGTCTTTTTTTCCATCAGATTTGTTCGCATTAATTCATGTTTCAGGGGAGGACTCTTTTGATATAAGTTTTAGGACTAACCAGAATTTGGAGAGATTCTGGGAAAAATATTCTTCCCTAAAATCTACCCCTTTATGGCTCCCATTTATAGCTATCCCTCTAACCAGGCCACAGATACGGTACATTACCATTATGTTTAGGAATGAGGGGGTTAATGTCAGTGATATTTATCACTGGCTGCAGAAACGCTGTGACATTCTTGGGCCTCCTGAGGCCTTATTAGATCTGGAAGGCATTTGGACAGGGGCTGGAAATTTAAAGTTAAACTTTTCAAATAAACTCTGACATAATCCATATCCCAAATAGTTTCTTTTAGGAAAGATAGGGGGTATGTTTTATAGTGGACAGCCTAGAGCCTGTTATAAATGTGGATCTCGCACACGTATTAGTAGCTCTTGTGATGTAATGAAGTGCTGTCTTTATGGGGGTATGGACATTCGATGGATCTATGTCCAAACATCTTTCAATGCAATTTATGCGACGAAAAAGGACATGCCTTTCATCAATGTCCATGGGCAAAAAGAAATAAGGCTGAAGGTTGGGATAATGACAATCTAGTCTTACAAGCACAAGATAAAAAAAACAAGCTTTTGAAAAAAATGTATCATTAGTGAATAATTCACATACTGCACCCAATAGCTCCCAAACCTCTGACTTAGAGGGTGCATCTAGTGAAGCCATAATGCCCCCCCCAACACTTTTGAGACTGTTAAAACTTGAAGAGTAACCAGATCCTCTTTAAAACCACCAATCTCATGCCCTATTCCAGTCTCAAACATTTTCTTGCCTTTACAAGAAGACACAAGGGACTCAGATTTAGAGTCAGACACATCTCACAGGTCAGAGCAGATTACGGAAGATGAAGAAAGTAAAACAACAGAGTTGATGAAAGAAAAAAAAGGAAAAAAGGTAAAAAAAGAAAAGCAAGTAATGGTCTAAAAGGGGGAATTAGTTGAAACAGTATTTACCTATGGCCTCTTTGCATCTACTATCTTTTAATGTTTGTAGCTTAAAAACATATAAAAAAACAAATTTCTGTTTTTGCTTTTTTTGCAACACTTTCTGTGGATATTATTTTAATCCAGGAGAGTCGTCTTTCCTCATTAACTGAAGTAAATAATATCAAAAACAGATGGCATTGGTGTCCTTCATTTTGGTCTTTGGGATAGAACCTCGAGATGGAATTGGTGTCTATTTAAATCCACCAAATTTCATATTACAAGATTAATAGATGTATGCCATGGTAGAACTTTAATTTTGGATGGTTTTATAGGTAATTTTGTTCGGCTTATTAATATCTACCTCACAAACAAAATCTGCTAGAATTTCATTATTCAAGATATTAAACCATTTCTTTTCACTAAAAAGCATGTGATTTGGGGAGGGATTTTAATTGTACTTTAGATGTTCCTTAAGGGACTACCCCAAAGAAGAAAATATATTGTGACACCGATGCTTTAAAACAAATTTTATAGATTCTAGCATGCAGGATGCCTTCGTGCATTACACCCTAAAGGACCTGGTGCTACATATCATCGTTTATTTATGCCACAAGGATTGATATGTTTTTTCCAAACATTTACACCTTATATTTGTAAATCTGAACCTTCAGAATTTTATGACCATAATATACTTTTTGTTCTTTTAGTTTACACCTCTTACCACCTAAAATGTTTTCTAAATACAATAGATGGAGACTAAATATGTCTTTTTTTGAAACTCCTTCCTTAAACTCCCAGATAGACCTAATTTTTGCATATAGGGAATCGTTTTTTTGTGCTTATTCAGACCCTGTAAATTGGTGGATGGAAACTAAGCAATAATTAAAACAATTTTTTATTTATTTTGGTAAAACTAAAGCCAATTCCAAGTATATACAATATTTACTTCTTCGTAGCCAATTATATAAACTGATGTCCCTTTCTGAAATTGCACGAGATGTGCTTCCCCAAATTAAGGTTTTAAAAGAATTGATGAAGAAATATCAATATGATAGAGCTAAATCTTTAGAATTAGAGTTTAAATATGGTATTAAAAACACACCGACTTCTGATCCCTTTGTGGCATGTAAACAAAGGATAGAAAGTACGGTTATGTCACAACTGGTTTCGTCTACAGGCCATATAATTGCTAAAGACATGAATAAATTAACCATGATCCAGGAATATATTGAAGCCTCCTTCCAAGATAAACATCCACATGCTCCGTTTGATTTTTCTAATTTCACTGCTCCATTACCACAGTTATCTATTACTCAAAAAAATTCATTAATACAACCTATTTCTTCTCAAGAAGTAGAACAAGCCATAAAGCAATTAAGTAAAGGGACTTCTCCAGGATGGGATGGTATCCCTAATGAATTTTATAAACTTTTTGTCACACATGATTCATTTTTTACCAAAAGTATTTAATTTTCTGTTATTTTCAACAAAGGTATATTCTGATTTTTGTACCTCATTACTTTGCTTTTTACACAAATCTGGAGATAAAGCTATACTGTCTAATTGGAGGCCCTTGAGTTTATTAAACAGTGACTATAAAATATTAACTAAAATTTTAATAATAGATTAGTAACAATAGCTGAGAATTTAATTCACCCTGCTCAAACATGTGCCATTCCTCATAGACGTATCCAGCACAATTTATATTTATTAAGAGAGATTTTTGACCTTAGTAACAAAGGACAAATATCAGGATATGTTGTTGCTTTAGACCAGGCTAAAGCTTTTGATAGGGTTAGACATGATTATTTATTCTCGGTATTGTTAAGATATGGTATCCCAAAACCATTTATTAATTGGATAGCTAATTTGTATAGAAGTGCTTGTTGCATTCCTATGGTGAATGGATATTTTGGTACAGAGATACCGATATCAATTGGAGTACGACAAGGGTGTCCTTTGAGTCCACTTCTATACGTTTTTGTTTTAGATCCTGTTATTAGGCAGATTATTTGGGACACAAATATTATTGGAATATCTCCCTCTTCTACCTTACCAAATGAGAAAATAACTGCTTATGCAGATGATATAACTTTACTACTAAAGGATGTGCCGTCTATAGTTAAAACATTACACATTTTTTCTTCTTTTGAGGAATTATCTGGAGCTCAGCTTAATACACATAAGAGTTTCATTTTTATTTTACATTCTGAACCATCGTACCCCTCTGATATTGCAGGTATTCCAATAGCTGACTCCCCTCATAAAATTTTAGGCATCTGGTTTGGAGCAGGGAATCTAGCTACTTATAATTGGGAAAACAATTATATATAGGAGAATTTAAAATTCATCGATGGAAGGATGGAAATTTGGGGAAAAAGAGAGAGTCGCAATCATAAAAAATTTTGTTGCCAGTTTTTCTTTATTTAATTGTTATGTATTTCCCTCCTCCATTTAGAAACAAGATTATTAAGTATTTTTGTTTCAAATGTTATGGGCAATAGGCTAAATCCAGTAAGTAGACATAACTTATCTTCCCATTAATAAAGGAGGACTTAATATGATTAATCCCATTGTGTTTTATCATTCTTGTTTTTCTTTAATTCATTTTCTTTTTTTTGGTCTGCCACTACTATGTCTTGGCAGATTTGGTCCAAATTGTATGGTCTACATATTTGAAGAAATGGACATTATTACCCCCTAAACTATTATCATCAAACGATTTGCCATCTTATGGTATAGGTACTTTTTAAAAATTACATCAGTGGAAGGTATCATTTCCACATTTGCTTACTCTGTCTAGAAAAACTTTTATAATTTCATTGTATTTGATGTACAAAAAGTGTTTTTCAATTTCCAGAATGTATACCCTCAAAACAAATCTTTGCTCTTAGGAAATTGACAGATTTTAGGATTCCCCCATATATATGGGATATTGTATGGCTTTCAATACAGGGTAGGTTAGGAGTCTGAGGAAATTTAAAATATAAACCTGTGACAGAAAGATTTTGTTTAAGACCAACCTGTATCAATTACGAAGAAACTATGGTTCATTTTTTTGTTATATGTCCTTTTAGTAAAAACTTTTGGCAGGACGCTGCTATACATTGGAATCTTCCCTTTTTGGCTAATGCTACTTATCAGACCATAGTTTTAGGTAATTATACTGGGATATGGCGGAAATATCATAGAAATACCTCAATGTTTTCTTTGCCTTTATTCAATATTATCTTTGGCAAACACATTGTCAATTTATCTTTCAGCAACAAACAATGTTATCTACTACTATGTTTGTACAAATTGAAAATGGTTTAGCTTCTGTAAAAGTTAGAGATATGAATAAGTTCTCCATCTCGAAAGTTAATTTTTTCTGGCAAAACTTTATACTGGTTTAAAAAAAAAGGGGGGAGGGGGAAAAAAAAGGAAACTTCATTTGTTCTAAATGTTGCTTTGTTTGTTTATCTTAAAGATGAAATAGATGAAAAATTTAGAAAGTCTTTAATTTTATTGTTTGTAATCTTGCCTGTACTTTATTTTGTGTGATGTTATGTTTTTCTTCAATAAAACTACCCCTACTCTTTTCGATAAGTGCCATGGGATCTTTAACATCCACCTGAACTACCACCAATCTAGGCAGATGGGACCTCAGTTTAACGTCTCATCCGAAAGATGGCACCTCACAAGTGCAGCACCCCTCTCATGCTGCACTACAGTGTCAGTACTGGGATATTAACCCAAGTGCCAGATGTGGGAACTGAACCCACAGCCCTCTGATCTCCCAGTCTCAACAGGCGAGTGTGCTACCTGCTGAGCCACTGACACTGACAAGGCCATAATAGTATCACAATCATAATCAACAGCAAGCAGAGGTACCATCAGTTACATTAAAATACCAACTCTGGGGATCCTTCACAGATGCCCGATTGGAGAAGAAGATTGATGGAAACCTTAAGAAAAGACTGGAGAAGAGAAAAATAGATACAGATATAACAATAGTAAATATTCAATTGCAAATAAATGGCACATTATAGACAGAACTGAACGGGGGTGCACTATTTTCAGAGATACATGCAATCCAATCATTTTTTCCTTTTTATGTGTGGTAGAATGTCAGTGATGTCATTTAAACCTGGTAGTGTAAGGGCCCCAAGGGTACATATCCAATATGACTCCCTAACCCTCAGGATTTCATCAATATCACCCCCTCTACGGCCCAAACACACCATCTCCAGGATGCAGAATTTAAAGACACGATTTATGTCTGCACATCTTGTCATTCTACAGTGATTATCAAAGGCACTCCTTACATCATTGTTAATCACTGACTGCAAATGCTCTCCAATTATTGCCTTCAAAGCCCCTGTGGTCTTACCCACATAAAAGACTCTGTACTGACATGTTGCCAAATAAACCACATAGCCATGACCTGTGTGAAGCTCAACTGGGAATATTACAAAAGGGACTGTCATTTATACCAATTTTGGACACAAGGGAATTTGATTTATATATTAACCTTTGCAAGTTTACAAGAAATTTAAATTTAAAAGCATTGTTATGAAGAATGCTATGGGTTGGGACACCGTCATGGGGACTGTCACAGAGGTGACAAATACCTCTCAAGAATTTGCTGAAATGGGGAGTGAGGAGGTAAGCAAATTCAAACTGCAGTCATCCTTTATGCCTCCATAAAAGGAATCAGTTAGGAGTGTAAGAGGCAATTTAGAGGTCTATTGCAGAATAGTGGCAGACCTGATTTTGTTAATATTACCACAGTTGAGGCAGAAGCTCTTAAAAGTTTAGTGAAATACTTAAACCTGACTATAAAACCAGCCAATAAGGGTAGGCCTGTGGTAGTTATGTCCACTGAAAAATACATTAATGAAATTCATCGCCAACTGAGTAAAATTGCATTTTACCTACCACTGTCCACTGACCCTACTGCTAGGCTGAAGTTAATTGTTGATGATTTCTATTAAGTGTGAGGGTTTAATCACACATGAGGACATTTTGTTTTTGACTGTGGATCATCCTGTGAGGGCCACCACATATGTTCTTCCGAAGGTACACAAAGATTTGTATGATCCCCCAGGACACCCAATAGTTACTGATATAGGGTCATTGGTGGAACCATTGTCTAGGTATGTGTATGCCCACATTAAGCATTATATAACAGCATTACCAGCATACATATGTGATACAGCACACATATTAGGAGACCCGGGGAATATGCAAACTGAAATGTCCTGGTATTTGGTGTCTGTGGACATTACTTCCCTTTATATGAATATTCCCCATGAAGGGAGGCTGGAAGCCCTGAGGTACTGGTTCAGTTTAGACCCCAACATTAGTAATGGTAGGAAATAATTTTTGGTACAGTGCACTGAGCATGTTCTTATTGAAAACTATATTCTATTTCAGGAAATGTTTGACCTACAACTCAAGGGTATGACTATGGGGGTAACATTTGCCCTCAGGTATGTTAATTTCTACCTGGGCCAATGGTAGAACACAATGGTCTATCATGCACAGATCAATCCTTATCTTGATAGGACTGCTATCTGGTGTCACTTTACAGACAACATCTTTATGGTGTGGCGTGACACACTGGATGAACTGGATGATTTCATAAAATAGCTGGAAAAAAGTAATCCAAACCTGAAATTTTCAGTGCAATGTGATTCCTGTATGGTCTCCTTCCTGGACTTGCAGTGTCAAAAAAATCAGATGGCACATTGTGTGTGAATTTATTCAGGAAGCAACCAACAGGGACTCATTGCTACTGGTGTCCAGTTGCCACATATGCCATATGGTTTCTAGTATCCCAAAGGCCCAATTACTAAGAGTACATAGGAACTGTAGTGAAGAGGATAAGTACATTTAGAATAGTATGGGCATGTGCAACAGATTTAAAAATAAAGGGTATTCTTATAGTCTAGTGAACAGTGTCCAGAGGAAGGTGAATCATATAGATAG
Source organism: Neoceratodus forsteri (assembly GCA_016271365.2). Lineage (NCBI taxonomy): Eukaryota > Metazoa > Chordata > Ceratodontiformes > Ceratodontidae > Neoceratodus > Neoceratodus forsteri. The sequence goes on from CM057459.1 coordinate 1,359,709,343, forward strand.
AGAGAGTTTGTTTGTACCCAAGACCCCTAACAGTGGTCCCACCAAGACTAACTTTGTCACTAACTACACGAGACATTTGAGTGACATACAAAAAATAATCAATTGACTCTCCTGTTGGGGTCACAGGATATCTGAATATACTGGAGGGGGACCACTGCTGAAGGATGTCACAGGGAGCAAGCCGAGAATGGTATATAAAGGGGGCCCCAACATTAAAGGGGAAGTCTTCCATAGTTTCACGCTCATATTTTCCCAAATCCTTATGTGTAACTGTTGTGTGCCTCCTCCAGTTGCCAGCAGTCCTATTGCTGTCCAAATATAGATTATAAAAAATATATACAGCCCCCAGAAGTTATCAATGTGTTTGTCCTGCATTTTACCATCAATGCTGCTGGAGGATGATGTCATCAGAGCAACAGATAATGGTGCTGCACTAAATGCTGTTCCACCAGGAAACAGAACTCAACAATGTTTGGTTCCCCACTTGAGTAATGGAGGAACCCTTTAAGTGTTGTACACATCCTGAAGTGCAGGTCTAATAGGGACTAGGACCATATGATTGTGATGCTGCACTGATTTGACATGTATATACAGTACGCCTATAAGGAAATGCCTGTATGTGTTATGTTAATGTTTCTGTTAGCAAAAACAGTTTACCCAATAAATGACTCTGGGTACAACAAAATTCTTAAGTGGTATTATATAGCAGTTGTATTATGTTCTGTGTGTGTTTGCATTCTCTGTTTTGATTGACACCAGCAGTGAGACACAATCTTGCAAAAATGCTCCTTTCCCTTTGCAACTAGGCAGTCAGTGATTGAATGGCTGATGTAAGGCAATAAAGAGTTCAGCTATAACAATGAATAGGTTACCAGGACAACATCAGCTACAGCATATGGAAGAAGGATAATCTAGTGGTTAAAGCACAGGCACAAGAACTGGGAAACTCTGGTTCAAATCCTACTAAAGTCCCTTACTCTCTAACCCTTAACAAGTTCCCCTAACCTCCTTGGGAACTGTGATGGCCCCTCAGGTCCATGACTTTAAAAGTGCCCCCATTCCCATTATAAATCATTGGCAGTGATGTAAGAGCTACAGCACTTCACTTTGAAGGTACAGAAAACAAGCTGTGGCAAGGCCCTCCCCCCCTTTATAATGTCAGTATTTGAAGTAGGATGTCCCTCACAAATCAGATGCTACACTTCAGCTGTTGTAGGTAAAGAAACTAATCAGTCTCAGTGTTTGTAGTGCTCTGTATTTGCTTAGCTCATTCCTCCCATGTCATATGCATTCTGTGTCTTGGTATTTCCAGTCAGAAACCCAGATGCAAGGAGCTTTTGAAATATAAAACAATACACTTTGTAAAGTCAGTGATCTAGCTCTCCACTTTCAGGCTGCTGAAAGGGGGGTGTATAATCTGTGCAAAGGAGGAATTCAGTCTTGTGTAATCCTTTGGGAAACTGCTCAGGACTACCTTGTAAATTAATCTTTTCAAGGGTGTACACCTAGTGCAATACTGATTGACTCATTGACTGCTAGCTTGACTGCTTGATTGTTTGACTGATTGACTCATCTTTTCTACTGCTCTCTACAACGTTACAACTGTCTCACAGAGAGAAATGAGCATTACAAGGAACATATTCTGTTTCCTGTGAATGAAATACTGTTAGATGTATTATTTGCTCTACACATGCACTATTAAGGCTACAAGTACTACTCCCTGTGTGAGCTGCATGACAGAACTGTCTTAAGCCATTGCAAACTTAAACTAAAATCAGGATAGACAGCATTGATACCCTTATGTGTTCTTCTGCAATGTTGCTGCAGTGACATCAGGGAATGGGATGGGCTATATTACAAGTGACCCATTTGCATGTAAATGGAGGCTTGCTTGACATTTTACTACCTTGTGTCAGAACCTCAGATTCCAGATATGTGTTGCAACAGCAGCAATGACTGATCTCTTATTGACATATGTACAGTAACTGATGTAATGTGTAATAAATACATCAGACATATCCAAATCAGAAATATACAGTAGTCTTCTCCTTTAAAGATAGGTTGGACCACAGTTTTCAAAGGAGCACTACTACTTCTTTATCTAGGCCCCCAGCACCTCCTCCCCTTGGGTATGCACCCATGTGGCAACTGCAAGTTTTGTAACTCTGTCCTGAAGTGTTGCACTTTCACTAGTTGTAACTGAGATAGGGACTTCCAGATAAAGGATTTCATCAATTCCACCACTGGCAATGTGGTTTACCTGGTGACATGTCAGCGCAGAGCCTTTTATGTGGATAGGACCACAAGGACATTGAAGGTGAATACTGGGGAGCATTTGTGGTCAATGATTAACAATGATACAAGGTCACCCTTGTTAATCACTATAGAATGACAAGACATGCAGACATAAATCATGTCTTTAAATTCTGCGGCTTGGAGGTGATGCGTTTGGGCCCCAGAGAGGGTGATATTGATGAAATCCTGAGGGTTAGGGAGTCATATTGGATATATACCCTTGGGGCCCTTACACCACCAGGTCTAAATGATGGCATTGCCCTTCTACCCTGCATAAAAAGGAAAAAATGATCGGATTGCACGTATCTCTGAAAATAGTGGCCCTGTCCAGTTTTGTGTATAATGTGCTGTGTATTTGTAATTGAATATTTACTGTTGTTATATCTGTATTTATTCTCCATCTCCAGACTTTTCTTGAGGTTTCCATCAATTTTCCTCTCCAATTGGTTGTCTGTGAAGGATCCCCAGAGATGGTATTTGAATGTAACTGATGGTACCTCTGCTTGCTGTTGAATAAGATTGTGATACTACTATTATGGCCTGAAAGTCACCTTTAGGTACAATACAATGGTTGTGGTTTTAGGTATCTTTGATAGAGATATTTATAAGGATAGCACAGTTAAGTTTTTTTTTTTATTTTGACACCATTGAGCACTTTCAAACTTAATGCACTGATGTTTAAAACTGCACTGTCACTTTAAAAGCATTCTTTAAAAGCCTACAGTATTACTATGTCAGTACCTCATCCTCCTGATGATGTACTACAGTGTATGAAACTAGTCAAAGTTTCCAGCTTCTGAACCTGCTTTTAGCCTGCTCTGTTAAGAATGGTGTTTTTTTTACCTGATAAATGATTTTCAACACCTTTCTGGCTTAGATAGTGAGGTTCTTTGCAGTTTTGGTTTTTTTACAAAGGCAAACAGCTTTTTTGTTGGCAATAGAGATGCCAGACCAAAGAGGCCCCTGCCAAATGCCAGGCCAAATGCTGTTATCTAGCATCAGGAACCCCTACTCCCCCTATCAAGTCCCAGAAGTCCCCCAGAGGACCTGCTGGCTCCCTCCCTTCAGCCTCCTGCCTCATGGGGGACTCCCCCTGCCTCCTCTGGATCCTCTAGGGAAACCAGTGGGGGAGAGAAGATTTGCCTCCATCTTCTGGGGTCACAGGACATAACCACAGACTCTTAGGCCCTTCAGGAACTAGCAAGAGGTCACACCATAAAGTTCCTAGACAGTCCCTCCTGGAGTCCTACACCGGATCCCAGCACCAGGGAGACCGGAGCAACGCATGACACGACCGCCATTAGAGGTGCCCTGCGGCCGCAACTCCGGCCGCTGTGCCAGAACCAACCAGCCATCCAAGGCTGCCCTCCGGGAGCCCTGCACCGGATCCCAGCACCAGGTACAACCACTCGCTTGCCACGGAGCCTGGTTCTCCTCTCACAGCCTCCTGATAGGTCGCTGCAAATCCTAGCAGCCTGTGATTGGGCACTATGGAAACTGCCAGCATGACCATTGGAGCGCTCTTTTGCCCTACTCTGCTGACCTGCTGCCTTGTCCTTGGCTTAATAAATCAGGTTGTATGTTGTTGCATTGTTGAGCAGACACTAAGCCTGCCAAGATTTAGCTTGAAACCTGTTTTCACAGTTAATTTGACTCACTGTTTTTACTAAATCTTGTGATGCCTCTGATTTTACCACTGAAACTGTGATACTGAAAGTTCTACTAACTGTGTTTTTCTGTTTGTGCTCTAGTCAGCCTGATCTGCTGACAACCCCCCATCTCTGTCCCTAAAGCTTTTCTTTCTCCCTGCCTAGACTTCTCCAAAGACTCGACTAGACCACCATCCCCCTATTGATTTAACTCCTGCAGTACTAAGTGCTGCTGATCTCCTCCCAGTCTCTTCCTCAACCTCACCCACAGACTAGCTAACTATTCTATTGTCTCCTACTGCACTCCCCCACCCCAGCTGATGCTCTGCCACCAGTTCACTCCCCCATCTTTGCTCAAGTAATTACTCTGCTCTCTCTCTCTCCCATTTCTCTACCTTGCAGGGAGACTGGAGCAACGCACGGCATGACCGACGTTAGCGGCGCCTTACGTCCACAACTTCGGCCACCATGCCAGACCCAACCAGCCATCCAAGGCCGCCCTCCTGGTGCCCTACATCACATCCCAGCACCAGGTACAACCACTCACTTGCCATGGAGCCTGGTTCTCCTCTCACAGCCTCCTGATTGGTCGCTGAAAATCCTAGCGGCCTGTGATTGGGCGCTACGGAAACTGCCAGCACAAGCATTGGAGCGCTCTTTTGCCCTACTCTGCTGACCTGCTGCCTTGTCCTTGGCTTAGTAAATCAGGTTGTATTTTGTCCCACCCCCATGACCCCCTCCCAGGCCTCCTTTAAATAGGCTTATCACCCCCTCCCACTCTGGGTGCCGCCCTCCCATTGGATTAGCCATCCATGTGTGCTGCCCTCCCATTGGATTAGCTAACCCTGAGTGCTGCCCACCCATTGGATTAGCTATCCCTGTCCTTTGCCACTTATCCTCCTCAGCTTAACATCACACCGTGCCCTGACTATCTGATACCTCCTCTCCATATCCAACCCTTATTAAGCAAACACCCTCTCCCAGCCCTAGATCCCTTGGACACTGATTCGTCCTCTGACTGAATAATGCTCTTTCAGGTCTTTTTACTGACTATGTGCTTTACCCCCTGTTACATTTACATAGGGAGCAACCCAAAATAATCTCTCCATCATCAAGCGGCCCTCTTTACACTGCATAGTAATCTTGACATGACCACGGGGATTTATATCACAGACAGTTCCAGCCTCGGCTCCCCTCTATGGCACTTTAGCTACCTTCTGAGACTAACTTCGCACTACCCACTGATTATCTCCCTGACCAAGTTAGTACTCTACAACCTATCCAAACAGTGGTGGAACTATAGCGACGGAAGGCATAGGAGCAAAACAAACAGGCAAATCTACAAGATGCTGAAATTCTTACTCCTACAAATTCTCCTTATGCTGCTCCTGCTCTCAGGAAGTGTTCACCCCAACCCAGGACCGCCTGGGCAGCCAGCAGTGGCACCAAACAGAAGGACAGGAACACTCACTGTGGCCTCCACCAACGCCTGCAGCATGCTCAACAAACTTGATTCCTTCCAAACATGGATCCTACAGCACAACTCTGATGTCCTCTCACTTGTGAAAACTTGGCTAAACCCTAAAATCCCTGATACCTCAGTCTCTATCCTTGGCTACTGCATTTTCAGGCAAGACAGGATTGCTAACCGGGGCGGGGGCTGCGCCATCTATCTTAAGGATACCCGCACGGTCACATCATCCCATCCCCTAGCCTGAGCAACTCCTCTCAGGTCCTCACAATCAAAATCCTGCTGGGTGCACATAACAAGGAACTCACTGTCATCTCAGTTTACCTACCCCCAAGTGACCAGGCCACTGGCTTCCATAGTATCATGGAATACCTAAGGGTCCAGCAACATAATTCTGAAACCATAATCATCGGTGATTTTAACATTAACTGGCTCTCCGCTGAGGCTGCTACCTATAAGGATGCAGCCACAGTGCACCACATCACTCAACTGGTCAATGCCCCCACTAGGTGTAACTATAGGACAGGCTCCTGTATGCTTCTAGACTGGATTCTATCTAACCACCTTGAACGCATCTCCAATGTTTCTGTACTCCCGGATACAATAAGTGACCACTCGTCTGTCATCTGCTCCTGGTCAAACAAATACCACAAGCCCCCTTCCAAGCTGATCTATACCAGGGTTATCAAACAAGGGCACCTCCAGCTGTTAAAATACCATCTAACCAGGCTGAAATGGTCTGTGCTTGACTCACTCAGTGACACCAACAAAGCACTGGACCTATTTATCAAACGTTTCAACGAAGCCTGTGACATCTATGCACCATTGAAAAAGATGAAGGTCAAAGGACAGACCAACCCCTGGGTTACTACTGACCTTTTAACTCTACTCAAGCACAGAGACCACCTCTGGCATTGTGCTCATGGAACTCCGATGCAAGTAAACATACAACTATACAAAGCAGCCAGAAATTATTGCACTTGAAAAATATGGAATGCTAAACGCAGCTATTACAAAGATGCTCTGACCAACCCTTGGGGCCAGGGAAAAAAATTCTGGAACAACATGAAAGAACTCACAGACAAGGATCCTAAAGTACCACCCACTATGCTCAGCCTTCATGGCACTCCTACACTCGACCTAGGTACCATCACCAGCACTTTTAATAATGCATTTACAAACCTGGAGAGTGTCCTTCCACCAAATTATTTCAACAACCTCCCATCCAACTCCTCCCAAGCTACCCCCCAACTAGAACATACAACCCAAAGTTTTTTTTTAAGGAGGTCCCACCACAAGTAGCTAGAAAATACATTCAAAAGGCAATCTGTAAACAAGGCTACAGTGGTGACTCCCTTGACCTGAAACTGCTGACACAAGTCCTCAATGAAATCTTAGAACCACTTACAAAGATCTTCAATTTCTCGCTTAGATTGGGCTACTTCCCCTCTCTCTGGAAGAAAGCCACTGTCACACTGGTTCACAAAAGCGGAGATCGGACGCTCCACACCAATTATAGACCTATCTCACTCCTCCCCCCACTATCTAAAGCACTGGAGTGAATAGTGTCAGACCAACTAGTTGAATTCCTGGAAAAGTATAATGTACAGTGCCCAGAGCAGCATGGCTTCAGAAAAGGGCACAGCACCACCACTGCACTACTAGAATTTACAACCTTCATCCATGCCATGCTTGACAAAGGGAATTGTGGAGGGGCAGTATTTATAGACCTTACCAAGGCATTCGACACAGTTAACCACCCCCTACTGCTCACGCAACTGTCCTCCATTGGGATCTCTAGCGATGCCCTTCCATGGTTCACCAGCTACCTTGATAATTGGATCCAACATGTAAGGATTGCAGGGATCTCTTCGGATGAGAAACCGGTTCAGTCCGGAGTCCTCCGGGGGTCTATTCTGGGCCCTCTACTCTTCTCCCTCTTCATCAACAATCTCCCCAGTGCCTGCCACCAAAAAAATATTACTTTACGCAGATGATGCAGTCCTGTTTTCCAGCCACCATGACATTACTGTCCTTGAATCCCAGCTGTAGCTTGACTTCAAGCGCATCGAAGACTGGTTCAATTATCATAAACTTGTCCTGAACCACAGCAAGACCAAAGCCATGTCCTTCTGTAATTGATGGAGTAGACACAACTCTCTGTCCCTCACCATCAAGAACCATGCTGGGAACCCACTTGAACATGTCAAGGAGTTCAAGTACCTTGGTATTACCCTGGATAGTACCCTCTCCTACACCCAGCATATTGACACTGTTGCCAAGACCACCAATATACGGGTTTGACTACTATACAAACACAAGCACTGTATGCCTGTGGATGCCCTTAAACTAGCCATCTACAGCTCTGTCACCTCTATCATTGACTACGGCCTTGCCATCTATGGCTCTGCCTCTACAAGTGCCCTCCGTAGGATCTCAGTTTCTCTCAACAAAGCCTGTAGACTACTAATGGGTGTGGCCCAACAAACTCACACCTGTGACCTCTATGCACAGGCCAGCTGGCTACCTCTACTCAGCAGAATTCAATACCAGACTTGCTTACTTACCAAAAAGATTCTCCTTGGTCTCATGCCACCTGGTGTTAGCTCACTCCTTACTACTTACAGTGGCACTCAACAAATACATGGTGCCCAATCTACAACCTTTCAGGTTCCTAGATGTCATACCTCCATGGGTCAGTGGTCCTTTATCTATAGAGCCACTCAATGGTTCAATTCCCTCAATAAAGAAGCACTTTCCTCTACTACACTTGGATCCTTCAAAAGGAATCTCAAACTTTACCTCACCTCTACCACTCAATGTGACTGCTTCTCTGAACAAAGATCTCTCTAAACATCTCCCAGCTCACTCATGTCTCACAGCCCTCCCTTTCCCAGTCTCATTCCCTCTGGCACCGGGCCTTCCTTGTGACTCCTCTCCTGCTTCGCATCTCCACTGGAACAAGACATTTTCCAACAGCATCTGACAGTGGCCCATTAGCCTGCCAACTACCACTCCCGGTCACACGCCTGCAATACTAACTGCCTATTGTGCCCTCTATCTCTTGTTGTTACCACAGCCAGTTGCCTACTCAAGCTGCTCGTTATATGAATATTATCTCAAAGTATGTTATAACTGAATAGCTTTATTTGTTTTCTTTTCTTTCAGTTGTTTTGGTTGTTTATTGTGCATTCTTTTACTACCTCTGTATGTATGTTGACCCTCATCCTTTGACGTGGAACCTTTGTAAACGAGCAGTTTCTGCTCAAAGATATTTGTAATCCAAGAATTTAATAAATAAAACAAATAATAAATAAATGTCTGTGGTCTGATACCTGAACAAACAGGGAGGCACTCTCTCATACCCTCTATGCTGGGAGGCAATGCAAGAGTGGTACTGGGTAGCCAGCATGACCTCCACCTGGCTGCTGTCCATGTGTTGGACATCAGCAATGTCCTGGCAGATATTATCAGCCACACCACTGTCAGGGTTCATAAGTGGGAGCTAAATCGAGAGGTGGTCAAAAGCTTATTTGACCTGTAGGGTTGTCTGGAATAGGCCTCTTTGTTTCCCCATCCAGTGCAAAACTACCCAATTTTTGCTTGCTTGTTCTCAGGCATGGTGTTTTCTGGTGAGACCCACTGTCTCTTTGCTGGACAAGGAGGTTCTTGTATGCCTTTCCTCCCTTCCCAATACTTCAAAGGGTTCTCCTGAAGCTACAGGTGGAAGGGGATCACATGATTCTAATAGCCCCTCTTTGGCCTCATCAGATCTGGTTCCCTCTGCTTCAACAGCAATCAATGGAATTCCCATTACCCCTGCCTCTCCGCCATGATCTTCTGACTCAGAAGAAGGGCAGACTGGTGCAACCGAGCCTCAGATCCCTCCACCTGCATGGGTGGCACCTGTGGACATATGTGGAATAACTCCCATTGTTATTTTTTTACAAACATTGTCACCTGTGCAGACACATTTGTAAAATATGAATTATAATAGTGAGACCTTTTGAAATGTTATTTGGCTTACCATACTCATGCTTGTCTACCCACTTGCTCAGTCTCCTACTTATTTCTGTCCTTGTACTAACTAATTCCTGTTATTTCATGTCAAGGTGTTGTTGATTTTCGTATTGTGTGTGCCTGGAGTGGAGCAGCAACAGAAAATAAACTATACAATACCCTCACTAACACACATACCATGGTTTACTTTTACCTAACACCCATTTTTAGGCCTTGTACAGTAAGATCTTCCTTCAAGAAAACAACTTGTAATGCAAAGTGAAAGATTTACATTTACACTTGGGTATATGCACTTTTCTAACATACTAATTATGTCTGTGTGTGGGTACTGTATAGCAATCTCTAAAACAATCAATTAAACATATCAAATGTTTTCCTAAACATGTCTCAACATTGTGCTTATCTTCCACCTTGCCACAACATATAGTTGTCTGAGCAGTGTTTGCAATTAGGTACAGTACCTTCATGTATATGATGGCCTGGTTCTGCTGAGTTGATTGCTATAACAGTGCATAGAATACAATGTGAAACATATAGGGAACTGTAATACAGATGGCATTATTTTTATATCTGCCATTTTACAAAGTACCATACTTTGATTCTGTTAGTGTATGCAATGACAATTCATGTTTATGTTTAAGCCCATGAAACACCCTTATCTAGTTAATGCATTTACAGCTGTAGTTGCTCTGCTAAAGTTTGTTTCCTAATGTAACACCATTTCTCCCTTCCCTTGATCCCTTTCACAATCTGTTGCTCTGTTGCTATCTTTGTGCCCAGTACTAACTTTTTGGCATCCTTCATCTTTCATCAGTATTCCACCCACTTCTAATCCCCTTGTTTCCTTCTGTAGTCTGTAAAGGCTCTTTTCCTGGCCCTTACAGCCTCACTTACCTACTTAGGAAACCAGACCGATCTCTTGGCCTTGTTAATAATAATAACAAGCTTTATTTCTATGGCACCTTTCAAGAACCAAGGTGCCTGACAAAGTTTAAAAACACATCAGACAACTCAGTATCTTAAAAATATAAAAGCAACTATAAAAACAACTGATACAGTCAGAGGAAGAAAATTAACCACCAAATGCTTGCCAACACAAATACATTTTCAAGGCCTGTTTTAATCCCTCCATGGTCACACACTCCCATAACTGATGGAGTAGAGAATTCCAGAGGGTAGGGACTGCATGCATAAATGCCTGGGCCCCAGAACATTTTAAGCACACCCTCGGGATCTCTAGCAACCCTTCATCAGCTGAACGGAGCGATCACCCAGGGCAGTAAGGAACCAGTAACTCTTTCAAGTAGTCCGGGCCCAGTCCGTGTAGGGCTTTAAAAGTCAGAAGACCAACTTTAAAGGTGATCTGGCACTGTATTGGCAGCCAGTGCAGCCCATGCAGCACCAGTGAAATATGACTGGACTGAAAAGTTCCTGTCAAAAGCTGGGCCACTGCATTCTGCACCAGCTGCAGGTGTTGGATTTCCACCCCAGGTAGCCCTAGGTAAAGGAAGTTGCAATAATCCAAGTATGAGGACACAAAGGCATGGACCAGCATAGGAAGATCACTGGATGGAGCAAGGTGCTTAATCCGGGAGATATTCCTCAGGTGATAAAAAGAGGACTTGATGATGACAGACACCTGTGAATGCAGAGTTAGCCCTTCATCAAAGAATACCCCCAGCTTCGGCACCTGTTCAGAGATTGGGAGTGATAAGTCCCCAAGGTAAAGCCCGGAGGGCAAACCAACCCTGGGCCCCCCCATCCGGCACGCTGGATCCACAACCAGCACCTCAGTCTTATCTGAGTTCAACTTCAGCCAACTTGAGTTCATCCACTCCTGGATTTCTGAGAGGCAGTAATTAAAGACTGAGAGACCTCTATCCTGGTCAGGTACAAAAGAAAGGTAGAGCTGGGTATCATCAGCATAGCAGTGAAATCTCATCCCATACTTTCTTACAATGTCTCTGAGGGGCAGCTTGTACACTGCAAACAACATGGCAGACAACACTGAAGCCTGAGGAACCCCACAAGACAGAGAAACTGGGTATGAGGAACAAACCCCAGACACCACTCTCTGAGTTCTTCCGGTGAGATAGGATATAAACCACCTGAGGACTACACCAGATAATCCACAGTTGAACCTCAGATGGTCAAGTAGGACCCCATGGTCCACAGTATCAAATGCTGATGAGAGATCCAGAAGAAACAAGATGGAACGGCGCTTCCAATCCCAAGCCATCAGGAGATCATTGAGCACCCAAACCAGTGCTGTCTCAGTACTATGCCTCTTTTAAAAACTGGACTGGAGGGGTCCATAGATATCATGGATGGTCAAATGGTTATTCAGCTGCACGGCCACTAATTTCTCAATCATCTTCCTTAAAAAGGGAAGATTTGAGATTGATCTGTAGTTCACATGGCAGTCGGGGTCCAAAGAAGCTTTCTTCAAGAGGAGTGTTACCACCGCCTCCTTCAGGGAGCTGGGAAACTCACCTGTTTCCAAGGAGCACCAGACTATTCATGCGAGGACCAGATAGATGGAATCAATACAACCCAGAATCAGGGAAGTTGGTCCAGGGTCCAAACTACAGCATGTAGGGCACGCACTCTGGATAATTCACGTGACATCCATGAACTCCAGTCAGTCCAAGGTACTCCAGGAAAGCTGAGGAGCAGCAGCCATGTGCTGATCCAGAGCAACACCCTTAGAGTGTGCTGGATGGAGTGCTGCCCTGATGTCAGCCACCTTATTTCCAAAGAATCGAGCAAATTCATTGCATTCTACTTACAAAAAGGCTTTTCAAACTTGTAGGCAGGCTGGATTGCACAGTCTGTCCACAGTGTGAAAGAGCTGAGCTGGTCGATTCTGAGCAGCCGCAATCTCCCCAGACAGGAACTCTGCCTTCTTACGAGTGATTGCAGATTGATAGGCTTGATAATGCTCCATCAGTTTAAGGTGGGCGACATCAAAGGGGGATCTCCACCAGCAACACTCTAACCTTCGTTCTAGTTGCTGCATCTCCCTGAAGGTCCCATCAAACCATGGGGACCAAGGGCAAAGGGAGAGAGAATGAACACAGACAAGAGCAATGACATCCAGGGCAACCAAAATAGCCATATTATAGGCTACCATGAGGGCCTCTGGGTTGCTGTTTGCCACTGGAAGGGATGATAGGTCAAGTACCGCTGCCAGACCTTCAGAGCTAACATCTCATAAAGGCTGATACCTGACCATCTCTACAGGGGTAGGCCTACGAAGGGGGGTATTAAAACTAAACTCCACAGTGTAGTGGTCAGACCATCCAACTGGTTCCACCCCCAGTCAGAGACCTCAATCCCCAGGAGAAAGACTAAGTCAAGGGAGTGAGCATATTTATAAGTAGCAGCGATAACTATCTGTGTAAGGCCCAGGGAAGACATCAACTGGAGGAAATGTTGTCCAAATTGTGAGAATTCATCATCGACCCAGATGTTGCAGTCATCCATAGCCATCAGTCTGTGCGACTCAAATGCGATGTCGATGACAAAGTCTGCCACTTCCAGAAGGAACTGCTTCTCATCTCCAGGTGGACGGTAGATGACAGCAATCCTGCAACCTACACTTGCTACCACAGTACACTCGAATGACTTATTCTCCTCAACTGGTACACTCATGAGGTTAAGTTCAGTCTTGAAACAGACCACAACCCCCACCATGACCCAATCTCGGGTGGTGAATCACCAAGTACCTGACTGGAGTTAAAGCCTCCAAAATGGGGCCAGAGTTCTCATCCAGCTGGGTTTTGGTGATGCAAGCCAGATCCGCCATTCCTACAAGATCTGCAATAATTGTAGTCTTGTTTTTAATGAACCTGGCATTGCATACCACTGCCCAAGTTGGATGAACCTCCAGGGCTGCCCGAACCACCTGCTCACCAAAATTGGTAGTGCTCTTGGGTATGGAAACCAGACATGGTGAACCACGTTCTTGGTTCCATTTCACCCCAGGGCATCTCCTGGAGCTCATGACCCTGATGTGATGGCTCTGCTCATTCACCCTCCACTGTTCATGCCCTCCTCCTCCCCTTACTAGAGATACCCAGCACCCTACAATGCTGGTAAGTTGTAAACTGCAGTGGGGGAGGAATAAAGAGATGGAGGGCACGGACAGCAGAGGGTGAATAGCACACGGTCATGGGGGCAGGCCTCCGACACATTCTGGCAATCACTTTATCAGACGACTCTCACTTAACTAACAAAACAAAATAAAATTAAAAACAGACAAAATAACATGAATCACGACAAAATATAAACCCACAACACTTAATTAAAAAATAAATAACCCAAAACACCTATCCCTGTCATAACATAAATAACCCTCAATTAACTCACCCCAAACATAAAATAGTAGAAAAAAAATTAAGATATAAACTATTCAAAATCTTGAGCTGGAATAGATCTGACTGGAACAGATTTCAGTCACGGATGAATAATAAGCTCTGATATTGTAAATAAAATCTGAAACAGAAAACAAGTCAAATAAAATAACCAGTATCTTCAGTAAATATCTTCAGCTCTCCAGGCCCTCTCACGGCCTCAGGGAATTAACAAAACACAGGCACTCTCACTATCTGTTGAAAGATAGTATTGAAGTTAATGTTTCTGGTTCCCAGGCCCTCTCATGCCCTGGGGAACCAGTAGAAGATACAGGCACTCTCACTGCCTGCAAAAACAGTATAAATCAAACAAAATAGTAAAGATTTGAGGTCAGATCATGTGCAAGAAGGCAAAAGATCTTTAAACCAGGAGTCGTCAGTTCTCAATCCATGTAGCAGAAGGCAAAACCCTATACAGGGGACCACAGCTGGAAGATACCCTCAGCCGCTTCCTCAGTTCACCGACAGCACCAGCCCACCGGCTGGCCCCCCCGCCCTGGAGAACCTAAAGGAATCAGTAGCTTGCTCTGCCAATTACCCAACAAAACTATGGCCCAACTCCCAGAGCAGCCCTGAATTCCAGCTGCTGATCACCCTGCAGAGTCGGAACCAACTAGTCCAGTAGAAAACTAGCTCCTGCATCCTCTGAGAGTGCCAGTTGTAAAATTGCCCACCACGGAGTTCAAATCAGGCAGAACAAGAACTCTATGACTCTCCTCCCTCACTATATCGGTCCCATGAATGGTTCCAAATACTTCACACCACTCCTCGGTTCCACTCCTCTCCTCAGGACTTTCTTCCTCACACCAGTCTGGTAACAGCCCGAAGCAAGATCAGGACCACAGAAGCAATATGACCTGCTAAAAGTGAATATGATAAATAAATCCCAGAGACAGGGTAAAAGAATTCTTCATAAAAGTAATATGAGCACGATGACAGAGGCCCAGACAAATGGCTCCGATGCACACTACGAGGTCATTGGTCAGACCCAGTGTCGCTCTACGAATTAATGGCAGGCAAAAGTCAATCAGCCGACCAGCAAAAATAATCAAAACAGTCAAAGCAAACAGGCAAATAAATAAAACGATGCAAGAAAAGCAAGGTCAAAATCTTGGTTAAAATCTAATCTAACTGCAAGGACTACTACAGCAGTCTTTCAGCACGCCCAGCCTGGTGGCCATATTGCTTATGCTGGTAATGACAGTGGCAATGTTTGCCTTGGCGATTGTTCTCAGGCAAGTTTTCATTGCTTTGAGAATGGCCCCTTTGATTTATCTTCATATTTCCTTCACCCCCAGCCTTGTCAATTCCCTCCAGTTATTCTGTGGCTTTTACCATTATCTGGTCAAAGTCTGCCCTTTTGAAATCCAGAATCTTAGTCTTTTATTAGGGTTTATTAATATCCAAGGCCAGCTTAAACCATATGGTATTCTGGTCACTGGACCCTAGTGGATCACCGTCTTCTCCAGCCACCCTTCTGAGTTGGTAAGCACCAGAACAAGAATAGCTGACTGCCTATGGGACTAGTCCCAGAGGTCTGGGGGAGGGCAGATATAGTCCCACTTCACAACAGTGGTAGGAGGGAGGAGGCTGGCAATTACAGGCCAGTTAGCCTGGCATCTGTGGTGGGGAAATTAATGAAACCACTACTGAAGGAAAGGATTGTGGAATTTCTTGAATTCAGTGGCTTGCAAAATCTGAAGCAGCATGGATTCAGTAAAGTGGAGGTAATATCAAACAAATCAGATAGATTTCTTTTATGGTGCACAACTGCCTACCTCTGAATGGGTGTGTAATCTGGGGGTGGTGCTTGACAATGGGTTGACACTGCGTGCGCAGGTGTCAGCAGTCATCAAGTCCTCCTTTTACCATCTTAGGAACATCACCAGAATTAATTACCTTGCTCCATCCGATGATTTGCCCACATTGATCCATGCCTTTGTGACCTCTTGTCTTGACTACTGTAACTCCCTTTACCTGGGGCTTCCGGGAGTTGATTACTACCGACTGCAGCTGATGCAGAATGCTGTCGCACAATTATTGACTGGGACTTTGTGCTTCAGTCATATTACCCCTGTGCTGCACAATCTGCACTGGCTGCCCATACAGTGGTGGACCACCTTCAAGGTCAGTCTTCTGACCTATAAAGCCCTGCATGGACTGGGACTGAGCTACCTGCAAGAGCTCCTGATTCCCCACAGACCTAGCAGGCCCCTCCACTCAAACTGACGAGGGGCTGTTTGAGGTAACCAGAGTGCGGTTGAAAACATATGGGGCCTGGGCTTTTATGTTTGTGGCACTATTCCTGTGGAGCTCTACTTTGTCAGATTAGGGAGTGCAGGATCGTGGAGAGCTTCAAGACCAGTTTAAAAACACATTTGTTAAAGCAGGCTTTTAATATCTGATGGTTTTATGGATCGTGGGACATTTTTAACTGAAGCTGAATTATTTGTAAGATTTTATTGAATTGTTTTATGTTATATATGTATATACAGCACTTTGATTTCTGAATTGCTCTATACAAATAAAAATATTATTATTATTTTACTGGGAATCAAGGAATTAGATCCTGCAGTTAAGGTCGGGGTGCTTGTGGTGCCATTCAGGCGAACAGCACAAAGCCAGAGATCCCTTTCCTTTCATGGTCCCAAGTGGCTCAAAAAACTCCCCAAGGACCTGATTGAGTGTAGTAAGGTTAGCCAATACAAATCAGGCCTCCTATCTCATTTAGCCCAAGAGGATATCTATAAATGTTTCCATAAACCCTAACAATATCTAGCCCTTGCCAAAGCAGAGATTCCTGGCTCCTTTCATACCACCCATTCGGACACCAGTGTAAACAGTTAAAATTATCTCCCCTCCCCCAGTCACTGTTTCCCCACCTCACATCTCTCCCCTTGACCTCCCCCCATGCAGCCATACCACCCTACATCCTTCTTCCTATCAGCTCCCCCTTGCTACTACTCCCATCCACTCCCCTGGTTCACCACTGGTATGCCATCCCTCCTCCTCCACCTACTCCCTTTTCCTATCTTCACCCCTACCAACTATTCTCCTCCCCATCACACTCCTTTCCCTATGCCAGGAGCTGATAAAGCCTTCTCTGGCTGCTTCACTAATTCAAGCAAGTTTTGGATTCTAGTTCTCTTGCTGTACTCTGCACTTACCCTAGCATAGCTTTACATTGCACTCTACGTCTGATATGTAAATGGCTCTCTTTGTTTCTCACTGAACTCAAATCTTGTCATGTTGTGTCCTGGGCTACCAGGTTTCACTACTTTCCTCTGCAACCAATGTACTTATGTGGACCCTTTTGTAACTTGTAATGTAACTTACTACTTAATATGTGAATTCTTATGTAACCTATGTGTTGTTTGATTGTCTTATGTATCTGTATGACCTGGAACCTTTGTAAATAAGCACCTGACTCAAACGTATTAATCCAAGAAAGAAAGAAAGAGATTGATCAGGGTGGAGTGGTTGATGTGGCCTACCTTGATTTTAGTAAGGCCTTTGACACTGTTCCATATAGGAGACTCATAAAGAAGCTGGGCAGCCTATGAGTGGGTACAAAAGTTGTAAACTTGGTAAGAAATTGGTTGTAGGATAGGCAGCAAAGGGTTGTGGTAAATGGAGTTCACTCTGAGGAAGGGATGGTGACCAGCAGGTGCCACAAGGATCAGTACTGGGACTGGTCCTCTTTAATGTCTTTATTAATGATATTGCAGAAGTGCTAGAAGGGAAGGTATGGCTTTTTTTGCAGATGACACTAAGATCTGCAATAGGGTAGACACTCTGGAGGTGTATGGAAAAAATGAATAGGGATCTGAGCTTGAGGAGTAGTCAAGAGTGTGGTAACTAAGTTTCAGTAAGAAGAAGTGCCAAATCATGCACGTTGGATGCAGAAACCTAGGGGGAAGTACAAATTGGGGGGATGGTACTGGTGACCACCAAACAGGAAAGAGACCAGGGGTAATCATATATGATGACCTAAAGGTGACCAAACAGTGTGACAAGACAGTGGGGAGAACCAGTGGGATGCTAGAGTGCATAGGAAGGGGTATCAGCTGCAGGAAAAGGGAGGCGGTGATACTGCTGTAAAAATCATTGGTGAAACCTCACCTATAGTACTGTGTCCAGTTCTGGAGACCACATCTCTGGAAGGTCATAGACAGAGTAGAGACAGTTCAGAGGAGGGCAACTAAAATGGAGCATGGTCAGAATCAAAAGCCCTGTGAGAAGAGACAGAATGTACCAGGTCATATTGTTGTACTCATAATAGCATATGGCATTATGTCATTTCCCGGACATGTGCACTCTCCGAGTTGGACCCCCCGGAGTTAAAATCCTTAGTGGGAGGTCTGGAGGCACAGCCCCCCATAATGGGTTGTGGGGTGCACAGCCCCCCCACAGAACAAAAGAAAACCGGCAATCATGCAACGTGATTAAGTCACATGGCATTATGACGTGTGACATTTTGACCCCATGCTGAGACTGAAGGGTCTCAAAATGGACACTCTGGAGGAAGGAAGGGAGAGGTATGATATGCTAGAGGCTTTCAAACACCTCATGGGTATAAATAAGGTTCAAGAAGAAAGCCTTTTTCAGAGAAAAAATGTTCAAGAACAAGGGGTCATGCTATGAAGCTGGGGGGATAGACTCAGAGGAGATGTAAAGAAGTACTTCACAGAAAGAATGGTGGATGCCTGGAACAGCCTCCCCAGTGGAGGTGGTGGAGGCAAAAAATGTAATGGGATTCAAGAAGGTGTGGAAGTGACATAAGGGAACCTTAGTAAGTAAGAAAAGAGGGGTAAAGCCAGACGTCAAGTAGGGTCGGTCTACATTGTTACAGTAGGTTGGAAAAATGGGCAGACTAGGTGGGCCAAGAGGTCCTTATCTGCTATCAAACTCTATGTTTCCATCATGAGTTCATCAATATAGAGTGTCAGTTTGACTTGGGCCCATCAGAGGTGGTTCAGTTGTTAGATACTCACTGGTCTTGCCAGATCCAAGATATCAAGGCCATGATTAACTGCTATGCAGTTGTACTTCTGTGTCTCACTAACATTCTGACTCCAAAAGCCACTGGACTGTTAGCACCCTTTCAAATGGTAACCACCATTTATTGCTTTGTCATTTTCCATTCTCTTCTAAAAGTAACAGAAAGCATCCACAAAGATTTACAAAAGGAAGATATCCAGAAGCAAATGGCTTGATACCTTTTATTGGACCAACATAGATGTTACAAAAATAAAACAATGTCTAAGCTTTCAGACCAGCCAAGTCCTTTCTCAGACTTATTACAATTGTCAGAAGTCTCAGAGGAAGGACTTGGTTGGTCTGAAAGCTTAGACATTGTTTTCTCTTTTTTTAACATCTATGTTGGTCCATTAAAAGGTATCAAACTATTTGCTTCTGGATCTGTTCTTATAAGGACCAATATGACAACTAATCTATTTCTGTATGTCAAAAGGGAGACACAGATTGGTCCATGGCACCCACTCAGCCAATGTTTTGTGGTCAATGTTATACTTCTCATAAATTTCAGTTTCACTCTCTGCCACTATTATATGTATGTGCTTGCCATTGCCAACTTTGGTTAGGTGAGATAGATAAGACAGACATGTGTTACTGCATAAACATTAAATCCCACTTTTTTTCTGACCTTTCCTTGGTGTACCCTACATTGTTCAGATATGGACCCATACTGGTAATTTAATAACGGTAATGGAGACCGCCCAACACCTGCCTCCACTCTCAAAAATACCACTACCCAAATCTACTGATATTTAAGAAGTAGGCAGGGCATTGATTCTATGACATTTAATCTAAAATATGAAATCTTTACCTGACAAAGGAGCAAAAAGTGGAGTAGAGGACACAAAATAATGGAACAGAAGTGGGGAAAATCATGGAAAAATAGTAGAAATGTGCTATTTTGTACCAGAGAACACCAACATTAGAACAGCTTCTGGGGGCCTAGGTGGCCCTCAGACCCCCAGCCTGTTGTTTGGGGCCTGGGCCATGTATACAGTATTATACAATAGGGATAAGATGATATGCAATTCTTTATTTCAGCATAAAAGCATCACCGTGAGATATCACACTCTGCTGACATCACCAGAGTTTTCTCCATTTATCAAACTGTGGTGACATCATCATAGTGTGATAACTGGAGTTCTCACCAGTTATCACACCCCATTGTATAAAATGGATATATGATGCGCACTTCTGTAATATGGAAAATATTTTCACTCCTGCACAGCGACCTCTGGATACTTACTCATGGCTTTGCCACTCGTGAATATCCAGAGGTCACTCTGAAGGAGTGAAAATATTTTCCATTTCACACTTGTGCCCATTATGTATCCCCTTAATGTCTCATACTAGTGACACCTTTGAATAAGGGAAAAGAAAGGAAAAAAGTGAACACTTTAAGAACTGCTGCTAGTCACATTTTTCATTTCAGCACTATGAAGCTGTAGCCTGCTTCAACCCTCAGATTTTGCCCTCCTTCCCACTACTCTCCCATCTCTTTACTTGAACAGTACTGTTGATTTGACTGGTGGTAGGGACTGCTGTGGGCAATATGTGGTGATGTCATCTGACTATTATGAGAATTGTTATGAGTAATTTGTTTCTAGATAACTGAATCTTTTCTGGGGGGTTCTTGTAATTAGTAACATTACATAGAAGAGTTATAGTATAGTATGTTGATGTAGCTGAAGTTGAGGTTAGGGTTTTGGTAGTTTATTATTTTAAACTTTGCACTATAACAGATTCATTAATATTTTAAAATGTTTAGCTTTGTTTTAGTTTTCCACTTATTTGGGAAGGGGCAGGGACTCACAACTATTTAACTTGAGCAATCCGTAGACTGTTCAATGTTTAAAGGTGTTTCCACTAGCTTACTTACATATTCTGACAGTTTTGTCACAATGGATATTTTAAATTTACAAGACATATGTGTCAACATAAATTTTAAAACAGCTGCAGTTTGAGTCTGCTTTTTTTAGGATTTTACAGATGTATACTGAATAACTTTACTGTTAGTAAACCAAAAGTATGCGTAGCGAAATGTATCTGGTCTAAATTGGGTGCAAGGCTTCTTTTGAATGAGCCTGCTCAGTGGATTATTTTCTGTAATAAACTTGAACTTATACTTTACCTGTTGCTGATTTCTAGAATTGTGCATCCTAATCCTGCTCCATTTACTATTGATTCTACTTTAGACAGATTACCAAAACAGAGTGGAATTTAGATGGCACAGATAAATATAAGAAGCCTTGTCCCAAAATATGACCAGTTTGTTGACTGTGTTTTACAACATAAATATGATATTATTTCTTTATCAGAAAGAAGTTTAACTTCTCAAATTGAAGATAGAGATACACAAATCTCTGTTGATCAAGTTTTTAGGTGTGATAGGACTGATACATGAGGTGGAGGATGTGGTACTCATATAAAAAAAGTATTTGTGTCACTGATTTACGGATAACATCTGAAGACTATAGTTGTGAATTCCTTGCCAAAGCATTTTTTTGTAGACTTTCTTTATTCACCTTGCAGCCCAGGCATCCTTCTGGTGTACCCACTTGGTGGGGTGTCTACTCCCTGCCTGAACCCTTGCATGCCAGCAAACCTTCCCCACTGCCCAGGCAGGTCCATCCCCCTGGATCACCCCCGGGGTGGGTCCATCTTCCCTCGGTGGCTGGTACCAAGATTAGAGGGACCTACCTGTCGTTGGGTCAGCCATGGAGTCCACTGGTGCACTGAGCTGGCATTGGGATGTGAACCTGCCCCTGGGGTCCCCAACATTTCCATGGCTCTGCAGAGGGTTTTTCTGTGCTGTGTGTGCTGCTCAGGAGTGGATGTGCAGTGGTATCCTGCTCACACCAGGCACACTCCCATGCCTGGGTGAAAGACACCTGCCACCACCCATTCCCCTTCCAATTTCCAATGCTGGTTGTGATTGCCCTTCCCTCCTCTAGCAGTTGCTAGTGCAGTGCATGGGAGAGTCCACCCACCCCAGGAGAGGAAAGCTGTTCTCTGGATGCTCAATCCTGCTCCTCCATTGCCTACCTGGGCTAGTTACCAAACCTGGGTCACCAGTGTGCTGCGAGGTGTGGTATCCAGTGCCTCAACCCTCATCACCACCAGGCCTGCCTAAGCAGTGTTTGCTATAGTTCAAAATATTAAAGCTGCTAAAGCAGTCAGGGCATCTGTAAAGTGATTTAATAAATTAGGGCAAAAACTTACCCCTCCTGTTTTCTGGCACTCTATTAACCAAAGAAAGGGAAAAAGATAACATTCAAATTGTTAAATATTAGGAATAGGATAGCATTGTTAATTATGTATATGCATTCAACTGAAAATCCCAGAACCCCAGCTCTCGGCCAGAAAATAACTCTTATAATGAGGAACCAGCATTACTTAATATTTTTGGTCTAGAGCTAGAAAAGAAGAAAAGTTATGCTGCACTGGTGCACTGGTGCACTCTGTTTCCTTTCTAATCTCAAAAGTATTGGCAGTAAATCTATCCCATGAAAGGACAATGACAGCCAGAAGAGGAAAGGTTAATTCTCTTAGTAACCAAATAGATACTGGGTAAAAAAAAACAGAGGCTTAACTATGAAAATACTAACTCCAGCTAGTGAAGCTGATCATTTGGGTATCCATGCAGGAGATCTAATTAACCTTCATGACCCATAGTATGTTCTTGAAGAAAGAGTGAAATGTTCTGAACAAGTTAACAATTTTACATATAGATTTCAAATTTTCCATAATGGGAAACAGGGTCAGTCAGTGCAGGGCAATTTGTATAGTTCTTTTTTTACAATGACTCAATATAGGTGCAGCCGATAGTGTGAATGGATCATCTAGGCAGGTAAATACTCTCAAAGAAATAAGGTTTATCTATTGGAATATTGATGACCTTGCAAAGAAAATGGTTGATCATGAACAAACCCACTTTACTTAAAATTTTGATCTGATATGTTTCCAGGAAACATGGTCTATAAATGAATGCAAACCAAGTGGTTTTCAGAGGTTCTTTTCACTTGCCAATGGAAAAAAAAAAACATAGAAGTGGCAAACTGGTAGGTGACATAATTATTTTTATGATTTCCCCAAGATTAACATTTTCTAAGTTTTTGTTCCAAGATCACAATTTTCAGTTGTTACAAATATCAGTAGGGAGCTTCAAGATTAACATTTGAATATATATAGTCCTTCAAAATTCTTTCAATTATTGTGGTAAAATATTATTAATTTCAGAAACAAAAATCCTAGCACTTCTAGAAATAAGTGAGATTGCTGGTTTTCTAATAATGAGGGATTTGAATTCATGTGTTGCTTCTCACAATATTATAGAAGACTCCTTTCACGTTATTTCATAAATTAACACTGACATGAATGGTAAAGACAGTTACACAAATTACACAGTATCAGATTAATTAGGCTATTAGAAGATTAGAATTTAGTCATCGCAAATGGACATACTAGAACTTTCTTTTCTAATGGCAGACGTAAAATAGGTTTTGCCGTCACATATACAGATATATTGGATCTTTATGTATTTTTTGACCTAGAGGTCCTGTTTTGCATATTCAGTGATCACACTGCTTTATCAGTCACACTAAAACAATTATAAGTTTAATTAATTATTCATGAACTGAAGAATTTCAGTGATTGGCTGCCATGCTGGTTTGAAATCTCTTAGAAGTGACCAGCATGGCAGCCACTCTGCTGTTCCCACTATATGGTGTGCATGGCACCACAGAAACAGTGCCACGAAAACAATTTTAAAAACAAAATAAACAACATAATCATTGTGATTAGATTTATAATCACAGTAATGACTTCAGAGCTGGTCATTTCCTATCAATTAATGACAGGGTGGGGATTGCCCTCGGCTGCACCTCAGGCCACCACCCCCCAGCTGATCATTAATGTCTAGGAAACGACCAGCTCTTTTGTCATTATTTCTTAATTCGCACTTGTACCCACATATAAGGAGCACATCTTAAAAATAAATCTTTAGAAATTTTTGCTAAAAAATCTTAGATTTGAATCAACAGTAAAGGAACAGTTTGAAGAAGTACTTTTTAACCCACAGAACTTGCAATTAATCATTTTTTTTAATCCATCTCCACAGGAAGCAACAGCACTGTTGGCAGACCCCTTCTAAAAATTCTCTTCTATGTGTTAAAAAGAAAATATCTTCAAAAAATAGAACCTGGTCTAATCAAACCTGTAAAACTGCCCAATAAAGTCTTGAATCTTGTTAAACATACCAACAAATACCGTAGTAGGGAACAATTAGTGAACTAAAAGTTCTTAAAGAATATAACAATGCCTTGGAAAATGAAAAGAAAAAAAATCCATCTAGAATCTTGGAAATTGATGTATACAGTTATTATCAATAAACACTTCCATTCATTTTAGACCATGGTGGTGAAAGAGATCAATAATTCTGAATGTATTCCTTTAGTTTTAATTCCAGCAGAAAAGTTGATTTCTCACTTCATCAGTATTTTCTTTGACAAAAGGAACTGGGTTTAAATAAAACTTTTCCTCCACTATCTTTTTCCTTCTATGAGACAGGGGAAGCAATCCTTTCATATAAACCTAATAAGAGCCAGTTAAGAACTCTGTTTCATCAGATGTGTTTAAGCTTTATTTTAATATTGAGTACCTGTAATTATTAACCTTTCTACACAATTCTTTAAAAGCCGTTATATTCTGGATAGCTGGAAAATGTCATTGTTTAGTACAGTCAACATTAACTGAAGTGAGTTGTTAACTAGTTTGAGAGCAAGCTGATTATTAGTTGGTTGGTGGTCTTTAATACAGGTTACCTAATAAATAAGTTAAGTTGAATAGTTATTAAACCATTTTTCTCTGATATTAACATTAATGATTACATCACAGAGTTGACAACTGGTTAACATTTCATTGCACACTGGATAAGAAATTTCAACTTTTGGAGATAGCAGCTCATTGAAAATGGATTTATTAAACTGACTAAAAACTCAGTATCAATGAGTCCATTTGAAGTTTAATGCTGACTGTACTGTATCCTTCTTTAAAAAAGGAGATCTGCATGAACCAAAAAAAAAAAAACTTCAGACCAGCTTGCTAGATGCAATTTCAAAGATTTATTCAAAAATGTTATTAAACAAAATAGTTTTGGTGTGACAATAATAACATGTTATCCAGTTTATCAGCAGGTTTTAGGTACAATCACTCAACAACAGATCACATTTATGTTTTAGCACACCTAATTGAATTGTATACACAGGTTAGAAAATGTAGGTCATGTGCAGAATTAAATGATTGTAAAGCAGCATTTGATTGATAGTTTTATATGGTTTCACGGCATCACAGTGCTGTGTTTACAGCTTTGCCTCAATACAGAGCCAAATTTTGGTGACTATCATTTACAGTGAACTCTCTATTTCTCCCCATTGGGGGCTATGTCTCCCACAACCCCACCCTTACTAAATATACCAGCTCTGAATGGGGGATGACCTTGGGGAGGAAGGCACAGAGAGTTTGCTGTAAATGACAGTCATCAAAATTTGGTGCTATCTTGACAAAGTGCTGGAAACACAGTGCTGTGATGTCATGCTCACAATTTATATTAGGAAAAAAGTAATCATGCTAGGCCTAGATCATAATTAGTTATATCCAATTATACCACAGGTATTTAGTCTCAGCCAATAAGAACACAGGAAAACTGTAAGATATTGTCCCACAAACTACCACCTACATGCCCACAGTAGTTTATTCATCTTCCCACAGTAGTTTATTTGTCTATAACCATGCCCACAGTCATTTATTCACATTCCCTTCCATTCCTGTCCACTCAGTCACAGGGAATGTCATACACAGACACTGTCACGTCGCTCTGTGTAACTAATTTTCAAACACTGGCACAAACTGTATAATCCCACTTCTGAAATGTGTAAAATGTTCCCCTGATTTCTTTTCACTCCTAAAATAAAATTTCACCTCACATCACATTTAACTAGTACTGCACATAAAATTTCCTCCTCTGTACATGTCTAAGCTGTAGTGCCGCGGGAGCAACTAAAAAAATCATTTATGACTAACTGATGCTTTTGTGGGTCACAGTCTTAAAGTAGTAATTGGGGACACTTACTGGTACACAGATTATTAGAAAGTTGGTCCCATTGAAAACCAAGTGCTACAAGCCTTTTTATTTTCTGTTCCGAAATCGAATCTGTGATTCTGGACATGCGCATTACCAACTTGTGTAATGCACATGGCCAGAATCACAGATTCGATTTCAGAACAGAAAATAAAAAGGCTTGTAGTGCTCGGTTTTCAATGGGACCAACTTTCTAATAATCTATTTACCAGTAAGTCTTCCATGTTACTACTTTCAGATATAGCCCCACAAAAGCATCACTTAGTGATAAACGACCATCCTAGTTGCTCCTGCAGCACTACAGGTCACAGACACACAGACCACACATTACCTCTGCTCCAACTCAAATTTTTAATTTCTACACAAAATTACAACTTTACCACACATTCTAGTGGTATAATAGTAATAACATTATGTTTTATGGAGTATACTTGCAATAACAGGCTTCTGTGGGGATTACATCCCCAGAAGCCGGTTATTGCTTCGTATACTCCATAAAACATAATGTTATCACTTAATTATATTGCAATAAAATATCAATCAGATTTGATATCCAGGATAATGTTACCAATTCATTGTTATCAAGTAGAGTAGTAAAACAGGGATGTTTACTCACCCCATTGCTCTTTAATACATACATTAACAACATTTTGGAAAATGTGGACATTGCTAATTTTCATTCACCTAGTATCTTAGGTAAATCATGTCCTGTTATGGCATATGCCAGGAACATGTTGTTATTATTGCCATCTCATGCTGGTGTACAGTGTAAGTTAAATATTTTTTTCATAATATCAGTAGAAATAATAAATTGTCAGTGACTCTGAATAAAACAAAAACCATGATATTAGGTGGAAGAAAACCACTTCATTTCCACAATTATGCAAATCTTTGGAAACTGTTTAAGAATATTCGTATCTGAGGGTTAAATGTCATTCTTTTCTTTATTTCTTTATTGGTTATTTGGAAAGTACCTTTGAGTCAAAGACTCTTTTTCAAAGGTTCCATGTCAGTACAGGTAGATACAGTAGAAGAAAACAGTACAGAATCAAAATGAACTGCAGGGACAAAACAGGAAAGCACTAACTACTATACTTACAATCAAACACTCGTCATTTAGATCCAAGTACTAATATTGATAAACACAGATTCAGAACATTTACAAAGGTTGTAATACAAAGTAGTCAGGTTGTAGACTGTAGCATTTTCAGATTGGCTGAGTATTAGGATCCCCAAGGTCATTTGTGCTAGCCACTACGATAGGGGACAGTTTGTGAGATAAAGAGACTACAGTGTGGGCTTCTTCAGAGTGGGATCTTGGGAGTTAGTTCAATGGCTTATGTTAAGATAGGGGAGAGAGAGGGGGAAAGACCTTTTCAGTCACAGTCACAGGAGTTCGTGGCTTGTAGGTGGAGCCTAAGGTGGATTTTGTATGCGTCAAGCTTAGACAGATTAGTTAGGGTGTTAGACAAGCTGTTTACCCATGATGGGGTACGGTAACTGAAAGATCTTTGGAACTGGGAGGTGCAGCATCAGGGGACCATGCAGAGATTTTTGCAAGAACTATGGGTGTTCTGCAGGGGGGACGCCCTTAGTAGCATGGAGGTGAGACCGCTGGGGACGAGACCAAGGGAAATCTTTTTGGCCATAAGGCAGGTGTGAAACCTGATATGATTGTCGAGGTTAAGCCAGTTGGTAGTTTTGTACAAGGTACATGTGTGAGTTAGCCGATCGCAACCCAGGGCTAGGCGGCAAGCTTTGTTGAGGGTGGTCCTGAGTCTGGATAAGGTTGTGGGGCTGGCAGCACTGTAGATAAGTATCCCATAGTCTAGGAGGGAGAGGACGGAGGAGGAGATTGCTAGGTGAATAGCGTCCTGGGAGAGACAGTGCTTAATCCGTTAAAGGGTGCCAAGCCTGATGTTAAGGGCTGAGGACAGTAGGTGAATGTGGGTGTTGAAACTGAGGGTGGGGTCCAGAGTAACAACCAGGTATTTAAAGGAATTGACTTGTTCAAGGGTAGTTTGGTTGGCAGTATGTAGAGGTGGACAGTGGTTCTTCTTGGGGTTTTGGGGGTGTGAGAAATACATTACCTTAGTCTTTTTATAGTTTAGAATGAGATGATGTGAAGAGAACCACTTTTCTGTGTCACTGAAAGAGGATTGGAGGGAGAGGTGGAGTTGAGAGGGGTCATGGTTTGAGGAGAACAGGACACCGTTGTCTGCATACAGTAGCATCTTACCAGAACAGGACTGGGGGAGGGAGTTAAGAAAGAGGCTGAATAATAAAGGACCGAGGATAGACCCCTGTGTGACACCATGATGGACTTGTAAAGAGGTCCCAATTTTTACTTGCTGTGAGTGGTCGGCCATATAGTCGGTAAACCAGCTGAGAGCGTGTGGAGAGAGGCATAGATTGGAAAGGGATGTAAGAAGGAGGGAGTGGTTGACCATGTCAAATGCTTTTGTGAGGTCCAGGAAGACAGCACCGGCGAGTTCACCTCTGTCAATGGCCACATCTAATGGCAAATAGTCAAAGCATATAAAATCTCAAATGAAAAAAAAAATCTGGCAAAACACAGGCAATGAGATTTAATTTCTTCAATGGGAGGTTAACTGTGTTGCCAGCCTTAAAGGCTGGAGAAGCAAAATTAAACCCAGTAATCCTTTATGATTCAGAAGTCATGGGTTACTTTTGTCCACACTGTATTGAAATTCCATTCTCCTTCTTTTATTGTGTTTTGTTAAACATTGGAAAATCTTGACCAGAGCAACATTTACGGGCAGAATTAGATAAAGTTCCCATGGAAGTGTTAATTAAATCAAGACTTATAGGTTACTGGATAAGAATTTTTAATAATAACATAAATCTGTGGCCCAAGGTAAGTTAAGCTGAAAAACATTAAGTGGCAAAATTCATCCTTTGCATTACAATGGTTAGAGTCTGTAAAGAATGCCCTGCTGAGTATTAATCTAATAAATATATGGGAAGACTCTTTAAAAGTAATAACTAAAGCCTCAATTATGCATCGTACAGTATGTCAAAAAGATGATTTTTGCACTTTATCAAGATAAAAGTCTCTCAGAGACTGCATTTGGTATGCCAAAAATAAGCACTGGCATGACTAAGAGCCTTATTCAATGCTTTTATTAACTTGTAAAGAAAGGTGAATAATCATGCAATGCAGGTTTGAATCTATTGCCTTCAAGAGTATTGAGTTAAGATATGCTAAAGACCAGAAAACTGGAAACATGGAATGTTTCTGTAATAAGGGACATAAAGAGAATTTGTATCACATTCTGTTTACCTGCCCTCTATATGTAAAATGCAAGGAGATCTAGCTTGCTAATAGAATTTCTGTCTATACTGTTGTTATTCACTCGCAGATTGCTATTAAGTCTTATTGAACCCTAGTACTGACAAAGACTCCAGAATGGTCTGCATTTATTGAGGCTATTGTAAGACAAAGAAAATAATTTCTACTGCTCCGTCTTACAATTAAAAAAATATTTGTCATAATTATTGATGTATACAATATATGTTTTCTATTCATTAATTTCTATAATATATTATGTAATGTATTTTAACTGTCAAATTGTAATGACCTATCGTTGACCAAATAAACTCTATGACTCTGACATAACTAGCATTGCAGCTAATGTGTGCCTTAATCTGCTATCCCTGTTGGTCCTTGGATGGCAAAATGTATTCTTTTTAGATTTATTTTCACATTAACCACACCTGCCACAAGGTTCCATGCCTGCTGTTAATGTTGAGTACTGTCTGCCTCAACTCCAGGACCTCCCTTTATAGTTGCCTTGATGCCACTTTCTTGTAGAGGCTCACTTTTTTTCTTGTGACGGTGCAGCAAAAGTAATCCCTAAGAAAGGCTCCCTTTGGTACATCCTCCTTTTTTACCCTACCTCTCTAAGATAGCCTAACAATTCCCCTTCCTTTCTTCACTTCCAGGTACTCTTGTAACAACAGGAGTCTGTCTCATGCAAATTACTCTGAAATCCTGAAGTTCTCAGTTCAGTCAGCATAGTCCATTTCATCTACAGGGATTTCTCTAATTTTCTGCAAAGTGAAACATTTTGATTTTAAAATTTAAGTTACATTTTTTAAAACAAAAATCTGCAACTTGATTTAGAATATATTTACAATATATGCATAGTTTATGTGTCTCTCATGGTTAAAATAATTTCTTTTTAGGTCCTTTGTTTACCAGAACTGCTCAGTTTCACTTTGCAGTTCTCTCACCCAAAGAATTTGAACACGCACTCTTATAACCACAAAAGACACAGAAGCTATACACGTAAACACAGGACAGATGCCCATGCTTGTATGAGTGATTCACTTCAATCTCCATGGTGCAAAGTCCAGATCCTGTAGCCCACTAGGTTACTAGAGCTGTTGAAAAGATGACAAATGGAGCCAGATAGTCAAAAGCTAGCACGTGCTAAATGGGGCATTTACCTGCACTAACTGAGATTTGTGTCTGACTCCTGGGTGGGGTCTCTATTCAAAGACCTCCACAGTGCAGGCAGATCCCATTTGTGCATGAGTGGTAACTTACCACTGCACCCATGCAAATGGTGGAGTCCTGCCCTGCACATGGGTGCAGTGGCAAATTCAGAGGTTTGCACTGGTGATAAATGTCACCCAAACAGGTGAAAGATGCCACCTTGGAAAACCCTGACTTAATGGGGCACAAGGCTCTGGTGGCAGGCAGAAATATTGCAGCTGCCCACCCCCACCATTGAACCCTGTTTTGGAGAAGTAATGCACACTCTGGTGTCTACTGGCACCCACAAACCACCAATCACCCATCCCCTTAATGGTAGAGTATGCCCTGGTGTCTAACCCCCCTGCCCACTGATTGCCATTCTTCTAACAGTACAGTATTCCCTGGTATCTAATGGCACCTCCCTGTCCACTGATCATCATTTCTGTAATTGTAGAGTATGCTCTGGTGTCTAGTAACACCTCACCATCTGATTGCCTATCATTGTATGTATTGAGTACACCCTGGTGTCTAATGGCACCCCCACCATTTGAACACCTGTCCCATGTTGTTAGTGGTTGCCTTGATGTCTAAATCCCCTCAGAACACCCAGCAGGCAATGCATAGTTAGCCTCTGGTGTCTATTAGTACCACTTGCCATCTGAGCACCTGTATTATTAGTGGTTGCCTTGGAGTGACCCCCCCCTCAGATCCCCAGCCCAAGCCCTGAGTGAAATGTATCTTCTGCTAGTAAAATCTTGGCAAAACACTAATTTCTCTTCCATGAAATTTCATTAAAATTCAGCAGAAATGTACGAAAATTGTGATTTTTTTAATTGCTGAGTAAGCCTCCTCTACAACAGCACTGTCACCTGACCCCCTTGCAGGATGTCATGATCCAATGAGGACCTCCCTCACAGAGCCTTGACTATACTCCCAGGTGGGGACATAGTTGGGGCCCCTCTTCTCCATCTCCCCCATACTGTACCTTAATCATTTTGTCAGGGTCCTCTTGTGTGGATCACAGCAATGGTAGGTGAGGGCCGCTTAGTCAGGTCCTCTCATCAACATTGTGCCAGGGCCAAGTATTTTCTTATGTATGCCCCCTTAGAGGCCTGATGTGTCCTAGCACCAAGGCCTGCACCAGCGTCTGTCATGCCTACCCCAGTTCGGATTCAGGCATGCTGTAGTGCTGGCTACTTCCAGAGGCCATACATGCACCAAGTTGGTGTGCCCCCTCCTCCTGGAGGAGATGATCAGTCCCTTCGATGCTCAAGCCTCTTCCCCCTGGCTGGCCTCCTGACAACCTGGGCTTGTTCCCAAACCCAGATCGCCAGTGTCACAAGTGGCTACATTACCACTGCACTGGCGGGCCAGCAAAAATTATGATTTCAGTTATGTACCTGTACATTTAATTACTATTTGTCAAAATTGCTCCAGATGTGGTATGCAGACACTACTAAGGCCCATATATAAGTGTACCACGTTTGGAGTCTATATCATTAAATTGGACTGAGTTATAATTCTCCAAACTTTTGGCAATTTTAAAATTTCATTTTGCAATTATGTAAACTAAAAATATTTGTCCAATTGTATCAAATTTGGTATGATGACTTTACTGAGATTCATAGCAAAGTTTGCCAAGTTTAATGGAGAAAAAGACAAAGGCAGCAAAGACAGGGATGGGGCAAAAAAGGATAAGGCCATCAAAAATGGAGGATAATGAGTACCAATGCCTGTAGTCTATTTATCAAGTTCCCTGAACTGGTAGCCTTGATGGAAGAAGGATGCCTAGCTATTGTGGCAGTCACAGAAACATGGCACACAGAGAACCATGACTGGGATGTTAACATACCGGGGTACACAATCTACAGGAGGGACAGGGACAGTAGAAGAGGAGGAGGAATAGCTCTCTATATAAGGGAAGGATTTGAGACAATGGAACAAAAGGGTAAACAGGGAGGAGAGGAGGCACTGTGGGTCACCGTAGAGACTGGAAATTGCACCATAATCTGCACAGGGGTTGTATACCGACCTCTGTCTCAGAGGGAGGAAATGGACAAGGAAATAATAGAAGGCATCCTTAAGATGGCAGGGAAAGGGGAGATATTATTAATGGGGGACCTGAATATGCCAGATGTTTATATTTTACTTTATTTTTATTTAAACTTTTGTTTACCAGGTAAATACAATGAGCCAAGGCCCATTTTCATGTATGGCCGGGGACCATAGATATACAGTCAAACTGGTACAAAATTATCCAACATACATTAACAGACAAAACAATAAATAACAAAAGCATTTCATAATACTCAATAAACATAATATAAACAAGAACATTCAAAAACATTAACAATACACTTCACTAAGAAAATAATTCTTTAGCTTAACTTTAAAAGTTTGATGGCTAAAATTTCCATGAAATCAAATTGGAAGCTGTTAACTGGAGCACCTTTGCTGCAGCCACATCCAAGAGCTGGGCCATTCTCGATGCTCTACGGGGGCATGCCTCAGACAGCTAGTGTTGGAACCCACTTGGGAAGGAGCAATCTTAGACCTGGTACTCTCAAAAGGAGATAGACAGAGGATCTCAGGTCTAGAAGTGGGTAGCCATTTGGGAACAAGTGACCACCAAACAGTGTGATTCATGTTAACATCAGCTGCAGAGTCAAGCCATACAAAAGTGAGGGTACTGGATTTCAGGAGGGCTGACTTTGTCAAACTGGGAGAGTGTCTCAGAAAACCACTAGCAAACATGCAAGAAGGAGGGGTGGAGCAACAATGGAGAAACATCAAAACTGCCATCACAGAGGCAACAAGCCTTTGTGTGAAGCAGATAAATCAAACTGAAAGAAAAAAACACTATGGTTCTCAAAAGAGGTGGTTGGGAAGGTTAGGGAGAAAAAGACAGCATTCAGGAAGAATAAGAAAATACAGAAGGAGAAGGACAAAGAACTATACCAATTAAAGCAGAAGGAAGCGGGGAAGGCAGTCAGAATAGCAAAGGCCCAAACTGAGGAAAAGATAGCCAACTTAATTAAGAAGGTGGATAAAACCTTTTACAGGTACACTAGGGAGCAAAGAAAGGGATAGTGAGGCTGAATAAAGGGGAGGATGGGTGGGCGGAGAGGGACAGTGAAAAAGCAGGGATACTGAATGAATACTTCTGCTCAGTGTTTATAAAAGAAGAGGATGGGGAGGTACCTAATCCAATCAATAGAAGCACTCTGGATAGGAGGGGTCAATACCAGTCCTTTCACAGAGAAAGGGTTCTGAAAGAACTTCTAAAACTGAAGGTGGACAAAGCAATGGGGCCTGACAGGATTCACCCCAGAATTCTAAAAGAACTAAGGGGAGAACTAGTGACACCACTGACTACCTTTTAAACAAATCATGGGAGGATGGTGTGGTACCTGAGAACTGCAGGAGGGTGGGTGTGATGCCCCTTCACAAAAGTGGGAGCAAGACAGAAGCAGAAAACTATAGACCTGTCAGATTGACCTCAGTGGTAGGGAAAATTATGGAATTACTTCTGAAGAAAAGAACTGTTGAGTACATAGAGGCCAGTGGGGCACAGGACCCAAGGCAGCATGGATTCACAGCAGGAAGATAATGTCAGATGAATCTAATCAATTTCTTTGAGTGTGTGACCACAGTAGTAGACCAGGGAGGGGCTGTGGACATGGCCTACCTAGACTTTAGCAAGGCATTTGACACAGTCCCACACAAAAGATTAATAAAGAAATTAGCCAGCCTGGGAGTGGGTCCCAGGGTGGTAGCTTGGGTAAAACATTGGCTGGACAACAGGACACAGGAGGTAATACTAAACAGAGTTCACTCCAAAGAAAGGGGGGTTACTAGTGGGGTACCGCAGGGTTCAGTACTGGTTCCGGTCCTTTTTAATATCCTTATAAGTGACATTGCAGAGGGAATGGAAGGAAAAGTATTTGTCTTTGCAGAGGACACAAAGATCTGAAACAGGTTTGATACACAATGGGGGGGGTGGAATAGATGAAAAGGGACTTGGCAAGGTTGGAGAAATGGTCAGAAGTATGGCAGCTTAGATTCAATGCAAAGAAGTGCAAAGTAATGCACCTGGGAAACAAAAACCCAGGGGAAGAGTACACAAAGGGGGAGGTAGTAACAAAAACAAAAATGGAAAGGGACCTAGGGTAGTTATATCAGATGACCTAATGGTCAACAAGCAATGTGAGAAGGCAGTAGGGATGGCTGGGGGGTACTGGGATGTATATGGAGAGGCATCACCACTAGAAAACAAGAAGTTGTTACCCCTCTGTACAGACAGTTTGTAAAACTCTATCTGGAGTACTGCATGCAGTTCTGGTGACCCCATCTCTGCAAGGACATAGACAGGATGGAGGCAGTCCAGAGGAGGACTACTAAAATGGTGCAGGCTCTGCAACAGAACCATATGAAGAGAGACTAAAGGAGCTTAATATGTATACCCTTGAGGAAAGGGGGGTGACATGATAGAAACTTTTAAGTACCTCAAGGGAATCAACAAAGTCCAAGAGGGTAGCATCTTTCAGAAAAAATGATTTGCAAGAACAAGCGGACACAATTTGAAGATAGAGGGGGGACAGCTCAGGGGCAATGTGAGGAAATATTTTTTCACAGAGAGGGTGATGGATGCATGGAACGGCCTTCCTGAGGAGGTCATGAGGTCAAAAACAGCGAGGTACTTTAAGAATGCATGGAACCGACATAAGGCAATTCTTGTGGGGGTTAGGAAAAAAAAACAGTTGGTTAGCTAGGATCTGCAGCTTATCCAGAAGGTAGGGAAATGGGCAGACTAGGTGGGCCAAGCGGTCTGCATATACCATCAAAGCCTATTTTTTCATGTTTCCATCTTTAAAAGTAACTGAGTTATAAGCCTCCAAACTTTCAGAAATTTTGAAAGTACATCTCACAATTACAGTATGTAAACTACAGAATTTTAAGCCTCTCTAACTTTAAAACTGAAGAACAGAATATCACCACTCGTGTTAACTTCACTGACCCTAAATATTTGGCTTTGAGGTTACCCCATGGCCCAGCAGCAGAGCATTGCACTGCCATGCTGATGATCCAGGTTTGCAAGAAAGCCTGGGAAGTCATGTCAGAAGGCAGACCATGGCTGAAACAGTTGCTGCTCGGTAGTTCATCTTGATCAGGGAGAGTTGGCAGTGGGTTCCACTAAAACAACAACCACTACAGCTGGGCCAAGGAGCTTGTGCCTGCTGCAGAGGAAGCTGTGGTTGTGTGAGGTTTATAGATTCACTGCCATCATCAGGGAGAATGGGAGGGCAAAAATGTTGGAGAAAAACCTGGTAGCCAACCGAATGATGGCTGGGTTCAGCCTCATCAAGGTATATCCTTGAGAACAGTGTATATCCCTGAGAGATGGGCTGTCAGCCAGGAGAAGAAACAATATGGAAAAAAAGGCTGAGTGTGTCAACTCTCTAATCTCTTGCTCAAAGGATGGGCAAGTTACAAGAAGCCAAAGATTTTAAAATAACATCGATAATAAAAGCTAAATTTCATGAGCTTTTGTGAAATTGTGCAATATTGTGGTACTTTTGTAAGAGCCACATCCATATATGTCCAACATGGGCACTTTCAAAAGGGCATGGGCAGGGTATGGGGGTAGGGGGTATCTGGGTAAGTAGTAAAGAGAATTTGATTGACGGGATAGATGGGGAGGGGCAGCTGTGATCTAATGGTGCTAGCTGCATTGTCAAGTAGACTTGATAGATCATAAGGCCTATTTCTGCTGGCAAATTTATACATATGTATATATACTGTATATATATATATATATATATATTTATTTTTCACAGTCATACACTTGAGTTGCCATTGTTAAGAAAGGTACTGTATAGGCTGGGTAAAGTGACAATAAGGTAGTATTCATAGGAGGCTCCATAGTAAAAGAATAATGGTGCCAAGTGTGAAGTCAATATCTTGGGTGATGAACCATGGTGAATAGTCATGGAAATCACTGTGCACTAGCCTGAATTCCTGTAATATGCCAGATACTGTACGTAATCACTAGAGCTCCCTGACTTAATGACTTGTAGAAGCATGTGCACGTTCAACATTGTTTCTCAACACCACCTGCTGAATCTTTAACAACCTTGTAGATAGTATATATTTTTACTATTTCAGAACAGTGACACCAAGTGATGCTATGCCTCAAACCTCAAAATTATTGGTGATGTAGACCATTGTGACAGAAGTATCTAGATATCATTAGTCATGTTGGAGCATGATGCTGGACATCACTCTCACAGGAGTGTTAAAGCAGTGTTGTAGGTTCATGATGCTAGTGCCAGATCTTGAGTGTAATACTATTGGAGCAATAGACATTCATATGGTTTGATAGTCTTCACACAATTTAAGAAATACATTATAACATTGTGAACTCCTGTACCTTACAATTTACATAACCAGTAGCCTCTCTATTTAGTAGTTTCTATGACTCTTTCAAGAAAGTATGCACATAAATGTTTTCAATTATCTAGCTCCAAAGGTGGCTAAGTTGAAAGCATAGAAATATTTTCAGAATATTTCACATAAACAATAAATTGTCAGACTCTGAGCCCCTGTAACTTTCACATCCTTCATCCAACAAATGTCATTAAACGTAATATATTTTAAGGGACTGTTCCAAATAATAAGCATGCCAAATTTCAGGTGTTTAGCTATAATACTGACCAGGCTAGGACCAATATAAGAATTTTGGAAAATCTGTGAAATTTTGTGGATTTTCATAAACATTTCACAAAATTGAAATTTACTAATTTTGCCCAGCCCTGCCCCACCCACAATGCATAGTTAGTTCCTGGTGTCTAGTGGTAGCCCCCATCCACTGAGTACCTGTTCCAGAGTCAACCTCAAATCCTTGGTAACTAGTAGCTCCACTGCAGCACCTGCACCAAGCACATTACCCCACCAACCCCATCACTCATACCTAAGTAAGCTGTTACTGTGTGAAGAGCCTGATATGGCAACCAGCACAGCCTTTCTCTCACCTCCTGAACTGGCCACCATGTGGGCTGACAATACAGCAGACTGTACTTGCATTCCCTGCCATCCCATTCAGTGGCTGGTGTGATATGGGCTGTAATAGTTACTCTGTGGGGTTCTCCACATGGTACTGTCTTACTTAGATGGCAGTCCCCATAATGGGAACTGGTGGAGAGCTGCAGTCGGGCACTTAATCCTCCCTCACTCTGCCGGACCATCAAGAGACCCTTGTCTGTTCCTGAACCTGCATCACCAGTATGGAGGACAGAAACCCAACTATATCTCCACTGGGCAGGCCCCCAATTCAACAATGCTTCAGTTCAACTTCCTTAATTTAGTTATTTCACCCATGGGGCTTCTTCAAGAGATTATTTCAATTACTAGACATTATAAACATGTACTAGACATTATAAACAGACATCAAATTCATGAAATATAAAAGCTGGCCCATTGATGCAGAAGGCTGAGGCACCTGTTCCTTCCCTGCTGCCACAGCGGGGTTCAGGTTCAGGAAAGGACCTGGATTGTTCGGGCGTCAGCCTGGAGCATGAGGACATAATGCTTTCCTTCCATTTGGAGGTATATGCTGTGATACTATCACATGTGTGACCACAGGTGGCAGTGCAAGTATAGCTGCCTCCAGACTAGGATGCACATGCACATCAAGTACATACTGTATATTTGTTGCCAAAAACTGAATGTTAAGCATTAGCATTAAGACTTGCCTGTGCCCTGAAAGGCATAACATATAATCATTTCAATCATAATGATTTATTGGTTTAACAATGATTTCAGTTTTAACCATGTCATTCAACATTATGAAAACTTTAAAATTAAATGTTTTCTAAGTTAGTACATAACTGTTTTTCTGCTGCTCCTTGCTACAAGAATATCTGAGTAGTTTTCTAGCTAAAGACTACACCAGTTTTTCTAGATCATCACAAAGAAAAGTATCATGTTCTTTCAAGGCTTCGTAAAACTCGCTTTTTGCCCTTTGTCCTTTCTTCTTGATCATTTTTAGTAAACACTCATTTTGCTTTTGCAGTTGGTTGACGAAGAATTTCTTCCTCTTCATCCATGTTGAGGACCCTAGCACCAGAAAGATGCCTCAGTATAGGGCATGGAAGTGACAGACGTTCAATGATAGCATTATACATCTTTTCAAACTTCACACCTGGAAAAAAATAGATTATAACTGAATTAATAACTCAGAGTAAGATCATGTATTACATGATATATTATTCAGCAAGTTTACCAGCCATTGATTGTTATACAACATTTAAATGCAATACATGACTTCCAGAGCATGTGGCATTAGTTGGTATTGTAATAGCCTTTCAGTTCGGACTAGATAAGTACTTTGATGACAATGGGGGTCAAAGGACATTCTAAATATGCAAGCAAAAATGAGAATTTGATGGATTGCTGGTCTTTCTCCCCCATAAAATGTAAGTATTTATTCAATTTTTATTTTGTCTTGTAGATGCTTTGGATATGGAGCCATGTAATAATTATTTTCTAACTGAGCAAGTGGTTCTTACTGTATTTGCTGTAATCACAGATAAGGTTACAATTCATATTTTTGTGCTCATATCATCCTGTGTCACATTAAGTTATGACTGCCTACAAGCAGCCCCATAAATGTAGCAAAAGAAAGCTGTGCACCAAATCCAACAGTCGCACTGTAAACTAGTAAACAATATCCAGTAAACAATGGATCCACGTGAAGATAACGATTCCCAAACAGCGAGGAGTGAAAACGGCACAAAATCATAGCACGTGCAGTATCTGAGAATTTTCTGTTTGTGGGGTGATTTTCCCCACACACCCGTTACTTAATATACCAACTCTGGGGTGGGGATGGACCTCAGGAAGGGGGGATCAGTCACTGATATGGCGCATGCTGTGATTTCATACCATTTTCACTCCTCTGCATTTTGAAGTCGCTATCTTGATGGGTTACTAAAACAAAACAGCCTGGCAAGGAGAAAACATTCAGCTGGCTAAATTAAAAGCACCTAGTAAGGTTTCAAAACAGCATTACCTCTCCCACCCCAGTGATAAGGAGATGGAATAATTATTTTAAAGTGCCATCCTTAGAAATTGCCTCAATTGAATGATAGGTGTGAATGATCTCAGCCTTTCACCACATCAGAGACTTATTTAGTCTGCAAACTTCACAACACCATGCTATGACGTAACATCCAGCAACTCTGGAAAATAGAACCTCAAGAAAAAGGCACCCCCCAAAAACTGCCCGCTTTGTTACAAAACATGAAACACACAAAGTTTTTAAAGCAATGCTTATTGAATGGTGCTGCCTGTTTTACTTGTGAAAACCATTGTACATGATACATAGATACATAGATACATAGACAGTATCGGCAGATAAGGGCCTACGGCCCACCCAGTCTGCCCATTTGAGCTTGTAAGTTTACTTTATGTTTTCCTAGAAGTCTGTTGCCCTTTAACCGTCACCTCCAGAATTCCTTTATGTCTATCCCATGCATTCTTAAATCCCGTGATTGTTTCAGCCCCCACCACTTCCTCTGGCAGTGTGCTCCACTTGTCCACCACCCGTACTGTGAAGAAATTCTTCCTCATGTTTCCTCTAACTTGTCCTCCCTCCAATTTCATCCCATGCCCTCTAGTCCTGGAACATCTTTTTCACTTAAAAATAGTGTATTCCTGCACCCTGTTCCTCCCTGTAAGATAATTGTATGTCTCTATCATATCCCCTCTCTCCCTCCTCTCCTCCAGGGAGTACATATTCAATTCCTTCAACCTGTCCTCATAGGACTTGTGATGCAATCCATGTACCATCTTTGTTGCCCTCCTCTGAACCTTCTCTACCTTGTCTATGTTCTTATGTAAGTAAGGTCTCCAGAACTGTACAATGTACTCCAGGTGGGGCCTCACTGGTGTCTTGTATAGTGGAATTATGACCTCCCTTTTCCTGCTGGCGATGCCCCTGCCTATGCATCCCAGCATCCTATTTGCTTTACCTGCTGCTTTGTCACACTGTTTCCACATGATCTTTGGACATTTGGAGACACAAGTCCTATAAGCTTGCTGACTGGAAGTACTAGACTGTAAGTTCCTGAGAGGACATCAGCAGCAGCTCTTCACTAACACAGGTTTTTTTGAACAGGTAGTGAAATCAGGGTTACAAATAGATCATACCTTTAAAATTAAGTAATACAGAAATCTAGTTTTTGGTATGAGAGCTCCTGGGGTTAAGCTTATTATAATTCTGCAATGTAGCAGAAGTAGTGTCAGTTGTTCTTTAAGCTAGCATCCTGTGTCTTTTGGAAGAGGGTTATAAATTGGTTTGTTTCTGGCAAGGTTTTCAGGGTGGCTGCAGTATTTTGAAAGGCAACATCCCTGGTCTGGGTTACTCCAGTGTGGAGAGTAAGGCACCCTCCAAGTACTTGTTTAGGTTATTCAGCATACCGTCTAAGGTTTGAGCTTTACTCTGACTCAGGTTATTTGTGTGGAGTCAGCTCCTTGTCTAGTTTTCTTAGGTCTGCTGAGAGCACCTTCATCAGCCTGATTCTGTCTGTACCCCCCATTTATGCCCCACAGCCTGTTTTGTCTCCCGGCTCCATGGAGTTGCACAGTCAATTTATTTATTTTAAATTGAAATCAAATTAAACTACTTATTTATTTGTTATTTACTTTGTGTATGCTGGGATTATTGGAATGAACTAACAATGTTCTTCCTCCAAAGAAGACCAGTTTTCCAGCCTCTGTCCACCCCGGCCCGGCCTGGCCTGAAGACACAGCTGTTGGTAAGCTATAGCCTGTTTGGGGGGCAAGAACCATCTGTGCTATGCCTTTAGCTCTGCAGGCAGGGTACGGCCTTGTATTTCTTTGAGCTGCAGGCCTTAAGCCTGAAAGGTTTCTGATTTTGTACCCCCCCATTCCCCATCAAGACCTCTAGAAATAAAAGGGGGGCAAAGGGGAGTATAACATTTATTTTGTCTGTGGTTCCTCATCAGTTCCCAGGAACCAGAGAAAAGGCTTTTATGTCACTGTTACCGCTTTCTGGGAACAACATTCATTTAACAAAGAAAAATAAATATTTTATTTTGGCAACTGCTTTGCAGTTTTCTTTTTCTCATTCCAGTTCCTCTTTTTATTGGAACTGAGACATTATTTTGCTTATTTTCTTTAAAAACAGTATTCTTTTAATGGTTTTCCTTTTTACAAGGAATCAAACTGCAATCTTATAGTTACTGTAAATTGAAGCAGTTTTAGGTTGTCAGCATGACTGACAGACCCAAAAAGACAACATGACCTACTGGCTTTAAAAATTGTAAAATCTGTTATCAGCTCCTGGCTAGGGCAGACTGTCATGAGCTATGTTTGAAGTACCTGGATCCAGGTAACAATTTTTTTAACTGTGAGCTTTGTATAAAGTTTTGTCCTAAGACTGTCAAGAAAAGGGCTAACAAGTTGAAAGACATTATGACTTCTCAGTCTGCCTCTACATCACCTAAAGGCAGGCCCTCAAAGTAAGTAGAAGGGCAAAGCTGCTAAAGATAGCTCAGAGTTCAGGGTGTCTGAATGGGGGAACCCTGAGTTCAGTAAAAATTTAAAAAAGCCTCTTAGCAGACACAAAAGACAGTGCCTGCCAAGAAAAACAGAAAAAAAGACATGTTGCTGCCCCTCATACTGAAGAAGGAAAGGAGACATCAGTGGACAAAAGTAAGATGCCCTATATAGAGGACATGTCTAAGGCATGGCAGTTCATCCAGGCCTTCAAGGTCATAGGGACCGTCATGGGTATATATGTGACCTTCCCCTGGTTCAAGTACCTTTTCTAGTACCTGTAGAGGAGGAGGCTGAATTTTAATATAAAAAGGAGGAGGAGGAGGAAGAAGAAGGGAACACTACAGAACCTGATAATTTCCTTGAGAGGGAGTTCAGTTCCCCATCCTGTACACCTAGCAATTTTCCCCATTCCCTAGGGGTGCAGCTGCCAGTGGTTTACCTGACAGGGAAAGGCAATGTGTTGGCAGATACTTTAAGCAGAATAAGCCAGGGACATCACAAATGGACCCTGAACAATCAGGTGTTGGATGCAGTATTCAGAAGATAGGGTACATCAGTGGTGGCCTGTTTGCATCATGGGAAAGCCTCCAGCTTACCATTTTCTGCTGCTACCCCCCTCAGGACAGACAGTTCCAGTGTATGCAATCTTCCTCAATTGGGCAGGGAAGTTTATTTATGTCTTCCCTCCATTTCCACTCTTACTGGGTGTGTTGTTGATACTAAGGGGGGATTCTTCAACCACGATCCTGATAGCCCCAGACTGGCCAGGCACGTATCATGTTATAATGCTGAAATTTTAACATCGAAATCCAGTACAGTGACAACCTCAAAGTTGTCGCTGTACTGAACT
This sequence comes from Neoceratodus forsteri, assembly GCA_016271365.2. NCBI lineage: Eukaryota > Metazoa > Chordata > Ceratodontiformes > Ceratodontidae > Neoceratodus > Neoceratodus forsteri. Next base: position 1,359,752,305 of record CM057459.1, read on the forward strand.
CAGTGTTGAACTTTCACTGACTTTGAATGTCCTCCCCTTCTTTGAATAAACAGCAAACCAGAGTTTCTAATCCTAAAGAAGGGTGCATAGGATGAAGCCCCAGTGTGGGGGGTGTAGTGAGCTTCACCCCTGCAAAAAAACACCCTCAATGTCTTCGGGCAAAATTTCACCTATCAACATTGTTTCCGCTGCTGAGACACTGTTGCCAATGCAGCTTGGTGGAACTGGCCAGGTAGACTTGGCACTTACTGTTTCTGTTCCTCACCATCAAGCACCCTATCAGCCTCTCTCTGAGACAGTAAGTAAGTGAAACTTTATTTATAAAGCACCCATCACTGGAGGCTCTAGGCGCTGGTACAAATATACAGAGGTACAAATATACAGTAACAAAGTACAACAATCTAAAAATAAACAAGAGTAAAATATAAAATGTGATAAACAGACTATTTACAATTAACTAGATAAAACTTAATATCATAGGCCAGCCCAGTGGTGCTGAGGGTTAAGGCACTGAATGCCACACCACGAGCTATGCTGGCGACCCAGGTTCAGGAATGACCTCGGGTTGTCTGGGTGCTGGCATGGAGTGGATGGCAGAGCAGGATCGAGCATGCTGATTGGCAGCTCTCCTTTCCTGAGGGCGGTGAGGGTGGATTGGTACCCCCCATAGTTCTGCTTCCACTGGGTGGAGGTCTGGTGGGTAGCGTAGGTGGAGAAGGGGTGGCACACAGCTTTGGGAGGTAGAAAGGGTTGAGATGATGCCATGGGGTGTGTAGCATGCCTCCACACACTCACACAGCTGTGTGCCATGGCCTCAGGGGTCAGGGGAGAAAACTGAACATAAATACCTATGTGTTCCCATTGCCAGTTGGCGGGAGGAGGTGACGGGGATCAAACAGCTATAAGGAAAAAAAGTTAATATAATTGAAAAATATCTAAGTTTTAATCTAAGGAAAATGCCTTCTTTAATATGTGGGACTATAGTCCCCTCTTAAAGAGATACAACCTGCTGACCTTGTCTCAGGGTAAGATAGCATTCCCAAGCACAAGACCCCTTCACCTCAGGTCATGGTGCTAGAGTTTTCAGGGGTGAATCTTTCTAAAAAGATTTTGGATATGCTTAAGATATCCAGAAAACCAACAACAAGAAAGAGTTATGCCAGTTTTTTTTTTTTTATTGTAGTTTGTATAGTAAGGCCCATCTCTGGGAATGTTAACTGTTACCCAAGCAAGAACGGGCCATATGAATGGGAATAAAGTATATTATGATTGAATGACCCTGAAACATCAGAGTTTTCTGAGTTATTATTGTATTCAGGTTTTGAATTTTATGAAATGTCATCAAATGCCAATGTTTAATAATTCAAACAGATGTAAGTATTGGTTACTTTGTACATTTCTACCATTGTTATAAACATGTTCAGCTTTCAGTATTGTCCTATAAAAATATTAGGACTACATGAATGGACAGGAGAACCCTAAGATATGTTATTAACATTCGATGGGTTGTCTCAATTCTTCTTATGTTATCAGGTACAGTTCATCCTAATCCTGGGCCCCAAGAGATGTTTGCTCTGTACAAACATCCTTGTGATAAAAATGCCACCTCTCTACATATGGCTCATTTAAATGTTTGTAGTCTGACTGACAAAAAGTCTTTAATTGAGTGCCTGATACATGAAAAAAACTTGATGTGGTAGCTCTGTCAGAGACTTGGTTGTCCTATAAAATTTCAAATCAAAAATTTAATATCCAGGATTTTACAGTATTTAGGAGAGACAGGGTATGGAAGAAAGAGGGTGGTTGTTTGTTTTATACAGCCAATAATCTACTGGCTAATGAATCTAGCATCATTCCAGTCAGCCCTTTATATGAATCATTGGCTACAGTCCTTAAGCTTGGTTCAAGTAAGACACTAATCATCTGTAATTAGAGATGCAGCAAATTTAAATTCGCTGGTGCAGTGCCCATGGTGCCCACCAAAAGGCTCACTTCACCTAGTGATTATTACTTTGTGTTGTCATTCCGCCTTAATGCCAAGTGAGGTGACAACAATATTTGGCAGCCCTATACACAAAGTCACCAAAATTAATGTGCATCCCCAAAATGCTCATGTCTTGGGTCCATAAAACTCCCCAGTGCTGACGAAGTATAATGAGAGCACAAGAAATTCAATGTCTTCCAAAATTAATAGCACATTCAGACATCATGCATGCTTGCAGTAGTCACCCACAGTCACCAGAATTAATGTGCATCCACAAAATGCTACTGTCTTGTGTCCAGAAAATTCCCCAGTGCTGATGAAGTGAAATGAGAGCATAACAAGAAATGCGAAGTCTCCCAGAATTAATGGTGCACTCAGTTATGTGCACAGTGGTCATACACAGCCACCAGAATTAATATGTATCCCCAAAATGCTACTGTCTTGTGTCCAGAAAATTCCCTAGTGCTGACAAAGTGAAATGAGCTTGTAACATGAAATGTGCAGTCTCCCAGAATTAATGGCGCACTCTGTCATGTGTGCAGTAGTCACACAGTCACCAGAATTAATTTGCATCCCAAAAAATGCTACTGTCTTGTGTTCAGAAAATTACCCAGCACTGACAAAGTGAAATGAGAGGGTAACAAAAAATGTAAAATCTCTCAGAAATAATGGTGCATTTCATCATGTGTGCAGTGGTCACACACAGTCACCAGAATTAATGTGCATCCCAAAAATGCTACTGTCTTATGTCCAGAAAATTCTTCAGTGCTGATGAAGTGAAATGAGAGTGTAACAAGAAATGCAAAGTCTCCCAGAATTAATGGTGTACTACAAATGCACAGACAGATTAAGATTGCACTGCGCACTCAAGAGATGCAGACGCAAAGGCACAATGACACCTAACCAGTGCTCATAAGTCACAAATCCAAATCTGGAAAAGAATACCATTTGCCAGTTGAGGGGGGGGGTAGTGCACAGCAGTAACATTCCACTACCAGTAAAGATACCACAAAGCAGTATAAAATATTCATGCAGGTAAGGTGGATAGCACTGCTGTAGTTACTCTGTGGCATAATAAAAGGTGTCTGATTTAATGGCATGCATTGCACGCACACTCACACACACTACAAGTAATGTGTAGCAAATTGGAAACCTTTAGTAATATAACCAAATGTTTTAAACAAACTGAAATTATACACTGTTGCACCATAACAATCAGCAAAAAAGTCAAGAATTACTGAAAATATTACTGTGTGTACATTAACAGTCATACTAAAAAAATATAACCAAAACAGAAAGACTGCCTTTTTCTCCCAGTTAATCTACCTTCACCACAGATACGCCACTCCCCAAAGCACACATCACAATACACAGACTGACTGTTCTAAATTAACATTCAAAATCCACACACAAACAATAAACACTCGATAATATGAGCACAGGAGGGTTTCCTATACTCAATGTAGTAAATTGTAAGCAAAAAAAAAATTGCTCAAAAATACTTTTTTAACAGCTTTTAGAGGATTTGAATTGTAGAGCTCTGACAGAAAACTGTCTCCATCTTCTACTACACACACACACTACACAGAACTGAGGCTATGCAGAACAATCTAGAGCCCCTGTGACCTGCAATCCCATAAAGCACTGCAAAATTCACCTTTGGAGCTCAAAAACAAGGCAAAGTGAGGTGAAGTACATTGATTTGAATGTACTTCACCTTAAAACTGGTGGAGAAGTGGTTTGGGGAAGGCGGAATAATGTAAAGTCATTGTTTCCAATGGACTTCGCGTTCCCCATTATAACGTGAAGTACTCTGCGTCGCGTTGTGGAGTACTTTGTGGATTCCGCGTTGCTCTGCGAATCACTTCACGGAGCGAATTTTTACCACTTCACCCAGCACTAACTGTAATGTTTATGTTCCCTCTGAAAAATCTAGAGAAGGTGTTCCATCATTTTTTGGTAATATTTCTCATCAATTACTGCACAGAGAATTAATTATAACCGGTGACTTTAATCTTAATTGGTTTTCTTCCAGTAACTTAGATATTCACAATTTGGTTGCTGATTCAGGTCTTTATCAATTGATTACAAAGACTATAAGATTTAATTATAGGACAGGTTATGAGTCAATATTGGATTGGGTTATTACTAATAACCCTTCATGAATTGTCAGTTCCGGGGTTTCCCTGATGGTATTATTGACCATTGTTCTGTTTTTTTTAAATGGTCAGCTGAGGTACCAAAGAAGCCATATAAGTCTGTGACCTTCTGAAAAATAAAAGATTTGGATGTCATGAAATTTGAGGAAGAAGTTCAGTCTTGTAATTGGTCCTTCCTGGATAATACTGTTGACACTGATGTAACTTATCAAAAGTTTTGTGATCTTTTCATTAGTATTTGTGACTGACTTCTCCTTGTTAGGAAAGTTAGAGTTAGAAGGGACAATAAAGTTTGATTAACCCCTGGCCTATTAAAATTGATTAGGACTAGAAACAAGGCTTGGAAAATTTCCAGGAAAACAAAATTACCTGGACATCAACAAAAGTTTAAGGAAAATATGTCAGATAGCTATTACAGCAGCAAAAACTGAATTTTATAAACAAAAACTTACAGAAACTAATGACAATTCACATTCCACTTGGAAAATCTGAAATGCCCTTATGGGAAAGATGCAAGCACAGGATAATTTTGCCCTCGTCCTTGATGGTCTATTAGTTAATGATGCTAAAAAAGTTGCTGAAGCTTTAAATATGCATTTTTCCAACCCTGATCACAGCAGAGAAAGATTTAACACTAAGGATGGGTTAGGGAATATTCCTGATATTTTACATCAGAAACTTTAAACGAACACAGTAAATAAAATAGCGCCTAATTTTTATTTTTGGTTTTTGCAACCCACTAACCTTGTTAATTATTTCTTAAAATTAATCCAAAGCCAGTTTTTGGTACTGGTCAACTGGACTTTAGGCTAATTAAAAAAGTAATACCTTCTATAGCAGAACCTTTAGCTATGGTATTTAATTATTCTCTTTGTAATGATGTTTACCCTGAGACTTGGAAGAGTTCCATTATTAAACCTATCTTTAAAACTGGTCCTAGGTCCAATATTAATAACTACCATCCAATATCTCTTCTAGCTCCCCTTTCAAAAATACTTGAGGAAAGTGTACTAGACCAAGTTACTGATCACTTGGAAAAGTATAATTTACGGACAGATTCACAACATGGGTTTTGACCCTATCATAATATGGAGACTGCCTTGATGAGGTTCACAAGCCAAGCCACTAGAGCTATTGATGAAGGAAAATATGTGGCAACAGTGTTTGTGAACCCCACCAAGGCATTTGACCTTGTGGATCATACTGAACTTTTTATAGTTTATCTGGCATTTTATTTTCAGGGGAGGTAATTCCTTGGTATACAGACTGTCTCACAGAAGTAAAAAAAAACAATGCTTAATGGGGTTTGCTCAGAACAAGCACAGATATAATGTGGAGTCCCACAGGGCACCATAATTGGACCATTTCTATTTTCAGTTTTTGTTAATTCTCTGCCAACTATTTTCTCCAAAACAGAATTAATTCTCTATACTGATGACATGGTACTATTCTGTTCTGGAGCCAATTTGTCAGCTCTTAAGGTGTCCTTGCAAACAGATTTTACTCCAATGCATCATTGGTTTAACCTACATAAAATGGTAATGAATTCTGTTAAAACTAAAACTATTTTTTTTTACACCAATAGGAAATCTCTTATTTCTGAATTTAGCATTTTTGATAATTAGGCTTGCCCCTAAAAGGCAGGCAAGGTTGTCCTGGGACTCAGCCAGGATGAGGGCCGGGGGCAGGGGACAGGAAGAAAAGGGGGACAACAGGAAGGAGGGGAGATTTGGGTATGTCATGATGGCATAGAGGAAGGGGAGGGGGTGCTTGATGGCAATTGGTCAGGGGAAGGGCCAGCTAGGGCCAGGGGATGGCTCTTACAAGGGTACATAAAGTCATGTAACCCTCAAAGAGCCCCTTTCTTGCTGTAAGATTTACTACAGCACATTTGTGGCAAGTGGAGGTAAGGACAAGAGGGCTAGGGCCCTATTATTATTTGTTTCAAACCTGGTTTTAGTCAGGTTTGTGATTGTGAGGGTGAAATGGTGTGGACAAGAGGGCTAAGGCCCTATTATGTAGCTCAAGTACGGTTTTAGCAGGTTTGTGGTTAAGTAGGCGAAAGGTGTGGAATGGTATGCCATTTTTCTTTTATGTTGTGGTAGAACGGTTCAGCGTGCACAGCCAGCTGGTTCGGGACACATGGTACTCATGGTAATTGTGAGTCGGGATGCCCAAGGCTGGCCGGGTTTGCAATTGAGGCCCAGTGGTTTAAAGCATTCATTGTAAGGAATGAGAGTTGTAAGGGTTGGAGGCCGCAGCCCGAACCAGAAATCAAACTGGGTAGAAACAGGGCAGGCAAGCTAGTGGTCAGGGTGAAGGCCAGGTTGGTAAACACAGACAGTCATTAGAAGTTTAAGGCTCACTGTGGAGAAGCCAGTCATTGGGGGAGCAGCTAGCGTTCAAGCACAGATGGGGTTTTTTAGCTGGATCCTAGTGGCTCATTGGTTAGGAGCAGGCAGTCATGGAAATGTCAGCATGTATGGGGCAGCAGGCCACAACCGAATCCGGAGCATGCAGGGGCGAGTGACCACGGGTTGCAGGAAGGGAGAGCAGGGCAAGGCTGCAAGCTGAACGTGGGAGAAAGGGATGGGGTGCTTTTTTTTGTTCCTGTGAGGTACAATTTCAAGTCTGCAAGAAAGTTCTTCTCGATGGCCTCACAAAAGCGGGTGCTAGGCCCAAGACCTGGGGGGCACGATGCAGGCCGAAGGAGCAGTTGGCCATGTCGTGGTGGTGGGGGATCAGCAGTGAGGAGGACATTTTTCTTTGGGGCCACAGCTGCATGGGTGGGAAAGGTGGGCGCTGCCTGAGCCTGGTGAATGGGGGAGAATGCTTTTCAGCCTGATAGCAAGGCAGAAAGGGGGTGCTGCCTAAGCCTGGTGAATGGGAAGAGGGCTATTTGGCCCGATAGCAAGGCATCTTGGGCAGTCGGTCAGATCTCGGGTCTGCACCCAGTGGGGGGGATCAGGTGGTTGCGGCAGCATAGAGGGAGGGAAATGCTGGAAGGGGCATCAGTACCAGCAGGGGAAAAAGAGCCCCAGATGGGGGAGAAACAAGGAGGATCAAGGGGGCAATGGAATATGCCTTTTTAAGTGCTAAGGTGGCACTTCGTTAAGTAGGCCTCGCAGCTGGAAGAGCAAGGGGATGAGGCACAGGGCAGGTCAGTTTTTGCAGGGGGCGGCCGCACCAAAAAAAAAAGAGGGGCATAGGCACTCCAGCTGTGGCATAAACAGCCAGTAGGGGCAATGGCGGGCAGGTGTGGGACAGAGGTAGGCCATCCAGTATGAAGCCTCATGCCATTTATAATGAAGGAAGCATGAGTATGCAAACTCAGAGATATTTTTTTGGGGGGTGGAGCACGGAATCTATCTAGTGGCGTGCGACCTAACTTGGGCAAGTGCATAGAGGCACATTTTCCTACCTCGGGGACAGGGCCTGGGACAGGGAGGGATGATGGGGCTGAGCGGAGGGGCGCGGGAGTAATTGCTAATGACCAAGGTGTGTTTCAGTATGATGTTGTTCCTTCTTGTGCAGTTTAGTACAGTGGATAGGATGCCACCCAGGAGACCCACCATGTCCAGTGCTTCCATGTTGGCTAATGCAACAAAGTTAATGAAGCAGATGATGGATTGGCCAAAGCGGTGAAGAAGAGGGAGGCGGAAGAAGAGTCCCAGAGGAAGCGGAAAGAGATCGAGGAAAGGGAAGGAGCTGGGATGAGAAACAAGCAACAAAAGAGGGTGTCGGCTGACCCGCCGGCAGCACAGATCCTGGTCCCAGCAGGATCCCAACCGGGCGGAGGTAAGGAAGTAGATATGAGTAACAAAACAGATTTAAAAGAATATATAGAAGGCTTAATAGGGGATATGGGGGAGGAAGGGGCTTCAAAACTAGAGCCAGCCCTGCTGTCCATCAAGGAAAAGGGCACACAGGGTAAAGGCGGAGTGGGCAAGGGGGGCAGAGATAAGAAGCCATACGAGGGGCCACCTGGTTTCATGGTGGGTGACCATGTGCCAGCCTCATTAGGGAAAAAATTTGGAAGGGTGAATACATGGATATATTCAGTCTGGTAGATGAAGAGACAGCCAAAAGATACGAACAGCAGGAATTGGTGGGCAAGTCAGAGATGGCAGTAGTGCTAACAGTGGTGGGGCACAAAGCAGAAGAAGCTAGATGAAAAGGGAAGAATATTGACACATGGCAAGTGGGTTTCCTGATTTACAGCACCTTGTTGCTAGAGAAGCAGCCAGACTTGGTGATCCCATTATTGATATACATGACAATCATTAGGGAAGCATACAAGGCAAAGCTGGGTTTTGGATGGTTAAAATATGATGAGGCCTTCTGGAGAAGAATGGCGGCTAAGGGAGACCTAAGATGGGACTGCACCCATGTGGAACTGTGGGTGCGGATGCTATCGGGCCTGGCAGCAGGGCAGGCGGTGGAGCAATCAAGGCGGGTTTCACCCGTACAGGCAACAAAAACCTGTTGGGCTTTAAATAGGGCATCCTGCTCATGGCTGAGTTGCAAGTTCAGGCATGTATGCTCACGATGTGGGGGGGCACACCCGGCGATGGGGTGCCGGCAAGGGATTGAGAGAGTGAGTCAGACGGGGGGGCAGCCCACGGAGCAGCCTTTCATAATGGGTGGGGGACCCAACAGGGGCGGGGGCCACTGGCGGGGGGTCAAGCAACCACCTATGGGTGGAGCTAAAAGGGGACAGGAAGGGGGGGAGATGGGGTACACCCTTGGCCACACCCCTGTAAAATTGGGGGTGGTGGAAGCTTGAATGGCAGGCTATCCAAACAGAGCAGGGGCAGAGTTGTTAAGGTTGGGATTTAGGTGCAGTTTTCCACTGGGTTTCATGGGGAAGAGGGTGGGGATGAAGACAAAGAATCTGAGTTCAGTGAAGGGGAAGGAGGACATAGTATGAAGGAAGATCCAAAAGGAAGTCAAAGCAGGCAGGGTGGAGAAACCAATGCGGGAACCCCCGTGTGACCATTTTAGGGTATCCCTGCTGGGGGTGGTACCTAGAAAGCAGGAGGGGGAGTTCAGGCTCATACACCACCTGTCCTACCCTGATGGTGAGTCAGTGAATGGGGGGATACAGGATAGTCTGAGGGCAGTATCCTAGGCCTCCCTGGATCAGGCAGTAGAATTCATGAGTGCAACAGGGAGGGCATGGTTGGCAAAGAGGGATATAGAGTCCACTTTCCGTTGCTGCCAGTAGACCCCACGGATAGGGACCTGCTCGGTTTCCAATTCGAAGGGGGATTGTATTTTGACAAGGCGATGCCCATGGGTTGCTCAGTGGCATGCTCCATGTTTGAGGCTTTCAGCTCATGGGTGCAGTAGAAGTTTGGGTCATGGTACAGGCATAAGAGAGTAGTCCACTATCTGGACAATTTCCTGCTGATAGGAGCCAGTCAGGAGGAGATGCAGGCAATGTTGGGAGACTTCCAAGATATGTGTGCCAGGATAGGGATCCCCTTGGCAGCAGGGAAAACGAAGGGACCGGCCCACAGGTTGGAGTTCCTGGGGATTGAGTTGGATGCAGAGCAAGAGTGTTTCCTTTTTCCGGGGGATATGGTAGTGAGGCTGTGGGGGCTGCTTATACTAGTGGGGGGGGAGGAGGAGGGTGCCACTGGTACAGGTACAGCAACTACTGGGGCACCTTAATTTCACCTGCAAAGCCATAAGCCTGGGCAGAGCTTTCATGAGAAGATTGGGTAGGGTCAAAGGTAAAGCAAGGCAGCTGCATCACTAGGTGGACATAAACAGGGGCATAAAGAGGATCTTTGGGTATGGGAAGATTTCCAGGAGTCCTACAATGGGGTAACTTTTTGGCAGGAGGAGTGAGCCTTCAGCAGCGACTTGGATATATACACGGTTGCAGCTGGAGGCTGCAGTTTGGGTGCCTATTTCAAGGGAGAATAGATATCAGAGGCGTGACCAGACAGTTGGCAAGAGCAGGGATGGACTAAGGACATCACTTTCCTGGAAATATTCCCCATATGGGTGGCACTGGAAACATGGGGCATGCGCATGGAGGGGAAAAGGATAGTATTCTGGTGTGACAACAAGGGAGTAGTTGAAGTGATCAACAGGCAGAGTGGGTGCACAGAATCTGTGAGGCGGGTCCTATGGGGCAAGGTATTGCTGGGGCTGCATTTGAACCTGTCTTTCAGGACGCAACACATCGAGGGCATATGGAACAAAATGGCTGACAGTGTCTCTCAGTTTCAGAAGGAACGATTCCAGGATCTGGCCCCGGGGACCACCCCTACTTGGATCAGGGTGCCAGAGTGGATGTGAGAGATTGGAGAGTGAGAGCCAGGGCACTATACAGAAGGTCATGGGCAGCCAACACCCTGAAGGCTTATGAAGGGGCGTGGGCCAGTTTCCAGGCATTCAGGGCCTGGCAGGGATGGAACACAGGCAATGCAGTGTTGGAGGGGAAAGTCATACAGTACATGGTGTCGAAATGGGAAGAGGGCATGGCGCCCTCCACCATGGGGGTCCAGCTGGCACGTATCAGCTGGACATGCCAGAACAGAGGTTGGGAAGATGCCGCAGGCAGCTGCATCATCAAGAGGATGATACTGGGATGGCAGGGAGGGCAGGGCACCAGACGAGATGGGAGAAGACCCATCATGTGGCCTTTCCTCGTGAGGATAGTGGGGGCATTATTACATGGCTGTACGTTAGCAAGCGAGGCCTGCCTGTTCCACGCTACATTTACAGTCATGGCAAAAGGGGCTTTCAGTGTAGGTGAGATGGTGTCCCCCAGAAAGGGGGTGGCGGCAGAGGGCCTCCAGAGGGAGAATGTGAGCATGGAGGATGGGAAGGTGGTCATAGGGCTGTGGAGGTCTAAAAAAGACCAGCAAGCAATGGGCTGCATGGTGGTGATCCATAGGCAGTCAGACAAGGGTGTTTGTGCAGTCCAGGTCATGTGGGAGTTCAGCGTGATGCGAGGCCAGGGGCCCGGGTCCTGGTTCATGCATGGAAATGGGTAACCAGTTATGGGTTTCCAGGTGGGGGCGGTGCTAAAGGAGGCAGTGGCATTCATGGGGGAGAACCTAGATGAGTTTGCACCACACTCTTTCAGGATCAGAGTGGCATCAGAGGCGGCCACAGCTGGGAAGGGGGAAGGGGAGGTCCAGAGGATGGGCAGATGGGCGTCAAAATGTTATAAGAGGTATGTGCAGGCTTGACAACTGCTAAGCAATGTCTCCCTTTTTTCTCCCCACAGTAGGCATGAAGAGACGGGTGTGGATTGTGGGACACTCGTTTATCTATTGGGCAGAGAGGTTTGCAGCCACCACAAGACTAGGGACACAGCTGCACCTGGGAGAGGAACACACCAAGCTGTGGTGGAAGGACCTGAGAGGCATGAGGTGGACGGAGTTGCTCCACCTGCTAGAGGAGCTGCTGGTGTGCTGGGCAACAGCAGACAGAGTTATTATCCACCTGGTGGGGAACGACATGGGATCAGTGCCATGGGGGTCCTTGTTGAAGGACATCCTGAGGGACCTAGAGAAGGTGAAGAGCTGGTGGCCCCAAGTAGTCATAGGTTGGTCAGAAGTCACATCTAGGAGGGTATGGAGGGGAGAAAAAGGGCCAATGTCAATAGAAGTGGCTAGGAAGTGACTAAACAGGAAGGAGGCCAGGGCAGTAATAGAAATGGGAGGGGTACACATCCAGCATAGGGACATATCGTTTGAACAGGAGGCAGTCTACAGGCCAGACAGGGTCCACCTGACCAAATTAAGCATGGGCCTGTTCCTCCGGTCTTTCAGGGATTTAGTGGGGGATATTAATAAGAAGGGCAAAAGGGTTGACCTACAAGGGGGGAGCCCCATTTTCCAGTGCAAGTGGGAGATGGGTCAATGGAAGAGGTTGCCTGGGGAGCAAGGGGAAAGGGGGGCAGGTAGGGGGCAGGTACTGTGGGCTGGGGACAAAGGTACCCAGGCATGGAAGTAATTGGGGAGGGATATAGAGCTAGTGGGTGGATCCCTGTGTCCACACCTAGCGGGGGAGAGTGGTCCGGGTAGGTGTGATACCCATGTTGGTGATTGAAAGGGGGGGAGGCCGGATACCGATGTCTGGACCTCGAGAAGAGAAGAGGAGGAGGAAGACAAAAAAAAGCTGGAGAAGATTCATGAGGAGGAAGACAGGACTGCTAGGTCCTTGAAAGAAATGGGACTGTTACTTCCACTGTGTAAAGATTGACTTTGTAAATGATATGGTGAAATGTATTGTAATACAAATTATGTCCTTTAATAAACACTGCCAACGAGCATCCAAAGCAAGAAGTGGTGGCCTCAGTCATTCCTAGGTGGGGATCCAGGGACAATTAGGCTTGCCCCTAAAAGGCAGGCCAGGTATTCCAGGGACTCAGCCAGGATGAGGGCCGGGGGGGAGGACAGGAAGGAGAAGGGAGGCTACAGGAAGGAAGGGGGATTTGGGTATGTCATGATGGCATAGAGGAAAGGGAAGGGTGCTCTATGGCAATTGGTCAGGGGAAGGGGCCAGCTAGGGCCAGGGGACGCCTTTTACAAGGGTACATAAGGCCATGTAACCTTCAAAGAGCCCCCTTCTTGCTGTAAGATTCCCACCCACCCACCCAGCAGGAACTGAAGAGGGTAGATAGGGCAAAGGGAAAGGTGAAGCAGTAGGGGGAGTGGTTTTGCAGAAGAGGACATCAAGGTGGGGCCTGGTACGGGCAGGTTGGGGCCACAATAGGGCGGCCAGGTCCAGGGGACTAGGTGGAGTCCCGCTGGTAGATATTTTTTTATTTTTTTATTTTAGTCTTTGGTAACTGGGTAAGGCCCACTAGGCACAAGTGCCTGTTTTCAGGGGTGACCTGGGAGCACTGGGTGGTTAAGTGACTTGCTCAGAGTCACACAGTATGCAAGTGGAGGTTGTAAGAATCAAACTCAGGTCTGGTCTGCTGGATGTATCAAACTCGTTCACACCTCGTTCCTCTAACCTCTAGGCTATACTGCCAGATATAAGAATGAAAAGGGCTGAGTGGGGAAGAGGTCACCTGGGGAGCAAGGGGAAAGGGAGGGCAGGTAGAGGGGGGCAGGTTCCACGGGCTGGGAACAAAGGAACCCAGGCATGGAAGTAACGGGAAGGGGGGAGGGATATAGAGCTAGTGGGTGGATCCCTGTGTCCGCACCTAGTGGGGAAGAGTGGTCCGGATAGGTGTGGTACCCATGTTGGTGATTGAAAGGGGGGACCAGATACCGGTGTCCGTACCCCAAGAAGAAAGGAGGAGGAAGATGAAGAAAAGCTGGTGAAGATTCACGAGGGGGAAGACAGGATGGCTAGGTCCTCAAAAGAAATGGGACTGTTATGTCCACTGTGTAAAGACTGACTTTGTAAATGATATGGTGAAATATGTTGTAATACAAATTATGTCCTTTAATAAACACTGCCAATGAGTATCCAAAGCAAGAAGTGGTGGCCTCAGTCCTGCCTGGCTGGGGATCCAGGGACAGTGATGGTTTATTAATTGAGTATGTTAAAGAGTTTAAATATCTGGGGATAATATTGGATCCTTATTTTTCATTTGAAGCCCATATTGTGGACTTAATTAACAGACTTCATAAAATACTGGGTTTTAGTTTTTTGAATAAGAAAATATCTTGCGGTAGAGACCAGAACCATGCTTACCCACAGTCTTCTTTTTTCTATTGTTGACTATGGGTTGACAGTTTTTTCTTATGCCTGAGGAAGATTGTTGAATACTGTAAACTTCAGGCTACCTATCATTCAGTTATACGTTTTGCTACTGGACAGTCTAGAACTACTCACCATTGTTCATTATATAATTAATTTAAATGTCTCCCATTTATTGAGAGATTTAATAATAGGTCCCTCACTTTTCTGCATAAGATTAAGTTGGGACTTCTTCCTAACAGCATCCCAAGTCTGTTCCTAGTCATTCCTCTGATTTCAAACACATGCCTTCAAAGTAAATATTCTTTTCAGATTCCACTTTTTTGTACTGTATTTGTCCAAAAGTCAGTGACTTTTGCAGCTCAAATGCTTTACAATGATTTACCTTGTAAGGTAGTCAGTTGTCAAAAAATGTCTACATTGAAGACAATACTTAAAATAAATTTGTTAGTAAACTCTGTTTGTAGGTATTTTCATTTTTTAATTTATTATTTGATAACTGGGTAAAAACACTGGACCCCTTTTCAGGCCCGACCCAGACAAAAAAACATACAAAATACACAAATACAATCAACAACAATACAAAGCCAAAAAATACAAATTACAAATTGCAGTTACAAACAGATCTATGTAATAAATAACTTTTTTTTCTAATTTAAAGTTTATTCAATATTTCACAAATACTGAGAGAAGATCTAGTGTTACATTCATGTATCAAGTGTACAATAATACATAGATTGGGAATAGATCAACTCTTCCCCCCACCCTCCCAAACCCACCCCTTCCCTTCACACAGAGTGCATCCATCTGCTATGGAACAATGTATAAAAAGATGCATAAACTTTATGACTTCTGAAGAGAATACAGAGCAACAAGAGGGCCCCATTTCTTGAGAAATATTTTCTATTGATTATTCAGACTAGCAATTGTCTTTTCCAGGTGAAGATTGGCCAACAATTTCTGTAACCATTCACTGTAAGAAATTTCAGGTGTGTCTTTCCAGTGTCTCAAGACCAGCCTTTTAACTGACATAGCGATGAGGGCTATATGGTATTTTCTGTTGGTTACAGTAACTGAGGAAAGATCCTCCAAAATACAAATTTCCAGCGTAAATAGCCCCAATAAACCCAAGAGGGGGTTGACTCTCTGTTTAATATTATTCCAGAGAGGGACTATCTTGGGACATGTCCAAAAGATATGGAATAGGTTACCCTCACTCTGCAAACATCGGGTACATGTGGGTGAAGGGAGCAAATTCAACTTGGCCATCTTCTGAGGTGAATAATTAAGGTTGTGCAGAATTTTAAATTGTATTAATCAATGCCTGTCTTGCCTAACAAACTTGTGACAGCTCTTCCATAGAGAGGGCCAGTAAAAATTTAGATTGGGAAAAACGGGGACCAGTAATGAGTCAGACCGAAACTGTCAGGCCATTTCCAATCATGGATTACCTCATACAGTCTGGAAACCGCATGAGAGACCGCATGGGGAAATAACTTTTTAACCTTAGTTTAAAAGTTGAAACAGAGGGAGCAATCCTAACATCAAGTGTGAGTGAATTCCAATACAATGGTGCTGCTATTGAAAAAGCTCTTGAACTAGATCTAAGCTGATACATAGGGACAAAATATAAGGGGCTGTCAGCTGACCTCAGGCTGGGAAGCAATTCTTTCATTACAACAAGATCAGAAGGAGGAAAAAGGGAACCAAAGTGAAAACATTTATACATCAGGCAGCCAACAAAATATTCTATTCTGCAACTAGGGGAAAACCACTACAACTGAGAATAAAGATGTGCCCTATTGGGGACTCCTAAAATAAATCTGCAGATATTACTATAGACCACAGTTAGTGCTTGCATTTCTTTTGCACCTATATTATAATATAAACAAGAACTGTAATCAAAATATGGAAGAAGAGAACCAATAGCAATTGCTAATCTAGGGCCTTGTGAGAAGAATGACTTGAATTTGTAGAACACCACTACTATTCTTTGGTTTACTTTCTTACCCATCAACTGAATCTGAAATGAAAAGGTCAAACTGGGATCCAGAAGTGTGCCCAGATATTTAAATTGAGATGCCTGTTCAAGCAGACCACCCCGAAAATCAGGTATCCTTAATTCTGGGGTGTAATTTATTATGATGTATTTGTTTTTTAATGTCCTGGCTTAGTCTTTATTATTTAAATGTGTTCATATTTTGTATTGTTATTTATGTGTATGTTTTGAGACTGGACATCTGTGAAAATGGGCGTTGCCCACAGACCATTTCAGTATAAAATAAAAATGAAATGAAATGAAATTGCTTAACCCATGAGTCTCCTTTCAAGCCCATTGCATCTACTGATTTGAAATATGTCACCTGGAAAGCAGTTTTCCTAGTGGCTGCTGTGACATTTACAAGGAGAGTGGGCAGGCTGCAAGCACTCTACACAGATCCCAACTATATTATTTTCCACACTGACAAGGCAGTCTTGAGAACAAACAGAAAATTCCTCTGTAAAGTGGTGTATGAATTTCATATGAACCAGTCAGCTGTACTTCCAGTGTTCTTTACATTAAACTCCAATACAAGAGAGCAAAGACTCCATGGTTTGGTTGTTGAGATAGCTCTGAACTACTATCTGAACCACACAAAGGAGATAAGGTCTACCAACACTCAATTGTTTGTCACCTATGGTGAAGTGGGTTAAGGTAAGCCAGCATCCAAGAAAGCATTTTCTCACCGGATAGTTGCCATATCCACTCCACCAAGTCACACCTGGAAATGCACCCCAGCTCAGTGTGCCCAGCTGGTCACTAAACAAAAAAGTAAATAAATAAAAATAAATAAATGTTTGCTCAGGGTTGGATTAGTCTATTTCTTAGCTATTATAAGGTCATAATTTTACAGTGCTATAAAAGTCCATTTCCCATCTAAATACACATGTTATATTTCTCAGAATCAGATTACTTTCATAAGTATTCAGTTTACATTTTCACAGAATCAGATCATTTACTTTTCTAGCTGAGTATCCAGGATAAAGGGGACTGTAAATGTGCACTGTGTTGTAGTTCTTTAAGCTGTTCCTTTTTTTTTTTTCAGAAATGGAATTTATTTGGGAATGGACTGGTTAAATATATACTGTATATTTTTTTTACTATTATGATGGGTTGTTGAATGATTTTACACAGTCAGTTACTACTGTGGGTACCTTGGCAAATGTGTCCATTGTTCCAGCAGTTCATCTCTTTGTAAATTTTTCATTTCCTCAAAGTAAATCTGTTTTATTTCATTTGTAATTTCTCCCAACAATTCCTGATAAGATGTCTGTTTTTGTTTTAGCATAAACAGGCATCTAGTCATCCAAATGTGCCATTTAAAAGCAGTTAACATGACATTTAGAGTACATTTGTACCATTTACCCAATAACCCAGATATTATGCTACTATATGATACCTAAATGACACCTGATGTTAGCTTATGAGTGGATCCCTCGTTCCTAACTAATACCAGAACAAGGATGAGAGTCTGTAGTTCGTGGTATAGTCTGATGAACTAGGGTCTGTTAGGATCACTTGTAAATGTAGTGTAGGGATCATTGTTTTATGTTTGTACCTAATAGCAGTTTTTGCGAGGTGCTGAAACATATTTTTATTTGCTTTTTAGCACGTTTTATTTTAGGTGGGAGTTTGAGATGCTGTGTGACCTTTCCAGTGCTTCTGGGGTGGCTCCAGTGTATATTAAAGGAGCTCAGCAAGCAGGGTGGTCTAAATCTTAGCCTGAGTACTGACTCACTATATATTTTGGCCATTTGTGCTCCATCTAAAGCTATACTCTGCATACACCTTTTTTATTTTACTGTAAATGAAACCTGATGTTAGTTTATGAGTGGAGCCCTCATTCCTAACTAATACCGGAACAAGGAAGAGAGTCTGTAGCTCGTGGTATAGTCTGATGAACTACGGTCTGTTAGGATCACTTGTAAACATAGTGTAGGGATCACTGTTTTGTGTTTGCACCAAATAGCAGTTTTTACGAGGTGCTGAAACATACTTTTATTTGCTTTTTAGCAAGTCTTATTTGAGGTGGGAGTTCAAGGTGTTGTGTGACCTTTCCAGCACTTCTGGGGCAGCTCCAGTATATATTGAAGGAGCTCAGTGAGCAGGGCCAGTCAAGTAGGGCACGCGCGGCACAGCGCGTGGAGACATGCACAGAGACATGCACATTTGTGCATGTTTGGCATGTTCTGCAGGAGCAGTGGGAGATCTTGTAACCAAGGAAAGTTTAGTTCAGGTATTTATCTTTGGGACTGTATGTATTTAGTGTATACTGCTGATTAGTCTCCCTTATCCTGTTTTGGTAAACAAACCACCAATCTGTGTGGGAGTCTGTTCCATCGTGTGCAACACCTAAAATATGGCCCAATTAAAAACAAAACCAATTGTTACTGAAGGGATACAATGTGTTCAGTATTTTATGACAAATATCTCTACGATTATAGAGTTAGCTGCAGGATACATTTGTCCTAAGTGTGACGAGAATACAATTTTAAAACAAGAAGCAGCCCTATTTCATAATAGGCTGTCTGACCTTGAATCTAGCCAGAATTTAATGAGGGCAAGATTGAATGCATTAAACAAATCACTAGCACAAAATACTATGGATGTGCTTGGATCAAAAAATACATCTCAACATGAGTCCAACAGCTTATCTTCTCAAATAGAGTCAAGGAATATACGACACACAAGTAGTAATAAAAAATGCCCTAGAGAAGTGGCACATGCTGACAGCTCAGATGAGCAATGGTATGACATCCAAAGTCAACATGTATATAAAAGGGCCATAAGGCATCATACTTTTCATTGCCAATTAGTAACAGGTTTGCTGTGTTTAACCAACTTGAGGATCCTGACTTAATTGACATTGATGAAGATGTATCTGGGCCAAATGAAATGGCTGTATCAACAAATAAAGGTCTTACAAACATGTTATTATGTTCAGATGTACTCTCTGACACTTGCTCTACTCCTTTGGGAACCCCATTACTATCTTTTTCTGAACCCCAGCCTAGCCTATATACTGACCCTGAACATGCACAAACTATAATTGATACTAATGATCCTTTACAAGTGCCATATAGGCAGGTTTATGTCATTGGTGATTCCATCATAAAGCACCAAGATAGGGCCATTTGTGATCCTGATAAGGAACATCAAACTTGCACAAGTTTTCAGGGAGCTAGAATCACAGATATTACAAACATGGCTCCCAATATCTTGGCAGATGGAGGTTTAAAACCTCTTGTGGTACTGCATATTGGTACAAATGATTTTATGCACTCTAGCCCTTTGGAAATAAAAAAGGATTTGGTTGGTCTCTCAAATATTTTGGTCAAACGAGGTTGTGAAATAGCATTTTCAAAAATCTTGTCAGTCCTAAGAGCATCAATGAACATAATAACAAAATATGAGTGTTTAACAATTGGCTTAGTGCACAATGCCTTAGGAACAGACATGTATTACTCATTGGGAAGATTTTATTGGTAGAACTGATCTATACTGTAAAGATGGGCTACATATGAGGTATAAGGGTAATTCATTAGTAAGTGATCATATTCTGCAGTATATAAACAATCATTTAAACTAATTGAATTTGTGGAGGGACTTGTATCCCCCATGTAGGTTGCCTGTTGTAAAAACAAATTTGAGTAAATTATAATGTTTGTATTTTAATACAAGGAGCCTACATAATAAACTTGATGAGTTAAATGTTACCCTAATGACAGATGTGGCCAACATTATTTTTATCACAGAGACATGGGGAGATGATAAGTCCAATTGGGACTTTTCCCTTCCTGGGTATACCTTATATAAGTATAACAGAAAGGAAAAGAAAGGAGGTGGTGTTGCTATCTTTTTAAAAAGTGAATTTCAAGTGGTAGACATTTCCAATCAGATTAAAAAAATCAAACAGTATTTCCGAAACTGTATGAATTAAACTACTAGTAAATAAGCAGCAGTTCATTATATTGGGGGGTTGTTATTACCCTAAAAGTGCTTCTAGTGATTATTTAGACATTATTATTCAGGAAACAGAGTCGGCCTGTTCAGTGGGTGAATTCATTTTGATGGGATTTTAATCTACCCGATATTGATTGGGATAGGATGATGGCTACAACAAAATCTGGGGCAAAGATTATCAATATGTGTGCACAGTGTGGTTTATTTCAAGGAGTTAATTTACCTACCTGGGGTACTAATTTACTAGATCTTGTTTTTTTATAGTAAATCCTTGACATTAACTAATATTTCTGTGCTATCCCCCATTGGCAACAGTGATCATTGTTCTATTAGTTTTCTTTTAGCACATACATCTATATTGGCATCTTGTAATACTAAGATTTACCTATATGATAAGGCTGACATTAACATTATAAAAAATAAACTAGATAATGTTGACTGGGCATCCATATTTAACACCATGAGAATAGAAGAATATTATGAAGTATTACTTAACAAGATACTTAATTTGAGGAACAAATATGTTCCATTTAGACAAAAAACTTCATCTAACAAATCAAAACCAAAATGGATGACTAAAGATTTAATTAAACTTGTAAAAAAAGGATAAATGTCATGCAATTTATTTAAAATCCTGTACATCTGCAAATTGAAACTCTTTTTTCGATATCCATAAATAATGTAAATATAGTATACGTAGGGCAAAAAGATAGATTAAGCATTAAATGCATGTAAAGATAATAGTAAATCCTTTTATGCTTACATCAACTCGCTGAAGAAATCTACCTGTCAAGTTGGTCCCATTCAAACAGATAATAAATTAATTTGTGATCCACTTGACATGGCAAATTTGTTTTACACCAATTTCTGTAGTGATTCCAAGAACATCAGACTAATAGTTCTATTGATCTTCTCTTGGGTGATTATATGTCTATAGCAGAATCAGATATTCATGCTAAATTAAAAAATCTAAAGGGTAAAATCAGCATGTCCCTGGATGACATTCCAGGGCACTCATTACATCTTTTAGCAGATAGTTTGTCCACCCCCTTGAAATTTGTATTTAACTATTGTTTAAATCATTGTTTTGTGCCAAAAATTTGGAAAACCGCACATGTAATACCCACCTATAAAAAGAGCCCCTAAAAAATCAGTGGGAAAATGATAGACCAATAAGCCTGACATCTCCTATGGGTAAGATTTTAGAAAGTCTTATTAAGGACTTAACTGTAATCTTTGAAAACATTGATACCGAACAACATGGCTTTAGAAAAGGTAGAAGCTGTTTAACTAACATTGCTGTGCTTTTATGAAGATTTAAGCCTACAGTTGGATAACAGACTTCCATATGATGTAGTCTATATAGGTTTTAGCAAAGCCTTTGATTATCTCCCCCATTGGGCACTAATAAAAAAATTACATCTTTTAAATGTTAATCCGAATTTAATTAAATGGATAGCTAATTGGCTGGAAAGCCACTCACAACAAGTCATGATTAATGGACAGCTTTCTTGTAAGGGACTAGTCACTAGTGGTGTTCCACAAGGATCAGTATTGTGCCATACCTTATTTCAGTTTTGTATAGCTGACATAACAAAAGAAAATTGTTCAAATACTGTTAAATACGCCGAGGACATACAAATTGGTGGGCCATATGCAAATCTGGAGCAAATATCTACAATTCAAAAAGACCTGGATTTAGTGTCCAAATGGATTGTTACCTGGGGGATGAAACTAAACTTTTCTAAGTGTAAAATTATGCATTTTGGGGTAAATAACCCTAGGCATATTTACACATTGGACAACATGTTATTGACAAGTACATCTACTGAAAAGGATTTGGGTGTCCTGATATCAGATGACTTCCTTCCAACCTCTCGTATACTGTAAATAAGGTCATTCTTAAAGTCAATCGTATAATTTGGTCTATTAAACGAAATATTGTATCAAGGGACAAAAGAGTATTGATGCCACTTTTTAGAGCTTATGTCATTCCACATTTGGATTATTCATCCCAATTATGGTGTCCATATCGGCAACAGGATATCTTATTATTAGAAAGAGTACAGAGGAAGTATACTAAAATGGTGAGAGATCTAAGAGATATACAATATGAGAGTAGATTAAACTCTTTACACTTAATGCCTTTATCAACAAGGCCATTAAAGGGAGATCTCCTCCTTACATACAATATCATTAATGATCCATACTTGATAGTTAATTTGGGTTTTCACTTTAGAGATGTATTTTACAACTTTAGAGGACATCCTTTACAGTTACAACTTAAGAAATGTAATTTTCTTCCGAGGAAGTTCTTTTTTTGTTAAGTTATGGAATGCATTACCTTTAGAAGTGATTACTAGTAATTCTAAACAGACTTACAAAATACACTTGACTAAATTTATCCTTTCTGGTCCAATTTCTTGTTACTATTAATATATAGGAGCAACTTTTGGACCTTTTGGCTCTCTAGCTCCTATTAAAACCTAGTATAAAGCCTAGTATGAAATCTTAGAAAACCCAGGTTCAGCCCAAGTATTAGCTACACATTTCAAATAATCTTGACTATAAGAATATTGGAAAAACATATGCACCATAGTTTGTAATTGTTATGTGCAGTCAGGTCTGCTACATTGTCTTGCTGTCAACTACTTGTGTTAATGATCTGATTTTACATAGATATTTTTTGTGACAACTGAGCCAATGACAATCCTACATACAGTGCGGGGAGGTATCCTAGTATTCTGTAGTAGGAGCAATGATTCAGGTCTGTGGATGTCAGAACATTTGTCAAATACTGTTGTCATACTACAATTAAAATCTAATAAGTATAAATATATGGATTTCCTATGTAGGGTCAGAATCATATTATTTGTAATATTCCATTGCCTCAGCCCACAGAACATGTGTCTTTTACATATCTCAGAACTAAAGGAAAGTTTTTGTACTGTTCTTAAATTATTAGTCTCCCATTGTGGAAACCATGGCCTACAACTTGCAAAAAAAACATGGTTCCCACCCTTTGCCTGTATTAATAAGTAAGGGTTTGATATTCATTATAAAGAAAATCCAGTTAAAAAAATAATAGGTGAATCATATTTAAATCCCCCTTTTTAAGGGAAGGTAGTTAATGTTCCTTTTAATAGGATTTAGGCAGCGGCCTCATAATGCTTAAAGAAGATTATCAAAACACTGCCTTCTAATGTTTTTGGTAGGGGAAAGATATAGCTAATATAAAGGAATAAAGGCAAAAGGAATGTTTTTTATTAAATAAATTTTGTTTTTCTTTCCAATTATTCCACTGGGCCACATTATTATGACCTTGTAAAATCTTAGACTCCCAGTTCAACATATCTATTTTCCCATCTCCAAACTGAAGTCCTAAAACTTATATTGGCTCAGTAGTCATGGTTATTCCACTGATAGTATTGGGGGGATGGGGAGATGAGGAAATCCCTAATTGCCTTCCAACACATTTTTGCAGGTATAGGAATGCCCAGATATACCACCAAATTCAGTACATAAACGTAGTTCCTGTGATGGAGGTACCATCTGCTACCAATAGGCTCATATCATCTGCATATGCTAAATTATTATAAGGAATGTTTCCAATTGTATTTGTTAAAGGGTGAATTATGTTTGATTTATAAATATTCCTAAAAAGAGGGGGTCCAGAAAAAAGACAAAGTATGGGGCTCAAAAGGCACCCTTGCCTTACTCCTCTCTTAATATTAACTATAGGCCCTTTCCAACCATTTTTAATTAGGATTACTGTTGCTGTTCTATACAGACCCTTTATCCAGGTAGTCATACATTCTGGGACCTGATATGTCATTAAAGTCTGCCACAAGAATTCATGGTTTACCGCATTGAATGCTTGCCTCTGTTCTAATGAGATCAGGAATTCATGCAACTGTCCAATATTCCCTCTTTCTACTGTTTCTTGTATAAGGATCAAATGATACTATGCCCTGGTAATGAACATGACTGTGCCCCTGAAATCATTATTTGAGCTATTTTAATTAATCTTTTGGCTAAGATTTTAGTAAGAATCTTGAGCGTCTGTACTCAGGATACTTATAGGCCCTCAATTTTGGAAGTACTTCTTGTCTCCCTTCTTATGTAAGTTTATGAGTGTCCCCCTTATTCATGTCTAAAGGTACTAAATCATTTTGTTAAAGATAAATATACACCTGGGTAAGTTCAGTGCTGAGTTCAGAGCCTATTAACTTACAGATTTCATTAGGAAGTCTGTCTAAGCCTGGGGTAACCCCACTTTTCAATGAAGATATTGTATCACAAGCTTCATGAACCTGCATGTCTTGCTGGGCCATTTCCTTAACATCTAGGGGAATTTCTGGTGGATTTAATTGTAAAAGGAAGGATGGGGCTTATTGCATGACAGAATTCAAAGGACCATACATTTCCTTTGTATAGGTAGTTACATATTCCTGTTTCCCATTTTTTTGTGGTATGTAAATGATGCTGTGCATCATAAAGGGAATAAATTTCTTTCTTTATTTTTTTTTATTACAGCTTTCATAAGGACATACAGACTCAAAAGAACCATTTGTACCAAATTTCTGTTGTTGCTGTAATGTCCTAGCATTTTGAGAATGGTGTCTCATCATATCTTTTTTAATAATAACACTAATTTGTTTAAAGAAGTCCCATCGTGTAGTATGTGCCAATGTTAGGAGTTTTTGCAAATGCTGATGGTTCTGTAAATATTCAGTATACTTATCTATACTGATTGTTTTGCTCAAATGTTTCAATAATTTTTGAAGTTCAATTTTGGTATCTGTCCACCATATTTGAGGGTTATCATATAAAATCAAAATAAATTTTCTTGCTGCAAGAAATTGTTTAATGCTGGCCAAAAATACCTTGCCTTTTACTAATGCTGTATTTCATTTCACAGTTCCTGGTCCTTTACTTAGTGTATTAGCTTGCCCTATCTGTATGGAAAGAACATTATGATCTGAGAATTCTGCTGCCATTACTTGTGCAGAAACTGGAGTTAAATGTTAAGGTAGGAAACAATAATCAATCCTAGTTTCTAGACGACCTTCATGAAAGGTTGGTATATGAGTTTTGGTTATCTGCAAGCATATATCTAGCAATCCAGCTGTCCTTAAAATTGCAGATGAATAATTGGAATCACAGAAAACTTTAGACGTTTTCATATTTTTAGTCCTATCTTTCACTGAGAGACCACAGTTATAGTCTCTGCCAAATATAATACACTGAAAAGTATGTAAATATGGCTGTATTCATTTTAGTAAATCTACCAGTACAGACTGTCTGTGGTACATATATATTACTCAATAAGTGCAAAATGTTATGGATTGTAGTATCTAATATAAGAACCTGACCTGGTACTACGTCTATTAGTATAGTCATCTCCACCTCAGGTATGCAAGGAAGTTAAGGGGGAAGAACTGCACAGCTGCACATTGATCTTGCTGTGGAGGAGCAGACTAGCAGGAGCACTGAAAGGCTTACCATTCTTTTACAACAGGTATGCCATGATTGTTCTGAGTCCTTGTCATTGGGATATTTGTAGAAGAAAGAGGGTTCTGCGGTAGCGACTCAATTTTCAATGCCTTTCCAGACTACCTTGTGCTGCTGAGATTTCACAATGCTCCCCTTGGAGTTCTGTATTCTCTGCTTTTAGCACTCTAGCTTTCACTCTTACAGTGGTAAACCTTGCACCCGAGGGGCGAGAAATATGGGGCAGCTCTGCGGAGAGCTGGTTACTTCAAAGAGGGCTTGTTTGTAATGCAAGACTGTGGTGTTGGTGGAAATGGGAGATTCGGTATCATGCCGCATTAAGCCACAGTTAATTTCAGGTGGTCTTTTGACAGAGACACAGAAACACTTAGAGACTATCATACTGATATTTGTACTTTTAATTTTAATGTTATTTCTTTTTTTTTTACTTGTGTTTGATTTAGTGCTCTGTTGTGGTTTGTGTTTGATTCTGATTTTGTTTTTATACCAGGCTTTCATGGTATTTCTTCTTGTAGCCCTTATAACTTTATAACTTTCACTATTGCTTTAGCCAAAGCTACAGCTGTGGCTTGGAGCTTTGGGAGAACACCAGAAGAGCATGTTTTTACAGATACTGTGGTATTAACATTTATTAACATCTACTAATATTAATATTATTTTGATTGTGTTGTAGTTGACAAAATCTTGGATAAACTCCATAGTAATATTTCTAGATATGACAGATAAGACAATTGTATCTGGATAATTAAATTGAGTGATTTTAAGAAATATGAGTGTATACAAGTGAGCAGACATATTTTATGTGACTTTATCATAGTGACTACTTCAATTCAGTATTTTACATTGACCGCATAGGATCCTTTCTGGGACCTTTAAGATGGACTTTTGTTTCTTTTTTCTCTTGGGACTTTGATATTGGATTTGTTAAGTCTGTAAGATTGGATTGCCTTTTTTAATTTAATTGTACATATTACATATTACATCTTGTAGAAAAATGAAAACCAGAAGTAGTAAATGTTTTCAGGGAGTTAATGTGAAGATTAATTTACAGGGAGACTGCTTGAAAAAAAGCCAATAATAAGAAACAGACATCAAATAAAAAAAAAGAGGCAATGACAGGGGAAAAAGAAAAAAAAGATATGGAGGCAAACCAAACCAGAGGGGAATTGACTCAGATACAAAGTAAGAAAAACATAAGGAGTTGGGGAACAGATACAAAACTAACAGGTCAGACATTGATTACATTATATCTAGAAAAAGATGCGAGGGAAAGGTTTGTTAAAGATACCTCTACCCCATTCTGTCTTCTGATTAAAATAGCAAAAGTATTAGCAATAGAGATTGTAAACAGAAAGGAGAAATGGTGATAGACAGTTGTGACACCAGTGGGAAATGATCTCTGGAGAGAACTCCTAGGTTATATTTCTCTGACCTCAGCCAGGTGGAAGGTTCATGCTGGGATCATGAGGTTTCAGCACAGGGATTATAGAAAACTACCCTGTAGAGATCATGCAACACGATGATAGTTACCAGCAACTTCCCGATCCTTGTCTGAAAATAAATGCTAGCATTAATTCAATTACAGAAAGAACATAGGGAGAGAACAAGAACTTAACCAAATTAGACAGGACTTGCAAGGATCTATTCTGGGGATGAAAGAAATTTTAAACACAGAAAAGGGAAAATCTTTACAAAAAGACAAAACAAGTGAAGAATACTATTCTGAGTATCCCCAGCAGCATGCTTACTGTCCTTTTCTTGAAATTGATCTCATGCAAGTTTTAAAGGATCGTCATATTGCTAACATTACAATTATGGAACAAATCATCTTAATGAAAAATGAACTCCTACAATTTAGAGGAGACATTGCATCTAATAAAACCACACTGGAGTCTCAAACAATATTGATTAATGAGTTAAAAGCAGCATATAATTATACTGGGAAAGAACAGGTAACACAGAGGGAAAGAAACAGTAATTAGTACAATTTAGCACAAGCATCTGACTAAGGTTCTACCATGTGAAAAGATTAAGGGGAAAAAAGAAGGAACATCTAGATTACTAAAGAAATAAGTAAAATGACTGGGGAGATGGCAAAGATTAAGATAGATTCACATTTATTGGATAATCAATTAACAGATGACAGTAGAAAGCAAACAAAACAGGTAAAGATAAATGGAACAGACTTACACGTAGGAGAAAGTAGTGATGGGTTGAAGAGGGATAAAGAAATTATTACTATAAGGAAAGAAAGGCCAGCAAACGAGATTCTAAAATTGGGAAATTTTGGAAATAAACAGAACAGTTGAATGATAAGCAAGCTCTTATGCTGTTAAGAAGGGTCAATGAAGGAGAGGATGAGACTGAACAAATTCTAAATATTTTAACTAATTTTATTTTTAAAGAATGGCTTCAACTTGACATTCAAGAGAAAGATATTTGTAGAGTCACTAGAGCCTATGATTGCTCTGGAAATTATCCATTATTGCTGTTCTTTGAACATGAAAGAGTGGCCAGTTATGTATGGCAAAACTCTAAACAATTAAGCAATTATAACCTAATTCTGGATTATCCAATGTCAGCATTTAATTTAATGGATAGTGGAGTTCTGAATATACAGGATTTGCAGAAAAAACTGGCCACTGTCCATTCTTTGAAAGATATTTTGATGTATGATTGTTTTCAGAATGTTTCTCCAAACATCACATTATCCATATTTGGGATAAAAAGGCAGGGTTATGAATCACAACCATGGTTAAAGCAGCTAGCCTCTCAGTTGTTTGCTAATATTTTGGGTATAGAGTTTTACAGTGATGACATAATAGCTATAAACAGAGTGTATAAAAATTGGGAAGAAGGGGACCAGATAAACTTAGTTCTTAATAATGCTACACTAGTGGGGAGAATATTGGAGAAAAACTCACTACTGGCCACTGTGGGGATACATAGTGTGGATTTTTATGCTGTCTCTAAGTATAGCACAACTAGTGAAAATGATGTGTTTTATAATGTTGAGGTCAATAATAGGTATAAAATACTGTTAGATATCAGTGATTAACATATTGATGAAAAAGGTAACAGCATGAGTAATATCCTAGCAATAGACCAAGGTAAAGATTTCAGTCAAATGCCTCCACTATGGAGTTATATAAGAAGTTTAGTGAACACATATCTGTAGTTTCATGGGATATTGCTGGGATTAATTCAAAATATGTGGATCCAGAGTTTACAGAGTTGCTTGCATAAAATGACATACTAATGCTACAAGCAACATGGCATAGCTCAGAAACATTAGAAAAAAATAAATTAAATGATTACACTCAAATTCAGTGTACTGAAATAAAAGTTAAAAAAGGGCCATCACATGGGTGGTTTAATAACTTTTATGAGAATAGTTGATTACATATACATATTGTGAACGGTTATAGAGACTAATTATTTGCTTATTATTATTAAGGTCAGGAGTCAACTACTACTCTTGGGTAATGTTTACATACCCCCTAGGAATACAACTTTTTTTCATTAAAGAACTGAGCTTAAAAATAATAAAGGATGTAAAAAAATGACAATAAACAGAATGCAGAAATATTAATCACGGGTGACTTTAACTAACCTTAGGTATACTAATAATAATGGTCCCTCTGCTTTACAAGAAGTTATGCTAAATTTAGGAATTCAACATAGATAAACCCTGGATACAAATACACTGATAAACATCATCAAATGACAAAATTAATAGATGCTTTATAATTAGTAATATTAAATGGACGTCATCCATCTGACCTAGCTGGGAAAACAACTTACCTTAATTCTAGGGGTACCTCAACTATTGATTATGCACTCTGTTTACTGTATAATTTTGAAAATTATCTGGATTTTAAGGTAATACAAAGAATGGAATGTGATCATCTTCCAATTGTTATTTTTAAGAAATCTGATTGTCCAATATTAAGAAAGGAAGATGCACATATTGAAATTGGAAATAAAAGATTGTGATGGGATACAATATCAGAGTGTCTGGCTAATAACATTATTGCACTATTTACTGCAGGAGTAGAACATCTTCAGAAAGCTAAATTTGAACCAGAAAAAATATATAACACAATTATGCAAACATTCTACAAACATATAGTAGTATTGTATAGAAAGAAGAACACTGATAATAAACAGAATACAGTTTATAGATATGAAAATTGGTTCTATAATAACTGCATAAATGAGAAAAAAATAAGTGAACAACATAGAATGACAAAAAAAATCCAATTAGAGTGAAAATCCATTCTCTTAAACAAGAAAGGCAAAAATATAGAGGGCACGTAAAACAAACAAAAAAAAAAAATGAGCATCAACATTTGTTATGGGAATCCATGTACAATGCAGTTATAAATGAGGATGACAAGAAATTCTAGTCCCTTGTAGCTTCTGGTGCCAGTACATATAGAGCTAGTTTACATTCTTATATAACACCAGATAAATGGGCCGATTACTTTTCTAAAATCTACTGGAATGTTTAAATGAGAAGCAACACAGATGCATTCGAGATTAATGAAGACTTTAAGTAGTTTACAGAAAATGAGATTAGTAGAGCAATTGACAGTTTTAAAAGAAACAAATCACCTAGATCAGATAAACTATTTATAGGTTTTTGTAAACTTAACACTAATTAGTGGGCTAATATAGTAATATATCTTTTTAATAAAATCATCATGTATGCATATTTACCACTGACTTGACATGGAAGTTACATCCTCCCTATATACAAGAAAGGGACCGTTCTTGACCCCAGTAATTTTAGGCCAATCAGTCTAGTAGATAATCTACTGTAGCTAAATATTTACAAAGATACTGCTGGATAGACTGACTTCATGGTTAGAACACTCACAGGTGTTATCCCAGTTGCAGGCAGATGTCACCAAAAATACAAGTACAGTAACTCAGATCTTTCTTTTAAATCATCTTTTGGAAAACAAAAAACACTGTAAGATAAGAAGGCAACCATTTGTTGCATATGTGGATTTCTCCTTTGCATTCAACTCACTTAATAGACAATTGCTCTGGGTCAGTATGCAAAATACAGGTATTGACATAAACCTAATTAATGTCATCAAAAGACTTTATTCAGAAACTTGGGTTCAAACAAAATACTCAAAACAAGGGGATCTAACAAATAAAATTTTAAACAAATGTGGGTGTCTGACAGGGCTGTGTATTAGCACTAACTCTGTTTAACATCTATATTAATGATATTGTTACAACTTTGGGTAAGGACAACCATCATGCCCCAAAGATTGGCATGACAAAAATTCCAATCCTAGCTTATGCAGATGATCTTGCTATAATTTCTACCAGCAGACTAGACCTCCAATATGCAGATAAGGGTATGGAACAACTTTTTCATGCAAAAAATTTAAAATCAAATTTACAGAGAACACAAGTGATGGTATTTGGCAGTAACAGATGTTATAGAAGCATTTTTTTAAGCAATAACAAATTAAAACATGTACAAGAATACCAATATCTGGGGGTCTGGTTTTCCAGTGATCTAAAGTGGAATAAGCATATATGACATATTCATAAAAAAGTTACAAATACACTCTTAGCCCTGATTAGGTTTGACCAT
Organism: Neoceratodus forsteri; assembly: GCA_016271365.2. Lineage (NCBI taxonomy): Eukaryota > Metazoa > Chordata > Ceratodontiformes > Ceratodontidae > Neoceratodus > Neoceratodus forsteri. The sequence continues at coordinate 1,359,783,270 of CM057459.1, forward strand.
CTATATGGTGGGCATTTATTGTCCCTTTTTTAAAAACTTTGAACATGAAGGTTGTTGCTCAAATCCTATATGCAGCTGAAGTATGGGGTGTTCTTAGTCATGTGAAGTTAAAATTGACTCTTAATAATGCATGTAAAAAATATATAAAATTACCAAAAGGTATGTCAAATGCCCTGGTTAGGTTCCAGATTGGGCAGCCTAGACTGGAGCATTTGGTCCAGGATTGGCTGATCAATTCTTGGATTAAAACTAAGACAGACTTGAAATATAACTTGATTACATGATGTATGAAAGAGAAGAAAAGACTATTATAGTATAATAAAAAAGTATGGTTGAGTAAAATCAAATGCTTGTTGAAAATGTATGGGCTTACATACTTAAAAAATGTTGTTAGCCAAAATATTGCCTTAAGTTCCAGATATACAGCTTTTGTTATAAAAAAGATTTATGATTTCTCTAGACAGAAAGACTTACTGTACAAGATATCAGATCACTTAAAAGTGCTTCATGACTGGTAAATAATACAAAAGAACATAGTATAAAACAATATTTTGCACTAGTTAAAAACAAAGAACATAGGATAATATTAACCAGATGCAGGTTTGAAAACTTAGCCAGCAATGTTTTGCTTGCTAGATATAATAAGGACCAACACATTTCTGCAAAATGTATATTATATGTATGTATGTATAAAATGTATATTACAAGAAACAGAAGATTTAAGACATGTGGTGTTACAGTGTCCATGGTATGATAGCCCAAGAAGGAAACTTCTGGGAAAATATTTAAAATTCTACAACATTCCAGACATACTTGCTGGATCTCTTATTTAATTCAGAAAATGAGAAGATCCTTACTGATCTTGTACTCTATTTAACTTTGATTGGCAAGATACATGAGTGGAAAACTTTACCAGTAACAACCTAAAGCATGGACACTGCTCTGCCGGTTATCAATAATAATAATAATAATAATAATAATAATAATAATAATAATAATAATATAGTGGCCACTTCATTTCTGAGCAATGTTCTTAACCAGTGTATTTTCCCCTTCCTGAAGAAATATTTTTACTGTACAATGTCAATACAACAAAGGCCTGAGGTTCATGTTCTCTAGGTGTCCATTTCATTTTAATGCAATATTATTGTAAAAGCTGTTATAGAATATGTTGTATGTGATTCCATTTTTATACGAAATAGCTAAGGCTGATCAATAACTATTTATCTGTCTATATCTCTTGTGCTATATCACCTAGGTCTTCCTTTCCTGAATGCATGCTCCAATCTCTTCATAGAGTTACACTTTGCTTCATTTTCACATTGATCACTGGAGTGACCAAGAGTACCACAAACAGAGCACTTAATTTTAGCACATACATTACTCAAGTGGGTTATTGAGCCACACTTGGTTATTTGGGCATTTGGTTTTCCTGGATAAAATAACACCACCCTGTCTTTACCTAACATAAAACTATTAGGTAATTGTAAGACGCATGTCTGAAGATTTTAACATTATCCTCACTTTGTACCCCCAGTCCAAATATTTTCAGTGTCAAAAATTGCTTCAGGATCATTCAGTACTGTACATTTTTTTAACCAGTGTACCACAACATTCATGCTGATGCTTTCATATTGGAAAAGTACAGTAATTGTTTTTTGAGTAGCTTTGGTTAAAGGTATCATGATGAACGGGGTCCATAACAGGGTTGCCTTAAGTCTGTAATATTTTATCCAGAATCTCTCCAAACCTTTTAATGTTTTGAAGCCGATATCAAAAGTAATTTCATTAGACACATGAGTCAGAGCGTATATTTTATTTGCCAAACATTTCATCAAGTCTTTCAAAAAAGTTCTTGCCACAAAAATGCGGTCCAGGGTTTCCTCCGTGCCTCCAATATATTTTAGTCTGACTGCATTATGACACTTTGCAGGTTGTAATGGAGTTTTTAAAAGAGAGGCATATGGTCCAGTATTGGGTTTATTAAATGATTGTTGAGCCTGCTGTGACACCTTTTGCTGTTATGCATTGCCAAGGCCTTGGTTTGTAGTAGAAGACTCAGGCAAGGTTAAAGCTGAATGTTGCAACTCCTGTCCCGGGACATTATTAGGAACATGAGGTAAAAATAGAGCTGTGGGTTGTGTGTATGATAATTCTAGATGTAAAAAAAGGTCAGGGTTCTTTAAGACTTTGTAAAAGGAAAATTCTTGTTTGTGGTAATGTCAACATCTTGCTGCAGCATGCAAATTGGAGAGGACCTAGACTGCCGCAATTCTGATTCAGCATCCTAATTCCAGCCAGAAGCTCTCAAAGCTTTGTCTACCCATCACTCATTGGTAATATCTTCCAGATTTTCACTCACTGCGGAACGTCTTAGGCCAGACAGAGAAAGGTCCATATGTGCCATTCCCAACTGTTCCTCAGTACTCACAGTTTGCATTTTAGAAGCTGCCACCAAGTTATCCTCAGTATCAAACACTGGCCAATTGCTTGCTGATGCTGTTTTCCTTCCAGGTGGCAAGATCAATGAATGTTCACTGACAGTCAGATGAGTCTAACTGACAGATGCTTGGGAAGGCATTAACTGCATTTGTTTAATATGAGTTGTAGGTTCTTTTCTTCTCTGCAAGTGCCATTGTTCTTCCAATACAAGTGGGATTGTCCACCTAAATGGGCAAGCCTATTCATCCCAGACAGCCCCAGCATCTGCTGCATGGCAGACAACCAGGGAAAGGGAGGACGGAGGGGGAGAGTGGGGGGAAGGTAGAGGGGTGAGCTAAGAGGCTGCAAGGGAGGGGCAGGACAAGTGACAGGCAGGTGGGCAAGGGGTGGGGTCTACAGGTGGAGGCCTAGGATTGGGCCAGTGAAGAGAGAGTGAGGGTGAGCAAGGGCAGTTTAAAAGGAGGTCCATGGCTCAGCGTGCCCTCTCTTTTGCTGGTTTTCTGCAGGATGATTTTTGAGTTTACACTCAGCACCTGCAGACCAGTACATCAGTCATTTTTTTCTGTGGTCAGTGTGGTTCTTCGCTCATCAACCAGGAGTGACTGTGATGTGGGTTTGCAGGACCACTGGATGTTGTGGGCACACTAGTCAGGGCAGTCTACAAGTAGCTCAGCAAGCCATGCATTCTGTGTCTGGCTTTCCCCGCCAGCATTCCTGGAGTTTGTTTTTGGTGGCGACTCTTTCTAAAATTTATCTGGTGCAATTTATGCCCTTGGGTGGCTGCAAGACCCGTGGTGAAGAAGAGTGTCTGTTGCTCGTGGTAGGCAGTAAGTGCAACTTCAGCGGGTTCTACCAAACTTCTGGGGAATTTTTGCTCTTGAGTGGGTGTGGGGGGGTTCAAGGAGTGCAGACACACACTGGTTTGGAACAGTGACATCATGGGAGAAGAAACAAAAATGGGCTCTGGGAACTTCTTTTGCAGATAGGGGTACCAGATCTTTCAAATGCATATGAGGAAAGTGATTCCAGTAAATGGATGGATGGGGCCCAGGCAAACCATGTGGTGGGGGCTTGGGGGAAAGGTCTATCACATTAGAGAGAGTCAGCCAGAATACAGGAGACATGAGGATATGATATGCCCAAGGCAACATTACAGCACAAGGGAGGCATTAGTGGCATGGATAGACCAGATTGGGGGATGGGAAAAATTCCAGGATGCCATGTGGTAGCAGCCATTTTGGATATTGGGTGAGCCTCTTTTCACTATCCTAAAATTAGACTGCTAGGTTCTTCATGGGAGATGGAATGCCTCCCTATTGAATTATGATACATTTAGGAATTATATAAAGGAGGCTGTTTCAGATTAATTGGAGCTAAGTTACTAAGGTGAGACATCACATGCTATTCTGAGGGCTGCTTTTACATCTTATTAATGGGACCATAATTAGTAGGACACACATAAGGAAAAATCTCCAGCAAATAATTAGCCAAGAAAGAAGCATAATTACAAAAGCAGGCACTCTCACAGAATGCTAATAGACAAGCCCGCATGAACGCAAAGGCACCATTTAGGTTTTAGCCCCCATACACTGCAAACTGTATCACACCAAAAAAAAAAAGGTGTTTTCTCTGGTGGCACATTGAGATAACACAAGGGAATTTTACAGCATGTTGTGGTAACACGGTTGCGGGTTCAAACCTAGACAATGTTTTGATGAAGGGTAACAGTTTCCCCTATATGGGAGATTACATGGTTGCTCTAAAGTATTTGGCTAATGTGTTTGCGTTCTCTCAGCTAGTGTGCTGCAGAGCCCCTGCATAATGGCTGCATGGAAGAAGATGTCCAGGGAGGAAGCCATGAGGCAGTAGATGCATATGATGGAGTAGGCCCAGAAGCTCCTGGATGCCATGGCAGAGGAACCAGAGGAAACACAGCCTGTGACACAAGGGAAAAAGAGGAAGGGAAGAGAGTGGGGGATCAGAAAGGGGTCATGGGTAAGTGGCCTGAATCGGGGGGGACCAGGCACATGACATCACAGCTGTCCAAAGGCCCTCCTTCCATCAGGTCCAGCCCCTCCTATGGCTGTCCAGCCTGCGTTCCTGCCTCCTGAACCCTTGCCCCAGATGGTGGCTCTGGTTCTCCCCCCAGTTCTGGGGTGTGAGTTGGCACCACCATTCACCCCACTCCTCCTGAACAAACTCCCAGTACCATAACCACGTCAGAAGCTCTGGGTCTCTCCACCTCAGGTACGTCAAGCAGATCTGTGGAAGGCACCATAAGAAATTATGTGGAGCACATGCTGGGGGCTATGGGGGATAGTGGGATGGCTCAGCTGCATGAGGTACTCAGGGACATCAAGCAGGGATGGAAAGGGGTAATTACCCAGGGGGACCAGCCCACTCTGGAGATGTCAGGGCAGATTGGTGGGGTCACAGGCACCCCATGGGCGTGTTTAGGGAAAAATGTCCCCTTTACGACTAAAGAAAACATTTGGAGGGGTGAATATGTTGATATGTTTTCTCTGGCAACCAAGGAGAGTATGAAAAGACACAATCAGAGAGAGAGAGAGTCTCAGGGAAAAGAACATGGCTGCAGCAGTCATGCTTCTGGGGAAAAGGGAAGGAGACGAGGCTACAAGGGGAAAGATGTGGGATGCATGGATAGTGAGTTTTACCCACTACAGCGTGATAATCCAGGAAAAGCGCCCAGAGCTAGCCAGGCTATTGCTGATGTATTTTTTAATTGTCCACAGTGCTTACAAGATGAGGGGGACACTAACTGGATTCAATACAACGAGATGTTCAGAACCCACACAGTGATGGATGTGGAGGTCTGATGGGACACGCAGCAGTTGGATATCTGGTTTGAAACCATGACAGTGCCCAGGGGTCGAAAGGAGACTGGCGTAGGGCAGCTGGGGCATCCCAAAAATGCTGCTGGGGTTTTAACAGGGCCTACTGCTCCTGGCCCAACTGCCACTTTTGGCATGCATGTTCAAAATGCGGGGGTGGTTACCCAGCATCCCGGTGCAGGACCTACCCCATTCACATCAAGAGGTTGGGGTACATCATTGGGATTGCCCCTGAGCCCTTTCAGTCTGACAATGCCAGTTTCTGGGGCACTGGGGGATGGGGAGCAGGGGAAGGGGGTTCCTGGGTAGGAGAAGGGGGGTCCAGGTTTTAGATAAGGGTAGTGATAGGAAGGGGGTGGGGGGAGAGGCTGGGGATTGGGGGTTGATTTGAGTTGGCTAGGTGCCCTGTGAAGTGAAAGGATCTGTTGGCATGGCTCGCTGAAAACCTGGACAAGAGGGCATCCGGGAGTCTCGGGGAAGGTGTCCTGAATGGTTTCAGCTTATGTTATGGGGACAGCAGGTAGCCATGAGGGCAAAGAACCTGAAATCAGTAAAGGGACAGAAGGAACTCCTCCACCAAAAGATAGGCAAGGAGGTGGTCTCAGGGTGAGAATAGGGTCCTTTCCAGGAACTGCCACTACCCAATTTTAGTCTCTCCCCTCTGGGGTTGGTCTCCAAAAAACAGCCAGGGTACTTCAGGCTGATCCACTATTCATCCTATCCAGCGGGTGATTTAGTTCATGACCACATCAGTGAGGAGGACAGCAAGGTGACGTACATGACCCTGGATGAAATGATGAGGCTGATTAAGGCAATGGGGAGCCCCTGGTTGGCAAAGATGGACATGAGCCCTGAGAACTGGGACCTGAATGAATGAATTAATTTTATTGTTAAAAATCAGTCAGTGTATAGTCCTTAAGACAAACACAGCATTTTCTTCATACAAAAATGTACATATACTGTATTCAAAACAACATTTTAATTTACATAAACCATTAAATACATAATACAAATTTTATAATATTGCACACATCCAAATAAAAGTGTATAACCGCATATGAATATAACACTGTGTTTCCATCCAACAATTTTAAAATTATTAATTTTCTCTTTACCTGCAACAGTCTGTAATATAGAATTAATCCATTTTTCCCTTGGCACTTTTAACATCGGACAGTAAAGTAACAGATGCTCAAGTGCTGCAATTTGCTTATTACATTTACACATTTGTTGGGTTTTAATTTTTTCCCATGGTATCATCTGGACCCTGCGATTCATAAGGATATTGAATCTTAACCTAGCAAGAACTTTCCTATGCGAGGAGTTTAGACATCAATTCAAGTAAATCTGAGGACCCCAATTACTACTTAATGTAGAATAGAGTGTAAACAAGGAAGAAGAATTAACTTTAGCTCTATCAAATTCTATTTGGATATCCATCCATCTATTTTTAATCTGTTCTACATAGAGGTCTGAGGTGTTCTGTTTATGTATAATGACTCCAGACTAGCTTTTCTTATTTCAAAATCCAATTTTTTAAACCACGACTTAAAACTGGCTCCCTCCTTATTTAGTTTTCTTTCCTCCTGCCAACATGTGTATCTAAGGGAAACATCCTCATTTTTAACTAATTTTTTCCAGTAATTTAAGGCTCTAATTTTTGATGAAGTAACCAATGATTGAAGTCCCGATTCCATTCTAAGATGGCTACCTGACACAGCAGATGGAAGTCCAAGGTTAATTCTAATAAATACATTTTGAATAGGCTCTAGGCTAGCCATGGAGCCTTCCAGTCCTCACATTTCATAGGCATATAACATGACTGCTTTTGCTTTTGCAATATATGCTTTATGTACAGCCTCAAAGGAGTTATTTAGTAACAATTTATTAAATCTATTCAAAGCTAAAACAAGTTGCTTCCCTTTATTTTTGTAACTGTCTATATGGTTACATAGAAACATAGAAACACAGACTTTGATGGCAGATAAGTACCGCTTGGCCCACCCAGTCTGCCCATTTCCCTACCTACTAGATAAGCTGCAGATTCTAGTTAACCAACAGCTTACTTCCTGCAACCCCCCACTAAAATTGCCTTGTGTCTGTCCCATGCATGTTTGGATTCCCCCACTGTTTTAGACCCAATACCTCCTCAGGAAGGCTGTTCCATGTATCCACCACTCTCTCCGTGAAAAAACATTTCCTCACATTACCCCTGAACCGTCCTCACTCTATCTTTAAATTGTGCCCCCTTATTCTTACACATCTCTTTTTCTGAAAGATGCTACTCTCCTGGACTTTGTTGATTCCCTTGAGGTACTTGAATGTTTCTATCATGTCCCCTCTGTCCCTCTTTTCATCAAGAGTATACATATTAAGCTCTCTCAGTCTCTCTTCATATGGTTTCTGCTGCAGACTCTGCACCATTTTAGTTGCCCTCCTCTGGACTGCTTCCATCCTGTCTATGTCCTTGCATAGATGGGTCTCCAAACTGCACACAGTACTCCAGATAGGGTCTCACCAACTGTCTGTATAGAGGGATAACCATTTCCATTTTTCTACTTGTGATGCCCCTTTCCATGCATCCCAGTATCCCCCGGCTCTCCTTACTGACTTTTCACATTGCTTACCCACCTTTAGGTCATCTGATATGACTACCCCCAGGTTCCTTTCCATTTTTGTTGTTGTTAGTACCTGCACTGCTATTGTGTATTCTTCTCCTGGGTTTTTGTTTCCCAGGTGCATTACTTTGAACTTCTTTGCATGGAATCTAAGTTGCCATATGTCTGACCATTCCTCCAACCTTGCCAAGTCCCTTCTCATATTTTCTACCCCCTCTTGTGTATCAACTCTGTTACAGATCTTTGTGTCATCTGCAAAGAGACATACCTTTCCTTCCAGACCCTCTGCAATGTCACCTATGAAGATGTTAAAGAGGACTGGACCCAGTACTGAGCCCTGAGGTACTCCACTAGTAACCCCCCTTCTTCGGAATGTGTTCCATTCACTATTACCTTCTGTGTCCTGTTGTGCAGCCAGTTTGCTACCCAGGCTATAACCCTGGGACCCACTCCCAGGCTGGCTAACTTGATTATTAATCTTTTGTGTGGGACTGTGTCAAATGCCTTGCTAAAGTCTAGGTAGGCCATATCCACAGCCCCTCCCTGGTCTATTACTTTGGTCACCCAGTCAAAGAAGTCAATTAGATTCATCTGACATGACCTTTCTGCTGTAAATCCATGATGCTTTGGGTCCTGTGCCCTGCTGGCCTCTAGGTACTCAACAATTCTTTCTTTCAGAAGTGATTCCATCATTTTCCCTACCACTGAGGTCAGACTTACAGGTCTGTAGTTTCCTGCTTCTGCCTTGCTCCCACTTTTGTGAAGGGGAATCACATCTGCCCTCCTCCAGTCCTCAAATACCGCCCTATCCTGCCATGATTTGTTAAACAGCATGGTCAGTGGTGTCACCAGGTCCTCCCTTAGTTATTTTAGGATTCTGGGGTGAATCCCATCAGGCCCCATTGCTTTGTCCACCTTGAGTTTTAGGAGTTCTTTCAGGGCTCTTTCTTCTGTGAAAGGATTGGTGTCAACCCCCCTACCCAGAGTACTTCTATTGTCTGGTTTAGGTAACTCCTCCTCATCTTCTATTGTGAATACTGAGCAAAAGTATTCATTCAGTGTCTCTGCCTTTTCACTGTCTCCCTCTGCCCACCTCCCCTCTCTTTTATTAATCTTCACTGTCCCTCCCTTAACCTTTCTATGCTCCCTAATGTACCTATAAAAGGTTTTATTCCCCTTCTTAGCTGAGTTGGCTATTTTTTCCTCGGTTTGGGCCTTTGCTAGTCTGATTGCCTTCCCACTTATTTATTTATTTGTTTGTTTTGTTAACCAGGTAGGGCACACTAGACAGCCAAGTGCCTATTTTCAGGTGCGACCCGGGAGGGTTACATAGGTAGTAGTATACAGGAGACAGTTACATACAGCTGAGCAAGAAAAAAAAAACAGGATTTACAGGAAATGGCTAGGCGGCTGACATTAAAGTACAAATTTAGCAAACAAGAAAATAACAATTCATTACCTAGAGAGAAAGAGTAAGCAAGGTATCGTTAGAATTGGAGTTGAGGGGCACAGCTGCACACAAATTGTGGAGTAAACAAAATGATTTAGGTACATACATGAGCAAAAATAGTGCTATCAGAAGTAAGTGCTGGGGGGGAATGGAGTGGGTGCTGGATAGAGCGGATGAGGCCATATGGGCAGGGAGGAGTGAGGGGGGAGGATGGTGAAGGATGTACAGTCTGGATTGCATTACATGTTCAGAGGGGTAAGTGCAGTGGGCCCTGAGGGCTCATAGTACAAGTGTATGGAGGGTAATCTATGAGGTGCAGGGACAAGTGGAGGAGGATTTAAGGAAATGCCAGAGTGAGGTTTTGAAGCAGTGATGAGAGGGGGCAGACCAGGTAAGGACTGGAATCAAGTTCCAGATTTTTGGGGCGAAGGAGGAGAAGGCCCGGTCCCCCATGAGAGAGCAAGTTCTAGGGATAAGCCAGTCTAGCGCCTCTCTTGATCTTAGCTGATAGGATGGGGGGCCAGGGTTGGGGGGGGCAAGGTAGGAGGGAGTGGCCGATCTTATAATGTTGTCAATGAAATTACCAAGCACGAAGGTGCGATGCTTTTCTGGAGGGAGCCATTCCAGATGGGAGTAGAGGTCACAGCAGGGGGTGAGGGGAGGAGCAGAGAGGGTGAAGCGGCATATGTTATAGGCAGTGTCCCATTTCTGGAGACTGGATGAGGGTACGGGGGCAAAGGTAACCAGCCCATAACAGAGAGTAGGGAGGAGGACCCCTCTGGCTAGTGCCAAATGAGCTGCTGGGGTTAGGCAGTTTTTAGCTTTGTAGGCGAGGCCGAGCTTACAATTTGTGGCCCTGCAGACATTCTGAATTTGCAGGGTGAGATCGAGCTGCGGGTCCAGGGTGACACCCAGGTACATGACTGTAGCCACTGTCTGCAGGGGGGAGCCATCAACACCAAGAATTTGAAGAGGGGAGAGACAGGACTTTAACTTGTGCCGTGAACCAAAAAGCATGGCTTGGGTTTTTTTAAGGTTGATGGTGAGCCTGTGATCCACTAGCCAGGACTGAATGCGATGGAAGTCCGCATTTAGTTGGGAGTTTATGGTGGCGATGTCACGGGCACTGGTCAGAATGACCAGGTCATTTGCATACAGAGTGGTGTGCCCATGGACAGCGATGGAAGGAAGTTCATTGATGAAAAGGGAGAAGAGTGTTGGACCGAGGACGGAGCCCTGGGGGACACCACTGCAGACAGGAGAGGGGAGGAGTGGGTACAATTGAAGTTGATGTACTGTTGTCAGCCGGAGAGATAGTTGAGGAACCACACGTGGGCAGGGGGGGAGAAACCAAGGGATTGGAGAGTGGAGCTGAGGAGGGAGTGGTCAACCCTGTCAAAAGCTTTGGAGAGCTCCACAAAGATGGCACCAGTGAGGTTACCCTGGTCAGCAGCAGTTCTGATAGTCGAGGTAACTGCAGCGAGGGCAGTGGATGTGCTGTGCCCTTTTCTGAAACCGTGTTGGGCGGTGAGAGGAGGTTATGGTTCTGAATGTACTGGGATAGCTGAGGAGGCCACAATTTTCTCAAGAATCTTGGAGCGCAGACAGTATTGCAATAGGACAATAATTCTGGGGATCCTTAGGGTTACCTTGTTTTAGGACTGGGACCACCTTCGCCACGTTCCAGATGTCTGGTATTGACCCGGAGCTGAGGGAGGTATTGAAAATGTGCATGAGAGGCCTGGCAAGAAGATGGGCCCCTAACCTGAGCAGTTTTGGCTCGAGGCAGTCTTGTCCTGCCCCACTGTGGGGGGAGAGGCTGGTGAGGAGCTTCTGGGTCTCATAAGGAGTCACTTGTTGGAGGAAGAGTGGTGGTCGGGAGTAAGATCCAGGAGGTGGGGTGTCAGGAGGCTTTGGGGCAGAGTGCAGGGTAGGAGAGGCTGATAGTTCAGAGAACAGGGAGTTAAAGGTATTAGAGATAGTGAGGGGGTTATTACAGCTGACCCCACCAATAAGTAAGTCGGTGACTTGCACTCTAGCAGACCTACCAACTGCACCTCTGATATTTTGCCGGAAACTCCTCGGGTTAGTGGCTGAGAAGAGCAAAGCGGATAGCTTTTTTGCATGTGTTTCTGAGGGTCCTGTATGCAAGGAGATCAGTGCTGCTTTGGGTGGCCTTGTAGATCACCCAGCATTTGTCCCTGAGTTTCATTAGGGATAAAAGGCCCCTGTGGAGCCATTTGGTGACGGTGCCTTTTACTCGCCTCCTGGTGAGGGGGGCATGTTTGTTTTGTACGGGGATGAATTTAGTAAGAAATTCATCTAGAGCTCGTGCAGGGTCATCTAGTGCAGTGACCCCTGACCAGTCAACTAGTGAGAGGTCTGAGAGGAAGTGATGAGTATTTAGTTTGGAGTAATCTCTCATCGTGATCACTTTGCTGGGGGGTTTCATCTGCGAAATACCCCATGTGCAGAAAGTGGGCGAGTGGTCAGAGATGGCATCAGGGAGGACACCTGAGGATGTGATTCTGTCAGGTCTGTGTCTGTTTGTCAGGATCCAGTCGATTAGAGACCCTTTTATCCCCCAGGTAGAGGGCCAAGTAGGCTCAGTGATGACCTGGCTCAGGGCAAGGTCCAAGAGCAGTGATTCATATAGCTTGCGGTTGGGGGCCAGCCAGTTTAAATTGAAGTCGCCTATGACTAGGACTTTGTTGGACCCCACTATGTCACTAGTACAGTGGAGAAGGGAGGAGAGCCCTTGCAGACCACCCTTGGGAGGGTTGTAGGTACATACCAAGTGCAGTTTCTTTGTATGCCCAAGTAAGAGAAGGGCATGTAGGAACTCACTGGGGGGGGGTTAGGAGGGAGATCAAGGGAGGACACATCGAGGTGTGCATTGTAATAGAGTAGCACCCCGCCACCCGTTTGTGGCCCGCACGATCACACCTGATATGGCTATACCCCGGGAGGGAGATCACAGAGTCCGGGATCTGGGGTTTCAACCAAGTTTCCGAGATACCTAAGATATCTGGGTGGTAGTGGGTGACCCAGGAAGTCAGCTCTGCCAGGTTGGCTAATAGGCTACAAATGTTTAAGTGGGCAATTTTTATCCCTTTTTTAGAGAGCCAGGCAGGAGGAGAGTAGGGGGAGGGTGGGAGTACCGGCTGGCTTGAGAGATTGACCATGCCCCCGGAGGACTGGGGGTGGGGAGGTGAGCAGCCATGGGGGATGTGCGAAGGAAGGACAAATAAGACCTGCATGGTACAGGGTTGAAGGGGGCAGCCAGGGATGAGGGATGCAAGAGCTGAGGAGGGGAGTAGTGGCAGGGCAGGGGAAGTGGGGAGCAGCAGAGTGGGTGGGCAAGGGAAGAGAGAGAGAACTGAGTTTCAGGGCAGGGGGGTTTAAGGGTGCCTGAAAGAGTGTGAGCAGAAAAAGGTCAGAGATGATGAATTTGACAAAGTGATCCACTGGGTGGCAGCAGTGTCAAGAAGGGAGGAAAAAAGAAAGCTGGCCTAGGAGGTAAAAAGAAGCACTACAGGGGATACCAGGGAAGAAAGGCAGCTGAGGGGGAGAAGAATATGGGTAAGGTGGGAGGGCGGCCACTAGTAGCTGGAGACGATAACCTGCAGATGGAGAAGTGGGCTGATAGGTTATATCCAGTCCCATGTGATCTCCATCTGCCTATAATAGAGAGAGCCGACCAAGGGTGGTGGTGGGGGCGGTGGGGAGCCGAACGTGTAGCATTCAGCGGGGCTAGAACACCTGCGCCGAACAGAAAACCGCAGCAAGCCTGGTACTACAGGTAGGAGAAGGAGGCGTGGGCTTAAAAATTCTTAAAAAGTTCTTAAATGTTACTGAAAAGGTCCATTTCACAATCTGTTTCACGAACAGTGGTAAGTTTTTAAACTGCTGAAGGAGGCCTGGCTGATACTTGAGTGAGGTTCGTTGGAGCAGTCTTTGTTTCAGAAAGGCACCAAAAAGTGGGCTTTTACCTTGGCGAATGATCCGCGAGACTCCTGGCAGGTATGGGGGAGGCAGTGGAAGTCCTCATGACCTCCGCTCCTTGGGGTCCAGGAAAATCTGTGGAAGGACAGAGGAGATGTAAGAAGTTAAGTAAGGGTGGGGGAGGGAGGGAGGAGGGGACAGAACAAAGGACCTAGGGGCCCAGATGTATGATTGGGCAGCTGCAACAGCCAAGCTCACCACAGAGCAATGAGCACAGGCACTAGCTAACAACAAAATGACTGCTAGGAAGGGAAAAACAAATGCATACACACTCTAGCTGCTAGGAACAGTGCACAAGTTCAGTCACTACAGGCTCTGTAATAAAGCGTATTGCAAAACAAAAAATTCCCTGTAAACTAAATAGTGTTTAACCTAAGCTTGGACTGGAGAGAAAACGAATTAAAGGAGCACTAGTAACAAGGGTACAATTTCTTAAGGAAACAGGTGTTCTGGGGCCAGGTGCAGAGCAGTGCTGTAAAAAAGATCACCAATGCACTGTCTCCACACCTGCGCCAATGAGAAAACCACAGCAGCCTGGTACTACAGGTAGAAGAAGGAGGCATGGGCTTAAAAATTCTTAAAAAGCCCTTAAATGTTACTGAAAAGGTCCGTTTCACAGTCTGTTTCACGAACAGTGGTAAGTTTTTAAACTGCTGAAGGAGGCCTGGCTGATACTTGAGTGAGGTTCGTTGGAGCAGTCTTTGTTTCAGAAAGGCGCCAAAAAGTGGGCTTTTACCTTGGCGAACTATCCGCTTCTTTCTGCTTTAATTGATACAGTTCCCTGTCATGCTCTTTCTGTGATTCCTTATACTTTCTGAATGCAGCCTTTTTCTCCTTAACCTTCCCTGCCACCTCTTTTGAGAACCATAGTGTTTTTTTACTCCACTTTGTTTTCTTTATTTGTTTCACACAAAGGCTTGTTGCCTCTATGATGGCAGTTTTAATTTTTCTCCATTGTTCTTCCACCCCTCCTTTTTGGTCATTTGCTAGTGCATTCTTCAGGTATTCACCCATTTTGTCAAAGTCAGCCCTTCTAAAGTCCAGTATCCTTGTTTTTGTATGGCTTATCTCCATGGTTGTGCTCATTGTGAAGCACACTGTGCAGTGGTCGCTTGTTCCCAGATGTCTACTGACTTCTAAATTTGTGATCCTCGCTATTTGAGAGTACCAGGTCTAGTATTGCTCCCTCCCGATGGGTTCCAACACTAGCTGTCAAAGGCCTGCCCCCTGCAGGGCATTGAGAATGACCCTGCTCTTGGATGTGGCTGCAGTACATGTTATCCAGTTAAGATCTGGCAAATTCAAGTCCCCCATCAACAGTATCTCCCCTTTTTCAGCCATTTTGAGAATGTCCTCTATCATTTTGTTGTCCATTTCCTACCATTGAGACAGGGGTCTGTATACATCCCCTGTGCAGATTGTGATGCCATTCCCTGTCTCCAAGGTGACCCAGAGTGCCTCTTGTTCTCCCCCTTTACTTTTTAGTTTTGTAGCTTTGATCCCTTCCCTTATGTATAGAGCTACTCCACCTCCTCTTTTACCTTCCCTGTCCCTTCTGTAGTATGTGTACCCTGGTATGTTGGCATCCCAGTCATGGTTCATGGTGTATCATGTTTCCGTGACTGCCACAATATCCAATTGTTCATCTTCCATCAGGGCTACTAGCTCAGGAAGCTTGTTTCCCAGACTACGGGCATTGGTACTCATTGCTCTCCATTTAATGTTGGCTTTATCCTTTTTTTCCCCATCCCTGCTCTTATTGCCCTTGTCTATTGTTCCATTTAGCCCTGTCCTGCCCTGTGTTGAGCTCTGTACCTCAGTGTTTACCTTACTACCTGCCATGTTTTGTGGGGGGAGGCTTGAAATTTCCTGCGTTTTATCAGTGCCTCCCCCCTTGGCTAGTTTAAAAGCTTGCCAAGGAAGCATTTAAACCTGTCACCTAGGAGCTTGGTTCCCTTCATAGACAGATGCAGACCATTGTGCCAGTATAGCCCTTTATCTCTCCAGGTGGACCCCCAGTCCCCAATAAAGCCAAAGCCCTGTACTCTGCACCAGTTTTGCAACCATTCATTAAACTGCATGGTGTGCAGTACCCTAGCCTCACTCCTGCCATGGACTGGTAGCTCTTCTGAGAAGGTTACCATGCTTGTTACCATCTGAGTCCCCTCCCCAACTCCACAAATTCATTCTGTACTGCACTGATCCCATGCCTAGCTAGGTCATTTGTCCCAAGGTGGACTATGATATCTAGTTCCCTCTCCTGTGATGCTGTTTCTGCAATCCTAAGTATTCCCTTCCTGTCCCTCCAAGCCATGGCACCAGGCAGGCACATTACTTCCTTCTCCTCTCCCTTCCCCAGTTTTACCCCGGTTATACCAGTCCATTGTATCCATTATTAATCTCCCTAAGTAATTATACTCTTTAACGTCTTGTAATTTTATAACCTTTATTTTCCAACTAGAAGCATTTTTACATAATTTCCCCATTTTCATTATCATGGTTTTCTCAACATTTATTTCTAAAGAAAACTTCTGAATAGTGTTTGTAACTATATTTATTGCTTCTTGAAGACCTTTTGCTGTTTTAGATAAAAGTACTGCATCGTTAGCATAGGCCAGAATGCCAATTTTATTACCACTTATAATTAGAGCATCTATTTCATGGGCATTTAACTCTCTAACTATCTGATCTGTATAGATGTTAGACCTGGCAGGAGCCAGTAAACAGCCCTCCTAACACCCTTTTTCACAGGAATTTTAGAGGAAAACCTTCCATCTCTTGTGTATCTTACTTTTATTGAGGTATTATCATGGAGACATATGATTAAACTTAATAAACCTGAATCTATCTGAGAGGCTGTAAAAAGTTTACAAAGGGTTTCTTGGTTAACATTATCAAAGGCTGGTTTCAAGTCAAGAAAGCAGCTGTATTTTTTTTGTAATTTTGTCATTTGTAATTTTTTTTGCTTACTAACCAAATAATTTATTATAAAGATGTTATCAATCGTACCCCTATATTTCTAAAACTGAATTAATTTTCTGAGAGTATCCCTCTATCATCCATCCATTCTTTTAATCTTTTGAGTATTACTCTTGAAAAGATTTTAGCAGGAATACAAATTAGAGAAATGGGTCTATAATTAATTGGTAAGGATGTGTCCCCTTTTTTATACAATGGAATTACTCCAGCTACCATCCAAACCACTGGGATCACTTTATTTTTCATTATATCATGAAAAAGAGCTAATAGAATTAAAGCGCACCACTCTATATTAACTTTAAATATTTCCGCTGGGATGCCATCAATTCCAGAAGCTTTGTTGTTCTTTTGATTATTTATACTTTTTTTATTTCATCAATGGATAGATCTCTCCGTACTAAATTTTGATTAAGATTTTCCTGTGTTATTATGGGTTAAAAATACATACTGTACTACCAGAATTCGATGCTTCCTTATATAGCCTGCTATAGAATTCTATCCATTTATTTTCTGGGATCATAGTTTTGATGTTACTCATTAATTTTGTCTCCCCATATGCAATCAGCATCCAGAATTGTTTATTATCTTTGTTTGTTATGACTTTCTATAGTTTTCCCCACATGAATTCAGTATATCTTCTTTCCTTGTTACTTAAAATTTTCTGTTATTCCTTTTTCAGGGCGATAACTCCCTTATGCAGCATTAACTCGAGGTTATTTATGGCAGCTCTCCTTGCTTTATTAATATCTGCTTTTATCTGTCTACAATCTCTGTCGTACCATGGTGCTTTATCTCTGCCCATTTTATTTCCCATATTTATGACAAAATGTTTGCTGTTTAATAAGATTTAACAGTATACATACATTCTTTACTATATTCTGACCTTTCTTAATGTCAAAATGCAAGGATTCTACTACCGAGCTCTCCTGTAGGGTCAACAACTTATTCTGAGCTACAGAATTCCAAATAACCTTTTTATTCTTATAAATAACAAATTCTTCTCCTTGTTTACCCAATTTTGGGTTATATTCACTTCACCGAATTAGTTGTAGAGTGCAGCTAAAATAATCACTGGATACATTTTGATTTATTATAAAAGAGACAATTAAGTACCAATGAAAAACATCCATGAAGGCATAGTCTAACATTGAACCTTTCCCTGTTGCCCTGGAAAAAAATGTGAGATTACCTTCGCTATCACCCTTAACACAGCCATTAACTATCTGGAGAAGATTATTAGTTAACCAATTTAAAACAATTTTTCCTCTCGAATTAAGCCTACAATCCATTGATTTTCTATTAAATATACCCATTACTTGATAAAATTCTTCTACCTGTGAACCACCTTCTAAATAGGATAAATTTGCAATACACGCATTTAAGTCTCCCATCCCTAATATTATCCTTTCACCAAATTGCTCATTTAGTAGGGCAATTTCATTCTCAATTTCTTCCATCTCTTGACTCACCATTGGACTGATAGTCAGGGCTCAAAGTAATAGTTCAATATATGTATATATCTACTTGTTCCATACTGAGAATCGTAATGAAACAGTAACTTTTATAAATAACAATTGGCTTTTTCTGCATTTGGATATTTGTCGATATTAGTGTCATATGACTCCTTTATTCTGACCACAATTATTTTTAGGGTTTTAAGCCATACGTTCAAATTTACTATATCCTTCCAAATTGAAGGCCTGGTTTCACTCATCCAAGTTTCTTGGATAAGAATAATATAATTGTTTTTAATTTCTTCTATCCAGGCTTTATCCTCAATTTTGTTCATAATGCCTGCTTTATTCCAAGAAACAATTGAGAAAAGCCTTGGATCTTTATTTAATACCTTGCGGTCTGAATAGATATGAGCAAGCTTCACTTTTCCCATCATGGGACCAAGTTCATGTCAGTTACTACAATAACTTTCCCAACTTTGGAATTCTTTTTCAATCCTGTAGGATATACTCTCATTTTCTTCAATTTCCAAGACACTTTCTGAATCTAATTCCAGGACACAGTTATTAATTCTTTCTCCCATCACTTTCCTATCCCTTATCAGTGTTTCTCACTCTGGAGTACCATTCAAAGAATACTCCTCGGCCTCTTCTTTTTGGAAGTATTTAGTTATACATGCTTGCCTTGTATTTTTAGGTTTCTTTTCAGTCTCAGGGCCAGATATTCAAAACTTTGCCCCAGGGCTAAATTAGCACTGCCCAGTGGGCAAACTTAGCCCAGAGCACAAAGCAAGCCATATTCAAAAGGAATAGCCCAGGGCAAACAGCTTCTGAATATAGCATGGGAATGAGGCCAGGCAAACTGGGCTGGGAGTGCAGAGCAAACTTAGCCCTGGAATAAGACAGCTCTGAATATGGCAACCAGGAAGAGCAAACCACAACAGCAACACAGTGCACAGCAATGTGAAGGTAGTTAGAGGTGAACTATGTGGCCAATGTGTGTACCAGCAAATGCATGGACTCAGTACAGCTGCAGGCAGCAATGTATGTGAAAGTACAGTGTGCAAAACTGCAAAATATTCCCCGAACTGTTTGCACAGCGCTAACACATTTGCACAGGTTTGGTGCAGGGCTAAACCGTTAGCCCAGTGCAAACATGTTTGCCCAGCACTAAACTTTGCCATATTCAAAAGTGACATGCAAATGAGCCTACTTAGGTAGTCTTTGGGCAAACATCCAGATTAGCATCTCATTATGCCCTGATTTGCATGCAGTTTGCACTGGGATAACGGTTTAGTCCTGTGCTAAACCCGCGCAAATGTGTTAGCGCTGCACAAACAGTTTGGGGAATATTATGCAGTTTTGAACACTGTACTTTCACATGTGTTGCTGCTGCAGCTGTACTGGGACAACACATCATAGGCACAGATGGTGGTGGTGCTGCATGCATCTGTCACACTGTAGGTCATGCTACAGTGCACAGCAGACACTACAGCAGCAAGGGGGCCAGTAGTGTGTGGACATAGCAATGCCTATGGTGTGTAGGGCAGTGATGATGACTGCACTATACACAGTGAGAGGCCCAACCTGCAGGTGTTTACTGACAGTGGACATTACTGTTACACTGTTGTGTGACCCACAGATGCTGCACCTCTGGCATGGGATGTTGACAGTGACATATGCATGTCTGACTTTGTGTGTTGTGGCAGTTGTACAGCTGTGCGGTATGTGGCCAGGGGGCATATATTATCAGAAAGGCATACTGGTGTTGGGGTATTCCCAATACTGGCCCATGTGCACTGTATGATGTGTCCCAGCCTTGTGGCCACACCTGGTAGGTGGCATAGCCTGGCCACCCATACACTCTCCCCTCAACATCCTCCATGCCCACAGTGCTGCATGTGTGTGCTGGCATCTGTTTGTGTCCACAGAAGAGTGGTCTGCTGTATGGCCACACTGCCATGCTGTCCACTGGCAGCAGGATCACCACTTACTGCCTGGCATGGCTGGGACTGGTGGCAGATGATGGCATCATTGTGATGCCATCAGTTAGCAGCAAGTTTCTTCTATGTTTAGCTTTGTCTATGTGTCATATTTCTTTGTTAGGGTTGCACAAAGCTGCGCAAACACAGCGTGAAGCCAAAGTGTCACGCAAAGCTGATTGCCCAGGGTTAAGACAAGCTTTTCCTGGGCAGTAATGTGCACCGCGCTAAGTGTCACACCAAGTTGTGCAAAACCACTTTGCATGGCGCTAGTCACTGAATATAGCATTGCACCTGTATTCATGTCAGTTTGCCCCTTGCATACATTATGATTTTGCCCAGCACTATTTTTTTATTTATTTATTTTTTTATTTAGTTGTTTAACCAGGTATAGCACACTAAGCTGGAAGCTTTTTTACAGGAGCAACCTGGGAGCACAAGGAGGTTAAGTGACTTGCTCAGGGCCACACAGTATGCAAGTGGAAGCTGTGGGATTCAAACCCAGGTCTGATCTGTTGAATGTCACCAGATTTGTAGCTCAGCGCCTTAGACCACTGCGCTATACTGCCTCCTTACATGTGCTAATGCTGTTTGCCTGCGCTATTTGGCCTTTTGAATATAGCAGACCCACGGTAATCCCGCACTAAACCTGCACAAATGGTTTTTGCCTGGTGCAAAGTTTTGAATATCTGGCCCTCTTTGTCATAAATTATTTCAGGAGAAATATGGATATATGTTACTGTATCATTTAAGTAAATCCACGATCAACCAAAAGAATACAACTATACAAAATAGTTTTTCTAAGTCCTGCAGAATTTACAATCATACTGAGTTTTCCTTTTGCAGGTTTTGCCTTATATATGTATACCAATATTATATTATTCCATTTCATTTTCTCCTTTAACACTGTTTTCAATATGTTATAAACTGTCATTTTTAACTGAAAATGCATTTCTCATCTTGCTATTGAGATGCCTCTAATAAACATTGTATTCAACTTTTTCTCCTCTACAGAAGGATGTCTATTTTTTTCTTTATTGTATTTATCTGCCAATGTTTCTTTCTTATTAATGCCTCTCTTTAATTTTTCTTTCTCTGTTTTTCCATTATTTGTAGTTCCATCTTTTCTTTTCTCCATTTGTGTTGTAACATTACATACATTTTCCAGCTGTTTATTTGGATTCTTTCCCTTTTTTCTGTCATTCCTTTCTTTAACTCTTTAACTAATTGTTCAATCTCCTTACTATCCTTATCTTGAATCCTTAAAGTTGTTTTCTTTATCTCACTCTGTTTAGTCAGAGTTTTATTCTCCCTTTCAGGCCTGCCCTGGATGTTACTTAACTTTCTTTGCTGATTACTTTGTCTATCTATCCATTTTCCATATACTTTGGGTTTTAAATTATCCCCATTCTTATTATCCGAGGTACCATTCTCATTTTTGTTAGCTTCCTTTAATGTAAGTAAAATTTCCTTTAACAAAAAATTATTTTGTAAAAAGGCCGTTTTTAACTCATTTAATTCTTTTCCAAAAATATGTTTAAATTCAGCAAGATGCAAAGTAGATTTTTCACTTAAGTGTAAACTATCTTCCTTTGATCTGGTCTCTTGATCTTGTTTGGACCAGAGGCACTCATGTTCATTATTCCTAATGGGGGGTACAACTTTTTTCTTTTAATCTGGTACGGGGTTAAAAACTCCCTTTAAGCTTTCAAATAGGGATGATTTTCAGCTTTGTTACTCAGCATATTAAAGTTTTCTTCTGTGTAGAATATCTTAGTTAAGTCAATCCTAAGGGGTGCTGACCTACTAAGAGCTTTTACTATGGGGGATTCCAAAATCCTAATACTTTTCAGAAGGGGATGGTCATCTTCTGTTAGTTCCCCTTTTTTACCTCTTATAGGGCAAGAGGTTAGTTGTCCCCTCTGACTTCCCTTGTTAAAGGGAGATATGTATTCTATTATTTTTTTTGTTATTACCATCAGCAAAATTTAACGCATAATTTATTTTCAATGTTCAAACTTTTTCTTGCCCTTTTACCTTTTTCTTATTTCTTAACACCATACTTTTCAATTTTCTGCAATATTCCCAGATTACCATAGGGGGAATCAGAGTAAGAACAATTAGATTATTAAAGATGTAATTAACTAATTAATCCAGTTATATATTCACAAACCACATCAAAAGAGTTTCAAAGATCAACATCAGTTCTGCAACCATCAAGTATCTATTCCTAAATATTATAGCCACTAAAAGGGCAAAAAGTATGCATACAAATTATTATTACTTTTGCAATAATTAAATATTTGTACAAGGAATTACATGTGGTTGCATACTAAAAGTCTCTAAATACAAAAACTCTGGCTAATTTTTATATGTTTTCTAATCCCCAGGGTCTGGATTTTCTTTTGTCCTGAGTTCTTTTCCTGAATACCACAGGCTCTCTTGTCTATAAAAATCCTCAATTTACTTTTCTCCTCCTTAAGCACTGTGAAAGGTAAAATGAGAAAAAGGGATGATTTGCAAACTTAAGCCTCACAATCCTCACAAAGTCACCTTAAAAAGGAAGGAGGAGGGGTAGAGGTAGAAGTCAAAATAAAAAAATAAAATCAGGAACCTGAAGGTAGAGGGTTATGTGTCACCATAACAAACCTACTCTTAAAATTCTTCTGTTCTACCCTTCCACTCACTTCTTCTTGGGCTATACAAAATTATCCTCAAGTTTCAGTGGACCTTGCTATTTCACAAAGGACTTTCAGTCCGGCACAATTTCTAGGGAAAGTAAGATAACTATTATAAAAATGTGGCTTTCCTGAAAATTCTGTTTGAAAATAAAGAGCTAATCATCCATTGAACAAAAAGCTGCAAGTTTTTATTGTTTAAATTACAAATGTAGTACATGAGGACAATAACGCTCTCAAAAGAATCTACTTACTGAAAGCTGGACAAATCCTTAAATAAAACAAAGCTGTAATTAACCAAATTTGCCTGCTACAACATCTACAGTATTTATCTGAGGAAGCTCTTGGAGTTAGAATGGCGTCTGAGCTAGCTAAGATGCCATGCATGTGTATTATAGTATAGGGTCACGTGTATCTTCCGGTCCTATAGACGTACATTTTAACTGAAATATTTCTAGCTGTAATTTACTTTCTTTAAAACCAATAACCATAATTTTAATAAATAAATGCAATTTAAAGTACAAACACAATACAAACACAGTAAATTCCAGACAGCATGAACGAAAAATGAAAAAAAAAATAGAAAACAAGGATGCTATAAAAGCTGAATTTTGTCTATCCAGTTAAAATTCAGGCAACTTGTCCTAATTAAAAATAAAATAAAAATAGGTGTGCAAGAACAAGGGGGCACAATTTGAAGATAGAGGAGAGAAGGCTCACAGGTACTGTGAGGAAGTATTTTCACTGGAGGGTTGTAGATGCATGGAACAGCCTTCCTGAGGAGGTTGTGGAGTCACAAACAGTGGTAGAATTCAAGAATCTATGGGACAGTCATAAGGCAATTCTAGGAGGAGGGTGTAAGAGAAAGTAGGCTGTGGGTTAACTAGGATCTGCAGCTTATCTATTAGGTAGGGAAATGGGCTGACTGGGTGAGCCAAGTAGCCCTTATCTGCCATCAAATTCTATGTTTCTATGTTTCTATAAAAAAACAAATTCAAGTCCAATCCAGTGTACCCTCTGGGCTGTGAAGGAAAATGATTCCAGGCACTTTCACTCCCAAAATCTCCCCCAAACCTTCTTTTGGGTTTCTAACAATGATTAAAAATAGGAAAGAGCCTGCAAATTTCTTGCTTCTCCTCTTTTTTAACCTTCCAAACAAACACCCCTCCAAATGTAAACCTTTTCAGCACAATCCCTGCTTTGCTTTTCTTGCTTTTCTTATTTTTCTCCTGTGGACAAAAGAGGCCCAGTGCACCAATGGACTATCTCCGTTTCAGGTTTTATGCTCCAATGCTCATCCTCGCTCCAACTCACAGCACACATTAGCTCAACTTCAGACCACAGCTCAACTTCTCGTCTCAGGCTATCCCCGATCACTAGCTCAGGCTTTCTGCATGCCTCTTGTGTCCCTTCTCTCATCGACTACCACCTCTATTGACACTTTACCTGGGGAAGACATAAGCAAAACAGTGAAAGCCAAGCTGCCAGAGCAGGAAGTTGTAAGTTTTACTGGAAGGACTGCATAGGCATTGGTGGCATACCTTTTTTTGGTAGAAAAACAGAGTAAAATGCAGCCCTGCTCCAATGCTTCTCCTCAGCACTCAGAGTGAGAACTCCCGATCTGCAGTTCTTCAGCACTCCCTCACAATGCTATGTTCACAGTCCTGGGACCTCTTAGGCTTCCAATTAGGTGAAGAATACTATTTCAGCAAAGCCATTCCTATTGGCTGCTAGCTGGCCTGTACAGCCTTTGAGACCTTCAGCACCATGTTGCAATGGGCATTTCAGAAAAGTTTCAGCCACAGGCAGTCCTTCACTACCTGGATGATTTTTTCCCAACTGGAGAAGGGAGTGTTGGGGTCAAACTGATGCTGGAACAGTTCAATTCCATGTGCCAAACCTTAGGGGTGCCACTGGCCCCCGACAAGACTGAGGGACCGAGCAAAAGCATAGAGTTCTTGGGTATTGAACTCGATGCCTCAGCTGGAGTCTTCTGGTTGCTGCAGGATAAACTCTCGCAGTTGAGTGAACTGCTAAAAGGAGTAACAGGGTGCAGGAGGGTTCTGCTATGTATGGTAAATAGCTGCTGGGGAACCTGAATTTTGCCTGCCAAGCTGTGGCCCCAGGATGGACACTTACATGCTGCCTGGTGCATTCCTCATGGGGGGACTCCAAGCCTTACCATTGGATGGACATCAAGAAGGGAACACAGGAAGATTTGCAGGTGTGGGAGCTTTTTCTGGAACATTACAATGGCATCATCTTTTGGCAGGAGGACTGGGTTTACAAATACTGACCTGGAACTGTACACTGATGCAATTGGATGGCTAGGGTTGGGGTCGTAATTCAAAGGGAAGTGGATGTCTGAGCCATGGCTGGAGCAGTGGGTCCAGCTAGGTCTGGGAAAAGACATTACCATTCTGGAGATATTTCTGAGCTGGGTGGCCACTCTAGTATGGGGGAGTGTATTGTGGAACCACAAGATCACCTTTTGATGTGAAAATCGGGTGGTTGTGGAGGTGATTAACAGGAAAATGGCCAGTTCAGAGACAGTTATGAGGGTGATGCAGCAGCTAGTCCTGCATGGTTTAAGGTTAAACTTGTCTTTTAGAGCCAAACACATTGAAGGGACAATGAACATTATAGCTGATGACCTTTTCCGCCTAAAAATGGGCCATTTCTGGGCTGTTGCTCCAGAGGCAGAGCAGGAAAAAAAACACAGGTGGCACAATTTGGATGGGAAACTGGTTGGAGGAAGAGAGCTCCTGTTTCAAAGCTCCTGGGCACTGAAGACCCTGAAGGCATACGAGGCATCCTGGAAGACCTTTCAGGAATTTCATGAAAATTGGGGAATGGAGGTAAGTAGGCCAGTAATGAAGGAACAGCTGGCTCAGTCTATTGTTTATAGCTATAAGAAGGGGATGGCACATTTGACCACGGGGTTGTACCAAGCTTCCATAGGCACTATGTGCAGCCTACAGGGATGGAAGGACCGGAGAAAAGCTACATAGTCAGGAGAATGATGCAAGGATGATTGGGGGTGCAGGGCAGAGTGCTGGACAGGAGGTGACCAATATCAGAGGCCCTGTTGGGACAGCTGATAGAAGTACCCCCAGGGTATGCTGCTCATCACAGGAAGCGGCATTGTTTGCAGCAGTCTTCACCACCATGTATCATGGAGCTTTTAGGGTAAGTGAGGCAGTAGGGGCAGGACAGAACCGGGTGGGAGTTTACAGTTGGAGGATCTCCAGTGGGTGACTGATGCAGTGAGCCTGAGGATCAGGTGGTCAAAGACAGACCAGTATAGAAGAAGGGAAATAGTGCAGTTACCCAGAAGGGAACACCCTTGGCTATGCCTGGTGCAGGTGTTATGGAAATATGCGGTAGCCCAGCCAAAGGGCAATGGGCCACTCTTTGTGCATGGGGATGGGTCATGGGTTACTAGTGGGCAGCTGGTAGTAGTACTGCAGAAATGCTTGAATTTCCTAGGAGAGGACCCCCACACTTCTCATTCATTTAGGATAGGGGTGGATTCACAGGCCTGAGGGACACCTCAAGAGGACATTCGGAGGTTGTGAAAGTCTAGTTGTTACAATGTATACATAAGAGAACTGCTAAAATGACTAACACTGTCTATTTTGTTCCCCTGTAGGTGGAGAGTGGGGATCGTCAGGTAGGGGCCCCCCAAAAATAAATAATAAAGGAGGGGTGGTGAGTGGGGGTTGGACAGTTTCACTGATAATTCTCAGCCATCCTGTTTCCTTCCCCTTCTCATCTAGGCAAGAACAGCAAACTAGAGGTGTGGATCTGTGGTCACTGATTTATTTATTGAGCAGAGCAGAGAGCACTGGTGCATGCTGGGGGTAGACAGCTATACCATGACTTGAACAAGGTGCAGCTGCAATGGAACGGCATCAGCGGAATGTGATGGGGGCAGCTGTTACCTTTGCTGCAGGAGATGTGGAGGACAAAGCCTGCACTGGACATATTAATTATTTATTTGGGGGGACAATAATTTGGGAACTCAACTATGGTTGGACATCTATATGCAGATAAAAAAGGACATGGAAACCATAAAGGAATGGTGGACAGAAGCCACACTGGTTTGGTCTGAAATGGTACCGAGGAGGGTCTGGAGACAGGTCCAGGACTACAAGGCTGTGGATAAGGCAAGGCAGAGAATGAACCATTGGGTGGCAGCACTGTTCATAGTGAGGGGAGGAGGGAGCATATGGCATGAGAGCATTAGGGAGACCTGTGCGGAATGCTAAAGGTTGGATGGAGTACACCTCTCCCATATGGGGCTGGACCTATTTAATGCAGAAATTGTTGATATGATTTATTTATTTATTTATTTTATTTAGTTAGTTTTTGTTGCTGGGAAAGTGCACTAGACAAATCCTGCCTATTTTCAAGCATGACCCGGGGAGGGAGATACAGATGAATGCCAACTGACCTTGAACCAGAGTAAGCTGTTAGTGGTAATTTTGGTGAATGAGGGAAATTTGGCCAGGACACCAGGGAAATTCCACTTTGCTTTACAGTAGGGGGAACCCTTGGTCATCTGAGACAGGATGGCCAGTGTTGCTGAACCTCTGGACTGAATGGATGCAGATGGTGCAGGGGAGCAAGCCTCCTCTCCTGTTCCTTTCTCACAAGAGGCTACTGACTTAGACATTGTTACAGCGGAGTATGAATCAGCTGCTTCTGGTGTGGAGTTGTAGAACCCAGTCCCGACTATGCAAAACAGTTCCTGTACAGCGGCTGTTGCTCAGTGCATTAAATCTACAATGAAGGGGGCAGTGAGTAAGTCTACCACAGCTTTGTCAAGGAAAAAGTCTAAGTTGCTTTTGGAAATATGGAAGCTGGAACGTGAACTTGCTGATCTCCCTATCGAGCCCGAGTCAGCTCCTTTGCGTACTAACGTACCTGTGAAGAGTGCTCTTGTTTCTGCTAACGCTGATGCAGTGGTGATTTCGCCTGCTCCCTTACTTTCTACTGATTTAGATTTGGTTGCTGCAGCTCAGGCTGGTAGTTTGAATGGTGTTTTATCCATGTGCCCACAGCCTGTAGACTCTTTGATCCCGGATCCTTTCTTGCAGCAATCTGCACATGTGACTTCTGATGTTGTTGGCTCTTCGGAGTCTGTCTGCCCTAAGCCTCCTCCTGCAGAGTTTGTTTTTCCTGTGGAACAAGCCTGTCCGGGATGAAGCAAGATTTTATGGCTGTTTCTCTGCACTTCTGGGTCGTATTAGTACTGCCAGCACTTCTGAGGCCTCTGCTCTGTGTCTGTCTGTCTGAAATGCCAGGAGGCCCGTCTTGGTCTCCACAATGAGCGCTACGTGAGGCTGGTTGGGAGCTGTCTGATGGAGGGCCTTGGTCTCTGGATTCCCAGGATCACTCTTATCTTCACATGCTGGAGAAAGTGACTAGTAAAGTGGACACCAGCAATGCACCTTTGAGTTCCACCATTTTACCCTGGGGTGAGGACTTGTCTGTTAATTATGCTATTTCAGCTGCAAATGACTCTGCTACTCTTGCTGTTAATTTTGTGGTTCCCTCTGGGGTTATTGATGTGGCCCTTGGTGCTGATAGTGTAGCTTTGGGGACTCAGGTTTCTGCTTCGGGGGTGTTTCACATATTATTGAGGTCTTAGGTACTGGGATGGTGGAGGAAAACATTAGGATAGGCCCTCCTCCTGAGGTTGTTCATCAGCTATCTGAAGACAGCCATGAAGCCCCATTTAAGCTTTCATATCTCTTCCAGAATAGGAAGGAACCTGCTCCATGTCATAATGCTGTGTGTATTTTGTATAAGGGAGGGGTTACAGGAGGCCCCTGATTGGATTTATGTTGCTCGTGCCTTGTTGAAGGGCTCCATGAAGTTCTTCTCCTCTGAGATTTTTGCCCTTATCAATATTGGTAATTCTAACTTCGATGTTAGTTTTTAAAATATTTCTAGTCTGGATAGGTTTTGGGCATGGAATAATGCATGTAAGAATACTCCCCTTTGGTCACCCTTCCAGGTAATTCCTCTTACGAAGCCTACTATTAGGGTTATTACTATTATGTTTAAGAACGAATGAGTTAATGTGGAGGATATTTTAATTTGGCTTCATAAGCAGTGTGAGGTTTTGGGTACCACCTCCCCTACTTTAGATAGTGAACAGATTTGGGACGGTGGTTGGAGAATACAGGTTAAATTGTTTGTAACTAATTCTGGTACTGTGCATTTACCTAGTACCTTTTATTTAGGTAGGGATAGGGGTGCTATATTTTATGTAGGTCAGCCTAGGTCCTGTTTTAAATGTGGATCTTGGGCCCACCTTAGTTCAGCCTGTGATACTGTTAAATGTAGTCATTGTCTTGAGTTTGGACATGGGTCTGCAAAGTGTCTTAATCTTTTTAGGTGCAATCTTTGTGAAAATACTGGACATGCCTATGGTAAATGTCCCTGGGCTTCCCATAATAGGGATGATTTCCCTTCCCATGAAGGTATCATTAATAGGGCACAGCACCAACAGGCTAAAAAAGATTGCTGACTTGAGTCTCAAGGCCGGAATGACTACTATTGCTAGGGAGGTTTCTGAGTTGCCTGATGGTGAACCCCAAGAAAATAGCGTTGTTCTACCCCCCCCCCATGGTTGATGATATGGAGCTACAGATTGAGCCTGCAGTTACAGTTTGTGCTCCTGTAGTTTCCACTATTGCTGACCCTGCTGTAGTGCCTGACATGCCTCCCCCCACCCCCTGCAGGATGATTTTGGTTTTAAAACTGTATCTAAAAAAAGACCACGGTTAGGGAGGAAAGTGAAGATTCAGACAGCCTTGGAGGGACAGGACAAAGAGGGGCTTTCTATTGATTGGGCGCAGGGAAACAAGTTTGCCTTGCTGGGCTCTGAACTGATGGATAAGGAGTCAGATGATGAGGGTACTAATACTTCCTCCTTGTTATCCACCACTGATACTGAGGATAAAGGGGGGGTACAGATTCCATTGTTAAAAGAACCAGGCAGTGCAGGAAAGCTAGGATAACATGAGCTTTAATTATTTGATGTTACTTTTCTGCTTTTTCCTTTTCCTTATGGATGCCCTTTCTGTTGCTACTATTAATGTTAATAGTATTAAAGGGGGGAAAAGTTGACTAGCACATTGTTTTCACTCCAAGCTGTAGCCTGTGATATTATTTGCTTAATGGATACCAGACTTAAATCTCATGCAGAATTGCAGGCTGCATCACGAGCCTGGCCACTGGGAGCCTCCTTTTGGTCTATTGAAACTGATACCTGTGATGGGATTGAGATTCTTTTTACTAATTCTGCTATCAAGGTTACTAGGTTAGTAGATGTACATCCTGGGAGGGCCTTGTTACTGGATCTTACTTATGACAGTGAATGATTTCATTTGGTTGCAATTTATGCCCCTCAGACTAAGGCTACTAGAGTTGCCTTGTTTAATAATATACACCAATACTTGCATACCTCTAGACTAGTGATTTGGTTGGGGGATTTTAATTGTGGCTTGCACCAATCTGATAGGGGGGTTACAAACTTCTAAACTATTTTGTGATACCAGCACCCTTAATCAAAATCTACATACTGCAGGTTTGCAGGACACTTATCGCAGTCTGCATCTTATAGGAGGATAAACTTTTTTCAAGGGTAGGCTGAAAACCAGGAATGATTTTATATTTGTGTCCAAAGTTTTATGGGTTTTGGACTCTTCTACTAGGGTAGTGGAATTTTCTGACCATGTTATGTTGTACTCCAAAATTTCTTGGAAGGAAACTGCTAGATGTAGAAAAAGTGGGTGGAGGCTGAATAATGCTTTATTGCAGAATCCTAAAATACAGAAAGCTTGGCACAGTCTTGGATGGCTAGATTGTCAGCTAGTGACTGTTATGATGATATTTCAGACTGGTGGGAGGATTCTAAAAAAGAATGGAAAGTCCTGTTTCAGTCGTTAGCTGCATCTTGGTGTTGGTTGGATTATTTACAGTATTTGGAGTTATGTCATCATTTGCAGCACTTGGTTTCCTTATCAGAAACTTCTGGCCAGGATTATGGCTCCCAGATTCAAAATGTTAAGATACAGATGATGTCTCTTCAGTATACTTGTGCTAAATCTTTAGAACAGGAGGCCAGATTTGGTATGCAGGTTAGGAAACCTTTAATATATCCCTATAAGAGTTGTCAGGATCGGGTTAAGCATAGAATTATTTCTGAATTACTTTCCTCTTCTGGACAGTGTGTCTCTTCCACTGCAGGAATTCTGTCCATTGTCGAGGATAGGTTCAGAACCATGTTTGAGAATCAGGCAGTTAGTGGGGACACGACACAGATCTTGCAAACTTTGCAGCTACCACAGGTTCACCTAGCAGACAAACCAATGTTGTCGGCAGCTGTCACTGAAGATGAAGTTATGCAAGCTATCAAATTAATTCTGATGCTGCCCTTGGTTTGGATGGGATGAGGCCGGGATTTTATAAACATTTTCTTGAAGACTGGACTCCGACTTTGGTTATTCTTTATAATCACATGTTACACTCTTCCAGTTTTACTGCTTCCATGCAGGAAGCGGTTTTGGTATTGATTTATAAAAGGGGAGCTCAGAATGATGTAGGAAATTGGAGACAGCTGAGTCTCCTTAACACTGATAGGAAAATTGTGGCCAGAATTTTGTTGAATAGAATGAATAATATTTCTGATTATTTAGTTAGTCCTGAACAGACGTGCGCAGTTCCTAGATGACGGATAAAAGACAACCTAATAGTGTTTAGGGAGTTGTTTCAGCAGGCTGATTCACGACTGGTCTCTGATGAGTGGGGGTGTGGATCAAGAAAAGGCTTTTGATATGGTTTCGCATCAGTTTTTATTTGCTGTTTTAACTGCATTTGGTTTACCTGTGGTTTTTGTTTCCTGGGTTAAAACTTTATATACCAATATTTCATTATGCCCTAATGTAAATGGGTGGTATGGCCAGCAGGTTATGGTTAGACGAGGGGTGCCACAGGGTTGTTCTCTTAGCCCCCTTTTGTATGTATTTTTGTATTGATATTCTTCTTTGGCTTATATACAAAACTCCTGACATACAGGGTATACTAGTTCCCAGTACTGGTTTTTTAGTTAAGGCTATGTCATTTGCAGATGATATGGTACTTATGTTAGGGGTTCATACTAAGGAGGAGGTACTTTGTACTGTTTTGAGGCAATATGCAGATATTTCTGGTTCCAGGATTAATTGGGATAAAAGTATTGGTGTCCCTTTGGGAAACACCTCTATTCCACCATCAGGTTTCTTAGAGAGTATCAGGATTACGGGTGAGGCTCTGACAATTCTTGGGGTGAGGTTTAGGGGTTGGGATATGGCATATTCTAATTGGATGCTTCACGTTGGGAAAGCAGAGCATCTGGTTCAGGGTTGGCATAATAAAAATTAATTGGTAAAAAGAAAAGCGTGATTTTGATCAAAACTTTGCTTTTACCTATTTTTTGTATCTTAGTTATGTTTTCCCACCCTCTCAGAGGTTATTTACTAAATTGTTGTGTATTTTTTTTCAGGCTTTTTGGGGGTCACAGTTGAACACGATCAAGAGGGATATTACTTATAGGCCCATTGTAGAAGGTAGTATAGGAATGGTCACTCCAGCAGCCTTTTATTTTAGTCTTTTCCTCAGTTATAGTTTTTGTTTAGCTCTTAAACCTGGTTCTAAACTGTGGTGTCCCTTGGTTCTGAATTGGATTACTCCAAATAGGCAGTTTTGGGAACAAGGTAGTACCAGATTGCTTGGAAACAGATCCCCTTTACCAGATTACGGTATTGAAAGTTTTAAGTTGGCTGTAAAATGGAGGCTTTGTCCTCAGGATCTTATGGTTTTGGACAGGAAGGCTATTTTTATCGTACTATTTTGGCTACCGATTGTCAGACCATTGTAGAATTTCCTATGTGTTCATCTGTACAACAGATTGAAGTGTTAAGGCATTTGCATAATCCACAAATACTGTACCTCCCAAAATGTGGGGTAGTTTGTGGTTAGGGAATTTTGGTAGACTCAGTGTAAGGGGCAATTATAAACATAAACAGTTAGAAGATAGATATTGCCACGTGATTCCTGTACTCCAATGTAAGAGTCACAAATTCATTTGTTTAAAGAATGTGTATATGTGGTGAACTTCTGGGCCTACTTGATTGCAACCTGGGGGGATCCTGAATTTTCATTGTTAACATATCCAGAAATTATGTATGGTGGTAATCAGACCTTATGCCAGAAATATAATCCTGAGACTGTGTATGTACTTTTGGTTGTAATTCGTTATCATTTATGGCAAGTTAGATGTTTGGGGGTTCTTCACTTCAACAAAACTGGGTCTCACATATTGACCTATTAGCAAACATTAAGAAGTCCTTACAGGATATAGTACAGCTGGATCTATTACATTATAGTAGGGAAAAGGCTGCACATTTCTGGGTTAATTGTGATACCTGGTATTAACTCTGTTTGTTAGCCTTTGTTTCTTTTTTTTTTTTTCTTCCCTTTTTCCCTGTATAGACTTTGTAATGTGTTATGCTATTTTGTTTGCGATTATCTATATTTGATTTATTTTGTGCTGTTTTGTTATGAAGTCCAACTTTCCAATAAACAATTCCCCTACTCTTTTTGATAAGTGCCATGGGATCTTTATCATCCACCTGAACTACCACCAATCCAGGCAGATGGGACCTTGGTTTAGCATCTCATCCGAAAGACGGCACCTCAAAAGTGCAGCACCCCTCTCATGCTGCATTATAGTGTCAGTACTGGGATATTAGCCCAAGTGCCAGATGTGTGAACTAAACCCACAGGCCTCTGATCTCCCCGGCCTCAGAGGCGAGTGTGCTACCTACTGAGCCACTGACAATGCAAATCATAATATGTGGGAAATTATTTAAAATGGAGATTGACTGAATTGTAACAATAAATTGCAAGACCAACTGAACACCAAACAGTGGGTGTGATGTGTTTTCATTGGGAAGGGGGGGGACTGGTCAGGAGACAAGAGGGATTGCCCATCTAAATGGGCAAGCCTATTTGTCCCAGACAGCCCCCACATCTGCCATGAGGCAGATAACTAGGGAAAGGGAGGGGGGAGGTAGAGGAGTTGAGCTAATAGGCTGCAAGGGAGGGGCAGGGCAAGTGATAGGCAGGTGGACAAGGGGTGGGGTTTACAGGTAGAGGCCCAGGATTCAGCTGGTGAAGAGAGTGAGAGAGGGTCAGCAAGGGCAACTTAAAAGGAGGCCCCCACTCATAAGCACTCTCTTTTGCTGGCTTTCTGTGGATGATTTTCCCACCCTCCCACCCTATATTCGAAGCAGGGGGAGGGAGAGAGGCAGGTGAGAAGGGCATAGCAGGTGACTGTTCAAGGGGGCCAGATGGGACCTGCCGATGGTGGATGGCACAGTTAGGGTTTCTGGTAGCAGAAAAGAGAGGTCAAGAAGGGAGGGAGACTGGCCTAGGGTTTACACCAAGGCCGGGTGTAGGGTAGGCCTTTGGCATACACCCAGAGGCCTTGAATAGGGCACACTGTACACACACATGCTCAGACCAGAAAGAAGCAAAATGGAGGCCTGTGATGTACATCAGGCCACAGTGGTAATGTGA
Organism: Neoceratodus forsteri; assembly: GCA_016271365.2. Lineage (NCBI taxonomy): Eukaryota > Metazoa > Chordata > Ceratodontiformes > Ceratodontidae > Neoceratodus > Neoceratodus forsteri. The sequence continues at coordinate 1,359,817,367 of CM057459.1, forward strand.
TAAGATCCAGGTGTACATCTGGGGCAAAGAAATGAAAGTATTACCAACATATGTTACTCTACAAGATGTGATATGATGAATCATAATACGTGGGATATGATTTTAAAATGGAGACTGATTGAATTTTACCAATATATTGCAAGGCTGACTGAGCACCAAACAGTGGGTGTGATGTGTTTTCTTTCATTGGGGAGACTGGTCAGGTGACAAGCATTTCTTGCAAACTTTTTGTAGATATAAGAGAAGTATTGTCAGATTCACAGTTCGCTGCATTTTCTCTTCTTTCCTCCATGTTAGTTTTAGTCTTCATTTCCTCAATTTCCTCCAGTGGTATTTCTGGCCATACTGTTCTGGTTTTCCTTGCTGAATGTTATAATACATCAATGCCTCTAAGGAAGACTCACTTGTGGGTTGAAGCGCAGGGTTGGTATGGCTTCTCCAACTTGCCAAAATAAATTTACACTAGAGCACTTTTTGAAATTGAGTGTGTGTGTGGATTTCTTTCTTAATATTGTTAACCTGGCTGCTTTATTTCCTGTACCACCACTCATCCCACGCACATCTTTCTGATTTTTGCTGTAAATCCATATCAAGGTATGCTGAGCTATCAGCTGTTTGGGTCTCTATCAGTGCTGAGGTAGGGGAGGGGACCCTCTCCCCTACCTCCAGGATTTCCATCCTCTCTCCATCCATCCACCAACCCACCCACCAGTCCACCCACTCACCGCAAGAACAGCCATCTTGGCAAAATGCCAGGATGACAAAGGTTCCCCTACAGGTGAGTAGGGGAATTTTTTCTGGAACAGTATAAACTTAAATGAAAACATATCTCATATAACAATGTAGAAAACAAGAAAAACAATGACTAACACATAGCACTCCTACATAAATAAACACATATCCTCTTACCATATGTTATAACTCTTTCCTTATCTCAAAAAATAACACAAAAATACTTTTTCACTTTCCCACTGTCACAGTAATAAAACTGTTCATACATTTTGCTGAATTATTATTCTTGGTAAACTTCCCTATCTATACATACTGTCAGAAGAACATGTGACTGGTCATATTGGTATTGTTTGTAAATGTCTTTTTCCGTTTGAATAACCACAGCCTTAGGGTTAGTGTCTATTTATTGTAAAAACATATTTGCACATTATTTGCCATAAAACAAACTTTATACATGAGAAAATTAGTCTTAAAGTTCCTGCTTCAATGTCTTGCAACATTTTTGAATAACCAGTCACAATATCTTCGTGTTACTTTCTTCTGTCTCTCATCTTTCCATCTTGTAGCTATTTCAGCTCATACAGTTTGTACCCATTGACACTCTACTAGAAAATGTTGCATAGTTTCTGTCTTTGTATGCACTTTAACCTTGGACACCACCATTCTTCCATACTTTTATATTTGGTATTGCCCTTTACTCCTAATCTCCAATGGCAACTAAGCCATACCACATCCCACATTTTTGGTGGTGTTCCATTATCCTCTAAGTAAGTCTCAATCTGCTGATATTGACCTCTGTCTATATTTTTATACTCTGTGACTATGCTGCATCCAGTTTCTTGCATGTTAGTATATATTGTGGTCCTGTTTGGTACTGAAGCCTGGGCTATTGTTAATTTCCATTTCCTAAGTGTCTCCAATAGAAATATAACATAATGTGGGGTCAAATTGTTTGTTTTAAGCTTTGTTGGGAACTGTCTCCATTTGTTAATAAGTGGAGTCAACTATCTTTTTTGCTATTTTTCCAATTCCTCTTTTGGGACTATAAACTGTTGTATATTTGTCTGAATAAAAATGTTACAATAAAAGCTAATCAGGTTATCAAGTTCAATGCTCATTTTTTGCATGTTTGATATAAAATATATATTTTGATTCAGTTCAGTCTGCTACCCCATATAATCTGGAATAGCAGACTTAGTAGTGAGGCTTCCAGGCATTTGGAGGAGGGAAAACTACACTCAGATAAATACGTAAACATTGGTAAGAGAAAAGTTTTAACTGTTGCTACCTTTGTCATTTGCTGCCATGCTTTCTATATTTTAACTTTCTCAGAGGCTTCTTCTATTTTGTTTTTCCAATTCAAAAACCCCATGTCTCCTCTCCCAAACTGTACTCACTAAATTTGTATTGATTCTTCAGATGTAGAAATATCTGCTATTGGGTCCATCTCACCATTCTTCCCATTAATACTGTAACCCTTGCTTTCTGACTGATTAATCCGTGCCCCTGAAACATCAGAATATTCATCCACAAATCTCAATGCTATTTTAGCTTTTCAGTGTCAGCTACAAGAAGACATATGTCATCTGCATATGCTGTTACAGCTACAGTATGATTGGTAGAAGAAATACAGTATAATCCCTAGTGTTTGAGGAGCTTGCTGAATTGATCTTACTAAAGGGTCCATACAGTACACATATAACAGGGGGCTCATCAGGCACCCTTGTCTTTCTCCATTTTGTATTTTTACCCATGTACCTTGGAAACCATTTACTAAGGGTCTTGTTGCTGCTATTCAACATATTTCTCTCTATCCAGTGACAAAACATATCCAGAATCCCATATGTTTTGAAAAAACTTCACACATGTATTTATGGGACACTTTATTGAATGCCCATTCTTGGTCTAATGACAATATTATGCCTTCTGTGTCATCTTGTGATCCCATATCTACTATTTCCCTAAGTAGTAATAGATTGCCCTGTATACTCCTCCCAAAAACAGAACAAGACTGTCCTTCCAAGACAAGTATAGGAGCTGATGTGGCTAATCAAGCAGACAGAGTTGTCATTAGAATTTTCAAGTCTATATTTATGAGACTTAAAAGTCTCCAGTTCCTTATATTGCCTCTGTCTTCTTTTTATATAAAAAAATCAGTAAAGACATGTCCAACTGTGGAGCTATATCCCCATCCTCTAGCATGCAATTAAAGACTACAGTGAGAACCCCAGAGATTTCTTCAGCTAACCTTTCATAAAATTCTGTGTTTAATCTGTCAGGCCCAGGAGATGTATTATGTTTTAGCTTTTTTATAGCCCCCAGCACCTCTGGTATAATGATAGGTTTGATCAGAGCTCGAGCAGTTTCCCTTGGTATTGTAAGGACATGGACTGAATCCAGATTTTGTTTAAGTTCTTGTTCTGGTATGCCTGGATCTGAATAGAGGGCAGTCATATACAAGGAGACCCAAGAAAGAATTTCCTCATTACTTTTAGCTTCAGTCCCTGAAGAGTCATATAATTCATCCATTGTCATACTCTGAATTCTTTATTTACAGCTCTCAGAGATGTCCCCAGTTGTATTCTTCCCCAGGGTGCATATCCTATGCTCTACTAGTAAAGAGTTTGTCCATGATTATAGTAGTTTTTTCATTTCTGTTTTTATTATTCTGATTTGCTCCATGCAGTTCCCATGACCTTCATTTACCAAAGACGTAAGTTTAATTATAATCAAGGCCACTGTTTTTCGGTTTTTACCGGAAAATCCAGTAAAATTCTGGAATTAGGGCTGCCTGAAAACCGTTAAAAATGAAGATTTCATGGAATCTGGCATTTTCTATCAGATCAATAAATCTATAAAAAAGTATATTTTTCTTTTAATTCCTTCCTGTACTATTTTCAGCTTGCTTTATTTAATGCTCTGTATATTAAGCCTTCTTTAATTCTGATTATTTATGCACATACTAAAAGAATGATAACAGAATCCCGGTAAAATCCAGAAATTAGAGTAACAATCACCGGTGAAATTCCGGAATCTTAAGTCTTGAAAACGGAATTTAACTGTTTTAATCACCGTAAATCAGTGGCCTTGATTATAATATGGGTAGGCTAAACCAGCAAATCAGAGCCCAAGCTCTCCATGAATAAAATCTGTTCCATGCATGGGTAAAAAAAGAGCTGGCAGTAAAAAGGCCAAGATTCTGATGTCATAGCATGTTGGCATTGTCACTGGCAGCCTTCTTTTCTTTACCCAATGCGAGAGCCTTTAGCTTACCCATTTAGTAATGTTTTTAAGAATTCACTAACCTCAATCAAAGCTGTTAAAATATGGTATTCTGTTACTCAGACACACCCGTATGGAAAATAAACACCATCCCCTTAGCAATCACCTTCTCTCTCATCCTCAGTACTGCCACTCTCTCTGTCCACCGGAGCCCCCACTCCTCATTGCCTCCTCTGCCTAGCCTTCCAGAGTCATGCTGCTTGCTGATAAAGATATTGAGGTTGAGTACCAATGCCCCGCCATTTGCAAACTGCTTGTGAGGGTTACCGGCCATCCTGATGCGGGAGAGAGGAGGCATGTAACACCAGCAATGCAACACTGGGCACACTCAAACAGGACTGCAAATCAGCATTCCTGCCATGGCAAGAAGTTATCTTAAACCAGCGATTTATGTTCGGTTTGTTCTCGTGCGATCCTTGGGGGGTATCCAGAAATGAAACACATGAACAGCAAAGATGCACTAAACTGCCCTTAACCCTTAACAGAGCAATCCTTACTTCTACAAATTCAGTTTCTCAGTGCAGAATGAGCTGACAGTGTTCCATTTGACAGAAACCTAGAATTATTTTTTTATACCAGAAAACTAACGCACATAACCATACTACGCAGCTACCATCTCCAAAGCTGGCTCAACTTTAAATCGCTCAGTTTCTTAACTCCAAATGATGTCTCTGGTGCCTGGTGATATAGTTTACTTTTCATGATAACAGAGGCAATCTAGCAGGATGACATCATTTTGTGGCAGGCAGAAGATCTTTTTTTATCTTAAATCAGCATGAGTAAATGCTATTTACTACATATAAAATTAATTTTATAACTGAAAAGTTTTTTTTTTAACTAGACCATTTTATAAGCACAATAAGACACACCAGGATGTGTATGGAACATAGTTTACTGCACATCGGGGCTAAAAGCACTCGGCCAGGGACCTCATGCCTTATTATGCCCCTGGCCGTGTGGTAAAATCTGTCCCATGCACACCCTGTCGTGTCTTATTGCTTACATAGCTGGGCTCTCAGAGTTAAATATTGTTTGCATTGATCATCGCTGATTTGACTAGCTTATCATTGGAAACAGTTTTTAATTTCTGTTTTGGTGTCCATCCACCATCTATGTATACTATCTTCTAAGCAGGCTACAGATTGCCTATCATTTTATCATTTGGAGTGCTTCTAAGTTATCTAATAAAGTGGTGTTTAAGTTCCAGTATCTCTTCCCTATGGTCTTTTTGTCTGAAAGGCAAATTCTGGCATGAAGAAGTTGATGGTCAATATTTTCCACAGGGGCTAACTATACTGTATGGCCTGGATATTCAAAGCAGTTTCACATGGCACAACTGGGTTGCACATGCACAACTGCAGAAATGCGCCATAGAGCGATATTCAGTGGGAGCCATTGCACAGCACAAGTAGCAGTGCACCATTGTGCAACTGTAATGAATGCATGCGCAAGGGCAGGGGGCGTACCCATGAATATGTGGCACAGCGCGATATTCAATCACCGAACCATGGTGCAAGTGTGGAGCAAAAGCTAGATGCACCAAGCAGACTTGAGCCTATAAAAACAGGGAGCAAGCAAGGGGATGTCACTTGTGCCAGAGGGGTGCAACACAGTGAGAGACAGACAGGCAGACAGACAGAGAGAGAGCGAGAGACACAGAATGAGAAAGACAGGGAGAGAGCACGAGAGAGAGAGAGAGAGAGAGAGAGTGAGAGAAAGAGAGACAGAGTGGGAGTGTGTGATAGACAGGGAGACAGACAGAGGGAGTGAGAGACAGTGAGAAGGAGAAGGAGCCACCTGTCCCAGAAGGGAGCATCACAGACACCAACAGGGGTGGGGGACAGAGCCTGCAGGCAACAGACAGCCAGGGGCAGGTGGCACAGGAGTGAGCCTGGCTGAGCGACAGGCACTGCCCCACAATGACAGGTGGCCAATGGAGCCGGACGCCCAGTGTGTGACAGGACAACAGGGGCCATGGCCAGTGCTGCATTCCAGATGGAGGCTGTAATGAGGGGTGTGAGGAGGCAGGAGGCAGAGCAGCATGACCATGGAAGGGCCCAGTGGTGGTATGCTTGGAACAGGTGGTAACGGCCCCGCATAAGCTTTGAGACCCACACTGACATGGAGATCGTGGGCTGGTATCGCCTGAACTTGGCAATTCTGAGGCAGTTCTGTGAGCTGTGCAGTGAGGCGATGCAGGCACCTACTAGACGGAGCCACGCACTGACAGTGGAGGCAAAGGTAACAGCTGTCATGTGCCTGCTCACCACGGGCACCTTCCACAGACCAACAGGGGACACCACAGGCATAACCCAGTTGGCCATGTTATGACTCTCATACAATTCTTCAATGCCCTGCTGCTACATGCTGTGGAATACATCCACTTCCTCAGCACACAGACAGAGCATGTATCAACCATGCAGGATTTCCACAGGGTAGTACGGATGCCTGGCAAGCTAGGTGCCATAGACTGCACCCACGTGGGCATCCGCATGCCACCTGACCCAGAGGGGGTAACTTATGTGAGCTGAAAGGGTACCCCAGTATCAACTGCCAGGTGGTGTGCGATACCAGGGGGTGCACAACCAATGTCTGTGCCACACACCCTGGGGGCACATATGACACCTTCATCTGGCACAGCTCAGCACTGTGCCACAGATTCGAGAGTGGAGACATCCCCACAGGTCACCTAGTGGGTGAGAATGGCAAGACCATGGGCAGCTTGGCACAGCAGGGCATGGAAGGGGTGCAGATGGGGAGCACCAGGGATGGGCAAGGGACACAGAGACAGTGGACACCAGGCTAACCATACCTCAGTCCACACAGGTGACAGTGGCTGCCCACTTAGGCCCTGGCTGCTCACCCCCTACCGGTGCCTGTTATCCCCAGCAGAGGACCAGTACAATGAGGCACACACCAGCACAAGGAACATCATAGAGTGTGTGTTCGGGATGCTGAAGGCAAGTTTCCATTGCCTTGGCAGGTCTGGCAGTGCCCTACAGTACAGCACCTCAAAGGCCTGCAGCCTATTCCTGGCCTGCTGCATGCTGCACAACATGGCCATTCACCATGGGATAGCTGTCAAGGCTGAATAGGGGGACAGCAGTGGGGACAATGCGGGCAATGGGCTGTGGGGTGGTGGGCAGCCCCCTGGGTGGAGGGATCCCTGGCTTCAGAGGATGGCACACCAGCATTGCGATACGATTGCCCAGGAGCACTATGGCACATGCAGGTAGGGGGACATACCCCCCCATGCACAAAACAGACACAGTGGCACGGCACATAGGCATGTGCGGGCATGGCCATGGGCATGTCCACACAGGCCTGGGGCAGGGGCGGGGGGCCATGCCACACAGTCACACATGACACCATGCAGCACTGTACAGCAACATACACACACACTCACACTGGCGCTAGCACATGGTGTGGATCAGATGCAGGGCGCCAGTGCACAGGCGCAACCAGTGCTGTGCTTCTGTCATCACGCACATGCCACACAGGCCAGCGGGCAGGCAAGTGCACACACAGGCAGTGTGTGGCGCGACACACTGATGCTATGACCGTGTCATGCACACATATCCCCCAGGTGCACACAGGGCAGTGGCAGCAGACAGGGTGGTGCACACATCAGGTCTGCCTTGTGGACACACAGCTGCCACAGACATGGGGCGGGCACACCGTAGCCACTCAGCAGCCACAGGCTGCTCAACGGCCACAGGGGGTCTGTGACTGCCCCCCAAGGGTTGAACTGTGGAACCATGACTGGGTCCTTGCAGGGGTCTGCAGGCTGCCAAACAGGCCCAACCCAGGCATGCCTGGGATGTCCACAGTGGACGCATCAACGCTGAGGGTGTCACCCAATGCTAGGTCCGTGGGGTGGACATTGCACTCTGCGGTGTCTGTGGCAGGTGGTCATGCTCTGTGGCAGCCAGTGTTGCAAGGCCAACTGTGATTGCATTGGCAATGTGGTCCAGGGATGAGGTTGGGTCCTCCTGCAGCCACTATATGGCCTCCAGGACCTGCATGGTGCCCCTCTCATGCTGCTCAGCTGCCTGACGCACCTCTGCATGGAGTGCATGCACCCCAGCCACGAGCAGCACCTGTTATTCCATGGAGGCCCACAGCAATTGGGTGTGCTCTGTCAAAGGGTCAGCACCCAGATGGGCATGGGCGTGTCACCATCCCACCGGTAACGTATGACCGAGCTGCATGGCCCCCTGCTTAGGTGTGCGTGGCACAGCGGGGTCCCCATGGGGTTGGTCAATGTCAGGCACACCAGTGGCGGACGCTGCACCTGGCCGACAATGTCTCCAACCGTCTGCTGCTGCTGCCCCTCCAACTCCTGTGCACCGGCCAGCGCCTGGGAGGTTGCACCACCACTACCACCCAGTGCCACTGTGCCTGTGCATGCAGTGGAATCAGGGGCAGCGGTGGGCAGCTGTTCCACTGCCGACAGGCCACTGGCCATGCTGCCAGTGATGGTGGATGGTATGGATGTCTCCCCCATGACAAAGCCCCCACTGTCCAGGATTATGGTCATGTCATCATCGGTGTCACACCCCACCCCAATCTATGTCTCCACACAGAGCACACCATGGCTGGTGTCCTGCTGGAACACAGCCAGGGCCTCATCTGCCACCACGCCCAGGACATCTGGTTGGATGGTGGTGGTGTGCTATAGCCGATTGGGCCCCTGGATGCCTGTGGAGGTAGATGGCTGTACCTCTGGGTCTGGGCCTGCCCCCACATCAGCCACAGGCACCCCTGCCACTGCATGCTGGCGAGCCAGTGCTGTAAGGGAACACAGATGCTTTAGTGCCGCCATACCAGCCCCGCCCCCCCACCATACCTACTGTACCATGCAGTGTGGGCTCCCTCCAGTCTGGAAGCCACCACCTGGTACACCCTTGATGGTGCTGTGCCGCATGGTGGCTGCCACCAGCTCCTCCTGCACTGTTCGCTGCCACCGCTTTCTCCTTAATCCAGCTTTTGTCAGTGTGCACCTTCTTCTTGCACTCCTAGGCAAACCACTGGTGGCTGCCCTGCTGGTTCACAGCTGCCGCAACCTCCACCCAGGCTCTGGCCCTGGCCTGGGGTGTGCTAGTGGCACCACTTAGCAATGGCTCCCTGTCAAGGTACACCTCAAACAGGGCATCAGCCTCTGCCTTTGTAATGTTGGGCCTGCGCTTGCAAGCAGGCCCATGCTCCTCACCCTCCTCATGCTCAGACATGTTGCACCCTGTGGAAATGGCCATGTGGTTACTGGCTGCAGTGGCCCACCCCATCGATCCCTCCTGCTGTGCTGGCCATCCCCACGGCAGGCGCAACTTGCCTCAGATGGCTGCAATACTGGTCTCTGGCCTGTGTTGTTGTGTGGCACCTTTATGGTGCATCACATGCAAGTCAGTTGTTGCGCAATGGTAATGACATGCAAATATCCCCAGTGTGCCGTGGATAGGCTGATGAGCTTATCTGCATGTGATGGCTGAATATCATGCTCTTGCGCCTTGTGCAAAGGACTTGCTACAGCGCATGTTGTGGTGCAATGCCGCAACATTCACAGTACGCCCATGTCAACGCGCATGTGCTGTGACATGTGCTAACACCTGTTGTGCACCATGCACTAGGAGTGCTATTGGGACCATGGCCTATAGTGCTCATGTACTATAGGACCTTTGGCTCTCGTGCGCTATAGGGCCTATGGCACTCCTGCACTATTGAACCTATGGTGCGGTATGGGCTCTATTGCACATTATGCAACATGGGCCCTATAGTGTCCATGTGCACATTGTGCTTGCTGACCCCTGACCTACTCCCTGCTCTTAGACCCCTTGGGACACCTGGCACACATGCCAGTGTGGCCACACCCTTGCCATGCATCTCCATTGATGCATGATTGCCAGGTGCCGCGCAACCATCCACGAGGCGTGCATCCCATGCATGTTGTACACGTGCGCTACTGGGTGCCATTTTGTGTCTGCAATTGCATGAACAGCATGGCTCACCGTGGAGTGTGACAGGTGAGAAATTGGACCCAGGTAGAGCTGATTAACCTGGTGGCTCAAGTGGAGCTCATGCTGGTGGCCTGTTCAGGCAGCAGCCCATGCAGCAGGCCAGGACTAAGGTGTGGCAGGCCATTTCCACTGGGCTCGTCCAGTCCACAGGGGTGCAGCGCACTGGAGAGCAGTGCCATCACAGGTACGGTGATTTGTTGAGGAGGTACCTGGAGCATCTGTGGGCACTGCGGGCGTGCGTCCGCAGGGGGGCCATGCCATGGCCAGGTAAGTGGGCACTTGTTGCATCTGTGCATGACCACCATAACATGGTGATGGGAGGGCTGTATGCCATACCAGGGGGGTGCTGCCAGCATGTGCCCTGTGGTGTGGCACTGCCAGACACCAGGTGCACTGTGCCTCTGCCCTGCAGCTGTAGGAGCAAACACTGTGCTTCAGGGTGGGGGTGGAGGGCTCCTGAAGTGGCTGTCTTCCGATGTGTGCATGTCTGTCTTCCTGTCCTAGGGCCTGAGGACAGGCAACATGCCAAGGTGGCAGGTGCACCTCCCGGGCCGCAGCAGGCAGCTGCAGGCCCTTCGGCAGGGGGTGCTGGACCCAGTGGTGGTAGAGCAGTGACTGCAGGACTGGGGCATGCAGCGCCATGGTGGGCAGGTAGGCACTGTTCATTCACTCAATACCGTACAGGGTGGTCAGTGGGGGTGGTGGTATGGCCATTGCCTCCTGTGCCATGTGCCGTGTCAACTGTGTGCGGCACAAAGTGCAGTGTGCATGGCACCATGACGTGGCCATTGCACATGTGTGGCAGCTGTTGGTGGGCTGGGTGTAAGTCTGGCTGCCACCAGTGCTGCTGTGGTTCCACTGTGGCACTGTGCCACCTGCCTGCTACTGTGCAGTTGGGTGGCCCTTGACCAGCAGTGTACAGCACAGTGCACTGTCATGGCATGCCAGGTTGGTGGCAGACATTGGCCCACTCACTGCGGGTGGCCAGGGTGCCACTCCAGGGGTGTGTGTTCCCACTGTCCATTGCACACAGTGGAGGGCTTGGGTGCTATGGACGCACACTGATCACCTGTCCCTTCCTTTGCCATAGGTGTCCGGAGGGATCTCACCTGTCTTTCTATTGTTGCCTCCTGTGACAAATCATCCTAATCACCTCCCACACCATGGAGATAGCTGACCAGACCAGGAGTATCCTGCTGAGGGACCAGCGCAGGGGGAGGCACCAGGTGGTGGCAGGCCACGGCTGGATGCAGTGGACACCAGCTCCCTTCTTGCTCCTGACCTTCCTTCCCCTACCTTCCCCCATCCAACTGTACAGGCCCTGTCCCCTTCCCTACCTCACCTACCCTATCCCTCGTTTTATACTGTTGTTTTCTGTTCAATACATTTGTTCCTTGCTTACCTGTCTGTGTCCATGTCTGCTTTGCTGCTGGTGAATGGGACCATGCTGTGGTGGTGTGGTGGGTGGTTGTGTGGTGTGCAAGTGTCATAGTGTGGACCGTGCATGGTGGTGACCTGCCCCTCGGTCAGTGGCTGTGCCTTGGGGTGGCCATGGGCTGGCTGTTCGGGCTGTGTGGCATGTGTGTTGGGTGCCATGTGCCAGAGTGTGGGTTGCTGTGGTCCAGGTGGATGGGGGCATGCTGTCCAGCAGGAGGTGGCCAGTGGCAGCTCACCCTTGGTCATTGGTGCCACCTGTTCCATGCGTCCACTGCTCCGGTGCTGTGGCGTGGGTGGCTGACTATATGTCTGCGCTCCATGGGCGGTGGTCTCCTGTGGCCGGGCTGTGCATCCCTGCCACTGTTCCTGGCTGGGTTCCACCACCTCCCCTGAGCTGTCCCCCACCCCACCCCTAGTGCATTGTTCCCTGCAGTGCCTGTGGCTGGTCCTTCTGTGCATTGGCACATCTTCCTCAGCCCCTTGCACATCCCTGGTTGCGCTATGGCACATGTTGGTTTGCTCCCTGGTGCACCTCTGAGTGCGCCATAGTGCATCCCTGCGATATTCAGCCGTGTTGTGCTGGTGCATGTCACAGTGCACAACCACTGAATATCACAGTCACTGTGCCATTGCGCAGCTGAGTTGTGCTGCACCAGGGTTGCACCTGCCTTTGGCGCATTTCTGAATATCCATCCCAATGTGTATAGACCAATTCTGAAATAAGTATCAGGTCTATTCTTGTGGTTAAACTGCCCTTGTGAAATGTTTGTCCCCCCTCTGGGGTGGATCTCTCCATATACATTTTAAATTCTAATTTGAAATTATTGTCCATAAAGCACTGGTATCACAGAATTGTTTTGAAGCATTTCCCCCTCTATCAGCTAATTCTAGTATACAATTAAAGTCCTGAGCCCATATTACATTTCTGGTGGTAAATAAATATGGTTTTATGAGTTGAAGCAAATCTACCTTTGCTTTCTTTGTTTGGGGTGCATAAATGTTTATTGCCCTCCAGACTGTTTTTTATGATTAAAGTCAATCAATAGTGCCCTACCTGGGTATACTTCACTATTTTAGTTATAGTACAATTATAACCCTTAAACAATATTTCCACCCCATCACGTCTCTCCATTCCATAAGAAAAAATGAAGGGCCTTGACACCTTAATCCTTGTGCTGAGGTGACACCTGTAATGCTATTAAGTCAAGAAAGAATTTCTTCACAGAACGGGTGGTGGACAAGTGGAACACCCTGCCAGAGGAAGTGGTGGGGGCTGAAACAATCACGGGATTTAAGAATGCATGGGATAGACATAAAGGAATTCTAGAGGTCCGGGGTAAGGGGAAATAGACTTCTAGGAAAACAAACTGAACTTACAAGCTCAAATGGGCAGACTAGGTGGGCCATAGGCCCTTATCTGCCGACACTGTCTATGTATCTATGTATCTATGTAAGTCTTGTATCTTGCAAGAAACAAATGTCAATAGCTAAATCCTTTAATATGGAAACAGTTACTGGTCACCTATGTGCATTTTTTTTATGCTATTAACATTGAGGGAGGAGATATTATAAATATGTGGAAGGGCCATTAAATATTATTTTAAGGATGTTGCCTCAACCTACCACTCCGACTTGGGTGTAGCCCTAGTTTTTTCTTTTGCTTTAGTCTGGCTTTTTGTACTTTAGCTGTTAGGTTTTCTTCCTCAAAATCAGTAGTAAGAGTTTGTTGTGAGGATCTGGTCGATGAGGTTTCTGATTCCTCCCCTTGATCAAAGTCCTGATTTTATAATATCTCGTATCTGTTCTTTAAGTCCACTTTTCTTTGTCCTTCCATGGACTTTGGTTGTTGTTTTTTCAATGTTCTCTTTTTCTTGGTCACTACCATCATAGTTGGCGGTGGCATTACATTATCATCATTTATTTTTTTCTTGTTCAGGATGAGCTCCCAGGGAGGGATCAGTCTGCTGTTCTGTTATTTCCTTTGGTTGCTGTACTACATCTTCAGGTCTTGAAGGCTGTATGTTGTCTTTAACTGGCCCCGAGTCCATGTTCTTATCCTGAGCTGTGAGGTCATCAGAGCTAGGAGCTGGTAGAGGGGAGTTGTTTCTTGTTGGGGTGCTTTATCTTGCTGCTCCTTCTGTCCATGTTCCCCCATTTTTCTGTTCATGCTGTTTTTCTGGGTTATATTAAGAAAACCATCTTGATCCTAGTGGTCCTTTCTATTATGTGCTGCCCACTGACAAGTCCTGTAAGCATGTTCCTGTTACTTACATAGGTTGCGTTTTAGTTTGTTTGTGCAGGTAGCATTGTTGTGTCCATATTTCAAGCATAGATTACATTTTCTCTTTCACAGGTGATACTCAGATGTATAGAGGAGCCACACTTAAAACAGGTGTTTGGCTGGCCCTGGTAAAAGCAGTGCCCCCGGTCTTTGCCCAGGAAAAGCAACTGGGAAGGTGTTTGGGGCCTTGTGGTGTCAGTTTTAATTTTACTTTGTATTTCTGTCCCCCTGTTCATATGTGTTCCTCATCTAAAATCAATTGAGGTTACCCTATAATGTTGCATTGCTATGATAGCCAGTGGGTGATATTATGCACATTTATTCCTTCATTTCTAAATAAAATGGCGATCTGCCTTATAGCTGATCTGGTCAGTGGTATTGCACAGAATGGTAACCTTAAGGCAGTGTATTATTTTTTCTCATTGTTAGCCCAAAAGTGATCCAGTCCCATAGGAGTTTTAAAAGTTATATCGAACATTGTGTGCCCTGAAGCATATATTAATGTCTAGATTTCATTAGAGAAGAACCTCATTGACTCTTTTATTAAAGTTCTTCCAACATAAATTCTGTCAGGTGCAATTTCTAAGCCTCCCATATATTGCAACCTGACTGCATTTCTCCTCTAGGCAGGAGCTGCATTCTGAAAAAAACTGGTCCCTCTGATGAAATCTAGACCAGAGTTGTGCTATTTCTGGCCATCGTTTCAGTATTCGAAGGTGATTTTGTCCCATTCTATCCCCCCATGAGACCTGCTTCACCTGCTGATTCTACCTCAGGTTGCATGCATCCATATTATTGGAAGAATTCGATTACTGTTCTGTGGGGCAACACAAACAGTTTCTGCTTGTAGTTGTAAATCAAAATCAATTATAAACATTATGGGAGCCCCTCCTTGTGTAGGTACTTGAAATCTTCTGATGTTTATTTCCCCACTAGCCTCAAAGTGCCCTTCGATTTCCTTCTCAGAAGTGGTGTTGAGCTGCACGGAACTGGACTGTGTGCAGGGTCCAGGATCAATTGTCCCTGAATGTTTTTCCCCATCCTGATCTGTAAAGGTTTTTGAAACTGTCCAAGGGGTATTTTGTGGTGCTATTTTTTCTTCATTCGCTGAACTAGCATCTTTGCCCCTTCTTAAATTTAAGTTCATTTTATTTTGCCCTTCTAGTTCCCTTGCTGTAGTAAGCTTAGTAGTACTCACAGGTTTGTTTTGGGAATCTGTGGTGGAACTATGGTTTAATTCAGTGCTGTCAGTTTCAACCGTGAGTACGGGCATCGGCTCTGTGGTAGCGTTCGGCTCCTTTGATGTTACTGCATCAGGAGTTGTCTGTTCCAATTGAACTGGCCTAATATCTCCATAACTTTTCTCCAGCCTGTCAGATAGCTCATTTTCCTTGTCTTTTCCAACAGTTTCACAAGGCATGACTGTGCATGGGACACTGTGTAGTGCTGCATATATACAACATACTTTCACATGTGCAACTGTGCATGGGACAATGTGTAATGCTGCATATAAACAACTTACTTTCTCAAGGTGTGTGTGCATGGGACAATGTGTAGTACTGCATATACTGCATATAAATAACATTGTTTCACCTTCTTACTGCATATATACAACATAGTTTCAGAAGGTGCAACTGTGCATGGCAAAATGTGTTTACATGTACAGTATCCAACACAGTTTCACAAGGTGTGACTGTACATGGGACAATATGTAGTACTGCATATATACTGTACAACATAGTATCTCAAGGTGCAGCTGTGCCAGGGACAATTTGGAGTACTAGAGTCATAGATTCATGGGGTGTGGCAGAAAAAGGACCGAACAGAGCCCTGGAGTCTGCCCATTTGCCCAGCTGTCTGCTTGGACCCAGTCCCCCTCTTTAACACTCCCACGTGGTTGTCCCATGCCCTTTTGAATCCCTCCACTGTTTCCTCTCCAACGACTGCTTCTGGGAGTCTGTTCCACTTTTCCATGACTCTCTCTGAGTAATAGTATTTTCTAATGTTACCCCTGAACTGTCCTCCCTCCACCTGCAGGCCATGCCCCCCTCGTCCTCTTACTTCCTTTCATCTTGAAGATGCTCCCACCTGGCACCCTGTTTATACCCTTAAGGTACTTGAAGGTCTTGATCATGTCCCCCCTCTCCCTCCTCTGCTCCAGGGAGTACATGTTCAAATCTCTCAACCTTTCTTCATAGGATAGGTGGCTTAACCCTTTTACCATTTTTGTTGCTCCCCTCTGAACCCTCTCTATCCTCCCCACATCCTTCCTGAGGTATGGCCTCCAGAACTGGACTCCGTACTCCAAGTGTGATCTACCCAAATGGGTGTACAAGGGCACTATGACCTCCCTATTCCTACTGGTGATCCCCCTTCCGATGCATCCCAGTATTCCACTCCCTCTGGCCACTGCCCTCCTGCACTGCCCTTCCACCTTCAGGTCCCCGGATATAATGATGCCCAGGTCCCTTTCTTGCTCCGTCTCCTCCAGCTCTCTGCCCCCCATACGGTATCCTGCCTTCTGATTTCCGTAGCCCAGGTGCATTATTTTACATTTTTCTGCATTGAATTCAAGCTACCACCTTTTTGACCATGCCTCAAGTCTCCCAAATCTCTGCATTTGTTCCACCCCTTCCTCCATGTCCACCCTATTGTAGATTTTGATATCATCTGCAAACATACTCACACCCCCCTCAAGGCCCTCCATGATGTCGCCTACAAATATATTGAACAGTAGGGGCCCCAGCACTGATTCCTGGGGACCCGCTCATGCCTTCCTGGGATGCCACCCATTTATTATGATCCTCTGTCTCCTTTTCCAGCCAGTTTCCACCCATTTGACTACCTCTGCCCCATCCCCAGTCCTGCCATTTTACATGCAGCCCCATGAGGCACTGAGTCAAACGCCTTTCTGAAATCCAAATAAGCTACATCTACCGCTCTACCTTGATCTATTTCCTTGGTGACCCCATCAAAAAACTCTATCAAATTTGTTTGACAGGCTCTGCCCCTAGTAAAACCATGTTGTCTTGGATTCATCAGGCCGTTTGTCTCCAGGTAGCTGGTGATCCTGCCTTTTACTAGCTTCTCCATGACCTTGCCTACCACTGATGTCAAGTTCACGGGCCTGTAACTTCCCACTTCCTCCCTCCCTCCCCCCTTATGCAGAGAGACCACATTTGCCTGCCTCCAGTCTTCTGGCACCACCCCCATTTTCAAGGACCAATTGAAGAGTGCAGTCAAGGGTCCTGCCAATACCTCCTTTAGCTCCCTTAACACCCTTGGGTGTACCCCGTCTGGCCCCATTGCCCTGTCCACCTTCATGCAGCCCAGTTCTTCCAATATTTCCTCTACGAGAAATGGCCTCATCTCCACTCCCCCTTCCCCAGCCATTTCATTACCTGCTCTGCTGCCTTCTTCCCCTTCCTCCTCCCCCTTGAACACTGAACAAAAGTAGGAATTTAGTAGGTCTGCCTTATCTCTGTCTCTTCATATTGCCACCCCCTCTTTTGTTCTTAACTGGAGAATCCCCTGCCTAGTCTTCCTTTTTTCATTCACATATCGAAAGAAAGTCTTATCCCCTTTTTTTACCTCTCTCACTATACGCTCTTCTGTCTGTGCCTTTGCCCTCCTTACCTCCACCCCTGTTTTCCTCTGGCTCTCCTGGTATTTTACCCAGTTCACTTCCATCTGAGTTGACTTGAACCTCCTAAAGGCTTTCCTTTTTGTCCTTACCTTTTTTGCTACTACCCTCGTATACCACAGTGGTTTTCTCCTCCTCTTATTTTTACTCTCTCTCTTGGCACATATGTCAGTGGCCCCTATAATAGGTCCTTGATCTTCCCCCACCTTGCCTCCACCTCCATCAACTCTCCCACTCCTTGTAATGCCCTCTCCACTATTTCCCCCATTCTCCTGAAGTCCGTCCTCCTGAAATCCAGGACCTTTAACCTAGACTGGTGAACCTCTGCAGTGTTTCTCATTTTAAACCTGATCGTGTTGTGGTCACTTGTGCGAGATGTTCCCCACCGATACCTCTTCCAACCTTCCCCATTCGTCAGGACCAGATCAAGGTAGCTCCTGCCCTGGTTGGCTCCCTGACCAGTTGATTTAGGGGGGCCAACTGCAGGGAGTCCAACATTTCCCTGCTGCTGGTTCAAGCAGCCGAAAGGGTGTTCCAGTCCACGTCAGGCAGATTCAGGTCCCCCATCAGCACCACCTCCCCCTTTGCTGCCATTCTCATGAACTCATCAGCCATACTTCTATAAACAGTTTCATGCTGTGCTGGGGCTCTATACACCACCCCCATATGCACTGACTCCCCTTTAAACACTGCCAACGAGACCCAGAGTCTTTCTGCCTCTCCCCACTTACCCTGCAGTACTGATGCCCTGATACCTTCCTTTACATAGAGTGCAACCCCCCCCTTTCCCTCCCTGTCCTTCCTGAACAATTTGTACCCTGATATCTCCATTTCCCATCCCTGCTCCTGGTGGCACCACATTTCTGTTACCCCCACTATGTCAAGGCCCTCCTCTGCCATTATTGCCATTAGATCAGGGATCTTTCTACCCAGACTTCTGACATTCGTGCACATAACCCTCCATGCCCCTCTCTCCTCCTCCTTCCCTATATGTTTGTGTCCTTTACCCTTTTGCTGTGTGTGTGTGTGTGTGTGTGTATTGCTCTTCTCCCCGCCTCCAGCCTCAACAGTCGGTCTTTTCCCTGTCCTCCCCCCCCATTTAGTTTAAATGGTAGTTTCTGTCTGCATAATCATCCAGTTTACATTTGAGCATTGCTTTCCCTTCCCTGTGTAGGTGCAGCCTATCTGGGGCATATAGGCTTGTGTCACTACATGTTGACCTCCAATCTCCTATCACACCATACCCCATCTGGGTGCACCAAACTACAAGCCAGTCATTGAATTCCTCAATATTTTGCCTTGTCTCCATGCTGGCCCTTGGTACAGGTAGCACCTCCGAGAAGGACAGGGAAGAGATTTGAAGTCCGAATTGCTGCAGAACCTGGCCAGCGCCTTACACCTGGCCTGCACCTCCATCACGCTGCTCTTTGCTAGGTCGTTTGTGCCTAGGTGGAAGATCAGATGCGTTTTTTTATCCATTTCCCTCCCCTCTTTGAGGGGATCCACTGGATAACTTTGGCAGTCGTCATACCTAGCAGGCACTCCACCCATGTTTTATTCCCTCTCTCTTCCCTTCTCCCCCATGTAACTCCTTTTATAATAGAGACTCTATCCCCTTTTCCCTCCTGGACCTCCCTCCCTGCTGCCATTCTCCTCCTTTTTTCAAATTTCTTCTCCTCCATTCTCTTGCTTTCTCCACCCCTGAATCTACCTGAGCCTTTCTCCCCTCATTCTCCATCTGTACCCTTCCCTGGGCCCCTTCCTGTATTTCTGGTTTCTTTGTGCTGCCCTTACCGTCCTCTGAAGCCCTTCGATCCTCTCCTTCACCAACCTGCTCTTCTTCCTCACCCAACTCTTGGTTTTCTGGCACTTCTATTGCACTACCCTTCCTTGTGCCTTGTTCCCCTTTGATCTCCCTCCTCCCATGCTTTTCTCTCTTTTCCTTGTACCCCAGCCTTTATTGCCTGACACTGCTCCCCTTCCCTTCCTGCCAAACCTCCCTTTCCCACTTCCTGCCTGGTTTTCTGCCACCCCACTTCCTCCTTTCCCATTCTTATCTGTTCACGCTCCTCACTCCCTGATCCCTCTACTGCTAATCCTGGGTCCCAACTCCCCCCTGCTACCCTCTGCCCTCTTCCCATACTACCCCTCTCTCTCTGGTCTCCTGTGACTCCCTTCCCCTGCCTGGTGTTACGGGCACTCTCGCATCCTGGGCTCCCCCTGCCATGTTGCTCCTGTACCCCCAGCCCACCTCCAGTTCCTCTCCTTGTGCTTGAGGCTTCAACCCCCTGTATATGTTTGCAGGCCACCCCATGCCCTTTCCTCTTCCACTCTACCAGCTGTCTCCGAACTCCATCCACTTCCTCCCTGAGCTTTGCCAGCTGGTGGCATACTGGGCAGCCTCCAAATTTCCAAGCTCAGTCTAGTACCATGGCTGCTCCACACCCTGTGCATCCAACCACCCTCCCACAGATGCCAGCTCTAGCAACTTGTGGCCACATTCTTATTCTGACTTGTGACCTTAGCCACTCCCCCCTTTTAAAAATACTGTACTAGTACTTTTGCACCTACAATAGGTAGTTCCCTTCCTCCTAGCCTTTACAGACACCCTCACACCACACAAAAAATAAAATCCACTAAAGTCAGGTCCAATAACCCCAATCAGGTACACCTCACAGTCAGGTTCAAAAAATCCTCTCCATGCTCTTTAAAAAACACTAAAGTCAGGCCTCCTCCTCCTCCTAGGCTCCACCTCCACTGTCTATTTAATAGAGGTGGGGTCGGGAGTCGAGAATCGAGGTGGTGGTGTGGGGAAAAATACAGCTCCTTTTCTGCATCCTTCCTGTGACAGCTGGGCCCTCCTTATATCCTGCCGTGATCAAAACGTAGCCTCTCTCCGGATTGGCCGCTTTCCTTTGCAGTCTGCCGCCCACTGCAGCCACTGGGAACCCTGCTCTGTTTTAGCTCCTCCGTCCCTCATTGCACTCTTCTCCTGCTGCCCTGGCCCGTTCAAGTACGAGCCACCAGGAGGTCTCCGTTCCACGCTCCTCGCTTCCCCCGAAACAAAGCCAAATCGACTACAGCTGTGAAACTATGTATACAACATAGTTTCACTAGGTGCTACTGTACATTGGACAATGTGTAGTACAGCATATATACCACATAGTTTCTGAAGGTGCAACTGTGAAAGCGGTAATGTGTAATACTGCATGTATACAACATAGTTTCAGAAGGTGCAATATTTGTTTGTAATAGTACAAAGTAGTTTATAGAAAAGTGGCAGCCACTGAGGGCCACCAGCATCAGAACTGGCTAAATAACCTTAGCCAGCACTCTGGAGGGATATAATTTAAGGGCAGGGGCAAGAAAAGGGTGTTTGGGCATAAAGCAAAAATGTATAGAGAGAAAAGAGAAGAGGTTGAGAGAAGTAAGAGTGGGAGACTATAGTTTAGTAGTAGTAGTAGTATGTTATTTATAAGGCACCCTTCCCTGGAGGCTCAGGGCACCATACTGGTTTAACAATTACACAAAACACAGAACAGAACAGAAAACTATTCATAATACAAATAAATAACATCATACAATATAACAAATATATAAAATGTAACAGCAACTTAAATCAGTGAGGTAAACAAATGGACCACCATATGTTATCAAAGGTTTCTTTAAAAAGGTAGGTTTTAATATTTATTTTAAATGCCTCTACAGAGAGTGCCTTTGTCAAGGCTCTCAGGAACAAGTTCCCCAATAAGAAACCAGCCACTTCAAAGGTCTGGTCCCTTGATGATGTCTGTCTGGCCCTGGGTACCACTAGGAGGCTCAACTCAATGGAGCAGAGAGGGCAGGATGGCTGGTAAGGAGACAGCAACTCTATTAGATAGCCTGAGTCCAAATGCACCAGCAGCCACCATAGTTCACAGAACTGAGGTCATGTGACATGACCTGGGGAGGACTGTTAGTAAACTGGCTCTAGCAATTTGCTCCAACTGCAGGCACCACATGGTACCACTACTGATTCCCAGTAGAGGGTGTTACAGTAATAAATCCTGGGCATCACAGACACATGCACAAATTTCACCAGGTCTTCAGTGAGGGTGAGGGATTTAATCAAGCAGATGTTGCTTAGACTGTAAAAGCCACTCCAGACTACAGCTGACACCATTGCCTCTAATTCCAACCATTCATAGAGCATTATCACCAGATATTTCACCTTAATGGAGGCCTCAAACCTACAGGGACTGATCTGAAGCACTGCCACCTATTTGGGAGCCACTATACCCCACTACAGCTGGGTCAATCCCCAGTACTTCAGTGTTGACCGGGTTGGGTCTCTGCCAGTTAGATGCCATTCAATCCTAGATCTTAGCCAGACACCGATTTAGTGCCTCCACTGTGTCCTAGGTGCAAAAGACAAATGCACTTGGATATATTCAGCATAACACTGACAACCCACAACCCACACTGTATTACCTAATGATTCTTCCCCGGGGTAATATGTATACTGTAAAACACATTGGTGATATGTTTGACCCCTGGGTTATACTACAGGGCAAGGCAAGGCAATTTTATTTGTAGGGCACCCAATCCTGGAGGCTTTGGGCACCTAACAAGAGTTAAAAGCAAGACATAATGAGAAACAGCATAAAGAA
The DNA here is from genome assembly GCA_016271365.2 of Neoceratodus forsteri. NCBI lineage: Eukaryota > Metazoa > Chordata > Ceratodontiformes > Ceratodontidae > Neoceratodus > Neoceratodus forsteri. Next base: position 1,359,839,405 of record CM057459.1, read on the forward strand.
ATAATACAATAACAATATCTTAAATATAGAATATGACAAATTAAAATAAGTTAAAAAAGGTTTCAGAATATCACAGCAGGATCTAACACAGAATGTACTCAAAAAATAGAAAACACCAGGACAAAGATGTAGGCATTCAGCCTTCACTTGAACACCTCAACTGAGGGAGCCTCCTGGACAGAAGGTGATAACAAATTCCATAGGGTCAGCCCAGAGACACTAAATACCCAATCTCCTGAGGTCTTGAGCTGAACCCTGGGAACATCCCGGAGGCCCCTCGAAGAGGACCAGAGAGAGCCAGCAAAGTTCAGTGGTTTCAGGAGTTCTGACAGGCAACCAGGACTCAGTCTGTATAGGGCCTTGAAGGTGAGAAGACCAATCTTGAAAAGGACCCTCCACCTGACCGTCAGCCAGTGCAGAGCCCAGAGGATTAGAGTCACATGACTGGACTGTCAACAACCGGGCCGCCATGTTTTGTGCTAGCTGAAGTCTGCGCAGGGTCCCTCTCATGACCCCGAAGTATAGAGAGTTGCAGTAGTCAAGTCTGGATGTCACAAAAGCATGCACTAGTGTTAGCAGATCCTCAGATGGAACCAGGGACTTTATCCTCGGCAATATTCTGCAGGTGATAGAAACTGCTACTGACAACAGATGGCACCTGATATTCAAAAGTCAATCTGTTATCAAGGATCATGCCCAGATTTCACACCCACAGTGGAACCACCAATGAAGCAGAACCCAGGAAAAGTCCTGAGTCAGCCCAAGGTGGCAACCCATCATGTCCATGACCAGGCTCTACCACCAGTGCCCCCATCTTGGCTGGGTTAAGTCTTGGCCAGCTGGAAGCCATCTAATCATTTACTTTATTCAAACAGTTGTTAAGCACATCAACTGCTCCTGATGTTCTGGGGCAAAAGACAAGTACAGCTGGGTATCATCTGCATAACAGTGAAACTCCATGATGTACTGCTGAATGATCTCACCGAGGGGCAGCATGTACACTGTGAACAGCATCGACAACAAGACCGAGGCCTGCGGCACTCCACAAGACAGAGGCATTGGGGAGAAGGAGAATTTCCCCATCACTACCAGCTGCACTCTGTTTGAGAGATAGGACTCAAACCACATGATGACAGTGCCAGTGAGTCCACAAAACTCACAGAGCTGATCAAGAAGCACAATGTGTTCCACAGTGTTAAATGCAAGGAGAGATCACGGTGAACAAGAACTGACTTGTTGCCTCTATCTCTAGCCCTGAGCAGATCATTTTGCACCCTCACTAGAGCTGTTTCTGTGCTGTGTAGCCTGAAAACCTGACTGAAATGGCTCACAGATATCCGAGGACACCACATGATCCTCAAGCTGATGTACCACTAACTTCTCAACAACCTTAGACAGAAAGGGTAGGTTGGAGACAGGACGTCAGGATCAAGGAAAGATTTCTTAAGGAGGAGCTTCTTTCAGAGCCACAGGGAGGACTTCCTCTGCCATTAAGCACCTGGAAATCCTGGTGAACACTGGGCCAACAGCCTCGACACATCCCATTAAGAAATGCGTCGGGGCTGGGTACAGTTCATGAGAAGTGTGCATCTGCTCTAAGATCACCCTAGTCACTTCAGACACCTCCACCGGGGTAAACTCTTCCCAGATAGGTGGAGTGCCTCTGAGACCCTCAGCCTGACCACTGCAAGGTGAATGTCTCCCTGGTCAAATCCCCAACCGAGTGGCCGACACTCTGTTGGAGAAAAACAGAGCAAACTCCTCACACAAAGTGGATGACAACATTTTTGTCAACTGCAGACAGGCAGGGTGAAGAAGCCTGTAAACAGCCCAAAATAACTGAAATGGTCTGCTTTTCCCTGCAGCAATTTCTCTGGACAGGAATTTTGCCTTTCTATGGGAAATTTTCCCCTGGTTCTCCATGTAGTGGACACGAAGCACCAGCATATCGGCCTCAAGCGGGGTCTTCCACCAGCTAGGCTCCAACCTCCAACCCTTGTTCATCATCACCTTGAGGTCCCCATCAACCAGGAAGATTAAGAGTGAGAAGATCTGGGTCATATTTGAACTGGTGGGAGAGTATCCAGAGCTTCGAAGACCACTCTGTTATAAGTGGCCACCGTCTCTCCGGAACCCATCATAAATGCCGTGTCAAGCTGAGATAGGTCAGCTAGCACCAGCAGTCCCTTGAGGTGCATGTCCCTTAAAGGATGGAAGCTGACCATTTCCACAGGGTGGGAACTACTGGGGGAGCCCCAAATGTGAACTCCATGGTACAGTGGTCAGACCAAACAACCTGATCAATCTTGAAGTTATCGACTGCAAGACCCAGCTGGAACACCAGATTGATTGTGTGGCCATGCTGGTGGGTCACAGAAGTAACCACTTCTGACAGGCCCAGTGACTGCACCAACTGAAGGAGGTTGTAACTGAAGTGCGAGGATTTGTCACCAATTTAGGCATTGTGGTCCCTCAGAATTAAACACCTGGGGGACTCCAACACATGATCGACAATGAAGTCCTCCACCTCCTGCAGGAAGTCTCCCCCTACCCAAGGAGGGTAGTAAATAGAGAATCCTGCAACCTGCACCTGTGCCCCCACAAACAGCCACCCACTCAGAAGATCGGGTGTCAACAACCGGGTGCACCATTAAGCCTAGGCTGGTTTGAAAAACAAGGGCCACACACCCTTCCCTGCAACCCTTCCTCAGCCAGTACACTATGGAGTACCCAGTAGGGATGGCAGCCACAAGAACTGGGCCAGCACTGTCACCAAGCCAGGTCTCCGTTATGCAAGCCAGGTTGACAATGGAAATCAATTCTGCGAAGATAGCAGTCTTGTTCCTTATTGACCTGGCATTGCAAAGCACCACCCAAAAAGGATGAGCAGATGTGGCCAGACCTCTAGCGGCCTGCCCACTGGGTCTGGTGGGAACCATGGGTATGGAGATTAAACACGTCTGGCCTCCCCCTCAGCTGCATTTACACCCAGGGCATCTCCTGGACCAAACAACCTCAATGCAGCTCTCCACCCCCTCACAACTGCCCTCTGCTCCTGCAGATCCCTCACTTCCGAGAAATTCTGACCTCCCTACAGTGTCTCACTGCAGTAGCAGAAACAGGGAGGTCAGTAAAGGGGTGAAGTTCACTGAGCCAAGTTGCAACATACTGTAGGTCATTCTAGTAGGGCTGCAGCACCAACATATATTGCCTGGCTATTCTAGTCCCCACTGGAATTCTGAAAATGCAAGAAGAACACACCCCACAGTCCCAACCACCCCCCTAACCACTTAATCAGAACAAAACCCTTAAAATTAACTTACCACTCCTAACAGAATTTCCCCCTCATATGTACTTGGCATACATACCATATTCACCACCCAAATACAATTGTCCCACTCAAGCTGCTATTACAGAATATCAGTACTTCATCCACACACTCTGATCAACAACCCCCCCCCCCAAATACAATAAAATAAATCAGAGGATCAATAAGAGGAGAAACCAGTGAGTGTGAGCTGCAGCAAGAGACAAAACAGAAAATTCCAAATCAGTAAATTAAAAGTCAAGCTCAAGATCCAGAAAGAAAAACTGGAAGGGACTCAAGAAGCAGACCAAACTATTAGGTGCTCTCACCACCAAAATTTGACTGAGGATCTTACGCTGGCATGACCAGTTCAACAGCAGATTCTCAGTTTTAGGACATCCCTCCAAAGAAACCAAGTCTAAAATGACTCAACTCTCCCCAAAGCAGCACGAATGTACAAGTTTTAAAAGTATGGGCACTCACCCCGGCATCAGCAAAACAAGTCCAGGTAATAAAAATCAGGGACAAGCTCTCACCAAGTCCTTCCAGGAAATATCCTTCACCTTATATGACCAACACTTCCTGCAGGAGTATTGTGGGAAAGCCACCAGAGAAGTTGATGGTTGGAACCAGAGCAAAACATCCTCTGGGGAATGAAATCCTTTTCCCCAGAAGATGGTCTTCAGAGTTGGCTGCCTCTTTAAGGCCCCAGAACCACTGCTCAGGTCAAGCAGGAGACAGGCAGGGATCTCCTGGAGGGTAGCAGAGCTTCCATCTCCTGCCAGACCAGTTACCCCCACCTCTCCACTGCTAATAGACTCCTCAAGCTCCAAATTCACCTATGAGGTGGCACCAACAATGGACAACCCAATCCTGTTATGGCCAAAGTCTGGCAGATGGAAATAAATACTGGTCACAGAATCCAGACTCCTTAACACCCACTCCTTATCTTCATGATCTTCAGGTGAGTGCTGGAGTTCTTGAGAGAGGCTTCTTTAAAACATTGAAAATCAGTATAGAAATGCTGCAGCAGTCACTCTCCAAGACTCTCCTCATGGGTCCCTTACTAAAAAATAAAATATACACTCCTAAGCTGACTCACGAAGATGTTCTGCCTGACACTAGAGCCGTTATATTTACTAAACTGACTAAAAAGATTAAAATAAAGACAAAGCTTCTCCCAATAACTACTCAGAAGTCATAAACTTACTGAGTAACAACATGCTGTCCACAAAACGGTCCAAAAGCGCCATAAATCATAAACTTAACTAGGGCAAATAAAGGGCAAGGGCAAAGGGTGGGAGGAGTAATTACCAATCACCAACCACTGTGGACTGTCCTTGAGGTAGGACACAAACCAGCAGATGTCTTTGTCAGTGGGTCCAATGTACTCCTTCAGCTGATCCAGCAGTAAGAGATAAGGAGAATGAAAAATGACCATTCTCCTCTATCCCTTGCCCTGATGATGTCATTTTGCACTCTGACCAACTTGGTTTCAGTGGGCCTTGGTCCAAAACTGGACTGGATGGGCTAACAGATGTGAAAGGCTGGCAAGTGTACCTCAAGCTACAGCACCACAATCTTTTCTATAACCTTACCTAAAAAGGGTAGGTTGGAGACAGGTTAAACTTATGTGGGGTTATCTGGGTCCAGAGATGTGTTTTTTCAGGAGAGGCCACAGGAGCACCAGGACAATCCCAACAAACAGCGGACCCAAATGCTCTACAGAACTCACCAGTAGTCATATCGGACCCAGGTCCAGTTCACAAAAGGTGGGCCATAGCTCTGAGATCATCCCACAAACCTCTTCCAATGTAACTAATCCAAACTCTTCCAAATACAGATGATTTGATACCTTTTATTGGACCAACAGAGAGTACAGAAAAAAACTTTAGCTTTTGACCTGGAACAGAGGTTCTCTGAAGAAGAAATCACCTGATTTGTGCATCTTATTGTGCAAGAACTAATACGGCAACTAACATTTTTTTGACAAGACAGATTAGTGAGCCTGTGCAATGAAGACTCAATTCTGTTGGGTTGTAACAGACCTCTTGGGGGTTCCTAGCCCATATAGAGGACTCCCCTTTTACAAGAATCAAACAAACTCCTTTCACTTAGTAGATGAACACACCACAAAAAGGGCTACAGGCAGACCAGATGGAGTAGCCTCTTTACAGTCTGAAATAGCTGAGCCAGTTGACTCTTCACAACAGCAATCTCCCTAGACAAATGGTACATATTTTCGGGAGACTGTTCTTCAAGATTCATCACAATGAATACTCAAATCCAGTTTGTTCTGACAGTACTCCAGTTCTGTGTGCGGATACTTAACTGACACTACTGTGGTACTATGTGCTGGTACTTACCTGACTGCATTGTGGAAATGTGTGCTGTTATTTATCTGATCATCCTGTAGTGATGTCTGCTGGAATTTATTTTTCAGGACTGTGCTGCTGTGTATAGATATTTTTCTGACAGTATTGTAATGCTGTATGCTGGTATTTGATAACCTAACAGTACTATTGTGCTGGTGCTAAAATGTACCTAACAGTACTGCAGTGCTACATGCTTGTAATTATGAGACAGTAAAGTAGTAGTGTGTGCTGATACTTATCTGACAATATCGTGGTGCTATTTGCTGGTACTTATCTGAAAGTACTGTGGTGTTGTGTGCTGGTATAGGTCTGACAGTAGTGTGGTGCTGTGTGGTGGTATCTATTTGACAGTACAGAGATGCTGTGTAGTGGTATTTATCTGACAGTATAGTGCTGTGTGTCATTACTTATCTGACAATACTGTGGTGCTGAATGATGGTATTTATCCAACAGTATAGTGGTGTTGTGTGCTGCTAGTCGTCTGATAGTACTGTGGTGCTGTGTGCTAGAACTTGACAGTAATGGGTGTCATGTGCTTGTATGTATTTGACATTACTGTGGTGCTGTGTGCTGGTATTTATCTGACAGTACTGAGGTGCTGTGTGCTAATACATATCTGATAGTACTTTGGTACTGAGTGTGGGTATTTTTCTGAGAGTTCTGTCAGAGAAATACCTGCACCCAACACCACAGCACTATTAGACAAGTACTTGCACATAGCATCAGACTACTGTCAGGTAAATACTATGGGTGTTTGCCCATTTTTAGGGCTGCAGTGGGTGGAGCCCTGCAGACCTCCTGTGATGGAAAAAGGAGATTTGTTCTGACCAACCAACAGTGTGGAGTTGCCTCACAGTTGCCTCTGCTTCGATGAAGCACTCAGTGCTGTCCATCAGGAGTTGCACAGCACTATTTTTCTGTAGCCAGAGGTCACAGTGAAACATGGCACAGTCCACCATGTCCAGTATGGCCGACAACCTGTATAGTGTATGTGCGACTACTTGCACATGTACAGTAGAGGTTGTCAGGCATCTTGGTCATGGGACTGTGCCATCTTCCACCATGACCTCTGCCAAAGCAAGACCATGGGACCCAACTGTTTTTTTAGTATGTCTTTTCCTCCCACCCACCTAACCCTCCCTCTCAGCACCCACCACCCCACACCCCACCAAGAAACATTACAGTGACCCAGGTGATACCTACTCCCAATGCAGAAATCCTCTGTCATTGTTTTTTATTTCACCCTGTTAAAGGAAAACCATCCATTCATGTTTTTTGTTGCCATTACAGTTCCTTCACCCAACCATCTCACTCATAACCCACCACCCCGCACCCCACAAAGTCCTTACTTACCCATCTGGGGTCCAATGCCATAATCCTCTATGTACTGCAGACACATCTTCACTATTCAAAGCCAGACCGCAAACTGAAGAAACAAGTGTGCGGTCCAATGTATTTCAATGCTGCATTGAACTTAACAGTATAACTTGGCGCTTTCTGTGTATTTTTGGCCCAGATTTTCAACAGGTCTTTTTTGGGACCCCACCTCATGAAGAATTGCACTGATATTAGGCAAATCTGTCCTGAAAGGTGATTCTGCTGTCCCTGTGTGAAATCACCTTTCCGGCAGCAGTTGAATATTTTCTCTGCCCTTGTTCATGAGGTGGGGTCACAAGAAGGCTATGTTGAAAATTTGGTGTAAACATATTAAAAAACAAGACATTTATGAGCCTATGTTGAATTTTGTGAATGCAGACTCATAACTTTGGTAGTTTTCAATAGATTAACCCCAAATGTACAACACAGCCATATATTTACAACACCTCGTGAATGTGAGAGCTGTCATTTCTTCAAGTCCTGGCCAAAATTTTTTTATTTTGTATCCTGAAAGGTGATTTTGTGGTCCCTGCATGAAATCACCTTTCAGACAGAAGTTGAAACTTTTCCCTGCCCTTCTTCATGAGGCGGGGTCATAAGAAGGCTATGTTATACATTTTTCTAAAATATTTAAAAAAAAAAAAGTTATAAGACTATGTTAAATTTTGCAAATGCAGGCTCATAAATTTGGTAATATTCAATATATTTATCCTAAATTTTCAACTTAACCATTTCTTTATAGCACCTCATGAATGTGATAGCTGTCAGTTTTCAACTCCTGCCTAAAATGTGTTTTTGCATCTCGAAATGTGATTTTGCATTTCCTGCATGAAACATCTTTAGGCCAGCAGACGGACAGTTTCTCTGCTCTTCCTTCATGAGGCAGGGTCATAACAAGGCTATGTTGAAAATGTGCAAAAATAATAAAAACAACAAATTTATGAGCCTACATTACATTGTGTGTATGCAGGCATGTAACTTTGGGCATTTTCAATATTTGTAAACCAAATTACTGGGCTGCAGCCCTACCAGCTCTGTCCAGGGTTTGTTAATACAGTATTTGGTGTGTGTCTAAGTTCCTTTCCACTTTTCACTTATCTGAAAGTACTGTGTTCTGGTATTTATCTGACAGTATTGTGGTGCTCTGTGTTAGTAGCTATGTAACAGTGCTGTGGTGCTCTGTGCTTGTATGTATCTGACAGTACAGTGATGCTATATGCTGGTGTTCATCTGACAGTGCTGCGGTGCTGTGTGCTGGTAGCTTACTGACAATATCATAGTGCTGTGTGTGCTGGTACATCTGACAGCACTGTTGTAATTCCCTAGACTTTGACTTCATTTAGCATTATCATATCCTAACATGGTCTCACTTAGGAGTAGGCCCTATAGTAATTTCCAAGAGGGTCCTGGGGGACATTGCTGAAGCAGAGACGTTATACATTAATAAGGGTACATAGACTTTCCACAGACTTTAGGGATACTAAATATAAGACCGATTACATTGCCCACTCATTTGGTTTCCTCATTTACACTCCTTCTAGGTAATCAATTAGAAAATGTTTGCATTGTATACGTATCCATCCCAGCTTATGAAGCAGGGGTGGGTCTGGTCCTGATCTACCCAGAAACCCTTCCTGAATTAATATATTGCTTTGTCTTTTTTGACTTTTTCTGCTTCATTGTTAAGAGTACCACTACTTAAACTGATTTACTAAATCAATAAGGAAAATATATTACTGTCATAGATCAAAACAAGTCACATGATATTCTGACAAGTCCTTGTATGCAAAGTCATCATATCATACAGTATAATTGATTTACACAAATGATATCAGTATGTAATTTACATTCTAACTAGAGAAAGTTTTTCAGTCTTTCTGATGGAAAATGCAGTGCTCCCTTACTGTGGGAAACACTGGTACAGTTGATGCCACTTAAAGGGGGCACCTGCTTAAAGGGGATGATTCGCTGGGAACAGATTTGCATTCAGTGTTATCCAATGTAAGACAGTTCCCTTTAATTGGGACACATAGTTCATTTGTAGGGGACGCTGAGCAGCGAAAAGATAATTAGCTGCCATTAGCACCTCAATGCTATAAAGGGATTAAGCGATTAGCACTTTATACTCTGCATTCCAACTGTTTTGTTTGTTTGTTTGTGCTTCAATGGCATCCTCCAAGAGAACTGACCTCCCTCTAATGGAGAAAAACAAAGTTTTGTAGTGCCTGCAGCTGCTGAACTCCTCTCTGGCAAGGCTGCCAAACAATTTGGCATTTGTAAGAGCCAGGCTGGGAGGATAAGTATAAACTGGGAGATGCTTATGGCTGAGTGGCTACTTAACAGCAACTCCTGCCATAGGAAAAAGAGGGAAGGTAAAGATAATGAAGCGGAGGATGGATTGCTGGCCTGGTTCAATCATGCCATGAGTCGAAACACAAAACTCACTGGCCCCATCTTGAAAGAGAAGGTGGAAGACATTGCCAAACATCTTGAGCATGACAATTTTGAAGCAACCAATGGCTAGATTATGCGGTGGAAGAATCGCAATAACATCATATGGAAATGTGAGCAAGGGGTGTGACTTGATTCTGATGCATTGTCAGCAACTGCGTGGGAAAAATTTTTTTATTTTTTTTATTTTAGCTTTTGTTAACCAGGTAAGTACACTAGACAAGTATTATGCCTATTTTCAGGAACGACCCGGGAGAGTACAACATAAGGATACAGACAATTGTATACAGTAGCGAGTAAGTACAGCTTAACAACATAATTGAGAGAGTTGCATAGTCCAGGGGATATGTACGAACATAATACAACTTATATCCGCTGGAGGTAACAAACCCCCAGGAAGAGTGGGTCACACACAAAATTACAACAGAAAGCATTTGCATTTCACATAAGAGACAAATTGAGAGAGGCAGTGACCAGGGAACCGTGCGAAGACGATATATCAGGGGTCAGGTGGCCTGGTGTATGGGAGACAGGGAGTGCGCGTGAATATCGGGTAGTGTCAGAGGAGGCAAGCTTTGAAGCGGAAGAGCATCCATATAGAGGAATACTCTAGGGAGGCTTGGGACGATCACACGCAGATGCAAGTTTCAGGAAGCCCGGAGGAATTCAGGAAGCACAGGTGGAGGGCGACAGCCTGGTCGGGCTCTGGAAGGAGTTCCAGAGCCTGGGCGATACATAGTAACATCCCGGGCTACCCATGAGGGTGCCGGGATGAGGGACCTTGAGCAACCCCGGGGCGTTGGACCTAAGGTGGTAGGTAGAGGTGTCTGATGGCAGGAGGAGCAGGGCCAGCTCCCGGGGGGTGCCGGTTCTGACCACTTTGTAGGTAAGGCAGCCCACCCTGAAGTCCAGGTACCTTGCGGGGGAGAGCCATCCTAGTTTATCGTATAGCTCACAACGATGGGTGAGGCGGGGGACAGCAAGTGCAAAGCAACAGATGTTGTTGTATGTTGTGTGCCACCGTGCAAGGTGAGTCTGGGGGGACCGGGAGAATAGGTGCAGTCCATAGCTCAGGGAGGGGAGAAGCACACCTTTCGCAAGGGCTAGTCTGGCCGCGGGTGTGAGGTTGAACTTGGCCCTGTAGGCCAGGCCCAGCTTACAGTTAACTGCCCTACAGATGTTAAGGAGGTGACTACCCATGTCGAGTTGGGAGTCAAGGGTGACCCCGAGGTATTTGACAGAGTTCACTACAGGGAGGAGGGATCCGTCAGGACAGGAAATCTTTAACAAGGCCGATGAGGTTTTGAGCCTGGCTGTGGAGCCAAAGAGCATGGCCTGAGTTTTTTTTTCAGATTCAGGACCAGTTTGTTCTTGGTGATCCAGGTTTGAATGTTGCAGAAGCCTTCAGACAGAGCTCTATTTAGAGTTGCAACGTCTCGGGCATGAGCCAGGATCACCATGTCATCAGCATAGAGGGAGGCACTGCAGGAATTGGTGCTCCTTAGTCTGCTGTTTGAGTATCCGCCTGTGAACATCTTTAATGCTGATGAAACTGGGATTTTTTTCATGAGTACCCAGACAGAGGACATGTCCACAAAGCCACTGAGCTGATTGGAGGTAAGAAAGCAAAGGATTGCTTATCCTTGTTGTGCTGCACAAACATGGATGGGTCAGAAAACCTTCCTCTGTTCATGATAGGGAGGATTAAGCATCCATGTTGTCTCCCTAAGGACCTTGCTACTCTCCCTGTCACTTATAGAAATTCCACAAATGCTTGGATGACTACAGCTCTATTTCATGAATGGCTAATAGCTTGGAACAGCAAACTGAGGAGGCACTGCAGAACAGTGCTGCTGTTTGTTGACAGCTGCTGCCCTTATCCCACTGCTCACATTGACAAGTTCAGCAACATAAAGATTGTCTTCCTGCCCCCTAACACCACAATCCTTATCCAACCCCTGGACATGGTGGTCATTAAGTACTTTAGAGAACATTACTGCTCCCTGTTCTCCCTGCATATTGTGGGTCTCATTGACAGTGGCTCCTGTGCCTTGGCCACAGAAATTGCAAAGTCAGTGAATTTGTTGGATGCAATTTACATGATGGCCAAGGCATGGTCCATTGTGAAGGAGCTCACAATCACTAGCTGTTTCAGAATACCAGATTTTAAAATTGAAACAGAAGAACCAGATAACAGCAGTTTGGCAACACACAAACCTGAGTAACCTGAGAAACTGGAGACTGATGATCCGCTCGCTGATGTCTCCATGCTGACTGGAATGTCCCCCCAATGAATTTGATGCCTTTGTTGGGGTGGATGATGATGAGGTAATGGAGGGGGATCTCTCCATCGATGACATTTGTGCCTCCTTAAAAGAAATCAGCGCAGAGGTGCAAGAGAGTGCACAGGACGAAGAGGACCCTCCTGCTGTCAATGTCACATGTGTGAAATCACTTCTTCATGCAAGTTGACTGCGTGACTGATGCCTCCAGAATAACAAAATGGATTTCTGGGAGCACATCTTCAAGTTGGAAACAATAATTTAGCAGCAGCTCACAAATGAAACAAGACAAAGTAAAATTATTGATTACTTTCCTGCCGCAAGTGAAATGCCTGCAGCATGAAATCTGGATGAAGAAACATGATGAACTCCAGTGCCAGCACCAGCTAAGTGCTTCTTAAGCTTAAATACTGTGAAATATGACTGATTTAAATAAATATGCCATTTTATTTATGTACAACAAACAAATACACCTTCCCCAAAACAGATGTAATCATTAAGTGTGTATGTGTTGTTGCTGTTGCTAGTGATGCCAAAGTATCTTTCTGTGTTGGTGGGAGGTGGGGATAGATGATACAGCAGTTTGGCCTACTCGTGTAATGAAATAAAAAAAAAACAGCTTTCTTTTATCAGGATGGCTGTTTAAACAGGGCAATTTGCCATCCATGGATCCATGTCATTTAAGCGGACTCTACTATATATAGAAAGCTTGACTATACTGAATGCCCCCTATGGCTCCCAGTGGTCCCAGTTGTTGCATTCAGTTGTAACCCTCTGTCTACTTCATGCAGCTTTCTCCAGTATTGCAAGACTTGTCTGCCCAGTTAGCTGACTGTCCCTGCTGATTCTGGTCTCCAGTCTACAATTGACCCTCTCACAGTGTGACCCCCCAGTCACAATGATCCTATCACCTTTGGTTCATCTGCAAAATGGTAGTTAAGCCTCAGGGAGAATAGTTTCAATGAGTGGGCACTGGCAGTGCAGAGAGTTTTATTATTTAGGCCACATGCTGACCAGTAGGCAATGGGTTCCATTGGGACAGAAGACCACTTTGGTGTACCAGACCCCATGCTAAGAATGTGTTAGAAAGCAGTTGAGTGAGAAAAGTGAGTAAGGCAAATGAGAAAGCATGTGGGTGGCAGGATCTGTAATTAGACAAACTGGCAGATGGAGAAAGGCACAGTAAAGCACCATTACCCCACTGTAGTGGCTATTAAGGAGAATACGCATAATTTTAAGCAAACACCAGACTAAACAGACAACAGAGCCAAACAAACTCTAGCAAAAGCCAATATGGCTGCAAAATAATGGTATTATGGGCAGTGAGAAATGTGTACACTAGCAATTTTTGCACTGACCACTGAGCCACCTAACTGCACTTTCTAATTGTTGTGATACAAACACAATGACTAATACATATGCAAATACCTGTATATGAATATATATTCCAGTGGAACATAGTACATAGATACATACATAGATACATAGACAGTGTCGGCAGATAAGGGCCTATGGCCCACCTAGTCTGCCCATTTGAGCTTGTAAGTTCAGTTTGTTTTCCTAGAAGTCTATTTCCCCTTACCCCTGACCTCTAGAATTCCTTTATGTCTATCCCATGCATTCTTAAATCCCGTGATTGTTTCAGCCCCACCACTTCCTCTGGCAGGGTGTTCCACTTGTCCACCACCCGTTCTGTGAAGAAATTCTTTCTCATGTTTCCTCTGAATCGTCCTCCCTCCAACTTCATCCCATGCCCTCTAGTCCTGAAAGTAGTAGTAGTGCACTCTCTAGATGCATTTTTACAGATTACAAAAAAAATGTGGGACCGTTTTCTTCTCTTCAGGCTCCGAGGACATTGGAAGGTAGGGGTTGCAACTAGATGCCTCATTTAAATCAGCAATGATATGCATAAGGCTAAAACAGATCTAGATCACAGGGGAATGTAGACTAGTAACTTTTGTACTATCCAATGAGCCACCTAACTGCACTTTCTAATTGTTGTGATACACACACAGACTAATACATATGTACATTTATGCATATATATTCCAGTATTACACAGCAGTTCACCGTGTACACACATATTTCAGATTAAAAAAAAAGACATCAAGGGACCATTTTTTACTTTTTGAGCTCCAACAAACATTGGAAAATGAAGGGTTGCCACTAGACACCTCATTTAAATTAGCAGTGATATGCTTAAGGCTATAACTAATATAGATAGCAGGGGAATATAGACTAGCAAGTTTTACACTAACCACTGAGCCACCTACTGCAACTGCACAATCTAATTGCTGTGATATTCACACACCAACTAATACATAAACACATATATGCATATATATTCCAATATAACATAGCAATGCACTGTCTATACACACAGAGCATTGCCACACACTCACTAACATACATACACTGCCTTATATGACATTTATTCACTTATACATCTAACCCTAACTTTTACTGTATTTAGGATAAGAACTGTGTTTTGCATTAACTCATTGTACTAATCTATGGCATGACTGGGTAACTAAGGTAGTGGACCTGGGAGGTGCAGTGGATGTGGCCTATCTGAAGTTCAGTAAGGCCTTCAACACCTTCCCCCACTGAAGGCTGATTAACAAACTGCACAACTTAGGGGTGGATCCTAAACTAGTTCTGTGGGTGGAGGACTGGCTGAATGGTAGGAGTCAGGGGGTTGTGATGAGCAAGGAGTACTCTGGAGAGGGAGAGGTGATGAGCAGGGTGCAGCAGGAGTCGGTCTTGAAGTCAGTCCTCATCAATGTCTTTATTGGGATAATTACAGAGGGATTGGAGGGGAAGGTATGCCTCTTTGGAGATGATACAAAGGTATGTAATAGCATAGACATGCCAGGGGGTGTTGAAAGAATGAGGGAATACCTTAAGAAACTGGAGAAATGGTCTGAGAATAATAGCTGGGATTCAATGCAAAGAAGTGCTGGATTATGCACATAGGGCACAAGAACCCAGGGCAAAGTACTGTACAACTAGGTGGGGAGGTACTGACAGTCATGAAGAAGGAAAGGGACCTGGGAGTTATCATCTCAGAGGACTTAACAGAAACTAGGCAGTGCAAAAGGCAGCTGGAAAGGCTAGCTGAATGCTTGGATGCATAGGGAGGGGCATCACAAGTAGAAGAGGGAGGTCATCTTGCCCCTGTTTAAGACACTCATGAGACCACACCTGGAATACTGCATCCAGGTATGGAGTCCCCATCTGAGAAAGAACATAGACAAGATGGAGGCGGTGCAGTGGAGGGCAACTAAAATGGTGCAGGACCTGTGGGATAAGCCCTATGAGTAAAGATAAAAAGAAGTTAAATATGTATTACCTGGAGGAAAGGAGGAAGGGGGACACATGGAATAGCCTACCAGAGGGGGTGGTAGGGGCTAAAACAGTCATAGAATTTAAGAAGGAGTGGGACAGACACAGAGATATCCTGGAAGCAAGGGAGGGGGCTCCAGAGTTCACCTTGGGCATGAGGCCTCACACTAAATGGGGATTATTAGGGCAGACTGGGTGGGCCAAGTGGTCCTTATCTGCTGTCAACTTCTATGTATCTATGATAACAATCAGGACTAAAACATACTCACACACACACACACACACACACACACACACACCACACTGCTTCACGTTCTAAACTCTGCATTGCTAACATATAGCATTACAGCCATTTGAAGCTGACTAGGAAAATGTTAATGTGCCAGGAAAGGGTTAACAGAGTGACACATGCATGCGTGTGCATGCTCGCACGCACACACACACACACACACACACAGACACACATTAACTGTTGCAGATCTCCTAAGCTGATAACAACACTCATTTACTCCCAGGTTCAGGAAAAGAATGTTTTATCTGGACATATCATATAACCTGGGAAGGAGACAAAGAGAGAGGGAGGGAGTGGGCTTTGTTTTGGTTTTTTAAGTAGTGCAGTTACTCTGAGTGTATCCATTGGTTATAATCTGAGCTGGAATTTACTTTTTATATATTGAATTTTGTTGACCAGGTAGGCCCACTGAGACTTGAAATCCCTTTTCAGTGGCAATCCGGAGGAGGAGGGATACAGATGGTAACCGACTGAAATTAAACCAGACTAAGCTGTTGGTGGTATTTTACTGAATGGAGGAAATTTGGCCAGCATGAGTATGCTCCATGTAGAATAGATGGATACATGTTATCAGTTTCAGTTTCTCTCGCTCTCCAAAATAATGCAGAGCAGTGACACACCAAAGTCAAACTGCTCTGGTGTAGTAATTGCAACCCCTCTCCAATTTTGTGAAGTCCGTTCAAAATCTGATGAAATCAGATTTTCTACTGTGATAGCAAGATGTCTGCAGGGCTTCAGGCACTGCAGCTGCAAAAAGTGGACAGGAGGCAGTGGCACTGCAAATGGTGATACTGTACAGCATTCATAAATCTACAGTGAAGTACTGCAATGTTTTTTAACAGATAAACAGCACAAAAGAAACATTAAATTGTACAGTTAACTTCTTGGATGTGCAACTGTTTGGTAGGGGAAATAGGGAGTACTGTACCATGTGCCCTCCTTGTTTTTTAATGTCCTCTGTTGTAAAGAACAGGGAGCTGTAACAAACACAGGTTATGGCTCCAATTCTGTTTGTTACAGCAAGGGACTATTGTAATATAAAAATGAATGCAATACCTGTGTCTTTTAAACTTGCTCTACGTATGTCATCTCTCAATGTAGAACCTGCAATTAAGAAAGAGAAAAGAAACATTAATGATGAATAAAAGCGTAAATTTATTAAAACAGTAAATGGACCAAATCATGTCTCAGAAAGTTGAAGTACAGTAACCATGCAAGAGAGCATGGTGTGAAGTTTCAGAATGTTTCAAGAGTGCTTAGCTACTAAATACATAGATATTATTCATTTTGGAAGTGTGACATGAGAAAGACTAAATTAATTTCATAAGGAATGGAGCAAAAGGTTTTTTTAAAAGTTATGTTTATTAGGTTTTTTAAATGTATACACATGGCATAATCAATAACAATAAAGTGACCTTGCTGGAGTGATCCAATAGTCCATATTTCAATCCCTCTATAGTCTGTTGATTCCATCAGAGCACCTAGTATGTGAGACATGAGTGGCATACATCCATAAACACAGGTCATGTAGATCCGAATGTGACTCAACATATTAAACAAAGCATACAACACAGCAGGCTACTGATTTCCGGTGACGTCACCGACCGGGATGTAAGGGGACTTCCGGTGACGTCACTGACCGGGATGTAAGGGGACTTCCGGTGACGTCACTGACCGGGATGTAAGGGGACTTCCGGTGATGTCACTGACTGGGATGCAAGGGTAAAACCTAGCTGTGCTGAACCTGGGCTAAAAGCAGACTCTCCCACAACTAAAATGCTAAAATAACTAAAAAAGGAATATTGGGGAGAGCCACAGCATTGAATGGGAGGAAAAAAAACAGACTGCATGAACCTCTAGAACACCCTCCATCAAGTCCTGCAGCGATACTACTAGACATGGCGGCTCCAAATGAGGCTTCAACGCAACAACCCAGCAATGCTACTGTCCTCACAGAGCTCCAGGAGTTTAGGACAGAGGTCCGTACTTTCTGAATGGAATTAACTACAGCAATCAGTAAACTGACAGCACGAGTTACAGCAGTTGAAGAGCAGCACACTGAGTTAGATGATCGGACCGACAGGTTTGAACGCATGGTTGTGCACTTGCTAGATGAACAGCATAACTTAAAAGAGAAATGTGAGGATCTGGAAAACAGATGGCATTGGAATAATCTCAGAATACATGGGGTTCCTGAGGATGAAGAAGGAAGAGATATTTTAAAATTTGTGGAGTAGCTCCTTTGAGACTCCCTACAGCTAAATCCAGCTTTTAAATTCGACATAGAGCGAGTACATCGAGCCCTTTCACCAAAACCCTCTTAGTCAGACAAATGGCCCCACTCCATCATAATGAAGTTCTTAAACTATGCCACCAAACAAACTGTACTTACCAGAGTCTGGAGAATGAGAGAAACCAAGTATAAAGGGAAGCGCATATATTTCAATAATGATTATTCTCCATATGTCTCGGCTAAATGCAGGGCCTACGCTCCAATACTTCATCTCTTAAAGCAATAGCAACTCAAATTTACTACCCCATATCCTGCTCGATTAACTATTATGTTTCCAGATGGCCCTCAAACCTTCAAGTCACCAGAAGATGCAATGAAAGTACTGCAACTTAGGGAACTTGCTCAACCTATCCAGGAGGATTCCTCACCAAGGAAAACTCAACAGGGTCTCCATGATGCCGTTTGGGAAACTGCCCGAGACCCTAACTCCAGAAAAAGACAGAGTCAAGCAACTCTAGAAGCTGTGAAAATACTTTTGCAAAGATTTCAATGACCTGCACCAGAATGAGAGGTGAGAGGAGTTCTGCAGAGACATTAAGAAATGGTATTTGTGTGCTGTGACTCTGTACACTGGGAGAACGTAATGTTACATGGGGGAGCCTGTGTGGGGTGGGGACTTTGGGAAATAGAGATCCTTTTAATACTCCCAGGTCTTTAGTTGGGAAGAAGATTTGAGATCCGAAGAAATATCCTTAAAGTTTCCTTATATTATATCCCTTCCGAGGCTTACTGATTGTCCTCCCATTGTTAATGTTTAAATACATTATAGCCCAGGAAAGGAGGCATGAATTAATGCACTACTTAAAGTGTTACATGCCCACCTGACCATTGCTGGGTCAGAACTCCATCCCAAAATGGTTAACATATCCACAAGTCCTCACTGGAGATGAGGTATTTGGGGACCATTTCCTGGGGGTCTCTGCTCCCCATTTTTATTTCCAGTGTGGCCTACTGCACTACTAGGCACCAGTGAAACAGTGGTGCTGGGGGCCCTTGGCATTGCCTTGACACTACCCCACAGGGCAAATACTTCTTCCCTTCTAAAGGAGAGGTATATTTCCTTTCCCTAACATGGGAGTTGTTAAATTGTTATGTCAAGTCTAGAGACCTGCTGTACCAGGTTCACTTTGCTGGTATAAAAAAGTTGATGCTCATTTGGCATCTGGTTATTTTAGCAGGCATAAAAGTACTAAGAGTTAAACAGAAAGTTAATTTGCACAGACCTGCACACGGTTGATTGTTTTAGGCCTAGTGCCAAGTACATTAGATCCTTGTGTAGTTATACAGTAGACACTCGGACAGGTTTAAGGTAATAGTGCAACAGGCAGCCATTATAACTTGTATAAGTTAGTAAATGCATACAAGGCAATTAATAGCATAATAATATTGAAATGGCATGAGCATAGTGGGAAACGGATGTATTACATTATTCACAAGCTAGGTCTTCTCTAATTTTATCTTTAAATGTAAATGGGATTGGTCAAATCAAATCAAATCAAATTTATTTGTATGGTGCCTTTCAAAATACCAAGGCACCTCACATAACAATATAACAGCTGCAGCGCATAATTACAAACTTTATAAATAGTATAAAATACAAGCAACAAACAATAAAATTATTCAGGTTATTTCCCAAATGCTTGGGTCCATAGGAAGGTTTTTAAAGCCTGTTTAAAATGGATTGGTAACCCGATAAAATGCTCTCGCCTATTTCAATTATTCAGAAAAGAAAGACCGGGAATTATTTTACTGCAGGAAACTCACATGTCCTTGGACGAACATAAACAATTTCAGCAGTGTGGGTACTCTGTAATAGCTGAGTCAGCTTATAGGGGTGGGAAGAGGAGAGGGGTGATGATTTTGCTCTCCCAGTAAGTGTCTTTTGAAAAACAAAGCGAGATCAGTGACCTGGAGGGGCACTATGCATTGTGATGGGCACACTGTACTTAAGACCCGTTACCCTGGCATCAGTCTACCTTCCACCTGGGTCAAGGAAGCCTTTAGCAGTAAAATGTTTTGTGGATTTACTGTCCTTAATGGAGGGACAGCTGTTGCTAGGGGGAGACCTGAATGTCAGCCTAAATCCCTCTCTGGATGCTGCTACTCCCCTGGCCCATGGAACAAATGCTCTCCAAAAATATACTAAACAAATCATTTCTTCTCTGGGTTTAGTCAATACCTGGAGACATTTCTTTCCCAAAACAAGGGAGTATACTCATCAGGCCCCGCTCGCGGGGAGTGGGGCACATCTGGACTACTTCATTACCACAGTAGAGCTCCTCGACTCCATTTGTGATGTATGGCATGGGGCCACCTTCCTTTAGGACCACGTTCCCTTATATCTTAAGGTGGACCTGGAGGCACAATATAAGCCAACCAATTGGTGCCTGAACCTAGCCCACCTTAAGGACCCTGAATTCCTTGAACTGATCCAGAGGGCTGTACCCAGAATTAAACCAGATAACACACAACCTGAAGTTACAACCACAATCCTGTGGGATACTTTAAAAGTAGAATTAAAGGGGGAGATTATATGATTTTCCACAAAAAAAAATGACAAAGGGAAATACCATACAAAGATCTGCAAGAAGAACTCAAACACTTGCAGAATTGGCCAGATCAGAATGACCCCACTATACAACAATGTTTAAGAATTGTAAAACAAAAACTACAAAAAATCGTAGACCAGTCTACAGAACAAAAATTGCTTCAATTAAAGTTAAGACATCATGAAGGAGGGCCTAAGGCTTCAAGAAATTTAGCAAGAAAACTGAGAGAACTGAGATCCAGAATGAACATACCCAGCATGGTAGACCCAAAAACAGGGAGATTAGCGAAAAGGCCCCAGGAAATCAGACCTACAGTATTTTACAGCAGTTTTATCATGAGTTATACACCAAAGAAGAGGAAATTCCCCTAGACTCCATCAAATCTTATCTACAGAGTTTACCAATACCACATTTCAGCCCACTAAAGGATGAGGCCTTGTTGATACCCATTAAAGAGGGAGAATTGCTTTAAATACTTTATTTATTTATTTATTTGGTTTATTTGGTTTTTGTTTACCGGGTAAGTACACTAGACAACAATGTTGCCTATATTCAGGCATGACCCGGGAGAGTACAGACAGGGGAGACCAGAGTTAACATTAAAGAGTATTTCATGATGCAGCATGAGGTGAGAACAAACATTTGAACAGTATACAGCCAGGTACAGTCATTATCAGTGATGACAAAGAGAAACAGATAACATTACATTAATTATTTTCATCTGATGATACATCAATGACTAAATTGAAAAGACAAACAGCAAACAAAACTTAAATGAAGTAGCATTATAACAATAGGATTTCTGCTGGATGTGGGAAACTTTCAGATTTTGGAGACCAGCAGGAAATCAGTAAGTGCCATAAGGAGGAGAAAATGCTAGGGGAGAGAGGCTCAAGTTACAGCACAAGAGCAGCAGTCGGATTCTAATAGGTGTGCCTGAAGACTCAGTTTAAAGGCCTTGTGGGATTTGGAAAGTTTGATGTGGGAGGAAATGGAGTTCCAGGAGCGGGGGGCAGATATGGTGAAGGATCGTTCTCCCTTTTGTGTGAGAGATCTGGGAATTTCAAGTTGGGTTTGAGCAGATGCCCTAAGGAGGTATGCTTGGGAGGGCTGAGTTAATAGTTCGGCAAGGTATTTAGGGGACCCCGTTCTGATCATATTATCAATTGCACAGCCTGCAGAATAGTGTCTGAGTGAGTCTGGGGAGAGCCAATTTAGTTTCGAGTAGAGCAGGCAATGATGGGTAAGTCTGTGAGCGGAGAGAGCAAATCTGCATATACTGTTATAGCAGGTGCTCCATTTCTGGAGCGCTCCTTTGCTAGCTTTAAGGTAAACCTGAGAGCAATATGTTAGAGCAGGGAGGAGAAATCCTTGTGCAATAGCAAGCCGGGCAGCATCATTGAGGGAGGACCTAATTTTAAAGGCAAGGCCAAGTTTTGAGTAAACTGTCTTACATGTAGCTGCAAGTGGAGCTTAAAGTCAAGAGATGGGTCGGGAGTGACTCCTAGATACCTGAAGGAGGTAACAAATTCAAGAGGGGAGTCATCTAGAGAATGTATCAATAAGTCTGGAGTAAGAGATCTGATTATTGACGGGGGGCCAAAAAGCATAGTTACAGTTTTCTTAGCATTCGTTAGGAGCCTGTTCTGTAGTAACCACTCCTGCAAGCAGTTGAAGTCTGCTTGAAGATGTGCTCTTACTGATAAGGGATCTTTACCACTGGAGAAAGCACCATGTCATCAGCATAAAGGATTAATGAGGAGGAGCAGGGAAGGGAGGGCTAGTTGTTAATGAAAAGGGAGAAAAGTAGTGGGCCAAGAATAGATCCTTGGGGGACTCCAACAGAGGTAGGGGAAAGATTTGAGATGGTGGATTCAATTTGGACAAATTGCAACCTCCCTGAGAGGTAGCTATCAAACCAGGAGATGGTCGACAGGTCAAAGCCAAGGCGGGACAGTTTGGAAAGTAGCAGAGAGTGATTCACAAGGTCAAATGCCTTTGTGAGATCGATAAATATAGCCCCAGTGAGCAGGCTCTTATCCATCGCTGTAACGACTGCATTTGTCAGCTGAAGTAGAGCAGTTGTGGTGCTGTGTCTGTTCGGAATCACGTGCTGGGTAGGGGATATAAGGTTGTTAAGGTGCAGGTAATTTGTGACCTGAGTAGCGATGGCCTTCTCGAGAAGTTTATTTAGGGTAGAGAATGACAGTAGGTCTATAGTTTAACATATTTTTAGGATCCCTTTTTTTTGTGAACAAAAAGGGAAAACACAAGCGGTTTTCCACAGTGTTAGTACCGATTGGGTTATTATGGAAAGATTAAAGATTCTTGCAATAGGAACAGCAGGGCAGGGCTGCCTGCTTCAAGAAGCTTGGCAGTAGCCCATCCGGGCCAGCAGATCCATAGGTGGATACTGATTTGAGGAGATGCAGCACTTCGGTGGAGGAGACTAATGTGAGACAAAAAGGGGTTTCATGCTAAAGTTGCATCTCAGGAGGCGGTGAAAGAGGTTGGTTGAATTTCTCAGTGTATTCGGAGAGATCTGAGAATTGTGCATTAAGAGCATTAGCAATAGTAGGTAACTTATTACAGTTTGTGTCATTCAGTGTCATGTCGGTAATGGCCATCTTGGGCCTTTGCCCAATGAAATTTTTGATGTGGTTCCAAAAACCCCTGGTATCACCCGCTGAAGATTGGAGAAGCTTAAGGCAGTAGCTCCTTTTAGCCTTCCGAATATCTTTTTTGCAGGCATTTCTCAGTTGTTTATAGTTAACACAGTCTTCTGATTGTTGGGACTTCTTTGCCAAGGTCCAGGCCTTGTCTCATTTTATCATGGCTCGAAGGAGGTCTTTTTTTAGCCATTTATTAGGGGAGCCCCTGAGACACCTTTTTTTCAGAGGGATGTGCAGATCCTGAAGGGCCAGAAGCTGAGACATCAGGTATTCAAGTGCTGTGTTTGCATCATCAGTGTGATAGATGGGAGACCAGTCTATATTATTAATATCCTCGAGAAGTGCAATTCGGTTTAGTTTGGCAAAATGCCAAAATTGAATGATTCTTGGGGGGGGGGGGTTTAAGGCAGTGGCCATTCCAGATACAGAACGTAGGCAGGTGATCACTAATAGGATCCGAAAAGGTTCCTGTAGCAATTATTTTATTTGCTCTATTTGTAGCCATCCAGTCCAGGAGAGATTGGCGCCCTGAGTTGGAAGAGATGCATGTAGGGCTAGAGATAAGTTGAGTGAGGTTAAGTCGGTCGAGAGCTTCAGTATATGTACCGGCATGACTCCCTGATAGGTCTAGGTTGAAGTCTCCCATTAGTATGACTTCAGATCTACCCTTTAGAGTGGCCAGATAATCCAAGAGCCCATTTAAGCCAGGGAGAGTCCCCTTTGGAGGATTGTAGGCACAGATCAGATTTAGCCTTTTATCACCACCTAGTTGTAGAACTGTATGCAGAGCTTCACAGTGATTTGTTATCCAAGACTGGAGTACAGAGACATTGAGATGCTCTTTATAATAAAGGGCAACTCCTCCACCCTTTTGTTTGGTGGGGCAATCAGATCTGGACAAGCTGTAGCTGGGTATTTTGTACATGGAATCAGGCATCTCTGGCCTGAGCCATGTTTCAGTTAGTCCAAGTATGTCAAGTATGTTAGTGCCAAGTATTAAAAAAGCCCAGACCCTTAAGGCACCAGGCCCTGACGGGTATCCCTCCAAATT
Source organism: Neoceratodus forsteri (assembly GCA_016271365.2). NCBI lineage: Eukaryota > Metazoa > Chordata > Ceratodontiformes > Ceratodontidae > Neoceratodus > Neoceratodus forsteri. The sequence continues at coordinate 1,359,863,399 of CM057459.1, forward strand.
TTATAATAAATTCAAAATGCTGCTGCTACCTATACTGCTCCTGGCCTTACATGCTGTTCAGGAGGGAGAACGCCCCCCCTCACATGGCAATATGCCACCATATTGGCCATACCCAAACCCCATAAAGATATTAAATACCCCTCCTTGTTCCACCCCATTTCAATGCTAAACTATGACTACAAAATGTTTATGTCAGTTATGCCATAGAAAGACAAATCCCATTAGTACTACTGGGATTAGATGCTGAAAACGTGGTTGACTGAGTCATCTGGTCATTTTTATGGCAGACCTTGGGGCACTTTGGATTCCCGGAACAGTTTATAAAACAATTAAAAAATATCTATGCTTCCCCTAAAGCAAATGTTAAGGTGGACGGGGCCCTCTCAGATATATTCCAACTTTCTAGGGGCATCCGTCAGGGATGCCCATTGTCACCAATGTTATTTGCTTTGTACCTTGAACCCCTAGCCATTGCCAGCAGATCTTCAGTGGGTATGGAGGGCCTCCCCCGGGGGGTCGCCTGCAGAAGATATCACTCTTTGCAGATGACATTCTATTAGCACTCACAGAACCTGAACAGCCCATCCCAGAGGTTTGGAAACAGCTACACAAATTTGGTAAACTAGCAGGGTATAAAATTAATAAAACAAAAACAGAGGTAGTGACATACAACTACTCCCCACTCTCCCACTTCAAAAAAGATTTTCCATTTAAGTGGCACAGACAAGAGATGAGAAACCTAGGAATAAAGCTTACAAGAAACCCTATACATGCAGAACTATTAAATCTAGAACCCCTAACCCTAAAACTGATGGAGGACCTGTCCCGCTGGTCATGCCTCCCCTTAAGCTTTTTAAGTAGGATAGATGCAATCAATCAGAATGTGTTCCCTCGCATGTTGTTTTTTCTTCAGACATTATCCTTTTCTCAGACCAAAACATATTTTCAGGTGTGGGATATAATGTTATCCCACTTAATTTGGAGTGGAAAGCACCCCAGGATTAGATACTCTGTACTGCAGTTGGCTAGAGAAAGTGGTGGACTCAACCTCCCTGACCTTAGAAAATATGCAATGGCAACACAGTTGAGGGTGGTCTTAAACTGGATAAACAAACAGTACGATGCACACTGGAAACAATTAGAATTAACTTGGGGAGACTTATGTAACACTCATGAGCTTCTCTTTGGGACCCCCCCAAGTGTCAAAGGGTAACAAATTATCTGAAATTCTCCAGGGAATCCCTAAAGACATGGCTTAAGGTCAATAATGAATATTTAAAATTTTCAGAAAAAATGCTAATGGGAACATTAAAATACAATGCAGACTGGACAGTAGATCCCTCAGACCCTTACTTAGCTCAATGACAGAGATATGGCATTTTTTTCATTTATCAGCTAGTGGGTAGGACTGGCCTCCTTCCTTTTGTCACCCTTCAGAGGGAATATCATCTGCCCCATAAATACTTTATCTCTTATTTGCATCTTAAATCATACCTTCAGCCATATGAACAGTTACTTGTGGCACTGATTGAGAACCCCCTCAAATAATACAGCTCTTGCAAGCACATATCAGAGGAACTACCTCGGATCACCTAATTAGTAAAAAATATATAAGACCTTAAACGAGAGATAGGGACTCAACTAACTCAATCAGGCTCAGATGGGAACAGGAATTGCAGGCACTAATAACAGAGCAAGCCTGGAATGAGTCCGCTTCACTAGCCTTAAAAGGTTTTTCCTCACCATACTGGAGGGAATACACGTGTAAACTCTGAACTTGTTTTTTCCGCACTCCAGCCCTCTTGGCCAGTATGGAAGGATTGGGGGTGGGAAAGTGTTGGAGGGAATGCGGGGATGAGAGACTAGACCAGAGTCATGTCCTTTGGTCATGTCCAAAGATATCTGGGATTTGGGGAGAGATCCTCGAGGAGCTGAGAGCATTTTATAGTACCTCTGATTTATTCACCCCCACTTTTGTACTGACTTTTATCAAACCTGATGGTCTGCGAGTTGACAAAAACTCACTAAAACAAATTTCAAAATTTATAATAGCAGCCCACGAAACTATCACTAGATTGTGGTTCAGAAATAATTAACTCTTCACTACTATTTGCCTGATGAAATCTGATGCTTGTAAAGTCCCTGTTGTGCTAATTCTATGTAATGTAATCCTCCACTGTATTTGCCTGATGTTCATGTATGTACCTTGTAATGTACCTTGTAATCTCCCGGGTTGCACCTGAAAATAGGCACTTGGCTGTCTAGTGTGCTTACCCAGTTAACAAAAGCAAATAAATAAATAAAAATAAATAAAATACCCACTAAAGAAGCCTGGCTCATTACAACCAAGGAGATATATGCTCTTGAGTGACTCTCTACCAAGATGATGGATAAAGTCCAGAAATTTGATGTTCAATGGCAAAAATGGATAACCTATCAGCTAGAACATTATACTGATTTTGTTCCTTAAGTTATTCAGTGATCATGTAATACTTTATTTTGCTGTATTGAAATGTCACTTCAGTTATGTCCAGAGGTGTTTTTAGAATTTTAATGTGATCAAAATTTGGGAGAGAGGGGGAAAGACCCACTGTGCCATGCCAGGTCTGATTTGACTAGATCTGAGATTGAGCCTAAAATGAATAAGAATGATTCTCTGGAAACTGTTGTAATAAGCAATTAATTTATTTTCCCCTATCTTATTTGCTAAAGTCTTTATGTAATGCATTGTGATGTAATCAACTGGCATTATTTTGTGATGTAATGCTGCCTGTAGAATTGTTGAAGCTTTAAATTAAATCAAAAGACAAAATTAAAAAAAAAAACGCAGCAAGTTACAAGTATTAATGTAGTACATTGACAGGATTTCATATAAAGTTACAGCTACAGATACAAACAAGCCCTTTCCGTATTCTCATGTGTTTCTTATCTCTTAGAAGGAGGCCTGCCCCAGATGATCCCTGTGCAGATTAACATATGCTGCTGTTGGGGGGACTGAGCCCATATAGTGGCCCCAGACTCTTAAAGCACTCTCCCTGGTTTGTAGCATACATGAGCCTCTCAGGAGCAGCCTGGCAGAAACGATGCTTCTTTCTGAGCTCTGTACAAATGATTCTGCAAATCAGAAATAAATCATATAGTTGGCGCTTTGTGGGAGTATTTAAAAAATGTAATGACTGTGGATACTATAAAGACTTGCCAGGTGAAGTTTGGAAAAATGGGCCAACTGAAAAATGTTTCAAAAGTTGTTTCATCTGCCTAAGTATCATGCAAAGCACTTCTAACCACAGAGCAGCCACCAAAATCCAGGGAGACTCCAGTAGTCATGGAGACCCTTCAGCTAGCAGTAAATGCATTAACACAAACAGTAAGGAATATGGACAAAAAGATGGATCAATATTTAGAACAATTGGTTAAAGCAGAAAATACAGTGGAGGCCTCTACGAGAGGACAGATGAAGCAAAGAAGATGACAAGCAAGGCACTTGCTGTGGTTGCCACAACTGTTAATGACCAGGGGATGGTGAAGCCATGGCTCAGATACAGTACACGTCACATTAAACTGTTCCACCAATGAGTTGGTTTAGGATTGTTTTTAAGGCAGCATGCATAGCCTTGCTGTCTTATTGCTATGAAGTAGAACAGGAAAGTGAATAGGAACACTATCATGTGTCCCTCCACAGTACTACAGTCATTCTCCCAGCATTGGCTTTCCATTGGTCCTTCCATCTGCAGACCTGAAAACCCCCTCTCCTCCCCTTCCTGCTGGGGCACTAAAGAAATAGTTCTCTACAGTTTTTAAAAACACAGGATTTGATCACCTTTTCAAGCATATTCTGCTTTCAGTTTCTTATCAGGCTGGCACTAGGACCTTGAGGAATTTGAGTCTCACAGGTTAAATGGATTGCAGTTCCTGAGTCACAGTGCAACAGCTGATGTGGAACTCAGAAGAAACAGAACTGCAGGATTAAAAAAAAAAACATTTAGGTAAGCAAATTCTGCTGTTGGTACACATCACCTGAGAGACTGTACATGTTTCTTCTTTAACTTAAACAGCTGTGACATTATACATTCCAGAAGCCTGATTAACAAACAGTTTAAGATCAATGGCAAATGCTTTGTAGTGTTTTGCTGTAGTGCGCATTTTTTCCAGTTTTGTTCCTGGTATCTAGCAATACTGTAGCTGTTTGGGAAATGATTTTATTGTGAACACTATTTTCTCCACCTGGAGTTTCAGCCTCTGAAAAATAAGTCAGAAGGAAGTTAGTTCTATGCTCAACGTCTTTCAGCCTGGGCAAACAGTATTGTAAGGACATCATATGGGTGCTTCTTTGCATAACTGTCTCTATGGAGACCATATATCAACACAAGACTCGGAGTGGCATTCCAGCAGGTTAGTTCAGAAAACAACAAAGTATGCCTGTAGCTTGTTCAGAGCTGAACAGCACCGTAACTGCCATGTGTCGAGCCAAGCACACCAAAGGTTAAACAGTTATCAGCTCCCTCAGAAAATACTAGTACACTACTAACGTGCAGCAGGACCCTTCTGAGCTGTTCAGCATAGAAACATAGAATTTGACGGCAGATAAGGACCGCTTGGCCCACCCAGTCTGCCCATTTTCCTACCTAACAGATAAGCTGCAGATCAAAGTTAACCAACAGTTTTCTTCCTCCTACCCCCCACTAGGACTGCCTTATGCCTGTCCCATGCATTCTTGAATTCCCCCACTGTTCTTGACTCCACGACCTCCTCAGGGAGGCTGTTCCATGCATCCACAACCCTCTCTGTGAAAAAATACTTCCTCACATTACCTCTGAGCCATCCCCCATTATCTTCAAATTGTGCCCCCTTGTTCTTGCACATCTCTTTTTCTGGAAGATGCTACCCTCTTGGACTTTGTTGATTCCCTTGAGGTGCTAGAAGTTTCTATCATGTCCCTCTCCCTTCTTTCTTCAAGGGTATACATATTAAGCTCCTTTAGTCTTTCTTCGTATGTCTTCTGGTGCAGACCCTGCACCATTTTGTTGCCCTCCTCTGGACAGCCTCCACTCTGTCTATGTCTTTGCGGAGATGGGGTCTCCAGAACTGCACACAGTACTCCAGATGGGGTCTCACCAACTGTCTGTACAGAGGGATAACAACTTCCTGTTTTCTACTATTGATGCCTCTTCCTATGCATCCCAGTATCCCCCCCAGCCTTCCTTACTGCCTTCTCACATTGCTTGCCCACCTTTAGGTCATCTGATATAATTACCCCCAGGTCCCTTTCTATTTTTACTGTTGTCAGTATATCACCCCCCATTGTGTATGCTTCCCTTGGGTTTTTGTTTCCCAGGTGCATTACCTTGCACTTCTTTGCATTGAATCTGAGCTGCCATACATTTGACCATTCCTCCAACCTTGCCAAGTCCCTTCTCATCCTTTCCACTCCATCTTGTGTATCAACCCTGTTGCAGATCTTTGTGTCATCTGCAAAGAGACATACTTTTCCTTCCAGTTCCTCTGCAATGTCACATATAAAGACATTAAAAAGCACCAGTCCCAGTACTGAACCCTGCGGTACCCCGCTAGTAACCCTCCTTTCTTCACTGTGTACTCCATTTACTACTACCCTTTGCGTCCTGTTGTCTAGCCAAATTTTTATCCAGGCTACCACCTTGGAACCCACTCCAAGGCTGGCTATCTTATGTATTAATCTTTTGTGTGGGACTGTATCAAATGCCTTGCTAAAATCTAGGTAGGCCATGTCCACAGCCCCTCCCTGGTCTACTACTTTGGTCACCCAGTCAAAGAAATCTATTAGATTCGTCTGACACGACCTTCCCATCGTGAATCCATGCTGCCTTTGGTCCTGTGCCCTACTGGCCTCTAGGTACTCAACAATTCTTTCCTTCAGAAGTGATTCCATCATTTTCCCTACCACTGAGATCAAACTAACTGGTCTGTAGTTTCCTGCCTCTGTCCTGCTCCCACTTTTGTGAAGAGGAATCACATCTGCCCTCCTCCAGTCCTCGGGTACCACCCCATCCTCCCATGATTTGTTAAAGAGAGTAGTCAGCGGTGTCACTAGTTCTACCCTTAGTTCTTTTAGAATCCTTGGGTGAATCCCATCAGGCCCCATTGCTTTGTCCACCTTCAATTTTATTAGCTCTTTCAGAACCCTTTCTTCTGTAAATGGACTGGTATCGACCCCCGTCTTCAGAGTGTTTCTCTTGTTTGGTTTAGGTAACTCTCCCTCCTCTTCCTTTGTGAATACTGAGCAGAAATATTTGTTCAGTATCCCTGCTTTTTCACTGTCACCCTCTACCCACATTCCCTCCCCTTTATTAAGCTTCAGTATCCCTCCTTTGGTCTTTCTTCACTCTCTAATGTACCTATAAAAGGTCTTATCCCCCTTCTTAACAGAATTGGCTATCCTTTCCTCGGTTTGGGCCTTTGCTATTCTGACTGCCTTCCCAGCCTCTTTCTGCTTTAACTGATAAAGTTCTCTGCCTGCTCCTTCTGTGTTTCCTTATATTTCCTGAATGCTGTCCTTTTCTCCTTAACCTTCCTGCCACCTCTTTTGAGAACCATAGCGTTTTTTCCTTCGTTGTGTTTTATTGATTTGCTTTACACAAAGGCTTGTTGCCTCTGTGATGCCTGTTTTGATCACTCCCATTGTTCCTCCACCCTACTTCTTGCCTGTTTGCTAGTGCTTTTCTGAGGCACTCTCTCATTTCCCAAAGTCAGCCCTCCTAAAGTCCAGTACCCTTGCTTTTGTATGGCTTGATTGTATAGGCTGTGTTTATACGTGAACCACACTGTTTGGTGGTCGCTTGTTCCCAGATGGCTACCCACTTCTAAATCTGAGATTCTTTCTCCGTCCCCATTTGAGAGTACCAGGTCTAAGATTGCTCCCTCCCGAGTGGGTTCCAATACTAGCTGTCGAGGCATGCCCCCTATAGGGCATCAAGAATGACCCTGCTCTTGGATGTGCCTGCAGCAAAGGTGCTCCAGTTAACATTTGGCATATTCAGGTTCCCCATCAACAATATCTCCCCTTTTTCTGCCATTCTAAGAAAGCCTTCTATCATTTTCTTGTCCATTCCTTCCCCCTGAGATGGGGGTCTGTATACAACCCCCATGCAGATTGTGGTGCCATTTCCTGTCTCCAGGGTGACCCAAAGTGCCTCATCTGCTCCCTGTTTACTCTTTCGTTCTGTTGCTTTGATCCCTTCCTTTACATAGAGAGCTACTCCTCCTCCTCTTTTACCCTCCCTGTCCCTCCTGTAGATTGTGTATCCTGGTATGTTGACATCCCAGTCATGGTTCTCTGTGTACCATGTTTCTGTGACTGCCACAATATCCAGGCAACCCTCTTCCATCAAGGCCACTAGTTCATGGAGCTTGTTACACAGGCTATGGGCATTGGTACTCATCACCCTCCACTTTTTGATAGCCTTACCCCTTTTAGCCCCATTTCTGTCCTTACTGCCTTTGCCTTTTTTTTTTACATTTAAATATGTTCTGCTCCTTAATAACTTCTGTACCTTGGTGTTTACCTCACCAATCACCATGTTTTGTGGGGGGAGGCTGGGATTTCCCTGCTCCTTTTCAGTGCCTCCCCCTTGGCTAGTTTAAATGCTTGCCAATGAAGCATTTAAACCTCTCACCTAGGATCCTGGTTCCCCCCCCAGACAGATGCAGACCATCACACCAGCAGATGTATACAGGCTCCCAGAGTGATAAAGCACATGACATCATTAGTACAGTAGCCATAGGGCAGCACAATTAAGAAGACCATGCACAGTGCTTTGGGTAAACTCATAATAATAGGTGACAAACTATTATTTCAAAACCAGTTTTAATAAAACAGCACAAGTGCCATGTAGAACTATGTGGTTAATGCAGCAGATTCAAAAGCATGGTCTTTAAAATGCAGACATTTTTTGTATGCATTTATTTATTTGTTGGAATTTCAGAAACAACCTTATTTATTTATTTATTGAATTTTGTTGACTGGGTAAGCCCACTGAGATTAGAAGTCCCTTTTTCAGGGGTGACCGGGGGGGGGGGATACAGTTTGTAACCAACTGAAACTGAACCAGATTAAGCTGTTGGTGGTATTTCTAGTGAATGGAGGAAATTTTGCTGGGACACCAGGGAAATTTCCTCTACTCTTTCCAAGAAGTGCCATGGGATCATTAACGTCCACCTGAATAACCACTAGAACAGGCAGACAGGACCTCAGTTAAACATCTCATTTGAAAGATGGCACCTCAGGAGTACAGCACCCCCTCATGCTATACTATAGTGTCAGTATTGGGATATTAACCCAAGTGCCTGGTGTGGAGATAGAACCCACAGCCTTCTGATCTCCTGGCATCAGAGGTGAGTGGGCAACCTGGTGAGCCACTGACACTGATTTAGTGCCAGTGGCTCAGCCACTCAACCTTGGAGTAAGAACTCTTTTACAAAGGGTCTACATCCATTAAATGGTGCAAAGACAGATATCATTGAATTCACAGTACAAATAGAGACATAGTTCAATTATCAGCACATAATTGAATTTACAGAACAAAATACAAACATACTTGAATTATCAGTATAGGAAGTAACAAAAGAATAGAAAACAGCCACGTTTCTTATGAGTTTCATTAAGGGTTAATACTAAGTGCTGTATGGCATAAGGAAGTATATGAGAGAAAGGAAAATGGTGGATTGGGAGAGAGTGGTGTGGGGATATAGCAGCCCAATGGAGCCTTGTCACATTGCATTACAGCTTTGGAGCTGAGGAACAGGGGAGGGTGCATGTGAGATAGCATGGTAAAGTGGCAGAAGGTGGTTAGACAGAGAGGGGAAGGAGGTAGAGACTAAGTAGAGAAGGATTGGTGTCATGAGAGTGGAGATTGATGGAGAAAAGAAGGGGTGGGAAGGGGGGCAATGAGACAAATGAGAGATCATAACCTCTAGCAAAATAAGAGCTATGGAGCATGAGGTAGAAGACTTTAGGAAACAGGAGTAGGGAGTAGGCAGGGGTGGACCGCGTGAGTGAGACCATGAGTAGTTGCTAGAAGGCAGGATTGGTGCAGGCTTTGGAGAACTGCTCTGAACAGTTGAGCACTCATAGACATTCTTTTGCAGTAGAAACTGCATAAGTTCAGCTTTGATGGTTCCAGGATTAACAGCATTTAGAATGTTAGCTGGGATCTCATTAAGCCATAGTGGAGTATGGGTAGGAAAATGATCCTTGTCAAAAAGCTGTTCTTTGGAATGGGACCTAGAACAGGTGTAATTGTTTATTCCTGCCATCTGCATTGATCTAGAGCTGTAATAGTACTGGAAGAGTGGTCTTGTTGGGGGGGGGTGTGGCTGGGATGTGGGTTTTCCTACTCCTAGCAGGGTGCTCAGCTGAAGACTTTAAATTCTTACCTTCCAGGCACAGACCTGAGGGACTATAGCTGCTAGTCTTTTGTGGGTACACAGCACCCGTACTGAGAGACTGCATGTACCCTCCCTTGGGGGTTTACCCTGTAGTCCTCCCATATGTCAGCTGTACCTCTTGGGCATCCTCCCAATGAATCCCCCAGTTACCACCTGGCCCAAGTTTTGTGTCCCCCCCTCCCCAAGTTCCCCATACAGACTCATTATCTTGTTTAAGCCCTGCTGTGCTTCCGGAGCACATTCTGTGAGTGGCCAGCATTTTAGCCGTGCAGCCGCTGTTTGCACTTTCAAGAGGCACACTGTTTGCGACTCCTGCTTATGGGCAAACATTGGAAGGTGTTCCCATGGATCCTGACATGTAGTATTTAGTTAAAAAGACACCAGAGGACCAAGAGCAAAGGCAGGGGAAGTGTTTTTAATTAAGTAGAAGGCAAGCACCTATAGCGCTGCCTCTGGGAACCAGTATTAAAGGACACATGAAATGGCAGTGAAGCCCTAATGAATACTAATGAACTGCTGTGAGTTTTAAAGGGGCACTGTGTTTGGCAAGGCAGCTACACAGAAACTAGTCACATATGGGAGAGATTAATAAATGTGTTTAAAAGAGAAATGCTGGGGCTATGTAACTGTAGGGAATTTATGTAAGAATAAGGTTTATTCTGGCTGCACCTGGACAGTTATATTAGGACTGCAATAAAATGTGTGTTTGGAACTATGCATCAGTCACCATTTTGCAGCAAAATAACCAGTCGAGAGCTTGGACCTTTGACCAAAGACTTAAGGGAATTAATAAAGACTTGTGAGGACAAAAAGGAGGACCTTTTCTAGGCACCAAAAAGCAAGCCAATTAAAGGAGAACTAAAAGCAAAAACTGAAAAAAACATGTTTTAAGTCATGTTCTGAGCTTCTGAACAGTATCAATGTGCTTGTAGTGGTATAAATTGTTGAAATTAAATATTAATTGATTCTACCCCCGACTGTGGGGGCAGGTCAACCATGCTCACGTGGTTTTTGTCTTTCAATTCAGTCCTAACTATCCCACAATGCACCTTGAGTCCCTACCCCATAAGATGAAGCCAGCTCACCTTGTATTTTTATTCAGTCTGTTTTCAGCATTGAGAGAGAACTGTTTTGAGTTGTGTTCAGCCAGTTTTTCACTAGCTCTTGAGGTTAGGGTTTTTTTTCTTTTTTCCAGTAATGCCTTTAATTTTTTGCAAGTTGAAACCTCCTGCTTAGTATTTTATTGGCATTTTCTTTGTTTGTGAAGTCTCAGTACTTAATTTACTACCTTCTGCAAACTGAGAAGCTTCCGTTTTGCTAGTGTGCCCTTCCCCCACTCAACCAGAGGTGTAAATTCCTTTTGTTCTTTGTCTGCAGTGGCTAAACTGTCAGTTGCTGAGTTTACTTACTTGCTTGGTCCTCTTACATATGACAGTTTCTACAGGGCACTAGCTCATCTGTACTTCAGTAGTTTTGATTGAAAATATTGGGAACCTCTTGTAAAAAGTATGCACTGTAAAATTGCCCTGAGCATTAGGAAAATGTTACACTGAACTGATTGCCTTTCAAGACTTTTAGGGCTGGTAAACCTCTGTTTTGCCTCCTAGCTGGTAAAGGGACACTGTCAGCCTTGACCCTCATTGTCTTGCAAAATTACATCATTGTGCCTCTATGCACCCACTGATCACATATGATGCACAGAATATCCATAGATATGCTTTACAGCAGAATTCTTACCAGTATTTATCATTTACAAGAATTTCCATATTCCATCAGTCCGCCTGTAAGCACCCCATCCCCCAGAAGCATAAGGCAGCCAAGAGAGCGCGTCTGACACTGAGCGTTGGCACAAGCCTCAATTTTACACATGCCCATGATGACAAGCTAAATACAGCATGTATCTTCTCTTGCTGTTATAGATCTGCCCATTTTAAATGAAACTGAGCACTGGGAAAGTAAAATAAAAGCAGTCACCGAAATCTCGTGCATGTGCGAAAGCAGGATGAAGCACACATCCCGCGCATGTGCAGGAGCATCCTGCTTTTGCGCATGCACAAGATTTCAGTGACTGCTTTTAAAAGCTTGTTTTTGCTTTCCCAGCACTTGGTTTCATTTAAAAACAGGCAGAGCTAGTACTGCAATAGAAGATATATGCTGTATTTAGCTTGTCATCATGGGCATGTGTAAAATCGAGGTTCATGCTGGCGCTCAGTGTCAGACACGCTCTCTTGGCTGACTTATGCTTCTGGGGCCTGGGGTACTTACAGGTTGACCAATGGAATGTGGAAATTCTTGTAAATGACAAATACTGGTAAGAAGTCTGCTGTAAAGAATATCTTTGGCTATTCTGTGCATGATATGTGATCAGTGTGTGCATTGAGGGACACTGATGTAATTCTGTAAGACAACGAGGGTCAAGGCTGACAGTGTCCCTTAAAATGGGTGAGCAATTGTTTATGCTGTATGCCCTGGATCAGTATCAGCCTCCGCAGCCATCAGTGTGTTAGTCTAGTTTCAAATGATAGCATTCCTTTTTGGGGGGTGCCATCTATGCAAATTCAAAGGTGCATCATAAGCAGGGCCACTGGAAAATTGCGGGTGCAATTTTTCTGCAATTTCCGCAATTTTCACCCTTCTCCACACAAAATCCACAATTTCTTGCAATTTCTTACATTTATGGAATTTTTGACTGAAATTGTATACAAATATTTAAATTCTCAAGGAAATCTACTCAGATATGGTACACAGACTTGGATTTGACCAAAACAGTACAGTGTAAGGTGAGAAGGGGTCAAATGTGACTCTGCTTTCATGTGATTCACTTCCCTGCTTTGGTTTCAGAATCCTCTAGTAATGCATATGTAGACTTCAACACTTAAAATCTGTGTTAAGGCAGACTATCAGAGAACTTTTTGTTGACACAGAGACTGAAACAATAGTTGTGAGAAGAGGTGCAAAGTACCCCATTCACCTAAATGAAGCCTTGACCACAATGCTTGTTTTTGAATGGTAGGGTAGATTTTCCTTGTATAAATACTTTCAATCTGAAAAGATTTTGATTCAAATGTGTCAAGAGTTTGGATGGCCCTGCTGATTATAAACTTGAATGTGCTTCTGAGGGGGTTGGTGACAGTGATTCCTTACATGTCAGTCTGCCACAACTGTATACTCGCATACAAAGCCGACAAAAAGCTAACATTTCTGAAAACATGCTGAACAGGTTAAGTATAGTTAAACAGTTACCTTCAAATAGACAAAATAATTGCAACCCAAGTAAAATCACTGCAGACCGAGTAGAACAAAAGTACAATGTATTAAAAACTATTGTATGATGTCATGAAAAGCTATTGGTATGATTTGATACTTTTATCATGTGGTTTTAAAATGTACTTACAGTGCTGATTAAGAACAGTAATCATTTTAACAAAATAAATATTTTTCTTACTAGACCTTTATTAGGCACCCTGGTTATCTGTTTATTTTTTTCTTGTCCAAAGCAAGTAATTTAAACAGGCTTCATTATTTAACATCTAGAAACTGGAAAATATGTTGTTTCAGGATGTATTCAGTACAGACTAACTGTAAATTACTGAATAAAATCTAGTTAGCACTGCATGACTTAGATGTCTTGATTTTTTAGAAGATATGCTACATAATGATTAGTTTACAGTGCATTTCAAAAACACACATCTTTTTTCATATTAAAAGCATTTACAAGTGGCAATACATTTATCTAACAATTTATGTGATCAATACATGCTGCAGCAAACAATAAAATATTTATTAGGGGGCAGTGGGGATGTATAATGAACCCCAGCAATTTTCCCAAAATTTTTGCAAGAAAATCCCTGCATTTTTGGGTAATATTTTCCGCAATTTTCCAGTGGCCCTGATCATAAGGCACACTGCTGCATTTTAAGTGGTAGGTTTTGTTTTTAGTCATCCTCCCCCCCCCCAAGTCTACAGCACAGTCAAAATGTTTCTCTACCTGTGTAGAAACTGTCCCGTATGGTTTTAATTTTATAAAACAAAAAACACACATTATGGGCTGCATAAGTATAGTGTTCAGGAATGTTTCTATCCAGTTGTGTCATGACATGCTTCAACATTTTTAACAAAAATGTGTGAAGCTTTGAAGAGAAAGCACACATTGTAATGTAGAATCCTGGTACTCTGAATTTTATATATCACCCTGAGTGCTGCTTCTTCAGGTGCTAGTTCAGAAGAGCATCGGTGGGAGGAGGCTCTGCTTCCAGGCACTGTGATGGCTTTGGGAGAGCCCGCTCAAGGGCCACCACCTAAGGCAACTGTATGCAACTATATGTTGTGCAGATGGCAAGCAGCTCACTAACTGCTGATGTCATAGTCACCTAGACAGCTTTCCAGGGTGCCTAATTAAAGACTGCTGTAGTCTTGGGGTCAAATGTTTGTTCCAGACTGGCTATTAATGCTGCTGATTAGTGAGCTGCATGCCATGTGCACAGCATACAGTTGCATATATTTGAACTAAAAGGGGGGGTGCAGCACCTGGCAGAAAGCGGATCCTCGGCCTAACTGGGACAACCCAGCCTGCACGCTACCAGCACATGAGGCACGGGACAGATTTAGAATGGGATACTAAAAGCATGAGGGAGGGGTGGATGGAAATTCTAGCCAAGACGAGGAGCCTAGGGAACAAAATGGTAGACCTGGAGGTGGTGGGGGGGGGCTGGACAACCCAGACCTAGTAACAGAAACATGGTGGATGGAGGGACATAGCTGGGAGGCGAAACTTCAAGGGTACAACCTATTTAGAAGAGCTAGGGTAAAAAAGGGAGGCATAGCCCTGTATGTGTGGGAGGGAGTTCAAAGCAATGGAGTTCAATCCCGGGGTCCCACCTGCAAAGGAACAGGGATAGGCTGAAGAAAGTACAGAGAAGGGTGAGCAAGATAATTCAGGGGATGCAGGGCATTACACAGACAGGGTGCAGTTTGGTGTAGGAGCCAACTGCCAGGGGATGGCTAGGTGGCTGTCAGTCCAATAAATCACCAACCCAATTAAGTATGTGGGAATAAAAAAGCCTTGTTCCTTTCACAGGATCTGAACCTGTGAAGCTGAGTGGGTCCCAGCACTAATGTGGAGTCCTCTAATTTACTTTAAGTAGGTGAATCTTTTATATATAAAATTCAGAGTGCACCAAGATTCTACATTAGTCTTTGGTAACCGGTTAAGGCCCACTAGGCACAAGTGCCTGTTTTCAGGGGCGACCTGGGAGCACTGAGCAGTTAAGTGACTTGCTCAGAGTCACATAGTATGCAAGTGGAGGTTGTGAGAATCAAACTCAGGTCGGGTCTGCTGGATGTATCAAGCTCATTCACACCTCATTCCTCTAACCTCTAGGCTATGCAATGCACACTTTCTCTTCAAAACTTCACACGTTTTTGTCAATAATTTTGAAGCTTATCATGACACAACTGGATAGAAACATTTCTGAACACAACACTTATGCAGCTAACAACATGTATGTTTTTTTGGTTTATAAAATTAAAACCGTACGGGACACTTTCTACACAGGTAGAGAAACATTTTGGCTATGCTGTACACTTGAGGGGGGAGGGCGCTGGAGTGACTAAAAACAAAACCTACCACTTAAAATGCAATAGTGTGCCTTATGATGTACCTTTGAATTTGCATAGGTGGCACCCTCCCAAAGGAATACTATTATTTGAAACTAGAGTAATGCACTTATGGCTGTGGAGGCCAATATTGATCCAGAGCATACAGCATAAACATTTGCTTGCTCACTTTAACAGCTAGAAGGCTAAACAGAGGGTTTACCACCCCTAAATGTCTTGAAAGGCAATCAGTTTGGTGTAATATTTTCCTAATGCTCAGGGCAATTTTACAGTACATACTTTTTACAAGAGGTTCCCATTTTTTCAATCAAAACTACTTAAGTATAGATGAGCTAGTGCCCTGTAAAAGTTGTCATATGTGAGACAGGGGCATAGCCATGAATTTGTTTTAGGAGTTTAGATATGCCATTTTCAAAATTGGACAAAGAAAAGCTGGGGGTCTGGGCGTTAGCCCCAGAAGCTCTGGGGGTGTACATGCTCTGTGGTGAGTTTTGAGGCCTTTACTTAAGAAAAAACACACTTTTATTACATATTCTCCACCCCTAATTTCATGGGAATTTTTTTTTCAAATGGAATCAAGGTTGTGGGAGACTCTGGCTGGCATTACAGTCTACAGAACTTCCAATGGTTGTGAACAACTGGCTATCCAACAGTGCCATCAATCACCCACCTATATGTTATTTTTGTAATATACTGTGATCTTTGTAAGTTTTCTACATAAAGGCTGTGGTCTGGGGGCTACAAGGCACCCAGAAGCTCTGGAAGGGGGGGTTGCATGCTCTGTGGTGAGTTTTGGGGCTTTTCTTGAAGAAAAACACACTTGCTACTTGTTCCCCACCCCTAATTTTGTGGGAATTGTTTTTCACATGGAATCAGTGTTGTGGAAGAGTGGAGACTCTGGCTGGCATTACAGTCTGCAGAACCTCCAATGGATGTGGACAACAGACTGTGCATAGCCATCACACACGTGTGCCCACCATTGCTTTGTACCATCCTTGGCCTTCTCACTTCCTCTTTCTGTGCCCCCCCCAAACAAAGTAGAAGATGCACAAGTGCAAATGTTCAATCAAGCAGTCTTAGCTCTGCCCATACAATAGTGGACATCATTATGCACCTCACCACACTGTCACCACCATGCACCACCCACATGGCAATGAACAGAGTCAGGCAGAGAAAGACACACTGAGCCTCCACCATATAATCAATTGGAGACCTGCATTTCTTGAAGTTTTCATACAGTGTCAAGTGATCCAGGGACACATCTAGGAATTCCTTCAGGAGGGAGGCTATGCAACCTAAGGGGCTTGGGAAACAGAAAACTTCATGACATTTTGATTTGTAAAAGTACTGATTGAAACATGTTCTGCTCCAACAATAACACTATTTTTAAAATATTGTCCTTTCATCTTCTCAAGGGAAACAGTACACAGGTATGATGCTGTGCAATCTCTTTTCTATATAGAATGAACGATGCACATCAGGAAAGGCAGGGATGCATATTTTAACCCTTCAGATTACATATGGATGGTGTTGGCTGGCATGGCCCATTTAGAAGAGCTGGGGACCCATACACTTGCCAGTAATGGCAGCTATGAATCTTTGGATGGTCATTTCAGAGTTTGGTCTGCAGTGGTGCCCTGAGACAGTACAAAGGCAAACTGAGAGACTTGCAGGGGAGAGGGAGCAGCTATTGTGATGCTGGGATAAAATCCACCACGTACAGGTCAGACCCTGTATACCTCTTAGCATTTTGTCATTGAAATGTTAGATACAAGCACTCAAAATGTAGGAAAATATTGTCAGACAAAGACAGTTGCAGAAAACTGGGAGCTGGTGTCTTAACAGCACTCTACCCTTCTACCCTTTGATCACACCCTAGACGCTAACTAAATGTCCTAACAGTGGAGCGATAATGTTTTTTGTGCAAAGCTCTTCTTCAACTGCCAGATAATTGCTGCTCTTGATGAGCTGTTAATTTATTTATTTATTGCAATTGTTTCACTAGGAAAGGCACACTGAGCAACAAGATGCTCGCTTCCAGGTGCGACCTGGGGGGGTACACATGGATATGATAACACGCAGGTTATCAAGTGAACAGTTAACAGAAGCAAATAAAAAGTAGCATAAGGATACATGATTGCATGAATATACAAGCAGCACACATTGAATGCTTAAGATATTATAGTATCAAATAATTTTGTGACAAGAAGCAGCAGACTATGTAGATTAGCACAGTAGTAACAGCAGTAAACAACACAGGACGTATATCACAGTTATACAGTTATACACAGTACATAGGGAAAAATAGGCCCAGGATGTAAGTGTAAGGTTGGGGTTTTATGCCAGCTTCTGTAGTAAGGCTAAGGCTGCTGGTCAGGCATTAGGGAGGGGATAGTGGGGCATGGCAGGTTCAGAGACAGGAGCAATTTGTAGTAAGGAAGTTTGCTAGGGCAGTAGGCAGAGAGTAAGAAGAGGCCGAGTGCCGAATTTGCAGTGGAAGGGCGTTCCAGAGCTTGAGTAGCCAGTGTAAGAAGGCAGCTTGACTGGAAGAGGTCTTCTGCCTAGGGACTGAAAGTTGGCGGGAGTCACTGAATCTAAGATGATGGGAGGGGGGTGGGGCATCTGTGAGCACGGTGGCAATGTAGATGGGGAGGGACCCAAGCCATAGGTTGGAGGCAAATTTAGCACAGTGAGAGATGTGGCAGTTTATGAGGGATGGTAGTGCCAAGACCCTGTAGAGGTCGCAGTGGTGGGTGCGGGGAGAGGCCACCAATTCTAAGTAGCCTCCATTGACTGGCTGCTGTTGAGAGAGGCATAGGAGCCGGGTTTCTAAACTAGTTGGTGGGGCCAGGGGTCAAAGCCCCACCCCTAACCTAGGGGTCAACACCCTGGCGGCCTCTATGGGAGAAGCGCCCTCTATATGTGGTGGTTAAGGTGTTAAGCCAGACCACCACATGACCTCTACTATTATTATGGCACTTAAGTTGCACTACTTGCCCACTTACGGCACACTCTGCACCATGTCAGCTTGTTGGTTATTTTTTTATTCATTTACTTGAGTTGGGGGGCTTTGCTCACCTCACCCCTGTGTTAAAAAAAAAGGGTGTTGTGGAAGGCAGAGCCCCAACTGAAATAACAGACAAAACCTAAAATAACAGCAAGCACGTGCCAAAAGTGGCCTTGTGCAGCCATAGTAGTGTAGCAAGCACATGACAAAATTACACTGTATTCTCTGTAGCTCTGCACTACACTAATAGGGTATGCACACGCTACTGTGACATTTTGAGAGTGACCAATACTACTGCGACAACAGTGACAGGTCACTGTAGTGTTGGCGCAGGATCCCAGCACTTCTTTTGGGGTATTTCCCCAACTCCCCGAAACAACTCTGACTCAGAGTTGATTAGTTTAGTAGTGGGAGATGCGGGGAAAAGAGCCCCCCTCATGGGGGGGTTGGGGAAAGCCCCCCAAGGAAAAATCTGTCCTGTGACTAACTCATGCAAACCACAAATGTGGTTGACATAAGGGTGTCACTATAATGTCAGTCGACAAAAAATTTGTTGACTGACTGTCATGGATCCCACTAATAGCAGTGACCTGACATTCTACACATCAGAAGGTCACTCAGCAAAAGACTGACAGGGAAAAAAAAAAGGATCTCTTGATCTTGCCATTTTGGACCAGTTTAGAGATATTTGTTCAATTTACACATTTTTTACCTGCAAAAAGTTCAGAGACAAAACAGAACTACCAGTAGAACTCCTAGGCAAGGCTAGCACCAAACCATTTTAATAGGTTGTATAGAGCGAAACATGCACGAGACTAAACCCAGACTGAAAAAAATGGCAAGAGGAGCAGTATCAATAAAAACAGTTTCAACAATATTCAAGACTCAATTTTTCAAACTTCTTCCCAGCTGAAACTTGACTTATAATTCCACTCGAACCAGCTCTCATATAATACAAAGCACAGTACAGCAAAGCAATACACTAACTGCAAATGTTCTCTTTTTGTGATTTGTCTATCCAAACATCATATGAACAATGAAAACAACAAATGGCACAAGTGGGGCTCCCCAAGAAGCTATACTTGGCCCAGTCCTTTGCAATGTCTTTATATGCAACACTGTGGAGGATATTCATGAAAAGATCTGTCTGTTTTCAAAAAGGTACCAAAATCTGTGACAGAGTGGACAATGGGAAGGGTGTAAGCACAATGAGGGAAGATCTGGGTCCAGGCTCTGGCTGCTGAAAATGAATGCAGTAACATGCAAGATTATGCATACAGGGACCAGGAATCGGAGAAAAGAGTACAGAATGGAGGGGGGTAGTAAAGTTAGAATAGGCAACCAGGTGAGGAGAGGGACCATGGAGAGGTAATTACAGACAACCTGAAACAATCAGTGCAGTCTGCTAAAGTAGTGGGAAGGGCAAACATAATGTTAAGGTATAGAGATATCAGTAGCAGTAGATGACAGGGACTCTACCCCTGTACAGATCCCAGATGCAGACACACCTAGAGTACTGCACATCATTCTGGAGTCCCCACTTGAAGAAGGAAAGCAACAGGGTGAATCAATTACAGAGTGCTGCCAAGATGATTCAAGGTCAGCATGAGAAAAAGGCTGAAGGATCTGTATGTGTACATGCTAATGGCCAGGAAGGAGAGGGGTAACATGACAGAAACCTATACATTTCTACATGGAACAAGCAGGGTGGCAAGCAGTAATCTGGCCTCTGTTCACAGTGATTACAGACATGGGCACAAGGGGCGGGGGGGACTCTAAAATAATTGATAGGATGGAGGTTCAGAAAGTATGTCTGGAAGTATTTCTTTAAAGAGAGGCAGTAGCGTGAAGTAGACAAAGTTGCCAAGAGAAGTGGTCTGCACCAAAATTGTAGTAGGGTTTATGTACAGGTGGCATATGGTAAAAATATGGTAATAATAAAAGTAGGTGCGGATGATGGTATGATTGATGGCAGTATGAATGACCCCTAGGATACCTGCAACATCCTGTACAATAGGGAAGATTGGACAGACTGGATGAGCCATGAGGCCTTTACCTGTCATCACTGTCTATATTTCTGTACTTCCTTCGCTTAGCTAACTCTAGGCCATTCCACATCCCTCACTGTAAAACCTCCACTGGTCAGACCACCTTCTCTGTCTGCCTTCTAACTTCTGGAATAATTTTCTTCTTCCTATACAGCTCTTGTTTTCGCACTGTTCTTTTAAACTTCTCCTGCTGGCACATCTCTGCCTACTCTGCTTCTGCAGCTAGCCACACACAGGCTTTGGTTGGCTAGTAATTTACCTTGGCACATGGTCACAAACTGTTGCACAGTTTTCGGGATTTATTACCTGTTGCCGCCATGCATCTTTGTAAAACTATGTACGGTATCTAGTACCATATGATTTTTGCACTGTACATTCCATTCCATGTCCTCACTTTATCAGACCCTCCCCAGTACTGGAAAATGAGCTCTGCTCAGTGTGTCTTTCTCAGTCAGCAGTGCCAAAACTGCTACCAAACAAGCCTATGTAAGCTGGTTGATTCTAGCCAGGCTATGTTCTATATAGCATGCTGTTATGCAAGATCAACATGTAGTAATTTAAGTACAAATGCTTCCCCTGCCCTCAGTAAGTCTGACTGTTCCATGTAGCTGGAAATTTCTGGTTAAGAGTACTACTGTAAAAGTGCTCCCCATGCATCCACTGTTGGGATCTGAATATATTGTCAGATTGGAAATAGGGTTTGTGCTACTGCTTTGCAGACATTACACAGAAAAAGAAATAAACTTCTGTTCTACATACTCTGGAATATGACATTGTGTAAGCTGCAGTGGAAGCTAGATGTGTGCTAAGGTGCTTAGTTAGAAATAAAAGTACAGATCAACCTTAATGCCTAAAGGATTGGGATAGTCCACCTTTTTCTTCTTTTCAGAATAAGACCGTCAGTAAACTGTCATAAATTTGTCCTGAGGATCTGGTTCCCCATCTGTCTCCCCGACCTTATTTACCTGCTGCTGGCTCTCAGTCCTCCTCTGTTGCATCTGGTCAGTCTCCAAGACTAGACTCTGACCTCTTAGCAAGCTGCAGCTGCCCTGTCTCACCTGCCTGACTCATCAGCGCAACAACCCTACGATGACCTGCCGAGCCACTCATGGCCTAATAACGGGTCCAGCCAGGACCTACCTGTACTGTTACTTGGTGTGGTGGTTATCCACAATGGTCCTCCTCCTCAGCATGTGTCCTGTCCAGATGATGATGACTGCAACCGCCGCACCACCACCACGAGAACAAGGATGAAAACTCCCCTCTCCCCCGGCAGCCCATGGGCTACCGACTCCAGAGCTAGTCCCCTGCCACATCTGCCACTCTTCCAGCCCCTGGTTCACTCCCTCTCCAGTCGTCACTCAGCTTCTTCTTGCTGGGTCACTGCCTAGCCTGCTGTGGGTCTCCTCCTGGGCCAATTTGTCTCTGCACTGCCTAAACTGGCTCAACCACTCACACTGTCTTGAGACTCTAGCCGTTGACTGGTCACAGCTGAAATCTCACTGCTGCCCAAATAAGAGTGCCCACTTTCTTTGCGTGCAAGAGCATTGAATTTCTACTGATGCCAGTTTACAAAAAAAACATGCCACTAATAGAGGAGGGGGGAACATTCCATTCACACAGGGGACACTGCAAAAGGTCCCACGGGGGGGGGGTGGTGTGCACCCAGCAGGTCAGAGGGAAAAAATCAAAACTGACTTGGGGCAAATTATTGCTGGGACTGGGCCCACTTTTTAGATTATTGCTGGAGCCTATGGAGAGCGGAGGAGGAGCTGAAGCAGACAAACACACAACTGTTCAGGTCCTCGCGTGGCACCGCATGCTGCTTGAACTTCCCTGAGGAAAGTAATGGTCAAAATACAGATGGTTTGTTAGTTAGCTAACTTCTTTTTGTTTCCAGGTCTTCATTAGAACATCTTGTTTTGTTTTGTAGCTGTTGAATTTAATAATAGATTGAGGTCTCACACTTGCTTCAGTGGATTTTGGCTGCAGTGCTCTCTGGGCCCACTCGATGCTCAGCTGATAGCCTGGGGGGAGCTGCAAGTCATCTACAAGTAGATCCAAAATAAAGTAAACCATCCGGCTGGTCTCCGACACTTCAGGTAAGCCATATAAGTGAATATAAGTGAATATTCTCCCTCTGTGAGTGACTGTCCAAGTCTGTACACTTTTCCTGCAGCCATCCATGTGAGTTAAGAGAGCATGTAGAATGAGGCCTGTTTGGGCTGCCTCATCCTCCGTTGCAGATATTATTTCCTCTGCACTCTCCATTCTATGTGCTAGCCCTGATAGTTTCTGGCTTAGCTGTTTAAATTCAAGCTTTGTTTCAGCTCTCATTTCCTTGATCTCCTTAAAAAGCTGTAAAAATCAGGAATGAGATAGATATACATGCTCTTCCTCAGTGTCCACCATGCTTGCAGGGGAAGGGCTCCGGCTGCTATCTCATTTGTGTGACCTTAATCCAGATACGTCTTGCAGTCCCACATTAGATTTTGTTCTCAATCTGCTCTGGCGATCTTATGTGCACCGGTTGCCTGCCATTTCGAGTATTTTGGATGTAGTAGATAAGAAATGTTAGTGTTTTTAGGCTTTTAGGGATGGGAGCTCTCCACAGCAGGTAGTTGGTGGTTCTGTGACGTCAACAGAAGTCTATGCTTCTGTTTGTTTGTATTGCATTTTACTCAGTTTACTGTATGATGCAGAACCTCAGTAAATGAGCTTCTTGCTCAAAGGTTTTAATCCAAGTGTCAATAAATAATAAAAAAAAGGTTACAGACAAATTCCTCTAGCTAAAGAATCCAGAGACAAAAATTGCATTTTCCACTTCAGTGGGATTCTATCAGTTCACTGCCATGCTATTTGGATTACGCAGTGCACCTACTACATTCTAGAGCTACATATATGTAATTCTAGCCCCTCACTCTGGTTATTGTGCTGCTCGCCTGGATGTCATGTTCTACAGTCCAGACTAAAAAAACACCTGGAACACTTACAAGTAGTTATCCACTCTGTCAAAAATGCAGATCTGACAATGAATTATATCAAGTGTGCATTAGGCATGCAGGAAACTAGATATTTGGGTTATATTTTGGGAAATGGAGAAGTGAAGTAAGAGATTTCAAAGACAGAAGCTGTAGCTAACAGTCTTGTCCCTAAAACAAAGAAAAATGTCATGTTCTTATTAGCTGTGACTGTTTATTACTGGAGATTTGTTTCCAACTTTGCCCAGTCAGCTACTCCTCTCACTGAACTAGCAAAGAAAAAGTACTTGAATAATGTGGAATGATCCCCAGAGTGGAATGAAGCTTTACAGGCCATCTAGGCTACATTATATTCAGCCCATTTTAAGAAGTCCAGACTTTGAGAAAAATGTTCTTTACAGACAGATATATCATGTATGCCTAGGTACAGTCCTGCATTAGAATGCAGATCGTAAGGAACATCCCAATCTGTATATCTGTAAGAAACTGCACAAAGACAAACAGTACTCACTACTGAAAAAGGCTGCCTTCTGTAGAATGGGCAATAGAATCCTTTAGTTTTTTCTGGTAGGAGATGACTGCACTTATAATAGATCACAGTCCTCTTTGTTGGTTTAATCAAATGAAGGCTAAAAATCCCTGACTAACAAGGTGGTACCTGACACTAAGGTCATTTAAATTCAAAGTGATGCAGAACTCTGGAAAAGAGAATGCCAATGTTCATTTTCTGTCAAAATCTGATTCCGGAATTAAAAGAATTCAGAACGTTGAAAACAAATGTGTGTGCTTAACTGAAATGTTTGCTGTACAGCGTGTTAGGGAAAAGGGATACTGCATATGCAAAGAACTGTAAATGTTATAAACAGACTTGGCAGTTTTTGAAATCAATCAAAATACATCAATTTCCGTTGAATTTTCAAAAACTGTGACTTTCTACCATAAATTTTACACATCGGTAAAACTTGTCACATTGTTTCCTAAGTAGCAGTGTGTTAGTAGTCTCAACCCATCAAAAGCAAGCAGTAGCAGTGAGTAGTAAACATTAGAGTTAAAAATAGGCGTTGGAAAAAGACAAGGAATACAAGTGGGATAGTGACTGGGTTATGTTTAAAAATGTAAGAAACAAATGTAATCAAGAAATTAAAAAGGTAAAAACCAATTATTATAAGGTTAGATTGAATAACGAGAAAGATCCCAGAAAGTTCTGGAAAAATATAAATCATCTTACAAAACTAGGTCAAAGTATAAAAACAAACCATACCCTTAAAATCAATGGAACATTGATTGAAGATACCCAAGAAATAGTAACATCATTAAATAACTTTTTTGTAGACTTGCCTGGATTTAATATAATGATACAGAACACAGAAACCCAAGAACAGCAGGGAATGAGCAAATTCACTCGACTCAGATTTAGAATTGTGAGTATGTCCGAAGGGTATAAGGGATTAGTGAACATAAACATTCACAAAGCCACGGGTCCTGACATTATTGAAGGGAGATTTTTTAAAATGACAGCAAAACAGCTAGCCCCTGTAGTCACATACATATTTAACAGGAGTTTAAAGGAGACTTACTTTCCACAAGCATGGAGGGTGACTAAAATTACTCCAGTATTCAAAGGGGGGCAAACAATGGAATTAAATAATTATATGCCTATAGCATTATTGTCCATACTGGCTAAATGTCTGGTGAGACATGTGCATTCCCAGAAGATGGGATATTTAGATAAATATAAACTGGTAACCCCATATCAATCAGGTTTCCATAAAGGACATTCTACCACATCTGCTTTATTAGAATTTAATGATTTGGTAAATTCATCATTACACAGGGGGCAGGAAACAGCAACCATTTTTGTGGATCTATCTAAGGCTTTTGACCTGGTGAACCACTCCCTCTTACTACAAACTATCAAAAAAGTGGGAATTACTGATGGTCACAAGGACTGGTTAAAATCATATAATAACTGGTAACCCCCATTATCAACCTGTTTTCGAGAGCTGTTAAAAGTCGTATCAACCCGCAGACTGATACGAAAAAACTTGTATCAGCCCGCGGGTTGATATGACTTTTACAGTCTCGCGCTAAGAAGCCTGATTTGAGGTACTTTTCAAAGAGCAGTGTTCACTAAATCCACAAAAAGAGAAGTGGTTTGTATGAAAAAAAATCTAACCTGTTGGTGCTGAGCTCATTTGTTTTCAGTTTTATGTAAATACAAAGTCATTGAGTATGCAGACCTGACGCAGAGGGAGTTACTCAGTGGCTCAGTAGGCTAGATTCAAGCATGAATGAGTATTGCCACAGCAACACTGCTCACGCTGACTTTGTTTTTCTGGCCGTCGAGTAACTCGCTCTCATCGGTCTATACTCAACGGCTTTTGTATCTTAAAACTGAAAACAATAAGCTCAGCACCCACAGGTTAGACGTTTATTTCATACAAGCCACTTCTCTTTTTTGTGGATTTTGAGGCATATAATTAACCAAATTGAACACCACTGAGCCATGCTTTTCCTTCTCGCCCAAATACTTTTATACCAAAAGTCCATGCACCAGTTATTATAAAAAATAAAACATTTGTGGGGGATTGATAAGCAGCATTTTATACACACCCTCGGTGTGTGATGCTAGTGAAACCTCTCGAGCTTCGCTCTCGAGGTTTCTCTAATATCACACACCTTGGGTGTGTAAAACAATGCATATCAACCCCCCACATATGCATTATTCTCTATATCTCGAGGATCATACTCAATATGTACCTATTAATGGGGAAAACTCTCCCATGAGGGCAGTGGTTGGAGGAGTGCCACAGGGGTCAATATTGGGAGCCCTATTATTCTTAATATTTAATAACCACCTCTCACAAGTAATTCTGCACTCACAGATAAGATTATATGTGGATGACACTGCCATTGTAACAACAGGGCAAAATATTGTTGAATTAGAAAAAAAATAGTCAGGTTTTGACCATGTGAGGAGGTGGTTCAGCAGTTCAGGCCTTATTATGAACACAAAAAAGACAAAAATATTATATTTTAGACCAAAGCATAAAGAAAATAAACAAAAATTAATGTGGAGAACAATTTCACTCTGGAGTAGGTGTTGCACTACACTTATTTGGGAGTCACCTTTGGTGAAGAAATGGAATTTGGGAACAAATGGGTGGATTAATGAGAGGGTAAATAAAAGAGTTGGAGCTTTATGCAGGACAACAAGGTGTTTAACTAAAAATAGTAGGAAAAAGGTTGCTGAATAGTTAATACTCCCGGTTTTAACATAAGGGGATCTCCTCTATCGTGTAGCAAATAAAAAAATGTTAAACAAACAAGACAAGACTTACAATAGAATTGCAAGATGTGTCTTAAACTGTAAGTTAAAGACATATCATTATGACTTATTAATTTCACTACATTGGTTACCATTAAATTTAAGGTGTGCCATGACCTGGCAAAAAACAATTTATAAATATCATATAGAAAGTCTGGAGCATTATATAAATATGCACTTATTTGGGAAAGGTAATATTGAAAAGTCTAGACCAAAGAGACTTAGTCAAATTAATAACATTTCTATCCCAATTGTCAAAAATAAGTATGGTGGAAAAACATTGTGTTATCAGGCTGCAAAACACTGTAACACTTTGTATTTTACAGCATGTACGTTTCCAGTTTACAGGTTGTTTTACCAGGAACCAGTAAAAATCAAATTTCTTTAACTACACCTGCTATAAAAGATAAGGCATGAGAGGAATATGTAAGACTATGATGCTGGGATATGATGTGATTTATAATGTCTGTTTGTAACTTCATGCACTATTTGTTAGTTATGAGAATGGGTTGGGACTTAATTATTGTATTAATATTTGTACTTTTATACAATGTTTGCATATTGTTGGTTATTAAGTCTTAAGTGTTTAGGTAACTCAGAGTAACAGGACTGTCTTGAAAACTAGGACTGCAGACCAAAAGACATGCATTTCCTGTATAAAAATAAAGGGCCGGATTCAGAAAAGGCAAATCATGGCACAAGGCAACTTGCGTCGGAAAAAATGGTGCAAGTAGCACTTGCGTCCTGAGTTGTGTCCGGGGGGTATTCACATAGGCAGCCTGCGACATGCTGCAGGCTGCCTGCACCCAACTGCACCTATGCTCCATAAACCCCCTTGTGACATGGCGTAAGGGGTTTATGGCAGCATTTGCACCCTATTCAGGTAGGGTGGCTGCTATGTCCACAAATGGGATTCAAAGACAACCACCAGTGAACATCTGTCAAAGACCAGTTACGCCACCAAAAAGGTGGTCTAAGTGGTCTTTGCTGTTCACTGGAAGTTGCCACTGTGCCGCAGCACCACATTCCCTGTGGGTTACAGCCACCCCATTGTCTCCAGGACCTAGGCATGGCATGCACTGTGCCAGGATGGGTGTGTGGATCACCCCTGATGCCCAGAACCCCCACACATACATGTTGTGAGCCCCCTTACATGCCCTGGGGTATGATCCCCATCAATCCCCATAATCCCCTGGTAGTCTAGTGGCCCTCACCCCCCATCCGACAGTGCAAGCCCCCCCCAATACCCTGCTGATGATTGGCACAGCCCTTCACTCACCACCATGGCCAGCCACCGACTGAACTGTGCAAAGCTGACGTACTGTAATAATACGTGCTCTGTGACTGACAGCGGCTGTCATTCACAGAGCGCGTATTATTACAGTATGCGAGCTTTGCACAGTTCAGTTGGTGGCTGGCCATGGTGCTGAGCAGAGGGCTGTGCCAGTCGTCGACTCATCCACTGGATGTGTGTGTGTTGGGGGCTGGCACTGCCGGGAGGGGCTTGGGTGACCACTGGGCCACCAGGGCAGTTACGAGTGTTTCTACATGGGGGGTCCATGGCAAGGGGGCTTGGGGCTGGAGCCAACACCTTCCGGGGGATCATAGGTGGGCATTGGGGTGCCATAGCTCACCTCAGCTGGTGCATCTGCCGCATCTCCTGTCCTGCCACTTGTGGCTTTCCAGGGAGCTGCGCCCTACCTTGCACAGCTGCCACAATTCACACGACGCAGACCCCTGGACCCACTCCGATACTGAATCAGGTGCAAGGTCCAGGTCACAGGGATAGTCGGCGCAAGCTGCCATTGTCGCAGCTTGCGGTGACCCTTTCTGAATCCTGCCCAAAGTTTTTACTACTACTTGCTAGTGAGCGCAATAAAACCATCAACATAATTTCACGCCTACTTGACAGGTATTGCATTCCTTTAAGCTTTCCTTGGAGCGCTTCACAGCTGTTAATAGTTTAATTAGAAACCACATACCCAGCATACAGTACAAATTGTTACCTTACCTTACCTTCACTTCACTAACTGCCTTTTCCTGACTAGATGTGGGTTTCTGTGATGGTTTGCAAAAGAAAG
The DNA here is from genome assembly GCA_016271365.2 of Neoceratodus forsteri. Lineage (NCBI taxonomy): Eukaryota > Metazoa > Chordata > Ceratodontiformes > Ceratodontidae > Neoceratodus > Neoceratodus forsteri. The sequence goes on from CM057459.1 coordinate 1,359,891,883, forward strand.
TCTGCCAACTAGTACTGTAGCGAGTTCCCCGATCTTGAATTAAAAACAGTTAAAAAGAATGGCATGGGGGAAGCGATTGACATTCTTAGATGTAAGATCTGTAAAACAGAAGTAACTGGGCAAACAAACCACATCACATAGCATATAAACAGTAAAGCCCACCTGAAACTAAAGATTAGTAAGGAAATGATCGCACAGCCCTCCAGGGAAGCCTGCCTAGGATGTATGTGGCAGAAAAAAGAAGAGGCAGCCTACTTTCCCCATGATCTAGTTCATGCTTTGTGCTGCAAGGCTATTCCCATGAACACTGCAAGGGGTTCAAGTTATCTAATGTCACTAATGAGGAAATATGCATCAGCAGCTTGTACCTGCCCAAAGCAAAGGCAACTTGAAGAAAAATATCTACCTGAATTGTTTTCTCACCACAAGTCAGCAGTGAATGGACTTCTATCTGGTGAGCAAGTCTCTCTTGTTGTTGACAACACCCCAGAGCTGGCAGGTCTTCCAGCACTAAATGTTCTTGGTGTATTTTATAGCGGAAAAAATAGATCTGTTAATTGCTACTGAAATCTATTGTTGTTTTACAGTGCAATGCAGGAGTAATCTCTAACCTACAGCATGATATGATGAGAGAGCATTCTTTGTCATGGACAGACGGTATTTCAGTTAACACTGACTGCTATGTATATGCAGTGATTGATTAATTAATTAAAGATCTGAAAGAGATTTACTACCATCTACTACACATTGCTATTGAGCATGCTATTAAAAGTGATGAGTTTACAGATGTGAATGAGATTGTTGTTCACTTCCCAGAACTTTGTAAAAGTGCCTTCAAACAAAGACAGGCCTTTTTCAAAGTTTGCGTTAATAATGGTGTACCACTGTCAGGCATAAGACTCCCCCCCCCACATGTTGTCCCATGTCAGTGGTTTTCATGGCTTGAGGCTGCACAGAGGGGAGTTGCTGGCAGTCACGAGGGAAGAGAGAGACTTGGGCGTTATCATCACTGATGACCTGAAATCATCCAAGCAGACCTCTAAAGCAGTAGGTAAGGCTAAAGGGATGTTGGGGTGTATTAGTAGGGGTATCACAAGTCGGAAGAGGGAGGTAATAATCCCTCTTTATAAGACACTGGTTAGAGCCCATCTGGAGTACTGCCTGCAGTACTAGAGGCCACACCTTCACAAGGACATTTACCAAATTGAGGCAGTCCAGAGAAGGGCAACAAAAATGGTGCAGGGACTGCCTCAGAAAACGTATGAGGACAGATTAACTGAACTCAATATGTATACCCTACAGCAAAGGAGGGAGAGAGGTGATATGATTGAAACATTCAAACACCTAAAGGGCATTAACAAGGTGAAAGAGTCTAACATGTTTCAATGTAAGACAAACAGTAGGACAAGAGGACACAGCATGAGATTAGAGGGAGGCCGATTAAGGGATATTGTGAGGAAGTTCTTTTTCACAGAAAGGGTGGTGGATGTATGGAACGGCCTACCTCAGAAAGTGGTGGATATGAATACAGTGCAGGGCTTCAAACAGGCATGGGATAGGCATAAGGTAGCAATACAGATGGGTATGAATAGATAGGCCATTGACAGAGCAAAGGCCTATAGCACATTCATAAGGTAGAAAAAGAAATGGGCAGACTGGATGGGCCTTGTGGTCCTTATCTGCCGTCAACTTCTATGTTTCTATGTCTATACATTGGGATAGTGTCACTGATTTTCTAATAAATGAGGACATTGGTACACAGGTCAAAAAAACTGCAAAACTCTGTTGGCTTGTGACTGACAATACCAGCCAAAGAGAACTGTATTGCAAACACCTTTGTGAATAGTAGTTTTTTAGGAAAAATTTATGAGGTACATTTAAAGATGGACTCAAAAGCATCACTTATTCACACAATTGACAGGCTCCTTAACTACAATTTAACTGTGGCATCTGAAGTGCAGACTTCATTAAAATAAGTTGATTTACAATCTATGGGCTCCAAAAGACAGTCTGTCAGCGGCAATGCATGCCTTTTCTAAAAATTTTCAAAGTAAGCTCAAAGCCACTGTGAGCCATAATATACCAGATGGCCTTTATGGTGTGGGCTCACTATCTGATAATTGCAGATTCTTTTACTCCTTTCTGAAGCTGCTACTTTCAAGGATGTGTCCCAGTATGCGAACATAAAAAATATTTTCAATAGCAAAGCTGACAAATTTGAACAGAACTTCTGCCTATATATAAAGCTTGATGTTTCATCTGATACCTTGATTACACCCATGGACTACTGGAAAAATTAGATGCAAACATTACCAGTATTGTTCAGTGTTGTACTGTGTGCATTTGCTGTGCCAGTGACATCAACTTCAGTCAATAGATCATTCGGCCTCTTTAGAAAAGTACAGGACAAAAGGAGAATGAGACTGTCTGAAGAGAGGCCTGGGCTACTAAACATACTGTAACATAATTAAGCAATAATGCACAACAGGGTGTGTGTTCTGCTGGGATAATGTCACACCTGGGGTGGTTCAGCACAAGGCCGCAGGCCGAGTGCAGCAAATCACCCCAAGTGTGACATTATCCCAGCACAACACACACCCAGGAGTGCATTATTGCTATTATACAATGGCTCATTTATGAAAGTAAAAAAAAAAATATATGTATATTTAATTTTTTTTTATGTGAAGGTATACTTTTTAACAAAAATGTCTACAGTTTCTATTATGTGCAGCAGGTGGCGCTACCGCTATTAAGCTGCTTTTTTTTGCTGTTGTGGGTTTGCTCTGCCTGCCCATTACTTATAGAGAAGTCTGTACCCGGCCCCCCATCCCTGCCGCATATTTGGTGTAATTGTGTTGTTCCCGCTGGCTGTAGTGTGGTATATGAGTTGGTGAAGATGTACATTTTTTTCTTCATAAGAAAGCGTGATGTTAAGAAAGCGCGAGTTGCGGACCCTTCCAGATTTCTGTGGGTGGTAAGCTGTTCTTATGAAGTACTGCTCTTGTTATTGCTGCATGGAGTTGTGGTTTGTTGTTTTAAAAGGAAAACAACCCTAATGTAAAAAGAGAAATCATAAGGAGAGTGACAGGATTCTTGAGCAAGCAGTACAAGCTTTTGAGAACCGCTCGGTCAGTTGCTCAGTTACTCATGCCGAGCCGATTGAAGGATAGCAAAGCAGATTTTGAGTACTGGGAGAAAACTGATTAAATGTACAGGGCAGGGATAGAGAATGTTTGGCATTTAAAATATGTTGAATTTTCATGAGATTTTTACCCATGAAGCAAGCAGCTTCAGTGCACCACGCGATCAGCAGTTACGGTCTCCATGATTCACTGAAGCTGTTCGATTGTGTGGAAAAAAGTTTACATGAAAATTATTTTTTTGTCTGTGCTATAAACATTGCTTTAGTGGAAAGAAACTGAACTGTAGTGGGTGGTGAAGGGGGATAAGTGAAGGGGAACTGCATGGAGTGATCCACTTTACAGTACATGTGGTGATGTGTGTACTGGGACTAGACCTGTGATGTTGTACTGGGATAACATCAAGGGTTCAGTCCCATGATGACCAATGAGAATCCAGGAAATTATCTTGCCATTGTATAATAAAGACATCATTCAGAATTTTATTGCATTTACTGATACTGAATGTTGTGCCTCTAAATAAGGGGGGGCAGGGGTGAGTCTTCTGCTTGAACATATATGCTTCAACCTAGTTGATAAATTGCTCACTAACAGCCTCAAAAAATTGCACATCATTTTTAAAATGTTGCATAAATATGTGTGTGCATGTCTTCATGTTACATGTTTTTGTTTGTCTGTACTTGTCAATTTGTACATATGTCATTGTCATTTTCAGCATTTTGCATTATTCACTTTAATCAGAAATTAACAAAATAAAAACAAAATTTTTATGAAATGTATTTGCCTTGTTGAATACACATAGGAATTAATAGATGTCAAGTACTAAAAATAAAAATCGATTTTAGAAAAAAATAAAAATCTAAAACTGCCAAGTCTAGTTATAAGGTAATGTTAAAAGAGAAATAAAAGAAGGTTTTGGTAACTGGTTTTCTTTTTAAGGTTCCCTCTTAAAGAGGTGGGCATGTGATAGGATTGGATAAGACCCTGTCCCATTTGTTATATGAGAAAGAGTTAAAAGTAAGGATCTACTTTCTCTTCTTCTATTCTGCCACTTGTCTGTCTTTTGCCTGTCTAATTGCACAATCAAAGCTTTTTTGTGGCACCTAGAAATTGGCCACTCTGATGGTCCCACAATTTCTTCATCATTTCCCTTTCTTCACTTGCTGTTTCTACTCCTTCTCCCATTGCTTCACTGTGGGTAAAAAACGTACATGTGAATCTTTATGTGAAACTGGGATCTCTCAGTTTGCGAATGTATATAATTATATTGTTGAAATGATTGCAGGAGATTATTTTGATTTATTAAAAGAAATAACAATCTGGAACACAGGGAGTTAACCTTGAAATGTATTTTGAGCTCCACAAGCTTGTTTACAGAATTGTCAACAGGAGACTAGCCCTGAGACAGCATGTTCTATTTTGCTGCACTTGCAGACTGACCCCAGGAAAGAAATTGACAAAGTACTGGTACATTTTGCGAAAGATGAGATGTAACATACAAGAACAGGATGCAGAGTTTAAACTGTCAGGAAAAGCCATCTTATTAAATGAGAGCAATGTTTTGTTAAGGGATATATGGAGAGATGGAGATTTAGATTTAGAGAGTCTCAAATGTAGTACTTTAAAATGACTGTATGAATAGATATCCTGTACATTTTTTTATTTTATTGTTATTGATAATAAAACAATGCTACTTGTGAATTTTATAACTTCTCCTGATTTGCCTATGCTTCCTGACCTATGCCTCTACCACAAACAGGAGCAACAGAATGCACCAGCAACACTAGTGGTGGCTGAGAGGGAGGAATCTATGGCATGCTAGAGGAACCCATCAACTAAATCTGAGTATCAGTAGGCCCACGTCATTGGAATAACTGCCTGCATTAGTAGACCAGGCAGAATGCATCTTATCATCTCTGAGAATGATGCCAACATAGTGTGAGGGTTCACAACAGCCTGTAAAGGGGCTGGGACTACTTGTGTTGATGGCCCTTGGCCAGATGACTATGGCATCCTACCATCCATAGCAGGTACAACAACACCTAAGCCAAGCTCCAATCTTGGTGTCTCATCGACAGTAGGTGGAGGCTGTAGTCAAAGCTACTACAGCATGCGATGACACAGATTTACCTTATCTCAACAGTGACCAGGACCTCACTGGTGAAGCAGATTTTTCTTTTTCTCTGTTTGTGCTTGTGCACAGATCATGAGAAGGGCTGCGATGTTGACTGCTCCCCATCCTGATCCTTTTACTACGGCAGTCGATTCCTACCTGACGGTGAGGGAGACACAGACTTTGGGACGTATTCCTTTTCCATGACTTTCAAAGTTTTGAGAAGAAGGACATTTTCTAGAGCTTTCTTGCATCATCACCTTGTAGCCTGGCTGAAGCTCTGGCAAACCTCATAAGTCCTCACATTTTGAGACAGGCCTACACAGCGCACACAAACTACGTGTTTGTCATTTATGCAAATTTGATCTTCACACTTATAATACCAAATGAAATGCCCCATCAACTTTAGCAGCATGCAGACAGGACAAAATAAACATTTTAGCAAACTAAAAGAATAAACAGCAATGGCTAGGTCAACAGTGCTTCCTTCAGCAGGTCCAATGAGGATGATTGATGGCAGGAAAAGAACTGAAGAGTGATGGGACCACCCATGCTTATATACAGTTAGATGTGACTCTGGCTAGAAAACACTTCTGTGTGATCCTAGCACTGATGGCTATAATTTCAATGCTATGGCGTAATGAAGAGATGTCCTTGAATGTTTCCTTTTACTTTGTTTCGTTGTTTCTGTGTGTGAGCTATACAAAAACTTTAAATAAGCCACAAAGGTCTCTAATATCTGTTCTGCTCCTATTTCTGTGCCATTATTACTAGGTGACATATTTTTGTTAAGTTGGCCCTAGTGGCTTGTTTTTTTCAATTTGTAGGTAAACAATTTAATGGCACTGGCTCCACCCTTATAACATTGTTTTAAATATTAAAGTGTCCTTTCAGTGTCTGTCTTTTGCATTTCTTGCGTTTGGGCCCTCACTTTTTTTCATTTCTTGGTTAAGTTGCTAGCTCCCCACTGTCCAGACTCCTCTGTAACAAACAGGGAACCTGTGCCATGAGATCCTCCACCAAATGTTTTCTCTCCCATTCAAGGTCTGCTGCTGAGATGGGGCAGACAGCTTTCTCCAGAGCAGCCCCAAAACTCTGAAACTCCCTCCCAACTGTTCTCTAATCCTCAGGGTCCCCCAGATATTCAAGGAGCAGTACAAGAAGTTTCTAGTACCTAGCATGACATGCAACTGCTTCAAAGCTACCCTAGATGCTCCCCACCCATGATCCGGTGGTGCAGTACTGCTGGAACCCAATGCTTAAGCTACATTTTTTCACACTTCTCTCCTTGCATTGCCCTTCTTCATGTTGTTACCCCAGTTATTTTTGTACATTGTCATCTGTCATTCTTGCTTCAGCAGTAGTACCCTGCTCTTTGTGCCAATTGTATATTGATTTGTACTGTTGTGATGATACCCAGTTATTTTACTGTAGTATACTGATTTGGTAATGTTGTATTAATACCCCATTTATTATAGTGTATTATATGTCTCCTGGTTTCACTACTAAATTGTATCCAATGTATTGACTTTGCACTGTTATGCTCGCTCCTACCTTATGTATTTGTACAGTGAGATTGCTCATGGTACCTTCATCTTGTATTATGTGCTTCATTGTACCATCTCAGTGGCCTGGGCCATGCCTGAAAATGGTCCGTGGAACCAGTGTACCCACCCGGTTATCAAATAAATAAATAAATAAACGTTTTTAGGTTATCATTTCTATCTGCTTTTTTCTTGTTCTACTCCTATCCACAGCTTATGATAACACCTTTCTGCTTAACACTGTCTTAGCAGTGTTCCACAGACTCTGTGGGGAAGTCCTCCCCCCCCCCACTGCTCTCCATCACCCTCTGCATCTCTTCCTTCAAACCTTCCACTAGTGCTGGGTCCAACATGAGGGATGCATTTATTCTCCAATGCATCTTTTTTTGAAAGCTCCCTGGTCTACATGCAAGAGTACTGGCTGATGGTTAGAAAGGGTAAAGGACCCCTCCCCCCAAATTGACTCAAATCTTGTCAAGTCCTACCTCAGTGTGACATACTGTATGTGTCTAATGTGGATTAGATTTTGAATTGGGGAGTGTAAGTGTAGTCATGAGCTTGGGGATACTTCACCCTCCAAGCATCTCCCACCCCCAACTCCTCCATCAGCATGTAGACCCTTTTGGTTGCAGTCAACCTCAAATCTGGTATCTGTGAGGTGGTATTCTAATCCCCCTCATGATTACTGCCACTTATGAATGTACTGCTTCCAGTTTCATTTTTTTAATTTAATACACTTTATTTAGGTTTCATAATACACAAAACATACAAACCACAAATCAAAACACTAACAACACAAAGTTCTCTAGTCTAACCACCCACTTCTCCCCCTGCCCCCACATCCAGTCCCCAGAGGTGCAATGTAGCAAGTCCATAATTCACTCTGTTTTGTATAAATTCAAGTTTAACGGTACTAGATTCCAGGTGGTCTTCTTAGGTGGGGCTGTGGAAAAGAAGATATTAATAAACAAGAAAAAGCAAAAAAAAAAGGAAAAAAAAGGAAAAAAAAATTTATGACTTTCCTGTATACCCATGATGCCAGCTTTATCTAGCCTAATTAAACTCCTGACACTCTTCAGATGGAAGGGAATGCCAAGATTAATGTGTGTAGTTTTTCCCATTTCTTTCTATATACTGGCAGGTGATTGTGAAGGCTAGTTATCATTTTTTCCATCCTCAGATTATGCATAACTCATTGAGCCATTCAGAGTATGAGATTTCAGTTTAGTCTTTCCAATGGCATAAAACCACTTTTTTAACTGATAGGGAGATCAAAGCCAGCCAGTGTCTCTGCTCTTTAACATACACCCTGGAGTAGTCCCCTGCCAGGCATATTTCAGGGAGAAAGAACTCCTCCAGCCCCAAAAGTGGGTCAATTTTCTGTCTGATTTTCTCCCAGAGAGGAGGAACCCTCGGGCAGCCCCAGAAAATACGTCTAAGAGAACCATCCACCTGTCTACAACTGGTACATAGTAAAGAAGGGAGTTTCCCCATTTTGGTCAATTGGACAGGAGAATAGTAAATGTTGTTTAAAATATAAAATTGGGTAAGGCCGGGCCTGTCATTGGATAACAGGTGAAATAGATCTGACCAAATACACTTCCAGTCAAATGTGGAATCAGGGAAAGAGAGGCACCAATATCTGGAATGACCTGTCATCTCAGGGAATAGTTTACTGAGCAGGAAATTAATCAGTTGGGAGCCTGAGTGGGGTTGCCAGGCCAGTGTTTGGAACAGTTGGAGAAGTTATTTCCGGTTATTAGTCGATGGTGTCATGCAAAACCATGCACTCAACAAGTGGGGGATCTGGAAGATCTTAAAAATGGACTGGACTGGCATATTGAGATGGGTCAGCAATTCATGGCTTTGAAGAATATGTCCATTGGAAAGAAGATCAAGGATTGTCTTCCCTGCAAGAGAAGGTGTAGTCCTGGGGTTCAACATGAGGCCACCCACTTTAAAATCTGGATTTCTGTAAATTGGTTGGGAAACGTACAATGTGTTCGAGTAATGCAACGCTCTACAGAGTTGTATATGTACTCTCAGGGTTGTAAAACTAACTGAATACCAATGTGGTTTTGGTGGACATTTAGGAGATATAAAATACAGACTATCTAGTGAAATTTCAGTTTCTTCAGTCAAATGTCCTCTCAATTTGAAGTCATAAGGGAGTATATTGGGTATTGTTTGGTGGAGTCTGTACCATAGGCCATTTAGCATATTTTGCTACAGGGGCCAAAATAAGGATTTGGCAGGCAAGAGCCATTAATAGCTCCTGGGTAGCGACAATTTTCAGTAGACCAGGATCTACTTGGGCAAAGCCAGGAGTTGACATCAACACAGATAAAAATGCATTGGGATGTCGTAGAAGGGGAATAAAATGGAAAGACATCAATAATAAAAAATGCAATTCTCTATAGAAATCTTGTATGAATATTAAATATCTGTAAATCTACCAGTTATATACACTTTAATAACACAATAATTATGTTAACACATTCTCATGGTAAAGTTGCTCATTGGAAAAGGTGCAGTTGGTCTAAACAGAGACATGCAGAAGGAGGCACTTTGCCAATTGTCTTATACATTTGCCAATTAATTCAAAGAAGAGGAGAGAATCTGTTAATTAAAAACTACACTAACAGATTCTTTCCTCTTTTTTAAAATTAATTGATAAAGGTACAAAACAAATGTCAAAGTGCCTCCTCAGGTATGTCTCAGTTTAGACCAACTGCGCCTTTCCAATGAGCAGTTTTACTTTTGCATAGGTGGATTGTGTAAATTCTTCTCCTGCTTTTCTTTGCTCCATTCAGTTTGCTTCAACTGTTGCTGGTTTTGTTAATCTTGGAGTTTACAGCTCTAGAAAATATTTTAAAAGACTAAAATAAGTTTACTCAAAGGACAGAAAGGTATGGTGGTTCATGGCTCCAGTCTTTTATTTCAGGACTGGTCTGCTGCAGCTTCATAAGACAGAATGTAAGACTTTTCCCACTTGCCTGCCTGCTGATTTGGTACCTTACTACAATGATGCAAAAGTGATACTGTATTTTGTAACTAGACCACTGCAGCTGCAAGCCCTCCCCATCTCCAGTAGACATGCAGAGCATCTGCAGTTGATGTTCTGAAAAGGGTTACTGTTATGTTGCTGAGATGCTTTCCCTGCCCTCACTTTCTAAGCAGCTCCAAGACACCACTCCATCTCCAGCACATGATGCATGCACTCAATAGTTCATCTGCAAAGCTGTCCTGAAAGGGCTGAAGTTAGCACCCCTGTCCTCTTTTATTGAAAGCACCAGGTGCTACTATGGATTTTGCAGGTGCTAATTAGCACCCAGCTTCCCCTTATTTCGAACCCTGTGCTATGTGACTTGCAAAATAATATGCAAGGAAATTGGCCAATTTAAGACCTCCCATATCTTTTGGGAACCCAAGGTGGTTGTAGGCCCTACATGGGTTTTACCTTTCCACTGAGAGGAAGAAATAATACCATGTATTTTCTTGAACCAGCTAAAGAGGAGCAAAGTATTCAAAATATATTTTAGAGTATAAAACAATTGGGGAAGAACATTCATTTTGATAATATTTACTCTGCCTTGGAGAGACAGGGGAAGGGAAGTCCGTCTTTGCAAATCTTGGTGAAGTATATTAACCAGCTCATCTAAGTTAAGTTTTTTCCTTAGTGTCCTGGACTGTGTGAGAGTGATAACTAGATACAGTAATTAAGCTTGATGGTCCATCCCAGTCCTAAGTATGTAAGGTCGGAACTAACAACCAAAGGGTTTAAAGGCATTATTACTGTTTTGTCCACACTGAGTTTATAATTGGAATACTTGCCAAAATCTTGAATAGTCTGATGGGCTGCCTTAACCAATGCTACAGGACTTGAGAGATGCAGCAGTATGTCATCTGTGTATGCAGAGAGTCTGAGGTCGAATAAGGCAAATGGAATCCCACTTACAGAAGGAGAGGTTCTAAGAAGGGAAAGTAGAGGCTCCAGGTAAAGATTAAATAAAAGGAGGGCAAGTGGGCAACCTTGGCGAGTACTGGAGTGTAGTTCAATCTTTTCAGGCAGTATTCCATCACAATAAATCTTCGCTCTGGGATAGAAGTATACAGCTTGTACCCATTTAATGAATGTCATGGGAAAACCAAAATTTTCCATAACAGCAAGCAAAAATGTCAAGTTTACTCTATCAAATGCTTTTTCTGCATGCATGGAAACAAACACCATGGGTCGATTGGCTTCCTGGAGACCGAAAAAATATGTGATAATTTCATTAAATGGTTGACTGATGATCGACCCTTCATGAAGCCAGCTTGTTCTGGCCCAATCAGTCCATCTCAAATCTACATGATTCTGTTAGCCAATATTTTAGCAAAGAGTTAAACATCATAGTTCATGAGAGATATAGGTCAGTAATTGATAACCTTATCTGGGGATTTGCCCTGTTTGGGTATAACTACTATTAGCATTTCTACTAAGGAAAGATCTGAGATTCCTACTTCACAAAAAGAAACAGTTTGTGAAGTACTGGGGTGAGCTTGGCAGTGAAAGTTTTGTAGAAATTAGGAGAAAAGCCATCTGGCACCAGAGATTTATCTGAACGAAGAGAGCTGATGGCTGCATGGATTTTTTGGAAATCTATGGGACCAAGCAGAAGGGTTTGCTGGTCTTGGGTTAGGTGAGGGAGCTGGATATGGGACAGGGACTCCCAAGTTTTGGGTATGGAAGGAGAATTAACAGAAATATTGTACAGATGTCAGTAGTATAGGGCAAATTCATTAGCTAAATCATTGGGTATAGTTTTCAGAGAGTTATCAACTTGAGATGCAATATATAGTATTAAGTGGGAGGCCTCCTGGTTCTGTAGTCTGAGAGCAAGGAGGTGCCTGGCTTTATCACCTTGGTTGATATAAGTTGAGTGGGTTTTTAAAATAGCATATTCAGCCTGTTTCCTCAGACTCTGCATATTGGTCTCTCAGTGCTATCAACTGTTCCCAGTCCCTCTCTGAGGTGTCTAGGGAGATATCATCTTCCAGTGCTTCAATTTGGTCAAGGATAATATGAAAAGAAGCCTCACACTGCTTCTTCCATCTGGAAGCCTGATGGATAAATTCCCCATGTAGAGCACGTTTGAGAGACCACCAGTTTCCCGTAAGCTGAAACAGAGCATTTATTATATTCCATACATTGGGTGATAAAGAGTTTTGAGGCCAGAGAACACTAAGTCCTGTTGGAAGAGCTGATTATTGAGTTTCCAAATTTTATCCTTCTCCACTGTGGGGGATAGGTTGCATTTCAACTGGGTGGGTGAGTTGTCACATTTCGTTCTGGTTGATATCTCCCCATCTGAGACAGCTGGCAGGAGACTCCTGCTAACTAAGAAGTAGTCCAAATGAGAGAGGAATTTGTGGAATGGTGAATAAAAAGTATATGCCCATTCAGAGGGATAAAGAACCCTCCAGGGGTCACAAAGACCACCCATATCAATCAATTCATGGAGGGATCATTGGGCAGGGGACACCCCAGATGGTATTCAACCCATCTTATCCAGGTCTGGATTTAAGGTGAGATTCCAGTCCCTGACCAAAATAATTGGTAGGTGGACAACCTGGGCCAGTTAGGTCAATAGTTCTGAGAAACATTCTGGGGAACTCGTATTTGGACCATAAACACAACACAATATAACTGTGGAATGGCTCTGTAACCCTCATATCAGAAGATATCGACCTCAGGGATCTTCTATACTCTGTAGCAGTTGAAAACTTGTTCCTCTAAAAATTAAAATCACAACCCCTCTTTGGCTCCTTGAGTTGCCTGCAGCAAAGGCCCATCCAATTGCCTGCCTATGAAAGAGAAGCCCCTCCATGGAAATGAGGTGCATTTCATGGAGGAAGGCTACCTGACACTGCAATAGTTATATACGTCTCAGGATCTGGTAGCATTTCACCCTGAAGCGGGCTACTCTAACATTCCAAGAAATAAATTGCATGGCCCTTGCAGAGAAATAAGGTAAAGTAGGAAATCATAAATTCCAATAACCTTAGTGATACAAAACCTAGATACAGACTACAGAATACTGTAAAGTAGAGATGTCCCTGGGGACCCCTAAACCCTCCCAACCCTTCCCCCCTTGCACACCCCAACAAGTATATGACCTGAGGGCTCCTGTAGGGAGTACAAATTATAATACTTTTAAGATCCAACAGGAAGATCGAGCCTGCATGAACCCACCCCCTCCCCATATATTGGACTGTTGCAGAAGTATAGTTTAGAGAACCAAAAAATCCCCAAACAACCCTTCCCCCTCCACACCTCACTAACCATAACACTAAAACTGTATTTCCCAGTCCGAATGACCAAACCTTCATGCCCTCTCAGGCCATGATGTTTAAACTCCACCCATAGCATACACCCTTCCCTTACCCCCACCCAAAATAGTATGGAAAACATAAAGGGATATCCACCAACTTCAATATTGCTCTTAAACTAACATCACTGTAAATATTCTCGATATAAATCATATATGCCTATTACGTGGCTAAGCCCTTCAAAATGTTATCTAACCTTAATTAAGTGTTAGATTTTGCACTAGACAAGGCTACCCTGTCATAATAAACCAGAGACTCAAAAAAAAATGCCCCTAGATGGCACTTCTCAAACATCCCACAATAATTCTTGAAGGAGTTTCCTTAAGGTGAACCCATGGTTTCATAAATAAAACCATGTGCCCCTATATGTATGTATGTCTTTAGAAGGAGCAGCATATTAAGAGAGTGTATCATAGGTTATTGTAAATGGGGCAGACTTCTGCCATGAACGATGGTATCAATCAACATGGTAGGTCCAAATGGGATTTTAATAGGTTGACACTGAAGCATTGTCCCTGTAGAAAAAGAGGGAAAAACAGCAACAAATCAGAGTTCCCTTCTGGCCAAAATAGCCACGCAGCCAGTGGATAACAGTCAGGCCTCCAACTACATGGTAACACAGCCCTTGATCCTTAACCATTTTTGGCATTGTTGCATAGTAACAAGGGATTTAGCTGTGCCCAGTATAAAGACAATTCAATACTGGCTTAGGAGTAGGTCCCAACCCTATGCACATCTCCGGGCACTCTGGGTACTGGAGTGCAGATTGTTAATAAACTGAGTCTTCAAACAGATCATAAAACTCTCCATCTGTGCAGTTTAAAATGTAAGACAGTATGCTCTTCGCTAATAATGAGTCTCCCCAATGGGACAGCAAATTAATAAAGCATACCTCAAAATTGGCTTTCATTTAAATAGATCACGATACCATACTTTAAGAGTGTCCATAGGTTTTTCCAGTGCCTCAAAATTATGCCAAATGACCTCATATTGGATCTGCAGAATGGCTGGGTATTTTAACCTGAATTTAATGCTGGCAGCAATCAATCTGGAAACTGTTGGATGCATAGCTAATCTCTTGTCGAACGTAATATGTGAGATCTTGTGTGATCCTAAGTTTCTTGTGTTCCCACTGCACTTTCTTCAGTTCTCTAAGTTTAATCAAGATGTGCTGTTTGTCTAGGAAGTTAAGGAGTCGAAATAGTACAGGCCAAGGGGGAGCACCTAGAGAGGGTGCCTGATGGAGCGATCTATGGACCCTTTCAATGATATAAGTAGGTCCATTCAGAGAGGGGCTGGCAACTTTTTCACAGAGCTTTTGCATGAATGTAATCACCGCTGAGCCCTCTTCACCCTCTGGTAACCCAAGAATAATGAGTTTGTTCCTACGGGAATGTCCCACCAGGTCTTCAAGCTTTTCCTCCATTTTTTTCAGTCTGTGTTACATCACCAATAAATCTGTATCAGTACGGACCCTCCAGTCATCAAGAGAGGAAAGTTGTCCCCAGTGCAATGAGTGAGTTGTTCGAGGCATGTCTCCATATTTTTAAAGTCAGCCGCTAGGTTAATTAACATATCCTTGAGGGGAGTCAGCCTTTCTAAAACTTTTTCTTCATTAACAGTGGCCTGGGTACTTGCATGACTAGCTGCCCCAGTCAGTTGTGCCTTAACCCGCTTTGCAGTCTAGTCCCACGTCAGTGTTGTTGGTGGGTGTGTCTGGACAAATAATTCTTCATTTCTGCCTCCATCCTAGTTGATACTCCACAGCAAAAGTTGCTCAGCTAATAGACATTTAGTGCTGGTGATATTTACTGAAATCAGCTTGCAGGTTGGTGGAAATTAACTTTATTATCTGCAGGAGTGCAGGTGATCAAGTAGGTGTGTCTGCTCAGGCAGCCATCACGTGACATCCCCTACTGCTACCAATTTCAGAAGCTGGGCATAAAAAATATATGGTGAACCCAGTAAGACAAAGACACTGACTAAGGTCAAAAAGGCATTGTATGCCCTTCTCATCACAATAACATATCTTCTATTGGTGTCTGTTATTATTTCATCCTCTTCAAAGGGCAGGGAATTAGCTATTAGGGTGATCACTCCCCTTTTTCTCCTTTTCTCCAATGGCATGTAAGCCCCCCCAAAATCTGGGGTTTACCTCAACTGTCTTCTATCCCCCATGCCTGAATCTTTTATCCTTCAGTCCACTGGGACTTATGCACTGGGGACCAGCAGGGTGGCTGTGAAGTCCTCCAATGGGAGCCCTGGTGGGATTCAAATTAGAACTCCAACTGCTCCACTTCATGGCCATTGCTGCCTGTCAATCTCTGGCCTCAGGCCCTCTCCAGTCTTCTTAGGGTTGAGGCAGCAGGCGAAAAGGAAAGAGATGCTGGTTTTGTTTCCCTGGCCTAGAAGCCAAACACATCTGGGGAATGGGACTGTGAGAGACCGCAGCAGCAATATTGGCTGCTGCACATGCACAGAATGTGTGAAAAACAGAGACAGTACACCAAACTGGAAATTGGGCCCTGTGCCTGTATCTAGGGACTGTCTCAGCTACAGGATAGGAAGCAGAGCTGGGACCACATACTGATCATGCAACCAGGCACTTAGAGGAACGTTACTCAGCCCCAGGACTCCAAACGGGGCCAAGAACAACGGAGTTGGCAGCACACATGGGTACAAAATGGGAGAGTGTCTCAGACAGCTGCCTCCCATCAAAACACAAACTCCTGACTCTACAACTGGCTAAGTGCCCAAGAAAATAAACACAACTCTGGCCCAAGGATGACAAACATGGCCAGGACAGGTTACGATGAAGTTTGTAGGCGTTTTAATAAAGTGTCAGGGATCTGCCAAAATTCAATTGGGGAAAGTAAACAAAATGGCAGCCCTCATGGTCAGGCATCAACACAGAGACTCCTGAAAAAGGGTCATAGGTCAGACTCTGTGCCACAGAATGTTAAGCCAAATAAGGAGCAGCATGAGCTAGAGACATTTAGACATATGCAGTAGGAGGAATTAAGCAGAAGGGGTGTTAGGTCCTGGGATCCAAGGATGTCCAAGGAACATATGGGCAGGCTAGATGGACCCTTGGTCTCCTTTTGCCATCTTTTTTTCTATATTTCTAAATGGAACTTGCCTGACCAATCATGCTTTGCAGCTTCAGCCAGCTTGAGATGAACTGTCTTTTGAATGTGTTGGCAGTTGAGAGAGACCCTCAAGTGAGTGACACAGTCTGCAGGTGTGGGACGATTGCCCCTGTTTGTCTGGGATTGCAGCCTGGTAGGCAAGAAGAACCTGGAATCCCAAAAGAGAGTGATTGAACTGGAAAAAAAAAAGAAAAAGTTTTCCATAAAACTGCAATTTAAAAGGCATCTGGGAGCTGGGTTTTCTGGACCCCACACAGATTTTTCTGCTTCCTGTGGCATCCATTCCTACTAGTCTCCAAGGGCAAGCCCAAGAAGACTCCTGCATCCAGGTCCCGAGCCTCAGCGAGATGAACAAAGAGAGACGAACTGCAAAGATAGTCTGTCAGCTATCCTGGGAAAGCAGCATCCCAGCCGAGAGCACCCCATCCAGTTCATTGCTGTACCAGAGGTATTGTATGAGGCATCAACCCCAGGGATCAACCCTGCAACTGGGAGGAAAAGTATTGTGTTAGGAGTTAGGAAGAAGTCTTGGGGAAGATGGCCTTTACAAGAAGACCAGGCAGAAGATCCATTAAGGACAGTACGACCACCCAAATCCTACCTGATTACAAATAGGGGCCCCTTTGTTACAAGTGGTAACAGTTCAAAGTTTGTGTTCTACAACGGTGTTTTAAAAGTAGTTTCCATTCAACTGTTAAAGCGTATCACTAAACTTCACCCTGCTGTAGCAACTGTGTCCCCAATGTGGTACCCACTGCAACATTTGAGAGATCTCTCACCCATGGCATTTGGTGGGGGATTATGTGCACTCACATTTGGGGTTCAAGTACTGCTGGGGTGGTGAGCTGAGTGATGGGGCACAGCATTAACTGTTGTTGTATTGACTTGTTTGTTGTTGCATTTGGAATATAGAGTGCGAACCCATCATTTCCATTTTTTCCTTGCTACCCCTTGACTTCTCTGCACCCTCCTCCTTAAATACATAATTTGGATAAATTGCATTTTGTGGTGTGACTGCTGTCATTACTTGTAGAGTCACTTGCTTTGGGAAAGGGACTGTGGGGGCAGTTTAATATTGCTTCCTTGGATGTGGTAACCTTGTGTTTCAGTCACCAGGTACTTCATATATCACTAACCCAGGTGGAGGCATTGTGCCACTTCACTCCAGTGTTCTGTAGCAATTCCTTCAGTGAACCCAGACTGGCCTCCTCAGGAGGTGTGGATGAGTGAACCCCAAGGGCCCTGGTACATAAGAAAAGTTGTAAGCTTACAGACGAGTGATACACTTTAGAGAACCCCATCACTGAAGTTTCTGGGCTTCCTGAGGGCTCAGGTGCATCTCTTGGATAGAGGAGATTTCCCCTTCTCATTTTTAAGGAGTATCAGTCATGTTTAATTGGGCTGTTGATCTTGTTAACATTAAATGTAAGCACATAAGTTAATGCTATCATTGTTATGTCTATATTTTTTCATTTTTCTCTACAGTATTTCAGAAGCTTTTTTTATATTTTGTTGTTTTTATAATAAAAACAACTTCATTCAATGTACTCATGCCAGATATCACATATACAATCCAACAATACATCCAATGAGCAGTATCACATCATGTAGACAATCTGGATTTCAGAAGTGGTATATCAGCATAAAATGTCTGAGGTAAAGTCTAGGAAGTGCTGCACTCTTCAGGAATATGGGTGGTCTAACCATTAATAAAATGTGCTCCCAAAAAGGATTTTTACACACAACGGGCTGTGTTGTTATGACCTCCAAACTAAAGATGTTATTCCAACATAGTACAAGTGTTCAGAAAATAAATCTCCTTCCAAAGAAATTATTTAAGTCACAGTAATGATGTTACTTTTTCAGTTCAAATTGCAGTAACTTAGGCATGATAAACACTACAGCATTTCCCATTCATATGACTTTCCAATGTATAACCATGCTATGATTAACTTAACCTAGCTTGGACATGTCTAAACTTTTTATTTTAACTGTCACCTATTGCTCATTTACCAAATATTAAAATAAAGCATCCTACGTTTAGGAAACCATCTGAGTTTACAGCTAAGTTTAATGCTTACAGTCACTACACTGTCAAATATTTAGCATGGACAGCAGTAAACATTTATTTACTGAAAGCAGTATTTAGACAGCAAAAACAAAAGTGCTCAAACCTAACAGTAAATAGTTCATGTGGCTTCATCTGAGCCAGTCGACTCATGAACTCTCAATCGCTCAAACCCCTAAGAAATGGCTGCCGCCTTTTTCCCAGCTTCATCCGGATCTGTAAACTGGTATGTTTTGCCGCTATACTGGATCCTCAGATGTGCAGGCATTAAAAGTGAATGGGCTTCCCCAGACTTCTCAGCTTTGCCTTATTCCATAAATTTCTTCCTCCTGGACCTTGTAGCAAATGATAGATCAGGGAATGAATGCAACGGGCTGCCTTGGTAATTAAACAAATCTGCCTCCCTTGCTGCCTGCAGAATATGATCTCTGATAGCTGGATTAGTGCTGACCAGCAGAGCATTCCTAGGTAAATTAGTAGTATTTGCTGGCAAAGTGAAAGCGAAGTGGGCACTTCACGTTGCCACTCAGCTACACGGAGTGGGCAATGCAAAGTGCTCACTCCACCTTGTCATTACCACTTCACGTTAAGGTGGAATGGCAATGTGAAGTAAGGCGAAGTCATTGTTTTTCATGACTTCGTGTTCCTCATTATGATTCTAAGTGATCCACTTGGTGTTTCAGATTTGGCAGCCCCCCCCCCCGCACATCACATGGCTTACAGTACTATAAGTCACATGCACTTTAGCTAGGCAGGAAGAAAGTGAGTCATACAAGCAGACTCTTTTACTTTCTCTTGTGCAGATGGAGAGAGATTAGTGTGTTTTGTGACTGCTGATACTTTGAGATCAGAGCGAGGAGGAGGTTTAAACTTTGATTTAGACCCAACAGCTTTTTTAAATTTACATTTTTTGTCTTTTCTGTACTCTTTTTTTACCTAATTTGTTCTTTCTGTAAATTTTTTTTTCTTACCTTTTTAAGTAGTTTGTTGTTTGTCTATGTCTGTGTGACTGTGTGTGTGTTGTGTGAAAGTATGAGTAGTGATTGCTCAGACTGAGGGAGCTCAGTAGGAGAGATGGACCAGGGTGAGGGAATGTCTGGGGTGGCGGCAGCTCTGGGAGAGTGTGGTAGTGGTGAGCATTGCACCATGTGCATGTGTGAAGGGCATGGGTGCCCATTCCTGTTGGACCGTTCAAAACTTGTGTGTGTCCCCCCTCCTCGGAAGCAGGACCAGCAGCACCTCCTGTCCTGACTCTGAGGCAGTTGAACCACCATCACCACCACCAAGTCCAGCACCAGGTCTTCTGGAGCAGGATATGCCTGTTCCCCTGGGCCCAGGTGTGGATCCCATTCCTGTTCAGCACCATGACCAGCCAGCTGCCAGTTCATCTGGCTATCCCCTGCCTGTGCCTGGTCCTTCCCGCACCTCCATTGTTTGGCAGTTTTTTGACTGTCGGGGGGGGGCAGCAGTGTGGTCAAGTGCTGCCTATGTGAGGTGGAGGTGCGCCGTGGTCCCCGGAGGAGTCACCTGGGGATTAGGGCCCAGCACACCCATATGCTCAATGACCAGCAGTTGGAGTGGCAGTTGCCACAGAACGGACCATACCTGCATCTGCTGGCCATTCTGTGGCAGAGGGTGCAGCTGTGCATTGCAGCATCCCTAAGAAGAGGAGGGCCACAGCAGCACCTGCTGCTCCCCCAGCAGCCCCACCACCACCACCACAACCAGCAGGTCAGCCTTTAGAACGTGTGGACCCCAGAGAACTGCATGTAACACAGGCTGACTTGGCAGTTCTCTGGAGTGCTGTGGAGCAGCGGCTGGATCACATAGAGGGACATCAGTTGCAAATTATGTCCATGCTGGAACTGCTGCTGGACCACCATGAGATCCCGCATTAGTTGTTTTTTCCTCACACCATGTGTCCCCCCACACCTTCCTTGCTGTGTTATAAAATGTATTCCTCCACCATCCCTGACCCTTGTATGTAATTATGCCCTTTTTTTGTTGTCTTCCATATGCATGACACTTTGTATTCTGAGCAGTGCAAGAATACTTTGTTAAACTGCATGTGTGCAGCCAGTCTTCTTTCCAGTCTGTGTATGTACTGCAGACACTGTCCAACTCCCTGACTTAAAAACAAATATTAATGAGTACAATGGTGGGTTGGTGAAGCATGGAGAGATACTACAAAACAGGCTTACAATACATCCGAGTAACTACTAAAAAAAATTAATGTTGTGATTCGTAACATGATCGTGAATCGTGATTTGTTGCTTCATTTGTGACCATGATAATGAAGAATGTGATTTGGTGTCGATGGCGTGAGATAACCAGTATGAAACTGTATTTGGAATGCGAATGCCAACTGCTGTACTTCCCCGGTGAGCTGTAGCTTAAAACTCCCAGACTTAAAAACACATATCAATGAGTACAATGGTGGGGTGGTGAAGCCTGGAGAGATACTACAAAACAGGCTTACAATCCAAATAACTAGAAAAAAATTTATGTTGTGATTCCTAACGTGAATGATTGTAAATCATGATTTGTGACTGCATTTGTGACTGTGATGATGAAGAACGTGATTTGTATCACGAGTGACTCGTGATGATGGTCCTGACTTAAAAACGCATATTAATGAGTACAATGTTCATGCAAAATTAAGCACCACACCTGTCCAGTACTCTGAAGGGAAGCCAAAGAAACAACTGTGACTTAAGTTACAGATGGAGATTGGGCCCTAAAGAGATGCAAATGCACAGAGAGATTAAGATTGCGCTTTGCATTGAAGAGATGCAGACACAAAGGCACAACACCTAACCAATGCTCACCTTCAGAAATTCAAATCTGGGAAAGAATACATTTGCCGGTTGGGGCAGGCAAACAAAGAAGTACAAAAATCACACAGCTGCAGTGGATAGCAGCTTCACATTGCTGAAATTATTATGTGGCACAATAAAAGGTGTCTGATTTGATGACACGCGTCACACACATACTGTACTCACACACACACTAAGTGATGCATAGCAAATTGAAAACTTCAGTAATATAACCACATATTTTAAACAAACTAAAATTAAGCACTGCTGCACCACAACAATCAGCAAAAACAAGGCAAGAAATATTGAAAATATTACTGTGTGTACATTAACACAGTTATACAAAAATAAATCACCAAAACAGAAAGCACTGTCTTTTTCTCCAAGTTAATCTACCTACACCACAGATACACCCCTCCCCCAAAGCACACTTCCACTGTCTCTCAGTACACAGACTGAATGTTGTACATTAACATTCAAAATCCATACACAGACAATAAACGCTCTATGATATGAGCACAGGAGGGTTTCCTATAATCGATGAACTAAAGTTTCAGCAAAAAAAAAAGACTCAAAAAGGCTTTTTTAAAAACTTTTTGAAGGTTTGAATCACAGAGAGCTCTCTGAGCAGATTGTCTCATACAGCTTCCTACACACTCTACCCCAAACTGAGGCTGTGCATAACAATCTAGAGCCCATGTGACCTGAAATCACATGAATCACTGCAAAATTTGCCTTTGGAGCTTAAAAACAAGGTGAAGTGAGGTGAAGTACATTGTTTTCAATGTACTTCACCTTAAGAATTGTTGTAGAGTAGTGGTTTGGGAAGGCGGAATAATGCAAAGTCATTGTTTTCAATGGACTTCGTGTTACCCATTATAACGTGAAGTACTCTGCTTCTCGTTGCGGAGCACTCCTCAAATTCGCCTTCACCCCGAGGATCACTTCGCGGAGTGAATTGGAGCCACTTCCCCCATCACTATTTGCCATGGATCCGGGTGAGATGCGATAAGCTTTCAAAAAGCAATCAGTTACCTGGGGTATCTATAGTTGTAGTGCTGCTGGTAGCCATTCTTTAAAAGAGCCCAGGAGATTCTCCCCCTCACAGTATTCTGGCAAACCCACCATGCGCACATTCACTGCCCTCTGCACATTCTCTAGTTCCTCCAATCTGTATTGCATTTGGGCATTTTCTTGCAAAGTTTTAGTTGTTGTGGATAATGTTTTTATTGCTGCAAATTCCACAGACGTAGCCGTTTTTACAGCCACCTTAATTTTTGCCTCTTGCTCTTTGAAGTGGGACAGGATAGATTCCATCTTCAAATCAATGGCCTTTATGGAAAGCTGTAAGGCCTTCCACAGTGGGTAAGTCCCCGTACTGGAGTTTAGTTTGTTGCTGCTGCATCTATTTTTGGTGATGCTTCCTGGGTGTAAGGGTTTGTGCTGCTTGTCTTCGTTTTATTCATATGCCCCATAGTTGAAACTGATATCAAACTGTACAGCTTGACACTGGGAAGACCACGCAATTACTGAAATAATGACTTTCTGGCTTAATTTACTGATTTTAACAATTTTTATCTCTGTTTAGGTTGGAGCTCTTCCTGAACATGACTTGTCAGAAGGCATGCTCCACAGCACCTCCAGGATTTCAGAAGCTGTAATCAACAACGTGAATCTACAGTGACTATCATGCATTATTTGAGTACCCACAACTAATCAAAGTACCAAAGGTACTGAAAGTCGTCAAAGCATAATCCCTTTTTTAATTAAAGAAGTAGTTAAGATACATATACTGCAATATAGAAAGGTTTTCATAAAGTAATCTACTAAACCAAGATATTTACCATGCAATCAGCATAGAACAGACAATACAGTAGGCATACATTTTATGCATGGAAACACCCAATTTGCTCTACTCACAGATATGACAAGGCAGATGCTGTTTTACATAGTAAAACCCCGTCTAGACAATATGTCCCAGGATACGACAATATCTAACAGGGCAGAGTGGATGGACCAACAGTCTTTTTCTGCTGTCATAGTTTATGTTTCTATAGTACTCTAGATTGGATACAACACACACACACACACACACACACACCAGAATGCTTAGAGGTACACAGACCATATACCACCATGTATTATGCTGGGTGCACAAATCAACACATTATTAATCAAACAGCAGCCTGGCTCTTATCCCTCCATGACATTTGGCTTACAAAACACTGAATATTGATTAGCTGCAGTATACCAAACATGTGAAGGAAGCTGCTGGAATTATTTACTTGTAGCCCCAAAACCACAATTCTCACTAACTACCAGGCATTCCATGTCTTTGCAGAGACTGGCATATTCAGCACCAGGTTTCACACTCTGTGCTCAGACAATCAGATGCTGAGTGGATAAGATTTCTGATTGGATTTCCACAATGAAGTTGGCAGGGACTGAGGGCATGTTAACCTGTAAGAACGGAGAATGCAGGAGTAAAATTTTCAAAATTTCTTAAAAAGCCTTTAGCTGGCATAAGCTAACCAAAAATGTAAGTACAGGTCAAATGTTGGTAAATCACTTTAAGTGGTACCATGTGATAAGAGCAGTGTGTAAATCACGATTGACAGAACAGCAAGTGCTAATCGCTGAAAACAAAACTGGTGATCAGCACTATACCAAAACCCATTAAGAGTGATAAGAACATAATTTATTTGTGGGGGGTGCATACATGCCTACTATTTATGTGGGGGGGGGGACTAAAAGTAATCAACTCCAGGGAGGCTTACTCTAGGGGAAGGAGGAAAACATGAAAGGGAGCAACCATTGAAGGAGGGACAACCCATGGGTGGGGGAACACACTCGGGGAAATGGGAGGTCATAACATGAAAAGTAAAAGAAAATGCAGCAACCAGTATTAATAAAAAAAATAATTAATCAGAGAGAGAAAAATGCAAAATAGAAAGGTGGTGCATTTTGTAGGAGTGTGTAATACATGTTTTAAATGCCTAGGAAGAGTAACAAAGACTGGTGGCTAACGGGATCTGTGTTGTTTGAGTCACAGATCAGAAAAGTCAGGGAAAACAGCACAGAAGCACAGTTCTACAGTACAAGTTGAAAATTCTTGGGTAAAAAAAAGTTTAGTATTACTACTGCTACTGGTCTTTAGCATAACTTGTAAAATAAGACATAGATTGCAATTATATTTAATTTTCTATTTACAATGTATTTACACAATACAGCCCAGGATATGCAATATATTTCTGGTACTCGGTTTTACAATTGAATGGACTAAAATTTTGGGGGGGACAAGTGACTTACAAAAGGTAACTATCATGAGTCTGTATAAGAATGGGACTTGAAAAAGTATCTTCTTTTTACAGATACTGTAGGCCAGGGACTACGGTTACTACACTAAGACATACAACAGCATTGAACAGAGATGCACTATTCACTTCAAAATGCTGAGGAAGTAGGAATCGTGCACTTTCACATGGCAATAATACTTTACTTAAAAAAAAATTATAATAAACTCCTCAAACTTACTTATTAAGAATAATAACCACATCTGCCTGGTATAATGCAAGCAAGCTGGCATTGGAAGTTCTTTGAGATGTTGAGAGTAGTCATTAGGTGAGTGAACGATGCTGCTGAGTCTGGAGTGCAAGATGGCTTTACCATAGCAGCTCCAGTCTGGGAGTCATTGCTATGGTTATGGCAGCTGACTCAACTTGCGTGCCTCTTCATGTGTCCTTCATTCACAGGTGTTTTAAAACTCCACAGCAGTGTCTTCCAATCATTTGCTCAGACACCTCCAGTTGGCCACCACTGCATTGACAATGCAAATTGTGTAGCTTTATAGTGCTAGCCTTCTGTCAGTATAAAACAACTCATTTGTATATACTGTAATAAACTGCAAGTCACAGGGACAAGCTTTATACTATAAAACATGAACACTCCTGCATCATAGCATAACACACTTACTGTTGAAATACAGTGTGTTTGCCTTCTGAGGAATTGTCTTAATATAACTGGGAAACCAAGTCAATTGGTCATTGTTTGTCTGCAGAACCCTTTCCTTTGCACCAGCACTAGTGTGATTGCAGAAGAATCCTCTTCCTCTACCTCCTCAATCATTATTTTTTATATTTTAGCTGCTGCAGCATCAATTATGTTCCACATTGGTAAGAGTGAGGTCTGGACTGCTGAAAGCGGTGAGTGGAGCCACCACGGATGAATGCTTCTTCGTGTTTTTGATCCTGTTGCAGGAGTGCCCCCACCCAAGTGCCTACACCTCAGCTCACTGGTTGCAGCAGTGTTCCCATTTCCCATGCTTGTCTCCCTCTCTTCATTGCCAGTGCCAGGAAATGCCTGCCTGGCTGGCTGGCTGCAACAATATAGCCAAGGGTCCCAACAGAAGATCAGCTGCTGCTTCTTCAGTTCAAATGATGTCAGTGCAGGGTTCGTAGAGGGCCTCTATGAGCCCTATCACTGATGTCACAGGAACCAAGCTGCATACTGCAATAAATCCTTAAACTTAACTGAAATGCAGAAAAGAATATGCATGGCCACAGCAGATGATTACAAGCTATGCCTGTTTGTGCCTATAAAACAGTAAAAACAAAACAAGAAACAGAATAACAGAACTTTTCTAAGAACAACCCACTGGGCTCTTTCCTCTGGAGTGCCTGTGCACAGCTCGTAGTGGGCAACTGTGCACCTGTGCACTAAATTTACTCTCAGTGCCATTCACTTGCATCAGTGCAGGGACCAAGACCCTTTCTCCTCCCCTTCTTGGGTTTCCTAAGTAAGGTCAGAGATCCCTTGCCCCCAAATACGGAGGCCTCCTCCTTTGTGCCCTGCTAGCCTTTTAGCATCTCTGCCCTCACTTGTGGGAAGGTGGAGTAGGTTGAGCAAACTAAATTGTATAATTTTATCCCTATTTGTTAGACTGATAACATATCCAGCTTGAACAAAATGTTCCTTACCACAGTCTTTGTCTTCCCTCAGGATAAATGTCTTAATGACAGTTGTACATATTGCCTTCCCTCCCCTCATTGGGTTGGTGGGTCCGGCTTCACATCTCTATTTATGTAATTCACCTGGGAAACAAAACCCCAGGGGAAGAGTACACAATGGGGGGGAGGTACTAACAACAAAAAAAATGGAAAGGGACCTGGGGTAGTCATATCAGATGACCTAATGAGAAGGCAGTAAGAAGGACTGAGGGGATACTGGGATGCATATAAAGAGGCATCACTAGTAGAAAACAAGAAGTTGTTATCCCTCTGTGCAGACAGTTGGTGAGACCCCATCTGGAGTACTGCATGCAGTTCTGGAGACCCCATCTCTGCAAGGACAGAGACAGGATGGATGCAGTCCAGAGGAGGGCAACTCAAATTGTGCAGGGTCTGCAATAGAAGCCATACCAAGAGAGACTAAAAGAGCTTAATATGTATACCCTCGAGGAGGAGGGGGGCATCATAGAAACTTTCAAGTACCTCAAGGTAATCAACAAAGTCCTTGAGGGTAGCATCTTTCAGAAAAAGAGATGTGCAAGAACAAGAGGGCACAATTTGAAGATAGGGCAGGACAGCTTGGGGCAATGTGAGTAAGTATTATTTCATGCAGAGGGTGGTGGACACATGGAACAGCCTTTCTGAGGAGGTCATGGGGTCAAAAACAGTAAGGGAATTTAAGAATGCATGGGACAGACATAAGGCAATTCCAGTGGGGGGTAGGAGGAAGTAAGCTGTTGGTTAATTAGGATCTGTAGCCTGTCCAATAAGTAGGAAAATGAGCAGACTGGGTGGGCCAAGCAGTCCTAACCTGCTGTCAAAGTCTATTTTTCTGGTAAACTGCAGACTGTTGAATGAGGATGCCAGTCTTGTCTAACATTGTCACAGTCTCTGCACCCTATGAATATTTAATGCCTGAATAAGATCTCTATCATTCTCTATTGGGGATGAGGCACATTTTTCAGTAATAATTCAATTCTACTACCAAAATCTGTAAGCAATATTCGGTCCCTATGTCTTTTCCCACAGTCGGATGAGGGTTCCCTTTGCCCTTGGAGCTCACTCTTGGCCCAGAACACACTCCTATTCCTCTAACCTTTTAAAAAGGAGAAAACTTACAGGCTACCCACTAGTAGATGTTCTTCCAGCCTCATGGTCCTGAGTTCCTGGCCAGGCTGCTTCCAGATGCCCCATCTCACTGCAGGGACAGGGTGGCTGTCCTAGTCCTACATCAGTGCCAGTTTCAGTGCCAGTCTACTCCCCCTGCTCACCCCAGATCTTGATGCCTCTACAGCCATCTGACCCCTAAAAAAGGGATATTGTTCAGTGAAGTCAAGTTGGACTGCAGCCCACACAGCCAGGGAGAGTGGACAGTGGGGCCCTTAGTATGTTGCACACTGATTAGTGAGAACACTCACACCATTTACTTTCAAACACATTCCTCCTCTCAGAATATCTACATGTGCTTGGACCCTCACCACTGGGTGAGGATAGCCTTCTATCAATTCTTATCTTGCCCAGTGTTACTCATTGTGCTGGAGATACAGTATCAGGGGCACAAAACTTTTTGCTTACCACAAACCATTTTTCCTTTGGGCTATGCTGTTTAAAGTGGCTCAGTTTGTTTCTGCAGTATTTTATGGGGCCAGTCGGTCTGTCATTTTACTCCAGAAAAGTGTGTGTGGTGGGGGGTGTGGTCATTGTAGCCCTCTTCCCCACCACCCTTTATTTGGTTTTGCCCTCCCAGCCAATGAGCAGCCTTCCCTCAGGAAAATGTTAGAAAGACAGCTCAGTGGCACTGAGGGTTGAGCTACTGGATGCCACACCTCACTCGATGCTAGCAACCCATGTTCAGCGGTGAACAAGAGTCGCTAGGGGTCAGGCAGGGAGGGAGAGGATTGAGCATCTGGAGGACTGCACTGCTTTTCCCAGGTAGGTGGATTGCCACTCCCTGCCCAAGGACTGCACCCAGGTGGAGGCCTTAAGGGTAGTGTGAGGTAGGGGAGCAACAAGAAGGGAGGGCATTGCAGGTGACAATGTGTGCATGCCTCCACATGTGCACGTGCATTCCTGCAGGGCATGAAGAAAATCTGGAAAAATGAAGCTGGCAGGCTTCATGATATCCTGGCTGCATCCTCGGTTCCAGCTTCCCTGACTTCTGGATTGTGCTCTGGGGTGAAATCTGGCACTCCTCTCTCCTGCCCTGCTATGGGGGGGCAGTGGGGGAATGGCTGGAGCAGAGCTGGATCGGAGGCGAGCCCTCCGAGAGGTTGCTGGAGCCATCTGCTAGCCTGTGGGGAGGATAAATAGAATAATCAAAATACAAAGAAAAATTTTAGAAGTGCGTGACACTCTCCCCCACTTCATGCTTCTGTTTATTTTTTACAGTAACACCATAATAATCAATATCTGCTTAAGAGTTTCAATTTAATCTCAGGAGCTTCCCCTTACTCCCACCATTTCTTTGGTTGGCCTTATCTCCCTCCATTGCCCTTTGTGAAGGTCTGGGTCCATGCTTCCCTGAAATTAGCAGTTAACAATAACATTTGCTACTAAACTTAAAACAGCAAAGGTCCCCAAAGCAAAATACTGTACAGGGGTACTCAAATCCATATAAGTAATGCGTAAGACTCATAAACCTCCTCTGGTAGCAAGCCTGCCAGAGGAGGTAGTGAGAGCAAAGACTGTGGGAAGACTCAGGTATGTGTGGGATAGGCACAAGGGTAAATTAGGTCAAGGAATCGGAGGAAGGATGGATGACAGTGGCCAAATAGGATCAAAAGTGTTGGAATAGGCAGAGAATAAGGGTGGACTAGATGGGCCTACCACTTCTTTTCTACTGACAAAGTCTACATTTCTGTGTTTCTATGAACAACAAATCAGACCCAGTTACTCTGTTTCTTCAGGAATATTCAGTGCACGGCATTCAGTTCTATAGCTCCCACAGATGCTTGACCACCTCATGCTTGGGTTTGAGTCCTGCCTCTGGTTCCAAGCCTTGGGTAACCATAGGGTCATGTGCCATCCTAGCTCTTTTCCCTCTGCTCTCTCCATGTCCTGGTAAGTCTGTAGGAAGAAGCAGATGTCCTTTCTTGGGGGGGGGGGCATTTCTGGTTCTGACTCATTTGTTTCACCAAGCTACCCCCATGCCACTTCCCATGTTGACCTTAACAAGTCCCTCTCCATTTGTCTTTCTAGGGCAGCGGGAACTGCATATTGATTTCCTCAAGATAGGGGGAGGTATCGAGGAAGTCTCAAGACTCTGGGGTCACTTGGGATTTCAACTTGTAGCCACAGAGGGAAGAGAAGTTGGGCTTTAATGTTTTTTGCTTTGGCCTGCATAATTATTCCCCCCTTTGTCTTGCACCATACTTGTGTAGTCATTATCTATGGTGATTGATTTTTCCCTGCACTTTAAATCTTTTTGTTGCCAGGTATGCTTTAAAATATTTTCTTTGCTGGCATAGCTGGTGAGTTTGGTTAGATTCTCCTTGCTCTAAAGGATCTTATCCTTTTGTTTCAGAAACCCCATGTCAAAGTCATAATTTTTTGTCCAGATCATCTAAACATTTAACATCCACAACACTAAACAATGTTTGCCATGCTTGTTTTTAAGTTACTTGGGGAGACTTAATCTCTCTCGATAGAAAAAATCCAGAAAGGTTTTACTATATTATAGTATCTTTTGCTAGTTAGATACCTTTGTTAAACAATCTAGTCATACCTCAACTAGGCTAATCAGGGTCATTTATGGTATAGATATCATAATCTATGGTTTCATATATTGATGGATATGTACAATGTATAGTTAAGTATTACAACTGTTTGGCTAAGGGTCTATACATGTAGATGGTAGAATGACATATGTGTCATATGTCACAGGGTACTGTGTACCCTACTGATAAATCAATAAAGCATATTAAATATAAAAAAAAAGAAAAAATCCAGAAGGGGCCAATTGTTTTGTGTGGCTATAAATCAATATTTTAGATGTCAGCATGAGTTTGAAAGAAAATGTGAAACAAGGATACATCATTTGTCATGATGCTTGTTTCATTTTGTCCATAAATACAAACATAAAGAGTAAATTACAGTACCAATACTATGACACCCTCTTGAACTGATATTCCCCCCAAAAAGTGGAAAAATTGTATATTTTTATGCATACAACCATTTCAAACCCATGTCAATTTCATAAAACTGTTTTGATAGATGTAGACTATGGTTATGAATATGGAAACATAAAGAAATATAGCAGTTGCCATGCTACTTTTTGTTAAACCTTCTTTCAAAGTTGCAGTTTCAGAGGTGGTTGGCTGAGAACAAAAATAATTGAAACATCCCAATAAAAAACAAAACTTGGAAGAATGCTGTTCAATCAATCCAAAAGTACCTGCAAAATGGCAAGGACTTTAACATAAAGTAATCAGTGTAACTGAATACAGATATTTAGGTAAAATGCCTTGAATGATACTGACTGCTGCAACTGTGGGAGCTAATTTCTTTGCTACCACCCTGTATACATTCTTAGCTGGACATAACATAACTGACATGACATAAATAGGATAAAACATTATTCAAATAATGTTTCCATATATATATTTTTTTTATTTAAAGTATATTGAAAAAGTTTTAAAATTTTACACCACAACATACAATGGCGGACATACCAAATCATGAACATGATACATTAGACAAGTGATAAGCTGAGTCAGCATGTTTCCATATATTTAAGAATGTACTGTACTTGTGTCAGAAAGGAACTGTGACAACATTTTTGAAAGCATCAGAAAAATGGGGATTTGAAACACCATGGCAGAGGTGAGCAAAGTGCTCCTACTTCGCTACACAGAGCACTTCACGTATTATCCCCCAATTCACGTAGTGCTCCGCAACACAAAATGAATTTCTCCGCCTATAAATTTGAATGTGAAGTGTGTTGTTTCCAGTGAACTTCATGCTACTTTGCCTTGTATTACAGCCTTCCCCCTAATTTTAATGTGAAGTTCTGAAAGAACTCTTAAAACTGAAGGTGGACAAAGCAATGGGGCCTGATGGGATTCATCCCAGAATACTAAAAGAACTAAGGGTAGAACTAATGACACCACTGACTACCCTCTTTAACAAATCATGGGAGGATGGGGTGGTACCCGAGGACTGGAGGAGGGCAGATGTGATTCCTCTTCACAAAAGTGGGAGCAAGGCAGAAGCAGAAAACTACAGACCTGTTAGTTTAACCTCAGTGGTAGGGAAAATGATGGAATCACTTCTGAAGGAAAGAATTGTCAGTATCTAGAGGCTAGAGGGGCACAGGACCCAAGGCAACATGGATTCACAGTGGGAAGGTCATGCCAGACGAATCTGATAGATTTCTTTGACTGGGTGACCAAAGTAGTAGATCAGGGAGGGGCTGTGGACATGGCCTACCTAGACTTTAGCAAGGCATTTGACACAGTCCCACACAAAAGATTAATACACAAGTTAGCCAGCCTGGGAGTGGGTCCCAAGATGACAGCCTGGGTAAAGAATTGGCTGGAGAATAGGACACAGAGAGTAATAGTAAATCGAGTCCACTCTGAAGAAAGGGGGGTTACTAGTGGGGTACCGCAGGGTTCAGTATTAGGACCGGTCCTCTTCAATGTCTTTATAAATAACATTGCAGAGGGACTGGAAGGAAAAATATGTCTCTTTGTGGATGACACAAAGATCTGCAACAGAGTTGATGCACAAGGTGGGGTGGAAAGGATGAGAAGGGGCTTGGCAAGGTTAGAGGAATGGTCAAATGTATGGCAGCTTAGATTCAATGCTAAAAAGTGCAAGGTAATGCACCTGGGAAACAAAAACCCAGGAAGAGTACACAATGGGGGGTGAGATACTAACAACAACAAAAATGGAAAGGGACCTGGGGGGTAGTCATATCAGATGACCTAAAGGTGGGCAAGCAATGTGAGAGGGCAGCAAGGAGGGCTGGGGGATACTGGGATGCATGGAGAGGCATCACCAGTAGAAAACAGGAAGTTATTATCCCTCTGTACAGACAGCTGGCCAGATCCCATCTGAAGTACTGCGTGCAGTTCTGGAGACCCAATCTCCGCAAAGACATAGACAGGATGGAAGCTGTCCAGAGGATGGCAACTAAAATGGTGCAGGGTCTGCACCGGAAGACATATGAAGAAAGACTTAAGGAGCTTAATATGTATAGCCTCGAGGAAAGGAGTTAGAGGGGGGACATGATAGAAACTCTCAAGTACCTCAAGGGAATCAACAAAGTCCAAGAGGGTATCTTTCAAAAAAAAGGTGTGCAAGAACAAGAGAGCACAATTTGAAGATAAGGGGGGGCTCAGAGGTAATTTAAGGAAGTATTTTTCACAGAGAGGGTTGTGGATGCATGGAACGGCCTTCCGGAGGAGGTTGTGGAGTCAAAAACAGTGGTGGAATTCAAGCATGCATGGGACAATCATAAGGCAATTCTAAGGGGTGGGGGTACGAAGAAGTAGGCTGCTGGTTAACTAGGATCTGCAGCTAATTTATTAGGTAGGGAAATGGGCAGACTGGGTGGGCCAAGCAGTCCTTATCTGCCGTCAAATTCTATGTTTCTATGTTATGTTTCTATGTTAAGTGCCACTGATTTTAATGGACTTCACTTGGCTTTGCCTGTTTATTGCCATTTGAGGTTAATTTTGCATTGATTCATGGGATGGCAGGTCACATGGGCTCTATATTTTCTTGCACATCCTCAGTTCTATGTAGTGTGTGTAGTGGAAAGCTGGAGACAGTTTTCTTTCAGAGCTCTGAGAATCGAACCATTGAAAAAGCTTTAAAAATTACTTTTGATCCAATTACTTTGTTCCAAATTTAGTACACACTGACTGTAGGAAACCCTCATGTGCTTAGATCATCGGGTGTTGATTGTTTTTGTGTGCATTTTGAATGTTAATATGAAACATTCAGCCTGTGTACTGACAGACACTGTTGACGTGTGCTTCAGTGGAGGGGCGTATCTGTGGTGAAGTGAGATTCACATGAGAAAGGCAGTCTTTCTAACTGTTTTGTACTAGTAGTGTATGTTAGTATTCGTGTGTTTACGTACACACAGTAATACTTGAAGTAATTTTTGATAATTATTTTCTGTTTGTTGTGGTGCAGTGCATATTTTCATTCTGTTTAAAATATTTGTTTATATAGGCCTGGATATTCAAAAGGGTTGCACATGGTGCAACAGGGATGCGCCCTGCGCAACCCACCGTTGTGCCCCGGTGTGATATTCAATGGGGCAAGTTGCGATGCACAACTTGCAATGCACCAGGGCACATCGGTAACGTATGCAGCGCAAGTTCAGGGGGCGTGCCCATGCATAAGTGGCACATCCCGATATTCAGCCCTGGATGTGCGGCATATATGCTGGCACAACTCCACCTTGTGCTGCCCAGTGGGGTGCAAAGATGTGCCTGGTAAAAGCAGCAAGAAATCCTGGCCACCCACAGGTGAGCTGCCATATTGCAGGGTGCAACACAGCAGCCGCCGGCTGTGGATGACTACCCGCCCACCCAGAACACTGTCCACAAGCTCCCTGCCCTGGGAGCATTGTATCCCATCCCCAATCGCCCATTCGTGGGTATAAGTATACTTAAGTTCTCTGGTGGTTGAGTGGAAACCCCCCCATTGCCAGATTGCGGGTATAAGTATAAACAAATACCCTGGTGGTCGAGTGGAGCCCCCCCATTGCCCGATCCAGGGCATATGTATAAATAAATATCCTGGTGGTCCTGTGGAACTCCCCCATTGCTGATTGCGGGCGGATATAGCATTAGAAATCCTGGTGGCCCAGTGGTACCCCCCTCCCCACCTGCTCACTGAGGTCCCCCACCACCCAGCACCCCCTGTCATCGGCGGCAGCGGGTGGCAGCACCCCGCCTGCATACCGCCAGGCCGCCCATCGAAAAACAGCTTACAGTATGGTCTGTACACCTATTGGTCCACTGCATGGACCAATGGGCAGGCGGATCATAATGTACTATACAGGCCCGAGATGTGAATGAATGCGTTCATTCACATCTCGGGCCTGTGTAGTACAGTATGGTCTGCACGCCCATTGGTCCACGCAGTGAACCAATAGGCGTACAGACCGTACTGTACACTGTCATTTGGCGGGCGGCTGGGCAGCATGCTGGTGGGTTGCTGCCACCCACCCATGACGGGGGGGTGTTGGGTGATGGGGACCTCAGTGGATGGGTGGGGGGGTACCACTGGACCACCAGGGTTTCTAACGCTATATCCGCCCACGATCAGGTGACGGGGGTGTTCCATAGGACTACCAAGGTATTTATTTATACATATGCTCACGATCAGGTGATGGGGGCCTCCACTTGACCACCAGGGTATTTATTTATACTTATGCCCGCGATAGGGTGATGGGGGGGGGGGGTTCCACTCGACCACCAGGGAGTCTCTATTTCCTATGTCCGCGATCAGTCATACGGGACCAGGGGACCACACTGAGACAGCAGGGTGTCAATCCATGATGGCTGCTGCCTGGCTGGGTGCTGGGTGCAAGTCGCCCTGGATCGGCGCATGGCATGCAAATGGGGCCATAATAACACGTAAATGGCCCCATTTGTACCTTGCATGCATAATGGCCTCATCTGCATGCCCAGTGCTGGATATCGTGGTTGACGAGCCTAGCACAACTGCACTTGCACTGGAGGCAACCCCCTGCTCCCATTCTGCCACTTGCGCTGGCACAGTGCCACTGCACTGTGCGCAGTGTGTGCGCCACAGTGCCATATTCAGTGGCACTAAGCCATGGCGCAGCACCATTGAATATCACCTGGTCCATGCCCTGGTCCAACCCAGTTGCTCTGCGCCTAGGCTTGCCCCCTGCCCAGTGCATTCTGAATATCCAGCTCATAGAGTACTGCACTGTTAAATTTTCTGCGCATTACCTGTAGTGTGTGAGTGTGTGTGTGTGTGTGTGTGCCATCAAGTCAGACACATTTTATTGTGCCACACAGTATTC
The DNA here is from genome assembly GCA_016271365.2 of Neoceratodus forsteri. Lineage (NCBI taxonomy): Eukaryota > Metazoa > Chordata > Ceratodontiformes > Ceratodontidae > Neoceratodus > Neoceratodus forsteri. The sequence goes on from CM057459.1 coordinate 1,359,927,107, forward strand.
ACCACACTCGGAATCGGTTATCCATCTGTGGTATTTTTTTACTGCTTCCTTCTATCTAGCTAGTGGATTGTTACTGCAGCAGGCCTCTTTCCCCAACCTGCAAAAGCTATAATTTATTTTTTCCAGTTTTGGATTTGTGTGACCACTGGTTAAGGTGTTTTTGTGCCTGTGCAGCTGCATCTTTTTATAGTGTGCAATCTGTGTCTGTGCGTTTGCATCTGTTTAGTGACCAATCTGCATCTGTAAGCCACAGTTTTGGTTTTTTGGCTTCCAGTTCACCCCAAATTTCAAATATTTCAATTTGCTGTGAATTTTCTGTGTAATCCTAAAAAATACCTGCAAAGAGACATGCATGCAAAGATGCTTCTGGCCATGACACTGCTGCTAGTGGCAAGAGTGACCATGGGCATGGTAGTATGCAGCAGAAGTTCATAGCTGATGCCAGTAAAGGGATTTCTCTGACTAGGTTTTTCACAGCACAATCAGTAGTTTCCATCATGGTTGGACATGCTGTTGTCCCCGCTGGTGGTAGTGAAGTTGCTGATGGCATAAGTATTGCTCAAGTTCAACCCATGCCAACAAGTTAATCGGTTTCCCAAATACTGTGGGGTCTAAAGCATATTATGTATAACCGCAAGGAAAGGAGGAGGGGGATGATAGAAACTATCAACTACCGAAAGGGAGTCAACAACGTACAAGAGGGTAACATCTTTCAGAAAAAGAGATGTACATGAACAAGGGGGCAAAATTTGAAGATAGAGGGGGCTGGATCAGGGGCAATGTCAGGAACTATTTTTTAATGGAAAGGGTAGTGGGTGCAGTGACAAACAAAAAATAATGATCAATGTTATGGTGTGATAGCAGCAGTTGAACCATGCTCAGTATTTGTAGCTGGCGTATCTCCATGCGCTCCAACCACTACTCCACTTTGTCAGTCTGGTGGTTCACATGGTCCAACTCACTCCACATCAGGCCCAAATCAGCAAGTGTGGCAGGTATTCATGCATGGTTACCATCATCACCTGCAGGTTGTGGAGCAGCCGTTTGCTCCATGGCCCTCCCCTGCTTGACACCACATGCAGGTGGATGCCCCGCTGCCATTTGTTGCCCAGTGGGCCAACAGGTGCATTCCTGCCCTTCTTGGCATCTTTGACCTGCCAATCTGCATGGTGGTGGTGGTTGTATAGGTGGGAGCACTGACCACCTGTGCCCAGAAGACTTCCCTTGAGGCCAAGGTGCAGCACCTCACCACACAACTGGCACGTCACTACACTGGTGTCTGCAGGCAGTATAGTGAAGAACTCCCACACTAATGAGCTGCGGGGTGGACTGGGCACAGGCAGGGGGGGCCAGATGTTGTTGTTGGCTGCTGCTCAATTGGGTCCAGGGCTGTGGAAACCTGTTGCTGCCACTGCGGCTGTGACAGCTGCGGTTCTTCCTCACTTCCTGCTGAGCCACTGGTGCAGGGGCCATGGCAGGTGGTGGCACTGGTGGGGGGCACTAGTAGGTGCCACCAGAGGTGGTGCTTCCAGGGCATCACTAGCTCCTGCTTCAGGGAGCGGACCACTAGCCCAGAAGGTGCTCTGGTTCAGACGTGGGGTTTATATTTTTTGCTGTCTCTCTGTCTCCTCTCAAACACGGCTCTTCTCCCACACTAGGTAAGACAAAAGTGAGTCTTTCACTCTTTTACATGATTACCTTCCTGCCTGAAGCATGTGACCTGCAGACTGTGAGCCATGTGATCTGTGGGTTAACTCACTCACTCCGCCTTTAAAAGAAAATAAAACAAAGTAACACAGAGTCATCATAACATAAAGTCATCATGACACGAAGTGGCAAAGTACTGCATTTAAATGGGCACCTCACTTAGCTATATGTTGAGGTGGAGTGGGCTACTTTGCCTCTGCTACATTAGTGAAGGTAAACTTCGCTGCATCTTTACACCAGGGAATGCCTTTAATCTTCATAATGGCATGAATCTTGTTGGTCACAACTGCAAGCTTCTTCATCTCTCTGCGTCTGCCATCACTATACATATTTTCCACCTCCTCAATCTCTGCTTCTCCTTGGTTTCTGTACCAGATGCATGGAAACAAGATATAGTTATCTCTCTCTAAAGTGGATGAGCTTTCCTTTCTTGGTAATACTGGCCTAGCTTTCCTCGCTAACCATGGCTAACTTCCTGGAACATCTTGTTCTCCCACAACTCTGCCCCTAGTTCAACTCCTCCTTTTTCACTCCCTTCCAGTCTGGCTGCAGGAAGTCACACTCCACTTCCACCTCCCACATCTGGTTCAGTGACTCCAATCTTTGTGTAATGGATCAAAGCCACTTCACTTCTGCTATCTTTGTTGATTTGGTCAAAGCCTCTGACACAGTAGACCACCACCTCCTGGACAAACTTAAGGTGGCAGGGCTGTCAGCATCCTCTGTAAGCTGGTTCTGCTAATACCTTGATGGCAGGTTTCAAGCTGTCCACATCAAAGACATCTTATCCCCTCCACTCCTGATCTGCTCAGGAGTCCAAAAGGGTCCCTTCTTGGCCCCATACTATTTTTGCATTCTTCCAGAATGTCCTCCTTGCTGTCTGTTCCTCTATATCCATTTAAATACATGCAAATGACACTGTGCTTCTTGCTATGGGCTCATTTGGATCTGACCTTATTGCCTGACTCCAACTGGACTTTGATAGCATCCAACTTTGGTTCTGATACCACCAACTGTCCTAAATGGCAAGAAAATGGTCTCCATGACCTTTGCCTCCTGTCAAAGGCTTGCCAGACTCACCTCTCTTCCCTGCTTTCATACCCTAAGTAACATTACGGTTGAGAATATCTCACTCTTTAAGTAACTTGGTGGCTAGCTGGACCACCGCCTTGATTTCTCAGCCCATAGATGTCACCCACCACAAGTTCCACCCCAAACTGGGTGCATTCTACAGGAACAAAGCCAGTATCCTTCTTCCTGCTCACCAAGAGCTAAACTAAAAAATGATCCTCCCCATTTTCGACTATGGTGACATTGTCTACAGCACAGCTACCAAGTCTACCCTTGCCAGACTGGACCAACTGTTTCACTCCTTCTTTTGCTTTGCCTTGGCCTTCCCTCCCCTTATCCACCATTGCTCTGTTTACTCATTCATCTCCTCACTTCCTTGATGCCAGATGCCCTGCCTACTGTACCTCCTTCATATCCAAATTGTGGCTCAACTCCCTTTCCATCACCTCCATACCTTTCCTCCCTCCTTCCTCATACTGTTTCTGGAACACTGCTTCCCATCTCCTCCAGCAAACCTACTGTGGACCAAGCTTTTTCCTGTCATTTCCCTAACCTTTGATCCTCTCTTTCACTGTCAACCCATTCTGCCTCTTCCAGCTTCTCCCGCACTGCTCTTCTTCATGACTTTACTACCCCCTTCTGCAACTGAAACCAGACCACTGATCTCAGGGTCTGCCCTCCTCTTACTTGGTATGCTGGAAGCCCCCTTGTTCACAGCAATTCTTATCTGCCTGTCTGCATGGTATTAATGTGTTCTGAACATTGATTTTTCACAGCAGGCCATTTTATTTATTTATTTATTTGAATTTTATTGACTGGGTAGGCTCACTGAGACCAAAGGTCCCTTTTCCATGGGTGACCCAGAATTAGTTACGTATAAGATAGCACAAGACATTGGTCATACACTTTACAGAGATAGTTATACACAGTGATAAAGAAAATATTAGGTCTCTACATAGGCAAACATACTTACGGAGACACTAAAGATAACAGTTATACAGTGTGGAGAATATCATTAGTTACCATATTACAATAGTGAAATTGATAGTAAACAAGTACTACATTTAATTATGTTTGTAAAAGTGCAATATATGTTTTGAGGTATGAGTAGGTGTTCATTGCAGCAGTACAATAGTAGGAGAAGTAATCCTTAATGGTAGGAAGTATGTGAGAGGATGCTAGTTCAGAGGAGTAATTAACTGACTCTGTTACTCTGGGAAATTATGCACATTTAGTGCACACTGGCACTTGTGCTGTTGTTGCTTTTAATGAGTGCTTGAATGCGGGGAGTGAAGGGACAGCTCTGCATGGTAGCAGAGAGCTTAATTCAGGAATGCATGATTCTATACACAAATTACCTTTGTCCAACAGCCATGAATACCCTGGGTACCTACAAAGGGGGTTGCGAAGTTGAGTGGAGAGTTCTTATGTGCTGCCTATGCACCACACAATTCTGGAGGTTAGGTAGGCAGTTCAGAATTTTGTACATGAGGCAGAGTGAGGGGGTGATTAAGTCTATTGTCTATGTGGGGCCATTTTAACAATGCAAGTGCTTTCCGATGGTGTTCCTTGCTGTCTGCTTGTGCAGCGAATCTGATAACCTTGTAGTAGAGCATGTGATGTCTGTTGAGTTTAGTTTCCCTTAGAAATTTCACTATTGGAGCTCCGTAGAGGACCGTGGGGAGCAGGATGGAATTTGCCACCATTAAGTAGGTAGCATTAGTGAGGTACCCACTTAGTCTGTATAACAGATCTATCTTTTGGTGTATTGTTTTGGTAGTGTGGTCAATATGCAATTTTAACGTGAGCTCTTGATCTAGCCACATTCTGAGGTATTGTATTTTGTACACAACTTCCAACATGAAGATGGTCCCTCTGCTATCTGAGATCCTAGGAGCTCAGTTCTGTCCGCACCTAGCATTCTATGCCCAAAGACCATGGCCTTAGTTTTCTTGATGTTATGCACTAGGTGATTAGATGAGAGCCATCTACCTAGTGGGGCAAAATCTTCAGTCAGCCCTTGTTCAATGTTGGTAATGTTCTTGCATCCCTGTACAGGACTGCATTATTTGCATAAAGGGTTGCTTTTGCTTCTCCATAGTTGGATGGCAGATCATTTATAAACAAGAAGACTCATGGTTCAAGAATTGACCTCTGCGCAACTCCATCAGTGATAGCGTGACGTAATGATAGGCTGATGCTCCATTTAATGGTTTGGTTGCAGCTTACTAGGTACTGTAGCTTCTGAACCAGTTGATGGCACGGCAATCCAGTCCAAGATTCTCTCGTTTGGACAGTGGTATGTCATGATTCACCAGGGCGAAGGCCTTGGTGAGATCAATGAAGATGTCCCCTGTAGCTTTTTCCCCATCAGTGGCTTTGCAGATATCTGAGGTGAGATGCACCAGGGCTGTGTTGGTTCCATGGTGTTTTTGGAATCTGTGCTGGACCACAGCCATCAAACTGTAAGCCTTAAGGTGACCAGCCAGTTGATTTTAGATTAGACATTTTTGTACTTTAGCCAAGGCACTGAGTATCGAGATTGGACGGTAATTTTCTATCACGCTGTTGGCTCCTCCTTTGTGAATGGGGGCAACCCAGGCAGTTTTCCGTGTTTGGGGGACTTCACCACAGAGCAGGGACATACTAAAGAATATGGTCAGAGGAGTAGCAAGTACTGGGGCTGCAATCTGGAGAAGCTTGGGTCCGAGCCCATCATGCCCCAGAGGCTTGTCAGGTTTTATCTTGAGCAGGTGTGTTAGTACTGCCTTCATGGTTATGAGTTTGAGGTGGAATAAGGGTTGATTGATGGGAAGAGGGGAAGATGAGGGGAGTTGGGTTGGGATACTTTAAAGTCATCTAAGTCAGTGAAGAATTTGTTGAAGCCTTCTGCAGTGAGTTGGGGATGTTCAACCAGGGTGTTGTTTATTCGTATATCTACACTGGAGACATTTTGTTGCCCTTTTAGGGGATGCTGATTTGAACCCAGAAGAGTTTATGGTTGTGCAGGTGTCCAATCTGAAGTTTTCTGATGTATCCTGACTTGGTTTTCTTCAGTGTGGATTTGCATTGATTCCATAATTTCCTGTATTCTTTGCCAGTTCAGTTCTGCAGTGATCCTTTTGCCTTGTATGTGTTCCAGACCCTGTCACGTTGTTTCATCAGTGTACGGTGGTCTGAGGAGAACCACTTGGAACATTGGCCTTTATACTGCCTTTGTATGAATAGGGCATGCCTATTTATAACTGATGTAACATTGTGGATTATGAAGTCCAGTGCTGCATTTATGTCTGACATGGTGTCCAGATCTCTCCAGTTAACTTCAGATAGGTCATCAAGGAAGATGCCAATGTCAAGCTTGGAATAGTCTCTGTTAGGGACAAGTTTTTTGGGGGAGGTTGGAAGTGATTTTTAGATGGGGAGTGGTCACTCAGCAAGTCTGAAAAGATCCTGGCAGCTTGGATTCTTTCTGGTCTGGACACAAGGATCCAGCTGAGCAGTGTGTGGTTCCAAGTTTTCTTGTTGTGCCTTATTGGTTCCCCAATCATTTGTTGGAGATTGGCATCATTGATTAAAACCTTTTAGGCCTTAGACCCTTTCTCTAGTCAATTTAGATTAAAGTCCCCCAGGATTATGATGTACTGTACTTTATCACATTACACTTATAGCTTTATTTTGTGTTGCACGGTATTACTTGCCAGTGAATACTATGGCTGCACAACTGTTACTGTATTGTGTTTACTCCTTCCCCTTTTGTATTTTCTACTCACTCCCCATGGATGCATATGGAAATGAGTTGCCACCAGTGCAATATGTCTTTCATGGTAAAACATTTGAAATGAATAAATGAATAAATAAAGAAACATACCTTCTCTAGATAAATGTTCATTCTGGGAAACGTGGATATCACCTGAAAATCAAACAAACCATGACAGTGAAAAAGTAAATTAAGTGTAGTTCCTTAACATAACAATAGAAATGAGCTGTTACCAGAAATAAATAAACAAATATATATTTTCTAGGTGAATGCACATTTTGGAGAACGTGGATGTCATGTGAAACAAAAACAAACCATGACAGTGAAAAAATAAATTAAGCTGTACTGTGTGGTTCCTATCTGTAACAGTAGATCTTTGAGGGAATCTCCTACATGAGGCCACACCTTTGGAACTGTAAACTGTTGATGTTAGAATCACTCAGAAACTTCTGCTAGCTTGGGGCTGCCCATGATAACGTACAACATTACTGCCTATATAGTGTGGGTCACTCCTAACTTCCTCAGTTTGCCACTGGAGACAAACATGGGGGAGTCAGAGCAGGCAGGGACCAGGGGCCCAGGCCCAGAGCTAGGCACACAGGAGAGGTAACAGTCCTGAAAATAGTAGAACCCCCACATAAGACAGCAGGCAACAATGTTGGCAACTGAATCATCCAGAAATGACAATAAGAAAGAAGGTAGGTCGGTAAGTGTGCTGTAGCTCAATGGAGGAGATTCTCTCAAAGATCTACTGTTATGGTAAGTAACTGCTTTATCTTCTTCAAGGATGTCTTCTCCATTGGGCCACACCTTGGAACAATTCCCAAGCACTACACAAGGCACCATGGATGGAAAACAGTATCAATCATGACAGGAAGCCTTGAAGCACAGCAAGGTCAAACCCAGCATGCCTGCATGGGACAATGTTTAAACTGCATTGTTAGTGAAAGTATGTACTGTACTCCATGTAGCAGCCAGTACAAATGTCAACTGCAGACACATTGTGAAAGTGAGTCACAGACAAGGCCATGCCTCTTGTGAAATGACCATGAACAGAACTAGGAAGCTCCTCACCATGCATCCTATAAGAAAAAGTAATAGTCTGCTAGCAATTTGGGCAGGCACTGTTTAGTAACAGGGATGCTCCCTTTACCAGAGGTGAAGGAAACAATACATTGGGAGGCACTTTTGCAGTCTTTGGTACAATATATTTAGAAATATACTTCTCAATGAACATCTCAAGTATGTAATAGAGCTTCACCTTTGTTAGAATGGAAATCATAATACTCAGGAAAGTGAACTGTCTAATTCAAAGTGAATTCAGATATCACCTTAGGTAGAAAATTACAACTGATGCATACAAACACCTTATCCTGGTGAAAAATCAAGTATGGAGGCTTAGAAACTAGAGCCCGTAGCACATAGATTCTCATGGCAGAAATAATGGCAACAAAGAAAAAGGGTTTTCCAGGATAGAAAACACATTTCACAAGTGGCAGCAGATTCAAAAGGAGCTCCGGTCAGTTTTTCCAAAAAACAGTTAAGGTCCCAAGATGACAATGGTGCAGGTAACAAGGACATACTGTATATGTAGAATCCCTTTAGGGAATCTACATGAGTCTTCCGACTGCTCCAGTTTTCCCATCAGTAAGAATATGGAAAGCCAAAATGCCTGCCAGTTGCACTTTAATGATAGAATACTGAGAACCAGTGTCTAATAAAGACAAAAGGAAATTCATCACAGCATTCACAGGATATTATTTGGATCCTGGGAATATGAATTACACCGTATCAAAAAAATGTTTCCATGTATGCCTTGTGGATAGCTTTCCGACTGCAAAAGGAATAGCATCAGCTTTGAGAGAAACCCCAAAATGTGCCAGATCTACATTTTCAGGAACCATTTGTGAAGCTGTAGTGATCTGAGATCTGAATGGATTAGGCACCCTTTGTCCATCGTGGAGCCAGTTGTGCACCCCAGCCTGGCATGCATATATCTATGGTGAGTATTTGTAAGGGTGTGGGGTGAAAATTAGAATGCCTGCCAAGAGGTTGGAGTTATCCATCCAACATAGGAGGGCCTGTCACAGAGGCCATGTGACAAGTACCACCTGGTCCATTTCATCTAATAAATGGTTCCACTGTACCTGAACAGTCCAGTTCAGCACATGCATATGGAGATGGGCAGACAGAACAGTGACTATGGCAGCTGCTAGAAGTCCCAGTATTGACCTGGCTGAGACATAATCACTCAACAAAATAAAAACTAAATAAAAAAATAAATAAATAAATAAATAAATGATGACTGACTGATATTAGACAAGTTTGCGTAATGAGTGAATATACCCTGTCTTCTGGCAGAAATGCATTACCCGTGGCAATATCCAACCCTGTCCCTACGTACTGGGGGAGCTGGTAAGGGTGGAGAACTGATTCTGTTTCTTTCGCTATTGCACCCAGTTGGTTGAAAAGTTCTCTGGTTCCAGCCAGAGTGTGAAGGATGGCATCCTTGGCTGCAGCTTTCAACAGCCAGTCATGTAAATATGAGAAGATGTACAGACCATCGATCCTGAGGGCCACTGCTATGACTGCTAAACATTTGGTAAAGACCTGCAGTGCCAAGGATAAGCCAAAGAGCAAAATACAAAATTGCCTGCTAGCATAATTCTGAGATACTGTCTGCGTGACCTATAACTTTTGATACTAAGGTATGCATCCTCCATATCTAAGGCATGCAGTCAGTCATCCAGTTGCAACAGGGGAATAAGAGCCTAAAGAGAGAGTATTCAAAAGTTTTTGTACTTGATGTGCTTGTTCACACACCTCAGGTCTAACATCAGGCACAAGTCTCCTGCTCATTTTGGGATCAGGAAGTAACAGGATTAAAACCCCCGATTTATCTCCATTTCAGGATTGGGTCCTATGGCCCATTTCAGAATCAAAGTCTGGACTTCTGTTTTCAAAAAAGGATAAGTGGCCTGGCAGATAACAATGGGCACAGGAGGATATACCAGGGGAGTGATAGCAATTCCCGAGCAGGACCTTTTTCTAGAATTTCCAGAACCCACTTGTCCATTGTGATCTTCCTCCATTTTGATAGAACAGTGAGATCCTGTTCCCCACCTATATCCCTGACAACAGTGGTGGGGGCAGAGGAGATTCTGATGGTGCCAAGGGTGGTAGGGAAATCACCAGTACTGAGACCTTTGGAGGCTTTTGGATCAAAACCTGCATGCAAAGGACTTTACATGGCAGCACAACCTGGGGGATGGAGCAGCTGACGGGCACTGCAGGCACCTCTGGCAGCAGGGCAATGAAAAGCACTTGTACCACCGTCTTACCAGTGCAGAGATAGGGTGTCTGTCTGCAGCACCAATGACCCGGGTTTGGAAATGGACCCGGGTCATTGGAGGCCTGGCTGAGGAGAGAAAGTTTGAGCATTCTAGAGACTGCTGTCCTTCTCTGGGGCAGATGGGGGTAGAGTGTCTGGCATATTACTGACCTCTGGCAGAGACTGGGGGGATCCTCTGTGCCGGCACCCTCACCTGAGGGGGTGGGGTGGATGCTGGTCATCATTACACATCCCTCCTCCAGGTAGTGCAGAAAGTCACACAATTCCAGCCTCTGAGCATGATGCTCTGTTCTGCTGCTGTCTCCACTGCCAACAGTGTTCACTGGGGGGGTCCTGATCCCAAGGCCCCACCCTGGGAAGGGTAAGCCAGGGCACTTTAGGAAGGACCATGGGGAAGGGGTGCCCACCTGGTGGCCCTGCCCAGGGGGTAAGCCTGGGCATGGGAGGGGTGGCACACAGGCAGGGCAGATCTTCTTTTGGGTAGGGAGGGTAAACCAAAAGAATAATAATAAAAAAAAAAAGAAAAGCAACTTTACCATACCCCTAAAATAATTGGGCACAAGAACCTTGAGAGACCTTAAAACCTTCTTGGATGAGTGAGGCTCACAAAGGGTCATTTCTAAATCATGATCAAACAGCTTTTTATCTCTGAATGGTTCATTCAGTACATGTTGCTGGACATCAGAGGCAAATCTAGCCACTCTCAGCTATGAATAATGGTGCAAGCATGTAACTGATGCAGCCAGATTGGCAGAAGCATCAGATGCATCATATGCAGACCTTAATAAATGCATGCCACCATCTAAACCTGCAGTAGCAGCCTAGAAAACTTCAGAGTTCACAGAACCTTTAGGGTGGGATGCAATCCCAGACAGAACTAACATCCACTGGCTGTTCTGATACTTGATCATGTAAGCTTAGTAATTGGCAATTCTAAGACCTAAGGAAGTAGAAGAATGGGTTCTTTTTTCTATTACATCCAACCTTCTAGAATCTTCATCAAGGGGGTAAGGAGTGCAGATGTTTAGGTGTTTTGGACCTATCATGATCAGCCAAAGTCACAACCAAATATGTCTTGGACTGAGAAGCATAACAGGTCTTTGATGTAGCTGCAAGATATTTGTTGTGAGGCTTCCTGGGGACTGCAGACAAAGTGCTAGATCTATGCCAGGCTGTCATAGTGGCATCTTCTATGCAGGATAGATGGCAGGGATGACAATGGAAGGAGTAGTAGATACTTCCAAACACTCAAATTTCATTTAGTAGCATCTTCCTCCTCCATAGCAAACCCTAGGGTAGCTTGCATTTGTCTCAACAAACCATGAAGGGATGCATCCTCTGGAAGAGACATGGATGCATACACAACCATGTCTTCAGTACATGAAGATAATGTGAAGCTGGATACTGTGTGATCCTGGTAAGCCACTATCTTACTCATCCTCCAAATCCACCTCCATATTAAGAAGGACAGGATCATACTTAACATCGTCGACTGGATTATTGAAGGGAGGCTCCAAAGGGACAGATAGAATTGACTGAGTAAGGGGAATGTCTGGAGTGCTTTGTGCAGTACCAGCAAGAGTCAATGGCATTGACAGGTTGGGTTCCATCAATGACAAAGTTGTGATCATTGCTGGTAAGCCTGGTAGCAAGAGTCAAAAATCAGACACTATAGCAAGTGCAACTTGTGAGTCAATGGTGCCCTGTAAAAGGGATGAAGTGACTGTCAATGGTGCTAGAATCCATAAACGGAAGCTGTAAAGTGCCATTGGCAGAAGTGACAGAGCGAGATCCCAACCTTTGTATCAGTTTGACAGTCAGAAAGGCAATAGGAGCTAACAAAGCAGCCGTACCTTCTGACTTTGGAATTATTCTTTGTTTGTGGAGGAGATTTGGAAAGAGCAGAAGAACTGGGTTTTTCATGATGTTTGAAATGATGCTTGTCTAATGACAAATATTTTGTCCTGTCCTTTTCCTTAGATTTCAATGTTCTAAGTGACAAAACTGTTGCCACACATTATAGCAATTTTTTATGGCCTCCTCTGGCAATCTGCATGAAGAAACCACTGTGGAACAGGTTGCCTAAGGAGCGCTTCCATCTTTTTGATACAGAAAGCTTCTATAGCTTTCTGATCCCATCTCCTCATTGTCTGGTTAAATGTCTGGCAGGTAATGTAGTCCTCAACATCTTGTGCTAAGCCCAAACAGCAGAAATGGATGGAGTGAGCATCACTCTTGTATTTGTTTGTCTGTAGGAACAAAACTGAAATAAGGGTTCTATTGACAGTGGCATGCACTTTGCATGAGAAAATAAAGCCAATAATATGCAGTGTTGTTTCTCGATATGATGAGACAAGTAGCTGATAGTGGGAGAAAGAACTAATGAGACTGGTGGCCACTTACTCTATACAGGTGCCAATGTAATACATTACCATGGGTGACACCTAGCTAACAAAAGTTTCTGAGTGGTCCAGATGCAGACAGCTTAGTTTACAGTTCCAAAGTTGCGGCCCAATGAAGAACATATCTGTAATATGAATCATCTGATTACAGATACTATACTTTCAATGTAAAGTTATTCAAATATTCTATTTATTTTACTGGCTGCTCCTTTAAATATAGCTCTGTGATCTATACTGGGACAACAACTGAACAGCTGCACAACACATAGATATTCCTAGCCTACAAACCAAAGGTATTTAATAAAGTTTTAGCAGTGTGAGTAGGCAGAGCTGATCGTGTCTGGGGCAGCGCTTTGTATTTTTCTTCCATAAAGCTTTTTACCTGTCAAGAAGGTGGGCAGGCTGTCATCCCCACCCCTACTTCTCCCAACCGACATCTGCCTCCCCATCCTGTAGGTTAAATTCCCCTGGATTACTCCCTGTGACGGGGCTTGGGGCAGGGCTGTCATCCCCCTACTGTACACATCTGGAAGTACTGAGGGATTTGGCAGCAGTACAGAATGAGAAAGAGAGGGCAGGACTTCATGTAGCCTGTCTGTTGCTTTTCAGTTTCCTTCCTTGTCCACCACCATGGTGGAAAATAGGCACATGCATGTGGCGGAGGCATATATGCACCATGGAACCAATGCCCTGCCTGAGTCACTCACACCTGCACAATCACCAGGCCTTCACCTGTGGCAATCGGAAGTTGAATTGGCTGTCCCTGGGAGAGCAGTTCCTGTGACACTCAGTCCCCCCCAGCTGACCTTCAGTGACCTGAGTCCGCTTCTCAACCCGGGTCACTGGGGTGGTGGCAGATGAGGTGTAAGTGCCTCACCCCTCTGTTCTACTTGGCCAACACAGGCATTTAAATTTTTAATTGTGTTGGGTAACAAGCTGGGATAGGTTATCACAGCCTATTGTGGGTTGAGTGGTCACAACACTTGCTAATTTGCTATGGACTTACAGTATGATCAAAAGTATCATTAGTCCTGGACCTATGTTTTTTTTATTTTATTTATTTAAATGTTTTACCAGGAAGGCACACTGAGCAGAGTACTGCTTAACTCCAGGTGAGTACTGGGGAAGGGGGACAGTGGGTATAAATGATATAAGGATATATACAGTCAGGATGAGATACAAGGAACAGAACAGTTAGGTTTGGTACATTAGTAAAAGTACAAAGATATACAGACAATAATAGGCAAGATACATCAAGGTCAAAAAACATTTTTTTTTCAAGCCATGTGCTTGTAAAGCTGGGTGCAGGATATTAAAGGATAGTGAAGTATTGGGGGTGGCTGCCTGAATCAGACACCTAATTCTCCAGAATTCTGCAGGATTCTACATGACACAGTGCAATTCAGTGGTAGTTCATACTACATATCATGCTACTGGTCATACTATAGAGGACAAGGAGCAAGGAGGCAAAGTTGCCCATAAGTGCTCCTAAAAAATCTAATATGGATAATATAGTAGTTTACCTCCCAATAGAATATAGTTATCTAGATGACTTTTGAATTCAGATTTAGTTTTACTACTCACAATCACAAGTGACAAATTATTCCATGGGTTTGCTATCCTAAAGGGTAGAAAAATAATTTATAGGAATGGTTTTAAAAGGTTTGCCAACAATTTGTAATGGGTGCCCTCTTGATAAAGTTGTCATGCAGGAAACTGATTATGTACAGACAAATAATTCTGAAGGAATTGAACTCACATTTTGCTTTTGCTAGAAATGCTATTTAAAACTCGTGAATAGCTAATATCCCATTACCCACCCAAAGATTACCTAATTCTCTACTGCAAGTCATCTATTTAGGAAGGTTTTACAAAGTGCAGTACAAGATGGCACAAATAATTAAACCACTTGATGGTGATGTTCGGGTAAAATGCAACACCTGTGTGAGGGTGCACATATACCACAGTACTACATATGTGGCAAATGTCAATATATAGTTAGTCTAGAAAAAGAAATAAGGCAATTCAAGGACAAACTTAATGAATTGGAGCATAACCAGTGGGACATGCTAAAAAAAAATCACCGTATTATCAAAACCAAGAGAGACTACTACCACGACCACATTAAACACTATGCATGCCAATATATGTCAGGATCCTAGCTCTTGTACCACCCTGGCTATGGTGAATGGAACAAAATAATCAGAGAGGATAATAATGGGGATCAGTCCGATGATTGTATTAATGAACCATGAACTGAGGTCACAATTAGGCATAAAAACAAAAAGGGCAGAAGGGCTATGACCTTTGAAATCCCTACCAGTAACCATTTTTTACTTCCTGATAATAACACAGACATCACAACTGAAACCAGCACAATTGATGTGGAAATTGAACATATAGTATCCTCCCCGATGCAGACCCTTCTTTTACGTCACCATCAAATCTTGATGCCTAGTCCACTCACCATCTCACACCATCCTTAGCAGTAATGCAGCCTAGGCAAGTGTATGTCTTGGGTGACTCCATTACAAAATATAAAGACTGTGCTGTGTGTGGCACTGACAAAGCCAATGTAGCATACTGCAGTTTTAGGGGGCCAAAAATTGTGGACCTCATCCCCATGATTGATAACATTCTATCTGATGCAGGCGATAATCCATTTGTAGTACTACACTTGGGGTACCAATGACATTAGTAACACAACAAGCAGTAACATTAAATCTGATATTGAACAATTGTGTGACATACTAGGAACCAAAGGGAGTGCAAATACCATTTCTGAATTATTGCCAATTCCCAAAGCAGGCCACCACGTAAATCAAAAAATAAAAATTGTAAATGAGTGGCTACGCAAATGAACTCTCAACAAAGGTATCTCCTGCCTCACTCATTGGGAAGAATTTGATGGCAGGTATAACCTTTTCAGCTGGGATGGCCTACATCTGAGCAGGCAGTGGAGCAATCAACTTGGCAAAAAAATAAAAATTCACATGCAAAAAAGTTTAAATTAAGTACCGGGGGAACATGGGACCACATACAGTATACATCACAGCAATACTCCTGAAATCAGGCTTCTATCCACAAATGCCAGAAGTCTTACTGCAATTAAAATGACTGAATTACAGGCAATTTTACTACAGAGTAATCTGGATTTAAACTTTATTACTGAAACATGGCGGGATGACACTTCTGAGTGTCAGGAAGAGATATTCCAGGTTTTACCTTGTTTACAAAAAATAGAACTGGAAAAAGGGGATGGTGTCTGTATATATGCAAAAAAACATCTTCAGCCATACATCCTTAATCTGCCTGCAGTATCTGACATCTCTCTTGAAATAATATGGGTTGAATTGTTAATAAAAAAAAGATAAAACCATCTTAGTGGGTAATTGCTATAGACCCCCTAATTCATGTGACGACTATAATACATCTCTCCAAGGAGAAATTTTAGTTATGGGTGATAATAAGGATGTGGTCATTTTTGGTGATTTTAATTATCCTGGAATTGACTGGGAATTACTTTCAGAGTCTAACCATATGGAAACCCCATTCCTAGACACACTGGCCAGGATATTCAAAGGTGTTGTGTTGGCACAACCCCACATTGCACCTCGGTGGGATATTGAAAAGGCTGCCCGGCGCAGCGCAAATCTTGATGTGCCGGGGTGCAGTGTAATCCTATGCAGTGCAGATGCAGGTGATGTGCCCATGCATATGTAGCACATCCCGATATTCAGCCCGGGATGTGAGGTGCATATGCTGGTGCAGCTCCTACATGCCCTGCACACTGGTGCTCAAAGTTGAGCTGTAAAATATAGGCTCAAAAGCTGGCCACCCACAGGTGGGCGGCTGTATTGCAAGGTGGAACACAACAGCCACCAGCCTTGGGTGGCCACCTGCCCAGTGCTACACCATCCAAAAGCACCTGAACCCCCCGTGGTAGTCTAGTGGACACTCCTCCCACCCCGTATCCACAATCGTGGGCTTCTGTATTAGATAACTAACCCCTGGTGGTCTAGCAGTCCCTCCGCTGCCCGATCGCAGGCATCAGTATTACAAAAACATTACCTGGTGGTCTAGTGGTCCCCCTGCTGCCCAATCACGGGCATCAGTATTAAATACACATTTCCTGGTGGTCTAGTGGTCCCCCCACTGCCCAATGGTGGGCATCAGTATTAAATACACATTTTCTGGTGGTCTAGCAGTCCCCCCGCTGCCTGATCATGGGCATCAGTATTAAAAAATATTTCCTGATGGTCTAGCGGTCCCCCCACTGCCTGATCATGGGCTGTTGTAATGGCAGAATGTAGCCTGCTGGTCCAGTGGTACCCTCTCCCCACCCTCCCACAGAGGACCCATGGCCACCCAGCATCCCCCTTGTCATTGGTGGATGACAGCACCCCACTGCATACCACCCATCTGCCTGCTGAATGACAGCATACAGTATGATCTGTACACCTATTGGTCCACAGTGTGGACCAATGGGCTAGCAGACCATACTGCACTACAGGACCAGATATGTGAATGAATGCATTCATTCACATATCTGATCCTATATAATCTAATATCATCTGCAAGCCCATTGTTCCACACTGTGGACCAATAGGTGTACAGATCATACTGTACACTGTCATTCAGCGGGTGGCTGGATGGTATGCGGACAGGATACTGCCACCCACTGATGACAGGGGGATACCATATGGCCGGGGTCCTCTGTGGGATGGTGGGGAGGGGGGTACCACTGGACCACCAGGCTACATTCTGCCATTACAAAAGCCCACAATCAGGCAGTGAGGGGACCGCTAGACCACTAGGGATTGGTTTAGTAATACAGACGCCTGTGATTAGGTAGCAGAGGGAACTGCTAGACCACCAGGTTTCAATATATTTGTATTACTGCCCTCGATCAGGCATACGGGGGGGGTGCCACGCTAGCCCACCAGGGAGCCAACCCCTGATGACAGCAGCCTGGCAGGGTGCCAGGTGCATTTCACTGGGATGTCCAGTGCAATGGATGCAAATGGGGCCATTCTGACATACAAATGGCCCCATTTGTGCCTAGCATAGATTATGGCCTCATTTGCATACCCCTGGCTGAATATCATGGGTTATGCACCTAGCACAACTGCACTTGTTTGTTTGTTTGTTTGTTTATTCACTTAACGGGTAAGCACACTGGAAACAAGTTCCTTTTACAGGTGCGACCCACATATATTGCATACAGACAATACATAATCAAACATACATATACAATGCAGCAAATTGCAGACAAAAATGTCTTTGTTACGTATAAAATTCATAAAAAAATTCATAAAAACAGTTACAATTAAATTGAGATTGAAATACATCCTTAATGCATCGGCAAACTTTTGACAAGCAGCAACCACCTAATATCTTGAGGAATTTCATTCCAAATGAATGGAGCAATATAAGCAAAGGATCTTTGTCCACTTTTAGATTTCATAAAAGGAATCTCGAGAAACCTACTGTCTGACCTATGTCTAGAATAATGACCATCAATATATGGTCTCAAAACTTTGAAATACTATGTGGAATTCCAGAGTCCATAACTTTATATATAGACTTGGCCACACAGTATTGGAAATTTAATGAAACCAGTAACCAGCCCATTTCTTTCAAAATCACACAATGATGAGATGACTTAGAACAATTTAAAGAAACAAACTTAGCTATCAAGTGAAGTAAAGTGGATTCTTTGAAATCACTGTGTCAGAAGCAGTGTCAGTAATCATAGCTGCATAGTTCACAATAGGAAGTAAGCAGCAATTTGAAATAACTAGCCTAGACTCAGGAATAAGAAATGAACGGATTCTGTACAAAGAACCTAATCTACAATGTATTCTTGAGGTAACCCTCAAAAAATGAGATTCATAACTTAGATGAGAATCTAGTAATACCCCAAGATAGTGAAATGTATCAACATAGTCAAACAGTAATCCATCAAGAGATTTAACTTCCAAAGTACCAACCTCAGATCTCAGTCTAGGTGGGGTACCAAAAACCATCACCTTTGTCTTAGATTTGTTTAAGAGTAATTTACAGGCCATAAGTGAAGACTGAAAATTGCACATTTCCTCTTTAAAGAAACACCTAGATCTCCAAATGACAAACCCTGCGTATAAATTACTGCATCGTCAGTGTAAAGTGTTAAAGAAGCATTATTAATCACACTTACTAGTTGATCAAAAAACAAAGAAAACAAAAGTGGCCCCAAAATAGAACCTTGTGGAACCCCACACTTAACCATTACAGAGTCTGATACAGCACCCCTATATTTAACCCTTTGAAACCTATTTGTTAAATAATCCCACTTGCACTGGCACATCCCTTTGCTCCCTCTCTGTGGCTTGCACTGGCACAGTGCCACTGTGCCATGTGCAGTATGTGCGCTGACTGTGCCATATTCAATGGTGCTGAGCCATGGCACATCACTGTTGAATATCGCCTGGTCCTGGCCCAGGTGCAGCCCAGTTGCATTGTGCCCAGGCTTGCACCACTGCCTGGTGCAGTCTGAATATCCAGCCCACTATGTTCAGTTGGTCTTAGTCAATTGATGACACATCTGACACGGGCTAACAACCTGCTTGATCTTATCCTGACAAATATGGACAATTTAATTGATAAGATTAACATGCAACCCCCAATGGGAGAAAGTGACCATGGTATAATTGAAGGAGCCATCTCACTGCCAACTTCCAGGTGTCTATCCCAGGTGTATATAAGGAATAATAATAAAGCCAATTTCAGACTAAATGACAATTATCTTGAAGAAATCAATTGGGAAAATAATTTACACTACTTAGACTGTGAAGAATCCTGGTCATTTATCTACAAAATAATCTATGAAGCAGTTGATAGTCATGTCCCAACCAGAATTACATATAACAAGGGTAAAATTCCACCTTGGCTTACTGCAGCAGTTAAAAAACAGACTAAGAGTACAGAGGAAGCTTACTCCAAACTACAAAAGCAGAACAATGTTACTAATTATATTATGTATAAACAAGAACAAAAGAAACTAAAGAACCTTATCAAAAAGGAAAAACAGAAAATTGAATTCAGGATTATTCATACCAAGGACAATTCTAAATCATTCTATGGTTATATTAATAGGAAAAAAATCCATCAAATGAGATTGGCAAAATCCTAAATAATAACTTATTAACTAATAATAACAGTGAAAAAGTTTCAGCATTTAACAATTATTTCTGCTCTGTTTATAACCCTAAACAAATCTAAATCTACAAAGCAGCTGACAATCCTTTTTCAACACTATTTAATGTGGATGATATCTTTGAAGTCCTAAATAAACTAAATAAAAATGACTCATCGGGTCCAGATAGGATTCATCCAAAAATAATAAAGGGTTGTATTAACACTCTTTATTTGCCTATTACAATACTTTTTAATAAATCTGCTTCATCATCATATGTACCTATGGATTGGAAAAAATCTACGTCTGTCTCTATTTTTAAAAAGGGTGATAAAAGTAAAGTAAACAACTATCAGCCCATAACTCTTACATCTGTCCTCTGCAAATTACTGGAGCAATTAATTAAAACAATAATTGAATCCAAGTTAGCCACTCTTCAATGCACAGATTAAACACAACATGAGTTTAGACCCG
This sequence comes from Neoceratodus forsteri, assembly GCA_016271365.2. Lineage (NCBI taxonomy): Eukaryota > Metazoa > Chordata > Ceratodontiformes > Ceratodontidae > Neoceratodus > Neoceratodus forsteri. The sequence continues at coordinate 1,359,947,047 of CM057459.1, forward strand.
GAAGATCATGTACCACTAATTTAATCTAATTTTATAACCAGATTAGTACAAGTTTAGATAATAGGACATCAGTCAATGTTATACTTTTAGACTTCAGTAAAGCTTCCGATCAAGTCCCAGATTTGGAACTTGTTGACTAACTACTATTGGACTATCAGACCAACTAGTCTACTGGGTTAATAATTGGCTGACCGACAGAACTCAAAAAGTTAGAATTAATGGTTACTTGTCCATACTGGGGGAAGTGTCTAGTGGTGTCCCCCAAGGTTCTGTATTGGAACCTATTTTATTCAAACTATTTGTGGGGGATCTACATACAAATATTTATAACCACATGGTCAAATCTGCAGATGACACTAAAACTGGAATGGAAGTTTATACATTAAATAAACATTTATCATTAGTCAAAGACCTAAATGCCATTATTAGATGGACAACTGATAATAAAATGACACAAAATCAAGACAAATGTGTGGTATTACATCTTGGGTTTAATAGTCTGCATTACCCTTATTCTATCAATGGACACATTCTGGATGAAGTTATAATGAATTCCAGCCTGCATTTCTTCGCGGATGACATAGTATTGTACTCCACAGGCACAACCTTATCGGAAGTTAATGAAGTGTTGCAAGCTGACTTTGCTCAGCTAGAAAGCAATCTCATAAAAGCCAAGCTTCTCCTAAATGTTAAAACAATTAAGGCAATGATTTTTTCATGGTATACTTCCCTTGGCACTCTACCTGCCCTTCCAAAGGACTTCATTGTTACCTCGCTAGGCGAACCCTTGGAAGTTGTACCTAAATTTAAATATCTTGGCACCTGGATAGAAAATAAGCTATCTTTTAATGACCATATTGAGGACTTATCTAAGAGGCTCAAAGCACGGTTGGGTTTCTTTTTTAGAAATAGGTCTCTCTTCCCTTTTGAGACCCGAACCACACTTGTCCAGGCCACATTCCTTCCCATACTTGATTATGGAGATGTAATTTACATCTCCTCTTCAATATCAAGTCTAACTAAGCTGGACGTTCTCTACCACCATGCCCTACAGTTCATAACTAGCTCCCCTTACCAAACCCACCACTGTGATCATTATGCAGTGGGTTGGCTGGACCTCACTTGCCACCAGATGCCTGCTCCATGCTGGTATCTGGTTCCTTAAGATACTTCTTTACAAACTATCGGGCTACATGACATCTCTTATTCACATTTCCCATAGTGCATACTCCCTAAGGAAATCTGACTTCATCCTACTAGCTGTCCCAAAGACTCATACTACATTTGACCAATGAGCTGTTTCCTTTGCCCTTTCTACTATTTGGAACTGTCTTCAATCCATACTAAAACTAATTAGCATTGTCTCAATTAATTTCTTCAAAGCACTAGCAGTCTCTAAAATAAAACATATCTGCAGCTGCAACTAAGCCTACCCCCAACTCCAAGTCAGTTATTTGAATACAGACTGTCCTTTTCCTCACCAAGCCAGGAATGAAACTGCCCAACTAGCAAAAGGCTTTTATTTATCTACCAAATGATATGACACCCTCAGTCCTCCTATCTACATCCTACTCCCCTATACTCTTCCAAACCACTAGCCTTCCCTGCCTGCAAATCTTCTACCCTGCCCTCCTAACCAACCATTCTCTCCTGTCCATGCTCATAACCATCTTTTTTTCTTTTCTTTTTTATTATTCTTTTCATTAGACATAAGAAATAATGTCTCAACTTGACCCTGCACTACCAGGTTGAACCTTATTATGATATATCTCTTGTATTCTATGTATACACTTTGTCTATTTACACTCAATTGTACCTGTCTATGTATTATCCATATGTATGTGTAAATGTCTCAGGACCTCCTTGTGAATGAGCTTGCTCAATGGAGTTTTTCCTGCAATAAACTTGGACCTGAACTAAAGAAAGAGACCTGGGTATCATTATCAATAACTCCCTTTCTTCAGCCTTGCATTATAAAAAAATCTCACAAATGGTAAATAGGTTATTCAACTGTGTTAAAAAGACCTTTACTAACAAAAATGCATATTTTATTATACCCTTATATGGAACATATATACTTCCACATTTAGATTGTTGTTCCCCATTTTGGAACCCCAATTAAAAGCAAGACATAAAACTACTTGAACAGATTCAGCACAGAGTAATGAAACTGATTCCCAAGTTAAGGAACCAACCATATGAGGACAGATTTAAAGCCACTTGTTTAGTAACTCTCCAAGAGAGAAGAGAAAGGGGTGATATTTTACATATCTATAAAATATTTCAGAATCCTGCCTTATCAATCAATCAATCAAAGTCTTTATTTATCTAGGTGATCACCATTGAGCAAGCTCATTTACAAGGTGGACCTGCATCGTACAAGTTGAGTGGCAGTGCATTTATATACAGGCAAAAAAACAGTAAATAAAAATGTACAACAGTGCAGGTGGGCCTGCAGCAGACAATTCAAGTAAGAGTACATATATGTTCAGGTAATAGGCAGTTGGTATGGGTAAGCACGGAGGTATAACAATAAGGTGGCAGGTCAGTAAAAATTGGTACTAGATTCAACAAAACAAAAAATGGTTTAGTATTCCTGTAAGGTTAAAGCATTTTTACCAGTGAAGAGATAGCTGCCTTGGATGTTATCAGTGAATGGAAATACATAGTCAAGGTAAAAAAAAAATGAAAATGCATAAGGAGGAGACGTGTCAGGGGTAGTGGGAAGACAGTGGGAGTGGGGTGTTGGGTACTGGGAAAATACTAGAAGTGAAGGGGTGGGAGACTGAGGGTAAGCAAGGATAGGTTTGTGAGGAAGGGAGGATTACAGGGCAGTGAATTAATAGGTGACTCAGGGATGGAGTTTGTAAGATGCAAGGAATAAGGGGGGGAAGGGCAGGAGAGGTGTGGAAGGGGGTAGTGTAACTACGCTAGAATCATTTGAAGCAATTACAGGCTTCTGTGATGTATTTTGTATATAAGGTCTTAAACAACCTAAGACTAACAGGAGTCCTCAGTTTCAGTGATTTCTGGAGCGCATTCCAGAGCGTCGGCAGTGTGAAACCTATGGCAGCTCTCCCAAAGCATGTAATGGCTTTAGGCACTTTCAGAGATATCAGAGAGCAGCTTCTTAGGGCATAGGGTTTCAGATGCATTGAGAAGCAGACGCCCAACAATGTAGTGTGGGAGTTTTCCAGTAATAGCTCTGTATGTCCAGAGAGCCGCATTTTTATTATGTCTGTACTGCAGGGATGTCCAACCTACAGTCGCATATAATGAGCAGTGATGGGTGGAAAGGGGGGAGACCAGTGATGAATCGCAGGGCTCTGTGGTAAAGTGTGTCTAATTTACCGAGGTAAGAATTAGCACATTGGCTGTATATAAAGTCAGCGTAGTCAATTAGTGAGAGGAATGTAGACTGAACTAGTTGTCTCTTGGCCTCTGTAGTTAATAGGTGGTTTATCCTGAAAAAGAGACCTAGTCTTTACCTCAGTTTTTTTAACAAGTCCTCCAGGTGATCTGCAAAGGAGAATTTGTGGTCAAGCCAGACCCCTAGGTATTTGAATTTTGGCATGAATTCCAGGTATTCTCCTAAGAAGGTGCAGATGGGAGAGAGAGTACCAGTGTCAGCAGTGTAGGCTACATGATTGATAGGTGAGAATAGCATCACTTTTGTCTTTTTGCCATTAAGTAGCAGTTTTTTGCTGAGGAGCTGGTATTGAAGTATGTTAAAGTCAGCTTGTAGGTCGCTACAGGCAGTTTCAGGTGTAGTGTGGCTCAGGTAGATCACTGTGTCATCTGCGAACAGATGGATTTTTGCCTCTTTGATGCCTGTGTCTATGCTGTTGATATAGATAGCAAATAGGAGTGGCCCCAGGATGGATCCCTGTGGTTCACCTCTTTTTAACAGATTTGGGGGGGGAAGATCACCTTCAGCCTTGACCTGTTGGTGCCTGTCTGAGAGGTAGTTGTGAAACCATCGCAAGGAGGTAGGATCTAGACCAATAGTTTTTAAGGAGGAAAGGAGAAGGCTGTGATCGATGGTGTTGAAGGCCTTGCTTAGGTCTAGAAAAATGGCACAGACAAATTGTCTGTCCTTTAGCTCACGCTGCCAGTCATTTGTCACCTTAGCTAGGGCCATGATCATATTGTGTTCAGATTTGAAGCCAGATTGCATAGGGTTTAGCAAATTGGCACCCTGTATGAAAGATTTCAGCTGTGCATTTATGATTTTTTTTCCAAGAGTTTTGATAATTCTGGGAGAAGGGAGATGGGCCTGTAATTATTTAGATCACAGGGGTCCCTGGATTTAAACAGTGGGATAACATGAGCGGTCTTCCACAATTTGGGGAGTGTCCCTGGAGAAAGGGACAGGTTAAATAGGTGTGTAATAGGTACAGCCAAGACATGATAGGCAATCTTTAGGTAGAATGGATGAAAAGAGCCAGGGCCAGCACTTTTTTTGGAGTCCAGCTAGAGAAGTAGATCCTCGACCTCTTTTAGTGAGGTAGGGGAGAAAGAAAAAACTGCATCTGTGGGACTAGATTCTGCAAGGTGTGTGGTAAGCTGGGGGCTTAGTTTACATGCAGGTGAGTTATAAAAAGCTAGCCCTGCAGTGGCAAAGTGATTGTTAAAGGCTTGTAGTATCTCTTTTTTGTTGCTGATGGTTGCATTGTCAGAGATAATTTTTGAGGGGAGAGTGTTTCCTGTGGTGTTGCCAGAGAGTTCTTTTATCGTGGACCAAAACTTGGTGGGGCAGTTGGAGGCTGAGTCGAGTTCGAAGCGATAGAAGCTGGCCTCAGTATCCTGAATCAGCTTTGTACAGTGGTTTTTGGCTGTTCTGAAAAGGCGCCAGTCTTCGGCTTTCTGGGATTTGCGTGCTAACTTCCAAAACTTGTCTCTTTTTTGTAATGCTGTCTTGATTTCTGCTGTAAACCAATGACACTTTCTAGCCTTTTTGCGGGTTTGGCTAGAGGTGTATGGGTGTTAAGAGCACTGAATACGATTTCGTGGAATAAGGCATATACTGTTTCTACTGATTTGGCTAGGTAAAAGACTTGCCAAAGCAGTGAGGCTTTCAGATCATTGATATATGCAAGTGGGCCAAAGTTTTGTTTTGATCTTTTGGTACAGAACTTTGCTGAGGAAGTTGGTTTAGGGACTGCCCTTACGCCAGCAATAAAACAATTGTTGCTTAGGTCGGCAGAAAAGATGCCATCATGTGAGAAGAAATTAGGTTTGCTTTCTAGAAGTACATCTAAAAATGTACTTTTTGTAGGGTTTTTCTTATTAATGCTAGTTGGTTCATTAATAAGTAAAGTGAGCCCATGAGAGTCACAGAAAGTTTTAAGTGGAAGTGATGCGTTGGACAGCCTGTCGTAGTTAAGGCCACCTAGTATAATTGTTTCCATTGTCTCGGTACTCATAGTAGATGAGAGGTGGGACAGGAACTGTGACCCCGAAGATGGGGGTCTATAAAATCCTATGATATGGAGAGCCATTGATGTAGATATTTCAATCTTTAGGGACAGGCATTCAAAGGCATTGGCAATTGATGTTGTGTCAAGGGTGGCAGCCGTAAACTTCTCCTTAACATTTGCCTTATCAAAAGAATGTGGCTTCCTTTTTCATGATCGTCAAATGTCATTAAGAAGTCATAACAAACATCTAATTATTCCAAATGTTCATACTAATAGAAAGGAGAATGTCTTCTCAATAAGAACAGCTAGACTCTGGAATGTCTGCCTCAGGATATTATAGATTCAGTCAATTTTGACATGTTGAAACAGAGACTTGACAACCACTTAAATTGAGAAACTCAATGATGAGCTTCACCCACATTATGGTGGGAGACATTTCATATGAGCCTTGGCCTTCTTATGTCTACAAATCCTAGTAATTTGATATCTATTAGCTTGGCCATATTCCAGTTACAGCAGTTCTTCTATATGCAGATGGAACAGCTCCTTTAGAACCTAGATCCCCCCCCCAAAAAAAAAGTGCTGGTGCTGATAACACTGAGCTCCTGTTTCTAAAAATGCGTTATCCTATCCTAACTGTTCCTATAATCTATCTCTTCAACTTGTCAATAAAAACTTGTGAAATCCCACTACAGTGGAACACTTCTCATACAATTCCACTATTTATGTCAGGAGAAATATGGCCTCATCAAGTAACTATCAATCCATCTCCATCCTCCAATTCCTAGCCAAATTGTTTGAAAAACTAGTAAATGAGCAGATTAGAGAGTACCTTGATAAATTCAATATTATTACCCCAATCAAATCAGGTCTGAGTTCACAGTATGACAGCTGCTTTAGTTAGGTGACCAGTGACTGGTTCACTGCACTTGGTCAAAAACTTACTAATGTAACAATTTTCTTACACCTTAGTAAAGCTTTCAGTGCTGTGGACTGCAATATTCTACAGAGTAAACTCACAAATACTAGCATAGATCCAAATGCAGTAACTTTGTTTTGGGAGTACCTTGTTGGGAGACAACAACAGATAAAGATGGAAGGATTATCATACTTCTGTGCTGAAGTTTGCAAAGGAATGTCGAAAGGATCAATATTAGGACCATTGTTATTTATAATTTATAGTAGTAATCTAGGTGCTAACATTAAAAATGTAAAGCTGCTTCTGTATACAGACAACACTGTTCGGTATGTTGCTAGTCATATCACAGAATTGGCTATAAATATCCTTCAAGAAGTGTTTGATTAAGTACAACTTAATCTATGTACAGTACTTCAAAGCTTCTTTTAATGTCACAAAAAACAAGTACATCGTACTCTCTTCCACATCATTCCTGCCCACCTCCTCAGTAGGCATTACAACTCTAACATCTCCGCAAAGACATAGACAGAGTGGAGGCTGTCCAGAGGAGGGCAACCAAAATGGTACAGGGTCTGCACCAGAAGACATACGAAGAAAGACTAAAGGAGCTTAATATGTATACCCTTGAGGAAAGGAGGGAGAGGGACATGATAGAAATTTTTAAGTACCTCAAGGGAATCAACAAAGTCCAAGAGGGTGGCATCTTTCAGAAAAAGAGATGTGCAAGAACAAGGGGGCACAATTTGAAGCTAGAGGGGACGCCCAGAGGTAATGTGAGGAAGTAGTTTTTCACAGAGAGGGTTGTGGTTGCATGGAATAGCCTCCCTGAGGAGGTCGTGGAGTCAAGAACAGTGGGGGAATTCAAGAATGCATGGGACAGACATAAGGCAGTCCTAGTGGGGGGGGGTAGGAGGAAGTAAGCTGTTGGTTAATTAGGATCTGCAGCTTATCTGTTAGGTAGGAAAATGGGCAGACTAGGTGGGCTAAGCGGTCCTTATCTGCCGTCAGATTCTATGTTTCTATGTTTCTATGTAACAGGTGAAAGGCTGAAACTGGCTGAGTCCTTCCACTATCTGGGCATGTTACTGGATAAATTATCTTTCATTGTCAATATTGAAAGTCTCTGTAAATAGTCACACCAGAGATTCAGGTTCTACTACAGGAATGAATTCTGTTTTACTCCTGAGGCTAAAACAACGACTTATTCAGGTGAGCTTTTTTCCCATACTAGATTATGGTGATATCATACACAGAATCACCTCCGTTTCTAATTTAACTACACTAGATGTACTTTAACAGAGAGCACTCTGGTTTATCACTGGCTTGCAAGCAAGAACACATCATTGTCTTCTCTGTATAGCAATGGGTTGGACTTCAGTTATGATCAGAAGGTTCACAAATCTACATTTCTGGCCCTTCAAAGCTATGAAGAACTTACTGTTACTATATATCAAGTCTCCTTCAGATATCCATGGGATTTTGTAACCTATGGAAACTTAATTCCATTCTGCTTTATATCCCCAAGGCACTATTCAAAATTTTGGTAAGATAGATTTTAGCTGGGCTGTCCCCACATCTTGGAATGCCCCGCAGGAACTGATAAACTGAATTAGTTAATCCCTCTTATTCTAAGGTCCTACTTGGTCAGTTTTACATTAACAAATATGAATACTATTAAAGTCCTATGTAAATTATGTTTTACTGCGTGATAAGCACCTCATCTGTTAGTATCTCTCTGACTACTGTGTGTCAACTCTGCTGCAGATCTTATGTATACACACTTCTGTTGTCTTTTGTCTTTGTACTACATTATATCTGTTGGCCTGTGTTTATTAACTGATTTTAAATTCCTGTATTATATGTAATACTGCCACTTTTCCTTCAGTAATGTTACCTGTCCAAACCAGGATTGCCTTGTAAATGAGCATTGCTCAATGGAATATTTTTCTGGTAAAATAAATAAATACAAATGGACACTGATGTGGTGAACACCACTGTAGGTGGCTATTTGCAGGAGAAGCTGAACAGGATTGCTGGATTTCAAAAGATACCATGATATAGCAGGGACACTGCTGTGAGACTTGACACAGGAGAAATAGAAGGACAAAGCAGAAAGACAAAAATACATGTAGACCTCCATATTCAGAGCCAGATGCAAGTGCAGCATAGCCTATAATGCTGAGCCAAAAATAGCACATTGCCAGCTCTGTGCTATATTCAGGATATTAGCCAAGAGTGTGCTAACTTACTGAATATTATGTCACGTTGGTGCAGTGCTAAGTGGATATGGGCTGAGTTGACATGGCCCAAGGCTGCATATGGCCCAAAGGAGATAGCAATGCCCAAAATGGGATAGTACCATGGCTCTTGTGGGCCATATTCAGCCACAGCATGCAAATGAGCTCATTGGTAATGTAAGGCAATAAAGGACCATCTACTGTACATGCCTATTATGTGCTCATTTACATGGGAGCAGCAGACCACTACTGCCGATGCAGGGTGGCAGCGGTACATTATCTTCTCACGTCCTCCACCTCGGCTCTCCCACTTCTCCCCCACCCTCCCTACCCACACCCCACCCAAGCCACCTCCAGTCCTGGCTTGTTGTGGCCCCCCCACCTGGATATCCCCTCCTTTGTGCCCTTCCCATCCTGATTGGTCTTGCTTAGACCACCCACTCACATGCTACTACCACTGGCCGCCGTGAGCAGCTAACCCATGTACTCCTCAGAATATTATCCCTCCTGCTACTAATGTCTGGTAACATACACCTAAACCCTGGTCCCCCCTCCCACTGCCAGCACTGACCTGCTGCCTCTGGCCATTGCATTACATCATTAAACATCTGTAGCCTCCTCAACAAATTTGATGACCTCCAAGTCTGGATGGCCCTACACCAGCCAGACATTCTGTCTACTGCTGAAACTTGGCTCTTTAAGTCCACCCCTGACTCCACTATCAAAATCCCTGGCTACACCTTGTTCTGGGAGGACAGAGTCAGGAAACATGGAGGAGGATGTGCAATCTACCTTTGTGAGTCTCTCCAGGGCCATGCCCCTCCACCTTGAGTCCAGTGCCCAAGCACTCTCATTAAAAATCACCCCGAGTATGTGCAGGGCCCCTCTGTTTGTCACTGCTGTCTACATTCCCCACCCCCAATAACCAGAAACATGCTTTCCAATTGGTACTGGACCACCTCTCAAACCTTCCCCCCAAGGCTGAACCAATAACTCTTGGCAATTTCAACATTAATTGGCTCTCTAACCTTGCCTCTTCCTACAAAGATACTATTGCAGCAATTGACCTCACACAACTTGTTACCTCCCCCACCCACTTTAATCCTATTAATGGCACTTTCACCCTACTGGACCTTATCTTATCCAACCACCCCCACAAAATCACAGACACCTTTGTGCTCCCAAATGACCTTAGTGACCACTCATCAGTTCTATGTAACTGGTCCTGTAAGATTAAGAAACCAGCCCCTAAAACTGTCTTCCTGTGTCAGCTCAAACCTGGCAAACTGTGGCTGCTAAAAGACCACCTCACCCACTGTGACTGGTCTCCAAATAACCTTGCACCAGACATCGACTCTGCCCTCAATTAGTTCATCTATACCTTCAAATCGCCCTGTGACCTCTATGCTCCCCTCGCCCAGCACATTGTGAGAGATCCCAACATCCCCTGGATCTCATAAGCCCTCCTTAATCAGATGTGCCACAGAGAAATTCTCTGGCAAAAAGCCCTAGATGCTGGCAAGTCATCAGACAGGCAATGCTACAGGGCCACCCGTAATAGGTGTACTTGTGCCATACACAAAGCCAAAGCAGAATACTATAGAACCTCCCTTGCCTCTACCTGGGGCTCTGGCTGCAAATTCTCGGACAGTATGAAATAAATCAGTGGTAAGCCCTTAGCCCCTCCCCATCCCAGCTTAACACCAATGGTGACATCTCCACGGACCCACAACTCATTGTTCACACCCTTAACTCCTCCTTCTCTGACCTCAGCTCTGTTCTTCACCCCATTTCTTTGATCCCTTTCACACCTCCCTACCTCCCCCATGCCCCCACCTGCCCTTTCCTTTCAAAGTCCTCTCTGCTCTGAAGTCTAGGCCTTGCCTCCTTAAAGCTCTTAGTGGCACCCGATACAGTAGTGACACCCTGGACCTCAGACTTCTTCGTCTGATCTTAGACGTGTCGCCCCCCTTTACCAGTCTGCTTAACTGCTTCCTGTGCTTTGGCAAATTCCCCTCCATCTGGAAAACTGCTGTCATCACCCCTATCTACAAAAGCAGTGACTGTACCTCCCCTGGGAATTATCACCCTATCTGCACCTCCCCCTCCAAAGCCCTGGAAAAAATTGTCTTGAACCAACTCATGGATTACCTCACCAAATACGACCTTCTCTGCAGACAGCAGCATGGTTTCTGGCAAGACCATAGCACCACAACTGCCCTCCTAGAATTTACCAGTTTGCTGCACTCTGCTCGGGACAATGGACACCCAGCTGGTGCAGTCTTCGTAGACCTGTCAATAGCATTTGACACCATTAATCACACCTTACTCCTATTCACCCTCTCCCATCTAGGCCTCTCACAGGAGGTCACCACTTAGTTTGTGGACTACCTGTCTATCAGGTCCCAGTATGTTAAACATAGAAACATATAGAAACATAGACTATGATGGCAGATAAGGACCGCTTGGCCCACCTAGTCTGCCCATTTCCCTACCTACAGGATAAGCTACAGATCCTATTTAACCAACAGTCTGTTTCTTCCTACCCCCCACAAAAATTGCCTTATGTCTGTCCCATGCGTTCTTGAATTCTCCTACAGTTTTAGACCCCACAACCTCCTCAAGAAGGCTGTTCCATGCCTCACCACCCTCTGTGAAAAAATACTTCCTCACATTGCCCCTGAGCCATCCCTCTATCTTCAAATTGTGTCCCTTGTTCTTGTACAACTTTTTTCTGAAAGATGCTACCCTCTTGGACTTTGTTGATTCCACTGAGGTACTAAAGTTTCTATCATGTCCCCCTCTCCCTCCTTTCCTCAAGGGTATACATATTAAGCTCCTTTGAGTCTCTCCTTGTGGCTTCTTGCAGACCCTGCACCATTTTAGTTGCTCTCCTCTAGACTGCCTCCATCCTGTCTATGTCCTTGAGGAGATGGAGTCTCCAGAACTGGACACAGTACTCCAGACGGGGTCTCACCAACTGTCTGTACAGATGGATGACAACTTCCTGTTTTCTACTGATGATGCCTCTCCCTATACATCCCAGTATCCTCCCAGCCCTCCCTACTGTCTTCTCACATTGCTTGCTTACTTTAAGGTAATCTGATATGATTACCCCCAGGTCCCTTTCCATTTTGTTGTTGTTACTACCTCCACCCCATTGTATAATCTTCTCCTGGGTTTTTGTTTCCCAGGTGCATTATTTTGCACTTCTTTGCATTGAATCCAAGCTGCCATACTTAAAATAAATGGTGATCTCTCTACCTGCCTCTCGGTCCTGTCCTGGGTCCCCCAAGGTTCCATCCTGGGTCCCATCCTGTTCAGCCAATCCTCATTGCCCTGCCCAGTGCCTGTACTGAGAAAGTTCTTCTATATGCTGATGATGCAGTCTTCTTCTCCTCCCACACTGATCTTACCTCCCTTCAACAATCCCTCCAGAACTCCTTTAGTAAAACTGAAACCTGGTTTGTCAACCATAGGCTGGTTCTAAACCAGAACAAAAACTAAGGTTATGTTCTTCTCCCATAACCAAAGCAGACTCAAAGGAACCTCACTCCCAGTCCTTACCAACCAGCTCTACCCCCTCGAGCAGGTTAACTCCTTTGAATATCTTGGGATCACCCTTGACTCTGCGCTCACTTTCCATGACCATATCTTCCTCTTAAGCTCTGCAGTCAGTGCTAGGATTGGCATGCTCTATCACCACAAAAACTGCCCCCCCAATGCCCTCTGGCTTGCTGTCTCTTCCTCCATCCTGTCCCTCATAGATTATGGGATCCTGATCTATAGGGCCACCAATAATAATGCCATCAGTAGAATCAAGATCACGTTAAACAAAGCTTGCCACCTTGTCACCGGCAGGCTCACACACACCTCAACCTTATACAACTTGGCCAACTGGCTCAACTTTGAGGATCACCTGAGGTAACAGACATGTCTATTTGCAAGAAAAATAACCAGTGGTCTTGCCCTCCCTGGTGTTTCCACTCTTCTCCTACCACCACCCTCAACTGTTACCACACAGAGTTCTGCCAAACCTACCCTCCTAGTACCATGTTTCAGAACTGCCTTGGGACAGAGATCTTTCTGCTACAGAGCCCCCTCCTGGATGAATTCCCTACCCAGTATTATCACACTAGATGGCAAATTCGGATGCTTCAAATCTCTCCTCTGAGAAAAACTTCTTACCTCCCATAACTAACTGCCCTTAGTCTCCAACATAGCCCCTCTGCACCTTCCTGCACCATTCACTTGCACCTGCCACCATCAACCTCATGACAAGGGACCACCATCCTGCATACCTTTTTCTCCTTGACTGTACCTAATTTCCGTTACATGTATGGCCCCATAACCCCACTAAAAATGTTCTATTGAGATTTAATATGCTGCCTGTATTCTTGTAACACTGTTTTTTAAACTCCTTGTCTGTTGAAAATTTATTGTTTGTAACCTGTGTACTTCTCTGTTATGGAGCCTTTGTAAAGGAGTCCATAACTCAAAGGATTGTAATTCTGATATTGTTCAAATACATAAATAAACAAATAAATAAATATCCCTAGTAGTCTAGCAGACCCCTGATTGTCCCTGTCAGGGAATTTGTTATACCCCGTGGTTTAGTGGACTCCCTCCCCCTGTTTGCCCGTCATTTGTGAATCTGTAATTCCTGGTAGTCGATCGGACCCCCCTGTCCCTGATCACGTCATCATCTGTGACCCAGTTACACCTGATAGTCCAGTGGACCCTCAATCTCCCTTATCATTTGTGAATCTGCAATCCCTGTTAGTCTGGAGGACCCCTGACCCCAATCGCCCCTGTCATCTGTGAATCTATTATATCTGGTAGTCTAGTGGACCCACCTCCCCGGATCAAATGAGCACTATCCAGGGTCCAGTAATCCAACTATAACGGTAGGAATGGAAATTACAGAGGGGTCTTGGGTTCAGAGGAGATAATGAGGTAATTCATGGAACAAGAAATATTTCTGAGGCAGATAGGATCCAGAGTGATCCTTTCTGAGATCCTCCCAGTCTGGGGGACAAGAGAAGAGTGGCAGTAGGCAGACTAGTAAGGAGTGGCAATGGGTAGAATAGTGAGGAGTGCCACTGGGCAAACTAGTAAGGAGTGGAACTGGACAGACTAGTGAGGAGTGTCAGCTGGCAATCTAGTGAGCTGTGTTATTGGGCAGATAAGTGAGGAGTGGCATCAGGCAGACTAGTGAGGAATTGCAGTGGGCAAACAAGTGAGAAGTGGAGTTGGATAGACTAGTGAGGAATTGCAGTGGGCAGACTAGTGAGCAGCGGCCTTGGGCAGACTAACGAGGAGTGGCAGTGGGTAGACTAGTGAGTAGGAAAGTGGAAAGACTAGTGAGAAGTAGCAGTGCATACCAGTATACTAGTAAGGTGTGGCAGTGGGCAAACTAATGTAGAGTTGCAATGGGCAAAATAGTAAGTAGCAGCAGTGGTCCAGCCAACCAGTGCAGTAGTAGCACTACCACTTGTGACATCAGTGGAGTGGGTTTGGGACTGAATCTGGGCTGTTCGAAGATCAGTCGGGAGGAGGAGGAGGATTGAACAACTGTAGGACCATTCTCTTCCTTTGGGGGGAGGGTGGGCAGTGCCCACAGCTCAGCTAGCCCCTGGCAGAAGCTGAGAGAATATAGCTTGGTGCCGAGTTGGTCTGGGGCCATGGCAGATGTTGGTACATGTTGTGTGGGAGCGTGTAGTGTGCACCATGATGTCATTGCATATCATGTTTCCAAGGGGGTGAAAACTGGAGGAAAAATGCCGGTGGCAGGATGACGAGGAGCATCCATAGGCTCTGAACCCAACTGGCTGGGCACACTGCCAGAACTAGATTCATTCTGCAGTGGGGCTTGGGCGACCCCACCAACCTTGCCAGGGGGAAAGCCCTGGGGGAAGGCAGTGGCAGATAAGTCCTGGCAGATGTCAGTGTAACAGGACAGGGGTGCTCCTCAGAAAGAGGGCAAACTGGGAGAGGAGTATAAAAAAAAGTAAGTAGCGACAGTGGGCTGACTAGTGATGAAAGGCAGTGGGTACACAAGTGAAACATGTAATTGGGCAGACTAGTAAGGAGGGACAACATGCAGACTAGTGGGTAGTGGCAGTGAAAAGACTAGTGAGGAGTGGCAATGGGCAGACAAGTGAGGAATGGCAGCATAGAAACATAGAAGTTGACGGCAGATAAGGACCGCAAGGCCCATCCAGTCTGCCCATTTCTTTTTCTACCTTATAAATGTGCCATCGGCCTTTGCGATGTCAGTGACCTATCTATTCATAGTCATTTGTATTGCTCCCTTATGCCTATCCCATGCCTGTTTGAAGCCCTGCACTGTATTCATAGCCACTACTTCTTGTGGTAAGCCATTCCATGCATCTACCACCCTTTCTGTGAAAAGAATTTCCTCACATTCCCCTTAATCGGCCTCCCTCTAATCTCATGCTGTGTCCTCTTGTCCTGCTATTTTTCTTATATTTAAACATGTTAGACTCTTTCACCTTGTTTATGCCCTTAAGGTGTTTAAATGTCTCGATCATATCACCTCTCTCCCTCCTTTGCTCAAGGGTATACATATTGAGCTCCATTAATCTGTCCTCATATGTCTTCTGATGCAGTCCCTGCACCATTTTGGTTGCCCTTCTCTGGACTGCCTCAATTTGGTTAATGTCCTTGTGAAGGTGTGGCCTCCAATACTGCACGCAGTACTCCAGATGGGGCCTAACCAATGTCTTGTACAGAGGGATTATTACCTCCCTCTTACGACTTGTGATACCCCTACTAATACACCCCTAACACCCCCCTAGCCTTACCTACTGCTTTAGAGGTCTGCTTGGATGATTTCAGGTCATCAGTGATGATGATGCCCAAGTCTCTTTCTTCCTTTGTGACTGCTAGCAACTCCCTCCCAGCCTATAAGTGGCTTCAGGTTTCTCTTCCCTATGTGCATGATTTTGCACTTCTTTGCATTAAATCCCAGTTGCCACTCTTCTGACCATTCTGCTAGTTTATCCAGATCTCTTCTCATTCTGCCCACCCCATCTGGATCATCTACTCTGTTGCAGATCTTGGTGTCATCTGCAAACAGACAAGCCTTACCCTCTAGTCCATCTGCTAGGTCACTAATGAAGATGTTGAATAGGACTGGCCCCAGGACTGATCCCTGAGGTACCCACTTGTGACTTGCATCTCTTCTGACTGTATACCATTTACCACCACTCTCTGTTTTCTGCCAGTCAACCAGTTTGCCACCCAGTTGACCAACTTCTGACCCACCCGAGCCTACCTAGCTTATTTATCAATCTTCTATGTGGAACAGTGTCAAAAGCTTTGCTGAAGTCAAGGTAGGCGACATCAACTGCTCCCCTTGGTCCACCACTCTGGTTACCCAGTCAAAGAAATCTATGAGATTAGTTTGACAGGACCTTCCTTTGTAAACCCATGCTGTCTTGGATCCTGTGCCCCTATGGATTCCAGGTGTTGCACTATCCTTTCCTTAAGAGTGCTTCCATAATCTTGCCCACTACTGAGGTAAGACTGACGGGTTCTGTAGTTCCCGCCTCCTCCCTGCTACCACTCTTGTGGAGTGGGATCACATGAGCCCTTCTCCAGTCTTCTGGGACCTCTCCTGTGCTCAGAGACTCACTAAACAATTCTGCTAATGGCTCTGCTAGTTCCTCCTTTAGCTCCTTAAGTACCCTGGGATGTATGCCATCAGGTCCCATTGCCTTATCCACCTGAGCTTAGCAAGCTCTTGTAGGACCCTTTCTTTGTGAAGGGAGTAGTGCTCACCTCCTCCCCTGTGTCCATGATGCTGAGCTGTGGGCCCTGCCCTACCTTCTCTTCAGTGAATACTGAGCAAAAGTATCTATTTAGGATAGATGCCTTTAGGGTCCTCCTCTCCCACATGCTCCCTTTCTCCATTAAGCTTAGCAATACCCCTCTGGACTTTCTCCTTTCACTAATGTATCTATAGAAAGTCTTGTCACCTTCTTTACTGTTTGTGCTAGTGTTTCCTCAGTTTGGGACTTTTGCCTGCCTTACTGCCTTACCTGCTTCCCTTAGGGCAGTTTGGTATCCCCCTATCTTCATCCCGCTGTGTTCCTTATATTTTCTGAAGGCCAGCCTTTGGCTCTGACCTTTTCTGCTACTGTATTTGAGAACCAAAGTGGTTTCCTTCTTCTTTGCACTTCCTTTTCTGTCTAACACAATGGGATGTTGCTTCAAGTACTGTATCCTTAATGCTTGCCCACTTTGCCTGTACCTCCTCACCTGTGTTTCTTTTTGCCAGGGCTAGCTTAACTCTGTTGGCCATCTTATCAAAGTCAGCTCCTCTGAAGTCCCATATTTTTGCCTTGGAATGGAATGATTTAGATGTAGTAGCCAAATTGAACCATACCATGTGATGGTCACTGGCGCTCAGGTGACCTTCTACCTGGAGATCTGTGATCCCTTCTTTGTTAGTCAGTACTAGATCTAGGATAGCCCTGTCTCTTGTGGGTTGCTGTACCAGTTGTTTGAGGCCCTCCCCCTGCAGGGAATCCACTATGAGTCTAGTTCTGGCAGATGTTCCTGCTGGTATTGACCAATCTGTATCTGGCATGTTGAAGTCTCCCATTATCAGAACCTCCCCTTTAGCAGACAGACTACTGAGGAGTAGCATCAGGCAGAAGATAGATATGGGGCACTGTGTAGACAAGTAAGGAGTGGCAGTGAGTGGCAATGGGCAGACTAGTGAGAAGTGTCAGTGGGCAATCTATTGAGTAATGGCATTAGGCAGACAATTGAGGAGTGGTAATGGGCAAGTGAAGTGGCAGTGCACAATCTATTGAGAGTAGCATTAGGTGGAAGGTAGATATGTAGCATTGGGTAGACAAGTGAGCAGGGGCAGTGAATGGCAATGGGAAGTTTAGTGAGACGTGCCAGTGGGCAATCTATAGAGGAGTGGCAGTGGGCAGACTATGGAGGGCTGGTAATAGGCAGGTTAGTGAGAAGTGGCAGTGCACCATCTACTGAGGCATGGCACTGGGAAGACTAGTAAGGAGTTGCAGTAGACAGGCTAGTGAGGTGAGGCAGTGGGCAGACTGCTGAGGAGTAAAAATGGGCAAGCTAGTGAGATATGACAGTAAGCAGTCTATTGAGGAGTGGAATTGCACTGCAGAGAGAAGAGTGGCATTGTGCAGACAAGTGAACAATGGCAGTGGGCAGACTAGTAAGGACTGGCAGTGAGCTGACTACTGAGGAGTGGCAGTGGGCTGCTGACTGAGGAGTAGAACTGGACAGAGGAGAGAAAAGTAGCATTGGGCAGACTAGTTAGCACTGGCATTAGGCACACTAATGAGGGGTAGCAGTGAGCAACCGAGAGAGAAGTTTCACTGGGCTGACCAATAAAGAGTGGCATTGGACAGACTAGTAAAGAGTGGCACTGGTCAGACAAGTGAGGAGTGGCACTGGGCAGATGAGTAAGGAGTGGCATTTGGAACACAAGTGATGAGTGGCAATGGCAGAACAGTGAACACTATCAGTAGCAGATTAGTGTGGTGTGGCCCTGGCTAGAAAAGTAAGGAGTGACGGTAGGCAGTATAGTGAGTAGCGGCATTGGGTAGATTAGTAAGGAGTGGCAGTGGGCAACTTAGTGACAGGTGGCAATGGGCAGACTAGTGATGCAAGGCAGTGAGCAGACTAGTGAGGCGAGGTAGCGGGCAGACTAGTGATGAGTGGCAAAGGACAAACTAATGAGAAGTGGCAGTGGTTAGATTAATAAGAAGTAGCCATGGGCAGACTACAGTGGAGAGGAACTGGATAGACTAGTGAGGAGATGCAGTGGACTGGGTAGTTAGGAGTGGCAGTGCATGGACTATTTAGGAGTGGCATTTGGCAAAACAGAGGACAGTGGCAGTGGGTAGATTAAGGAGCAGAGGCACTGGGAAGAGAAGTGAGGAGTGTGAGCAGACAAGTGAAAAGTGTTATTAGGATGACTAACAAGAATTGGCAGTGGGCAGACTAGTGAGGAGTTGCAGTGGCAGAATACTGAGGAGTGGGAGTGGGCAGATTAGTGAGGAGTGGCAGTGGCAGACAAATAAGAAGTGGTAATTGAACAGACTAGTGAAAAGTGTAAGAGGCTAGACTGAGGAGTGGCAGTGAGGCAGACAAATGGGGACTAGCATCGGACAGAAGAGTGAGGAGTGGCAGTGGCAGGCCAGCGACGATTGTCACTGGACAGACTAGTGAGGAGTGGCAGTGGGCATACTATGCAGGAGTGGCACTAGGTAGAAAAATGAGGAGTGTCAGTGGCAGACTAGTGAGCAGCGTCGGTAGGCAGATTGGTGTGGTGCAGTATTGATCAGACTAGTGTGGAACTGCACTAGGCAGATGAGTGAGGAGTGGCAGAGGTAGACCAGTGAGCAGTAGCATTTGACACAGTAGTGAAGAGTGGCATTCGGAAGACTAGTGAGGCGTGCAGTGTTTAGACTAGTGAGGAGTGACAGTGGGAAGACTAGTGGCAGTAGGAAGACTAGATAGAAGTTGCAATGGGCAACCTAGTATGCATTGGAAATCAGCAGACTAGTGAGCAGTGGCAGTGGACAGACTATTGAGTAGTGCCACTGGGTAGACAAGTGAGGTGCGGTAGTCTGTAGAGTAATGAGGAGTGGCAGTGAGCAGACAAGAGAAAAGTGTCATTGGGAAAACTAGTAAAAGAGTGACAGTGGGAAGACTATTATGGCATGGCAGTGGGCAGACAAGTGAGAAGTAGAAGTGACAGACTAGCAAGCAGTATCACTGTTCAGACTAGTGAGCAGTGACAGTGGGCAGATTACTGTGAAGTGGCAGTGGGATGACTAGTGACAAGCAGTAGGCAGATTAGGAGTGGAAGTGGGAGGACTACTGAGGAGTGGCAGCAGGTAGAAGAGTGAGAATTGGCACTGGGCCAAGTGGTGAGCAGCAGTGGCAGTCTAGTGAGCAGTGTCATTGTTCAGACAGTGAGCAGTGACAGTGAGCAGATCAGTGATGAGTAAAAGAGGCAGACAATTGAGGAGTGGTAGTGAGCAGATGAATGAGGATTGTAAGTGAGCAGACAAGCGATGAGTGGCAATTGGTAGACTAGGGAGCAGTCTCACAGGGCCAACTAGTAAGGAGTGACAGTGGAAAGTCTATTCAGCAGTGGGCAGACTATTGATGAGTGGCACTGGCCAGATGAGTGAGGAGTGGCAGTGGCAGACTAAAGGGAAATATGTCACAGGGATCAAGCATTAGATTAAATATCCCTAATATAACTCAAAGACTTCAGGATATAAATCCTAATAAAGCACAGGGACTGGATGGAATACATCCAAGAGTTATCAAGGAACTGGCACAAGAATTGGCAGGCCCAGTTACTTACGTCTACCAGAAGTCCCAGGATACGGCTGAGGTGCCTGCTGATTGGAGACAGGCACAGGTCACACCAATACATAAAAAAGGATCTCATCAGCAGGTAGAAAAGTATTGTCCTATTAGCCTGACCTCAGTCTTGGGTAAGATCTTGGAGACTATAATCAAGGACCAAATCCTTGACTCTCTGAGTAGCAAGGGTGTTATTGATAGGTCACAACACGGGTTTACTAAGGGAAGATCTTGCCAGACCAACCTTTTAGAGTTCTATGGTAAGGTCAACAAAGCCTTGGATACAGGTAACTCAGTGGATGTTGTTTTCCTTGATTTTGCAAAGGCATTCGACAAGGTGCCACATGAAGAACTAATAGGAGCACTCAGGGATATGGGGGTCCATGATAAAGTCTCTTCTTGGGTGGAGGCTTGGCTGAGGGATAGGAAACAGAGTATGTGTGAGAGGAGTATGTTCGGAGTGGGTGGAAGTGTCAAGTGGGATACCTCAGGGATTGGTGTTGGGACCATGCCTTTTTAATATATATATTTCTACTATGAGTGTCAATGATGGGGTATGGCTATCAAAGTTCACGGATGACACACGTCTGAGATAATCTGTCAATAATATTAATGAGGCTACTATTTTGCAAACAGCACTTACAATATTGGAAGAATGGGCAAAGACCAAGAGATCAACATTTAATACCGATAAATGTGTCGTTATGCATATGGGCAAGAACAACATGCGTTATAAATATAAACTAGGTGGCAGTGAGTTGAGGATAGTACAGGATGAAAAAGACCTGGGAATAAGAGTTGACAACAAACTAAAATTTGTATTACATTGTAACCAGGTGGTTAGGAAGGCAAGTGGAATACAGCACTGTATACACAAGCATATTAAAAGTCATGATAAAGCAGTATTGCTGCCATTGTACACCTCGTTGGTATGCCCACATACAGAGCATTGTGCTCAGTTTTGGGCACCAGGTTATAGGAGGGATGTCGGAGCCTTGGAGAGGGTGCAGAGAAGGGCAACTAAGGGCATAAAGGAAGTTCAGGGTTTGAACTATGAACAGAGACTGGAGAAGCTCGGACTATAGTCACTTGAGTATCATAGACTATGTGGGGACATGTGCCAAATATTTAGAGCACTCAGAGATGACCAACTAAGGAATCGACTAGACTTGAAATTAAGGAAACAAGCATATGATACTAGAGCACATTGTTACCAATTACATTAAGATAAATACAACACTAAAAGGAGGGAAAATTGGTTTAGTATAAGAACCACAGGAATTTGGAATACACTTCCTTGTGAAGTAGTGACAAGTCCAACTATGAATACCTTTAAAAACAGGCTGGATTCCTATTTGATTAATAAAGGCATATGTGGGTATTGCTAATAAATTGGTGAGCTATATGGACATATGTCTTCTTTGCTCTGATACAACCTATGAACCTATGAACTACTGAGGAGTGGCAGTGGGCAGATGAGTGAGCAGTGTCATTGGGCAGATTAATGTGGAGTGGCAGTGGGTAGACTAGTGAGGAGAGGCAGTGGGTAGAATACTAAGGAGTAGCAGTGGGCAGCCTTTTAGGTGTGGTGGTGGGCAGCCTATTAAAGAGTGACATTGGGCAGACTACTAATGAATGGCAGTGGGAGACAAGTGAGGAGTGGCAGTGAGTGGATGAGTGAGTAGTGGCACATGGCAGACAAGTAAGGAGTGACAGAGGTGGGTGAGTGAGGAGTAGTAGAGGGTGGATGTGAGGAGTGGCAGAGGGTGGATGAGTAAGGATTGATATTGGGCAGAAGAGTGAGGCATGGCATTTGGAGACTAGTGAGGAATGACAGTGGGCAGACTGCTGTGGAGTGGCCCTGGGTAGACAAGTGGGAAGTGGTAGTAGACAGTCTAATGAGTAGTGGCATTGGGTAGATTAGTGAGGAGTGACAGTAGGTAGATTTGTGAGGTTTAACAGTGGGCAGAATAGTGGGGACAGGCAGCAAGAAGACTAGTGAGGAGTGGCAGTGAACAGATGAGAGAGAAGTGTCATTTGGCCAACTAGTAAGTAGTGGCAGTAGGCAGACTAGTGAGAAGTGGTAGTGGGCAGACAAGACAAAAGTGTAATTTGGCGGACTACCAAGGGGTGGTGGTGAGCAGACAAGTGAGAAGTGGCAGCAGGCAGACTATTTAGGAAAGGCAGTGCACAGACAAATGAGAAATAGCAGTGGCAAACTAGTGAGCAGTGTCATTGTTCAGACTAGTGTGCAGTTGCAGTGGACAGACCACTGAGAAGGGACACAAAGCAGATGAGTGAGAAGTGGCAGTGGGCAGACCAGTCAGAGTGGTATTGAGCAGATGCGTATGGAGCACTAGTAAGCAGACGAGTATGGAGTAGCAGTGTCATTGGGTAGACTAGTGAGAAATGGTAGTGAGTCTGCAAGTGAGAAATGCTACTGGGATGACTTGTAAGGAGTGGCAGTGGGCAGACTAGCAATCAATCAAACTTTATTTAACCAGGCATAACACCATTGAGCAAGCTCATATTCAAAGTGGTCATAGGCATAAAAAAATAATACACAGGCAGGTGCAAGGTAAGAAATAAAAAATATACATACGAGGAACTAAAACAGGTCTATACAGAGAGGGATTAACACAATTATGTAATAAATATAGCCCAGTAAACAAGCATGCAAAGTAAGTCCATACTTAGGATAGTTCAACCCCGGACACCCATTAGGGTAGGTAGCCCAGTGAGTTTTTGAGGATAAGACTTGGGGAGGTGAGGAGGGGAGGCATAGGGAGTGGGGGGTAAGGTTGTTGAAGGTAGGGGGAGTTGGGAATAAAAACTGCAGTATAAGGGAAGGGCCCACAAGAAGGGAAGGTGGGAGCCATGAGTTTCTTAAGGGTCATGAAATTCTTAGGGATCACCAAGACAATAAGGATGCACTGGTCACCTGTAACAGTTGCAGGATTCTTTTAGGTACCCTGCTATCAGTGCTTTGAAGGTGAAAGGACTGGGAAAGGTTGAGAGCTTCAAAATTCTTTGCATAGTATTCCATAGAGAAGGAAGAGAGAAATTAATTGCACCTGAGCCGTGGAGTGACCTTATTCTAGGTATGTGGAAGCAGATTAAAGAGAAGTGTCTCAGGCCATACGACCCCTTGGCATGCTCAAAAAAGCTTGAAATGTAAGTTAGTAGATTATCAGTCAGAGCCCTGTGGAACCAGAGGAAAGGATTTCTTTTCCTCCTTGTAGTAAGTGAGGACCATTACATCTCTTGGTACAGTAGGCAGTGATGGGTATTAAATGATAGGTTAAGAATGAACCTCAAGGCCCGGTGATAAAGCGTGTTAAATTTACAAAGCACTGAAGATGGGCAGTGGCTGTAGAGAAAAGTCAAGGTAATCAAGTAGTGGCAAGAATGTTGTTTGGACTAGTCTCTTTCTGGATTTTTGGTTAGTAGATGCTTAATGTGGTAGAATATGCTTAAGCATTGTCTTAATTTTTTGAAAGCTCATTCAGGTGGCACAGAAAGTTAAGCTTATTGTCCAGCCAGAATCATAGGTATTTAAAGGTATCAACAGTTTCCAGGGGTTCACCCAGTAAAGTTAGAATCTGAGGGCTGCATGTTGGTCCTGGGGCAGTGTTCAGTGAGAGGATCATGGCTTTGGTCTTCTTGATGTTAAGCAGAAGCTTATGCTTCACAAGATTATATTGGCGAGAGATAAAATCTCACTGTAATTCCTTATAAGCCATGTCCAGAGAAGAGTTAGAGGTGTACAGGACCGCATCATCTGCAAATAAGTGCACATTAGCTGTGCACAAGTGTGAGTCAAGGCTATTGATGTAGATTGCAAATAATATAGGGCCCAAAATGGAGCCTTGAGGGACACCTCATGGAAGTGATTTTAGCAGAGACAAATCTCCCATAGCTTTAACTTGTTGTGATCTATTAGTGAGGTAGCAGGTGAACCATTTAAGGGCAGTGCTATCGAGACCGATATTACTAAATGCATTAAGCATAATGTTGTGATCCACACTATCAAAAGCCTTACTAACATCGAGGAAGAGTGTAAACACATGCTTCTTAGAGTCCAAAGCAATTTGCCAATCAGTGGTTACTTTAGCAAGGGCAGAAACTGTGCTATGTTTGGCTCTAAAGCCCGACTGAGTGGCGTTTAGCAATTTTTGTGAATCCAGGTGCTCCCTGATTAGGGTGTTGATGATTTTTTCCAAAAGTTTTGAAAGGGTGGAAAGTATGGAAATAGGCTGGTTGTTGTTCAAGTCACTAGGGTCCCCTGACTTGAACAAGGGGTGATGTGAGCAATTTTCTAGGGCAAGGGTAACACACCTTGAATCAGGCAGGTATTGAATAAGTGGATGATGGGGGCAGTCAGGTAGTAGTAGCCTATTTTAAGGAAGAAAGGTTCGATAAGGTCAGCACCAGCACCTTTTTAGTATCCAAGGACAGTAGGAGGTCCTCCACTTGCTTGAAGGATACAGGGAGAAAGCTGAAGGGGGAAGAGTAACTCTGCTTGGTGTCAATGCTGGGGCTTGTGGCATCATTGGCATCCCCTTGTGGGGTGATCTTACTGACTGGAGAGACATTGAAGGCCAGCCCCACTGTGGCAAAATGTTCACTGAGCTGTTCTAGTACATCCGCTCTATCCGTGAAAGTGGTATCACAGGACACTATTTTGGCTGGAAGGGAGGCGTCAGTGTTATGACTCTCAACCTCTTTGAGGATGCTCCAGAACTTGGTAGCATTGTTTTTGTTATCTTTCAGGGCTGATTGGAAGTATCTGGCTTTTTCAGACCAATTAGTTTGGTACAGACATTTCTAGAGACACGAAAGGCAAGCCAATCGGCATCAGAGTGTGACTTCCTTGCTCTTTTCCACCAAAGGTCTCTGTCCTTGAGGGCTTTCTATAAAATGAGAAAGAACCAGCCAGGAGATCATTTCTTTGACTTGAACAGCATGTGGGGGCATGTTTGTCTATTAGACCCACTAAAAGGCTGTGAAAGATGGTAAATGCCTCATTAAGGGAGGGGGCTAGATAGAAGTCTTGCCATTTCATGTTGCTCAGGTCAGTCAGGAAGGCATGTTGGCAGAATTTTTTCAGACACCTTTTTAACTTAAATTTGGGGGCTGATTTTATTTGGGGAGAATGTCTAATGCAGGCGATGGCACAATGATCTCTTAGGTCATTGAAAAACACCACGGCATGTGAAATGTTATGAGGTTTATTAACTAGCATGAGATCCAGAAGGGTGTTTCGGTCACCAATTTTTCTATCAAGTCTGGTGACTGCAGGGGTAACTTGTGCCAACCCACATGTATCACAGAAGTCCTTAAGTTTCTTGACGCTCTCTCATCATTCCAATTTAGGTTGAAGTCCCCCATTAATATGCACTCGGAGTTAGCATTATCAATTAAACTTTGGGGGTGTGGTAGAAAGGCAGTGCCAGCAGAAGGTGGTCGATAAGTTACAACAATAAAGAGTGCCTTTTCATTAGAAAGCACCAGTTTTAGGGTGAGACATTCAAATTCTTTTGCCTTGGAAGTACAGTCGATGACTGGGACAGAGAATTTACTCTTTATGTAGATTACAACCCCCCCCAGATTGTCTATCACATCGGTAGGTGTTGTATCCCGGTATGTTGATAGATTTGTCTGGGGTTGAAGGCGTAAGCCAAGATTCTGAAATCATAAGGAAGTCAGGGGATGCATGTAACATTCATGTCTGGACCAGATCAAACTTCTTAAGTAGACTGCAGACATTCATATGAAGGAAGCTGATACCCTTGTACTGGGGGGGGTCTGCAGGGGCATTTAAGGAAGCAGGCGGGCCTGGGTTTTATTTTGACATTTCCAGAGCAAAGTAAAAGAAGCAGCAGTAGCTTCCTGAGGCAATTTATGAACATTCTGACTAAACACTTTTTAAGTCGCTTGGCATGAAGTGATTTTGTGGTGGGCGAATTATGGCCACTAGGGTGGTTGGTCAAAAACAGGGCATATAAGGCTGCTTTAACCAGCAGGATCAGAGGCCTTGTATCATATTCGCTAGTCAAAGTCTGGTAAAATGGTGTGTGCAGGGCATAGAGGAAATCATGCTTACAGTGTGGCTCCATGTCCTGTTGTAAAAGTGCAGTACTGGGTGTCCATCTGGAGGAAAGCACTGGTCATGGTGTGATTGAGCAACTGGTGCTTGATATGGCATGTGGGTTAACATAATGAAGCAGCTGAACAAGAAAAGGACCTCCTGAGGTGCCATTTAGGATGCTGTATCCTACAAGAGGCAGGTCAAGTTGGGATGGCAGGATCTGAGTGGAATGGAGCTAATAGAAGGAGGCAAGGCTATTAGGAGTGGAGGGTTTCTTTAAATGAGGATATCCATGTGCCAACCAATGACAAGACTGAGGGGTTGGGCTAGCTCTTGAGGAAAGAGCATTTAATAGAGGCCGGGGTTGGGTAGGGTGGGCAGGACAAATTAATTAATCAGTTTGAAATAAGAATGAGCGGCAAGATGCCTGGAGAGAGGAAAAAGAAAAAAAGCTATTTAAAGCAGTGTTCTCCTGATGACCAATCCTAGAGAAAGCCATACGGGCAGCAGCCAATCAGGCAGATTTCTGGTGGGTCTTCAGCCAATCAGGGCCCCAATACTAGTTCCTGGAGCAGTTTAGGTGCTTACCCGGTTTGCTGAGCTTGGTGGTGGGCAGGTTAGGGGACGCGGCCGGCTAGCTTTTCCAGCCACAGCTGCAGGAGCGTGGATGGTGTCTGCTCGATCAAGGGCTCCCTGAGCTGCAAGAAATAGATTTGGGGTTTAGCTTAAGGGCAGGCAGGACAATGGGAGTGCAAAATGTTGCTTCAGGGGTGGGGTTCAGGAAGAAGCAAGAGAATATAGTAGACAGGCTGGGTGAGCAAAGGGTGTGGGCAACAGCTGGGGAAAAGAGTGGCAGTGGATAGACTAGCGAAGAGTGGCAATGAGCAGACAATTTTGGAGAGGCAGTGAGAAGACTATTGAGGAGTTACATTAAGCACACTAGTAAGGAGTGGCAGTGGCAGACCAGTGTTCAGTGGCAGTGGCAGACTAGTGAGCAGTGTTAGTGGGCAGACTAGAGGGGAATGGTATTGAGCAGGTGGGTGATGAGTAACAGTGGGCAGACACGTTAACTGTAGCCCTGAGTAGACATGTGAGCAGTGTCGTTGGACAGATTAGTAAGTGAGGAGTGTCAGTGGGAAGATCACTGAGGAGTCTGAGGATTAGTAGTGAGTGAACTAGTGTGGAGTGGCAGTGGGAACCATTGAGGAGTTTTACTGAGCAGATGAATGAGGAATGGTAGTTGGCAGACAAGTGAAGAGTAGCATTGTATAAACTAGTGAGCAGTGTCATTAGGAAGAATAACGAGGAGTGGCAGTGGCCAGACTAGTGAAGAGTGGCAGTGGGCAGACTAGCAAAGAGTATCAATGGGCAGACTAGCGAAGAGTGGTAGTGGGCAGACTAGTGAAGAGTGGAAGTGGGTAGACTAGTGAAGAGTGGCAGTGGGCACATTAGTGAGGAGCTGCAGTGGGCAGACTAGCGAGGAGTAGCAGTGGGCAGACTAGTGAAGAGTGTAAGTGGCAGACTGGTGAGCAGTGATAGTGGGCATAAAAGTGAGTAGTGGCATGGGGCAGACAAGTGAGGAGTGGCATAGGGCAGACAAGTGAGGAGTGGCATTATGCAGACAAGTGAGGAGTGGCAGTGGTCAACTACTGAGGAATGATATTTGGCAGACAACTGAGAAGTGGCATTTGAAAGACAAGTGAGGAGTGGCAGTGGCAGACTAATGAGCAGTGACACTGACATACTAGTGTGAAGCAGAAGTGGGTAGACTAGTGTGGTGTTGCCCTGGGATGACAAGAAAGAAGTGATAGTAAGCAGTATAGTGAAAGTCAGCACTGGGTAGAGTAGAGAGGAGTGACACTGTGCAGATTTATGAGGTGTAGCAGTGTACAGAATAATGGGGAGTGGCATTGGGAAGACTACTGAGAAGTGGCAGTGGGCAGCTTGGTAACCAGAGGCATTGGGCAGACTAGTGAGGTGAGGCAGTTGGCACACTAGTGATGAATGGGAAAGGGCAGACTATCGAGAAGTGGAATTGGATAGACTAGCGAGGAAAGGCAGTGGGCTGGATAGTGAGGAGTGGCAGTGGACAGACTGTTTAGAAGTGCCATTTGGCAGAACAGAGAAGAGTGGCACTGGGTAGACTAGGGATTAGTGACATTGGGAAGACTAATGAGGAGTGGCAGTGAGCGGACAAGTGATAAGTGTTATTAGGCTAACAAATAAGGATTGGCAGTGGGCAGACTAGTGAAGAGTGGCAGTGAGCAGAATATTGAGGAGTGGCAGTTGGTAGACTATTTGGGAGTGGTACAGAGCGCCCAATCCAGGAGTGGCAGCAGCAGACTAGTGAGCAGTGAACATACTACTGAGGAGTGGCAGTGGACAGACTTTAGAAGTGGAATTGGGCAGACAAGTATAGCATTGGGCTGTCAAGTGAGGCATGCCTGTTGGCAGTCAAATGAGGAGTAGCACTAGGTAGTCTAGTGAGAAATGAAAGTGGCCAGACTATGTTCGACCCAGTAGCATGGAGGGCTGAGGCATCCTGCCTTACCTCTTGCCATGCTGGTGACCCATGTTCACAGCATGAGTGGATTGATGGGGATCAGACAGGGAGGAGGACTGAGCATCCCAAGGACAGCTCTCCTTCTCTGATGAAGGGGTGTATCAGTGATTGCTGCTTGCATGGCCCTTAGCAAAGGCTGGGGGCTGGCAGACCAAAGCTGAACATGGTGAGCAGAGGTGGGGTAGATGCCTGGAGTGCCATGGATGGGAGCATGCATGACACCGCCACTGGTGTCATTGCACACCCTTCCTGTGGGTGGAGAAAATGGGGAAAAATCATCTTCAACAGCTGGATGATGGAGGGGCTCGCAGGTCCAGCTCCCTGTCGAGTTGGGCACCAACCAGAAGTGGATCTGTTCTTCAGTGGAGGCCTGGCATCTCCCACCAGCTCTGCCAGGGGAGGCAAGCCCTGAGAGAAAATGGTCAGCGTGTCCCAGAAGATGTCAGGTGGATGGGACTGGGACACCCTCCAGAGTGTGGGCCAATGGAGAAGGTGAGAAAAAGACTAACAAAAACAAAAGTGGTGAAACTAGGGAAGCGCGAGCATACAGTTAAGGACTGGCATTGGGAACAAGAGTGAGGGTGGAAGGCCAGTGAGAAGTGACACTGGGCAGACTAGTGAGAAGTGGCTATGGGCAGACTTTTGAGGAGTGGAATTAGGCAGAAGAGGAGTGGCAGTGCAAAGGCAAATGAGTGGCTGTGGCAGACTAGTGAGCAGTGTCAGTGGGCAGACTGGTATGGAGTAGCAGTGGTTAAACTAGTGTGGAGTTGCATTGGGCAGACTAGTGAGGAGTGGCAGTGGGGAGACTGGTGTGGAGTGGCCATGGTTTAACTAGTGTGGAGATGGACTGAGCAGATTAGTGAGGAGTCGCAGTGGACAGAATACTGTGGGGTGGCAGAGGGCAAATTATTTAGGAAGTAGCATTGGATACACAAGTGAGGAGTGGCAGACTAGTGAGCAGTGTTAGTGGGCAGACTAATAAGGAGTGGCATTTGGCAGATTGAGAAGTGGCACTGGGAAGATAAGTGAGAAATGATGTCAGGTAGGCAAATGAGGAGTGTCATTGGGCAGATAATTGAAAAGTGTTAGTGGGCATTCAAGTGAGAGGTTGCACTAGGTAGAACAATGATGAGTGAATAGATCACGTGATGCAGAGTGCTGAGTAGCAGCTCCCTCAAGAAGCTCCTGCCTCCCGTTTACTACTTTATCTAATTTTAGCATTCTAATTCACTATTTTTTCTTGTCTTTGAGATTTATCGTTGCAAAATAGCTGTGGCACTCTAGTCTGGTTATATCGTGGACGGATGGAGGCTTACATGAAGAAATCCCTACAGAAGCATACCCCTCCAGCAACTCCTGAGAAAGCCTCTAAGAAATCCAGGGCCTCGGGTGGTTCTGGGCCTGATCCACCAAGCCAAATTAGTTATCAGGAACCTTTAATGCTTTCCAGATTTCTTGAGGAGTTTAAACCCTTTCGAGAAGAAATGAAGGATATGGGAATGGATTTGAAATTGCTATCTAGGAAGCTAGACGAACTCTCGATGTCTGTGTCTGATAACACAGCCTGAATTGCTTCTATTGAGAAAAGAATTAATAGTCTCGACCCTGATCTGGTCTTGATGTGCCAGAAATTGTCTCATTTTGAAGCTAAACTTGAGGACCTAGAGGGTCGGAGCCAAAGAAACAACATAGTGATCCTCGGTTTACCGGAGGGAGAGGAAGGCCAACATGTTGTGGTTTTTGTTCAGAAGCTGGTTGAGTGGGTGGCTGGCCCATCTCCATTCGGCCCCAGCTACATCATAGAGCGTGCCCACAGGGCTTTACGGCCTAAACCATCCCCGGAGGATCCTCCCCACCCTATTGTGTGCCGGTTTTTGAATTATTTGGAGAGACAGCATTTTCTGCAAAAAGTATGAGCTTTGCAAGAGGTTCACTGGGAAAATATAAAGTTGAGAATCTCACAAGATCTACCCGTTTCGGTTCGCATGAAACACAAAGCATTCCACCCTATTGTTTCTAAGCCAATTGCAGCAGGCTTGAAGTTCAGGATGGGTTACCTGGCCAGACTACAGATTTCAACTAATGGATCCTGGAAAAGCTACGAAGACCCTGAAGAAGCTTTGATGAGCCTTAAATCCACATTGCCTGACCTCTTTAAGGACTCTTGAATGGTTGTGGCGCAGAATGGAGTACTACACGGAGTCGAGAGTTTGAACTTTCATTTTTTCTCTTAGAGAAATTATCTAAATGCGAAGTCTTGGGAAATTGCATCTACTGTTTTGGACTGGGAGGATCACAGCAGACAACCCCGACTTTTCTTTTCTTCCCATCTCATAACAGGCCCATGCTGGTCTGAAGCAGTGGACACTTGGGTTTGGGACCTTCTCAGGGAGGGATTTGTGTGCCAAATTTGGGCAGTTACTTCTGTTGGGGGCCAAAAGAGCCTAGTTTGATTGGTTGTGGGCTAGTTTCTCATTTTTCCTTGTTTGAATTGGTACTAGGATGGTCCTGGGCTTTCTTCATTCCTGTTTCTCATTTAGTCAGATCAGGGAATTGGCCACTAGAGGGCATTCCAACCTTTGGGGACTCGCAAGGAAGCACTACTCGAGGAGGATTTAGCAGTGTTTAACTAATTCATTTGCGAGTAGCACTCTCAATTTTTCAGGGAGGACCTGTGCATTGGGTGTAGGCTCGTGGTGGGTAGAGGCAGTTGTCATGCCTTCCCCTCCGGTGGAGTGATTCCAGCTTTTCTCATCTCATTTCCTGCTCTCAATATGAGCTGAGGTATCTCTCCCTTTAGGGGGTTTCTGGTCTGGGTTTGGTTACAGGTGACTCACCCTGTGCTTCTCGCCTTAATCTGGGTTATCATGAACACTTGGGTGGTGTAGTGGTCTCTCTATGGTCCCTCCAATACAAACTCCCTTAGATCCATGCTCTGGTAGGTTCGAGGTGAAGGCCCAGGACCATTCTCTTTTGTTTGGGGTATAACTCGCAGTGCTCGGTTTCTGCAGGCTGCGATTTGAGTGCAACAGCGCTAATTGGCTTGGTTCATTATCAGGGGGCAGGAGTAGAGGGATTAGAACCAGTACTGTGCTGAACGTTGCTTGTGACAGTTTGGTGGAGGGAGTGTGGGTGGGGTTTGGGGCATGGCTCGAGGGTGGGGGTGATAGAGGGGATGGGTGGCTTTTACTTTTGGGGGGCTAGGGAGGAGGGTGGGCATTACTGCAGTAACCCTGGGGATACATGTAGAGGGGATATACATCTCGTATGCTGAGTGTAGTCATTTTAGCCCATCTATTTTTCCTAGATGACTAATGAGCCAACATTTGCATCATGGAATGTTAAGGGGATCAGAAAGCAACATAAGCAATACCAGGTTCTCAAGCATTTAAGTTTGCTCAGTTCACAGATAACCTTTTTGCAAGAAACCCATTTATTAGAAGCGGAAGCTTTACAATTAAGGAGACAGCAGGTGGGATCGATGTATAGTGCCCAGGGCACGACAAATAGCTGCAGGGTCATGCTCATGATTAAAAGGAGTATTCCATTTGTTTCCATACAAGTGATTAATGATACCGAGGGTAGGTTTATCCTGGTTAAAGGTACCCTTTGGTCTGTCCCAATATTATTGGGCTGTGTTTATGGCCCTAATCTGGACGACCCTGGATTTTTTATGAGGCTTATATCTATCATTCTCCCAATGCTTCCCATTAAAATTATTTTAGGGGGAGATTTCAATCAAGTACTAGATCCTAACTTAGACAGACTGGGCAGTGGCCTGGGTGGGGCTACCCCCGGACAGAAAGCATTCAAGGATTTATTAGACCAATGTGGGCTCTGTGACGTCTGGTGTGTTTTACACCCGGATACCAGAGAGTTTACCTTTAGGTCTATGGCACATGGCTCGCAGTCCCACATTGAATACTTACTCATTTCTCAATGTCTCCTGCCCGGGGTGAAGACCTCCTTGATTCAACCCAGCCCAATCTCTGATCACTCACTAGTAGTATGCAATTTGGTTCTGCTCAATTCATTTAATAAGGAAACTAGATGGAAACTCAATGACCAGCTCCTTAAAGATGTTAAATATTGCAAACTTATAAGGGAACAAATAGAACTCTTTTTTTCATTAAATCCTCTAGATAGTGCAAAACCTGATATCTTGTGGGGGGCCTTCAAAGTCTTCATGAGAGGGATACTTATTAGCATGGCAGTTGGTAGGAAAAGAGCGTGGGAGAAGGAACTAAAATCTTTATTAAGCCAAATCAGATCACTGGAAGTTAATCTTCCTGACAATTCTCTAGATGAGGATACTCAGAAACTCCTGAAGTTAAGGGATAAATATTTGGGGCTACTTCAAGAGAAATCAGAACTAGCTATTATTCGTACCAAGGCTAATTACACTGATCAGGGGGAGAAAGCGGGACGCTTACTGGCATTGCGTATTAAACAACAGGAATCAATGAGATTTATCCCTCCCATCAGGTCAGTGGCAGATGGATCCCTTAAGGTGTCTCCCACTGAGATAGCTCAAGAATTTTCTGTTTATTATTCTAAATTGTACAGCGACATGGAGCACCCCCCCCATCCTGAAGACATAGAGGGTTATTTAAGGGACTCCCACTTGCCCCCTCTTGCTGGTCAGTGTAGTGACGCTCTGGTTGTCCCTATTTCCCAGGAGGAAATTGCTAAGGTTATTAGTGAACTGCCTGCTGACAAGGTCCCTGGTCCAGATAGATTTTCTGCTTTATTTTACAAGGTCTTTCGAGACCTCCTCTTACCAATATTTGGCCACTTATTTCAGCAAATCCTATCTGGGGCGGAGACAGATCCATATCTCTACGAGGTCTTGATTGTCCTGCTTCCTAAACCTGATAAAGATCTCAAATTGGTTCAAAGTTACAGACCTATCTCGCTTTTAAACCAGGATATTAAGATCCTCTCTAAAATTCTGCCTAATAGGTTGGCAGTGGTTCTTCCTGGATTAATAGGTACAAATCAGGTTGGATTTATGAAAGGGTGCTCATCTTCTGATCATCTATGCACCTTGTCGCATGTCTTCTCGGCTACCAGGGATGCGGAATTCCCTGCAGGCTTGGTTTCCCTGGATGCAGAGAAGGCATTCGACTGTGTGAATTGGAACTTTTTGTTCTGTACCCTGGAGGCCTTCCACTTCCTTCCCTGTTTATTTCCTGGATTGCCGCCCTTTATAAAAATCCCTCAGCAAGAATTTCTGTGAACGGGGTCTTCTCCCATTCTTTCTCACTTCACTCGGGTACTAGACAGGGGTGACCCCTTTCCCCTCTATTATTTAACTTATATCTGGAACCTCTTATTCAAAATATTCTCAATAATGATTCTATACAAGGGGTGAGAATTGGGCAACATGAAGTCAAAGTCACTGCATATGCAGATGACCTGTTACTACATCTGTCCCACCCAGTATCCTCAGTCCCAGCCTTACTAAGGGAAGTAGAAAGGTTTAGTGCTCTGTCCAACTACAAATTGAATGCCAGTAAGTCCCTGTTTTTCCCATTAAATTACAAAGTTTTCAAAACTGACATTAGCCCTTTTAGGCTATGTTGGACACCCAGGTCATTCAAATATCTGAGTATCAAACTTTCACGTAACCCCCTAGCATGGTTCAAGGAAAATTTAGATCCCCTATTGCAGGGGATTACACACAACCTTGAGAGGTGGTCTAAACTCCCTATTTCTTTATGGCGCCGGATCAACACAATCAAGATGAATATATTTCATAGGATTTTTTTACCCGTTGTCCCTTCTCAACACCTTTATTCCTTTACTCTGGTTTAAAAAGGTACATGGTATTTTCACTAGATTCATCTGGGCCGATAGGTATCCCGGTTTGGCTTATCATAAGCTGGCAGCCCCAAAATTGGAGGGGGGGCTGTGAATCCCCCATCTGGCAATATATCACTGGGCTAGTCATCTGGCAAAATGCTTGAGGTGGGTATCTCCCAGCCCAGAAGAAATGCAACCTATCTGGCTCAAAATAGAATTGGATGCAATCAATGACAAAAATCTGGATCCTCTCACGTTATTCTTTCTTATGCTATCCCAAGTAAATGGGGCTGTAGAGTGCTCCACGATAAGGACCTCTTTAAAGGTCTACTTACAGATATGTTCCTTTCTGCAGTATTCCCCCATCTGGATCTGGCCCAGCCTATCTGGAACTCTCCATCATTTACTATTAACAAGAGTCAAATTTCCCAACTTTGGTTGCCCCAACTGGGAGAGGGGAAGCTCTTGGCATTTACAGATGGTGGGGGGCATTGGTTATCAGTAGAAGAGATGGTTATGAAATTTCTCATCCCGCCTTCTTCCTATTTTAAAGTCTGCAATTGAAACACTTACTTGTAATTACCCTGGGTAGCACTCTCCTTCTCAGAATACCTCTTCTCTGATACCCGAGGTATCCCCACTCTCTGGCTCTCCTTGTGAAATTTCTAAACTATATCTGGTTTTGTTTCACAAAGAATTCGGGGGCCCATTTGGGCCATCAAGATTTTGGAGTACTTTTTTCCCTCACCTTCAGCTGGATTGGCACTCTCTTTGGAAGTCATGTCATAAATTTATTTCTCAAGATAGATTGTGCCTCATGCAATACCACGTATTGCACAACTTATATTACTCCCCAGCCAAACTTCACAAGTGGGGTTACCTAGATTCAAATAAGTGCAACAAATGTTCACAGGAAGAGGGCACACTTTTTCGTATGCTGTGGTCTTGTCCAAGAATTTCCACCTTATGGGTTTCAATCCGAACTTCCTTAGACCCCCTGTTGGATCTCCAAGAATATTTTACCCCTGAGATATGTGTGTTAGGGGATCTGTCTTCTATTAGAGTTAGGGTATGCAAATTTCATATTTCCATGATTGCCCTATCAGCTAAGAAAATAATTCTTTGTCACTGGAAAGACAGGTCCTCCTCTTCTTTCCAAGAATGGGTAAGTGAAGCATTATCTAACTTGCTCATGGAAAAAGCAATAGCCAGTCTGCACAACAGTCTGGCAGTTTATACTAGAACTTGGGATCCCCTTCACTCATTAATCTCTCTGGCTCCAAACCAAACCTATACTAGGGTTATCGCTCATGCACGGTTTTTGGTTTGATGCTCTGCATCCACGGGTACTGAGATGGGTTACTGCAGTAAGGGGGTTGGGGGTGGGCAGCATCCTTTCACTATGTATCAATAAATATCTATCAGTTTTCTCTGTATGCTGCCTTTTATGGTGGAAAATGTATGAATAAACTTTAAATTAAAAAAAAAAGAACAGTGATGAGTGGCACTTGGCAGAATAGTAAAGAAGGCCAGTGGCAGGTGGCCAGTGAGGAACAGCACTGAGAAGATTAGTGAGGAGTGGCAGTGGGAACATTATGGAGGAATGGTACTGGGCAAAAGAGCAAGGAGTGGCAGTGGAAAGACAGGTGAGTGGCAGACTAGTGAGCAGTGTCAGTGGGCATACTGTTGTGAAGCAGCAGTGCTCAGACTAGTGAGGAGTGGCACTGGGCAGACTAGTGAGGAGTGGCAATGAGCAGACTAGTGGCAGTAGGTAGACTAGTGAGGAGTGGCAGTAGGCAGACTAGTAAAGCATGGCAGTGGGCAGCCTAGTAAGGTGTGGCACTGGGCAGACTAGTGAGGAGTGGCAATGGGCAGACTAGTAAGCAGTGGCAGACTAGTAGGAAGTGGCAGTGGACAGACTAGTGAACAGTTCCATTGGGTAGACAAGTGAGGAGTTGTATTCTACAAATTAATGAGCAGTGGCCATGGGCAGACTACTGAAGAGTGGTAGTAAGCAGACAAAAGAGAAGTGTCATTGGGCAGACTAGTAAAGAGTGGCAGTGAGCTAACTAGTTAAAAGTGGCAGTAGGCAGACTAAAGTGACAGTGTTCAGACTAGTGAGCAATGTCATTGGGTACAGTAGTGATGAGTAGCACTGGGCCGACCATTGAAAAGTGGCAGTAAGAAGATGAGTGAGGAACAGCAGTGGACAGACAAGTGAGGAACAGCAATGGGTAGACTAGTGAGCAATCTCATTGGGCAGACAAGTGAGGATTGACGGTTGGCAGACTAGTGGACAGTGGCAGTAGTCTATTTAGGAGTAGCAGGGGGCAGACTATTAATGAGTGGCACTGGGCAGACTTGAGAGGAGTGCCAGGGGCAGACTAGTGAGGAGTGTCAGTGGGCAGACTTGAGAAGAATGGCAATGAGGAGATGAGTGAAGAGTGGTAGACAGAAGAACGAGGAGTTGTATTTCGAAGACTAGTGAGCAGTGTCAGTGGGCAGACTGATGTGGAGTAGCAGTGACAGACTAGTGTGCAGTGGCTGTGGGCAGACAAGCAAACAAACAAGCAAGGATTGGAAGTAGTCAGACTAGTAAATAACATTGGGTAGATTGGGTAGATTAGTGAGGAGTGAGTGTGCAAACTTGTAAGGTGTAGGTAGTACTGGACAGAACAGTGAGGAGTGGCAGTGGGTAAACTATTGAGGAGTGGCACTGGGCAGAAAAGTGAGTTGTGTTTTTAGCAGAAGAATGAGGAGTGGCATTTGGAAGACTAGTGAAAAGTGGCAGTGAACAAAACTAGTGAGGAGTGTAATAGGATAGACTAATGAGGAGAGGCAATTGGCTGGCTAGTGAGGAGTGGGAGTGGGCAGACTAATTAGGAATGGATATTAGAAGAACAGAGAAGAGTGGCACTTAGCTTAGAGAACAGTGGCACTAAGAGTTCTATGTGATAATAGCGACTGCACAAAGGCGATCACTATTATCCCAACCTGCATTATTGCCGAAAACAATTTCAGCGATATGCAGAAAAAGGCTACTGGGAATTGTACACACCAGGGGGGCTGCGCCCCCTCCTCCCATGGGTGGCTTTGACCCCTGCACTCACCCAAATAAGGATTCGCAACCCAGGGGGGTGCACGCCAGGAGGGGGGCATCCAGCTCAAAAACTAAGTCCCACAGCTGTGGGAATTCCAAATGAAACACCCACCCCAGTCCCGAACTCCAGGACCTGCTCCATTGGAGCCATGTACCCTACCAACCACACCACATGGCTGGCTTGGTGGAAGCAGGTTCCTCGTGGGTCACATCCCTGTCCCCCATCCCTCCACATCCTGTCGCCCACCCTCCCGTCCCGTCGCCCAATCCTAGCGTTGCGATTGAAGCAGTCGCCATCCCCCTACAGTTGCCCACAATGAAAGTACCATTAAATGGTTCACTGTCCCATATTTGGGCACCATCATCATGGGTTACTATACTAAGCAGACTAGTGTGGAGTGGCAGTTAATAGACAAATGAGAAGTGTTGCTGGGCTAACTAATAAGGATTGGCAGTGGCAGACTAGTGAGGAGTCTCAGTGGGCTGACAGTGGTAGGCTAGAGAGAAGTAATAGTAGTAGTAAAAATGTTTATTCATTATAATGAATTGGCAGCTCTACTGAGCTTAAAATAAAACTTATTTCCAGTGAGATCCATAGGATATCATAGTTACATGAGTTACATAATATATAAAGACAGTCAAAATATTACAATAATACATCAAACTCTTAATAATCCAGAACTATAAATATAGATCATAAATAGAGATTAGTTTTCTACATTGGGCACGATTTTCATCATCACCAAGATGTCTGCTGCATGCAGTGCTGTTGAGGAGTAGCAGCGCTAGCAGGAGTTTGTGAAACGCCCTTTACTTTGTTTAAACAGGTATGCCACCGTTGCCTTAACAAAGCCTTCACAAACCCTTCCAGTATTTCTTGTGCAGCCACCTGGTTTGGGCATAGTGCTGTTGTCAATGTTTTTGTTCCCCTGCAGCAAGGAGAGTGGAGTCTGAATGGTGAGGAGCCACCGAAGGTTGAGGGTAGAGCGAACTTCCCTGTGGAGGGTTGTAGTGCTCCAGCATTCCCCCCATGGAGATTTCTTGAAAATTCTACTGCATCTGAGATTGTTTTGATCTGTTTATTCTGAGACATTCACCACCAGTGATCAAACTTGTAATTGGAACCTGCCTGCCTGATGGAATCTATGATTGCTGACTGCTCAGTGGAAGTGAAACTCTTCTTTTATTAAATGTCCAGACAGCTCTTCTCTGGAAGAGTATCTGAACTCACTGAGTACTCACTTACTATTTGAGTAGCCAAACATTGTGACTCCCTGAGCTCATGCTCAAGGTCTGAGTTGTGCTAAGCAGTATTGAGCTGTGTTGTGTCGCTTGGTGTATTTATGATTTCTTGTTTGATCTTTGTTTTTTTCTCTTTTTAATTTTTTCTGCCTCTTTTCAAATGATTTTAGTGTTTCTAGAGATTTAGTGATTTATACTTTCTTTTTTTTCATTAGGGAACTGGGTTGGTATAAAACTAAAGGTCTCTAGGATTTTGTTCAGATCTCAGAATCCCAAAAGGGGGGACAAAAATAAATAAAAATTGATCCAGATTGATACCAGATTCTTAGCCTTTGGTGGTTGAGTTTTGGAGTCTAGGAGTAATACCTGGATTGATTGACTAATTAATGAACTGACAAATTGACTGTGCTGGTATATATCCAACTGAGAAAAATGGGTTTCAGACTGCTATATCTGTGCTCCGGCACTCTGGTACTTAATAACACCTGAAGGCAATTGAGGCTAATTCAAAAAAGACTGATTTCATTGATTGTTTCAGCCATTGTAGACTGATCTGTTACTGATTTTGCTCTGATTTAAGGAACATGCGTGATGTTTTCTGAGTAGCAGGACTGGGTTCAGTTCAGGGAAGATGCTCTTCTTTGTTCCCCTTTTGTGTAATTGTCAGCACTTTAGTATCTCTGGTGTTTTTTATGATGGCTATTTCTG
This sequence comes from Neoceratodus forsteri, assembly GCA_016271365.2. Lineage (NCBI taxonomy): Eukaryota > Metazoa > Chordata > Ceratodontiformes > Ceratodontidae > Neoceratodus > Neoceratodus forsteri. Next base: position 1,359,986,529 of record CM057459.1, read on the forward strand.
TAGCGACCACCATCTGTTCTAATTGTGCCCTGAGCGTGATTTTAGAAGCAGTTTATAGTGTTATTAAGTGTTGTTTTAAAACTCAGTAATCACTTGAAGTTTTGCGGTAATAGCCAGTCTGAATTTAACGAGAAGCATTTTACAGCTGAGAACTAAGAACTGAATATGTTTTTTTTAGCTTTTGTATTGTTTTTTATATACATCTATTCTTCTAGTGTTCATTAAACTGACAGGACAGAATCACAGCCTTTTTTTTGTTTGTTTTTTTATTTTAAAAGATTTTTCTTTTTCTTTTTTAGGTAGAGGAATAAGCTGTGTGGACGCTCTTAATGGTATAGATGTATAGACGTATAGATGTGTGCCTGATAGCATGTGCTGGTTATTTTGATCCACTGGAAGTCTGGATTTATATTCAGATTTATATTTGCAGGAGCTCTGGATGGTGCAAGTAAGTTGATTTGACTTGCTTTCCTGGGAACTCCACAAGTTTCTTTAAAGGCAGTTTTTTTTTTTAAATATTTTTAATTATTTGGGGATTCTGTGATTCTAAGACCTGAGATCTAGAGGTCTGGTGGCATTATTCTTTCCACTTCTTTTCTTTCTTATTTCTTTATCCTTCAGCACCCAATATATAGGATTGGCTGGATTGGCTGTGAGAAGAGAGTCGAGAAAGAAACAGAGGAAAAGAAGGAACCGAAGAGGAACCAAACCTACATCTTAGGCAATAGCAGGATTTTTTCAGGAAAATTTATATGCATTTTGTTTTTCGTATATTTTCTGTTTACAATGGTTGTTTTTGTCCAAATTTTAGCTGATTGATGTTTTTGGTTTTTATTGTTAGAAGCATGTAACTTTGTGCTTTCTAGTCTCCTTTTTATGACTTCTAACAAGCGAGTATATTGTATTGTTAGTATTGTTAGCATTGTAGGTGACTTGGGCTGCAGCATTTACATTTATTGCTCATAATTAATGGCTGCTAATTAAATATTCTGAGTCCCATAAGGAAGTATGCTAGAGGTGTAACCAAAGACATTTCTTCTATGAGTTTTTGGGCTCCCAGTCAATTATAATCTCCAATAGCTATTTAAAAAAATATATATATATATATATATATATATATATATATATATATATATATATATATATATATATATATAAATAAAAGCTTAGCTAGCTTCTAGAAATATACCACTATAATATACTAGGATTAAGGATATCAAATAGTGTTATTCCTCATTATATTTTGGAACTGCTTCTTGTGATTTCTACCTTACTACTTTATGTATACTAGAAATGGTAAAATGCTTGCAGCAAAGGTGGGTATAAAAGGAAATGCATGTGATGTGAGACAAATAAAAAAGAAAAAAATAATAATGGATGTATATTTAATGACACACTATGTATTACTTCTACCCCAATTGAACAAAAAAATTTGTCATATGTTGAGGCACTGAAGAACACTACCAAAATGGCCTGAAATTGATGAACCCACTAAGATTATTGAATCAGCTAGTAATTTAAGTCAGAAGGAGAAAGAGAAATTAATAATTATCCAAAACCCCACTAAGGAGAAAGAGAATAAAAAAATGAGTCCTTGTAAAGGAAAATAGGATAGAAATGAAGGAAAACAAATCATACAGAAAAATATTACTGATTATGTTACAGCTAAATTTAATGTAGGGGAAAATAAAGATCAAGGAACATCAGAGACTTCTCAGGAAGAACTGGCAGAACAGAAAATTGATAACTCTACTGTTGCCCCCAAGAATGAACAAGAAACAAGGTTAGAATTGTTCAGCCCATTAGCAATTTCTTCTGGACTCTGAACATTTAGGTGATATCTGTCAGGAACTAGTTTCTGGGGTTTCCCCAGAAAGGGATAATATTTCTATATTAGCAGGCTCACTTCCTACAATTTTTGAGAAATTAGATAAGGAAGTAGAACAAATAGTCATAGAGGAAGATCTTTTTTTCCCAATGTCAAAATATGATGTCAAAGTACATTATTAAGGCACTGGCACACCCTGTTTCGGCAAATGTAGTGCTACTGGAAGCATTAAGAGATCTAAAAAATAATACAGAGAGTTCCATTAACACTTTAGTTGCAAAAATGCAACAACTGGAGAATAAGATGGATGAAGTTATTAATCAAAGAAGGGCAGGAAAACTTTATTTTCCTTTTATTTATATCCCTGATACTCTGCTAAAAGGAAATGGGAAGCAGAAGGGCCCCCAGAAACATAAGAAAAAGAAAAAGGGAAAAAAGGAACTCTAAGATACAAGTAAGAAACATACAAATGGCAAAATAAGTTGTTGTAGAAAAAGGCAATAGCCCCTACCCTGTCAGAGGGAAAAACCTTGAGATAGTTGAAAATATTTCTAAGAGCTGTGTAGGAGAAAAGAGAGGAAAAGCTGATGAAACACAGAATATTGATCTCAATAACTTTTTAACACTAAATTAACTCAAGAAATAGGTGAAAGTAAAAGTCTTCTTGGTGGAAATGAAGTTTGTTTGAGATTTGATGGCATGTTCCAGAAGGCAGATGAATCCATGGAGTCACGTAGGGCTCTTATTGATTATTTAACTACATCAGAATTCAGTGTGTATTAGGCTAAGGGTAGTATCATCATGGCATGTAGGGATGAGAATCATGAACAAAAAACAGTATATGAACTCGTCTCAGACATGAACTTGGCAAAGACCATTTGGTAGAAAACTTCTAGGCTTTCTTTTTTAGGCGTAAGTTTATGGGCCCTTATTACCTGGAAAACCATTGCTGCCCATGTCAATCAATGGCATGGGACTGGAACATACTTATACTCAAACACCTTCAAAGAAAATATAATATAACTGAAATGGAATTTTAGAGATCTGTCATTGGATAGTAAGAAGTACAATTCCTATGTACTTTCCCTATTTGGTGTAGAAAAACTTCCTGGTGAAAACGAAAAAGTTTCAGGTTCTTATGTAAATTCCTTAATAGGTTCTTTTCTAAAGAGATCGCCTGGAGAAAGCTGTATAAGCCATGTAAGATGAGTTTTCCTGGATGGAAAGGATAGTCAAACAGACTTCTGTTGCTCATCGCCAGAATTATTTTCTCCTGTAAAATGTGATATGGAGATTTTTGATAAAGCATTTATCTTAGTAGTGGATTTGCTTAATTCTCAGGATCTGGGCACTCCAGCTGTTGATTTAGAACATTGACTGAGAACTGAGGATGCATGTACTATAGAAATTTCTGGTATTGTTGAATTAAGTTACCATCATGTAAAGTTATTGTCTTGGAATATTGCTGGATTGTGCAGTAAAATAGCAAACCAAGAATAAAAAAATACTCACCTTAGTAATCTTGTTTCTTACAATGTATTCTTCCATATTCATAACTCTCTGCAGTTAGTCTTCTCAGTAGAACTGCCCAGAGAATGGAACTATATGCTAAATATGGCATCATTGGCACGTGACAACATTCAAACTGCTGCTCTCATCTGCTGTACATTCTATCAACGTCTTAGATTTCTAGGAAGCCCACAAGGCAACCTAACTAAGTGACTCAAGTTAAACAACTGCTTGATATAGACAGCTCTGTTCTATAACTACCCCTACCACTGATACCAATGTTTGTTGTATCAGACCTACCTGAAACACCCAGAATCACCTGGGAAAAAGAAAGGTAAGTATAAAGAAACAACCCCACAGGATTAAAGTAAGTGTGCCTGTGTTTGGGACTGTCAAGTAAGAAGACCATTCAGAGGCTCTGGTTCTGGAAGGGGAGGTAGGGAGGGAGGGAGGGAGAATTATGAATATGGAAGAATACATTGGAAGAAACAAGATTACTAAGATGAGTTATTTTTTCTTCTAACCCCATGTATTCTTCTCATATTCATAACTCTCTGCAGACTTCAAAGCAGTACCTTTGGAGGTGAGCAGAGAACCTACTTTGGAAATATGCTCTGCAGGACTGCTGTGCCAAAGCTAGCATCACTTCTGGACTGCAAGTCCAAACTATAATGTTTAGTAAAGGTGTGTGCTGACCTCCAGGTAGCTGCTTTACAGATCTCCAGCAGGGTTATCCCTAGAAACTGCTATTGAAGCAGCTGTGCCCCTAGTGCAATGGGCCTTGATGCCTGCTGGGGCCTGTTTTCCAGATTTTGTGTAACAAACTGAGTGCACTGAACCAGGCTGGAGTGCCCTTTTCCACATTCCCATAAGTGAGAAAAAGTTGCTGTTTATCAGCTCTGTGATCTTTGGTGTGAGTTAGATAATAACTAATGCTCTTTTAAAGTCCAGACTGTGGAGCATGCACTCTTCTGAACTGGCATGTTCTGTGAAGAAGACTGGCAGTGTCATGGACTGATTCAAGTGGAAATCAGAAACCACCTTAGGGAGAAACATTCTGCTAGTATGAAAGTATTACTTTATCATTATGAAAAGATAAATAATCCTAGTCCATACACAGTGCTTGCAACTCACTTATTCTTCTAGCAGAAGTGATTGCTGCCAAAAACACAGTTTTCCATGTGACATATTGCAAATGTGCTGATGATATTGGCTCAAATGGAGGTTTCATAAGCTGAGCAATGCAAATATTCAGATCCCATACTGGGACTGATTCATTAATAGGAGGATGTAAGTGGGCTAATCCTTTAAATAATTTTTTGAAAATAGGGTTAGATGCAAGGGAAACAGTTTTCCCTGCTGAGATAAAAGCTGAAATTGATGCCAAGTGCACCTTCAGGGATGTATGTTCAAGGCCTTGAGAGTGCACTTCAGTAAGATATTCAAATAATAGTGGAATCTCTGCCAGAGAAGGAGAAACATGTCTGGTATCACACAAGACAGAAAACCTTTTCCATTTTGCAGTATGGGTTTTCTTAGTAGAAGGTTTTCTATATCCTTTTAGGATATTCAGAACAACCTGGGAAAGCTGCAAATTTGCAAACTCTAAGTCCTCAAGAACCAGGCCTTGAGTCTGAGAGACCTGAGGTTCAGCTACAGGATCTTCCCTTGGTGGGAAGTTAATAGGTTGTGCCTCCTGGATAGGAGGATTGGTGTGGACACTGACATTGACAGCAGGAGGAGATTTCATGGCTGTCTGGCCCAGTCTGGTGCTATAAGAATCATGGATGCAGGTTGTGACCTGAGTTTGAGCAACACTCTAAAGATGAGAGGGAAGGGAGGAAAGGCATATAGATGCTTTCCTGACCAGTTCAAGGCCAGAGCATCCAGGGGAATTGTGCCCTTGACTGGTGGCCTGCAACAGAATAGGGGCAACATGTGATTCTCATGAGAGGCAAAGAGGTCTATCTCTGGAGTGCCCCATCATTTGAACACTGAGTCTACTACCTATCTGTTCAGAGACCATTCATGATGTGCCTGATTGATCCTGCTTAAAGCATCTGCCAGGGTATTGTCCTTGCCTGGTACATGAATAGCTTGCAAGGAAGATTTTAAAGAGTAAGCAAGTTCCCAAATTTTCATGGCCTCTGTGCACAGGGGATCCAACCTTGTTCCCCCTTGCTTGTTTACATAAAACATTGTAGTGGTGTTGTCTGTTCTGACCTGCACCACCTTGCCCTGTATTAACTGGGAAAAACTTTTTAGAGCCAGAAACACTGCTCTGAGCTCCAGCAGATTTATGTGGAGGAGAGACTTCATGCTTGACTAAGTGTCATGGGTAGTGTGCTCTCCTATATGAGCACCCCATCCTAACAGAGAATCATCTGTTGTAAGGATGGCTGAGGGATTTTCCCTTTGAAAAGAAACTCCTGTCCATAGATTGTGGACATCTGTCCACCACTGCAGGGACTGGATCACTGACTTTGTTATAGTGATCAATTTTGACATATGGTCTTTTCTTTGGCACCTGTGTGTCTGTAGATGAAACTGTATGTTTCTCATTCGAAGTCTTGCTCCAGCCATATGTCCCAGTATTTGCAAGTATCTTCTTGCAGAACATGGCTTTCCCAATTCGAATGAGGCAGTCGGTTTCAGTATGGACTGAACTTTGTACTCTGGAAGAAAAGCTCTTCCCTTTAAGGTATTCAGTTCTTCTCCTTTGAAATGCAGGACTTGAACTGGTGTGAGGATGGACTTTTCCTGGTTTAGCAGAAAGCCCAGTGACTGCAACAAATCTTTTGTTATTTCCAGGTGTGTTTGCACCTGCTGAAATGACTTTCCCACTATTAGCCAGTCATCGAGATAGAGAAAAACTGTAATTCCTATTTTTTGTAGGAATGCCACTACCACTGCCAGGCATTTTGTGACTACCCTTGGTGCTGAGGTTATACTGAAGGGTAGGGATGAGAATTGGTAATGACCTGAAAGGAGTCTGAACCTGAGATATTTTCTGTGAGACTCCCTTATGGGGATGTGGAAATAGGCATCTTTTAAGTCTAGAGATGCCAGCCAATCTCCCTGCTGAATGACAGGTAAAATTAAAGGTAGGGTCACCACCCTGAATTTTGGTTTTGCCAGGTATTTGTTCAGATGCCTTAGGTCCAGAATAGGCTGCCACTCCCCATTTTTCTTCTTGGTAAGAAAATAGCAGGAGTAAAACCCTCTGCCCCTCTGAAGGATTGGCACTTGCTGTACTGCCTTTATACCAAGCAGGGTTTGAACCTCCTTTTCCTGGAGCCGTTCTTCAAGAAGGGAGGCTGGTTTGAATAGCCTGGACTTCAGAGGAGGGAAGGACTTGAAAATCAGGGAGAGTCCCTGGCTCACTACTTCCAATACCCACTTGTCTGTGGTTATGGCCTGCCAGGCCTGAAAGAAGTGAGCCAGTCTGCCCCCTACTGGTATAGGGGAGGCAGCCTTGGCAAAGGAGTCAGAGATTTTATTTAGGTGGTCCTGAGCCTGGGCAGATTGGGAACCCCTCCTGGAGCCCCTCCTGCCTCTGGCACTGCAATACCCAATCTGCTGTGGGTATGGCTGCAGCTGTGAAAAAAAGCTTGAGACTGATAGAAGGGTCTGACACAGGATCTTCCTCTAACTCCCCTTCCATAAGACCTATAAGAAGTAGAAGGCCTGTCCTTGGATGAATTACTCTTATAGGTAGTTTTGTATTCATCCACCTTTTTCATATACTCTTCAGTCTGTTTGCCAAAGAGAGAATGATCCTGAACAGGGAAATCCATGGCCTTAGCCTAGGTATCCTGTGCTAGATTTGTAGCCCTTAGCCAAGCAAACCTTCTCAGGGCTACAGTCAGAGCCATAATCCTAACAGCGTTATCACTGGCATCTGCTGCCATCTGAAACTGGTATTTGGATGCTTCCAGTCCAAATCTGGCTGTTTCTGCTAGGTCATCAGGGATAGTAGAGGGAACCTTCTCTGACATGGCCAAAACAGACTGCTACAGTGTCTTTTGATACTGTGCAGCGTAGGCCTGGTAATAAGCTTGTCCGACCCCCAGAGAGGAAGCTAAATACCCTTTCTTTGACATGCTGTCTATTTTCCTTGAATCTTTCTCAGGTGGGTGAGAGGATAAAGGAACCCTCACCTTCTCACAGGCTGCCTGATGGACTATACCCTGATGATCAGGGTGAGAATAGAGGAAATCAATACCTTTCCTGTTCGGTTGGTACTTCTTGACAGCCTTCTTATCCAAAGGCATGACAGAGTTAGGGTTCTGCAGGACTGTGAATAAATCCTTCTTGAAGAATTTATTGATAGGCAGAAAAATCTTTTTAGTGGGTGTTAATCCCATCATTTCCATGTATTCTGCCTCTTCCTCATCTTCTATGACCTCGGTAGTAGCCAGGTCAAGGGCATCTACTATTTTACTCACAAAGGAAAAGTGAGAGGAAAAATTCCTGCTCAGGTGAGATTTCTGGTTCAATGGGCTCACCTTCATTTTGCTCTGGTAAATCATACTCCCCAGTATCCATCTCCTGAGACTGGGGGTCTGAGCAGGGAGTAATCTCCTGAACCTTTGGAGAAGGAGGGTGGGTTGGAGAAGGTATAAACCCCTGAATTGCCTCAATGACTGTGATAGCCCTGGCAATTTCCTCAGAAGCAGGAAGACTGTGAGGCACAGAAGAATCCTCTATAAGTTTTGCCTGGGGTTTGACATGCTTGGTCTTCTTTGACTTTTTGGAGGGACTAGAGAGTCAGCTGGCCCACTCAGTCTCTTTAAAGAGGTTGAATCACCCTTATCAGTGGTGGTAAAAGAAGAAACTGCAGTTTCACCCACAGATTTGGAGGGTGTTGACTGGTTAGAGCCTGAAGCACCTCCTAAATTTGTGCTCAACCTCTCCATCCTTTTTTCCACAGTTTTCTGTGGGAAAGACAAATTTCACAGTCAGAATTCAAATGATCAGTTCCCAGGCAGAACACACAACTGTCATGATTGTCTGCCTTGGCAAACACTTCCCCACACTTCACACAGTTTTTAAAACCTGGGGGACCAGTCTTTTTCTTAGGTTTTGCAGAGTGCTCCATTTTCAGGAGAAAAAACCTTAACCGCAAAGATTTAATCTTTTTTTTTTTTTTTTTTGCCGTTGGTTCAGGGACCGATTAGGCCCCAAAAGAACTGATATATTTACTGAGTTCAGAACCAGGTCAGCGGTTCTTGGAATCAATACAATGGTTCACAGTAACCTGGTTAGCGGTTATAAAGAAACTGGGTTAGCAGTTTCAACAAAAACACATAAAACTTAACACAGTAAATATTTTTGAATGAAAATAGAGAAAATAAAGTGGAAAAAGTCCACAACTAATATTAAACTACTCGGTTACTCAATGGTTATACCGAACCATGAGGAACCGAGAAATAAACCTAACTAAATCTAACTAAACTAAGACAAACTAGATGTAAGAGTAAGATTAAACAATAAATGAAGGCAGCAGAAAGAAGATTATGTATAATTAAGAAAGTATACTTCATAATAAGCCAACAATGACCTGAGGGATCTCCTGGGCATCTAGACTTGTGAGAAGGAGTAAGAAGTCTGAGACATTGATAGAATGTACAGCAGATGCAGGCAGCAGTTTGAATGTTGTCATGTGCCAATGATTCCATTATTACTGTAGCATATAGTTCCATTCTTTGGGCAGTTCTACTGAGCAGGCTAACTGCAGAGAGTTACGAATGTAAGAGGAATACATGGGGTTAGAATGTATGGGATTTTTATCTTCACATGAGATCTTTACTATACAGGATAAAAATGGACCACCTATGGAATGGGCATTGGATAATGTAAACTTTAATGGATACCGAGTAGTTTCAAATCCGGCAATTAAAATAAAAAAATTTGGCAGACCTAAAGGGGGGTTGGCTATAAATGTTAAAATAGGGCCTAAAATTTCCATTCTTGAAGTAATTAAAAATTTACAAAACTGTATTTTAGTTGTTTTTCTTGTTAACCAGGCCATGCTGATTCTGGTCAGTGAATATATCCCACTGTCTAATGAACCAGATGGACTCAGGAATATTTGGAGCTCCTTGGCTGTAGATATTGATACTGCTTTCCAGAAATACCCTAAAGGTATTCTTTTAATAGCCGGAGATCTTAATGCCCATATTTCGAATCATGGCAATTTTCAAGACCTGGAGAATCAGTTAAAGCTTAGATGCTGTAACAGTAGGTGTAGTAAGGATAAAGGAGTAAATGACTGAGGCCGAGAACTAACTAGATTTATTGAAGAAAATGCCTTGATGGTTCTGAATGGAAGAATAGAAGGAGACAGGAAGGGGGAATTCACCTTTTTCTCTGGGGTTGGACAGAGTACAATAAATTATGTAATAACTAATCCTGAGAGTTTTGAGAGTTTTGTATCATTAAAGATTTTAATGAGATCTGAAAGTGACCATGCGGCTCTGAGCCTGCAAATTATGATTGAAAATAATGATGCATCTCATGATTCACTCCCTTATACCCCTTTGACACAATTGAGCTTTGAAGGGAAACGGCAATTGAAATTTAAGTCTATAACTGGAAAAGAGGGGGAAAATTTACTGAGAGAATTTGAAAATAAGAAGGAAGAATGTTTTTGGGAGAATATGGAGTGGGTTGAAGCTCAATTAAATAAACTCAACTAAGACTTGAGGAAGATTATTTACACTAATTCTAAATCCGAATCTCAAATAGAAATAAAAAATCTGGTTTGACAGAGAATGTAAGAAGCCTTAGGAAATTAATTAGATGGACTAGAAACCATCTGACTAGAAAAAATTATTTTTCTTTAAATAAGGCTAGAAAACAATGCTGCCAGATAAAAAGGTTAACTTTCCAGAATAGGCTATGGGAAGAGATACATTAAATCATTTTGAATAAAGTTACTAAGGCATTTTGGAACATGGTGGCAAAAGGAACCAATCAATACCAGCCTTCATTACTTTTATATGTCCCAAAAGAAACCTGGGTTAAACATTTTAAAGAATTATTTTGCAAAACCCCTTCTATAGAAAATTTTAATATTGCCTCCTCGGATAGTTTATTAAAGTTAGGGACTCCTATAGTTTTTTTTTCTGCTGAGGAAGTTAAAGCCTCCATAATGATGATAAAAAACAATAAGGCCCCCAGACCAGATTATATTATGCCCTCAGTTTATGAAGAATACAAGGATTTTTGGATCCCTTTTCTCACAGTGTTTTTCAATTTGTGCTCGATACATAACTGTATTCCTTTTTCTTGGACTTGTAATATTATTGTTCCTATTCACAAAAAAGGCTCTGTTTATGACCCAAAAACTTTCATCCTATAAGCCTGTTGGATATAAGTTCTAAAATATTCTCTAGACTTTTATTAAACAGATTTAACAACTAGGCCAAATTAACTTCTCAAATTTCTATCTTTCAAGCAGGATTTCAGGAAGGTTTTTCCACAACAGGCAATGTGTTTTGTTTAGCACATTTAATTGAAAAGTATGTGCATTTGAGGAAATCTAGGTTATATGCAGTCTTTATAGACTTTGATTCAGCATTTGATTCTATAAACATGGTAAAGTTATAGGAACTTCTATATCAGAAGGGCATGGATCATCATTTACTTAGATTAATCCAAAAACTATACTCAGGTACATCTACATTTATTAGATATGATAATAATGGTAAGTTAACACAAGCTTTTGACTCAAATTGTAGGGTAAAACAAGGTTGTTTGTTAACACCTCTTTTATTTAATTTGTATATTATTGAACTAAGGATATATTAACGAATATCAGGACTCTGAAATTCCAGACTCTCCAAAAATCAATAATATCCCAATCCATTCATTGGCATATGCAGATGATTTGGTGATGTTCTCACTGACCAGATCTGAGCTACAGGAGAAAATTAACATTTTGCTTAGGAAGTGTAGGTTCTTAGAACTTCGAGTAAATATATAAAAAAAAATACTGGTTTTCAGGAACAACGATCAGAAACTGAAAGGATATAGATTTAAAACTAGTCTAGAAGATATTGATCTAGTTAAAGAGTATTCTTACCTGGGTATAAAACTGGTCTCCTCATTCTCATGGTCTGCTCATATTACTAATCATATAAACGAAGCAAAATTAGCTGCAAGAGCTTTACAGAAGTTCAACTATATCTATGGGGGAAATTTAGTCACGCCTGCTCTTATGGCCAGTGAGGCAAAAATTCAACCTCTTTTGTTATATGGATCTGAAGTCTGGGGATATGTGAATAAGGAAGAGCTGGAGAAGCCTCTATCATACTATTATAAGTCACTTCTCAAAGTCCCTAGTTCCACCTCAAATGCTATGGTGAGGGCTGAACTTGGGAGAGTCCCTATTTATTGTCGAAAGGATCTTACATGAATTTCATACTGGATTAGAATTATAAACTCTGGGAAAAATATAATCCTAAAAATCTGCCTGCAAGAAGAAAGCAATGGGTAGACAATAGTCTACCCTCACTGTGGCTTAATGCCCTTAAAAATAAATTAAACAGGATAAAAATGGGCCACCTATGGAATGATTACATCAAGGGGGTCTTAATATTACCTCAGCATAGAGAACTCATTAAGAAAAAACTGAATTCTCTAGGGAAAACTCTCGACATGTTATCTAGCAGAAAGCAAAAATGTGTTAGTTGGTTTAAAGAAAATAAATTTGATCATTCCATGAAGTTGTATTTATCTCTCCTTGTCACCAGAGTACAGAAAATCCGTCACCTGGACAAGGCTGGGGTTAATAAATTCAAACCATACTTATTTTAACAGGGGACATGATAGTGCTGGTTTAATGGGGGCAGAGAAGCTCTGTCCTTGTAATAGCGGCCATGAAGAAACTGTGAGGCACATAATATTGATATGTCCTTTGTATAAAAAGGCCAGGGATCAATTATTGAAGGATTATTTCAAGATCTATGCAGACTCTAGTTATGATTTGATATTCACTTTGCTGCATCCTCAATGTTCAGATGAAGCGATATTAATTGCTAAGTTTTTGAGTTCTGTGATTAAGAGCAAAAAAAGAAATTATAGAATGATAAAACATAAGCAGAGATGGGTATGTTTTATAAGTAATGCTGGATTCACCTTTTAGAGATTCTTAATATTTTTAACTTTTCTATAGGAGGAATATGTATAGAATATGTTTTCTATTTTTGCACATATGTCTTTTGTAATACTCTTACTGTAAATGTTGTAAAAATCATTATACTGTTTGTATCTTGGTTGATCAAATAAAGAAACTGAACAGATCATAAATACACCATGGATAACAAATATTGCGCTTCTTATGATATCAACTGGTCAATTATTCCATTCCATTATTTCTCTTGAATCATTTAATCATCCTTTTCCTAAACCAGTTTTTTATCTGTCCTGCATGTTTTCTTCCATCCTGAATCCTTATTTCAGCAGGCAATGCATTCCAAAGAGAAGGGTCCTTGCCTCAAAAAAATGTGCTCTGCCCAATTCAGTATTACACTTTGATAAAAGATACTCTGTCCCTCTAGCAGACCTTAGCCCTGATTTAATCTCTCTCACTTGTAGACAATCTGTAATATATTCAGGAACTTTATTACCAATGCATTCCTCCATATACAGGAGTGTATGCAAATATCTCTTGTCCCTCAATGTATACCATCTTAAGGTCTGATAAAGTTCCTCTCTATGTGTTCTTTTTGGGGCCATGGTAATATAACATGCCATTTTGTTACACACAATATCCAATTTTCCCAGCAGGGTAACAATTGCCCCCATATATATAAAATCTCTGTAATCTAATAATGGAATAATTGATGTATTGATCACATGTCTTCTAATGGACTCTGCTGTGCTCTGTTTAATTCGATACAGAGCACCCATACACCTATTGATCTTCTTAACTGTTTGCTCTATAAGAATATTCCACTTTAATGAACTGTCTAGATACACCACTAAATAACGGTAACTAGATTCTTGTTCTAAGACCTCATCATCAATAGTTTTAATTTGGAACACTCTTTCTTCCAAGCATTTCCCTTTATTTCTGTGGAAACACATTACCTATGACTTTTTTGAATTCAGAACAAGTTTTGATAATGTCAAAAAACTCTGTAATTCATTAAAAGCCTCCTGTAAAGTGTTCCGTATTTAGTTATCTACAGTGCCTTTGGAGTAAATTATGATATTATTGGCATATAAATTACAATTTATTTTGAGATTTGAACATTTCAATTAATTCATATAAAGATTGTACAGCATGGGACCCAATATTGAGCCTTATGGGACTCCAGACTTGATAAAACCCAAGTTTGATTTCTAATGTTTAATTGCCACTAATTGACATCTGTTTGTAAGATAAGATTCAAACTAATTTGCTGCCTGACCTGCTAATCCCACTTTCTGGAACCTGGACAGTAGAATGCCATGGTTCAGCGTACTGAAAGCTTTCGACAGATCTATGCAATTTGTTTTGCACAGGTTCTGGGTTTAGATGTGCATCTCCACTAAGTATCAATATTAATGAAAAGAAAATTTTGCAAAAGTTAAATCCATGTCTGGGCATTAAGTGCATGTTTGTACTTGGACTTACAGTACCTACTAGGGTCCTTAATCAAATTTTGGTACCCAGGAAAAGGCATATTTCTAAGAATTAAGGACCATTTGATTAATGCATTGTCCAGGTGCTGATTAAATATACTTGTAGCAATTTTCCCTTGCCAGTGACAAAACTCAGTCCCGTTCAACACAGATGTACCTTGATTTGTTGAATTTATACAAGTTACACAGCCAATATCTCAACAACCAAGTTTGGGCTTTTGAATTTGATAATGAGAGTTATAGCAATTGGTCAGGAAAAATATAACCCAGAACAAATACATCTTACTACAGTATGTTCAATCAGCTTATAATTCTATAAATCCCTTTAAATATTGCTTTATCTCAAGAAATAGAGGAACCATTTTCCAGTGAGCTGCCAATTTAAAATTGGTTCTAAAAATGAATCCAATTAAAAGAATCAGAAAATTCTGGATTATCTTAATAATTTAAAATCTATGGTTCCTACGACTTAAACACAAAAATACGGCATGTTTCTGTGGTGCCCAGGCAATCTATAAATAACTTAGCAAACAACTATTAGGATAAAGATTACCTTATTATAAAGGCACTGCAGGATCAATCCATTCAAAGCTGTTTTCTGGGATCATGTTTTTCAAAGCTGTAAGCACCTTCTTCCACTTAGTATATCAGCTGCTGGCTTGCTGCCAAGCCCTCACACCAGCTGATGCTGTTAAGAAAAAGTCCCACTATCACTGTTAAGCCCTAAATATTGCTGTTACTACAAGGCTAGCTGTGAGCTACAGGAGCAAATGTTCAGTGGTGCACAGATCTTCAGGGTGGGTAGCAAAGCTTCTCCCGACCCCCATGCAGGATGCTTGTAGGCTTCAATCCAATGAAAGGGAGCAAGCAGTATGAGCTTTTCAAAGCTGTAAGCCCCTCCTTTCTCTTAGTATGTCAGCTGCTGACTCACCACCGAGCCCCCACATCAGCTGATGCTGTTCAAAAAAGCCCTGATAACAGTGTTAAGCCCTGAATATTGCTGTTACTACAAGACTAGCTGTAAGCTGCAGGAGCAAATGTTCAGTGGTGCACAGATCTTCAGGGCGGGTAGCAGAGCTTCTCTCGACCTACATGCAGGATGCTTGTGGGCTTCAGTACATAGTGTCAGTGGGCAGACAGTGACAGCCAAGTGAGAAGTGTCAGTGGGCTGACTATTGAGGAGTGGCACAAGGCAGAGGAGTGAGGAGTAGTGTTGGGCAGAAGAGTAAGGAGTGGCATTTGGAAAACTAGTGAGGAGTGGCAAACTAGTGAGCATTGTCAGTGGGCAGATTAGAGATAAGTGGCAAATGGCAGAATAGTGAGAAAGGCAGTGGGCAGGCTAGTGAGGAATGGAATGGGACAGACTAATGAGGAGAGGCAATGGGCTGGCTATTGAACACTGGCAATGGACAGACTAGTTAGGCCTGGATATTAGACGAACAGAGAAGAGTGGCACTCTTAGCTTAGAGAACAGTGGCACTAGACAGACTAGTGAAGAGTGGCAGTGAGCAGACAAATGAGAATTGTTACTGGGCTAACTAATAAGGATTGGCAGTGACAGACTAGTGAGGAGTGTCAGTGGGTAGACAGTAGCAGATTAGTGAGGCATGTCAGTGGGCAGACTATTGAGGAGTGGCACTGGGCAGAGTGGTGTTTTGGGGCAGAAGAGTGAAGAGTGTCATTTGGAAGAACAGTAAGTAGTAAGTAAGTAAATTTTATTTATATGGTGCCCAATCCCAGAGGCTCTGGGCACCTTACAGATAGTTAATAGCAGGGTTAGACATATAAACATATAGGGTGCATAGGTTACACAATCAGCTACTGAAATAAATAAGTCATATTAAAAGCAGCAGTAGTTTTCTAGCTATGCTTTCCTAAAAAAAGATAAGTCTTCAGACCCCTCTTAAATGCTTCAACCAATGGGGCCTCCATCAGAGATCTGGTAAGTGAGTTCCAGGGGACCAGGCCAGCCACCTTGAATAAATGATCACCCAAGGTTTTCAGCCTGTCCCTTGGAACTGCTAGGAGGCCATAGAAGAGTGGAAGGAGCATACTGGGATGGGAGGTATAAGATGGTCAGACAGGTAGCCAGGGCCCCAGCAATATAGGGCCTTATAAGTGAGCAAGCCCACCTTAAAGATGATCCTCCAACTGACAGGCAGCCAGTACAGATCTTGCATGACCAAGATTATATGACAAGACCTAAGCAGGCCTGTCAACAACGTGTCCACCATGTTCTGCACTAGCTGTGGTAGGTGAAGGTTACCTCCACTGACTCTGAAGTACAGAGCATTAATTACAGTAGTCTAGCCTGGATGTATCAAAGGCATACACCAGTGAGGACAGGTCCTCAGGCGGAATTAGGGTTTAATCTAGGTGACGTTCCATAAGTGGTAAAAATCACCTCGGACAACAGACGACACCTGAGCATCAAGTGTCAGCCTGTCATCAAGGATGACACCCAGATTTTTCACCCTAGAGGATACCATCAGTGGGGTAGATTTTAAAACCAGTGCTGTTACCACCCCAGAGGTACCCTCATCATGCCTGTGACCAGGATCAATCACCAATACCTCCATCTTGTCGGGGTACAGCCTCAGCCAGTTAAAGGACATTCAATCCTGGATCTCAGCCAGACACTTGTTCAGCACTTCAACAGCACTATTTGTTCCAGGGGCAAATGACATACACAGTTGGGTATCATCTGCATAACAGTGGAAACCCAGATTGTAATGTCTAATGAGCTCCCCCAAGGGCAGCATGTACACTTCAAATAACATCGGCAATAGGATCGAACCTTGAGGAACTCCACATGAAAGGGGCTTCAGAGAGGAGGAGAAATTTCCCATCACCACCTGTTGCCTCCCGCCCAAGAGATAGGACTTAAACCAGTGGATGACAATTCTGGCAAGTTCACAGTACTCTCTAAGGCAAGCCAAAAGCATGATGTGGTCCATGGTATCAAATGCTGATGAGAGGTTGAGGAGAATGAGAACTGACTGATCTCCTCTATCCTTCACCTTGAGGAGATCATTTTTGCATTCGAACCAGTGCCACCTCAGTGCTATGTCTAGCCCTAAATCTGAACTGGAATGGCTCATAGATGTCAAAGGCCATGAGGTGTGCCTCGAGCTGCAGAGCCACCACTTTCTCAACAACCTTCCCTAAAAAGGGAGGTTGGTGATAGGTCTATTATTCACCAGGATGTCAGGGTCAAGTGATGGTTTCTTCAGAAGGGGGCTTCACCAACACCTCCTTCAAGGCATCATGGAAGATCCCCTCCAAGAGCAAACAGACTAACCAGGTGAACACTGGACCAATAGCCTCAGCGCATCCCACTAGGAGATGAGTCGGGCCAGGGTTCAGTTTAAAGAAGGTGGGATGCAGCTTCAAAATCACCTCAATGACCTCAGCCACCTCCCATCAGCCGAAACTCCCCCAAGACAATAGGAGTGTTCCTGTTCCTACTAGGCCCCCAATCGTGGGGTTGATCTTGCCCCACTGGGGAGATCCCAGACTAAATAGAGGATACTCTGTCAGAGACGAACAGAGCAAACTCTTTGCATAGTGTGACTGAAAATGCCCTGTTTGGCTGTAGACAGACTGGATGAAGTAGCATGTCCACAGTCCAAAAGAGATGAGCTGGTTTGTTCCTCCCTGCAGCAATCTCCCTTGACAGGAACTCTGCTTTCTCACAGTTGATTACCCTTTGATAATCGTTATAATGATTTCTCAAAGCCAGGCTATTCTCCATGGACCTGGTCCTCTACCAACAATGCTCCAACTTCCAACCTTTGGTCTTTATCTCCTTGAGAGCCCAATCAAACCATGCAGGTCTCAAGCAAGAAGACCTGGGTCATATATGGACTGGTGCAATGGCATTGAGCACTTGGAGATAGCCCTATTATAGTCCACCACTGCCTCGCCTGAGCCAATTGCACATGCAGTACTCACACCGGGCGTATGTGAGTTGTGTCATGTGGCACTATGCCAAAGATCCTGCACCCTATTCCAAGACAGGCAGGGTCCCCAGCACCTATGACCCTTGACTTGCATCAGCCGCAGGCTTGCACCATGGGAATGGTGCAATGAACTTGGGTGCCGCAAGTCACAGCCAACATATAACAGCCCCCCAGAACCCCCCCACTCCGTACATCTATCGCAAGCTTCAGGGGGCCTTGGAGGGGTGTTGGCTGGTTGGCATGGCTGCAAGGGGGCACGGTGCACCATGGACCCAGGTGGCACCTCAAAATAGGGGGGGTTGGCAACACTAGGAGGTGTCAGGGGTGGATGGTAATGTGAGTTTCATGGCACTGCAGGGGGGGCATCCATTGTTTTGCCAGGATGGCTGCCCCTTAGACCAACTAAGTGCTGGTCTAACCCTGCAGTGCCATATGGGGACCTGGAATGGCATAGATGGGTTACGGCAGCCGCCCTCTGGGAATAAGATGCAGGGGCTGCCGTAACCCACCCTTGTGCCATGCTGCTGCAGGTTGTGGGCATAGTGGGTGGTGGAACCCACCTTTGGTGCAATTCACAGATGGCATGGTGCAGACTGCCTCTTGTAATTGCAACTTGCATTATGTCTGACGCAAGGTGCAATTTGCGCCATAGGGTTTGGTGTAAATCGCCTTGCGCCAGGCATAACCCGACTTGGAATCGGACCCATAGCCCCATATCACTTCCACATTCAATGGCAGATAAAAGACAAGCTTGTGATATAGACTTTTGAGTATGATCTGTTAATGAATCTCTTAACCTATACAAGGCACCCACACTTTTCTGTAACTCACCACAAACTAAATCCATGTACATTTATGAAATAAATCATGACAGGGTGTGGGTTATGCTGAGATTTAGGCATGCCTGGTGTGGATTGGTCATGAGGCCTCAGGCTGAATAAGTAAACCACACCAGAAGTGGGTAGACCCCACCATAACCCACACCCTGGAGTGGTTTATTGTGATTATACAGTGTCCCCCCCTTTTTTTTGTATGAGAAAAAATAAATAAGCGTTGCTCCTTTTTGTATTTTACATTTTTTTAGTGATGTTATTGCTCCGATAGAAAAAAATGTTCCTTGTTGCTAGGGAAACCTTGCCTAGCTCCTGGTGGTCTTTCTAATAGTAATTAAAGTATGGAACCAGTTTTATATATAGAACATGCACACAAGAGTGATCTTTATTTTTTGGAAGCAAGAGTCTGCCAAATAGTGTATTTCTTTCGTTCTTAAGTTCTTTCATTCTTTCTTTCTCTTTCCTTTTTTTTTTTATAGAGAGCCTGTGACTGTATGACACAGTGTGTTGAGAGCTCCATGCTGCCATTCACAGAGTAATGTCAGTTTTTGTGGTCAGGACAAGGTAACACTTTCACTCAGTGCCGGATATGTCATTAGTTTTTTTCAAGGTGGTGTAAAATTGTTTGACTATAAGTCTGAATACTGCTGACGCAATAGAAGCCAAGAGTTTCAGGACATGCAATGGTTTGAGGACGGTGGGAACTGAGGTGGCCGACACTGAGAAAATGCCCAGACTGAGAAAAAAGAACACTTGACAGGTGAGTTGGGTGGAATCAGTTACAATAGGGAAGTACTTCATTGGTGGGTATTTCCCACTGTTTGAAGAGTTACTAAATATACTACATTTTTTTGGGAAATCACAGTCAAAAAGAGTAGCCATGATATTGGGCATACGCTTATGCATATGCATATCTGGGGATAATAATATGCATAACCGAGTGGCTAGTGTAACGGCTTTGCTTTTCGGTTGATTTGTAAAACCTCTAGCCATCGCTTTTGATTTGCAAACACTTTCCCAGTTCAGCATTACTGTCTGTTTTGAAAGATGTATTTAGGTGAATGGGACAGTGGGAGATGCATACAAGCTGCAATAGCAGTTTGTGGTTTTACCGGTGGTTTAGCAGGAAAACGAATATGGTGTCTTCGAGGTTTTTGTTTATGGTAGTTGAACTGTTTTCTCTTTTAGATGTAGCAGACTGGCACCTTTTTCCATGGGTTATGCCAGGATTTAAAATGGTGCCAGTCAGCCAATCAGATTAAAGAATTCTCGGACCCCATTGTATAATTCAAAATTTAAATGGGAATCGAGAATCACTCCCAGATATTTTAAGTGACTCATGACTTCCAACAAAGCCCCTTCACTACATTTTACAGCCAATGTGTCCCTATTTTTTCTACCAGACTTTGGTAAAGTAAAGAATAACATTTATTTTCTTATTGTTCATCAACATCCTGTTTTTAAAAAAAAATTTCTGCAATCAGCCATATTCAGTGTTCAAATTTTATTTAACACATTCAAATCTTGGTGTACTATATCAGCATTATCACCATAAAGTATTATTTGACAAACGTAATGTCTGAGGCAAGTCACTGATGAACAAAGAAAACAGAGGCCCAAGAATGGACCCTGTGGTACACCATGAGTAACTTTTTTTAGATCAGACACAGTTCCTATTACTTGTACCATTTGCTTTCTGTTTGTCAGATTACCAATGACCCAGTTGGTAACAGCGGCATCCATCCCTAACTTTGTGAGCTTCAGTTTCAGGAGGGAGTGATCTGCTAGGTCAAATGCTTTGGTCAGGCCCACAAACGTTGCCCCCATGATCATGCCATCCTCCATGTTGACATAAAGATTGTCCATGACCCTGACCAAGGCAGTCACCATAATGCAGTCCCTCCTGAAACCATGCTGCACATTAGGAGTGGAAGTGGGCAGACTATTGATGAGTGGCAGTGGGAAGACAAGTCATGAGTGACAGTGGAACACTAGTGAGCACTGTCAGCAGGAAGACTAGTGAGGAGTGGCAGTAAACACACTGCTGAAGAGTGGCATTGTGCAGAAGAGTGAAGAGTGGCAGTGGTAGGCTAATGAGGGCTGGTACTGGGCAGACTAGTGCAAAGTGCCAGTGGGCAGCTTATTGAGGAATGGTACTGGGCAGAAGAATGAGGCGTGGCAGTGGAAATACAGTGAGTGACAATGGCAGACTAGTGAGCAGTGTTAGTGGGTAGACTGGTGTGGAATAGCATTGGTCAGAGTAGTGTGGAATTGCAGTGGGAAGACTAGTGAACTGTGTCTGCAGGCAGACTATTGAAGAGTGGCATTGGGCAGAAGAGTGAGAAATGGCATAAAAATGAGGAGTGGCAGTGGTCAGACTAGTGAGGAGTGGTTGTGGGCAGGCCATTCAGGAGTGGTCATGGGCAGAAGAGTGAGGAGTGGCAGTGGAATGACAACTGAGTGTCAGTGGCAGACTAGTGAGCAGTCTCAGTAGGCAGACTGGTGCGGAGTAGCAGTGGTCAGACTATTGTGGAGTTGCTTTGATCAGAATAATGAGCAGCAGTAGGAAAACTAGTAAGCAGTGACAGTGGGAAGACTAGTGAGGAGTGGCAATTGGTAGACTACTGAGCAGTGGTAATAGGCAGACTAGTGAGCAGTGGTAGACTAGTAAGCAGTGGGCAGACTAGTGAGAAGTGGTAGACTGGTGAGCAGTGGCTGTGGGCAAACTAGTAAGCAGTGGCAGTCAACAGACTAGCAAGGAGTGGCAGTAGGCTGATTAGTGAGCTGTGGCAATAGTCAGATTACTGCAGAATGGCTGCAGGCAGACTAGTGAGGAGTAATGGTGGAAGTACTAGTGAGAAGTGGCAGTGAATAGACTAGTAAGGTGTGGCAGTTGACAGTGTAGTGTGGAATGGCAGTTATTAGATTTGTGGGGAGTGGCATTGGTTTGACTAATGAGGAGTGGCAGTGGCCAGTGCAGTAATGACTGGTAGTGGGCAGACAAGTGAGAAGTGTTATGGGACTGATGAATAAGGAGTGGCAGTGGCAGACATTTGAGGAGTGGCTGTTGGAAGGCTACTGAGGAGTGACTGTGGGTAGGCTGGTGAGGTGTGGCAGTGGGCAAGATATAGAGGAGTGGCAGTCTGTTGATTAGCGTGGAGTGGCAGTGAGCAGACTAAAAAGGGAGTAGCAATGGGCAGACTAATGAGGAGTGGCAGTGGGCAATCTGGTGAGTTGTGGCATTGTGCAGACTAGTGAGGAGTGGCAGTAGGCAGACTAGTGAGGAATGGCAGTGGGCAGACTTGTCAGGAGTGACCATGGGCAGACTAATGATGACTGGCAGTGGGCAGACTAGTGAGGAGTGGCAGTGGGCAGGCTGGTGAGGTGTGGTATTGTAAAGACTACCGAGATGTGACATTTTGCAGACTACTGAAGAACTGGCATTGTGTAGAGTAGGAAGGAGTGACTGTAAGCAGTCTAGTGAGGAGTGGCAGTGGGCAGATGTGTAAGAAGTGGAAGTGTGAAGGCTAGTGAAGAGTGACAGTGGAACATGCCCCCTAACAAAGACCATTTAGGTCCAAGTACCAGTGCTTGTCAGTTCCATGCTCGAGCTGGAGCTGTCTCAGTTTTGCTCACTGTGAACACTTCCAATAAAAACCTCTGGTCAGAGCCACAGTGGCTGCTACTGAAATAATATTGAAGTAATTTGCCTGCACATGCTGATAAGCCCCCTCATTCCACTTTTTAGTGTACTGTCATCTTAATTTCTCTGATGTCCTCCAGTGTTTGGCTCATGTTGGAATCCCAGTAGCTCATATGCAGTTTACAGCTCTACTAACACCACAGAGAAGTTCTCCATTATACAATGACAAGAAAGAATGCTGGGCTGTGATTGGTCAGTCTGGGGCTGGACCTGGGATGTTATCCCAGCATAACATCCCAACTCTAGTCCCAGCACTCTAATGACCACATTAAGTTGTAAAAAACACTGCACAGCCATTCGACCAATCGTGTTCACTGCTCCTCGCTCCGAACAAAAATCTGAATTTCCACCGCTCCACAAAACTGCAAATCCCGAGTCCCACAACAGAAAAAAAACAACACAAACCAATGTAACAACCATGGCACTTCTCCCCAAATTCCCCAAATATCTTCTTATTTTAAAAAAAAAGACCTAAGAGTTGCGTTCACGGAAGTAGCACACTGATGGACTGAACCAGCAAGTGAGCCTTTCAACAGTCACCGCGTGCCTTTCTCCGTAACGCTCGCTCTTCAACTGAATTTTTTATAGGTGCTCTCTTTTTTTTAACTCAGCACGTAAACAGAAACAGTAAAATCATTCACCTACCAGTTACTTTTCATGGCACTGGCACCGAGTGGGCAGCAGCAGCGCTGATGGGAGGTTGAAACGGTGCTTGCTCTTGGGGGCAAAATATCACAACTTTAAAAATCTCCCCATACAAAACTCTACCAGGAGAACCTGAACTACAACACACTGGATGGGAAGAAGTGACCAAGGGAAATGAAGTGAAAGCACACCTACTGTAAGACAACCAAGCAGATACAGAACTACAGAAAAAATCCAATCCCCCACCCAGCTCCACCTATAGGATAAACAGGAAAAGGAACTCTTTATAGATAAATATTCTTCCACACATAAAAAATAAGTGAAAAACTCTTTAAAACATATTTCTTTTATTTTCATTCTTTATTTAAGGTTAGTCATTGTATAATAGGAATAATGCCACTCCAGGGTGGGTGTTATGCTGGGATAAACATCCCTTCTCGGGTGTTGGATGCCCTCGGCCGGTGGCCTCGGGCCCAACCACCCAAGGCGGGATGTTATCCCAGCATAACACCCACCCCGTCAGGCATTATTCCTTTATTAACATACACAATATCCTAGAGCTAGTGCCTTTATTCTGCAAAGTTTATTTTTTCTTTAGCATCATAAAATCTTAAGAACTTCTGGTTTAAATTCTGAGTTTACAGCACCTTTCCAATGTGGGACAGATTCGGGATAGACTATAGCATTTGTTCTGAGGGATAAAAAGAGGGATATCGCTGTTAATTAGGGATCATTTAGAGGTATGCTTCTGGTGGCCATTTTTGGTTACTTGCTCTTTAATTATTGCAAGAAGTATGTCTTCCAGGAACCTGAGCAACCAGCTACAGCACACTGAACTTTGGAACATGTAATTCAACTGAGACTGAGGCTGTACATGATCCCTCTGAGACCCCAACCTCAGCGTGGGAAAGAAAGAGAGAGAGAGAGAGAGAGACACTATGACTTCTGCGATGCCCATCGCTCAGTGACAGAATGATTGCTGCTTTGTGTGTATCTGGCTCAGCAATGGTGTAGGAGCTGAGCCTTAGTCATGTTGCAGTTCAGTCTTTCTCTTTGTTAGTTGCAGGAGCTCAGCCTGCAAGCAGGCAGGGGACACATAGCAATAGTAATGATGAGAAACTAAGAGAGACACAAACAAACAGCAGCAGAAAGGGGACTCAGGAGGAACTGGAGTGGCAACCAGAGAGCAGCAACTGTCAGGTGGACACTATAGAGAGAAGGTACGAGGAGGATTCAGGGCAAAACAAATGCAACTGATAAAGTGTTCCTTTTTCAGTCTCCCACACTCTCTCATTGTAATACACGGTGCTGTGTGTGATAAGGGCCAGCACAACCAGTGACCAGTACAAAGGTATGGACAGTGGGGTCAGGACCAAGAAAATAGTGCAGCAAGGGGGGGAGAGGAAGAAAGCACACTGTACTGAATGGAGAGGATACAGTGAGATGTGCTTCAACTCCACTTGGTGTAAGAAAACACATGTGGGGCATTCACTGTAATGTGCTTCCAGAGACCTCTACTCTATGTAAGGTTCCATGTCAATTCAATGAAGAAATTACAGCGACAGCAATTTCAGCGAAGTCATTTCGGTGAATACAGTTACAGCACCCTTACCTTATGGACGAACACAAAAAGCTGCACATGCTTGTTTTGTGGGGGGCTTCACCCCACCCCCGCACCCCACTCACTAAGATAATCAACTCAGAGGTTGTAGGACTTCAGGGAGGGGGAAATGCATTATTCACTGTATTTGGTGTTCATCCATATATACAAGTGCTATAACTGCATTCACTGAAATGACTTCGCTGCAATTGCTTGTCGCTATAATGTCTTTGCTGAATTGATGTGCTTACCCTATGGGTTTGCACTACATCAGCATAGCTCTCCCTATACAGCCTAAAAATTATGTTCATTACTCTCTTGTTCACTCTGCCAGATCGGTAAAGGCAAACTGTCAATCTGGGAACACAATTTATACTTAGTGGCTGCTCAAACATATTACACTGTTCGAAGACTCAATCATTGATTAGTCTATGTGTTCTAATTAAGCAATAAGGCATTACATGGGGTGTGTTATGGTGGGATAATGGCCCACCTTGGGGTGGGTTGAAGCATGAGGCATAGCCAAGGGTTTCCACCACTCGAGAAGGGCCATTAGCCCACCATAACACACACCCTGAAGTGCCATATTGCGATTATGAAAGTGGTAATTTTTAGTAAATTTTATGCATTTTTAAACATAATACTTTCAGCTAGGCTGTTGTGCTGGGATAATGGCCCAGCTGAAAGTAGCTCTTGGCCAATCAGAATTCGGCGTTCTTTCTACCCACTTCATAATGGATAACACATCCCAGGCACATAAAATAGAACATCTTGAAAATGCAGCTCATAAAAATAACTTGCATGTGATGGACCTTCCCTTGTTGGAGAACTCCAAAAAAATTACTTGGAACATTGTCCATGAACTGTTAATGACCGTCTTTGGCTATACATTGAAAACTTGCCACTGCTCATCAAAGTTTTCCAACTTCCCATTCATATGAGCTCTGCAACTTCTGTTACAAACCCTGTGTCTCCAGAAATTACTAATTATAACATCAAACTACCCACTGTGTTAATTCAGTTGGCTCCGGAGAGTGAACAAGAGTTTATAATTAAAAAGGCATGACTAAAAGGTGCCTTTAACTTTGGCAATGATAAGGTTTTCATTTACCCAGATGTTTGTCCCAGACACAAGCTCAATGTAGGAGGTTCCTACAATCAATATAGGAATGAAGTGCAAGAAATCAGGGTTTGCTTTTAATTACTGTACCCTTTCAAAGCTCGCGTGTTTTATGAGTCCAAAAAGTATATCGTCTACTATCCTAATCAATTAGCTGAGTTTCTAAGAAACTGGACAGCAAGGAGACAACCTCTAGAACCTTATTCCAAATGTTCCATGGATTTTGAATTGAATGTTTTGGTAGTCAATTCTGATATGGAAGTTGTAGTTGGTGAATGTGATACTCCAAGTGTGGATCTGGTCCCTACTTGGGAGTAGATGAAGCAAAATTAAAAAGACCTGAAGTGTCTATTAACTGATTTATGACTATTGGATTGCTTAGGGCTGATTCTAAGATGAATGCCACAACTTACTGGCATATGCGAGTTGTGACATTCATCGCTATGCCAGGGACCCTGCGCCATATTTCAGAACAGGCAGAGCCCCCAGCACTTATTTCCTGTGACTTTCGGCAACCGCAGGGCTGCACCAAGGGAAGGGCACACCTGACACTGGTGCCAGAAGCCACATACCGCAGGGCACAAGCGGTGCAAGGCATGGCCCCCTCAGAGCTCCACACCCCAACACCATGGCACTGCCCCACAGGGCTGGGGAGGGGCTGGGGGGACCACAGGACCACCCTAGGGTGCCTGGCTTGCAGGGGGATGTGAACTGCCCTATGTGGGCACTGCACAGGGATGGGGTGAGGGGGTCCTAGTGGCCCACAGACAGCTGCCTTGCCATGGGGGGGTGTGGGGGCACCCATGGGGGACCATGGGGGGGTCAGCTGGCAGGTAGCTGGCTTGGTGGTTCACACCTGGTGGCCATAGGTACAGTTAGACCAGCTAGTAGCTAGTATAACTGTACTTATGCCATGGTATGCCGGGTCCCACTTGGAATTGCGATTTGCAATTCCACCAGCTGTCCTCTTGGAATGCCAGCATAATTGATGCCAGAAACCCACTAGCGCCATGTCGCAAGGAGTTGCCGGTGGCATAACCCTCATTTGGCACAGGCGGTCTGCGCCATGTCGCAGGCCACCTCTTGGAATAGCAACTGTCTTAACACATGTCGCAAAGTACAATTTGCACCATAGAGTTTAATCTGTAGATAAATATCAGATACCCTTTGAGTAAGGGAATGCTTTATCAGACACACATGCTGTTAAATTATTTCTGACTAGTAAATAGTCCATATTTTTTTACAGTCTTTATTTGTCCTTATACTGATAGACGTTTTGTACTTTTTTGTGTAGGGGGATGACAGAAATAGAAATAATATTCATAGTATATTAGTACCAAACACATACTCAATGGGCTATAGAGCATATAGAACTTCAATCATTCTATATAATGATAAGTGTTACAAAAGTCATATATCAATTCACAGAGACTTCAGATCTTTTTAACTTTGTTTCATCTACTCACAAGCTGTGATGTGCTAAGTTGGAAAACTTCATTCTGCAGATTAATTCACACATTCATCTCATTTCCCGATGTTAATCCACTGTGCAAAGTCCAAATTTGTGGAAAACTGATAACTCAGTGAAATGCAAAGTTGCAGCTTCACCAGTATAGTTTGGCATATAGCCAAAGTTTGACAAGAATGCAAAGTTGTAACTTTGCCAGCGAAGTCTAGTATGGAGGTGAAATTTTCAATGTACTATGGGATTGGAGGTCACATGTTGCTGAAACAGCCTGTATGCCATGCAAAGGCTGTCTTCAGTGCAGTCTTCTGAAGATAAAGTAGGAGAGAAGTCAGTGTGTGCTGATCTGAGAAAAAAACTTTTAAAATACATCTCAAAACTGAGCTTTTTGAAACCAAATTGCTCACAAAGTGTTCTAGGGAACATTATGCTGCTAGATTTATGTTTTTTTTTCCGGTGATTTTTTACTTTAGAGTAGTGGTTTCTGTTTTGTCGGTCTGTGAAACAGTGGTGTGGGGGAGGCTAGGTGTGCTGTATCAAATAGTGATAGTGAGAGAGAGATCACTGTTTCTCAGTTAGAGCAGCTAAAGCATGGAATTGGCTTCCACATGATGTAGTAAAGGCTAGTGGCTTTTCAGAATTTAAAACCAAACTCAACAAACATCTAAACTGGACTGTTGGCAGTGACTAAGTCACCCACCAGGGTGTGGGAGACATTCATGATGGGCTTATGCCTTCTTATGTCTAGTACAACCTAGTAACCTAGTACTGTAAAGCAAATTAGCAAGGCAGCCCAGACAGATCCAGAACTTTTTTTTATCTAAGCATGAGATTTTTGTTATATTTTGGTTTACTCACTCTTGTTCATCATTTTTGATTTGTAGTGAGTAATTTCTCATTTTTATTTCGGTGGTTTAGTTTGGTGTGTTTAAGTAAAGTATTTTATCAGTGTCTTTTCATAGCAGTTTTAGTGATTTGTTAGTTATTTTTTTTCTAAAAGTGACGGTGTTCTGTCACTTTTTGTTATACTTACTATTAAATGAACCTGTTACCCCTGTTGTTTTAATCCCTGTTCTGTTTTTTTTAAGAACAAAAAAAATGAACTTTTTTGGTTGTCTTTAGCAATATTTTTTCAGATCAAATTGCTGATCCCCGATTTCCTAGAGGGAGGTGTTGTCTGCTCTTGGTACTTATTTGTACTGTCATGCTAGATTATTATTTCCTGTCCTGTGTCAAATAAATCCTTTTTGGGGTGTTTTGCTACATACTATTAGTTTAGTATTTTGTCAGATCACACTGGTGATATCCGATTCTCTAGAGGGAGGTGCTGTCTGCTGCTGGTAGTTGATAACTTGTTTAACCCTTTTACCCTTATTGTGTGTGTCGTGTTAATCCCTGTGGTGTTTTATTTTTCAGATCACACTGCTGATCCCTGATTACCTAGGAGGAGGTGTTGTCTGGGCCTGGTACTTATTTGTACTGTAGACTTTATTTACATTTTGTAATTTTTCATCCGAAATCAAGAAGAATTATAGGGTTAGGAAGGACAGCTGGTAGTAGGGTTGGGGGAAGTGAGGCACACAGCACAGCACAATGTAGCAGCAGCATACACATAATTCTGGGAGTACCAAAATTCAGCATACTTTGTTTTTCTGGAACATTTGCACTACTGTTGTGCAATGAATTACAGGAAGGGTGGCCTGTTGGGGAGAGAGTGAGACGCACAGTGCAGCAGCATCCCTTACAGAAATATAGGTGTGCTGTATACATGCTGAATGCATGCCACATGCATAACTGTGCAATTGTTGCATGCGGTTCGCATACACTAAGTGAACATGTGCGAACCAGATCTAAAAGGCAAATCAGGTTCACATGCTGTAAGCTTGACATGTGCGCAGCAGGTAAGCTGGTGTGAACATCTTCTAAAAATTACATCAGGTTCGCGTGTTGCATGCTTTACCTGAATGCAGCAGTTAAGTTAGTGTGAATATCATGTAAGCATCACATCAGGTTCACATTCTACATGCTTGCCATGTGTGCAGCAGCTGAGCTGGAGCAAATCTCATCTAAAAATTACATCAGTTTCTATTTTTTATACTACTGCTAGCAATTAATCATTAAAATAATTTTTTTATTTGAATTCCCATAAAAATTAGGTAAACTCATTAATTCTGATCTTTTTGCAAGTTTTTTAATGGCTTTTGATTTTTGCCATTAAATTGATATTAATCTGTAAAGTATTGTTTGCTTATTGCACTAAATGCTTAGGGTACAGCCAGTCAACATCCCCCATTCCATATGTATGAAGAGGGGCCTCTGTGTTGTGAAGTCTATCCTTTTTGTTTTGGACCATGCATATCCCTTATGCATATTTAGCACTACAAATCTGTTTCTCCATGACTGTTTTATCTCACTTACTTTCCCTTTGTCATTCTGAACTGAGCATATACACTATTTCCATGCTCAGCACTCTTTGTGCTGTGTAGGGTCTTGGAAGCATGCATCACACCTCATATTTTGTCACTGAAATGAGGGACATGGACACTTAAAATGAGGGACAATAAGGCACACTAACCCACATGATGATCAGGACACATCATGAAACATGGAGATACAGTACCTCAGAACACAGTGGAAACCATTGTATTAGTACCTGAGAATTAATTTCTACCATTAAGCAGGGGTGCCATTTAGGTAGGGCAGAGGGATGCAGTTGCCCCCTCTCCATATTTGTGTCTATATTGTTCTCATGGTGTGGTGGTAATGGCTTTAAATTTGGATATAATCTTTTACACAATAAGTGCCCACCTGGCCTGTGTGTGCTCATGCTGCAAGTACTCTTCAGACCTTACTGTGTTGTCCATTCTCTCCACCTATTAGTGGTTGCACAATCACATGTGATGTGGTTGCGCTCCAGCCAAGAAAGAGCGCATGAGCCTTGCAAGTGCGACACTGTCTTTCCAACCACAGAGTAGACAGGCTGAACACTACAGCTTGGAGGAGTTAGTGAGCACTGAACTCTCAATAGCAGTATTGTGGCAGCATATTTTTGTTGGTCTGCTCTTAGTGAGTCTCTATCTCCCTTGGTGACTGATGGGACAGACAGCGAGCTAGAAGCTAAATCAAGACTAGGCTACCTACTTACTCTACTAGGCTTGCATTACAAATAAAAACAGCACAGACACCCACGGCAACAAGATAGGCTTCGCAGCAGTGGTGACAGCAGTGTGGGTGGCCTTCATAGGCCTTGGTCAGTGTAGTGTGGCAGCAGCCACAGCAGCAACCAAGCAAGAAGGAAGCAATCCAGGTTGACTGGATTTGTATGGTGAGATGACTTGGTCGCGGACCACACTGGAGACCTGTGATGGTCAGTTCTAGCATCCAGCATGTGGTGAAGGAGAGAGGGGGAGCAGACTAAAAACTGGGCTGGTGGCACTCTTTGCTAGGCTGCAGGTTCTGGCCATATGGCTGGGTAATTAAAAGTAAATATTTTTTTTTACAGGACGATTGGGGAAGGACTGTGTTTTTCAAGATTCTTCACCTTTCAGTAGCTTTGACCCATAGGGATGGGTATTGAATGGAATGGCATCAGGGAGAAAAATCAGGGCAAATTTACTTTCTTTTGGGGGGGGGCAACTTCAGCCAGGAAAAAAATTAGTTAGTAACTGGGTTGGTTTAAGCCGAAGTCTGATGCACTGCTCCAGGGTATATACAGATGAACCCTATACATTTGAATTTTTCCTAATTTGCATTTCAGTCAAACCAAATAAGTTGTATCTTTTAGAGATGTTACAGACATTCTAGAACTGTCCATTGCATTCACAGACAGTTAAGTGGTATTGTATGCACAGACTATTGGAGCCCCACTATAGCCAGGCTTATCCCACCCCCCCCACAAAGTTGACCTCCACATCCACAAGCTCAGGTACATTATAACAAAGTGCAAAGAAGACTGCAGGGGTGTACACCATTGAAATGAATGGGGGTATTTTTAATTTACTATTTTATACATTATTGATGGAGCGTTGTAGATTAATGAAGGTCACCACTCGACTAACAGGGGCCTTGTTAGAAGAACGGCAGCCTTCATTATTCTTCAACTCACCGTCATAACTTATAAAATAGTAATAGAAAACAACTGCATTCATTTCAAGGGGGTATGCCCCAGCACTCTGTCCTATGGACATAATCTCTTAAAGACTTCTGCCTCTGGCTCCCTAGAACTCAAGTAAGATACTTTTTATTTATATCTATACTTGGTGGGTTGTCTGAAGCAGCATGGCTGTACCTGTTATAGTGTGTGTGCATGGGGGGGGGACTGGCCATGTGGATGGGTGTGTGTGTCAAGTTATCGCTTTATTTGTGTTTGCACCTTAACGTCTGTTTGTGTGGAAGCATTCAAAACTAGAGAGAAACAATAATAGGAGTACAGGCCAGACAGAAGTAATTAAGTGGTTTTGTGGGTAAGTTGTGTATTGGGGGTGGGAAAAATGTGTTTCCATTGGTATGTGTGCTACAGTTCAACTGTGAAAATGAGATGAGGGAGAGAAAAAAATTGAACAGCATACACTGGCTACAAGCATGCTATATGTATGCAGACTTATTCAGGTACAGTATGTACTGTATTGAAGTACAATCAAGCCATATGTGTACAGACAGTATGGCTTAGTGGTTAAAAGCATTGAACTACAAGTCAGGAGACTCTGAGGCATGAAGACCTGGGGTTGAATCTCATCAACTCCCACTTGTATATAGTGTGATCCTAAGCAAGCCACTTAACTTTTTCAGTGACCACTTGCTTTTTTGCATGCATGCCACATGCATGCAGTCTTTCCCAATTTAACTTAATAATCATGGTTTCCACACTTGCTTGCTGCACGCATGCCATATGCATGCAATCGGTTCCAATTTAACATTTAATTCATACCTGCAGCACGCATATCACTTGGGTAGTTTTATTTGTGCAGCATGAAAACATTTCATATAATTATTTCTGTAAGGGATGTAGCAGCAGCATAAACGTTCATGTGGTTGTTTATGTTTCTATAGGCCATTGACAGAGTAAAGGCCTATGGCACATTCATAAGGTAAAAGAGAAATAGGCCTTATGTGCCATCAATGTCTACACATGAGTGCAGAAGCTGAAACATGTGACCTTGAGACAAGTTATTTACCACTCTAGAAGCCTCATTTTCAAAAACTTCACCTTTGACAACCCAAAAGGGAAGTTAAGCGAAGTTACCAGGCAAAAGTTACTAAAAGATGAACTACAGATTTTAAAAATAATGGTAAAACTTGGTGAATTGCTCCATGGAGGCAGAGGTGGTAACTTCACTGGTGAATTAAAACTTTGCAACATCTCTATTCACAAATAGTGAATGGATCCAAACTTGGAATATCGCATTCACCAAGTGAAGCTACCACATAATCAGAGTTCACTATCAAAACATACAAGTCAGAATCCATGGAATTTTCAGAAGATTGTTGAGGTTGTCTCCTTGCAGTCCAGTTTCTTAGAAACTCAGCTAACTGATTTGCATAGTAGAAGATATACTTGTTGGACTCATAAAATGTTTCCTTGCAGTTTGGTTTCTTAGAAACTCAGCTAATTGATTAGGATAGTGGAAGATATACTTGCTAATTCATAAAATACATAGGCTTTGCAAGAGTACAGTAATGAAAAGTGACCCCTGAGTTCTTGCGCTTCTCTATTGTATTGCAGGAAACTCCTACATTGAGCTTGCATCTGGGGTAAACATCTGGGTAAATGGAAATCTTATTGTAACCCCTAGGTGGCACTCTCCCAAGGGCTACTACCCCTGCCTGCCTGACCAGATGCAGGTTGAGGGGCCTGGATACAAAAATGGGTGCCTCCACCCAGAGGACAGGGTTAATGGTAACATAGCTGACCTGGGTACAGCCCTCTGGGACAGTGCTACCCCCCCTCTTTTCCCTCTAGTGGCCTAAACAATGCAGCAGAAGTATCCCCACACTTGTTGCACTTACCACCAAGGCAAGTTCCACTAATTTGGCCCTGGAGACCCCCTGCAAAATAAGGTTAGGCACAGCAACCAACAGTAATACAGTGCTATTTGTACAGAGATGCACCACCACCAGTTTAAGTGCAAAAAGATTCAGATCTGATTTATTCAGGGGGAATGAACAAGGAAGGGGCATAATCAGGCTGATTGGTTTAGATGCTGATTCAATCAGGCTACAAGGCATGCACTTTAGAGTCCCACAACACAGTCATACACATTCTGGGTACCCAGTGGTTGGTGTAGTTTAGCCTGAAGCATTGCCCAGGATAGGCAGCAGGGTATTGCAGCTGGGCAGGGCCCTAATAATGGAAAGAAATAGTCATGCACAGTAACCCACCATTTGTAATCTGGAGCCAAGTGGCTCAGTTCATGATGATTAGACAAAACAATTAAATCAGCTGACACACTTTGATTGAGCTGTTGTTGCAGGGAGCTACCATGGTGTTTACTCATGCTACCCAGTACAGGACACAGGATTGACAAAATGGAGACTTCAGGATGACAAGCTGGTATGCCAGGAGAAGCAGGGCCCACACAATTCACTATGGTGTCATTCCTGTTTGTGATGTTGAGTAGGGGGCTGATCCCTGGGCTGGTCTCTCATTGATGGTCTTCTCTGTGGCCTGAGTGGCTGTCTGGGCTGAGGTGGCAGGGCCCAGACTGGGTGAACAGTTCAGATGAAAGTCCGGTAGTTGCTGGATACAGCTTCCAGCAAGCGTGACACAATCCAGCAGTGGGGAACCAAATCTTGACCCACTAACAGCATTCAGCACACTTATAGTGAGGTAGAGCAATACCACAGTTCAGATGACAGTCCAGTTGCAATCACAGTGTCTCTGTGCAAAACTGACGCTCCATGGTGGTTTTGGACATCCTGACATGCCGATCGCGTGGAAGCAAATCTTCGGTCCTCTTCAGGTTAAAGGTAGTCACAATTCGGTAATTCAGGTCACTAACTCCTTCAGATATAGTCTGATTTCTTTTAGATAAAGATTTCCCTCACAAGGAAAGATGAGGCAGGCAGACCAAGCACAGCCTTCCCACCAGTTTCCCACGCTACCACGCAGGAGCAGCTGCTCAAATCTCTAGAGCTGTTCACTCTCTTAACTCCAGACTCAGACTGACGCTCTGCTGCAGGCAGCTCGGGACTTTCCCTGTGATCCAAAAGGTTTGATTCGTTGATTCATCTGTCTGTCACAGCAAGGGCTCCCCCTCCAGGTCCATTTAGGTGCCAAAAGGGAAAAACTACAATTCCTACAGAAATTCACTCCCATAAGACCCCTGGGCAGGCTCCATTTTAGGGCCCCCAAAGGCACTAATAGGTGTATACTTTCGGTCCAGAACCAAGATGGTGGTGATTAAGAGAAATGTCCATGCTGCAAAGAAGGCAGGTTAGACAAACTGCGATATCATTATTATTAAAGCACTTGAACAGCAAACACTTATAGTTTCCAAAAGAGCTCCCTCTGCGCAATTAGCGATGGCAGAGAGGAGCGACTATATGGCAGCCCAGGTGGGACTCGAGCATAGACACACAGCCCTCACCCAGATTAATTATGCACTATGTTATAGGCAGCTCTTAAAGAGGTGCAGAGGCTATTAAGGTGCTTACATGCAATTGCTTTTAAACAGCTAAAATGTCAGCCCGGTGGTGTAGAGGGTTGAGGCGCTGGCGCCTTACCTCACACCACGCCGGCGACCTGGGTTTGGGAATGGACTCAGGTCGCCGGGGTTCGGTAGGGAAAGGGGAGGACTGAGCATCCATAGGACTGCTCTCCTCTCCTGGGGTGGGTTACAGGACCGCTTCACTCTGCAGCAGCCCTCGGTGGAGACAGGGAGCACTGCAGAAAGAGTCACAATGAGAGAAGTGCTAGAAAATGGAAAAAAACACTCTGAATTGGCCGGATTACAGCATCCGGTCTACTGGCACCTTCCAGGCTTCCTGCAAGCTACTCCACCTCAGCAGTACCCCAAAGCTAAAGTAAAAATATAGTGTGCTGGGTGGCCCCCACTGGTGCCTTCCCTCCTGGAGGAGAGGGACCCACTTGGCGATAGAGTAACGCCAAGCTACCTCAGGGGTTGGCTGCAATATGAGGTGAGGGCTCAAGGGGGCTAAATGGAGGAGTGCCAGCGACCTTGGCTGCCTGGAGGAGGGGTGGATCTGGGGCATGGTAGGGGAGAAAATAGATAACTTAAAAAAAAAAAACACAGCTAAAACACAAGACACCAGCCTGCCAGTGGGCATTTAGGCACACCCAAGGAAGATTTTTGGGAAACCCCATTTATGGGGGGGGGGTTACATTATTCTTGTCAAAGTTTAAGGCACCTTTTAGTCATGCTTTTTTAATTTTAAACTCTTTTTCACTCTTCAGAGCCACAGTAGGAGGTTGGATGTTTTAATTAATATTTTCTAGATAGACAGAGTTTGCAACAGAAGTTGCAGAGCTCATACAAGTAAGAAGTTTGAAAATTTCAATGAGCAGTGTCAAGCTTTCATAGAGCTATGCTAGCTAGGCCATGGTGTTTATCTATATTGTATTAAGAATGGATGTCAGCCACAGTTGTCAGCACCAACAGTGTGGAGGGTGTAGCAATGGCAAGTCTTTCCTCATACGGCCAGCAGGGTTGGGACCAAAAAAATATAGCAGCCGGGTGAGAGAGGAACGAAGTGCACTGTACTGAACGGAGAGAATGTGGAGAGATGTGCTCAACTCCACTATATAAGGAGACAGCTGTGGTGCATTCACAGTCATGCGCTTCCACAGCCCCCTTCTCTATGTATTGCATTACATCAGCATAGCTCTCACTATGCATTCATAAAAGTGCTATGGACCTCTAATTTGGTGTTTGAGCTTTGGTGGACTTCAAGCATGCAGGGGATGCACACAAGGGAATCTTATTTGGGAAGCAATGGGGGAGGAGGGAGCCAAAGATCAAGTAGGGCCTGCAGTGACTGTATAGGCAGGGACAAATGGGCAGACTGGGTGATCCAAGCGATCCTTATCTGCCATCTGTTTCCATATGTCTAAGTACCACATGCCTGCTGTTTCTCTGCAAGTGTTGACCCATTTCCCTTCTTTCAGTGGAACAGTGTTCATGAAGTACAGGTTTGCTGACAGAGAGGAGTGTAAGCACCTAGCTTTACCTTAAAGGTATATATTTCTTCATACTAAAATCAGCAGAGTAAGTGTGGAGAAAACAGAGATTTGTAGGCAATGTTTGGGGCACTTTGAAACTTGTATTTAAAACTGTAAGAGATAGTGTGAGGGGAAACTAGCTCAGGAAACTAGCCCACCAATCTGAAGCACTAATTGATTCAGGAAGTCCTGCCTGGGGATGGTTCCACCTGATGCCTAAAAGAGGCCACTTCTAATGTTTCTCCATGCATGTCTGTGTCCCAGGACATGAGTGGAACAGCACAGAAGTGAAACAAATGTAAGACTGGCATCTTAGGTGTCGGCAGGCATCAGTAGGAGGCAGCAGGGAAGCAAGGGACTCTGCTGGTCATGTAAAGTAAGGCACCTGGTCACTTCTGTTGTAATACTGACTGCAGGGTAGGGAGGAGAGTAGGTGAAACACCCTAATTAGTGTAGAGCTACAACGGGATTGGGGGACCTGGGGAAAACTAAAAACATCTTATTTAGGGTCAGGGTACAGAGGTGAAAAGCTAATAAAACCCTACTTAAAAGTTTACTGGGGAAGCAAATTAGCACC
This sequence comes from Neoceratodus forsteri, assembly GCA_016271365.2. Taxonomy (NCBI): domain Eukaryota; kingdom Metazoa; phylum Chordata; order Ceratodontiformes; family Ceratodontidae; genus Neoceratodus; species Neoceratodus forsteri. The sequence continues at coordinate 1,360,023,584 of CM057459.1, forward strand.
TACTTGGGGTATAGAAACAAGGAGTAATCCAGACAAAAAGGGAAATCAAGAAACACCCAATCTAGGGTAGGGGTATAAATTCATTTTCAGGTAATGGGGGGGGAGTAGATTTGGTAATGATGGGAGTGGTGCAGTACAGTGACTGAGAAGCAGCAGTATTCAGGGAAAACTTCTGAAAAATGAGGTGCTGCCCCATCTGCATGCACCTCTTTGGGCTCAAGAGGGAGGTCTGTAGACTCTGTGTTGAACTGGCTAAGATTCAGGGTACCTATTCCCCCACCCAGAGGCCACCATGTCCACTACCATTGACCCAGAGAGTGCCTAGGTGTAGGACCAGCTGGACTGTGGTGGGCTCCAGAATGGTGGGGGTTAAGGTGAACATTATTCAGCCAGTGCCACTACAGAACTCTTTCAAAGCATTGGCAGAATGGAACTGCCAAGATGAGGCACCCATGCTAGTGGCAAGGGAGGATGTAGGGGTCCATCAGTGTGGAGGCCCCAAGGTGGGAGGAAGAGAACCCCCAACAGAAAGGAAACAACCTCTGGTGGGGGACTCAATCATCAGTGGGATAGTTTTTTGGGAACACCACGGGAGAGAAGAAGGGAGATGAAGAGCCTACCTGGTGCCTCGGCAGAGAGGGATGGGGAGTGGATCCTTAGGATCACTAGGGCAGCAGCACAGAAGGGGGAGCTGAATGTCACTGCCCATCTGAGGAACCAATAACCTGGCAGGGCAGCTGGGATGGATAGGCTTAGAGAGCGGGGGAGGGGCCTGAAGCAGGTAGAATGAGTGGTGGCCTTCACTGAGGAGCTACCTGTGGAGGGCAGGGAGGAGGAGGGGCAACACTTCACTACAGTCTTCAACAACTGGTTGAAGGTATGGTGCAGAAAAGAGGGGGTTGGCTACATTGAGGACTGGGGTCCTACTTGGAGGAATGAATTCTTGTACAAATAGGATGGCTTCCATCCATCCAGAAGGGGAACAGCAGTCCTGGGTGGAAGTTTTAAATGCTACTTCTACGGGCATTGAAACTAGCCAAGGGTGAAGGCAGAAGAAACGAGGGATGTAGTGAAAGTCCTTCCCCAGATAATGGAGAAGCAGTGAAAAAAGCCCAAGGGAAATGAATTCCTCAGGGGTAATGGGAAATAGTGGCAAGGGGGGGAAGGGACAGGATGGTCAAGAGTGGCTGAGAAAAATACTAGGAAGGGTAGGCAGAGGGAGGAGGATAATAAGGGGAAGTTCAGGAAAGGAGGGCAAAGTAGGGGCAGGGAGGGACAAAAGGAGTAGAGAGCCAAGTGCACCAATGTAATGAGCCTAGGAAATAAAATTCCTGACCTTGAGGCTACAATTGCAGAGGCAGATCTGGAGGCCATAACAGAATCATGGTGCACCAACAACTTCAGCTGGGAGGTGGCCATACTGGGTTACAAGAGGAGAAAGATACTTCTTCTGTTACATAGGTGAGAAAAGGGGAAGCAAAGACCAGCTTGTGAGGATCAAGAAAGATGGGTTGGTGGGTGCAGAAGGGGGCAGAGCAGGCAGAGGCACTGAATGAGTATTTCTGCTCTGTGTTCATGTGGGAGAAGGGAGGGAAAATATCTCAGGCAAGTGGGAGGTGGGTAAGGGGGGAAGGAGGACAGATGTAGGGATTACAGAGGGCAGGATGCTGGAGGGGTTGAGGGTATTGAGAATAGACAAAGCACCCGGGCTGGATGGCATTCACCCTAGAGTATTGAGGGAGCTGGCAGAGGTCCTTGTGGTGCCATTGGCAGACCTGTTCAACACCTCCCTGGACACAGGATGTGTGCCACAGGACTGGAGGATAGCCCACGTGGTGCCCATCCATAAAAGTGGACCAAAAGATGAACCAGAGAACTTGAGGCCAGTGAGCCTTACCTCAATCATGGGATAAGTCATGGAAACCATCCTAAAGGAGAGGCCCGTGAGCTTCTTGGAGGCAAACGGTATCCAGGATGACCAGCAACATGGGTTTGTCATGGGCAGATTGTGCCAGACAAACCTGGCAGAGTACTAGAACTGAGTGACATGGGAACTGGACAAGGGCCATGCTATGGACATCCTGTACTTCAGTAAGGCCTTTGATTCAGTGTGACATGGGAGACTGGTGGGGGGGGGGAGCTGGAGTAAGACAAGGCAAGGCAAGTTTTATTCAAAAGGATGCCCATCCCAGAGGCCCTGGGCACCATACAACAATCAGGATAAATGCAAAACAATACAATAACAAACACTTAAATACAATATTCCAAGCAATTAAAACAGAATTTACTACCCTCAACAGTAACTAAATAAATTAAATAGAAACTAAATCAGACATCAATTCCTAAAACAGGTAGGGACTATAAAACACATTCCAGGAAGGCTTGATTATACAAGAAGGCCATGAGGTGGGCCTTAAATACCACCACAGAAGGGGCCTTCCTAACAACTGAAGGAAGCGAATTCCACAGGACGGGGGCGGCGACACTAAATGCTCTGTCATCAGCAGTTTTTAACCTTGTCCTGGGAATCCCAAGGAGGCCCCTAGAGGAGGAGCGGAGAGAGCGATCCAAGACAGCAGGTGCAAGAAGGTCCTTCAGATAGCCAGGGCCCAGGCCATGTAGGGCCTTAAAGGTGAGCAAACCCACCTTAAAAAGGACCCGCCACCTAACTGGCAGCCAGTGCAGTTGACACAGCACCGGAGTGATGTGACAGTACTTAGACTGTCCCATCAACAGCCTCGCTGCCGTGTTCTGCACCAGCTGCAGTCAGCGCAGGGTACCCCCAGAGACCCCGAGATAGAGTGCATTACAGTAGTCAAGCCTGGACATTACGAAGGCATGCACCAAAGTGGGGAGGTCCAGTGGTGGAACTTGGAGCTCTGTCCTCGTGATATTCCTTAGATGATAAAAACTGATATGGACAACGGATGCCACCTGAAACTCAAGTGTCAATCCGCTGTCAAGAATAACACCCAGATCACGCACCCTAGAGGAGGTCTTCAATGGTACAGAGCCAAGACAAAGCCCTGTCTCTGCACCAGAGGCCAACCTATCACGCCCTCTATTCGACTCCACCACCAGTACCTCCGTCTTACTGGGGTTCAGTCGCAACCAACTGGAGGCCATCCAGTCATTGATCTCAGCAAGGCAGCTGTTAAGCATTTCCACTGTGCAGGATGTTCCAGGGTTAAAGGAAAGATACAGTTGGGTATCATCTGCATAGCAGTGAAAACCCAAACTGTACTTCCTAATGAACTCTCCCAGGGGCAGCATATACACGGCAAACAACATCGGCCACAAGACCGAACCCTGGGGAACTCCGCATAACAGGTGGCCGGGGGAGGAGGAGAAATTCCCATCACTACCATCTGCCTCCTGTTAGATAGAAAAGACTCAAACCAGCAGATAACAGTGCCAGTGAGGCCACAGAATTCTCTTAGGTGGTCAAGTAACACCCGATGGTCCACTGTGTTAAATGCTGAAGAGAGATCGAGGAGAACAAGAATTGTCCCCTCCCCTCGATCTCTAGCCCAAAGGAGGTCATTATGCACCCGAACTAGTGCAGTTTCTATGCTATGCCTTGCACGAAACCCAGACTGGAGTGGCTCATACAAATCATAGGACACAAGATGCTCCTCAAGCAGAAGCGCCACCACCTTCTCCACAATCTTATCCAAAAATGGGAGATTGGAGATAGGACAGTAATTTTCCTTGACGTCAGGGTCCAAAGAAGGTTTTTTTCAGAAGGGGTCTCACCAATGCCTCCTTCAAGACATTGGGGAAGACCCCCTGTGACAGAGAGCACTGGACAATCAAGGCAAACACTGGGCCTATGGAGTCAACACATCTCATTAAGAAATGAGTTGGCACCGGGTCCAGTTCAACAAAAGGTGTGCTGAAGCTTGGAAGCAATCTCAATGACCTCAGCCACCTCCCCCAGTCTAAACTCACCCCAACCAGGCGGGGTGCTCTCTGGTCACCCATGGCGACCACTGTCAGCCAAACTCTGGTCCACTGGCTGAACCCCCCGCCTGATGGCACACACCCAGTTCGAGAAGAACTGAGCAAACTCCTCGCACAATGCATTTGAAAAGGCTACCTTCGGCTGTAGACAGGAAGGATGAAGATGCCTGTCCACAGTCTGAAAGAGCACAGTTGGTCAGTTCCTCCTGGCAGCAATCTCCCTGAACAGGAACTCTGACTTCTTACGGTTGATTGCCCCCTGGTATGCACCATAGTGCACACGTAGGGCCAGTTTGTCTACCTCCAGGCCAGACTTCCACTAGCAGTGCTCTAATCTCTGACCCAAAGTCTTCATTGCCTTGAGCTCCCCATCATACCAAGAGGACCTCAAGTGAGAAGACCTGGGTCGTACATGGGCTGGTGTGAGGGAGTTGAGCACACGAGACAATGCCTTATTATAGGCTTCCACTGCTGCGCACACACCCCCAATGCATGCACTGTCCACACTAGATAGGTTGGCCACTGCCAGAAAACCCTCAGAGGACAACCTCCTCAAAGGACGATAGCTGACCATCTCTGCAGGGGGAGGGCTATCAAGGGGGGCCCCGAACCGGAACTTCACCATGCAATGATCGGACCAAACAACCTGATCAATGCTGAAACTATTTATCTCAAGTATGTGGGGGCAGGACCAAACACTTTGGCCTGGATAAGGAACTGGCTGAAGGGAAGACAGCAAAGGGTTGTGGTAGGGGGGAACTCTCATCACCAAGACCTGTGACAAGTTGTGTACCACAGGGATCCATGCTAGGACCAGTACTGTTCGAGATTTTTATTGCAGATATCTTGAATGGGATCCGGAGCAAAATCAGTCTGTTCACAGATGATACCAAGATGAGATCTGTGGTAGATGACACGAAGGAGGGGAGGGGTTTGCAGAAGGACCTTAACAAGCTGCAAAAGTGGACAGATAAATAGCAGCCTGGGTTGAATGCCAAGAAGTGCAAGGTTCTGCACTTCAGAGCCCAGAACCAGGGGAAGGATTATCACTTAAATGGGGTTCAGTTGGGTTGCTCCACAGAAGAGAAGGATCTAGGGGGTGATCATAACAGGAAGCATGAACAACTCTGTTCAATGCAGAAGGGTGGTGGCAAAAGCCAACAAAATGCCGGGTTGTATAGCTAGAGGGATCTCCTCCAGAAGTAGGGAGGTTAACCTGCCCCTGTATAGGTCACTAGTCAGGTCCCACCTGGAGAACTGTGTGGAATACTGGTACCCATTCTTGAAGAAGGACATCAAATTGTTTGAGGGGGTACAGCAAAAAGCTACAAAGATGATCCAGGGATTGGAGGGCAAGCCATTCGAGGAAAGCCTGGGGAAATTGAAAATGTACTCTCTGGAAGAGGAGGGGCAGGGGAGATATGACTGAGACCTTTAAGTACTGGAAGGGAATAAACAAGATGAAAACACAGAGGATTTGCCAGAGGAGAAAGGGGAGGGACGTGACAGGACACCAACTAAGATTGGTGGGGGGTAGATTCAGGGGACAGAGATGAGGAGACATTTTTTTCACAGAAAGAGTGGTGGACAAGTGGAACTCCTTGCCAGGTAAGGTAGTGGCCTGCAAGATGGTAGACAGCATCTTGAGGGGTTGGGATAGGGGAAAGGGTACTAGGACGGGGGGAAGGGACAGCAGCATTATAAGGTACTAGCGGCACACTCAGGCAGACTCGATAGACCATGAGGTCTGTTTCTGTTGGTGTTTCTGTATGTTTTTATGTTTGTACAACATGTTTAGAAAGGATAGGGCAGGGAGAAAAGGTAGGGGGAGTTGCTTTATATGTAAGGGAAGGTATAGAGGCCATGGAAATATAAGGACACATCAGGGAGAAGGAGGGGCTGGAGGTTCTTTGGGTTGGATTAGAGATGGGGTCAAGGGCCTTTATATATGTGGGAGTGGTGTACAGGCCACCAATACAGTGGGAGAATTGGACAGGATTCTGGGTGAGGCCATAGGCAAAATGGCAAGCAAAGGCAAAGTAGTAATTATAGGTGACTTTAATCTGTTGTATGTGGACTGGAACATCCTGGTCGCAGCTACAGTTAGAAGAAGGGTCATCCTAGACTCCCTGCAAGTGGCATTTCTCAGGCAGCTGGTTACAGATCCTACTAGAGATGGGGCAATGCTGGGTCTGATACTTACGAACAGGGGCAACATTGAGGACATCACAATGGGCAGCCCCCTGGGTATGAACAATCACCATACAGTATAGTTTGGCATACAGATTGGGCAGGATGTGGGTCCTAGACTTGAGGAGAGCAGATTTTAAACAAATAGGAGACTACCTTAGGAAATATCTTGAAGAGGAGTAGCTGCGAGGGGAGGAGGCACAGTGTAATAGAATAAAAGAGTGACTGACTGAAGTAATGGCAATCATTTAAAGGTAAAAAGCAAGGGTGAGAGGAGAAAGAGACCACTGTGGTTCTCAAAAGAGGCTGCTAAGATGGTAAAGGAGAAGAAAAAGCCAGCTTTCAGGAAGTTCAAGGAGACCCAAATGGAGGTGGACAGGGAGGTATATCTACAGAAACGAAGGGAGGCAGGATGGAGGGTAAGGACAGCAAAGGCTCAATCTGAGGAAAGGATTGCCCAGGAGGTCAAGAATGGGCTAAGACTTTCTTCAGGAATGTGAGAAAAAAGAGGAAGGCAAGGTGTGGTATAGCGAAGTTCAGGAGGCAGGGGGAGGGACTGTGCAGCAGCAGGCCAAGAAAAACCTAACATTTTAAATGAATACTTCTGCTCTGTCTTCCCGGTGGAAGGGGGGGGGTTGGGCTGACATGCATTAATAGGCACTGGGAGGAGGGAGGATGGACACAATTCCATTTACAGAAGACAATGTCAGTTAGGGGTTGGAAACCCTAAAGGAAAACAAGGCAATGGGGCCAGACGGCATCCACCCAAGGATACTTAAGGAAATGGGCAAGGTGTTAGCTGCCCCTCTGGCAACACTATTTAGCACTTCATTGGGTGGTTCCAGAGGAAAGGAGGAGGGTTAATGTAATCCCTCTGCACAAGAGCAGCAGGGAGGAGGCTAGCAATTACAGAAAAGTCAGTCTTACATCAGTAATAGGGAAGTTAATGGAGTCCCTGCTGAAGGAGAGACTGATGGAGTACCTGGAGACATATGGACTGCAGGATCACTGGCACTGGTCATGTCAAACAACTCTCACATGATTCTTTGACTGGGTAAATAGGAAGATGGATCAGGAGAGGGCAGTGGATGTGGCCTATCTGGACTTCAGTAAGGTCATTGACCCTGTACCACACAGGAGGACGATAAAGAAATTAGGCAGCCTGGGTGGGGGAGAAGGTGGGGAGCTGGCTATATAAGTGGCTGAAAGATAGCAGGCAAAGGGTGGTGGTGAATGATAGTCAGTCAGAGAATTGGAGTGTGACCAGTGGAGTACCACAGGAATTAGTATTGAGCCTTGTCCTCTTCAATGTTTTCCTAAGTGGCATTTCTGAGGAACTAGAGGGGAAGGTGTGTCTCTTTAGAGATGGCACAAACATCGGCAACACGGTTGACACCCAGGCAGAGGGAATGCAAAGAGATCTGTGAAAACTAGAGGAATGATCTAGGGGGTAGCAGTTGGTTTTCAATGCCAAAAAGTGCAAAGTTATGCACCTAGGGAGGAGAAACCAAGGGGCTGATTACAAGAGATGGGGGGAGGAACATACAGTTACCAAACAAGAGGGATCATGGGGTGATCATATCTGATTATCTCAAGGTGGCAGAGCAATGTGACAGGGCAGTTGGCAAGGTGAGCCAGATGCTGGCATGTATAGGGTGGGGAATCTCTAGCAGGAGAAAGGAGGTGGTGTTACCTCTATATTGCTCACTGGTGAGACCCCACCTGAAGTACTGTGTCCAATTTTGGAGGCCGCATCTCTACAGGTACATCAACAGGGACAGGGTGGAAGCAGTCAAGAGGAGGGCTACTAAAATGGTGTGGATGCTAGATAAGAAGCCACATGAGGAGAGGCTGCAGGAGCTCAACATCTACTTCTTGGAGGAGAGGAGAGTGAGAAGGAAACTGACTGAGGACTATAGGTACCTCACGGGGTGAACAAGGTGCAGGAGGCGAGTCTCTTTCACAGGAGGAGAAGCACTAGAACATGGCTCACAATTGTAAATGAGTTGTTCTCAATGGTTATAACCCTAAATAAATGAAATGAAAGGGCGGCATACTATGGAGCTGGGGGGGGGCGGGTTTAAAAAGGATGAGAGAAAACACTTCTTGACAGAAAGGGTGGTGGATGCCTGGAACAGCCTGCCAGAAGAGGTGGTAGGGGTGAAGACAGTGGGGAGCTTCAAACATGCATAGGATATGCTGCTGTGTATAATAAATAGGTGTGAGAGGAGGGAGGGAGGGAGGGACACCTGTCACCAAATACTGTCTAGGGTGTAGTGTTAGGCAGGGATAATATATATGGGCCTATCAGTCCTTTTCTGCTGACACCCCTTCTATGTTTCTATGACATTAGGCAGGCTAAAAATTGACTTTATTATCTGGTGAAAGAGGGTGGTTTTTATTTTGCTGTTCAACTGGATGACTTTCTGGTAAAGGGATGCCTGCATGCTAAGGATGGACTGCACTTGTACAAGGAGGAAGTGGGGCTACTGATCAGAAGAATGGAAAGATCTTCATGGATGATTTATAATAGAGGGCTGGGGGTAATGAAATAGTAGACCGGGGAAGTGCCAGGAGTGTAGAATCCTGGGAAGGGGGGGGCGTTGAGAAAGCATGGAGGGTCAGCATTCTTCACTTGCATATGAGTCAGTACAAGGACCCTAACAAGCAATATGGGTGAGCCTGAATCATTAACGGTCTTCTATATCCAGAACGTATCCACCCTCACAGAGTCCTGGTGGTAGGAAGTAAATTATTGGGAAACCTGAAAATTGAGGGATGCTGACTATTCTGAATGGCTATGCCTTACAGGGAAGGGTTGGGGTAGCTCTCTATAAAGGCAAAGTGCCAAAAGTGCCACTGTGTAGGACAAAAATGATACTAAGTATGGATTAATGTTATCACAAAGTCCATCTGGCTTGAGTTATTTATTTATTTTTATTTATTTGTAATTATGATTGGGAAAGGCACACTAAGATGTGATAGTTTGTTTCCAAGTGTGTTCTTGGGTGGAGGGGGGCTGCATGGACCTTTTTTATTTTAAGAGAAGGGAAAGCAGATCACACCCTATTTGGGGTAAGGTTATAAACCAATCTCCAGAAGGGTAAATGAAGGGAAGGGGAGGGGATGAATAAGGGTATAGGAAGGAGACAGAAAGGATCAGGTTAAGGCTGTATGGTAAAAAGGCAAGCGGGTAGTGATCAGAGGTTCAAAGTAAATAAGTTATAGTAGGTTTTGGTGGTTTAAAAGTATGAGGACATTCAGTTATGGGAGCGGTGCAGTGTAATGGTTGTGAAGTTGCAGACTTCTGGGACACCATTCCACAAATGAGGCAAGCAAGCAAGCTGGATAGCTTAGAAGTGGGTCCAAAGGTCATACACTGGATAAGAAATTGGTTGGGGGATAGGTAGCAGAGGGCGATGGTAGATGGAGTTCACTCCAAGGAAGGGATGGTGACCAGCGCGATGCCTCAGGGTTCAGTACTGGGACCGGTCCTCTTCAATGTCTTTATAAGCGACATTGCAGAGGCTCTAGAAGGGAAGGTCTTCCTCTTTGCTGATGACACCAAAATATGCAATAGGGTGGACACTCGAGGGTGTGTGGAAAGGATGAGCAGAGGTATGAGAAAATGTGAAGCATGGTCAAGGGTATGGCAGGTGGTTTCAATGCAGAAAGGTGCAGACTAATGCACTTGGGGAACAGAAACCCAAGGACAGAGTACAAAATATAGGATAGTGCATGGGGAACAGTTGACAACAGGGCTATTCTTTCACTGAGTTGATACTGGACGGATTGATTACCCTCGAGAGCGCAGCTCGAGAGGTAATCCGCCGTCATAGTGCCAACGGTGAAAGATGCCCTGTCAATCGTTCCCATGCACTTTTCTTTATAGTGTATGGTGAAACGCCATTTTTTTGGGAAAAATCAGTTACTAGAAGGAAAAAGAACTTTACATTTTGAACGCTTCACGCTTGACATTTTAACTGCTTAAGAACTTTACATTGTGAACATTTTAACGCTAAACATTAGTACTGCTGCCGACATTGCTGCTTTCGCCATGTGTCCTGTCTATGGAGTGAGTCCTAACTGTCAAATGCTGCTCGAGGACACAGTGTGACGTTCGCAGTGCAGTAGAAAACATCATTCTGTTGCACTGCGAACGACACTAGTGTGTGACTACAAGGTTTCGAAAACAATGGATTTCAGTGGAGAACGACGTTCCACCATACACTATATGGGGGAGTGGCATTGATGACCACCAAGTATAGACTGGTATCTTGAGATGGCTAACAGCAGTGCTGAGACCTGGGTGTGATAACCTAAAGGTGACCATGCAGTGTGGCAAGGCAGTTGGGATGGCTAATGGGATGCTAAGGTGCATAGGGAGAGGTACCAGCAGCAAAAAAGGGTAGGTGGTGTTGCCTCTGTATAGATCACTGGTTAAGTTGCCCTCTAGAGTACTGTGTCTAGTTCTGGAAACCACATGTTTAAAAGGACATGGACAAAGTGGACGTGGTCTAGAGAAAGGGACCAAAAATTACCCAGGATGTGCATCAAAAGCCCCACAAGGAGAGACTAAAGGACCTCAGCATGTACTGTACAATCTGGAAGAGAGGAGGGAGAGAAGGGATATGATAGAAACTTTTAAATACCTCATGGTGATAAATAATGTACAGGAGGAAGTATTTTTCAGAAAAAAAGTTGCTTAAGAACAAGGGGACATGTTATGCAGCTGCAGATGGGTAGATTCAGGAGAGATGTGAGAAAGTACTTTTTCACAGAAGGAGTGATGGAACAACTTAAACAGCCTTCCAGCATGGGTGATGGGGGTGAAAACAGTGGTGGGGTTCAAAAATGCATGGGATAGGCATAAGGATCTTGAGGAAAGAAAGGAGGGAGGAGGAGATGGACTGGAGATCATGTAGCACCTGCAATAATACCGTAAATGGGAAAAAATGGGCAAACTGGGTGGACCAAGAAATCCTTATATGTGTCGTCAAATTCTATGTGTCTCTGACTGATGTGCTGTCCCATACGCATGCACCTCTTTGGACTGAGCAAGCTGGAAGGATCCAGCAGCCCTCTTGTTCCTCTCAGTGGTCACTGAGAAAGCCACCTTTGCCTCAAAGGATGCCTAGACTAGGGAAGGAATGCTTGACCTTGGTGGGCTCCAGGTGTGTAGGGATGGCAGGTGGGGTACACAATCCTCTGCTACTACAAAATAATTTCATCTTTCTGGAGGGATGGGACAACCAAGAGGAGGCACCTGAAGTAGTGGCAAGGAAGGGGGAGGAGAGGTAGACCCCTGAAAGGGAGGTCCCAGGATGGGTGGAAAAGGCACTTGGCAGAAGAGAAAACAGCTGCTAGTGAGGGACTTGATCATGAGAGGTACAGACTTGGGAGCAGGAAGGGGAGAGTAGAAGGAGATAAGGTCTCTACCTGGCTCTTCTGCCCAGAGGGAAGGGGAGCAAATCATAAAGATTGCTAGGGCAGCAGGCCATGGGAGGGAGCTGGAGGTCATTGTCCAACTTTGGGACTAATGGCCTGGTGAGGGAAGGAGTGAGAGTTGTACACAGCAGTTCAGGGAACTGGGAAAGGTAACATGAACAGTGGCATTTGCAGAAGTGCTGCCTGTTTATGGCCATGGGTATGTTAGGGCACTCCGCACCAGGAACTTTAACAACTGGTTTAATGCATGGTGCAGAGAAGAGGGATTCAGATTCATTGAAGACTGGGGACTGATTTGGAAGGATGGGGCCCTATACAAAGGTGACACCGTACATCTTTTTGTGAAGAAAACCTCAGTACTCAATTGAAGGTTTAAATGATACATGGATGAGCATTTAAACTGACAGAGGGGGAAGGCTGTATTGTCAAAGAGGCATAAATTGCACCCCCCCCAGGTTAAAGCATCAGTGAGGGAGTGACTGGAGAGAGAAAATTACCTCAGGGTGGGGGAGTGGGATGTAGAAAGTGTGGTCAGTGTGGAGGGCAAGTGTGATAGGAACAAAAAATGCAGAAAGAGAGAGGTAAAGTGGACAAGAAAAGGAGTCAGCAACTAAAGAAATGGGTAGGAAAAGTCTCAGGAAGCATCACAGGCAGAATGGTGGGAGGTTGACCAGCCCCTCCGGCCTGGCAGTTGAATTTCCACTTGCGACGCCCGGCGGCAGGATCGGGAACGGACTCGGCTGCCGGAGGGCCGGCCGGGGAGAAGGACGAGCATCCCACGCACTGCTCTCCTGATCCGGGGGGAGGGTGGGGTGAGTCGCCGGTGCACGGGGGACTCCTGGTGGAGACCGGGAAAACCCCAAGCACTCGGGACCTGACGTCAGTTGGGGGCGGGACGGACGCTGGTGTCATTGCAAGCTCCCGCCTCCCTTAAAGGGCTAAAACACCGCCTACCTCCGACGCCTCTATGATGCCCGTCCCTCGGGCTGCAATGGGCTCCTCCATAAATAAAGAGCATGGCTCCCAGCCTATTACGACATCCGTGGCACCTTAAAGGGCAGAGGGTGCCATGCCCCACCTTGGGGCTAGTGGGTACTGGGAGCACGGCTCATGAGGGAGGAATGCTGCAGGGGGGATCTGTGACCGGGCGGAAACCTGCTGAGGAGGTACACAAAAAAAAAAAAAGAATGGTGGGAGGTTGCAGGCAGGAAGGGAGTAAGGTTTGGAGACCCATATGTGTCAACGCAAGAAATCTAGGAAATAAAATAAAGGACCTGAAGGCCATCATAATGGAGGAGGAGGAGGAGGACCTGGACATAGTAGTCACAACTGAGTTGAGGACAACTGAAAATCATGACTGGAATATGGCTATACCAGGATACACTTAGTTCAGAAGAGATAGGGAAGAGAGGAGGGATTATTTTGTATGTGACAGAGGGTATCAGAGCTATGGAAATGCAAGGGAACCTAGAGGCGGGGGAAGGGCTGGAGGTGCTGAAGGCAACACGGGAGACAGGAGCAGGGAGCATTATTTGCAGAGAGGTCTCCAGCACAGGGGGAGGAACTGGACAAGGCATTAGGGGAAAACATCTGCTAGATGGTGAATATGAGGGAGGTGTTGCTGATTGGGGACTCCAGCCTCCCTAATGTGGACTGGAGCCTTCCAACTGCATCTTTGACTAGAAGCAGGGAAATGGTGGACTCCTTACAGGGGGCATTTCTCCAGCAGCTAGTCAGTGAGCCCACTAGGGACTGGGCAGCACTTGATGTGGTACTCACTAAGAAAAGAAAATGTAACAGATTTCACAGTAGGCAGTTCCCTGGGGACCAGTAGTCACTGTTCTGTGTGGTTTAGTATCAAGATGGGTACAGAAGCAAATCAAATAAGGACAAGGGTCCTGGACTTTAGGAAAGTGAACTTTAAGGTGATGTGAAACTGCCTTAGAAACAGTCTAGCAGGGGTGGATTGCCTTGGTAGAGCAGAGGAACAATGGAAAACAAAGGAAGGTAGAATGAAAGCAACTGGTCTCTAAGTGAAAGAAGTGAGTTAAAGCAGGAGGGAAAAATGCCACTATGGTGCTCTACGGAGGTGGCCATGAAAGTGAAGGGGGGGGGCAACATAGTGGCATTCAGGACATACAAATAATCACAGAGGGAGAAGGAGAAGTGTCAGGTAAAACAGAGGGAAGCAGGGAGGCCAATGAGGCAGCAAAGGCACAAAAAGAAGAAAGGATAGGCAAAGGGATGGCAGAAGGGGACAAGACCTTTTTCGGGTATACAAGCAGTATGAGGAAGACAAGAGGAGGAACTATGAGAAAAAGGAGGTTGGTAGATGGTGACTGCACAATAGAGGCTCAGGAAAAAGTTGACATTCTGAATAGGCACTTCTGCTCAATCTTCACAGTGGGGAGAGGGCACTGAGCCAACAAGGAGCAGTAGGAACATGGGGAGGTGATTCAACACTCGTCCATTTATAGAGGAAAGAGTCATGAAGGGACAGCAATCCTGAAAGTGGATAAGGCCATAGGACCAGACGAGATACATCCAAGGGTGCTAAGGTTACTCAGGGAGAAGCTAGTTATACACTGCAACATATTAATGGAAACAGAAAGGTTCCAGGGGATTGGAGGAGGGCTGACATAGTTCTGCTCCATCTAGAGCAGCAGCAGGCAGGAGGCTAGCAACTACAGACCAGTCAGTCTCACATAAGTAGTAAGAAAATTAATGGAAACTCTGGTAAAAGAAAGGCTAGTGGAATATCTTGAATATAGTGGGTTGCAAGCCAAAGGACAGCATACATTCACAAGGAAGAGTTCATGTCAGACAAATGTGTTTGATTTCTTAGATTGGATGATCAGGGAAACAGATCAGGGAAGGGACATGGTCAGCATATGGAATTTGAACTCAGGTTACCCAGAATACTGTTCTGGTTGTGTTACCAGCTGTGCACCAAAGCAACTTGAAGCCACACAACCTGGTGCTACACAAATAATTATATTTTTATTCACAAGGATGTGCTATACACATATATGAAACCCAAACAAATAGAAGAGAAGCTGGGATTTGAGACCATGCTATCTGGAGTCCCCAGTTTCCAGCTGCATTGTTGGTCCAGGTGGCAGCACAACTGAAATGGTATTCTGGGTGACCTGGGCTCAAATCCCAGCTAAGGCTCTTGTTTCTCTTTCTCTTTCTCTTCTGTTTGTTTGCGATCCATGCACTGCATGTGCACACCAAACCCTTGTGAGTAAAAATGAGACAGAACAGGAAGCAAGTGGACAGGCTGGATGGGTCAAACAGTCCTTTTTTGTCAACAGATTCTATATTTCTATTGATGTGGCATACAGAGTTAGTTTAGTTGCCATATTGGTCCTCGTAAGAACAGATCCAAAAGCAAATGGTTTAATACATTTTACTGGACCAACATAGATGTTGCAAAAAGAAAAACAGTGCCTAAGTTTTCTGACCAACCAGGTCCTTCCTCGGAGTCTTATCTCCAATGAAGGACCTGGTTGGTCCGAAAGTTTAGGCTCTGCATTCTTTTTGTAACATCTATGTTGGTCCAATAAAAGGTATCAAACCATTTGCTTCTGGATCTGTTCTACTGATATGGAAAATGCTGGTCCTGACACTGGGGTTGAGGAGAAATCTTTTCACTGAGAGGGTGGTGGCAAAATGGAACACTCTACCCAAGGAGGTGGTATCCTGTAAGATGGTGGGCAGTTTTAAAAGGAGATGGGACAGGGTGTGGAGTGGGGGAGATGAGGGTGGGGCAGCTACAATGTAAGGATGCTAGCTGCACATTTGAGCAGATTTGGTAGACCATGAGGCTTGTTTCTGCTGACAGATTTGTATGTTCATATGTTCTTTGATAATTGCTTTAGTTCCACCTGAAGAGTGACCAGAGATGGACAGAAGGGACCTCAGCTTACCGTTACATACTAAGGATGGCATCTCAACAATGCAGCACCAGTTGTTAACGTTCTCACCATGGAAGAGCAAACCTCCACTACCTCATGTAAAGCCTTTAGATTTGCAATATCTACAGTATATGTGGTGGTTTACCATTTCAGATAAATTTCCTAATAACTCTATCTAATCATTTATTCAATATTCAATAGTTTAGAGCCGGGTAAGATTGGTAAGTTCTGGAAGAGATAAAATATCCTTGGGGTAACATTCATCTTTATCGCATTAATTTTCCCACCACAAAGACCAATTATTTTTTACCATCTAGCCAAGTCCAGCTCAATGTCATTCATTAGAGGCCCATAGTTAAGCTCCACAAGTTTTCTAGAGTTGATGGTAATCTGCAAACCTAAATAAGTAATAGTATTTTTAAACCATTCTTTATCCAGGACTTCATTCTTAAACATGCCCTAAAACACCTAGAATTAACACGTAACATGACAAATCAGTATACCCTATGGTTAGCTATGGAAAAAGATATACTTTGGCCAAGAGATCTTACAGATTTTGTATTCCTACCCTCTCACTCAGAGTGGATTGACAACCCGTGCATAAAAGAATCAGTACAGGTATTGAAGAAAGTCAATAACATTATTAATCCAGAAAGAAAACCTCAGAAATGTATGCCTATTTGGTCAAATCCACTCTTGACTGAAGGGATAAAAGGTCTACAAAATCTGGACTGGACAAAGGCAGGTACAGTCAACACCAATTAATTGCACACCGCTTAATAGAAAAAGACACATAATCACATAACTTTTCCAATACCCGATTCCATTTCTATCTTCACCATTCTAACCCACTCGCTTTATTGTATACTGCATGCACTTTTAAATGCACAAATATTCAGTGTCTTTCACCACTCTGAGCCACTGTTTACAGATAGTTTGCCTGCTCTGCTCAATGCCATTAACGGTGGCAACATCATAGCGCAAAGTGTTAATTGTTCATGAGTGTTTAAGGTGCAGTAAGGAGTTGTTAATCTGTGTTAATTGTATCTGCTCAGTATAAAATCTATGCCATTCTCCTTCATTCAGCTCTTTCTTGCATTCTAATTGCTCAACAATGGCAGAAACACTAACAAAATTAACAGAGCTGTGCCTTGCTGATAAAGTAAGGGCTTTGAATCTGCTTGCTAGTCCTGGGACTTCACAAACGAGTAAGCAGTACAGAATAAATAAAGTGTACATTTTTAACAGTTGCACCATCAGAGTCATGTCAAAAATCACAAGCACCTCACCTCACATCAAATAAACTATCCCGTGTTAAGCACTTCAAGTAACCCCCCCCCGCCGCAAGCAACTTGAAGCACAAAGAAAGGCACAAAAAAATAAAAATAAACATACTACAACATTAACAATTTTCTCACCAATCTCTCTTCACTGCCACATAAGTACACGTCCCAAAAAGTGGCCCAAAAAAAAAAATCAAAGAGCGACATACAAAGAAATGAGAGTGTATGTTGCTAGGTTGCGGTCATGTGACCAGTGCTGCTAGGCAATGGTTAATGTTGCCAGGGTCAGCGCAGTCAAGCCCAGTCATGTGATCGAGGTTAACGAAGTAGCCCAAGGGAAACAGTGTGCCACAGACTGCTGCCGACTGAGACTAATAGTGCTAGGAAGAACAGTACAGAATCTAGATAAAGGTAAAAAAAAGGATGCTAAAGTGAATGAGGAAGGGGAAAACATTTATAAGAATATGGCGCATATGTATAGACAGCTAAAATGATTACTTCAGGCATACCGGATCTCCAGGTGGGGTCGGGATGGCAAGATCGCCTAATAGCATAGCCTGCTTAAACGCATTGCTTTACTACATCCCGTGTTTATGCGTTTAAGCGGGTTTGACTATATTACCAAACTTACACATTTAATAAGCGAGGAAACGGGGCTTTTATCCTTTCCAAAAGCTCAGGGACAAACACAGTACCTAAAAACATCACTTTCATTATTATCTTCAGCTAAGGGAAACTCTCAAAAGGAAGGCTATTCAAAATAATGAGTATGTTCTGCCAAAGTGTGAGGATTGGGACCATATGATCACATTAGCATCTCTTAGGAAAGGTGCCGGAGTTATATATAAAATCCTTGTTAATAAGTTAACATCTCATTGTTTAACAATTAAGGCCAAAGAGAACTGAGAGGAAGAATTAAGTATCAAGCTGGCACCTGAGGAATGAGACTCTACATGGGGAATGGCCAAGAAATGCTTTAAGGAGCTGCAAGGTAGGTTGATACAATTGAAGCTACTTCATAGATATTACTTAAGCCCAAGTAGGTTACATGCTATGGGCTCTCTAGGGGATTCTAAATGTTGGAGGTGTGATAAGCCAAATGCAGGGCTAGCCCATATGTTTTGGGACTGTCCTAAGATCCAGAAACTATGGTAACTAATACACTCCATTTGTAACAGAGTCGTGGGTTTACAGATCCCACCATCACCACTAATTTTTATATTACAGTTTATTTCCTGAACATTCAGCTCTGGACATGTATCAAAGAATTTGGGTCTCCCACGCCTCACTAAATATCAAACGTCTCTTACTAAGGAACTGGAAAAGCACTTTAAAGCAACAGTACAATGAAAAAGGGTTAAAATTTGACCCCACCTTTTTTCTTTCTAATTGAGTCCAGATGTCTTCCAGTTTATTTTGGTGGTAACATTTTCAGTTTTCATTATGATTTAAGAATTTTATGAAAATTTTAAATATTTATTTCTCAAGAAAAAAAAAGATGTCTGCCTCATTTTTGCGTAGAACTAATATTGAGGACCCAAGGAATGTAAGAGTCCAGACAAAAGTGTAAATGTACAGTACACAGCATAGAATGCATTCAGAAAACCCAGATCAACAGTTCTGCCAAAATTTTTCATAACCACAGCAGAAAATTAGCCTTTTGGAATAACTTTTCGTTGCACTGCTGGTTTAATACCTACGATCAGTGAATGGTATAGTGAAATGGTGTTCCTGGCCAACAATGAAAGGATTTGTTACTTTAATAATGACAGACTAGATACCTATAACATAATTTGGGCACCCTTTTAGGAAATGCAGCAATAATGGGAAGGCTAAAGCCCAAGGTTCAATGTGGGGGAATATCTCCTCCCACATCCCCCTACAAAGGCTAGCCTCCCATGGCAGCTCCCTGCTTAACATGTTGCAAAACACCCACTATCCACCCCTGCCTCCTCCTTTTCTGGCACTCTGCTCACCCTTGGTACTGTGCTTTCTATTCCCTACTCTCTACACAATTTCCCTACCAAGGGCTGGAATAGAGAAAAGCCAAAAGTAAGCTACAGTTACATAAGCATTACTAACCCCACACTCTATTCACCAAAACATTGAAGTAGTACTTTATGATATAAAGGTTTGACCACTAGACTAAGTTACATGTATGAAGTCACTATCTTTACTGTTATGTTCTCTTGAGACTAGTTGCTGTTAAAGCCTAAAGTAATAGTTTGAGTAAGATTCTCATATGACCAATATATTTGTATGTTTTAATGCACTGTTGCTGTTTTTGTTATGATTGTACTATTGACTGTTTTACTTGAGAAAAATTAATAAAAATTCATTATAAAAAAAAAACAGTGCAGCCCCCCCCCACACACACACACACCCACACTGTACTGTACTGCACTACAGTGTCAGTTATGCTTACTGTATCGCCCCAGATCCAAGGTGTGGTGCTAAAACCCCACAACTTTACAATTTTCTGGCCCCAGCTGGTTGAGGAAAGTGCAAAGAAGCCAAATCATGTCCCTAGAGGACTTCAATCTTCCAAGTATAGACTGGTATCTTGAGATGGATAACAGCAGCGCTGAGACAGAGTTTTAGTTTCATACTGCAGCACTCCCAGGTATGGACTGGTATATTGAGATGGTTAACAGCAGCACTGAGACAGAGTTCTGGTCAGTCTTCAAGGAACATTTCCTAAAGTAGCACTCCCTAGTATAGACTGGTATCTTGGGATGGCTAACAGCAGTACTAAAAACAGAGTTCCAGTCAGTCTTCAGGGAATGTTTCCTAAAGCAGTACACCAAATAGAGGAATTGGTTTGTGTTCACCCTTGATCTAACTGGATGTATGGGGTTGTCAGACTTGGGACCTGGGGTTAGTTAGGAAGATTGTACTTGACAGCTTATGGTGTGCTGAGTGGGAAGGGGACTACTAAACTAGCAGAGACTATGAAAGGCAACCCACACAGCAGTATGTACACCAGTCCTGTACTGAACCTGAAGGTATAGGCTGGGTAGGTGCATGGGTGACACTTCTGGCAGTAGCACTGGTGCCCACAAACTCTAAGCATATCATATCACTATATTCATACCTTCATATGTGTTATGTTGCTAGTATCTAAGTTGGCTCAAACCCTGTTTGCACCCATTGATATCTTTCATACTTATCTATACATTGACTTAGTCACCAGAAAGTCTTCAGCCCCCTTAAATAAGAACAGCTGTTATGTACGTCTCTAAAGTGTGGATGTTCTGTACAACAGGGCAGCTGTTTGCACACAAAGTTAGCATTTTCTGTTACCTACTTGGTCTTATGTTACACTCCCATATCTCCTCTTGGTCCTGATTGGGAAAGTGTTCATCCTGCTTGGTGAAACATAGGTTGATAACCTCGGCATTATCTTCAGTGTAAACTTCACAGAATGGTTGCTCTTGATTAATACTCAGATTTACAAAATATATGCCCTAAAAAAATGAGAGATTTATTAATGCTTATAAAATGCATCTAAGACTCAAAGAAATTTATTTGATTAAACCACTCAAGTGACATTGCATTATTTAATCAATAAGACATGACAGGGCGTGTGTTGTGATTAGGATAATGCTACACCTTGGGGGTCTTGTGAGGCACGAAGCATCACTGAGTGCTTACAAACACCCAAGAAGTGATTGCATCCCACTGCAAAGCACAATCTGGAGTGCCTTATTGTGATTATAAAATGGGTCCTAGATTTATTTTTTGGTGGGACACTGGTTAGAAAATGTAAAAAAAAACAAAAAACTTTACAACATAAAATAATGTTAAACAGTTTAATGATTTTTCATATGTTCATTCACCCCCAACAAAATAGCACCAGCACACCTAAGCATTGGTATACCATCTCAATTTCAGTTATGAACATCAAAATACATTTTTTAAATTAGTCCTTAAACCCTCTATTTTTCACCCACTCATCCCCATTTACCTGTTTACTCAACTTTCTCCATTAATCAATAATGCATAACGGGGTGGCTACAACGCCAAGAAAGATGGATGCCTACACTGCAAGCTCAGTCCCCAGCAAAGTAAATCCGTCATCATTCATTGCTACTCAGGGGTCCCTACCCTCTCAAAACCTATTCTGTGCTGCCCCGGTTTCGAACATGGCTTGTATGCACGATCAGCCCGCCGGCAATAGCTCCGTTGTGCCAGTTACCATGCAGCTAGCTT
The DNA here is from genome assembly GCA_016271365.2 of Neoceratodus forsteri. Taxonomy (NCBI): domain Eukaryota; kingdom Metazoa; phylum Chordata; order Ceratodontiformes; family Ceratodontidae; genus Neoceratodus; species Neoceratodus forsteri. The sequence goes on from CM057459.1 coordinate 1,360,044,600, forward strand.
TCGGTGCTGATCAGGCTACTGGACGGCACTCTGGTGGTGATAACAACCCAGCACCTGATACCCAGTAGCGGCTAAAATACAGTGATGCAATCCGAGATAGTGGGTCCTGTACGGTGTGCTGTACCTCTATGATTGGATTACTCTAATAAAATTTGGACCCACCACCAGTTAAGGTGCTGCTCCAAAGCCCGACTCTCAGAGGAATTGCCGTACAACAAGTGAATGTAGGTGCCTCCCTACAGCATATTACCTCCATGTTAGAAACCCTCCTGACAATGGTTGATACAATATCCACTACCCTAACTGGCACTGTTATGGAGGTTAAAGCGCTCAGTGATAAAATGAATGTGGTGGAGCAATGAGTGGAGGACTTGGAAATGAATAACACCAAAATTTGGCAAAAGCTGCAGTAACATGATGAAAAACTAGCCACCCTGTGGAGGAGAGCAGAGGATCAGGAAAATAGAGGTAGGCAAAATAATATCAGAATTATCAGGTTTCCTGAGGGGAGTTGAGGGTAAAAACACTGAAAGGTTCCTTAATGAGGAAATCCCTCAGATTCTTGGGGAAAGATGGACAGGCCCAGTTGAAATAGAAGGGGTGCACCGGATCCCTAGTAGGGCCAGATACCATCGAGGGCCCCCTCGGCCCATTATAGCCTATGCCTGAGGTATTCTATCAAGGAAAGAATACTTAGTGCAGTCAGAGATAAAGGGCTATTGCTGTGGAGAGGGACCCGCATCTCTTTCTTCAGAGACTTCTCAGCAGAGGTTGCAGCCCAGAGAAAAGCATTCCTACTTCTTAAAAAGCTGCTGGCTGAACAGGGATTCCAATATGGGATTAGAAACCTGGCTTGCCTTCATTTGTCTAGGGAAGGAAGAGATATTGTTGCAGAAACTCCTCAGGAAATTGAGGACTGGGTCCACAAATACTGGCCTAAATTGAATGTTCAAACTACAACTCCCAAGAGGCTCTGGGTGCCAGGACTTGCACCTGAACCTGGGGCTCAGCAGAACACAAACTCAAGGGAAGAGCCAGAGAAGGGGAAGAGAGTGGAATAGACAGTGCTACTTCCAGATGCCTCCCCCAGATCATCTCCACCTCCTTGTTGTGCAGCAGCTGGAACCGCTAATCGCAGAGCTCTCTTAGTAGGAAATGTAACTGTACTCTCTACTGCATTACCCCAGGGAGGTATAATCCACTCAACTAGAGTGCGGCAGCACTCGTGTAGCTGGCAAAGCTCTCCTACCAGTGACCTAAAGGATGCGTCACCTGCCAAGCAAACCAGAGACAAACTCTACAGCTTCAGTGAAACAGGTGATATTCTGGAAGAAATGATTCTTGAAGCGGTTGAGGATTCATCGTGGGCTGATATGGTACCGGGTCCTGAAAACCTGCAGAACTCTTTGGACTACCCCATAAGACCTGGACATTTGATGTATGCGGCTGTGCTGTCCACGGATGCTTCCCCACCGATCCAAGTGGAAGAGTGTGCTGTTAAGGACTGAGGCCTTATTTTATATATGTTTATAGTATAGAGTATAAGGGCTATATTTTAAATAGTCTTTTGATGGAACAGTAGCTGTCTATAACTCCGAGGTCCACCCTCTGACCTGCTGCCAGAGCTAGGTCTCTCCAGCTTATTGTAGGCAGACCGGAGCTCTCCACCCCCCCCTCACTGGATAGCTGGCTAACCTGGTTGAATATGTTGATACTCACCAGAGGTGTCATATTAGCGGTACCTATAGGTTTAGCCAATTACCCCTGGTGATGGATGGGGTGGAACAAGAGACCTCATAGACATCTTTTCACGGGGCACCCTTCCCCCCTTAGTGGTTTTCTTTTTCCCCTAAACCCACTCCCTGCCTTCCACTCCCCCTTCCTACCTGTCAGGGATGTTGTTCCCCCCTGAGGACCCTCCGCAGTTGTGTTTTGCTGGGGATGGAGAGGATTGTTTCTGGTTGTCCCCCCTCTTCATCTCCCCTGCAAGTGATGGGTTAGTGTGGCTGAGTGCCTCTCCACATGACTGGCACCTCGCACGTACACCTCATCACTGTTAGTTTAGTGTGTTATTAAGCATAGAGTGCAGTGATCGTTGTAAAAGTTATTTGTTTTCTCTAGCTGAAAATTTACTGGTTGATCTCTGTTTTTTGGATAACCAGCCTTTGGCTGGCAAGTTAAAGTTTTAATATATCTGTTCTTTTGTTTCTACATTAGGCTCTTCCTGGGAGCTATATAAGTGTGCAGACCATCCCCTCTTAACTCTTCTGTCACTCTCTCTCCTCTCTGTTTTGTCGGACCCTCCACTGCTTTTCTATCCTTTCCAGATTCTGATAGTGAGTATTGGCTTCTTTTCTAAGTCTGGGAATATGACGCAGAATACTAATGCTGGCATTAATCTGGTGTCATGGAATGTAAAAGGGTTAAACCACCCAGACAAAATGACCATGGTCCTTAAACAGTTACATTCCCTGCAGGCAGACATTGCATTAGTCCAAGAGACTCATCTTACTGCAAGGAATGTACAGGGGCTGAAAAAGGCATGGGTAGGTACTGTCCTGGCAAGCTTGGCGCCTCATAAGTCTAAAGGAGTGGCCATACTGGTCAAAACATCCTGCTCTTGGGTGCAGGAGAAGACTGCCACAGATAAAAAGGGCCACTGGATCGTAGCTCGATTCGCATATCCAGGTGGGCGGGTAGTGTTGGCTAATCTCTATGGACCTAATATGGATCAGCCTGATGTTCTGCTGGATCTTAACAAAGCCATAGAGTCCCTGATGAACGAATATCTGCATATTCCGATTATATGGGGCAGAGACTTTAATCTCACCCTGGATGCTTTCCTCAATAAATCTAAGCTGACTCCCCAATCGCACCCTAGAGCATCGTGGGCTTTGAGGAAAGTAGTAGACAAATGGGGCATGTTGGACGTGTGGCGAAGAGACCACCCGTCCAGATGTGATTACTCTTTTTTTTCTCCGCAGTCCATGCAACTTCAAGCTGGATTGACTTTTGGCTGGCCAACCCCTCCGCTGCCAAAGATATCTCCTGCACCAAAATTCACAACATTTTGGTATCGGATCATGCACCGGTTACTTGTTGCTATGCTCCTTCTGGCCAGGGAGGGTCAGGCACCAGATGGAGGTGTAACCCTCAACTTCTCCATGACCCTGACTTCCGTATCATGATTCAGAATGTTGCTAAGGATTACTTCTCCCTCAACCATGCGGCTGATACCTCCGCAGCCACTGTCTGGGAGGCTTTCAAAGCAGTGCTGCGGAGGCATATCATAGCCTACTCAGCACACCAAAATAAACTGAGGCGAGCAGAACTGGACAAGTTACAGATGGAGCTGGCTATGCTTGAAACCAGGTTCAAAAGCCCCGCAGTAGAGGGATCAGATTTGAATCTTCTCCGAGAAATTGTAGGGCTAAAGTACCGTATCAATACTATACTTTATCAGAAGGCCGAGTGGGCACTTCTTAGATCCATGCATACTTATTGGGAAGGAGGTGAGAAGGGGGGAAATTGTTGGCATATCAGCTGAGAAAACAACAGACATCCTCCAGGATACATGCCCTTAGAAATGTGGAAGGTCAGGTGATCTCCTCTCCACAGCAGATCAATGTTTGCATGCAGCACTTTTACAAAAGGCTTTATCAAATGCACTCCACCCTAGAGCCCAAACAGCTTGGGGCGCAGGTAGCTGACTTCTGTACAGAGGCCAAAGTTCCTCAACTATCAGAAGGTGTACAGATGGCACTAGATCAGCTGTTTACGGAGGAGGAGGTGATGAAAGCCATGTCCCGATTGTCTCGCGGTAAATCCCCAGGGCCAGATGGGATGACTAAGGAACTTTATCAAATGCTGGGTACAGAGATCAGCACTCCCTTGCTTTCTGTATTACAGGAAGCTCATGGGACCGGTATCCTTCCGCCTTCTATGAGGGAGGCTCTGATTACCCTCTTGCCAAAAAAGCAGATGATCCTCTTAAATGGGCCAACTACCAGCCAATCTCCCTAATTTCTGTGGACAGTAAAATTGTGGCCAAAATGTTGGCCACGAGATTAACAGATGCTCTGCCATCCATTATTCATCCCTCTCAAATGGGTTTCACGAAAGGGCGAGCTGCAGCTGATAATCTCAGGCTGATTCTGGACCTGAAATGGATTGCTCTGCATTCCAAAGACCCCATGGCCACATTGGCGGTAGACTTTACAAAAGCTTTTGACTTGGTTGAATGGCCTTATCTTCATGAAGTTTTACGACATTATGGGTTTGGCCATTTTTTTCGACACTGGGTCAAGGTGCTAAACAACGCCCCCTCAGCCAAGATATTAACAAATAAGGATATCTCCCCTTCCTTTCTCTTGCAGAGGGGCACTCAGCAAGGTTACCCCTTATCCCTCCTGCTGTTCCTTGTGGCCCTAGACCCGCTCATACAAAAGTTGCTAGTCACAGAGGAGGTTAAAGGCATAAAGGTAGGCCAGCAGGAATATTTGACAGCTGCATATGCAAATGATCTGCTCTTAACACTGATCCACCCAAAAGTATTGCTTTCTAGAGTCCTGGAGATATTAAACAACTTTGCACAACTATCTGGGCTATGAATTAATCAAAGTAAAACCAGTGTAACTCCCCTCAATGCAGCCTGTACAAGGCTATGCCTACAGGACCTTAAACTTGCTTGGGCCCCAACTGGCTTCTCTTACCTTGGTATCAAGATTCCGGCCCAGTGGGACAATGTAGCCCAGGAGAACTTTAACCCCCTAATATCCTCACTTTCAGTGGAGGTTAACATATGGAACCGTCTTAATCTCTGTCTCCCTGCAAAAGTGGCAGCAATTCGTATGCTGCTATTGCCCAGAGTGGCATATTTGCTCAACAATCTTCCAATCTCTCTGCCCTGCCAGGTGTTTCATAAACTGGACAAGATAATTGCTTCTTTTATCTGGGAAGGCAAAACCCCCTGGTGGAGTCGTAGAAAGTTGCAAGCACACTGGACCAAGGGAGGCTTAGGACTCCCATGGCTGCAAGGTTATCACTGGGCCTACACCTCAGTGCAGGCCACCAAATGGTCCCCCCCCGCTTCACTCCTCCGCAATGGGTCTCATTGGAATCCCAGTTAATGACAAAAAAACCCTTGGGGAATACTCCTGACTAATGCCCCCAGGAACACTAGTAAGCTTACTCCAGTTATGGCCGAAACAAGGTGGGCATGGTTCAAGATTATGGCAGCTTCTAACACTCTGTAGGAGGCTAGATCTATGCCCCACTGGTACCTGGTGCTCTGGCATAATCCATTTATTACTGTGGACAATAAAATGATGCACTGGCCAGAATGGAAGAGTAAGGGGATACGAGTCATTCAGGATCTATATATGAAGAACTCGCGTAATTTGATGTCCTTTGCACAATTACGGGCTAAATATTCTCTATCCTCCAGGGATTTTTGGAGATTTCTATAGATCCATAGCGCACTCCACAAGACTAAGGAGTCGTCCACAGGAGATCCTAAGTGGGACTGGATGTCACAGCTAGATAATAGAATCTCCTTACAGGGTCTGGCTGGTAAATTTTACAGCACCTGGCAGGAGGCACAACCAGACTACACTGATCCGTGTAGGCAGACCTGGAGTGAAGATCTCTATACTACTATCACTAGGGACACGTGGTCCAGAGGCCTCCATCTAGCTCACTCTGCGTACCACGATGTCAGGAATCAACAGATTCAGCTTAAGATTCTACTTGGGTGGTATCGTACGCCTGCAGCCCTTCATTCATGGGATATCTTGCCCAATGCACAGTGTTGGAGATGCGGACAATGTCCAGCGAACATGCTGCATATTATGTGGGACTGTCAGAATCTGACTAATTTTTGGAATACCATTGCAATGGACTGCTCTGGGATCCTGGGAGCTCCCATTGACTTCTCCAGCCCACTTCTTTTGTTAGGGGATCTATCCCCTCTGGACCATCTGCCAAGATCTCACTCAAGCTGGCTTTTGGCTGTCCTTCTGGAGGCAAAGAGGCTTCTGCTCTTATCTTGGAGACAAGCACCCCCCCCATTTCCCTCTGGCACTTGGCTATGGCAAAATTAGCCATACTTGAAAGACTCACATATGCTAATCAGGGAAAACTGGCTTCTGCTATCAGAAATGGGGACTGTTCCTGAACTCTACATTGTGCAAAGTCCCCCTTCCAGCCCCAGGTAACCCACCAACTCCACCCAGGTACACTGACACCGGAAATTGAATAGGAGATTACAAGATGGTTCTGGGTGAGGGGTGTATACCCAGATAGAGCTGCTGCTTCTCTAACTACTATCCCTTTGCTTTACTCCCTTCCTAGGAATTTTTCTCTCCTTTTTTTCCCTTGACATTTTGATACTTCTATGAGTTGAGTTTAAGACAAATTACTTAGTGAGGAATGCTTTCTACTATGCTTCTATGAGCTCTCTAAGGAGGAGGATTGTTGGAATGTTTAGTAACTGACCTACAGTGTCTTAGATTGTAGTTTAACAGGTCAATATTATAGCTGCAGTAGTCCTAATGCAATAGAAACAAATTCTATTTTTGTGAACTTGGGATATGACAATTATTAGGACGGTGGCATATGTGATCGTCTACAGTAGACCTGTTGACACTGTATGCTACAAGAAAACTCAATAAAATTTTCTATGATAAAAAAATAATGCACAACAGGATGTGTGTTGTTGTAGGATTTACCCATACCTTGTGAGGTTTGTTATGAGGCACAGCAGAATAAGATTCAGCGAAAGTTAAATTTTGATCAGCAGGATATATACTGGTTGTCTGTTGCAGGAATAACACAAAGTCATGTGCCATATTTTAACCAATGAGGTTACAGGATTTTCCTAACCCATTTTGTAATTTTCTTTATATTAGAACATGGGTTTGCAATTTCCCAATCTCTGATTGGCCAGGTACCTTGCCAAGGTGGGCATTTATGTGGTAATAGAGACCAGGAAAAAACAAGTCCCTGTGCCAACTGCTCTAGCACAAAGTAAATCACTTCCCACACAGAAGTTTAAAAATTGAACAGCGCCATTTTTGTTTTCTTGATTACCGAATAATCAAGTGAGCCCAACTCCACACCAACTGCAGTCTCTTTTTTGAAATTCATATCTCACACAAATTCTACCATTTTTTTAATTTAAATTGTGCAATTTTCAAGCTTCATATATCAGAGTTTTAAAAAAGGTGAAAGAAAACAGTCCCATCATGCTCTGAGCACATCATTGAGCAATGCTGTCACACTCTCACCTCACTGCTGAGCCATTCGGTCCACAACCTGTCTGCAATCATCCTGATTCCCACTGCCTTTGACCAAACTGCAAAACAGGCTTGGGTGCAATTTTTGCCAGTAAAGAAAATAAACATTAGTGCCACAGCACCATTTCACAGCATCTCGCCTCAGCCACCCGTTTGGTCCAACACTGTAATACTTCCTGACTGTGCATCTGCTCACAACACTTACAACAGTGCCAACCACACTTACAGCCTAAAACAAATAAAATGAAATGGTACCAGTATCCAAACTGGACTTTGCAACCTCAGCAATACTGTGTGTGTGTGGGGGGGGGCGGGGGGAGAGAAGTACATCACTTACAATGTACTGGTTGAAGAAAAAATCCTGAACATAGACAACAGTGCCCTTTACTCAAAGTTCTTGCACTGGAGGGACTACTTTACAGACAATATCATTTTTTTTATTCCTTTCTGTTTAATTTTCACAGTTTTTACATGGCTTTAACATTTTTATCTGAAATGGGCCAAAAATCCCATCTTCTGAGTGCAATAATGCCCTCCAGGGTGGGCAGTATGGGCTATACTGGACCTTCCAGAGACTGTAAGACCTTCTGCCTGGCATCAGGTCTCATTACATCTTGGTATGGCCCAATACCATCCACCATATTGGATACTATTGCTTGCTTATTTCCTCCCTTTTCTCCATCTTGTTTCTCTTCTATCTTTCCTACATTTAGTAGTGGGAATGTTTACTCGGGATGTACTAGACGAATTCAAACTTCTGCTCAGTTCTACTGATAGAATGTTCACCCCCATAGTCACACAACAGAAGGCCTGAGATGGAACCAGGGCTTCTGTTTTATTTGCAGCAGGTTAAACAGCAGAGATTTTCCCAGTATGCAGTTGAGTATAGGAGGGGAATTTTTCATGGTCGGCAAACAAACTCCAGTAATTAAGACTCTAAGTACAGTAGTACTTATTTTTAAAATTTATGTATGCATGTGTAAGAAGAGGTTTATGATGACAAACAGCATTTACAATAAAACCATGTTTATCTGAACCCCTTCTTTCCAAAACTCTTAGTTATCCGAATGTCTGCTCTGTCCCCTGCTTCTCTCAGCTGTTACAGCAGCTTGGCTACAGGTTTCAGATTTCAGCTTGCTAATGCAATTTCTTTGTTTCTTTTACAGTATTTAGGCTGAAGGTACTATAGTTAAATGAGTTAAATGGCAGTTAACAAGGTGATTAGCAGCAACATTTAGCTGGTCTTTACTTTGATTTGCGAGAAGTGTCACAGATCGTGCAAACTCATTCATCACTGGCAGTGGTGGTGACTCAGCCAACAAAAGTAGAGTTTCCTTTCATCTGCACACAGAACCTGATGCCAGTGACAGTATCTCTTCATTTCATGGCTGGAGAGCCAAGCACTTTGTACCAGAGAATGCTAATTAAAAACAAACTCTGGCCAGAGCCGTTAGGGCTGCAGATGAGGATTTTGGGGTAAAATATTGGACATTACCAAAGTTATGAGCCTGTGCTAGCAAAATGCAATGTAGTATCACAAATGTGTTGTTTTATAATATTTGTACACCAGATTTTTAACATAGCCTTGTTATGACCCTGCCTCATGAATTAGGGCAGAGCAAATGTTAAACTGCTACCCAAAAGGTGTTTTTGTGCTGGGACTGTAAAACCAAATTTCAGGATGCAAAAACACATTTTTGGAAGGGGATAAAAAATGGCTGCTGTCACATTCATGAGATACTATAAAGATAAGGCTCTGTTTTAAATGTGGGGCAAAAATATTGAAAATTACTGAAGTTACGAGGCTGAGTTTGCAAAATTCAGCATAGCCTCATGACGTTTTTGTTTTCAGATATTTTGCACCAACTATATATATGTATATATATATATATATATATATATATATATATATATATAATAATTATTTGGAACATAGCCTTCTTATGACACCCACTCATGAACAATGGCCCAGAAAAGTTTTATCACCTGGCAGAAAAGTGATTTCACATAAGGAGCAAAAAAACACCTTTCGGGATGTAAGAATAAAAAAAACATTTGGGCCAGGATTGGAACAATGACTGCTGTTACGTGCATTAGGTGCTTTAAAGATATGGCTATGTTATATTTTTTCCAGTAAAAATATTGAAAATTACCAAAGTTATGAGCCTGCATTTGCAAATTCAACTTAGGCTCGCTACTTTATTGTTTTTAAATATTTGTATTCCAAATGTGTGGCATAGCCATCTTATGACCCCATCTCATGGACAATGGTCAACAAACTTTTTAACTCCTGCATGAAAGGTGATTTTGTGCCATGACCAAAAAATCACCTTTCATGACATATTTACCTAATGTCATGTGTGTTGTCCTTGAGGTGGTGTCCCAAAAAAGGTATGTTTAAAATCTGGGGCAGAAATATTGAAAAATGGTCAAGTTTATGTCATGAAGTTCAAACCCATTTGAAATACAATGAACTGCATACCTGATTTCCTCAGTTCGTGGTTAGGTGTTGAAGAGTGAATACATGTCAATGTATTAATAAAGGCTTGTGGCGGGGGTGCAGGGTGGTGGGGTTTATTTTTGGTTTGGGGCCCATGATTGATGGGGGGGGCAGAGGGAAGACACTTTGTTGTGCAGGTGGTAAGAAGAGATTATATATCTATGTGTGTGTGTGTGTCTATATATATATATATATATATATATATATATAGTAAAAACCAAAAACAAGGTGCTGCATCAGCATGTGGTCTAAAAGCAAAACAAAATGGTTATATTAAATGCACACCGAAACTAGAGTTAAAGTCTATGTTTTGACCTTAGGTCTTCTTCAGGAAATATCTAAAAGAGAAAAAAACAAGGTTAGTGTAGATGGGAGGTAAAATGAGGATATATATATATATATATATATATATATATATATATATATGGAAAGAAAAAAGAGGAGGCTCAGGGAGAAGTGATAAATGGCAAGATTAAGAGATAATCTGTGAAACAAAAAGGTGATTATGGGAAAGATAAAACATAATAGGAGAGAAAGAGCTAGAGAAGTCCCCAGGTGGGAATTAATTAACAGGGCCTAGTAAGAAGGCTGAAAAGCAATAAATGTGTGGGAAGGAGACAGAGATGGAGACTTATGGTGAAAATGAAAAAGAAATTAAATGTGTACAGATATAAACAGACAAACAGATTTTAGGCAAAATAAGGGGTGGCTGAAAGATGTTAGTGGAAAATAAGTCTATCATTTAAACCAGAGGGCTGCTAGGAGCCAAGGCGGATGATCAGCTTGGCTTCCATGTTTTTTCTACAGTCAGGATCCCAGAAGCCCTGCTGAAGAACACAAACAGAAAGGTCATTGACACTGTGGTCCCTGGAGATAAAGTGGGATACAATGGGTTTAGCAGTGTCACCATTCCTGAGTGCTCTGTAATAGTCCCTGAAATGGTCAGCAAGATGCCTACCAGTCTCTCCAATGTAAACAGCCGTACACTTCCTGCAAAGAATACAATATACCACATTAGTGGAGGTGCATGAGAACTCCTTGGTGATGTGAAAAACACCTGTAGGCCCCCGAATTTCAGTCACACTGGAATGCTATGTTATAGTGGCATGGTAGCACCACTATAGTTAGGGTTGAGTACCCCATTTAAGGTTAAAGTGTGAAATTTGGCAGCTTAATAACTTTGCCACCATATATGGATTTGCCTGAAATGTGGCAAGCACAGAGCAGTACCATAGATCTCTGGATCTGCCAACTTTTGTAATGGTCGGATATACGGTTGCGGAGCAACATAGCATCGTAGAATGTGGTATTTACACTTTTTTTAGCATTCTTTGCTAGTGCCTACAGGTTGCACGGTGTGTACGACCAGTCCAAAATCTTCAGGGAACATGTGGCTGGGGTCCCCGATGTGACTTTCAAAGATTTCATAAAAAAATATTAAATGGTTCAAAAGTTATTAAAAAAACAAGTTTCCAATTATAGTCAATGGGAAAGTTAAAAAGTTCGACAGTGTCACAAATGCAATTTTAGTGTCACAAATGACTCCTGTAGTGTTGCAAATCCACCGTCTTGTTTTCAATTGGTGGTCACAGAAATGCTTGGCATTTAAATTTGGGACCCTCTAGGAACACAGTTCTTGCTGCGTTCACCTAGTCAAGCCCTGAGGATGCTAGCCATGTCTTTTTTGAGGGATTAAACATCCCAGAAATATGTTTTTGAAATTTTTGTGAATAGTAGTGTCACAAAGTAGTGTAGCACATTTGACACTTTTGTGCTTTTTTTTTTTTGCAAAAGTGTTGCAAATTACGACACTACTTTGCGACACTATGCCCAAAAGAACAGGAAATCTTTGCCACCCTGCTACAAAAGAGCGGTTTGTCTTTTGGGCTTAAATTTGGAATGAAGAAAGTCAAGATCCAACAGATGTGCCTTTTGGTGGTTTGGTGACAAAATATTAAAAGGTTGCAAAGCTACGGCACTCTGAAGTTGATGATTTTTCTCATAGGCTAACATTACGGCGTCCGTCACGCCTTTCAGGGCCCGTATCTTGGAAATGCTTCGAGATACAGACCTTATGTTGAAAAAATGCTTAGCCTCTGGGGCTAAGTGCAAAATTAGCCAGGAAAGTGATAAATAATATGAGACTTAAATTTTATTTCTACATCGTACGGTTCCTGAGATATAAACAATTTAGTATTCCAAGCGTTCATTTTCTGCTCCGAGGCCCATTATAATGCATACATTCTTTCTGTTCACTGTGTTTCTCAATGCAGCTTTTGGGGAAAAAAAAGGGTGTGCATTTCCTTTACTGTTACAGTTAGCGTTTCCATTTGCGTTTCCGTAACCGTTTGCATTAGCATTCCTGTCTATGCCACAGTGTGCATTCCCTTTTCATTTGCATTTGTGTTACTGTTAACATTTGCATTTCCATTACTGTTTTTGTTTGCGTTTCCTTTTGCATCACCATGTGCATTACCATTTGAGTACGCGCTTCTGTTTGCGTTTCCATTTGTATTTCCTTTGGTGTCATCATTGGTGTTACTGTCAGCATTTGCATTTCTAATTGTGTTACCGTGAATGTGTGTGTAATGATTTGCATTTGTGTGTGCACTTGCGTTTCTGTTTTCATTAACATTTGTGCTTGCGTTTCTATTACCATTTGCATTATCGTTAATGTTTGCATCACCATGTGTGTTATCATTTGCGTTATTGTTACTTCACTATTTATAGTGCACATTCTCAAAAAGAAGGGAAATTCATGGCAAAAAACTCTGTTTAATGCATCAGTTAGGGTTGTTCCACGGCAACAAAAGTGAGGAAATTTGGTGTTAGGGTTGAAAACCCTAACTGCGCATTCCCCATCCACCTCAACCACCACACACACACACACACACACACACACACACACACACACACATACATGCAAGTAGAGGAAGGACCGAGGCAACACAACCAATCACATAGAACCAGCAGAAGATAACAGGAATAACATACAACTATCTAAACCATGAAACCACACACCCATGCTCCCATCAGGTTGTGGCATGGGGTCATCACTAACTGTCATCCCAGACATTCCATGCACCACTAAACACATATCGTGCTATGGCACTTTCATGTTTGCGACACTATTTTGTGAAAGTATGCTCCTAATTACTGCACATCTTTGCCATCTTCCTGCAAGCAAATGGTTGGGTCCTTTGGGCTGACATTTGTAGGGTGGCAACATCTGGTCCCACAGATGTACTTTGTCCTGCTATTGTGCTACAATACTTAAGGATTACAAAGTTACACTGTTTCAAAACTGAGCAATTTGCCAAAGACTAACATTGCAGTGCCCATGATGCCTTCCCCACCCATATGTTGAGAACGAAGCGAGGTACACCATTTTTGCTACTGCCAGCTTGCTTCAACTTTATGTGAACTAACCTCGAAGAACAACTTTGCAAATAATATATCATGTCTGAAGTTGGATTTCTCCACTTCCTACAGTGACACAGCTAGACACTTCCTGCTGCATGTGTGTGACTGGCTGTTTTGCCTTGGTCCTTCCCTACTTACATGTATATGTGTGTGTGTGTGTGGTGGGGTTGGGGGGAATGCGCAGTTAGGGTTTTCAACCCTAACACTGAATTTCCTCGCTTTTTTCACTGTGGAAAAACCCCGATGCATTAAACAGAGTTTTTGCCGATATATATATATATATATATATATATATATATATATATATATATATATGCGCACACGCACTTGAGCACTCACTCCAATGAAGGATAGTTTTTTGTTTTATATACTGTTGATAAAACTGTCTGGCACTGGGGTATGGTGTCTTTTGGACATCCAGGATCAGCTCAGGTGGGATAAAGTCTTGTCATACTACGGAGCTAGTCCATGACAGAAACTGTAGCTTTAAGATCATTGAAATCCTATGAGGACTGGAATGCAGCCTTTACTTCATTTTCTTCTGCTGTACCCCACATGACTTCAGAAAAGACAAGACCACTGATATGAAAACATTTATGTCCCACCATTTTGGGCAGGCATTTGTGACTTGTCGGCATTCACAATCTATGGTAATAAGAACTCATCCATTCACAACTGGCCACTCTGATCAGAGACTTTCACTAGTTTATTATGCTCTTCCTCTGCCTCCTCAGATAACATAGGAGGGGGTCTAGGAGGCTTATGTTGTAGTTCATAACAGAGTAGAGACAGAAATGGTGCATCCTTTTAATTGTTTTTGAGAATTGTTTCTTCATTCTTTTAAAAATTATGTAAAGTGCTTTCATTGATCATCTTTTTAAACTTGGGGTATACAGTCAAATGGCATTCATCACTGTATGAACACTGGCATGTCAGCCATTTTGAATCAAACCAGAGGCATGTAGGATATACAGTGTATGGGCTCTGTGTTATTTTGCTGGAGGGGAAGCATTACAAGTAGCAAGCTTGGAAACCCCAGAATTTTTGATAGAAACTTAAATCCCAGCAATTTTACTGATCAGATGAACATCAATCATACCCATACTGAAGCAGGAAAAATTAGGTTTTAATGGCTTTGATCGGGGAGAATTAAACCTCTTTGCTATGACGTAGCAGGTGCCTTTACCGGTTACCGGATTAAAATGTGAAAATTCAGTTACACAAATATAAATAGTTCTACAACAGATAGATAGATAGATAGATAGATAGATAGATAGATAGATAGATAGATAGATAGATAGACAGATAGAAAGATAATGTAAGAGTAGATTAGTTTTTTTTTTATTATTTAAGGCTTTTGAAAAGATAAGATTAGATTAGAGACATAAGATTGATAGATATGGGTTGCGATATCAGACACAATTTGAGACACTGGGAACAGGTCTTAGAAACAATTCTATTTAATATACTGAAAACTGTTCCCATTGTCTGAAATCGTATCTGCTTAAATAAGGATTTTTTTTTTTCAAATTAGAGGCATACTTTCAAACATCAGCTTTGAAGCAGTCAAACTGTAGGCCTAGACAGCCGCTGTCAATAAGATAGGGAATTGAGAAACTAACGATTGTGAGCTGATGGCAACTGTGGGGAGTATCAAAGAACTGAGCTGAAGGAGCTATTCTGTACTTTATAGTAAAATAGAGCCATTTGCAGGGAATTGGCCCCACATACTTTCATTGGTTATACAGAAAATATAGCTATTCTGCTTCCATAGGAAACAATCTACAGGAAAACACAGAAAACTGCCACTGAGTCACCAGGAAAAATGCAAAATCAATAAGGAGCACTGACAAAGCTATAGCAAAATACTGGATGTCTGATCAAGCCCCCCCAGTCTCCCTTTAGGTGAATCTACTTTTACAATGCAAGAAACTGGAGCATGTATATAAGATAATCAAACAAGAGGGAAAATATTTACTGATCTGGGGTCCTCTGGAGAGGGCACTATTAGAGGGGTGGTTTAAAGTGTTCTAAAAGAGTGAATTGGTGGAGGGAGATGGTGCCCCTTGGGTCACAGGTTTTGAGCCTTGGGATCAATTGTTCACTGGAAACAAACTGGCTTTCTGCGTAGGACCATTAGCATTCCACATTTACTCCACAGCTGTGGTTGTTTTTTTTTTTTCCTTACAATAGCTAAGAAGGTAACCATGGACATCATTACTATCATTGTTTATTTGTATTACCATACTCTTATAAGATACACACATTTAGAGGTTCAAAAGGGGGGTCTCTGGTTAGTGAGGGGGGCTTTCCTAATACTGTTAGGATGGAGGTTGATTAAAAAGTTTAACAGATGCCAGAGTAAAGAATACATTGTGGCATTAGAAGGGTTGATTATTCCTGAATAAGAAATGTAATGCTACTATTCGTTTATTATCCTTGTACCCCAGGTAACTGTAGTGGCCTTGGTTCTGCTGTATGATGTCAGTTGTTTGCTCTGCTGATTTTGTTATAAATAAACTTTTACAAAAAAAAGACTTGTGTCCTATAAAAAAACAATATGGTATTGAATGTTAGAAGATTAATAACAAGTATTAGAGAGTACACTCTATAATCATATTAACATGACATATTTGAGCCAGAATGAATGTTTATCTCATTAGATAGTGGTTTCATATTACACGACTAGAGAGAGAGAGAGAGAGAGAGAGAGAGAGAGAGAGAGAGCGAGCACTGAGACATTTAAAATGGTCACCAAATGCATATATTAATTTGAAACATTTTTAACCACTATCCATTGCATCACTTTTATTCCACAACAATGATTTGCTAGAAAAGATAGAGTTCATTTATGGGCACTAATCAATCAGTCAATCAAGTTTATTTATTTAAGGTGCCCTTCCAAAGCTCAGGGTGCCTTTACGCATTATAACATTAAAAATTCACCACACATCATAAAACATATATAAAACATATTAAAAACATCCATATAAATTTGAACTTAGTGTGTTTCTGAGAAGGCCTGGTTGAATAGATATGTCTTTAAACAACTTTTAAACCCTTCTACAGTCTGGCTATCCCATATCTGGTGACATAGAGAATTCCACAGGGTAGGGGCCACAAAGGCAAAAGATCTTCCTCCCAATGTTTTAAGGGATACCCTGGGAATCTCTAGCAATCCCTCGACAGAGGAACGGAGCGAGTGGGAGGGACAGTAGGGATACAGGAGCTCTTTCAGATAGTGGGGACCCTGCTCATGTAGGGCCTTATAGATTAGCAAAATGACCTTGAAGATAATCCACCATTTTATCAGCAACCAGTGCAAATCACTAAGACCACTCAGTCTTGTCATAGTACTGACAAAACTTGCTCAAGCATTCATAGACCTATAATAATTAATGGCTTTAAAATTTCACTTGTGAAATATAATTATTGCAAGGCACTGTTATGTCTACTGAATCCATTTAGCTGGGCTGAACTTTTGTTAATCGTGTACTATGGTTATGGAAAAAAAAAGAGAATAAAACCTCTACAGGGAAATGGATCAATGCAGACAGAAGTGAAAAACACAGACAGCACACTAAAAGAAACTTTAGAAGAAAACACACACACACACACACACACACACACACACACACACACACACACTGTCAGGTAGGAGCAAGGGAAGCTGTGTCTATATGGTTGCTCTTGGGAGACAGTAAACTTTGTTTTGGGGGGGAGAGAGAGAGAGAGAGAGAGAGAGAGGTTAGTAGTAGTGATGGACTTGAGAGCATTGATAATGCTGAGGGGTGAAGAGATCAAAAGGGAGTCAACATGTTTTATTTCCCGTGACCTGCTACCTTTCCCACCCTACCCCCATGAAAGGAGACATCACACACCACAGCTTTTTAATAAAAACTAATTACAACTATCATTTATTCCACCATTTAGAAGCGAGGGCATCTGTTGCAGTTTTCTACTATAAAGGGCAGTAGTTACAAATCACTGGTGGCTTTAATTCATAACATACCTGGCCAGAGCCTGCTACATCCCTTATATTATCTGCAATAATATGCTTTCAATGATGATCTCACAACTCACAGAACAAATAAAGTTGCGTTACAGTACTTCTAAAAATGAGATGTGAGGTGCTTATGCTAAAGTGCTACACTGACCATTTGGTGTCTGCTGAGTGAGTGAATCTGCTCAGCACAAACAAGCTCAAACTCAAAGCAACCTGTATTTCCTAAATTTTCGGTAAGTTGGAGGCAATCAGGGAAGGGTGTACTAGTGACGGTATTTGATTTTCTCTCTGTCTGTCTGTCTCTCTCTCTCTCTGTCTGGCTCGCATGTTCAGTTGGCACAACTTTGCAGTTGTTTAGCATTAGCTGGCAAAGGGGAATGGGATGGAGGAGGTGTTCCTGTGCATACTCAGCATTTGCATTTACCATAATAGCTGGAGGGGCAGATTTGCCTGGTACCAATACTTGATTCTCCGCTTGGTGGTTGGCACTACTGACCTGTTGCTTTTTTCTACTGTCAACCAGTGCCTCTCTGTTCTCATGGGATCATATCATATGCCAGCATTATTACACTGCTGCTCCCATGAGGTTACAAGGTAACAGGCAATGCTGCGTCATTACTGTCTACATACTGGCAGATTTAATATATCACCATTAAAAAGCCGCTTTTCCACATTTAGAAGCTGTGGCTACAAAATGGTGGCTTCTATTAAAAAAATGTTTTTATTTTTTTTTGTTTTGTTTTTAGGGAGGGCTTGTGGCTTTAATTGGAAGGCAGATTTTAAGTAGTGGAATACAGTGCTTCCTTTTTTTTTGTCCATGCCATAACACTATGAATAATACAGATATGGGATAAAGGAAGGAAATAAGCTCAGTTTCTACCATATATTTTGTCATTAGGTTTAACCAATGATAAGCTGCCTAAATAGGTTACATGATATGGAAAGTAGGATTCAAACCTCTGTGAATAACAAAGGCAGCATAGAAGAAACATTAAACCACTCAACAAGTGTTGTGCCTTTCTTCAAACAAAGCAAAGCTGTGCTGCATTAATTGGTTATTATAAATTAATAAGAGTATATAGAAAAAATTGTAAATATCCAAATAATTGTAATACTTGCTTCAAGATGATTCACATTATGAGCAAGTTTGTGCAATGGTGGTGGTCGAGAAATCACTCACTATGAGGAATAACCATTTAATTATGGATGTATAGTACTTCAAAGATCATGGGCTAAGCCGTTTTCTGGCAAGTCACCATAATGCACAATAAAGTAAAATTCATAACCTCTGTATGTAGTGATGTGATATTCGTTGTCTGTCTTCTGCCATAGTAGTGCCATTTTTAATATTTTTGTAATTATTGTAATGTTTGCCCCTCATGCTCCAGATATCCTTTTCTGTCTCCAATATGTGTTTGTTCTACTTTTTCATTACAATCACAGGAGTGTATTATGTACTTAGCTACCTGTATGTCTTCTGTCAGCAGGCAGAATGCACACCAGCAATCAGGAATATGTATGACTTGGACAGGAGCATCACAATGATTATGGGCAGTACCTTGGTGCACACCAGCAATCACATTTGCCCAAAGAATGAAATCCAAGCACAATCACACAGAAGTGCTTGTCGCAGTACCAATTACTTTGAAAGCATTTGTGAAATTATTGTTTTTTGCCATTGTTTTTTACTTTTTGTTGTGCTGCCTGTGTGTTCCATGATGGAGTAGTGAAGTTTGACAAATCTATTTTTTTCAATGTTTGGGGTCACCATAGGTAGTGCCATGACAGCAGGCAATTCATGTAGGCCAAAACTTTATACCCAGCTAGCAAAAATGAGCATGTTTCTGGTGGCTGACAGCCCACAATGATTTTAGCACGATGCAAGATGCCATGACCGGGAAAGCACTTGGCATGCAGTGTAAATTTCAATGGTCCTATATGTGCAAGGTCATTTCCAGTACAGGAACTCTTTACATTATACTGGCAAGCCACATCCCTTTCTGAGACGTGGCACCAGCACCATTTCAAATAGTGAAAGACTACCTCCCATTAAACAATGATTATAATAGTGTTGTTTGGCACCAGACTGTTTTCCATCTCTGGAGCATGGCACAGGATGTGTACCAGCACTGTAGTTATTCAAACTGAGTAACATTTTTTTTATATATACAGTTCAGTGTCATTCAGCTTTGCTATGTGTGCTGGTACTCTTGCACAATTCAGTTCATTTCAGTTACAAAGCACGGTGGTAGCTTTGTCTGACTGCTGTTGTGTTCTTTTCCCGGTACCACCATATGGCTATTCTGAATATTGCATATGTGTGTGTGTGTGTGTGTGTGTGTGTGTGTGTGTGTGTGTGTGGAGGGGGCTGTACCAGTTGAGTACTCCAGAGTGTGCACTGTGCTAGAGGAGTCCTACTGTACAATAATACAGTAGGAAATATAACCACATTGATATCACAATTAGGGCTCCCCACTCCTCACCTCTATTTTCCCGGAGCAACCACAACCATCTCTTGCATTTCCATTTAGCTCATCTTGTCTCCACATTTTGCAATGGGTCACTGTTTGCCCCATTATGTTTGTACTTTTCACTCCTCAACATACCATTAGTACAAAGGGGTACATGTGTGTATGTGGATACTGTGCATCCTGGGGTTTTTATCATGGTAGCACTCTACACTGATCAAAACTGAACTAGTCCAGTGGGATTACTATGTAGCCTTTGCCAACATAGTAGTAGCAGAGGT
The DNA here is from genome assembly GCA_016271365.2 of Neoceratodus forsteri. Taxonomy (NCBI): domain Eukaryota; kingdom Metazoa; phylum Chordata; order Ceratodontiformes; family Ceratodontidae; genus Neoceratodus; species Neoceratodus forsteri. The sequence continues at coordinate 1,360,064,573 of CM057459.1, forward strand.
TGCACTTAACCTACTGGTAGCCAATCTGTGGCAAATGCCAGCAATACTTGAATCTGTGTTATTCACGGACATTGTAACCACTGTCCTCAGCATGTTTGCCACATTTCCAAATACCTAATCATGCATTCCCAATCAGCAATCAGTGTCACAGCAGCTGTGAATATACCTGGTCCACCGGGTGTTTCTAACCATACCCAGATCTCTTCTGTGCTTTGCACTGCATGGCAGAGGGAAGAATTCACAGGATACTTTGTGGCTCTTTTATTGTGTGTGCCCTCCCATGTCAATTTCTCTCTTTGTACAAGGGAAAACTAGTGAACTATAGAAAACTGATGGCATGATCTATTGGCTCCTGCCCAGCTCCAGAGGTACAAAAGAAATTATTTACTAGTGGATCACCACAAGTGAACTTATATTACACTGTGGCAATCCATGTTGCAGGTGGAAGTACCAAAACTTAAGGCAATCCACATTCATACTGCTAGATCAGTCACATAGTGAGCGCAGGGTAAACTGACAGAAACTGGAAGGGTAATGCAGAGAAACATAACTAAAAACTGCTTATGCTGTGGCAGTATCAATTGCTTAGTTGTGTTGGTCTCAGAATAGCGCTGGTAGTATACAGTATTACTGCAGTGCAGTGTGCAATGCCCCATTAGACTAAAGTGCCCCTTTAACAAATATGGGTTTGAATGCACACTACATAACGGAAACTAATGCAGTGTGCAAAACCAACACTTGAAAGGGCAATGCACATCGATATTCGATAAGTTTAGAAATCCATCTACTTTCCCCTTTCAGCATTTCTCCCTATCCACTATCACTTTTCTGTATTGGGTGGGAGCCCACTCAAATCTAGGAACTGTTAGACTTGATGGTTTCTTTGATGTGTTGTACACCAATGTGGGGTAACTGTACTAGTAAGAGATTATTAGGGATACCTCTGCCTTGTTCCTGTATCCTATCTAAAAGTGGTGAAATGCCTAGGTTAGGACTTGGTCCCACCATCTCTACAGAAGGATGACAGACATAGGGAACTGTGGAAAAAGGAAAGTACTGCAGATGGATTTCCAAACCTAGCGCACTATCACCCTTAGTTCCACAGTTTAGAAGACAGGTCTCAATTGCATTTTTTGTTTGTTTTATAATATTATAAATTTGGGCAGTTACAAACAGGGACAATGGATGGTAATGGGACACTGAGGGAAAGGGGAGGGGGGAAGGCACACTAAGCTGAAGCTTATTTCCAGGTACAACCTGGGAGCACAAGAAAGTTAAGTGACTTGCTCAGGGTTTCATAATATGGAAGTGGGGGCTGTGGGATTCAAACTCAGGTCTCCAGGTTTGCAGCTCAGTACCCTTAACCATTGCGCTACACTGCCTCCTATGGGGGAGTGACCACTATACTAGCAAAAGAGCAAGGGGTGACAATAGGAAAAGGAGGAGCACTTGACTTCCATATGTATTAAGGTGCTCAAAAAATGCACAGCAGCAAAAATATAAGCCATTATATAGAATCTATATGAAGAATACAGAAAACACACACACACACACACACACACACACACACAAAATGCAGGGCACTGTTGCAGTATAAGGTGTATTTTCTCCTGTCCTGATATTAAACCTTTTTCTTTTAATGTTTTGGAAGTAAAGGAACACCGAGTAGATGCTGGTTTCCAGGAGTGTCCGTTCAGCACACAGAGGTTATGTGACTTGTTCAATGTGGCGATGTGGCACAGTCTGCAAGCAGCAGTTGAGGGTTTCATAGCAAGGTCTGTTGGGTCACGACCAGGTTCATGATTTGGTGCAAGCAAAAAATGAACTTTACTGGTGTGTTTTGGAAATTAAGTTACATAAGTTTTGGCTACTATGACATCATTATGGCATACTTGTGCCTTACTTGCAACTGTTTTATATAAATATAGAAAATGTAATTCAAAAGCACAACATGCATTCACGTTTTCCCTCCTCCCTCTACCAAAAAGCATTTTTCTTGAGAATACTAAATTTGAATTTCCAAGCCACCCTTGTAAAGTTTAATGATTAGCTGGTACTACCAGCCACTTTCAGTGCATCTTTAGTGAGACACTAACCTCAAGCAATGCAGAGGCCATAAAAACTGGGAATCAGCTTTGTCTGGTAATTTATCTCAGTGTGCATTTCCCAGCCGAAAAGTCTAAAAAACTCGAGTGGGGGCACAAAGACAAAGTAAATACAATTCTACCTGGCATATCATTTTATCTAAACTTGGAAATGTCAGTCCACTTGCTGTACTTTCCATGCACTGAAATTTGACTAGCTATGGGACAAGATTGACTACGTGTATATTACACATGTAATGTACAGGCAGTCAATATTGTCCCGTGGCTAGTCAAATGTAAGTACATCAAAAGTAATGCAAGGCGACTGAACTTTTCAAGTTTTAGTACTGAGCACCAGCCTAGGGAATATATTTAGAGCAGTTATTGACTCTGTTCATAGAGGAAAACAGACGTCTACATTTTAAAAATACAGTACCAAATATATTTATTGGGGGGGGGGGGATAAATCTCTTGTGAATTATGATGTACTCCAAACTACATTCTTTAACATTTTTATTGATATCCATCCAGTTACTTGCTCAGTTTGGGACATTTTTCTCTGAATCTTGTGCTACCTTTAAAGAATCCCCATGCGGGCCCTTGCTCTGCTAGACACTACACCCTCAATTTGCAGTGTCTGACCAAGTCTAATCTACTTCATTTGTGAGATGAAGGTCAATAATTAAGGGCCAAAACTGGGAACATGGCAGCAATAAGAAATACAGCCGCAGGTCCTTGCTCTACAAAGCAATGGAATTCTAGTTTTGTTTTATTTTAACAGGCTAATGTAGTGTTCATGATTACTTCAAACACAATTCTATATTTGGGGGAAGGTGCTCCAAAGCTAGGCGCTGGCAGATTTCTCCATTATATATTTCATTTTAGGTGAAAAAAAATTACCCCGCTGCAGAGACTGTGCCTATATTTCCCCTTCTCAGACATTGGCAGTTCCTTTCACTTGACAGAACAATCCAGCTGAGATCTGCAACAAGGCTTTCTCCGTATCTGCCCCCTCCCTCTGAAACAGGATTCCCACAACCATTTATACATCTCCATCCCATTCATCTTTTAAATCCAACCTTTAGGCATGGCTACTGAAAGAGTCCACCTGCAAATCTCACTGGGCCACACAGGAAACCGAAAGCCACCATAAACCTTCCATAACTATAGCCATCTCCCCTTTTTTCTTTTCATTTTGTCCCCGCACTTGCCCCCCTTCTCCTTCAGCTCAACCCATATGTGACTCTCTTGCTGTTTCGCACAGCCCCCTCTCTCCCTGAGAAAAACCCAAATATGACTCGCACTGTCTCGCACAGCCAACCAGTCAGGCTTACTCAATCCCGACCAGCGTCGGCTATCTGCCAGGACAGGTGTGCTTACCTAGACTAGATGTCAACAGTCTGCTGCTGTTCAAGAGGCACCTTGCTTAGGTTGTATAAATACTAATCCACTTTCCTCTCTACTGCGGACTATATTTCTCTGATATACCTTCATTTTACCACACCTTTACAAAATGTAAATAACGTCTGTTCTATTTTCCATGTGTACTTGCAATCGTCTACATAACAAATGTAAATATATGTATACCAATCTATAAATGTGTCCACTGCATGTGATGCTCCTTCACCACCTTGTGGCCCAGTTCATGACTGAAAATGGTCTACTGGTTCACTGCACTTACCTGGTTACCAAAAACATAAATAAATAAATCTCCTCTGAAATTCCAATTCCTGTGAAAGGGGTGGAATATTGTGCCTAGCTGGGCAGCAACAACACCACAACAGCAAGTGGCAGCCAAACATCAAGCTAGCAATAACAAGGATGGGAAATAAGCTACCTGGACCCTGTTCTGTTATACCTTCCTTGCTAATGCTATCCCAGCATCTTGTGTTCTACATTCTCTCTTCAGCAGACCTGGAGATGCCAGGCATTAGGGGCTGGTTAATGGCAGGGCCAGTAGGCAGTTAACACTTCAAGAAACAGCTGTCTGACAGCCCTGCAATTAAGCAGCCCCCAGCTCTAAGGATTCTTAAACTGCCTAATTCTGTTCACACTTCTTTGGTTTTAGCTGTTGCCTACAACTAAAAGCAAAGTCTGAAGGGAACATGTAGCTCTTTTGTTCTGTGAGGCAGGGCAGATTGTGGCAGGAATAAGTACAGTTTCAACTTTGTTAAATGGTGCTGGACATTGACAGAGTTCAGGTGCCTATACTGGTTGGCAAAGGGGAAGGGAGGAAGGGGGGTCCATGACAAAGAGACAAAGGATGAAATGTGAGGTGCAAAAAAGTTCAGGTGCCTGTGTTGGCTGGTGAGGGGGAAGAGAGGGGGGGGGGTCCATGACAGAAAGAGAGAGGAAGAAATGTGAGCTGCAGGAAACTGCCCACTACAGTCCTAAAATAGCATCTATTGTAGCATTATTGTTTCCCCCTGCCTCACCCCCTTGCAACGTAATCCCTATACTGCCTTTTGCCAAGCCATCGCAACAGTCAGTTCCTACATTGAACAAATGCAGAAGTCCTGATGCACCTATGCACATAGTGTGATAATTGGGTTTTATTGTATCATAACCAGGATTAAAAGGAGGTGCACTTCAAGAATGAGTGATAACAGAAGGTCCTTTTTTGCATCCTTGGTTCCATCTTATTGGTGCACTGCTATTAAAAAATAATAAATAGGAGTCCATGGTACCACTGTAAAAAACATAAAATACACACATATCCGCTGACTTTTTACTTCATCTGTAATTCTCACGCATTTAATTATTACAAAGGAACATTTCTTTTCCGTGATCTTCATCTTCCTCTGCAACTTGCTTACAACTGCAAAGCTCATTTATGAAACACTGAAACTTGGTTACAATGTTACCAGCAGATGACGAAGAAGTTAGGTGATGACACCCCAATGGAGCATCAGAGGACTGGAGCAAAGACCATTCTGTTTGGCATGAATAATTGGGGAAGACTTTCAGACCATAATGTATTTGTGCTTTGCAGCAAAACATGATTTTTTTTTTTTAAGTTTTCCTTGTGGTTTCAAAGGGACATTATATACGTAGCAGATTTCACCAGGACACACAGTGAAAAAACAGAACAAAGAAACTAATATCCCGCACCGTACTCAGAGCTGATTGTGCTATTGTGAACATACATTAAAATACTCTCTCTTTTTTATGCTTTTCTGCTGCTCCTGGACTGATCTAGCATTCTCCTTCTCACTCCAGGGTGATTTACCTGTGTTGTCCTAAAGATTGATTTATTTCCTATAGAAGACTAACTGTTGTTTTCCCTATAGCCTATGCAAGTCTGTGGTCAGAATTCCCCTATAAATGGTTTAAAATCCCTGTATAATACAGGAATACCTATGGATCTGGAAGCCCTACTAATGCAGTTTTTTTTTAATTTTTGGAAATTAATTAATACAAGTATATTGAGATAAAACAGTGCCATTTAAACTTGTCAGGCTTCACACTATGATAGCTTTTGCAGAATGGTTCCTCTGGACATAGCTGACTGACACATGTATTGTAAACAGGGGCTGTACAGGCAGGACCAAACCAGTAGCATTTTACAGAATCTTTCAAGTAACTTTACAGTAGTTTAGTTGCACATCATAGCAGCTGTAATTTACAAATCGGTGAAATCGCACTAACAGCCAAGCCATTCGATTTCCTCGTTGTCTGCTTCTCCTGTAATCATAATCAGTACACTGTACATGCAGGTGAGGATTTTGTTTCCCTCCTCATAGGTCAGTCCTGCCTCTTCAGAAATTAATACCGTCTCCCAAACCTAGATTGAAGGAATCAATGAAGGCAGACAACCTGATCTCACAAGCACATTTGAATTTATTATGCAGATTATTCTGATTACTCACCAGTCCATGTTCAGGGGCTAGAGGAAGTAGTGCAAATTTCAGCTTGCTTAATTTAAAAAAAAAAGCAGCAGAATTATGGAGGCGATTTGAGAGCTGATTGCTGGACAGTTGCAGCACAGTGAAATGAACGGGTCCCAGGATGGTTCAGCAAGTACTAAGCAAGCTGGAGGTCAGTTATTACAGATGTCAGGGGGATCAGTCAGGCAACAGATGGGATGTGAGCACCTAGCTTTTGAATGACTCACAGTATATGTCAAGGGCAGTAGCAATTTAACAAGGAATACTGTTTGCAAGATAGCTCAACAATTTAATAGGCTGTAAGTCCAAAAAATAGCTGCAACATTACTAAGAATATAAGTAACCCTCTGCGGTTCAAGGGTAAATGTCACTAAAAATCCTACCCCTAGGCAAAAATCATAGCAGACGAGAGGTATGCAAATGATATATGGAAGATGACCAACCCCTGTGGTACCCAACTTTTGTACATACTGTCCTTTATTTGTGACTGTTTGACAGACCCCTGTGGTACCTGACTTGTGTTCATAATGTCCTCTCTTTGTGACTGTTTGAAGCACTGATAGTAACAGAATACATTTCTCACTCATGCGCAGCAGTGGACAAAGGGGGATGGGGCAGTGAGGAGTTGCGATCCAGACAGTGGGGGATTGAGCACCCCCAGTGTCAGGGGCTCTGTTACTGGAATGTGCTGTTGTGGAGGATCCAATATTTCTACATTGGTTATTTTCATGTGAGGGTAATAAACTAAACATGTTTCTGGGGTGGGGGGGTGCTGAAAATAAAAAAAAATAGTGCAATGGAGCAGCGCAGTAGTTCTAGGGTTGCGACCATGGAGGTGACTTTTGTCACCTCACCATGTTGTTCATTCACAAGAAATGTGGACATGGCCCAAATGCTTCCTGAAGCAATAGGTAAAGCTTGCCTTAAAGTCATTAGTACAGTAAACCACTTTGCCACAGCACAGCAATTAAAACTTTAAAACCCATCTGGGGCTGACTAGCCCATAACCACAGATTTGCAGGAAACTGACATCCTTTTTTTGGTATTGAACTGAACTAAAGACTCCTTCTTGAAACCAAGTTGAACTCCTGCCTGATTGTAACAGAGCTAGCTAATTTTGAAAACAGAGGACCTGATGCAGAACCCAATGCCCGTGACAGTATCACTTCATTACATGGCAGGACAGCCAAGCAGTCAGTAGCAGAGAATGCTAATTTAAAAGAAAGATTGTCTTAAAATCTTTAGTACAGTAAACCACTTTCCAATAACAGAGCAATTAAAACTTTAAAACCCATCTTGTGCTTGTATTAGTGAACAGCCTGCTAACTGAATTAAAGGCTCCTTCTTGAAACAGCGTTGAACTCCTGCCTGAATATAACAGAGCTGAATAATTTTGAAAACAGACCAGATGCAGAACTCGATACCAGTGACAGGATTGCTTCATTTCATGACTGGAGAGTGCCTGCTTCTTTGTTAGTCTACAATTTGGCTTGCACATGCTTGTGGAAGGAAAAGTATGTCTTTTTGCAAATGACACAAAGATCTGCAACAGGGTTGATACACCAGATGGAGTGGAAAGGATGAGAAGGGACTTGGCAAGGTTGGAGGAATGGTCAAAAGTATGGCAGCTCAGATTCAATGCAAAGAAGTGCAAGGTAATGCACCTGGGAAACAAAACCCCAGGGCAAGAGTACACAATGGGGAGTGAGATACTGACAACAGTAAAAATGGAAAGGGACCTGGGGGTAACTATATCAGATGACCTAAAGGTGGGCAAGCAATGTGAGAAGGCAGTAAGGAAGGCTGGGGGGATATTGGGATGCATAGGGAGAGGCATCAGTAGTAGAAAACAGGAAGTTGTTATCCCTCTGTATAGACAGTTGGTGAGACCCCATCTGGAGTACTGTGTGCAGTTCTGGAGACCCCATCTCCACAAAGACATAGACAGAGTGGAGGCTGTCCAGAGGAGGGCAACCAAAATGGTGCAAGGTCTGCACCACAAGACATACGAAGAAAGACTAAAGGAGCTTAATATGTATACCCTTGAGGAAAGGAGGGAGAGATGGGACATGATAGAAACTTTCAAGTACCTCAAGGAATCAGCAAAGTCCAAGAGGGTGGCATCTTTCGGAAAGAGATGTGCAAGAACAAGGGGCACAGTTTGAAGATAGAGGGACGGCTCAGAGGTAATGTGAGGAAGTATTTTTTACAGAGAGGTTGTGGCTGCATGGAACAGCCTCCTGAGGAGGTCATGGAGTCAAGAACAGTGAGGGAATTCAAGAATGCATGGGACAGACATAAGGCAGTCCTAGTGGGGGGTAGGAGGAAGTAAGCTGTTGGTTAATTAGGATCTGCAGCTTATCTGTTAGGTAGGAAAATGGGCAGACTAGGTGGACCAAGCGGTCCTTATCTGCCGTCAAATTCTATGTTTCTATGTTTCCTTATAGTAGGGGGTAATTCACATTCTTTGTAAACTACAGTTACAGTATGTTCTGAGACATAGTTGAGAGGGATTCAAAATCCATTAACTTAGCAAACATATTTTTTGCTTTTGTGGTTATGTATTACAGTAATTGCTTAATACAGTTTCAAAGACTGCAAGCTCACTCATTTGCTCTCCTGTCTCACTGGCATTGGGCTCTGCACACAGATGATAGGAAACTTTGCTGGGGTCTATTATGATGATACTCCAATTTTATTAGCAGTGTCACCACCCCTGCCATTGTTGAGTGAGCCTGCGGAGTCTGCGAAACCCCTCAGTCTTGTCGCTGCCATCCTGCAAACATTAGGAGAGTCTGTTACTGTAGATGACTTGTAAATGTGTTGTGTTGTTAATATCATATTCGTGTGTACTGAAAACACACTGACACGATTGAAACTAATAGGCACGCTGATTATCTGAACACCTGTTTATCTGAACATTTTTCCTGTCCCCCAAAATATTTGGATTAACAGGATTTTACTATAATTTTTATTCTTTTAAATTTAAGGCAGTTTTATTTTTAGGGCCTAGTTGAAGGTTGTAAGTGAGTAAAGGTGGTAGTCATGTTTGTTATGGCAACCAGGGAGGTGTGGTTAGTATTGATTTTATTATGAGGTGGCTGCTGGGTCTTTATCCAGAGCCATCATGCTGGGATAACAGCGTGGGTAAAGATGGCCTTCAGCCAATCAGGTTTCACAATTTTTTAAACTCATTTTGTAACACAGTTTATAAAATGGGTCTAAAATCAAAGAAATGTAATTGGGTAAAACCAGCCAGGTGACTAAGCATTATTATAGCTTACAAAAATGGTATGGAGTTTTCTGAGTCCTGATTGGCTAAGGAGTACCATATATACCATGTCCTTATCAGCACATATTGTGCCAAATGGTATCTCTTATGCCTACCAGGAAGCAACGAAGCCAGAGATCCATGCCTGTCAGATAAGTGCTGAAACAAAATTTTCTGGCAGCCATGTTAATACAGCATTTGCCACTTACCAGTCTTGGGCAGTTTGCCAAAGCATTTGAGAGTATAAAATAAACAAGCGTGTTGATATCAAATCAAAGACTGGGCTGGAAAACAAGTTTTATTACTGAGGGTATGTAGTTCTGAACCTTGAAATGGTTTATAATTGTTGTTTATAGCCATTTTGACATATATTTTCTGCCAGTATGAAACATAATAATTACAAATTGTTTCTATGTTAGAATGCATTTTGAACTATATATTTATATTTCATAATAACTGTTTTCACTTTCTCCCTTAAGGAAACCTGTGGCATTATTTGCCGTTATAAAGGAGTGTTTGTAGCATCAAACACGTGCCAGGTTTCCCTTGCTGTGCGCATGCGCAGCCTACAGCTCTTACAGGTTTTCACCGCTCACCACCTGATTGCCTCCTCAGTTGAAATGGCACTGCCATTATGTCTAGGCCAGTGATCCTCAAACTGTGGCTCTACAGCCTCATGTGGATCTTCATTTATCACCTGTGGCTCTTCCCTGTAAGTGATGCAAATAGTTCCCACACTATACAATATTAACCTGCCAGGATGCACTACAATACCATTGCATTGTACACCAGAAAGCATTATTTTCAAAGTTTATTGCAAACTGTTTTGCAAGCTGCACCCTGTCAGACTTTGCAAATGTTAACTAATGTTTAGTAAATGGAATAAATGAAATGAAAGAAATGTTTAGTAATTGAAATATTTTCTTTTACACTGGAGTGTGTTTTCCAAAATTTACTAGGATGTGTATGTTGTGGCTCCTTGGCTAACATGATGGTTCATGTGGCTCCTGAGACAGTCAGCACTGAGTATCACTGGTCTAGGCAGTGACTCCTTAAAACAAAACATCCTGACAAAATCACACAGTACGCTAAAGAAAAAAAAAATCAAGAAAAACTAAACTGCTGCAAAGCGACTGTGGACTCCGCTAAACGTCATCCAGACCGCAGCTGCACTAGACCATTTATTTTATATAATTGCTGTGGAGAGAAAGCAAAACCCAGCAAGTATATAAAATATGGGGTGCTGTATAAACTCGAATTTTACACACACCTTCAGGGTTGGATGCCAAGATAAATCCCTCAAGATTATGTGGCTACCAGTCCCTCGAGTGTGTGTAAAATCTCATTACACACACCACCCCACACTTTATTCTCTACGTGACATTGTTTCTAGCCTATTGTAACCAATTTTTTAGAGTTATTGTATCACTTGTAAATGAGCGAAGTCCAGTGGGAATTTTTACCTTGTTCACATTCTCATGAAAAAAACATTACTAACTACTACTACTACTACTACCATCCATGCTTAAGCTGGACAGCCACTTAGATTGGACAATTTGTGGTTTCCAAAAGACATTCTTTATAGGATTCCATTCTTAAACAGTTGGTTATATCTAATTATTGAAGACTGCTATATCGGGCACCTGAGGCCCATTAAGAGATACTCAGCTGTGAGCAGGCACCTTCCCTAACACTTCCAGACACCACCTGAGTGCAGCTGTGGAGGTGTTATTGGGCCTTCCATACACTACCTGACCACAGGTAACAAGATGCTAAACTGCTAACCTGCTAAATCTTCCTTCCCCTCCTGGCAATTCTGAGCTGTGATAGTGGCACTTGTGTTTTTCCTTCTTACAGTTCTTGTCAGCAGTTTACAGTTGTCCATTCTCCCCTCACTCACTCCCAGTGATCAAGCAGTTTGTAGTCATCCCTCCTCCTGCCCAACTCTCCATTTTGCTGTTTTCTCCAGCTTGCTGTCCTCCTCCCCATGTTATCCCAAGTGCATTTTTTCTCATACAAAGGCACTCCATGCCTCAAACGGGTACGTTCAGCAGTTAAAAAAAAAATCACAATCCTCGATAGAACAGAGGCAAACTACACAGGCAGCAAGGTTTGTGGTTGCAGGTGGGCTGGAAAATGTGACTCTTAAAAAAAATTTGTGTCAATAGGGACTGAGAAAAATACATTTCTATGAACATGTTAACAGCTGTTCCGTGTGGTGTCTCCAAATTAAAAAAAAACTGTTAAGTGTCAATAGTGACTGGGTAAAATACAAGTCTGAATGGGGGCTTGGTTAAATCAGACACCACTTATAACAGACAAAAATGCCTTGCACAGAGTAGTTTGTTATAAGTGGCATAAACTCTACTTGCCCTAACAATAAAAAATAGCATTCCCCCACTTAACACTACCAAGCACCGAAATAAATTAATATAGCCCCAGTTTCAGGTTGCAGAGACTAAAACTTAGAATCTGACCTTTATTTGCATTTCTTTGGACAAAAATGTGTTGCTGGCTGCTGATCCATGGCTGTTTTACTGACTGTCATCTCTGCTGCTCCACAGTACACTGTCTCCCTACTGCAGCACTTCCCATTCCATGGGTGTGCAGTCTTTGGTCCTCACTGCATACCATGGCCTGCCCTTGTACTGATCATGACCAGGAGTGTAAAACCAGGGCATTTGATCATAACATAATCAGTCAGAATAGCATGGACAAGAACCATGCGGTAAAATGCCATCACTTTTTTTTTAATGGGGGCTCTGCACCCTGCACCCCCCCTCCCCGTACTTATAGATCCTGACTTCAGGTGTAGTGGGTCTCAAGGAAAGATGAAAATTGTGGGTCTGTGGAATACTGTTTGTAAAAAAATTAATGTCCTGAGGCAGTAAAATTGACGAAGACCAGGATTAGAATCCTGGTCTCCATTGCTACCCAGCTGAACTGCTCCATGCCTCAGCCCTCCATGCCATGGGAGCAGCTCAGTCAGCCTCTGGAATTCTGCTGCTCTTGTTCTGTGGAAGCACCATGGACAGCAACCAGGGGTGCATTTACTGCAAGCACTGTCAATCCCCTCTCGCTGTCCATGGTTGCGCTATCCAGATTAGTTCTCTCTCTCTTTCCTTGCACTAATCTGGTAGTGCTGTTCTAACTGGGTACCTAAAACCAGAACTACCCTACTCACTAGTGGCTTCCCTTTTAAAAGCTGTGTTCACTCAATGAGATGTCTTCCCTTTGAAAGAAGTCATCGGGTGTGGGTATAAAAAGACAACTCAGACCACTCAGATAAGATGCAACATGTAAAAAATGTGAATTTTGTTTTTTATTTAACTAGGAGAGATGCACTAAGCTGAAGCTTGTTTACAGGTGTGACCTGGGAGCACAAGGAAGTTAAGTGACTTGCTCAGAGTCATACAGTATGCAAGTGGGGGCTGTGGAATTCAAACCCTGGTCTCCAGGTTCGCAGTTCAGAGTCTTAAACCACTGTGCTATACTGCATCCAAACAAGTCAGTAGTGCAGAAGTAAAAAAAAACAGTATTTACACTTTTTACACAAGGAGCTGAAGAAGACTGGAGCATCACCATAAGGATGGAACTTTCAGAAAAATTACTTCAACAATTCTTCTCAGCAAAATATTCCAACACAACACTCAAATTACAGCACTTTAGGTTCAGGAACTCTTCTGATCTCAGTCAGTCTGAAGGCAAACCAGTAAAGCCTCCTCCTTAACATCAGGAGCTCAAGTCAATTAACAGGTGTTTAATCAGGGCTTTTATATGCTGGAGCTCCACCTCGCAGGTTCTATGCTCCTCCCTTGTTTATTGTTAGAGCATGTAGTTGGAATTTAACAAGCCGTCTGTCATCTTGATACATTGCACAACATTCACTGAAGTCTGAGACATTTGTAATGTCTTCACTGTAGTTTTAAGCACATATTTTTTAGAGCGCAAACAAGGTGTGTGACATCATAATTGCCATTTCTCCTCCTTGACTGCATCATAGCCTCACATTCCAAAATACTATAAATTACTTCCACCTTGTGCTGCCACCTCCCTATAGAGATCCTGCAGAAAATGCACAGCAGTTTAGAGGAAGATGAGAAAGACGAGAAACAGATTGAGCAGATATGGCAAGGCATGGCAAAAGGAAATTAAAAAAGCAAAGGAAAACAAGGTAAGGCACACTAGTGGTACAGTTTGGCTATTCTGCATTTATGACAGAATACTTTCAGTTAGAGGCTTTCACATAGCAGCAAACAAAAAGCAAAACAGGGTAAAACAGAAGGCAAACAAGGTAAAATAACATTTCATTTCAGTAGCATAACCTTATCCCAGGTGTCTTCCATCTTTATTCCTAACACAGGATGTCCAAAATAAAAGGGAAACATAAATAAGCAGCTACCTTAGCTGTTATCACATACACTGCAGCATAAGAACAGCACATAAATGCCAGTGGGCAAAACAAAGGCCAGAACTGTAAAAATATGGGGAGGAGAGAATGAATATGATACCATGAAGTAACATGCCTTTAAAGGGGAAAAGATAAATATTTAAAAGATAGAATGAATGCAAGCAGCTATTTCTGGGCTAGAAAGGGCAGAAAGGTAAAAAATATAAGATACAGGAGATTGATGTGACTCATAGACTTATAGCAGGCATCTCAAACTCCAGAACTGTATGTGTTTCTACTCATCCAATGTCATTTATACCAGAGCCATGTCATCACCATGGTGGCCTTTTAAAAAGACACACTCACTCCGTGAGATGCGCTGAAAGGGAAAGCTGCTCTGTGCTACAGTGGCTGCAAAGGAACATGTTTGTTCCCTGTAAAACTGTTCACTCTCACCACATAGAAAGACAGCCATACAAAAATGTAAAATGATCAGTGGAAAGCACAGACTGTGTGGTTGGGTTTGGGTATATGGACCTAACCAGAGCACTGTGTGTGTGTGTGGGGGGTGCATGCCCTTCACTGGCTACAAAGTGCATGTCAAATACAGTGTACTACATTAATAGGGGGGATATTATTAGTATTTTAACTATACAAACCTCTTTTTTCAATTTCTGACTTTTTTTTGTTCTTTTTTAGTAAATTTTTACTTAGGGGGCCCATTTTATAAGTGGAATAAGACACTCTGAGGTGAGGTTTTCCAGGTTCTTCAGATGTGCTAAAGGTACTCAGCATAAGCACCTCATGTTTCATTATGTACCTGGGGTGTGCTTTTATCAGCCCATAAACCACACCTCATTGTGTCTTATTTCTCACATAATGCATGGTTATCCTGGTCCTAAATCCTGATCAGATGTGTTAGCAGCCACATCACACAATAAGCAAATCAGTCCCCCTACAGCTGGAACTGATGATGTGCCATCACAAACATGGCTGCTTCCTTAATTTATTAAAAACCTTCAGCAATGCCCTAAAAGAAAAACTACCTTAAATTAAAATAAATAAATAAATAAATGTTGTTTCCCTTATTCACATTCTCCTCAAACAAATAAACAAATCAGAAACATAAGTACTGTTCAGAGTTTTCCTTACTAGTGTTTCTTGACTGAGAGTGAAAAATCCATCCCCCTATCTTTAACTGTCATTCAGGGAAATCTCTAATGCTGCTTACCCTGAAAGAGTTAAAACTGAGGTTCTGGCTCTATAAAAAGGCATTTATTTATTTAGTTTTTGTTGACCGGGTAAGTGCACTAGACAAATCCTGCCTATTTTCAGGCACGACCCAGGGGAGGGGGATACAGATGAATGCCAACTGACCTTGAACCAGATTAAGCTGTCCGTGGTATTTTTAGTGAATGAGGGAAATTTGGCCAGGACACTGGGGAAATTCCCCTACTCTTTTTGATAAGTGCCATGGGATCTTTAACATCACCTGAACTACCACCAATCCAGGCAGATGGGACCTCGGTTTAATGTCTCATCCGAAAGACGGCACCTCAGAAGTGCAGCACTCATCTCATGCTGCACTACAGTGTCAGTACTGGGATAGTTACCCAAGTGCCAGATGTGGGGAACTGAACCCACAGTCCTCTGATCTCCCGGCCTCAGAGGCGAGTGTGCTACCTCCTGAGCCACTGACACTGCTAATTTGCTGTAAGTGTGTACAGTATGTGGTGAGATGAGCATTTTGCCAGTGGACTTGTACAGAATTTTGAAACCCTTTATTCCATGTTAAACATTTCATATGTTGAATGTGAGGAAAGACAGACAAAAAAACAGGATGAAGAAAGAACACAATAACAAACAAATTCTAGCCAGCACCGATAGAGCTGTGAAAAGCTACCAAATGAACAAGGTTACACATGTGCGTAGAAATTATTCACTGCCCAGGTGTAACATGGCCATTTTTTATGGTGTTCCACCACATTTTCAACATGGCCTTTTGGGGACCCCTCCTCATGAAGAGTGCCAGTGTAATTTTGTTCACCTGTCCTGAAAGGTGCTTTCACAGAGCAAACATGCTATTCTGTGCCACAGGTGCAAAAACACATTTTGGGCAGGATGTGGAAAATGACTGCTGTACTGTTTTGAAGGAGGTGTGCAAATATGGTAGTGTTGAAAATGTGGAATGAAAATATGAAAAATTGGCAAAGTTAGGAGCTTTAGTAGAAACTGCACAATGCATGCTCAAAACACTTTTTTGAATTTTTTCATCAGATTTGCAACATGGGCTTTTTGGGACCCCACCTCATGAACATTGGCTCTGTCATTTCATGAATTGGTCCCAAAAGGTGATTCTGCGCAGTGACCGCAAAATCATCTTTCGGGAATGAGCAACAAAATGACAGTGACAGTTTTCATGAGGTAGGGTCCCAAGAACCAGACGTTGAATATTTGGGGCCAAAATTCCAAAATATGGCTTATTTATCAGCATAAGTTGAAAACCCCATTGAATGCCATTATAACACACTTATCTTGGATTCTTCAGTTTGCAGTTCGGCTTTGAGGAGTGCAGATGTGTCCCGGTGCAGAGAAGAAGATGGTGCTGACCTCTGGAGGTAAGTATGGGGTAAGGGGTGTGGGGAGGTGGGTTCTCAGTGGGAGGGTGGGGATGGGGAGAGGGACTGGCGTGATAAGGGGCCATTTTCTTTTTTACAGAAAAAACACATCAGGGAATGGTTTTCTTTATTTACAGGAAGAAGCAAAAACATTTGGGCACACTGGGGTGGGCTCCCATTGTGCCAAATGAGTGGGGGGTAGGTACATGATGCCAACAAGGAGACTGGGCACCCTGATGTTGCCAGGGATGGGGAGAAATAAAACATTTAGGCACACTGGGGTGGGCTCCCAGTGTGCCACCTGAGTGGGGAGGGGGTACACATAATGCCAACATGAGGATTGCACACCCAGATGTCAGTGGGGAAAATGAAAAATATTTAGGCACACGGGGGTGGACTCCCAGTGTGCCACATGAGTTGGAGTGACCACATAATGCCAACATGGAGACTGGGGACCTCGATGTCAGACCGGAGAGAAATGGAGGAAGCAGGGAGAACAGTAACAGTGGGATGCTATGGGAGGGTTTTCTTAATTGCTGGAGCTGGTGTCAGTGATGCAACTGCGCATGGGACAGAAACTATTTTTTAAATAATTTACTGGCGCATAGGAGTTTGTGTTAGTTAAACTATTTTTAAATAAGTTACTGTGGTTAAGGAGTTGTCATAGCAAAACCTGCAGTGTGAATTGAAACACAGACATTCTTAGGTGCAGGACATTGTTTTCAGACCAAAACGTGTTGCATTGGAACAGGAAGGGCTGCATCATAACCATTGTCAACAAATTGCCCTGGGTGGAGATATCCAGACTAGATCAGATTACTATAAGTTACTGGAGGCTGCAATTTTTAGAGACACAAAGCACATTTTCTTGACCTGGAAGGACACTACTTCTTTATTCAGCTGTGAGCTGTGAGAAATTTTATATTGCACTTGATATCTGCAACAAGCGTGCACTTTTGCTTAATTCTGTGGGAGGTGAAACCAACTACCCTTAGTAATTGCTTTTATTCACATATTTATTTAGTGTTTAACCAAGAAGGGGCTTGCAAACTCTGTTTATCTTGTTAGTAACTTCAGAAGGATTTAAATACTACATTTGGGTAGATCATTGGAGGTAGCTAGATTGTCTACTAGGATTTTCTGACAGTTAAACTATTTTTAAATAAATTACAGATGGCTGAGGAGTTGAAAAAGGAGCTTGCAAACTCTGCTTATCTTGGAAGTAACTTCACAAGTGTTTGAATACTGCATTTTGGTTGTCCCTTGGGGTAACTAGATTGACTACTAGGATTTTGGGACAGAAACTATTTTTAAATAATTTACTGGTGCGTAGGAGTTTGTGATAGTTAAACTATTTTAAATAAGTTACTGTGGTTAAGGGTTGTCATAGAAAAACCTACAGTGTGAAACAGGAAAAGACAGTCTTTCAAGCAACAGAGGAGGTGGATCTAGGTTTATGTTTGTTTGTTACAATTCTTAACATTTTCAGTGCAGGAAGAGTTTAAAGCACAGCTGACTTATTTTGGGTCTGACAGCTTTCAGAGCACAAACCACCAGGCCTGTTTTGGGGCTGGGGAGGTTTACCTGTGTCTGACTTGGATGTGTGGATTTTTCTCTGATTGATTAGCAGGGTATTTTCTCTGTCAAATTGTTGTGTAGGGCATCTTGCTGACAGGAAGGCACTCATCACAGTGGTGGGTCAGAGCTTTTAGCTGATTATTTTGTGAGGGCACAGTTTAGGCCCAACCTCTTCCAACCCCTCACCCCACCCACCCCTGGAAATAGTTCCTTTATACCTGGGGTTCTGACATCATTTCCTCAAGAGTGCAAGGTGCATATCACTGTCATATCCTCTCTAGCACACTGCACTGACAATATAAGCATACACATTGTATAATACATATATATATATATATATATATATATATATATATATATATATATATTTCTATATTACAAACCAATCACACAGACACACACATATACAAAAAAAATGTGGGGAGTAGTGCAATGTAATGGCTGTGGGGCAGCAGTCTTCCGGGAGTCTTTCTGGAGGCTGAGATGCTGCCCTATTTGCAGACAACTCTCTGCCCTGAGGGAGGAAGTTGCCCGTCTTCAGGCCACACTGGACAGTAGTAAGGGGACCTTCCCCAAGGCCACACTGGATGGTAGGAAGGGAACCTCCCCCATCCAGGGAGCACCAGACCCACCACCACTACCTCAGAGGTTGCAAAGAAAGCACAGCAGTTGGACCACAGTGGGCTCAGGGAGGGTAAGGATGGTGGAACAGAGGCACACCCAGTCAGTTGTTTCACACCACAAACCAAACACCATTCTGGGGGAGCATAGCTCCCCTATGGATGCACCCTCAGAGGATACTAAGGAGGCTGAGGACAACTGTTACAAGGGAGGCCCACAGGAAGGAGGCAGAGGACACCACAAGGAAAGGAAGCAGCTCCTGGTGGGGGACTCAATTATGAGGGGGATAGAGCTGGGGGGAACAGGGAAAACTGAAGTAAGGTGCCTGCCTGGTGCCATGACTTGGAGAAACAAGGGCATCCTCAGGATCATGAGAACAGCTGCAGGAGTCTGAGGCTGGACATCATTGTCCACCTAGGGACAAATGACTTGGCTAATCATGAGGTTAGAGCAGTGCAGAAGGACTTTGTAGGGTGGGGAGGGCCTAAGACAAGTACTTTATACAATATCCTTCTCTGAGGTGCTGCCTGTCAATGGTATGAGTGAGGCAAGGGTACTTTGCACCATGCAGTTTAATGAATGGTTGAAAAAATGGTGTGGAACACATGGGTTTGGCTTCATTGGGCACTGGGGTTCCACCTGGAGGGACACCAGCATATACTGGCAGGATGGTCTGCATCTGTCCAGGAAGGGAGCAAGTCTTTTGAGCAATCAGTTTAAATGCTTCATTGGCAAACTTTTAAACTAGTTAAGGGGGGAGGCACTGATAAGCAGCAGGAAAATCCCAGCCTCTCCCTACAAAACAGGGTACTAAATGAGAAAAAGACTGAGGTAGACAGGTCAGTGGGGGATGCTGCAAAAGAAGGTAAAGCCATCAAAGATTGGAGAGCAATGAGTACCAATGCCTGTAGTCTGAGTAACAAGCTTCCTGAATTAGTGGCCTTGATGGAGGAGGAACATCTGGATATCATGGCAGTCACAGAAACATGGTACACAACAAAACCATGACTGGGACATAAACATACCAGGATACACTATCTACAGGAGGGACAGGGAGGTAAAAGAGGAGGAGGAGTAGCTCTTTACATAAGGAAGAATCAAAGCAACAGAACAAAAGGAAAACAGGGAGGAGAAGAAGCACTGTGGGTAGAATTTGGAGACCGACAATGGCACCACAATCCACACAGGGTTGTATACGAACCCTTCTCAGGGGAGAAATGGACAAGGAAATGATAGAAAGAATACTTAGAATGGCAGAAAAGGGAAGATATTGCTGATGGGTGATCTGAATATGCCAGATGTTAACTGGAGTGCAGTTGCAGCAGCCACTTCAAAGAGTGGGGTTATTCTAGATGCCCTACAGAGGCATCGTTAGACAACTAGTATTGGAGTCAACTGTGAGGAGCAATCTTAGACCTGGTTCTCTCAAATGGAGATGAAGAGGATCACAGATATGAAGTGGGTAGCCATCTGGGAACTAGTGATCATCGAACAGTATGGTTCACAATAAACACAACAATAGAGTCAAGCCATACCAAAGGCAAAAGTACTGGACTTTAGGAGGGCTGACTTTGCCAAAATGGGTGAGTGCCTAAGGAATGCACTAGCAAATGGGCAGGAAGGAGGGTGGAAGAACAATGGGGAATAATAAAACTGCCGTCACAGAGGTAACAAGCCTTTGTGTGAAGCAAATTAACAAAATGAAATGATGTAAGAAACCACTATAGGTTCTCAAAGAAGTGGCAGTGAAGGTTCAAGAAAAAAAGCATTCAGGAAGTACAAGGAATGCATGAAGGAGCAGGACAGAGAACTGTATCAGTTAAAGCAAAAGGAAGCTGGGAAGGCAGTCAGAACAGCAAAGGCCCAAACCGAGGAAAAGATAGCCAACTCAGTTAAGAAGGGGGATAAAACCTTTTATAGGTACATCAGGGAGTGAAGGAAGACCAAGGGAGGGTTAGTGAGGCTTAATAAAGAGAAGGGAGGGTGGGCAGAGGGTGACTGTGAAAAGGCAGAGATACTAAACAAATATTTTTGCTCAGTATTTACAAAGGAAGCGGGGGAGGTACCTAAAACAAACAGTAGAAACACTCTGATACAGAAGTTGATACCAGCCCATTTACAGAAGAAAGGGTTCTGAAAGAACTACTAAAACTGAAGGTGGACAAAGCAATGGGGCCTGATGGGATTCATCCCAGAATTCTGAAAGAACTAAGGGTAGAACTAGTGACACCACTGACTACCCTCTTTAACAAATCATGGGAGGATGGGGTGGTACCCGAAGACTGGAGAAGGGCAGATGTGATTCCCCTTCACAAAAGTGGGAGCAAGGCAGAAGCAGAAAACTACAGACCTGTTAGTTTAACCTCAGTGGTAGGAAAATGATGGAATCACTTCTGAAGGAAAGAATTGTTGGTATCTAGAGGCCAGAGGGGCTCAGGACCCAAGGCAGCATGGATTCACAGTGGGAAGGTCATGCCAGACAAATCTGATAGATTTCTTTGACTGGGTGACCAAAGTAGCAGACCAGAGGGGGCTGTGGACATGGCCTACCTAGACTTTAGCAAGGCATTTGACACAGTCCCACACAAAGATTAAATACAGTTAGCCAGCCTGGGAGTGGGTCCCAAGATGACAGCCTGGGTAAAGAATTGGCTGGAGAATAGGACACAGAGGTAATAGTAAATGGAGTCCACTCTGAAGAAAGGGGTTACTAGTGGGGTCACTGAGGGTTCAGTATTAGGACTGGTCCTCTTCAATGTCTTTATAAGCGACATTGCAGAGGGACTGAAAGGAAAAGTATGTCTCTTTGCAGATGACACAAAGATCTGCAACAGAGTTGATGCACAAGGTGGGGTGGAAAGGATAAGAAAGGACTTGGCAAGGGTAGAGGAATGGTCAAATGTATGGCAGCTTAGATTCAATGCTAAGACGTGCAAGGTAATGCACCTGGGAAACAAAAACCCAGGCGAAGAGTACACAATGGGGTAAGATACTAACAACAACAAAAATGGAAAGGGACCTGGGGGTAGTCATATCAGATGACCTAAAGGTGAGCAAGCAATGTGAGAGGGCAGCAAGGAGGATGGGGGATACTGGGATGCATAGGAGAGGCATCACCAGTAGAAAACAAGTTATTATCCCTCTGTACAGACAGTTAGTGAGACCCCATCTGGAATACTGCATGCAGTTCTGGAGACCCAATCTCCGCAAAGACATAGACAGGGTGGAGGCAGTCGAGGAGGCCAACTAAAATGGTGCAGGGTCTGCACGGAGAACATATGAAGAGTGACTTAGGAGCTGAATATGTATAGTCTCGAGGAAAGGAGGAGAGGGGACATGATAGAAACTTTCAAGTACCTCAAGGGAATCAACAAAGTCTAGAGGTAGCATCTTTCAAAAAAAGGTGTGCAAGAACAAGGGGCACAATTTGAAGATAGAAGAGGCGGCTCAGAGGTAATTTAAGGAAGTATTTTTTCACAGAGAGGGTTGTGGATGCATGGAACGGCCTTCAGGAGGAAGTTGTGGAGTCAAAAACAGTGGTGGAATTCAAGCATGCATGGGACAGTCATAAGGCAATTCTAGGGGTTGGGGGTAGGAAGAAGTAGGCTGCTGGTTAACTAGGATCTGCAGTTTATCCATTAGGCAGGGAAATGGGCAGACTGGGTAGGCCAAGCGGTCCTTATCTGCCATCAAAATCTATGTTTCTATGTTTCTATGTGAAGAACTCATACATGCACAGTTGTGGTGAATGACATTTTGCCATTTCCAACATGATGGCATCAGCAAAACTGTGCAAGTGCATGAATCTCACGTGCACAGTTCATGCAACGGAGGAAGTAACAGCTGAAATAGTGCAGCTGTTATTCTGTAGTGGCCAATCGTAGTGGAGGGTTTCAAGCTCTGTTGGACATTCAGAAGGATACTTTGAAACGTCCAATGGAAGGTTCCATGATCAGCCATTTTTAGAGCTATGATCCAATCCCAACAGGGCAGTAGACTATGCTGGCAGCCCTAGAAATTATTCACTACATCGATGTTTTTTCTTCTCAGACATCCATCACTATGTTTACACTCAGCATCTACCTCCATGGAGATAGATGCTCTGGAGATAGAACCTATTCTAATTATGGCATTTAGGATCTTGATTCAAACTCTGCAGCATGCTCTGCTCTGATGGTCAGGTGTGTTTCTATAGTCAGAGTGCAGCAGTGGCTAGTAAAACTAGCTATAAAGGCTACAAAAATGTTAATTATTTTTTTAATTTTGAAAAACACCAGTCGAATTGAAGCAGACATGTAAATGTAAGGATCACTTTAATCTTTAAGAAATCTAATCTTTACAATTGTAGAGTAACTGTAACAGTAATGCTGAAACAAGTTTAATGAAAACAATGGTTCTTATGTGAATCAATGTTCAGGTTCTGGAAGGGAAGGCATGGTTAGGGAGTGTGAACATAGCCAGGAAACCCTAAGAAGAAACAACATTACCACAGTGAGAAATTTTTGCTTCTAATCCCAGGAATTCCTCACTTGATGATTACAATTGACAGATTCTACAGCAGTAACTTGGGAGGCTAGATCCAGAACCTATTTAGGAAAGTGGTTCTGCTAGACAGCAGTTTCACAGCTAGCATCCCCTTGGACCATACAGTATGTCGAGAAATTAGTGCTTTGTGAAAGTGTGCACTGTTTTCCAAGTAGCTATTTGCAAATGTCTAATAATGGAATGCCTTTGTGAATGCCACAAAGGCTGGAGTTCCCTTTATTGACTGTGCCATTATGTCTATGGATGACATTTTTCAGCTTTTACATAGCACAACACAAGAAACTATCCCATGAGAGCTAGATCTCTTGGTTGCTGGTTTATCTTTGCCATCCTTTCCATAGGTAACAAAAATCTGAGTGTGTTTTGACTTGGCATCTTTTGTCCAGTCCATGTAGATACCCAGAACTCATTTCAGATCAGGGCTGGACAATTTTTTCTCACTTTGACTACAGTGTTCTGGAGAGAGAGCACATGAAAAGTTACTGACTAGTTCAAGTGGAATTCAGCCACAGCCTTAGGTAGCAAATTTCCTGTTGATTCTAAGGACCACGTTATCCACATGGAAGATTTTTAATTGACTATGCAGAGGGTTTGAAGTTCACTTACCCACCTAGCAGAGTTCATGGCAATCAAGAATAGCATTTCCCATGTGATGTACTTCAGGTCAATGGCACCCATAAGCTTGAATGGAGCCTCCATTAGCCAGACAAGGCAAACACTGAAATATTATGGTGGGACTGGGTCCCTTACAGTGGCATAAAAGACTGAGGCCTTTAAAAACTTTGAAAAATGAGTTTGGAGGTCAGTGATTTTCACTTGCTTGCTGATATATAGGTTGACACTGTTGCTAGGAGCAGCTTTAGTTCTAAAGACCTTACACCTAGAGACTACAGGTGTACTATGTATTATGTGTACATCTTTCGGATGAGACATTAAACCTAGGTCCCATCTTCCTGGATTGGTGGTAGTTCAGGTGGATGTTAAAGATCCCACGGCACTTCTTGAAAAGAGTAGGGGTGTTTTTATTTGCAATAGTGCATACATGACAGAATACAATGAACAAAACATGAATAACATATGTACAATATTTGAAAGGAGAAAAAAAAAAGGAAACAGAAAGAACAAAGGATTTCACATCAGAAAATTCTTTACCCTTAGGGGTAACTTATTATCCTTACTTAATAATCTATTTATATTTAATGATATGCAAAAAACCCTTCCACCATATTTTAACTTTGTCTACATTATAAATTTGATTATCTTTCAAGCACGCTTTCTGTAATTCATTCCCTACATAGAGGTAAAACCCCTCATACGTGCCTTTCTTTTGGTAGATAACTCATTGACATTTCATTTGCCATAAACAAAACCGTAAGCATGCAAAAAAAATCATTAAGGTTCTATTGTCATAAACTTTTAAACTAGGTGGAATAATACCAATGACTAAGATGTCATAATTGATATTTGATAACCATTTCAAGTTCCATTTGTTTGCAGAATAAAGCCATAAGGATTTCGAAAAAGAACAGTAAAGAAAGAAATGTTCCATTGTTTCCTCCTGATTTATACATTCTGGGTATGGACAATTTCTTTCTTCTTTTGCTTTATACATGATAAACCACTGTGTTTCCCACATGTACCCTGGAAGTCTAGGATTATTGAGTTGATCTAGAATCTTATTATTCATAACTGTAGGGCAATTCTTAAAACTGGGGTTAGCAGAATATACCTGAATCATTATGGATTTGTAGAGAATTTTCGTGGAGTTGGTAGTAATTTGAAGTTTTGTAACTTGCCATTTGTACAGCTTTTGTGCTGCTGGCTTGAAATATGGTGGTATATGGATATGGAGGCTAATTTGTGGAGCTCTAATAAGCCATGCTTTCATATCTCGCTCTAAAGCATTCTTAATCCATAATCCATCTTAACTTTCTGGATACAGTTGGCACATTTTTATGGTATGAGTGAAAAAGAGCATGGCAAAAAAATGATAGGATCAATCATTCCTAACCCCCATCTCTTTTGCTAAATAAGTGTGACATCTCTTAAGAGGGTTCAATCTACTACCCCACAGGATTTGGAAACAACAACTATATAACCTGGTCTCATATTGGGAGGGTAAAGGGAAAATCAATGCTACATATTGTAGACAAGGTATTATAAATTGTTTGAGGACTTGAATTCTTTTTTGTTTTGAGAATTTAAACTGTTTCCATCTAGCTGTTTTTGTTTCCACATTTTTTAACACCCTGTCCCAATTAACTTCTGGAAGATTTTGAGGTCCAAACTGTATATCTAAGATGGAGAGGGGTTCTTCTGATATCCTGATGTTATTGTAATTAATAGCTGTTTGGTTATTAATCCCCATCATTAATTCTCTAGATTTTGTTTTATTTAATTTAGTGTTGGATACGAATGAAAAGAGTTCAAATTGTTTAAAATATTCTTCCATATGCTCCTGTTTCTTAAAAAAAGACAAACATCATCTGCAAAAGCCTGTACAATCAGTTGAGTATTAGACAGTGGCATTTTTAACCCTTCCCATTTAGGGGAAATAACTAAAGCTCTTATTAGGGGTTCAAGTGAAAAGATATACAACAAGGAGCTAAGGGGACAGCCTTGATGGACCCCTGTTCTAATTTCCAGACCTTTTGTTATTAAACCTTTTATTACTGGGTAAACTTTAGCCGAGTTATATAGTGATTTTATAATGTTTATGACTGAACAGGGAATCCCAAAAAATTCCAAAACTAGAAACAAATACGAGTGAGTTACCCTGTTAAATGCTTTCTCTAAATCTATTGAAAGCAAGTACCCAGCTCTGCCTTCTAATGATAAGAATTCTATTAAGTCTCTAATAATTGTTAAAGCTGATTGTATCCGTCTATCAGGTAGGCCACAAAATTGAAAAGGTAAAATTGCCTCATTTGCAATGTATTTTAATCTATTATTTAATAAAGTAGTAAAGATTTTATAGTCTGAGTTTAAGATTGTAATAGGTCTCCAATTCTTAATGTTACCCCTGTCTCCTGATTTAAAAATATATATATCATAAGGCCTTCTGTGAATGCTTCTGGGATCAATTTGCAGGACATGAAAAACTGAAATACTAAATTTAAACAAGAAGAAATTTCAGAATGAAAGGTTTTATAAAATAAATTGGAACAGCCATCTAAACATGGAGTAATATTGTCTTTTAAATTATGAATGACCATTTCTATTTCTTTCCTAGAGAAAGGTACAATCGTGCTTTCAATATCCTGGAAGTCCAAAAGAAAGTGTGTGTGTGTGGGGGGGGTCTTAAATATTTTTTTTATTTCTATGGTAGATGGATAATTTTTGGGGTTGTAGATTAAAAAAATGACTTTCAGTAAGAGAATTGCTGACAGTTTCATCCTCCACTCTAGTTTTATTATACTCTAGGTATTCCAAAGCTGTAGATTCTTTTGTTTTTTTACATAGCTCAAATTGGTCTCCTACCACCGTTTTCTTTGAATGATTAGTTAAAATTGCCTGGAGAGTATTGGTTCTATTATATTGGAAAACTTTCATTTGATATTTTATTTTTTCAATTTGAGTGGTATAATCTAATCTGGAAGAATTAGCTATTGAAATGAGATGCTGTAATTGGTTTCTAAGTTTTAGATAAGAAAGAACATCTGAATTCCTTCTTTGAATTCCATATTTTTTTTTAAACCACTTATAGCAGTCATTTTTAGTTTCCATCCACCAAGTTCCTAAATTCGGATATAAAAAAGCCACTGACAATCTAGCTTTCAGGATAAGCAGAATTTAATTTTTTACTAATGCTTCTTTAAGAATGGAAGTATTCAGTTTCCATCTATTTTTTTTTTAAAGAATAGAGGGTGAAACCCCAACTTCAATCTGTACCAGTAGGTGATCAGAAAATTCAACTGGAATTGTTTTAAACTTCCCTACAGTAATTGTTTTTGATGTAAATAGGTAGTTGACGGCTGAACCTACCTTCCCTTTAAAAAATGTACAATTTGAACCATTTTTTTCAAAGCTGTTACAATTTAATAAATCTCCTATTTTTATGATGGATTCTAAACAGTTTGAATCACAATATATTTTTTTTATTCAACCTACCCTTTATGTTTAGATTGCAATTAAAGTCTCCACCCCAAAAAATATTGCGTGAGGATATTAAATAGGGTTGAATTGTTTTCATATACTGTGTTCTAAGAGCTTTGGTCTGTGGATTGTATATGTTAATAAATCTACAATTCATGGAGTACCATATTCCATCTATTATTAAAACTCTACCTGGTATTAACTCTATTAATTTGTTTAAACTAAAATGAAAGGAATTGAATAAAATTCCAATCCCATCTGCACAATCTGTACCAAATGACCAATATGATGGCCAATCCCTTTGGAATGAAACTATTTGCTCTCGGGCAAACATCCATGTTTCCTACACAAAGCTAACTGCTATATTATTATCATGGAGTAACTGGAAAACAGCTTGCCTTTTAACCATATTTAATATACTGTGAGTGTTCAGTGTATCCCATATGTGAACTGCCATTCAAGTTAATGCTTGAGAGATTTATGTTATTTTTTCCTCCTTTTTTTTTCTTTTCTTTATATTCTTCTATTGGAGCCCCAATGATTTTTTGAACAGGTTTTTGGGAATCTAAATCTCCAATATCCATTTCTGAGTCTCCCCAAGAAGTGAATAAGGCAGCATAAGAATTTGGAGATTCTATTGGCTCAGTTTGAGGTGCAGTATGTGTTTTGAGGTGCCTACTAGATCTTCTTAGAGGTAAAGGAGACATAGAAGAGCTCTGTATTCCAATGCTCTCTACATCCTCAGGGTCTTTATAACATACACAGGCTCCAAGTGTTCTATGACCACTTTTTCAGTTTTAACTAAACCTACAGGTTCCACTTTTCCAGGAGTGGGGGGAGGAGGGAGGATCTGGAGAGAGGATTACCACATCTAAATTCTGAGGATGGGAAGGACTAGCCTTATCTAATTCAGTGTTTCCTTTTTTTTCCAGCGCATCTTGGGCTTGCTGAATTATTAAGTCAGTGCTCCCACATGAGGCTTTATTCCTTGCTGCCCAAGGACATTCTCTAAAGGCATGCCCAAATTCATCGCATAAGTCACACTTGGTGTGGTTAGCACATTGCATGGTTACGTGACCCACCTCCCCACAGTTATCACACCTGGGCTGGTCACAAATGCTAGAGAGATGTGTTTTTGACCTGCACTTATAACAAGCTCTAGGCTGACCACTATAAAAACATACCCTCCTGTCTCTACCCAGTAGGAAAGCATTAGGGATATGTTCAATCCCTATGTCAGTTTGTCTGAGCTTAACTCTATACTTCCAACCCCCCCATCCAGAATTGTTCTGAATCCAGAATGGGTTCAGGATCACTTTGAATTTCACACTTCTGGAATAACCAATATGTAATGTCTTCCACAAGGACCCCCTCATTCCTAAACATAACAGTGACATTTTTTATTAACGGTTTAGTGAGTGGTATTACCAAAAAGGGGGTCCATGTGGGAGAGAATTTAACTTGCCCATATCTCTCCCAGAAAAGATCTAACAGTTAGGCTGACCGAAAACTTATATCAAAGTTATCTTCTCCAGAAATATTGATGAAAGCAAACACGTCTCTAGGAGAAAATCATAGAGACTCTTTTATAAGGCATTTCTCTACATAAAGTCTATCAGGTCTTTCTTCTAGACCTCCCTTGTAGTGAATGCACACAGCATTTCGCCTGGGTGCTGCTTCACATCTTGCATGGGAAAACAGCTCAGCTAATAAAGGCTGGTTCGGATTTACTGAAGAGCGAAAGTCCCCTCTGTTTGTACTGTCCTGTAAAGTAGGGACAGGTTTTGTTCCCACTATTGTTTGTCCTTTAATTGGCTGTACAGGTGTAATTACAACCTGTACTGTATTCTTCTCAACTGAGGTAGGCCCTGCTTTAGTTTCCCCATTGACTGGTACTGAGGAAGTCTCGGTTGCCACTCAGGGCAGGCTGATGAGAAATTTAGAGAAGAATCCCATGCTAAGTCAGGAGTCCAAATCCCTGAAGCAGATTTTTCCCAACCTGCTACTTGAAGTGCCTTCTGAGGCATTCAGTTCTCATCATGTCCACTTGTACTATCAAGGGCCTGTTTAATAATCGTAGAAACTCCTTGAGCAATTGTAGCTTTTTTTTTTCTTTACATTGTGCTGTCGTGCTGGAGTTTTAACAGTGCCTGTGCTTGTAGATAGTGTTTGAGGAACCAAGGGCTTCTGAAAGCTAAATTCTGTTACCCCCTCTTGCACATTTGCTTTAGTTTGATATTTGATGTGGGAGAACCCAACTAATTCAGAATTTTGTTTCACCGGATGATAAAACACAAACCCTGTTTCTTTAGACAGGGTTTGCCTGTCCCATAAAGGGTAAACCTTGCAAATGACATTTGTGAGGTAGGTTGTCATTTTTATGAACTGGTGGGGGAGCACCTTTCTTTTCATTACTTTTGTTGCAATTCAGAGATATTATAGGCTTTTGGCACTTACTAGGCTTAGTGAAAGAACTGCCAGCCAAAATACAGTCACAATTAGAAACAGGAGCATTGTTTGGTAAAGCACACTCACCCTCAGGTGGGAGCAATTTTGTTTTCCTTACTTCCTCATTCTTGCTGTCAGTTCGCTCGAATGGCCTGTCAGGCGGATCAGCTGCAGCTTCAATTAGCTCGGCACTCTGAATTGAGTTTGTCACTCCTTCCATAGATGAAAGAACCTCCACTTGAACATCAGCATTAAAGGTACTCATTCCATCCATAGGTTTGGCAGGCAATGCAGCAAAAATATTTTCAGTTGACAGGAAAATATCAGGTATAGAACTAGCCTCGTGAAATATATCATCTCCCTCGGTTTCCTGAAAAATACTTAAATTATTTGTAGTTTGCTGCTCAGCAAGCAGTGAGGCCTCCCCCACCACTAAACCAGCGTCCTTCTCCTCCAGCGTCTCTCCCACAGTGGCCATCTCTCAGCAAGATGGCCCGTCCACCTACAGGAGAGTAGGGTAATTTCTCCAGTGTCCTGGCCAAATTTCCCTCATTCACTAAAATTACCACAAACAGTTTCATCTGGTCCAAGGTCAGTTGGCATTCATTTGTATCCCCTTCCCCCAGGTCATGCCTGAAAACAGGCAGGATTTGTCTAGTGCACTTACCCGGTCAACAAAGACTAAATAAATAAAAATAAAAAAAATATGTATAGGCAGCTCCACCACTATGGGGATTGTTCTTCTGGGGCACACCAGTAAAAAAGAATCTCTTCCACTTAGATGAATATGCTTTCCTGGTTGATGGTTTCCTGAAAACTCAAGGCAGCTTCCAAACTTCCTCTGAGAGATTAAATCCTGAATATTCAAACTTTGCAAGACTCATGCCCTCAGGCATAGTGTCCTGGGGTTTGGATGTGTTATCCTGCCCTGGGAGAAAACCCACAGACTGTGACTTAAATGCAGGAAGATTGGAATCTTGCTAGACAGGGCCAGGAGTGAGAAGTACCAAGCCTGTCTAGCTCAGCCTGGTGCAAATGGGATCATTTTTGTAGGTTCCCTCGTAAGCTTCAGGAGGACTTTCTGTATGAGTGGGAATGGTTAGAAGGCATACTGGAACCTCCCTGTCCAATCCAAGATTAGTGTGCCCACTGGGACTGTCCCTCTGACTGGTGGTCTGCAACAAAACTGTGGAAGTGGACTGTTATCCCAAGAGATGAATAGGTCTATCTCGCGAGAGCTCCATCATCAGAAAAATATGTCCAGAATATTTTGGTTCAGGGTCCATTCACAATTTCTCAGCCTCATTCTTCTTAAGGAGTCTGCCATGACATTGTCTTTGTCTAGCAGATGCACCACAGAGATGTTTGCTTCTAAGTCTTATGTCAGGTCCCAGATCTGCATTGTTTCTGTACACAGTTTTGAGCATCTTGTCTCCCTGCTTGTGAATGTAATACATTGTTGTGGCATTGCCTGTTTTGATTTTGGAGAGACTGAACCTGCAGCTGGGAGGAGGAGGATTTACATTGCTAGCATTACTGCTCTGAGTTCCAGGAAGATGATGTGCTCCAGGGACTCCTGTTGGCTTCATGTGCCACTTACTGTAAGGTCCTGTAGGTGGGCACCCCACTTCATGAGTGAATCATTTGTAGTGAAAATACTTTCCGGTGATTTATAAAGGAAGGTGATGCCCACCCTGGGGTTGCCTTTGTCCTTTCACCACTCTAGTGATTCTACCAGTGTTGCTGCCACTGGTAATAGTTTTAACAGTGGGTCTCATCGTTGAGACCATTTGTCTCTTATGTGGTACTGAATATCTCAGCGAGATGGTCAAATACTATATCTCTATATCTATTTCTGAATATGCACTGGTATTCAGCATAACCCTTCCTTGTCTTGTGTTTTTCTTTCTCTCTTCTCCTGCTTGATTATGATAAGTAAAGTTGAGTTATTGATGTTTTAGAATGATCCAACAAATTTATAAAATGTGACAATCCTTAGGAAAATGAAATATTGTATTAAGGTTTATTATG
Organism: Neoceratodus forsteri; assembly: GCA_016271365.2. NCBI lineage: Eukaryota > Metazoa > Chordata > Ceratodontiformes > Ceratodontidae > Neoceratodus > Neoceratodus forsteri. The sequence goes on from CM057459.1 coordinate 1,360,096,141, forward strand.
TACTGTATTAGGATCACATCTAACAGAAATTTCCAATGCAATAGTAAAGTTAGATAACATACCAGCTCAAACAAAGTTGTAGTAGCTTGAATAGAGTATCGGTTATTATATTATTTTTTAGTAAATTTCTATTGTTTCATTTTTACATGGTTATTTATTTTGGTTAGCATGCTTTGACTAAAAGACATCAATAAGTTACCCTGAAATAGTGTAACGCCATTCTAAGAGGAAAGGGGTAACTACAAGTAATGAATGAATGTTAGAATGCTATGTTGTCATTGAACCTCATCCTATAAAATAAATGAAGTATTTAGCCCATAACCAGACCCCCTGAGGAAGGCTTAGAGCTGAAGCACTGGGGCTAGTGTATGACCTGAGGTGATTCTTCAAATTGTATTTGACCACCTGTATGTTTTGTTATCAAATAAAACACTGAGAATCAGCAGAAGAAGTGGTCAAGCAAATTTCTTTGAGCAATGTACTGGGAGTGCACTGTGTCTGGATTTGCTTGTTTGCAGAGTTAGCCACTCTTTTCCATGCACTCCCGCTCCTTTTCTACTGTGCACAGGTAGTGAAGACTGTTCTGGAGAATGTTTTTTTTTTTTTAAGAACTTTTAACCCAAGGGTAAATCAGCTGAAAATATAATAGTAACTGCTAAAATTAGGTAACAACCTTCAGCATACTAACAGAACTTAAAGTTTGAAGCTACAAACTTTTCAGCCTCTGACTCACTCAGGTCTTTTTTTTTTTTTAGTTTTTGTTGACCAGGTAAGTGCACTAGACAAATCCTGCCTATTTTCAGGCACGACCTGGGGGGAAGGGGGATACAGATGAATGCCAACTGACCTTAAACCAGATTAAACTGTTGGTGGTATTTTTTTAGTGAATGAGGGAAATTTGGCCAGGACACCGGGGAAATTCCCCTACTGCATTTCTGCCAGTAAGGGGACAGGCCATTGTCAGGATGGCCACTCTGTGTGGGACACCGAAGGAGGAAGACGTCTGTGTGGTGGGAGTTCTGGCCTCTGCTCCCACTACTTGCAACAAGGAGGCAATTTCATCTATTATCGTGGAAGTGGATTCAGACATCAAATTTCATGATGCACCCGTGGATTTGGAAGATTTAATTACATTCTCAGTCAACTCAGAGAAGCAGTTTGCTAATTCGTTACAGCCTACAGAAGAACATGTTGACGGTAAAACAGAGAATGGGTTAATAACAAGCCCAGCAGTAGCACACCTTAAAACAAGTTTGCAGTTACCTCTTGTCAGCAGCACGGCTGCTACTGTCATTTCCACAGCTGTACCAGATGATTCAGGAGAGCCCGCAGAGAGTGGTGAGTCATTTCCTCTGCATACTCCCAACATTTGCCTATCTCAAAATATTATTGCCGCAGTTTGTGAAGAAATTACACTCAATAGCGAGTGCTCCCAGCATTCGGGAAATCTGCCTCTGGTGCGACCAGCCCCTGCAGTGGCTGTAGTGGGGAAAAATCAAGCGACTTGCTCTCCTACAAGTTGTTTGGAGAGGTCAATGGTTCACAGTAATTTGGCTGGCAAATGTCAGCTGGGGGAGTTACTGGCGGACAGCAGTAACACTTCCCCTGTCATCCTCCTGGCTGCGGCGAACACTTCTGAAAGCCCTGAAGGGTGCGGTCAGATTTCACTGAATATTCCTGCAGCATCAGGTGCATCCAATGCTACAGCAGTTACTATGCAGGCTGGCAGTGAAATCGTAAACATTTACTAGTGCCTACAGCCTGCTACTTCATTACTGGGGCCAAAAGCAAAGGCTTCTTCCACTGTTTCACAACATGACAGTTTGCAAAAAATAATTAAACATGCATTTGTTCAGAGTGGGACTGCTCCATTAGATAGAGTGACAGGGTTTGTTTTAAAAAAAAACCTGTTATTGAGGGATCTCAAGCACAGCCTACAGTAATTTATCAGTCTGCTGTAGTTTCCCTAGAGGGGGCTACTAAATTATTTTTCCCAAGTAAAAAAGAAATACCACAAACATCCTGCTGTAGCAGGGGTTTCTTCACTGGCTCAGGAAGCCTGGTCTCCAGGCAAAGCTCTTCTAGGGGCAGGCTGGAAGCAGGCTCCAACAGGTGTCTGGATGCCAAGTCCATCTTGGGATTCAGATTTTTCCCTTACACAGCATTCCCCTGAGTGGAAACCTGACTTTAAACAGAAGGCTAAGACTGGCAGTTTGCATGGAAATAAAGTGATAGCTGAGCCAGCACAGTCTCCTTCTCTTCTCATGGCTCCTGAGGTGCAGGTACTTCCACCTTCCTCACCTAACCCAGCCTTAGACCCTCCTCTCCTGGATGATATTTCTTCATTAAAAGACTCTTCTTTGCCTAAATCCCTTCAACAGAAACCTCTGATGTCTGAACTTTTTAACACTGCAAAGAGGGAAGCAGCACCACGTTGAAATGCAGTTTGTATATGCTACAAAGGGGGTTTGGAGAACAGGCCGGACAGATATTATGTTGGGGAGAACTCTGCTAAAAGACTCACTTCATTTTACTCCCCAAGAGGTTTTTGCTTTTATCAACATCTCGGGAGAAGACAACTTCGATATCAGTTTCCGGACTTTACATGCATTGGACTTATTTTGGGACTGATATGGGCAGGTGAAATTTTCTCCCACGTGGACCCCCTTTTTGGTTATACCTTTAACCAAGCCACTAATAAAATTTTTAATGGTTATGTTTAGGAATGAGGGGTCCATGTGGAAGATATCATCTTTTCGTTGTCGCAGAAATGTGAGGTGTTGAGTGCCCCCAAACCCATCTTGGATTCAGAACAAATCTGGACTGGGGGTTGGAAGTATAAAATCAAATTGAGGCAATCTGACTCAGGGGTAGAACACATACCTAATTCTTTTTTGTTAGGCAGGGATAGGGGGGTTTGCTTTTATAGTGGACAGCCAAGAGCATGCTATAAATGTGGATCTCAGACACATCTTTTTAGTGTATGCGACCAGCCATGCTGTGACAACTGTGGGGAAGTGGGTCACATCACTATGCAATGTGCCAATCACACTAAGAGCGATCTTTGTGAGGAATATGGGCATGTTTTCCGAGAATGTCCTTGGGCTGCTAAGAATAAAGTATCTTGTATTAGTCCAGATTTATTAATACAGAAGGCTCAGGATGCTGCAAGCTCTCCTCCCATTCTTGTTTCCTCCCCCCTCCCCCTACATCCCCTTCCTCCTTTTCTTCACCTCCTCTCTCAAAAAATAAGACTACTGGTGTAGACCCCTCTGCCATGAATCCTTCTACTGAGCCTGGTAAAACTGACCAAACCCTTGGTTCAGATTTGGTGAAGGATACAGCACCTTGTATGGGCCCACCTGACCCCTTGGATTTTCCTCCAGTGTGCTATACTGACAATGCATCAGCTGTTTCTGGGAAAGAGCCCAAGAATTTGGTTCCTGGGTCCCCTCTGCCTCAACGCAGATCATCAAGACATTTACATCCCAAAACTCCACCTTCTGTCCCCACTCTAGAAACCAGTGATTCCTATGTGGCCTTGTTTACCCCATGGGGAGACACGGAGATGGAGTTGGGAGACTCAGACTCCCAAAAATCCTCATTATCTGCTCTGTCATAACCAGTAGATAACTATAAAGAGAAGAAAAAGAAAAAAGGAAAAAATAGAGGTTGGTTTGGCATTTCTATAACTTGCAATGCGGTTGTCCTGGGGTTCTCTTAATACTCATAGCTTGATGAATATCACGAAACGGAAAGCACTTTTTCATCATATACATGGTTTGCAGATTTCGGTTTGCTTTTTACAGGAAACTTGGATGCACTCCATAGAACAGTTAAACTCTTTCAAGTGGGATTGGGTGTGGGGTTCTTCCTTTTGGTCTTTTGGAATGGACAGAGCTGATGGCATAGGCATATTATTTACCTCTTTTGCATTTACATTGCATAATTTAATAGACCTAATACCAGGTAGAGCTTTGATATTGGACGGGAAATGGCATAATATATGCTATTGTTTTATTAACATATATAATCCACAAACCAAGGCTGATAGAGTGGCTGTTTAAAAGCTATTCAGCCCTTTTTGGTGACAACAGTCAAAATATTATGGGGTGGAGACTTAAATTGCACAATCATTGACTCACCAAAACAGAATAAAAAAATTTATTGTGACTCAAATGCGCTGGCCAAAATTGTCAAGTTGGCTGGGCTTATTAATTGCACTTCTTTTTCCTCTTGTGAGCCCCAATATTCCTTTGTAAAATGGAAAATGTTTCCTTAATAGATTATATGTTAGTCTCCCCTTCTATGCAGGTAAATTCCTTTGAAATGATTCCCAGTGAATTTTCGGACCATTTTTTTTTAAATTATGCACCTTTAAGTCTTCAGGCTCCCCTGAGTTTAGGCAGGTGAGGTAGAAACTTAACAACTCTATCTTAGAGTTACCTCATATTCAGCTAGGAGTAAAATGTATTTTAAAAGCCAGATTATCAGTAGCCTTCCTTTATTCTAATCTAGGGGATTGGTGGCTGGAGACCAAGAAGGATTTACGTAATTGGTTTAAAAAACAAGGGGTAAGGGCTAAAAACCATAATTTTTTGAAATACCTGTCTCTTAGGCAGCAGCTTCAGAGACTTATATCAGTGGCATATACCTCTAGATATGACTATTCTGAACAAATTACCAAACTTAAATAGAGTATGAAGATTTTTCAGTATGATAGGGCTAAGTCTCTACAGGCTATTCGTACCAATGGTATAAAAAATTCCCCTATAGGGGATCCCTTTGAGATGTGTAAAACTTTGAAAGATTCTTCCACTCTTGGCTCTTTAAAAAGGCCTGATGGCTCTATAGCCACGTCCGAGGTACAGTTAAGGGCATTAATTATAGACCACTTTCAGTCTTTAGAACCCTCTTTCCCAATCCTAGATAAAATTATGACCTCATATTTAAGTATGATTCACTCGAATTCTGAGTTGGCAGAGATCTCAAAATTATTGAAACCTATTTCTCAAGAGGAAATTGTAAATGTTATTCAGAAACTAAAACAAAATATCTCTCCAGGAACAGATGGCCTTTCTAATACTTTGTGCAAAGCGTTTTCTGTTGAATTGAGTCAATGTCTTTTTATTTTGTTTAAATACCTTATACAGAATTCAGTTATTTTTCCTTCATTTTCTGATGGATTATTAATCTACTTATTTAAATCAGGGGATAGACAAGATATTAAGAATTGGTGGCCTATTACTCTACTAAATTCTGACTATAAGAGTTTTACTAGTTTATTGAACAATAGGTTAAAATATTATGCTGAATTAGTAATTTCTCCCTACTAATTCTGTGGAATTCCAGATAGATGGATACAATCAGCATTAATGGTTATACGTGATGTTATTGAGCACCTTTCTTTAACCGGTATTTTAAGTTGTATGGTTATTGCAGATTTTGACAAAGCATTTGATATGGTAAATTTACCCTTTCTTTTCTTAACTCTGGAGCATTATGGGGTTCCAATGCAACTGGTTCAGCTAATTAAGATACTTTATAAATGCAATATTGTGTTTTATTTTTTGAATGGACGCACATCGGAACGTTTTCACCTTTCTACAGTAGTACGTCAGGGTTGTCCCCTAAGTCCTCTCCTTTATATATTTTCATTGGATCCATTTTTGCAGCAGTTAACTATGTTCCAGCACTGGACTGGAATTCCAGATAATTTGGCTAAAGATCATCACCTTGTATTATAGGCTTATGTGGATGATTTAGTATTATATTTTTCAGATCAGTCATTTGTTCCTATTTCTTTGAAAGCCTTTGATTCTTTCTCAAAAGTTTCCAATGCAAAATTAAATCTGCATAAAACAAAAGGGTTGTTTATTGTAACAGCTGAGCCAGTTGAAGTCATACAAAAAGGTATTTACATTTCCCGAACCCCTCTTAAAATTTTGGGTATTCTGTTTGGTCCCCAAAATATGCCAGTGGATAACTGGAAAATGGCCCTCCAGGTGATGGAAAATAAGGTAACTAGATGGAAGCAGTGGAAACTTTCTAAGTTAAAATGAATACAGGTGATTAAACAGTTTCTTTTGCCCAGACTACAGCATGTGGCCATGGTTTACCCTTTCCCAGCTCATTTAGAACCAAGAATTTATAGTTTATGTTTTCAAATGCTTTGGAGCAACTGTTTGAACCCTGTTAAGAGGTGTTATACTTACTTAGGTACAAAATCAGGAGGTCTTGGGGGGGGGGTCCCGTTGTTTTTGTATATTCTTTATTTTTTATGAGTTCAGTTAAAAGTGTTTTAGGTTCAATGGAAGGTATTGAGATAAGTTGGATTTCCAGGTCATTGGGTAAATATATTTTGAATTGCCACATTTTGGCCCCTAAATTGAATCCTCATATCCATATTCCACCATATGTTCGGTCTGCTGCTCAAAAATTATATAGATGGAGAATCATGAAAGAGATGATCCTAAATAATAATGTAAAATGTTTTTAGCAATTAGTGATGGGAAATTTGCACCCTCAAGATCCATGCTTTAAAAATTGTTATTCTGCCCTCAATCCCAAGGTATTAGCACAGTTGAATTGCATCAGATTGCCTCAATTTCAATGGGAAACACAGTGGTTGATTTTCTATGGTCACCTAAATGTTAGGGGTAATGCCAAATATAAGGCAATAGAAGAATGAAATTGTCCCTATTTAGACTGCATTAATGTTGAAGAGACAATGGATAATTTTTTTCTTTCAATGTTCTTATTCAAAGGGGTTGTGGGCTTATTTGGCAGCTTTATGGGGTTTCAAATGGCTGGCCTTTATTATGTATGATGTATTAATTCTTGGGCTTTATTTAGGAAACCTTTTGCATTTTCATGATGGGACACTGTCTTTATTTTTCTGTTGCTTAAGATATTATTTATGGCAAGCTAGGTGTCAATGGGTGATTTACCAAAGAAAAATACCCTAACCTTGCATTAGTGTATTGATCTCAAATGAACTCTCAAGAATTTATTCTCAGGATGCACAGAGGTTGGCTCCAGCTAAACTCTGGAGGTGGTGGAAAGGGTTTCTACACTTTATAAAGTTTAAGTAATTTAGTTGTTATTTCCTGCTTTATTTTTTCTTTGAGGTTTATAGGATTTTGTTTTTGGAACTCGGATTTCCTTTAATTTTCTTCTGGCTTACTATGATTTTGCTGTGTTGTTGTTTATTTTTCCAATAAAAACTCCCTTACTCTTTTCGATAAGTGCCATGGGATCTTTAACATCCACCTGAACTACCACCAATCCAGGCTGATCGGACCTCAGTTTAATGTCTCATCTGAAAGATGACACCTCAGAAGTGCAGCACCCCTCTCATGCTGCACTAGAGTGTCAGTACTGGGATATTAACCCAAGTGCCAGATGTGGGAACTGAACTCACAGCCCTCTGATCTGCTGGCATCAGAGGCAAGTGTGCTACCTACTGAGCCACTGACACTGCCATTGAAAATGAAATGTCCAAGGAAGAGGGAGACTCTTCTGGAGAGGGCAAAGAAGGAGTCACATGATTTTACTGACAAGGTGATTGATATTTTATTTCAGGACTTAAATGTACAGTACCTAGTGTCTTATCCCTGAATCACACCAGAACCAACAAAGTAAACATTCAGACCCCTGAGAATAAGTCATTTCCCTGTTCCAAACAATATATAATTATAGAGACATTCACATATTGCTACTAACCTCTAAGAGCAGATCTATAGAGCTAGAGCTGGAAGGATACTGCTCTCTTCAACTGTGAGCTGTGTGAGAAATTCTATATTGCACTTGATATCTGCAACAAACGTGCACTTTTGCTTAATTCTGTGGGAGGTGAAACTAACTACCCTTGGTAATTGCTTTTTATTCACATATTTATTTAGGGTTTAACCAAGAAGGGGCTTGTAAACTCTGTTTATCTTGTTAGTAACTTCAGAAGGATTTAAATACTGCATTTGGGTAGGTCCTTGGAGGTAGCTAGATTGTCTACTAGGTTTTGCTGACAGTTAAACTATTTTTAAATTTCAGGTGGCTGAGGAGTTGAAAAAGAAACCTGCAAACTCTGCTTATCTTGGAAGTAACCTCATAAGTGTTTAAATACTTCATTCTGGTTGTCCCTTGGGGGTAGCTGGATTGACTACTAGGCTTTTGGGACTGAAACTATTTTTAAATAATTTACTGGTGCGTAGGAGTTTGTTATAGTTAAACTCATTTTAAACAGAGTTACTGGGGTTAAGGAGTGGTCACAGAAAAACCTGCAGTGTGAAACAGGAAAAGACAGTCTTTCAAGCAACAGAGGGTGGTGGATTAAGGTTTACGTTTGTTTGTTACGATTCTTAAGATTTTCAGTGCAGGAAGAGTTTAAAGCACAGCTGACTTATTTTGGGGCAGACAGCTCTCAGAGCACAAACCACCAGGCCTGTTTTGGGGCTGGGAAGGTTTACCTGTGTCTGACTTGGATGTGGATTTTCTCTGATTGATTAGCAGGGTATTTCTCTATCAAATTGTTGTGTAGGGCATCTTCCTGACAGGAGAAGGCACTCATTGCAGCAGTGGGTCAGAGATTCTAGCTGATTGTTTTGTGAGGGCACAGTTTAGGCCCAACCCTTCCCACCCTCACCCACCACCCTGGAAATAGTTCCTTTATACCTGGGGTTCTGACATCATTTCCTCAAGAGTGCAAGGTGCATGTCACTGTCATATCCTCTCCAGCACACTGCACTGACAATATAAGCATAAACATTGTATAATATAAATATATATTTCTACATTACAAACCAATCACACACCAAAAAAAAATAAAAAAAATGTGGGCTGTGGGGCAGCAGTCTTCCGGGAGTCTTTCTGGAGGCTGAGATGCTGCCCTATTTGCAGACAACTGTCTGCCCTGAGGGAGGAAGTTGCCCATCTTCAGGCCACACTGGACAGTAGAATGGGGACCTTCCCCCAGGCCACAATGGACAGTATGAAGGGAACCTCCCCCATCCAGGGAGAACCAGAACCACCACCACTACCTCAGAGTTTGCAAAGAAAGCACAGCAGTTGGACCACAGTGGGCTCAGGGAGGATGAGGATGGTGAAACAGAGGCACACCCAGTCAGATGTTACACACCACAATCCATACGCCATTCTGGGGGAGCATAGCTCCCCTATAGATACACCCACAGAGGAGACTAAGGAGGCTGAGGACAACTGTCACAAGGGAGGCCCACAGGAAGGAGGCAGAGGACACCACAAGGAAAGGAAGCAGCTCCTGGTGGGGGACTCAATTATTAGGGGGATAGAACTGGGAGGAGCTGGGAAATCTGAAGTAAGGTGCCTGCCTGGTGCCATGGCTTGGAGGGACAGGAAGTGCATCCTCAGGATCACAACAACAGCTGCAAGGGATTCTGAGCTGGACGTAATTGTCCACCTAGGGACAAATGACTTGGCTCATCATGAGGTTAGAGCAGTGCAGGAAGACATTGCAGAGTTGGGAGGGCCTAAGACAAGTAGCAAACACAGTATCCTTCTCAGAGGTGCTGCCTGTCAAAGGCATGGGAAGGCGAGGGTAGTGGCACCATGCAGTTTAATGAATGGTTGAAAAAAAATAGTGCGGAGCACAGGGGTTAGCTTCATTGGGGACTGGGTTCCACCTGAGGGACACCAGCCTATACTGGCAGGATGGTCTGCATCTGTCCAGGAAGGGAGCAAGTCTTTTGAGCAATCGGTTTAAATGCTTCATTGGTAAGCTTTTAAACTAGTCAATGGGGAGGCACTGACAAGCAGCAGAAAAATCCCAGCCTCTCCTACAAAACAGGGTACTAAATGAGAAAAAGACCAAGGTAGAACAGTCAGTGGGGATGCTGCAACAGAAGGTAAGGCCATCAAAAAATGGAGAGCAATGAGTACCAATGCCCATAGTCTAGGTAACAAGCTTCCTGAATTAGTGGCCTTGATGGAGGAGGAACATCTGGATATCGTGGCAGTCACAGAAACATGGTACACACAAAACCATGACTGGGACGTAAACATACCAGGATACACTATCTACAGGAGGGACAGGGAGGGTAAAAGAGGGGTAGGAGTAGTTCTTTACATAAGGGAAGGAATAAGGGAAGGAATAAAAGCAACAGAACAAAAGGATAAACAGGGAGGAGAAGAAGCACTGTGGGTAAATTTGGAGACAGGTAATGGCACCACAATCCGCAGAGGGGTTGTATACAGACCCCCTTTTCAGGGGGAGGAAGTGGACAAGGAAATGATAGAAGTATACTTAGAATGGCAGAAAAAGGGAGATATTGCTGATGGGTGATCTGAATATGCCAGATGTTAACTGGAGCGCAGGTTGCAGCTGCCACTTTGAAGAGTGCAGTTATTCTAGATGCCCTACAGGGGCATGCCTTAGACAACTAGTACTGGAGCCCACTCGAGAGGGAGCAATATTAGACTTGATACTCTCAAATGGAGATGGAGAGGTTCACAGATGTAAGTGGGTAGCCATCTGAGGAACTAGCGACCATCGAACAGTATGTTCTAATAAACACAGCAATAGAGTCAAGCCATACAAAGACAAAAGTACTGGACTTTAGGAGGGCTGACTTTCAAAATGGGTGAGTGCCTAAGGAATGCACTAGCAAATGGGCAGGAAGGAGGGTGGAAGAACAATGGGAATAATAAAACTGCCATCACAGAGGTACTGAGCCTTTGTGTGAAGCAAATAAACAAAACAAGACGATGTAAGAACCACTATGGTTCTCAAAGGAAGTGGCAGTGAAGGTTCAAGAGAAAAGAAAGCATTCAGGAAGTACAAGGAATCGCAGCAGGAGCAGGACAGAGAACTGTATCAGTTAAAAGCAAAGAGGCTGGGAAGGCAGTCAGAACAGCAAAGGCCCAAACTGAGGAAAGATAGCCAACTCAGTTAAGAAGGGGAATAAAACCTTTTATAGGTACATCAGGAGCAAAGGAAGACCAAGGAGGGATAGTGAGGCTTAATAAAGGGAGGAGGGTGGGCAGAGGAGAATGTGAAAAGGCAGAGATACTAAACAAATATTTTGCTCAGTATTTACAAAGGAAGAGGGAGGTACATAAAACAAACAGTAGTAACACTCTGGATACAGAAGTTGATACCAAGCCCATTTACAGAAGAAAAGGTTCTTAAAGAACTCTTAAAACTGAAGGTGGACAAAGCAATGGGGCCTGATGGGATTCATCCCAGAATTCTAAAAGAACTAAGTGTAGAACTAGTGACACCACTGACTACCCTCTTTAACAAATCATGGGAGGATGGGGTGGTACCCGAGGACTGGAGGAGGGCAGATGTGATTCCCCTTCACAAAAGTGGGAGCAAGGCAGAAGCAGGAAACTATAGACCTGTTAGTTTAACCTCAGTGATAGGGAAAATGATGGAATCACTTCTGAAGGAAAGAATTGTCGCGTATCTAGAGGCCAGAGGGGCACAGGACCCTAGGCAGCATGGATTCACAGTGGGAAGGTCATGACAGACGAATCTGATAGATTTCTTTGACTGGGTGACCAAAGTAGTAGATCAGGGAGGGCAGTGGACATGGCCTACCTAGACTTTAAGCAAGGCATTTGGACACAGTCCCACACAAAAGATTAATATATAAGTTAGCCAGCCTGGGAGTGGGTCCCAAGATGACAGCCTGGGTAAAGAATTGGCTGGAGAATAGGACACAGAGAGTAATAGTAAATGAGTCCACTCAGAAGAAAGGAGGGTTACTAGCGGGTACGCGGGTTCAATCATTAGGACCAGTCCTCTTCAATGTCTTTATAAGCGACATTGCAGAAGGACTGGAAGAAAAAATATGTCTCTTTGCAGATGACACTAAGATCTGCAACAGAGTTGATGCAAGGGTGGGGTGGAAAGGATGAGAAGGGACTTGGCAAGGTTAGAGGAATGGTCAAATGTATGGCAGCTTAGATTCAATGCTAAGAAGTGCAAGGTAATGCACCTGGGAAACAAAAACCAGGGAAGAGTACACAATGGGGGTGAGATACTAACAACAACAAAATGGAAAGGGACCTGGGGTAGTCATATCAGATGACCTAAAGGTGGGCAAGAAATGTGAGAAGGCAGCAAGGAGGGCTGGGGGATACTGGGATGCATAGGAGAGGCATCACCAGTAGAAAACAGAAGTTATTATCCCTCTGTACAGACAGTTGGTGAGACCCCATCTGAGTACTGTGTGCAGTTCTGGAGACCCAATCTCCATAAGACATAGACAGGATGGAAGCTGTCCAGAAAGGGCAACTAAAATGGTGCAGGGTCTGCACCAGAGGACATATGAAGAGAGACTTAAGGAGCTTAATATGTATAGCCTCGAGGAAAGGAGGGAGAGGGGGGACATGATAGAAACTTTCAAGTACCTCAAGGGAATCAACAAAGTCCAAGAGGGTAGCATCTTTCAAAAAAAGAGGTGTGCAAGAACAAGAGGGCACAATTTGAAGATAGAGGGGGTGGCTCAGAGGTAATTTAAGGAAGTATTTTTTCACAGAGAGGGTTGTGGATGCATGGAATGGCCTTCCGGAGGAGGTTGTGGAGTCAAAATCAGTGGTGGAATTCAAGCATGCATGGGATAGTCATAAGGCAATTCTGGGGGTTGGGGGTAGGAAGAAGTAGGCTGCTGGCTAACTAGGATCTGCAGCTTATCCAGTAGGTAGGGAAATGGGCAGACTGGGTGGGCCAAGTGGTCCTTATCTGCCATCAAATTCTATGTTTCTATGTTTCTATGTTTCTATGTTTCTATGTTTAAATCACTCACCTGCTTGAGAAACCTTGCTCTCTTCGAACTGTACTGTGTGCATCATTACTCCATCATGTGGCTATATACAATATTAATCAGCATAAGCTCCCACTCTGCTCATATAAATGGAAACAGGTAATAAAATAACAGGATAAAATATGTCATTCACAGTTAATGGGGGGCTTGTCCATTAAACCAAGCTGGAAATAAAATGATTATAGTCAAAGATGGTGTCTGTGAGGCTAGGTATTCAGTGACCTCTGTAAAATTGAGTTAAGGAACAGAGCACAAATTGAAGCAGATAGCAAATCCAACAATATCTGGCCAGATGTACTTGTAATTCAGTCGCTAGGTACTGTACATTTAAGCCCTGAAATAAAATATCAATCACCTTGTCAGTAAAATCATGTGACTCCTTCTTTGTCCTCTCCAGAAGAGTCTCCCTCCTCCTTGGACATTTCATTTTCAATACGTTGCACAAGTTTAGAGACTTCAGAAGGATTGTTAAATAGGTAAGTACAGTATGTCCATTTCAGCTGGTGGCCAGGATCAGAAGCTAATGCTGAATCTTGTAGACCCACAGAGATGTACGAACCTTGTCGAAAGCCTTCCTCTGCTGATTTGTAGAGTAGGAAAAGTCCTGGAAAAAAAATGTCTGAGTCACCATATTTAAGTTGCTATTTACACGTAGCGATGACCAGGATCCTGTCTCCAACTCCCAAGCCACTAAACACAATAAGCGATAGCCAAGGCCCTGTCCTATTCATTGCAGCTCTGTGAGCAGTAATCCTATAGATTTTCTCCATGGCCAGAGCTGGTTCTTTCTCTGAAACCCCAAGAACTGTGGCAGCAGGCTGTGTACAAATTCCAGAGAATCCTCTCCTTCAGCCTGCTTAGGAAGTCTGATCAGCTGAATGTTACCTTCCCTGGTCTGGTTTTCCACATTTTCAAGTTGTCATAACAAAGCATTCCCTTTCACTAACTTTGCTGTAATATCCATTGATTTCAGGGAAGGGCTTTCAACCCGCTGGCTGCATAGTTTGCTGTAGTCTGCCAACCCTAGTTTCTAAAGTGCTTGCGCAAGGAGTGACTGCATCAAGTTTCTTGTCCATGTCTTGAACCATCTTTATAAGCTGTGCGAGGGTCATATTCATGGCAGTCAAAGACCCTGATCTACTCCCATCTGATGTTTCATCCTGTGGCAGAGGCCTGCTACCTCATGACTGAGATGTTTTCACCTTGAAAAAGTAAGTGGTTGGGGACACATTTTTAGATTTGCCCATTTCTGATGTGCAATAGCTGCCAAAAGCACTCACCAACAAAAAGGCATAGAAGTAGTCAAGAAAAGTGGTAATTTTATTGAATTGTGGCTTGTTCCCTCAGGAACTCTACTAAGGAGCATCTGTCCTGGTCTGCAGGTAAGCCATGCCCCCAAGTGGTTTTGTATTCATCTATTTTTTTCATCTGTGTCTCTGCTTTGATACCAAAAAGTGAATTTCCCTTGTAGAAAAAATCTATGACTTTGGTTTTAGTATCCTGGGAAAGAACAGTTGACCTTAACCATGAAAATCTTCTTAGGGACACTGAATGATCTAAAGCTCTAGAAGCCTCATCATTAGTATCCACAGCAGTGTGGAAATGATGGCATCTAGGGCATATCTTGCTATCACAAGCATGTACTGTGCCAGCTCTTCATGTGCTTTATCAGCAAGTGCCAGAAATTGTGTTCCATGATGCTTTCTGGTACTGTACTATACTATATATGCTGAATATGTTACCTGCCTAATGAGCAGGAAAGAGGAGGTGTAAACCTTTCTGACCACAGCATCCAATGTTTTGGAGTCCTTTTCATGGGGCTGTGCTGACAGGGAGACTTTTTCTCTCTCTCACAACAGCAGGCTGGACTACACCTTGATAATCAGGTTAGGCATATAGATATTTACTCCAAGTCTGTTCACCTGAAATTTGCTTTCAATTTTCCTACCAAAGACTACAGCTGAAGTAGGTGCAGGCATGATTTTTGATATGTCCTTTTGCAATGATTCATGTACTGTGTGGGGACTAGCAACCTTCCTGTTGGTGCCGTCTCCATCATATCCATAAATTCAACATCCTCCTTATCCTCCTCGGTTTCTTGTGGCTGGATGTTTAGAGTATCAAATATCTGTCTGACGAATGAGGTAAAGGAAGAATAGTTCTCATCATGCTTTGGAGAAGAGCCACAGTCTTGCTCAGGTGCACCCTCTTCTTCTATGGGGTCACTTTCCTGCTCTTGTACAGTACATAACACTTTTCTTCCTCCTGCTCAACAAGAAGATTGACTGAAGCTGGGGTGGAGGGTGGTGGTTGCATTATTAAAGCTTTTCATGACTTGGAGAGACTGGAAAATTGCCACACCTTTAATAAGTCCTCAGATAAGGGCATTTTCTCTGTCATCTGCCTGCTCCTTTCTAAGTTCAGGTGGAGTGACAGTGATATTATTTCTTTTAGTTTCTTTTTAGCAGGCACTATTTCCAGTGTTTGCTCTGAGACTCTTATTTTAATTTTTGCCACCACTGGATTCAGGGTTCCCACATTTGGACATCCTGGTATCTGAGCCATCTTTACCATGCCTATCAAATTGTTAAGCAGCTTTACCTATTATTACCTTTCACAGTAGTTGCTGCTGCTGTACATGAGGAAATGGACCCTTCTGATACATGCTTTCCATCATCATTGGAACTCCCTCAGAATCTTTTTCATTATTCTTTGGTCACAAGAAGGCAGACTGAGAAGCTGTAATTTCTTTCATCTTTTTACCCCTTTTCTTTAAGGTTTTAGGGGTAAAAATAATACAAGGCTCACAATTAATAAAACTGTGGTCTGGATCTAGGCACTTTAAACAGAGCTCATGTCAGTCTGCCTTTGCCAGGAGCTGGAAACACTTTTTACAATTTTTTAAACCAGTTGGTCCCCAAGGTCTCTCATGCATGCCAATTAAGAGAGAGCTTGATGTAAAATAAATGTATTCCAAAATAAAGTCAGTAGTACAAGAGCCCAACAACAAAATACCACTCTTGTAGTACAAAAACTGTGTCAAAGGTCAAAATGCAGTTCCTGTAACAAGAACTAATTAAAGCTCCAAGGCACAGACGGGAATGGAATGCAAAAAGTGATCCAATTCCTGTGGCTATAAGTCAATAAAAAATGAAACCATCATAAAATAGGAAGAGAAATAGTTTTAAATGAAGCAGTAGCCATACAGGAAAAGTGGAAGCCAGTTAGGTTAGTCTTCAGTTCCTGGGAATGAGTCGTGAACCAAAAAGACCAAAATACACAAAAACTTTTTTTACAATATTTAAAATAAATAATCTAAAGAACTAGTAATACTGCAGTTGACTTTGGGGCAATTGCTCTCTTCAGGCAGAAAACCAGATCTGATCAACTGTCAGAAGGGAGTGTGGCTGCAGAGTTTGAACCAAGATTCTAAATCCATAACTAGAATATGTTCCATGTCCAGGGCATCTGTCTCCATGCAGCTAGATATTAAGTAAGCTATAAGACATAGTGGGGTGTACGCTAGACACTTCTAATGCACGATGAGGCATGGGGCTGAAGACTGAGTGTCTTCTGCTCCGGCCATGTACTAGAAATGCCTAGTGCCCCCCCCCCGAGTGTCTTATTGTGCTTATGAAACGGGCATGTGGATTGTGGGCATGTCAAAATGAAAAGGATCGAATAAAAAAAATTATATTTCTGTCTTTATTTTAAATAAAATAGTTCCTCCGCCTACCTGATTTTTTTTGAGGAAAGGACTTTTGTCTGACTGTAGCCACCATAGTTTTACTTTCTATTGAAGTTGTTGTCCTGCCTCCCCGACACATAGATATTTATATTATTTGTTTCCCAATCCCCATTTCTTTTTTCATTTTTTTTTTTCATTTAAATTGGAGCGGGTAGTCAATAATTGAGTGAATGTGCAGAGTGGTGCAAGATCAGCATCTACAAACAAAGAAGAACATAAAACCTGGATGCCAATATTCTGTAGTTGTTTATTTTATTTTACGACTGTGAGGCAGGGAGTTAAGACAGAAGTAAGTAGTTTGCAACCAGTAAACAAAAAGTGAGGGACACAGGGAATGAATGGGCAAGCGGACGTGCGTCAGGAAAGTCACCGTGTAGCAGTTCAGAAGTAAACTGAACAGTGTAGCAGTGACTAGTACAAAATATATATATATAAAAAAAACTAATCTGCAGGTTCTACTGTTTTAAGCTGGTAATTTATTTCAAAGATAGTATACGAGGACTGTTGAGTGTTTTCACTCAGTAATGTAGAAAAAGAAGGTGACCATTAATGTTCTAACTGTCGTTAAACGTTCTAAATGAGCATTCAATTCTATTTTTTTGCTATTGTGCCCAGGCTGCCAACACTTGATTTGAGCCATGAACTAGACATTTTCAGCACATGGCTATCGATCAATCAATCAATTAATTAATCAGAGGGTTAGAAATAATAAGCCCATTTCATAAGTGTAAACATCAAATGAGGGATTTCTGGGGTTGAAATACTATGCAAAGAGAGAAAAGGTGGAAAACACAGTTACAGTACTTAGATGCAGACCCAAACTGTGACAGGGATTACTCCCTGCCTCTGTTTTCCTGTTGTCTTAATAGAAATAAAGTAAGGAAAACCCACTCGGTGAAGAAAGAGAAACCATTCTATAGCATACTTTCCGTACCTTGTATTTTCTTCCTCTAAATCTGTTGCACATCAGTATTGCTTTCTTTTCTGAATGCAGGATGGCCACCTGCAGGCAATCATTCTAATCTTACATACATTCTTGCTTCTACCTTTTCTGTTTTCCTGTTTAGTATGCTCTTAAATAGAGTTATAATGTGTAGAAAAATTCCAGTAATTCTAGGCTGTAAGGCAGTCTGCAAAAAGTTAAAGCAGTGTCATGATAACAGGTTTGTTATGCACTGTTCCTTTACTTTGAATACTATGTATTTCCCTTCTACTATGTATAATGCAGCATGAGGAAGGCCACTGATGCTGATCGCACTCTAAATGGTCTGGTCAGGTCAGGGCAGATCCACCCAGCTACCACTTGGAGGGAAAGTACATTTCGACTACACCGACCACTCAGAGGTGGATTTCTCAGGTTACACCCAGCAAGCGGGCACTGGGGAATTTAGGAGAAGGGGACCCAGGCCAATGGACACTAGCTGAAACATACAAATGAGAGGCGTGAAGCTGATACAAATGCAAACAAAGCCATTTTATTAAACCTTCCCAAAATAACAATATCTAAACTAAAATATCTAAACACTAAAAGATCTATAGTATTAGTTAAATTATTACTAATGCTCTAAGTTCAATACATAAATAAATTATTACCATTAGTCTAAATTCTATGCTTAAAATAAGTTATTACTATGGCTCTAAATTTGTTCTTTAATTCAAACAATACATTCCAAAATTTTTGCAGTCCATTTTGAGGCCAGCCAGTATTTTGTGTGTCCTTTAAGGGAAAAAGGAAACAGGTCAGGAGACCTTTTTGCTGTCCAGGATGGTTCCACTCCAGGAGGGACACTCAAGAAAAGAAGAAAAGAAGAAAGTAAAACACCATATAGAGGACACTTATCATCGACTTCGGGCCTGTCGTAGACCATCAGTACTTGTTATCCCTTCTTGGAAGAAGAGCTGCATTCCTCTGAGGTGGCAAGGATCATTGTTTCAGGTCACACATGGACCACCAGAATAGGTCACCCCTTGAAGAGAAGAAAACTGAAGAAAACTGAAGAGACCCCAGCCTTCAGACCACACCTGGGCCACTAGATGAAGGACATTGAGAGAATCATCCTGGAAGATCTGTCAAGGAAGACGCTGCTGGTTTGGAACAACAGGGCTGGGACACACTTGGACCACACACAGAATGTGATGGCAGCTCAATAAAACATACTGTACAACACTTGTGGTGGTGGTTATTTCATCATAGCTTTTCAGCACACCCAGTTCACACTGTACAGGGAAATTGCTGAAACAGAACACAGTTCAAGCACTTGCAGGGTGAAAACACAGTTCAAGCCCTCTGACATTGGGGCAGTAGGGTTGTTGCACAGTTCATGATTAGCACTCACACTCAAAGCAGTAAACAATTAAACTGAAGGGACTCCTAACATCAGACAGCCCTTTAAGCAATATTTTTTTACAGGCAGTTCATTACTGGTACACTGTATCTTTAAATCTGGCTTTCCAGTACCTTTATACATACTGATTAGAACCATCTGTATAGCCCTTGCCCCTTCTTTTACTGCCTACATGGGCTTTCTTTTTACTCTGCCCTATAGGCGGTTCTGTAAGCGGGGCTTGCCTGCCCCCACAGTCTCTGGCTCAATGAAACCCTTCTGGTTACTTTGGCTGTAGGTGGTCCATTACACTGGGGCCTGGCTTGGCCCAACCAGCTCATGGTCTCTGGGTGCACCAGGTTCATTTTAACTGGCTTCTTTTTAAAAAACAAATACATTTTCTTTAGTTTCCAGCAGTCAGCGCCCAGCTGCAGTGCTACCATCACTCACCCTGTCGCCCCCTTCACTTTACAGTACATCAGGGTCTGAACTACAAGAAGGGATCAGTGGAGATGCTGAGACCTGCCTCCTCCCACAGGTACTGCTGCTGCTGCTACTGCTGGAGTAATGGAGGAGATGGCCTTTCACTGCTGCCCCTCCCCAATGGATATCTCACTGCAGCTGGACCTGGGAAACAATGGACCGCTGCAAGCCAGAAACAGAAGAGGGGAAGCAATGAGCTGCTGGACCAGCTGGGACATTGTGAGGGATGCAAGAACTACAGTTAAGTCCCTCCCTTTGGCTGAGCCCCGGCTGGCCTAATGCTTCCTCTCATACTTGCTGCTAATCCTTCTCGCTTCTCAAACTACAACTGACGTGAATGGCAGTTGCTGTTCAAATGGGCTGAGGATTCCATTCCAGAATCCTCACAAGCCTGACCCTGCCTGTCTGCCCTCGTGACCTGGAACCAAGAGCGCAGGTCCACGCTGCAAGGTTACCAGGGGGATGAGGAGTTCTAACAGGAGCGACAGGCAGGGAGAAAACAAGCAGAAAAAGTATTTTAAAACAAAGCCCAGCTGGGGCTTTACATTTTGGGGGGGGGAACTACCCTGAGGTACCTTACACTGGGGCACCTATACTAGGGCATCTTCCCTGGGCCACCTAACCCCCAAACAAGCCTTGGAGCACCTCGATGCTCATTTTTGGAGGGCACCAGGAACTCTGGGGCACTACACTTGCTTCCTGTCTTGGTAGAAATGTCTGGTTTAAATAATGTTACAAATTAAGACTTTGTGGCACATTTTGTACTATTTTTTTTTAAACTGTTCCCATATAAGCCTTTAATCAAGTGCTTTGTATTGTATCCCTACTGTATTTTATATAGTTATATGGAGATACTGAAGCCTGCATTTTTTTTAACTTGAAGAAGGGGTTGATCATATGATCCAGCAGGAGTGTTAGAGACTCACTCAGACCCACTTGACTGAGGCCAGGTCATTCCTTTCAAGCCAGAGAAGGAATAAGGCCATCTGCTCAGCAGTTACAAGCTCACTCTGATAGTGACAGAGATGTTTTAGGGAAGGAAGCTGCCTTGCTGATTAATTCCTAGTAGAGACACTAGAAATATCTGTTGCCTTGAAACTTTATAGTATTATGGGCTGTTGCAGTTCCAGTATGTATATGCGCTGTTCTGTTTTTAAAGCCTATTTTCTTATTCTTGTATCCCAAATTATCATCCGTCTTAATAAATGGCACACAGAATTCAGTGTGTTAAATGTAATTTCTGGTGTCTCCCTCCTACCATTTTCACCCCTTCACACATACCGCTTAAATAGAGTACATTCCTGAAGTTCATAAAAGAATATGCATTTAAATCATATTGGTGTCCTGTTTATCTCAAAAGAAGTGTCACCATCCTTCAGCAGTTGCTTTGATTTGTAGCGTGGGCCCAATATTGTTGATTTAATGTAGTGTGCAGACTGAAGTATTTTACTTAGTTTTTGTCTTCAACAACCTTTTCTGATCATACATCTGGTTATATCTTTATGTATTCTGGTGCGCAACCTGGTTGTGTCATCGCCGCTGGCAGCATGTGTGATGGTATGATCTGAGTTCTCTAAACTTTCCCTAATCAGATTGTTTTGTAAAAACATATTTCAGCTGTATTGGTCTTTGCAAAACAGGAGAAGATGAAAGGTTTGATACCTTTTATTGGACCAACAAGTGTCTTGTACAAAGATGGAATTATACACAAGATTTCGGGGCCACACAGATCCCTTATTCAGGTGAATAGCAAAACTGAGCAACAAGCAGTATTTATATCAACTGTGAAGCAATTAAAAATCAGGAAGTGAAGTAGGAAGGTGATAAAGGGGACTAAAGATGAAAGTCTAAGATGCAAAAAATAAAAACATGAGAAGTGGGGAGGGGGCATAGTAGGAACAGATCAGTAGGAGATGAAAGGAAGCTGAAGGGAAGACAAAAGCATGCAGATAGGATCTGAGATCAGAGGCTGGCTGAAAATGTAGAATGGACAGGAGATGCCTAATAGATGCAAGGAAATCAAGAAATTAGGAGAAACAAAAGAACAAAGGCCTAGATAAACAGAGGTGTAGGCAGGACTGAGCTCAGGAGTTAATAAGAGAGGCAGGGAGGATGTGAGGTATAGGTAAAAAAACAGAGCAGGCAGAACTCAGAGAAAAAAATATGATAGTAAGAGAGATACAGAACCAAAGTGTGATAAATAGAGATGTGATTTAGCACACAATAAAAAAGAATTACAGTTTAACATAGTGGGTCACGAAACCGATATCCCGATTCAGTCCAGAAATGTTAGATTTAAATTGTTTTATCTATTTCAATTCCCATGTCCTTCTGTCCTGTGTGTTTCTGAAGTTGCCTCAATATTAAGACAGATAAATCCAAGAGAGTGTGATCTGTCTGTGAAAAAATGGTTTCCTACACTGGAGTACTGATAATCTGGTTTACTATAATGTGATGGTGGTGATTCATCCTGGTTTTCAGTGGTTGGCTAGTTTCCCCAATATAGCAACCATTTGTGCACTTCTTGCATTGAATTAGGTAAACCACATTGCTGGACTGACATGTGAAGGATCTATTAATTTATAATATGTTGTTCTGGCTTGTCTTAATGGTGGTCTGTGCGCATATGTGGGTGCAGGTCTTACATCTTGCCATGTTGCATGGTGTTGTCCCTCTTGTTTCTGGTTATTTTGATCTGCTGGGAGTTTGTTATGAATCATTATGTTCGAGAGGCTGGGAGCTGCTTATAGGCAATGACAGGTGGATCAGGGAATATGTCTTTCGGTGTTTCATCTTCTCTCAGCATGGGTTGTAGCTCTTTGATAATTTCCTGAAGGGGTTTTAGCATGGGGCTGTAAGTGACCACTAGGGATGTGTGGTCAGTTTGATGTCTTTGCCTGTATTCCAGTAGATTGTCTCGTGGTATTTGTATGGCTCATTCAAATTCTCTGTCAGTTTGTCTTGGAGAGTGGCCCTGCTGAATTAGGGAATTCCGAAGCGTGGAGAGCTGTCTGTCTCTTGTTCTTTCATCAGAGCAACAAACAAGTAATGGGCTTTGCTTGAGTGACTGAAGTTAGTGTAAATTCTTTTAGAAGTTTAAAAAGAGCCCTAATGTCCCCGTCCTTACCAAGAATCCTGAACCATTAAATTCAAGAAATGTGAAAAGCAGTGGGTGTGGACAAAGCCCCCTCCTCCAAGGTCTTCCCTATGTTTGACCCATTATCTGCAACTATAAAGCCAACTGACAGTCCCTGTGATGTGAACCATATTGTACTGGTTGTTCGAGCACCTCAGTGATGTTGTGAGTTATGTTCAGATGGAAAATAAGACATTCTTAGAACAGCAAACTGCATTTCACTACACCACAAAAATTATCAAAAGATACCCAATGTGCAGTGATAAACATGAAGGGTTGAGGCTGACAGCTTGTCCACATACCAGTTGTGAGATGCACCATTCTCTGGACAGCATTGGCCAACTCATCTGTTTTTTACATAAAACGTTGTAGAGATCTGGAATCCCTGTTGAGGAGTTCTTTCTTGATGGTACACTATATCAAGGTTTGAGGTACTTATGCAGCTGCCTGAATCCCACGTGTTCTAGCACCTTATATGATATAAAGTCAACAGCTATCATCTCAAAAAAATTGTTTGTTATTGTAATAGCAGCAGGATGGGTTGAGGGACATTTGACTTCATGCTCGTATGTTTCTGAGATGGTAAGCGGTTTCCTTCAAGAAGGGGGGCTTTGTAACACATGGCCACTATCAGTAACACCAGGACTCAGTCATTCACATCGAAAGAAGTGCAAAAGGTCTTTCTGTATTGCTGTGGGGGCTGCTGTTGCTATCCTCTATTGGAGTTACCTCTGAGTGTAGTGAGCTATCACAACTGTCACTTTCTCTTCTATTCTCAAAAATAAAATGAACTTCTCATTAATGTAATAACATCTGTCTGGGTGCCATTTCAGTGTTGGAGTTCCCAATGATCCTTTCTTTCTACACCTGCTGATTGCCCATGTACAAACAATGCATATCGCCACCAACTCATTCAAAGCACTAGTGGAGAAGCATGACCAAAGAAAAGCATATATCTTTTTAGGAGGGCTTTTTTTGCCAGAGGTAGTCATCTTTTTTCCTGAATTTGTCTTGGGCCTGTTCCTGTTGTGCTTAAGTCCCTTCCTTTATCCTACTATCTTCCTCCTCAAGCAAAGAAACATTTGGGTAAGTTCATGAAATAGGGGTACCAATGTGCCCAATACTTTGTATGTTGATTTAAAAAAAATTAACAACAGGCACTGCAGTCATGATAAGTAAATTTAAAAGATAGCCACAAGTACAGATACATTTCATAGTTTGAAAAACCTAGCTGCAACCATTTTATTTTTATTCCATGTCCAGCTCCAGAATGACACAGATTTTCCCTAGCAAATTGTGGCATGCAAAACCACAGTACATTCCATTGCTTCTATGAAGACTTTATTTTAGTTGCACTTCAGTAAATTTATGTTAAAAACTGCATTAGGTGTTGTCTTTGTTAATGAAAACATTTTCACCCTAGTTTATCAATGCATATAAAATTTCTGGTTCACTCAAGTTTTATGCAGCGTGCAACTGTGGTGTCCAAGCAAACTGCACTTTTACATGTTCCTAAATTTTCAGCAAAAGCATCCAGCTTTTTTGAGTAGGTGATTTTCTTTCGGATAGGGTCTTAAAAGTATTGCAGGACATTGGTGAGAGAGGGGTGAAGGCAATGCTTTTTTAACTTAAACATTTGTGTGGTGTCCACTGTTGCACGCTAACGCTAGTGTCCCTGTTGCACGCCAACACTGAAATTGCTTTTCTCTCATATCTGATATGGAGTTATCCCACAACATAGTCCTTTTTCACTACTGAGTCACACTGTCTTGAAATCTTAGCAAAATAAATAAAAATGAAAGTATTTTTTTCAAGTTAAACACCTCTTGCACATGCAATGTTTGGTGTCCCTTGCCGCATTGCAACACTGAAGGTGCTTTTCTCTCAAGTATGATATAGAGTTAGCCTACAACATACTCCCATTTTAACTCTTGGGTCATAGTGTCTTGAAATGCTTATTAAAATAAAGTCAAAAAAGAAAAGTAACATTTTTTTTTCCAAGTTAAACACCAGTTGTGTCCACTGTTGCATGTGCAATGTTTGGTGTCCCCGTTGCACGTGCAACACTGAAGGTGATTTTTCTCAAATCCCTGCTAGGAAGTTATCTCATAATCTGGTTCCTTTTTGACTCTTCAGTCATAGTGTCTTGACAAGCTTGTTAAAATTGATCTGTTGTTGATTTGAAAAATTCTCCCTCATGTCACACTTTGGTAACCCTGTTTCATGAACTTACCCATTTACTTCTACTTTTTCCTCATTTGGAATTTTTACCCCCACCAATAAACCTTGTGCTGGATCACTGACTTCATCATCTTTGTCTTTGCCCTTGTAGGGCTCAGCCTCAGAGGAATCCCTGTTAACCATCAGCCTTGGTCACAATACCCAAACATGCCTTCTGCTTCTTCATGACAACTGCCTCTCTGCTACATTATGGCTGTGCAAAAGTGCTGAAGCTATTGCTATCCTTGACTAATAGCCTTTTACAGAACAACTATGTTAACCATTGGCTGATATGTAATGTACTCTGTAACAGTTGTTGTCCCTGTATCTTCTATGTATGACATAGAACCTTTGTAAATGAGTCCTTGACTCAAAGGTCTTTCTGAATATCTCAATAAATAAATAAAATAAAATGTTGTCTGTGAGGAACTGTGGGTGATACACATCAAGCCTTAGTTTTAACTAAAGAACCTTTTTTTAATTGGGAATGAATGATCCAACAGGTTATGGAAGGGGTGAGGGCCAAGATGGTAACATTTCAAAAGTACAGGATATCTGGGAGGGGTGATGATAAGGATACGTGCATGGGGAAGTCCAGGGAGGTTACCAGACTGGTCAGGGTGGCCAAGGCATCCAGGGAGCTGAGACTGGCACAGGGAATCAAAAGTGGAGAAATATACTTCTGCTATGTCAGAGAGAGAAGAAAGAACAAGGATTAGGTAGTGAGGATTGAGAAGGATGGGGTGGGTGGAGAAAGGGGCAAAGCAGGCAGAGGCACTGAACAAATACTTCTGCTCTGTATTCATACAGAAGAAGGGGCAGATAGCCCAGGTGAGGGTGGGGGGGTGACAGATGTAGGGATTACAGAGAGCAGGGTACTAGATGGGTTGAGGGCATTAAGAGTGGACATAGCACTTGGGCCTGATGGCATTCACCCTAGGGTACAAAGGGAGTTGGCAGAGGTCCTGGTGGGGCCACTGGCTGACCTGTTCAATACCTTCTTGGACACAGGATGTGTACCACAGGACTGGAGAATGGCCTGCATGGTTCCCATCCACAAAAGTGGCCCAAAGGATGAACCAGGAAACTATAGACCAGTGAGCCTCACATCGATCATGGGAAAGCTCATGGAGACCACAATAAAATAGAGGCTAGTAAGCATCTTGGAGGAAAAATGGTCTCCAGAATGGTCAGTAGCACAGATTTATAGGGGGAAGATCCTGCCAGACAAACCTTGTAGAGTACTATGACTGGGTGATGTGGGAGCTGGATAAGAGCCATGCAGTGGATGTTCTGTATTTGGACTTCAGCAAGGCCTTTGATTCAGTGCCACATGGGAGGTTGGGGGAAACTGGAATATATGGGAACAGGACCACAAATGGTGAAATGGATCACAAACTGGCTAAAGGGAAGGCAGCAAAGGGTGATGATGGTAGTGGTGGTACCTGTTGTCACCGAGAGCGGTGATGAGCAGAGTACCATAGGGATCGGTACTGGGACCGGTACTGTTTGGGATTTTTATTGCAGATGCCTAACACGGGATCCAGAACAAAATCAGTCTGTTCACAGGTAATATCAAGATGGGAGCTGTGGTTGATGACAGGGAGGGGTGGAAGGGGTTGCAGGAGGACCTGACTGTGCTGCAGGAGTGGGTGTAAACATGGTAGTTGGGGTTCAACGCCAAGAAGTGCAAGGTTTTGCACTTCAGAGCCAGGAGCCAGGGAAGGGATTATCACTTGAATGGGGTACAGTTGGGGAGCTCCACAGAGAAGGACCTAGGAGTGATCATTATAGGGAGCATGAACAACTCTGCTCAGTGCAGGAAGGTGGCAGCAAAAGTCAAAAAAATGTTGGGGTGCATTGTGAGAGGGATCTCCTCCAGAAGGAGGGAGGTTATCCTGCCCCTGTATAGGTCATTGGTCAGTTCTCACCTGGAGTACTACATGAAGTACTGGCACCCATTGGGCTGGCAGTATAGCCTAATGGTTAGAGTAATGAGCTGTGAATGAGCCTGGTACATCCGACAGACCAGACCTTGGTTTGATTCTCACAACCTCCACTTGCATACTGTGTGACTCTGAGCAAGTCACTTAACCACCCAGTGTTCCCAGGTCACCCCTGAAAACAGGCATTTGTGCCTAGTGGGCCTTACCCGGTTACCAAAGACTAAAATAAAAATTCCTGAAGAAGAATGTTGGATTGCTTTAGGGGGTGCTGTTAAGAGCCACAAAGATGATCCAGGGCTGGAGAGCAAGCCCTACAAGGACAGGCTGGGAGAGCTGAATATGTATTCATTGCAGGAGAGGAAGGATGGGGAGATATGATAGCTACCTTTAAGTATCTGAAGGGGTAAACATTAGCAACACAGAAGAGATTTTTCAGATGAGAAGGGGGGGAGGGACATGAGAGGGCATGGACTGAGATTGGAAGGGGAAGATTCAAGAGGGAGATGAGGAGATATTTTTTTCACGGAAAAAGTGGTGGACAAATGGAACACCTTACCAGATGAGATAGTGTCCTGCAAGATGATGGGCAGTTTCAAGAGTGGTTGGGATATCATAAGGGATACTGAGAAGGGGGGCAGCTGCGAGATGAGGGGCTAGCTGTACACTCGAGCAGACTCAATAGCCCATGAGGCCTGTTTCTGCTAGCAATTTTGCATGTTCATATTCACCTTTACTGGATTCAAACAGTCAATTGGAAAATTACATTTTAGAGTTACCAGAATCAGTTTTTGGGGTTTGAGTTTGTTGGCAGTGTGCAGGACAACCATTTAGCCTGTGTTTTGGCCCTCCTTTTTGGTTGCCTGAAGCTGCAGTGCCTACCCCAGATTTAGATTTTGCCTGAGAACTTTGATCCTTTTTTATTTTTTTACTCTAAAATATCCCTCTCAAGCCCCTAGCATTCTGACTCTCATACCCTACAGAGCCAAATTTTGTTCTGTACACAGCACATAACAAAGACCACCACCAGTTTGTTCTGAGCTCAGTACAATATTACTGTTCAGGGACTGTATTCAGCAACTCAACAATGCTATGCTACTACAGCCTTGGAATTTAAATAGGTGAAGCAGATGTCTGGAGCACACTAGTATAGTGGTGATGGTGAAACATTTTGAAAATAAGGAATAATGATGATGATGACAATTATTGGATACAGTGGAGCCCACTTATAAGAACATCAGTTAATCGGACATCCTGGTTATAATAAACATAACTCCCATGTCCAATGTTTAGTAATGCATTCCAATGGGCATAAAGCCCATTTATAAACACTGCCAGCTATGTTAAAGAAACATTTTCTGTAGTAGTTTCTGTGCTAGTTCTCTGTTAGCTGTCAGTGAAACTTACTGACTTAACTGTCACACCTTGGTTCTGGCTATTAACGCCTTCTCCAGTATGCGGCTAGGTGTGAATAGCTGCTGATTAAATTTAGCATTCAGTGAATTCCAATGTGGATTGAGCATTGAAAAGGTGCTGTCTGGCTATTGTTTTCAGTCCCCATTCATTTTTTCATTCAGAAAGGGTCAGTTACAGTGCCAGACATAGAGAAACAATACCTAGTGAAAGGTAAGAAAAAAACAGCACTCAGCTTATCACAGAGGCTCACACTAATAGAACAACTATTTTTATTTATTTATTGAAATGTTTCACCAGGAGGGCACACTGTTTGAAGTTTGTTTGAAGTTTATTGTTCTAGGAATTAATACCTTTGAGCCAAGGCTCTTTTACAAAGGTTCCACGTCATTAAGTACAAAAACATAGTAGACAGTGTTACAAACAATCAGTAAGCTGTTTATCAAGGCCACAACTTAAACAGTAACATTTATGTACAGAAAAGAAAAAGGAACTCAGAGGCAGTGCCAATGGCAAGGAATAAGGATTGGAGAGCTTGAGAGAGAAGACAGGGAGAAATAAGAAGTTTAGGAGCAGACAGAACCAGGTTAGTGGTACTCAGGTTGTCTTTGTCAAAGAGGAGACCAAGGTGGTTGAGTGAACAAATGTAAGTGCACTCAGTGGGATGAGACTTTAGTCAAAGCAATCACATTAGCTGGAGGCTGTGAGGTGAGCGTAAAGTATGGATTTGAAAGCTCCCAATGTTGTGGAGGATAGGGAGGGTAGGTTAAGGGCATTGTACCAGGTAGGGGCACAGTATGCAAAATATCTTTGTCCCTGAGCAGTCCGGAATCTAGGGACAAGGAAAGGTTGGTGGTCAGTCTTCTGGCAGTACGAGTGCCATTGTTCAGGCAGAGCAGGTCCCGGATACATGGAGGAGTGAGTCCCAAGATTGATTTTTTTGCCATCACGCAGGTGAGATACATGAGGCGATTGGAAAAATGCAACCAACCAGTGTCCATGTAGAGGTCACAAGTGTGGGTCCATCTCTGTGCTCCAGTGAGGAGTCGACAGGTTTTGTTTAGTGCTGTTGAGGTGCGCTTTAGTGCAGTGGTAGTAGCTGAGCCATAGACAATTAGACCATAGTCTATGATTGAGATGATGGAGCTTTGAACAGCAATCCTCAAGGCAGCTTGGTTGAAAAATTGACGGTTCCGGTACAAAATTCCAATGTGTTGGTGCACTGTTTTTGCAGTGTTATCGATATGGGCCACAAAAGTAAGACATTAGTCAAAAGTGATACCAAGGTATTTGAAGGTGTTCACTTGTTCTAGTGTATTTCCAAGAGAAGTTTTTATGACTAGTGGAGTATGCCTATTTCTGTTTTGATGACTGACGAAAAGCATGACTTTTGTCTTTTTTTGATTTAGGACCAGTTTGTGCTCAAGGAACCACTTTTCAACACATGAGAAAGCAAGCTGCAAGCTCTGTAGTAGTGGATTTGGATCCTTATGGGAGGAGAGAATTACAGCGTCATCAGCATACAGTATTAATTTTTCAGGGCAGGATTTGGGAAGCAAGTTTAGAAATAGGCTGAAGAGGAGAGGACCTAAAATTGAGCCCTCAAGGACACCAGAGAGGACTGGTTTGGAGTCAGAGAGAACCTCAGAGGTTTTTACTGTTTGAGAATGTTATGTCAGGTAACTTTTTACCCAGGCTCCAGGTCCCTCGGCTAGCCCAATGTTGAGCAGAAGAGAGATTAGAAGGCTATGGTGAACAGTGTCAAAGGCCTTTGTGAGGTCTATGAAAACAGCTCCGGTTCAATAACCCTTATCCAAGGCTTTGTGAGTTTCACTAGAGAAATCAAGTAGGAGCATCGACGTACTGTGTCCTTTCCTAAATCCGTGTTGCTGAGTGCAGAGTAGATCATACTTTTGCAGGTAGTCTGATAGTTGATCCGCCTCAATCCATTCAAGAGCTTTGGAGAGGGGTGGAAGTATAGATATGGTCCGATAGTTCCTTGGTGTGGATTTGTCAACCCCTTTATGCACTGGTGTGACTATAGCGGCCTTCCATGTGTTGGGGAATTGACTTTGGCACAGGGAGAGGTTGAGAATTTTGGTGAGGGGGTGGATCACTTCTTCCAAGGTGAGGGACAGAAGTTTTAGATCAATGGTGTCATTGCTATTTCTAAATTTAGAGCAGGCCTTTTTTATGTATCTGTAGGCTTCATATGTCTTTACTATTTTAAAGTGAAATAGTGGTTCATCTGGCGAGATGGTTTGGGATACGAGTTTTGGAACTGACAAGTCCTGGAAGAAGTCTGGTGAGAGGACACCACTGAGGTCAGTGAAGGTTTTATTTAGGGCATCAGCCATAGTCTTAGGGTCAAGGGTAGTGGAGCCATCAATGTTCATTGCCATGGGAGAGGATTTAGACTGTTTGCCTGTAATATTACGTATATTGTCCCAGAAGGATCTCCCATCACCCTAGGTGGTTTCTAGAGCATTCTTGAAATAGGAGCTCTTCATTTGCCTGATTTGTGAAGTGCATAGGTTGCGCACCTGTTTATAGTTAAGTGAGTCTGTTATGGAGCCTGTGGCCCTGGCAATAGCCCAAAGATGGTCACTTGCTTTAAGCTGAGCCAGTAGTTTGGCTGTTAGCCAGGGATTAGAGAGGGCTTTGATTTTACGTTTTTTTAAAGGTGCGTAGGTGTCACAGGCAGTGTTGAAAGTTTTAATGAAGAAGTCTAGGGCAGCGCCCACATCCAGTGTATTGTAGATAGGGGACCAGTCTTGTTGTAGGAGGCAGGTCTTTAGATTAGCAAGGTTTCCGTGCAGTAGCATTTGACTTAGGATGGTTTTAGGAGGTGGTTTGTGGAATTTATTTGTCCAGATACAGATCACAGGGGAGTGGTCACTGAGGGAGTCGGAGAAGCGGTGGTGTTTTTTATCCAATCCAGGCGATTAGTAAGAATCCAGTCAATGAGAGTGCTGGTTCCAATCTTGTAGTTTTTTCTAGTAGGGGAGTTGACCATCTGTGTTAGGTTGGTTGCTAGGATAGTATCCCTGCTGGGTCCAATATCTGAGGCCAGCCAATTTATATTGAAATCACTGAGAAGGAGGAGCTCAGAGTCAGGAGGTTGTAATCTTGCAAATTCAAGGATAGACTGGAGCCCAGCTCGTGGGTCTTTACAGGGGATATAGACTGCAACCATGGTAAGCACTTTGTTACAACAAGATGCTTGTCTCACAGTGCTACCTGGGGGGAGGGGGTTGCATAGGGTTGTGAAGGATGATCAGTTACAATAGTATGTGGGTAGTACAAACAATACAACATTTTAAGATTATGCAACAGTTGGAACACAAGGTATTGTACAATAAACAGTAGTGGAACATTGGGTAAATTACAATATATGTCCAAAATCATGCAAAAGAACATATAAACATACAAAACAGTCATAACGCAACAGAACCATTATAGTGCATGAGTGTACCAGGAGCAGGCTTGAGGTAGTACTCAAGTGCTGTTGGAGTAAAAAGGATGGGATAGGTTGTGCGCACAGGTGTCCCAGAAGGGCAGGTGGAGAAAAGAGGGGGAGAGGAGTAGGGTAGCCATTTTCTAATTCCCCCTTCAGGATGCTGAGAACCCTACTGGGGGGGGTGTCAATGTAGGAAGGCAAAAACTGGGGATAGGTATTAAGGAACTCAGCTTATCCTTCAGTTAAATGAAGTGACATTGCCAGGGAATTCAATATGAATGTATGCTCATATCAAAAACCATGAGTAACAAGGTGTTGCTTTTTGACTATGGGCATGGTTTGAAGAGAGATTGCAAATACAAGCATACACAGAAGGATGAGCTTATGGAAAAAGTCCTCCTGAGGGGGTACTGCACACATATAACTGTTGATGCTCCTATTAGCAGTCTGATTCTTCTAAGTAAGGCTCAGCAGACAGCTGATAGCATGGTGGTCAGTTTCACAGCTATGAATGAGTGGTTGTGCCATTGGAAAGGAAGACAGGGCATGCAGTTTAACAGATGCCATTGAGAGAAACAGGATGCTGACTCTGGTGGTGCTGTGTCATGGAAGGACACTGTACTGCTTATGATTTTGAATGACTTTAATGAAAATTATATTTTTAATGCTGACAAAACTGTAATTTACTTCTGTGCAATTCCTGATAGCACCTTTGCTTTCCAAAGTGACTATACAGCTGGTGGAAAAAAGAGCAAGGAGTACGTTTCAGTCCTTGTCTGTGCAAGCATGAATGGGTCAGAAAAGTTTCCACTGCTGATCATAGGGAAATCTAAGAAATCATATTATTTATGTGGCATAGAAGTAAATTCCTACTCATTGTGATATGAGGCAAACACCAATGCTTGGATGACTGGGCAGATTTTTACTGACTCGGCAACTTACTTAAATTTACAAATGAGAAGAAAAGAAAGGAAAATCTGCCTTATCTTTGACAACTACAACACTCACCTTAGTCTGACACTCAGCAACATACAACTGTTTTTTCTCACCCCAAACACAACTCTGACCCAACAAATGGATCAAGGGGTGATCAAAAACCTTAAATAGCATTATCGAAAGAAAACTGTTGAAAAACGTTTGCTGACAATTGATGGTGGGAGGGCTGCCAGGTCAACTGATCTTGCCCACAAAATCAATGTCCTTGACTGCACTAAATGCTAGATGCAGCCTGGTGGATGGCTAAACAAGAGACTATTGAAAACTGTTTTACCAAAGCAGGATTTAGTTGCTAGCCTTCACCTTCACCTGAGCAAGTGATATTAATGACTGTATGAAAAAAATGCTGCACTACATCCTCAGTAAGCAGTCAATAGATCTGACAACCTTTTATGCTCTGGATGCATACTTTGATGAGCTGTCTATAAAGAATTCAAGACAGCTGAAGATCATTGACTATTTTAATAAATAATATGCCTTTTTAGCATTTTTTTAAATGTTTTAATGCTAACAGGATGGTGGATTGTATCTTTTCGGTTACTTTTTATGTTTTGCATGTTTTTAATGGTTTTTAAGCCATTTTCTGCATTTTTTGGCTTTGATTCAATACAGTACATAATTGTTCACTTGGGAGCTTAAGCAACAGGTTGGTAGAAAAGAGGCCAGGAGTTATATTTTGTTTTAAACTGAAATATTTGAATAGTTTGTAAGTGAAATTAGTTATATGTGTTAAAAATTATTACCTTGAATTTGAACTGATACTTGGGCTGTGATATTGTAGGTTTGGGGATAGATGTTTGGCAGGGAAAATTAGAAGGTAATTTAAATGTGTTGTTTGCCTGGTGTTTGTAGAGCCTCCCACCCACCCTGTTTTGTAGGCTTTTTAAATACTGAAAAGCCACTGGTGGTTGGGATTGAAGGGCTGAGTATTTCTGTTTGGACTGAAATTTGAAGCAACAGGAGTTGGTGGCCTGTGACATCATCACGGTACCTTGAGTCTGCCACACACACTGTTAGTGGGACTGAACACATACTGGACTGTATGTGTTTTTGAGACTTGGGAACTTTGTTGGTGGGGTTGAAATTGGGTTTGTAAATAACTACAGTCAGTATAGAGAGAAACTGTACTCCAGGGGAAAGGGACTGAGAAAAGGGGGTGTGCTATTATAAACAGAGGGGGATAATCAGGGTGGCCATATTCCACCATGGCAAGCATCTTCGGAAGGGTTGTAGGCTGCACAGGCTGTGGGATGGCAATAATTCTAAATTGGGCCTGGAGAGAGGGAGGCTGCCCACTCTGTAGACAGCTATCTTGTATCAGGAGTGAGGTATATTGGTTAAGGAGAAAGCTGTGGGAGCTCAGGGGGTGTCCAAGGATAAGGGGTGTGGATATGGGCAGCAGAAGGGTGGGGGCTGAGGGGAGGCTGGGCATGCTCTGAAATTACTCGGACATTAGATACACAGCAAGCAGAAGGGGGGATATTAGGGACAGAGGACCCTAGATAGGAAGTTGAGGCTAAGGGGAAAGCGCACTAGGGTGAAAATTCTGAATTCAAGGAGACTGGAGGGGAAGAGTCAGGAGGGGCTGCTAGCAGAAGCCTAAAACAGCAGACTGTGGGAAGGAGCCCTAAGGTGAACAGTGCAAGAGAGGAAGAAGAGGGTCAGTTTAGAGATGCAGTCAGGGGAAACTCGGTTACTTGATGGAGGCTGACATAGAGTGTCACAATAAATTTGAGATACTAAGCATCCTAGAGGGGGAGGAAGGGGTTGGTGGAAATGAGGGAAACTTATACAGAGGCCGAGGGAGGGTCAGATACCCATAGGGCATCACAGAACAGCTATGGAAAGGATAGACATAGTCCCAAAGGAGAAGGAAACTATATGTTAAGCAAATGGGGGAGATGCAACATATTCCAGACATGAGGGAGGAGAGCATGATTGAGAGAAACTGGGAGACAAGGAGGTGGGGAGAGGAGCCCCCTTTCAGCAGGAAGGTCAGTACCAAGGATGGGGCCCTGGCTAAAGGGGACCCACAGAGAGCCTCTGGAGACAGGGTACTAATACAGGGGGGGGATGGGGTGCGGGGGAAGGGAAACCATCAGGGGCCAGAACAAATGGTTCAGATAAGAGAGGGTTAAAGGGACACCTCATTCAGAGGGGGTTTGAGTTATGGGCAAAATAGCAGCGGGAGGCAGAAAGGGAGGGTGACAAGGGGTCTCTAATAAGGCAGGAAGACTCCCATGAAATTGCGATCATGAATAAAGTGGGGGAGGGGCTGAGAGGGCATAGTGGAGGTAACCATAAGGATGATGGTGTTAAGGTTCTGTTACTGGGAGACTCGATGATTAAGGGTATCCATTGGGAGGACAGGGGATGGATGCCATAGCCAGGTGAAGGTAGCAGTATCTCTGGGCTGACAGTGCACAGAGCAAAGTTCATGGTGTATGAAATGGTTAGGGATTGGAGGAAACCGATTTCTGGTGCATTTGGGAACTAATGATCTAGAGGAAATAGCATTATGGAAATCCAAGCAAGGTTCCAAGAACTTGCCAGAGTCTGTCGGATAATGGATGCAACATTTCCTTTTCGGAGATATTGCCAGTACCAAAGGCCTCAGCGGAGAAAAAATAAAACTCACGAGGTTAATGAATAGCTCAGGAAGTGGGATGAAGAGAATGGGTTGGGGTGTTAGGGAACTGAATGGAGTTTGGGAGGATAAGGACTATATGCCAAGGACAGGTTTCATCTTGCCCCATTAGGGAAGGAAACTTAAACAGGGATGCTGACTACATACAAGAAAGGTGGGGTTTAAACTTGTAAGGGGGAAGGGAGGAGGTGACCAGAAGCCCTCCCCTCCAGATGAGGGGAGGCTTCAAGCCCAAGGGGGGAGGGGAAACAGACTGGAGGTGGAGGTTTCAGGAGGATAGGAGGAGGATGGAAGTATAAGGAATCTGGGTGGGGTTCACAAAAAGGATCAGGGATAAGGGCTGGGGTTAGGTGTTAGTAAATGCCAGAGCTTGGAAACAAGTTGCCAGAGTTCCAGGCCATGCTGTTCGAGGGGGTGGATGTGGCAGTCACGGAAACGGGCCAACAAAACCATGACTGGGACCTAAATGCATGGGGGTACACTATGCTTAGGAAGGATAGAAAGGAGGCAGAGGGGTGGAGTGGCTATGTTCATTAGAGATGACATAGAAATTGCTATGGTAGAAGAGGCAGAGGAAACGTGGAGGCCTTATGGGTCACCTCACGATCCCCAGCAGGAGATAAGGTCAAGCTGGGAGTAGCATATAGGCCCCGGGATGAGTGATGTTCTAGAGGATGGTTTGCTGGACAACATCATTGCCCAGTGTGGTCCAAAAGGGAAGGAGTGGTGTTGATGGGGACCTTAATATGCCAGGTACAAACTGGGGAACCATGTCCTCTAAGGCAGCCAAGGAGCAGAGGCTGCTGGATGGCTTCAGGATGTGTTCTTAACACAGCATGTGATGGAGCCACAAGGAGGGGCATGTCCTGGATGTGGTTCTGGCAGATGGGGATCTGGTAAGGGACATGGTTGTACAGGACCCCCTGACTGGGAGTGACCACAATACTGTCTGGTTTCAAATAAGCATTGGGGAGTGGGGTAGATCTAGGACACTGGCAGTGGACTTCAGGGGCAGACTTTATGGGCATGGAAATATTCTCAGGATCACTTGAAGGGATTACCCAACAACAAGTGTGGAAAGGAGATGGGAGGTCATAAAACGGGACTTCATGAGGCAGTCAGGATCTGCACTAAGTTGAAACGTAAGGGAGCAAGGTCACATAAACCATGCTGGTGGTCCAGTGAGGTCCAGGTAGCAGTCAGAGAAAAGAAGGCAGCTTACAAAAAATATAAAACAACAAGAGGGGATAGGGATAAGGAAATGTACCAGCTTGCATCTAGAAAAGTCACCCGTATGGTGAGGGGAGCAAAGGCCAGTAAAGAGCAACGGCTGGCACAGGGGATACATGGAGGGGAAAAGGGTTCTTCTGGTACATTGGGGAGCGGAGAAAAACTAAGGGCCATCTCAGCAGATTGAGATCAGAAGGAGGGTGGGTAGAAGAGGCGAGGGACCAGGCAGAGGTATTTAATGAGTACTTTGCCTCTGTGTTCATTAGGGAGGGGGATGGGATATCTACAAAGCAAGGCACAAAGGGGATAGAAGCGGCAGTGAGTGGGATCAGGGGAGCAAGAGAAATGGAGCAAAAGGGAGGAAAAGGTACCCCAGGGGTGTCACATCTGGATAAGGATAAAAAGACCAGTAAGGTGGAGGGGACGGATGATGCCATCTCCACCAAAAGGGTGTGGTTTGCCCTCAAGGCCCTAAAGAAAGACAAATCTCCTGGGCCAGATGGCATTCATCCGAGAGTACTATGGGAATTGGTGGACATACTGGCTGCACCCCTGGCGGAGCTTTTCAACAGGTCACTTGAGACAGGGAGGGTACCTAGGGATTGGCGAGAGGCACATGTGGTACCAATCCATAAAGGGGGGTCAAAGGAAGTACCAGAAACTATAGACCCATCAGTTTAACCTGGTGGTGGGAAAATTAATGGAGAGTATACTAAAGGAACGATTGGGGTTTACTTGGGGAGGTGGAGGTCTGGATAGTCGGCAGCATGGGTTTGTGCCAGGTAGATCATGTCAAACCAACCTTGTGGAGTTCTATGAATGGTAACATCAGAACTGGACAGGGGTAAGCCTGTGGATGTATTATTCTTGGACTTCAGCAAGGCGTTGACTCTGTCCCCACAATGGTCTGGTGGAGAAACTGATGGGGTTAGGAGTAGGCCCTTTGATGGTCAGATGGATTGAAAACTGGATAGCTGGACGCACTCAGAGAGTAGTGGTCTGTGGGAGCTCTCGAACCCTAGAGAGGTTGGTAGTGGGGTACCACAGGGCTCGGTCCTGGGTCCAATCCTGTTTAATGCATACATATCGGACATCAGGGATGGTATAGGGTGTGAAATGAGTCTCTTGAGGATGACTCCAAGATGGGAGCAGTAGTTGAGGGAGAAGAGGGAGGTTGGCCCTGCAAGGGACCTGGACACCCTGGAAAGCTGGGCTCACACATGGAAATTAAATTTCAATATCACCAAGTGCAAGGTGTTGCATCTTGGTCGGGAAACCCTAAACACAGGTACACCCTGGGAGGGAGGTGCTGGAAGCCTCAACAGGGAAAAGACCTAGGGGTCATGGTGGATACATGTATGAATAACTCTGAGCAGTGCAGGAGGCAGCTAGCAATGCAAACAGGATGTTGGGATGCATTGCAAGGGGATCACCTCTAGGAGCAAGGAAGTGATTCTGCCGCTGTACAATGGACTGGTTAGACCACACCTTGAGTACTGTGTACAGTACTGGAGACCACACTTGAAGAGGGACATACAGCTCCTGGAGAGGGTACAGAGGAGGGCAACAAAGATGATCACGAGGGCTAGGGATTTGACTTACGAGGACAGACTTGAGGAGCTCTGCCTGTTTTCATTGGAGGAGAGGAGAGACAGGGGACATGATTGAGGTCTTCAAGTACCTCAAGGGAATAAATAGGGTAAGCATGGAGGGATCTTTAGACTAAAGCAGGGAGGCATCACCAGAGGGCATGGTTTGAAGTTGGAAGGTGGAAGGGTGAGGGGGAAAAGAGGAGGAGGTTTTCACTGAAAGGGTGGTGGACCCTTGGAATGCTCTGCCTGGTGAGCTGGTTCAGAGATCCACAGTGGAGGGCTTTAAGAGGGTGGGACAGACACAGAAAGTGGATGTATCAGATGATGGCCTGTCCGGGGGTGGGGGTGGGGATGGATGATAGGGGTTTCTGGAGCACAAGGGATGGGAGGGTCTCGGCATCCAACTAAGGATCTAGGTTCGAGCAGACTTGATAGACCATAAGGCCTAATCTGCTGGCAAATAGTATGTTAGTATGTTTTCAGATACTAAAGCTAATGCCTTTGTAGAACTTAAAATGGCTTACTGTGTGTTAAATCGCATCGTACAATCTCCCCTTTGTGGCCAGAATAATGAATTGTATGTGACGTACCATTTAAACAGGCTGTAAAAACAGTCTGCTTATATGAACTTTTTTAGTGACAAATGGGGTTTTCTCATAAGCAGGCTCCGCTGTATTTTACTTTTGTTAGATATTGTGTTGTCTACAGATTTAGGTGTCTCAATAAAGGGATTTAAGTGTCTCAATAAATTATTAAAAGTGAAAAACACCCTGTATGGCTTTTGTTTCCTCCTTCTCTGATTTATAAACAAAAAATAAAAAAAATAGACTGCCATGAGTCATGATGAGAAGTACAATGACAATGTTCACAGCACTTTCTCTATTTCTCTCTCTCTCTCAGTCTTTCTGTAGTTTTCCTTTTTTTGCATAAAAATAATTTTATTCAAATAAAAGTACACATTCACAGTCATTTACGAAATCCATTAATACAAAACAATGACAGTGTATCACAATGTTAGCTATAATCTCATAACAGTGAATTTTTCTAAGATGTCTCTTCAAAAGTATATAGCTATAAACAAATAAAAGGTACACAGATAAGGTGTTCAGGTGCTACAGTAGTGTGATCCATTCTCTTATAAGTCTATCCCATCCTGAAGCAGCACACTTTCTTGTGGCATTAAATCCACCAGGAAGGTGGCCCATTTCCTAGTGAAGTGGCCAAGCTTATCCTTAACAAGAAGGGTCTGTTTCTCCAGGGCCAGGGTGTGTACTGCCAATGTACTCCAACCTTGTACTGTAGTTGGGGCACATGACACCCATGTATTTTGAATGCAATGTCTTGCCAGGATTTAAAGAATCTTCCACCATCTCGGTAGTGGCTCCCACTCCCCCCTTCTTCTGGTTCCACTCCAAATAGGCATGTCAGTGGGTTCAGCAGGATCACCCTGCCCCCCGTCTTCCCCACCTCTAGGACCACAGCTCTCCAAAAC
Source organism: Neoceratodus forsteri (assembly GCA_016271365.2). Classification (NCBI taxonomy): domain Eukaryota; kingdom Metazoa; phylum Chordata; order Ceratodontiformes; family Ceratodontidae; genus Neoceratodus; species Neoceratodus forsteri. The sequence continues at coordinate 1,360,135,628 of CM057459.1, forward strand.
TGCTGTAGTATGGGGTAGGTTCAGAAACAATGGATATATGTGCCCACTTCCCGGCCACATCTTCCACACAGCGGGGACGTAGCAGGATGATATTTATGCACTATAGATGGGGGGGGGGGGTTATATACTCTATGTATAAATTTGTAAAAAGCTTCTTTAAACTTGTTACAAAGTAGAAGCCCCACATGCATGGAGAGTAGAACACCCAGATCCTACTCCCAAAGTTTACAGGGCTTGAGTGAAAGATCCAGCATACAGTGACTGGATTCCCTGACAGCTTTCCCTATAAAACTTTTTGCTTTCCATTCTGAACCCTGAATAAGTAATTATTTTTTCTTCATTTCCACTATTCCAGGCCCTTCTCTAGCAAACCCCGCCGTATAGGCCCTAACTTGGAAGTATCTGAAAAAGTGCCTATCTCCCAGGTTTAGTCGCTGACATAAGTCCAGGAAAGAGCAAAGCCCTCCCCTACCACAGAGATCCTCCAGGTTTCTTATCCCCCTTTTTTCCCATGTTTTACACCCAGGGTCTTCCAAACCAGGCAAGAAATAGGGATTGCCGGCAACCGGCTCCATATACCTATCCATTGCCACTGCCCCCCTCTGTCTTAATAATTTGTCCCAACTATCCAGTGCTGTCAGGACCAGTGGGTTCCTAGTCACCTGCCCTCTATATGCCCCAAGACCCCATTTCTCTATGTATGCAGAGAGTCGCACCTTACAACCTACTGCTTGAGATCCAGCCACCGAGCCGTCTGGGGCATATGTTATATTTCTGTTGAGCAGCCACAGAATAGTTCCCTATATCCAGAAAATTAAATTCACACCCCCATCTACCTTACAACATTGTAGGCTGACCCTCAGGCTCTTCCACTTCCATATGAATAAGGAAAACATACCCTCCATTCTCCTAACATGCCCCCTAGAAATTCCTACATGCATCATCTGTATAATGTATACCAATCTAGGAAGGATATTCATTTTGATCATGTTAATTCACCCAAGCCAGGAAATTAGAAGTGACATCCACCTTCGTAAATCAGCCTCTATGGTCCTAAGTATAGGGACATAATTCAGGTTGTAGAAGGAGCCCAAAGATCAACCAATTTTGATCCCCAGGTATGTGAAATGTCCTCCCACTTTCTTAAAACCCCATCCCTGATCCCGTCTCATTGTCTTAGGGAGTCTCATGAGTTCATATTTATTGAGATTGAGTTTGTACCCTGAAAATCATGCAGATTTCCCCATCAGTTGCAGGAGAATAGGCATGGAGGCTTCAGGCTCTGTGATGAAAAGCAACATATCATCCGCATATATTGCAAGTTTGTGCTGCTCCCCTGAGATCCCCTGTACCCCTCAAATTCCCTCTTCCTGCCAGATTGCTATCACCAGTGGTTCCACCACCAAGGTGAAGAGCAGTGGGGACAGTGGGCAACCCTGCCTCATACCTCTGCCTAAACCAAATCCCTCTGAGAGTGTGCCATTTACCAGTACCTTTGCCTGGGGGGGAGTTATAAAGTGCCTGTACCCAGCCAACAAATGTGTTCCCAGACCAAACGTGGTTAATGTCTCAAACAAATAGCCCCATTCCACTCAATCAAAGGCTTTTTCAGCCTCCATGGGTATGACGCAGGTGTCTTCTTTCTGCTTATCCACTCCCCAGATCACATTCAATAGTCTCCTCACATTGTGGTACAAGAGATGTCCCTTAATGAACCCGGTCTGGTCTGGGTGAACAATGTCGGGCAACACTACTTCTAGTCGACCTGCCAAGATCTTTGCCAAAATCTTGGCATCACAATTCAAAAGCAATATCAGCCTGTACGAGGCGCACTCCGAAATGACTTTCACAGCATTGCAGATCAGGCAGATCACTGCATCTGAGGATGTCTCTGAAAATTTCAGAGTCTCCCTTTCCACCTGCCAAAAGTTACTGCACAGTGGACCAGCCAGCTGCTTCACCAGACATTTATAATATTCTACTAGGTAGCTGTCCGGCCCACTCGCTTTCCCACTCTGCAGTCTCTGAATGGCCAGCACCACTTCCTCCCTCGTAATATGGCCATTTAAAAGCATCCTTTTGTTCTCTTGTCAACTTGGATAACTTCAAAGCTTCCAGAAAGGCTTGCCCCAAATGCTTCATCCCCCTTCCGTAGTATATAATTGTTCATAAAACCTCTGGAAACACTCCTGTATCTGCTGTGCCAACTTATGCAATACTCCCTGTCTGTCTTTGATTAACGTAATATGAAATGGGCACCTCCCTGCTCGCATCAGTCTTACCAATAGGGGACCTGATTTGTTGCCCCATTCGTATAACTTTTTTTCTCAAATGTCCATGCCTTTCTGGCCTCCCCACTGAATAAAACATTCAGAGTGTCCCTGGCTACCTTCAACTGAGCTCTTACTAAGTCCTCCTCCCCTCCTGCAGCACGCCTCTCCAATTCCAGCACCTGCCTTTCCTGCTCCGTCTTTTTAGTTTGTTTTTCCCTTTTTACTTTAGATACGTATTTGATAATCATCCCCCTCATAAATGCCTTCCCTTCATCCTAAATGACGGCTTCACTTGTGGGGGAATTCCAATTCACTGCCCAATAAATTCCCCGCTGCTCCTCCAGGTATTGCCTAAGGGCATTATCCCCGAGTAGATAAGTTGGGAACTTCTAGGGGAGAGGCCCTCCCTCGACTTGTTCATGATCGGGGACAAAACCACCATGGCGTGGTTGGAGATGTGGATAGGACTATGTCACACGGTCTGCATCCTCCCATACCAGGCCTGTGGGAGAAACATATAGTCTATCCTCAATGAAATGCCATGTGGGTTGGAGTAGAAAGTATATTCTTTGGCCCCAGGGTTCACCTTCCACCAGCCATCTATCATCCCCAACTCTATCAGTCCACTACACCACTGGCAAATCACCTCATGCTGTTGACTTCTGCCCTCGGAGTGATCTAGACTGGAATCCAGGGTGCAATTCAAGTCTCCCCCTAGAAGCAGGCCCGGGAACTGCTCCCTAATCAAAATGCAGAGGATAGTGCTGTAAAATGAAGGTTTAAATACTGCTGGGGCATATATGTTACCAAATGTCACCTGTTCCCCCCATAACTCTCCCACAACATAAATGTACCTACCCCAAGTCTGATCTTTAACCATCCACTGCACCTGGAAAGGAAGGTGTTTGTGTAGAAAGATAGTGACTCCATGTTTATCCATGTTTATGAGTCTTGAATGAGGCTGCAAAACATTTTCCCACCCAGCCCTGTGCCAGCTTTATATGCTCCGCTGCCGTGAGATGCATCTCCTGTAACATGGCAACTTGCACCCCCTGTCTCTGCAAGGCCATGAAAAGACTGGTACACTTCAATGGGGTCACTATCCCTTGCACATTCCATGAGCTTACAGTTAGATCTTGTCGGTTAGCCATGGAAAATATATAACATTATCATGATTACTCCCCTCTGTACTGTGACACATGTTCCCACAGTCCTGCTGCAATGAGCAGGTGGCACTCTCCATGTCCTCCCACATCTCCTATGCACCTACACACTGTGTTTTTAGAGCAGCATGTATGTGTGCAAAAACATTTGAACAATAACATAGTAAACACAAACCAACAAATTTGAACAGATTCAACCAACCCCCCAACATTTCGAAAACCCAGCTTGAACATCCCCTGCCCTCCCCCTTTTCCCTCAGTAGTCACAGCTTGTCATGTCTGTTCTGCACTCTTTGCCTCAACATTCCAACATACCATCCCAATTTCCCCAACACTCCTCTTTGACACTATCTGCCACTTTTGCTGAAGTGTCAGTAAAATCCCCATACTCACCCATGTCCCACCCTCTGCCCCGGAGTATATGGTTCGCTCTCTCATCCATTCCTTTCCCCTGTCTGTAATTGTCATGGAGATTATCCCTGGGACCGCACACACAGAGAGTCCGTAAACCACCCAATCAGATCCAGTTAGCTGTTTCCTGCCTCCACTAGTGCTCGGCTGCCCCCGGGGCCCCACAAGGCCCATTCAGATGAATAAACCCAGCTTCGGGAGATGTGCTCAACCGAGTCTCCTTTTGAGGGTGGGGAGAAACCCCCCACAATGCCTTATATTCTCTCTCTGGCATGCACACCTGCCCTTCGACCCTCAAACCATGACATGTTAAATATAACAGGAGAGGGAAAGGGAGGGAATAAGGAATTCAACTGGCCCCTCTCCCAGCTAGGCTCCTACTTCTCAATCCCTAGACAGGTCATAGGTGCGAGGCAGCTGCCCCACGTATAACCAGCAAACCTTTCTTCAAGCTGTTTCCTGCCCACTATCAGCACCCCCCACTAGTTCCCTGTAGATACCCCAGATATTATTTGTCTCCTCCATAACTCTCTTGATTGCTAGCAATAAACATCAATGCCAGCAATAGAAAGGAAAAATTATTTTTAACTACGAGCCAGATGAAAGCAGTTTCAGAGTCTTTATGAGTCCAAAAAGCCCAACAGGGCCATATTCAGGGACTCTGCACCTACTATCAGCGGAGCATGGGAAGAGGGGGCGAGAGTCCAAAAGGAGATACATTCCCAATGGGAGAAAAGAAAATACAGCACATACCTCCGATGAGCTTCCCTGCACCTTTAACTTGCCAAAACACACAAAGCTTCAGCATAATTCCACTAACTGTTCCCCGATGTTAATGTCCAGTTAGAGATTCATGACACTGGCAGTAGCTCTAAAATCAACCCACTTTCTTTTTTAATTCCTCCGCAAACTTCGTGGCCTTGTCTGCTTCCCAAAAAGAGTAAACTGCACCCTCATGTTTGACTTTTAAAGTAGCAGGGTAACATCAAGTAGTTTTTGACCTTGAGGACCAGAAGTGCAGCCATAACTTCATTGAACATTTTCCTCTTTTTCAAGAGCCTCGCTGAGTAGTCCTGAGATAAAAAGAGTCGATGACCCTCGATTATCAGCTGGCCCTTCTCCCGGTAAGCCCGGAGCACTACCTCACGATTAGGATAGTGGTGGAACCACATAATCATTTGGTGAGGTGGCTGACCTGCAGGCGGTCTGGGCATGGCCGCTCGATGCACATGTTCCAGCTTAAGCTGCCCATTCTTGACCTCGAGATCCAACAGCTTTGGTAGGGACTCAGCAGAGAAGTCTAAAGCACTCCCTCCTTCCATTCCCTCCTGCAGCCCTCGGAGATGGAGATTAAGTCTCCGGTGATAATTTTCTTGGTAGTCTGCCACCTCCTTCATATCTTCTAACTCTTTTTGCAGCGCTGTTATCTGTGCCAGGACTCCATGCAGCTCATCCTCGAGTCCTGAGACCCGTTCTTCTGCCTCTGTTATTCGGGTGGCTTGGTTCGCCTACTGCATTAAGACCTCCTGCAGCTGGTCATTAATTCTTGTCTTTAGCTTGCAAAGTCATGGCTCCAAAGCCATGAGAACCTTGCCTGTCAACTCCCACCCCAAGGTGCTCACTTCCACATCAGAGAGAGAGATGGCTGTCAGCTTGCACATAGGCCGCATTTTTCTTTGAGGCTTTTCCGGTTGTTCTTTGACTCTTCCCCACTCCCGGGGCCAGATTCTCATCCATGCTGTGTCAGTACACAGTCTTCTGTCAAAATAAACTGTAAGTCTGAACGAATTAACACTTTTTATTCTTTATTTTACTCCAGTGAGGAGGAGCAAGGTATGAACACGTCTAGTCATGTCTGTTGCTCATTAGCACCCCAGTTTGCCCTTTTACATTACTTTTGCTGCCATCAGTTTTTTTCTCGCAACCTGCTGGTAGGTACAGTCAGGCACTATTGTGTTTCTCTATTGTTTTGGGGGGATGCCAGACACAAGCTTGTTTTATAGATGTTTTCTTATATTTTTGCCACCTTAGGCCTCCTTCTACACCAGCACAATCCCCTTTGTGTCTCATCCTCTCTCTTGGACTCCATCAGTCCTCAGCAGCCAGAAGCTCCTTCTATGTTAAGTTTTTTTTTTATATAATGAGAGCTAGGCATAAGCTCACCATCAGATCTCTTCTCTGCCCCCTACACACTCAATCTATCTGCTTCTTTTTTTCCTTTAATAACCCTTCATTTTTACAACTGCATGGGTGGAACCCTGCAGATATTTTGCTAGGAGAGTAAAAAGGGACTCTGGAAGCACCTGACCAGATACCTCAGCTCTGTACTTCCACAGTGCTACAGTCCAGTGTCCATAGTGCTGCCACCAATGTTGTTGAGTTAGTTCTCTGCCATGCCTCCCCGCTGCGGCCCCCCTCACGGGAGTGTTATTTTGTTTCTGCTGTCATGTTCCCAGTTGCAGTTGAAACAAAATAGCCCCCTGTGCCCAAGATGCCGCACCATATGGTTTTATGCAATACATGTGTTTTTCAAAGCCACTGCAATGATATGCAGAGTGGAACAATGGAGGTTACTGCTTTCAGGTCACCTGGGGACTGTATTCTGCAGCCTGCAAACACAGCATCCTGGGTAACTAAAGTCTCTTCAATCCATCTGAGCTCCTATTAGGGTAATTTTTCACTCCCCATAAAAAGAGCTAGAAGGGTCACACAAACCGAAGCCCTTTTACTAAATGACAAGATCCTAAGAGCAAAGTGAAATATTGCACAATTTGCAAAATGCCAACTTTGGATTGTGCAGGACTACCAAAGGACCTGACCCCCAAAAATCTACTGATCCATCCAGAATCCCCCTCCTCATTTCACAGTCAGTTCAAGCTTAATTTTTCCTATAGTACCTCTGTCTCCAGCTGCTTTGATCCTCAGGGTAACTGCCCAGGATGGCTCGCAGGATGGTAAGTAGCAGAGTGCTGAGTACTAGGAGGCTCATCAGTGGTAGCATCTTTGGATCAATCACTGCTGCTGCCCTGCTTCTCCTCTCCACAAATTTACTGATTCCAGTGTCACTGAGTACAGCAGAGCCCCACTGTGGGACCTAAATGCATGACCCTGCTCACACAGCCAGCTGTGGGGGAGCCAGTCACTGCCACCACTCTCCATTTCTCTGTTGGCTGTCCTGGACTCCAATAATGTGGGGGGCCCTATTTATCTCTCATTATTTTAGCTAAATAATTTACACTGAAGGGAGTAGTCCTTGGGCATTTTAATTGCAGCTTAGCACTGATCTATATGTGACATATTTGGAAAGTACATATTATTATTCCTGTTTTTCTCATTTTTTGCTATTTTTCTTGCAGTCTGTTACAAATAAGCATTGTGTACAACTTGGCAAAGTTCCTTCAAGGATCTCACAGAAAGATTGTCCACTTGGGAACATAGCAGGAGGCTGGTAAGGACAGAGGTCTGGGTTTATATTCTGTTTTAACTGAAATATTTGAATAGTTTTGTATGTGAAATTAGTTCTGTGTGTTAAAAATTATTACTTTGAGTTAGAACTGTTACTTGGGCTGTGATATTGTAACTTTTGGGGCTTGGGAACACTTGTTTGGCAGTGATAATTAGGGTGAAATTTAAATGTGATATTTGCCTGGTGTTAGGGGAAGGGGAAATGAACAAGAATCACCTTGTCTTTCATTGTTCACTTGGGAACATAAGCAGGAGGCTGATAAGGACAGAGGTCTGGTTTTATATTCTGTTTTAACTGGAATATTTGAATAGTTTTGTACGTGAAATTAGTTCTGTGTGTTAAAAATTACTACTTTGAGTTAGAACTGTTACTTGGGCTGTGATATTGTAACTTTTGTGACTTGGGAACACTTGTTTGGCAGTGATAATTAGAGTGAAATTTAAATGTGATGTTTGGCTGGTATTAGGGAGAGGGGAAATTAACAAGAATCACCTTGTCTTTCATTGTTCACTTGGGAACATAGCAGGAGGCTGGTAAGGACAGAGATCTGGGTTTATATTCTGTTTTAACTGAAATATTTGAATAGTTTTGTACGTGAAATTAGTTCTGTGTGTTAAAAATTACTACTTTGAGTTAGAACTGTTACTTGGGCTGTGATATTGTAACTTTTGTGGCTTGGGAACACTTGTTTGGCAGTGATAATTAGAGTGAAATTTAAATGTGATGTTTGGCTGGTGTTAGGGAAGGGGAAATTAACAAGAATCACCTTGTCTTTCATTGTTCACTTGGGAACATAAGCAGGAGGCTGGTAAGGGCAGAGGTCTGGGTTTATATTCTGTTTTAACTGAAATATTTGAATAGTTTTGTACATGAAATTAGTTCTGTGTGTTAAAAATTAATACTTTGAGTTGGAACTGTTACTTGGGCTGTGATAACTGTAACTTTTACTTTTACTGTAACTTTGTAACTTTTGGGGCTTGGGAACACTTGTTTGGCAGTGATAATCAGAGTGAAATTTAAATGTGATGTTTGCTTGGTGTCAGGGGGAGGAGAATTAACAAGAATCACCTTGTCTTTCATTGTTCACTTGGGAACATAGCAGGAGGCTGGTAAGGACAGAGGTCTGGGTTTATATTCTGTTTTAACTGAAATATTTGAATAGTTTTGTACGTGAAATTAGTTCTGTGTGTTAAAAATTACTACTTTGAGTTAGAACTGTTACTTGGGCTGTGATATTGTAACTTTTGGGGCTTGGGAACACTTGTTTGGCAGTGATAATTAGAGTGAAATTTAAATGTGATGTTTGCCTGGTGTTGGTAAGAGCCCTCCCACCCACCATGTTTTGTACGCTTTCTTAAATACTGAAAAGCCAATGGGGGTTGGAATAGAAGGGCTGTGTATTTCTGTTTGGGACTGAAATTTGAAGCAACAGGAACTGGTGGGCCTGTGACATCATACGGTACCTGACTTCTGCATACACACACTGTTAGTGGGACTGGACACACACTGGACTGTATGTGTTTGTGAGACTTGGAAACTTTATTGGTGGGGTTGAAATTGGGTTTGTAAATAACTGCAGTCAGTATAGAGAGAAACTGTATTCCAGGGGGAAGGGACTGAGAAAAGGGGTATGTGCCATTATAAACAGAGGGGGACAAACAGGGTGGCCATATTCCACCATGGCAGGCATCTTCGGAAGGGTTGTAGGCTGCACAGGCTGTGGGATGGCAATAATTCCCAATTGGGCCTGGAGAGACGGAGGGAGGCTGCCCACTCTGTAGACAGCTATCTTGTATCAGGAGTGAAGTATATTGGTTAAGGAGTAAGCTGGGGGAGTTGTGGGGGATGTCCAAATATAAGGGGTGTGGATATGGGCAGCAGAAGGGTCGGCTGAGGGGAGGCTGGGGCAATGCTCTGAAATTACAGGATGTTATGTTACAGCAAGCAGGAGGGGGGATGTTAGAGACAGAGGACCCTTAGATAGGAATGTTGACACTAAGGGGAAAGCATACGGGGTGAACATTCCGAATACAAAGAGAGTGGAGGGGGAAGAGTCAGGAGGGGCTGTTGTGGGGAAGCCTGAAACAGCAGTCTGTGGGAAGGGAGCTCCTAAGGAGAACAGAACAAGAGGAGAGGAAGAGGGGCAGTTTAGAGGTGCAGTCAGGGGAAACTCGGGTTACTTGATGGAGGCTAACTTAGAGTGTCACAATAAATTTGAGCTACTAAGCAACCTAGAGGGGGAGGAAGGGGTTGGTGGAAATGAGGAAACTGATACAGAGGCCGGGGGGGAGGGAGTCAGATACCCATAGGGCATCACAGACAGCAATGGAAAGGATAGAAATAATTCCAGAGGGAGAAGGGGAAACATAAATGTTAAGCAGATGGGGGAGATGCAACATATTGCAGACATGAGGGAGGAGAGCATGACTGGAGAGAAACTGGGAGACAAGGAGGTTGGGGAGGAGCCCCCCTTCAGCAGGGTGGTTAGTACCAAGGATGGGGCCCTAGCTAAAGGGGACCCACAGAAAGCCTCTGGAGGTAGGGGTACTATTACAAGGGGGAAGGATGGTGGTGTGGGGGAAGTGGAAACCATCAGGGCCAGGATAAATGCTTTGGATAAGAGAGGGTTAAAGGGGACACCTATTCAGAGGGGGTCAGAGTTAAGTGGGCAAAATAATGAGGGAGGCAGAAAGGAAAGGGTGACAAGGGGTCTCTAATAAGGCAGGAAGACTCCCATGGATTGAGATCATGAATAAAGGGAATGGGGGCTGAGGTGCATAGTGGAGGTAACCATAAGGATGATGGTGTTAAGGTTCTGTTACTGGGAGACTCAATGATTAAGGGTATCCATTGGGAGGGACAGGGGGATGGATGCCATAGCCAGGTGAAGTGAGTATCTCTGGGCTGCAGTGCACAGAGCAAAGTTCATGGTGTATGAAATGGTTAGGAATTGTGGAGGAAACCGATTTCCTGGTGCATTTGGGAACTAATGATCTTGAGGGAAATAGCATTATGGAAATCAAGCAAGGTTCAAGAACTTGCCAGAGTCTGTCGGGATAATGGATGCAACATTTCCTTTTTGGAGATATTGCCAGTACCAAAGGCCTCAGTGGAGAAAAAAATGAAGCTCACCGAGGTTAATGAATGGCTCAGGAAGTGGGGTGAAGAGAATGGGTTGGGGGTGTTAGGGAACAGGAATGGAGTTTGGGAGAATAAGGGACTGTATGCCAAGGACAGGCTTCATCTTGCCCCATTAGGGAAGGAAGTCCTTAAACAGGGGATGGCTGACTACATTCAAGAAAGGTGGGGCTTAAACTTGTGAGGGAGGGAAGGGATAAGGGAGGGGCTGACCTGAAGCCATCTCCTCCAGATGAGGGGAGTAGCCTTCAAACCCAAGGGGGGAGGGGGGAAACAGACTGGGGGTGGAGGTTTCAGGAGGAGCAGAGGGAGGATGGAAGTATAAGGAACCTGGGAAGGGTTCAACAAGGGATCAGAGATAAGGGTGGGGGTTGGTGTTAGTAAATGCCAGGAGCTTGGAAACAAGTTGCCAAGTTCCAGGCCATGCTATTCGAGGGATGGATGTGGCGGTGGTCACAGAGATGTGGGTCAACAAAAACCATGACTGGGACCTAAACGTGCGGGGGTACACTATGCTTAGGAAGGATAGAAAGGAGGGCAGAGGGGGTGGAGTGGCTATGTTCATTAGAGATGACATAGAAATTGCTAGGGCAGAAGAGGCAGAGGGAAAAGTGGAGGCCTTATGGGTCACCTTATGATCCCCAGCAGGAGATAAGGTCAAGCTGGGTGTAGTATATAGGCCCCCCGGGATGGGTGATATTCTCTTCTGGAGGATGGTTTGCTGGAAAACATCATTGCCCAGTGTGGACCAAAAGGAGAAGGAGTGCTGTTGATGGGGGATCTTAATATGCCAGGTACAAACTGGGGAACCATGTCCTCTAAGGTGGCCAAGGAGCAGAGGCTGCTGGATGGCTTCCAGGATGCATTCTTAACACAGCATGTGATGGAGCCCACAAGGGAGGGGCATGTCCTGAATGTGGTTCTGGCAGATGGGGATCTGGTAAGGGACCCGGTTGTAGAGGATCCCCTGACTGGGAGTGACCACAATACTGTCTGGTTTCAAATAATCGTGGGGGAAGGGGGGTGATATCTAGGACACTGGCAGTGGACTTCAGGGGGGCAGACTTTGTGGGCATGGGAAATATTCTCAAGGATCACTTGAAGGGGATTACATCAATGACAAATGTGGAAAGGAGATGGGAGGTCATAAAACGGGGACTTCATGAGGTAGTGAGGATCTGCGCTAAGGTGAAACGTAAGGGAGCAAGGTCACATAAGCCATGCTGGTGGTCCAGTGAGGTTCAGGTAGTGGTCAGAGAAAAGAAGGCAATCTACAAAAAATATAAAACAACAAGAGGGGATAGGGATAAGGAAATGTACCATCTTGCATCTAGAAAAGTCACCCGGATGGTGAGGGGGGCAAAGTCCAGTAAAGAGCAGCGGCTGGCACAGAAGATACATGGAGGAGAAAAAGGATTCTTCCGGTACATTGGGGAGTGGAGAAAAACTAAGGGCCATCTCAGCAGATTGAGATCAGAAGGAGTGTGGGTGGAAGAGGTGAGAGACCAGGCAGAGGTATTTAACAAATACTTTGCCTCTGTGTTCACTAGGGAGGGGGATGGGATATCTACAAAGCAAGGCACAATGGGGATAGAAGCGGCAGTGAGTGGGATCAGGGGAGCAACAGAAATGGAGCAAGAGGGAGGGAGAGGTACCCCAGGGTTGTCACATCAGGATAAGGATAAAAAGGCCAGTAAGGTGAAGGGGATGGATGATGCTATCTCCGTCAAAAGGGTGTACTTAGCCCTCAAGACCCTAAAGAAAGATAAATCTCCTGGGCTGGATGGCATTCATCCAAGAGTACTATGGGAATTGGTGGACATACTGGCTGCACCCCTGGTGGAGCTCTTCAACAGGTCACTTTAGACAGGGAGGGTACCTAGGGATTGGCGAGAGGCACATGTGGTGCCAATACATAAAGGGGGGTCGAGGAAAGTACCAGGTAACTATAGACCCATCAGTTTGACCTCAGTGGTTGGAAAACTAATGGAGAGTATACTAAAGGAACGATTGGGGGTATACTTGGAGGAGGTGGGAGGTCTGGATAGTTGGCAACATGGGTTTTTGCCAGGTAGATCATGTCAAACCAATCTTGTGGAGTTCTACGAATGGGTAACATCAGAACTGGACAGGGGAAAGCCTGTGGATATATTATTCTTGGACTTCAGCAAGGCGTTTGACTCTGTCCCCCACAATGGTCTGGTGGAGAAACTGATGGGGTTAGAAGTAGGCCCTTTGATGGTCAGATGGATTGAAAACTGGCTAGCTGGACACACCCAGAGAGTAGTAGTCTGTGGGGAGCTCTCGAAACCTAGAGAGGTTGGTACTGGGGTACCGCAGGGCTCGGTCCTGGGTCCGATCCTGTTTAATGCATACATATCGGACATCAGGGAGGGTATAGGGTGTGAAATGAGTCTCTTCGCTGATGACTCCAAGATGGGAGCAGTAGTTGAGGGAGAAGAGGGGAGGTTGACCCTGCAAGGGGACCTGGACACCCTGGAAAGCTGGGTTCTCACATGGAAATTAAATTTCAATATCACCAAGTGCAAGGTGTTACATCTTGGGCGGGGAAACCCTAAACACAGGTACACCCTGGGTGGAGAGGTGCTGGAGACCTCGATAGGGGAAAAAGACCTAGGGGTCATGGTGGATGCATGTATGAATAACTCTGAGCAGTGCAGGAGAATGGCTAGCAAGGCAAACAGGATGTTGGGATGCATCGTATGGGGGATCACCTCTAGGAGCAAGGAAGTGATTCTGTCGCTGTACAATGGACTGATAAGACCACACCTTGAGTACTGTGTACAGTACTGGAGACCACACTTGAAGAGGGACATACAGCTCCTGGAGAGGGTACAGAGGAGGGCAACTAAGATGATATGAGGGCTAGGGGATTTGACGTATGAGGACAGACTTGAGGAGCTCTGCCTGTTTTCATTGGAGGAGAAGAGAGACAGGGGGGACATGATTGAGGTCTTCAAGTACCTCAAGGGAATAAATAGGGTAAACATGGAGGGGATCTTTAGACTAAAGCAGGGAGGTATCACCAGAGGGCATGGTTTGAAGTTGGAAGGTGGAAGGGTGAGGGGGGGAGAGGAGGAGGTTTTTCACTGAGAGGGTGGTGGACCCTTGGAATGTACTGCCTGATGAGCTGATTCAGAGATCCACAGTGGAGGGCTTCAAGAGAGGGTGGGCCAGACACAGAAAGTGGATGTATCAGGTGATGGCCTGTCCCGGGGGGGGATGGATGATAGGGGTTTCTGGAACACAAGGCGGGGAGGGCCTCGGCACCCAACTAGGGATCTGAGGTTCGAACAGACTCGATAGACTGTAAGGCCTAATCTGCTGGCAAATAGTATGCTAATATGTAAATAAATGAACTGAAAAGAACTGTGAGTGCCTCAGTGACTTATAGTTCCTAAACAAACAAACAAACCAATAAAAAACCCAAGACATTTAAAGGAAAAACAAAAAAGAAATAATCCAAAGATGGCAGAACATGGTGATGTTCATCTTTCTTAATTTATTCATTGATGGCTTATTGCCTACTTGCAAACAGTCTTGAATTCAAGTCAGTGAACCTAATTGATTCAAAACAAACTTATAACATATGCATATGCAGACCATGATGCTTTGCATTTTGGGGGCATGTGTGATTTTGTATTTCTTTGAAACTTGGCTTCCCTGCCAAATGCCCTTTGGGGTAACCATTGCCTCAGTGCTTGCACACAGATGTTCTTTGTCTTTTAAATTGTTTTTTGTTTTAATTGGGTTAACCACAACATAACCCAGATAGACCATCTTAGGGTAGCTGGTTCATTCTACAGGGGTGTCAAACAGATGAGGCATACTGATGAGTCCTGGTAGGACGAAACATGTGACTATGTCTTCTGTTGGTACCCTTTGCAAACTGTGTGAGAGGCCTTTCGGCACCATGCATTTCTGCTTAAAGTTGAACCAGCATAATATTCTGTGGTGATTTGCATATGCAGCCCGTGATGCTTTGCATTGTGGGGGCATGTGTGATTTTGTATTTCTTTGAAACTTGGCTTCCCGGCCAAATGCCCTTTGGGGTAACCATTGCCTCAGTGCTTGCGCACAGAGGTTCTTTGTCTTTTAAACTTATAACATTTTGCATAAGCACAAGTGAAACAAAGGAATAAAAAGATTCCCTTTATTTTAAACTCATACATTTATGAATGTACCGATATTCTAGTAATTTAATTAACACAAAGTTGTTTGATGTTATACTGAGATTTGTACAAGGCATATTCGTTGATATTTATTAGTACCTGGTCATTAAGATAAAATATTTTATTTATAGCATTTCTTATATTCCATATCTAGGTAGTCCATTTAGTGCTGTATGACAGGGACTTCATTTTGCACACTTCTTTGATGTATTTGCATCATTTGAATCTTACAGTGTCACTTTCTGTTACGTCACTCTTAAGAGCAATAAAGTGAACACAAGAGGCAAGATTCACAAAACTTTGCCTAGGCACAAACCCAGGTTGCCTGAGGCAAACTGAGTTTCACCTGGAGTTGGTATACACTTAGTCCGGTTTGTCCCGGTAAACTGTGTTTGAGCCTGGGCAAAGTTGGGAGGGGAGCCACAATGCAAATGAAGGGGAGGGGACCTGCATATCCCCACAGTACTAGTCATCAAGTTTTGGCTCAACACAAGGGCCATTTGGGAAGGCCCTTGTGTGGAGAAATTACCGCTGACAAAAACCTGGTGGTAATCCATGCAATCCTAGTGGTTGGCAGAGGTACTTCAGCCCCCATTCTCATTCTCTGATAACCAACCCTGTGAATAGTACATATTTTTCATAGTATAGTGGTCCCTCTCCCCTTCCTGATCCCCGATCGCCATGCTACACATTTCACCTTAGTAACCTACCAGTGCCCTCCCTGCCCCAATTGCCAATCCAATATGCCACAATAATTTTTCCATAGTGTAGTAGTCCATCCCTCTTCCCTGGCTCTCAATCACCCATCCAACATGTTAGAATATCATTATCCATAGTGTGGTGGTCCCCCCCCCCCGGTCACCGATCGCCACCCTGCACATTTCAAAACACCCTGGAAGTCTAATGTTGCCTTCCTCAATTGCCATCCTGTACATTTCCAAATCTACCCTGGTAGTCTAGTGGTACCCTCCCTAATCGATCATGGTAGTCTAGTGGTGGCCTCCCCAATTCCTGATTGCCATCCCATGCATTTCAAAATTTACCCTGGTAGTCTAGTTGTGTCCTCCATGATCCCTGATCACCATCCTGCACATTTCAAAATACCCTGGTAGTCTAGTGTTGCCCTCCCCGGTCACTGATTGCCCACCTTACATGTTAGAATATCTTTTTTTCCATAGTGTAATCGTCCCTCTTCACTCTCTGGTCAATGATTACCATCTCAAATCTGGACCCCCCCATTCCATGGTAGTCTAGAATCCCTTCCTTCACCACATCCAGTGTGACCCACTTCCCTGCCCCCCTCCATCCCAATTGTTGATCAACAACTAGCACAGCCTTCCTCACACTACCATGGCTGGCTGCTGACTGAGCCCTCAAGGAGCACATACTGAATACAGTACAGCTCATTGACTCATTTGATAAGCCGTACTATATTCAGCACGTGCCCAAGGAGGACTCAATTGGCAGCCAGCTGCAAAGGTGTGAGAAAGACTGTGCTGGCTGCTCATCAATGACTGGGATGGGGGGAGCAGGCTGATGGGTCACACTGGATGGGGTGAGGGGTGGGGGAGGGACCCTAGACTACCAGAGAATGGGGTTTTCCAGATTTGGGAATGGTGATCGGTGACCTAGGAGGGGGAAGGAACCACAACACTATGGAAAAAGATATTCTAACAAGTCAGGTGGGTGATCAGGGACTGGGGAGGGATGAGGGACTGCTACATTATGGAGAAATATATTCTAATGTGTGTGGTGGGCAATCAGTGACCAGAGGGGGAGAAGGACTGCTACACTATGGAACAGATGTTATAACATATCAGGCCTGTGATCAGGGACCAGGTAAACGGAGGACTGCAACCCTATGAGAAAAGATATCCTAACATGTGAAGTGGGGGATCAGTGACTGGGGAGGAGAAGGAAGAGCACCATTATACTACCAGGGTACATTTTGAAATGTATAGGATGGCGATCGGGGATTGAGGAGGGAACCACTAGACTACCAAGGTAAATTCTGACATGTGCCGGATGGCGATTGAAGGTCATGGAGGAAGGGCACTACATTGGGAGAATGTAGCTGCATGGGCCATGGGCAGGTGGGTGGGGCCAAGCTAAGCTACCTGTGGGCCATGCAAATGGGCCCATAATGGGCAGGCTAATGTCCAATACCACCTTGCATGCCCAATGGGTTCATTTGCATGGCTGCTTTAGTGAATAGGGACTTAGTGCATGTGCGCTATCATTGCCGGCCCATTCTCCTGGATGGCTGTGGGGTAAGAGCTACTGGGGTTTCTGGTGCTTTTCCTGGGTTAGCGCTGACCCCACCTGCCCCTACTCATAGTCAGATAGCACACCATGATATCCTACTAAATTGCAGGATTGCCCACCAGCAAAATTGCTAGGTGCAACACAAAGTTTTGCCCTGTAATTTGTGTTTCTTAATAAATCCTGGCCCAGAAGTGGTAAAACTGTGATTTATTAATTTATTCATTAAAGCATTTCACCAGGAGAAAACATACTGAGCACAAGCAGCTGATTTCCAGAAGTGTCCTGGGGGAATGGGAGATGGATAAGCTTAAAAACATTTTAAAAGATACATACACATTGTACAAGATGAAATACAGAGAATAAATGAGTACAGGGGTGTATTAAATATATACAGAGAGCAATATATGTACTATATATATTTATATGTAATAGATAAACCACTCTGAGGTGTGTGGTTGCGCTCTGACATATGCACGCCTTGGTGTGTGTTGTATGCATGAGGCTGCAGGTATTGACATGGTATTGGGTCAAATGAAGTCTGTCTTGTGGGACATAAATATAGAGGTTCTTTCAGATCTGTGGCCAGTTAAGGGATGTATTAGGCAGTAAAGAAACCCAGATTTTGGACCCGGGTGATGGGTCAGAGTGACTTATGGAGAGGATGAGACTACACAGTTAAAATATTATGTGGGTTAGTTGCCATATCTTGTAACTGGGCCAGAATAGGGGACAGCCCAGGAGTTGAAGGGGTAACATCAAATAACTGACTAAGTGTCTTAGTCGAAAGGCCATGAAAATGTGCACTCGAGGCAAGTTGAATTTCAGGAGAATGTTGGGAGAGCAGAAAAGAGAGTCTTGGGAGTACAAATCTGCCACCCTGACCTCTCTTAATTGGGGTAACCATCCTGAAGTGAGACAAGAACCACCAATCTTAATATTAGGGTTAAGAATAATGGGTTGAGATGGATCTTTGGCAGGAGAGATCTTAATATGAGAACAGAATTGAGAAAACACTTGAACCGAAAGGTCAATAGGTGAGTTTGGAAGGGACTCAGGTAACGCATACCAAGACAGATGGAAGATAGTAGAAGGGGATATGCTGTGCACATGAAGAAGCTGGCCCTCTATTTGTAACCAAAGGGGAGTATATTCATTGTTATTAGTCTGTGGACTGTCTGGTACGGTTCTCAGATGGTTTCAATCTTACCTTGAGGGTAGGACTCAGAGAGTGGTGTCGGGAATTTTTCCCTCAACATCATTCTCCCTGCCCTGTGGGGTACTGCAGGGCTCCATTTTAGCACCCATGTTGTTTTCGGTGTATATGCTACCATTAGGGCTTTCACTGCTATGCTGATGATACCCAGCTGTATATGTCTTTTGTGCCCGGTCAGGACGCTGCCTTGTCGGTATTTAATAACTGCCTTGAAGAAATCCAAGAATGGATGAATGGGAGTTGGCTGAGGTTAAACCGGAGAAAACTGAGGTGTTGGTTGTGGATTTAGGTCGCTGTGGGCGGGTCTGCCAGAAGGATCACCCTCAGGCCTATGGCTTGGAGGTGTCCAGCTGACCTCCTCAGACCAGGTGCAAAACCTTGGCATAATACTTGATGACTGTTTCACACTCAAATCCCAGGTGTCAGTGGTTGTGAAGACTTCCTTTTTCATCTGAGGAATATTGCCAGGGTGAAGCACTTGGTTCCTCAGAGGACCTTCAACATTAATCCACGCCTTTGTTACCTCCCGACTTGACTACTGTAACTACCTACCTAGGGCTATCAGGGGTTGAACACGCCGTCTGCAGCTGGTGCAGAATCGGCAGCCAGGCTGTTGACTGGAGTCTCTAGATCCAGTCACATAGCGCCTGTGCTCCACGGACTGCACTGGCTGTGGGTGTTCTGGCGAATCACCTTCAAGGTCAGTTTGCTGACCTATAAAGCCCTACATGATCTGGGACCTGCCTACCTGAAAGAGCTCCTGTGCCCCTATAGTCCCTCTCGCCCCCTCCGATCCACTGACGAGGGATTGCTAGAGATTCCCAGGGTACGTTTGAAAACATCTGGTGCTAGATCATTTAGTTTTATGGCACCTACCCTGTGGAACTTTCTACCTCGTCAGGTGCGAGACTGCCCAACCGTCCTTAGTTTTAAAAGGGAGTTGAAGACACACCTTTTTAATATAGCTTTTAAGGATTTCTGTTGATTGGATTTATTATATTTATTGTCATGTTTATCTGTACAGGCGCTTTGATTTAAGAAAAGCGCCTTTTAAAAATAAAGTTGAAATTGAAATTGAAATTGAAATTAGACGAAAACCATCTTCCACATTTGGCACTGTGGATGGCTCAATGATACATAATACATAGGAAAATTAGGGAGTCAGAGTCCCCCAAAGTCCTTGGTGAGACTCAGCTTGAGATAGGAATGCCTCAGGGGGAGCCAGATGTTCAACATGTTTGATGGGTAAAAGATTCTGGGGAGAATGTTCATTTTGATAATGTTTACCCGGCCCCATAGTGAAATCAGAAGGGATGCCCACCTCACCAGATCTTGTTGTATGGTGGTTACTAGGTCATCCAGATTTAGCTTTTTGGTAAGAGAGGCGTCGGCGGTCAAGAGGATCCCTAAGTATCTAATTGACTGCGGAGCCCATTTCATACCAAACTGAGATAAATCTGCCGTATGCATATAGTGATTCAGAAGGAAAATTTCTGTCTTGTTAAGATTGAGTTTATAATTGGAAAGATGACCAAATTGGGATATTGCACTGAGAGAGGTCCTCAGCGAGATTAACGGCTGCTCTAAATGAAGAAGAATGTCATCCATGTACACTAAAAGTGTGCATCTAGAGTTTAGTAGCTGGATGCCCTGAATCTGAAGGTGTGGCTTAATATATCTAAGGAGGGGTTCAAGATATAAATTGAAGAGGAAAGGTGACAGCGGACAGCTTTATCTAGTACCGGAAAAAAGAGGGCCATAGAAACTGGGGAGGAATAAGCTACTTTAAGGACATGGTCTAACTTCCTAAGATGAACAGCTGAAGATCTTCCTGGTACAAATCCCACCTATTCAGGGCTTAATAGGTGTGTCCAGATTCTCCCGATGCAGTTGGCAAGAATTTTAGCAAGGATCTTAATGTCGCAGTTCAGGAGAGAAATGGGATGCTAGCTGGAAGGTCACATGATTGGTTTATCTGGCTTGAGAAGCAGGACTATGGTGGCCTCCAGGAGTGATGGGTCTAAAAAGTCAGCAGTCACCATATATTTATAGAATCTTAGAAGCAAGGTGGATTGCTCTTTAGAGAAGATTCTATAGAAACTGGAAGGGAAGCCATCTGGGCCTGGTGCTTTGTCGAGGGAAAGACTTTTAATAGCCTCCTTTACTTCTGAGAGAGAGAGAGAGAGAGAGAGAGATAGGGACTGAGAGAGAGGCCTGATGATGGTCTAGAAGACATGGGAGATTGATGGAGTTCAGGTATCTATTTCTTGAGGATCCGGGGGCTTAACATAAAGGTTACAGTACAAATTTTCAAAAACAGAGGCTATATCCTAGGGTAAGGTCTTAGTGGAACCATCCTGGGCAAGGATGGATGGGATTAATCTGGAGTTCTCCAGTTTACGTAAATGAAGGGCAAGAAGCCAGCCTGCTTTTTCCCCTTGATCAATATGCTTAGAACAATTTTTTAAATGAGCATATTCTGCCTTCTCGAGTAGAATATTAGCATATTTATTTTGGAGGGAAAGTAATGTGTCTAATGAATCTGGAGTTGAGGAAGAGGAGAGGGATAGTTCTGCTGTTCTAATTTGGGTTAGCAGTGTTAGGGCTTCAGCCTCACGTGTCCTTTTCCTCCTGAAGGCAATTTTATTAAATTCCCCCAAGAGGAAACATTTGAGTGCACACCATTCAATGTCAGTCCTTGGTACTGAGTCTTTAGTAGGATCCATAAAAGACTGGATAAGTGATTTTATTTTATGAACTGTGGGCCCATCTTTCAGAAGCTGAGTATTCAGTTTCCAGACTGTGTCCCTCTGTCTATGAAGATCAGGGGAAATAATTAACCAGACCACTGAGTGATCAGAAATAACAATAGGTTCAATACCAGCTTGATGGAGGCCAGTCAACAGGGAAGTACTAATTAAAATGTAGTCCAGTCTAGACCAGGGTTGGTGAATTGAGGAGTGAAATGAGTAGTGATGGTGGGAGGGATTAAGGATCCCATGATCATGATCCCATGGATCACATAAACCAAGCATGTCCATGAAGTCTTTCAGGCCACTTTGGGAGGATGATGGAGGTTTTAAGGGTAGATAAGAATGATCTAGGTCCTGGGTAGATGATATATTCCACCCTCCTGATAACTAAGGCAGTAGGCAGAAGGGGAGCAAGCTTGTTAGCCAGATCCATAAGGAACTGTGTATCCCCACCTACTGGACCATAGAGGCAACCCAGTACTATATCTGTATGGAAAAGGGAACCTTGGACCAGAACAAAACTACCTCCTGGATCAGTAATAGTCAAGTCTGCTTGGAAGGGGATATTACCCATTATTAATATAGCAGACCCTCTACTCGAGGATGAGTCACCCACAGCAAAGACTTGGCTAACTCCCTGCCTGTGTAACCAGGTGGTTTCCTTAGCAATTAGATGGGTCTCTTGCAACAAAATTACATTTGTTTTCAGCAGAGCACAGTATTTCAATACTTGATATCTCTTAGTGGGGTCTCTAATGCCCCTAACATTCCACGTAACAATCTTAATTACTAGACTCACCATTAACACCAATTATAATGTACACAGATGATATAACTCAAAACACACCTTCAAAATCCCAGAGGCATACTCCATCCAACTGCTCATCCTCCCTTAGAATCCATTCAATAGAACCCCTACAATAGTGTGTGAAACAACCCAGTGGCAGTCTCAAGTTCCAGGAAAAAGTAACCAACAAATAAATGTAGGGCAGCGTACCAAAAGGGGCCCTTAATGATACACCAGGAATCCCCAGTTCCCCCATTTATATCCCAACAGACTGAGCTTAATGAGTATAATCCATCCCCCTCAGAAAAACAGGTTATAACATACGACAAAGCCCTTAATAACAAGAGGCGTGTCAACAAGTACTGAAGGCCTGAATACAATGACCGAACCTATCCCCATAATACTAACCCACCAACATAACTATTTACAATAACCCTCCCTAAAAGCCATGAATCAAACATATAAAGGGTAGAGGATAGCAGGAGGGGAAAATCCCCACTTTGTGTGGTTCCCACTGTGGTAAGTGAGTGAGCTGATTTGAAGGGAAGCAGACACAGTCCCCCCCAAAACCAGATGGTGATGCAAAACCATGCAACAGCTTGCATGTCTGGATCCCTTCCCCCCCACCCTCCAACATCCTAAGTTACCCTGACAACTAAAAAAAAAATAGTGTTTTGCCCCAGAGAAAAGCAAGGAGGTGCCTACCTTCGCTCCTGTAGAGCTGTGACAGAGCATTAGTGGATCCAAGGAGAAGGAGAGAAAAAAAGAAAAACACCATGAACAAAATGATAACCCTCCAAATATTCTCAGACTTGGTCAGGACGCGGAAGAAATCAAGTGAGATGGACGCCAGAAGGATATTAACTTCCATACCGGGTGATTAGTTGTTAGCCCTCTCTTAGTAGGGGGAGACCCACCACATCCTCCATAAATATCAGGATTTATCCACCATTCAGAACAAAAAATGATGATTGACTGTGAGGAGTAACTAATAATCAGAAATTATGTGTTACACGCCTCTAAGAGCAATTACTGAGTGGCACTGCCCAGTGGATAGAGGAACCAAATAAAAAAGAGAATGGAGTACTAGGAAATAGTTCCCCTGGGAACAACTCTTCCCAAAAAATTGGTCTGAAGTAGGAGGAGGAGGTGAGGTTCCCACCAGGAGGAGACCAAGTAGTAGAGGGCACCATTTAGGGTGGTCAACATGGAGAACCACCACCGAGGAACGTGGTGCACCCCCTTAATACCTTAGACTCCCTCCCATGAGATGAGCCCTCCAGTAAGGATACTCTAACCCGCTCAAATAACAGACCAGCCTAATAAGACCCAACTAAGCAACAATACGCAGGGACTAAATTAAAATAGTAAGCAGTATGTTAATGTCCAAATGCGCATTCAAGTAACAGAGAAGAGATCAGGTAGTCTCTGGACCAGTTCTTTCTTGGCAACTTCGGGGTCATCATAGGAAGACCAGGCATCTTGAAGGTAAATCTGAAACCATGACGGGTATGACAATCTGAATTTTTTGCTAGCAGCTATTATTTTGGAGTCAATTGGGTGGAAGGTGGAGCACTTTTGGTGAGTTTCCAAAGGCAAGTCCTGGGTGAATTGCAGGGGTTTACCCACCCATAGGATGGCTTGTAGCTCACGAGTTTTAGTTAAAACATGTTGCTTTTCAATGTAACTTAGGAACTTTAGGATGATGGGTCTCAGTGGTGTGCCAAGTGGGGGTCATGGCCTCAGCAACATTATGTGCCCTTTCAATTTGGTACCTCTGGTTGAAAGGGGAGGACCCTACTACTTTGTTCAGGAGCTTCTGTATGAAGGAGATAATTTTGGGGCCTTCCTCAGCTTCTGGCAGGCCAAAGATTAAGATGTTATTATGGCGGTTCCTGCCCTCGAGATCTTCAGTTTTGGCTTGAAGTTTAGTCACCTGTTAGCTTAGCTTGGTTACTTCTGGTTCTGTATGCTCTTTCCAGGATTCGAGTGGGACTGTCTTGGCCTCCACATTGGTTATCTTGTGCCCAAGGTCCCCCATATCAGAACGCAGGGATTTTAGTTCAGATGCAGTATTGGCCAATGATTCTGTGAATGGAAGCAGGTCTTGAAGAAAACGTTTTCCTGTAAGGAGACCTTGTGAAGGAGGCAGTGGAGAGGTGCAAGAAGGTTGAGT
This sequence comes from Neoceratodus forsteri, assembly GCA_016271365.2. Classification (NCBI taxonomy): domain Eukaryota; kingdom Metazoa; phylum Chordata; order Ceratodontiformes; family Ceratodontidae; genus Neoceratodus; species Neoceratodus forsteri. The sequence continues at coordinate 1,360,159,466 of CM057459.1, forward strand.
CCCCTGCACCTTAGATTTCTTAGGCACCTTTAGTGCAGAGGTAGGAGGCATGTGGTGTGGTGGAGCCTGTTTCATTTTGGACTCCATCACAGCTCAGATTGCTCTGACAGTGATGCAATAAAGCAATCTTCAGTAATAGTAGATATGCAGGCTCCAATACCCCGCTGGATTAAGATGGTAGAAGCTTTTAAAATCAAGGATTAGGCAGGATGATGAAGGGTAAGAAGGGAGCTCCTCCAGAAAGCAGCTACCACATAGCAGACATCACATGACTCCCACCCCTTTTATGGTGGGAGATGACAATAGCATGCTTCCAATTAGATAGGACAGAGGCCAGAGAGGAGAGACTTAGTAAGGAGGCAATAGGAGAGGCAATAGTAGGTGTGGAGAGGTGGAAGAGCTTAGGATTGAGCTTGTCATGGCTGCTCCTTTGCATGGAGTTTAGAGCTAGAAGGACTTTCAGGGCTGAGGAAGAGGAGACAGGAGAAAAGAAGAAAAGAGGAGAAGAGGTAAGGGGGTGAGGGGAATGAGGGAGGGATTGAAGAGAAATGGCATGACAGGAGGGTAGAAACACATGTGGCGAAATAAGTGTTGAAGGCAGCGGCAGCAGATGGAAGGTCAGAGACTGTGGAGGCCCCTAAATTTAGTAAGGGGGTGGTCTGGGTTGGATAACTTTCTTTAACTTCAAGGGGTGACTCAAGTTTCTCTGGAAAGAGGATGAGAAAAACTCAGCTTTGGCCAACCTAGTGGCCCTGGTGCAAGAGTTTCTCAGAGTGCGGTACCTGTGAAGGTCAGCAGGGGAACTGTAAATCTTATAGGATTTCCTGGCCAAGTCACGAACATGCTGGCAAGCCATAAGTTCCACAGAGATCCAAGGGAGGTGAGAGCTTCTGACCTTGGTTTTGTGTAGAGGGTCATGCTGATCCCATATCTGTAAAAGTTTGGAGTAGAAGTAATCGATGGCTGTATTTATGTCAGTGGTATTGGAGATTGGTGACCAGTCTGTAGACTGAAGATCAGCATGGAGGGAGGATAGGTCTAGAGACTAGAAGGAGCAGATGTGGATAATTTTCGGTGGTGCTTTTGGGCAGTGAATTTTTCGTATACAGTACACCATGTGGTGATTGCTGAGTGCATTGGGGAGGGTATCTGTATCAATCATGCTGTGAGGATGGTTGGTGAGGACCCAGTCCAGGAGAGACTAGTTTTGTGATTTCGGGTTTAGATGGATCGGGGTGGAGATGAGTTGGGTAAGATGCAGAGATTTTATATTTTGGCAGAATTTAGCATTTGGAGGTGACAGCCAAATGATACTGAAGTCACCTAGAAGGAGGACATCCTCGGAAGGGTCGAGAGCAGTTATGGTAGATAGGAGCTTGGAGACCAGTGTGGTGTATAGGCCTGGGCAGCAGCAGTAGACACCCGCCACGTATTTTGTGACAGAAAGGGATGAAGAGTTTGAATACAAGGAGTTCATATGCAGCAGGAGTGGATACCGATAGCACTGTGGAGAACTGAACAGAGGAGGAGAGGCAAACAGCAATACCACCACCGTTTTTTGGGCAGTCTTGGTGGGTGAGGGTGTACCTGGGGATAGTGATGGCTGAGTCAGGAATTCTGGAGGAGAGCCCAGATTCAGAAACAAAGAAGACATCCAGTATCAGGGAGATGACAAGAAGTTGCAGCAAGCCTATTTTAGGAAAGAGACTCTGGATATTGATATGGGCCACCTGAAGCCCTTTGGGAAGATCAGAAGGAGGGGCATGGTCTGGGACATGGTTAGGGTCAACATCACCAGCCATAAGGAGTGGGGGGTAAGTGTTTAAGAGAGAAAATGTGATACCGAAGGTGTTGAAGGGGTATGAAAGGGGGGTAGGAGGGGGAGGACAAGAGAAGAGAAGAGTTTGAAGTGCATAAACTCAAGTCAAGATGAGACAGAATGGAGGAGAGAGGTGCTTGGACATCAAAGGGAGTGGGAGAGAGAAGGGAGGCTGGAGGTGTGGAGGGCAGAAGATGAAGACAGAGTCGGGGAGGAGATGGCTGGAAGGGGAAAGTAGTGTTTGTTAAGAGTGGAGGCAGGAGGGAGTGGGGTAGTAGGAAGTAGGCAGAAGGATAGTAGAAGGACAAATGGAAGGAGGTAGGAGGGATGCATAATGGGGGATAAGTAAAGAGAGAAAATAGAAGTGGAGGTAATAATGGCTGATGTTAGGGTACAAGGGAGGAAACGAGAAGTTCATTAGACAGAGAAGGAACAGGAGAGTGAGATTGGAGAGGGGGAGCAAAGAAACCATGTAAGCTCTTATTATTGGTTACCACTGAGGGATTTCTACTACTGACTAGAAGGGTGACACTGAAGCTTGTCGAAACTGCACTGTTCACTTTCCTCTAGAGTGCATACTGCAGGCAAGCCCCCCTGTTTTCTGTGGTTCTGTGGCACATGCCGACTGCCACATAAATTATGACCTGGCACAGAATTTGGGGCCGGATGCAGAATTTGGGGTTGGAAGCATAAATTGCACAAAAATTGCTCCAGTAAGATAGACAGAGACTGACACCACTCCTTTCAAACAATTCCTCATAGAAACATAGAAGTTGACAGCAGATAAGGACCGTAAGGCCCATCCAATCTGCTCATTTTTTCTACCTTATGAATGTGCCATAGGCCTGTATGGTATCCGGTAAATATAGCGCACCTACTTTAGCGCGGGTTACAACAGTGCTGTCATTTCAGCATGGGACCAAAATAGTGCCTGTTAATGTAGCGTGTGCACACAATAGCATGAAATCTAGGGTATTAAAAATGCAGCATACTCTAGCCCATCAGATTTACTCTTTTTTGAGACAGAGAGTGAAAAGGACGTGCGCTTCGTGAAGAGCAAGAAAGGCAGTGACTTAGCTACCCTTGATGGTTTTATTTATCAGCGAGAGTGCATCATGTCCTCAAAATGTTACTGGAAATGCTTGGCATATGATAAAGGGTTTCTGTAGTGCATGGCTGCATTTAGATGGGGCTAAGGTACTAAAACTAATTGGGGAGCATAACCATATACCTGATCCAGCTTCTATTTCTTCTGTTATTCTGTGCCATTGGAAGGGAGTGCATGGGACAGAAAGGGAGAGTAAGAGACAGGAAGGGAAAGGGAGGGACAGGAAAAGACTGTAGGGGGAACTGCTGAGAATAACACTAGTTGTGATGAACAGAATAGACAGGAAAACACAAACGTACGTGAACTTTGATCTGATATCAGTATTTCTCAAAGAAGAAAGGTAGGGCATATTTCTTTTTGTCAATTATATTAAAAATGCTATTATTTCACTGTTTTCCCGATATGCTATGAGAACATAGTGCTAACATGACTGTGCTCATAAATGCAGCGCTGATTTGGTTGCGCGATATTAACATTGAACCGGCCTATACCCTGTCAATGGCCAATCTATTCATACTCATCTGTATTGCTCCCTTATGCCATTTCCATGCCTGTCTGAAGCCCTGCACTGTATTCATATCCACCACTTCCTGAGGTAGGCCATTTCATGCATTCACTACCCTTTCTGTGAAAAAAACCTTCCTCACATTACGCCTTAATTGGCTTCCCTCTAATCTCATGCTGTATCCTCTTGTCCTGCTATTTTTCTTATATTGAAACATATTAGACTCTTTCACCTTGTTAATACCCTTAAGATGTTTGAATGTTTCGATCATATCACCTCTCTCCATCCCTCCTTTGCTCTAGGGTATTCAATTAAAAACATCAGGATCCCATGCCTTTGCTTTTTCAGCACCAACCCTGTGGAATTCTCTACCTCGTTGGTTGAGAGAATGTCCAACTGTTGAGAAATTTAAAATGGAGTTAAAGATGTATTTATTCAGTTTAGCATATCCTAGATATGGTTATTAATTTATGATTGTTTTAATTTATATGTATATGTGATCTTATTGTACAGCGCCTTGGTTCTGAAAGGCGCTTTATAAATAAAGACGATTTGATTTGATTTGATTAGGGTATACATATTGAGCTCTGTTAATCTCTATTTATACGTGTTCTGCTGCAGTCACTGCATCATTTTGGTTGCCCTTCTCTGGACTGACTCCATTTTGTTAATGTCCTTGTGAGGGTGCAGCCTCCAGTACTGCACACAGTACTTCAGCTGGCACCTAACCAGTGTCTTGTAAAGAGGGATTATTACCTCTCTATTACGATTTGCAATACCCCTACTAATACACCCCAACATCCCTCTAGCCTAACTTTCTGCTTTAGAGGTCTCCTTGGATGATTTCAGGTCATCTGTGATGATGGTGCCCAAGTCTCTTTCTTCCCTTGTGATTGTCAGCAATTCCCCTCCCAACCTATAGGTGGCTTCAGGGTTTCTCTTCCCTATGTGCATGATCTTGCAGTTCTTTGCATTCAACCCCATTTGCCGCTCTTCTGACCATGTTGCCAGTTTATCCAGATCTCTTCTCATTCTGCCCACCCATCTTGATCATCTACTCTGTTGCAGATCTTGGTGTCATCTGCAAACAGATAAACCTCACCCTTCAGTCCATCTGCAATGTCACTGATGAAAATATTGAAGAGGACTGGCCCCAGGACTGATCCCTGAGGTACCCCACTTGGGACTTGCATCTCTTCTGACTGTATACCATTTACCACCACTCTCTGTTTTCTGCCTGCCAACCAGTTTGCCACCTAACTGATCAACTTCTGCCCCACCCCCAGTCTACCCGGCTTATTAATCAATCTTCTGTGTGGAATAGTATTGAATACTTTGCTGAAGTCAAGGTAGGTGACATCAACTGTTCCCCCTTGGTCCACCTCTCTGGTTACCCAGTCAAGGAAATCTATGAGATTAGTTTGACAGGACCTTCTTGTTGTAAACCCATGCTGTCTTGGATCCTGTGGTCCTATGGATTCCAGGTGTTGCACTATCCATTCCTAAAGGAGTGCCTCCATAATTTTGCCCACTACTGAGGAAAGACTGACTGGTCTGTAGTTCCCTGCCTCCTCCCTGCTACCACTCTTGCCTGCTTGTTTGTAGCTTTATAAAACTAAAATTCACCCCAAACCCCTCAAACCATCACCACCCAGCCCTGAGAGCCCCACCTAGAGTCACCCTATTTTTTTATATCAGCATCCCATTTTTGGTCACAAGCTGCATGATAATCCTTTGCCTTTTCCTATCACTGCTAGTGGTCCAGAATGCCTTTTTCTTATCCCAGTAGAGCTTTGTAGGGCCCACGCAAAGCCATACTGGGTCATGGGTCTAGAATTTTGGTCCAGCAGCACTAGGAAGAGGTGGAGGATTATCCTACACTGTGGGACCAAAAAAGGCTGCCAATATAAAAAACAGAGTGACTCAGAAAGGCACTGGGTGGGATGACTCTTGGAGCTTAGATATGCAGGGTTGGTATTTCTTGTTTTATGAGGGGGCAGAGTAATGTCTAAGAGGAGACTTTACAATACCTTTGAGGCAGGAAGAAGCAAAGGATCACTGTACAGTGTTGGGCTGGATAATGGCATGCATTAAAATCTACAAGACCACTCAATGGCATTCTCAAGGCTTGTTAGGAAAGTGGTGGTGTTGAGATGGGCAGTGGTGGGGTTTACCTGTTCTTAAACCATGAGAGAGTAAAGCGCTCGGGGGGGGGGCAATTTGCTGTCCTTATGGGGTTTAGAGCAAAAGTGGTTGATGTGGATGGGGCTGTGCGGTTGCCAACCTGATGGGTCAACTCTGGTGCCTAGGGAAGAAAAATGTAAATTATGAAAAACGCAAGCAAAGGGCCAGATAAGTAAATAAAAAAGAATGTTGGGGGTAGGAAAGAATGAGAGAATGCTGGATAAACTGAAGAAATTAAAAAGATGAAACCAAGGTAAGGAAAGTGAAAAGCAGAATATTATTTGTGCAAAATGTGGAAACTAAATAAGGGAAGAGAAAAACAAATTGAGAAAATAGAGAAAGTTATAATAGCATTGCAGATTAAACATTTTTCAATTTTTTTAACATTTATATATTGCTCCAGCACAATATGCAAGGGTGGGCAAGACAGATTTCAAGCTCACTGCACCACAATTAAAAATGCCACTGAGGGACAAGTAGATTTTACTCAGAGCATCAGTGCAGCTTTTAAGTTTTTTTAAAGCACAAATGGCTTGACCATTCAATACAGTAGTCAGTGTTTTTTCTATTCTTTGGTAACCAGGTAATGTTACAAAAGAATAAATCCAAAGTAGCACACCCCAATTTGAATAAATAAAATTATGGTTCTGTTTAACTAGCAGCCCTATCTCTTCTACTTCCCTAGTCTGACAGCCAGACCCCAGTGTGCTAACATTCTGTGTAAAATTGTTTGGAGAGCACTCCTTCCTTGGTGGGTAGTGGTGCTGAGATGGGCAGAGGTGGGCTACACTGGATTTTAAAAAATAGGATCAAGCAAGGCTTTTGGGGGCAGGATCATGTTAGGAGAGGAGAAAATATCTTGCTGACGTTAGGTCTAGGGTGGGGGAGGTTGCAAAGAGCATACTACCATTCAATGTCCTGCACAGCCAGTATAGTGTTATGCTTGCGCAACTGCATTAGTTTGGTTTTGGCTGTTCGCACTCTCTATTCCAGAGGAATTACCACCCTGTAGGGGTATGAAAGGTAAAGAACCCTCGGAGAGGATTCCACCCCTAGAGGTGCCATTGAATGATTCCTGTGGCTAAAGGTACATTAGGAAGGAACCTAGGAAGAGAAGTGCTGCTGCTGGAGGAGGAAGAGGAGGAGGGGAGGATGGTGGGACAAAGAAAAAGTGCTTCACAATGAGGCTGAGAGGAACTGCTTATATAGATCAGGAAGTGGGAGTGGCTGGCTGCTTGGCCCATGGACTCCAGCAAAGCCTTTCCAATTCAATGCCTGCACAGCCAGTATAGTGTTATGCTTGTGCAACTGTGTTAGTTTGGTTTTGGCTGTTCACACTCTCTATTCCAGAGAAATTACCACTCTGTAGGGGTACGAAAGGCAAGGAACCCTCGGAGAGGGTTCCGCCTCTACAGATGTCATGGGATGATTCCCGTAGCAAAAGGTACCTTAGAAATCCCCAAAAGAAATGTATTACAAGCATATCCATGCTATGGACACCAAGAAGGTTACTGGTGCAGTCTTTCTAGACCTCAGTAAGGCCTTTGACACTGTAGACCATCACCTCCTAATCACCTCTCTTGCCTACATAGGTGCCACTCCACTTACCTTACAGTGGTTTAACAGTTATCTCACAGGAATGATACAAAAAGTCAAAGCTGATGACCTACTATCTGCCCCCTTCCCATTGCCAGAGGAGTCTCTGTCTCTCAAGGCTCCATGCTAGGACCAGTCCTTTTTTCCCTGTACATCAACAACCTTGACTCCCACATAAAGAACTCTAGCATACATTTCTTTGTGGACAATACGGTTTTGTATGCATCAGGCTCGTCCTTAACTGAAGTCAGGGAAGCACTCCAAGCTGACTTTATCCAGTTAGAAAGCAACCATATCAATGCCAAGCTTCTCTTAAATGCCAAAAAAAACAAGACAATGATTTTCTCGAGACTTACCTTGTCTGGTGCCCTACCTACCCCACCTAAAAACTTCATAGTTACCTCCCTAGGTGAACCCTTGGAAGTCGTACCTACATTTAAATATCTAGGTATGTGGATAGACAACAAGCTTTCCTTCAACAATCACATCAAGGATCTATCAAAGAGGCCTAAAGCACACTTGGGTTTCTTCTTTAGAAAAAGTACCCTCTTTTTTCTCTTGACCCGCAAAAGACTTGTCCAAGCAACATTCCTTCCCTTGCTTGACTACAGAGGCATTATCTTTATCTCCTCCCCAACCTTGAGCCTATCTAAACTGGATGTACTTTATCACCATGCTCTTCGCTTCATTACTAACTCTGTGTACAGGACCCACCACTGTGATCTTTATGCAGCAGTTGGGTGGACCTCTCTTGCCACCAGATGCCTCCTGCATGCTGGCATTTGGACCCTCAAACTACTACTCCACAAACTGCCTGTCTATTTAACGTCTCTCATACACATCTCACATAGTGCCTACTTCCTATGGAAATCAGACCTTATCCTACTAGATGTTCCCAGGACACGTACCACAACTGGCCAAAAAGCTGTCTCATATGCCCTCCCAAACATTTGGAACCAACTGCAAGCCATGCTGAAGCTAACCAGCATCGTATAAATTAACTCCTACAAAACACTAGCTATCTCTAAATTAAAAGACATATGTAGGTGCTACTAGGCCCCCAACACCAAGTCAACTTCCTAGGTACCAACTGGCCCTCTACTTATTAAGCTGAAATGTGTTGCATAATTTAGGGCAAGGTTAAAGTTGGAATGTAAGGCATATATAGCATAAGGACTTCTATTATGTTTACCTCTTGTATTATATATTTTTTTTCTTTGTTGTTCTACATTTTATATCTCCTGTCTATGTAATTGGGAACTGTATGTGTATGTGCCTCAGGACCTCCTTGTGAATGAGCTTGCTCACCGGAGTCTTTCCTGCAATAAACTTGAACATATTCCAAAAAGAATGAGGTGACAGGAAGCATATGAGCAAGCAGTAACTGTGACATAGTTGTAGAGAAGCATAGACAGTTTGATAATGTAATGAGATACTCAGTTTGATAATGTAATGAAATGCCCAGGTTTGTGCAGCATGATACTGATGGTTTGCATTGAGAATGAGGGGATCCTCTAAGGAAAGCAGGAACAGCTGGGACACCATCCACTTCCTTACAATGGCAGAACCTACTTAAAGAAACTAGGGGACACTATTATGCTAACTAACAGACCTGAGGCAACTGAGGAGAGAAAAAAAACCCTGTGAGGAGGAAATCTCTGAGGATCCAAGGCCTAGGTTGCCTTCCTTCCAGGCTTGGGATATTTTATTTAGTGATGGCTTTGCAGCTGCAATTTGGAAAGCCCAATTAAAGGGAGGTGGAAAATATTCCAATTTGGAGGAAGGCTCTCACTCAATCCCTCTAGCGAGAAACACAGTGAAAAGTTGTGAGAGAACTCTGCAACAATATGTGCAACCAAGGTGGGAGGAGGACAGCAATGACTGCTGAGACACTCACCTGGTCTACCCACCCTAAACTCAAACCAGGTGAACCAGAGGCAATCATAGGGAGAATGCGGTGAAGGCACCTTGCTAGGGAAACTACTAAAGCCAATGGATAACCGTTATAGTGGAACACTAGAGCCAAAGAGGATCGGAGTAACCACCCTTCACTGCTAATCTTAAATTCTACACCAGGAGCTGCTGTCATGTAGCAGGCAGCTAAAGCAAAGCCAAGGGTGAGGAGATTCCTAGCTATGGGCCAGGTGAGAAGGATCCTGCCCCAAGTCGGACACGCTCAAGAAGCAGACTAAACACAGAGTGAGACCGTCAGCTGCAGGAACCCTGTGCCAGAATAGAATGGCTGGCATGCCCTAGAATTAGACTGAGCTGAGAAGCTGGTGAGCTGATTGAGCACTGTTGTGCTGAGATTGTAATGAGCAGTGAGACCTGAGACCTTGAAAGGTCGAATGCAGAATTGAGTGCAGCAGAATCCCAGAGGCTGAAGCTGAGGGGATGACAGTAGGCATGAACTAATTATTTGCGTAAGCAATTAGCAATGATTGTGCAAGCAAGCGTGGACCTGCAAGTAGGTCAGTAAACAGAGTAGGACTAAGTGGACCTGCACGTAGGTCTGCATGACGTAGTAGCACTGAATAGTAGGGCAAGCCAGCCAGGCATGTAAAAGCCAAATCAAGGTGATAAACACTCTAAGGATTTCCTGCGGTGAAGGCAGGATGCAAAACAGAAATATTTAGCCACATGGGGCAATGACTCCCCAAACACTCCCTAGTCCCTGCCGTAAGACAAACAAGAAGTGATGGAAGGGCCAAGAACCACATGCAGCTAGTTTAACAGCCTCAACAGGAACTCTAGCTGACCTCAGAATGAAACAGCATTGTACAAACAGGGAATAACATAACTGAACTGCATAGCAAGGTTCAGAGCTTGAATCAGGTGAAAACAATCAGACTTGATAGCATGGGGGCAAGTAATTCTGTAGCAGGGGAAGCATTAATACTGGGAAGCAAAGTGAAAACAAATGAGTATGCAACAGAAGCAGCTATGGTTGAACTAAAACATGCAGATAGCAATTGCATTTGCATTACAGTAGTTTGAGAGTTGTAAGCAACAGTGCAAATAGTAGGAGCTCAGGAGTGGTATGCTAGTAGCTTGGAAGCAAAAAACCCCTGAAAAAAAAATCAAAAACACACAAACAGAAAAACAGGGAACAAAGACAAAAGAAGCACACACAGCCGAAGGCAAATTACAAACTGGAAGTAGGAAAGAAACACAGAATCTAGCAGAGGAGCAGGATCAGCAAGGTGTGTGTGGAAGGTAGACCCCAACCAGCTCAGACGACAGACATACAGAGCCTTCAGATGCAAAGAAAAAATGCTTTACAATGAGGCTGAGAGGAACTGCTTATATAGCTGAGGAAGTGGGAGCGGCTAGCTGCTTGGCCACTGAACTCCAGGCAAGGCAGACCAAATGGAAAGGCCTGGAACTGAAAATTGCAGCCCTGAAAACAGAAGTGGAGGAAACATCTGTGAGCAGGGTGGATCATGAAATGGAGGTAGGCATCCTTCATATCCAGGAAACATACAGTAGGCAATCCCGTATGTTCAGAAGAGGTAGAGGTGTTTGTAATGTGACCATTCGGAACCTCTTATACTCTATGTCGAGATTGAGGTTCCTTAGATCCAGAATGTATGGCAGATCTCCTGTCAATTTTGGGATGAGAAAAAAAATGGAAGTAAAACTTTCTGCTTCTCTGAGGGAGGGGAACAGGCTCTATGGCGTTTGTCATGACATCTTGGACTTCCATATGAGCCTTGCTCAATGGTGCCCACCTGGATAAATTAAGATTTGATTGATTGACTTCCTCTGCTAGTACTGATTCTTCATCAGGTGGTAATGAAAGGCCCTTGGGGGAGTACTGGGAAGAACTCCTGGAAAATCCAAGGTGTGGCCTGATTGTATCAGTTGAAGGACCCTTGCATCCGATGTGATGTTTTCCCAACCTGGGAGATATAGGAAAGACCTACCCTCAACCACCATGGGGTGGGCCTTGCAGCCCACTGGTGAGAGGGGAACTTGAGGCATTTGACTGTCCCTGTTGGGGGACAGAAAGGGCATAACAGAGCACTTTGTGAGCAGCCCTCAGGCCAGGCAAGGAGCCTTGAGCTGCCCTTTCATTATTGGGCTGCTGCCAGTTTGGAGCAGATTGTTGTCTGTTGGCAGACCTATGAAAATGTCCCCTATAAGAGGGTTTCTGGGTATGGTAATGGGATCATACAGATTGTAAGGTATGACCTAAGGCCTAGGGGAAGGTCAATATATCATAGGTTTGAGGTCCAAGCAGCTAATACTCTTTAAAAGGAGCATTTAGTATGGCTTGCTGGACATATGGTGCAAAGCCAGAAGCCCGAAGCCAGAAATGCCTACTAAGACAAATGCCAGCTCAGGAGTCCAGATCCATAGAGTCCAATGCATCATAGCCAGCTTGTAACAAATGATGGCCTACAGCTGAGGGAGTAGTTAGCTTGTTAGTCAAATCCTCCTTAGGAGCAGTATCCCGAATGGAGTGGATGAAGGACTGGGTGGCCTTCAGAATCTCCTCGTTATTTAAGAAGATGACCCATATAATTTAAAATTCTGAGGGTCATAGTAAAGAAAGAGTAGACCTTTTTTCCCCTTCACATCAAACTTCCTGGATTTTTTATCTGGAGGTTGAGCACTAAGATGCTTTTGTCATACTGACCTGTCATAAGCAGCATTAATGATTACAGAGTTAGCTTGGGGTGGGGAAGTAAAATAAGGGTGTTGTAATGGAGCCTGGTAGTCCAATTAACTTTGTGAGGTTCCAAGGGGATAGTAAAGGGCTGTTTCCAAGTAGCCAAGATCACATTTTCATAAGTGTCAACCAAAGGAGGAATGACTGAGGAAAGGTAGTCTGGTAGAGCCAGATACTTGTCAATTTACATCAAGAGGTATTTTGCTTCATTTCCTTGAAGCCAAAAGTTTTCTGAAGGTGAAACATGATATCAGATAAGCTAGGATCATCAGGAGGGGAACAACAAAGGGGAGGAGTAGTCTCATCCTGTAAAGAGGAGGTCAAAGAAACCAATAGTGGTGACAAACAATGGTTCTTGATCTACAGCTTCCCCTTGATCATTCAGGTCATAATCCTGCAGATCAGGGTCCTGTATCTCAACATCCTGGTTAACAGGTCCTGGAGAAGCCGGGGAAGAACTGGTCATCCTAGAGACAGAGGAATGTCTGGAAGACACAGACACTGGATCTGAAGGGATGCCACATTAGGGAGGAGGGATGGACTTCATGAGGCCAAGAATAGTCTGCACCAAAGCTTGGACATCCACCACTGCAAGCTGAGGAGAAAAAGCAGAACTTGGCATAGCATTTTGAACCAATTGTACTGGATTAATAGACAAGATTGTTTGCAGAGTAGGTACCAATCTGGCCATTAATGACAGGTGTGCAAAGGTACCCAACTTTGATGAGGGAAGAGCCATCAGAGAATGTAAAGAGGAACTCAAAACATCCTGATCCATGGTAGTATGCAAGTACGTCAATGACCCCAAAGGAGCCATCAATGGGCGGTAATGAGATCCATGTGATGGAGGCAGCAGCAGTGGGAGCTGCAGCTTAGAACCACCCTCAGAAGTTGTTAACAGAGGAGACGATGATGAATGAAGGAGTGCCAGAGGTCATTGATGTTGTGAAAGGTGACTTGGCAAAAGCCTCTGAGAGGACTGCTAAAATTACTTGTGTCCTAAGTTGCTCCTGCTCTTTGGAGCAGGAAGAAGTGGGCAGGCTTTGTGTTGATGGAGAGGAGACAGGAGCAGCATGCTTACTCTTACTGAACCCAGGAAAGACTGAGGTTATGGTGGTGGACCCGGGTCGCAGGGTAGAGGGTTTGAGGACTGGGCTCCCCTCTGGATTAATCCTGGGGGTGGACTAGATCCTCACCTCTGAATGGGTGCGTAATCTGGGAGTGGAGCTTGACACTGGTCTGACACTCCATTATCAGGTGTCTGCAGTTGTCAAGACTGCAGTTTTTCATCTTAGGAACATTGCCAGGATTAGGCACCCTGTTCCACCTAGCGACCTGTCGGTTTTGGTCCACACCTTTGTGACATCTCGCCTTGATTATTGTAACTCCCTGTACCTAGGACTTCCTGGGGTTGATATCCGCTGCTTGCAGCTAGTGCAGAATGCGGCAGCATGTTTGTTGACTGGGGCATCCAGAAGTTCTCGTATTACCCCTGTGCTGCGCACTCTGCACTGACTGCCAATACAGTGGCGGATCACCTTCAAAGTGGGTCTTTTGACCTACAAAGCCCTTCACGGTCTATGTCCCGACTGCTTGAAAGAACTTCTGGTGCCCTACACCCCTCTGAGACAGCTCTGCTCGGCTGACGAGGGGTTGCTGGAGATTCCGAGGGTAAATTTGAAGTCTTCTGGAGCTCGTGCTTTTGGATTCACTGCACCTACCCTCTGGAATTCTCTGCCCCATCAGCTCCAGGAGAGCAGGACTGTGGGGAGTTTCAAGCAGGCACTAAAGACTTTCCTATGGGAGAAGGCATTTTCTGCTTTGTTTTAACTGTACACTGTAGTTTTGTAATATTCGTTTAGAGTTGTTTTATTGTATGTATTGAATATGTCTGTGTTTTCCTTGATGTACAGTGCTTTGAAAACTTTTAAAGGCACTTAATCAAATAAATTTTATCATTATTATTATTCTAAAGTGTTCTTGGGGCTTTTCCTGACTGTCGGCCTGCCCCGATGATGAATAGTCCTTACTTGAATGGTGGGACCCAGAGGAGAATGGCGAGGACTCCTTAGACTTTGAGCGGTGTCCTTGTCCCAGGAGGGCAACATTCTGCTCCATGAGGTGTTCTTGAAGCTTGTGGAGTCATCGAAGTTTAGTAGTCTTACCGAACCACTTGACACAGGACACAAGCATGGGTATCATGCACCAGGCCCAAGTACTGAATGCAGAATTCATGCAGCACCTCAGTCATGAGTTTCTGGTCACAAGAACACTTTCTAAAGACAGAATCTGAAGATGACATGGGGAAAGAATACAATGATACTGGTAACGTTGCAGGAGAAACAATGGTGAACTTTTCATCATCGACTGAAGCTGGACTCTGGACTGAGAAGGTGCAACATGCAGGTAGCAGATAGAAAAAAACTTAGGAGCTTCTGGGACCACCTTCTTTTATACCTGCCAGGACACAACATGTGGTATCGTTTGGGGGGGGGGCAGGTTGACTGCTGATAAATCATTGAGATGGAATGATGCCTGAAGCTGGATATTCCTATAAGTGTGACCTGCTACAACAGATTTCTTTGAGGAAGGTCTTGCTGCAGTTGCCCGTGTCTTGGAAATCATTCATAGCCAATGAGAAGAAGATAACATCCTCTTTTCTGATTCTTTATGGGTGTGCAATTCCTTGACAGAATTCCTTCCTTTCTGGAAGGCACACAATTTTGTCTCGTCAGAGGGAACCTCCATAAAATACAGAGATCTGTTAATTAAGCAATAAAGCATGATCAGGGGTTATGTTAATTAAGCAATAATGCCCTCCAGGGTGTGTGTCGTGCCGGGATAACGTCACGCCTCAGGTGGTTGGGCATGAGGCCGCGGGCGGTCGTCAACAACTGAGGCGACGTTATCTAACAGCACACCCTGGAGGGCATTATTGCTATTATACAATGGCTTGTTGTTATACAGAATAAAATAAATCATTTTAAAGATGTTTTTGTGTGGAAAAATATTTTTATTTTTTAAGAGCAGATGAAACAATCAAGCAAATGCTCAAGATGCTCAAGAGGCTCAAGATGCTCATCTGCAGGTTCACAGTGAGGCTGAGACTAGACCTGTGATGTTGTACTGATTAACATCACGGGTCCAGCCCAAGACTGACCAATCAGACTCCAGGATTTTTTCTTGCCATTGTAAAATAAAAGATTAACATATGGCTGTTAGAATGTTTGCAGCCAATCAGAAAGCTCCATTTCTCAGACCTTTTTTATAATTCACATTGTCAGCCCGACTGAGCAATTCATTTTTGGGCTTTACATCCATAAAGTTAAGACCCATTCCAAAACTGAACCTTTCTATGAGTACAATGATTGTGCAAACACCTTAGCCAAAGGTGGTGCTCGAGGGGTGGAATATGAATATGCTCCCTCCAACTGCAGCACACACTGCTGTTGTCAACAAGAAGACCAAAGTAGTTTCCCTGGATCTAACTGCAGTCCAGCTAGCAGATCCAGAGATAAAAGAGGTATATAAATGCGTCTCCAAGGAAACCGAAAACAATGTCTGTGAAAACCCCATTCAAAAGACATTCTGACAATCTCCATCCGTTCCAGGATCAGAAATTGGTCTTATACCACTCAGGTGATCAAAACCTTTGGGTTATACAGTACTTCAAGGACTCAGATCAGAATTCATCCATCAGGTCCTCGACACCCCTACAGGTGGATACAGAGGGGTGAACAAGACCCTTCAGAGACTGAAGACCATGGGCTGGTGTCCTAGAATGACAAGAGACATCCAGCGTTACGTGAACAATTGCTTTACCTGTGAACAGAACAACCCTACCCCTGCAATATAAATTCCAAACTGCTTCCTCAGAGGCAATCATGCCCCTGGAATGTACACAACACACTGGGCTTTACAACCATACAGCAAAGATTAATAAAGAATTTTGCACATGATTCCATAACACCACCATGCACAAACTTTGTTTTAACCACACAACTGCAACAGCTGCACTTTTCCATACAGTCACCCCAGTATCAAACGATGAACCTCTACAATGCCCCACTATGGAGCTAGGCCTAGACAGCAGCCTAGCAGCAGCATCCATCCATGTGACTCTGATTAATAATGTACAATGTTTGCATGTTCCTGTTGTTTTGAATCTCACACATTGAAACACAGTCAGATTCGGTCACTGTTTGTAAACCAATGTTTTGAGATTCCATATTACATTGTTTTAGGATTTAATGGCCGCATATGAAGCATGTGCACAAGACCCTGTAGCTGGGCATCACACAACTGAACACTGAGGGGTGTTCAGGCCTAAATGTCAGAAACAGATGATAGGTGTGGCTGGAGTAGCAGACCTAGCAGGTACTGTTACATGTATGTTTGGGACTGGAAAGTCAATTTGGAACCGAGCAGACTTGGCCCATATTCAAAGAAATAACAAAATTTTCAACTCCAGATTAGCCAATGATGTGGTTGAGCCCATGCTGCATGGTACAGATGGTATTTCCCAAGAGGAAAGATTCACGATGTATAACATGCATGCACGCATGATATTGTATACTTATTTTATGAGACCCAAAACAAACTCAATAAATTGTTTTTTCTAAATAATAAAGAAGTTAGAGAGTAACACATAGGCAGGGAGATCATTTGTTCTCATATGGCAATTTTGCTATTACCACTATCACCATCTCTTCCAGGATCTGGTATCTGGAAGGATCCCAGATTTGATTCAGGACATAGGACCAAATGGTGTTTCCCCCATTGTAAAACTCTATCATGTATTGCAAAGGGCATGGATAGGACTGTGTCCTTTTCTTTGGCCACTGCACAGAATCTGAGATTTGTGACCCCACACCAGAATCAAGTACCTTGCTGCACTACCAGTCAATGTAGTATTTGGGACACTATGTATGTTATATTCACTATTTCTTTTCAAGTTTTTGACAAAAAATCTGCAGTTTTTGACAAGCTTGCCACCATCCACTCTGTGGGACATCAAGAGGGCAGCATCTGTCAAAGACAGATCAACTAGCCTCCTTTGTTGGTGTTTCATCCTTGATTCGACACCTGGGTGGCCCCACATACTGACTGTTGTGCCAAAAGAGGCTACTACTACTATCTGTGCAGATGTGATATGTTTGATGTAACTGTGACTGTTTGTGGCTACTCACCGGATTCTATAGACTGGTCATCAATGTTTGATGTTACCTATTTGCTAATGAGACTTTTAAAAATGTCACTGCTCCTGTTGATCAGCCTAATGTCAATGTTTCCAGATATGCATCCAGAGATGCACCCCAACAAGACATATGATGCCTCCCTAGCCAGTAGATGAATGCATCCTTCACCTTCCCTGTCCAGCTCGCAAAGTGGCACTTTCCACAAGTTCATGTGACCTACTGTACAACTTTGATGGACAATACTGTGAGTACCTAAAGGCCAGTGGGGCACAGGACCCAAGGCAGCATGGGTTCATATTGGGAAGATCACGTCAGATGAATCTAATTGATTTCTTTGAATGGGTGACCAAAGTAGTAGACCAGGGAGGGGCTGTGGATATGGCCTACCTAGACTTTAGCAAGGCATTTGACACAGTCTCACACAAAAGATTAGTAAACAAATTAGCCAGCCTGGGAGTGGGTCCCAGGGTGGTAGCCTGGGTAAAACATTGGCTAGACAACAGGACACAGAAGGTAATTGTAAACGGAGTCCACTCTGAAGAAAGGGGGGTTACTAGTGGAGTATCGCAGGGTTCAGTACTGGGTCCAGTCCTTTTTAATGTCTTTATAAGTGAAATTGCAGAGGGACTGGAAGGAAAATTATGCCTATTTGCAGATGACACAAAGATTTGTAACAGGGTTGATATACAAGGAGGCATTGAAAGAATGAGAAGGGACTTGGCAAGGTTGGAGAAATGGTCAGAAGTATGGCAGCTTGGATTCAATGCAAAGAAGTGCAAAATAATGCACCTGGGAAACAAAAGCCCAGGAGAAGAGTACATTCGAACATACGAAATTTGCCAGCAGATAAAGGCCTAGAGGTCTATCAAGTCTGCTCGAATGTGCAGCTAGCACCCTCTATTCTGCAGCTGCCCCTCCCTTCCACCCTCCCCTTGTCCTGTCCCATCCTCATTTGAAGCAGTCCACTGTTCTATTGCATACCACTTCAGCAGGTAATGCATTCCACCCAGCCACCACCCTCTCTGTAAAAAAGTGTCTCCTCATCTCCCTCCTGAACCTTCCTCGCTCCAGTCTCATATCATGGCCCCTGGTGGCCCTCCCCTCCCTTACTTTGAACAGCCCCTCTGTACCCATCTTGTTTATTCCTTTCATGTATTTAAAGGTTTCAATCATGTCACCCTGTCTCTCCTCTCCTCCAGTGAGTACATGTTCAACTCCTTCAACCTCCTCTCGTATGATAAGTCCCCCAGCCCCTTGATCATCTTTGTCACTCTGTGCACATCCTCCAGTAACTTAATGGCCCTCTTCAGATACGGATGCCAGTACTGCATGCAGTACTCCAGGTGTGGTCTAACTAATGACCTATACAGTGGCAGAATCACCTCCTCCCTCCTCGAGGATATACCCCTTGCAATACAACCCAGCATTTTGTTGGCCTCTTGCAGCTGCCTCCCACATTGTGCCGAGTTGTTCATTGACCCTGTAATGAGCACACCCAGATCCTTCTCCTTCTCTGTCTGGGCTAGCTGCACTCCCCTAGCTGGTAACCTCCTTGGTTCTTCATCCCAAAATGCAGCACCTTGCACTTTTGGCATTAAAGCCCAGTTGCCAGGTGTCTGACCAGGTTTCAAGCTTTGCCAGATCATCCAGCCTGCCCCCTGCATCCCTCTGGGTCATCCACCACTTCGCCTACCTTGGTATCATCAGCAAACAGACTGATCTTGCTCTTGATGTCCCATGATATGTCTGCAATGAATATCCCAAACAACACTGGTCCCAACACTGGAGCCCTCTGGAACACCACTCATCACTGCCCTTGGGTGTGAGAGCTCCCACCACCACCACTCTCTGTTGCCTTCCCTGCAGCCAGTTTCTACCCATCTCACCAGCTTTGCACCCACCCCTGTGCCTACTAACTTCCTTCACATGTAGCAGAGCAGCAACAAGCTGCGATCAGTACACAATGGGGGGGGGGGAGTAACAACAACAAAAATGGAAAGGGACCTGGGGGTAATCATATCAGATGACCTTAAGATTAGCAAGCAATGTGAGAAGGCAGTAAGGGAGGGCTGGGGAATACTGGGATGTATAGGGAGAGGCATCAGTTGGTGAGACCCCATCTAGAGTACTGCATTCAGTTATGGAGACACCATCTCCACGAGGACATAGACAGGATGGAGGCAGTTCAGAGGAGGGCAACTAAAATAGTACAGAGTCTGCAAGAGAAGCCATATGAGGAGAGACTAAAGGAGCTTAATATGTACACCCTTGAAGAAAGGAGGGAGAGGGGGGACAAGACAGAAACTTTTAAGTACCTCAGTGGAATCAACAAAGTTCAAGAGAATAGCATCTTTCAGAAATAGAGATGTGCAAGAACAAGGGGACACAATCTGAAGATGGGGGGGATGGCTCAGGGGCAATGTGAGGAAGTATTTTTTCACACAGAGGGTGGTGGATGCATGGAACAGCCTTCCCCGAGAAGGTTCTGTGGTCTAAAACTGTGGGATAGTTCAAGAATGCAAGGAACAGACATAAGACAATTGCTGTGGGAGGTAGGAAGAAATAGGCTGTTGGTTAAGTAGGATCTGCAGCTTATCCAGTAGGTAGGGAAATGGGCAGACTAGGTGGGCCAAGTGGTCCTTATCTGCCACTAAAAGTCTATGTTTCTATGTTTCTATATAAAATGAGTAAGGAAATTTTTGTGTCTCAGTTGACTGAGACTTGGTTCTTGCCACTGCCTTAAGAGAGCACTACCATCGGTTAAAAACAAGTCCCTGCCAACTGGGGCAACTCACAGAATTCATAAGCCACTTGCTTCCTAATCTCTATCACAAACATGGCTGCAGCCTTTACTCATATATAGAAACCTTCAACTAAGCCTCAAAAATGAAAATCCATTAAATTAACTAGAGTAGTGCCAGCTCCATGGTGTTGAGAGAAGGGGTTTACTCGGCACGCTAATGACCTGGGTTCACACCACTAGCCCGGGTACCAGGAGCAGAGGCCAGCAGGGGGGGGGATTGCTCATGCTTCCCTCCCGGGGGGTGGGTTCTGCCTCAGCACCTCTGGGCAGATTGGGTGCGTGCTTGTGGGGATGTGTGGCCCTGACATGCCTCCGCCTGAGGATGCCGCCACCATAGGCTGGGAATGTGGTGAGGAGAGGCATAGAAAATATGAAAATGGTGCATTGACCAGTTGGATGACAGCCACCTGGACCCTTTTCACCAAGGAGCACCTGGATCACCAAAGACCGACCTCAGCAGCACCCAGGGCCAAAACTGAGTAGACCGGTAAGGTTAATTCTCTCTATAGGGAGAGGACCTGCCCGATGCAAGGGATATATTGGGTTACCCTGGGAGGGCTGTAATGTGGGAGATGGACGGATAGATAGGGGATTGCCTGAGATGGGACCAGTCCTTGATAGCCCAAAGAAGGGACCTGCTAGTGTGCAGGGGTGGAGCATAAGCAAATAATACAAAAAATAACTAAAGTAAGCAAATAATTTAATCTTATTTTCACTCAAGAGCCCCTCCTTATACACATACACAAATTTAGAAAATCAAGTACTATTCAGAGTTTCCATTGCTGGTGTTTCTTTGATGACCATGAAAATACGCCTCCTATCCCCACCAATTTGCCAGAGAACTCCCTGCTCCTTACCTGGCAACAGATACAATTGAGGTTCTGGCTCCACTTGAGGCCTGTGTGTATGTGTGTGTGTGTGTCTATGTGTGTATGCCAGTGGAACTCTGAAGAATTTTGAATTCATGTATTTCATGTTACCGTTCTGTGTAATATTACTGGAATAATTCAGAGATTTGAATTGTTCTATTCCATGGTAAACAATCACACAGTGTACTGAATATGAAGAAAGATAGATGACTGACAGGTGAAAAGCATCTGTGCAGTGACTATTTTACATTATTTAGCAACACGTTATTATACTATTTGTGGGTTTAAAAACTTTTAGAGAGTTTTTGTTTTTTAAAAGTTGCCTTTGGGACCATTTTCTAAAGAAATAAGGCACTTCAGGGATGTGGTTGTAGGTACTCAGCTTCACCTCGTGCCTTACAACACCCCAGACCACAGTGTAAACCTAGTACAACCAATGCCCTGTCGTGTCTTATTGCTTAAGTAACCAACTATGAGACCCTCACGTATGGACCTCTTATATGTGAAGTCACTATCCCCAACTTCTGTTTTGTACCTCATGAATGCTCCACCATAGGCCATGTGGTTATCACACCAGTTCCCACCCCGGAACATGGCTACATTGATAGTGACCCTGAGTATATGAATGCTGTAACATAGTATTTACCAGTTTTCAATGATTTTGATCCTGCAAATCCAACAAACCCATAAAGTATCTAAACTGTAGGCACTACTAGCAGTGGCACTGTAAGAATTGTAACATGAGCAATCACAGTCAAAAAAATAAAGAATAGAAAAGAAGTGCATCAGGCAATGATACAGGCAGAGAAGGACAAGCCAAGGGATTATGCAGATCATGGAGTCAGAGATATAGGTTGTGATTGTACACCTGATAAATGTGAGAGCAACTGCAGTTTGGGGGAGTTGTAAGTGATGGAACAAGTGGGAGTTTAACTTAGAGCAGGTGCACATAGATCAAAAAAGACCAAAACTGGTGGTACAACAAAAAAAGAAAGGCCACAAAACAACAAGGGGCAACAACAAAAAGCATCTGAAATAACAGCAGATAAGGAAGACACAGGCAAAACTAGTTGCCCAGGACACTTGGTAAAGGAAGAAGAACCATTCCCTGACCCGGGAGAACTGGTGTAGGAAGAGGAGGAGACTGATGACAGACCACAATAACCAGCCCATTAGGCAACAGCCGAGAGTAGTAGTAAGGAGGACTGAACCAGTGGTGTCGGTGGTGTGGGATTTCTTTAGAGTGAACAAAGATTGTAAAGACAGGCTAAGTTGAGGAAAGTATTGGACAAGGATGGGAACATCTCCCATTAAAAGGCATTTGCAGAATTCCTACAGATGTCATTATAAGAAGGCATGCCAGTGCATAGCATCAGCAACACCACCACCAGACAAAGGATCTGATGATGATTTTGATGATGATGATGATGTTGATGATAATCATGATAGCCAGGGGGGAGGAGGAGAACATTGGGGGATCTGGTAGAGAGGAGAGGAAGAATGTCTTCCAGTGGCAGCTGATGCACAACTCCAGCATCTTCCATTTGTCAGTTCTTTAGCCCATTGACTGGTAGCCTGTGATTATGGCAACCGCAATGGAGTGCTTTCAAAAAGGGTGACTCAATCACAGGGCCTGTACACAGGGCTACCAGGCAGGGAGGGTGACTGGATTATGCGCACAGAGGGAAGGACCACACCACGCAATGGGTGGAAAGGGAGGGAGGGAGGGTTTGTGCGATGTACTGTAGTAGTGGGCTGATGAGCTGGCCTGTGGCATGGTGGGTTGGTGGCATGCTAAGGGTGCCAGATTTGGTTAGGAGTGCATGTCTGTTTTGTTGCACCCATCCGTTATTTTTGTTATCCTCTTTTGCACCCCCTGCTGACATGCACCCTCCACGATTTGAAAATCATTTAGTGGAGGGGTGTGAAGGTGTAGCCCCTCGCATAAAATAAAGTCTCGGGTGCCCTTTTTCTGTATGCCAGGAGTGTACATCTCCGAAATTGATTTTTAGTGATGTACACTTGCCCTAATGGCAATCGCCTTTCCGCGATCACCATTATCACATGGAACTCCTTGACTCCCACATCTCTGAGGGGCCACAAATCCCCAGCCACTTTCATCCTCAGGGTTGGCAAAAATAGTAGCCAACTGTCACACAAAGGGGAAAAAAAGCAACTGTTACTGGTCCCGTCCCTGGAAATGGGTCAGAAATATAAAGTAAACAGGCCTGAGACAAAAAAAAAAATTAACAAAGCAGTTGTGAAAATGCTAGCCACTGACTTGCTGCCATTCTTCTTTGTCAGCAACACTGGTTTTCTATTGGTAATGCAAGTTGTTGTGCCAATTAATCGAATGCCCAGCCATATCTACTTTTCCATCCTGGTTCTTCTTGATTTGTATCAGAGAGTATACAGTATAGTGCAGTGGTTTAAGGCTCTGAACTGGAGACCTGGGACTGAATACCACAGCCCCCACTTGCATACTGTGACCGTGAGCAAGTCACTTAACTTCCTTGTGCTCCCAGATTGCACCTGTGAACAAGCTTCAGCTTAGCGTGTCTCTCCTGGTTAAAAAAAAAAAAAGACTGTGTCACATGAAAGTATCATTTGTTATAGCTGTTCACATCAGTACTGACATGTAGACCAGTGGTCAGACTACTGATTACATGGCAATGACTGCCCACTGGGTTCGTGGTCCCTCTTCGTTCCCTTCCTCTTTCTCCTCCACCTCCTCCTCTAGGTTAACTGCCAGCAGCAGAAGTAGCCACAATTCACTGGTGCCCCCAAGCTCCGCAAGCAGGCAGTTTTATGAATTCCTGGGTTTGACAATGATCATCAAGCACAAAACATGTTAAACTTCCTTCAACGGAAGTTTGACGAGTGGCTGACACCACACTTATTCACACCAGGTTTTATATTATCAGATAATTCAAAGAATATTGTAAAGGCAGTTAAGCATGGGGATTATTCATATATTCCATGTTTTGCACACTGTATAAATCTAGTAGTTCAGGGATTTCAAGATAAGGAAGGCACCACTGTGCAGATATGTGTAGGTCTGGTCAAAAACATTTGTGGTTATTTTAGTCATTCTGTACAGGTACACAAGCTAGTATGAAATATTCAGCAGCAAAACTGCCTTCCCCCTTCACCACCTGAAATGGGATGTAGCAACAAGATGGAATTCCACCCACTACATGATGGAATAGTTGCTAGAATAACAGAAGGCTATCCACTAATATGCCCTAGAGCACAGGTTTTCTACTTTGTGTCCGCGGCCCTCAGGAGGTCCATGGGTGACCGCTGGGGGAGGGCGCAGATCCCCTAGAGAAATCAACTGTGGTAAATCACTGACTGCATTTTTCATTACATTGCAAACTGCACTTGTTATGTTAGTGCTGCTCCGTTTGCTTTTGCAATCAATAACACCACTGCCAGCATAACAGTATTCTGAATACTTAGCCATTAACACCACTGTTTGCAAGTAAGATGTTAATGGCCATGATTAGCTGTGCCTGAAATGAGTGATATTTAACTGGTAATCACCGCGTTTGTCACCATGGTACTACACAATGTTTGGAGTGCTATGTACAATAAGGCTTAGCCACTTCTCTGTTCCTCAACAGATTGTTTAAACATTGTCCCCTTAGCTGCTATAAGTTTAACTGTGCTAGCTTGCTTGCTAGCATAATTACAGGCTGCAGTCCCTCATTACTCTCTTGCCATTTAAAAAAAAAATCCCCTGGTACTCCTTACCAATTGCTTGAGCCCGCCTGCTTCAGTGAAGGATATGGAGACTGCTGTTCCTCTTTACTCTTTGGATGTTTTCATTTAAAACAAAAATCATGGTCCTCGTTAAAGATTGCTTTATGCCCATTTCGGTTTTGGAAGGTGTGAATGGAATCACGGAGTCAAGGCTTTAGTGGTTTTCCTAGATTCACCCTCTTCCCGTGAATCAAGATACATGCTGGTAAGATCAAAAAGATGTAAAATGCGCGTGGTTTTGCTAACAATGTGTTTCTAGTTGATTTTTCTTTATAAGAAATTAGTAATTTAGTTAATTGTGGTTGGAACTCTCATTCCAAATGTCATTCAGTATTCAGATAGTTGCTCACAGAGGTTTGAAAATAAAGGAACATTGCGCCCCTCCCCCCAGCAGTGGAGTAGTAGTGGAGAAGCAGTGCCAAAGAATGCAGCCAATAGAATGTGTTATGGTGCTATGTGTTATGTGGATTGCTTTACCCTTCCCCCTCACAGTGATGTATTAAATCAGCAGACGGTTGGCAAGAGGTCCCCCACCTGGCCGATACTTTGCCAGGGGGCCCCAGACCAAAAAAGGTTGACAACCCCTGCCCTAGAGGATAATATTGGCAAAGGAGACATAAACATCATCCCAAATCAGTGACATCTCACAGAGACCCTCTGCACTGTGAAGAAGCCCTCTGAGAAGGCCACAAGGATGGTTAGTGTTAGTGTTGATGCGCAGGTCTTATCCAGGCAGTCCCCCACACTGCCTTCATTAACCAGTGATTTCTACATATGAAAACTCAGTATGAGGACAAGGAGGATACCACTACTTTCAATTTAGTAGAAAAGATATGATCACAGTTCTGGAATGGCAAGATCATTTCAGAACTGCGTACAGATAGCCACTACAACCTGGTCACTCTCTTGGATGCTCGGTTCAAAGACACATTTGAGACACTCTTTGATGCACAAGAATGCAGTAAGGATCAGCAGTCCTAAAAAGGCTTACTTATACATCTGAGCCTGGATTTTCAGACTATCCTGGGATGAAGTCCTAACCCACAGTCACTGCTGTGGACAAAATCTCCTCACTTGTGGGGATTCATATTCTCAGCCAGCAAAACTGCAGGAGAGGTTACGCCTGGTCCCACCAGGCATAACATATTCCCAAGCTGCTATAAATCATGGCGCTGGTCATAAACCAGTTCTACCAGCTGCAGCAAAAACAATGGTTCTGCAAGTGTCAACCCACTTGTGCCAGTTGTTTCCCACAGCTGCAGGAATTATGAGGGATCTGAAAATCCAGCCCTGGTCTCTGAACGTATGGCACTAAATAAGAACAGGAACACAAACAGAGCAGAACAACACCCACCATCATCCCTTTTTGCAATCATATTTCATATTGACAGGCCAGGTTGAGGAGAGGGAAGAAGGAAGATCCCAATGTGTTTTTTCAGCTACCGAACATCACAGGAATCACTCATGTTTGTCTCCAAGTCAACCTACTACTATTACTGGTGCTGCACCCACCCACCCACCAAAAAGATAGCACTTGATAGCAAGCCCCTATAGGAACATCTGTCTGACTATGGCTTGATTAAAAAGCATGACATGTCACTTTCTGACACTGTGATGCCTGAGATGCCAACAAACAAAATGGTGCTGGTTTATATAGATGAAAAGCAGAGGGAGATGAGCCTCTATTATACTGGTATCAAAAAAAGACCTTTTCAACCTCCTTGATACAATTAGCTGTTGAACACCACAGTTGCCCATCTGCACATATCTACTCAGAGAGGATTTTCAGTGCTGCAGGCAATACTGTCACCAACAGCAGAACATGCCTTTGGACCCAAAACGTAAGGATGCTCACTTTTTATGAAATTAGCTTGTCCCTTTTTCCACAGCCCTTTTTGCCACAGTTTAAATATGACGAATCTCCTATATTTCTATCTTGGCTAATAGAGGAGGAGGAGGTGGATGGGGAGGGCTTCCGTGTCCACTAGTCCTTTTTTTTTGAAGCAGTAGCCTAGACAAATACTCTGGGATGCTGCACTGTTGTCTTCACTCAATCCTGTTTGGATTGTTTGCTCAGTTTATACCAGGCCTGCACAAGCCGAATTATTATTCTTTAGGTCAATGTTGCCCATGAAACAAGTGTGTACAACACTTAGTCATGGCATAACCAGAAGCCTTGTGTGGCACTGTCCCACAGGGCACACAATGTTTGGAACCAGTAGCTCACACTGTGGGGTGCTGCATTGTCGTCTTCTCTCAGTCCTGTTTGGATTAATATTTGCTCAGATTATACAAGGCATGCAGAGACCAAATTTATTAATTTTTGGGTCAACACTGCCCATCAAACCAGTGTGCACAACATTTAGCCATGGCATAACAGGAGGTCAGTTTTTCAAACCAGTAGCCCTCACCACTGACCACACTTTTTAACAAATCATGGGAGAATGGGGTGGTACCTGAGGACTGGAGGAGGGCAGATGTGATTCCCCTTCACAAAAGTGGGAGCAAGGCAGAAGAAGGAAACTACAGACCTGTTAGTTTGACCTCAGTGGTGGGGAAAATTATGGAATCACTTCTGAAAGAAAGAATTGTTGAGTACCTAGAGGCCAGCAGGGCACAGGACCCAAAGCAGCATGGATTCACAGCAAGAAGGTCATGTCAGATGAATCTAATTGATTTCTTTGACTGAGTGGCCACAGTAGTAGACCAGGGAGGGGCTGTGGACATGTGGCCTACCTAGACTTTAGCAAGGCGTTTGACACGGTCCCGCACAAAAGATTAATAATCAAGTTAGCCAGCCTGGGAGTGGGTCCCAGGGTGGTAGCCTGGGTAGCAAACTGGCTGCACAACAGGACACAGAAGGTAATAGTGAATGGAACACATTCTGAAGAAAGGAGGGCTACTAGTGGAGTACCTCAGAGCTCAGTACTGGGTCCAGTCCTCTTTAACATCTTTATAGGTGACATTGCAGAGGGTCTGGAAGGAAAGGTATGCCTCTTTGCAGATGACACAAAGATCTGTAACAGAGCTGATACACAAGGAGGGGTAGAAAGGATGAGAAGGGACTTGGCAAGGTTGGAGGAATGGTCAGACATATGGCAATTTAGATTCAATGCAAAGAAGTGCAAAGTATTGCACCTGGGAAACAAAAATCCAGGAGAAGAGTACACAATAGCAGGGGAGGTACTAACAACAACAATAATGGAAGGGATCTGGGTGTAGTCATATCAGATGACCTAAAGGTGGGTAAGCAATGTGAGAAGTCAGTAAGGAGAGCCAGGGGGATACTGGGATGCATAGGGAGGGGCATCACAAGTAGAAAAAGGGAAGTGGTTATCCCTCTGTACAGACAGTTGGTGAGACCCCATCTGGAGTACTGCGTGCAGTTTTGGAGACCTCATCTACGCAAGGACATAGACAGGATGGAAACAGTCCAGAGGAGGGCAACTAAAATGGTGCAGGGTCTACATCAGAAGCCATATGAAGAGAGACTGAGAGAGCTTAATATGTATATCCTTGATGAAAGGAGGGACGGGGGGCATGATAGAAACTTTTAAGTACTTCAAGGGAATCAACAAAGTCCAGGAGGGTAGCATCTTTCAAAATAAGAGATGTGTAAGAACAAGGGGGCACAATTTAAAGTTAGAGGGGGGATGGCTCAGGGGTAATGTGAGGAAATTATTTTTCACGGAGAGAGTGGTGGACGCATGGAACTGCCTTCCTGGAGAGGTTGTGGGGTCTAAAACAGTAGGGAATTCAAACATGCATGGGACAGACATAAGGCAATTATAGTGGGGGGTTGCAGGAAGTAGGCTGTTGGTTAACTAGAATCTGCAGCTTATCCAATAGGTAGGGAAATTGGCAGACTGGGTGGGCCAAGTGGTCCTTATCTGCCGTCAGAGTCTATGTTTCTATGTTTCTATGTTTTTCAGTGTGTGGCCCACTGCATCATCCTGCTGGTTTGGGTGGTTTGTCAGCACTGTGCATTACGTTATTCATTTTATCCCATTTCTGAATATTTTCAGTGACTGAACCAGCATGAACTAGTTCACCATTAAGAGAACTTTGGCACATTTTGGGAAGGGTGAAGAACCACAGATAAGGGACAGAAGCATCGGAAGGAAGGCCCCATTGTCTTTTGCACTTTCAGATTTATGAGCTCCTTCTGGACTCTCTGTGTAAATGGACTGTTGTACATCCAAGGATATTAAAGAAGCTTAAAGAGGTGCAGGTTGCACCACTGACAGTCCTGTTCAGCCACTCTTTGGAGACAGGAGCAGTTCTGGAGGACTGGGAGGAGGGCAGATGTAGTTACACCTCACAAAAGTGGTAGCAGGGATGAAGCTGGCAACTATAGGCCAGTCAGCCTGACTTCAGTGGTGGGGAAATTAATGGAATCACTACTGAAGGAAGGAAATGTGGAATATCTTGAATCCAGGGACTTGCAGGATCTGAGGCACCATGGATTCATTGAGAGGTGGTCATGTTAAACAAATCTGATGGACTTCTTTGACTGGGTGACCAAGGAATTAGATCAGGGTGGAGCAGTGGATGTGGCCAACCTAGATTTCAGTAAGGCCTTCTATACTGTTCCGCATAGGAGACTTGTAAACAAGCTGGGCAGCCTGGGAAGTCATCCTAAGGTGGTAAACTGGGTAAGAAATTGGTTGGGGGACAAGTGACAGAGGGTGGTGGTAAATGGAGTTCCATCCAAGGAAGGGAGGGTGACCAGTGGGATGCCACAAAGATCAGTACTGGAAAAGGTTCTCTTTAATGTCTTTATTAGCAACATTACATAGGGGTTAGAAGGGAAGGGATGCCTTTCTGTAGATGACACAAAGATCTGAAACAGTGTAGACACTCCTGAGGGGGCGAGGAAAAAATGAAGAGGGATCTAAAAAAGCTTGAGGAGTGGTCAAGGTTGTGGCAACTAAGTTTCAATTCTAAGAAGTGCAAAATCATGCACTTGGGGCACAGAAACCCAGGGGTGGAGTACTTGATGGAGGGTGTGGTACTGACAACCACCAAACAGGAAAGAGACCTGGGGGTAATCATATCTGATGACCTAAAAGTGATCGAACAGTGTAACAAGGCAGTGGGGAGAACCAGTGGTATGTTATGGTGCATAAGGAGGGGTATCACCAACAGAAAGAAGGCGGTGCAGATACTACTGTACAAGTCATTGGTGAGACCTGATCTAAAGTACTGTTTCCAGTTCTGTAGACCACATCTCCAGAAGGACATTGACAGAGTAGGTACGGTCAAGAGGAAGCTTTAGTCATTTTCTCTAAGATGGATGCCAGGCTGGGTGTGCTGCTGCTGTTCTGTCTTTAGTTTTGTTTAGTTTTTAATTTAATTTTGTTTGTTGTGTGTTTTATTTTTTGTTTTGTTTTTGAACGCTTCTGTTGTCTGCCAGTTTTACTGGTGTGGAGTGTCGTTCAGAAATTGGTGACTGCGGTGAGAAGTCGGAGGAATTTTCATGCTGTTTGCTCCTCCGCCCGTTGCCATTGTTGGGCTCTTGTGAAGTCTTTTTAGAGCCCATGGACTTCCTTGCTGTGGTGATTGTCTGATTCTCGCCTCCTTGCCCAGGAAGAACTTGGTTGGCGTGTGGAGGGTGAGGGGCTATGGAGAGTTGTTGAGCCTGAAGAGAAATGGGACTGTGAGGAGTTGGTGGAGCCTGAAGAGAGACGGGACTCCCCTGGTGAATCGAGTCCGGATGTGATTATG
Source organism: Neoceratodus forsteri (assembly GCA_016271365.2). Taxonomy (NCBI): domain Eukaryota; kingdom Metazoa; phylum Chordata; order Ceratodontiformes; family Ceratodontidae; genus Neoceratodus; species Neoceratodus forsteri. The sequence continues at coordinate 1,360,189,715 of CM057459.1, forward strand.
TGTGGTCTCAAGGGATGGTAAAGGTTTTCTGTTTTCCCTGGTGATTTTTGGCAGTGAAGTGACTGAGAGCTGTGCTTGGTGTCTGGGAACTGCAAAAGGCCCGACTCTGGCGGGTATTTTCCTCTGAGATTTGCTGCCCTATGGGGGTGGGATGGGAGTATTCATCTAGCCAGGGAGTTGGCTGAGTTACTGCACTCCCTTGGATGCACAGATATGGCTGCAATTGCAGCCAGTCTTGGGCTTCTTTCCGTTGGGGTGGCAGTATCTCTTGAGGATTACACCTGGCTGGGAGTAAGGGGGCCTTAGAGTCCCTTGGAGATTCTCCCAGAAAGACCTGGCTACAGTGGATTTTGGACTGGAAGTCTTTATCCAGTGGAGCTATTCTGTGTTTTTCCTTTTTATTTCTACTTCATGCCTTGTGTTATTTTTATTCTTTGGATTCTATGGACTTTGACTCTCCAGTGCATTACTGACTGCTGTGATCCTTGTACTTTTCTCTGAAGACTCCTGATCTCCTCCTTCTTGGAGTTAAAACTTTTTCTTTTTGGGGCTACTGGGTGGGGAGAGGACCCTGCATCCATATATTTAATTTATTTGTTTGTGTCACAGTTTTTAAGTTGTAATTTATAGTTGGTAGTGAGAAGTACCAAACTATCCTCTCTCCCTGGTTGTGAGAGGACTGGAAGGGAGGGAGGAATTTTTATGTTTTGTTTTATTCTCTTCCTTGGTTGTGTGAGGACTAGGGTGAGGGAAATGTTACTGTTTATTTGTTTTGTTTATTTATTCTTTGGGTGGTGAGAGAACCTAAATTTTTATTTTAAATTGTATTTTCTTTTTTCTTTTTATATGTTATATATGTATGTGGGGTGTACAGTTGTCTTTAGATTTTGGTACAAATTGATCTAGTTAATTAGGCTCAGGGTGGTGTTTTAAACTGTTTTATATTGGGTTTGTTTTATTGCATTTATTATTTGAGTATAGCTGAGCATGTGCTGGTCTTTAACCCCCACAGGGGTGCACTATTCATGCTCTTCCCTTCATGCCCTTCGCCCTTTGTATTCTCCCCCTCCAGTTTGAGATCTACCAGCACTGTAGAGCATTGGGTATTGTGTGTAGGAGAGGATGGATGAGGGGGGGCCACCATATCGGGGTGGTTGGATCTAGGAGATGCCCTGGGGCAAAATCGAATCCAGATCGTGGTTCGCCATGTCTGGTGCCCAAACCCAAGAGCACTACTGAGGATGGTAGGCAGATGGTCCGGATGGCCTGTGAGGTTCGTCCAGCTCGGGCGGTGTTGTGCAATGCCAGGTCCATCAAGAATAAGACTGCAATTATTGCTGATCTTGTTGGTACGGTGGACCTGGCTTGCATCACCGAGACCTGGTTGGATGGCAACGCTGGCCCCATTTTGGAGGCTATGATTCCAGTCGGATACTCGGTGATACACCTCCTGAGATTGGATCGCAGTGGGGAGGGGGGTTGTGGTCTGTTTCAAGACTGAACTAGGCCTCACAGAGGTAGTAGTTGAGGAGGTTGAGTCTTTTGAGTGTTCAGTAGTAGCAGGTGTAGGCTTTCAAATCGCTCTCATTTACTGTCCACCCGGTGATGGGAAGCAATTCCTTCAGGAAGTGGAGAACTTCGTCGTTGACATGACGTTTGAATCACCCAGATTGATGGTTCTGGGTGATTTCAATGCCTGGGTTGATGATGAACTCTCGCAATTTGATCAACACTTCCTCCAGTTAATGACATCTCTGGGCCTTTCACAGGTGGTTTCCAGTGCTACACATAAACTTGTACACTCATTGGACTTAATCTTCCTTCTCAGGATCGAAACCTCCGACGTGGAGGTGGAAACCAGTCCGGTGGTCAGATCACTCCACTGTGGGGTTTAGTTTTTGCACCACCCTTAGAAAGCCTACCCCTGTGGAGATGGTTAAGGGATATAAATTCCCAAGGCCTTGCGGCAGTTCTTGTCCTATCGTCCCCTACGTTGGCAAGCAGTGATCCAGAGACTCTCGTGTCAGCTTATAATATAGCTGTTATGGTAGCTCTGGATTCTATTGCTCCAGTCTGAGTGCACCCTCTTTCCCTTCACCCCAAGTCCCCTTGGTTTGATGGGACATTGAGGGAGATGTGGAGACAGGGGTGAAGGTTAGAGCATTGTTGGCAAATGCCCGCTCTTGATGCTGACCACCGTAGATTGAAGGACCATTATTTAGTCTATCAATCTGAAATCTCCCGTAAGAAGGAGAATTCCTGTCCAGGGAGATTGCAGCTGCCTGGAATCGACCAGCTCGGCAATTTTGAACTGTGGACAGACTGTGCAACCAGCCTGTCTACAAGTTCGAAAACTTTTTCGCAGTTAGAGTGTGATGAGCTTGCTCGATTATTTGCAAATAAGGTGGCTGACATCTGGGAGGAGTTGCAACCAACACACTCTATGGGGTTTGCTGTGGAATGGTGTGAGATTACTGTGCCTCAATTTTCCAAGAGTTCCTTCAGCCAGCCAGAGTCCATGGATGTCATGAGGATTATCCAGAGTGTGCGCCATACGTGCTGTAGTTTGGACCCTGGACTGACCTCCCTAATTTTGGGTTGTAGTGATATCATTGGTCCGATCCTTGTGCGGATGGTCTGGTGCTCATTGGAATTGGGTGATTTTCCTAGTTCTCTGAAAGAGGCAGTGGTGACACCACTCTTGAAGAAAACTACATTGGACCCAGACTGTTTCACAAACTACAGACCTATCTTTAACCTTCCCTTTGTTGGGAAGGTGATTGAAAAAGTAGTGGCAGCTCAACTGGAGGACCATTTGACCATCCATGACATCTATGAACCCCTCCAGTCCAGTCTTGATAAAATACATAGTACCGAGAGAGCGCTGGGTCGAGTGCTCAATGATCTCCTGATGGTGAGAGATCAGAAGAGCCATTCCATCTTGGTCCTTCTTGATCTCTCTTCAGCTTTTGACACCGTGGATCATGTGGTGTTGTTAGAGCGCCTGAGGCATATATGTGGAATATCAGGAACCATCTTAAGATGGTTCACCTCATTCCTCACGGGGAGATCACAAAGAGTTTGTCTGTGGTTTTTTCCTTGGACCCAACTGCTTTGTTGTGTGGAGTGCCTCAGTGTTCAGTTCTATCACCCATGTTATTCGTGGTGTATATGCTACCCATCGGAGACATTGTAAGAAGGTATGGGCTGAGGTTTCACTGTTATGCAGATGATATTGATCTATACCTTTCTTTTGCACCCGACCAAGACGGAGCTCTCTCGGTCTTTAACAACTGTCTGAAAGAAATCCAAGAGTGGATGGACTCTAGCTAGCTGAAGTTGAATTCAGAAAAGACAGAGGTATTGGTTGTGGACCCAGGACATCGGATGGGGGGGTTGGTGCACCTTCTGGAATTATTCTTGGCAGTGTTTCTCTCCCGACCTCCGAAAGGATGTTGTAACCTTGGGGTGGTGTTTGATGATAGACCGACACTGCAGTCACAAGTGTCTGCTGTCATCAAGACTTCCTTTTACCATCTTAGGAACATCACCAGGATTAAGCATCTGGTTCCGTCTGACGACCTTCCAACTTTGGTCCATGCCTTTGTGTCCTCGCGCTTGGACTATTGCAACTCCCTGTATTTAGGGCTTTCAGAGGTTGAAATCCATCACCTGCAGCTAGTGCAGAATGCTGCAGCCTGGCTTTTTGTGGGGCTCAGGTAGATCCTGCCATATTACTCCCTTGCTGTGCGAACTGCACTGGCTGCCAGTACTGTGGTGAATCACCTTTAAAGTCGGTTTACTGACATTCAAAGCCCTACATGGTCTTGGTCTAGTCTATCTGAAAGAACTTCTGATTCCTTACTGCCCTGAGCAATTGCTCTGCTCGGCTGATGAGGGGTTGCTGGAGATTCCAAGGGTGAATTTGAAATCTTTTGGTCCTAGAGCTTTTTCATATGCTGCTCCCACCCTTTGGAATTCTCTACCCCATCGGTTAAGAGAGTGCACTTCTGTGGTTGATTTTAAGAATGGATTGAAAATGTTTCTCTGGCAAGAGGCCTACTTGGAAAGTTGATCTGTTTATTTGATTTGACTTTAACTGTATTAAGTATTGTGGAATTTTATAATGGTGGTTTTTGACTGTTAATAAATTGTTTGGCACCTTGAAATTAGAAAGTCGCCTTATAAATAAAAATTATTATTATCATTATATTAAAATGGTGCAGGATCTGCACCAGAAGCACTGTGAGGAGAAACTAAAGGACATCAATATGTAAACCCTGGAGGAAAGGTGGAAGGGGGGATATGACAAAGACTTTCAAATATCTCACAGGGTATAAATAAGATACACGAGGGAAGCATTTTTCAGAAAAAAAAGATGTTCAAGAATGAGGGGTCATGCTATGAAGCTGGAGGGGGTAGACTCAGGGGAAATGTGAGAAAATACTTCTTCACAGAAAGGGTGGTGGATGCATGGAACAACCTCTTAGCAGAGGTGGTGGGGCCAAAAACTGTAATGGAATTCAAGAATACATGGGCTAGGCATAAGGGAACCTTAAAGGTCAGATAAAGCTGGAGATTTAGTAGGGTCTGCGGTATTAAAGTAGGAAGGGAAAATGGGCAGACTAGGTGGGCCAAGTAGACCTTATCTGACATCAAATTCTATGTTTCTGTGTTTACATGATACAATGGCTAAAGTTTGCAATGTTGAACTTCGAGAGGTTTGCACAACCCTACTGATTGGGATATGGACACACCTTAGCTAACCATACACACATTCTCTGGGATGCTAGTTGCTCCAGCCATTCTGGCATGGTATCATCTGGAAGCAATTTTCAACTGCCCAGAGGATATTACATCCTCACTAATTCTTTTGGCCATTATTCTGGACGGCAGTATTGTATGGGTCATAACTCTTAAATCATTGCCTTCTGTAGTCTTACCAGTGAAAAAAATGATAACCCCGCTGAGCCATACCCAGACCATCCTTACTGTAGAGCAACGGTCCAAAATACTATTGGACGTTTACTTAATTGGATAGATTAACTTACTTCCTGTCTAACAGAATGAATCTATTTGGAACTAGATGGTATTGCTGGGTGCTCCATTAATTAGACACGTATCCTGATTTTATTCCATGAAGCATCCACCCTTTTACCCATTCTCTGCCCTCTTTTATCTCTTACGCTCATTTTCTCCCCTCTTTACTTATTCAATGATTCCCTCCTTCCATTCTGAGTTCCCTTGTCTAAGGTACAAGAGATGCCTAGTTCTAGGGAATCAGTGCTGAGACAAACCACTACATTATTAGGGAATACCAAGACTGCACAGCTTTGGTCAGAGTCAAACTGACAGACCCACACAGTGAGCTAATGGTCCCTTATTTGGGTCCCGGGACATTCTGGACTACACTCCCACAATATCCGGCTTAGAAATAATGGACTTATGATCACATGGATAAAATAATGCTTTATTAAGACAGGACAATATCATAGCGTTCTATTTCAGTGGTACGAATTGGTACTAGATATTTCTGTTGTTGTACTTTTCCTTACACATTCGTCTCTGTATTGTACTATGATAAAATATTTCTCAATAACAATTTAATTGTAAAAATAAAAGTCTGTAATTAGAACAAAAGATCAGAAATCAAGTGTGGCCAGCCACTGGGAGGAAAAGTGACATTCAATTATGTATTTACAGTTCTTTAGGTTAGAAACAGTTTTTATGCCCTGGGAAGCCACTGGGTCATAATGTCGTACTGTCAATACAGCGCAATTCTTTACATGCGGCATAACTCTTTTATTTGCAGGGGTTACCCCCCAATAAAGATTCTCAACTTTTGGGGGGGGGGGGATTCAGTGAAATTGCACTAAAGTAAGAAAAAAATAAAATGTTCTGGGATTAGGAATCAAAACCAGTCCCAAACACAGCACCCGGGTTCCTTGCTGCAATGGCTCAGTCCATTGAGCCACAGTAGCTGCTCGGTAGTACTCTATCCCAGCAGAGGTCTTATCCTCTGCCTGGGATAGTGCGAGGGTGCAATACCATGTACAGCAGTGTTTGCAGTATTGCACCACTCGCTATCTCGTACTGTACTACTCCGGTTTAGCTGTAATATCATATGCTATTCAGCGTACAACATTATGACCTGGTAGGGTTGCAGATGTATTTCCTTGTATTGTTCTTATTATGTGATTTCTTGTTTCTTTCTTTTTTAGAAACTTTTTACGGACAACAGATTGAAGGTCAATCATAAAGAACTAGTATATTTAGACCATTTCATTATATATTCCGAAGAGACATGGTTATGTGATAACAACACTTATACTGCAATTCCACACTTATGATGTTAGCTGCCTTTTTGTTATTCTAACTGCTTACTTAGAGGAGTGGCTTAGCTCAGTGGCACAGCACAAGCTTCAGATGGATGTTTACAAGTGTGCTGGAAATGACAGTGCAAGGGAAAGCATGGCACTGAGGACTCAGTTGAAACACAGTGAGGGTTGCTGACATGTTCCTCCCGTCAGCTGTTTCAATTTAGTTTTGCACAGGTCTTTGTTTTTACTGTAATGCCCACCTCCCATCCCATCAGATAGTTTCTTTATTTTTGCCTGCTGTGAATTTGCTTGTAAGTCAATGTGACAGGTGATCATCTTCAGTACTGTATTGGATCAGTTGTCATGTTCTGTCTCACCCACCTCTGTAAGAAAACAGCATCCTCACTCCAACAAAGCCCAGTCCCCATCACTGCTGGTGTCTGCCTCCAAAACCCACTAATCCATTCCCTCCGCTCATCTCAACTGGCCACCATGTGAACGACAGTGCACGATTGCAATTCAACTTTATAAACAACTTATAAAGTCAGATTGGGATTGTGTACTGTCATTCAAATGGTGGCCAGCCATGGAGGATAGCAGAGAGAATGTGGCAGTCATTGTTGTGTGTGTGTGTGTGTGGGGAACATTTCGTTGGGTTAGTGGATTTGGGAGGGGGACATTAGCAATGATGGGGACTGGGCTGTGTTGGAGTGAGGATGTTGAATTTTCACAGAGGTGCATGAGGAGAGAAGTGGAAGAACACTTGAGATTTTTTTGTTCTAATACAGTACTGAGGATGATCACGTATTACATTGACTTACAAGCAAATATACAGCAGCCAAAAATAAAGAAAACTATCTGGCGAGATGGGGATGGACACTACAGAAATGCTTTTATGATCTACATAATGTTAGAAAGCTTGTTTTCTCACATGTCCAAGAGAATGGAGCATGCTAATAATCACTGATTCGCTTAAACAGCAATCATACTACTGTAGAAACTGCAAATGCTCATTCACAGGACAGCAGGAATATTTTAACATTTTTTTTATCAGTTCATAAAATAAAACTCTGCACCACTGACAAACACATTTTTGATTATAAACATATCCGGCTTAAATCATTATGGGGAGGGTAGGAATAAGAACTGGGAGCAGCTTCAGTACAAATCATACCTTCGCTGTAATGGGGCTGCACACAGAGACAGGCTCAGTGACTAACCATTTGGAAAAACGGCAAACATCTTTCACTTTCTAAAATGCAGAACCAGTCTTTGCTAGTTTAAAACATTACCTACAAGTTATTATAGATGATGAATGTGTTACATCGCAGCACACTGAAGTCTAATATAAAAGAAAACCTCAAGTATGACAGCCCACTCCACATAAATACAGCCACGACTTTCTCCTCTAAGTGTTACTTCCAGTCTGTATTTCAAGAATGGTGCTACACATTCTGTGAGTACCCAAACCATAAAACAATATGCAAATATATAAAAAGATTACTATCAATCTTATTCAGACATTTACACTATCACTCTTATTCAAACTTTTCCATGAAACCAACAACCTAGGCCCTATTTTAAACAACAAATAGAAACTTAAATCAGTTAATCCAATCTGCTAGCTCTTTCATAACTGAATATACCTTGTGGTACTGTATTATATCATGCATTGAGGAGACGTTCATTTGTGTACTAATGCACGTTAATGATATGCCAACTTTGACCTTTGCTGACCTCCCACTGAGGTGCTGTTTACAATATGGTTCAATGGCCTATGGAACAATGTTGCACTCACGCTCCTGCTTTAGCAGGATACAGGTCCCTTTTTTAGCCTGACCCCCTCCAAGCTTTCCACTCCTTCTATATCATACACTTGTTTTGGCATTAATTTTTTCTAATCAGCTACTACATTTTTAGGTGCTTATGGTGATTTGATTATTTGACAGTACTGTTTTGAAAAGCCTATGACTCAGATCTGGACATATTTATGGGGGCATTATGAAGGCTGAGGTCAGCTTGGATGTCTAGGAGCCCTAGACATCTGAAGCTTGCATTTAGAAGTGCCAAATGCTCGGTTGTGGGCATACCATGTCATGATGTGAGCAGCATCATGACATCACTGGAAAGTGTGCCGATACCTGTAACAGAAAGTTGCATAAAGAAGGAGAGCATAGACATCAAGCCAGCATGATGTTCTGGCATAGTTTTGACCACCAGTTGTTAATGTGACATCTTTGAAGCAGGCACCATGCAGGTGTTTGTGCTTCTGAACTGCAAGTAAAAAAAACACACTATGACATAGTACTTGTTGTATAAAATTAATTGAGAAGCTATGATAAGGAGTATTACATGGTTTGTAACTTTAAAGATTCTCATATGTAATTCTGCATTCTCATTAGGTTGCAAAATATCAATAAAAATAAATCACCTGGACCTGACAACATGTATCCAAGGGTATTACAAGAAATTGCAGATGCTATTGCACCCCCATTGACTTATATTTTTCAGCTGGCCCTTGATAGGGGGAGGTGGTACAGGACTGGAAGGAGGCAGTGGTGATACCCATATTAAAAAAGGGATTGAGAACTTAACCCGAAAATTTCAGACCAGTGAGCCTTACATCAGTCTTGGGCAAAGTACTGGAGGGTATTCTAAAGGACATCATAATTGAACACCTTGAGCAGAATAATCTTCAGGATGAGACACAGCACGGGTTTAGTAAATCAAAATCATGTCAAACAAACATGCTGTTTTTTTATGAACAATTAACAGAACAATTGACCTGGGTGGCTCAGTGGGTGTGGCTTATTTGGATTTCTCTAAAGCATTCGATAAACTCCCCCATGATGAATTAATAAGTATTCTAGAAGAAAACAATCTAAAATTGAATATAATTAACTGGGAGAGAGAATGGCTGATAAATAGAAGACAGCAAGTGGCGGTGAATGGGGTCATGTCTGACTGGGTGGGGGTGACAAGCTGAGTTCCCCAGGGCTCCGTCTTGGGTCCTGTTTTGTTTAACATATATGTGGCAACTCTGAAGTACTCACACTCTAATGTCTGGATGACGAAATTTGCAGATGACTGCAGAATAGGAGCATCTGTGAATAGTGCTGGAGATGGACAAATTCTGCAATCAGCACTTAATGAAATATATAATTGGACAATGAAATACAAATTGGCCATGAATCTAGATAAATGTGTTATCATGCACATTGGGAGACGTAACATAAACATAGCATATAATTTGGGGAACAGAGTCTTGCCAGTCTCAATAAAGGAAAGAGACCTGGGAATAACTATAACACCAGACCTCCATTTTAGTGAACATTGTAACATGGTAGTAAGCAAGGCAAGTCACAACTTGAATTGTATATTGAGACACATAGGTAGTAGAGATAGTGAGGTGATGCTCCCGTTGTACTGTTCATTGGTTAGACCCCACTTGGAGTATGGGGTGCAGGTATGGTCACCCTATAAAAAGAAAGATATTATGAAATTGGAGAGGGTCCAGAAGAGAGCTACAAAAGTTATATCTGGCTGTACTGGGCTCACGTACCCAGACAGACTAAGAAAACTAGGACTATTTACTCTCCAATTTAGAAGGACACGAGGGGATATGTGCATGACCCACAAAGCACTTCAGAACATACAATTGGCAACTAGTTACAGACTGTAAATGAAGCAGGTAAAACATCCCAGCAGAGGTCATCCTCTACAATTAACACTGCAAAAATGGAATACATTAAAAAGAAGGCACTGGTTCAGCCTTAGGGTCCCCCCTTTATGGAATAACTTGCCAGCGAAGGTAGTGGGTAGTAGTACCATAACACAGTTTAAAACAAGGTTTGATAGTAGTAGATTCAACAAATACGAAATGATATGAAATAGCAGGCAAGCAGAATATGGGCAAAGTCTAAATAAATGCTTGAAAAATCTACGTAAAAAAAAAATTACACTCTCCTTGATATTGTGTGGATATGTGTGAAATGAAATTTGAGGTAGCTTGTTCTTCAAAACTGATGTGAAACAAATGAACTAAGCTACTAGCAAAAAAAGTTTTAAGAGACACTTTTTGCAGTCTATATTGTCTGATATCTTGAAGTTGACCCCTTCACAAACCCACAGTGCAGAGTTTGGGAGTCGTTAACAACTTGGATTACTATTTGGACTTTAGTAAGGCCTTCAACACTGTGCCACACAGGAGACTAATAAAGAAACTCAGCAGCCTAGATGTGGGTCCAAAGTGATGAATTGGGTAAGGAACTGTTTAATAGATAGGTGACAGAGGTTGGTGGTCAACCACACTTACTCCAGTGAGGACAGAGTGACCAGCAGGGTGCCACAGGGCTCAGTACTGGGACTGGTCCTCTTCAGTGTCTTCATAGTGTAAGTGTCACTGCAGAAGAACGAGAAGCAAAGGTATGCCTTTTTGCAGATAACACCAAAATCTGTTACAGGGTAGACACTAAGAAGGTGGTGGATATAATGCCTTGGGATTTTGGGAAACTTGAAGAGCGGACAAGAGCATAGCAGTTGGGGTTCAATGCCAAAAAGTGGAAAATCATGCACTTAGGTCATAGGAACCCAGGAGCTGAGTAAAGGATAGGGAGAAGTATTGACAGTCACTAAGAAGGGGACCTGGGGATATCATATCTGAGTGCCTCAATGTGCCAGAGCAGTGTGACAAAGCGGTGGGCAGGTCCACTGGGATGCATAGGGAGAGGTATCCCAAACAGGAGGAGAGAGAGGTGGTGTTGCCACTGTATCACTCACTTGTGAGACCCCACCTGGAGTAATTTGCCCAGATCTAGAGGCCGCACCTCAGAAAGGACATAGACAGTGTGGAGACACTTAAAAGGAGGGCAACTAAAATGGTGCAGAGATTGCATCAAAAGCACTACAAAGAGAGACTGAGTGATCTCAACATGTACACCCTGGAAGAGAGGTGAGTAAAAGAGGACAAGATGGAGACCTAGAAGTACTTCACAAAGGTGAAAAGGGTGCAGAAGGAAAGTCTGTCTCTAATGAAAAAAAGCACAAGGACCAGAGGGCATGTGATGATGCTGGGGGGTAAGTAGGATGTTAGATAGTACTACTTCACTGACAACATTGTGGACACCTGAAACAGACTGCCAGCAGAAATGGTGGAGGTAAATACAGTAGGGGATTTCAAGCATGTGTGGGACAGGCATAGTGGAATACTGTATAAGTAAATAGGCAGGGAAGAGGGAGGGTCACCGAAGACCAGTTAATGTCTGCGGAGAAAAACTAGGCAGGGACCATTTGGGCAGATAATGTTACTGCTCCTCCTGCTGCATCTGTCTGGCAACATCCACCCCAACTTTGGTCCAATAACTCATGGGTGGAACAACCAAGTTAAGCACTCTGGAGCTCTCTCACTAGCTTCTCTAAATATCTTCAGCCTTCTCCCAAAGCTTGATGCCCTGCAAATCTTCTCTTGCCAGTACAAACCGGATGTCATTGCAGTAGTCGAAAGCTGGCTATCGCCTAAAGTCCCTGACTTGGCAATCGTCCTGCCTGGCTACAATGTTTTTAGGCTAGATAGTAAGCAAAAAGAGGAGGGGGATGTGCCATCTACCTCAGAGAGACTCTCACAGGCCATCCTTCTAAGCACCCCTCTCTTGGATTCAACTGCACGGATCCTTCCCATTGGTATCATCCTTGGCACTCACGACAAAACCCTCACAGTTGCTGCAGTGTACATCCCTCCAAAAGAGCAGGTAAAAGACCTCAATGCCATCCTGGACTTCGCCCATACACAACCCCTAGGTTCTGACATAATCATGCTTGGTGACTTTAACATTACCCTATATACTCGCGGATAAGCCGATCCGGGTATAAGCCGACCCCCCCCCTTACTCAAACCTTTTTTTTAGTAAACAGCGTTGACTCATGTATAAGCCGAGAAGTATGTTATTTGCAAGTGAACACAATAAATGTAAATATTTGGCACATCATCATCAGTACAGCACAGTAATCAAACCCTACCTATAGTAATTTAATTCAGCACAACACAATCGGCATTGGTAAAGCAATTGGCATGCTCAAAGAAAAAAAAATAACAAATGCCAGTAACAGTAATCAGCATCAGCAAATTTACTCAGCACAGCACTGTCAGCAGCATTTCAAGTGTAAGACAAACAGCACATTAAATTACATCAGCAGGCAAAAGGACTCCTCGTATTGTACGACTCGCAGCTTGAAGGCTGCATCATATGCACTGCGCTTTCGCTTTCCAGCTTGCCCTTCACTCATTTTGGTTAAAGCACTTGTGCTATAATGTGTCCTCACTTTGTTTATATGACAGCAACAACCGCGTGGTGCCAATCAGGACATCAATCAAGATTCCATTGAAAAATTCACCGACCCGTGTACAAGCCGAGACCCCTAATTTCGTACTTGATTATGGGCACAAAAATCTCGGCTTTGACACAAGTACATAGAGTAACTGTCTCACCCCTGATACTGGGAGCCTCAAGGATGCCCTCACCTCTGTAAACCTCACACAACTGGTCACCTCCCCAACCCGACGCAACTACTAGACAGGAACTATCTCCCTCCTGGACTGGGTCCTAACCAGCCACCCCACCTGTATCACCAATATCTCCGTCCTCCCTGATTCTCTAACAGACCATTCCCCTGTCATCTGTGAATGGTATAATAAATTCTGCAAACCCCCACCATCAGTCACCACCAGCAGAATCCTTCTCTGAGGGAAGATGAAACTCCTCAAATCCCTCCTCAGGCAGCAGGACTGGTCTTCTATTTTCAATGCTACAGATGTTAACTCAGCCCTGGATTTCTTCATCACCACCTTCAATGCAGCCTGTGACTCTTATGCTCCTTCAAAAAGTGTAACGTCAAAGTCCTCTGCAATCCTTGGCTCACCGCCAACCTACTTGCACAACTAAAATCAAGGGACCACCTCTGGCTTCTGGCTCAGGTTTCCGGCATGCAAACCACTATTCAGAATTATAAATGTGCCCATAATGCCTGTACACAATCAATCCAGCTTCACAAAAGCACCTACTATAAGGAAGTGCTCACCAATACATGGGGTAATGAAAGAGCATTCTGGAATAATATTAAAGAAGTAACTGGAAAACAACCTAAAACCTCCCCAACTATGCTAGTCACAGATGTACTGTTACCCTCGACCCTGCAACTATTGCCAATACTTTCAACACCACCTTCACGGAACTCAGTAATGTTCCCCCCCAACTTTTTCTTTGAATCTCACTCACCTGATTAACCTACTACCACTCCACTCTCCCCTACACATCCTCCATTCTACTTGAAAGCAGTCAAGATGCACGAAGCCCACAAATACATTGCTAAAGCAATCGCTAAAACAAGAAATAGTGGGGACACACTTGACCTAAAACTGCTGTTCCTCACCCTTGATGAGGTGATTAGCCCATTGACTAAGATCTTCAACCTCTTCTACAGCCTCAGCCAGTTCCTGGACAGATGGAAATCCGCCACCATCACCCCGGTCCATAAAGCGGAGATTGGACCCACTCTGGAAACTACCGACAGTCTCCATATTACCTCCACTATCCAAGGCCATCGAACGCCTAGTTGCTGACCAGCTCACAGATTACTTGGACAAACACAATATCCTATGCTCACAGCAACACGGTTTCAGAAAAGGACACAGCACCACATCAGCCCTCTTGCAATTCACCGGAGCAATCCACAGCTCTCTGGATAATGGTCTCCTAACTGGATCGGTCTTTATAGATCTAACTAAGGCCTTCAATACCATTCACCACTGTCTGCTTCTGAAACAACTCTTAAATGCAGGGCTCTCCCCAGACTCCACAGTTTGGTTTAAAAGTTGCCTGGAGAACAGATCGCAAAGAATGAAAATTGCAGGTATCCTTTCCGATGCATGACCAGTCCACTCTGGAGTACCTCAGGATTCCATACTGGGTCCCCTTCTTTTCAGTCTATTTCTGAATAACCTCCCCCAGTCATGCCTGGAACAAATCATACTCTACACTGATGATGCTGTAATTTACACCTTCCATAAGGATCCATTACCCCTACAGAACAAACTCCAGCTTGGTTTCACCTCCATTGAGAACTGGTTCAACAAATGCAGACTCATTATTAACTATAAAAAACTAAATCTATGCTGTTCAGTAACTCCCACAATAGGAGCTGGCAGCACCCACTGACCATCACAAACTACCTTGGAGTGGCCCTTGAAGAGGTGCATTCGTTTAAATATCTCAGGATCTCTCTTGACAATAACCTGTCCTATGGGGCCCACATTGACAGCGTAGCCAAGGTGGCTAAAATGCGGCTTGGAATCCTCTATAGGCATAGGGCACACCTTACCCCTGTAGCCCTAAGAGTCGTTGTCCAAAGCGTGGTAGGCTCCATTATCGACTATGGCCTCATTATATATGGCTCTGCCACTTCAGCTACCCTCAGATGCACTTCCACCTCCCTAAACAAAGCCTGTCATCTTATAACTGGCTCCCATTGCCTTACCCACACCTGCAGCCTATACGCCCTGGCTGGCTACAACTATCTCACCATCTAAAATACCAAACCTGCATCATGGCAAAGAAAATTACCTTGGGCTTTGCCTCCGCTGGTGTCCAAGCCCTCTGCAGCCCAAGAAGTAACCCCTGCCATACCAGGGGATCTGGTTTACAACTCCTGCTGATTCCTTGCTGCCAAACATCCAAGGGTCAGCATTTATTTGCCTACAGGGCCCCAAGCTGGCTGAATAGCCTCAATAGCAAGATCCCCTCCATTCCCAAGCTTGGCCCCTTCAAATCAAGACTCAGCCATGCTCTCTGTGCCTCTAGTACCTGTGACTGCCTCATCTAGCCAGCCCTCCCAGCCATCCTATCAGTGCTGCCTCAGCACCCCTTCTAGCACTTTACCCCCCCTTTTTTCCCAGTCTCTTTACCTCCCCCCTCTTTCCCCTTTCTCCACCACCCTCCCACACCCTCTCCTCCTACCCCCACAACATGCACTTCTTTATGTGCTGTGATAATGCCTCTGGCAGCTCCTACCTCCCTGTGTCCTACCCATGTCTTGTATTGCTGTTGTACACCCAAAACTGCCCTTGACCAGTCTTCTCCAAAGTGCATGCATTTCTCTCTGTAACTGATTGTTAACCTGTTCTTCCTGCTTATCCTGCCTATAATTCCTTGCCTTGATGTATTACCATGCGAAGTTGTAGATTGTTTTACTGTCCTCAAACTGACATGGAACCTTTGTAAAATAGCCTTGGCTCAAAGGTACTTGTAATCCTAGATTTAAATAAATAAATAGATGGGGTGGGTCAAGCAGTCCTTTTCTGCTGACAAATTCTGTGTTTCTGTTTCTAAGGTGGAGACTCAGGTATCTGACTCTGGGGGAACTCTGAGTCAGTCGGGGTAAGGGACTGGATGACGGTGGCACCTGCAGGGAGAAGCAAAAGGAATTTAACCAGGAGAGTCTTAGGGTGGTCAGTGGTCAGGGATGCAATGATCAAGAGTATGGACAGGGTGGTGGGAGGGGGGCTGTATAGCAGGGGACTGTCCAGGTGTGTTTTTGGTGCATCAGCCATCCAGGATATAGACAGGATAGGGAGGATGGCAGAGAAGGAGGGGGTCTGGGGTGGCTGGTACACCAGGGTGCCAAAGATATGGTGAGACAGCATGTGCAGACAGTGAAGCAGAACCTTCACAAACTGGGGGACAGAATGAAGGCTCACTCAACCTCCCTGGCCTTTCTGAGGTCCTTCCTGTGTGGAGTAGGAAGGGGGAAAATAAAATAAGGATTGAGGAGATCAAAGAGTTACGAGTGGTTAAAGGGATGTGTCAGAAGAAACGCTACCACTTTGTGGAATTCAGGGGGATCTGGGACAGGAGGTTCTTCAAGGGAGACAGTGTTCAGCTGACAAGTCAGGGAGGCACTTGCACTGGGGCAGAAGTTTGACATCTACATTGGACAGTTAAACTGACTGCAGAGGAGACTGAGGCTAGAGGAACCATGGTAATAGGAGCAAGGAAAGGGAATTTAGCTCATAGTCCCCCATATATATGGGCTTTCAGCAGCAATTTGGGCAAAATAATGTTGAGTTTCAATTGGGCTAGGGAAAGTGACCAAGGAGGGAGGGCTCAAGGAAACTAGGGAAGAATAAGGGGGAAAGTCAAGTAAAAAGCAAAAGGGGATCAGGACTAACATGGAAGGGGGTCTACCTTAATGTAAGGAGTCTGGCTAGTAATATAAGTGAGCTACACAGAAACATAGACTTTGACGGCAGATAAGGACTGCTTGGCCCATCCAGTATGTCCATTTCCTTACCGACTGGATAAGCTGCAGATCCTAGTTAACCAACAGCCTACTTCCTCCTACCCCCCACTAGAATTGCCTTTTGTCTGTCCCATGCATGTTTGAATTCCCCCACTGTTTTAGACCCCAAAACCTCTCCAGGAAGGCAGTTCGATGCATCCACCACTCTTTCCGTGAAAAATAATTTCCTCACATTACCCCTGAGCCTTCCCCCCTCTAACTTTAAATTGTGCCCCCTTGTTCTTACACATCTCTTTTTTTGAAAGATGCTACCCTCCTGGACTTTGTTGATTCTCTTGAGGTACTTAAAAGTTTCTATCATGTCTCCCCGTCCCTCCTTTCATCAAGGGTATACATACATATTAAGCTTTCTCAGTCTCTCTTCATATGGTTTCTGATGTAGACCCTGCACCATTTTAGTTGCCCTCCTCTGGACTCCTTCCATCCTGTCTATGTCCTTGTGTAGATGAGGTCTCCAAAACTGTACGCAGTACTCCAGATGGCGTCTCACCAACTGTCTGTACAGAGGGATAACCACTTCCCTTTTTCTACTTGTGATGCCCCTCCCTATGCATCCCATTATCCCCCTGGCTCTCCTTACTGACTTCTTACATTGCTTACCCACCTTTAGGTCATCTGATATGAGTACACCCAGATCCCTTTCCATTATTGTTGTTGTTAGTACCTCCTCTCCTATTGTGAACTCATCTCCTGGATTTTTATTTCCCAGGTGCATTACGTTGCACTTCTTTGCATTGAATCTAAGTTGCCATATGTCTGACCATTCCTCCAATCTTGCCAAGTCCCTTCTTATCCTTTCTACCCCCCCCTTGTGTATCAACTCTGTTACAGATCTTTGTGTCATCTGCAAAGAGGCATACCTTTCCTTACAGACCCTCTGCAATGTCACCTATAAAGACGTTAAAGAGGACTGGACCCAGTACAGAATGCTGAGGCACTCCACTAGTAACCCCCCTTTCTTCGGAATGTGTTCCATTCACTATTACCTTCTGTGTCCTGTTGTGTAGCCAGTTTGCTACCCAGGCTACCACCCTGGGACCCACTCCCAGGCTGGCTAACTTGATTATTAATCTTTTGTGTGGGACTGTGTCAAATGCCTTGCTAAAGTCTAGGTAGGCCATATTCACAGCCCCTCACTGGTCTATTACTTTGGTCACCCAGTCAAAGAAATCGATTAGATTCATCTGACATGACCTTCCTGCTGTGAATCCATGCTGCTTTGGGTCCTGTGCCCCGCTGGCCTCTAGGTACTGAACAATTCTTTCTTTCAGAAGTGATTCCATCATTTTCCCGACAACTGAGGTCAAACTAACAGGTCTGTAGTTCCTGCTTCTGCCTTGCTCCCACTTTTGTGAAGGGGAATCACATCTGCCCTCCTCCAGTCCTCAGGTACCACCCCATCCTCCCATGATTTGTTAAAAAGTGTGGTCAGTGGTGTCACTAGATCCTCCCTTAGTTCTTTTAGGATTCTAGGGTGAATCCCGTCAGGCCCCATTGCTTTGTCCACCTTGAGTTTTAGGAGATCTTTCAGGACTCTTTCTTCTGTAAATGGACTGGCGTCAACCTCACTACCCAGAGTGCTTCTATTGTTTGATTTAGGTGACTCCTCCTCTTCTTCTTATGTGAATACTGAGCAAAAGTATTCATTCAGTATCTCTGCTTTTACACTGTCTCCCTCTGCCCACCTCCCCTCTCCTTTATTAATCTTCACTATCTCCCTTAACCTTTCTATGTTCCCTAATGTACCTATAAAAGGTTTGATCCCCCTTCTTAACTGAGTTGGCTATCTTTTCCTCGGTTTGGGCCTTTGCTTTTCTGACTGCCTTCCCCACTTCTTTCTGCTTTAATTGATACAGTTCCCTGTCGTGCTCCTTCTGTGATTCCTTATACTTTTTGAATGCAGCCTTTTTCTCCTTAACCTTCCCTGACACCTCTTTTGAGAACCATAGTGGTTTTTTATTCCGCTTTGTTTTCTTTATTTGTTTCACACAAAGGCTTGTTGCCTCCATGATGGCAGTTTTGATTTTTCTCCATTGTTCTTCCACCCCTCCTTTTTGGCCATTTATTAATGCATTCTTCAGGTATTCACCCATTATGCCAAAGTCAGCCCTTCTAAAGTCCAGTATCCTTGTCTTTGTATGGCTTGTCTCCATGGTTGTGTTTATTGTGAAGCACACTGTGCAGTGGTCGCTTGTTTCCAGATGTCTACTGACTTCTAAATTTGTGATTCTCTCTCCATTTGAGAGTACCAGGTCTAATATTGCTACCTCCCGAGTGGGTTTCACCACTAGCTGTCTAAGGCATGCCCCATGTAGGGCATCGAGAATGACCCTGCTCTTCCTCCTACCACCACTAGAATTGCCTTATGTCTCTCCTAGGCATTCTTGAATTCTTCCACTGTTTTTGACCCCATGACCTCCTCAGGAAGGCCGTTCCATGCATCCACCAGCTTCTGCATGAAAAAAATACTTCCTCACGTTGCCCCTGAGCTGTACCCCCCAGTCTTCAAATTGTGCCCCCTTGTTCTTGCACATCTCTTTTTCTGAATGATGCTACCCTCTTGGACTTTGTTGATTCCCTTGAGGTACACGAAAGTTTCTATCAAGTCCCTCCTTTCCTCGAGGGTATACATAATAAGCTCTTTTAGCCTCTCTTCATGTGGCTTCTAGTGAAGACAGTGCACCATTTTAGTTGCCCTCCTCTGGACTGTCTCCATCCTGTCTATATCCTTGCAGAGATGTGGTCTCCAGAACTGCATAGAAACATAGAAGTTGATGGCAGATAAGGATGGCAAGGCCCATCCAGTCTGCCCATTTCTTTTTCTACATTATGAAATTGCTATAGGCCTTTGCTCTGTCAATGGCATACCTATTCATACTCATCTGTATTGCTCCCTTATGCCTATCTAATGCCTGTTTGAAGCCCTGCACTGTATTCATATCCACCACTTCCTGAGGTAGGCCGTTTCATGCATCCACCACCCTTTCTGTGAAAAATAACTTCCTCACATTGCCCCTTAATTGGCCTCCCTCTAATCTCATGCTGTGTCCTCTTGTTCTGCTATTTTTCTTATATTGAAACATGTTAGACTTTTTCACCTTGTTAATGCCCTTAAGTTGTTTGAATGTTTCAATCATATCACCTCTCTCCCTTCTTTGCTGTAAGTTATACATATTGAGTTCAGTTAATCTGTCCTCATATGTTTTCTGATGCAGACCCTGCACCATTTTGGTTGCTCTTCTCTGGACTGCCTCAATTTGGTTAATGTCCTTGTGAAGATGTGGCCTCCAGTACTACACATAGTACTCCAGATGGGGCTTAATCAGTGTCATGTAAAGAGGGATTATTACCTCCCACTTCCAACTTGTGATACCCCTACTAATACACCCCAACATCCCTCTAGCCTTACCTACTGCTTTAGAGGTCTGCTTGGATGATTTCGGGTCATCAGGGATGATGACACCCAAGTCTCTTTCTTCTCTTGTGACTGCCAACAACTCCCCTCCCTGCCAATAGGTGGCTTCAGGGTTTCTCTTCCCTATGTGCATGATCTTGCACTTCTTTGTATTAAACCTCATTTGCCACTCTTCCAACCATTTTGCTAGTTTATCCAGATCTCTTCTCATTCTGCCCACATCATCTGGATCATCTACTCTGCTGCAGATCTTGGTGTCATCTGCAAACAGACAAATCTTACCCTCCAGTCCACCTGCAATGTCACAGATGAAGATATTGAAGAGGACTGGCCCCAGGACTGATCCCTGAGGTACCCCACTTGTGACTTGAATCTCTTCTGACTGTATACCATTTACCACCACTCTCAGTTTTCTGCCCGACAACCAGCTTGCCACCCAGTTGACCAATGTCTGACCCACCCCGAGCCTACCCAGCTTATTAATCAATCTTCTATGTGGAACAGTATCGAAAGATTTGCTGAAGTCAGGGTAGGCAACATCAACTGCTCCCCCTTGGTCCACCACTCTGGTTACCCAGTCAAAGAAATCTATGAGATTAGTTTGACAGGACCTTCCTTTTGTAAACCATGCTGTCTTGGATCCTGTGCTCCTATGGATTCCAGGTGTTGCACTATCCTTTCCTTAAGGAGTGTCTCCATAATCTTGCCCACTACTGAGGTAAGACTGACTGGTTTGTAGCTCCCTGCCTCCTCCCTGCTACCACTCTTGTGGAGCGGGATCACATGAGCCCTTCTCCAGTCTTCTGGGACTTCTCCTGTGCTCAGAGACTCACTAAACATTTTTGATAATGGACCCTTTCTTTTGTGAAGAGACTAGTGCACACCTCCCTCCACCCCCGTGTCCATGGTGCAGAGCTGTGGGCCCTGCCCTAACTTCTCTTCAGCATGCAGTACTCCAGATGGAATCTTGCCAACTGTCTGTACAGAGGAATAAAAATGTCCTGTTTTCCACTGGTGATGCCTCTCCCTATGCATCCCAGTATCTACTCAGCCCTCCTTACTGCCTGCTCACATTGCTTGCCTACCTTTTGTTCATCTGATATGACTACCCCAGGTCCTTTTCCATTTTTGTTGTTGTTAGTGCCCCCCCCCATTGTGTACTCTTCCCTGGGTTTTGTTTCCCAGGAGTGTTTACATTGCACTTCTTTGCATTGAAACTAAACTGCCATACTTTTGACCATTCCTCCAACCATGCCAAGTCCCTTCTCATCCTTTCCACCCTCCCCCTTGTGTATTGACCCTGTTGCAGATCTTTGTGTCATCTGCAAAGAGGCATACTTTTTCTTCCATTCCTTCCACAATGTCACCTTTAAAGACATGAAAGAGGACCGTCCCAGTACTGAACCCTATGGTACCCCACTAGTAAACCCACTTTCTTCAGAGCAGACTCCGTTTACTGTTACCCTCTGTGTCCTGTTGTCAAACCAATTTTTGACCCAGGTTACCACCCTTGGACCCACTCCCAGGATTGCTAACTTGTTAATTAATCTTTTGTGTGGGACTGTGTCAAATGCCTTGCTAAAGCCTAGGTAGGCCATGTCCACAGCCCCTTCCTGGTCTACTGCTTTGGTCACTTAGTCAAAGACATCCATTAGATTCATCTGACATGACCTTCCCATTGCGAATCCATGCTGCCTTGGGGCCTGTGCCCCACTGGCCTCTAGGTACTCAACAATTCTTTCTTTCAGAAGTGATTCCATCATTTTCCCTACCACTGAGATTAAACTAATAGGTCTGTAGTTTCCTGCTTCTGTCTTGCTCCTAACTTTTGTGAAGGGGAATCAAATCTGCCCTCTTCCAGTCCTCAGGTACCACATCATCCTCCCATGATTTGTCAAAAAGGGTAATCCATGGTGTTACTAGTCCTTCCCTTAGTTCTTTTAGAATTCTGAGGTAAATCCAATGGGCCCCATTGCTTTGTCCACCTTCAGTTTTTGGAGTTCTTTCAGGACCCTTTCTTCTGTGAATGGACTGGTATCGACCCCCTATCCCGGATACTTCTATTGTTTGATTTAGGTACCTCCCCCTCCTTTTCTTTTGCGAATACTGAGCAGAAGTATTCATTGAGGATCCCTGCTTTTTCACTGGCACTCTCTGCCCACCTCCTCCTCTTTATTAAGTCTCACCATCCCTCCCTTGGTCTTTCTTTGCTCCCTAATGTATCTATAAAAGGTTTTATACCCCTTCTAAACTGAGTTGGTTATCTTTTTTTAAGTTTGGCCATTTGTTAACCTGCCTTCTCCACTTCCTTCTGGTTTAATTGGTACAATTCTCTGTCCTTCTCCTTCTGTGTTTCCTTATACTTCCTGAATGTTGTCATTGTCTCCCTAACTTTGCCTGCCACCTCTTTTGAGAACCATAGTGTTTTTTTTTCCTTTGTTTTGTTTTGTTTATTACGTCACACAAAGGCTTGTTACCACAGTGCTGGCAGTTTTGATTTTACACCACTGTTCTTCCACCCCTCCTTCTTGCTCGTTTGCTAATGCTTTTCTAAGGTAGTCTCCCATTCTGACAAAGTCAGCCCTCCTAAAGTCCAATACCCTCACTTTTGCATGGCTTGACTCTACAGCCGTGTTTATCATGAACCACACCATTTGGTGGTTGCTTGTTCCCAGATGGGTACCCACTTCTAAATCTGAGGTCCTCTCTATGTCCACATTTGAGAGTACCAGGTCTAATATTGCTCCCTCCCAAGTGGGTTCCAACACTAGCTGTCTGAGGCATGCCCCCTGTAGGGCATCAAGAATAACCCTGCTCTTGGATGTGGCTGCAGCAAAGGTGCGCCAGTTAACATCTGGCATATTCAGGTCTCCCATCAACAATATCTTCTCTTTTTCTGCCATTCTAAAGATGCCTTCTATCATTCCCTCATCCATTTCCTCTCCTGTGTGGATTGTGGTGCCTTTTCCTGTCTTCAGGATGATCCACAGTGTCTCCTCTCTTCCATGTTTCCCCTTTAGTTCTGTTTCTTTGATCACTTCCCTTACATAGAGAGCTACTTCTTCTCTTTTACCCTCCCTGTCCCTCCTGTAAATTGTGTACCCTGGTACGTTGACATCCCAGTCATGGTTCTCTATGACCCATGTTTCTGTGGCTGCCACAATATCCATGCATTCCTCCTCCATCAAGGCCACTAGTTCAGGGAGCTTGTTACCCAGACTATGGGTATTGATACTCATCACCCTTCATTTTTTTGAAGGGCATACCCCTTTTAGCCCCATCCCTGTCCCTACTGCCTTTGCGTTTTCTCCATTTACCCCTGTCCTGCTCCCTATTGACTTCTCTACCTTGGTGTTTACCTCAGTAACTACCCTGTTTTGTGGTGGGGCTTGGATTTCCCTGCTCCATTTCAGTGCCTCCCTTGGCTAGTTTAAATGCTTGCCAAAGAGGCATTTAAACTTATCACCTAGGATCCTGGTTCCCCTCCCAGACAGATGCAGAACATTGCACCAGTATAGGCCTTTATCCTTCATGGTGGACCCCCATTCCTCAATGAAGCCAAAATCCTGAGCTCTGTACCAGTTTTTTAACCATTCATTGAATCCCATGGTGCAGATTATGCTAGCTTCACCCAAGCATAGACAAGCAGCACCTCCAAGAAGGTTACCATGTGTGCTACTCATCTAAGGCTCCTCTGCAACTCCACAAACTCCTCCTGAACAGCTTTGATCCCTTTCCCAGCTATGTCATTTATCCCTAGGTGGACAGTAATTTCCAGCTCCCTGTCCCATGCAGCTGCTCCCATGATCCTGAAGATTCACTTTCTGTCCCTCCAATACATGTCACCAGGCAGGCACTTTACCTCTCCCTCCCTCCCTCCTCCCCCTAGTTCTATCCCCTAACAATTGAGTCCCCCACCAGGAGTTGTTTCCTTCCCCTGTATGGTCCCATGCCACCCTCCTGTGGGTCTTCTTTGTGAAGGATCCCAGCATTCTCCCTGGTTTCCACTGTGGGTGCCTCCACAGAGGAACCATGCTCCACCAGAATGGCATATGAGCTGTGAAGAGGTACAACTCGAGGGATGCACCTCTGTTCCACCACCCTCACCCTCTCTTAGCCCACTGTTGTCCAACTGCTTCTCTTTCTTGGCAACCCCTGAGGCAGTGGCAGCTGCTCTGATGATCCCTGGGTGGGGAAGGGGGGGAGGAGGTTTCCTGAATCCTTGCCAGGTTGGCCTGTAGACAGGCAACCTCCTCCATCAGACAAGAGAGGTGCTTGCAAATAGGGCAGCATTACAGCCTCCAGAACATCTCCTGGAAGACTGCTGCCACATAGGCAGTACATTGCACCACTCTTCACATGTCTCCCTCCTCTGCTGTTTAATTTTTTTTCTCTTTTGTTAGTGTGTGCAAGACAGGATGGGAAACTGTTAAGCTATCTGAGGAAGGTAGACTAATAGAAGAGGATGTTAAAAGGCAGTCACTGTTAATGAATACTTTTGCTCTGTCTTCATAAGGGAAGACAGGGGGCCCCTGCCACAGAGTAGCATGCAAGGGGCCCTAAACAGGATCTCAGAGATGAAGCAGTCAGTATTTACTAGCAAAAGGGTCCAGGAATGGCTAGGAGTCCTAAGGATAGATAAGGCCCAATGGCCTAGTGGAATGCATCTGAGGGTACTCAATGAACTGGCAGAGGACCTGCTTATAACAGACAGGGGGTAATTTTAAAATACTCGAGAGCAGTGGATTTAGTTCCATTCCATGGGGGGGGTGGAGCAATTGGGGAACTACAAACCTGTCAATCTTGCCCGAGTTGTGGACAAACAAATGGAGTCACTGGTCAAAGATGACCTCATGGACTACCTGGAGAGCAACAATCTCCAGGACAAATAAAAGCATGGGTTTGAGGCATGGAGGTCTTGTCAGACCAAACTGATAGCTTTTTTTTTAATTGCGTGATGAAGGTTTTGGATAGGGAGCCACACCATGGTTTTATTCTACTTCAACTTCAGCATGGCTTTTGACTCACTGTCTCACAGAAGCCTGCTGAAAAAGATGGAGGATCTGAGTGCAGCAAGGTTATAATAAGATAGGTAGGAAATAGTTTGAAAGATATGCAACAGAGGGCTGTGATTAATGGTGTCAAATCAGAAGAGGGGGAGGTCATAAGTGATGTGCCACAGGGATCCATTCTGAGTCCTACCCTCTTCAATATGTTCATCAGTGACATTGGAGAAGGAATTTGGGGAAAGTTTTGCCTCTTCACAAATGACACTTATTTCTGTGGGAAGGTAGATAGTGATAAGGGAATTAAGAAGATGCAAAAGGAATTGCAAAGACTAATGAGTCATTCTAAGGTTCATCAGTTGAAATTCAACAAACAGAAAGTGAAAGATGATGCAGAACAAGAACCACCAGAAAGAGCACTGGATGGGCATGGTAAAGCTGAGCACTGTGGTCAGGGAAAGAGAACTAGGGATCACCATAACATAAGTGACTCTGTTTAACAGTCAAGCCAGTGCAACAAAGCTGTAGTAAGGCAAATAGGATTAGTGGTGGGCAAAGTGGGCTCAATCCACTCCATGAAGTGATTCACGGAGCAAAGGCGGATTTGCGGAGTGCTCCGCAACGCAAAGCGGAGTACTTTGCAATATTATGAAGAACGCGAAGTCCATTGCAAACAATGACTTCACATTACTCCGCTTCCCCAGACCACTACTCCACCAAATTTTAGGTGAAATGCATTGAGGACAATGCATTCTGCCTCACTTCACCTTGTTTTTGAGCTCCAAAGGTGAATTTTGCAGTGATTCATAGGATTTCAGGTCACATAGGCTCTACATTAGGGGTCGATCTTAACATTGTTTTACTAGCCCACACACCAGTGCAAATTGACCAGGGCTAGTGCAGCTAACTCTCCACTTACCCACCTTGACTAGTGCAGGTTTTTTTTAAAGCTGCTAATGAAGTTAAATTCTCTACTTTAGCAGGCTCTAGTCCTCATGCTAATCTCTCCAAATATTACAGATGGCCTGGTGTGATTAACAGCTCATTAAGAGCTGCAATTATCTGGCAGTTTAAGTGGGGGGTCCCACAAAAGACTTAGTGTGAGTCATTATCACTCCACTGTTAGGACTTGCAGCTATTGTCCAGGGTGTGATCAAGGGTAAGAATGCTGTTAAATGAAAACTACACCCAAAACTTGAAAAAATATATATTGTGCAGAGCGTTTTAATTTGTATGTGAAGTTCTAGTGTTTCCTTCCCTCTGACTGGTATTAGGAGTTTTTCCTAAATTAGTCTGCTAGCTTTAGGGTAGTTTTACAACCCCTGGAGATCTCCATATCAAATAGCTTAATTGTATTTCTTTTAACTACAAAGCACCTTGTTTCATGTGATGGTGATGTAGCAGAACCCATAAATCCAGCAGAAAGCATTGCATTACAATCTGTTCACAACAATAGAGATGGCTATATTTTAAAATCTGTAGAATTCAGCTTGGTGACCACACTCATCCTAAAGGTTTTACTGTCCTGAAAAACTTTGCTGCTGGTAATTTTTGTGCAGCTTGTAAAGCTTCCAAGATATTTAGTTTGTTTGGCATGTGTGTGCTGAATGTTGGGTCTCTCTTACATCACAGTCACATGAGACAAGATGCACTGTGGGAACAAGAAATACAATTAAGCTATCAGGGATGAGGATCCCCAGGGGTTGTAAAACTAGCATAAAACTAGCAGGCTAATTTGGGAAAAAACTCCTAATACCAGTCAGAGGGAAGGAAACACTAGAACTTCACATACAAATTAAAACACTCTGCACAACATGTATTTTTTCAAGTTTTGGGTGTAGTTTTCCTTTAAGTCACTAGCTTCCAGTTTTCTGAATGTGTCGCTTAACAATTTGACTCATATTATTAAGACCAGTGCCCCTCATTTCCTTACATTTTGAGTGTCTGTATCCAACATTTCAGTGACAAAATGTGAAGAGGCATACAGGGTCAGCCCTGCAGGTGGCGGGTTTTTATCCCAGTCTTACAATAACTTCCTCTCCTTACCAAATCTTCTAACTCTGTTATTTCCCTGGACACCACTGCAGACCAAACTCTGAAATAACCATCCACAAATCCATGGCTGCCATTACTGGCAAGTGTAGGTGGTCCTCACTATGCCTGAGTACTGTTTACCCTGGGCTGATGAAAGGACAATGTTAAAGAAAAATATTTTTTTGTTGGGGCACAGCATATTAAAATCAGTGCTTTTAAAAATAATAATGTTGTTCCCAAGCCTCTTAGGTTTGTGTAGCCCCCACCCCAAAGAAATCTTAGATGTGCTCCTGGCTCACTTGAGACTGTACACAAACTTCCAGAAGTGCAGGTCTCCAGTTGATTATAGGGTGGGTGCTGAGAGTGTCTTTCTCTGCCTAACTCTGTTCATTGCCTTGTGGGTGGTGGTGACAGTGTTGTGAGGTGCATGATGATGTCAACTATTCTGTGTGCAAAGCCAGGACTGCTTGATTGAACATTTGCTGTTGTGATGTCATCTGGTGGGGGGTGGGCGTGGCTGAAAGAGGAAGACAGGAGGCCATGGTACAAAAAATGGGAGGCGGGGGGACTCACTATGTGTGACGGCATTGCAGTCCTTTTTTTCTGCTGAGAAGCGGGAAGAATGTGCAATAAATCAGAGTATTTCTTGGCTTACATTGTTTTCCGTATAAGTGATCAAAATGTACCATTATAATTAAGGGTTAGTGCAACCATCTGCGGGCTAGTGCAATTTTGAATCAACTTGCCCCGCTGGCTAGTGCAAAAAAAGGTTAAGATTGACCCCTGCTCTACATTGATCTGTACAGCCTCAGTTCGGGGTAGTATGTGTAGGAAGTAGTAGGAGGCAGTGTGCTCTGATAGCTGTCTGTGATAGAAATCTTGTAAAAGCTGTTAAAAAAGCATTTTTGCATTTTTGGGGGGGCTCCAACTTTAGTTCATCGATTGTAGGAAACTCTTTTGTGTTCATATCATCTAGCGTTTTTGTTTTTGTGTGGATTTTGAATGTTAATTTACAACATTGAGTATGTGAGGTGAAAGACAGTGAAAGTGTGCTTTGGGGGAGGGGTGTATCTGTGGTGTAGGTAGATTTAAGTTGGAGAAATAGTGATTTCTTTGTTTTTAGGTTATATTTTTGTTATATAACTGACTGTGTTAATGCACACACAGTAACACTGTCAGCAATAGATGACATTTTCTTGCTGTTAGTTGTGTGGATGTATTGCAGCAGTTCATAATTTTAGGTTGTTTACATTCCAAATCGTAATGTAGCATAGTACTGAACTTTTGCATTTGCTACGCATTACTCGTTCAGCATTGTAGACAAACTGTTCTGTGTGTGAGTGTGTGTGGTGTTGCGTGACATCAAATAATGCACCTTTTATTGTGCCACAGACTAGTGTAATTGCAGGCGCAGCAGTGTGAACCTGCTATCCACTGCAGTTGCTTAATTTTTTACTGCGATCGTGGTATCTGTTCTTTGTTTTGCTGCTTGTACTGCTGTAAAAATCTGCACTGTCTGCATTCAGTGCTCCCCCCCCCCACCCCTACGTTCAAAAGGAATTTTTTACCAGATTGGATTGTTTTTGTGACCTCATCAGCACCACCGGGTACTGAAGTTGTTTTCATTGCGTGACAGTCTAGTCTCTAATCTGTTGCTGAAGCTACAGTTGTTTTTTTGGCTTCACATCCAGCATCCCCCCAATCAGAGAGTGAACGTATCAAAATCTGAATTTGGTTATAAATATTATGGTTGATCCCCTAAAATGTCTGCAAAGAGACTTGCAAGCAAAGCTGTTTCTCACCATGGCAATGTTGGCAGTAAGATAGTCTGTGGGCGTGGTAGTAGTACGCAGACACAGAAGTGCATTGCTGATGGGAAGAAAGGTATTTCTCCTGCAATGTTTTTTACAGCCCAATCAGTAGCTTCACTCATAGTTGGAGGAGATGATGTTTTCCCAGCCGGTGGCATTAGTGTTACTAGTATTAGTGATGGTGGTAGTTTTAGTATTGTTGCATCAGGTTCTAATTCCGACCAGTGTACCATATCCAAAAATATTGAGTGTGAAGCAGTGCAAGTGAGTGGCAGCGTAGACGATGTCATACTTCCCAGTAACATCCCAGTAACTGAACCTGAGGATTCTAATAATCATGTCAATGATAACATACAATGTGATATTCCGTCCACCGTGGCAGTTAATGTCACGCATTTTCCATGCAGTGATTCACAGTGTGGTGAAAAGATATCAGGTGATGGTGATGAAGATGTTGATGATGAAAATGATGATGACAATGATGTTGTTGTTGTTGCAACATGTAGTCCACATGCTAGCATCCAAACAGAAGATGTGGATGTGTGTGATGTTGATGAATACGATGATGATGTAATTGACCCCAGTTGGGAACCGGAGGAAAAAAAATTCCAATTGGCTGTGTCTGAGTCTGTTTGCAGGAATACCCCCCCCCCCCCCGTAAAAACTTGTGATCTACCGGTTTTAGTTGATGATGATGGCCCATTAATAAATATGATAGGTAGTCGTGGTGGTCGTTGCAGTTTGGGTGTGCAGTGCCTGAAACATCACTTGCCCCCCCCCACTTCAGTGCTTAAAATAACAGACTTAAATAAGCCACATCATGGACATGTTAAAAGCAGAGCATCACAATCCCTTGTTCTGGATTTTTTTGTTCAAGATGCAAATGATGAATCAGTTGCAATCTACCAGGTTTGCCATGTGTGTGTGAGTCAAGGTAAAAAGAGAAGCCATCTGGGCACAGGAGGACAGCATACGCATGTTAAGAATAGGCACTTGGCACTGTGGACCCAGCACAAGCTGGCAGCTAATACCACAGTGGGGCGTTCACCCTCATCACCAGCAACCATAGCCAGCATGTTATCCCCTTCCATGACTGTTAAGTCCAGTAGTAAATTAAATGTGTGCAGTAGTGAGGTAATAAGAGCAGAGGATTACTACAGGCATGATGAGGGGGAGGACCATAATGACTGAAATGTTGTGATGTAGGTAGTGTGAATAATTAGTGCAGTAAGGTGGATTGTCGTGGTATCAATCTTCCAGGAATTTGACAGCATGCAACGTTTGCTATGCACAATGTGACCTGTTCACAGACTGATGAGAACATGTTGGATGTGGTACTTACTGAAACTGACAAATGGCTAAACCCTCTGTCCCTAAGAGCTGGGTTCATAGCAAGTGAAAGTGGGTCAAATGTGATGAAATGCATAACGAATGGTGCGGTTTTTTCTGTGTTCCATCCATGGCCCACTGTTTAAATCTTGTGGTTCAGGAGTTTCTGCAGCACCCTGACATAAAGGAAATGCTGACCATTGCACAACATATCTGCTCTCACTTTTCAAGATCTGGAAAGGCCCGTGACCAACTGTGGCAGTTGCAGATACAAAACAGCCTGCCTCAGCACCGCTTGAAGCTGGAAGTTGTCACCCGATGGAACTCCACTTTATACATGGCAGAGGAGGTTGTATGAACAATACAAAGCCATCTCAGAATATCTTGTGATGCCACTAGCCGTGACAGTTCCAGGGCCTCCATGTCTATGATGACTGAACAGTGGCGCCTCATGGACTCTGCAATAACAATTTTGCGACCTTTTGAACATGCCACACAGGCAGTGAATGGCGAGTCTGCCTCCATTAGCCAATCAATTCCACTGCTGTGGGTGCTGAGGCAGACATTGGTGAATGTACAGCATAGCCTTCATGTTGCCAGGGACGGTGGTAGCAGTATGTTGCTGCAACACATGCTGACAGTATTCGACCAGAATCATCATGTTGTGAGCATTCAGCGTAGTGAAAACTTTGCCATAGCAACAATGCTGGACCCACGATACAAACGTGGAATTGCATCAGTACTGGAGGGAGGGCCTGAAAAGGTAAAAAATATCAGTGGTAAACTGGTGCACTTGGTTCATGGGGCACAGAAATCATGTGCCAATGTCAGCAAACCTCAGCAGCATAATCCTGCTGAAGGTGTACCGGGAGAACCATCAAGCATATCCTGCAAGGGGAAGGGGACTGCAGTTCCAGGTGGTCTGTCATCCAAAGTGGCTGGTGTCAACCCGCTTTGGGAGGCTTTGCCCCAAGTGGGTATTTGTGAAATAAATGATTCGGGAGAACAGGATGATGCATCAACAACTGGACTTAGTGTGGCACAGAGAATGGTTGAGCCATATTTGTCTGAAAACAGGCATCTGACAATAACTGAAGATCCTCTTTTGTACTGGAGTGGAAAGGTCAGTGAATGGCCAGAGCTAACTGCAGATGGCATTGAAGTACCTCACATGCCCACCCTCCAGTGTATGTGTTGAGAGGATATTCAGCTCAGCAGATGCAATAGTCAGGGATCGTCGGACAAACCTGTCTCCTGCAAATGTTAGTTTGCTAACATTCATTAAAATGAATGAGAGGCACATACCAGCACAGACTGCAACCTTGGAATTTGTACCCCGGCCTAGTCATGGTGGTCTTGGTGATGTGGAAATGGACTATCCTAGTGCACTGGCACTGGATGCCTGAAACAGCACACCACTGATGTAGATGACGACACAATGGAGAAAGAATTTCCCAGTGGTCAGACTTCAGACATCGATGACTGTCTTTATGAGGATGATGATGTGGTTAATGTTGGAAGGTTTTAACTGAAGTTTTTAAAAGGTGGTGTGCCCCCCCCAGACCACCACCACCAGGACTGCTGTTAGCCACTGCCACCACTGAGCCTGAGTCTGTCCGCACCCGGACCTCCACCACCGGGACTGCTGTTAGCCACTGCCACCACTAAGCTAGAGTCTGTCCGCCTACTGGACCACCACCGGGAATGCTGTTAGCCACTGCCATCACTGAGCCTGAGTCTGTTTGCCCTCCTGGACCACTACCACCAGGACTGCTGTTAGCCACTGCCACCACTGAGCCTGAGTCTGCCCCCCCGGACCTCTACCACCGGGACTGCTGTTAGCCACTGCCACCACTGAGCCTGAGTCTGTCCACCCCCCAGACCTCCACCACCGGGACTGCTGTTAGCCACTGCCACCACTGAGCCTGAGTCTGTCCACCCCTCGGACTACCACCACTGGGACTGCTGTTAGCCACTGCCACCACTGAGCCTGGGTCTGTCCACCTCCTGGACCTCCACCACTGGGACTACTATTAGCCACTGCCACCACTGAGCCTGAGTCTGTCCGGACCACCACATTTACCAGCCAGAGACACAAAGCTACTCAATATTTAAACCATAAAGTGAGTATGTGTACTCATGTTTGTTATGCTGCTTCACTTCCTTTAGTTGTATGTTTTGTTTTCTGTAGCTTTTCAGAGCCGCAGTGGTAAAACGCATACGGTATACTTATTTTGTTTCTTTTACAGGTTAACAAAAAAAGTCTCCATCGCTAAAACTCAGTGGGAATGGTACTGCAGCTGTACCGTACAGAGAGGTACCAATGGAATATCCATGTGAAATCCATTCTGGTAAGTATGAAGATTGTATTTCATCTGTTTCATTGTTTTGGAAATACTGCAGCAAATATTGCACACAGGTCATGTTAGTGGACAAGATGTGGGTTTCAGACAGTGTAACTTGACTTGAGATTCAGAACCAGGGAGGGAAATAACAATTAAGTTGTAAGAAGTCATTCTTTGCTTTTTTTATGAAAGTTCCAGATGCTTTGTTGTTCTGTCAAAGTGGCCTTATCCAAAAAAGTTCTTCAACATCAGGCACCCACCCACCCCCAGGCTTGGACACACATGCAACATGCAGAAGTCATTTCATTAGATGACCATGACCATCATTAACAACAACCGGACTCCAGAAGGATGCAGATGAAATCTGTGAAGAAGTAACAAAATAAGAAACCATTACAGACAAACCAGCAAATATGATCCCCCCACCACCCCCAAAAAAAGTACTTACCTTCATGTGCTTGAGAGTTATACATTTCCAATTTCAGCGCAAAACATTCTCATTGAGCACTGGAATGTGCACACCAATAGTTTCTGTGACCTGTGATGCAGAACAATACCATGAGTACATGTCCATGATTGTCAACCCCCCTCCCTACCTAGAAAATTCACAACCATATATCTATATATATATATCTACTCACCAAGCTATTATTAGTGTACAGCCAAAGGGCACCCTTCAATCCAGTTGAGATGATCACATTGCATTTACTCTAATCGCCTCGCAGAACACATTGGACCAGCAACAGGATGCTCACAGTCATCATCTTATACTGGGGGACTTTGTGTGTGCTGAAACACTCTCATTTCACTGTGTTACCACTTGTCAATTTTCTGCACACAAGGAGGATGCATTTTGGGTCTGCAGAAAAAATCTGGGGACTCTGTGCCACTTTTGTGTGTTGTGTGATTGTTGTGAGCTCATGCTGTCATACTGACATTACAATTAAAGCAGCATTGCAAGACTGTCGTGCTAATTCTGAACTGTACTTTTTTATGCTACTTTACATTGCCACAGCCACTAGTTACCTCTGAGTCGTGGCTAGAATGATACGCTTCTTTTCACAATTTATGTCTGCGTTGACTACTTTTTTTCATGTATGAAAAAAAAATGAGCACACCTTCCAATATTGTTCTGACCAGGTTTGTATTTATTTACAGCTGCTTTTCAATAACTATTGTTCCGTGGTGTCATAAAACACTGCCTGCTGCATAACTGTTAATTAACAACAGAAGTGATATATAACAACTAACTGATGTGATGGAGAAAAGCAGAGGAAAACAATGACAAAGACCTGGTCAGCACCAATTTAAAAGGAATGCTCCTTTCATTATTTCACACATGATAAAAATGTAGTACAGCAGACTCAGCTACTGCAAATTCTCATATCATTCCAGTCAGTCAGGATGTAAGTAAAGGAAGTTGTGACATAGCATTAAAAAATATAGGTCAGAGTGCTCAACATATTGTTGCACTGCTGCTTTACAGAGATTCACCACATTACATAGTTATGGTGATGCACATAAACTAATATGTGGGGGCCTTACTCCCACTGGAATATTTCTTGCTCCACAGAGTGCAATATATTTCTGTGAAAACTGCCCATAATTTCATTACAGAGTGTCATGTGATGGAGGAATTACTGTTCAGAAAAGCCGCCCACATTCTGCCCCTCTTTCTCAGCAACTTCAGGACGTGATGCCAGGGGGAGCGCAGGTGCATGCTCCACTATAGTGAATGTCTGGCAGCTAGCCCAATGTTTCCTTATGTTATAAGGTTGATTTTGTGGTGAAATGTGGGAATGTTTCCACTAACAAGGCTCTTCTTACTGGAAATGTTGCCACACATTTCACCACAAACTGACCATTACAACATAAAGAAACATTCAGAAAGCTGCCGGACAATCGGATATTCACTGTAAGGAGCACGCACACACGCTCCCCCTGGGATCACATCCTAACATTGCTGAGAAGGGAGGAAGAATGTGGGCAGATTTTCAGAACGGGAATTCCTCCATCACATGACACACTGTAATGAAATTACGGGTGTTTTTCACAGAAATGTATTGCACTATGTGGTGCAAGAAAGATTCCTCTGGAAAGGAAAATGTGTATGATTAAACAACAACAAGGAAAAAACAAACAAAAAAAGTACAACACAGTAGTGAGGTGGGTGGGGGGCAGAAAACAATCCCGTAAGTTACTGTGGCCGTGGGATGCCGTAGTGGACCAGCAGCCAGTGCAGCATTCTAACTATTCGCTGCTGCTGTTCTTCTATTGTGTTGACTTGCTGCTGCAAAGCACTGACCCTCTGATTGTTCTCTTCCAGAGCCGCCCACACCAGGAAGATGTCATGCTGTGTTGCAGGGACTGTGGTGGGGGTCCACTGCAGCTGAGAATCCTGGTAGTGGGGGTGGTGGTGGAAAGGGTGGTGCTGGTGGCTGTGGTGGTGGTGGAGCAGCTGCTGTACTGGCCCTCCTCCTGCTGTGGCAGTGACTGTGAGGCACAGCTCCCATCCCAGCAGCACCCTCGGCCACTGCCATGGAAGGTCCAGCAGGTAGACGCATGGCCCCTTCCATGGCAGCCTACCACTCTGCCCTGTGGTGGTTGAGCATGTGGGTGCACTTGGCCAGCAGTACCAAAATGTGTCCCACGGGGGCCACGGCACACCAGCACACCGCACAGATGGCACACCACCACTGTGCTGTCTCCCCCCACAGAGTTAAAAAACTCCCACACTGGGGAGCTGCGGGGGGGACCAGACACAGTCCTCGCATGAGTTACACTACCTACATTTTCCAGGGCCACCTCCTGTGGCTGTGGAGGTGGTGGATGGGGTGCTTCTGGAGCCCCTACAGCTGCTACCGGTGGTGGTGGTGGTGGCGGAGAAGGTGGACGCACAGCAGCCACCGGTGGCACTACTGCTGCTGCTCCTGTTGCTTCAACATGGGGGGAAGCAACACCCAGGAGTCGGGAATGGTCCAGCATGACACGACCGCCCCCACATGTCCATACTCCCCTCTGACTGTGCCCATGGGCCAGCAAATCACCTTCTCCTGGGTCCATCCTGATACAACAAGTCCCCGGACCGACAGACACACACACTGACACTCACTGACACACACAGTCACAGACACACACAAAACAAAACACAACTTATAAAAAAAAATGTACTAACAAAAAAAAAACAAATACAAGACAAAAACGAAATAAAGATATAGCTTTTAAAAAAGTTGTTGGTTTTCTTCAGTAGTCAAAGCCAAGTGGCAATCAAGCACTTTCAGTCCCTACTCTCCTCTCACAAAGCTTTCTCCCTCTACGAATGCAAAGGAGAAAGTGAAACTGCTTCTCTGACTCACTTCCTTCCTGCCTGGCTAAAGCATGTGACTTACAGTACTGTAAGCCATGTGATGTGTGGGGGCTGCCTATTTACTTCTCACTTCGCCTTACTTGGCGTTAAGGCATAATGGCAGACATAAGTAATAATGATAATGCTGATGAACACTTTGCAGTGCCCACTTGGCTTGTTTCGCGAATGTGAAGTGGCCACTTGAGTCCACTTCACTGGCGGATTAAAAATTTGCTGCATCTCTATATAGGATGCTGAGATATACTGGACAGGGTACTGTCAGTAGAAGAAAAAAGGTATTACCACCTCTTTATAGATCATTGGTGAGGCTTCTGTTGGAGCACTTTGTCCAGTTTTGGAGTTCTCACCTTAGGAAATATATGGATAGGCTACAGAACATGCAATGAAGGTTAACCAGGATGATTCAGTGCCAGCAGGGCAGATTTTCAAGAATCGATTCAAGGTACTGAACATTTACTCACTACAGACCAGGTGAGAGAGGGATTCTTTGATAGAGACTTTCAAGTTCCCGAAAGGAATAACTAAGGTGAACTGCAAGGAACTATTTAGCATGAGTAACAGTTTAAGGGCATGTGGACACAAATGGCCACTGATGGGAAGGATGTTCAAGAGGGATATGATAAAGTTTTATTTTACAGAAAGGGTGATGGAACCATGGAAAAGTCTGCCAGCTGAGGTGGTAGATGCCAAAACTATAAGTGGTTTCAGGCAGGGCTGGGACAAAGTGAAGGTTAAAGTATTTACTCAGGGTGGTAGTAATGGGAAGGGGACAACGGGGGGTGGACAGAGAGGGCTATTACCATTTAAGACACTAGGTCCTGGGGTGTGAAAGGGAACTGTGGCCAGACTTGATGGACTATTGGCCTTTTTGTGTCGTCATGATCTCTGTTTCTAGAATATGAACACATTTTTCACCACATGAGGAACTTCTTATGGACAGTTTAGTTAGAAAAATGCCCATTGTCTTAAAAAAATATTAAGATGTATTAATTCATTATGGGGCCCGGTGCAAAACAATTTGAGTGGCAGGCTCAAAGTATCAATACATAATTCATAAAAATGTACCAGGTGAGTATGCGGCTCTATGTTCCTTGTGATATGACAAATAAATTGAATTCATCACACGAGTTAATAATTATTGGTGGCTATATTTTAGCAGCAGAGGAACTGCTGAGAAAATGTGAGCCATACAACTATCTTCACAATGCCTCAGAAGCAACCCACTGCTTCAAGTAACTGAAAAGGTTTCCACAACCACCTAGTACACTCCTTGGAAGCAAGCTATTTCCTGTGACCTTACTATAAAATCAGGCAGTTGTGTTTTTTCTTGCGATCTACTGTATTAACCCCTTCTGACCACATGATGCATGTCAATATTCCATGACTATGCTCAATATTTATGCTATAAATCTATGTCTGGGTTACAGTTCCAAATCAATGTCTATGTAACAGTAATCAAACCCTCAAAGTGAACCAAACATGTAGAGCTTTTCATGGTTTGTCAATCAAACTTCAACAAACACTTGAAGCTTTGCACAGTTTTAGGGTACATACACATTTTTCAGCACAACACAAAGTACTGTTTTATGGACTTTTTAGCCTTATAAGTATCCACTGTGTACAGAAAATATTGATACATGTTGAATCCAGCACCTGATGTAATACTTACTATTGGCTCTATTTGAACATCTGAGGAACTGCTGAGCAAATAGGTTTCTTTAAAGCAAATTAGCTGCTTTGTCTGTGCAGGTTTCTTAAGTTTTACTGATCCTGACTCCTGGGATTCCACATTCTGTAACAAAAATTGTATGTTTTCAGTGTATAGCTCTCATTTTATTGGCACAGATACAACAAAAAGTCATTTGGTAGAGATGATAATTAGGTAAATGAATATGAACATATGATTTCAGGAAAGAAAGAATGCAGTTGGCCATCAAGTAAATTCTCCCACCAACTTAGTACAAACACACTGCCACCATCTCTTCTCCAAAGTACCAGTCAAGTGTAAATTTAACGGTAGTTACAGTTGGCTGATAATTGTACCTTTACCTGGTTATTAGTATTCCACTGTAGACTGAGGCAGCACTCCTGATCAATCACAGCAATACTTCTGCTATGCATAAGACACTCTTCTACAGTAATATACTTAAAAGTCACATGACATATGTCTTGATGATGGCTGCTCTTGGTTTTCCTCTCATTTAAGAGAAGATTGTTCCCCTGAAACTACTTTTGGAGTTTATTATAAGTGTTTTGCAGGTGTGTTACTATATCCACTTCGATTTTACCAGTACAGTACCTTGTAATTCACATACAGTATATGATGGTAAACACATCGTTGCATATTGTAGATAGATCATTTACAAAAATAGAATGGTAAATTGCCATGGCAACCACTGTGTCTATGGTATGGGATTGTTTGGTGTGCATTTGCCATTATTGCTTTAGTCCATATAATCTGTCTGAGTCACACATATCATTCAGTTTCAGTCCATGTCTCAATCAGTATGGCTGTAGTGCCTTGTAGAAAGGAAAGGATGCCACACAAAGATTGGTGAATTTATTTACAATATTTACAGACCAGCTTTAATCAGCTTGCAGGTCATCCTTGTCTAGAAACTATCCAATTGATTCAAATTACATCTGGGAGCCAATCTCTAGGGGGAGTTCCAAAAGAAATTTGTAGATTCTCACCGCCCTGGATATTCTTCTTCCCTGAATGTGCCCAGCATGCCTGTAACCATCTCAGAACTTCTCCAGTTGAAACATCAGACTAACTGGCAGGGGATACTGGTGCAGAGCTTTGCCCTTTATAGAGCCCAGAACTAGACTGATTTCACATCACGCACCTCCCCTCTTTAAAGCTCTATCTGGATCATGACTGGCTCCCTGGGATGTCTATCTACTGACATCATCACACAAAAATATAACTTTTATATACAGGACAACAAAGTGTTTCAACAGCTGAAAAATATATGAAACAGAAAGATAACATATGGCAATCAGTAAGCTTATTTTTGAGGGACTCTTACTGTCCTTTGCTAAGACTGCCTCCAACTAACCACACAAAAGGGTGGAAGAAATCTGTCCCTGTGAAATCCCAGTGATGAGGAAGCAGGGGGGAATTACTTGTGGCCAACAAAATGAAAGCGGCGTTCAGCTTTAAATATATTAAATCCATGAACTGTTGTCCCAGTGCTCAGGTACCTTAGCTACACATCAATTTCTCAATTGACATGTCTTTTTTGAATGGTTAAGTAAACTTCTTTTTAGATCAAAAAGGGGGTATGAAGTCTGAAACAGAGCAGTAGCTAGTGAAAGAAAGCAAGAGAGATGTGATTAAACAGAAAGAGAGAGAGAGAGAGAGAGAGAGAGATCTCATGCCCGTAGCACAATGCTAAATCAGTGTTTATCCACTACTTTCAGAACAGCTGACCTTGAACTATCAGTTTGGCAGAGCAATGGAGAGGTCAGGATAAACAGGAGGTAAGGTATTTTTCACAGCATTCATGCCCCAAAAACAATAATAAGAGCTGTAAGACTTGCAAGTACATAAATAATGATTAGCGTGAGTCAGCGCTACAGTGTAAACCTGAATACTGAAGTGCTCTCCAAACTCCATTCCGCAGGAGTCAAATAACAAGAGCTCTGCTTCCAATCCCTGCCTTTCATCTTGTCTTAGGAAGCAAACAGTTTTAAAAGTCATGGCTTCTGACATGCAGTCATGGAGAGCTGTGAGTTACAGAAACGCCCCATGGCACAAGTCCTGCTGGCATGTGGACCTAATTTTTAACCTGTACAACTTCATGGGCCAAAGAGAAGAAAGGAGACAATAAACATAAAGTGTACTTACAAGCTCAAATGGGCAGACTGGGTGGGCCATTGGCCCTCATCTTCCGACAGTGTCTATGTATCTATGTATAAAGGACAGGATAGTGGAACAGAACAGCTTAAA
Source organism: Neoceratodus forsteri (assembly GCA_016271365.2). Classification (NCBI taxonomy): domain Eukaryota; kingdom Metazoa; phylum Chordata; order Ceratodontiformes; family Ceratodontidae; genus Neoceratodus; species Neoceratodus forsteri. The sequence continues at coordinate 1,360,229,647 of CM057459.1, forward strand.
CAAAGAGAGAGCCAATATTAGAAATACAGTAGAAGAGAGCAAGAGAGCTGCTTCATAACTTAAACTGAGCTTTTGGAGTGAAGCAATTTTTTTCTTCCTTTTCATTTATGACTCAGCACTTGGTTGCAATAAACAAAAACAGAACTATTTAAGGGTTTATTTTTTTAACTACTAGTCCATACAACGCATATTGTATAGTACCATATTTTTTGAAGGGACAGCTGCAGTTTTCATTCCTTCAAAGGAAAACAATACTATCCCTTAAACTTAGCGGATGAGGGTCACCTCATCACAATGCCATGCCATCAATCAGCCCTTCAGCCTTGCCTTTGTGCCACTCTGTCAGATGTTCTATCTGTTTTCTTGCCTCTATCAACAGCCGCTCCTTGGACTGGTTGGCATGTATCTACCAGTATCATTTTGTAACACACCATTCTGTCTCAATTTTGAGCCCAGTTGGCATAACATGTCTTTAGTCACACATCAGCCTGCTTGCATTTCATTCCTGCACCTTCATACTCCTACAGCCATCAGGCTTCACCATCAGCCTCCTATGTACTCCTGCACTCAAACACATGCCAGCCATGACAATATTATGGCCTCCAGGGCTTCCTGCCCTTGATCTGACAGTCTCAATCAGCTTTCTGGAAGTCTGCATCTCGAGGAGAGATCCTTTGTCTCAGATGAGGTCCTTCTCTTCTGCCCTCTGGATGAGAATGTCCTGCACTCTGGGGGAAACTTTAGCAATGCAGATTGACTTGGCAGCACCTCCTGATGTATCATTTAAGACTTCAGCTACCAAAGGGTTGGGCTTCTAAATCCTTGGGGCTCCTTTAGCTGTACTGATCACATTAGTAGTATCTTCAAAGGCTATTCTCCCCATGTCCACCTAAGGTTCACCTGGTTTCCTCCAACATCCCTTCCTTTGCCCATCAAGGGTCAGGATCATACTACTACTCTATTACACTGCCCCCCAAGGGCTCAACTCCTATGACTTACCCCTCAATAGCTTGGCTTCCTGTCTAGGCTTTCCCTTTGGTTTGGAGGCCAGGTGAGTGCCTTTCAGTGGCTGTTGCTCTCCTTCTTCCCATCTTGAGGCATGGACCTTCATCAAGGAGAACCCCCTTTAGCTGCAGAGATTGGCATGTGGCACCTTCATGGGATTCCTATCAGAGGAATAAGGCAAGAGCAATTCCACAAAATTCTTCCCATGAATTGGTTCTCTAAATTGCAGTAGCTGAACCATCACTAATTCTAACTGTCCTGGAGGGAAGCCAACCTAGGCCTGGTATCCCAAGAGGTTTCCTTCTTTTAGAATTTTTTTTTTCCTCGCCTCCATACCTAAATCATAATAAATTAGATAGTTTCTGCAGGAGTTTTAGTTGGTTGGTGATTCTCCAGGACTGAGTCTCAATTTGGCTACACCTCATCTGCTTGGGAAGAATGTGCTTGTCTATCATCCACTCACTGTGCTTTTGTACTCTCCAAGATTTCTAAATAAAATCAATATAAAAAGTATAATTTTTTTTATTTTACTTTCAACCAATGTTACTAAAACTATACTTTATCCATTGTTTAAAACAAATACAAATACTGAATCTCATCTCTCTCTTATTGGTGTAACTGAAAATAAGAGCAGCAAATAGAAAGTATTATTTTGGAAAGTACAATTCACTTTAAAATGAAGCCTCTGGCTTCTATATGGCTCACACTCCTTGCTGGGAGCATGTATATGTAAGTTACTACCAGTGCTGGCTAAACATTTTTCTGTTTGTAGCTGCCATAGTTTGAAACACGTCATAGAAATAATGGTTAAAAATAAAAAAAACACATTGGGCCGGATATTCAGAAATGCACCAGTCCCCAGCGCAAGACCGGTGTAGCACAAGTCAAGTGAGCCATGGCAGACCCAGAGCCATATTCAGAAGATGCACCACCTGAAAAACTGCAGCGTATTGCAGCTGAATATAGCAAAGATGTGCCATGGCACAACCAGGGATGCGCTGGCACAACCAGGGATGCGCGGAGCAGACCTGAGCACAAACCCTGTGAACAGGGCAGGAGCAACAGGCAGAAAGGACACAGAAACAAGGCAGCACAGGGCAAGGGGCACAGGACCCCCACTCAGTGAACACCCCAGACACAGACGCAGTGACCCACAGGGACCAAAGTGCACTGGGGGACAGTGCGCAAACAACCCTAACCCACCAAACATGGGATAGGCACCATTCCACAACTATGACACAACAGCCATGCCAACAGCCATGTCAAGCTACAAACACCCATCAGGCGGGCACAGACCACTCATAGGGCATGGTACCAGTGGACAGGCCAAACACAAGGAGGACAAACCCGGTAGCAGGTGAGCCATGTGCCACACAGCGCCACACAGGTCATCCGAAGTACCAGTGAGAGGCACCACAGCGCTGGCCACGGTGGACGTGAGCAGCTCCACTAGCAGATGGCAGCCCTGGCAGACAGGAGCGTGATGCACATGTGCCACCACAGGATGCACCAGGACACAGGCTGCAGTGGGACACACGGGGCAGGGGCATGGCACACATGCCCAGTGACTGCAGGGTCAGTGGCCCATGTGGCTGTGGGAGGACAGCCATAACAAGGACCACACCAAGCAGAACAGGGACAGTAATACAAACAGATGGCACCACAGACACATCGGGTGGCAGGGCCTGCCAGGCACAGCAGGGCCACCCAGGGTAGCACACATGGAACAACCCATTGAACCCGTGGAAACCTTCAGCACCACCCAATCCTGTCCGCATGTGACCGACAGATGCACCTACAAGGCAATGTATGTGACCCCACAACAACACCGTGGGATGCCTAACCAGCCACCCACCACCCTGGTGGTGCAGGGACACTTACAATGGGAACACCACAACCAGCCAGCATGACCAATAGCACAGGACCCTGGACAACCTGCATCCCTGTGGCAACATCCTTCTGGCCCATGTAACCATGCCCAACCACACTGGACAGCAACGTGCCCAGGACACAAGCCCCAGAGCCTGACTGCAAACTGGTGGCCATGGACCATGCCCACCCAATCAACACCTGCACGTGAACAATGGAGCCTGGTCACCTGCCCAGGCACCCCACCATGCACCCTGCCAGCCCACACATGCCCCGTGGACAGGAGCGGTCCCCAGACACCCACCCCACAGGTGAACATGACTTGGCCAGCAGTGGAGAACAAGGGATGGTGTGCCCAACCCACCTGCAAGGGACACTACACCCCATGCAGCCCTGCAACATGCAGGCTATGGACACCATCTACCTGCAGGTGCAGCAACCCACAGGTCCCTGGCACAATGACACCCAGGTCCTGATCCTCACCCCCTCATGACCATAGTCAATATACCACTGCAGTATGCCACAGGCAGGCAACCCCCCCCCCACCATGTGCAGGACAGTGCACCTGTGGATGGTGTGAGCCAAATGACCCCAGGGGGGCCATGCTACCAAGGAAACCTGGACCCTGTACATGTTACCCTCACCCTGGTGGCTGCACACAATGGTGCAGCAACTCACCATGTCCAAACACCAACACACCTGACCTGTGTGCACCCAGGTACACACACCAAGACCATGGGACACAACAATACACCCAACACAGACCCCACAGTCCCCATGTGGGTGGTGCCAGCGACCCTCCCTGCACCAGCGTTGACCCCGTGAACAAGGAAACAACAGCTGCAGCATGGCTCCCCACACCACCTGCAAATCAGACACAGACACAGGTATGTATCAAAATATCAGGTTTATTGAACAAATGGTTGAACAATAACAACAGCAAAACAGGGCATGTGAGGGGGTGAGTGAGAGGGGGATGAGGACAAGGGAGGGGTGTGTTCAATTGAAGATATGACTTCAGGGGAACAGGAATGGAAGGGGAGGGGGCTATATACACTGGGTTCTGTTAACGGTGATGCAGGGACTACTCCAGGCCCCGCAGGGTGCTCCTGATGCCCACCGTGACCTGCAAGATCCTCCTCTGGAGGGCTACCACCAGTTACAGGCCCTGCTTTCTCCACACAACACCCCTCCTGGCTGCTGGATGACGTGCACCTAGGGGAAGGGACATGAGAGGCAATCACTGCACTGCACAAATGACCACTGCACACCCACAGTGTGCAGTGGACAGTGGGGGAACACACCACAGGGGGACTACAATGGGCCCATGCCATTTGGGCCACCCCAGCTATCCAAACGACACACCACAATGACACAGACAGGCAGGCAGTGTGTCGTGCTCTGCCCATGTGTTCATGGGCATGGGCACATGGCACAGGGTGGCAGCACTGTCACTGAATACAGGGTGGTGGCCATAAGCACAACCCCCCCATGGCCAGCCACATACCACCAACAGACATGTCACAGCGGACGCCAGATGGACCGTGCGCTACACACAGCCGACCTGACACATGGCTGTGGCACCCATGCCCATACACTGCACCTGCTGCCAACCCACACTGACGGTTACCACCAATGTGACCACACTTACCTGCAACTCACCAAGCCCTGCACACTCTACCCTGTGGCCTACCCTGGTCCCTCCAGTCACCTGCGGCCTCCCTGGCCTGCCTGCTGTCCTCTGGTCCTGTGAGCAACATGTAGAGAAGAGGACATGAGTACACATGCATGCATGGCCCCTTGCCCCCCGCCCACAGTCTGCTGTGTACTGGCCAACACTCAGCAGTCCCCCAGCCCACAAGCCAGTATGCCTGCAACATGTGCCATGAATATGCATGATGCCTGTGTTAGCGAGGACAGGCTCCCCCAGCAGTGAACCACACTGCGTAAATGTTAAACACAACGGTTGGGCACATGGGCATGCATGCCACCTGCACACACCTACCTGGCTGTGGCAGAGCCCCACGCTGCACCCGTACCTGCATCCGGCACAGGACATCTGGATTCCGTCTCCACAGGTCATCATATCAGTGGCTACACTACTCTGCAGACCTGGCCACACCCGTGCACCTCTCCAGGGCTCTTGACACACTGTGCCACACCTGACCCTGCACCTGCTTTAGTGGCACCTGCACATAGAGCTGGGCCACATATGGCTGAACCACTGCCACCAGATTCACCAGCTCTACATCCATCCAATTGTGGGCCCGACAGTCTCGTCTGCTCACCATTTCCACACGTTGTGCAGTTCTGGACATTTGCGGTGGAAATCACACGTGGGGGCAGCACATGTGCAATACATGATAGGGAAAACATGCTGCAATCGTGCAACACTGATGTGCAAGATGCTGATGTGCAATGCAGGTTCACAGTGTGTTACTGGGCATGTGCAACTCCTTATGACCAGTGTTGCGTGGTGTCACGACCTCGAGCCAGGGGTGACAGGCCATGACCCTGCACAGGGTCGCGCACGTACTGGAGATGCACCACACACCGCATCACGCATATTCGCAATTGGGGGCAGTGACAGTTCACACTGGCATGTGTGATGCAACCCCAATGATGCGTGTGCAATAGCTCTGTATCATGCATGTCACGCTGGGCACTCTATAGGCATGTGTGATGGAGTGTGCACTTGCGCACTATGTGACTGTGTACTGCACATGTACAGGACATGTGCCATGGGGTTGCTCCAGCACAACACAGTTGAGTACAGCGCAAGATCGTGATATTCAGCTGCCATATGCAAATAACCTCATCAGCCAATGCGCAGCACAGTAAGTTACATTAGCATATCATTACCATTATGCACAAGCCCATTTGCATGTGATGCACTTTATAAGCACTGGCAAACAGCACAGACCATGGACTGGTATTGCAACCTTTCTAGGTAAGTGGATGCTGGCGCAGGAACACACAACCATGCATCAGCACTGCAATGGGGGTTGCCTCGGGCCATGCTAGCACTGACACACTGTGCTGTCACTCTTCATAGGTGGTAACATGTCAGGGCATGAGGAGGGTGAGGAGCTTGGTCCTGTACATAAGTGCAGGTCAAACTTCACTAAGAGAGAGACAGGTGCCCTGTTCGAGGCCCTCCTTGACAGGGAGTCCCTGTTGAGCGGAGCCACAGGCACACCGGATGACAGGTCAGTTGAATGAGATTAGGTGGTGACCTACATGAACCAGCATGGCAGGCACCAGCATTCTGCACAGGAGTGCTGCAAGAAAGTTATGATGGACAAGCAGCATATTAAGGAGAAGGTGGCAGCCATACGAACATCCAGCAATGCCAACGGTGGAGGGCAGTCAACCGCACCCACATTGATGGCCTTGGAGGAGCTAGTGATGGCCACCATCAAATGCACTGTGGTGGAGGGTATGCCCGGGGGATTCCAGACAGGTAGCAGCCTGTCACTGCATGGTATGTATGTTACACACACACACACACACACACACACACACACAGTGTCCTGGCAGGTGTGTGCCAGGGCATGCCGGTGTGCTTGCCGCTGTTCCACACCACATGCGTGTGTACTTACCACTGTACATGGCACACCACTGACCAACGATACCAACAGCATGCACCCCGGGGGGGCACATGGGGCCTAATGCACCACTGACCATCTCATCTTCTCTTGCAGCACCATCATGCCTCTGTGCAGAGGATGGGGCAGCAGCCACATCCACAGCCACTGTGGATGGATCCTCAACATCCACCAGCATCCATGGCCCAGACAGGCCATTGCTGAGCACCACAGTGTTGGTGGACATCCTTGACCTGGGGTCGAATGAGGCCTTGGATGAGTTCCTGCAGAATGCCAAGTGCTGTGCACAGAGGCTCAGCTCAGGGTGGGTTCTGGCTCTGATGATGACATCATCCTGATCCTGGACAGCATGGGGGATATCGTGGAGGAGTCACCCCTGCCTGCCTCACAGGCATCATTATGGCCACCTCCCATCCCCGCAGGTGCAGTGGTGTGTTCCACCACCGCTGTTCCCGGCGTGGGTAAAAGGTAGCCAACTCTGTTAAGAAGGGGGCTAAGACCTTTTATAGGTACATTAGGGAGCAAAGAAAGACCAAAGGAGGGATAGTGAGGCTTAATAAAGGGGAGGGAATGTGGGCAGAGGGTGACAGTGAAAAAGCAGGGATACTGAATATTTCTGCTCAGTATTCACAAAGGAAGAGGAGGGAGAGGTACCTAAACCAAACAAGAGGGTCGATACCAGTCCATTTACAGAAGAAAGGGTTCTGGAAAAACTAAAAAATTGAAGGTGGACAAAGCAATGGGGCCTGATGGGATTCACCCAAGAAATCTAAAAGAACTAAGGGTAGAACTAGTGACACCGCTGACTACTCTCTTTAACAACTTATGGGAGGATGGGATGGTACCTGAGGACTGGAGGAGGGCGGATGTGATTCCTCTTCTCAAAAGTGGGAGCAGGACAGAGGCAGGAAACTACAGACCAGTTAGTTTGACCTCAATGGCAGGGAAAATGATGGAATCACTTCTGAAGGAAAAAATTGTTGAGTACCTAGAGGCCAGTGGGGCACAGGATCCAAGGCAGCATGGATTCATGATGGGAAAGTCATGTTAGACGAATCTAATAGATTTCTTTGACTGGGTGACCAAAGTAGTAGACCAGGGAGGGGCTGTGCACATAGCCTACCTAGATTTTATCAAGGCATTTGCTACAGTCCCAAACAAAAGATTAATACACAAGTCAGCCAGCCTTGGAGTGGGTCCCAAAGAGGTAGCCTGGATAAAAAATTGGCTAGACAACAGGATGCAAAAGGTAGTAGTAAATGGAGTGCACAGTGAAGAAAGGAGGGTTACCAGTGGGGTACCACAGAGTTCAGTACTGGGACCGGTCCTTTTTAATGTCTTTATAAGTGACATTGCAGAGGAACTGGAAGGAAAAGTATGTCTCTTTGCAGATGACACAAAGATCTGCAACAGGGTTGATACACAAGATGGAGTAGAAAGGATGGGAAGGGACTTGGCAAGGTTGGAGTAATGGTCAAATGTATGGCAGCTCAGATTCAATGCAAAGAAGTGCAAGGTAATGTACCTGGGAAACAAAAACCCAGGGGAAGAATACACAATGGGGGTTGAGATACTGACAACAGTAAAATTGGAAAGGGACCTGGGGGTAATTATATCAGATGATCTAAAGGTGGGAAAGCAATGTGAGAAGGCAGTAAGGAAGGCTGGGGGATACTGGGATGCATAGGGAGAGGCATCAATAGTAGAAAACAGGAAGTTGTTATCCCTCTGTACAGACAGTTGGTGAGACCCCATCTGGAGTACTGTGTGCAGTTCTGGAGACCCCATCTCCTCAAAGACATAGACAGAGTGGAGGCTATCCAGAGGAGGGCAACCAAAATGGTGCAGGGTCTGCACCCGAAGACATATGAAGAAAGACTAAAGGAGCTTAATACGAAACATAGAAACATAGAGGTTGATGGCAGATAAGGACTGCAAGGCCCATCCAGTCTGCCCACTTCTTTTTCTACCTTATAAATGTGCCATCGACCTTTGCTCTGTCAGTGGCCTATCTATTCATACTCATCTGTATTGCTCCCTTATGCCTATCCCATGCCTGTTTGAAGCCCTGCACTCTATTCATAGCCACCACTTCCTGAGGTAGGCTGTTCCATGCATCCACCACTCTTTCTGTGAAAAAGAATGTCCTCACATTCCCTCTTAATCGGCCTCCCTCTAATCTCATGCTGTGTCCTCTTGTCCTGCTATTTTTCTTATATTTAAACATGTTAGACTCTTTCACCTTGTTAATGCCCTTAAGGTGTTTGAATGTTTCAATCATATCACCTCTCTCCCTCCTTTGCTCAAGGGTATACATATTGAGCTCCGTTAATCTGTCTTCATATGTCTTCTGATGCAGTCCCTGCACCATTTTGGTTGCCCTTCTCTGGACTGACTCAATTTGGTTAATGTCCTTGTGAAGGTGTGGCCTCCAGTACTGCACACAGTACTCCAGATGGGGCCTAACCAGTGTCTTGTAAACAGGATTATTACCTCCTCTTATGACTTGTGATACCCCTACTAATACACTCTAACATCCCCTAACCTTACCTACTGCTTTAGAGGTCTGCTTGGATGATTTCAGGTCATCAATGATGATGATGCCCAAGTCTCTTTCTTCCTTGTGACTGCCAGCAACTCTCCTCCCAGCCTATAGGTGGCTTCAGGGTTTCTCTTCCCTATGTGTATGATCTTGCACTTCTTTGCATTAAATCCCAGTTGCCACTCTTCTGACCATTTTGCTAGTTTTTCCAGATCTCTTCTCGTTCTGCCTACCCCATCTGGATCATCTACCCTGTTGCAGATCTTGGTGTCATCTTCAAACAGACAAGCCTTACCCTCTAGTCCATCTGCAATGTCACTAATGAAGATATTGAAGAGGACTGGCCACAGGACTGATCCCTGAGGTACCCCACTTGTTACTTGCATCTCTTCTGACTGTATACCATTTACCACCACTCTCTGTTTTCTGCCCGTCAACCAGTTTGCCACCCAGTTGACCAAACGTCTGACCCATCCCGAGCCTACCCAGCTTATTTATAAATCTTCTATGTGGAACAGTGTCGAAAGCTTAGCTGAAGTCAAGGTAGACGACATCAACTGCTCCCTCTTGGTCCACCACTCTGGTTACCCAGTCAAAGAAATCTATGAGATTAGTTTGACAGGACCTTCCTTTGTAAACCCATGCTGTCTTGGAACCTGTGCCCCTATGGATTCCAGGTGTTGCACTATCCTTTCCTTAAGGAGTGCCTCCATAATCTTGCCCACTACTGAGATAAGACTGACTGGTCTGTAGTTCCCTGCCTCCTCCCTGTTACCACTCTTGTGGAGCGGGATCACATGAGCCCTTCTCCAGTCTTCTGGGACCTCTCCTGTGCTCAGAGACTCACTAAACAGTTCTGCTAATGGCTCTGCTAGTTCCACCCTTAGCTCCTTAAGTACCCTGGGATGTATGCCATCAGGTCCCATTGCCTTGTCCACCCTGAGCTTAGTGAGCTCTTGTAGGACCCTTTCTTTTTGAAGGGAGTAGTGCTCACCTCCCTCCCCCTGTGTCCATGGTGCTGAGCTGTGGGCCCTGCCCTACCTTCTCTTCAGTAAATACTGAGCAAAAGTATCTATTTAGGATAGATGCTTTTACAGGGTCTTCCTCCTCACATGCCCTCTTTTTCCTTTGAGCTTAGCAATACCCCCTCTTGACTTTCTCCTTTCACTAATGTATCTATACAAAGTCTTGTCACCTTCTTTTACTGTTCGTGCTAGTGTTTCATCAGTCTGGGACTTTGCCTGCCTTACTGCCTTCCCTGCTTCCCTTAGGGCAGTTTGGTATGCCTCCCTATCTTCATCCCGCTGTGTTCCCTTATATTTCCTGAAGGCCAGCCTTTTGGCTCTGACCTTTTCTGCTATTGTATTTGAGAACCAAAGTGGTTTCCTTCTTTTTTGCACTTCCTTTTCTGTCTAATACAATGGGATGTTGCTTCAAGTATTGTACCCTTAATGCTTGCCCACTTGCCTATACCCCTCACCTGTGTTTCTTTTGCCGGGCTAGCTTAACTCTGTTGGCCATCTTATCAAAGTCAGCTCCTCTGAAGTCCCATATTTTTGTCTTGGAATGGGATGATTTAGATGTAGTGCCAAATTGAACCATACCATGTGATGGTCACTGGCCCCAGGTGACCTTCTACCTGGAGATCTGTGATCCCTTCCCTGTTAGTCAGTACTAGATCTAGGATAGCCCTGTCTCTTGTGGGTTGTTGTACCAGTTGTTTGAGGCCCTCCACCTGCAGGGAATCCACCATGTGTCTAGTTCTGGCAGATTTTCCTGCTGGTATTGACCAATCTGTATCCGGCATGTTGAAGTCTCCCATTATCAGAACCTCCCCTTTAGCTGTCATGTTTTGTATATCTTCTAACAGTAATGTGTCTATGTCCTCCCCCTGATCTGAGGGCCTGTAGACAACCCCATTTCTTATGGCTGTCCCATTTCCTGTTTCCAGGGTGACCCACAGTTCTTCTGACTCCTTATGTGTATTCTGAATTTCTGTAGCTTTGATATTTTCATTGACATACAGGGCCACTCCACCCCCCCTTTTTGCACCTCGGTCTCTTCCGAACAGTACATGGCCAGGTACTGAAGTCTGCCAAGTGTGGTTACTGGTAAACCATGTCTCATTAATTGCTACTATGTCCAGTTTAGCCTCTGACATTATTGTTTGCAGGTCTGGGATCTTATTTCCCAGGCTGTGAGTATTTGTGTACATGATTTTCCATTGGCCAGATTTCGGTGTGTTAGTTGTTGGGTGAAGTTTGGCATTTCCCCAGTGCGTCGTATGGGGAGACGGACCTTTTTTCTTACCTGGTGATGCAAATGAACTGCAAACATGCTGAATCCCTGTTTGACCACTAGCTGAGGGGGAGGGTGTTCTTCCCATTCAACGTATGGGGTGCTGCACCCTCTCCCCATTTGCAAGTTTAAATATTCTGCAAAGATGTCAAACTTCTGCCCCAATGCACTGACTCCCTCCTTAGTCAGATGCAGTCCATCAAATTTAAAGAACTTTTGCTCCCAGAACTGTTGCCAGTTCCCTACAAATCTGTGTCCTTCTTCCTGGCACCAGCCCTTAAGCTATATGTTTAGCTTCCCTATCTCCCCTTCTCTGACCTTCCGTCCATCTGTTCCCATCTCCCAGACTGGCAGGATCTCAGAGAAGAGATGTCAGATGAAATGGATGATAGTTTGTCACCCAGTCTGGTCAGGTGTTCCTTGGTCTCCACAACTGGCAGGCTGGCGAGATCATTAGTCCCTATGTGTACCAGGATGTCAATGTTTTCTCCTGCTTTGTGAACAATTTTAGCAATGCGGTCAGTGTCTCTCCATGCTGATGTACCTGGGAGACATCTGACCATTACCCCTGGCTGGAGATGGGTATCAACTCCCTGAATCATGGAGTCTCCTATGATCAGAAGTTTTTTGGATTTCCCTTTTGCTTTTTTTTGTTTTGGTTCCTGATTTGGGCGAGTTTTGTTGAGCTAGCTCCTGTGCTGCAGTGTCCTGCTCTGCAGTGTCCTCTGCCCCTTTGTTTGATTTCAGAGATGGAGGCAGATACCTGTCTGTAGTGTTTATATGGTTTTTGGTGGTAATATGTTGGAGAGCACAGAGTGATGGGGCACCCAATTTGCCCCTCCTAACCACCTGCCAACCTCCTGGACCAACTACCCTCTGCGGTCGAGGTTCTTCTGTTGGATGTTGGGGAAATGGTGGGTGGTATACCCTTGAGGAAAGAAGGGAGAGAGGGGACATGATAGAAACTTTCAAGTACCTCAAGGGAATCAACCTCAAGGGAATCAACAAAGTCCAAGAGGGTAGCATCTTTCAGAAAAAGAGACATGCAAGAACAAGGAGGCACAATTTGAAGACAGAGGGGGGATGGCTCCGAGATAATGTGAGGAAGTATTTTTTCATGGAGAGGGTTGTGGATGCATGGAACAGCCTCCCTGAGGAGGTCATGGAGTCAAGAACAGTGGGTGAATTCAAGAATGCATGGGACAGACATAAGGCAGACCTAGTGGGGGGGTAGGAGGAAGTAAGCTGTTGGTTAACTAGGATCTACAGCTTATCTGTTAGGTAGGAAAATGGGAAGACTTGGTGGGCCAAGTGGTCCTTATGTGCCGTCAAATTCTATGTTTCTATGTTTCTATGGGTGATAGCACTGTTTCAGCTGCTCCGTGCAGGGCACCACCCAGCAGATGTACAGGTGGCAGTGGCACGATGTGGGTGTCACTGGGCAGCAGGACATGGGTCCTGCCACCAGTGCACCTGCTGTACCCTTATTCCTCATATGGCCCACTGTGTAGTGTTCACCAGAGTGGGAGACTGGGCAGCATGGCAGGTTACCAACAGCTGATTGGCATTCCAGCCAGGAGGCGCAGGATGCAGAGCGGCTGGCTGAGCAAACCTGGTTGTTGTGTGCATCCATTGAGCAACAGGTGCTGCTAGCCACAGGGGTGCAGGCGCTGTGGTCAGAGGTGTGCCAGTTGGCAGAGCAGCAGGACAGGGACACTGCGCAGATCCTGGACTGGCTGTGCTGCATGCAGGAGGCCATGACTGCAGCTATGGACTGCATCACCGATGCCATTGCGGCTGGCTTTGTGTCGCTGGCTGCCACTGGGCTCAGCCTTGCACAGAGGACCCCCTACAGTGCTCAGTCCACCCCACGGTCTCAGCGACCCCATTGCAGTGGACACCAGGCTCTGATGTCAGCATATGAGGCACAACTGTCTACATACCCCTGTGAGGACACGGTCGTGGTCCCACACATCTAACCCTGGGGGTGGTGTCTGATACACACCCCCGTGTCTGATGCATAGCCTGCATCTGATGATTAGCCCTGGTGCAGCTGCCCACATGGCCGTGGTGGCTGAGGGACTGTGAAGTTGACCTGAGGTGTGTGCTGCCCTGACACACTGTCCACTGCTGCTGCCCTGTGCACACATGTGCGGTGTTGGTGTGGCATGCATGTGGTGGTGTGCATGTGTGTTGTGCCACATGCTTCCCATGTGTGCATTCCGGGCTGCTGGGACATGTGGCATGGGTGTGATGGGCATGATGAGGGTAGGCCCATGCCGGTTGTGCATGTGCACTGGTGTCATGCTTTTGATGAATGCCTTGTTCCACTGCCTGTGTGTATGTGTGTGTCTGCACGTGCCTGTGCTGCGTGTGTGTGTGAAGCCAAATGCCAGTTCCTTCGCCATCTCTGCTGTGCTCCCCATTCCTTGCATGCATCCCACCGTGCTCATCCCTGTCTCTGTGGTGTGGTGGTCTGTGTGTCCCATGCATGTGTGTCACTGCACTTACCTGCATTCGCCAAACTGTTCCTGAGTGATCATGCAGGCCAGGAATAGGCAACAGGCTTTATATGGCCTGTATTGTAGGGCACTGCTTGACTTGTCTAGGCAATGGAATCACACCTTCAGCATGCCAAAGACACGCTTGATGATACTGCGCATGCTGGCATGTGCCTTGTTGTACCTCTCCTCTGCTGGGGATGATGATTACTGGTAGGGGGTGAGCAGCCAGGGCCTCAGTGGGTACATGCTGTCACCTGTGTGGAGATTGCCATGGTTAGCCCTGCGCTGTTCCACATGCTATGCCTTGTCCCCAATGCCCACGTCTCCACACTCACCCTGTCTGCCTCCACCCCTAGGGCTGCCATGCCCATGACCCCTGATTCATGCTGTACTCACCCATTAGGTGACCCATGGGGATGTCCCCATGTTCAAACCTGTGGCACAGCACAGATCTGTGCCAGATTAATACAGCATGTGCATTCCCAGGGTGTGTGGCACAGACATTGCTGATGCACCCTATGGCATTGCACACCAGCTGGCAGTTGATGGTCGGGTCCCCCTTCCTGTTGATATACACATTGTCCTTGGGACCAGGTGGCATGTGGTGCCCGCATGGGTCCAGTCAATGGCCCCAATCATGCCAGGCTTGCGTGCAACCCTGTGGAAGTCCTGCATGTTTGCTGTACACTTTGCCTGTGTGCTGGGGAAACATATGAACTCCGAAGCACGTGGCAGCAGGGTTTTGAAGAACTGGGTGAGAAGACAGGATGTGGTCAATTGGGTGATACCCGTGGTGTCACCTGCTGGTCATTGGAAGGTGCCAGTGGCAAGCAAGCACCTGACAGTGGTCACCTTAGTCTCCACAGACATGGCATAACTACGTCTGGTGGGTGCCTACATCTCCTCACTGCACAGCTCACAGAGCTGCCTCAGAATGGCCCTGTTCAGGTGGTACTGGCCTACGATCTTGGTGTCACTATAGTTCTCGAATGTGAAGTGGCCACGGTACCACCTATTTTGGGCATACCACCGCCGGGCCCTTCGATGGCCACGTTGGTGTTCCTCCTGCCTCCTTACACCCTTTATTTTCTCCATCCCTCTGTCTGTGTGTCTGTCCCCCTGGGCAGCTGGGTGCCTGTCTGTCTGTCTGTCAGCCTCTATGTCTCTCTGTTTCACTGTTTGTGTCTCTTTCTCTCTTTCTTCCCCCGCCACACCTCTCTGTTTCTCTCTCTCTCTCTCTCTATCTCACTCTGTCTCTCTCCCTCCCTCCTTCTCTCTCTGTGCATGGGGTTGCACATCTGCTGTCTGTGTATTTAAGCCATGTTTTTATAGAAACAAGTCTGGCCAGTGCATCTTGGGTTTGCTCCAGACTTGCGCCATGGCTTCACCGTTGAATATCCCATTGCGCCGCGTATTCATGGGAATGCCCCCTACACTTGTGCTGCATGCATTATATTTGTGCCATGGTGCAATGGTACTTGCACTGCATGGCCACTGTCTTGGAATGTCGCTCAGTGACACAAGTCCAGAGTTGTGCCAGTGCAACTCAGTTGCACCATGTGCAACTGCTCTGAATATCTAGGCCATTATGTTTTTATATTACTGTTACACAGAATTCTTGGAGATATATAAAAGCACTACAAGGAGTAGATCAAACCCTTGACTTATATCGGTGAGTGGTTTTAACAACTGCAATTATTCTATAAAATAAAGGAGCAAAAAAATTAATTGATGCTCTCCTTTAAAACATGTGATGAAGAGAAGTATTTTTTGAAAATGCACTTAAAAAGCAGAGACCAGGAGATTTTGATCAGTGAACACTACAGTAAGTAGTTTATTTTAGTGTTTACCCTTAGGAAATAAGATGGCAACTGCTGTTTGTTTACCCTTGCGGTGGTGGTGGCACATTTTATTAAATAGTGTTGAGCTGGGAATATATGGAATTTACAGATGCAGTTTGATATTGTAAAGGAACAACAACTTAAGAATACATGAGAAATAGAGTTGTTCTGATTTTATATATATATATATATATATATATACTTATGCAATACTTGTGAAGATACATTTTGGAAAATGTTTGAGATATTTAGAGGTGGTCAGACCTAGAGTGAGGATATCACATTTATCCTCACTTCAGGTCAGCCAAGCCAGAATTTATACACACTGTAGGTGGGGATTGGTTGGAACTGGCAGTGCAAGCAGCACAATTAGAATTCAGCTGCTCAGTACAGCTGTGTGGAATATAAAATTCTGTCTGCAGATTGACCATTCCAGTTCCATGGAAATTCATATAATATTCACAAAGATTCTGCAGAATTTTGCAAAATTTTAAATTTCAGTTATTTCAAAATACATTTAAAAGTGAATGTCCAAGTAACACCATATTTAGAAAATAAACATAACTCAATGACATACAAATGTATGCCAAATTTCAGATTTTTAGATTGAAAGGTGACAGAGGTACGGGTGCTCAAACATAATCAAAATTTAATGTTCAGTTATTTTGAGATCATTTTAAAACTTCTTATCCAAATTTTTCCACAATGTCTGGATTTAGAGAAGCACCCAACATGGGTATATACACCATGTTTTAAGTCTCTGGCTTTACTGGGAGCTGAGCTATAGGTAGCTGAACCTTTTGCCAACATTTAGATTTCCGTAATTTTAGTATAATTTTGATAGTATTTATTGAAATGGTATAAAATTCTGCAGGTTTACAGGTTTTTACTACATTTGTATATGCACATAGTTTCAGATTTCAAGCTTCAAATGGGACTGAGTTAAAGCCTGTCAAGCATGTTGCCAAAATTAAAATTTCAGTTATTTCCATCTAATTTTAAAGCAAAATATCCAAATTTAACCAGAGTTGAAACATTTAAACTATCATACCACATGGTCATCTCTGCAAAAGTTCATATTTGCAGCTTCAAATGATATTGAATTAAAAATAGTTAGACTTTCACAACATTTAAAAATTTTATTTTGTAATTATGTAAACTACAAATTTAAGCCCCTGAAACTTTAAAACTAGAGAATGAAATACCATGAAATCTGGCAGGTTCTCAGACCTTACAAGGAGACTGTTCATTCCAATTTTGTTAATTACTTGCTGCCAGAAAAGGCAAAATAATAGGACTGTGCATGGACCCAACAGTATTTCCTGAATGCCCCCACTCTTCCCTTTTGCCCTATCCCTCTGTCTTCCTCTCCCCCTGTGCCTTTTCTCCCACTGGATCAACCTTAAAACCAACCTACTACCACTACCTCCCAACCTCCTAGACAAAGCCACTTCTTTTGTCCGCCCACTCTCCCCTCCCCAGTCTCCCTTCCCCTTGACTCCTCCTTGGACTCTCACACTAGGTGTCACACCTCTCACACCTCTTTATCTTCTTCACTACATATAAACACTGTCCTTTACCCTAGTTGAATGCTTTTGATGCTGTACTATCACCATTGGTACTATGAATGACATTGTAACCTTATTGTATACTAGCTACCTACTATTCGAGTATTGTATGTAAATTGTTTGTTATTGCTGTCATTGTCACTGTTTGACGTGGAACCTTTGTAAAAGAGCTCTGAGCTCAAAGGTATGATCCGAATCCCTAAATAAATAAAAAAAAATGCCACGAATAGTAGGCTTGCTGAATATTCAGATGGGTTTTGAATATACTCCACAATTTGACCACTATTTGGGACATACTATTCAGTGGGTTAGATTTTAAAATTTCACAGAGCGTTGTTGGTCAAACGAAGGCTGTTTTTGGAGCTCACAGACAGGAATACCATGTGATCTCCTCACTCTGAGTGTGTAGCATAGAGTTCAATATATAGAGAGATTAGAGTGCAGACTCCAAGCCGTGTGGCCACCACATTAGAGGAGGATTGAGGTGCCAGCAGAATAGTAGGAACCTTTCTTGAACCTTAGAGAGCAGCACCAGCACACTGTTCTCACAGCAATCTGCTGATCCAGTTGGGTAAGAAACACCACTGACATCAGGGAAATGATAAAGCAGATGAACATTGTGGTGACAAAAACAAGACATGCTCATTTGTCCTTTGCTTGCACAGTATAAGCAGTCTGTTACTCAATTGCTGTCAGAACTGTGTGCTGGTGCTGCTATCTAGTACTGCATTTGCAGAACCATTTCTTGTAGTATCCCTTGAGACATTTGTGACCATATAGAGATTGTCACTTAACTCCACATATTGATGGAGTTATGACCTATTGAAGTTCCAGTGTTATCATATGGGAATCATTATGTTTTATTACTTGCTATTTTAATTGACACAATTATTTAAAGTTGTGGCATATGTTATTCCTGTAGTACCTCTTGAGATCTTTGAAACCATATAGAGATTGTCACTTAACTTCAAATATTGGCATGCTGAAGTTCAAGTGTTATCCTATGGGGAACTATGTTTTATTACTTGCTTTTTTAATGGCCATAATTATTTAAGGGTGCAGAATATGTTATTCTTGTATTACCTCTTGAGACCTTTGTGACCATATACAGACTGTCACTTAACTTCAAATATTGGTCTGTTAAAGTTCCAGTGTTATTCTATGGGGAACTATGTTTTATTACTTGCTTTTTTTAATGGCCATAATTATTTAAGGGTGCAGTATATGTTATTGTTGTATTACCTCTTGAGACCTTTGTGACCATATAGAGACTGTCACCTTTGCATTCTCCTCCTGAAGCACCAGCAGCACAAGCCAGCCTCTGACACCAGTGTATAAGTCAAAGTGCCGGGACTTCTGTATCCCCCTTCTGAAGCACCAGCACACAAGACAACCTCTGGCACCAGTGTACAAGCCAAAGTGCTGTGATCTCTCCTTTTCTTCTTCCTCTTCCTGAAGCCATTTTAAGGACTTCTGTAGCAATTCTCCAATAAGACAACTTTCCTGGCTGAATACCAAATACTGAATACCAAATACTAAATAACTGGGACCTGAATACCAAATATTCAGCCAAATATTTTGGAAAAAGTATTCACGCAGCTCTACAAAATATCTTGTACTTCAAATCAAATCCTAGAATTCCATGAAAAATTACTTAAAACTGGAATTTGCTAATTTCACTCAGCCTTATCTGGAGGATTCTAATTAAAAGATAGGGGTATGAGAGGCAGGCAGTGCAGGAGATCACCAGGTTCAGGAGTTAGATGCACAGTTTTACCAAGAAATGGAAAGTTGAGCTGGGTAGCACAACAGTGGTAGACCCCAAAGTTGGAGCAAGGAAGCACACAGTGTCAACAATTCTAACCTGAATGCCGGATGTTTAAGGATCACATCCAGTAAATTTCTGATCCAGGGAGCCAGATGTACATGCAAGTCTGGGACTTAGAGGTACTCAAAAAGATGTAGTGGGGAAGACAATGTCTGGGGCAGTAGGAAGGAAGAATTCTGGATATTGCAACAGGTAGGGCAATAGGAAAATGAACAGGTGACATGTTTTAAGAGAGTTTGTCACTGTAAAGAACAAAGAGGATAGCAGTGGGATCAGTAGTTCTACTGAGTCAATCTTGTTATGCCAAAGGGGGGGGATAGTCACCCAGCGAGGAACAGCAGGACTGCAAAAAGATCAACCTGGCTTATCAAATGAAGTAATGATACATACATTGTTGATGTTAAATTCCACAAAAATAATTATGGATGGCTTGTCTATATTCTACTATATTGCAATATTTTTTTTTTTACTGCAAACTTAAAACTGCTAAACCAATTTATCCAGTTGTGTTAGATGCCAGAATACATTGACTATGGATATGCATGTCAAATGTTAAGTTTATGCCTGCATGAGCACGGACGTTACAAACATCCACATTTTTAAGAGTCTTCACAAACATTGGCAACTATTTACCGTAAATAGTAAAGGTTTGAACCCCCATAACTTAAACATCTCTAATCTAGTCCTCTCCATATTTAGATCATTCTATAAGCATTACAACAAGGTCATTCATGTTAATTTACACATGTCTGGCACCAAAGATGCCCAAGTTATATGCAGATGAAATTTTTCCACAAAATTTTCGCCAAAAAAATAAAATGCCAGATTTTGATCACATATACTTTTGAGACAATGCATCATATTGTCACTAAACCTGGAACATTATAAGAACATCCATCATCAAGAAATCGTGCCAAATTTAAGATCTCTGACCCAATAAACAGTGGAGGTATATGCAGGAAAAAACATTTCATGAAATTTTGCACAAAAAATCAAATGACAGATTTTGAGCACCTATACTTTGAAACTATCCAGTTGAATATCATGAAATTTAGAACATTATTATCTATGTACCAAAGAGTGAGCATACCAAAGTGTAGAGATCTAGCTTAAACGATAGCTGAGTTATGACCAAATTACTAAATTAAAAAAATTCTGCAAAATTCCAATTACATTCCACATTTCACAGAATTTTGTGAAAATTCATCAAAATTCCACAAATTCAGAATTCAGAATAGCTGAGTTATGACCAAATTACTAAATTTAAAAAAATTCTGCAAAATTCCAATTACATTCCACATTTCACAAAAGTTTGTGAAAATTCATCAAAATTCCACAAATTCAGAATTTTCCCATCCCGCACAACTCTACTGCTCAGTTGTGTGCCAGCTCCCACTCAGTACTTTCATTACTCTGCTGCTGCACACCAAACACTTATACCTTCTTCCCCCTACTCCTTTTAAAAAGTACTCACTTATTTAATCAAAAGACTGCCCTAAAAACATTTCTAACATTATTTGTTCTCTTCTGACTCAAACTAATATCACCAACACAGTTCCTGCCCTCTTATCTCCTTCCACATATCTCACATGTACTGCAGCTCTCTCCAACTGGCACCTTCTGTCCCAACATGCTGACAATAAACACTCTTTCCCCAGTCTCTCTTAAGGCTGTGCCAGCTTGCTCCACCACCACAAAAGCCTGATCACTCAGGCAGCACCACCAAGCTCATTCTGTAAGCTCCCTAATGAACTGCATGCACAGTCAAGTGATGCATTGATGCACCCAGACATCCCATGTGTCACAACACAAAAGACCTGCATAGTTATCCTCAACAATGCTTGGCCATCTGAAAACAAAGCAAATAAATCACTGAATGGAAATAAAGAACTAAAAATACTGTAACAGCCATGAATAAACTGAATATGTCATGGCTCCTCATTAATAAAAATATGCAAAAATAAAATATCAGTGATATTTTTCCATTATGGAGCTTGAACTATGAAATTTTTTATTTATTTAACAGACTGTAGGATTACAACCTTTGAATCAGGGACTCATTTACAAAGGCTCCATATCAGAAAAAACAAATACAAACACTTAATACTTATAGACATAGAATGGCAGCTAAAGGTTACAGTTTTTTCAGTTATACAATATTGCAGAATCAAGATCAGCTATACATTGCATTGAACGTATTACCCAGAGCTGTATTTTACAGTTTTCAAGAGAACAATAAGTTTTCTGATAGAGGGAGGGAGTAACAGGTTTGATATTTACAGTAAAGTAGAGAATTAGACCAATATCTTGTGACTGCAGCCAAAGGAGGCATTGTTAATAGATAATGCTTGGTAGCCCTATCGGTAGGAGCTCAGTGGTCCTATAAAATGATAGATAGATCTATACTTGGAGCCCCTTACTAAAAATATTATTAATAATATGGGAATACAAGGTATACCGATTGGGAGTAATGTGATGAAGATTACAGCATATGCTGATGATCTTCTCTTTCATTTGGCCCATCCGGTAACATCCATTCTGGTTATGTTAGGAGAGATTGCCAAGTTTAGCTCCTTCTCGAATTATAAATTGAATGCAAATAAGTCGTCCTTTTTTCCCCTCAACCATAAGGTCTTTAAGACAGATATTATCCCTTTTGGATTGTGCTGGTCACCCCATGTTCTCAAATACCTAGGTATTAAATTAACACGCAATCCTTCTCTATGGTTTAAAGAAAATTTAGAACCCCTTTCCCGGTTAATTGTGCAGGATCTAGAGACATGGTCTAAGCTTCCGATCTCATTATGGGGCCGCATCAACATAATTAAGATGTATGTATTACCCTGACTTTTTTATCCCCTTTCACACCTCAACTCATTTGTTCCATTATCCTGGTTTCAGAAAATGCATAAAATCTTTATCAATTTCATTTGGTCTAATAAACATCCTCGATTGGCATACTACAAGTTGGCTGCCCCAAAAACTGATAGGGGACTGCAGATTCCTCACCTGGCAATCTATCACTGGTCTAGCCATCTTGCTAAATACCTGAAATGGGTAAGTCCAGGCCCCGAGAACTTGAGACCGGTCTGGCTCAACATCAAATTAGACCTTATCCAGGCTATGAACATGGACCCCTAGACCATGCTTTATGTTAAGCTGTCTCTTCTACAGGATGCTAGTAAATGCCTCGTCCTTATGACATCATTAAAAGTGCATGTGCAGCTTTGTTCCTTTTTGGGATATACTCCGCATCTAGACCTGTCTCAGTCCATCTGGAATTCCCCGGCCTTTACCATAAATAAACAAAGGATTCATTGTATGTGGTTGCCCCACCTAGGAGAGGGGATAGTATCCTCATTTCTGGATGGTACGGGGGCATGACTCCCTGTCACCAAAATTACCCGAAGATTTGATATCCCAGTTTCTCAGCAATTCAGGGTTTTCCAACTAAAACATCTGCTTACCACTGCCCTTGGTAGCACCCTTCCCCGCCCAATGGTTTTTGCATTGATACCTGAGCTTTCCTCCCTACTTGAATCCTCAGGTGTGATTTCTAAAATATATCAAGTTTTGTACCACTGGCAGTTTGGGGGTCCCAATGGCCCCACTAGGTTTTGGGATTCATTTTTTCCCCAATACACCTTCAATTGGCCGACTCTTTGGATGTTTTGTCATAAATATGTGTCTCAAGACAGACTACGTCTTATGCAATATCACATTTTACACAACATGTATTACACTCCAGTTAAATTGGTAAGATGGGGCCTTCTTGAATCAAAGATGTGCACTAGATGTTCCCAGGAAGATGGAATGCTTTTCCATATATTCTGGTTGTGTCCCAGAATAGTTCCATTGTGGGATTTAATTAAAGCTAACCTGGACCCCATATTGAGATTGCAGGATTGCTTCACACCTGATATTTGTCTCCTGGGAGACTTGTCTTCCATCAAGGTCAAAGCTCAGAGATTTCACATATCTATGATTGCACTTTCTGTCAAAAAAATCATACTCAGGCATTGGAAAGATGGGAGTTGCCTAACATACCAGGAACGGATACATGAAATCCTTGTGAACCTTCACACAGAGAAAGCTATAGCAAGCCTCCGCAACAGGTTACAGGGGTACAAATGCATCTGAGATCCCCTTCACACCTTAATCATGACTGCTATGGTTTAATGTGTAGCGGGTAATCTGTTATGTAAGGAATAAGGCATGACGAGGTGTGATTTATGGGCTGATAAGAGCACGCCCCAGGTGCATAATGAGGCATGAGGTGTTTGCGCCGAGTGCCTTTAGCACCTGGGAAGTGCTCTTATCAGCCCATAAACCACACCTCGGAGTGCCTTATTCCACTTATAAAATGGGTCCTCCAGTAAAAAATATATTAAAAGATTGATAAATCTAAATAAAAAGTAGAAAATATTGTAAAAGATGTAAAACAAATGTTAGTAGAAAAGTAGCCCTTGCTGTTGGTGTTAATGTAAGTCTGCCTCCCCTCACAGTCCCCCATACAGAGACTAGGATCCTCAAATGTATTTTTTATCGTCCCATCCCCACACACAGAAGCAAAGTTCTCAAGACATTTTGTTTATTTTTTTTAATTTAGTATGCCTTTTCTCTTTGTTTCACTTGTTTTTAGCAGTCAGCGTCTTTTACCCATCATCCAAGTAAGCACTTTTCTCCAAGCGCTCCCCCATACAGAGACCCTAATCCTGAAGCACAGTTCAAAGGGCATTTTTTTATTTATTTATTTTTTATTTTGTATGTTTTTTCCCTTTTTGTGGCTCTTTCTGGTAGCGAGCATGTCCCATACCAGCCACCGTAGTAACACTTTTCTCCGAATGCTCGTGGGACCGAAAGCTGTCAGCTTACTGGATTTTGCAACATTATTTTTTTCAAACACTATTTCTTTGAGCTGGTGAAGGTGCACATGTTGGCTTCAATGTAAAAGCATTTTTTGAGTGCTGGTGAAGGCGGAGATGTCGGCTTCAATATGAAAGCCATTTCCAAAAGCTGGTGGAGCCGCGTGGGTCAGCTTCTAAATGAAAGCCATTTCTGCCCATCAGTGCTTGGTATTTCACTGACTTTTGAATATAGGAAATGATGTGCATTTGCCAAGGGTAACAGTCTTTTTTTTTGATTAGTGGTAATGTTGTGTAGTTGGTTGTTCGTGTTGGGGGGGTGTTACTCTTATGCCGCTCGGTCAGGCAGCTTGTCATACTTTTAAAATTCAGAGGTTGGCACAGTGATTTCTTTTGCAAAGCATCCTGAATGGCTGAAGAGGTGCCGGCTGGCACAATATGCCATGATAAGGACACGGCCACAGGTACCTCTCAGCCAATTAGGATGCAGGATTCTCCAGACCCATTATATAACTTAGTATATGTAAGGTTACAGTTATAGGATACTTAACTACAACATTCTAGTGAGCTGCTGTACTGGAGAGGAAGAGGGGTGGGGGTGGTGGCAGAGTTGGTAATGTATTACGAGCAGGTTGTATATGTTAGAATTACTGCCTCCTGTATTGTGGAAAATTCTGTTAATAAAGTTTGAATTAAAAAAAAAAGATGATAGATAGATGATCCAGCACTGGCTGGTACATTGGCAGCACCATGAAGTGAGAATGTGCTCTTTGAGGGCTGACTTGAAAGGTCCTAATTTGGAGATGGAGGAGACATCGAAAGGGAGTTCGCTGTACCAGACTGGGGCCCTGTGTGGGAAAGACCTTTGGGCTAAGGAGGTTCTAACCCTCGGGATGGACCACTCCTGTCGGTTGGCAGTGTGGGTGTTCACCAAGGAGTGGGAGGATAGGAGAGAGGCAGAAACCCCCAAGGGGGTAAGCCTCAGGTATATTTTTTTTCTGTGGAGGCATGTTTGATAAAATAGCCTTTCATCCAGGGTGAGGAGATTTGTCAGGGCATATAGGGTACAAGTATGGGAACTCTTGTCTGCCCCGGAGAGGAGTCTGCACACTTTGTTTATGGCCAGGTGTTTTTTTGTTAAAGGCTGTGTGGTCAGCAGATAAGCAGGTAGTGAGCCCATAATCGACTAGGGAGAGGACTGAGGAGATGACAAGCAGATTAAGGGCTTCCAGAGGTAGGCAATCCTTCTGACGATACAGTAGGCCTATACGGACATTTATGGCAGATGACAGAGTGTCAATGTGTGAATGGAAGGAGAGGCTGGAATCAAATATAAGGTCCAGGTATTTATATATATGGACCTGTTCTAGAGGAAGGAGAGAGAGGGAGAGGATTGTTAGCTGTACATTCTTGGCCTTATTCTGTTGGTGGGCAAAGAGCATGGACATCATTCATCATAAGCTCAAGCTGCACTCCGGGAAAAACATCACAGATATTTTCAATTTAGTCATGGCATTTCATATAGGAACATAGACTTTGATGGCAGATAAGAACCACTTGGCCCACCCAGTCTGCCCATTTCCTTACCTACAGTATTGGAGAAGCTGCAGATTGTGGTTAATCAACAGCCTACTCTTCCTCCTACCCCATCGCTATAATTACCTTGTCTGTCCCATGCATTCTTGAATTCCCCCACTGTTTTTGACCCCATGACCTCCTCAGCAAGGCCGTGTCATGCATTCACCACTCTCTGCATGAAAGTATACTTCCTCACGTTGCCCCTGAGCCATCTCCCTCTATCTTCAATTGTGCCACCTTGTTCCTGCATTTATCTATATAAATACATATATATATATACACACACATATAGATAGTCAGACAGACAGACAAACAGATAGATATAGATATATTGGGAAAAAACTGTGTTAATGCATCAGGTAGGGTTTAACTTAATGCTACAAAAGTAGGGAAAACTGGCATCAAGTATCCAATCCTAACTCCCCACCCCCACAGCAGAAAAAGGATAAAGCATGAGGGTTTGGGGTCTCCACGGAGTCTTGCTGAATCAGTGGTGGGGTCTTCTTTGGGGTTGTCAGTCCTAATGATCTCCCAGCAGCCTGTAGCCACCTGTTCAAAGTTCAAGGTGCAGCTCCAAGTCAGTGCCTCATAGTGATATACTCTTCAAAGGTAGAGAAGTATGTCTTGCCACATGTTGCCAACCAAATCTGTTGTAGGTTTCTTCACACACACAGCCCTGTGTGAAGAAAAGTGATCATATCTGACTTTGTTCAAGGAAGGGGGTGATCATTAGGGTTTTACAACATAAAGAAAGACTCCACCACTGATTTGTCAAGACTCTAGAGATCCAAAACCCTAATGGTTCATCATTTTCAAGCTTGGGGGATTGGGGTGAGGAGTTAGGGTTGGAAACTCTAACACATATTTCCCTACTTTTGTTGCATTAAGTTGAACCCTGTCTGGTGAATTAACACAGTTTTTTTGCAAAGAATTTCCCATCTTTTTGAGATAGTGGAATTGTATCCTTGATCACACAGGTTCCTTTGGGACCTATGTGAACAGATGCAGATATGCAGAGCCCTCTGGGTCCCACATCAAGGGAGGACTCCATCTGCCTATGGAAGTGCAGCAACAGAAGAACTCATTGGGCTCTCTGGTGGGCTACAGACATGCAGGGGCCCTCTAGGCCCTATGCTTCAATGTGGCCACAGATACAGATGCATAGTCCATCTCTCAGCCAATGCACAGGGCTCTATATCATCCATAGGTGCAGAGATGCAGGACCCTATGTCAAGAGAAGAGCTGTCTGCATTATATGGTGGTTAGGTCCAAGCAGGCAACTCTGCACCTTTCCTTCTTTGACTGGGGGATGGTGTTCCTCTAGCCTCACCCCATCCAGCTGACTCACTGAACTCTCCCCCAAACTCAGACCACTGGCACAGGATCACAAAGCACAACCCACTAGGGTAAAGGCTAGCGCTACACGTTTCTTAATAATTATTATTTCTTACATTTGAACCTCAAATTTGTAACTTAGTAATTTCATGGCTCCCCTTATGAACATGACATGTGGCATTTGTAGTATATTGGCTGAAATATTATTTAGCACAGCAAGTGCAAAAACATGTCTCATCCATGATTAAAAAAAGACACCTGTCACATTTATCAGGTGGTGTGAAAAAATGGCTACAGTATGTTAAAAGTCTTGAGTCAAAATATCAAAAATTAGCAAAATTACGAGTGAAACTTTGAAATATTTCAATGTCCATTCATAACTTTGTCATTTTACCATATTTGTACACCATATTTTCAACATAGCCTTCTTATGAACCCACCTCATGAACCCAGTAGGTGAAATTGTTTAAATCCTGCCTAAATTGTGATTTTATGCTGTGACTATGAAGTCACCTTTCACTATGTATTTGAAAAATTTCAACTTCTTTGTCCATGAGGTGGGATCACAAAAAGGTGATGTTGATTGTTTGGTGGGAAAATGTTGAAAACTAGTGACATCACGAGCGAATATTAATATATTTCAATGTTCACTCATAACTTGATCATTTTAACATATTTTTACATTAGATTTTCAACATAGCCTTCTTATCACCCTATCTAATGAACCCAATAGGTGAAAACTTTCAAGTCCCACCCGAAAGGTGATTTCATGCAGCAACCATAAAATCACCTTTCTGGATGGATTTTAAAAATGTCACCACACTTTTTCGTAAGGTGTGGTCCCAAAAAGGCCACGCTGAAAATCTGGTATAACAATATTTAAAATTGACAGAGTTGTGAATAAATGTTAAACCCCATTGAAATACTATATATTAAACTGGACTTACCATATTTTCTCAATTTGCAGTCACCAGTTCCAGCAGCAAGACATGTTTTTGATCAGAGAGTGGATCTGTGTCATAGGACATAGGTATGTGATTGAAGAGGTGTAGGGTGGTGGGTGCTGAGTGTGGGGTTGGGGTAGGGTGGGGGTCTGTGGGGTTCAAATCACCAATGCACTGTTTTCTACAGGTTATTTATAAAACAAAAAAAGACATCTACAGACTTGTTTCTTTTTTGCAGATTTAACATTTTTTATTGGACCCAACATTGGGGATTGAACACCCCAGTGTCAGCTAAACTCTATGGCAGCACTGGGAGTGGTCCTCAATGTTGCCACCTAAGGATTTGGGGGAGGAGTGGGTAACCTGGAGGGTAGGAGGTTTGGGCAAGCAATACCGGGAGTGGGCACCCCGGTCCACTTTACACTACTGGGAAACATGAGGGAGGGTTGGCTAAGCTGACCCTCATATGCCCACATATATATAGATCATTTTGAGAGAAGACACATCTACAAAGCTCTGACAATCAAATGACCATCCTACATCTCAGATTGCTTCTTTCTTGTTACACCAAGGCCGTATGCCCTAAGAAGCAATAGCCTCATCAGCTTGAAGTTACCAAAGGCCAGTACCCAGCATGGAAGGGCTGCAATCAACTACTATCTAGCGCTCATCTGGAATTCTCTGCAAAAGACCCTGAAGCTGAACACTTTAATTCCTATAGCCTCCTTCAAAAGCTGTACCTAAGTCTTTTCCCAGAGATATAAACTGCTTCCACAAGTCCTAGTCCCTTCAGACCCCTTTTCACCCTGCCCTTAGATTCCCCTCCCTTATCTGTTTAGGCATTCATCCACTAACATCATTACAAATTTTCTGCTAAACCCCAATACCTTACCTTCTTTTCTCCTTTTGCTTTGGTGCCCAATATCACTGGTTGACCAACTTGTATATATGTGTATATTATTGTATCTGTTCAATTTTAAAGTCTTTGTTATTGTACTCAATCTGTATTTGTATATATGTGAATTTATACCCTTATGTTGTTTCTGACCAATCAGGTCCATCTTGTAAATGAGCTATGCTCAATGATGTTCGCCTGAATAAATAAAGATTTTGATTGATTGATTGATTGATTGACATCTAGCACAACAATCTATTTTCTGACAAACTGGTTCTATGGAAACATTTTATCAGTGATATAATAGTAACATGGAATGGTACAGACTCAGACTTGGCAGATGTTCACGTATTTATCAATTTTAGAACAGATAATTTAAAGTTCATAAAAAATAAAAATATGCAAGGAGATTTCATGTTTGGATTTCAATATCTTTAAGGATGATGGTAAAATATGTACAAAACTGCAAAGAAATGAAACGGGCAGGAATATGATTTTGCAGACAAAGAGTTTCCACCCCCAGAACCTGAAAGATTCAATTCCCAATGGTAAGATTTTAAGGACAAAAGAAGCTGCAGTCTTGAAAAGGACTACAAAACAACAGTATCTGCCATGCAGGAACATTTTTTAGTAAGAGGATATGCAGAGAAAACACTGAATGAGGCAAATGTAAAATCAGATCAGAGAAACAGGGAAGACCTATTAAAGCCCCAAATTGCAGTTTCAGATTCTAAAGAGAATAGAATTATGTTTTCAGTGAAATATAATGACAATTTGTACAATATAAAGAAGGTAATAAAAAGCATTGGTATATTCTAAAGTCTATAGAGGCAGGAAAAACAGTCTTCTTAGTTGTCCCCAAAAAGATGAAATCACTACAGGATAGAATAGTGAATACAGATCAAAAAATTCCCAAAATGTAACATTTTTTTTCACAAGTGCAGATTTAAAACATAACTTCCCCTGTGGAAGATGTGTACACTGTAACAGTACACACAGGATTAAGAAAATCAGAAATGTAAATTGAGATGAGGACATAGAGATAGAGGACTTCATCACATGTCAGACCACTGAGGTTATCTATGGAATAAGAAGGATTGTCATAAGAGACAAGCCCCCTTTGTTCTAGGCCTGGAAAAATCCAGAAGGACAGGGGATAGAAAGGAAGAGGGCGGGGAAGGAGGGGGCAGAGCTTGAGTAGTGATGTCAGGAAAAGGGGAGGACCAAAAGGAAAAGTGGACCTCGGCCAAAAGGGATGACATCACTAAGGAAGGGGTGGGGCTTGGAGAAAAAGGGGGCAGAAGATAGGCTGAGAGAGGAGATAGAGAGGAATGAGAGAGCCAGGGGGTGGGAGAAAAAGGGGGGATATAAGGGGCTGCACAAGGGAACTTTCCCTCACTTCTGCTAGACAGAATTTTTATTGTTTAGCACATCAGTCGGAAAGTTCCAGATTTTTCAGGATGAATTTGTCAGGTAAGAAACTGTTTTGTTTAAAACTGGCAATATATATTGATGGTTGAAGCAATTTCAAGAAGTCAGGTGGTTTGGGGAAACATGCTTAGGTATCTGTTGATGCTTGGATTTGAAAGAAATCATTTGTTAGAACATTAACCCTCTTTTGCATATGAAAAGCACTGTGAAACAATTGTACTGTGCTGCTGAAAACAAAAATGAGAGGTCGCATGGTCAGAGCATGGTGAAGTTTTTTCCGTGCCACGAACAGGGAAAGATAAGAGAAGTAGGAGCATGACAGACAAAGGACTGCAGGCAAGAATGGTTCAGGGTACTTGTGCTGTGACGAGGCACAGGAGAGTTTTGCTCACATTAGAAGGGCTATGGTTCAGGGTATTGGTGCTGCAGCGAGGCACAAGGGTGTTTTTGCTCACATTAGAAGGGCTATAGTGAGGCTTTGGGGCCGAGTGATTTGGACAAATGGTGCACAGCAGCCTAAGGCATGGGGGATCAGATTGGGAGAAGCACTAGAGAACTTAGTAAAAGATTTTCATTGCCAAACTCTGAGGCAGTTTTGGACATTTTTTCAGGAGAGGATTGGAGTGATAGCAGATAGCAGGGCTGAGCTCCGGAATGCTGAGGTTTTAAAATTAGTGTGGTTGTAAGCAGTACATTGTGGCATGAGACAGCTCATTTCTCTAACAAGGGAAGAGATCTTGGGCTGAGCTGGAGAGCGAGAGATGGAGAGCAGGGTGGATGTTACTGCCCAGGTAGGGGCCAACATGTTCAGGAGACCATGTGGGGCTGCCGTGCCCAGCACAGCAGGCCTGAAATTGGGCCGAGGCAACATGGGTAAGGCCATCCATTAGGAAGGCACTGAAAAAGCGGGCAACGTATTTGTGGCTAACGAGCTTTAGGGCCTACCTGGATTTTAAGAATGGGGGCAAGCAGGCCCAGAATGGAGCCAGGACAATGTGGGGAAGGGCCTCCAGAAGGAAGGCTCCAAGGGTGCATGTAGCATTTGTGGCATTACGGTAGGGGCCTAACACTTGATTGGAGGAAGGCCAAGGGGAGTGGGGTCAGGGTTTTTTCAGAGAACAAATGGAGGAAAGCTGAGTGGAGAAGCCACCAATTTAGGATGAGTACATGGATGGCACCATTTAAAAAATGGAAGAAAGGATAGAAGGGGGTCTGATGGGGGCAAACAGGACACCATGCATGAATACAGAGGATCATGGAGGAAAAAGGAATAAGAACTCTCAGAGCATATCAAGATGAATGGGGAGAGGGGGGCATTAGTTAAAAAAAATACATATATATATATATATATATATATATATATATAGCCAGACAGGGTGGAGCATGGGGGGTCCTGAATAAGGTGGTATTGGCAGCGGTATTGGCACTGGCACCAGGGCTGGTACTGATGTTGGCCATGGTGGTGGCACTGGGACTGCATCAGCACAGCTCAGTAGAGGTTTGTCCATGGTGGACATTGCAGGAATTTCAGACCATCAGGCCAAAAGGGGGGGTGTTCTTTATTCATGAAGATGGAAAGGGGTTAAAAGGGAGTCAGGTGTCAGGGGTTTTGAAGAGAGGCATCAATGCACTGGGAGAGGACCTGGGTTGGTACTCTTCCCATTCATTCAGGATTGGGGCAACTTCAGAGGCAGCGGCACCAGGGGTTCAGGAGGAAGGTTTGAAGGCATTGGGCAGGTGGACATCTAGCTGCTACAAAAATTACATAAGATCTACCAACCACTAACAAACTATCTTTCTTGCTTCCACAGGTAAGGGCTGGGGAGGGGGGAGGGAAGAAATGGAAAACAGAACTTACGTCTCACAATATATGTATTTATGTATTATAGAGAGCAACTGCAGGAAACAAGTATGGATTGTGGGGCATTGTGGGGCATTCCTACATATATTGGGCCAAGAGACAGGCCAAAAGGGAGCCTGGTGGAAAATAGATGGGGTTTGACCACCAGATGGTACGGATGCTATGGAAAGGCATTCGAGGGATGAGATGGGGCAATTTTGCCATTGATGGAGAAACATGGAGGACCAACCCAGAACCTGATCTAATCATTGTACATCTGGGGGGCAATGATTTGGGGTATCAACCTTGGTTGCATATATTTAATAATATACAATAGGACATTGGGATAATCAAGAGATGGTGGCCTAAAGTGACAGTAATGTGGTCAGAGATGGTGGCCAGAAGGGTATGGAGACATGCTTTCAAACAGAAAGCTATAGAAAATGCCAGGAGATGGATGAATAGGAGGTTTGAAAAATGTTTTCAGCAGTTTGAGGGGAGGATTCTATGGCACAACGAGATAGTGGAAAAAAATTGCTAGTTTGTACAGATCAGATGGCGTTCATCTGGCTAAGATGGGCAACCACATCTTTATTACCAAAATGGGAAGGGGCATCAATTAATGGCTATGGGAATCAAGTTGAGTTGATGAATGGGGGGATACCTGCCTTCCAATGCAGGCTGGAGGCAGGCTAGAGAAAAAGAGGAAGAAAATACTTCCGGGGGAAGGGGTAGGGAGTATGGATTTACACAAAGGGGGGGGTAAACGCTGAGGGGTATGGACACCCTGGAATTTAAAAAGGGGGACAGGAAATGGACCTTCCCCAGGAGAGAAGAAATGACCCCCTCAGATTTATACCTGGGGGTGAAAAGAAAAACAAAAGATAAAGAGGACCCCTTCGGGTTCTACACTCAGAGGTGAAAGAAGATGTATATGAAAAAGTAATATATGCTGTTTAAGAAATATGGTGAAATGTGATGTAAAATGAAAAAGGATAACATTTGTGGTATGTAAATAAAGATATTAATTAATAAGGACTATGATATGTAAGGAACTCAGTATTGTAGAATATATGATTCAAAATGTATTAGGTAAATAAATAGTGTGCTGACTGAGGAACCAAACTCAGTACTGGGTGTGGTGTCCTTCTTGGGGGGAAAAAGGATCTGGAACAAGAAGGATTGTCATAAGAGACAAGCCCCTTTGTTCTAGGCCTGGAAAAACCAAGAAGGAAGAGAGGGGAAG
The DNA here is from genome assembly GCA_016271365.2 of Neoceratodus forsteri. NCBI lineage: Eukaryota > Metazoa > Chordata > Ceratodontiformes > Ceratodontidae > Neoceratodus > Neoceratodus forsteri. Next base: position 1,360,262,844 of record CM057459.1, read on the forward strand.
GGGGAAGGGGGAAGGAGGGGACAGAGCTTGAGTAGTGATGTCAGGAAAAGAGGAGGACCCAAAAGGAAAAGGGGGGCTTGGCTAAAAGGGATGACATCATTAAGGAAGGAGTAGGGCTTGGAGAAAAAGGGGGCAGAGGATAGACTGAGAGAGGAGATAGAGAGGAATGAGAGAGCCAAGGGGCAGGGGAAAGGGGGGGATAGAAGGGGCTGCACAAGGGAGATCTCCCTCACTTCTGCTAGACAACATTTTTATTGCTCATCCACCTCCCAGGAGACAAAATGGGTCCAGCAAAGGAAAAAGAGGAAGAAAATACTTCCTGGGGGAGGAGGAAAAAAGGGAGGGAGTATGGATTTACACAAAGGAGGTAGACATTGAGGGGGTATGGACACCCCATAATTAGAAAAAGGGAGACAGGAAATGGACCTGTCCCAGAAGAAAAGAAATTACCCCCTCAGTTTTACACCTGGGAGTGAAAAGAAGAGTGAAAGAAAAAGAAGACCCCCTCAGGTTCTACACTCGGGGGTGAAAGAAAATGTATATGAAAATGTAATATACGTTGTTTAAGAAATATGGTAAAATGTGATGTAAAATGAAAAGGGTAAAATTTGTAGTATGTAAATAAAAATATTAATTAATAAGGATTATGATATGTAAGGAACTCAGTATTGTAGAATGTATGATACAAAATGTATTAGGTAAATAAATGGTGTGCTGACTGAGCAACCAAACTCAGTACTGGGTGTGGTGTCCTTCTTGGGAGAAAAGGGATCTAAAAAAAAGTGCCCTTGTGAGTGAATCTACTCAGGGAAGACAAAAAGACAGTTAAAGACCAGGATAGGGGAACACAAAGGTTACATAAGAAGACAGGATGAAAATTCTCCAATAGCAGCACCTTTTCCAACAGCACAATATCAGTGACCTACTTTGAGTTTGTTTGGCATAAAAAAGTCAGAAAAAAAACAAAAAGGGTGTGATTTTGAACAAAAGCTATTACTGAGAGAACCATTTTACATTAACTTGTTCCAGTCCACCAATCCATTATATGGACTAAATTACTGCATAGGCAGGTAACCAGTTCTGTAAACAAAAAGAGAAAACTTCTTGCCCTCTCAAAATGGTATTAGCCCAAAGTTTTAAACAATTGAATCTACTTATTACCAGGATTGGAACTTTTGGCAGTCCCCCCCCCCCCGCCTCCCCACACACACACTTTTCTCCCGGACTTTCCCCAAGCCAACAGGATATTTGGTTCACAATATAAAAGTAAAATGTCAGCCCTGACACATGAACAAAGTAGTTTTAAATGTGAAATTCTTCAGAGAGGTCAAACAAGTGGTCCCAGTTCCTTAACAAAATGTTTCTGGGAGTATGACAATAATGAGATGGCCAGACATGTAGTTTTTTACGACTGTGGGTGGAGCCTACAGGAGTATTGCATGTACAAAAGGAGTGATGTCATGTCTTCTGTCCGTGGAACTGACTGAAGGTGTAAATAGTCTCCTCCACTTTACCCTCCTCCAAGCAATGTTTTCCACCCTCAAATAAATACGCTTTCATGTTAGTCAATGGTTGCAGGGTACTATTTTCTTTCTTAAATGGGTGGTACAGGAACTGGAACCTGAGTAGTGGGACACAGCATTAGTTTTTTTTTTTTTTTGAGTAAGATCTACCTCTGCCTCCACCCCAAACTTTTTCTGATTCATGTGGGAGGGGCATGAGATAGATCTAGTATGCTGTAACGAGATACACTAGTTTGGGACCTTATCAACCAACAGACATGCCTTGGCAGTAGAGAACAGAACAGAACAGAAGATATTTAATGCCTTCAAATTGACTTAAAAATCCTTTGGAACAAATGATTATCACAGACACCTGGGGCCTCAGAAGGAGACCTAAACACACATCTAGCTCTGTAAGAAAATTTTCATTTTTGGTGGGCGGGGGGGACAGTGGGATTCAAACTCAGATCTAACTGCCCAGATCATCAATCCTATAAAATGCTATAATTAACAGACTCTAGCTGTTTTCTTACAGAAACCCCACTCAGTTAGATTTCAAGTATTTTCTAAATTGCAAATGTAGGTATCAGCATTCTGTTAGTAGTTAGTGCTGATTGTGGTCTGTGACAAGATAATTTTTTTTTTCACAAATGAAGTGTATGGTCGGAAGCTGAAAACAGACTTTGATGATAAAATGTGTATTTCTTTTAAGTTGAGATGTATTAGAAAACTTTGAACAAGAAAACAATTGATTTCAAAAGCTATTGTGATCAGAGCTGACATAAAAAAAATCTTAACTATTTTTTATTTTATCATGGACACTAGAAATAGGATGTCAGCATTCACTCCATTAAACCTGTTTTTCAGGTTTTTTATAGCATCTTTCCAAGGTAATTTTTCCAAATGTAATCTGTTATGGGGGGTGGGGGGGTGTTGAAATTGTTTTAATCATGAAGCATTGGTGTTACTAATGCATTTATAAATACAATTTTTAATTGTCTTTACAGTTAAACATGCAGTTTCATGTCAGGGCACATTTTTTGGAGGGGGTAAAATTATTTTAAACATGGGCACAGTACTCGGTAAATACAGTCTTTGATGATAAAGTGTTTTTTAGCTTTCAAGTTTGAGAAGTATGAATTATATATAAGTGTAACCGTGTTGTAAATGGTTAAGTAGGCAGTGGTTTAAGGCTCTGAGCTACAAACCTGGAGACCTGGGTTTGACTCTCACAGCCCCCACTTGCATACTGTGTGAACATGCGCAAATCACTTAAAGGAGTAGTCCACCCAGAATGTGCAAAAAACATATGTAGAGTGTTTTGATATGTATGTTAAGTCCCAGTGTGTCCTTCCCTCTGTCTGCTATTTGGGGTTTTTTTCTAAATTGCCTGCTAGATGTATAGTAGTTTTATGACCCCTGGGGATCTCCATAACAAATAATTTGATTGGCTTTCTTTATCCTATGATGCCCCCTGTCTCATGTGACTGTGATGTAGCCATGTCCTTAGATTTAGCATGTGTGCTGCTTTAAAATTAGTTTAGCAACAGCAGAGCCTTGTAACTGTTCTTATCCAGGGAGCACAAATGTCAACAGTTAGTTTAACAGATACCTGAAAGCTATCTAACTGGGATTTCTGTAAGAAAACAGCTGCTAAATAGCTTTAATTCATTATTTGTGATTTTGATGTTAAAACACTCCTGCTAGCTAGACGTGATGCACAGAGAAAACAAAAATAGTGAATTAGAGTTATCTAGTAGCTGTTGACTTACAGAAACCTCAGTTAGCTTGCTCAAAGGTTTGTAAATCTGATATTTTTTAAATAAATAAATAAATACATGTTTATGGTTAAGCCCATGAAACACTCTTATCTAGTTATTGCATTCACAGTCATAGTGGCTCTGCCAGAACTAGTTCCAGTAGGTGTCCCTCTTATAGTGGGTCCAGTGCAAAGCTGGGCATTCACAACACTCAGGAATGTGCATGCTTGCGAATGATGACCTCATTGGTGAGCACACTCTTCATGCATCAGACTCTGGCTTCATCCATTACAAAATGAACATACACTCAGATGACTGATTTGCTCACAAGAGAAAACAGTGAGCAACATGGGCTGAAGTGATGAGACCACATATTAAGAAGGTAACAACACAGCTTACTAAACAGAGCGATACAAAGAATATAAGAATGGGAAAGATTTTTTAACATGCTTTAATCTAAGGTGGGACATGGGTGAAAAAGACAAAGAAGGATGGAACAAGTTTAAACATAAAGTTTAAAACAATATTATGAGTGATAAAAACAGAAGGTTGCATGACATAGATTGCATATACGTGTATGTAGATAGGATAGGCACTGGGGTGGTGGTGCATAGCACACAAAGCTAAAGACTTAGTGCAAAAAGTAATGTTGCACTTCACCCCTCCACAAAAAGACATACTCCATGTGACTTGTGGTTTAAATTAGTTACTTAGCAGTCACTGCCATCAGTAGAGCAGTACCACAGCATAGGAAAAGATTTTATGCTTCACTCGGACTCAACCAGGCTTCATCAACACTATAGACTACGTATAGTTTATTTAAATAAAGACAAATGAATTAAAAGGAACAAGATAAATATGGCAGCAATATTTAAACACTACTACCCCCCTTTGCTCAGTGAGAAGAAAATGGAAATTATCTGAAAAATATGTGATACTGGTGGTCAAATCACAGGTGGGATATCTATGCATAATCACCACATGGAAAGGCTCCTCTCTTCACGGTGCACCTCCTTCAGCCACATCCTTTCCCTGCATCAGTTGCCACAAGGAACAGCTCCTTTCTGCCATGTGCACTCCCCCCCCATCAATTGCTGCATGGCGCAGTTCATCTCTTCTTCATCCCGTCCACTAACTCTACCTACTGTCTCCACACCAGGCAATTGCTGCACCAGGCAGCTCCTGCTTCTCCCTCAGCCCAGCTCTATTCAGCCTCCCCCTTCAGCCCATCTCCCATTATCTGGGTTGGTAAGGAATCAACCCCATTCAGGGATATAGTCACTACTTCCAACCTAACCCAACTTGTCCTCTGCTCCACCAGGCAAAACCACAAGACAGGCAATGACACCCTTCTTGATTGACTCCTCTCAAGTTCATCATCCCAGCTCTCTGACCGCAAGGTTCTGCTGGACACCTTGAGTGACCACTCCCCAGTCAAATTTCTGTGGACCAACAAAGTTAGTAAATCCCCACACATCCTAATTGAAAGCAGTTTCCTGAGGAAGAGCAAACTTGGGTCTCTCACCTCAGCCTTCTCCCTGCATGACTGGTCCCCCATTGACCTGGCACCCAATCTCGACCAGGCCCTTAGCTACTTTATTGATGGATTCAACAGTACTGCAATCTCTTTGCCCCACTAAGGAAAAGGAAAATCCAGGGGAATGAAAATGGCTGGATTATGAGGGATCGCTTTGCCCAGATGAAAGAAAGGGTCAGCCTCTGGGAAAAAGTCAGGTCCACCCATAGCAAACATGATTATCAGTGCTACAGAGCTACAAGAAAAAAATGCACAAACCTTATCCGAAGCCAAATTCCATAAGGAACTTTTAGCAATTCCTGGGGTGATCTTAAGAGGTTCTGGGAGAACATCTAAAACCTCCTTGGGAAGGATGATGAGGCACCTTCATCTGCTCAACATCAACAGCTCCCCCATAACTGACTCACTACTTATAGTGGACTCATTCAACACGGCCTTCATTGACTTGACCTCGGTATTACCCCTTCCCCGACTACCTGCTCCCTGCTGCTGATCAACCCAACTGCAAACCACTAAAGAACACACATCCAGACTTCTACTTCAAGAGGGTCATGGTGAAGGAGGCTCTAAAATATGCAATAAAAAGTGCCAGACAAGACCAGAATGGGCAGTGATGAGGTGGACATGAAACTTCTATCCCTCACATTTGATATTCTCATCTCACCAATAACAAAGCTATTTAATAAGTCACTGGCTCTTGCTAAATTCCTGGATATCTGGAAGCAGGCCATTGTGACACCTGTGCATAAAAACAGAGTCAAGACAGGTATAGCCAACTATAGACCAATCTCCATCCTCTCCACCCTGTCCAAGGCATTGGAAAAGATAGTGGCAGCACAACTCACCAAATACCTTAACAAATACCAACTATTATGCCCTAACCAGCATGGCTTCAGACTGAACCATAGTACCACCACTGCCCTGTTGGAGTATACAGACTACGTGTACAAGGCACAGCACGAAGGCAAATTGGTGGGGTCAGTGTTCATTGACCTCACCAAAGCCTTCGGCACTGTAAACCATTCTCTTCTCCGGGCACAGCTGCATAACCTAGCTGTGGCAGCCAGTACTGCATGCCGGTTCAAGGACTACTTGACTCATAGAAGCCAACGTGTCAAAGTTCAGCAAACAGTGTCTAGCTCCAGAGAAGTATCATTAGGGGTCCACCAGAGGTCGGTACTGGCACTCCTACTTTTCTGCCTCCTTTTAAACAATCTTCCTAAAGCACGTGATACTAAACTTATCCTATACATTGGTGATGTAGTACTTCTCAACAACAATACATCCCATGGCGCCCTCCAATCCTAACTACAGAACTCTTACAACAAATTAGAGGACTAGATCTGCAGGTATAAACTTCTGCTAAATTATAAAAAGACCAAGGCCATGCTTATATCCAGTCCCCAGCAGAATAAGAGGCTCCCTCCCTTGTCATCTCCAACACAGTCAGTGAACCGTTGGAACAAGTGCACTCGTTCAAGTACCTGGCGGTCACCATAGATGACACCCTCACCTTCACCCAACACACACGATTCAGTGGTTAAGGCAGAAAACATCAAGTTGGATGTCCTCTATAGACACAGACAATATCTCACCCCTGAGGCCCTCTGCCTCTCAGTCTCCAGCTCCATCTTATCAACCGTTGATTATGACCTGGTGGTCTATGGAGTGGCAACGGATACAGCACTAAAGAGGGTTCATATTGCTTTCAATAAAGCCTGCAGGCTCACCCTAGCTGTGGATCATCATACTCACACTTGCTCTCTGTATGAACAGACTAATTGGCTGCCCCTAAAGGACAGGATCAAGTTCCAAACCTGCCTCCTGGGTAAGAAGGCATTATTGGGCAACCCCTCCCCGTATATCCAACATCCTTTCATCATTTGCTACCCTCTATGACACAAGAGGTAGGATCAGGGAGACCTATCAACACCTTTCCATCGAACTGCACTTGGAAAAAGTGCCTTCACCTATAGGGTCTGCCAGTGGCTTAACAAAATCCCTGTGCCCAGTCAAACCCCCAAATGTCTATCACACTTCAAAACTGGACTAAGGCAACACCTTAAATCAATCACAGAGTGTGACTGCCTCTGAAGGCTAGTCCAGCCACCTCCTTAACCTCCCAAGTTGCTCATATGGCAGCCTGCTGCACCCCGCTCCTCTGTACAGCTAGTGTCTGCTCTCAGTAGTAGCCACTCTTCCCCCTCCTTTGGTACTCTCCCCCTCCATTAACCTACATCTTGCTCCCTGAACTGACAATAGGCATCCACTCTGTTTCCTCCTGCCCCCCAGTCCTTCCTGCCCCAACCCACCTCCTCTAACATGCCTAGGACCAACCCCACCCATGTGGCTTTTAGCATGCTGCCTCTCATGAGTTCCCCAGTACCTCCCTTCATTATAACTCCATCCCCGCACCACTTCCTTCCCCATTTCCCCTGTATGACCATTTAGTCAAGCACTTTTCCCCTCTGGTGCTACCTTCCCCATTCCCCCCTGACACCCCCAGCTACTATTTCACCCTTCTATTTTAGAAAAAGCCCCAACATGAGGCTGCTTATCCTTCCTAAGTCTCCCATCAACTCAAAAGGGGGTCCTCTCCTGCTTTCCCCACGTAGCTCACTACTGCTTTTCTATATCCTTTACTGACACTGTACTAATTCCACAGTACTAGTGACAACACTGCAATATTGTAACTTATTTATGTTCTATACCTGCTTGATGTAACATGTGTTGGCAGTACCAATCACACACCTCTTCAACTTGTCACTATTCCAGGGGAGCCTCCCCTCACAATGGAAAGTAACCCATGTCATCCCTCTGCTCAAATCAGGTGACCCTTGCGACCTTAATAATTATAGACTGATCTCCCTCCTCCCCATTCTGTCTAAATTATTGGAAAAGATAGTGAGTGGTCAGCTAAGGGCATACCTTGAATCCAGGAGTCTTTTAAACCCAGTGCAGTCTGGATTCAGAGTAAAGCAAAGCAGCATAACTGCCCTAGCAAAAGTGACTAATGATTGGCTCCTTGACCTTGACAATAGGAATTTTGTCTGTGCTGTTATTAAGGATCTAAGTAAGGCCTTCAACACAGTTGACCATAGCCTTCTTCTTTCCTCCTTATGTAACCTAGGGCTGGACCCTAACTCTATGTGCTAGTTTGCTGACTACCTTGTGGAATGGAAACAGCAGGTTAAGTCTGAAGGTGATCTTTTGCCACTTAAACCCCTACAGAGAGGCGTACCTCAGGGGTCTATCCTTGGTCCCCTGTTGTTTGAGGTTTACATTAACAACATTGATGACAACATCAATACATCCAATATCCACTTGTTCACTGATGACACAGTACTTTATTTGAGTCGTCCTACACTGGAAGCAGCCCGTGAAGACCTCCATGCCGAATTTAACCTATTGCAATACCAGCTCATAAGCAAAAAGCTTCTGCTTAATGTGAAAAAAACCAAAGCGATGCTCTTTTCCCCTTCCTTCTATGCGGTGAACCCCGCTTGCGTTGGGGCTATCCCTCAGATTACCACAGTACTTGGAGAAAATCTAGAGTATGTGCCAAAATTCAAATATCTGGGTGTATGACTTGATCACAAACTCTCCTTCTCTGCAGACCTTGAAGAACTACAGAAGAAACTAAGACAAAGACTAGGACTATTCTACAGAATTAGCCACTTCCTTACTAGGGATGCCAAGCGGTGGTTGATTCAAGCCACGTTCCTTTCATTAATAGATTACGTGGACCTTCTCTATAGCCATTGTACTGCCTCTGCCCTGGCTAAGTTGGACGCCCTATATCACAGAGCAATCAGGTTCATAACGGGCATTCCACTTTCCACACACCATTGCTCCTTGTACACTGTGGTGTGCTGGACTTCCCTTCATTATAGGAGAAATAGAAATGCTGCTCTATGGGCTTTCAGAGCGGTTACCAGTAAGCTCCCCTATACTTCTTTGATTGTATTCCCGAGTGTGATTGGTGCCTATGCTCTAAGAAGCTATTTCCTAATTGCCTTGCAATTACCCAAGGTCAAATCTCGTTTTGGCAGAGCTGCCATAAGTTTCTCGTTGCCTTCCTTGTGGAACAATACGCAAAAAAAACTTGAAGCTGAGCTGTCCTGTTAGCCTGAATATTTTCAAGTCACTCTATGACCGCTTTGTGAAGGAATCCTGCAAATGTTTCCCACATTGATAGCTCACCTATTTTCCAGTTTCCCTCCTGCCCATCCTGCCTCTGCCCCCTGCCTCTCTCTTCCCCTACCAAAATACCGGCTTCTCTGCCTCTCTTTAGTCATGGCCAAGTTCCTCCCCCTTCCCTGAAGTATGCCAGTTACTATTCCAACCATGTCATTTCTTCCTAAGCTGGTATTCCTCTTCTTGCCTTTCTCTCTCCTTTTAAGTGAACATTCCGGCTGTACCCAGTTATGAGCCTATCTGTTGTAAAGGCACTCTCACTCAAATGTTGATGTACATATGTATATTTTTTCTTCTTTGTATAATATTGTATTATGTTTTACCATGTTACTGTACTATGATTTTTGTATGACCAGGTCCATCTTGCAAAAGAGCCCTGCTCAATGGTGCCCGCCTGGATAAATAAAGATTTTGATTGATTGATTGATTGATTGAATATGTCTACTGTCTGTCAACTTGATGCAGAACATTTGTAAAAGAGCTTGTGCTCAAAGGTGTTCTCTGAATCATTAAATAAATAAAAATCTCCCATTCAGTGCCATTCTGCCCCCACCTCACTGCAATAGCCACACAGTGCGGCTCCACAATTCTCCTACTACAGACCGCCAGCCATCCCTCTGACTCAGCATCTTCTCAAGCCTGCTGCCTTCTTTTGCCTCAGACTCCACCTCCTGCCATGTCTCTGATATACATAGAGATAGATGGATAGATAGATAGATAGATAGATAGATAGATAGATAGATAGATAGATAGATAGACAGACAGATATATACTGCTTGTAGATGGATGGATAGATAGCTAGATAATCCAGACAGACAGGCAAATAGATACACAGATAGGTAGCTGTCCAGCAATCAGCATTTCACTGCTGCCATACAAGCTGATAGCACCTCTCCATCTGTTGCTGTAGATGTCAAGAAAGTTCCACTGTTCTCATACAGGGACCCCTCCCACACCCTCTAAGCAGCAAAAGAAAAAAAACATTTGGGTTTTAGGTATCTGGAGTCTTGGAAAATTAGTGGTGAAACACAGAAATGTAGAAACATAGAAGTTGATGGCAGAAGGTGACCACTAGGTCCATCTAGTCAGCCCATTTGTTTTAGACCTGTTTTGACACTAGTTGCCCTTTGTAGTCAGGTCTCCCTTGTGTCTATCCCATGCATTCTTGAATCCCCCCCCACAGTGTTGACTCCCACAACCACTTGAGGCAGGCTGTTCCAGGTGTCCACCATGCTTTCTGTGAAGAAAAACGTCCTGGTGCTGGTAGAGAACCTCCCTACTTGCAGCCTGAGGTCATCTACCCTGGTCCTGGAGCCCTTCTTGAAGTGATAAAATCCCTGTGCCTGTACCTTGTTAATGCCTTTTATGTACTTGAATGTTTCAGTCATGTCCCCTCTCTCTCTTCTGTGCTCCAGGGAGTACATATTCAGTTCCCTAAGTCTTTCCTCATAGGACATGTACTGCAGACCCTAAATCATTTTTGTCACCTTTCTCTGTACTGTGTCCACTCGGTCAATGTCCTTCCTGAGGTGAGGCCTCTAGAAGTGGACTCTGTATTCCAGGTTAGGCCTAACCAATAATCTACAGAGTGGTAGTACCACCTCTCTCCTCCTGCTCGTGATTCCCCTCCCAGTGCAGCCCAGCAATCTGTTTTGCCTTAAATGTTGCCTTCACACTCTGTGTACTAACCTTCAAGTCGTCTGAGGTTATGATGCCTTGATCTCATTCCTGGTTTGAGGCCACCAGTGTTTTGCCTCCTAGGTAATACTCCTTTCTTGGATTTTTCTTTCCTATGTGCATGACCTTACATTTTTGGTGTTAAATATCGGCTGCCACACTCCAGATCATTCTTCTAGTTTCTTGAGGTCAGCTTCCATCTTGCTCACTTCTTCTGAGGTGTCCACCCAGTTACATATCTCAAAATCATCTGTGAACAGACACACCTTCCCTTCTTGTCCATCAGTGATGTCTGCTTTAAAAACATTGAAGAGCAGAGGCCCCCGCACTGAGCCCTGGGGCACCCTGCTGGTCACCCTGTCTTCTATCAATTGCATTCCATTAACCTGTACCATCTGTGTTCTGTCTTGTAACCAGTTTTGCACCCATCTGACTACTTCTGGACCAGCCTCTGTGTGGTCAGGCATCTTTACCAGCCTTCTGTATGGAAGCGAGTCGAAGTCCTTATTAAAGTCTAGGTAGACCACATTTACTGTCCCACTGCTGTCCACTATTTTTGTAGTGTAGTCAAAAAACTCAAACAGATTTGTGTGGCATGACCTATCTGCTGTGAAACTGTGGTGTTTAGGGTCTTGTTGACCTCCACTTTCGAGAAATGCTATGATCCTCCAGCAGTTTCCCTACTATAGACGTGAGGCTCACTCGTCTGTAATTACTTCCCTCTTCGAAACTGTCCGGTTTGTGAAGTGGAACCACTACTGCCTTTTTCCAGTCTTCGGGTACCACACTGCTCTTCAAGGATTTCGTGAATAGAAGTGCCAGAGGGGCTGATAATTCTGCCCCCAGTTCCTTAAGAATTCTGGGGTGTATCTTGGCTGGTCCCATGGCTTTGTCTGCATTTAGTTTATGTAGTGCCTCCTGTACTTCGGCTTCTGTAAAGGGATTCGTGTCTACCCCTGGACCTGGGGTGTTGTGTTTTTTCAGGGCAGGGCCATCCCCTGGGTCATCTTTGGTAAACACTAAGCAGAATTGTTTGTTGAGGATTTCAGCTTTCTCTGGATCATGTTTGGTGCATTTCCCTTCTTCAGTAGCAATTTTTATTATCCCTCCTTTTGCCTTCCTACGTTCCCTAATGTATCTAAAAAATGATTTGGCTGCTCTCTTTGCCCCTTCTGCTATCTTTTCCTCTGTCTGGGCTTTTGCCTTTCTAATTTGTTTATTAGACTCTCTCATTTTGCCTTGTATGACCCCCAGTCTTTCTCAGTTTTGGTTTTCTGGTGTATGCTGTATGCCTTCTTTTTTTCTTTGACTGTGGTAGCAGCATCCTTGGAAAACCATAGAGGATTTAGTTTTCTTTTTGTTTTGCTGACCCAACTTGCACACTGATCTCTGGCAGTCTTTATTGCTCTCTTGGGTCTCTTCCACATGACCTACACCTCCTCAACCTCTATTTCTATTAAATGGCTACTTGTGTTGTTCCTCATTTTTTGAAAGTCAGCCTTTCTAAAATCTAGCACCTTTATCTTTGAGTGACTGGTGTTCTGTGTTGTGCTTACCTTAAAGCTTACCATGCGATTGTTGCTGTTGCCCATATGGCATCCCACTTTGATGTCCTTAATCCTTTCTGAGTTTGTGAGGACAAGATCGAGAATGGCATTTTCCCTTGTTGGGGTTTTAACAAGTTGGCACAGCCCCGTGCCTTGTAGTGACAATAAGCAGTTAATATTTGGTAGGGTACAGTCCTCACCAGTATTACTTTGCCTTTATCAGACATTTTGTGGATTTCCTCTATTAGGTCTTTGTCTTCTTCATCTCCTTGATTTGGGGGCCAGTACACAATGTCGATTCTGAAGGGTTTTCCCTTGCCCATGTCTACTCTTAGCCACAGTGACTTGAAGTCCCCAGGTTGCCCTTTTACTTCTGAGGCTTTTATTTCCTCCTGAATGTAAATGGCTATGTCCCCCCTCTTTTTTTGCCCTGCCCATCCTTCCTGAAGAGATTGTAACTGGGGAATGGCTGTATCCCATCCGTGGTTTTCTGTGAACCACATTTCTGTTACAGCCACCCAGTTCAACCTTTCTATTTTCAAGGTGACTGTGAGTTTGGGAAGTTTGCTGGTTAGGCTCCTAGTATTTGCAACCATTGCCTTCCAGGAATGTACATCCTCTTTGGCACGAGGTTGTACCCTCTTCCTGGACTGCTCCAGTTTGCTCTTTCTGGCCAAGACATTATGGAGATTGCTGGCTTGCGTGGATGTTGGCTCTGATTTGTTTTCTGAGGGTGTATGCATGTATTTGGCATTCTCGGGAGTGATGACCAGCCCACTGATGGCAGGAGTGTGAACTGCATCATACTCCCCTTTATTTAGTTTAAACTACCTGTATAGACATCGAGTTTTTGTTCAAGTGCTCGCACACCTTCTCTGTTTAGGTGCAATCCATCGTATTCAAAAAAGATCTTTCTCAAAAGTTGTGCCAGTTCCCTACGTAGTGGTATCTCTTGTCTTAGCACCAATCATGCAGCCATGAGTTGAATTCATCTACTTCAATCTCTCTGACTTGTTTGGTCCTTTTTCCTTTTTCCCACACTGGCAACACTTCTGAGAAGGCTAATTTGGACAGCAGAGAAGAAAGTTTGTTGGCTAGGTCCTCAAAGTGTTTCTTGGCCTCCTGAACTGTGTGATTTGCTAACTCATTGGTACCAAGGTGTATTGTTATATGTGTAACATTCCCTGATTCCTGCACAATTGTCTTTATGAAGTTAGTGTCCCAACTTGCAGATACTCCTGGTCGACACTTTACCACAAAGTTGCTTTTAACATTTTGTGTTAGGTTGTGTTCCACTCTTCGGATCATGGACTCCCCGATTATGAGAATTATGCTTTTGTTTATATTTGTGTCATTTTTATTTTGAGCTTTAGTATTTTTGCTGTTACTGCATTTGGTTTTGGTATTGTTGTTGGTTATATTTTGAGTATTGGTACTTTTGTTTTTATCGTAGTTTGCATTGATTTTATTTGGCGTGGTAGCCTTTTTTGGTGGTTTGATTTCTTTACCTTGTATTACTCTGTCTGTGGTTGGTAGCAGTGGAGTGCACCTGTTTTTGGTTTGGATGGCCGGGAAATGCTTCTGGTTTTTGGATTCCTTCCTGGGCCTCCTATGATGCCTCTTTTCTTTGCCACTTGCCAGTATCTGGGCCCTGCCTCGAGTCCTGGCCCATGGCGGACATGCTGGTACTGGTGGTGGTGGGAGGGTTGAAGAGGTGTGCTATAGAGTTCTGCGTACTGGAGGTTGTATATTATAGTCCAAGCATTATGTAGTTGTGCTGCAAGATCTGCTATGGCGCAACATGTATGGCAGGGTCCTGGTTGCTGTTTGTAGATCCTATTGTACAGTGCATCGCAGTTTTCGCAACTGACAAGGTCCATTTTTTGGGGGCCGGGTTTGTTTGTTTTAGTTGAAAGGTAGTGCTGATTCCTGTTTCTTGGCAGGAGGTGTGGATGAAAAAGAAGACAGAACAGTGAGTTTTTTTTTGTATCTTACTACCTCCTATCAGATATTGTGGGTGGCGCTACACACATATAAAGCAAGAGCACTCAGGGAAGAGTGGGATTAGGGGAAGGGTGGATGGGTGCATCCGACTGTTCCCTGTATGCTGTAGAAAACAATCAGGTAGATGTTGAACAGATGAGGTCTAGCTTGTACTCCTGCAAGGTAAGAAGAAATCTGGTTAGTAGCTCAGTTGTTCTGCCGTTTGGCTCAGAACAACTCTGTGGATTACGCACTGCTCGCAGTAAAACCCCCTGCCTGTGGTCCGTGCATCCTGGCTCCCTGCTGCTGTGAGGGAGAGGGAACTGATCAACTGGCAGCAGGACAATCCTTATCCTTCTCAAATGCTGGATTGCCCAGGGAACTGCTGCAGCAGAAGCCACTGATGAGATGGAACCTGGATGCGACTATGCTGCTGCGAGTTCTGCTTGTAGCGGTTCAGTTGGCAGACCTGCAGGCAAGAGACTGGAAAAATTTAAATCTCCTACATATGCTTCCCTCATGTGGAGATCAGTGAAGCTCAACAAACAGTAAGGCTAGGGGCTGGATCGCACTTGGTGTATGCCTCCTGGGGTTGCCCTTTGTATTTGAGCTGTTCTGCTGGAGAGAACTGAAAGGTAGGAACATTTTTTTTTGTCTAAGGTTTTTCTTCCTCTTCTGGTCATTTCAGTTAGGAAGTGGGCAATGACATGCAGAACCTATATAGGACAAGGACCCAGGGGGTGGGTGGGCAGAACCTTTGTTCTTCTGCAGCGGACTGGCCATGATTGGCACTGGCCACAAGCCTTCTCTCAACCGACCTGCCGAAACATAGATCCATTTGCCCCGAGCAGTGGCCCTGCTGCAGTGGACCAGCCCAGATCCATGATGATGGCAAGCCTTCTCTCAGCCAACCCGCCGAAACACATATTTGTTTACCCTGAGTGGGGGCTCTGCTGCAGCAGACTGGCTCTGATCCATGCTGGCCGCAAGCCTTCTCTCAGCCCGCCCATCGAAACACAGATCCGTTTGCCCCAAGCAGGGGCCCTGCTGCAGCAGACTCACCCTGATCCGTGCCAGCTGCAAGCCTTCTCTCAGCCCACCCGCCAAAACACAGATCCATTTACCCTGAGCTGGGGCACTGCTGCAGCGGACCAACCCTGATCTGCGCTGGCTGCAAGCCCTCTCTCAGCCCACCCACTGAAACACAGACCCGTTTGCCCCGAGCAGGGTCCCTGCTGCAGCAGACCAGCCCTGATCCACTCCAGCCGCAAGCCTACTCTCAGCCCGCCCGCCGAAACACAGGTACGACCATGACTTCCGCTGAAGCCCGCTCTCCCTAGCCTGAGCCACTGTCAGAGACCCGAGACTGCGCCTGGCATTTCATTGGCCAGCTCTTGTCCCGGAGCCCTCCTGATTGGTTTGCCTTTTCAACTTGGTTTCCATTGCTAGTTTTGAATCAGAACAGTGATTTTTGCTTCTGATTCTTCACTGCAAGTTTTGTTTTTCTACTCGCTTTGCTAAATAACCTATTAATTTGTCCCACCCACCATCCATGGCCCCAACCTCTATTAAATAGGCCTAGGCCTAGGCCCTGTCCATAGCATTTCTCATAACTTGACACTGTTCACAGTCCCCCCCTTAAAGTGAACTGCTCTAATCTGTCTCCCCTCTCTCATACCCCCATTGTTCTGCTACTAAATCCACTACTGATTTTGCTATCTCTAGCTCCCTACTCAAATGTCAACCCCTTACTTCTTCCTTTCCCTCTTTTTGGTGCTGTTGCTCATCTCCCCTCCACCCATCTCTCCCACTGCTATACCTGTACACCCTCCCACACCTTATACCTCCTTCATCCTTGCAATCATCCCCTCCACCCCCTTCGAAATATGGACCTACTCTCCTCTCCTCCCCCCTGCCTCGCTATTTACCTCCCAAATCTCCTTGCCTTTGTTCACCATCTCATCTCCTTCTCTTCTATGGCCCCCATTCCCACCCTCTTTGAATTCCCATATGCAATATAAAAGTTCTAAATTACATTACTTCATTCTTGCCCTCCTCCTCCTCCTTCTCTCATCTGGGAATATCCATCTCAACCCTAGCCCTCTCCTGCCACCCTCCTCAGTTATGCCCCCATCACCCTCCACTTCTTACTCCACAGCCCTTACTCGTATCCCCAATGGGCTGAAACTTCTGCACCTAAACATCTGCAGCCTGATACTTAAAATAGCCCTCATCCAAACTCTCATGGTAACTCACACCACTGATATTTTAATAACATCTGAGACCTGGCTCAAGAAAAGCATTCTGAACAATGCTCTTTGACATCCCTGGGTACTCCCTATCCAGGCAAGACAGGACTGGTCAGGGAGGAGGAATTGTCATGTTTATCCAGTCCTCTTTGCAATCAACAATGATTCAATCTTCTTCCATCTCAGCTTCTTATGATGCCCTTGTCACCCAAATTTCTCTTCTGCACACAGCCCCTATCTTTGTAACTGACACCTACTGTCACCCTAGTATCCCTCCATCAGTTGCAATGGAACTATTATCGTCCATCACCTCTATCTCCCAATCCAGTGAACTATTTCTGTTGGGTGATCTGAACCAAAATTGATTGCCTCCTAAGTCAACTAAGCTACAGAACAAAGTAACTGCATTAAACCTCACCCAACTTATACTTTAGCCCACACGTCCTAATCATAAAACACTCAACCGTACCATGCTTGACTGGGCACTCACCTCACACCCTCATGGTGTAATCAAGTCAGGGATCCTCCCTGATGCCCTTAGCTACCACAACCCAATTTTCTTGGTTTGCAAGCTCCATTGCCTGAAACCACCTCCTCAAAACATCATGCTTTGCTCCTTCAGATCCCAAGATCTTGCCCCACTGAAAGCCTAACTAGCATCTATTGACTGGGCCCCCCATCCTCCTTCACTTCTGTCGACCTAGTATTTGACTATTTAAAGGACAAATTAATTTCCACCTGGAATGCATTTGCCCCTTTCAAGAGGACCAGGGTCCGTGGTATCCACATCCCCTGGATTAACCTGGAATTGCTGGCCTGCTTCAGAGAGAGGGACAGGGCTTGGAAATGACACAAATCCACACAGCACCCCATGCAACTACGTCTTGTATGGAATGTTTCTCAACTCCTGCACTAAAGCTACCAAACTGGCTAAGTCCGAATACTGTAAAGCCTCATTCCAAACTAACATAAACTCAGATCTAAATTCTGGAGAGTTGTCCAAGGCCTTTTCTCTCCTCCCTCCCCCCTCCAGTTCTGAAAATAAATAACTCATAGGCACCTGACCCTAAATTGGTGGCAAATGAATTCAACACCTACTATGCATCTTGTGCCTCATCTCTCTTGTGCTCCCTCGCCCCACTACCTGCTCCTCACTAGTGCACCTAACTGTACCCCTCGCATAACTCCTCCCATTTCTCCTCTTCCATTACCACTTTTGAAGCCCCGAGTGCCCTCCTCTCCCTTAACTCCTCCAAAGGGTCCTTTCCAGATGGTCTTGATCCCAAACATCTATACCTCTCCGCTCCAACTGTTGCTTATCCTATCTCTACAATTTGAAACTGCTCCTTTTCACTTTCTCAAGTTCCTTCCTACTGGAAACACGCTGTCATCCTGCCTATCCCTAAGGGAGGTGACCCAACTGTCCCTGGTAACTATCGCCTTAACTCCCACCTGCCTACCATCGCTAAACTCCAGGAACACCTGGTGCTCTCTCAGCTGTCTGCCTTCCTCACTAATTCCTCCTTCTTTGCCCCTTTCCAATCTGTTTTTTGGAAGAACCACTCAACAGCCACCTCCCTCCTCAGGCTCACCGATTGTATCCTTACAGGGATGGACGAAGGCCTGATCACCTGTCCCATACCTTGCTCCTTGACTCTCTCTCTGCAGCCAGCCTTGCCCTGTCTCCTACCAACTGGTTTAAATCCTACCTCACTTACAGGACCCAATCAGTAAAAATCTACAACCTCACCTCCCCTCCTCTCCCTATCAATACTGGGGTACCTCAGCGCTCAGTACTTAGTCCCCTACATTTCTCCATCTTTCTTAATGACCTTCCCTCAGTCTGCCAGACCTTCTTCATCCACATGTATGCTGATGACACTGTCTTGTACAGCTCCGGCAACAACCCTGCTGCAGAGGAATCCGGCTTACAACATGATTTCACCCAAGTTCAGCTCTGGTTTGCTTCCCACCAGCTCTTCCTAAATGCTGGGAAGACAGTCTCTATGACCTTTGGCACCAGGCAGAGACTCTCAGAGCTCTCCACCCACCCGTCCTTCCACACTCTTGAAGGGACACCTATCGAGGACACTTCCTCTTTTTGATATCTGGAAGTTTGGTTGGATCAACACCTCAATTTCTCTGTGCTCATCGATGCTATCCTGAAGAAACTGCACCCCAAGCTTGGAACCCTCTACAGGAATCGCAGTTGCATCCCTCTGGCTGCGAGGCATAAACTTGTCCAGAAGATGATACTCCCTATCTTTGACTACTGTGATGTAGTCTATGGTGCTGCCCCCAAATCTTCCTTGACCTAACTGGACACTCTTTTCAGCTCCTTCTGCCACTTTGCTCTTGACTCCCACCCTCGAACCCATCACTGTGAACGCTATCATTACCTTTCTTTCCCATCACTGTCAAACAGGTCTCTCTCCCACTGTGCCAAACTAACCTCCAAATTCTGACTAGGTGAACTCCCTCCCTTCCTCTCATCCTCTCTCACCTTTCCTCCTCCCTCTTCCCATTCCCTCAGATCTAATGACACTCCCACTATGGTGGTCCCGTGATGCTTCTCCTTTATCGGCCAGATCATTTTTTCCTATCTGTTCCCTAAAACCTGGAACTCCCCCCAATTAAGGCATTCCTCCTCCACCTATTCCATTGGCACTGCCCTCCACAATTTCCTTACTCCCTGCTGCTCCTGCTATAACCCTTCTTAACTCCTGTACTTAGTTCTTGCCCGCCAACCCCCCCAACTGGGTTCATAACACCCTGGAGGGTCAATTTGGAGTTGCAGCCAATCCACCTCTCAATTCCTCCCCCCTTCCCAACCACCTCCCCCTGTCCCTTACATATAGCACTTGTCCCCTGTCCTTTGCTTACAGCACTTGTCCACTACCTTGAGCCCTCTTTTGATATTCCTCAGCACTTTATTTGCTCTGCTAGTTTAAAATGTATTGCCTGTTTTGTATGCTTCCTTTATCGTTTAACTCCTTTGTTGTAATATCACAAAACAATTGCCTGCATTATATTACTGCTACATTATGCTGTCTTCACTCTCATGCAACCTGTAACTGTTCTCTATCCATTTAATGTATGTACACCCTGTTTATGTCATATCCTCATACCCCTTCCCCCAGATCACACCGGGAGATGAGCAACTTGTTGTTCAGTGTGCCTTCTGGGTGAAACATTTCAATAAATAAATAAATAAATGAATAAATAATCTCCTTCCTGCTGAAAAGAACAATCAGTTTGTTAAGGTCTGCTACTTAATAGCACAGCTTGAGACTGGAGGAGATGGGGTCTCTCTCTCTCTCTCTCTCTCTCCCCCAGTCAGTAAAAATCAGTGAAGCTCAGCAGACAGTAAGGCTAGGGGCTGGACTGCACTTAGCATATGCCTCCTAGGGTTGCCCTTTGTGTCTGAGCTGTTGCTTCTTGTTGTTTCTGGCTGACAGTTTTCTATTTGCTGACCTCTATTTCAGTAGTGGGTACAGCAGACAGTAAGGCTAGGGGCCGGAATGCTCTTGGCGTATGCCTCCTAGGGGTGCCCTTTGTGTCTGAGCTGTTGTTACCAGCTGAGAGTTTTCTATTAGTCAACCTCTATTTCAGTAGTGGTACAGCAGTACAAATGCTGATTTACATACAGCAGTCAGGAATTCTGTGTAAGTGTTCCAACTGCTCCTTATGCTGAGAGAGCAGCCGCTGGCTGGGTCAGAGCACAGCGATCGAGAAGAGAAGTCGCCTCAATGGAGATAGGAGCCAAGACTGTGCACTCCAAGGGAGATTCAGCCAGGTAGAACTTCTGTCAAGGAATCCCTGCTTCTGCACCTGCCAGAGTCTGCCTTCCCTCCATGACTGGCCTCTCTCCCAGCTTGAGACTGGAGGAGATGGGGTCTCTCTCTCTCTCTCCCCCAGTCAGTGAAAATCAGTAAAGCTCAGCAGACAGTAAGACTAGGGGCTGGACTGCACTTGGCATATGCCTCCTAGGGTTGCCCTTTGTGTCTGAGCCAGTGGGGTCTTCTTAGGGATTTTCAACCCTAATTATTATCCCTTCCCCAGCCCATAGGCTTCAGTCCAAAGCAGAAGGTACAGCTTCAAGTCGGTGCCTCATAGTAATATACTCTTCAAAGGTAAAGAACTAAGTCTTGCCAAATGTTGCCAATACAATCTGTTGTAGCTTTCTTCATGCATGCAGCCCTGTAGGCCCTGTGTGAAGAAAGAAGATCAAGTACGATTATGGTTGTTAAGGGAATGGTGTGGACATTAGGATTAACAACCCCCAAAAAAGACCAGACCACTGTTTCACCAAGACTATGGAGACCCAAAGCACTAATGTTTTTTCCTTTTCCTGCTTGGGGGGTGAAGGTGGGGAGTTAGAGTTGGAAACCTTAGTGCCACATTTCCCTACTTTTGTGGCATTAATTTGAACCCTAACTGGTGTATTAACAATGATTTTATGCAAAGAATTTCCTTTCTGTTTAGATAGCAGAATTATGTCACATTTACGCAGGTCCATTTGGGACAAAGATGTAGACATACAGGGCCATTTGGGCCCTGTCCTGTAGAAAGACTCCATCTGCCTATGGAAGTGTGGGCTCTGCAGTTCTGTGCAGAGGTGGATATCAAGAATTCATGGGGCTGCCTGGTGGGCAGTGGAAGTGCTTCCATGTTTCCAGAGATACAGATGCACAGGGCAAAGAGTGAATCTGTCAGCCAATGCACAGGGTCTCTGCCACTCACAGAGGCAGAGGTGCAGGGCCCCATGCCAAGAGAACAGCTGTCTTCACTATACAGTATGGTACAATGACTCATGTGAACAACCCTGCAGCTGTCATTCCCTGGCTGGGTGTGGGTGTCACTTAACACCTCCATCCCAACACCCACACCCCATCTAGCTGTGTCACTGAGCTTGCCTACAAACTCAGGTCACCGTTGTGGGACTACAAAGCATGCCCACTGGGGAGAAGACTGGCACTACACATAGAGTTTCTTAATATATATGCTATCCCTCTCCTCCCAATCCATCACAGGTTTCCCTCCCTCCTGCTCTGCCCCTTGGAAGCCTATTATGAACTGATATCACCTGCAATCTCAAGCACTCATCCTATAATTGCTAGTTGACAATGTGATACACTACCCATATCACTGCTGCCTTCTTATCCTAGGCTTTATACTCCATGCTCTCAAGTGCAATTCCTACTACTGCTATTTGTAATCTACACGGACATTGTATTCAATGTAAACCTGTATTCATTGCTTCTATGACTATCTGATTTACTTGCTATATCATATGCTGCTATATTGTATTTTTCCCTACTGTAACCTAGTATCCACTGCTGTACTTTCCCATAGCCCTTCTACCAGATCTAATGTATCATTTATTACTATAGTATACTGTATATTTAGACATTGTTAACTTGTATCCTGATGTACCTAACCATTTCCCCTTCCCCCAGAATGCATCAGGAAATGAGCAGATTGCTCAGTATGTCTTTCTGGTGAAACTCTTAGATAAATAAATTATAATTGTATTTTTTATTTTGACTCCAAATTTTCAAGATAGTCACTGCATGACTCTCCTTATAACATGACATGTGGCATTTATAGTATATTGTTGAAGACATCATTTTGTACCACAAGTGTGAAAACACATCTCACCCACACCCTTCCAGTGCTCTGCAACAAGATAAAAAATATCCCTAAGGCTCACTCACCCTGCAACACTCTCCCAGTTCAAAGCAATGCTCCTAAAGACCTTCTCTGTCTACTGGGATACTGACCTAGGAGATACTGTTTCCGACACGTATACTACCTCTGTCTACCTCCATCTTCCCATCATCTCCATCCTCTATATCCTTTCCCCCTCCCACCTCTGTACAGCACTTATCTGCCATTATCTATCCCTCACCCTTTTTCTCTCCTACCCTGTCGTGTCACTACTACTTCTGGACTGCTCATACTTGTCTCTCTACCTTATCCCCCTCCTTCAGCGCTCCAGCATGCTTGGTGACTTGGTCATCCTAACTCAAGCATGAGTAGGCCGCACTCTAGCATTCTGCATTTAAGTCAAATAGATCCTGTCATCCTAAAGTTATGCAAAATGCTCTAGAGGTACTGATTTTTTGACCGTCTCTCACTGGTATATAAGAATGAACTCAATTGTATAAGCTTTACCCTACTGGCTTGTACATCTCCATCCTGAAATCATGTAATCCTTATTTACACGTGTTGAATTATGGTCTTTCATAAGGGCTAATGCATATAGCTTGTTACTGACTCTCAGCCTACTGCATATTCCACGAACTTCCTTGCCTTGTGTATGATTACTATGCTGTCAAACATTTTTTTTTATGCTGTGAGAAGCAAGTGGTCAGAAATCAAAAATGGTCTGTGACATGAAATTTTTCATGTCGTATCAGAATGTTATCCCCAAAACGGTGTTATGGTGTCACTATATTAAAGTAACAGCATCACAAATCTGATTGGTCCATGTAAAGTGGAAAAACAATTCTCATTGGTCCTCCATTCAAACTAGTGTTTCTGTGAGTACTGCTGAGTCTTCAAGGTGGAAATCTTCATGAAGATGTACATGTTGATCTAGGCCTTCCAGTGTGGAGTCAGCAGCAGAAGCCACAGTTTGTGGAAGCTGGGACATACTATAGAGACATAAAAAAAACATGGATTTTGATAGCATATAAGGACTGCTTGGCCCACCTAGTCTGCTCATTTCCCTACCTACTGGATAAGCAGCAGATCCTAATTAACCAACAGCCTATTTCTTCCTACCCCCCACAAGAACTGCCTTATGTCTGTCCCATGCAATCCTGAATTCCCCCACTGTTTTTGACCCCACAACCTTCTCAGGAAGGCTGGTCCATGCATCCACCACCCTCTCTGTGAAAAAATACTTCCTCACATTACCCCTGAACCATGCCCCCCCACATCTTCAAATTGTGTCCCATTGTTCTTGCACATCTCTTTTTCTGAAAGATGCTACCCTCTTGGACTTTGTTGATTCCCTTGAGGTACTTAACAGTTTCTATCATGTCCTCCTTTCCTCAAGGGTATACATATTAAGCTCCTTTAGTCTCTTCTTGCATGACTTCTGTAGCAGACCCTGAACCATTTTAGCTGCCCTCCTCTGGTCTGTCTCCATCCTGTCTATGTCCTTGCAGAGATGGGGTCTCCAGAACTGGACACAGTACTCTGGGTGGTGTCTCACCAACTGTCTGTACAGAGGGATAACAACTTCCTGTTCTCTACTGGTGATGCCTCTCTCCCTACACATCCCAGTACCCCCCAGCCATCCCTACTGCCTTCTCACATTGCTTGCTAACCTTTAGGTCATCAGATATCTTTATCCCCAGGTCCCTTTCCATATTTGTTGTTGTTACTACCCCCCCCATTATGTACTCTTCCCCTGGGTTTTTGTTTCCCAGGTGCATTATTTTGCACTTCTTTGCATTGAATCCAAGCTGCCATACTTCTGACCATTCCTCCAACCTTTCCAAGTCCCTTCTCATTCTTTCCACCCCCCTTGTGTATCAACCCTGCTGCAGATCTTTGTGACATCTGCAAAAATGCATACTTTTCCTTCCTGTCCCTCTGCAGTGTTACCTATAAAGACATTAAAAAGGACCGGATCCAGTACTGAACCCTGCAGTACCCCATTAGTAACCCCCCTCTTTCTTCAGAGTGGATTCCGTTTAGTACTACCTTCTGTGTCCTGTTGTCCAGTCAATATTTTACCCAGGATATCACCCTGGGATCCACTCCTAGGCTGGCTAATTTGTTTATTAATCTTTTGTGTGGGACTGTGTCAAATGCCTTGCTAAAGTCTAGGTAGGCCATGTCCACAGCCCATCCCTGGTCTACTCCTTTGTTCACCCAGTCAAATAAATCAATTAGATTCATCTGACATGACCTTCCTGCTGTGAATCCATGCTGCTTTGGGTCCTGTGTCCTACTGGCCTCTAGGTACTCAACAATTCTTTCCTTCAGAAGTGATTCCATCATTTTCCCTACCATTGAGGTCAAACTGACAGGTCCGTAGTTTCCTTCCTCTGTCTTGTTCCCACTTTTGTGAAGAGGAATCACATCCACCCTCCTCCAGTCCTCAGGTACCACAACATCCTCCCATGATTTGTTAAAAAGGCTAGTCAGTGGTGTCACTAGTTCTTCCCTTAATTCTTCTAGAATTCTGGGGTGAATCCTGTCAGGCCCCATTGACAAGGGACAAGGGCTCTTCAATGGGGTCTACCTTGGAAAAAAGTGAAGGACTTCATCAGTGGTGAAAGCATGGATGGGATTTCCAGTCATAGCAGAGGCAGCTGTACATGGATAGCATAATTAAAGGTGCAAGAATGGGTGAGCCATGTCTTCCACTGTCAGTGGTACATGGCTTTCTTCTCTTACTGGGAATGATGCAATATCAGTAGCATTGGTGGATAGTGTGATGCATATGAGGATAGAGAGCACATCTGTGTAAACTGCATTTATTTTGTGGATTTTTAACTTCTGTTTTTTTTTATTCAGACTGCTAGATTGACTGATCAAGCATTTTGAAAACCATGTCTGACAGTGCCATATGCATATCTACACTCTAACCTCACTGACTCATCCTGTCACTGCAGTAGTTCAGTTAATTGTGTATGGTGTATGCCAATGATGAATCTAAGTTCCAAGATATCAGTTGAGACTAATCTAAATTATGATATCTTAATATCTTGAAACATGGATCTAAGCTATGGCAGATAGCCTTTTTTATCTTTGGTAGTATACACTCACACCTGTTGTGTGTGTGTGTATGTACAGTATATATCTACCTAAAAAATAAAACAAGTGCAATAGTGCCTCTATATTAGAGTTGAGTAAGCTCTTTAATGTTAAACCCCAATTTTAGCACTTTAATAACCTTGCCCCATTCAACCAAGTTATGTGAAATTTGGAAAGGGCAGACATGGTGCCAGGATCTCTGAAGCCTGAAAATTTCTTGCAATCGATACACCAGGGCCAAAGTAATAGAAATGCAAAAAAAAAAAAAAAAAAAATTACATAAATTAAGACCGTTTGTTTTTATTCACCTGTAACTAAAAAAGTAGGAGGTTTTGAAACCTGAAACTTGCAGGTTTTATAGAATTTGTCCCAAGGTATGTTCTTTTGTACTTAAGTACAGTTTTTAAAATGTTTCAGAAAATTGGTTCCATTTCTAAGCATGTGCATTGAGGAAAATATGCATTCTACTGACAGCTGAATTTCTGCATACACATCTTTTACATGTGTCCATATCACAAAGGTCATACGTTTGCATTCCTTAGCAATGTGAACACAGGACAAACAGTCAACCCATTACGCACTGAAAAAATATTAAATAAGACAATTGCTGTCCCTGCTAGCATGTGGTTTCCTTTAAAAGTTTTTAGTAGCATGTTTTTGAGCACTTGTTATAGATTTGTTAGCTTTATTTAGAGAAATTAGAAATTGCTGAAATTAAAGTAATATGCACACATAATAATTAAAGCCATGTGTTCGTATGTTAAAACCATGTGTCTGATAACACCTCATCCGTCCAACCAATGGAATAGGGGGGCGTACAGTACTTAGCCAATAACTGCACACCCTACCATGTGTAATTGCTTACTTTTCTCTTTATACTTTGTTAACTGGGTAAGGCCCACTAGGAAAAAATGTCTGTTTGCATGGGCAACCCAGGAGCACTGGGGAGGTTAAGTGACTTGCTCAGAATCACACAGTATACAAGTGGAGGGTTGTGGGAATCAACTCCAGGTTTACTGCATGTAGCCAGCTCACTCACAAGTCATTAGTCTGCCCCCTAGGCTGTACTACCTGCCCCTTAAATAAATACATTTTAAATTAAATGAAACATACAGAGGTTGGTGGTGCGCATACCCAGCTTGGTGTTGTCAGCAGTAAACCTGGTGCCAGGTAAAGGGGTTTATTTATTTTATTTGTTTATTAAATCTTGTATTACAATACATTTGAGTAATAAAACTCTTTTACAAAGGTTTCATGTCAATACTAGTAGGACATAGACAATGTTATACAACAGGAGAACTAAAATAAGATAACAGAATGCATATATTTAATAAATACATAGTAGTTGGGATTAAAGCACTGGTTGGAAAATCAGTAAGTAGAGAGAAGGAGGTGGGGGGAGGTAGGAAGAAAAAACAGGAGGGAGCAGCCCAAAAGGCCTTGTCGGGATAGATAGAGTAGATAGGTTGGAAGGTAGAACAGGATGGTGTGAGGAGGGAAGTGAGTGGGGAAAGGGATGTGAGCAACATGGGAGGAGTCAGGGGTTAAACATCAGAGGTAGGTGGGAGAAAAAAGGGTGAAGGGTAGTGGGGAAATGCAGGAATAAATGAAAAAGTTCAGGAGAGGTGGAAGGGGTAAGACCAAGTCAAACAGGTTGGGGCAGGAAGTTCAAGTGCTTGTAGGATAAATAAATAGGCAACGGAAGCTGTTAATGGAGATAGTCACATCTAATGTTTGCAACTAGCTGTTGACGGCGCTTATGTTTAAAGGGGCCCAGCTTTGTCTCAGAGATGATATCCTTGTGCAGAGAACTGAACCATACTGGAGTTCTATGAGCAAATGAATGCTGACATAGGGTTGTGTGGCATCCTACCAGGTCATAATGTTCATTCTTAATAGTGTATGACATTATGGCTAAACTGGTACAGCACTGTAGCTGTGAGCAAATGGTGCAATACCGTGTATACTGCTCTACACAGTATTGCATCATTCTTACTCTCCCAGGCAAAGGATAAGACCTCTGCTGGGAGTAGGTTCTGCCAAGCAGCTGCCATGGCTCAATGGACTAAGCCACAGCAGCAGGGAATCCAGGCAGTGCTTCTGGGACCAGGTTTAATTCCCAGTCCCAGAAACTTTTATTTTGTTTTTCACTTTGTGTGCTCCCCAAGTTGACCCCCCCCGGAGTTGATGCTCTTTATTGGGGGGGGGTTCAGGGGCACCCCCCACCAGAAAAAAGAGAGTTATGCCACATGGCAGAAACTATGCTATACTGCCAGTGTGATTTTGCCATGCGGCATAATGTCATGTGACATTATGACCTCGTGCCATGCAGCATAACTGTGTCATAGAGCTGTGAGTATGTAATGGATTGGAAAAAGGGGGTAGTAGTTTTTGGACTCCTAGAGGTAATAGTCCAAGATGAGCTTTCTTGGTGAGCAAACAGGTCTGGTATTGGATTCAACCAAATAATTGTTGCCACCCAGTCCGAGCATATAAGTCACGTGTGTGTGTGTGTGTGTGTGTGTGTGTGTGTGTGTGTGTGTGTGGAGACAGGCCACTCCTATCAGGAGTCAGCAGGTTTTGCTCAGTGCGACATTGATCCTACGAAGGATGGTAGAGGAGGCAGAGCCGTATATGACCAGCCCATAGTCAATTAGGGAAATGATGGAGCTGTGGATCACTGTTTTTAAGGCCTCAGGAGTCAGACTGTGCTTATGCCTGTGCAGCAAGCCAATCCTTATATTAACAGCTTGCGCTACACTATCAATGTGTTGCACATAAGAGAGAGTACTATCAAAAGTGACACCAAGATACTTGAATGAGTGGATCTGTTCAATTGGGGAGCCCAGACAGTTTGGGATGGTCAGGGGTTTGGTTTTGTGCTTGTTTGTGCACTGCTGACAAGCATCGCTTTAGTCTTTTTGTAGTTTAGCACCAATTTATGGGTGCTACACCACCTTTTCTCCTCTGCAAAGCTGCATTGGAGAGAATTCTGAAGGAGGGTTGTTTCATGGTAACTTGAGAATATACTGGTGTTGCACGCATAGATCAGGATTCATTCTTGACAAGCACTTGGTAGGTTATTCAAGAGAATACTAAAATGGAGGGGCCCTAGGATTGATCCCTGGGGCATGCTGCAACTGATGGGCTCTCTTTCAGAGAGGACATTAGATATCTTAACCTGCTGTGAACAGTCTTCAAGATAACTTTTGAGCCAGGAGATAGCATCACTGGATATATTGGAGTTTGGCAGTTGTTCAAGCAAGAGAGGATTGTTCACTGAATCAAAAGCCTTCATCAGGTTGATGAAGGCAGTGCCAACCAGGTTACCTTTGTCAAAAGAACTGTGGATGAACCCCGTGAATTTGAGCAGTGTAGTGGTACTATGGCCTTTTCTAAAACCATGTTGTTGGGCACATTGGATCCCACACTTGTCCATGTATTTAATGAGTTGTTCCACTATAATACGTGCTCGAGGACTATAAGTCTATCCTGTCTGAAAATAGAATAACCCAGTAGGGTGACAGCAGAGTCTGGGATCTTAGGAGACAACCATATTTCTATGACAGAGAGTACATTTGGATTATGGTGTGTCGTCCAGACCTTGAGACTGTCTAGCATACATAAAAGACTGAAGATGTTTACAGATGCTAGGGAGAGTGTTCCAAACATTTTGATATGGGGTTCCATGATTCTTGGGGGGCCAGAGTTAGGGTGAACATTACTAGAGAGTACTAGAAGTAGGAGTTTTATCTTTAGCAGGCAAGCCTTTGCTTGTTAAAGTACAGCTTGTGCTTTTCCTTTATGCTGGGGGGGATGCCTTTACAGGTTGTTATAGAGAAGTTTGAGAGGGGAAGAACTTGGATGAAATGAGAATTGTTGCATGGTGATAGCCATCCTTGGTGTGATCAGTGTGGCACTAGTGGGCTAACAGGGACCGTAGGTATTTCAAAGGAGTCAGCTGAGGTTGCTCCAGAGGCATAATGTAAGGTGCCAGAGATTGTGGAATGAACTTGCAACTGTTTCTTGACTTCCAACTGACCTGTGAGGTGTATCAAGATTAGTAGGATAAGCAGGCAAGAGACAAGGAGTGACATGTACAGAGGCTGGTGGTGTGCATACCCATCTTGGTGTTGTCAGCACTGAGCCTGTTGCCATGTACCATGTATAGAGGTTGGTGGTCTGCATACACAGCTTGGTGTTGTCAGCACTGAATCTGGTGCCATGTACAGAGGTTGGTGATGTGCATACCCAGTGTGTTATTGTGAGCAATTATCTTGATGTTATGTACAGAGGTTGGTGGTCTGCATACCAAGCTTGGTGTTGTTTGCACTGCACTAGGTGCCATGCACAGAGGTTGGTGGAGTGCACACCCAGCTTGATATTGTCAACACTCAGTATGCTGCAGTGTGCACAGAGGTTGATAATGTGAGTACCCAGCTTGGTGTTCTCAGCATCGAGCATGTTGCCATGTACAGAATGTATAAAAATTTAAATGCAAACCTTAGATCACTGGATCAATTCTGGCTTGAAGGAGACTCCTGTAGACAGTAGCGGGGAGAAGAGGAATGATGGGAACAAATAAAAGGGATGACAATTCTTGATGCTACAAAGACATGCATGAGGACAGTTACCAAGAAAAACAGTTACAACTGACCAATATGGTTCTCTGAAAAGTTCAGGGAGGCAGTGAGGGACAAAAAAAAATGCCTTCATGGAAACAGAGAATTTAGCAACAGATATAGACTACGTGGCCCATCCATTCTGCCTGTTTCTCCCTACCTACACAATTATCGAAGGCGTGCCTGACCTACAGCTCTTTTTTCCCCTCCCACCTTCCTGTCCACTATGATTTCATTGTGCTTATCCCATGCATTCTTGAACTTCACCGCTGTTTTTGCCTCCACCTCCTCCTCCACTGTAAGGCTGTTCCAGGAATCCGCCACTCTTTCTGTGAAGAAGTACTTCCTCACATTTCTCCTGAATCCACCCCCTCCAGCTTCTTAGCACATCCCCTTGCTCTTGAGCACTTATTCTTCTGAAAAATATTTCCCTCCTGTACCATACTTATCCTGTGAGGTATTTAAGTCTCTGCATATCCCCCCTTTCCATTCTCTGTTGCAGTGTGTACATATTGAGGTCCTTTAGTCTTTCCTTGTAGGACTTTTGATGTAGGACTTGTACCAGTTTAGTTGCCCTCCTGTGGACTGCCTCCACTCTGTCTATGTCCTTCCTGAGATGTGATCTCCAGAACTGGACACAGTACTCTAGGTGGGGTCTTAACTGTGATCAATACAGAGGCAAAAACACCTCCTTCTTTCTGCTGTTGACACCATTCTCAATGCACCCCAGCATCCCACTAGCCCTTCCAACTACCTTGTCACACTGTTTTGTCTCCTTTAGGTCATCTGATATGATTACCCCCAGGACTTTTTCCAACTTAGTGGTTCTTAATACCACTTCACCCATCTTGTACTCTGCTCCTGGTTTTCTGTGCCCTAAGTGCATCACTTTGCACTTTTTCACACTGAAACCCAGCTGCCATACCCTGGACCACTCCTTGCATATTCTCAGGTCTCTGCTGATCCTGTCCACCACCCCTTCCCAGAGTATCCACCCTATTGCAGATTTTGGTGCCATCTGCAAATAGGCAGACCTTCCCTTCCAGCTCCTCTGCAACATCACTTATAAAGACATTAAAGAGGACCAGTTCCAGCACTGATCCATGAGAGACCCCACTGGTCACCCTCCCTCCCTTGAAGTGAACTCTGTTTACTACCACCCTCTGTCACCTATCTCCTAACCAATTTCTTATCCAGTATATCACCTTTGGACCCACTCTTAAGCTATAAAACTTGCTTATTGGTCTCCTATGTGGTACAGTATTGAAACCCTTACTGAAATCTAGGTAGGCCACATCCACTGCTCCACCCTGATCTAGTTCCTTGGTCACCAAGTCAAATAAATCTATCAGACTTGTCTGACATGCCCTCCCCTCTGTGAAACCATATTGCATTGGGTCTTGTAACTCACTACATTCAAGATATTCCACAATATTGTCCTTCAGGAGTGATTCTATTAACTTTCCCTCCACTGATGTCAGACAGACTAGCCTATAATTTCTGGCCTCCTCCCTGCTACCACTATTGTGCAGTGGGACTACATCTGCCATCCTCCAGTCCTCAGAAACCACTCCTGTTTCCAGTGAGCTGTCAAACTAAAGTGTCACAGGCGCAGCCAGTATTTTCCTGAGCCCCTTCAACACCCTTAGATGCACCCCATCTGGCCCCATTGCTTTGTCAACCTTTAGATTAGCAAGTCCCTTCAGGACTCTTGCCTCCAAAAAAGGACTAGTGTCCACCTCCCTCCTTCCCTCCAAAGCTTCTGTTACTTTGCAACCCTTGACCTTCTCCTTTCTGTGAACACTGAACAAGAACATTTGTTCAGGATGTCTGCCTTGTCTTGATTCCCCTCTGTGCAATCCTTCCCTTCCTTTTGTAATCTTACAATCCCACCCCGGTCTTCCTCTTATCACTCACATACCTAAAAGATGTGGTGTCCCCTTTTGTTACCTCCCAGGCTGTCCTTTCTTCAGTCTGCACCTTTGCACTCCTTGCAGTTTTTCCTGCTTCCCTCTGTTTCCCTTGTCACAACTCACTGTCCTCTCCCCTCAGCTTCTCTTTGTACCTACCGAATGCTACCCTTTTTGCCTTTAGCTTTTCAGCCACCTCTTTCAAGAATCACAACAGTATCTTTTTCCTCTTGCTTTTGCTCACTTGTTTAATGCACAGGTTTGTTGCCTTTAGTATGCTTCCTTTTATCTTTGCCCTCTGTTCCTCCACCACACCCAGGCCATCTACTCCTGCCAGGTCATTCCTGAGGCATTCTCTCATCTATATAAAATCAGCCCTTCTGAAGTCCAAGACCCTTAACCTTGTGTGGCTTGATTCCACAGGCATCTTTATATTGAATCACACTGTAAGGTTTTCACTGATCCCCAAGTGGCCTCTCACCTTGATGTCTGTATCACTGTCCCCGTTAGTGAGTACCAGGTCCAGTACTGCCCCATCTTGTGTGGGTTCATCAGCTAGTTGCCTGAGGAATGCACTGTGCAGAGAGTCCAGGATGTCCCTGCTTCTAGCTAAAGCCACAGCTGGGAGGCTCCAATTTGCATCTGGCAGGTTGATGTCCCCCACCAGCAGCACCTCACCTATTTCTGTTATCTTGCCAGTTGCTTACACTGGTACCTTATCTAGTTCCTCCCACTGTGCTGGAGGTCTGTAGATCACTCCAGTGGGAATAGTGGCTCCATTCCCCATCCCCAGGATGACATATAGTACCTCTGCCTCCCCCTGTAGTCCCCGTATCTCCATTACTTTTATGCTTTCCCTCACATAAAGTACCATATCCCCTCCTTTCCTTCCCACCTGGCCCTTCCTGAACAGAGTATGGTCCGCTACGGACATGGCCCTGTCATGGATTTCCATGCACCATTACTTGGTGATGTCCACAATATCCAGGTCTGACTGCCATGATGGCCTCTAGGTCTAGAATCCTATTTCCTAGACTTCCAGCATTTGCACACGTGGCCTTCCAGATTTTGTGTCTACTCTGCTTGTTGTCACCCTTTTTTCTTTTCTCACTCCCTTTGAATGCTCCCATTCCTTTTCCCCTTTATCTCTATCATCTTGCTTCCTTTATTTTTTTGCACCTTTACTCTCTATTTCACCCTGTGGAGGTGGCAGTCTGACTCCCAATTCCTTCCACTCCCCCTTGGGTAGTTTAAATGTTTACAAAAGTAACATTTAAACCATACAGTGAGGACTGTGGTTCCCCTCTGGATGGATGCAGGCCATCCTCCCTGTATAGGCCCTTATCCTCTCAGGTGGGTAATAAGTCCCCATTGTAGCCAGTCTCTTCCTTTCTGCATCATTCCTTCACCCATGAGTTAAAACTCCTGGTGCAGAGATCCCTTTCCAGTCCTCTGTCACAGACAGGCAGCACCATAGCTACCTGCCTAAGACCCCTCCCCAGCTCCCTAAACTCCCCTTGCACTATCTCAGCCCCATCCCTAGCCCAAGGTGGACAATGATATCCAGCTCTCCCTCACATCCTGCTGCCCTAGAAATCCTCAGGATCTACTTCTCATCCCTCCAGGCCGTGGCACTGTATAGGCACCTAACCTGCCTCCCCCCACTTTCCTATTCCCAAATCTTTCCCACTCACAATCGAGTCACCCACTAGAAATTGCTGCCTTCTCCTCTGGGGTCCTCTACCACCCTCTTTGGGGTTGCCACTATAGAGGGCCCCCACTTCCTTCCTGGTCACTACTGTGGGTGCCTCCTTCCAGCAGTCCCACTCTGCTAGAGCAGCACAGGAGTAACGTAGTGGTACCAAGTGAGGAATATGCCTCTGTCCCACCATCCCCACCCTTTCAGAGCCCACTATAGACCAGCGGTTCCTGCTCCCTGGCATCTAGTGAGGTAATGGTGGCAGACATGGTGGCCCCTGGGTGGGGGAACAGATCCCCCGAATCCTGAGCAACTCAACCTGGAGTCTAGTGGCCTCATTCCTCAGCCCAGAGAGGTGTGTGCAGATGAGGCAGCACTGCAGTCTCTAGAAGGTCTGTCTGAAAACTGCTCCCTCACAGTCACTGTACTACATCACTCCCAGCATTCTCAGCTTCTATTCTCCCTGTGTTACCTGGAAATACTTTTGTACCCTTACCCCTGATATGGTGTTTCTGTTTTCCTATTTTTGTTTGTTTCTATTTGTGTCTCCTCATGCCTTGTTTAAATCTTTTTGTACTCCTATCCTAGATTGTTGTTGCTCCTTTTTCACTTTGGCCTACCTATGACCTTTTGCCCTTCCCAGCTGTGACTGTTACAAAGTACTGAACAGAAGCCTTGTTTTAGTCGACTGGCAGAGTCCCCCACTTCTCCACTTTCTTTGGCTGATGTCTGCTGACATCCAAGATGCCAGTCACCTGTTCCACCCCTTGTCAGTTTCTCTTACTCACTGGCAGATATGTGCAAAAAAAATTCCACTGGTGGAATTTTGGCAAAAGTCACAGTTTCACTTTCACAAAAGTTTGGAAATCATTTTTCCAGCTTTCGTGGAAATTCCGCCTAAAAATTGTGGGCTAAATATAAGACTCTGCAGATTGATGTATTAAATTGCAGGAAAAAATTCAGCAGAACTGATCACTGTCAATGTTCAGCTCTGTGGCTTTTTCCACGACAGTTTAATTCATTAACACTCCCCCACCAGCCAGCCCCTGATATTCTTGTCCCCTCACCGCTAATCGCCAGCCCCATATAAAAAAATTATTGGTGTCCCTCCAGTTCCCCACCCATCCCTGATCGCCCCTCTATATAAAAAATAATACTATCCTCATTCCCTGGTATCTAGTGCCTCCCCACCGACCAATTGCCAGCACCACACAAAAGAAATTGTTATCGTCCAGTCCCACCACCCACCTGCTGATCACCAAGCCATATAAAAAATGAAATACCCTCATTCTCTGGTGTCTAGTGGCTCCCCTCCCACCTGCTGATCACCAATCCATATAAAAAATAAAATATATCTATTCCTCATTTCCTGGTGTCTAGTTGACCCCCACACCTCCACCCTAGCAAGTGGTTCATCACCATCCCGCAACCTCTTCCAACCCTGAGCAGGCACCCAACACAGCCCTCCTCTCTCCTCCGCTACTGGCCACCAACTGAGCTGAATGAATGAGCAAACATGCTCATTCATTGTAGCTCCTGGTCATCTTACAGCACAATTTTCAGGGGGTGAAGAAGGGGAGGAGACTGTTCCAGACACCCGTGGGGGTTGCGGGATGGGAGTAATGTCATTGTGGACCCCTCTGGGGTCCACATCACCATTCCCCCCATCCCACCTGCCATGCGGGCAACAGGAACAGCCCTCTCCCCTTCCCTACCCCCTAAAAACTGTGTTCACTGCTGTAAGATGACCAGGAGCTGCAATGAATGAGCATGTGTACTCATTCATTCAGCACAGTGGGCAGCCAGCCATTGAGGAGAGAAGAGGGCTGTGCTGGTCACCCTCTCAGGGTTGGGATGGGTGGAGAGTGGGGTGGTGATGGACTACCTGCCAAGGTGGGGGGTCAACTAGACACCAGGGAATGAGGAAAGGATATATTTTATTTTTTATATGGAGGGTTGCTTGGTGGGTGGGGGTGGCACTAGACACCAGGGAATGACGATATTTTATTTTTTTATATGGATGGGTGATAGACAGGTGGGTGGGGGGGGACTGAACACTAACAATTTTCTTTTATATGGAGCCGGCAATCAGTGGGTGGGGCCACTAGACACCAGGGAATGAGGATATTGTTATTTTATATGGAGGGCAATTGATGGGTGGATGGGGGGACTGGACACCAAAATTTTTGTTTCATATGGGGCTGGGGATCAGTGGGGGGGGGCACAAGAAACCAGGGGCCAGTGATTGGCAGGTGGGGTCTGTATCAGTAAATAATATATTAAACTGTAGATGGAATAATTTCTACACTTTAATGTACTATTACGAAGTTTAGGCTAAACATTCCATGGAAAACAGTGAAAATCTGTGGAAAATGGTTGGAAGTTGCCAATCTCGTCATGGCTGAAAGTGTAAAAACATTTGCAGAATTTCTGAAATTCCGCGAAGGTTCCACCAAGGCAGAATTTGCACCTTTTGCCCATTCCTACTTGCTGGACATGATAGATCAGATATAAAGAGAAATGGGGATGAAAAAAAGAGAGAGGATCAAGTAAGAACTAAGAAGGCAGGGGGACAATCAGGGATGCACAAGTAGCCACAGAACCACTTACTGCAGTGGGGTCAAGGGTGGGGGAAAAGGAGAAATTCCATTATGCTTTCTGTAATGTCCTTTCCTGTTAGTTCCAATGTTGTCAATGGTGAAGATACTTCATACTTTTGGGTAATGTGCTTCTCAATGGGAGTATGGTACAGCCCAAAAGCTGTGACCTCAGCATAGACCCTCGGAACATGGAATATTCCACTGCAATAGCTATCTCAGTTCACTTCTGTTAACACAGTGCACAATATACAAACTATTATTAATGTCCACATTCCTAGTTGAACCCTTGCATAAATATGTACCAGAAAGAAAATGGAAAAATACAGGCCTGCCTTGACTTGATAGAATAGGACCCACATTTGGGACATATGACTGTGGTTTCCATTTCACATTTGCCACTCAAGGCTTCCAGCATCAGATACCAGGTTCGCTACTGGATCTCATAGAAACATAGACTTTGACGGCAGATAAGGATCGCTTGGCCCACCTAGTCTGCCCATTTCCCTACCTACAGGATAAGCAGCAGATCCTAGTTAAGAATTAAAGTAAACAGATCAGCACCCATACTCCAGACAGAGAACTAGAAGTCCATGGATTAATTTAATCATTCCTTTGTGTAAAAAAATGCAGATAAAATACTGGCCAAAGTGGCTAGCACATAGACTGACGTTTCTCCTGGTGTGCTGCCAGGTTTCTTCAGAGTTCCTAGTTAACCAACAGTCTATTTCTTCCTACCCCCCACAAGAATTGCATTATGTCAGTCCCATGCATTCTTGAATTCTCCCATGGTTTTAGACCCCACAACCTCCTCAGGAAGGCTGTTCCATACATCCACCACCCTCTCTGTGAAAACATGCTTCCTCAGATTAGATTGCCTCTGATCCGTTCCCCCTTCTATCTTCAAATTGTGTCCACTTGTTTTTGAACATCTCTTTTTCTGAAAGATACCACCCTCTTGGACGTTGTTGATTCCACTGAGATACTTGAAAATTTCTATCATGTCCCCCCTCTCCCCCCTTTCCTCAAAGGTATACATATTAAGCTCCTTTAGTCTCTCATCATATGGCTTCTCTTGTAGACCCTGCACTATTTTAGTTGCGCTCCTCTGGACTGCTTCCATCCTGTCTATGTCCATGCAGAAATAGGATCTCCAGAACTGGACACAGTACTCCAGGTGGGGTCTCACCAACTGTCTGTATAGAGGGATAACACCTTCCTGTTTTCTGCTGGTGATGCCTCTCCCTATACATCCCAGTATCCCCCCTAGCCCTCCCTATTGCCTTGTCATATTGCTTGCTAACTTTAAGGTCATCTGAAAAGATTACCCCTAGGTCCCTTTCCACTTTTGTTGTTGTTACTACCTCCCCCCACTGTGTAATCTTCTCCTGGGTTTTTGTTTCCTACATTATTTTGCACTTCTTTGCATTAAATCCAAGCTGCCATACTTCTGACCATTCCTCAAACCTTGCCAAGTCCCTTCTCATCCTTTCCATGCCTCCTTGTGTATCAACCCTGTTGCAGATCTTTGTATCATCTGCAAAGAGGCATACCTTTCCTTCCAGTCCCTCTGCAATGTCACTCATAAAGACACTAAAAAGGACTGGACCCAGTATTGAATCCTGTGGTACCCCACTAGTAACCCTTCTTTCTTCAGAGTGGACTCCATTTATAATTACCTTTTGTGTCCTGTTGTCCAGCCAATGTTTTACCCAGGCTACCACCCAGGGACCCACTCTCAGGCTGGTTAATTTGATTATTAATCTTTTGTGTGGGACTGTGTCAAATGCCTTGCTAAAGTATCAGTATGCCATGTCTACAGCACCTCCCTGGTCTACTACTTTGGTCACCCAGTCAAAGAAATCAATTAAATTTGTCTGACATGACCTTCCCACTGTGAACCCATGCTGCCTTGGGTCCTGTGCCCTACTTTCCTGTAGGTATTCAACAATTCTTTCCATGGTTTTCCATTCCTGAAAGCATGACTTAAATAAGAAAAAAAACATGTTTACTTAAAGACACAACTGGATTTTTTACAACTAGTGAATACCCATGCAGGCTCC
Organism: Neoceratodus forsteri; assembly: GCA_016271365.2. NCBI lineage: Eukaryota > Metazoa > Chordata > Ceratodontiformes > Ceratodontidae > Neoceratodus > Neoceratodus forsteri. The sequence goes on from CM057459.1 coordinate 1,360,300,965, forward strand.
CAAGACAAACAGAACCTTATATGTATACTATATCCCCATATAATCCATCACCTCACTCCACCAATCACAAGTTATCATATGGAACTGTCCAGATATTGTTTATGAATCCTTAGCTCTGAAACAGCACAGTAGGTATATTTTCAATATAAAGACAGTGTGCATCTATAAAGATCTTATACATACCAATATATTGGACAACATTCTCTAGAACAGCAGATATCTGCAGGGATAGGCCCCGATGATAATGCTAGAGTTAACAGAAAGGGAAATTATGGTAAGTATGATGAAATTTCTCCTTTCTGTATCACTCCATGCTGTCAATGAGAAAGGTACAGTAGTTAATATTTATGGGTTCTTAAAGGCAGTACCCATCCAAATAGGACAGGTGAGAATATTGTCCCAAAAAATTCCCTAACCAATAGCTTCTGGACTCATCTGACATTTACTTTTGCTAAATATAATACTAGATTACTGTAACAGCAAAGTGCTGGGTATAAACTCCATGGAGCCTTGAAAGTGAAAGAGTGGTGGACTACAAAACCAGTTGCTCAACTCTGCAACAGGTCTTAGCCCTGTTAATCTATAATGCTAGTAGCACCGTGGAAAGTAAAAAAAAAAAAAACTGCCCCGAGCAAACCATCCCTTTTTGATGGCAGCTGCAAAGGAGCCTTTATCCCTCTGCTAATATCACTAAGTAAGGACTTTGTCTCTCACGTTGTTCAGGACAGAAAATGACAGGAGAGGACTGATGAAAACACAAAAGACTGAAAGAAGCATCGACCTGTCTTTACACATTATATGGCAAAATTCCTAGTGTGAAGAAATCTATGGTCTTCTGTACTCTGTACCAAACCATTATGAATCTGTTTATTTAACCATCCAGAATGTTCTATTGCAAGCAGCATTGGGTCACTTATGGAAACGCTCTCAAAATACTGTGATTGGTTTTTTAGGCCAATAATGGAAAGATTACCTGCTTACTTTAAAGACACTAAAGAAGTATTAAACGCTATCAAAGAAATGACCTTTTTTTTTTGAAATTCTCTTTTTATTAATTTTCAACTGTACATACATCAATTTAAACAGTGATATCTAAACATCGTACATACACTTAATAAATTCCATAGTTGGATATATTATGTTACTGGACAAAGGAAGAATATAGAGTAAAGGTACCAAAAGGAATCAGAAAAGACTGTAACTGGATAACCAGAACAACTGTCCCCCCCTCCCCATCCCAAAGAAATGACCTTAGATGATGACATGCTTTTAGTAACGCTGGACATTGAGGCATTATATACTAATGTCCTGCAGGAAGGGGCCCTCGATGCTGGGGTGTACTATATCAATAAAGAAATAAGAGAAGGGGTACCCCCAATGAACATTCTCATTAAACTATTAGAATTTATTTTAAAATGTAACACATTTATGTTTAATAATAAAATGTATTTACAAGTTAAAGGAACAGCAATGGGGCAACATGTGCTCCTCAACTGCTAATATATTTGTTGGAAAATGTGAGGAAAAGTGCATCTTTAATAGACAAAAAAATGTTTTTGATGAGAATGTGATATCCTGGAAGTGATATATTGATGATATATTGTTGATTTGGAAAGGGACCCCTGAGCAATTGAGATCCTTTGTAGACTTTCTACATGATTACAATCCACATTTAAAGTGTACATATAAATATGATGAAACACAGTCCCTTTTCTTGATCTCACCCTCACTAGAAATTAAACTGACAGCAAGATTTACAGAAAGGGAATAGATGGAAATGCATTATTGTTAGTATCAAGCTGTCACCTCTCCCATGTTTCTAAAACATACTCAACGGTCAGTTTTTAAGAGTTAGAATAAACTGCAGCCAGGAGATCACTTTTGAAAAAGGAGCAAAAAAAATAGGGCTGCCACTAAAAGGCAACATGAATTGTCATGTGGTCCAGGTGGGAATGACCAGGGATGAGAAGATAGGGGGAGGGTAGGTGAAGCAAGTGGGTTGGGGAGCTGGGGGTGTGATTACTGGATAAGTCATGCAGGTTTCATTTGATGCAGGTGCAGGGCCAGGTGGGATTGGTTGGAGGAAGGGCTAAGTGGAGTCCTGATTAGGGATCCTGAGGGGGTTTATAAGGTGATACAGCCCTCAGGTCTCCCTCTTTTGCTGTGAATTTGATGATTATTGCATTCTCAGCACTTCGTTGCAACAGGTTGAATTCAGGAACACCTTATAGGTAAGGTAGAGGCCTGCAGGCCTGCATTGGCCTATTGGCCACGTGGAGTCCTGGACCTGGCCTGTGAGTGTATGTTTTATGTTGATAGATTTTGTTTGGTTCACTAGCTGCTGCAGGCTGTTTAAATTAGTGGTAATGTTAGTAGTTGGATTAGCATGCTTTTTCTGGTTTAGAAATTTGTCTCATTTCCTCATTCATTTATTTAGGTGGATCAAGAGAAGATGGCCATTTTCACCATGGTCTGAGAGAGCTGGTGGACAGCAGATTGTCTGTGGAGGCCACTGGGTGGGTTTTGAGGACTTTTTTTTGTCTGGGGACGATATTTTAAGAGAGGCTGGTGGATTTTGGGCAGGAAATCTGGGTTGTGAGAGGAGTCTAATCAAGGTGCCATCCGTGTGTTGTTGGGGGTGGGTGGCGAAGAGTTTGTTTGGTGTCAGACTTGCTGAAAGAGGTTTAGTTTTCTACTGAAGAGAGGTGATGGGGCTATTATGGCATTTTGTTTATTCCAGATGAGTCTTTTGCCACTTGGAGAGGCCAAGGATTGGGTGTTTGTATGGTTTTTTTTTTGGGATGGAGAGCCAGGCCCACGGTGTGCCTGTTTCCTCAGTTTGCTGTGGCAGGGCAGGTTTTTCTAAGAAAAAATAGAAGAAAGAAAGAAAACAGAATCAGAGAGTGCTTGTTTGCAACACAGGAGTGGAGGGTGTATCTGACCTTGCTGGAAACATGGAATGATGAGTTGGGAGCCCTGGCATGTTAGGCCCCAGACTAGTGGGTATGTGTTAGCATGGTACTACCTAGCAGGCAGCTTGGAAAAGTGCCTACATGGCAGATGGCAGCATTGGAAGCATGACATGGAGGGAGGACAAGCAGGTGGCCATTTGTTTGTTTGTGCAAGAATGCTCATGAAGGGGCTGGTTGCATGGGGTGGGCCCATGACAGGGAGCTTGGCCTAGGGTCAGGAGGAAAAGGGGTGCCTACCCCTTAACTGGTTTTGGGGGTCTGGGGGGGTTGGATGGCACCCGAGTTGTGGGCTGTGCACAACCCTACTGGTAATAAAGTAACTGTTTCTACTGCTAATGCTTTACTGGGACTGAATTTTTAGAGCAATTGCAATTTCTCCCAGACTATGTGCAACATATTCAATTGTAAAATGTATAATTGTTACTGCAAATGGTCAGGGTGTAGCAGGTTTAGGACTGGTGATTTCTGAAATATAGGGTAGTGACACTACCAGAGGGATTTCTGCAATGTGGGCAGATAGGCAAGATGGCCACTGGGCCTGGAGGAAGGGGGCACCTGCCCCCCACCAGAGGCCTAGGGCCGAGTCGCAGGCAGTCAAAGGATAGCATTCAGGAAATATAAGGAAACACAGAAGGAGCAGGAAAGAGAACTCTATCAGTTAAAGCAGAAAGAGGCAGGGAAGGTGGTCAGAATAGCAAAGGCCCAAACCAAGGAAAGGATAGCCAACTATGTTAAGAAGGGGGATAAGACCTTTTATAGGTACATTAGGGAGTGAAGAAAGACCAAGGGAGGGATACTGAGGCTTAATAAAGGGGAGGCAATGTGGGCAGAGTGTGACAGTGAAAAAGCAGGGATACTTAACGAATATTTCTGCTCAGTATTCACAAAGGAAGAGGAGGGGGATGTACCTAAACCAAACAAGAGAAACACTCTGGATACGGGAGTCGATACCAGTCCATTCACAGAAGAAAGAATTCTGAAAGAACTAGTAAAATTGAAGGTGGACAAAGCAATAGGGCCTGATGGGATTCACCCCAGAATTCTAAAGAACTAAGGGTAGAACTAGTGACACCACTGACTACTCTGTTTAACAAATCATGGGAGGATGGGGTGGTACCTGAGGACTGGAGGAGGGTGATGCAATTCCTCTTCACAAAAGTGGGAGCAAGGCAGAGACAGGAAACCACAGACCAGTTAGTTTGATCTTAGTGGTAGGAAAAATGATGGAATCACGTCTGAAGGAAAGAATTGTTGAATACCTAGAGGCCAATGGGGCACAGGACCCAAGGCAGCATGGATTCACAGCGGGAAGGTCGTGTCAGACAAATCTAACAGACTTCTTTGACTGGGTGACCAAAGTAGTTGACCAGGGAGGAGATGTGGACATGGCCTACCGAGATTTTAGCAAGGCATTTGATATAGTCCCACAAAAGATTAATATACAAGTTAGCCACCCTTGGAGTGGGTCCCAAGGTGGTAGCCTGGATAAAAAATTGGCTGGACAACAGGACGCAAAGTAGTAAATGGAGTCCACAGTGAAGGAAGGAGGGTTACTAGTGGCATACCGCAGGGTTCAGTACTGGGACTGGCCCTTTCAATGTCTTTATAAGTGACATTGCAGAGGAACTGGAAGGAAAAGTATGTCTCTTTGCAGACGACACAATGATCTGCAACAGAGTTGATAAACAAGATGGAGTGGAAAGGATGAGAAGGGACTTCACAAGGTTGGAGGAATGGTCAAATATGTGACAGCTTAGATTCAATGCAAAAAGTGCAAGGTAATGCACCTGGGAAACAAAAACCTAGGGGAAGAGTACACAATGGGGGGTGAGATACTGACAACAACAAAAATGGAAAGGGACCTGGGGGTAATTATATCAGATGACCTAAAGGTGGTCAAGCTATGTGAGAAGGCAGTAGGAAGGCTGAGAGGGATACTGGGATGCATTGGGACAGCCATCAACAGTAGAAAACAGGAAGTTGTTATACCTCTGTACAGGCAGTTGGTGAGACCCCATCTGGAGTACTGTGTGCAGTTCTGGAGACCCCATCTTTGCAAAGATATAGACAGAGTGGAGGTTGTCCAGAGGAGGGCTACCAAAATGGTGCAGGGTCTACACCAGAAGACATACGAAGAGAGACTAAAGGAGCTTAATATGTATACCCTTGAGGAAAGAAGGGAGAGGTGGACATGATAGAAACTTTCAAGTACCTCAAAGGAATCAACAATGTCCAAGAGGGTAGTATCTTTCAGAAAAAGAGATGTACAAGAACAAGGGGGAACAATTTGAAGATAGAGGGGGGATGGCTCAGAGGTAATGTGAGGAAGTATTTTTTTTCACAGAGAGAGTTGTGGATGCATGGAATAGCCTTCCTGAGGAGGTCATGGAGTTAAGAACGGTGGAAGAATTCAAGAATGCATGGGACAGGCATAAGGCAGTCCTAGTGGGGGGTAGGAGGAAGTAGGCTGTTGGTTAACTAGGATCTGCAGTTTATCCATCAGGTAGGAAAATGGGTAGACTAGGTGGGCCAAGCAGTACTTTTCTGCCATCAAATTCTATGTTTCTATGTTATCTGCTGGCATGCAGGTCTTGGAGTGGATCTGAGGAGCAGCATGATTGTTAAGGCCAGGGTGTGGTTTGGGTGAGGGGCACAAGGCAGAGGGGTGCCCGTGCCATGACTGGGCTGTTGGTGGTGATTGGGTGGCTGCATTATGTGCTGGCAGGATGGGCCTGCTGGCTGAACAGGGACCCCAGGATGGGTCAGAGAGAGCTGTTGGTAGCCTGTCCTGGATTTGGGAGGTGATAGCCAGACCCCTAAAGAGATGTTGCTCATGCTGAGCTGGGGGTCAAGGGTGTTAGCAGGGATCATGGAGAGCACACAGGATACACCAGCCCAAGTATGGGCAAAGGGGAAGAGGCCATATACGGGAGGGCAGATACAACTGACCAGTAGAGGTGCAGCAGGGCCTGTGAGTGGGGGGGTTATAGGGGCAGGGGAGGGTCCTGGTCAGGTGGGGTGATATGGGGATGCGGGGGCATGGCACTCAAGGGGTCTGGTGCTAGGCAGTCTGCCTGGTTGGAGGTTGCAGATGGGCAGTGTTAGGCAGCTATGGGTTGGTGCCCAGATGGGCATATGCATTTCAAGGGGCAGCTGGGGATACAGCCAAAGAAGGGGTCCTAAGGGCATGCTAGACATTCACCTCAGTTCTTGCATGTCTTGTTCAGCAGGGAGGATCGCACTGAAGAGAGACATGGTTTCCAGCTCCAAGCTGAGGGAGGAAGCGTCCAAGCTGATGGACAAGATGATGGAACTAATTGAAATGGCCCAGCAGCAGGAAGAGGAAGAGGAGGTGACAAGGAAGAGGAAGGAGGCAGAGGAGAGGGCAGGCAAGGGCAGGGGGGGAAGAGGCCAGGAGGAGCTGCACCCAGCCCTCCGCCCATCCCTCTGCCAGAGCTCACACCAGTACCAGCTGGACCTGGGGGGTAAAGGCAGTACGGATTTATTGAATGAAGGGGATTTGAAGGAATATCTTGAAGGATTGCTCGAGGATATGAGGGGAAAAAGGAATGGAGAAGATGGAGAAGGTGCTGTAGGTGATAAAAAAGGGTGGTGGCAATGGTATAGGGGCCACTGAGGAACAGAAAGGAAGGAAAAAGTTATATGTGGGACCACCGGATTTTACTCTGGTAGACCATGTCCTTAAAATCCTTACCTCCATCAAAGAGATTTGGAAGGGGGAAAATGTGGACATTTGTGGGCTAGTGGGCGAGGACACAGCTAAGAAATATGAGCAAAAGGAGTCAGTGGGAAAATCTGAGATGGCAGTGGCATTGGCATTAGTGGGGCATAAAGAGGAAGAGGCCAAATACAAGGGGAAGAATATAGACACGTGGCAGGTGGGGTTCCTGATCCACAGTGCACTGGTGCTGGAGAAGCAACAGGAGTTAGCAGTTCCCATCCTGACATACACAGCCATCCTTCAGGATGCTTGCAAAGCAAAGCTGGGGTATGAGTGGCTATAGTATGATGAAGCATTCAGGAAGTGGATGGAGACAAAAGGGGACCTCAGGTTGGACTGCATCCACTCAGAGTTCTGGGTGCATAATTTGTCAGGTTCAGCAGAGGGGCCTGGGGGGGAACCCAGTACAAAGATCATGCCCACCCCAACAGCCAAGACCTGCTGGGGGTACAACAGGGCGTCTTGCACAAGGGCAAATTGCAAGTTCCAGCATGTGTGCTCACAGTGCTCGGGCCAACACCCGGCGGTAAGCTGCTGATCAGGGGAGATTGGGGTAGCCAGCAAGGGGGCCAAGGTCAGGACCAGTCTTTCTGAGGGAGCGAGGGGGGTTCAGTGGGAGGGGAAAAGGGGCCCACAGCTGGGGAGGATAAAATTCCAACTAAGGGTTGAATTGAAAGCAGACTGGGGGAGGGGCATTGGGTCTTTTCCCTGGTATGAACCCCAATAGTCAGAGGTGGTCGAGGCCTGGACATGAAGGTACCCAGATGCAGTTAAAGACGTTCTGCTGCACCAGGGTTTCAGACAGGATTTCCCTTTGGGTTTTGAGGGACCAAAGAGAGAAGAGAGAGTGAAGAATCTGGGGTCAGTAAAGGGGAAGGAGGATGTAGTCAGGAGGAAGATCTGGAAGGAGTTGCTGACAGGGAGGCTGCAGGGTCCCTTCATCAAGCCCCTCCTGCTCCGCCTTCAAGATATCTCCATTGGGGGTAGTAACAAAGAAGCAGGAGGGGGAGTTTTGCCTCATCCACCACCTGTCCTACCTGGAAGGGGTCTCAGTGAATGAAGGGATCCCAAGGATCTGCAGGTAGTGTCCTACACATCTTTGGGTCAAGAAGTGTTGATGATCAGGGCAGTTGGGGGTGTGTGGTTAACAGACATAGAGTCTGCTTTCAGTTATTGATGGTTGGCCCAAAGATTGGGATCAGCTGGGTTTTCAATTTGAGGGTGGGTTATATTTTGACAAAGCCATACCAATGGGTTGTTCCGTGGAATGTGTGACATTTGAAGCTTTTAATTCATGGGTGCAATGGGTTTTTGGGTGGAGATATGGGGACAGGCAGGTGGCACATTACCTGGATGATTTTCTGATCATCGAGGGCAACAAGGCAAAGGCAGAGGCAGAGGGGGTTTTGGGCAATTTTAAGCAAATGTACCAGGTGATAGGGATCCCGCTGGCAGAGGGCAAGACCGAGGGCCCAGCGTCCAAGCTGGAATTCCTAGGGATAGAAGTGGATATGGTGCAAGAATGCTTCCACCTCCCAGGAGACAAGGTAGCCCATCTTAGAGGCTTGCTGCAGCAAGTCAAGGGGAGAAGGAGGATGCACTGGTATTGGTTCAGTTGTTGCTGGGGCACCTTAATTTTGCCTGCAAGGCCATAAGCCCAGGCAGAGCTTTTACCTGGAGACTGGCGCAGGCAACATGGAAGGCAAAGATGCCACATCACTGGGTGGATATCACAAAAGGGAGGATCTGAAAGTGGGGGCAGAGTTTCAGGAGCATTACAATGGGGTCACATTCTGGCAGGAGGAGTGGGCCTATAACACAGATCTGGAGCTGTACAGCAGTGACTCTGGGGTCCTGGGGATGGGGGCTTATTTTTGAGAGAAGTGGATTTTGGAGGCCTGGTCCAGCACATGGGGGGAGATGGGTTTTCTGAAGGACATTACATTGCTGGAGATATTCCCCATCTTCGTGGCACTGAAAGTGTGGGGGGTAGGATGAGGGGAAAGTGCATATTGTTTTGGTATGACAACAAGGGGCTTCACGGACACAGTGGGCAGAGTAATGCAGCAACTAGTATTGCTGGAGCTGCAGCTGAACTTGATATTTAAGGTGCAGCACACTGAAGGTGTTCAGAAAATTATTGTTGACAGTGTTTCCCACTCGCAGTTAAACAGGTTCTGGCACTTGTCTCCATGAACAGCAGGACACAGGACCAAGGTTCTGGACCAGCTGTGGAAGACTGGATGGAGAGAGCCCGATGGCTGCACTGGAATTCTTAGTCAGTCAACATGCTAAAAACATATGGGGGGTGTGGGGGGGCTTTTCAGGGGTTCCGGGCCCAGGAGGAGCTGGAGGTGGCTGCTCCAGCCACAGAGGACCAGGTAAAGCAGTATATTTTATTTAGTTTTTGTTGACCAGGTAAGTGCACTAGATAAATCCTGCCTATTTTCAGGCATGACCTGGGGAAGGGGGATACAGATGAATGCCAGCTGACCTTGAACCTGCCAGCTGACCTTGAACCAGATTAAGCTACTGGTGGTATTTTTAGTGAATGAGGGAAATTTGGCCAGGACACCGGGGAAATTCCCCTACTCTGCATAGGTGGAGCCTTGCTGCTGGTCACAAGATGGCCAGTCTGCTCAATCTCTCGGATGTGGGAAGTGGGCCTCCTCCCCAGTGCTCACTTCCTTAGAGGCCAACGAGGAACGTTTAGTGGTAGCGCATGGATATGCTGATACAGTGGTGGAAACGGAGAGGGAAGAAAGAAATGAGCTCACCCCAGTTTGTTCGGAGCTCCTTGAGCAGCGCTCTGCTCTTGCCCTTCAGTTACACTCCATCGACTCGCAGCTTGCAGAAATCAGCCAGGCAATAATTGAACAGCCAAAAGATGTCGCAATGCCAGCTAGGACCCCTGCAAACGTCACTGCTGCGACGGAATTCAGTGAACCTCCAGGACAAGCGTCTTCAGACATACAGGCTGGCAGTTTTTCGAGGTTTCCCTCGTCGTGCCAAAAGCCAGACTCCGACTTGCAAACTGAAGGTCTAACGGATCAAAATCGTCTCGTTGACACTGTAAGTCCTGCTCTCTCTCCTCCAAAATTACAGTTTTGCCCAAAGACTTCCTCTACAGCCGAAGTGTTTCTTTTTCCGGCAGACAAAAATCCTGGTTGGTCCAAACGCGGGGGTACTTTATTTAAACCTTTAGGAAAACCCTTTTCTAAGAATATTGCTCCCCAGGATACTTGGTCCCCTGAAATAGCCCTTAAAAACGCTGGCTGGGAGAAAGGGGACGGAGGGACTTGGTCTCCAGACTCCCAGGATCCTGTTTACATTAACATGCTGCAATCTGTTTCAAAGAGCTCCAACGAACCCCGGGGTGAAGACCATTCACCTTCTCATAGTGGACTGCATTTTAAACATAAGACTGTTAATTCTGGTACTTCTGATAATACTGTTGTTTATTCTGATAAGGTCAATAATGCTTCTGGTACTGTTCTTGCTACACCCTCTAGTGCTTTTACTCCCTTATTGGCCACTGACAAAAATTCCTTTCCAGGTCGGCCAGCCGGATTTTAAACTGACTGACCTATTTCACTCTAAAGGTGAACCTGCTCCACGGAGGAATGCAGTCCGCTTAATATGCAAAGGTGGACTGGACGTGCCTCCTGATAGGGTTTACATAGCCAGGACATTATTAAAGGGGTCTATGAAATTTTTTGCTTCTGAAATATTTGGTTTACTACATCTAGGGAACTCTAATTTTGATGTTAGTTTTAAACAAATCTCAGGTCTGGATAGATTCTGGGCTCAATATGATAAATTACAGTCTTCACCTATTTGGTCCTCTTTTCAAGCTATCCCTCTACTAAACCTGCAATTAGAAATGTCACTATAGTTTTCAAAAATGAGGGGTCAATATTGAAGATATTCTCTTTGGCTTAATAAACGATGTGAAGTTCTAAATCGACTCACGCCTACAGGGTTAAGTACATTAGATAGCGAACAGATTTGGGATGGCAGTTGGAAGGTTCAGGTTAAATTATTCCCCACTAATACTGGGCTGAGACATTTGCCTAACTTTTTCTTTTTGGGGAAAGTTAAAGGTTTTGTTTTCTACGCTGGCCAACCTAAATCTTGTTTCAAATGCGGTTCTAGAACACATCTTAGTTCGGCTTGTGATATTTTAAAATGTAGTCACTGTTTTGAATATGGACATAATTCCTCCACATGCTCTAACTCTTTTAAATGTAACTTATGTGAAGAAGTCGGCCATTCTTATGGTCGCTGTCCTTGGGCATCTCATAACAGGGAAGACTGCCCCCCACATGATGGGTTAATTACAATTGCACAACAGTTACAGGCACAAAAGACCACCTTCCGTGATGACCCTCCTCCTATGCTTGTTTCTGAAGTTACAGATTCTACCTCACACTCTACTTCTGACCACCATATTCAGGAGGTAGCTGTTGTCTCTTCCAAACCTAATGACCTTCCTAAGGAAAGTAATGCTAAGCCACCTGATGTTATAATGCCTCCTCCCCCTCCTCCCCCACCTTCTATTCCTGACTCAGATTTTGTTCCTGTTACCCATAAAAGAACTAGGAAAGGTCAGGCTGTGATTTGTCAAACTAAAGAAAATGTAGGCCCTACCTGGCAATCCAATAATAAATTCACTGTTTTATCTATGGACCTTTCTGATAAAGATTCTGGTGGGGATGACACGGACACTTCTTCCGTTCGTTCCTTTCCAGATTTGGAAGGAGGTACTGACACCGACCCCATTGCCAAGCTTACACGACAATCTCAGAGGGGTAAATCTCCAAACGGCTCATAAATGGCTTCCCTATCCATTTGCTCCTTAAATGTAAACAGCATTAAAGGCAAGAGAAAGCTAGGAGGTGTGTTTTTGACTCTTAAAGATCTTAAAAATGATATTTATTGTTTGGTTGACACTAGATTGAAAATCCATGCTGAACTTCGTCAAGTTTCTCATGCCTGGTCTAGTGGCCCCTCTTTTTGGTCTACTGGCCCAGATACCTGTGATGGCATTGGTATTCTGTTTTCTAGCACAGCATTTCAAGTTTCTAGACTAGTAGATATTGTACCTGGTAGAGATCTACTATTGGATTTTTCTTATAAACAAGAACGATTTCGCATAATAGGTACTTATGCTCCACAAACTAAAGCACAAAGAGGACCCTTTTTCATACCGTGAGGCCTTTTACATACTTCTAGATTACTCTTATGGGTCGGTGACTTTAATTGTAGTTTACATCAGTCAGATAGAGGTTTACAAACCTCAAAGCTTTTTTGTGATTCAGTTGCCTTACGGGAAATCACATCCACAGCCCTTTTAGTAGATGCCTATAGGTATTGTCATAAAACTGGAGGTTTCACCTTTTTCAAAGGTCCCTTACGGACCAGAATTGATTTTATTTTTTTTGTCTCAGGTCTTGTCAATTCTTTCATGTCAGACAGTAGGTTGTGAATTTTCTGATCATGTGGCTCTTCAAGTCACATTTACTTGGGGTTCTGCCCCACGTTGTAAAAAAAATATGTGGTGATTAAATGACTCTTTATTAGAAATCCCATCTTTTTTACACTCTTGGCGTAAAGAATTTAAGGTTCGCATATCAGTCTTTGACATATATGACTCCATTATTGATTGGTGGGAAGACTCTAAGTTGAGTTGGAAATTGGCTTTTAAAAAAAAAGGCTGCAGTTGTACAAAATAATAAATACCTGACTTATTTGTCTCTTCGACAACAGTTGCAGCATTTGATTTCTTTGGCTGATTCTAATCATTTAGATTATAGTAAACAAATTGAAAATATTTGCGCTCAAATGAGACAATTTCAATATGACAGAGCCAGTTCTTTGGACCAAGAAGCTCGTTTTGGTTCCCAGTCTAACAAAAGTTCCCTGGACCCTTTTAAAACCTGTAAAGGTAGGGTGGATTCTAAACTAATTCCATCCCTAAGATCACCAACGGGTGAACTTATGACTTCCCCTGAAGCCTTGGTCACAATAGTTGAACAACATGTTTCTTCTGTTTTTTGGTTGTTCATCAGTTTATAAGGACGCTGATCCTTTTCTAAATTCATTAAACTTGCCACAGCTCTCGAATTTTGAAAAGGAAATATTGTCTGCAGACATTTCTGAAAGGGAAGTACAACAGGCCATTGATTCTTTATGTTCAACCTCAGCTCCTGGTTCTGATGGCCTTACAGCAAAATTTTATAAAACTTTCTCTGCGGAATTAACCCCCACTTTAACACTATTATTTGGGAATTGTTATTTTCAGAACCCTATCTAAATCTATGTACGAGGCCATTTTAATTTTTCTGTATAAAAAAAGGTGATTCCACTGATATTTCTAATTGGAGACCTATTAGTCTCCTAAATGTTGATTACAAAATCCTGGCTAAGATTTTATTAGCTAGAACCCTCAAAGTTGCTAAATATATCAGCCCTGTTCAAACGTGTGGCATACCAGGACGGCGTCAGCAGGATAATCTTATTCTTTTAAGAGAGTTGTTTGTTTTAGGAGAGAAAAAACGGATTTCTGGTTGGATATTAGGTTTAGATCAAGAGAAAGCTTTTGATAAAGTCTCTCATGATTTCCTGTTCCGAGTTTTAAAAGCCTATGGCTTTCCAGAAATGTTTTTATTTTGGATTTTTTCTTTATAACATGCTATTATACTTCCCAATGTTAATGGATGGATAGGTAATCCTATTCCATTATCTCGAGGAGTGCGGCAAGGATGCCCCTTAAGTCCGTTACTATATAATTTTTATATTGACACTTTAATAAGAGCCATTTTACTTTCTCCTCAAATTATTGGTATGTCATGCTCTCCTTCCTCTCCATCTATCAAATTATTAGCCTATGCTGATGACTTGGTTTTAACATTAGATAAGAAAATGAAACAGGAGGATCTTATCCAGTTATTAAGTTCCTTTTCAGCCGTATCTGGCTCAACCATTAATTTCAGTAAAAGTACAGGGATTCCGATTGGCCATGACTCTCTTCTGGAAAATGGGGTTTATGCAGGGATTCCTGTTACACTGGATGCCTTTAAATATCTAGGAATTTATTTTGGACGTCCAAATATGGCTTACTACAATTGGACTGCAGTTTTGAATAAAGCCGACAGATTAGTCGCAAGTTGGAAATCCACCCTTATTGGAAAAAAAAAGAGAGTTGTTTTAATAAAATCTTTGGTTATTCCTTTATTTTTATATCTTAGCTACATATTTCCACCTCCTGTTTCTCTTTTCACTAAATTGTTTGGGTGTTTCTTTAAAGGTTTTTGAGATCTAGGCTTAACCCTATAAAACGCAACATTACATATAGACTTGTTAGTGAAGGAGGTATCAAATGATACATCCAGTTGCTTTTTTCTATAGTCTGTTTTTCATTATAATTTTGGTTATGCTCTTAAACCTGGGGATTTAATTTGGAGACCATATTTTATGGACTGTTTTTTTCTGTGTATTAGTACATGGAATCTTACTGGGAAAAACACTCTCTCATTCCTTAGAAATACCTCGTATGGTAAAGAAAGTTTTAAGTTGGCCCTATCTTGGAATCTTTTTCCTTCAGATTTTGTACTTTATCTAGGCGGTCTTTATATGATAGAATCTGAGATTAGAGGCCCAAGAAGAGGTGCTATTTCCTTCTGTCCTATTAGTCAGCCCTTGGGTTCTTTTTACAACCACGTAACCTCGCTACTCCCCCTACGCTTGGGATATGGTATGGCTAAGTAATTATGATAGATTGGGGGTTAAAATAATCATAAACATAAAGCTCTAAATTTACGTTATTGCCCTAGAACTGACTGTCTTGATGTTCCCGAAACACAACAACACTTATTTCTTGAGTGTCCATTTTCCTTGGATATTTGGTTTACTTTAGCTAAAACATGGTCAGAACCTTCTTTTCTTCATTTGTCTTATGAACATATTATGTTTTGTACAAATGTTTGTTTAAATGCCAAATATCATTTAGAAACGTCATATGTAATTTTTGCCTTAATTAAGTATTACTTATGGCAAGCTAGGTGTATGCTTTTTCTTCATCAAAAAGTTAAACATAAACAGGAAGTTATTAGCAATATATATAAAGCTTTATGTTCCATTAAAAAACAAGATTATCATGTTTATAACAAACACCAAGTTGACTTGATGTGGCGCAACTGTGATTTACTATTTAACATTTGTCCATATTGATTGTATTTTTTGTGTTATTGCTTATTGTTTGTTTCTTGTACAGAAGTCCACTTTTCAATAAAATTCCCCTACTCTTTTCGATAAGTGCCATGGGATCTTTAACATCCACCTGAACTACCACCGATCCAGGCAGATGGGACCTCGGTTTAACGTCTCATCCGAAAGACGGCACCTCAGAAGTGCAACACCCCTCTCATGCTACATTACAGTGTCAGTACTGGGATATTAACCCAAATGCCAGATGTGGGAACTGAACCCACAGCCCTCTGATCTCCCAACCTCAGAGGTGAGTGTGCTACCTGCTGAGCCACTGACACTGACATAAATAATATATGATTAAGTGGTGGGGAGAAGGGATGGCCCACACCACCACCATGGGGGTGTAGTTGGCAGTGATCGGGTGGGTCTTTGGGGACAGGGGATGGCCAGACCCAACCAGAGACAGGGCTGTGAGGTGGATGCTCTTGGGTTGGCAGAAGGGCCATAGGGCAAGGAGGGACAGAAGGAGACCCATCTTAGGGCAGCTATTGAGGAGGGTTATAGGGGCTATGCAGCATATATGCAGATCGGCCAAGAAGGCCTGTTTGTTCCTGGCTGTCTTTGCGATCACGGCAAGAGGGGCATACAGGATCAGTGAGGTAGTGGCTCAGAGGAATTTGGATTGGCAAGGGGATCTGCAAGCAGGTGAGGTCAGTTTTGGACAGGACGCCATGGTGGTGTGGCTGTCCAGATCAAAAACTGATCAGTTGGGCAAGGGGGAGGCTATTGTGCTGCAACGTCAGACACCTGAGGAAGTTTGTGCTGTTAAGAAAGTGAAGGATTACAAGAGAACCCAGGAGGGGGAGGGGGACCTCGGTTCCGGCACAGAGATGGGAATACAGTGATGGGTTTCCAGGTGGGGGGGTCCTTAAAAAAGAGCACTAAGGTTTATAGGGGCGACAAAACATTTTTGCCCCATTCATTTCAGATAGGGTTGGCTTCAGAGGCCTCGATAAGGGGCAGGTCAGAAGAGGAGGTGAAGAATGTGGGGAGGTGGAGGTCCAGTTGCTACAAAAGGTTATGTCAGGTGCTGATGGTAACGGTTGTTTTGTTTTTCCTTTACCTGGCAGGAGGAGCACAGAAGCACATTTGGATTGTGGGGCACTCTTTTATTTATTGGGCTGAACAGTTTTCAGTAACCAGGCGTGGTGGGATACAACTGTGGACAGAGCTGGAACTCACTAAAGTGCATTGGAAGGGGATATGGGGCATGAGATGGGCCCAGTTGATGCTGCTATTGGAAGAACTCAGGGTCCAGTGCAGCAGACTGGATATGCTAAACATACATCTGGGAGGGAATGATCTGGGAGTGACCACATGGAGGGCATTGCTACAAGCCATTACAGTGGATCTGGAAAAGGTAAAAGGGTGGTAACCAAGGGTAGTGATTGGCTGGCCCGAGATCACCTTCCAGAGGGTTTGGTGGCATGCCAGGGAGGTCAGATCTATGGAGAAGGAGAGGAAACAGCTCAATAGGAAGGTAGCTAGGGTAGTTATGGAAATGGGGGGAGTGCATATACAGCACACGGACATTTCCTTTGAAGCTCCTGAAGATTATAGGTCAGATGGGGTCCACCGCTCGGAGTTTGGCATGTGTTATTTCCTAAGGCCTCTGATAGTCTTAGTGGGTGAAGTGGAAAGGAAGGGATCTAGGTGCTAGCCCACAAGGGAGGAGCCTGATCTCCCAATGCTAGGCTGGAGATGGGTCAGTGGAAAGGCAAGGGGGAGCAAGAGAGGGAAAGAAGGGGAATAGGCAGAAGGGGAAGGGGGCAGGGCAACATGGGCTGGGGTCAAATGTCACCCAGGCATGGATGTAAAAGGGGGGACGGGAAAAGGGATAGGCTAGAGGTCAGATCTTAGTGTCTGGACCAAGGAGGGAGGAGGTCCTGGTAAGTTGGTACCTGGTACTGTTGATGGTGTGGGGGGTTGGATCTGGTGTCTGGACCCCTAAGGCAAGAAGCAGAAGAAGAGGGCCAAGGATGAAGATCAAAGAAATATAAAAGAATGGGCTGGTTAAGAATGTGGTTTTGGACTGAAGCAGTGAAATGTGGATTTTATAAGCAAAATGTAAATATTAATTGGTGTTCAATAAATTGTTGCCAACTAGCATCCAAGCTAGTAGTTGTGGAGAGTCCTCATTTCCAGAAAGGGATTAGATGACAGGTAGGGTTGCCACTGAAAGGCTACCTGAATTGTCATCTGGCCCAGATGAGAATGACCAGGGAAGAAGAGATGGGGGGAAGGGTAGGTGAAGCAGCTGGGAAGGGGGGAGGTGGGTGCAGAGCTTGGTGAGGTCACTGGGTGAGTCATGCAAGTGCCATTTGGTGCAGGGCCAGGTGGGATTTGTCAGAGAGTTGGGCCAAGTGGGGTCCTGATTTGGGTCCTGAGGGGGTATATAAGGTGATACAGCCATCAGGCCTCCCTCTTTTTGCTGGGAATTTGATCCCACTCACCCACCCTAGGAGGGACAGAATGGGGGGGGCAGAGGTGGGAGCGGGTGATGCCTGGGGCTGCAGTAGAGCAGATGGTTACTTAGGGGAAGTAAGACAGCCCTGGCAGAAGGCATGGTGCTGTGGAAAGACAGTAGTGGTGGGCTGAAAGAGCCCGGTGGGGTAGCAAGTGACCGTGCATATAAGAAACTGGGGAAGAGCAGGGTGACCAAGAGACAGGGAAAGAATGGGGGTAGGCAGAAGGGGCAGGGCAACATGGGCTGGGGTCAAATGCCACCCAGGCATGTAAGTTAAAGGGATGACCTAGGAGGGAGGATGTCCTGGTAAGCTGGTACCTGGTACTGGTGATGGTGTGGGGGGGTTGGACCTGTGTCTGGACCCTGAAGGCAAGAAATAGAAGAAGAGGGCCAAGGATGAAGATCAAAGAGATATAAAAGAATTAACTGGTTAAGAATGTGGTTTTGGACTGAAACAGTGAAATGTGGATTTTACAAATGAAATGTAAATAATAATTGGTGTTCAATAAACTGTTGCCAACAAGCATCCAAGCTAGCAGTTGTGGAGAGTCATTTCCAGAAGGGATCAGATGACAACTAGAGAGAGAAGACTTTATAAGAGAAGAATACAGTCAGAACAATGTTGTAAAAGTTAGAGAAATATTGAAAAACCATTGGGCAGTCCTTCTGCAAGTTAAGACTGAACAATGGGATATAAAGCTCAGATTTAATTTTGTCACATCCTTCTCCACACAAGCCAGAGATCTTGAACACATTCTGAACAAACATTGGCATGTTTTGTCCACAGAGCCAGGATTAAAGAAAATTAACAAGATCCTTCCCAGAATATGTTTTTAGAGTGCCCCAACAATTAAGGACAATTTAGTGCATAGTCACTTTACTGAAAAGTCCTTGAGAACCTGGCTTACACCCATACAGGGAAGTCACAAGTGTAAGACATTTGTACACTGTGAAGCTGTTGAAACAGGAAAAACCTCCAACTCATGTAACACAAAGACTTTACAATCAGACAGTGTATAACTTGTAGCACTGAAGGTGTGATCTACATGGTGAAATGTACATTGTTGCATTTTACATATGGAAGACCAAAAGATTCTTTAAAATTAGAACGGCAGAGCACATTAGAGCCATAGCAAGGAGAGACATAACATGCTACTGCAGCTCATGTGATGGAAACAGAAGCTGGGGCATGGCATGTAATCCGGTTCATGGCAATAGACAAGGTCTGCCATAACCCCAGAGGGGGTAATTATAACAATCTAGTGCCTAAAAAAGAAAACTTTTGGATTGTACAGCTACGAGCATATAAAAAACCTGGTCTCAATACCAGTTTTGATGTATGTCCTCACCTGGGCTGGGAGAGAAAATGATTAAAAAATAAAATCTATGCTAGAGAAACTACTGTACCTCTTCATTGTCAAAGTACTGCTCTGGTTCAAATGTACCACCAGTGTATTTTTGTGTTTTTTTTTTTTTTATCCCTTATGTGTTTCAGTACCCTGTATTTTGTCATTTCCGGAGTCACACCTAGAAACGAGCCTTGGCTCAGTGTGCCCTTTCCAGCTAACAACTTTTAAATAAATAAATGAAATAAATTAGTACTAAACTTGGGCAAATGTATGAACCTTATAATTATTGGTTTTGTATGCACCTTTATATATTTATGTAATTCTACTAAGATAGGGTTTAAATATGTGTCAGTGGTTGATTACTCCTGTTATTCAATTTGTCTGTCTTGTTATGTATACATCTCCCCGCCTCCTCCTTTCCTCCCTTTCACACTTGTTCCTTGACTTTTTCTATATGTTTTTTATATCCTTTTAAAAGATGGTTATGGTATTTTATCCTACGTACAACTGTTATTGATGCTTGTATTTATATATTTATTGGTTTATTTGTTGAAAACTGTTTCAGAATGAAGTGTTGAAATTTGAAATCTGTTTAACCAATCACACTGTGTTCCAACCACGACATTATTAAGCATCACTATTATTTAAATGTTTGTATGTTAGTAAATCCCCAGGCTTTGATAAAGGACCATTTAATCTGAAACGTGTCAGACAGGATGTCTGGTGTGGTCTTGTTTGTTAAATAAAATGAATTTATAACGTTTATATTATGGAGTGCCATCCTTGTTACAGTTGAGGTGGTGAGTGCCAGAATTGTTTGCTGTTGTATGTTTGGACTTTCCATTACACCTCCAATCCTGGTTCACACTTTCTTCATGTATATGAAAATGTTATTTTTTATTTAGTTATTTAGTTTTTGTTGACCAGGTAAGTGCACTAGACAAATCCTGCCTATTTTCAGGCACGACCCGGGGGAGGGGGATACAGATGAATGCCGACTGACCTTGAACCAGATTAAGCTGTTGGTGGTATTTTTAGTGAGTGAGGGAAATTTGGCCAGGACACTGGGGAAATTCCCCTACTCTTTTCGATAAGTGCCATGGGATCTTTAACATCCACCTGAACTACCTCCAATCCAGGCAGATAGGACCTCGGTTTAACGTCTCATCCGAAAGACGGATTCCACTGCAATAGCTTCCATAGTTCACTTCTGTCAATGCAGTGCACAATATACCAGCTATTATTAATGCCCACATTCCTAGCTGAACCCTTGCATTACTATATGCCAGAAAGAAAATGGAAAAATACAGGCCTACATTGACTTGATAGAATAGGACTCACATTTCAGACTTTTGACTGTGGTTTCCATCTCACATTTGTTACTCATGGCTTCCAACATCGGACACCAGGTTCACTATTGGATCTCATGGTTTTCCATTCCTGAAAGTGTGCATTAAATAGAAAAAAAAGTTTAGTTAAAGAAAGACACAACTGGATTTTTTACAACTGGTGAATGCCCATGTGGGTTCCCCAGACAAACAGAACCTTATATGTCTCACCATATAATCTATTACCTCACTTCACCAATCATAAGTTATTTTATGAAACTGTCCAGATATTGTTTATGAATCTGTAGTTCTGAAAGAGCATAATTGGTAACATTCAATATAAAAACAATGTACACCGATATAGATCTTACACATAACAATTTATTAGACGATATTCTCTAGAACAGCAGACATCTGCAGGGATAGGCCCCAATGATAATGCTGGAGTTAGCAGAAATGGAAATTATGGTTAAGTATGATGGAATTTCTCCTTTCTGTATCACTCCACACTGTCAATGAGAAATGCAGTTAATACATATGGGTTTTAAAAAGCAGTACCCATTGAAGTAGAACAGGAGAGAATATTGTTCCATAAAATTCCATAACCAATAGCTTCTGGACTCATCTGACAATTGCCATTTGCTAAATATAATACTGGATGATTGTGACAGCAAAGTGCTGGGTATAAACTCTGTGGAGCTTTGAAAGTGTAAGAATGGTGGACTACAAAACCAATTGCTCAACTCTGCAACAACACTTAACCCTCTTAATCTATGATGCTAGGAGCACCCTGGAAGGGAAAAAAAAAACTGTGCCCCAAGCAAACCATTCCTTTTTGATGGCAACTACAAAGAAAGCTTTATCCCTCTGCTAATATGACTCTAAGTAAAGTCTTTCCTCCTGTTGCTCAGGACAGAAAATGACAGGAGAGGACTGATGAAAACACAAAAGACTGAAAGACGTATCATCCTGTCTTTACATCTTGTATGACAAACTTCCCAGCATGGAGAAATCTATGGCCTTCTGTATTCTGTGCCAAACCAATATGTATTTGTGGAACTATGGGAAGGCACCTGGGCATCCCAGACACAAAACAACATACAGAACTCAAAGTCCTGGAGGTCCTAAAACTCGGGTCTCTGACCACCACAAGCAAAGTTCCGTACACTGCCAAGACCACAGGGATGGCCATCTCTTAAAGATCATTATGGAGCCCCTTTCCTTGTCAGGAACCCTGTTTCTAGAGTTTCTGCTTGTTTAGAGGAACCAGGCTGCCAAAGTGTACATTCTTACTTGGAACAAAACTGGAGACCATCCCTTACAGAAATATAAGTGTGCTGTGTACATGCAGAATGCATGTCATGTGCTTAACTGTGCAATGTCTGCATGTGGTTCACATACACTAAGTGAGCCAGGTCTAAAAAGCACATCAGGTTTGCATGCTGCAAGCTTGACATAAGTGCAGCAGTTAAGTTGGTGTGAACATCATTTAAAACCACATAAGGTTCACATGCTGCATGCTTGCCATATGTGCAGCAGCTAAACTGGTGCAAATCTCATCTTAAAAAAAAACATCAGTTTCTATTTCTTATACTACTGCTAGAAATTAGAGTTACTAAAATAAATTTTTCATTGAGTTCCCATTAAAATGAGTTAAACTCATTAATTCTGATCCTTTTGCAAGTTGTTTAATGGCTTTTGAGTTTTGTCATTAAATCACCATTAATTTGTAAAGTATTGTTTGCTTGCTGCATTACATGCCTAGAGTATAGTCAGCGAACATCCCCCATTCCAGATGTACAAAGAGGGGCATCTGTGTTGTGAAGCCTAACCTTTTTGTTTTGGGCCATGCAAATCCCCTTAAGCATATTTAGTGGTACAAATGTGTTTCTCCATGACTGTTTTGGCTCACTTACTTCCCCTTTATCATTCTCTGTGGAGCATGTACACTATGGCCATACTCAGCAGTTTTTGTGCTGAGTAGGGTCTTGGAAGCATGCACCATACCTCACATTTTGTCACTGAAATGAACGGCATGGACACTCAGAATGAAGGACAATGAGGGACACTAACCCTCACAATAATCAGGACACATCCTGAAACATGGTGATACAGTACCTCAGAACACAGTGGAAACCATTGTATTTATTTGTACCAATATTAGCCCCTGAGAATGAATTTTTACCATTAAGCAGGGGTGCCATTTAGGTAGGACGGGGGGAAGTTGCCCCCACCCCATTTGTGCCAAGGTTGTTCTTATGGTGTGGCAAAAATGGCATTAAATTTGGATTTAATCTTTTGTACAAAAAGTGCCCCTGTGGCCTGAGTGTGCTCATATTGGAGGTGCACTCTTGACTCAACTGTGTCTGTATTGTGTTGTCCACTCTCTCTATCTATTAGTGGCAGCACCATCACATCTAACAATCTACCAGTCGCTTGGACACCCCAGATGGAGGAACTTCTCCGAGGGCACTCTCTTCAACTTAGCCATTCAGTCTGAATCTTGGATTCCCTAGCTATGTAGACCCTTATCATGTGATAGCTTGCTCACAGAAACAACCAAGTTGCTTTCAGCTGCAAACTTGTACAGTACCTCTGCAATTCCTAATGCTTATGTCAAATCTGAACTAAATCTTTTTTATCACTGTTGTTGAGACATAGCTCAGGAAATGCAGGCAAACCAGGAGAAGTTATAAAATTCACAAGTATCAATAAAATAAAAAAAGAAATGTACAGGATGGTTCTTAAAACATGCAGTTCAAACAAAGTCCTACATCTGAGATACTCTGTAAATCTAAATCTGGGAAACCAAAATATTGCTCTCTTTATAAAATGTCTTTGCTTGGCAGTTTTTTAACTCTGCACCCTGTCCTCGTTAAGCTATAGCTCTTGTTTTCACACTATGTAACAAAACTTTGTCATTGCCCTTCCTTTGACCAGCCTGAGGCGTACATCTAGACTTCTTAACAGGTACCTCCAGTTAATTCATTCTGTCCCAGGGGAAGCTTCCTGCTGACGACTTGCTAAAATGGTTGTGGAGGTCAAAAGGTAACTCACAGTCAATCCCATGTGTTTCAGCTTGTTATCTTTTCTAATAAACTCAAATAACTGTCTGCAATATTTCAACAATATAATTACATACACATTTGCAAATCAAGCAAATCACATAAAGAGTTACACATTTTTTTAACCACTAACCACAGAGAAGTGGGGGGATAGAAATAGCAAGTAAACAGAAGCAGATAGCCAGACGACACTGTGGGACCTTCAGAGTAGCTAGTTCCTAGGTGCCACAAGAAAAAGATGTCATTGCGCAATCAGACAGGCCTAGGCAGACAAGTGACAGAAATAGTAGAGGACAGAACAGATCCTTGCTTTTTACTCTGTCTGCATAACAAATGGGGAAGGGTCTTATCCAACCCTGTCACAATCCCTAAGATCATTTAGAGACTGAAATCACTGATTCTGAAGAATTTAATCTTTTTGCACCAGTATTTGATCCAGAAATGCTCCTCCAGCTCAAGGCTTGACTCACTGCCATCAAAGATAGTCTAATGGGTGTCAAGGGAAGGCCTGCTCAGACATTCTTGGGGTATTCAACTGTGCAAAAGATTGCAATAACATCTGGGTAGGGGGCATTAATCACTGCTTTGACTCTGGGCAACAACAGGCCTAAATATGCAACCTGCACAAATGCTTACACTTGAAGATAGGATTTTACATTATAACTGCTGTACCTGGGTAAGACATAACGTTTTAAGAATGAAACCGCCTGCCTGAAATGACTACTGCTCAATTCTCCAGGCTAGACACTACTCTTAAGGATTCTTATCTTCAACAGTGTCAAGGAACTCTGCTCCCTGTTGAACAACCAACCTAGCAGCTCAAGGACTAACACATTCTAATCATAACTTCCCTACTCTTTCTTAATCCCTGATGACTAGATAAACCAAACAGGGAAACCTGATGTTCTACCTGCTTCCAATGCATTCAGACTCTTGCAGAATCCCAACCTTTCTCATTGCAGTGGCTCTAAGGTGAGCTAAATTATACCCTGGATAGTAGCCCCTAGGTATGCCTGCAGTGGCTTGCAGACAGGAACATGAGCCAAAAACCCTTCAAACCACCTTTTGGGTTCTAAAGTAAAGGACAAGGTGACATATCCTGCCTGATCCAACCAGATAGGGTAGACACTCCAGGGGGTTTGAAAAAATGCATAGAGATCTAAGAAAGCTTGAGGAGTTGTCAAAAGTATGGAAACTAAGATTCAATGTGAAGAAGTGCAAAATTAAGCACTTGGGACACAAAATCCAGGGGAGGAGTACAAGATGGGGGTGTGGTACTGATGACCACCAAGCAGGAGAGTGACCTGGGGGTAATCATATCTGATGACCTAAAGGTAGCCAAACCTGTAACCTCCCTTAGAGCTCCACTTTTTTGGTACCAGTTTCCCCCACTCTCTCCCCTTACCCCCTCACAACACACTGCCTCATCCACCCCTCCACTCTCTAATGGCACTTTCAGATACAGGGTCCTCCAGCCCATACAACTCACACTTTTTCCACCCACCTCTACCCGCCGACAGTAGCCCTTTAGTCTACCTACTTTTTTCCTGACTCCCTCCTTCCCTATACTAACTATATACTGTTCACCCTGAAACTTGTCTGAAGCTGGCTTATGTTGTCTGTCTCCATGTTTGGCTGTATAATAAATGCTATGTATAATATGTAAAATGTATAATAAATTAGACATCTTTGTGTTTTTAAGACTGTTACCATTGTTGACCTTTGTAAGTATGTTACCCTACATCCTTTGACGTGTAACCTTTGTAACGAGCAGTTGCTGCTCAAAGGTATTTGTAATCCTAGAGTTTAATAAAATACTAGGAGTCATACTAGGAGTATTAGATGTACAGAAGGCTGTTAGCCCATTTATGCACATCTCCTACAACGTAGGCATAAGTTCCCTCAACCCAAGTTCATTAAATAACTATCAAGTCTAGTCTTAAAGTAGTCAAAAGAATCAACTTCTACGATGTCCCTAGGAAGGGTATGCCACATAGGGATAATACGCTGTATAAAAAAATTCCTTCTTAGTTGGCTTTTTTGGTTGATAAGCCTAAGTTGATATTTATGGCTGCTTAATAGAAAGTCCCATTGGATGTGAATCAAACCCAATTCAGAAAATAAGATTGGGTCCTTATAATTTTAAACATTAATAACAGATCTCCTCTATATCTCCTCATCTCCAATGAATAAAGATTTAATGAATTTAATCTGGAGCTATAATCAGTCCCTTGAAATCCCTGAACCATTTTTGTAATTCTCCTCTGAACCCCGTCAACTTTTTTAACATCCTTACGTAAGAAAGGGTTTCATAATGGAGAGCAATAGTCAAGAATAGGACGTACATAGGCCTTATATATAGGAATTAAACAAGCCCTGTCCCTAGAGCTCACAGATCTTCTAATGCAGCCAATTAATTTGTTAGCCTTTTTTGTTAAATCTGTACAATGACAGTTAAATTTCAAATCACTAGAGACTAATACACCAAAATCCCTTTCATTATCCACAGACTGTAGCTGCTTTCCAGCTAAAGTACAGCTATAACATGGGTTATTATTTCCCAAATGTACAACTACACTTTTGTCAAGGTTATACACCATACCATTACTATCTGCCCATTTCTTCATTTTCAAGAGATCATTACAAAGATTAGTATATCCATCCTCAGTGCTTACATCTGTAGCAATTTTTGTATGATCAGCAAATTTTACTGTGCGTCCATTTAAGTCCCTATCTATATCTGAGACAAAGATAGAGAGCAACAAGGGGCCCAGGACAGACTCCTGGAGCACTCCACTAGTCACCCCATCCATACTAGATAGAAAACCTTTAATTTTAACAACTTGTTCTCTATTCATCAACCATGCATTCACCCATCTACTAATAAGACTGTTTAACTCAAGGTTTATCATTTTATTTACAAGAATTATATGAGGAATTTTATCAAATGCTTTGCAAAGGTCGAAGAATATGATGTCATTTGGTTTTCTATCCTCTGATAATTTGCTAACAGTTTCGTAAAAATAAAGATTTGCAGTAAGACATGATCTTTGAGACTTAAAACCATGCTGTGAATTGTTAACAAAGCATCTTGATTCAATATCAAAAGAAAGTTTATCTTTAATGATGGATTCCATCACTTTTCCCAAGATGCTAGTCAAATTAATGGGTCTATAATTAGCTGTACAACTATGGGGAAGCATTTTTCAGAAAAAAGATGCTTGATAACCAGGGGTCATACTATGAAGCTGGAGGGGTAGAGTCAGGGAAAACGTAATAAAGTTCATCTTCACTGAAAGGCTGTTGGATGCCTGGAACAGCCTCCCAGTGGATGCGACTGGGGAAAAAACTGTGACAGGAGTCAAGAATACATGGGATAGGTATATTTATTTATTTATTGTAATCTCAGATTAACACATTTGAGAACAAGCTCATTACACAGACTCTACATCGGAATTACATGAACAGTGATTAAAAAAGAAAAAACATATTGTAAAGGTATACAATAGAGCTGTAAGTGCAGGCTAATAGCAAATATGAGTCTCAGTATTAATATAAACATAAACAGCAGATTAAGTCAGCAGGTTATTGTAAGTACAACATGTCTGTGAGAGGGTTAAGACAGTTTAAGGAAGAGAGGACAATTCAGTCTGGGGGGTGCCTGTAAGGCAGAGGGAGGTACGGCAGCAGACTGAGTTGACAGGATGGAGGGCTACGTTCAGGGGTTACAGCAGCCCAGAGCAGCCAACACCTACTCAAGCAGTGGAGAAACATCAGCACAGGAAGCCTTGTCAAAGCCCAATTTTTTTGGGGGGGTGTGAGAGGGTTTGTGGCTGAAGGCAGATGGGACAGGATAATAGGAGAAAAGAGGGGTTGGTGGGTAAGAGGGAGGGAGGAAGGAAGAGAAGAAGGAAGGAAGGGAGGGAGGGAGGGAGGGAGGGAGGAGGGATAGATTACATTAAGGCACATGACGAAGGGAAGTAACAAGTGCAGGATTTAAGGGGCCATGTGGTCATGAAGGAGAGCTGCTTAGGAACATGGAAAACAGCATTGAGGGGCTAAGGCAAGCAGTCATGGATAGCATTAGCATGGAGATGTTTTCAGAGCTCACGTTTGTAGGCACCTAATGCTGTTATCAAGGACATGGCAGGAGGAATATTATTAATCCAAATGGGAGCATGGTAGGCAAAAGTTCTTTGACCGAGAGAGGTGTGACATGTAGGAATTTTAAAGACTGTGCTATCTGAGCTTCTGGTGGAGCAGCTGTTATCATAGGGAGTAAGGAGCTTCTGTACACCTTTTGGCATGAGGCCCAGACTCACTTTTGTGGCCTGAAGGCATGACTGGAACCTCAGCTCATCTGTGAACTAGAGCCAGTTAGCCTGGACATAAGAGTTCACATGTATGTGTAAGCCATGGGGAACCAGTTAATAGTTGGCAGGCTCTATTTAGGGCAACCTTTATATGGTGAAGGGCAATGTCCATAGCTGAGCCATAGACTACAATGCTGTAATCAACAAGAGAGACCACTGAACTCTGGACAGTGAGATTTAGGGCCTCTGGGGTAAGACTTTGTTTGTGCCTATGAAGCAAACCAATATGGATGTTCACAACCTTTGCAACATATTCAATGTGGTAGGTATATGGCATAATGCTGTCTTTTGTGATCCCCAAATATTATTTATAAAGTATAAATATAAAGGAATATGGAAACCTTAGTGGTTGGGAAAGTGAGGGTAAAGCCAGAGACCAAGCAGGGTCTTTGGTATTATAGTAGGTAGGGAAAATGGACAGACTAGGCAGGTCAAGCAGTCCTTATCAGCTGTTTCTCTCTATGTTTCTATCTTTGGGTTTACACAGATAAACCAACCTCTAGAGTCTACAGGAAGCCTTGTGTAAGGCATACAACCTCTTCTGGGTGAACTAAGATGTGCAGCAAATGCCTGTATACATAAACAATTTTGTGCAGCAGATAATGAAAACCATATAGTTCTGCCATTGCTATGCTGCTCTGCTGGTGTGTGTGTGTGGGGGGGGGGGAGTTTCAGAAGTGATGTGAGAAAGTTTTATCTTTACAGAGAGAGAGAGTGGTTGAGTCATAAAACAGTCTATTCAGCAAAGCTGGTGGGCACCAAAACCGTTAATGGTTTTAAATATGGTTAGGACAGAGTTAAGGGCATAGTAGTTACTTGGCGGGTTGGGTTAGTAGTAAAACAGGGAGGTGGGGTGGATAGTGTAGACAAGGACTCTATTTACAAAAGGTCTTAAGATATAGTAGGGTGTGATGGGCAGACTAGATGGCTCATTAGTATTTTTCTGCTGTTGTTATCTAAGTTTCTGTTTCTACGTTGTTGTACAGTATGGAGCCAGCTTTATGTTATCAACAATAAGCTTGAAGCCATGCATAGAAGTTGGCAGCATGCATATTCAACTTGATATCATCAGCACCGAAATTGATGCCACATGTACAGAGGTTGGCAGTGTGCATAGCCAGCTTGATATCATCATCACTGAACTTAGTGCCATGTTTACAGTTATTGACAATGAGAACACCCAGCTTGGTGTTACCAGCAGTGAGCTTGAAGCCATGCACAGAGGTTGGTGTTGTGCATATGCAGTTAGCACTGAGCTTGGTTCAGTGTACACAGGTTGATGACATGCATGCCCTGCTTGGTGTTGACAGCACTGAGTACAGTGTCATGTAAAGAGGCTGGTGGTTAGAGATGTGCAAAATTAGAAAATTTCATTCCACAAAATAATTTGTGAAATTTATGCATTTCGTGAAATATTTAGCAGAAATCAAATGCTAAATTTTGCCATGAAATGTGAAAATTTTGTTCATAAAATGCAAAATTTTGCCCATTAAATGGCCAAATTCAGGCAAAATGTGGCATCATTTGGGTGAAATTGGCTGAAATTGCACATTTCGTGGTGAAATTTTACATTTTGCAGGCAAAATGTTGCAGTTTCACCTCATCGAAAAATTTTGTGGAATGGCAGAATTTTGCAAAATGTTTCACATGGTAAAATTATTGATTTTGCAGCAATTTCACCAGAAAAATGTTATTTCTCAATATTTCTATTGGTGGTGTGTGTACCCCACTTGGTGTTCACTGTACTAAGCATGATGCCATGTACACAGCTCGGTATTGTGTATACCCAAATTGATGTTTGCACTGAGCTTAGTGCCATGTATGGAGAAGTTGGTGTTTGTACACAGCTTGGTGCTGTCAGCAATGAGCATGGTGCCATATACAGAGGTTGGTGTGTAAACCATGCTTGGTGTTGACAGCACTGACCATGGTGCCATGTACAGAGGTTGGTATTGTGCATGCCCAGGTTGGTGTTGTTTGCACTGAACACAGTGTCCTGTATAGATGTTGGTGATGTGTATACCTAGCTTTGTGTTGTAAGCATTAAGTCTGGTGCCATGTACAGAAGTTACTGGTGTGTGTAACAGGCTTTATGTTGACAGCACAGAGCTTGGTGCCATGAACAAAAGCTGATGGTGTGTATATCCAGATTGGTGTTGACAGCACTGAGTTTGGTGCCATGTACCATGGTTGGTGGTATGTGTACCAGACTTGATGTTAACAGCACTGAGCTTGGTGCCATGTACAAAGGTTAATGGTGTGTGTACCCAGCTTGGTGTTGTCAGCATTGAGTTTGATGCAGTGTCTACAGAATATGTGATGTGGGTGCCCAACTTGGTGTTGTCAGCACTGAGCTTGATGCTGTGTAAAAAGGTTGGCGGTGCATGTATTCAGCTTGGTGCTGTCAGCACTGAGCTTGATGCCATGTCTACAGAGGATGGTGGTGTGTGTATTCAGCTTGGTGTTGTCAGCACTGAGCATGGTGCCATGTACTGAGGTTGGTGGTGTTCATGCTGAGCTTGGTGTTGTCTGCACTGAACTTGATTCCACATGCAGTGATTGGTGATGAGTATAGGCAGTGTGGTGTTGTCAGCACTGACACTGGTACTATGTTTTTACTGTTTGCTTTTGTTCATACCAAGCTGGGTCATCCTGGCTCACCTTATCCCAACAGCTAATATATTTGCACCACTTGAAGAGCTGGTACCAGATTCTTTTGGTGGGGGCTCAGAGATGGAAGGGACAACAAGATGACTTGGTGGAGATGATGGTGGAAAGTGGTGGAAAGAGGACAAGGTTGGTCAGATGCCCTAATAGTACATCAGCCATCCAGGACACAGACTGGATAGAGAGGTGTGTTTTTTGTAAACACATTAGAACATAAAAGGAATTCAGCACCCTTAACACACACAAAAAAGTTTGAAATACAGCAGTTAATTACTCGTGATACCTCTGGAATTACTTATTTGGCAGAGTACTCCTGTGGAGCTTTTTATGTTAGCAAGACAACTGGAAGCTTCAAAACCCATGTGGGGGAAGGTCTACCTACAATGCTGTGCCAGCTACTGAATCAACATCCCGGGCAGCGACAGACAATGCCAAGTGGCGGCATTGTACTGTCTGGGATGCCGGTGTGTTTTCTTTGGGGGCACGGCCCCCAAACCCCCATGTGGGGGACTCTTCCCCCCAGTCTCTATTTATACTACTCCAAGTCAGAATTGACTTGGGGAGGGGGTGAAACACTGGGAGAGGTACTGCCAGTGTCTGCAGGGACCATCACATCGACCTAGCACTTTTCATCGAATTCTATCACTGTGATGGTCTTCACAGTGGTGGTGTTGACGTGGGATCAGCACACCATGGGGGGAACACATTAGGGCTACTGAGAAGGAAGACCAATCCTACACCACAGCATCACATACAGTATTGGATTCGTAGAAAGAGTCTTGAGAAAGAACACATTAGTTTTTGAAAATGTTTGGCAGTGTATGGTGGAGTGGCTCAGTTTTATCTAATAAAGTGACATTTTTGAATCAGGCACACAAGTGTTTGGGGTTTCTTTGCTCTCCGAACAGTACCTGGAGCTGTTTCTTTTTTTTGCCAGTATTGTTTACATGATTGAAGCTTAGTCCTTAAATCTAGTTGCCCCCTGTCTGCAGTGATTAAAAGATGATTATGTACAGGAAGTATATAGACAACTGAATAATGAGGAATTTTATGTGAAATTGAACTCAGATGTAACTGTGGACTTTATTCCATTGACAAAACCCTATTAGCAGCTTGTGAAAGTGACTTGATTGGTGGTAAGACAAAATAATTCTTGATGATGAATACACTGGTCAGAGTCACTTTCTATGTACTTACTAAGGTACACAAATCATTAATAAACTCCCCATGATGACCCACAGTAAGTAGGATCAGTTCACTAACTGAACCACTCTCAAAATTAAAATTATTTTGATGCACCCTTGGCAAGGAACTGCCCACATATTTACAGGACACTAAAGACATGCAGAATTTATTCAAGAACGTAAAACTGGGCGAGAAATCCTGCTAGTAACTATGGATATTGAGACTTTATATACCAATATTCCCCATGAAGGAGCATTGGATACTCTGGCTTTTTTCTGAATCAAAGAAATCGGGATTTTAACCCACCAACAGAACTGTTATTAAAATAGTTTGAATGTAGTCCAGGAGCCAGGTATATTTATCTATGTGTCTAGGTCTGAAAGGTTGATGGCTGTTCCCTATTTAAAAAAAGTTTGTAGAATCCATATTTACAACTCTTGTTTGCTGAGATTTGAATGTTTTTTGGGAAAATGCACTTCTTTAATGAAAAAATGAACTCTGCAAAAATTGTGTGTATTTTAATTAATAGCACCTTCTTTAATTTAAATTCTATAAGCTTGTATTTAAATACAACAGACATTATAACAAACAGCAATATATGTATCAAAGGCTTGCTATTAATGTTATTTATTTATTTTATTCTATATTTAACTTGAAACGATCAACTTTTTATGATATTTTATGAATCTAAGTACAACAATCAGTATTCTTGTTCACTGTCTTCATTATCCAACATGTTAAGCAAATATGTCTCATCAATATCGACATCACAGTCACTGTCATCAACTTCTTCATTTGGATTGTTGTCGAGTTTGTTCAATTGTTCACTTACATCTGGTGGTACAACTTCACATGTACACATTGGCTTGTATTTGCCATCCTCATAGGTCCAGCCATTGTCCTTTGGCTTCAGTAGTGTAATTTCTGGTGTGTCTTCATTTTTCTATAACAATGAAATGCAATTTGCACAGCAGATGTGTTGTGCAAGAGTTGATTTGCAAGGCGGCAGCAAGCTTTCATCTGCTCCTTTGATCTTTTCTATGGGTGCGTCTTTGTCACTTGGTCGATACTTGACACTGAACATACTGTAGTGGGCTGTGTCAACACTCTTTACTTTCTGTTCATACAAGGTACACACAAAGCTCTCAATTGCATCCTCAGTTTCTTTAGACAACTGTGGATATCCCAGTTTTCTAAATGCCTGTGTGTATTCTGTATTCTTTTCCATAAATGTCAAACAATCAATCAAGTCTTTATTTAACCAGGTGTTCATCATTGAGCAGAAGCTCATTTGCAAGATGGACCTGGGTGGAGCATGAACAATTGTATATACAGGTCAACACAGCTATTTACAAGGTAATACAAATAATACTCTTTACAGAGAGGAAGAAAAAGAAGTTCATATGACAAGATGACTGCCTGGGTAAAGAATTGGCTGGAGAATAGGACACAGAGAGTAATAGTAAATGGAGTCCACTCAGAAGAAAGGAGGGTTACTAGTGGGGTACTGCAGGGTTCAGTATTAGGACCGGTCCTCTTCAATGTCTTTATAAGCGACATTGCAGAAGGACTGGAAGGAAAAGTATGTCTCTTTGCAGATGACACAAAGATCTGCAACAGAGTTGATGCACAGGGTGGGGTGGAAAGGATGAGAAGGGACTTGGCAATGTTAGAGGAATGGTCAAATGTATGGCAGCTTAGATTCAATGCTAAGAAGTGCAAGGTAATGCACCTGGGAAACAAAAACCCAGGGGAAGAGTACACAATGGGGGGTGAGATACTAACAACAACAAAAATGGAAAGGGACCTGGGGGTAGTCATATCAGATGACCTAAAGGTGGGCAAGCAATGTGAGAGGGCAGCAAGGAGGGTTGGGGGATACTGGGATGCATAGGGAGAGGCATCACCAGTAGAAAGGAAGTTATTATCCCTCTGTACAGACAGCTGGTGAGACCCCATCTGGAGTAGTGCATGCAGTTCTGGAGACCCAATCTCCGCAAAGACATAGACAGGATGGAAGCTGTCCAGAGGAGGGCAACTAAAATAGTGCAGGGTCTGCACTGGAATACATATGAAGAGAGATGAAAGGAGCTTAATATGTATAGCCTCGAGGAAAGGAAGGAGAGGGGAGACATGATAGAAATGTTCAAGTACCTCAAGGGAATCAACAAAGTCCAAGAGGGTAGCATCTTTCAAAAAAGGTGTGCAAGAACAAGAGGCACAATTTGAAGATAGAGGGGCGGCTCAGAGGTAATTTAAGGAAGTATTTTTTCACAGAGAGGGTTGTGAATGCATGGAACGGCCTTCTGGAGGAGGTTGTGGAGTCAAAATCAGTGGTGGAATTCAAGCATGCATGGGACAGTCATAAGGCAATTCTAGGGGGTGGGGGTAGGAAGAAGTAGGCTGCTGGTTAACTAGGATCTGCAGCTTATCCAGTAGGTAGGGAAATGAGCAGACTGGGTGGGCCAAGCGGTCCTTATCTGCCATCAAATTCTATGTTTCTATGTTTCTATGTTTCATATGTACATAGAATTATACAGATATTGTACAGATTATATGGAATTTACATACATAGAAGTGTCTATAGGAAGATAAAGCAGGTTATCTAAGGTTGTAGGAGGAAGTAACGTAAAAAATATATACACCAGGTAGAGGTGAAGGTAGGGGAAGGGAGGAGGGAGGGAGGTAGGGGAGAAAGGCTAGGAGGGCATGGTTCACAGAGAGGAGTTGGTAAAGCGGGATGTAGAGAAGGTGGATGAAGAAAAGGGTATGTGTGAGCCCGGGATTGAATGCTATAAACACAGGGCATAGTAGGATGTCACAACCCAGGGTAGTGACTCCTATCCAAGGTTGGAAAGGAAGAATAAGGGGATAGATGGGCCTAGTGTTGATAAGACAGGGGGATAAGAGAGAGAGAACAATTAGGCTGGTGAGGAGCAAGCTGGCGGGTCAGTACTTAAAATTGGGTCTAGGCTTGGCTATATACCAGTGCAGATGCTAGTACTGGGTCTGAGTGGGTGAAGCAGTTACATACTTCTCTGATTGTATGGAAATAAAGCATCTTGAAGGAATTTATACCAATTAGAGTGCTTAATTTGAGGGTTTTTTTGTAGATTGTTCCATAAGGTAGGTAGCACGAAGCTTATGGCTGCCCTGCCGAAGAGGGATTTTGCTTTGGGTACTTTAAGTGTAATAGCTGAGTAACATCTTAACACATATTTCCCAATTATACTCAGGGGAAGACAGCAGGAGATATAGTAAGGCAGCTTATTAGAGATGGCTCTATAGGTCCAGAGAGCGGCGTTTCTGTGGCGCCTGAACTTTAGTGATGTCCACCCCACTGCCGCATATAGGGTGCAGTGATGCATGTTGAAGGGGCGTCCCGTTATAAACTTCAGTGCTTGATGGCAGAGTGTGTCCAGTTTAGCCATGTAAGAGTTGGGGCATTGGCTCTAGAGGAAGTCAGCGTAATCAACCAGTGATAGGAAAATGGATTGGACCAGTTGTTTCTTGGCATCTCTGGTGAGAAATTGGTTGATTCTAAAAAACAGTCTAAGCCTTTGCTGAAGTCGTTTTATCAAATCCTCAATATGTTCAATGAAGGAGAGTCTTTGGTCTATCCAAACTCCCAGATGCTTCAATTTTGTAACAAATTCTAGTTTTTCACCTAGAACTGTGATAATTTGGGGAACCGTCCCACTGGACACAGGGTTAGCTGTACAGATAAAAGGGGAGAGGACCATCGCTTTAGTTTTTTTGGCATTAAGGAGTAGCTTTTTTTGGAGGAGTTGGCTTTGCAAAAGGTTGAATTCTGACTGTAGGTCATTGCAGGCAGCTTCAGGTGTTGGGCGACTTATGTAGAGAACTGTATCATCTGCAAACAGATGGCTGTTGGCTTCTTTTATACAGTAGTGGATGTTATTAATATGGATTGCAAAAAGTAAGGGCCCTAATATAGAACCTTGAGGTACCCCTCTTTGCAGAGTTTTTAAGGGGGACAGGCCTCCTTCGGCTTTAACTTGTTGAAGGTGCCCTGTAAGATAGTCAGTAAACCAACGTAGAGAGGAGGGGTCCACACATATGATTTGAAGGGAGGAGAGGAGCAGACTATGGTCGATGGTGTCAAAAGCCTTGCTTAGATCAAGGAAAACAGCACAAATAAAGTTTTTGCTCTCAAGATTACGCTGCCAGTCATTAGTAACTTTGGCGAGGGCTGAGATAGTGCAATGTTTAGCTCTGAATCCCGACTGCATAGGATTTAGCAGTTACCTAGACTCAAGGTGAGTCCTCAGCTGTGCATTTACAATTTTCTCTAGGAGCTTGGACAGGACCGGAAGGAGAGAAATTGACCTGTAGTTATTGAGATCGCCAGGGTCACCTGATTTGAACAGTGGTATGACATGTGCTATCTTCCATATAGGTGGTAAGGTGCCCTGAGACAGGGATAAGTTAAAAAGGTGGGTGACGGGTATTGCTAGTACGTTGTAGGCAATTTTTAGGAAGTAAGGGTCAAGGGTGTTGGCCCCAACACTTTTTCTAGTACCCAACTGAAGCAAGAGGTCCTCTACCTCTTTCAGTGGGGCAGGTTGAAGCGAGAAAGGCAGCAAAGCTATTGGAGTTTCAGGCAGTTTGCTGGCAGTCTGGGAGTGAAGTATGTTTGCAGGGGAGTTATCAAATGCCATGCCTGCAGTAGCAAAGTGGTTATTGAATGCGTCAAGTATATCCATCTTTTTGGTTATAGTCAAGTTGCCAGAGGTAATCTTGGTCGGGAGTGAATTTCCTGGGGAGTGGCCTAGCAGATCATTGATTGTGTTCCAGAGCTTGATTGGGCTCTTTGTGACAGATTCAAGTTTGGATTTGAAGAAGGTGGCCTTCGATTCTCTGATTGTTTTGGTACATATATTTCGTAGTCTCCTGAACTGGTTCCAATCCTTGCAGTGTTCAGTCTGCGCGCTTTTTTCCAGAGCTTATCTCTTTCTAGAAGCAAGGACTTGATCTGAGGGGTGAACCATTTACAGGTTTTGGTCCTAGTTCGAACTTTAATCAGGGAGCATACTTATTAAGGGCCTTAATAGAATGTTGTGGAAGATATTGTAAGCTGGCCATGATCGTTTTGGCCAGGTAAATCTTGCCACTCAGGAATGTAAAGCTCATTTACATAGGCATGTTCATTGAAGTTGCACCTGGATCTCTTCAAGAGAACTTGCTGATGGGTGCTGGGTTGTTGGTGGATCTTACTCCGCAATAAAACAATGGTCGCTAGCATCTGAGAAGAAGACATCAGCGTGGGAGAAGAGATGAGGTTTGCTCATCATTAGCACATCCAAAAGTGTACTTTTACTGGAGTTCTTCAAGTTTGGGTGTGTTGGTTCAGTAATAAGTTGCGTCAGCCCACGTTCATCACAGAAGGATGCAAGGGGGGCAGCTGTGTTAGAGAGCCAGTCAAAGTTGAGGTCTCCTAAAATAATAGTTTCTGGCAGCCCCTGTCCCAACTTGTTACTTGGATATGATACAAGCTGTAGGCCAGCAGATGGTGGTCTGTAGCATCCTATTACACAGAGTGCAGTAGTCTATGTAATTTACACTTTGAGAATTAGACATTCGAATTTGCTGGCGACAGTTGCCGAGGATAAGCAGAAGGCAGAAAATTTGTCTTTAACGTAGATAGCTATCCCTCCTCCTCTGGCATGCCTATCAGGTCTGAACAAGGCATAGTTGGGTATGTTTACTTCTCTATCAGTGGTGCTGGGTCTAAGCTAAGTTTCAGAAATCACAAGTATGTCAGGAGAGGTATGATTTACCCAGGTTTGTATTAAGGTTATCTTTTTAAGGAGGCTACATACATTAATATGCATTTGTTAGAGGTTTCAGCTTCCCCTTGCCTTTGAATGCTGGTGAATAGTTGCACCCTGTCAGTGCATGGAGACCTAGTAGAGCTGCACACACAGGCATGCCTAACTCTGTTGACAAGTGGGGCACATATATGAACCTTCTTATGTTATTCCCTGAATGGTCAACGTCCATATGCAGTTTGAAATTATCATTTAGACTTGCATGATACAACAGAATTACCAGAATATCAGTATCATCTGCCCTGGCCACCACATGCACATCTTCACCCTCATTTTGACTGTAATTGTAGTGTAAGTGTCACATGATTCTTGCATCTGCTTCTATGCATATGCTTTTTAGGGCCTTGTACTCTAATCTAAGCATATGTCCAGCTTCTACTTTGTATGAGTAACAAGTTTTTCCTACTGCATACATACGCTTTTTATCACCTAGAACTTCACAGTACACATCATAATTCCATGTTGTAGCTAAAAAAACTTAGGAGTGCCATCTTGAATGAAGATGAAGACAGGGATCCAGCAAAGTCTCTAGGTTGGCTTTGGTCAGGACCAGTTATGAGCCAGAGAGTGGAGCGATGCTATGCTCTCCTCTCTTCTCTTCTCTTGTTCAAGAGAGTGGAGTGATGCCATGCTTTCTTTTCTTCTCTTCTCTTCTCTTCTCTTCTCTTCTCTTCTCTTCTCTTCTCTTCTCTTCTCTTCTTCAAGACCTTTGATTGATGGAGACTGTAACAGTAACTGACAAGGTGGACTTCATTTGCAAAACTACAGCAAACAAGAGACAGGATGATTTTTGCCACACCGTGTAAGATTTCTGATCAAGAACATGGCATCAACCAAAGTGGCATTTATAGCATTGGGTTGGCTACTTTGGACTCTGGTCTCAAGTTTCTTCAGCAGTGTTGACTTCTTTATTGTGTTTATTGATTCATCATTTCCTAAGGAGAGGGGTACCAGGGTTAGAGGGTAGACAAACACCATCATAAGTTCAACTGTTGAAGTTGCAGGTAGATATAGCAAGCGTCCAAAGAGGTCTAGAGTTCCTTTCAACTCAATGATTTTCTTGTCCTTGTTCTTAGTCTTCACCTTCATTGCATCATGTGCAAAGTTCTTCAACTTGTATCTTTTGATGGGTTCCTCGAACCTACTGGCTTTGGTAATGCATTTGTCTCTAAACACACGATATATCCAAGTACCTATCTCAGTAACCTGTAACACTTCATTTACTACCTCTTGTAATACTGCTTTTCCACTACATGTTGAATAAAGATTGCTGTTCTCAAACACATCCTAGAATTGATTCATGGAACAGTCTATTGTGTTCAACAGCTTGTTTAGATCCTTCAAATCTTATTTAACTCCAAAACTCTTAAGCTCTTGGCTGGCTTCTTCATGGCTGACAAGACCAACTTTTTCCATAAGACTTATAACAATTTTACTTCCAGCTGACTGCAGAATATTCCTCCTTGCATTGATGTTCTGTATCAAAGAAGAAATCCTTGTTAGTCTTGATGCAGTATCGGCATTGTTCATCTGTTCCACAGTCAAGTCTATGTTATTTCTGTGAAACCCTCTGTTTGATCTTGTAATTGTTAATGCTCCATTCTCCAATGTTTTCCTCAGATGAGGGTGGGTCTCATCCATGTTTAGCAAATTCACAAGTTCCAGGGTCATACACTTAACATATTTGTGGTGCCCAGTTCTGGAGTAAAGAGGTATCATCTTCTCCAAGCTATTTACAAAGAGAGGCAAGTCATTTGTCCTGATGGAATGGCAGAAGAGTTGATACAACTCTACCAAATTGCAGAACTGCAGCCAAAATTTGGTAGTTGCACCATGCTCATCACGGTGTGTGGAATTTGATAACATTGCATACGCTTCCATGAATGTCTTGAAATCAGCTGTATTCTCTAGGTCCACTACTGAGGAAGGTGATGGGTCATTAAGTAGCTGCTGCACATGTTTTGAGAGTGGAAAGTCTGACAAACCTTTATATTATATAAAGCACTGCATACAGTGTCTTCAGAAAGTATTCGCCACCTTGGATTTTGTCACATTTTGTGATGTTGCAAACTCAAATTAAAATACATTTATATGGGATTTTTTGTCATGTACTGTATCTACACAAATTACTCTATAATGTCAAAGTGAAATGAAACTTCTGGAATTTTGTGTACATGTAATTTAAAATAAAAACCTGAAATGTCTTGATTTGATAAGTATTCACTCCCTATGCTATGACACTCCAAATTGAGCTCAGGTGCATCCAATTTCCTTGTGAGATCACTCTAAAACTTGAATGGAGTCCACCTGTGGTCAGTTCAAATGATTGACATAATTTCAGAGGAAATACACCTGTCTATATAAGGTCCCACTGCTGACAGTGTATGTCAAAGCAAAAACTCTACCATGAAGACCAAGGAGCTGTCCATAGAACTCCGTGATAGAATTGTGAGGAACCATATATCTGGGGAGGGGTATAAAAACATTTCTAGGGCATGTAATGTTCCCAGGAGCACAGTCAAGTTCATCATTAGGAAATGGAAAAATTATGGAATCACCCAGACTCTTCCTAGAGCAGGCCGTCCTCCCAAACTGAGCAACCGGGCAAGAAGGACCTTGGTCAGGGAAGTGACCAAGAACCCAATGACCACCCTGACAGAACTACAGAGTTCCATGGCTGAGATGGGAGAAACTGTCCAGAGGACAACAATCTCTGCAGCACTTCACAGATGTAGCCTCTATGGGAGAGTGGCTAGATGGAAGCCACTCCTGAGAAAAGGCCACATAATAGCATGCCTGGAGTTTGCAAGAAGGCACGTGGCAGACTCTGAGACCATATAGCAAAAGATTGTCTGGTCTGATGAAACAAAAATTGAACTCTTTGGCCTGAATGCAAAGCGCTATGCCTGGCACAAACCGAACACAGCTCATCACCCATGTAACACCATCCCTACCATGAAGCATGGTGGTGACAGCATCATGTTATGGGGATGCTTTTCAGTGGCAGGGACTGAGGCATTTTCAGGATAGAGGGAACAATGAATGGAGCTAAATACAGGCACATCCTTGAGGAGAACCTGCATCAGTCTGCAATAGACCTTGGACTGGGGTGAAGATTTACGTTCTAACAGGACAACGACCCCAAGCATGCAGCCAAAGCAACACTGGAGTGGCTTCAGAACAAGAAGGTGAATGTCCTTGAGTGGCCCAGCCAAAGCCCAGACTTGAATCCCATTGAGCATTTGTGGAAAGACTTAAAGATTGCGGTTCACCGACGGCTCTCCATCCAACTTGACAGAGCTTGAGCAAATCTGCAAGGAAGAATGGGCGAAAATCCCCAAATCCAGATGTGCAAAGCTGATATAGACATACCCAAGAAGACTCAAAGCTGTAATTGCTGCCAAAGGTGCTTCTACAAAGTATTGACTCAGTGGGGTAAATACTTTGGTAAACAAGATATTTCAGTTTTTAATGCTTCATAAATTTTAGTTACACAATATAAATATTTTTGCCCCTTTAAATTGTTGAGTATGCTGTGTGAATCAAAGGGGAAAAAAGTTATTTCAATGCATTAAAAAGTCTGGTAGTAACACAACAAAATGTGACAAAATCCAAGGGGGGGGGGGGAGGGTGAATACTTTCTGAAGGCACTGTATGTTTCATTCTAAATGTCGCTGATAGCATCGGGTGAAGCCTCTTTGCTTGATTGAAAAATATTCCTTAAAGAAGTCCATTCAGGGATCCCAATGCCAAAACACCACTTTCAACAAGAATGTGGTCTCCACCAAAACCATTCAGGAGGCATCCAAGACTTTTGAAATATGCTTATTTTATGCAGAATGGTCCAAAACATATGCAAAGTCTGTCATATTCCAGAGACTTTGTGGACTGAATTTATAGTGCAGGTTTTGCTATGGCCATGTTATAAGTAATAGGCATAAAGTCCTCCTGGCATTCATCCATAACTCTGATAGCAGTATTCATGGTGTCTTGCACTACATCAAGTCTTGTAGGAGGCTTTCCTATAGGGTCCAAGTATGATATGATATGCTGTGGAAGATGGCCACCCATGCTGGGTGTGCTATCGGTCGCTCTGTAACAGCTAGTGTTGCAGTGAGCATTTTCAGTTTTTATTTTGTTTTGTAGTCTCTGTAAGTATTTTTAAGCTATTTTACTTTTATTTTAACTTTACTCATTTCATAATGCTAGTCTTGGGTTTATTCACTCTCTACTGCTCCTGGAAGTGGTTGAATTGTAGGGGATTTACCGGCCTACACAAATTGGGTCTGTTGTCCTCCTCTGACTGTGTTTTTTGATTTTGACTTTGGAACCTCTTTTTGGAGTGTGAGATGGCCAATCCACCTGCCAACAGTCCTGGGTGAGTAGTAGTCTGTGATTCCATACTGGATGGAAGTCTGAATGGTGTATTCCTCTCTCACCTGATTTTTTGACTTGCTCTCTATTCGGTAGCGGGAGTACTGCTGGCTGGGGGTTTGTAGTTGATCCTGACTTTTTGTCATTTATGAATTTTGTGTGATAACATTTTTGGAAGGGATGCCTAATTTGGTGAAGACCTGATTTTATATGCTGGACATTTAACATCTGACTTCATGGGCCATTTTTCGTAAATAATCATTGGATTTGGGGACTGCAGAGTTCAATTCTCAGCTATTTGATTGCCCTACCTAGTTGATCCTCTGTTCTTGGGCTGCAACAGTACAGGAGGTGGGTCTTCTCCACTGGAGAGCCGGTGGTTGGTAGTCTTTTCCCCTAGGGATCCCCCAAGAACCCATTTAGTTGGGCTCTGCTGGGGTTCTTCAGTAACTGTTGTAGTCTGGAGGTGGACCTTGGTGTGGACCTTTTGGGCTCTTTGCTGGGGAATGATCTAGTCCTGAAGAGGATTTTACAAACTTTTTCTTGGATTCACTGGTCAGTTTTGTACAAACTTTTATTTGAACAGTGATAGCATTTTGGAGATCATATTTCTGTAAGTTATGTGCTGAAACTTTTGGCTTGTTTGCTTTGCTCCATTTGCAAATTATATCTGGCATTGAGATTCCCTCTGCTCCCTTGAAGTCTTGGCAGTGAGAGTGCCAGGCCTTGGTTTCTTCAGACTTTTATTGGTGACATGTTTTATGAATCCTGTGTTGAAAAACTTTGGACATTTTGTTTTTTTAATTATTTTAATTTTTTATTTTCATCACAATTGCTTATAGTAGTGAGAGTACCATTACAGTTTTCTCCGGGCATTAATAGTGAGAGTATTTAATTGCCTGGGGAATTATCTGATTTATCAGATTTACTTTTCTCTTATCACTCAGATAAGTTATTTAAATTTTGGGGGGGGATTTAGTTATTTTTTTATTTCTTTTTTGTTAATTGTTATACTATTTTTGGCAGTGAGAGTGCCAGAATAGTTCTTTGGGCACCAGTTAGTGAGAGTACCTGGTGCTCGGGGACTTTTATTATTTTGTTTATTGCTTTGTTTTATTTGTTTTTGTTGGGTAAATGGGATTTTGGGGTAGTATGGTTTGTTTTTGAATTTTGTTTATGTTTGTTGGCTCCCTTGGGAGTTTTTTGTTTTAATTTTAAACTGCAACCATTTTAGCATTCTGTTACAAGGAAATTGTATTATTTGGTGTTGTTCCTTAGCCACAGCTTGGTGGCCATTTGTGGAATGTGCCTGTTTGCTCTCCTGGTCCTGTGCTATTTATCCTCCTCTCTCCATGCCCTCCGCCAGTTCTCTCCCCTCCCGCTTGCCTTCATTTACCAGCACAGTCGTGCACTGGGGATTGCTCATGGGGGGGTGGGCATGGACATGTAGGGGGGGCCTGGACATTGGAGTTTGAATGAGCAGTTCTCTCCCATAGAGGTAGTTAGGACTAGAAGATGCCTGGGGTGAAATGGTTTTTGGAATGTGGTGGTCCATGTCTAGTCCCCATACCCAAGGGCACCACCTCTTTGGGTGGGCAAGTAGCCAGGACGGCTCACGAACATCGTCCATCTCGGGCATTGTTATGCAATGCCAGATCCATTAAGAACAAAACTGCGCTTATTGCCAATTATGTTGGAACAGCAGATCTGGTTTGCATCACCGAGACCTGGTTGGATGGAAATGCTGCTCCAATTTTGGAGGCAGCTATTCTTCCCAGGTACTCGGTGATACATCACCCAAGATTGGATCGTGGGGGGGGTAGCAGTCTGTTTCCTTTGAGTGCACTGTGGTAGCTGGTGTGGTGTACAGGACAGCTCTCATCTACCATCCACCCGGGGATGAAAAGCTATTCCTGGAGGAAGTAGCAGACTTCACCACCGATGTGGCTTTGGAGTCACCCAGACTGATGGTTCTGGGTGGCTACAATGCCTGGGTCAATGATGAATCCTCACTTTTTGGACACCACTTCCTTCAGTTGATGATATCACTGGGCTTCACACAGGTTTGTTTCCACAGCTACCCATAATGGTGGTCACTCCCTGGATTTGGTCTTCCTCCTGGGGATTGAGGCCTCCCATTTGGGGGTGGAACCTGTTGGCTGGTCCGATCACTACACCGTGAGGTTCAATTTTTATACCCCCCTGTGTAGGTCTACTCCTGTGGAGATGGTCAGTTTCTGCCCTTTATAGGATGTGGTCCCTGAAGACCTGGTGGTGGTGATTGAACTCTTGGAGTTCAAAGATGTCTGCTCAGGTTCAGATCCACTGGTTCTGGCCTATAATAAGGCCATTTCCTCAGCTCTTGACCTGATTGCTCCAGTCCGAGTTTGCCCCTTCCACTTTGCCCTCGGGGCCCCTTGGTTTGATGGGTCTCTGAGGGAATAGCAGAGGTTGGGATGTAGGTTAGAATGGTGCTGGCAGAAATCTACATTGGATGCTGACTATCTTATTTTGTTGGAGCATTATCAGCTCTACCAATCGGTGATCTCTCGTAAAAAGGCAGAATTCCTGTCCAGGGAAATCACTGTTGCTCACAATTGACTGGCCCAACTCTTCTGAACTGTGGACAGGCTGTGCAACCCAACCTGTCTGCAGCTCTGAGTTTTTGAGTGTGACGAGGCTTGCTCGATTCTTTGCAAATCAGGTGGCCGACATCAGGTTAGAGACCCGTTGGACCCAGTCTATGGGGAATGTGGTCAGTCGGTGCTCAGTCACTATGCCTCTTGTTTCCTGTAGAACCTTTGACCTGCCGGAGTTCATTGATATTATGAGGACTGTCAATGGAATGCACCCTACATGCTGTAGTTTAGACCCGGGCCCTTCCTCCCTGATTTTGGGTTGTAGTGATATCATCGAACGGTCCTGGCTCAGATTGTCTGGTGCTTCTTGGAATTAGGTGAATTTCCAAGCTCCCTGAAGGAGGCAGTGGTGACACC
Organism: Neoceratodus forsteri; assembly: GCA_016271365.2. NCBI lineage: Eukaryota > Metazoa > Chordata > Ceratodontiformes > Ceratodontidae > Neoceratodus > Neoceratodus forsteri. Next base: position 1,360,345,606 of record CM057459.1, read on the forward strand.
ACTTCTGAAGAAAGCTTCTTTGGACCCAGATACTCTAGCTAACTACAGACCTATCTCAAACCTTCCTTTTGTGGGAAAGGTTATCGAGAAAGTTGTGGCCATTCAACTGGAGAACCATTTGACCATCCATAGTATATGCGAACCTCTCCAATTTGGTTTTCATAAGAGGCACAGTACTGAGACTGCTCTGGTTCAGGTGCTCAATGATCTCCTGATGGCAAGAGACCAGAGAAACAGCTCCATCTTGGTACTCCTTTATCTCTCCTCAGCCTTTGACACTGTAGACCATGGGGTTCTGCTCGAGCACCTGTGGTCCATCTGTGGACTGACCAGCACAATGCTCAGATGGTTTTCATCTTTCCTCATCGGTAGAACTCAGAGAGTTGTCACGGGAATTTTCTCTTCTGAGTCTTTCTTTCTGCCTTGTGGGGTTCCTCTAGGCTCGGTGCTGTCCCCCATGTTGTTTACAGTGTATATGCTGCCCCTCAGAGACATTGTAAGATGGTATGGGCTGTGGTTTCACTGCTATGCTGATGATACCCAGCTCTACCTGTCTTTTGCCCCTGACCAGGTTAGTGCTCTCTCAGTATTTAACAGCTGCCTTGCTGAAATCCAAGATTGGATGAATTCCAGTGGGTTAAAGGTGAACGCAGGTAAAACTGAGGTTTTGGTTGTGGACCTAGGATGCAGGACAGAGGGACTGAGGACTGATTTGCCCTCCAGTTTATTCTTGGGGGGGTGCTCAGATCCTTACCTCTGAACAGGTGCGTGACCTGGGAGTGATACTTGATGATGGGCTGACCCTTCATCATCAGGTGTCAGCAGTCGTTAAGTTAGCCTTTTATCACCTTAGGAACATTGCCAGGATCAAGCACCTTGTTCCGTCCAGTGATTTGCCCATTTTGGTCCACGCCTTTGTGACCTCGCACCTTGACTATTGCAACTCCCTTTATTTAGGGCTTCCTGGGGTTGATATCCACTGCTTGCAGCTAGTGCAGAATGCTGCTGCTTATTTACTGACTGGGGTATCCAGAAGATCTCATATTACCCCAGTGCTGCGCAATCTGCACTGGCTGCTGATTCAGTAATGGATTTCCTTTGAGGTAGGTTTGTTAACCTACAAAGCCCTACACGGACTGGGTCCTGACTACTTGAAAGAACTTTTGACTCCTTACACCCCTGTGCAACAGCTCTGCTCGGCTGATGAGGGGTTGCTGGAGATTCTGAGGGTTAGTTTGAATTCATATGGGGCTTGCGCTTTTATGTTTGCTGCCCCAACCCTCTGGAATTCTCTGCCCTGTCAGCTTCAGGAGTGCAGGTCTGTGGGGAGCTTTAAACAGGTACTGAAAATGTTCTTATGGATTAAGGAATTCCCTGATCTGTTGTGATTTTAATTATGTTTTAATGAACTGTCTGTGATTATGTAAAGAGTCTTGATAATGTGAAAGGCGCTCAATAAATAAAGCTATCATTATTATTATTATTATTTTTATCTACAGAAACAAGGGCATTCCATCCATGCCACATTGGAGAAGCATTTACACCTACACAAAGAAATACAAAATCATACATGCCTCCACAATGCAAAGCATCATGGGTTGCATATGCAAATCACCACAGAATATTATGCTGGTTCAACTTTAAGCAGAAATGCATGGTGCTGAAAGGCCTCTCACATAGTTTTCAAAGGAAGCCAACAGAAGACATAGATACATGTTTCATCCTATCAGTATTCATCAGTATGCCTCGTCTGTTTGACACCCCAATGGAATGAACCAGCTACCCTAAGGTGGTCTATCTGGGTTATGTTGTGGTGAACCCAATTAAAACAAAAAACAATTTAAAAGACAAAGAACCTCTGTGTGAAGGCACTGAGGCAATGGTTACCCCAAAGGGCATTTGGCCAGGAAGCCAAGTTTCAAAGAAATACAAAATCACACATGCCCCCACAATGCAAAGCATCGTGGGCTGAATATTCAAATCACCACAGAATATTATGCTGGTTCAACTTTAAGCAGAAATGCATGGTGCCAAAAGGCCTCTCACACAGTTTGCAAAGGGTACCAACAGAAGACATAAACACGTGTTTCGTCCTACCAGGACAGAGGTAAGCCAAGTTTGCGCACAGAGGTTCTTTGTCTTTTACACCTACACTATCATCCAGACAACAGCCCTTCTCTTAGCTTGAATTAGTTTGTTTTGGTTTAGAGCTTTCTGTCACCTTATATTGATACGGTATTACTTTTGGTTTTCCAGATGTATATGGTTGAATGTCTTCCTTGCCAATATCTAGAGCGCTTTTGTTCTGAGATATTTGACTTTGCCTGGGTACAGGGTCTTGTTTCTGTCATGCCACTGGCTGTAATATCTGCTTCTTTACACTTGGCAAATAGACTTCATCAAAATCTTCAGCCTTCGCCGGCCTGGTGGCACTGAGGGTCGAGGCACTGGAGGCCACATCTCACACCATGCTGGCAACCTGGGTTCGGACATGAGCCCAGGTTGTCAAGGGTCAGCAGGGAAGGATAAGATTGAGTGTCCAGAGGACTGCTCTCCTATCCTGGGGAGGGCTGTGAGCTTTTACCACTCTGCAGTGGCCCCTGGGGACTCCTGGAGGCACTGCTATAGCCAGTGTAATGGTGGGAGGAGTGCAGCAGATGTCAGCACATCAGTGCTAGATGTCATTGCATGTCTGCACTCCTGGGGCTAAAAACATCAAAGGAAAATAGCAGCACTGTCTGTGGCAGCTTGATGGATGCACTTCCTGAGCCGGGCGGGGATCATGGGTGCAGACATTGGGCTGGTATTGGATCCTGGCCTGTCACGGGGACCAAGGGGAGGGTCCCTTTGTGGGTACAGCCTCATATGCCAGCTGGCCCAGAGGATGTGCTCCTGTGGTCATCGGGGGAACTGGAGCAGTGGCTGGAACATGACAGGTCAGTGGCTGCAGGGGGAGAAAATAGAAATATGATAAAAAAAATCTTCAGCTTTTGTCTTTGATGTTCTGCATCGTTTGCTCTTTGATGTTAAAGATGGCCTTGCCTGGTCATGGGCATCAACTTCTGATCTTTGCTTATCTGTGTTTGTTTCTATTGAGTGTGTTTCATTTCATTCTGGTACTTGATAATCCATGTGTGTTCTTGTCATAGCTTCTTCAGACCTTTCTTTGGGTACAGCTGTCTCCTCAATACTAGATGGTATGTTTTGGTATGCTATACCCACAGTGTCATGCAAAATGTCATGACTATCAAGTGTCTCTGTCATCTCATTGTAATTGTTGAAAGCCAAAGCAGTGGCAAAACCTGGCTGTATGAGCAATCCATCTGATGTAGCCTTATTCTTCTCCATTATATTGGCTGCGGCTGCAGTTTCGAGTTTCTCCACAACATGGTAGCTGACACAGTGACAAAACTTGTTCAAAATAGTTAAAACTTTATTTTTTTTATTGTATAAGCTTTTAATGGGTTTTAGTACAGTGTAGGCCATACATATAATGGTACTTCAGATTGTCATTACAGACCAAGTATAACAGGTAAGCAATACCAAAGTTAGAACTGTCATAGCACTACAGAGGTGAAACACTGAATATACATACTAACATGAGTCAGAGTAGTAGTGTCAATCATTCAAAATTAGAACAAATGCTTACACCATCCATCAGTAGGTGGTAACAATAGCCATTTATATGGGATCTTCCTAAAGAGCTATAACCGATGGGGGGGATTTGCAGGTGGGGTAGGAAGTTTGCAGAGATCTGACTGTGGGTATGGTTCCCATTTGGACAGATAATAGTGCATGATATGCCCCTGAGAATGTGAAAGTCTTTCAAAGATGGAAAGATGGGCAAGGCCTGCATGCCAAGCTTTCTGAGTAGGTGCCAGTGTGTAAGAAGGAGGCGCTTTGCTTCAAGGAGGGTGAGAAGCACCCAGCCTCAGAGAGATTTGGTTAGGTCTACCAAGGAGGTGGTATCACCCAGGAGCAGCTTAGGGTCTGTAAGGGTAATAGGGGACTTGAGTACTTTAGACAGGTCCGAGGCAATCGTAGTCCAAAATGCAATGATCTGTGGGTACGTCCAAAGTATATGCAGAAGATGAGCATCAGGCTGTGAGCATAGCCAACACTCGGTATGGCTGAGCAGTCTACGGGTGTGAAGGGCCACTGGGGTATGATTCCAAAACAGTAGGATTTTGAGTTGGAGGAAGCGGCTTTTAGTGTCTCTGTAGACACGGTACGCATCCTTAAGGTAGAGATTCCATTGGCCCTCTAGAATAGGGGATGCAAGCATCTCTACCCACTTTGATTTGCATGAGGAGTTGGGATCCATCTGGGCCTCCCTCCAAGCAGTATAAAAGCAGCCAAGTAGGCCCTTCGAGGTAGGAAGTTTACGAAGGGTCTCTAGCCAGTGCCAAGTAGTGTTGGAGGGACAACTAGCAAGAAGGGGTTGTAGGAGACTCTGGATCTGTAAATATCTCCAGAAGTCCTTGTGCAGAAGGGGAAATTTAGCCTGTAGTTGTGCAAAGGACAAGAGGGATATGGGATCAGTGGAGCAGAGTCCTGTACTGTTTGGATTCCACACTTCTGCCAGGAGGGCCAGTGTAATGGGGCCCCATCAATTAAAAACATTTTGTTGTGCCATAGTCATCATCATCATCATCATCAAATCTTTATTTATTCAGGCGAACATCATTGAGCAAGGCTCATTTACAAGATGGACCTGATAAGGTCAAGGTTCAACAGTTGATACACAACAGATACATCATACACTTATATAAAACAGTTATACATACGGGGGGAAAAAACGTTTATAAACACAGTGATGTACAGTAAATTCACATGATAAAAATTGGTTACAGGAAAGTTAAGCTAATATTTACAGTATATACATATCCCAGTGGGGGGGTCATAGCAAACACACAATATAATGTAATACTAGGATGGTGAAGGTATTACTGGGTGCCATAAGATGGGGTGTCTGTCTGGAAGGATTATGTCATATGTGGTTAATTTTTTGGGAGGGAGATTGTGAGATGATAAAGCTAGCTCTAGTGGTAGCAACTACATTTCTCTGTGAAGAAGACTGTACAATGCTGTTTAAAGGATGCAAATGGAATGATATTGGACAGTTTTAGGGATTTTTGTAGAGTGTTCCATGCTATAGCTAGAGAATAGCTGATTGCTGCCCTCCCTAGCCTGGTGTTGAATTTGGGCAGTTTGAGCAGAATGATGTTGTTGCTTCTTAGAGCATAGGAGCTAGGAATGGTCTGGGTGAAGCAGTCCAGAATATAGTTTGGAAGTTTTTTTGATAACGCTCTATAAATCCATAGTGCTGCATTTCTGTTCTTTCTGAGGTGAAGGGAAACCCACCCAACTGCAGCATAAAGAGATCAATGATGGGTATTAGATGGCAGATCTGTAATGAATCTTATTGCTCTATGATATAAGGTATCTAGCTTGTGAAGGTAGGAGATGGGGCAGTGACTATAAAGGAAGTCTGCATAGTCAACAACTGATAGAAAAATGGCCTGGACTAACCTCATCTTTGAGTCTCTGTTTAGGAAGGGTTTTAATCTATAGAGAAGGCCAAGCCTTTGGCGAAGCTTTTTTAACAGTTCTTCTAAATGATGAGTGAAGTCGAGTCTGTTGTCAATCCACACACCTAGGTATTTGAAGTTTTCTACATACTCCAGATTTTCTCCAAGTATAGTGCATAGCTGGGGGAGAATGATTGAGCAGGAGGTGCTAGTGGAGCTTTGGTTTGTGAACATCATTGCTTTAGTTTTCTTTGCATTTAACAGAAGCTTTTTCTCAAGTAGCTGATATTGTAACAAGGAGAATTCTGTTTGTAGAAGTTCATGAGCAGCTGCAGGCGAAGGGTTGCTGACATACAAAACAGTGTCATCAGCAAAGGGGTGTACAGAGGAATTGGTGAGGGTTGAATCAATATTATTTATATAAATGGCAAAAAGGATAGGACCCAGTATAGAACCTTGGGGGACTCCTCTTAACAGTGGTTTTAATGGGGATAGGTCACCTTCAGCTTTTACCTGCTGTGACCTACCGGTGAGATAACATCTGAACCACTTAAGGGAGGGTGGATCTAGGCCAAGGGAGTGCAGGGATGATAGTAGAAGCTCGTGGTCCACAGTATCGAATGCTTTGCTCAGGTCCAGAAATACTGCACAGACATTATTAGTCGGGCATAATGAAAGGGGGGGGAGGCCTGCTTTGGTGTATGTGACTTAAGCATAAGGGCTTTCCAAGCATAAACTGTGTCAGTGACCGTGGAGGGGAAGATCGAGTCAGGGGAAACGAAATGTGAAGAGGGAATAAAGGGCCATCCCTCCCATTAAATCTATTTCTAGTTGAACCCAGGATGGTGGATCAAAAGAACTGGATACAAATCATTTGGTCGCATAAGCTGCCTTACAGGCAAGGTGATGACCCAGAAACCACGGGACATTGAAGCTCCCCTGGGACCAAGGTGACTGTATCTTTTGTTTACTCCATCAGGGAGGCTTGTTTTCCCACAGAAAAGTCAAAACTAGATGCTCCAATGAGCAAAATAGCTTAGATGATAGGGACATGGGTATGTTGTTAAAGAGACACAGCAGTCAGGGTCAAAGAAGCATGCATACTGCTGATACTCTACCTAGCAGGGAGAGTTGCAGTTTGTGCCATCTCTCTAGCTCTGTGGTGAGTTGTGCCATTAGAGGGGAGAAACTGGCTGACTACAGGGTGGGCCATGCAGTGGGGAGGTGTATACCCAGATGCATGAAGCTGTGAGCAGCCCAAGAAAGACTGGTGCGCTGAAGGCAAGCACTAGTACACCTCGAGTTAAGGGGGGGCCAGAGTGGTCTTCCTTTGATTGACCCATAGGCCAGAGAGTACTGCAAAGTCCTCAAGGACCCATAGTGTCACTGGAATTGATTGAATTCTGGGACTAGAAATGGTTAAAAGAAGGTCATCCACATACTCAGTCACAAGATAGGTGCAACTGGCCACCTCAATACCATGAATCAGAGGGGAAGCAGTGAGAACTCGAATTAAGGGGTCGAGGGCTATCAGAAAGAGGAGAGGTAACGGGATATCCCTGTCTGGTGCCTCTATTAAGGGGAAAGGGAGGGGAGATGTCACTGTTGGTAAGGATGCAGGCCATGGGGGAACAGTAGAGTGTGTGCATCCATTGCTGAAAATAAACACCATAGAGGTGGAGAATTTTGTGAAGATAGTCCCATTCTATAGAATCAAATGCCTTGGAAAAGTCAAATGCTAAAGCTGCCATGGGAAGGGATGATTTAGAGGCAAACCATTTAAGGTTAAGTAAGACTCTAGTATTATCCGCTCCATTTTTGCTGTGCATGAAGCCTGCTTGTGTGTGGTGACTGATCGACGGGAGGACAGACATCATCCTGAAAGCCCAAGCTTTGGCTAGGATCTTAGTGTCAACTGATAAAAGGCATAGGGCTGAAAGTTAGCACAGTCTAAGGGATCCGAGGACTTTTTGGGGAGTAGGGTGATGACTGAATCTCGCATAGTTGATGGGAGGGAGCAGGCTTTATGCGAGGATTATAGGGCAAGCTGAAGAGATTGTAATATACCCAGACCCAGGGCTTGATACAATTCCATCGACATACCGTCTGGTCCAGGAACTTTGCCTCGGGCCATCTTGGATAGGGCTATGCGAAGTTCTTCACAAGGAGGGGGAGTCAAGTTGAGCAACCTGCTCAGGGGTAAGAACGGGCGGGGGGGCATGCTGGCTAAAGGCTGCAATACTTTGAGAGAGTTGGGAGCTTGTGTTAGTGGAGTGAGATTGGTAGAGGGTTTCACAGAGTTGTCTCATGTTGGTGTTGATATCTTTAGGGCTGGAGGCTATGGAGCTGGCTTGGCTACGGAGGGCATGTATCCGGGTAGCTGCCTGCTGCTTACAGAGTCAAAAGGCAAGAAGCTTTACAGATTTTTCTCCGCTGTCCCAGTACACGTGCTTGGACCTGAGCAGAAGCCATTCTGTTTTCTGATGTAAGATAACATTAATTTGGTACTTAAGTCCCACGATTTGACGGTGCAGGTCACCGGCTATGGAGGCAGGTGGAGTAGTTTTGTAACGCTGTTCCAATGCGGATAAGTCCACTTGTAACCTAGTGAGGTTTACTCTATTGGTCTTATCTTGAATTGCTGAAAAGGCACTGATATGACCCCGAATGACTGCTTTGAACACCCCCCAGATGGTGCTGTGTGCAACGCTGCAATCTGAGTTGAGAGCAAAGTACTCTTCTTTGGCCTGAATTAGCATAGGGTGAAAATCAGGATCCTTGAAGAGGAGTGGGTTACATCACCACCTAACCTTAGGGGCCTGACTGCCTAGTTGGGTATAGGAGAGCTGAATGGTATCATGGTCGGAGATCAGAATTTAGCTAATTGTTAAGTCAGATATGCCATGGGCTGCCAAGTCATTAACTAGCCAAAAGTCTATATGGCTAGGAGAGCAATGAGGGGTGGAATAAAACATGTAGTCACGCCTCGTAGGGTGATCTCTGCACCAGATATCAATGAGGGCCCACTCCTCCATCAGATCCTGCAGAGATTGTCTGCCTTTGCTGCCTTTGGGGGTGGTATGTGGCATGGGATGGGACTTATCAAGAAATATATCACCTACCATGTTGAAGTCTCCCCCCCCATCATAATTGGAATGGGTGGGCCATCTGACTGTAAGGCAGTAAGATCTTGACTGACCTCTGGGAAGAAGTCAGTGTGGTCCGAATTGGGGGCATATACACTTCCTAATAGCAGTGGACCCTCGGGAGAGGACAGTTTGGCCACCACCCATCTGCCCTGAGTATCCTTTCTGATGGCCTCTACCTTCCAGAGGGAGGTGCAGCAGAAAAGGATGGCCACACCCTTCATTTTGGTTGTGGAGGAGCTAGCTAAAACCTCACCCAACCAGGATTTGTTAAGCCATGAGGTTGCTCGGGCCAAAAGGTGGGTTTCTTGTAAGAGTGCAATATCAGTGTGGAGGGAACTTAGGTGCTGTAAGACTTTTGTGTGCTTAATAGGGTGGTTCAGTCCTTTAACATTCCAGGACACCCAACGATGGATATAGGGTGCCAAAGAATCTGGTGCCATGGCCTGGTATAATAAACAAGAAGTAGTACTTACTGTGACCCAGAGGGGAGGGGCAGTCAAGAATACCGGAGTTGTTGGGGTATAACCACACCCGAAACAAACCAATACTGCAAATCCAAGTCCCCAGGGAATGACTGTGTAAGCATAACTGTCACACCCATGTACACTGTCTTAGATATAGGAGCTGCAATAAAGCAACCAACAAAAAACAATTAACGTACAGATAAACAACACTTATAAGGCTAAAAAGCCCAACTGTCTAGATTAATTATTAGTAGAAACACAACAGCATGAATACACTATGAGTGTGGCGATCAAAGCAGAAAAGGGTAGAATGTCCTCCCTACAGCTATGCTATCTCCAACGCTCGTTCTGGGGTATAATATGGAAGTCCAAACTAGTGGAGTCATCCTGGACCGAGGAACCACCCAAGGTCAGGCTCCTTGACCTCGGGGGGGGGGACTGGGAAGGGGGGAGGATAGTATGGGACCGGGGGAAGAGAGGTAGGTACACCCACCTGCCAGTATACCAAAGTGGTGGTGAGGTGAACAGGCCCCATGAAGGGGAAAAAATATTAGATACAAATAAGGCAATCCACAGCTAGCCACTCCAGCGGCCAAGTAGGGCAGAGAAAAGGCTAGGAGACAAAAGGAAAGCCTAGAGGCTTAATGTATCTGTGTTAGGCAGCCAGACTAAATGGCAGGCAATATGCACGAAGTTAGAGGGAAGAGGGGAAGGAAGAGGGATGTTCTAATACTTTGCCAGAGTGATAAGGAGGGGGTGGCTATTGGGATGCCTTGGTGAGCGTGGCTTAGTTGGTAGCACATCCGCCTCTGGACCGGAAGGTCATGGGCTCTCATCCCACACTGGGATTGGACTTGCACCTAAAAATTGCTGGCATCTGAGTACAGTATTGGGGGGTGCTGTACTGCTGGGGTGTGCCATCCTTCAGATGAGACGTTAAACCAAAGTCCCTTCTGCCCATCCTGGTGTTGTCCTGGTAGGTGTCCAGGTGGAAGTAAAAGAACCCAGGGCACTCTTCATAAAGAGCAGGGAGCATTCCCAGTGTCCTGGCCAACATTCCCCTTCCCATAAACTGGTTCATGTAATTATCCAGACTGTGTGTGGGTGATGATGTGTGATATAGCCGCCACCACACATTCAGTCACTTCACTACTAGTCTAGCATTGCTCGTAAAGTGCTTTGGGATACTGTGTATGAAAAGCACTACATAAATGCTGATTCTTCTTCTTGTTATCCAGAGGAGGGAGTTGTTAAGTAACAGAGGAGAGTACAACAGCAAAAGGCATGAAATCAGTTCATGTGGGCAGTCCTTCGACCCTCTTGGGTAGGACCCGAGGAGGGGCTCCAAAATCCACAGTGGTCTTCGTGACAGCTGCAGCATAGCTGATTAGTCCAGGGTGCTCAGGAGACACAGTGTCCAAAGCTTCAACAAGGGAGGCATTGGGAAATCAGCCCAATCCACTGGGTGGGAAGTGTCCATGTCATGGGAGTCAGGTAGTACAGAATTCTCTGGATCTGCAGAAGGAGCTACATCGTCCCTCTAGATTTTTGCAGGTGAAGCTGTGGAGTGCTTGCTGGGCATGTGCTGGGGCCCACTTCTAGCTCATTGGTAAGATTTTGTAAAGGAGCTATTTGAGTGCTGGGGGAGTGAGACAAGAATCTAGTGTCCGTGTAGGAGCAGACGCAGTATAGGCTGAGGAGGTGCCCATAGAGAGTGGGGACTTGAATGTTGTGGGACTGGTCCAGCTGTTAAAGAGTCCCTTGGAGTCCCAACTGAAGTAAAACTGTTCCCATTAAGTGGTCCCACCTGGGAGGGTTCCCAAAGTCTCCTGGGATTTGTAGTCAGAACATGTAGTGCAGGCCAAAACTTGGTAATCCAGTGTTCTAAATTGGTGGGGTGGTCAGCAATCATCTCAGGCCCGTCTTTGGATACACATAGTCTGGTAAGATTTTTTGAACTTGAACCAAAGGTTGTTCTGGTAGAGAAAGCGCTTTATGGGCCCAAAGGCTCTCCTTCTTGCTGTAGCCACCTGGACAAAGTCCTGGTATAGTGAAATTTGGTCTCCTTGCCAGTGAAGCTCCCCTATGTCCCTGGCCGCACAGAGAATTTGTTTCTATGTGGAATAGCGAAGTAGGTATGCCACATCAGGTCTGGAAGCATCTAAGGCTTTGTTGGGGTGAGTTGAAAGTTGATGTGCCCTCTCAACCTCTACAGGGCCTCTCCAGCAGTCCCCTAATATCAGGGGTAAGTTGTCATTGAGGAATCTTTCCATTGACTGTCCCTCAGCCCCTTCAGGGGAGGCCAATGATCTGCAAATTATTGTAGTGGTCTCAGTGTTCCTGATCTTAAGCCCTGTCCCAGAGGGACGCCAGTCACTCTCTATGCTGTCGAAGCCATTGCCAGAGTTGTTGCTGCTGCACTTTGCAGACTTCCACCCTTTGCTCTGAAATGCTCATGTCATCCTGCAGTTGTATGACCTCCATAACTGTGCCTGATAGAGAGACACTTGTGTCATCCACCTGCAATAAGACTTTTTCTAGCATTTTTGTGATATACTGTAGCGATTCCCCCATGCAGACAGGTTGCGAGGCGGGAGGCTAGTTGAGTTCGGAGATGAGGTTGCCAGTGGAGGGTCCATGACTGCAAGAGGAGAAAAAACTATAGAAACCCAGATCGTCTCAGTGGTTATGGTGCAGGAGTAGGGATCATTTTATAGTCAGTAGCTATTGCGATCTAGAGGGGCCTGTGTGGTCTAGCAATGTCAGAGGCACCACGAACAACGGCGCTGCAAAACAGTACAAATTGTACCAAATTCCATTAATGAGCATGCCGCCCAGCAAGTAGAATGTTACCTGTGCATCAAGTTATTGTAGAGGGGTCATAACTCCATGGGATCGCGGCGTCCAAGCTCGGATGGTCCATGGCCAGAATGGAGCTCACAAATTAGACTGCCATCATGTCTATTGCTAAACCACGCCCCTCCAAAATAGTTAAAACTTTCTTACTGCCTGTCATGGACTTAATACCCATGCCCAACAAGAGGTGTTTTTGTGGTCTGACTATTCCCCTTGACACTGCAAACATTATGTCAACTGCAATAGATTGAACTACCCTTTCCTGTCATTCACTGCCCACTTTTGATGAACCCATGAGAGCAGTACGTAGGAATGTCTGAGGAACGGGCGACAGTTTTACATTTTCTTCTGAGTCTTCAACTTTAACTTTGGTTTTATAATGAGTCTGTACCTTTAGGAGTTCCAACAACTGTTCTCTTATGTGTTGAGCTGCTTGTGCTGCTTGTGCTTCCCTCCAGTCAGCCTGTTTCTTAGCAGACCTGATGACGGTACCCGCTTTTCTACTTTTGGTATCAAATATGATACCATCTTTGAAGTGATCCACCAGTTTTGACTGCAAGCTCTGTGGGTCATAATTTGTTTCACTCCCACTACACTCCACAATGTACCTTTTGTGTAGAGATAGCAATGATTCTTCTTGCATTCCATAAACAATGATGCACTGCACATATTTAACAAGTCTGGAAAAGGCAACCTGGTGGCTGTCCCTCAACTGACTGTATTCACATTTTGTACCTGTGCCCTTTATTCATGCTGCCTTTTTTACATACTTGTTCTTAGAGGTGTTGTGGTACTTCACTTCTTTAGCTATGAGAGCAATACTGCCTACCATCATATCCATTTGTCAATCATCCATTTCTTTTGCTATGTTTTTTATGCTGTCTGCTGCCCCATAAGTTACACATGTTGTAGGATATTAAAAAGTCTCCTTTGACCCCTTAGGATTCCTTTTCTTGTATAATTTGCAAAATATACATTCATTTGGGAATATGCCTGATGTGGATGCTGCAGATTCAGATAGAGCACTATGAATTTGGGAGCAAAGCAATTTTGTTGGATAACTCTTTACAATGTATTTTTTTTAAAGTTTCATCAGCTGCATGTTTACTGGAACTCATATGCAGTGAAGTTCTTATAGCAGATATAATGATACCCATGGCTGCTGGAGTAATGTTCAGGCAATTCAAGACACACCATGTTGTACTTTGACAGTGTTTGACTAGAACGCCTTTCCTTTGCATCAACTATTTTCTCCCAATGAGCATTATCAAAAGATAGCAGGTCTCCATGTTCTGTGCTAACTCCTGGATCAGCGTGTAGGATGCATCACCTCTGCAGTTTGTGAGAAGTCTTGCTAGCCATATTTGAAACATAACATAAATTACATGAATAACTAAGTAAACCGTGTCTGTTAAATAAATTAGATAAATGAACAAGTAAACCAAGTCTACTACATAAATATAAAACTTTTAGTTGCTCTTAAGAAAGTGCATTTTCCAAGAAAACATACAACTATGGATGAATAAGAGTTCAAAATCTGAAATCTACGTACTTTTTTCTACGAGAAACAATCATCAAACCTTTCAGACCCAGACACATAGATAAATGCACCTGGCTCCTGCTCTAATATGTACTGAAAAATAAGACCTTTGTATTTGATAAACAGATGTGCTTACAGATCAAGGGTACAGCCATGGGAGTTATATATGCCCCTCCATAGATAATTTGTATGTGGGGGAATGGAAGAACAAAGTTGTATTAACTCCAAATCTGCATCCATTCCCTCAGAAAAGTCTATAGTGTCAATATATAATAATAATAATAATAGTAATATAATAATAATGTTTATTTATACCACGCCTTTCTTGAACCAAAGCACTTTAACAAAATTCCAGATGAAACATATTAAACCAAACATACAATAAATACTAATTCCTAAAATCCTATTAAATAACATCAAGTCAAATAAGCTTGCTCCCATAAATGGGTCTTCAAGGCCCGTTTAAATTCCTCCATGGATGTGCACTCCCGAAGCAGGCAGGGTAGAGAATTCCAAAGGGCTGGGGCCACGTACATAAAAGCATGGGCCCCCCAAAGATTTTTAAGAAGCTCTTGGAATCTCTAGCAACCCCTCGTCAGCCAAGTGGAGAGATCATCTAGGGCAGTAGGGTACCAGAAGCTCTTTCAGGTAGTCCGGGCCAAGTCCGTGTAGGGCCTTATAAGCCTAAAGTCTGATTTTAAAGGTGATCCACCACTGAAATGGCAGCCAGTGCTGTTCGCACAGCACCAGAGAAATATGACAGGTATGAGAAGTACCCGTCAATAACCGGGCTTCAGCGTTCTGCACTAGCTGCAGGTGGCGGATATCAACTCCTGGTAGCCCTAGATAAAGGGAGTTGCAATAATCAAGGTGTCAGGTCACAAAGGCATGGACCAATGTAGGCAGATCACTGGACAGAACAAGGTGATTAATCCTGGAGATGTTCCTCAGATGATAAAAGGAAGATTTGATGATGGCCAACACCTGCAACCACAGTGTCAGCCTGCCATCAAAAATCACCCCCAGATTTCGCACCTGTTCAGAGGTGGGGAGCTGGGAGCCACCAAGAAAAAGTCCTGAAGGCAAACCAGACCCCTTCCCCTCTATCCAGGGACCCGGGTCCATGACCAATACCTCTGTCTTTTCTGAGTTTAACCTTCGCCAACTCAAATCCTTCCAGTTCTGAATTTCAGTGAGGCAGTTATTAAAAGTCAAGAAAGCTCCATCCTGGTTGGGTGTAAAAGACAGGTAGAGCTTGGTATCATCAGCACAGCAATGAAACCTCAGCCCATACCTTCTTGCAATGTCTCCGAGGTGCAGCATATACACTGCGAACAACATGGGGGACAACACCAAGCCCTGAGGTACCCCACATGACAGGGAGACTGAGCCAGTGGAATTCATCACTAACACCACCCTCTGAGTTCTGTCAGTGAGAAAAGATCTAAACCACCTGAGAACTGTACTAGACAGGCCACAGCTGAACCTCAGGTGTTCGAGGAGAACCCCATGGTACACAGTGTCAAATGCTAAAGAGAGATCGAGAAGAACCAAGATGGAACAGCTGTTCTGATCTCTCACCATCAGGAGATCATTGAGCACCCTAACCAGCGCAGTCTCAGTAGTATGCCTCTTTCAGAAACCAGACTGGAATGGTTCATAGATGTCATGGATGGTCAAATGGTTCTCCTGCTGCATGGCCACTACTTTCTCAATCACCTTCCCCACAAAGGGAAGGTTAGAGATTGGTCTGTAGTTAGCACGGCAGTCTGGGTCCAAAGAAGCTTTCTTCAAGAGGGGTGTTACCACTGCCTCTTTCAGGGAGCTAGGAAACTCACCTGTCTCCAAAGAGCACCAGACTATCCATGCTAGGACCAGGCCAATGACATCACAACAACCCTTAATCAGGGAAGTTGGGCCTGGATCCAAACTACAGCAGGTAGGATGCATACCCTGGACAATCTGCATGACATCAATAAGCTCCGGTTGGTCAAAGGAACTCCAGAAGAGCTTGGGGTTAGTGACCCAACACCGATCCTTAGCTTCTCCCATAGAAGGTGCTGGCTGGAGCACCATCCTGATGTCATTATGGCATGGGATGGCAGCCAGGAAGAACTGCATGATTTTGTACAGTTTCTGCACACTGTTGAACCTGACTTAAAATTTATGTTCACAGCAAATTTGGAGACTGTTCATTTTCTGGATTTAACCTTGTTTAAATTATGAGATAGCACAGTGACTACTGACATTTTTAGGAAAAAAAAAGGATGGTAATACGTTACTTCTGGCATCCAGCTGCCATCCTAGACACACCATAGAAAACATTCCAAAAGGTCAGTTTTTGTACGTAAAGTGCAACTGCAGTAAATCAGAAAATGCAAGTAAGGGAGAAATGGCTTTGACAAGGAGATTACATGACAAGGGTTATAGCAGTGAAGCTATTGATAAAGCTAGGGGCTATGTAAGTTCCCAGAATCGAGAAGCATTGTTGCAGCATATGAAAGAAGATGGAAATATTGAACAACGCTATCATTTTATAACCATGCATTCGGCTCATGCCACAGATTTGGAGAGAATTTTAAATAAACACTGGCAGGTCCTTTTGCATGACATAGGTCTTAGGGAAATAGTTAAGTACACTCAAAGAATGACGTATAGGAGGGTTACCATCCTGAGATATGTTCTAGTGCACAGTCACGTTGCAGGGAATAGCAATACTACATGGCTTAATAGAAATTCCATTTGCTGTTTTCAGAGCAAAATATGATTTTTTTGTAAACACATTAGGACAGGAAAGGAATTCAGCAGCCTTAACACACAAAGTTTGAAATATGTCAGTTAATTACTTATAGTGTATAGTGGAATGCTGTTATGCATGAAATTCCATGCCTCTAATTGCTTGTTCTGGTGCAGTAGTGACGTTATTATGTAGTTCTGCTACAGTAGTGATGTCACTACTGCAGCAGAACCACTTGGAATCCTGGAACATTGTTGCTTTCCTCTATTTAATTATGTGGTGACAGTATTCTAGAACCTCTAGAGACTTTTCAAGTCAGTTTCATTGTGAAAAAAGAAAGAAAAAAAAACAAAAAGCACACATTTCACATAGTACTACTATACACAATAAAAATACAGGATGAGCAACTTTATGCACAGCCTGTGTGTTCTGTCACCTAGGGGTTCTGATTCCCATGGACCTCTCGAGCTTCGCTCTCAAGGTCAGAGGGAATCAGAACCCCTCTGTGGCAGAACACACTGGTTGTGCATAATTACCCATCCAGTATTCTCTATGTGGTACCTCAGGAGTTACCTATTTGGCAGAGTGCTCCTGTGAAGTTTTTTTATGTTGGTAAGACAACTAGAACCTTCAAAACCTATGTGTCAGAACACTCTAGGGCTACTGAGAAGGGGAGACAGAACCTATGCTACAGCATCACATATCATAGAAGTCACAAATGGGGAAGAGCATAAATTCACATTACAGGCAACAGACAATGTTGATCACAAACTGAGAGGTGGTAATTATAATATCCTGGTATTAGAGAGGGAAGCATTCTGGATAGCAAATCTGGGGGCTACAAAAAAGCCAGGTCTCAACATGAGTCTTGATATAAGACCCTTTCTAAAGAATACATAACAAACAAAAAAACCTTTTGTCACCATACAGTATTTACTTTGTTATGTGTCCTATGTTCTAGAATGGGAAACTTTATCACAAAATAGCGTGTGGAGTTTGAATGTATGGTACTATTGTATTATATTATATTATTACATTATATTATATATTTTTGTGTATTCATGCATCAGACATGCTTTATCTCTTCCTCCCTCCCCTGCCCTTCCCCACCCCTTCCCCTTTTGTCCCCCTTCTTCCTTTTATTGGCTCTTGGCTTTATGCATTTATTATTAGTGATGTCTCTGATATTTTTAATTTGTATGTGGCATTTTAACCAATAATTTTAAAAGTTTGTATTTCATCACAGTGATGTCATTTTAAATAAACAGTATATTGTATGTTAGTCTGTATGTACCTCAGCCTTTGACAAAGGAACTCTTTGGTCTGACAAGTGTCAGGTGGGTACAAGTCTGCGTTATGTGATTGTCAGTTAATGACAATTTATTTATTTAGTTTTTTTGTTGACCGGTAAGTGCACTAGACAAATCCTGCCTGTTTTCAGGCTCGACCCAGGGGATGGGGATACAGATGAATGCCAACTGACCTTGAACCCGATTTAAGCTGTTGGTGGTATTTTGAGTGAATGAGGGAAATTTGGCCGGGACATCAGGGAAATTCCCCTACTCGGAGGCGCTGCTGTTCTTGGTCAGTAGGGGAGCTGCTGACCTAGAGGATGACTCTTGTGGTCCAGATCTGTGTGGAGCATGGAGGCTCGGTTGGAGAAATGGGAAACGGAGGCATCAGAGGAAGTACAGGTTCTTGTTACTCAACAACTGTGCTTACGGAGATTGTGCAGGCGAGGCCTGCGCTGGACCTGCTACAGTAGAGACCGGAATGCCTGGAGAGTCTCTGAGGAGGCCAGTCGGGAGCCATCCCGAGGTCGAGCATGGCAGGAGATGCTGTGGAGGAAGGAGGCGTGGACCGCGATCGGTCGACAGCAGAGGTACTACCCGCAAGCAGCGAGGGTGGAAGCGCCTATGGATCAACGAAAGTTCACGTAAGGAAAGGAGGAAGTCTTGGGTGATCGCGAGTGCAGGTAACTCAATGGAGGAAGGCAATCGGCCGTTTTATGGGACCGAGGAACGGACTAGAAACAGGCCCAGCTCCAGTTGGTCAGCTGAATCAGCCATATCTCAAGCGGGCTGGATTCGGCAGGCAGACGGCAGATGGATACCGGACCCAGAGTGGCTGTCTTTTTCTTCAGGGGCAACAGAGGCATCGACAGAACCTACAATGAGCGGTGAGTCTTTGGCTTTGAATGGACTTGTTTCTCAGGACCAGGCATTAAGCCGGGCAGGGGCATCAGCCAAGCAGAGGAGGGGGGAGGTTTCTCCTGCTGAAAGTTTGCATGGACTGGGGCCAGAAGAGCAGGAAGAAAGGAGGGGCCCACTTTTCGTGGACCTTTTTAAAAGAAATAAGGTGGAGCAAGCCCCAAGAAGAAACGTTGTACGAATAAGGTATAGAGGAGGCCTACCTGAACACCCGGACCAGGTATATGTGGCCAGAAAATTATTGATGGACTCTATGAACTTTTTGCCTTTCGATATCTATGCTTTAATTAACATTCATGGGGAGGATACTTTTGATGTAAGCTTTAAACAAATGGCTAGTCTTGAAAAATTTTGGTATAAATATGATAGTTGTAAATGTTACCTTTATGGACACCCTTTTAGCGTTCCAATTACGAAACCAGTTTTAAAACTGTGAATGTAATGTTTAGGAATGAGGAGTGAATGGGGGATATTGTTTTTGGTTAAAACAGAAATGTGAGGTGCTAGGCTCTCCGGAACCTATCCTAGACTCTGAAAACATTTGGACTGGGGCATGGAAATTTAAAGTTAAATTGTTTATGGTGAATAATGAAATACAACATGTCCCAAATAGCTTCCTTTGGGGAGAGATCGTGGGGTTTGTTTTACCCAGGCCAGCCAAAAGCGTGTTATAGATGTGGTAGTCATAGGCATTTGAGCAGTGCATGCGATAGAGTGAAATGTGCCTTATGTGGGGAATTGGACCATGATAGTGAATTGTGTAGGAATGAATTCAAATGTAATTTATGTGACGATTTAGGACATGCCTACCATCAGTGTCCTTGGGCGGAGCAGAATAGGCAAGGGGGATTGAATAAAGAAGAGCTGATTTCGCAAGCCCAATGTAGGGGGGAGCCTACTCAATCCCGTGTAAAAAACATAGTAAGAAGGGAAACTGAAAGAGGGACGCCTCCCGTAATATCAGAGTCTCCTATTAGTGAAATAAGATCCACTGGGTCAGTTTTGCAACAGAATGTGGTCCCTCCCCCCATTTCTAGGGCAGATTCCTTAACTGAAAACACGGATGACCTGACAAGGGAACCTGAGAAGGAAATTCTTCAGACTCCAGGAAGGCAAGAGCAAGTAGTCGACAGGAGGGGGTGTTTGATTCAGAATTCCTTCACAGCTCTAGCAGACTTACAAGGGAAGGAGTTTCTGATTTGTTAAAATCAGATGAGAGCTTAAACATGGAAATTGAAGAAGAGGGGACTGGAAGTGTTAGAAGGAAAGAAGAAAAGGGCAGAAAGAGGAAACAAGATAAGGCGTGAATAAATGACCAAAGCATAATATGGCCTGTTTAAAGATTATATCCTCAATTGCTGTAGCCTTAAGAGTTATAAGAGGCGGCTTATTACCTTACAGTATTGCAGAGAATTGAAAGCAGATGTGATCCTTTACAGGAGACTCACTTTTCTTCTTTGTCAGAGGTGTCTCAGATTACAAAGCTATGGTGGGAAGGCCCGTCCTTCTGGTCATTCGGGAAGATGTGGCAGACGGAATAGGATATTATTTTCAACACAGCAGTTCAGGTAACAAGGCTGATTGATGTCCTGCCTGGTAGGGTATTGTTGTTGGATTGTTTTTAAAAGGATTGTGTTTTAGATTAATTAATACTTATGCTCAACAAGTCAAAACCGCAAGGATAGCATTGTTTAATTTGGTAAAACCTTATTTGTTTTCCTCAAAACATATAGTTTGGGGAGGAGATATGAATTGCAGCCTAGATGTTAGGTTAGAGAGCGGGGTCCAGCAAAAAACTTATTGTGACTCACATGCTCTTTCGCAAACTATAGGGGTTGCAAAGTTAAAGGACGCTTTTAGAGAATTACATGAAAAAGGGGGTTTTACTTATAAAAGGGCATCTTTTCAGACGAGAATAGACTATTTTTTTCTATCTTATCATTTAACTCCGGTGGAATGTTCAGTAATTTCATATGATTTTTCTGATCATAAGGTGTTATGCAGTGTCGTGGGTCTACATCAGATTCCAACTTTTTTCCCAGCTTTGCAGGCCAGGTGGATGTTGAATGCACAGTTGCTGACAGAAGCAGGATTGTTGGCTCAATTTAAAAACTTTATGGTTTGCCGTAAATCAGTAGCAGTATTTTTCTTAGACTGGGTTTCTTGGTGGTCAGATACCAAATTACGTTAAAGGATTTCTTTATAACATATGGGAAACAGAAAGGTTCAAGGAGTATTTACAATACTTAGATTTTCAAATCAATATTATAAATTACGGTCTCATTCTAGAAGTAAGGATGCAGAGATTCAGTCCCAGATTAAAAGGGTGAAAAAAAATATGTTTACTTATCAATATCATAGGGCTGCATCTATTCATGCTGGTTTTAAATTCGGTACTCAACAACAACCTTTTCAAGACCCGTATAAGGCATGTAAGACTAAGATTGAGAAAAGAGTGATGTTAGGGCTCAGAAATTCTGTTGGAGAATTAAGATCTTCCGTGGCAGAAATGCTTGTTATAGCGGAGGAGAAGGTGGTGTCCCAATTTGGAAATAGTTTTGTTTCAACCTTGGGGTGGGAAGACGTTTTTAATTTCCCAATTCCATATATTTCTCAGGTAGAAGTGAAAATGCTGCAAAGACCTATTACTTTGCAGGAGGTACAACAGGCAATAGGAGCCTTAAAGGTAGGGGTATCACCAGGGTTAGATGGGTTGACTAATGAATTTTATAAACCTTTGCAGATGACCTGAGTGGTATTTTAACAGAAGTCTTCAATGACATCTTACAATATGGGTTTGAGATTCAAAATTTAATCTAGCTATTTTAACATTTATTTTTAAGACAGGGGATGTTACAGAACTGGGTAATTGGAGACCAATTAGTCTTCTGAATACAGATTATAAAATCCTTTCCTCGATCCTGTGTAAAAGATTGCAAGAGGTGGCTAAGAGGGTGCTTCACCCGGCACAAACATGTGCTATTCCATATAGATCAATTCAGCAGAATTTAAGATTATTACGAGATATATGTGAATTTGGCCGTCAAGGAAAACTGTCTGGTTTTATTATGGCATTAGA
The DNA here is from genome assembly GCA_016271365.2 of Neoceratodus forsteri. Classification (NCBI taxonomy): domain Eukaryota; kingdom Metazoa; phylum Chordata; order Ceratodontiformes; family Ceratodontidae; genus Neoceratodus; species Neoceratodus forsteri. The sequence goes on from CM057459.1 coordinate 1,360,367,172, forward strand.
TCAGGCGAGAGCCTTTGATTCAGTGTCTCATGATTTTCTTTTCCAGGTGTTATTGAAATATGGATTTCCAAAAATATTTGTGCAATATGTTCACCTTATATTTGCAATGCAATTTCTTGTGTATGCATTAATAGGTGGTAGGTTCTGAGATACAGATGAAGCAGGGGGTTAGGCAGGGTTGCCCAATTAGCCCGTTACTATATGCCTTTGCATTAGACCCAGTATTGAGAGAAATTGAGCACAACAGGTCAATACGGGGGTTATCGCCCTCTTGTGTTTTACCAGCTGAGAAGATCTCTGCATATGCAGATGACATATGTCTATTGGTAGCGGATGTCACCTCAGGGGTTAAGGCTATCCAAGTGATTGAAAGTTTAGCAAATTTAAACGGTATGAGACTAAACTTAGAAAAATGTAATTGTCTGGGGGTTGGGGAGAATATGGTCTGTCAGAATATTGGGGGTATTATAGTTAAGGATAAAATTTCTGTTTTGGGACTAAACTTTGGTAAAGGGACTTAACCTTTTAAACTGGAAAAAGCCTTGGTTATTGCAGAGAAAAAGTACAGCAATGGAAAACCTGGGGTTTTTCCAAAAGAAGCGAGTTTGATTATTAAAAGTTCTTACTACCTATTTTTTACATGTAGCTGCAATTTTCCCAGTTCCGTTGCTTTAGAAACTAGATTGTATAGTGTGTTTTTTCAAATGGTTTGGGGTAGTCGGTTGAATCCAATTAAAAGAGCCTTTACGTATTTAAAACTGAATCAAGGGGGTGTAGGGATGATAAATCCAGTGGTATTTTTTCATTCCTTTTTCATGATTGCTGCCTTTCAAACTAGGGTTAAACCTCAGGATCATCCTTGGTCGGCTTGGACACAATTACTTTTTTCACCCTTTATGTCATTTTGGGAGGAGGTGGGGTTCCCATGAGAGGAAAGATGGCTTTAGCCCCATCCTATGCAGATGCCGCAGTCAGAAGACTACGGGAATGGAAATTAGGAAAAGCCCAACTGCAGGACATTCCCAGGAAAGAATTTTATGCAGAAATTATGTTCAATTTTTTTTACGTCCAAGTGGATTTTCCTTTGTGTACCCCTACAAAATTGTCCCAAGCATTACGTCTCTTGATGGATCATAGGATACCCCCTAGTATGTGGGATGTGTTGTGGCTTTGTTGCCATGGGAGGTTGGGAGTCAGGGTAATTTAAAACATAAACAGATTCAGGATCGAATGTGTATTAGACCAGGATGTTTAGATCAAGTTGAAACCTTAGAACATTTTTATTACTTTGTCCGTATGTTAAGTCTTTTGGTTTGAGTTGGCAAAACGGTTGGAATGGGATTTTGATTCATATTTCTTATCAGAGTCTTGTCCTGGGGGACTATTCAGGTTTTTTACAAAGATATCACCCAAGTACACTGAATTTGATATTTGCCTGTATCAAGTATCACCTATGTCAAGCACGATGTCAGTTTTCTTTACAACATACTATTCTGCCCAATAATGTTCTTTTTAGTCGTATTGAATTAGCAGTGGAAAACAAAACAATATGAACAATGCATGCTGAAAAAATATTTTCAGGATTTTGGAAACATATTGCATGGTTGAGATGAAAAGGGAAAATTGAATATGGTGAATAGGGGCTTTCGGTGTCTTACTTTATATTGTCTTTCAAACGGTGTATTGGAGTGTGGTTGGGAGGAGATATTGAAGAGGGTACTTTATACTTTTCTTTGAAAATGTTTGTATATATGTATGTTTGGCAATTGCTGAAATGGAGTGTGTCATTACAATTGTTGTGTATTTTGCAATAAAAAATTCCCCTACTCTTTTCGATAAGTGCCATGGGATCTTTAACATCCACCTGAACTACCACCAATCCAGGCAGATGGGACCTCGGTTTAAAGTCTCATCCGAAAGACAGCACCTCAGAAGTGCAGCACCCCTCTCATGCTGCACTACAGTGTCAGTACTGGGATATTAACCTAAGTGCCAGATGTGGGAACTGAACTCACAGCCCTCTGATCTCCCGGCCTCAGAGGTGAGTGTGCTACCTACTGAGCCACTGACACTGACAATGTCAGCTTTATACCTGGAGCTTGGTGCCTATGATATGTGGTGGTGAGTGCTTGCCTTTTTTGTAGAAGTTACAAGTATGTTTGTCAAGAGCACCACCAGCCCAGTGTGAATCTCTTTTGTTTTGAGAATAATGAGGATGGTACAGGAAGGCTAAGGTGAGCTTAAAGTGTTGGTACAATTGGGTGTCAACAATCTGGTGAATTAGCCAACTGAGATGGTGAATCACATCTTTTAAAGGCGAGGGGAAATGCAGTTTGACCTCCACAAGATCATTTGCAGAGCTGTCAGCAGGAAACCAGTTCTGGGACAGAATAACTTAACTGGCTGCACCTGTTAAGAATAATGTACTGTCCAGGCTGTTCACAGAAAGGTCAATGAAAAAGTCTTGTTACAGTTTGTGAAAAACAAGAATAGGATGCTGAGATTAACTGCCAGGAAAAAGTCATCTTATAAAAGGAGAGCAATGTTTTGTTTAAATAGAGGGATAACCGGATATTTTAAAGAGACTATAAGATAAAGGACTGTGTTTTTTGTTTGCTTCAGCCTTCAAGAAGAGCTGTAATTTATTTTTTATTTTACTGTTATTGAAAATAATAAAATGCTACTTGAGAATTTTATAACATCTCCAGGGGCAGGATTCTCAAAACTTTTGGGACCGAAGTCCCACTCTGCAACTGCAGTTGTGGGCTGCAATTGCCTGCAGTGGTGGTAGTTCCGATTCACAGCCACAGCAGTTGCAGAGGGTGTTACAGCTGCTTCAACCAGCCGTAGCATTTTGCTGCAGCTGTGGAAATCTCCCGGGCAATACCACCTGCAAGCTGCCATAAATTGTGGAGCCGTTCATAATCCGGCTCCACCTCTGGCATAATACCCGCCACTGCGGGGCAGCCTCTTGACTCTGCAAGTGGCCACCCAGCAATCGATAGAGTTGCAACTGCAGGACTTTTGGGATCTTTGAGAATCTTGCCCCATTCTCAAAGAACAGTAAAAATCCTGCAGCTGTATGAAAAAGGCTTGCAGCACTGCAGAAATGCAGTTGCGTGATATTCTTAAAGAAAATCCCGCAGCTGAGGGAATTCCTCAAAAAGTCTCTCAGCTGCAGAATTCCAGCAGCTGTGGGAATTCCACAAGTGCTGTGAATCTGCAGTTGCAGATCTGCAGCGGTGGAAATGGCTAAGGAGGCACAGCAATAGTACAACAGGTAGCTGAATCAGCAGATATTAACATTGCTGCCATAATATGAGACTGACAGCACCCACAAAGATACTAGCAACCAGTCCCTCAACTGGGACCACTGCAGCACCACAGGTACCAGCAATACCATGGCACCATAGTGGCTGACTGTCACCGCCGGTCGTCCCTCCCTGGGGCATTCCTGTTACCTACAGGGGTAGCACTCTCTGCAGGCTGGTCAGGCTCTACTGCCTGTGGGGCTCCATCATGGGCTGCACTGGGTCTGGTGATTGTTGCCTGTTGCCATATCTTGGCAATGTGTGCTTTTGTTGCTGTAACATCAGCCACTGCTATACGATCTGGGATACTATTACCTGTGCCTCACCTGCACCTTAATTGATTCCAATTGTTGGGGCACTACTGAGTTTGCTGAGGGAGAGTTACACCTCATTCCACTGTGTGTAAAATTTTTTCTGCAACTGCAGAAAAAACCTGGCTGAGAACAGCCCTTCAGAGGATGTGCTTTACTTATCTCACACCCTTTTTCCCTCAGGAACTTCTGCAGCTGCACTTTTTTCCACAGTCCATAGTGTTCTTTTCTGCAGCTGCAGAGGTTTTTGTGAACAGCACTTAGAGCAATCTCCCCTTTGTTTCCATAGCTACGGCAGTTTTAGGGACGTAGGGAAGGTTTTGCACCTTCAGAAAGCTTTGTAAATACAGTCCTGGATCTCCAGGTCTGCCTATGCTTCCTGACCTATGCCTCTACAACAGTTGCTGCCAACAGTGGGGTTTATGATGTGCATACTCTATGCCCAGAGTTTTGTGCATGGGTAAGAGACCTGGTACCAGGGATACTTACATGAAACATTTAGATCCTGCAACAGCAAGCCCAGAAGTGATTACCAGAAGAATTGCAGCCAAACTGTAAGCAGAAGCAAAAGTCCAAACTAAGACTATACAACCAGCACCAGTAATTAAAGAAGAACATGCAGGAAAATAGCCTGAAAGCATGTATTCCTTCTTCAAATGGTGGACCGTACAACAAAGAGAGAATGAGAAGCAGAGAAGGGAAGAGATGCAGCACAGAAAAGAAGAAATGCATCAACAGGAGCAGCGCGGACTGGATGCCTCGCAAGCTATAGATGCTGGAGGATCTGGTACAGGTCCAGCAGATCAATAAAATACAAACTATTTAAAAAACATTAAACATACAAACCTGTGTCCCTCAAATGATATCGAAGCATACCTGACAACTTTTGAAAGGGTCGCCGGAGCACACAAATGGCAAAAAAACAGCCATGGGCAATTAGGCTGCTATCTTATCTGACAGGTAAAGCCCAACTTGCCTACAACAATATGGACTCTGCACAGTTAGAAAACTATGACATTGTGAAAAAAAAACCTTTAAAGATATGACATCTCAGAAGAGACCTTCAGGCAGAGATTCTGGTCCCTGAAGTACCACTCAGTCGACAATTGTTAAGAAGCTTACATCTGACTCATAGTATTACTCATTAAAGTGCTCCAACCAGACAGCAAGAGTCCCACAGATCATTGACATATTTGCAATGGGGCAACTCCTCAACATCCTTCCTAGTGATGTGCAGCTTTGGGTAAAAGACCATAGAAACATAGAAACTGTCGGCAGATAAGGATAACTTGGCCCACCTAGTCTGCCCACATTTCCCTACATATTGCAATACTGCACACCCACCTTGATGTCCAGTTTTACCCTCTATTTCCTAACCACTAAGACTCCTTTATGCCTGTCCAATGCATTTTTGGAATTCTGTTATCATGTTTGCACCCACCACCTCCACTGGGAGACTATTCCATGCATTCAGAACCCTTTCAGTGAAGAAGTACTTTCTCATGTTTCACCTGAGTCTACCCTCTCCAACTTCATGTTATGACTTCTTGTTCTTCAGCAGCTTTTTTCTGAAGGAATGCTTTCCTCTTCTATCTTATTTATACACTTGAGGTATTTGAAAGTATCTATTATATCCCCCCCTCCCTCCTCTCCTCTAGTGTGTACAGGATGAGGTCTTTAAGGCTCTTATCATAGGGCATTTGAATAAGTTACGGTATCTAGAAACTCAGAATCCTGACACTCAGGATACCGAGTTCAGATGCCCTAAAGTCAATGACCCGACGGGACCACTTCCCTGATGTTATGTTGGGCAACACGGCAATGTATGCTGAATGTTAAAATATGAGGGGGGGGGCTACACCTCCCACACCCCCTGTAACTAATATATCTAATTCTGAGGGGGAACGGACCCTGGAGTAAAAAATATATCAAGTTGCGGTGGGGCAAAAGAAGTATGGCTGGACCAGAACTTGGGTCCAATGGAGTACGCTGGGTGAACTGCTTGTGCTTTAGCCCACCACACCATAGCAGCAAACTGGCCAGCTTCCAGTGTTTTTGTAGGGGTATGGTAGCACCCATCACACCCACTATCTTACCCCCTCATGAAACACTATCAGGTCTGTATCCATCAGGATTTTTGTTGTCGGGACACTGTACCTGTCAGGCAATACTGCCCAGGCAGGTGCATGTCGGGATTGTAAACTACTGGAACCTGTAAGGGTACCAGGCTTTTGGTGCAGTTCCTGCACCATTTTAGTTGCCCTCCTCTGGATTGCCTCTACTCTGTCTATGTCCTTCAGAAGATGTGGTGTCCAGAGCTGGACTCAGTACCAAGGCAAGATCGCACCAATTATTTGTATAGCAGTATCACCATCCCCTTCTTTTTGCCGGTGATATCCCTCCCTATGTACCCCAGCATCCCACTGGCTTTCCCCACTACCTTGTCACACTGCTTACCCACTTTTAGGTCATTGAATACAGTTACTCCCAGGTCCCTTTCATATTTGGTGGTCATTAGTACCTCTCCTCCCATTGTGTACTCTGCCCCTGTGTTTCTGCACCCCAAGTGCATGATTTTGCACTGAATCTTAGTTGCCAAACTCTGGAGCACTCCTCAAGCCTACCTAGATCCTTCCTTAGTCCCCCCCCAGGGTGTCAGCCCTGTTGTAGATCTTTGTGTCATCTGCAAAAAGGCATAAATCCCCTTTAAACTCCTCTGTAATGTTGCTAATAAAGATATTAAAGAGGACCGTCCCAAGTACTGATCCCTGTGGCACCCCGCTGGTTATCCTCCCCTCCTTGGAGTTAACCTCATTTACCACCACCCTCTAACACCTATCCCGTAACCAATTTCTAACCCAGTTTACCTTCAGACTCACTCACAGGCTGTCCAGCATGTTTACGAGTCTCCTATGTGGAAAGGTGCCGAAGATCTTGCTGAAATCTGGGTAGCCTACATCCAATGCTCCACCCTGATCTTATTCCCTAGTCATCCAGTAAAAGAAATCTATCAGATTTGTTTATTATGATCTCCCTGCTATGAATCCATGCTGCCTTAGATTCTGTAAGCCACTGACTCAAGATATTCCACAATCCTTTCCTTCAGTAGTGAATCCATTCATTTCCCCACCATCAAAGTCAGGCTGACTGGTCTGTAATTGCCAGCCTCCTCCCCGCTCCCACTTTTGTGTAGTGGGACTACATCTACTCTTCTCCAGTCCTCTGGAATCATTCCCATCTCCAGTGAGTGGTTGATCAGGACTGTCAGTGGTGTTGCCAGCACCTCTCTGAACACCTTCAATATTCTTGAATGTATCCTATCTGGCTCAATTGCCTTGTCCAGTTTCAGTTGAACAGAAACATAAATTTTCATCAGAGAAGGACTGCTAGGCCCATCTAGTCTGCCCGTAAGACCTGTACTTGTTTATGGCTTCTGACCCTCCCTGTGATTTACTTCTATGATTCCCCTATGCCTGCCCCATGCATGTTTAAATCCAACCACAGTGCTTGCCCCCACCACCTCCGGTGGCAGACCATTCAATGCATCCACCACCCTCTCTGTTAAGAAGACCTTCCTCACGAGGAGTCACGTGATGCAGAGCACTGGCAAGCTGCTTTCTCCAAGTGCTCTGACCACCCTTCCTCCTTAACAACCTAAAATATAAGTATCAGCATAAATTTTAAGAAATTCCGCTGTCCTACCAATCTGGAAGACTGTGAAGACTCTGAAAAGTTTTGATGGAAGCAGAAATGCGGAAAGCTATGCCGAAGCATACCCCGCCGGCAACTCCGGAGAAGGCCTCCAAAAAATCCAAGGCCTCGACTACACAGCAATCACAGACATCCACGACGGGGAACACAGAGGAAGAACCCCTCACATTAGCTAGATTTCTGGAAGAATTCCACCCATTCAAAGCGGAGATGAAAGAATTAGTGGGGGAGATCAAAAATATTAATCATTTGCTAGAAGACCTGACTCGAAGAACCACAGATTCTGAGGCACGTATACGATCACTGGAGGGATGAAATGAAAAAACGGAACCAGTGCTGGGCCAGATGAAATAACACATTGCAAAATTAGAATTAAAAGTGGAAGATCTTGAAGGCAGGAGCCGCCACAACAATGTGGTAATTATCGGCTTACCTGAGAAGAAGGAGGGACCAGATCCAATAAAATTTGTGCAGAGGTTTGTGGAAAAAATATCAGGTCCCTCACTGTTTGGATCTTGTTATACTATAGAAAGAGTCCACCATACCCTGAGCCCACTACCACCACAGGGAGCACCCCCACATACCCTCATTTTCCGATTTCTCAACTTCCAAGAGAAACAGCTATTCCTAGCGAAAGTTAAAGACACTAAGGAGCTGCAGTGGGAAGGAACAAAGATAAGGGTAGCCCAAGATCTACCCCTATAGGTCCGACAAAAGAGGGCATCTTTCCACCCGCTTGTCAAAAAATTAATCGCTGCTGGAATTAAATTCAAGATGAGCTATCCGGCTAAATTTCAGGTTCAGACGGCAGGTGTATGGAACTCCTACGATAACGTGGAAGCTGCCACAACCGATCTTCAAATAGCTCTTCCTGATCTCTTTAAAGACTCCTAAGATCCCTAGAGGGGCTATCCCAAGTTTAAGAGGTATTTAAGAGTTATCTCGGGCTTTGAATGTGCTCGATTGGCTAAAGCGCCGAGCGAGGGACTTACAAGTAATCCTGAACAGCTCCTATTCCACCAGCTGATCTCTGGATAGTGAAATCTTCCCTCTGCACAAAATGGGACTCTCCTTCGTCCTCTCTTTACTACTAGTTTCCATGGACATTCAGCTTTATTTTCACCCTGCAGTGTTTCGGTTGTTTAAAATAGAAGAAATCTTTTGTAAATGTTCAGACGACATGGAAATGGGATGGAAATCCAGAGACTTTTGGTTTCTTCTTTATGTCCACTTTATAGAGGGGAAAGATTATCTCACTCAAAAGACTTCTTTAAACCAGGGATATGTATGTTAATTGCTGCACCTCGTCACTAGATGGTGCCAAAGATCGTATTGCTGTTCATTTCAAAGTACCCTGTATCTTCCAGAGGGGATATCTCAAATTAAAAGATACTTAAGAGCTATTTTGGGGCATGAAGGTACTCGAACGGCTAACATCCCTAATGAGAGACTTGTGAAACGTTCCGAGTGGCTCCAATCTTATCAGCTGATCGCCGGTGGGAGAAATCTTTCCTTTGTATAAAACGGGATTCTCCATCCTCCTCTTCCTATTATCAGTCTCCACTACCATTCAATTTTAGTTTTGCCTTGCGATGCTATGGCTGTGTAGTTCAGAAAAGATCATCTGTCAATGATCGAACATTGTGGAAATGGGATGGAAACCCAGTGCGGTTTTGGTTTCTCTCTTTCAGTTTACCATATGGAGGGGAAAGATTACCTTATTTAAAAGACTTTCTTAAAGCAGGGATATGTATATTAACTCCTGTACCTTGTTACTAGAAGGAGATAAAGATATTATTGCTGATTAAGTTGCCCATAATAGAAGAGCTGATTAACACAATAAGGCTATATAGATACTATGTTTTTGTGCTCAGTGCCTCGGATATATTTGCATATTTTTTTTTTTTTTATATAGTTGGAAAATCATTTATCATTTTCAGTAAGGTAATAGTGCCTGATATATGGGCACAGGAAGGTAACTATGGGTTCAGCCCAGTAAAGTTTGTGACTGATCCAGTTGAAGTGGGGAAGCATATTTCTCTACATTAATTATGTTGGTAAATACATGACCTGGGTCTGGATTTAAAAAAATGTATCAACAGCTTTCAAAAGACTGGGCAAGAAGCATAGTTATGGGGACACTATAGACATTTCCGGGCCATATTTCCTCATATTATGTATCAGATTAATACGAATAGATCTTCATAGTGTTGCCTTGTTATAATGCTGAAAGGATATTTTATATAGTATGTTGTCAAAAGCCTTGTTATGTGGGGTTGTGGCGGGGGAAGGGTGGAAAGGGCGGTGGAGGATTGGCTGGGTGGACTGTCATCATGGACCATGATAGAACGGGTTGGGATGGGAGGGAGGAGGGCTTGGGTTGTCTTGTATATGTTGGGGATGGGGTGTTAGAGGGTACTCGAGATTAGGGAAGGGGTGGGAGGGTGGGAAGCACAAATCACTAAAGAAAAGGAAAAGGAAGAATGTACCTATAGCATAGGGATAGATAATTACAGTATCAGAGAAAAAGATACCAATGACTAGGCTTATTAGACTTGCCAGCTGGAATGTAAAAGGGGCCCGACATAAATCCAAACAATATAAGATTCTAAAACATTTTAAATTATTTAAAAGCTGATATAATGTTTTTACAGGATACCCACTTACTCAACTGAAAGCTAACAATATGAGGCGCTTACAGATAGGACAGGTCTTTTCTTCTGAAGGCAACACCCAGAGTAGAGGGGTGATAGTGATGATACATAGGTCTGTGCCCTTTAAACCCCTGCAAGTAATCCAAGATACCTCAGGGAGCTTTGTTTTGGTAAGAGGGAACCTACATACCCTGGAAATTCTGTTTGGGTCTATTTATGGCCCAAACACAGATACACCAGGCTTTTTTGTACAGATTATGGAAGCATTGACACCTTTTCTAGACATCCCTATAATAATAGGAGGGGATTTAAATCTGGTACTGGATCCATAACAAGATAGATCCAGACCCTCTTATAAGGGTCTTTCCCCGGCCCAAAGAGTGGTCAGAGAGCTCCTAGACCAAACGGGTCTCTGTGATGTATGGAGAATTCTTCACCCAGAGGCTCGGGAATTCACTTTTGTCTCTCAGGTACATGGTACGGCATCCCGGATTGACTACATTCTCATCTCACGAAATCTCTTAGTGGGAGTAGTGGATTCGGGCATTGCCACTGGACCACCTTCAGATCACTCAGTTGTTTCTTGTCTAATCTCTTTTTCATCCCTCCCTAAAAAGGGTGGCATATGGAAATTTAACAATCAGTTGCTAAGGGATCCTGAAATAATAAAATACATTTCTTCCCAAATATCTGAATTTATCTCAAATAATTATAATTCCACTAAACGGCCTGATATGGAATGGGGAGCACTCAAAGTATTCCTGAGAGGAATCCTAATAGGTCTGGCATCTCGGAGGAAAAAGGAGAAAGAAAGGCGTACTTCTGAACTTCTATCTCGGATTCGGGATAAGGAGGCTAAACTCTCTCCTCTTTCATCCGAGGATGATAGACAAGAGTTACTTAAATTGCATGATGCATACTTAAGACTACTAAGTGAACAGGCTGACTTAGCAATTATTAAAACAAAGGTGATCTATACTGACCAAGAGGAGAAAGCCGGCCGCATGTTGTCAAGGCGTATTAAACAATTGGAATCTACCAAATTAATAGCTGCTGTCCACTCTATTGAAAATGGTGCCATCAGAACCTCCCCCAAAGAAATTGCTGGGGAATTCAAGAATTACCTTGAACTTCTTTATAACGCAATGAAAAATCCCCCTTCAGAGGAGAATCTGCAATGTTATTTAGGTGAATCACACTTGCCCTCCCTATCGGAACACCAACAAGCTCAGCTTATTACCCCTATTACCCAGGGTGAAATAGAGCAAGTTATCAAATGTCTCCCCTCTGATAAAACTCCAGGCCCAGATGGATTCTCCTCTAATTTTTACAAAGCTTTTTCCAAAGAATTATCTCCACTACTTATAACACTGTCTCAATATATTCTCAATGGTCAAGCAACTGATTTGTCTCTGTTCGAGGCGCTTATTGTTTTATTACCCAAACCAGATAAACCTCCGACTGTGTCAAGCTACAGACCCATCTCACTTCTTAATTATGATATCAAAATTCTTATGAAGTTATTAGCTGACCGATAAGTAAAGTCCTCCCTGTACTAATTGGTGCAGAGCAGGTTGGCTTCATGAAGGGGAGATCATCGACAGACCATCTGCAGACACTTGCACATGTCCTCTCTGTGTCCAAGGAGGCAGACCAACCCATGGTGCTGGTCTCCCTGGATGCAGAGAAGGCTTTTGCTAGGGTCCATTTGAATTATCTTCTAGCTGCAATGGAAACATTTGGCTTCCCTTTGGAATTCCATAATTGGATTGGTTCTCTATACAAGTTTCCCTCTGCTAGAATTTCCTATAATAGATTTATTTCAGATCCCTTCAAGTTATATGTGGGAACCAGACAAGGCTGCCCATTGTCTCCACTTCTCTTTAATCTTTATCTCGAACCTCTCATTAGGAGAATCTTACATGCTCAGGAAGTGCGGGGTATTCAGGTGCACGGTCATATTACCAAGATATCTGCATATGCAGATGACCTTCTGCTTCACCTATCACATCCGGCTGGGTCCATACCTGCACTACTAGAAATTATACAGAAATTTAGTGAAGTTGCTAATTACAAACTAAATGTGCAAAAAACAGTAGTATTCCCCCTTAATAATAGAACGTTTAAACAGGAAATCACTGCACTAGGATTATCTTGGAAAACTGATACTATAAAATATCTAGGGCTTATTATTACAAGGAATCCAGCTCTTATTCAACAGCTAAATTTGGATTCTTTCGTTCATGTAATCGAACTAGACTTAAAAAGATGGGCAATGTTTCCACTTTCATTATGGGGGAGAATTAATTTAATCAAAATGAACATTTTTCCCCGACTGTTTTACCCCTTAAATATGCTAAACATTTGGCTCCCCTTAATATGGTTTAAGAGAATTCATGGCATAATTACCAATTTTATTTGGGATTACAAGAAGTCCAGAATGGCCTATTATAAATTAGCTGCCCCTAAAATAATTGAAGGGCTAAGACTTCCCCATTTTGGGTTATATTACTGGGCCAGCCATGCAAATAAATATCTCAGATGGTTGCAGGCTATAGACTCCCTGAATCAAAGTATTTATGTTCCATTCTGGTTAATAGTGGAGTTATCTCGTAATAAGAAGTGCGGCCTTTCTCCTAAGGCTATGTTGCACATTAACCCAAATTCTCTACCTCCTGCGCTCTAAAACTCTCCTATAGGTATCTCTATCAAAATCCATTCACAACTATGTGCATTCTTAAAATACAGTCATACCAAGGACCTATCTCAACCTATAAGAAGTAACCCCCACTCTCAACTCGATGGTAAGTCTCTCAATACCTCTTGGCTTCCACAACTTGGAGACTGCCAACTAACTGAATTAGTCATGGTGGAAGGACATTTGCTCACTTTAGTTGAAATTTTGAATAAATTTCAACTTCAACATACTGATATATTTAAAGTGTTTCAACTTCGGCATCTTTTGTTAAAAGTGTTGGGTATAATTTTTCCGATTACGTCAAAAGTGCACTTTCAAGAAGAACTAGACCCATTAGTAGGAATGGCACATGCTGTTTCTAAATTATACCACACTTTATATAGCTGGGCCTATCCCCAAATTCTTGCTCCGACCACCTTCTGGTCTTCATTATTTCCTGATAAGATGTTTAACTGGACAGCACTATGGCACAGTTGCCATAAATATATACTGCAGGATAGGCTCAGACTGATGCAATTTTAATTATTACATAATATTTATTATTCCCCCAGAAGTTGGCTAGGTTAGGCATTGTATCCTCCTCTATATGTATTAGGTGTCACCAAGGTCAGGAGGACCTCCTCCATATTTTATGGAATTGTCCCAGGGTAGCCCCACTCTGGTCCACAATTAAACATAGAGTGGATCCTTTACTGGGTCTGAACTACCTTTTTACAGCAGAGATATGTTTGCTAGGGGATGTTTCAAATATCACAGTGCAAAATAGAAAATACCACATGGCTTTAATCTCCGCATCTGTCAAAAAAGTGGTTCTCAAACATTGGAAAGACACCTTAGAAATTACTTATATAGAGTGGTTGCAGGAATTACTTGCCAATCTCAGAACGGAGAGAACCATTGCTAGTCTCCAGAATAAATTACCAAAGTTCAACACAATCTGGGGTCCCCTATATACATTATATTCCTTACAGTCTTAAAAGTACTTCTTCCTTTGTTTAATTGTAAAAGATGCGGGATTTACCCGCTGTGCTGGTTTTGTGGGAGGGAGGGGGGTATTATGGAGTGGGGGTGGGATGGGTGGAGGTCAGGTAGAGAATGGATCCTGGCAACATCTGTTATATGTATGTATGTTAAGTAGACTATGTACCACTGGCTTGGATGTATCCTCTGTATTGGAAAACTTCAATAAAATTTGAATGGAAAAAAAAAGAGAAGACCTTCCTCACATTCCCTCTTAACCTGCCACTTTCCAATTTCATTTCATGTCCCATCATTCTTATACTCCTCCTGTATTGGAAGATGTCTCCCCACTGTGCTTTGTTTATGCCCTTGAGGTACTTGAATGTTTCTATCATGTCCTTTCTCTCCTTCCTTTCCTCCAGTGAGTATATATTGAGGTCCATTAATCTCATCTATCTCATTAAGTTCTGTGAGTTCCTTCAGGACTCTTTCCTCTGTAAATGGAGAGGTGTCCACCTCCCTTCCATTGGTGCTCTTATCACTTAACTGTGGTCCCTCACCTTCCTCTTCTTCTGTGAATACTGAACAAAAATATTTGTTCAGGATTTCTGCTTTTTCCTTGTCCCCCTCCACCCACTCCCCTCCTTCCCTTCTTAGTCTTACGATCCCTCCCCTGGTCTTTCTCTTTTTGCTTACATATCTGAAAAATGCCTTGTCCCCTTTGTTTTACTGCATGGGCTATTTTCTCCTCCATTTGTGTCTTGGTGCTCCTGGCTGCTTTCCCTGCCTCCTTCTGCTTCTCCTGATACACATCCCTATCCTCCTCCCTCTTTGTCTCCTTATATATTCTGAATGCTAACTTTTTGGCCCTTACCTTCTCAACCACCTCTTTTGAGAATCATAGTGGTCTTTCCTCTTGCTTTTGCTTACTTGCTTAATGTAGAAGTTTGTTGCCTTCACTATGGTGCCTTTTAGTTTTGACCTCTGTTCCTCTGCACCACCCAAGTCCCTCCCCCTCCCGTCAGGGCACCCCCTCAACTTTGTAAAGTCGGCCCTTCTGAAGTTCAGGACCTTCGCCTTTGTGTGATTCCACTCCGCCACTGTTCTTATATTGAACTACACTGTTCAGTGATCACTGGTCCCCAGGTGGTCACCCACCATGACATCTGCAACACTGACCCTGTTTATGAGTTCTAGATCCAATATTGCTTCCTCATGAGTGGGCTCATTTACTAATTGACTGAGGAGTGCCCCCTGGAGGGAGTCCAGGATGTCCCTGCTCCTAGCTGGTATCCAGTCAATATTGCGTAACCGAAATTGCGCTATCAAAAATAATGCATACATAATTGCGTATGTCGGTATAGCGCAGAATCAAACCAGCATGGGTACATAATCGTGCAATAGCATGTGCACTCTCATTTGCCTTGCCGAACCAGGAGCAGCTTCTCACTAAAATGTCAGTCAGATTTCTAAACAGCCAAAAGGGAGCAGAACTTGCTTGTCTAGATAGGTTTCTTTACAGGAGGGAGGGAAGGAGTTACTGAAATGAAGTCATACTACAAATGTTTGGAATATGACAAAGGACATTGTGGGGCTTGACTGCATCCGAATGGGGAAACCATGTTAAAAAAAACTGCCGAACACAACCATGTCCCTGATTCATCATTGATTGCAGTAAAGGATGCTGTGGCTAGCATGAAAGAACATGTCAGCAATAGTTATGAAACTACACACCAGATTGTAGCTGGTGGTGTATCTGAATTATGTCCATCTGTTGCAACGCAGCTTCCTGCCTTGTCACTTCTGAAGCGAACTGTCAGGCATCAGCACTGTGCTGCAGCTTGCCATCGCCTTGAGCCAGCTGATGCAGTTTCTTTAATAATTCCAGAAGAATTGTGCTGTACACTAAAAAATGAGAAATTTCTACTATATGACTCCTGGCCCTGCAATGACCGTTTCCTAATATTCTCAATGTCACAGGACCTACAGCACTTAAAGAGCAGTGCACATTGGTTCACTGATATAACTTTTAAGAGTTGCCCTTCAATATTTCATCAGCTCTATTCTATACATGGTATCCACAACGGCACTGTTGTACCTCTTGTGTATATTCTGATGGCTAACCGAACAGCTGCAACATACAGTAACATTTTCACAGCCACTGTCAGTTTTGCTAGATTTTTAATTGGTATCAATAAAAGCGTTTACACTGGCATTCCCTACAGCAACAATCAGGGGTTATTTTTTTCATGTGTGTCAGTCGCTGTGGCACAAGATTCAAGAACTACCAGATGTGTGTTCACTATATGTATCAGGCCCCAGCTTTGCTCTGCAAGTGAGACTTCTGCCAGTACTTGCCTAAGTGCCTGTCATAGATGTCATCTAAGCATTTAAGGACTTAATGATTACAGAGTTCTATCAATCGAATGGTGACTTACTGTCCAACCTTGTTGACTATTTTGAAGATACATGGTTGGGACATCCATTGGGAAGAAGAGGCCGAAGATGACCTATGTTTGCTATCCAGCTATGGAATTGTTATGATGCCATCAATCAAGATTTACTATGAACAATAAACTCCAGGGAGGCATGGCACCACAAGTTTAGTCATTTTATCAGTGCACACCATCCATCTATATGGAAATTTCTGCAAGTGCTTAAAGAAGAACAGCACTGTAGCACTGTGTTGATGGAACAGACAATAGACGGTACCGCTGTGCCCGGGTCCAGAAAGAAATAAAAGATACTGCAAAGTGGATTGCTGCTATAACAGTGGAATACCAGCAGTATACTACATTAGAATATCTACGTGGTATAGCATATAATTTCCAGTTGCAGGCATAAAAGTGCTCTTGAAGATAACGGAACTCTGAAACCTGATGCATTTTAATAGTGTGTCCTTAACAAAGATTAAATAAAGCAATGTTCTATGTAGGCCCTATATCGCACAAGCACAAGCACAATACAGCAAAACACTGTTATAAATGTGAAACACAAAGCACAACAGAAAATGAATACAAGCACAGCACAGCAGATGTATAAAACAAAGCTTACAGCATAATCAAATTGCACAAATTGCACACTCACATTGTATATTTAGTATGTCTCAGATCTGCATGGGGAGCGTGCATTGGAACTAACAATTTGAGAAACATCATAGGAAGGTCCAGAGCAAACACTCAGATCTGCAGGGGAAGTGCTTGGGAAACATTAATGGCTTGCACAAGAGTGCTAAGGCATAAGTAGGAAATTGCAGTCATACCATAATGCAGCACGTGAGAAAACTGAGAGAGCAGCAGTGAGTAAAAAATCTATTTGACATGCTATTTAGAATTAGCTGAAATGATTATGCGCTAAAGAGTGTATGCACGATAAAGCACACACTATATGGGCTAGCGCTATATTGGATGTGCGATTCTGACAGTGACCCCTCCTAGCTGAAGCTGCATCTGGGATGCTCTAATCAACATCCAGCAGACTGAAGTCCCATACCATCAGCAGCATCTCTCCCTTGAACACCATTTTATGGATGACTTCTACTAGAACCCTATCCAACTCCTCTCCCTCTGCTGGAGGCCTGTAAATCATGCCAGTGTGAATAGCTACTCCATTTCTCACCTCTAAGGTAAGTCATAGTGCCTCTTCCCCTTCCTGTATTCCTTGTACTTCAGTTGCTTTTATACTATCCCTCATATAAAGAGCCACTCCTCCTACTCCTCCTCCCTTCTTATCCACCCTGTCCTTCCCGAGCAGTGTATAGCCTGGAATGGCTAAGTCCCAGTCATGGTTCTCAGTGCACCATGACTCGGTAATAGCAACAATGTCCAGGTCAACATATACCATTATGGCCACTAGGTCCAGGATTTTATTTCCCAGACTACGAGCATTGGTGAACATGTCCTTCCAAATTCTGCTACCACTCCTTCTGCCAGACCCCTTTTTCCCCTCTTGCCTACTCTCCTTACCCATCTTTCTATATTTCTATCCCTTTTTTTCTACCATTCTGCTTTCCACAGTTTTAGGTACCTTTGGGGATTTCTCTCCCTTAATAGTTCTCTGCACTGGTCACTACAACTTGCGGGGGTGTAGGTTGATTCTCCCTGCTCCCTTCCACCACCACCCTCAGCTAGTTTAAATGTTTGCAAATGTAGCATTTAAACCATTCACTGCAGACCTGGAATCCCCTCTTGGATGGATGTAGGTCATCTCCCCTGTACAGACCGATGTTCCTCCAGGTGGGACCTCAGTCCCCAATGAAACTGTACCCCTTCTCTCTACACCACTCCTTCAACCAAGCATTAAAGCTCATGGTGCAGCATGCCCTGTCCTCTCATCATAGACAGGCAACACCTTAGAAAAGGTCACTGAGCATGCTACCTGCAAAGACATCTCCCTAGCTCCCTGAACTCCTCCTGAACTACCCTAACCATGTCCCTAGCCATGTCATTAGTACCAAGGTGGAAAATTACATCCACCTCACCCTCCTGTCCTGCTGCCTCACTGATCCGCAGGATCTGCATTCCAGCCTTCCAAGCCATGTAGGCAGCTAACCTCCCTCTCCCCCTCCCTCTCCACCTCAAATCTATCCCTCTTACAATAGAGTCCCCCACCAGGAGTTACTTCCTCCTCCTCCTCTGGGGTACTTTGCAACCCTTCCTGGGGACTCCACCATGGAGATCCCCCTTCCTCCCTGGTCACTACTGTGGGTGCTTCCATGGGAGCGTTCCACTCCGCTATGATGGTAGAAGAATTTTGTAGTGGTAACACAGAGGGATGTTCCTCTGACCCACCACCCTCACATTTTCAGAGCCCACCATAGTCCAGCCACTCCTCCTCCTTGGTACCCTCTGAGGTAGTGAAGAAGGACCTGGTGGTCCCTGGGTGTGGGAGGAATCCCATCAACTCCTAGCCAACTCAACCTAGAGATGAGCAATCTCCCCTCATCCCAGAGAGATGCATGCAGATGGAGCAGCACTGCAGTCTCCAGAAAGTCTCCTTGAAAACTGCTGCCCTGCAGCCACTGCACTGCACCACTCCCAGCACATTTATTATCTGATCTGCTTGTTTTTGTTTTGCTTACTGTGTACCCTTTCCCCCCTACACAAGATATGGTGCTTTACCTTTTCCCAAACCTTTGCTTATTCTATGTCCTTTTCCACCCCTTCACTTGATAGGGTGTTCCTCCTACTGTATTCCTAGACTTTTGCTGACTTTAAACACTTTTCCTATCCCTACACTAGATAAAGTGTTACACCTTCTCCCAAACTTTTAGCTAACTATGAAGTCTTATTTGCATATTCTAAGCCATTTTCTACTGATACCCTAGAAAGAGTGTTTCACTTATTCCCAAATGTTTGCTGACTTTAAATCCTTTTCTATCCCTACACTCTATATGGTGTTACAGTACACCTGCTCCCAAAGTTTTAGCTTGCTGTAGACTCTTATTCCCCTCCTACACTAGACAGGTTGTTTCACCTATACTGAATTACTGGCATGACCATAACACTTCTCACTCCCATGTAGTAAATGAGCTACAATTGAAGATTAACAGGAAACTTACCTTCCTGCCTCATCCTGCTTTGTCCAGTTACCTAGTTCTCTCCTCTACTGTCCTCTGCCTACCTTCTGATGTGCAGAGTGCCTGGCTGCCAGCTGCTTTTATGGGCTTACTCCAGTGGGCAGACTCCACTGCAATTTCCTTTCTGTGTTTGCCCATGCGAAGGGACACATGGTGGCCTCTTCCTTAAGTAGTTGTAGGATGTGGGCTAGGCACCCTTGATTGGCTGCTGAGGGGACAGACTTTGTTCCTGACTGATTCCAGTTGAAGCCCTGATTTGGCCACTAAGATCTGCTCCTGTAGTGTAGCCTCTGGGCAGGGGGAGGGCACCCTTAGCTTAAAACAGGAGACTCTCTCTCTCTCTCTCTCTCTCTAGTGGCTGCTCCTGCAAATGCCACTCACTTGCCTGAAGTGGGAGGTTTTAAATCCCAATCTCTCTTTTGTTCTGTTGTAGGAGGTTGGCTAGGCCCCCTTGATTGGCTGCTGAGGAGGCAGGGGGTGTCCATGATTGGCTGCAGTTGGAGCCTTGATTCAGCTGCTAAGCTCTGCTCCCATAGTGTAGCTTCTGTGTAGGGGAAGGGCTCCTTTCTTAAAATATGAGACCCTCTCTCCCTGATCACTGCTCCTGCAAATGCCACTCACTTACTTGAAGCAGGGTTTTTAAATCCCCATCTCTCCTTTGTTGTGCTGTAGGATGTGGGCTACTGTCGGTGGCATTGATTGGCTGCTGAGGGGGAAGGGGGTGTGACTTTGTCCCTGATTGGCTGTGGTTGGAGCCCTGATTTAGCTGCTAAACTTCACTCCTGTAGTGTAGCCTCTGGACAGGAGGGGAGTGCTCCCTTAGCTTAAAACAGGAGACCCTCACTCCCTGGTCACTGGTCCTGTAAACACCACACACTTGTTTGAAGCAGGGTTTTTAAATCCCCTTCTTTCCTTTGTTCTGTTGTAGGATGTGGGCTAGGAACCCTCGACTGGCTGCTGAGGGGGCAGGGGGTGCAACTTTGTCCCTGATTGACTCCAGTTGGAGCCCTGAGTCAGACACTAAGCTCCACTCTCATAGTGTAGCCTCTGTGCAGGAGGAGGAGGGCTCCTTTAGCTTAAAACAGGAAACCCTCTCTCCCCAATTGCCACTCTTGCAAATGCTGCTCACTTGCCTGAAGCAGGGTTTTTAACTCCATCTCTCACCTTTATTCTGCTGGAGGATGTGGGCTAAGTGCCCCTGATTGACTGCTAAGGGGGAGTGGGGCATTGCTTTGTCCTTGATTGTCTCCGATTGGAGCCCTGATTCAGCTGCTAAGTTCTGCTTCCATAGTGTAGCCTCTGTGCAGGAGAAGGACCTCTTTAGTTTAAAACAGGAGACCCACTTTCCCTGATCGCTGCTACTGCAAAACACTCCTGCTGCTCCTGCAGAACACCAACAGAAAGTGGGAAAAAAGGCCACTTCTTTGGATAAGAACTATCAGATGGCCAGACAGACACCACAGCAGTGAAATAACAGCCAAGGACTGATAAGACCTCATTTTTCTGATTTAGCTCTAGGTCATATAACAAATCTGCATCCAAAAAAATCCAGACCATATTGCAATAAACTGCTATAAAATTAAGCAGGGTACCACTGTAGCAAGTTTGGCCTTAGAAAATTTGGGAAATTATTCAACACATGTCAAGATGGGGACTAGGACTGTGAAAGGACTTACAGATTTGGGAAGAGATTAGACCCTGGTGCATGCTGAAGTTCTGAGAAAAGACTGTGCAAAAGGACCAGGTTCTGGGGTCATATACATCCATGGGGACACTCAATACTATTCCATCACCCAAGTGACTCTGAACATTAATGGGGTGTCACATCAAGTGAAAGTGGGAGTAGTATCAAAGTTACCTCTACCTGTGATTGTTGGAAATTACTTTCCAGCATTTACAAAGTTAATCACAGAAGGAGTATAACCTGCAGTTTCAACAGGTGTAATAACAAGAACACAGGCAAAGAAAATCTCAGATGTTGGGGACTTTTTTCCTTTTGGTAATGATGATTTGTACATGTTTGAGCCCAGCTCAAAGATCCAGAAGTCCAGGAAAGAAAGAAGATGCCTGAAAAAAACAGTGGTGACAACAGACTGATGGTCATAAGGGGCTGATATACAAAAATGCTGAAACTACACTGATAACTAATTGTGATTTTGTTTCTGAGCAAGCTAACAATGTTTCTCTTCATGGTTATTATAAGCAGCTGGGGATGAAATGAAAAAATAGGGCGAGCTAATGTTAAAATATAATGGCTACTGCACAAAGTTTGTGTTAATTCTCAGGATCAGGAATAGATAGAACAATTGATCATACAAAAGAAGTACTGAACTGAGTTGTTACAGATAGCACATGATAGTCCTATGACTAGTCATTCAGGGAGAGAGCACACTCTTACCATATTGTTGTACAGATTTTGCTGGCCTGGGATTAATGAGGATGTTGTTACCTACTGCAGTTCTTGTACTGAATATCAGAAAGTAAACCCAGTGACTAAAAAAAGACTGGATACCTCTGGTGCCCCTACCCTTGATAGATGTGCCTTTTGAGAGAATTGCAGTACATATGATTGGCCCCTTAGGTAAAAGTAAAAAAGGTAATCAATTCGTTTTGGTAGTATGTGACTATGCTTTGCGCTACCCAGAGGCAATTCCAATGCTTATTGTCACAGCCCTCAAAATTGGCAGCAGAGCTTGCCAAAAGTTTCTGTAGGGTGGGCATGCCTAAAGAGATTATTACTGATCAGGGTGGTAATTTCAGTGCTGCATTATTGAAGGAGCTGTACTATTAGGTATCGCTGCCATAAGAACCTCTCCTTTTTGCAATCAGACAGATGGTCTTGTTGAGCACCTTAATCAAACTCTAAAATGCATGTTAAAAAGGTTTGTGAAAAGACTTATCTTAGCTGCTTTTTGCTTACAGAGAAATGCCACAAGCATCAATAGGTTTTTTTACAGTTTGAAATGTTGTATGGTAGACAACCTAGATAGTCACTTGATGTAATGAAAGAAACATGGGAAGATAACACCACTCAGAAAGAATCAATTACATTTTGTATTGAGACAAGGGATGACCAGAAGAAAATTTTCATCTGCATTAATGAATAGATTATTTCATTTTAATTACCTTTTGGATGAAAAAATGAAAAAAGAAAAAAAAGCACTAAGGTTTTTTTAATAACTGTTATATGTATAATGGGTCACATAGAACACTAACCTGATTGGTTAAGCATTGATGTTTTTTTAGCACTGTTATTGGTTAACAATGAGCAGTGTCACAGGTATTTGTATATTTAAACCTTTGTTTGTAATAGCTCACTATCTTTGAGGAAGCCTGAGAGGTTGGGAGAAACATAAGAGGCAGTGCATTTGCTCTGCCATTCCTGTATGTGCACTGTCTTGTTCTGACAAAATGGAAGAGTAACACTGCATAAAACTCCTTTTGTGTGTCAGGACTGCTTTGTTCAATGGTTCCATGACAAGGGTGAGTTCTCTCCACCAGACTTTCAATACATTTTGCACATGTGCACTGAGAAAGAAACTAGCAAAATGGAGATCACGTGATGCAGAGTGCTGAGTAGAAGCTCCTTCAAGAAGCTCCTGCCTCCTGATCATTAAATCATCTTTTTTGGATGTTTAAATCTTTCCTTCTTCTCTGCTTTGGAGATTTAGTACTATCTGAATACTCTGGAAATCTGGTTTGAGTGCTAGATTGGCGGATGGAGGCTATATGAAGAAAGCCCCGCAGAAGCACACTCCCCCTGCTACTCCTGAAAAGGCCTCCAAGAAATCCCGGGCCTCGGGTGGGCCAGAGAGGCCTGATCCTCTGAGCCAAGTTGGACAGCAAGAACCTTTAATGCTTAATAGGTTCCTAGAAGAGTTTAAGCCCTTTCGTGAAGAAATGAAAGAAATGGTGATTGACCTGAAAACTCTCTCTAGAAAGCTGGATGAAGTTTTGTTAACTGTCTCTGATAACACAGCTCAAATAGTCTCGATGGAGAAAAAGTTAGAGAATCTTGATCCTTAAATGGTCACCACTCATCAGAAGTTATCTCGTCTCGAGGCCAAGCTCGAAGATTTAGAGGGCCGTAGCCGCAGAAACAATGTGGTGATACTTGGGCTACCAGAGGGAGAAGAGGGCCAGCATGTTGTGGCATTTATGCAGAAGTTGGTGGAGCGGGTCACTGGCCCCTCTCCCTTTGGCCCAGTATATATTATAGAGCGAGCTCACAGGTCTCTGCGACCTAGGCCTTCTCCGGAGGCTCCCCCCCCGTCCTATCATCTGTCGTTTTTAGAATTTCCTAGAGAAACAGCATTTTCTGCAGAAAGTGAGAGCTTTACAAGAGGTTCACTGGGTGAACACGAAACTGAGAGTCTCACAAGATTTGCCTGGTTTGGTTCATCTGAAGCGGAAAGCGTTCCATCCCATTGTGTCTAAGATTATCGCGGCAGACCTGAAATTCAGGATGGGATACCCAGCCAGGTTACAAGTTTTTGTAAATGGATCCTGGTTTAATTATGATGATCCTGCAGTTGCCCTGATGAGCCTTAAATCTATGCTACCAGATCTGTTTTGAGAGCCTTGAGAGGCCTTGTTTGCTGGATGAACTGCTTGGAGCTGTGGATCAGAACTTTTGTTTTCTCCTTCTTTGAGGAGATGTTCAGAGTGAGTTGGATTGGAAATTCCTTTTGTCTTGCTTGGATTGGGGGAATCAGCACAGGGCATGCCTGCTAGCAGTCTCTTGGGCCCTAATCTCAGAGAGTCAATGCCGGTTAAGGGCAAAAGACACTTGGGGTCTCGGGGTTTGTTTACTTGGGGAACAGAGTTTCATGTTTCAGTATCCTCAGTATTGTACATACAATAGAAGGGGGAATTTGTCTCGCTGAGGCTAAGATTAATGTTCATTTCACTTGGATTGGAAATCAGAGCGGTCTTGGGCTTTCTCTGCAGCTCACTCTCACTATGTTACGATCAGGATCTGGCCACTAGAGGGTGCATTATGCATTTGTAATTCATAGTGGTGCAGCTCTTAATTTGAGGGGGATCTCCCTTAATCTTTTCATTAGACCCTGGTGCAAGGCAACAGATTCTCCCAAGGAGAGCTTTTGCAATCTGAGGTTGGTAACCTCTGGGAAGACTCGTTTTCTCTGTTTTCTTCCCCTGAGTCATGGTTGCAAGGTTTCTCCCGATCTTTGCTCTCAGTCTGTGGAAATGGTTATTCCCCTTCACTAGGTTCCCTATCTGGCTCTAGTTCCTGTATAGCTGTCCCATGAGGCAAGGCTGATCTCAATTCTCATTCTCAGGTTCACTCTGGTTTCCAAGGTTACCTGGGATATGCATGTTTCTCGTTGTATACCTCGTTTACCAGGTCACTATCATGCTAACACTTAGGTGTGGTGGTATGGAAAGCCCAAGGCCGTTCCCTCATTTTTTGGGGGTAATCAACATTGTTCATTTTTTCAAATAATTACAGTAGAATGCAGGATTTGTTGCCATTAGCAGAAGTGCATTATTGAGAGGCGGGAGATGGAGGAAAAGACCCAGTACTGTGCTGAATGTTGCTTGTGGCAGTGTGGAGGGTTGGGTGGGGTGCGGGATTTGAGGTATTGCTAGGGGTAGGAGGACTGGGGGATGGGAAGGAGTTAAACATGGGGGGTTGGGGAGGAGGAGGGTTTACTGCAGTAACCATGGGAGTAGGGTTGCAGGTATTATGTATCCCGAGTGCTGGGCTGAGTACATTAAGTCTAACTACCATTATTAGGTGGCCAAAGAAGTGACTTTTGCGACTTGGAATGTTAAGGGGATCAGGAAAAAACACAAACAATATCAGGCTCTTAAACATTTAAGTTTATTACATTCTCAGATAACTTTCCTACCAGAAATTCATTTATTAGAAACTGAAGCTTCACAGTTAAGGAGACAGCAGGTGGGCCTGGTGTATAATGCCCAGAGATCTACTAACAGTTGTGGGGTCATGCTTATGATTAACAGGGGTTTCCCTTCGTTTCTACACAGGTCATTAAAGACCCTGAGGGAAGGTTTATCCTTGTTAAAGGCACTCTCTGGTCTGTTCCACTTTTACTCGGTAGTATTTATGGCCCTAACACAGATGACCCAGGATTCTTTATGAGACTTGTATCTGTTATTCTTCCAGTGCTTCCCATCAGGATTATTTTTGGGGGTGACTTTAATCAAGTAATAGATTCTAATCTGGATAGGTCAGGTAGAGGTCCAGGAGTGGTTACTCCAGGGCAGAAGGCTTTTAAAGACCTACTGGACCAATGCAGGCTCAGCGATGTCTGGCGTGTCTTGCACCCTGATTCTAGGGAGTTTACTTTCAGGTCAATGGTGCACGGCTCGCAGTCCCGCATTGATTACATATTTATTTCTCAGGTTCTACTACTTGGGGTTAAGACTCCTTTGATTCAACCTGGCCCTATCTCCGACAATTCACTGGTACTGTGTAAATTGGCATTCCTTAATTTACCTAACGGGGAAACCAGATGGAAACTTAATGAACAAAGGGAGCAAATTGAATCCTTTTTTTCATCCAACCCTTTAGATAGTGCAAAGCCAGATATTTTGTGGGGGGCCTTTAAGGCCTTCATGAGATGGATCCTTATTAGTATAGTGGTGGGCAGGAAAAGGGCACAGGAGAAGGAATTAATATCTTTACTGTCTCAAATTAGGTCACTTGAAAATAATTTTTTGATTAATGCTCCTGACGATGACAGGAGAAAAC
Organism: Neoceratodus forsteri; assembly: GCA_016271365.2. Lineage (NCBI taxonomy): Eukaryota > Metazoa > Chordata > Ceratodontiformes > Ceratodontidae > Neoceratodus > Neoceratodus forsteri. The sequence goes on from CM057459.1 coordinate 1,360,393,137, forward strand.
TTTGAGTGTTGAAAGATAGATATTGTGGGGAGGCAGTATAGCGCAGTGGTTTAAGGCTCTGAGCTGCAAATTTGGTGACATACAGCAGACCAGACTGGGGTTTGAATCCCACAACCCCCACTTGCATACTGTGTGACCCTGAGCAAGTCACTTGACTTCCTTATGCTCCCAGGTTGCACCTGGAAACAAGCTTCAGCTTAGTGTGCCTTTCCTGGTTAAACAATTTCCCCTTTCCCTTTCCCTTTCCTATTTAGAGCTACTTCGGGAAAAAGCGGAATTAGCTATTATTCGTACAAGAGCTAGTTACACTGACCAGGGAGAAAAGGCGGGGCGCCTACTGGCATTGCGTATTAAGCAACAAGAATCAATGAGATTTATCCCTCCAATCAGGGCAATGGCTAATGAGTCCCTAAAAATATCTCCCACTGAAATAGTGCAAGAATTCGCCCTATACTATGCAAGTTTGTACAGTGACATGGAGCATCCTCCTTGTTCTGGGAATACGGAGAGCTATCTGAAGGATTCCCATTTGCCCTCCCTCTCAGATCAACACAAGGGTTTTCTGGTTAATCCTATGTCACAGGAAGAAATTGCTGAGGTTATTAGCGGATTGCCAGCAGACAAAGTCCCAGGCCTCGACTGATTCTCCTCCCTATTTTACAAAGTTTTTCAGGATCTCTTATTACCAGTACTTTGTCATTTATTTCAACATATTTTAACTGGGGTGGAGGCTGATCCTCACCTTTTTGAGGCCTTGATTGTTCTTCTCCCCAAACCAGATAAAGATCCTGAGCTTGTTCAGAGTTACAGACCTATTTCCCTTCTAAATCAGGATATTAAAATTCTCTTGAACATATTAGCTAATAGGTTAACAGTAGTTCTCCCTGAGTTAATAGGTATAAACCAGGTAGTGTTTATGAAAGGGCGTTCATCTTCTGACCAGTTGCGTACCCTATCTCACATCTTCTCGGCTACCAGGGACGCTGAGTTCCCTGCAGGACTGGTCTTCCTAGATGCCGAGAAGGCATTTGATCAAGTGAATTGGAATTTTTTGTTTCGAGTTCTGGAAGCTTTTCAATTTCCTCCTCTATTTATATCCTGGATTGCCACACTTTATAAAACTCCTACAGCAAAAATCTCTGGGAACGAGGCCTTCTTCAAGCCCTTTTCACTCCATTCAGGGACCAGACAGGGATGTCCCTTATCTCCTGTGTTATTTAATTTATATCTGGAACCTCTCATTCAAAATATTCTCAATAACATTTCCATACAAGGCATTAGGGTTGAGCATCATGAAATCAAAGTCACTGCATATGCAGATGACTTGCTGATACATTTATCTCACCCGGTATCTTCTGTCCCGACTTTGTTGAGTGAAATAGCACGATTTAGTGACCTGTCCAATTACAAATTGAATGCTAGCAAATCCTTATTTTTCCCATTAAACCATAAGGTATTCAAAAATGATATTACTCCCTTAGGTTTATGCTGGACTCCCAGGTCATTTAAATATTTGGGCATTAAGCTATCTCGTAACCCCTAACATGGTTTAGAGAAAATCTGGAATCCCTCTCACAGTTGATAGTTCATGATCTCGAGAGGTGGTCCAAACTTCCCATTTCATTATGAGGCCAGATCAACATAATTAAGATAAATACATTTCCTAGAATTTTTTACCCTTTATCTCTTCTCAATACTTTTATCCCTCTACTCTGGTTTAAAAAGATGCATGGCATACTCACTAGATTTATTTGGGTCAATAGATACCCTCGGTTGGCTTATTATAAGTTGGCAGCTCCAAAACTGGAGGGGAGTTTATGGATTCCCTATCTGGCTTTATATTATTGGGCCAGTCATCTAGCAAAATGTCTGGGATGGGTATCTCCCAGCCCAGAAAAAGAGCAACCGGCTTGGCTTAGAATTGAATTGGATATAATCAAGTCTAAGAATCTGGACCCCCTTACTTTATTCTTTCTTAAAATCCCCCAGGTACGTATGACAGAGGAGTGCCCCACAATATTTACTTCCTTAAAGGTTTATTCACAATTGTGTTTATTTTTGCAATATACTCCCCACTGGGACTTGGCCCAGTCTATCTGGAATTCCCCATCTTTCACTATTAATAAGAACCAGATTCCCCATCAATGGTTGTCCCAATTGGGGGATGGGAAACTTCTTTCTTTCATGGTTGAAGATGGGCAATGGTTGTCAGTGGGAGATATTATTAGGAAATTTCATATTCCTGCTTCCTTTCACTTCAAAGTTATACAATTAAGACACTTACTTGTAATCAATTTTGGTAATATCCCCCCTCCCAGACTGTCACAGCCCTGATACCTGAGGTTTCTTCACTCACCAGATCTCCTGGTGTAATATCTAAATTATATCAGGTTTTGTTCCACAAGAAATACGGGGGTTCCTTTGAACCCACAAGATTCTGGAACAATATCCTCCCTCAGCACCATTTGGATTGGCAATCCCTGTGGAGATCCTGTCATAAATATATTTCTCAAGACAGACTGCATCTCATGCAATATCATATTTTACATAACCTGTATTACACTCTGGTTAAATTATAGAAATGACGTTATCTGAACTCCAATATATGTAATAAATGTCTGCAGGAAGAAGGAACACTTCTTCACATGTTCTGGTCTTGCCCTAAAGTCTCCCTTTTATGGGACTTAATTAAGACCTCCCTGGACCCTCTGCTGGGCCTTCATGAGTATTTTACTCCTGATATTTGCCTTTTAGGAGACCTGTCTTCTATTAGAGTTAAAAGTAAGAAAGTTTCATATTTCCATGATTGCCTTATCGGCTAAGAAGCTTATTTTATGTCACTGGAAAGATAAGTCCTCCCCATCTGTCCAAGAATAGGTAAACTAAATTCTGTTCAATCTACACACAGAAAAAGTGATTGCCAGTCTTCATAATAGATTGGCAGCATATACCAAAATCTGGGATCCCCCTTCACTCTCTAATTTCTCTGGCTCAGGTCTCAATATGTCTTAGGTTACATGGCCATGTAGGATCTTAGGTAAAGAGCTTGGCATTTAAGGGACACTAGGTTTGGTTACTGAAGTAAGGGGAGGGAAGGGTGGGCTAGGCAGTTACCCCTTTACATTGTGTCTGTATTTCAATATCACTTTCATTGTAACTGCCTTTTATTGTGGAAAATGTATCAATAAACTTTGAATTGAAAAAAAAAAAGAAACTAGCAAAATACATTGGAATTGCTCACAGTAATCAGAAAGAATCCCCAAAACAGCAGAAGGTGTATTATGACCATGGGGTAAAAACATTTTTTGAATCAGGTGAAAAGGTCTTGTTACTGTTACCCATTACAGAAAACAAACTGTTAACTAAATGGCAAGGGCCCTATAAAGTGATTAGATGTACTGGTACAATTAACTAGTTACCTTGGCTGTTTCAGTTCCCTGTACATGGAAAACAATCAGGAAAAATGTTATTAAAACATCTTACTGCCCTTTTCTTATTTTAAGTCTATTTGCTAGACTGGTATTTAGCCACTGTGATTGTTTTGGATGAATTTCTCTATTTTAACCTTAACAGTGTCAGTGGCTCAGTAAGTAGCACACTCACATCTGAGGCCAGGAGATCAGAGGACTGTGGGTTCAGTTCCCACATCTGGCACTTGGATTAATATCCCAGTACTGACACTGTAGTGCAGCATGAGAGGGGTGCTGCACTTCTGAGGTGCCGTCTTTCAGATGAGATGTTAAACCGAGGTCCCATCTGCCTGGATTGGTGGTAGTTCAGGTGGATGTTAAAGATTCCATAGCACTTATCAAAAAGAGTAGGGGAATATTTTATTCAAAAACTTGAAACAAACATATACAACGTGAATCACAATATTCAAATTCATAAAAAAGGAATAGAAAAAAACAAAAGGAAATAGAACAGTATACTCAACAGTAACCAAAAAAAAAAAAACAGAAACATATAGAACCCCGTTCCAAATCCTACTACAAAGAGTAGGGAAATGCTATAAGAAAATAAAAAGGCAAAAAAAAATTTTTTCTTCATAGTGAATATACATGACACAAAATCATACTACAAGACAAGAAATAGAACAAAAATAAGTATTTACAACATACAATCAGAACAAAGATCAATGTCTGATATACCTGAATAAAAAGAAAACCCCAACAAAACTATTCCCTCAACTGGAAAAAAAAATCCAAAACCTAAGGAAAATAATATCAAAAGAAAATAAAAAGCTAGAACAAAAAAGGAAATATATCACAGCATCAACCCATATCCAACCAGTGAACTGCCTTCCACTTCTTGAGAAAAGCTGAAGTTGGCAACGTGTGACGGTCTTTAGTCCATATCCCAAGCAACCAACCATGGACCTTCCAGAATAATTGTTCAGGAGAAATAAATAATGATCGCAAGGACCACATACATCTCATGTGCCATATGTAAAATTTTATCCCTCCCAAAAGCAGTCTAATAGTGTCAGAATTAAAGGGCCCCCACTCTAAAGATAAAATACCAAAAAATAAACAATCCCTATCAATAATAGGGAATCGAAAGTGTGCCCACTAAGCATAAAAAAATGACCAAAAGCGCACAATATAGGGACATTCAAAAAATAAATGGATCATCGTTTCAGTACAAAGTGGACAAGAAATTTGTCTAGGACAATACCTTTCTTCCAGACTCTTATGTTTTAAATTACCCTTAACATTAAGTTTTCCATGAACTGTGAGCCAAGTGACATCCCACATATAGGGCGGAAGACTGAGAGATTGAAGCATTAAAGAAATCTGAGGTATAGCAGAAGCCGACACATCAGGAAACACAGGACAAACTGAAAAATATTTATCTAATAAAAAATAATACAGACTCTTACAGGAAGAGTGAGTAAGCATAGTGTAAGAAACTTGCCAAGTTTTCAATTTCCCAAAACAAGAATGTAAATAGTACGGCAAAGTATGAATACGTGTTTGCTTATGAATAATTCCAGAGGAGGACCAATCGGTCACCCACCTGGAAGTTAAATCTAATAACCAAATAGACCATATTGTAGAGTGACCCAAGAGAAGAGGAACCAAATTCATATAAAAAAAACTGAAAAAGAATAATACAGGATTAATCATATGTATCCCACCATCTTTAATAGGTAAATATAAAATGTTCCGTTTAATAGGATTTAACCGGCTGCCCCAAATAGCTTGAAAAAAAAGACCAAATATAGCAGTTTCACAGGCAGCAGGCAGCACATAAACAGCGCTTAGATGTAAAAACAAACCAAGAAGATATGTTTTGACCATATAGACCCTCTTTTGCTAAGACATAGACCATCGATTCCAAGAGGCGATCCTCCACTTGGAGGATTTAATAAGAAAATCCCAGTTATAAAGTGCCGTGTCCGGGCCACAAAAAAAATAGATCCCCAAAATTTTAAGGACTGTAGAAGTCACGGGGATTCCCAAAAGGTAGGAGTGGGTAGTATCAGCAACACCAAAAAAACTACACCTACTTTTCAACAAGTTAAATGAGGCTCCAGTGCCCTTAGAATAGGCCTCAAGTAAAAGACCAGTAGCAGTGCAGGAAGGTACATCTGCCAGAAAAAAACATAAATCATCTACATAAGCGACCACTTTAATTTCAGCATCATCAAAACCCAGTGAAGGACCATGAATGTGGTCAGACGCATAAAGAGCAGAAAGGAGTGGGTTCAAAGAAAGAATATATAAAATGGGGCTTAAAGGACACCCTTGTCATACACCTCTACGACAAGGTTGTTTAACACCTATCCAACCATTAACATAGGGGAATAATATCCGCTTGAAGATAATAACTACGAAGCCAAGAAATAAAGGTGGGTGGAAATCCCATCCGTAACATACATTCCCACAGATACAAATGAGACACTGGTCAAAAGCCTTGCTTGGTCTAGAGTGACAATACCAGCCAATTCACTCTATTACCCTCTCAAGAATCTCCTGAATAAGAATGAGAGCATCAGTAATAGTGCGACCGGGAACAGAACAAAATTGAGTAGCGTGAATAACATGGTGTAAAATACAAGAAAGTCTGAGACTCGGAATTTTAGTAAGGAGCTTACAGTCTGAATTTAAAAGAGTAATTGGTCCCCAATTATTGAGACATTCCCTGTCGCCTGATTTGAACAAAAAGATCATAAGCCCTTCATTCATACTAACCAGAAAATTACCACAAGAAAGACAGTTATTGAACAAATCTATCAATTGGGTACCTAAATGTTCACCAATAAGGCAATAAAGCTCATTAGGGAGACCATCCTTACCTGGAGTTTTTCCTTTATCAAGACCCCGAATAACAGAGCGCAATTCCACTAATGAAATTGGCACGAGAAGGGAGAGAAAAAACTTTTCAGGCACTAGCGGCAAAGAGATAGAAGAAAGCCACCGTGAAATACAGTCTTGCGTAACAAGAGGATCGACCTGAAAAAGAGAGGAGATATGGGAATCAAGAACCCGAAACAGATCAGATTTGGAAGAAACTACATGACCGTGTAAATCAGATAGGCGATACATATCCTTATGGTCTCGAGCGTTTTCCTATATTCATAAGGGTTCGTGTGTGCTGAAGAACCAGCCATATTAAATTTTGTTCTCTTTCTAAGTGGAGATGTTTGGCATTATAAAGCTACGCCAGCTGAGCCTTAACCGACTGTAAATCATGTGCCACAATCTCCACACCTAAATTAATCTGGGAATAAAAATGTAGTAATACATTTTGTAAAGATCTCTGGGTGTTTTTTCGAGAAGTTCCTAACAAACATCCAATATGTAAAAAATATTGTTTAAAGGTAACTTTAGAATCTTCCCACCGCTCCTGAGGTTGATCATAAAGAAAATAAACAGAAAGACGAGCTTTCAAAACATCAATAAAACCCTTTACAACTTCGGGAATCTCTAACAAAGATAAGTTTAATTTGCAATATCCTGGACCTTTAGATGTATTTTTATAAGCAGATAGGGAAAAACTCAACAAACCATGGTCAGAGGAAGCTACCAGCTTGACTTGTGGAGCAAAAATCTGCAGAGAGGGGGAAAAAACCAATAATCAATCCTAGATTTCCTGGTACCCTGGGTGTAAGTAAAAGAAGGAGTATGTTCAAAAACATCTCGTAAACCTGAAAGTGATAACAAATCATTCAAACAATGGGAATCACAATAAATTTTGGGGTTAGCAGAGATAGTAGGCCCACGAGATATATTAAAGTCACCACCAAATAAAACATTCTTATTAGTGTACAAAAATGGCCTAATAAGATGTAATAGTTGGATGCGGTCCCATTTATTTTGAGGGGCATAAATATTAATAAGACCTGGGTGCAAAGAGCCATATTTCCTAATTGGAAACTGCCACATCATTATAACTCACTAACGATCACCCTCTACTGGGACTCCAGAAGACAATCCAAGCATCTTAAAAAGTACAAGCAGAAACTCACTCCAACCTATTATGAACCACGAATGGCATCGCTGAAACTCCTGCTCCTCCTACTTTTAATATCTGGTGGATACACCCAAACCCTGGTCCTGTTGCACTGAAGCCGACAAAACAGGGAAAGTTGGTAGTGGTCTCTCCATTATCACTCTAAATATCTGCAGCCTCCTTCCCAAATTGACATCTCTTCAAACTCTCGCTGGACAAAAAACCCTGGTATACTAGCCATTGTGGAAACCTGGCTATCTCCCAGCACCCGGATCATGCGGTCTCTACGAAGGCTACAATCTTTTCAGACTCGACCGGGCAAGCAAGAAAGGTGGGGCTGTGCTATCTACATAAAGGACAACCTCTCCTGTCAGCGGCAGCTTCACCCCACAAATACATGATGCAACTCCTCCCTATCAAACTGCTTCTTGTGCACAAAACAAAGTTCTCACAGTGGCCAGAGTCTATATCCCTCCAAAAGACCACCGTGCCAGTATTAAGTCTGTACTTGATTTTGTTAGTCTGCAGCCCTCTGAAAATGAGCTCCTCCTCCTCGGGATTTCAACATAAACTGGCTCACCTCTGACACTGGCTCTTACAAAGATGACATCCTAGCAGCAAACCTGACTCAGATGGTAACCTCCCCACCGGAAAAATTACAAAACTGGTACAAGCACCCTTATTGACTGGGTTCTCACAAATCACCCTGACCAGATAAAAACATTAAAGTCCTCCTGACTCCCTCAGTGACCACTCCCCAGTGTCCTGTACCTGGTCTAATAAATTTCTCAAGCCACCCCCAAAGTTATAACAAGCAGAGTATTGCCTTATGGGAATCTTATCAAGTTGAAAACCCATCTCCTACAACAGGACTGGGCGCCAATCCTTGAATCAACTGATATTAATACGCACTAGAATACTTCATTAAATCTTTCAACTCTGCGTGCGACTTATACGCCCCAGTAAGCGTAAATCAAAAGCTATCAAATCCATGGATTACTGCCAAACTACTTGCCGAGCTCAAGGTTCGGGACCACCTCTGGGCAGTTGCCAGAGACACAGGCTCACCTCATGATACCCTAAAATACAAGCAGGCATGAAATAGATGTACCTCACAAATTAGGCAAATGAAGAGCGCCTATTTCAAAAATGCCCTTGAATCCACCTGGGGTGATGGAAGAGCTTTTTGGGACAACATCCGAAACATAATGGGTAAACAATCAAAATCGTCACCTACCATTATGAAAGTTGATGGATCCACCACTCTTGACCCAAAGTCTATTGCAGATGCGCTTAATAAGACATTCACAGACCTTAGTGGGGTCCTCCCCCCAGATTTCTTCTCGGACTTACCTGTGCCTAGCCTAGTATCACAAAACACCCCTTGTAACAAACCACAATTTTACTTCAAGAAAATCAAAGTGCACGAAGCACACAAGTACATAAGAAAGGCCTGCTCCAAATCCAGAACAAGTAGTGACCCGCTAGATCTAAAATCCTGTCTCTCACCCTGGATGAAATAATTCACCCTTGCAAAATTCTTAATCTGTCACTTTGCCAAAGTCAATTTCCCAACAAATGGAAATCTGCCATAGTTCGCCAGTGCACAAAGTGAGGGACAAAACCTCAACAGGAAACTATCGATCAATATCAATACTCCTCCCTCTCCAAAGCACTTGAACGAATAGTGGCAGACCAACTCTCTGATTACCTGGACAAATACAATCTACTCTGTAATCAACAGCACGGCTTTAGGAAAGGACATAGTACAACAACAGCCTTACTTGATTTCTCTGGAGAAGTCCACTCAGCCCTGGACAAAGGGTGCCAAACAGGTGCAGTCTTTATCGATCTTACAAAAGCTTTCGACACAGTCCATCATGGCCTACTTACCTCCCTACTTTCTAGCCCAGGCCTGGCCGAAGGTCCTTGTGCTTGGGTAAAAAGTTACCTGTCCAATCAGTCACAGGCTGTAAAAATCTCTAATGAACTCTCTGACTTCAAACCAGTTCTCTCGGTGTACCACAGGGATCAATTCTTGGACGCTCCTCTTTAGCCTGTTCCTTAACTCCTCCCAGATATCTGCCAGGAGAAAATAATCTTATCGCTGATGATGCTGTAATTCTCTCTTCCCACAAGGATCCAAACTCCCTACGAAAAGCCTGCAACTTGCTTCTCTAGTGTTGAAAGGTGGTTCCTGGATAGTAAACTTGTGCTAAACCACAATAAAACAAAAAATCCTCTTCTCCAATCACCAAAACAAAAACAGGCATACTTCACTCACCATACAAACCTCTGCAGGAATTACACTGGACCAAGTAAATACTTTCAAATACCTTGGCATCACTTTTGACCAAGGGCTCACCTTTGCAACCCACATTGACAACACTGCAAAAGCAGTGAACCAACGCCTTGGAATACTATTCCGTAACTGTCAATTTCTAAATCAAGCGGCATTGAGAATAGCTATACAGAGTTCCATAATCTCAGTCATTGACTATGGCCTTATTATTTATGGCTCAGCTACCTCCACTGCTCTAAGCGTATCTCAATCACTCTAAATAAGGCCTGCTGGCTCCTCACGGGGCTCAAAGACTGACTCACACGTGTGATCTGTACTATGAATCAGGCTGGTTGAACCTATCAAATCGTCTTATTTATCTCACCTGCACAATGGCAAAAAATCTATCTTGGGACTGACTCCATTATGTATTCAAAACCTCCGACTGAATCCTGGCTCACGACCCTCCACCAGATCTGAACAGCCAACCTTCCTGGTTCGAGATGCCGGACTGCACAGGGACAAAGATCTTTCGCATACAGGGCCCGACATGGTTCAATGTGCTTAGTCCACCTACTCCATCCTCAGCCTCGCTTGAAGCTTTCAAATCCATGCTCTATGCCCACCTCACCACCACTAGCAACTGTGATTGCGCGATTGCGCTAGATAAAGACTACTACTCCTCATGTCCATCCTCATATCTGAGGCCTCTTCCTCCTGACTAATGAACCTCTGGTACCTCTACTACTTCCTGTCTCCCACCCAAACTCACTTCCCTTTTTCCTGTCCCTCTCACTTACTCTCTCACCATCTTTCCCTCCTCTCTAGCCTCCTTTTGGCCTAATGATCACCCTCTCCTGGAAGTTTCCTCAACCTCGAAACTGTCTACTCGCTGAACCTGTTATAGCTTATTTTCTATGAAACTTAAAAACGTTACTGCCTTAAACTGTTAATAGCAAATTTATGATGTAACTTTCCTGTCTGGTTTTACCTGTAATGTGTATCATGCTTTGTTAAATGTTCTTTGTGACGTGGAACCTTTGTAAAAGAGCCCTGGCTCAAAGGTATTAATTCCTAGACTAAGACGGAAAGGGGTGCCATCAAAAAGAACATCTAACAATAAAGCCCTACCTGGAGCAATATGGATTTCATCAAGGATTTTAAATCTAAGAGACGTAAAACAAATACCTAGGCCAGAACACACATCAGTGCCTCCAGACCAAAAACATGGACCCCAACCCCACAGATCAGTAGCAGCAAGGAATTCCTGAGTGGCATATAGTCTAATGTCCTGAAAAAAAAAACATCATAAAGCAATTCAGAAAAAAGGGCAAATGTTATCCTACGTTTATAAAGGGAGCGAATACTGTTGACATTTAAACTAGCTAAAGAAATGTCATACCCAGGGGTTGTTAAACCAGGAGTGAATTAAGTATTAGTGGGTAATCTTCTATTGCTCTTACGTATACCAATCCTGGACAGTTTTTTTTTATTTACCCTTAACTCCTACCCTGGGATCTGAAATTGAATCAAAATCAGAGGCAAAATCCATATGGGAAGTGTCTTGAGAGGCTACATCTGAATCATGGTCATCTGTACCCAAGAAGCTAAAAGCGCATAGAGTGGAGACCAGCACAGGTTCAGGGAACTGAGCCCAGTCCAGCACTGGGGTACAGAAAGACAAGGCTCAGCAGAGGAAAAGGGGACAGAACTATTCAACTCAATCAGTACCAAAGAAGAATCTGTCACTTTAGGTTTAGAAACATCAGCCGGCTTACCCCTAGGAACACCATGACTGGGAGAGGTCTGGAGTTTAGCAGGGGAAGAGGACAGGGGGGAGCCATCTTAGATTGTGCAGAGGAAGCTGCAGAAGGTCTAGAAGATAAAGCAGCTGAGTAAGACATCGGGCCTGTGGGAGTACTAGAGGCAACACCAAACAATAAATTTATAGCAGCTTTAAAAATGAACAAATCTTGTAATGCATAATCAGATTCTTCAGTGTGATGTGCAGCACTCAGACAGTAAGAAAAGACATGCCCCTCTTCCTCACAAAAGGTACATTTAACAAGGTTTTCGAATTGATAACCGGAGTGACCCAGTTCCCCGCATTGAAAGCAAAGAATCTTCTCACATGCAGTACTAATATGGTGGGGAGAACCACATCTATAACATCTCCTGGGCTGACCACGGTAGAACAGGAAACCCTTATCCCGGCCGATAAAAAAACAATTCGGGAGGTGAACAAATTCATCCTGAGCACTATGTAGTTTCAATTTAACCTTCCATCCCCCATTCCAAAAGCCCTCACCATCCAAAACTGGATCAGGTAAACCCTGGACATCACAGCCTTTATTTAACCAAAAAAGAATGTCAGCCAAATTAACCCCCTCATTTCGAAACAATACTGTCGCAACCCTAAAAGGTTATTTAGTTAAAGGTGTAACCTGAAAATGGGACCATAAGGGATTAGTCTTTAAAGAAGTATACTTTAGCCAAAAAGTGCCCAAAATAGCAGAAGTCCTGAAGCTGACATCAAAGGAATGTTCACCAGGGGCATGAATGAGAGCATAGATGTCTGAGGGTAAAAAACCTAAAGATTGTTTAATTAGTACTTTCCCCACATAAAACCTGTCAGACAACTCCTCCATTCCTCCCAAATATCATAGCCAAATTGTGTTCCTACGTTTAGCCTGCTCCAAGAGTTTAGAAAACAAAGTTGAAAAGGAAGGTTAAGGTGGTGCACTAGGTACGTCCGGGGGAATCACCAGAGGAATCGTAGTGCTGGAAATGACTGAAGGAGATAAATCATCCAAAAGAGGAGCTGAAATGAGAGTACCTTGTGTTCCAGGTCGTAAAACCGCTGATACAGAAGGAGAAGTATGCACTGCAGGAGAAGCAAAACCAGCAGCATCAGAGTCCGTAGAGTGCACCACAACATCCTGTGGCTTGTCAGGGTCTGAAATCCATGAGCCATCAATCTCCCTCGACCAACCTGCAGCTGAAAGAGCTAATTCCGGGGACCAAGTGTCAGGGAGAAGCGAAGCATCTGGAGCGGTAGTGTGTAGCACTGAGGGAGTCTGTTCCGTCACAGGAGGAACTCGTCATCCAAAGAACCAGGACCCAGCTTGTAGGTCCTTCGCAGAGATTCGGGAGAGACACCAATAAGACATTTCTGTTTTTTGTCCAGTAAATCAACCTGAGCTGAGGTAAGGCTTGTTTGGTTTGTAGTAATTGTGCTTGCAACTGCTCCCAGCGTTCAGTCATGGCTGCAACCGCAGCAATATCTTGATCGAGAAATGCCATCCCTTCACAATGAGCAACTGCATTGGTAGTAGGCTCCAGTATAGGCTGAGATTGTGAAAATGGGGATATAATTGAAACACTTGCGTCACCTTCTCGCGGCAGACCTCCGTCCTCGTCCGTTGTTACCAGCATACTGCCGTCTGCAGCCATAGCGGTGGCGTGTGGGATACTGCCCCCTCACAGAGTAGGGGAATTTCCCCAGTGTCCTGGCCAAATTTCCCTCATTCACTAAAAATACCACCAACAGCTTAATCTGGTTCAAGGTCAATTGGCATTCATCTGTATCCCCCTCCCCCGGGTCGTGCCTGAAAATAGGCAGGATTTGTCTAGTGCACTTACCCGGTCAACAAAAAATAAATAAAAGAACAAACATATTAACTGTTTGTAAATTATGTGACTTACTATTGTATATGTGTTTGCATCCAAATACAATAAAAAACAAAAATGATCAATTGTAAATGAGTTTTTTCTCTTTATTTGCTATCCAATAAACTGATGATGAAGATGAACTATGAGACTGAGACCCCGATACGAAACATTCTTCCTAGATATACCATGATAACCTCCTGAACAAATTAACTAAAAACAACACCATAGGTTTCTTTGTTTGTCTTACCAGAAAATGTTAAAGAATATATTGATACAGAAAAAGTTTGATGTCTTTGCAGAATATTTAAACTAGCAAATAGGGAGAGGGGTGCAGCACCCGATACGTTGAATGGGAAGAACACCCTTCCCCCCTCAGCTAGTGGTCAAACAGGAGTTCAGCATGCTTGCAGTTCATTTGCATCACCAGGTAAGAAAAAATGTCGGGCTCCCCATACGATGCACAGGGGAAACATCAGACCTCACCCAACAACTAACATACTAAAATCTTGCCAATGGAAAATCATGTACACAAATGCTCGCAGTCTGGGAAACAAGATCCCAGACCTGCAGGCAATAATGACAGAGGCTAAACTGGACATAGTAGCAATTAACGAGATGTGGTTTACCAGTAACCACACTTGGGAGACTTCAGTACCTAGCTATGTACTTTTAAGAAGAGAATGAGGTGCAAAAAAAGTGGGGGGGGGGGTGGAGGGCCCCTGTATGTCAAAGAAAATATCAAAGCTACAGAAATTCAGAATACACATAAGGAGTCAGAAGAACTGTGGGTCACCTTGGAAACAGGAAATGGGACAGCCATAAGAACTGGGGTTGCCTACAGGTTCCCAGACCAGGGGAGGACATAGACACATTACTGTTAGAAGATATACAAATCATGACAGCTAAAGGGGAGGTTCTGATAATGGGAGACTTCAACATGCCAGATACAGATTGGTCAATACCAGCAGGAACATCTGCCAGACCTAGGCACATGGTGAATTCCCTGTAGGGGGAGGACCTCAAACAACTGGTACACCAATGCACAAGAGACAGGACTATCCTAGATCTGGTACTGACTAACAGGGAAAGGATCACAGATTTCCAGGTACAAGGTCACCTGGGGGCCAATGACTATCACATGGTATCGTTCAATTTGGCCACTAGAACTAAATTATCCCATTCTAAGGCAAAAATATGGGACTTCAGAAGAGCTGACTTTGATAAGATGGCCAACAGAGGTAAACTAACCCTGGCAAAAAGAAATATGGGTGAGGGGGTTCAGGCAAAGCGGGCAAGCATTAAGGATACAATACTTGAAGCAACATCCCATTGTGTTAGAGAGAAAAGAAAGTGCAAAAGAGGAAGGAAACCACTTTGGTTCTCAAAAAACAGTAGCATAAAAGGACAGAGCAAAAAGGCTGGCCTTCAGGAAATATAAAGAAATGTAGCGGGATGAAGATAGGGAGGCATACCAAACTTCCCTAAAGGAAACAGGGAAGGCAGTAAGGCAGGCAAAGGCACAAACCAAGGAAACACTAGCGCAAACAGTAAAAGAAGGTGACACAACTTTCTATAGATACATTAGTGAAAGTAGAAAGTCCAGAGGAGGCATTGCTAAGATCAAAGGAGATAAGGGGGCATGTGAGGAGGAGGACCATGTAAAAGCATCTATCCTAAATAGATACTTCTGCTCAGTATTTAATGAAGAGAAGGTAGGGCAAGGCCCGCAGCTCAACACCATGGACATGGGGGGGGAGAGAGGTGTGCACTAGTCCATTCACAAAAGAAAGGGTCCTACAAGAGCTCGATAAGGTCATAGTGGACAAGGCAATGAAACCTGATGGCATACATCCCAGGGTACTAAAGGAGCTAAGGGTGGAACTAGCAGATCCATTGTCAGAACTGTTTAGTGAGTCTCTGAGCACAGTAGAGGTCCCAGAAGACTGTAGAAGGGCTCATATGATACTGCTCCACAAGAGTGGTAGCAGAGAGGAGGCAGGGAACTACAGATCAGTCAGTCTTACTTCAGTAGTGAGCAAGATTATGGAGACACTCCTTAAGTTCAAGTTCAAGTTCAAGTTTATTGCAGGAAAACTCCATTGAGCAAGCTCATTCACAAGGAGGTCCTGTGACATAAACACTTAAAGTACAAACATAGATAGGTAATAACAGTATATACATGAAATGCACGTTACATGATACAGGCTGGATATACATACAAGGGTACCACATAGGGTGACCACAGGTGGTAAACATTAATATGACACAGGAAGTGACTTACAGGTTGCATACGATAAATGAAACATGATGACTGGTGTGTGCAATACATATATTTTGGCAGCTAGAACAAACAACAGACTACAACTGATATGGGGGAGGTGATTTGATAGAGAAGCAGTGGGCGTAAGCATAGATAAAACCAGGAGTAGAAGGGGAAGAGAAAGCAGTTAATATGACAAAGCAATTATACCTTACCAGTGGATAAATATGGCACACATGGGGAAGGAAGAGACTTAATGACAGTTACAGGTGTCTTTTATTTTGGCTGAACTTAGCGATTTGTAGAAGTTTATTGAAACTGTGCTACTTAGTTTCAGTATGGTTAGTAAGTGGTTCCAAATGGAGGGAAGGGCATATGCAGTAGCACATTTACCAAAGGAGGTCTGCGTCCTTGGTATGTCAAGGATAATAAAGTCAGATTTTCTTAACGAGTATGCACTATGTGAGATACTAATAAGGGAAGAGAGATAGCTTGGCAATTTCTGCAGGAGCAGTTTAAAAGTCCATAGCCCAGCATGGAGCAGGTGTCTAGTAGTAGGATGTCCAACCAACAGCTGCATATAAGTCACAGTGATGCGAGCGGTAAGTGAGTTGGTAATGAACCGTAATGCACTGTGATAAAGGATGTCCAGTTTACTTAGATTTGCAAGAGTGGTGGAGGAATAGATTACATCGCCATAGTCAAGTGGGGGAAAGTGGCTGTACAAGCTTGTTTCAAGTTTCAAAGGGGGAAGGGCCTATTCTGTAGAAACCTAACCTTGCTTTTAACCTTCTAGAGACATCTTAGGCGTGGTCATTGAAAGATAATTTATTGTCGATCCAGATACCCAGATATTTAAATTTGGTTACAACTTCTAGAGGCTCGTTTAGCATGGTGACAATGAAGTCTTGGGCAAGGGTATTGGGGGGGGGGTCTGTGACAGCACTGTGGGAAAATATCATCGCTTTAGTCTTCTTAGCATTGAGCAGAAGCTTTGCCTTTATTAGATTATGCTCAAGTTGTGCGAAGTCCAATTGAAGCACTCCGTTGACTTCAGATAATGATGAGCCAGAAGTATACAACACAGTATCATCCACAAAAAAGTGCAGATTGGATGTAGATATGTTAGCATCTAAGTCATTAATGTACAAAGAAAACAAGATAGGGCCTAAGATGGATCCTTAAGGACAGGATAGTGCAACACCTGGAATCCATAGGAGCGTAGGTTCCAAGACAGCATGGGTTTACAAAAGGAAGGTTCTGTCAAACTAATCTCATAGATTTCTTTGACTGGGTAACTAGATTGGTGGACCAAGGGGGAGCAGTTGATGTCGCCTACCTTGACTTCAGCAAAGCTTTCGATACTGTTCCACACAGAAGATTGATTAATAAGCTGGGTAGGCTCAGGGTGGGGCAGAAGTTGTTCAACTGAGTGGCAAACTGGTTGATGGGCAGAAAACAGAGAGTGGTGGTAAACGGTATACAGTCAGAAGAGATGCAAGTCACAAGTGGGGAACCTCAGGGATCAGTCCTGGGGCCAGTCCTCCAATATCTTCATCAGTGACATTGCAGATGGACTGGAGGGTAAGGTTTGTTTGTTTGCAGATGACACCAAGATCTGCAGCAGAGTAAATGATCCAGATGGGGTGGGCAGAATGAGAAGATAGCTGGATAAACTGGCAAAATTGTCAGAAGAGTGGCAACTGGGGTTTAATGCAAAGAAGTTCAAGATCATGCACATAGGAAAGAGAAACCCTGAAGCCACGTGTAGGCTGGGAGAGGAGTTGCTGGCAATCACAAGGGAAGAAAGACACTATCACCGATGACCTGAAATCATCCATGCAGACCACTAAAGCAGTGAGTAAGGCTAGGGGGATGTTGGGGTGTATTAGTAGGGGTATCACAAATCGGAAGAGGGAGGTAATAATCCCTCTTTACAAGACACTGGTTAAACCCCATCTGGAGTACTGCATGCAGTACTGGAGGCCACACCTTCACAAGGATACTAACCAAACTGAGGCAGTCCAGAGGAGGGCAACCAAAATGGTGCAGGGTTTGCACCAGAAAACATATAAGGACAGATTAACAGAGCTCAATATGTATTCCCTAGAGCAAAGGAGGGAGAGTACACTGTGCAGTTCTGGAGACCTTACCTACGTAAGGACATAGACAGGGTAGAGAAGGTTCAGAGGAGGGCAACAAAGATGGTGCCTGGATTGCATCACAAGTCCTATGAGGACAGGTTGAAGGCACTGAACATGTACTCCCTGGAGGAGAGGAGGGAGAGAGGGGATATGATAGAGACATACAAGTATCTTACAGGGAGGAACAGGGTGCAGGAATGCACTATTTTAAGCGAAAAGATGTTCCAGGACTAGAAGGCATGGGATGAAGTTGGAGGGAGGACGATTCAGAGGAAGCGGGAGAAAGAACTTCTTCACAGAGCAGGTTGGTGGACAAGTGGAACACCTGCCAGAGGAAGTGGTGGGGCTGAAACAATCACGGATTTAAGAATGCATGGGATAGACATAAAGGAATTCTGGAGGTCAGGGGTAAGGGGCAACAGACTTCCTGGAAAACATAAACTGAACTTACAAACTTAAATGGGCAGACTGGTTGGGCCATAGGCCCTTATCTGCCGACACTGTCTATGTATCTATGTATGTATCTATGATCTAAACATTCAAACACCTTAAGGGCATTAACAAGGTGAAAGAGTCTAACATGTTTCAATATGAGAAAAATAGCAGGACAAGAGAACACAGAATGAGATTAGAGGGAAGCCAATTAAGTGACAATGTGAGGAAGTTATTTTTCCAAGAAAGGGTGGTGGATACATGGAATGTCCTACCTCAGGAAGTAGTGGATATGAATACAGTACAGGGCTTCAAATAGGCATGGGATAGGCATAAGGGAGCAATACAAATGAGTATGACTAGATAGGCCATTGACAGAGCAAAGGCTGATGGCACATTTACAAGGCAGAAGAAGAAATGGGCAGACTGGATGGGCCTTCAGGTCCTTATCTGCCATCAACTTCTATGTTTCTATGTCATGACAGATCAGAACAAACTATAGCTTCTCATTCTCTAAAGGTGAATGTTTCTTTACCCACAAAACAAATTGCATACATTCCTAACCTGGTAAAGACATTTAAAAGTACTTTTATTACAGTGCCAGGCTGCGCATAAGAGGTTGTGCACGTAATAGTGAAAGAGAATGCTCGCCCTATCCGACAAAAGTCATGTACTGTAGATTACCAGAGTGACTAAGAGCAAACATGGTTAAGGAAATGCATAAAATGAAAGAATTGGGTATCATTGAGGAATTAAGATGTGCTTGGGGATCACCAGTGGAGACTGCAAATAAAAACGAAGGGGGTATAAGAATCTGCCTTTGATTTTAGGAAGCAATCAAGTGTCAATATCTGACAGCCATCCCATGCCCATTATAGATGATTTGGTAGATAGATTGGGAGGTGCCAAGTATGTTAGTACCCTTGATCTCACCAAGTGTTACCAGCAAATTCCCCTAGCTAAAGAATCAAGAGACAAAACTGCAATTTTCCACTCCAGTTGGATTCTATCAGTTCACAATCATACCATCTGGTTTACATGATGCATCCATTACATTCCAGTGGTACATTGATGTAATCCTTGCCTGTTACACTTGTTATTGTGCTGTTTATCTGGATGATGATGTGGTGTACAGTCCAGACTGGAAAAGCCACCTGAAACACCTATGGACAGTTATCCAATCTGTCAAAAATGCAGGCCTGACCATTTATCCAACCAAGTGTGCATTAGGCATGCAGGAAAACAGATATTTAGGTTATACTTAGGGAAATGTACAAGTAAAGCCAGAGATTGCAAAGACAGAAGCTGCAGTTAACAGTACTATATCTAAATGAAAGAAACATGTCAGTTCATTTTTAGGTCTGGTTGGTTACTACCAGAGATTTGTTCCCACCATTGCCTAGTGAGCTACCCACCTCACTGAACTCATGAAACAACAATACCTGAATAATGTAAAAATAGTCCCCAGTGTGTGATAAAGCTTTTCCAGCCATCAAGGTTGCATTATGTTCAGTCCCTATTTTAAGAAGTTCAGACTTTGAGAAGCAATTTATGTTGCAGACATATGCATCAGAAGCGGGCATAGGTACAATCCAGACACAGAACATAGATGAGAAGGAGTATTCCATTGTGTACACCAGTAGCACATTTCACAACAGAGAGAACAAGTACTCCAATACTGAAAAGAATGCCTTGTGGCAGTATAGCACAATGGTTTAAGGCTCTGAGCTGCAAATCTGATGATATCCAGCAGGCCAGACCTGGGTTTGAACCCCACAGCTTCCGCCTGCATACTGTGTGACCCTGATAAAGTCACTTAACTTCCCTGTGCTCCCAGGTCTCTCCTGTAAAAAAGCTTTTAGCTTAGTGTGCTACTCATGGCTGGTTAAACAAACAAAAAAAAAAAGATGGGCAATGGAGTCCCTTACATTTTGTTAGGAGCTGACTTTGTACTTATAAAATATCACAGTCCTATCTTTTGGCTTAATCAAATGAAGGGTAAATCCCAGAATCACAAAGCGGTACCTGATACTACAGCCATTTAAATTAAAAGTAATGCACATTTCAGTAAAGGAGAATGTTAAAGTAAATGTTGAAGGTTCCTATAGCAAATGGGAGTAGTAAACTGTAGCTGCTGTGAATCAGTCTCCTACCATTCAAACTGCCAAATACTGCTGTTTTCCATGAAAAAAAATATTTTATTTTGGTGTTCTGCTTCATTTGCATAACCTGCCCCTTTTTTTCTTAGTGCTGTAACCCCCAACTGTAACATCATACCAGAGAAACAAAGTTATGAAAGGGTCACTGTCAGTTTTTAGTTTTAGCTAGACAAATCTGCTATGTACTGTACCCACAATGCCTCACTATGTAAAACAATGTACAGGGTATTATATTTCTTAGCTCACTGCAAAAATAGGAGAATACATCACTCAGTATAGAAGTCGTGAAGCTAGATATGGTATGCACGATGCATTGTTGTGAAAATAAACATACAAAAGCTTATATGTTGACACCACTACAGAAATATGGGTCAGCATCTCACGGTAAGAAAATTGGAAAACAGATTATTTTACCCACAATGCTTTGCTATGTACATTTACATAGTAGTGCTCACCACTACCAACATATGGGACTGTACTTCTGAGTAGGGCATATTTAAGGCAATGTTAAAAATTACCCATAACTCCTTGTTGCTGTATGTGAAACATTGACAGCTCCCTGGTATGACATCATTCTGGGGGAGAGGCCACACAGAAAACTGGAGCGCAAAACACTAATAAAACATAAAAAAATGAATATGATAGATTTTGTTTTACAAAACAAATTGCAATTTCAACATCTGAAGTGTCTGGTAATAGCATACTATGTGTAAAAGGCATTTGGGGAACCTTCAACATTTACTTTAATGCTTATTTTCTGTCAAGATATGGACAAGGATTTGGGAATTCAGAAGGCAGAAAAATGTGTGTGCTTAACTAAAAGTTTGCAACTGTATAAAAGGTGTTATAGAAAAGGGATACTGCATATGTAAAGAATTGTAAATGTTATAAGGTAATTCTAAGGGAAAAATAAGAGAAGGTTTTGGAAACCTGTTTTCAATGAAAAAAATATTACCTCTTAAACAGTAGGGTATGTGAATGGGTTGGGTTAAGACCCTGACCTATTTTTTATGCAGAGAGAGTTAAAAGAAAGGATCAAGTTTGCCTCATTTTATTTTCTGCCATTTGTCTGTCTTTTGACTAACTGATTGAGCATTCAAATTTTTGTCTGGCAGCTAGGAATTTGCCACTCCGATAGTCCCATCGTTTCTCCCAGTTGCCTCTCTTCCTTCACTTGCTATTTCTAGTCTTTTTTTCTCTCCTTGCTCCTCTGTGGTTAAAAATATATGTGAATCTGTTTATGAAACTGGGATCCCTAGGTTTGCAAATGTGCATAATTACATTGTTGACATGGCTGCGGAAAGCTATTTTGGGTTTATTAGACAACAATCTGGAACACAATGGTTTAACCTTGAAATGCAGTTTGACCACCACAAGCTCATTGGCAGAGCTGTCAGCAGGAAACCAGCTCTGGGACATAATGATTTAATTGGTTGCACCTATTAAGAAGAAAAATATACTCTTCAGACTGGTCACAGGAAAGTCAATAAAAATGTCTTGTTGCATTTTTTGGAAAAATAGGAGATGACATTTACAAGAACAGCATGCTGAGGTTACCTGCCAGGAAAAAGCCATCTTATAAAATGATAGTAATGTTTTGTTTAGATAGAAAGAGAGCTAGAGATTTTAAAGGGACTCTCAGATGAAGGACTTTTATTTGGTTTGTACTACTTTTAAGAAGAGATATACTGTACAATGTATTTATGATTATGATTATTATCAGTAATAATAATAATACAACATTAATTTTGAATTCTATAACATCTCTAGGTCTGTCTATGCTTTCTGACCTATGCCGTTATGACACTGGTCAAGTGGGGTCCAATGGAGAGGAGGGAAGGGTAGCAAAAGGGAGAGCTACAGCATTAGAGTAGAGAGATGGAGGATGTTTGGATCAGGGTGCTAGGGCTCTTGCATTTGACAGAGCTAGAAGACAGCAGAGCTGAGAGAGTTACTACTGGGAAAGTAAACTGAAAGGAAAGAGATGAGAAGGGAGGAAACACAAAGGTGGTAATGACTAAGGGGATGTTAGGGTGAGGAGGGTGAGGGCATAGGTTGTAAAAATTATTGAAAGAAAAGATGACCTCAAAAGGGTAAGACATAAAGATGCTACCCTTTTTGAGGAACAGTGGGGTTGACTGGGAGGGAGTATAGAAAAGGGAGTGGGTGACCATATGTACTGTAATACAGATGGCTTATTAAAGTCATTCTGCATGTTGGAAGTTAAACATACTGATCTGTCCAGTCTAATTGCTGTAGTGCAGGTGTTAAAAAGTGGTGTGTACAGTTCTACAATAAATAAATATAAAGAATACAGCTAATCAAAAAATTACCTGCTCAATTGCTTTATCATTAGGGATGAGATAAACATGCAGAGTTACATGTTCAGGCATTGGTACCCAATAAACCTTCACCAGACTGTGAACACGAGCCGGAGACCCTTTCAACTTCTTCCAAACAACACCTAACAGAGAAAATGTTGGGTGCTTCAATGATGCATAACCAGGATGGATTTGTGATGGAATCTCAAGTGAATAATTTTCATCTTTCATGTGGAAAATGCGAATATCAATTTCTGATGGATCTGCAAATTAAAAGTTCAGAAATGAAAGTAAATACTTGCAACACTATACAGTAAGAACATGATTAGGAAATATAGTATGGTTAGCATGCATCATAAAATGTTAATGTCTATTGTTGAGAAAGGAAAAAAACTCATACTCAAAGTTTTAAAAGTAATTTTTAGAATAAAATACTAGGATTTGAGCACTAGCATCTACCTTTTTAGAGAAGTGCTGTCAACATTCCACAAGCTGGTAAAAAAACATCACAATTATTTCTATCTGAAAATTGGAGTGTTGTACAGTAGATCTCATTTGTGACTTTGCCACACATGTGGTCATAGAGGTAAACACCTGCAAATAATACATGTACAGTAGTATTCTTAACCAGCCGACAGCATATAATATCTATCTATCTATCTATCTATCTATCTATCTATCTATCTATCTATTGTACTGGTGTGATTGTGCCTGTATATTAGGGTTGAGTAAGCACTTCTATGTTAAACTCAATTTTGTGCACCTTAATAACTTCGCCCCCTTTCAACTGATTTACTGTACATGAACTTTGGACAGTACAGCCTATGTGCCAGGAACTTTTGCTTCTATAAATTCCATGTAGATCAGTTCAGGGAAGGCAACGTTACAGAGGTGCAAAAAAACCCCACAAAGTCTCAGTGTTTGGAAATTTTAAGACTTTTTGCCACCTCTTAACTAAAAAAATAGGAGGTTTCAAAACCAGAAACTTTCAGATTTGGTAGAGGATGGTCCAAAGTGTGTGTTTTTGTTGGTTTTATGTCCCACGGTTAAGTAGTTTTTAAAATATTTAATAAAAATGTTCTGTTTCCAAGCATGTGTAGTTAAAAAAATCAATGTTCTTTTCATAACTGAATTTTAGCAAAAGCTGCAATTTGCATTATATGACACATCTGTCTCTAACAAATGACAGCTGTGTCATACAGTCCAACCCCTGCTGCTGTTGCCACTCATAGGTCAGGGATGAGGTTACTGTCATCGTAGTCCCACCAGCCTGACTGTACATTAATTAAACTGTTCTCTGCACACTGGGGGCACCAATCTGCCGGGGCAGTGTATATCATTCTTTTTTCTTATTGAATTCATTTATTTAATATTGTTAATTATCTGACACCAGGATGCCCACCTCTGGTATCCAATGCTTCCTCCTCCCTTTTGCAGCCCCTTGATTGATTGCCACTGCTCACATTGGAGGCCCAATTTCCGTTTTGGCAATTACCCCACAGAAGTGTGGGACACTGTGGAGCCCACCCCCAGTGTCCTGAAATAATGTTATTCCTGGAATAAGCTCCCCAAAACAAACAAAACATCCAGCAATGACTTTTTTGACCTGAAAAAAAAGAAAGAAAATGGTTCCTTGTCCTTGCAGTCTCCCCACCCCAATATGACCCTCCCACTGTGCAGCCAGCACACCACTCCCCACCCCTTACCCTATACTTACCTTCAGAGGTCAGCAATGTCATCTTCTGTGGACCATGTCATATAGTACTTATATTATACTACACAGCCGTCTTTAATAAATGACAGCTGTGTCATATAGCACTTGCACTATACCGCACATCTGTCTTTAATAAATGACAGCTGTGTTGTATAGTGCTTGCATTATACCACACAGCTGTCTTTAATAAATGACAGCTCTGTCATATAGTGCTTGCATTATACCACACAGCTGTATTTAATAAAGGACACCTGTGTCATATAGTGCTACACTATACCCCACAGCTATCATTTATTAAAGATAGCTGTATCGTATAGTGCAGGATCCTGCTGTACACTGTTCCAACATGGTTCCTGCTCAGCCAGCATGACTGAAGATGATCTGGGGCAGCATTCAGGTGTTGGATGACAGACCTGCCATTTTGCAGCTGTACTGGAAAGAGTTAAGAGAGAAGACCAGAAAGCTTTTGTAAAAGGCATGATATTGTTGCCTAGGGGTATGAGGGGCCTGGGCACTTTTATACCAATTTTACAATTTTACTATGCTCAGATCGAATGATATTGTTCTCATATTTTCAGACATCAACTAAAAGACTCGTTGGCCAAAGTCTGTGGGCAATTGCAAAGACAAGTGTGCTGCAAAACCACAGTGAAGTAGAAGAGGAGATTTTTTTTTTTTATTGGAAAATACCCACTATGATTGAATGGGTCTGGAGAATTTAAATGAAATGGTAAAATGATAAATAAGCCCCTGCATAAATAGAACCATGGCGATAAAGAGAATGGGAGTGGAGAGGAGAATGGCTGCCTCAGGTATTTGAACCACAATTAAACAGAACAAAGAGGGTACAGTAAAAGCATGAACTGTACACTAAGTAGAGAATTATTCAAGGAATTGTTACGATGTGTGCAACAAAAGAAGGTGTTTCTCTTACAACCCTCAAAATTGAACTATACTGAGAACAGTATACATATCCATCTTGTTTTGTAATAACAATGTTGAAGATGGGCACTGCAACCAGAAGCTCTCCTTCTCCAGATTTTCTCCCAACAGAAGCAAGTTTTCAGAGAACAAACTACTTTTGATTTTTACAAAACATAGGTGGAGCAGACCCAGTTTGTGTACGATAATCTCACAGGTTTCAGTAGTAGCATAAAACTATATAATTTGAACCTACTGAACCATTTGCTACATTAAAGTGGGCTGAACCCAATTGGCAAAACTGGGAAAACTTTTTACATGAACACTGTGGCCCAGATATTCAAAAGGGTTGCGCCGTGCGCAACAGGGTTGCGCGTGCGCAACTCCAAAAATCGCCGATTCTGCAATATTCAGAAGGGCCAGTTGGCGCCAACGAAACATGCTGAGCAACAGCTAATGGAAATGAAGGCATGCGCAACCGGCGGGGCGGGTCCATGCATAAAGTGCACAATGCGATATCCGAACATTTCGCGCAATGCGCAAGAGTGGCGAGCCGAAGTTGCTAGTACCGATTTGAGCCAAAAATAAAAAGGCTCAAGGAAGCGGTCAAGAACTCTAGCAGGCCGCAAACTGGGGAGAGACAGAGAGAGAGAGAGAGAGAGAGAGAGACAGGAGCTGGAAGGGCAGAGAGGGCAGTGGGTCCAGGAGGACAGAGAGGCCAGTGGGGGGTGCCCGGTGCAGTGGAAGCAGCAGTGGGGGCAGCGGGGGTAACACAGGAACAGCAGCCGGGGGGGCAGAAGCCAGGGAGATGGACAGTGTCAGCTTCCACATGGAAGCTGTAATGAGGGGGGTGAGACACCATGCTGCAGGGGGACGTGGCCGCGGAGAGGCCCGTCGGCGGTATGCCCCCGACAGGCGGTATCGTGCCCGCATCAGCTTCGAGCTGTACAAAGATGTCGAGATTGTGGCCCGGTACCGCCTGAACAGGGCAATACTGAGACGGCTCTGCGAGCTGTGCAGTGATGTGATGCAGGCACCCTCACGACGGAGTCATGCTCTGTCCGTGGAGACCAAGGTGACAGCCTGCATGTGCCTGCTCACCACGGGCACCTTCCAGAGGCCGACAGGGGACACCACAGGCATTACACAGTCAGCCATGTCACGTATCCTCACCCACTTCCTCAAGCGCTGCTGCCTCATGCTGCGGAGTACATCCATTTCCCCAGCACCTCGGCAGAGCGTACAACAAACATGCAGGAGTTCCACAGGGTAGCACATATGCCTGGCATGCTAGGGGCCATAGACTGCACCCATGTGGCCATTCGCACGCCACCTGGCCCCGACGGCCAGGCGTATCAGAACCGAAAGGGCTTTTCCAGTGTCAACTGCCAGGTGGTGTGTGATGCCACTGGGCGCATTATCAATGTCTGTGCCACACACCCTGGCAGAGCACATGATGCCTTCATATGGCACCAGTCTGCACTGTGCCATCGATTCGAGAGTGGGAACATCCCCACGGGTCATCTAGTGGGTGAGTACACATGTATGGAATGCAAACTCTGTGCAAGGGTGGGAATGACACAGGTGCCATGGTAGTGGCACACAAGGATATGGGCAATATGGACCTGACATGACACTGATCTCCACTATCTCCACACAGGTGACTGTGGATACCCACTCCGTCCCTGGCTGCTCACACCATACCGGCGCCCCACGACCCCAGCGCAGCTAGGTTTCAATGAGGCACATGCCGCAACATGTAACATCATAGAGTGGGTGTTTGGGATGCTCAAGGCACTCTTCCGATGCCTGGACACCTCCGGCGGAGCCCTACAGTACAGCCCCCAAAAGGCCTGTGGGATATTCCTGGCCTGTTGCATCCTGCACAACATGGCCAAGGACCATGGGATAGCCGTACAGGTCCAAGAGGGGGACAGCGATGGGGACGCCAGTGGCGCCGGTGATGTGGGTGATGAGCAGCACCCCTAGACGGAGGGACCCCGACTGACCCGCAGGCCCAGCTGCACCGGGACACCATTGCAGAAGAGCACCACGCCCAACACAGGTAAGTCAAGGGGACATGTGCAGGCAACACTGTCCATGCGCAAAACCACAGGCACACAGGGGAACACACCGTGCATGAAGGTCAGGGGAGTTGAAGGTTCCAGGCATACCAACACACCATCAGAGAGGGGGGAGCACTCATATGGATACACACACACACCAGGCAGCATACATGGGCGGCAGCACAGCACTGCGGAAATGACATTGCCAACACACAGCACCACCAACCACCCCACCACCTGGACTGTCCATCGTGTGTCGGGACCTGGGCACCCTTGCACTTGGTGTACAGTGCAATGCAGGCATCATCATGCACACGCACCTGTGGACAGCAGTTGGGAGAGTGTGCAGGTGGTCCGGGTGTCAGCTTGGTGAGCAGAGCACCCAGATGCACTGCCCACCATGACACACATTGCACACAGGGCAGCACCAGACAGGGCCTGCACTGGGAGACAGTTCAGTCAGGTAGCACTGTCCCATGGCCACCACGGATGCATGGGCGGCCCGCCGTGGGCCCAGCAGCACTGGCAGGCTGAGCAGGGGCCACTCGGGTGGTGCTGGTGCACCACCAGGGGTCCCACCTGCGAACGCCGACCTTGCCCGCACAGGGTCTGCATCCTGCCAAACAAACTTGCACCAGGGGTGCCGGGATGCCCACAGCAGAACCCGGCGTCGACAGGCCTGGTGTCGCATGATGCCGGAACGGGGAGTGGAGAGCGCACTGTGTGGGGTGTGTGGTACAGGGGCACCTGACAGTGTGGCCAATGCGTCCGCGACAGAGACCACTGCCTGGGTCAGCCTGTCAATGGCAGCGGTCACATCCGTCCACATAAGGACCAGCTCGGCTCGGTCCCGAGCACACTCCCTGCTATGCCGCTCCACGGACACAGACAGTGCCTCCACGGACCTTGCAACCCGCCCCTGCAGCTGTACCGACTCCTGCAGCAGGCGGGTGTGCGCGTTCAATGGGTACTGTGCCCCAATGGCATCGTGAACCCCAGAGGTGGATGGGCTGGTGCACAGCACCCCTTGAGGGTGGGTGCTGTTCGCCAGGACCAGGTATGGGCAGATCAGAGGCGTGGACATGTGCCACTGCTGGACACTGTACCCCAGACCTGGTGTGCAACTGCTGCTGCCCCCTCCAACTGCTGGAGCCCCCAGGTCCACCTGTTCCACCTCCGTGCTGACAACAGTGCCAGACACCTGCACAGCCACTGGTGCTGCCCCACCGGTGCTGACAGGCACAGCCTGGGACTGTGCCAGCATGCTGGTACACAGGTGTGAACCAGGAAGGCCCAGGGGCATCGCTGGCCTGCCATGTGTCCGTCATGGGACACACACCTATCACTGCCCATTGCAGGCCTGCTATCATCAATGGTGCAGGTGCGTGCCACTGCCATAGGCACAGCATGCTGGCATACCTGCATGCCAGACTGCTGTGACACAGGCTGTGCACTCCTGCACCCGTATCACTGACACCGGAGTTGTTGGCCCAGCGGCATGCTGCTGCAGTGCCTGCAGGCTGGTGGCAGAGGTGGATGCTCCTCCTCCACGTCCAGCAGGTCTGCCTCACTGTCTGGACCCACCACCACCACCGCCTCCTGCAGACGAACAGGATCTGTAACAGAAAGAGAGTACATGTGAGTGCATGTGAACAACAGCCCCCAACAACATCACCATGTCATACCGTGCAGTGATGGGCTTCCACCTGTCTGGAATCCTCCGCCTGGTACGCCCGCAATGGCACTCGGCTGCATGGCTGCGACCAGTGTCTCCTCTGTAGGGGTCAGCTGCAACACCACTGGTGGGCCCCCACCAGTGCCAGCACGTGCCACCCTGAAGGCTGCCACCTTCTCCTTCAGCCTTCTGCGGTCAGTCCCCATCTTCTTCCTGCATTCCTGCACGGAGCGCTGGTGGCTTCCGTGCAGGTTGATGGCCCGAGCTACCCCCTCCCATGCAGCTGCACTTTCCTGAGGGGTGCCCCTCCATCCACTCAATGTTGGCTCATGCTCCAGGTAGGCCTGGAAGAGGGGCTCTGTCTCTGCCGTGGTGAAGTTCGGCCTCCTCCTACACCCGCCGTCCACACCCTCAGCTTGGCTCTGGTCAGTCATGGTGATCTGTATGGGTGGAAGTGGACACCTGTCACTGTGCAGTCGACAGCATTTCCCCATGAGCATAGCTGCCAGCCGGGGTGCAGAAGCCCCCGTTCCTCTCTGCATGGCAGATACTGATAGAAAGGGTGCCCTTTGTCCCTTTCTAAGTGCCCTTTTCATGCTCAGCCCCTCAGCCTTTATCATCCTCCCATGAGCATTGTCCTGAGCATCACACAGCATGTAACTCACCTCTCACCTGCAGTAACCAAATCTGGCCAGCACAACCCACAGTCGCATTTTTATAGCGCAACACATGCAAATGAGTGTGGCTCAACTTAATGACATGCTAATCACGCCACTGTGCCTTTGAATGGCTGATCGGATGATTTGCATATGTCGGCTGAATATCGCGTATTTGCGCTTTGCACAACACGGAAGGTCCGCTGAGCCAATGGCGCAGGTTTGTGGCCGCGCACACACCGCATTGCGCATGCCCAGACAGCCACGATGCGCCTATTGGCGCTGCAGACCTGCTGAGCGATAGGTGATTCAGGCCATGGCCACCATTGTGCCAGTGGCGCTACAGCACTGGGCACTATATGGCGCTGTGGCACTACCCGCGATAGTCCACTGTGGCACTGGTGCTCAGCTTGGCAGTCGCGCAGGATGCCTATATGTCCCATGGCACTGTGCGTAGCCTGCGCCATTGCCGCGGACCTTGTGTATGCCCTCTGACCCCTGGCGCTGTTGGCATGCCATGTGTACGTCTTATTGGCGCTGTCCGTGACAGCGCCATGTAAGTGATGGCGCTGTTCAACAGCGTGATTGGAGCCTGTGGTGGTCTATTGCGAACAACCCACGGGGCTACGGTGCAGCGGGCGCTCATATTGCCTGCTGTAAAGTTGGTGCCATGGCTAGGAGGAGGGCGTGTGTCCGAGCCAGCTTGAAGTGGCCAACCTGGTGGCCCTGGTAGAGCCCCACTGTGAGGCACTGTAGGGTGAGGCCCCCCACCATGCCTAGGACCCACATGTGGCAGCAAGTGGCCACTGACCTGGTGGAGGTCACTGGCCGAGCCGGTCTGCTGAGCAGTGCCGGCACCGGTACAGTGACCTCCGCCGGAGGGAGCGGAACTCCCGGGACGCGCCATGCTCATGTGCCAGGCGGGCGTGGTGCCTAGGCCAGTGAGTGTACCATCTATGCACCTATATTCTCTGTAGGGGTGTGTGTGTGCTTGGGTGGCTGTGCATAGGTGTGTCAGTGTGTGCAGCTGTGCGATGGTTGGTTATGGCTGTGTGGGCAGTCACTCTCACTGGGGCAGGGGGCACTCTGCTTTTGAGTCACACTGATGTTTGTCTCGACATATGTCTCCCACAGGCCGGATTGTGAGAACTCAGGACCAGGGTGACGTGGGCCATGCCAGGGCCCCGGTGCCGGGGGGTGTTGTGCCCCAACAGCAGCAGCAGCAGCAGCAGCATCAGACCCAGCTGCTGGAGGAGTGTGAGTATCATTACTTCATGGATGCTATTGCATGCTGGGGGGGCAAGACCACCAGCCATGCGGGACACAACCAAAGGGAGGTCATAATTCCACTATACAAAACACTAGTGAGTCCCCACACTGGAGTACAGTGTACAGTTCGGAGACCATACCTACGTATGGACATGGACTGGGTGGAGAGGTTCAGAGGAGGCGACATGGATGGTGCATGGATTGCATCACAGGTCCTATGCAGACAGGTTGACGGAACTGAAATGTACTCCTGGAGGGAGGAGGGTGGGATATGATGGGACATACAAGTATCTTACAGGGGGAACAGAGTGCAGGAAAACAATATTTTTAAGCGTAAAGGATGTTCCAGGACTAGAGGCATGGATGAAGTTGGAGGGGGACGGTTCAGAGGAAACATGAGGAGTATTTCTTCACAGAATGGGTGGTGGACAAGTGGAACACCCTGCCAGAGGAAGTGGTGGGGCTGACTTGGTCACGGATTTGTGAATGCATGGGTTAGCCATAACGGAATTCTGGAGGTCAGGGTAAGGGGAACGGACTTATAGGGACACAGTGTGAACGTACAAGGTCAAATGGACAGACTGGGTGTCCCATAGGCCCTTATCTGCCAACACTGTCTATGTATCCATGTATGTAGGCATGACACAGGTGACCTGCATCACAGTGCAGTATCACGGCATGTCTGTGTATGCATCACTGGTGGTCCAGGCATGCACTGGGCACATAGCTGTGTAACTGGCATCGCACCACGTTGCCACATCACTTGCCAGCCTAGTTTGTACTGTGATTGACGTGGGCAGTGTGTGTGGGCGGTGGTGCGCATAGCTGGTGCCGCCTGTTTGTGATGGCCATGCATGTTCACTGTGGGTGGGTGCATGCCATCACAGGTGCGGACATTGGGCTATATGGCTTGCAGGTTGGGTGGTGTTCAGGGTTGTGGTCAGTCTCAGCCTTTGACTGTGTTCCCATTTTCCTAGGCCTCGAGGTACTCAGGAGGATGTCCCAGGATCTTCGGCACCTCAGCCAGGTTGCAGATCGGAACCAGGAGGTCCTGCAGGCCATACAGCACCAGGGTGATCGGCGAAGGAGCCACAGGAGGGGGCGCCAGCAGGGGGAGGACCAGCAGCCAGCTGGGCCATAGCCCACATTCCCTTCCCACTTCTCCCATCCCTATCACCCTGCCTTCCCTCTCCAAGTTGTTATTCCCTCCCCCTTGAACACCCCTGCCTTTTACCTGTCCCCCCCACTTGTACATAGTTTCACTTGGTTTTGTGATTAGTCCTTTAAATATACATTTCTATTTTGATATGAATACTGTGTTGGTCTCTGATCTGCAGCTGGCTATGGGTGCTCAGTTGCAGGGGTGTACATGCTATCTGGGCTGGTATGGTCCTGGGAATGTGTGTGTGTGTGCATGTGTGTGCATGGGGAGGTATCTCCAGCATGGCAGTGCCTTTCAGTTGGTCTTGCCGTCTGCTGCCACCCACTGCTGGGTGCACAGGGTGTGTCTGGCTTGTGGGCTTCTGTGTTGCAGCGGCTGATGGAGTGCTGGGGGACTGCATGGTTTCCTGAAGTGCCAGTCACTGCACATGGGTGGTGTCTTGGGGTCACAGTGCAGGGTGCGCTGTGCATATAGAGAGCTGATGTGCACTGTGGTTGTCAACCCCTGTGTGTACTCTCTGCCTGCCAGTGGTTGTGCTGGGGTGTCAGGGCTCTGCTATGCTTTGTTGGCTTGTCCCCATGGGCACGTGATCATCCGTCCCACCCCCAGTGATGCTGTGCTTGGGGTGTGCCGGTGTGTGTGGGTTCTGCAGTGTTCCTGTGCCCATGTGTGGCATGGCTGGCAGTGGGCCCAGCCTGCCTCCCTGGATGTGCAGTTCCATTGCTCTGGGGGGCTGTGCTTGCGCTATGGCAGCTCTGGAATGCTCAGCTGAGCTTCCATGGTTGCGCCATAGCGCAACATTTAGCTCAGCTTCTCTCCTCCTGGTTTAGCGTGATGGCACAGTATGTGCGATATTCAGACGCTGGTTGCCGCGCTTTATTTGCTCTGCTCCATGTTTGAATATCGCACCTGTTGCGCATTTGCGCAACTGGTTTGTGCTTGCTCCTGCTGTTGCGCTACTTTTGAGCTCAGTTTGAATATCTGGGCCCGTATCTACACTGGAGTGCAACCATGAGTTGATACAGGACATGATTTCTTATTTTGTTTCTATTCGGTGTTGTTTATTGTGTATTATATTGTCTTATCGACAGTCTGCATTGACTTATTGAAAGCTTTTGATAACCATCTGCCACCCACTCCTCGTATCCACACTCTCCAAACTAGGTTTTGCACCTGGCCCTATGTCCTGGTTCTCCAACTACCTCACCCGATGGTCACAGTGTGTAAAAATCAACAATATCCACTCTAGCATGTGACAGGTCCACTCAGGTGTCCCACAAGGCTTGTTTATTGGACCACTGCTCTTCAGTCTGTATTTCAACTCACTCTCCAGTTCCTGCTCTGAAAAAATGCTCCTCTATGTGGATGACACTGTTCTTTTCACATCCCTCCTCCAAAGAGCCCTTCAGCACTTTTAATCAGGTAGAATCCTGGTTTTGGGACCGGCAACTTGTAAGTAACATAAAGAAGACTAAGCACATGCTCTTTCTCACAGTCCCAAAACATATCTAGGGATATCCCACTTACCATCCTGTCTGCCTCCCTCCTTCCACTAGAGCAGGTAAAAACATACAAATATCTGGGTGTCACTTTTTACTCTTCTCTCTCCTTCCATGACCATACTCACAACCTCACTGCAGCCATAAACGTGCTTTGCTGCTCATATATGCCAATGTTGACATCCGTCATAGGATTAGATCATGCATAACTATTATACCTCACTATAATGCATTATGTTTGTCTTTTACATATGTTCCATATATAATCTACCTAATTACTGATAAGATGACTCTGAGGGATCATCAGTGATTACTTTATACACTATGGCCCAGATATTCAAAAGAGTTGAGCCATGCGCAATAGGGTTGCACCTGCACAAGTCCGAAATTGCGCCATTCTGCGATATTCAGCAGGAGGCAGTTGCGCCCCCCAAATCACGTTGAGCAACAGTGCAATGATAATGAAGGCATGCGCAACTGAAGAGGGAGGAACCATGCATTAATGGCGCAGTGTGATATTCAACAACTTGCGCCATGCGCACTAGGGAAGCAAGCGGAAGTTGCGCCATAGTGGAAATGAGTCAAACTAAAAAGGAACAAGGGAGAGGCACAAGAATGCTACAAGGAAGGCACATGAGGCTGAACTCTAGCCACACAAACAGGGCAGGACAGACACACAGGGCAGGCAAGGGAAAGGGCACCCTGAACACAGAGGCACAGGGAAGATGTGGGGAGCCACAGCCAGTGCAGAAGGGGAAAGTGCCACACAGCACAGAGGCCACTACAGGCAGGTGTTCCCGGTGCAGGGAAGTAGCAGTAAGGACAGCAGAATACAGTACATGCTAGGTGAACATGCCTGGGACATGGCCAGTGCCACCTTCCAGATGGAGGCTGTTATGAGGGGTGAGAAGGTGGGATGGTGGGGCATGGCCGTGAAGGGCCCGTCAGTGGTATGCCCCCAACAGGCAGTACCGAGCCTGCACCAGCTTTGAGCTGTACAGTGATACCAAGATTGTGGGCCAGTACCACCTGAATCGGGCAATTCTGAGGTGGCTCTGTGAGCTGTGCAGTGATGTGATGCAGGCACCCACACGACGGAGCCATGCCCTGTCAGTGGAGACAAAAGTGACAGCTTGCATGTGCTTGCTCACCACGGGTACATTCCAGAGACCAACTGCGGACACCACAGGCATAACCCAGTCAGCCACGTCATGCCACCTCACCCAATTCCTCAGCGCACTGCTGCTACATGCTGCAGAGTACATCCATTTTCCCAGCACACTGGCGGAGCTCACAGCAAACATACAGAAGTTCCACAGCGTAGCACATATGCTTGGCATGCTAGGGGCAAAAGACTGCACCCATGTGGCCATACGCACACCACCTGGCCCCGAGGGGGCCACATACATCAATCGCAAGGGCTATGCCAGCATCAACTGCCAGGTGGTGTGCGATGCCAGGGGGCGCATAATCAATGTCTGTGCCACGCACCCTGGGGGAGCACACAATGCCTTCATCTGGCACCAGTCAGCACTGTACCACAGATTTGAGAGTGGGGATATCCCCCACTGGACACCTAGTGGGTGAGTATGCAAATCACATGAACAATCATAGGGCCTGTGGGGCCATGGTCAGAGGTGACATGGGTAGTGGCCTACATGGCCCAGGGCAGGGCGATGCTGATCACCAAACTAACCTCCACCCTCCACACACAGGTGACAGTGGATACCCACTCCGTCCCTGGCTGCTCACACCCTACCGGCGGCCTGCGACCCCATCGCAGCAATGCTACAATGAGGCACATGCCACCACACATAATGTCATTGAGCGGGTGTTCGGGATGCTGAAGGCACATTTCCATTGCCTGGACACCTCCAGCGGTGCCCTACAGTACAGCTCCTCAAAGGTCTGCGGGCTATTCCTGGCCTGCTGCATCCTGCACAACATGGCCAATGAATGTGGGATAGCTATACAGGTCAAAGAGGGGGACAGCGATTGGGACGATGAGAACGCCAGTGACGATGGTGATGGGCAGCTCCCCCTTGGCCAACGGGACCCCCGACTGCTCCGGCTGGCACAGCTGCACTGGGACACCATCATGGAGGAGCACTTCAGCCAACCCAGGTAAGTCATGGGGCCATGTGCAGCCAACAGTGGCTAAGGCACAACCCACAAACACGCATGGACACACACCAGGGGTGCATGCCATCAAGGGAAGTGGCAGGGCATGGAGCCACACACACAGCCAGGGATGGGTGAGGACTAACATGCCACATGGATGGACACATGCACACACACACAATGCACCAAACTTGCACAAAGGGCAGGAGGCACACCGACCCAGAATGCCACCCCTAGCCACACACATGTCCACAGACCACCACGCCCACTGCCTGTCCATGTGCATGTGTCAGATGCTGAGCACCATTGCACATTGGTGTACAGCACAATGCAGGCATCATCATGCACACGCAATTGTGGACAGCAGACGGGAGGGTGCGCAGATGGACTATGTGTCCGTGTGCAGGGCTGAGTACCCACCCATGCACTGCCCACTGAAAGACACAATGCAAACAGGGCAGCACCAGACAGTAGCCATGTTGGGAGACAGGTCAGTCACATGACACAGTGGCCCGGCCACCACAGATGCATGGGCGGCCCCGCTGAGACCCACCAGCACTGACAGGCTGACCACTGGCCTCATGGGGTGGCACCGATGGTCCCCCAGGGGTTCCACTGTGTGAACGTGACCGTGCTCACACAGGGGTCTGCAGCACACTGAACATAACTGCACCAGGCATGCTCGGGATGCCCACAGCTGAACCCGGTGTCGACAGGGAGGGTGTCGCACGACGCCAGGAATGGGGGGTGGACAGTGCACTGCGTGGTGTCTGCGATGCATGGGTGCATGACTGTGTGCCCATTGTGGCCATGACAGCAGTGATTGCCTGTGGATGCCTGTCAATGGCAGCGGTCACATCCTCCCGCAACCGGTCCATCCCTGCCAGGATCATAGCAGTGTCTCTGCTGTGACACTCCTCTGCCCGCTCCAGAGCCGCACGCAGTGCATCCACCGATGTCGCAAGCCACATCTGCTGCTGGAATGATGCTTGCGGTAGGCAGGTGTGCTCGTCCAAGAGGTCATCTGCCTCCTTGGCATCCTGTCCCTCAGGGTGTGCACGGCCCTGATGCTCAGCACCCCTTGAGGGTGGGCGCTGCGCACCAGGACCAGGTCTGGGCATGTCCACAGGCAGTGCACAGATGCCTCCGCTGGACCCTGTACCCCCAAGCCCATTGGCTGACTGCTGATGCTGCTCCTCCAACTGCTGCTCCCCCAGGGCTCAGTGGTGCCGCCACAGTGGACGCAACAGTCTCACTGTCCTGAACAAACACCAGTGCTGCCTCACTGGTGCTGACAAGCACAGGCTGGGACTGTGCTGATATGCAGGCCTCCATGGCAGCACCACCCACAGCCATGGCCATGATGTTACCTGCTGTGTGGCCATCACGTGGCACACACATGTCACTGCCCATGCCGTTAGCGACATCGTCATCGGTGACAGACTCGGCACAGGCCCCAGTCACAGCATGCTGGCATCTGTGGATGCCGGCACGCTGGGACACAGGCAGGGCTTCCTCCGCATCTGTTACAACAACATCAGTGTGGACAGCCAGGCGGCCCCACTGTCGCACTGAGCCACGTATACCTGTGGAGGTGGATGGGCCCCTCCTCCATCTCCAGCTGACTGTCCTCAGTGGACATGCCCACCACCGCTGACCCATGCAGATGCTCAGGATCTGTAAGGGAAAACAAAGTTGCGTTACTGCATGTGACCTACCCTACCCCCACCATAGACAGACCATGACTTACCATGCAGTGATGGGCCACCACCCGTCTGGAAGCCACCACCCAGAACACCCTCAATGGCACTATGCTGCATGCTTCCAGCAATCCTCTCCTCCTGTGGGGTCAGGTGTACCACCTCCGGCTGTCCCCCACCTGTTGCAGCTCATGCTGCCCTGATGGCAGCCACCTTCTCCTTTATCCTCCTCCTGTCTGTGCCCATCTTTTTCTTGTACTCCTGCACAGAGCCCTGGTGGCTGCCATGCAGGTTCACAGCATGTTCCACCTCCTGCCATGCAGCAGCACGGGCTTGAGGTGTTCCCTGCTGTCCACTGAGAAGTGGCTTCTGATCCAGGTAGGCGTCAAACAGGGTTTCGGTCTTGGCCTTGGTAAAATTAGGCCTCCTCCTCCTCCTCCTCCCACCACTGTATTCCTCCTCTCCCACAACTTGCTCGGTCATTATTTAGCCTGTAAGAATGGCAGTTGTTACCTATGACTGTGTGGTCCCATGCATGTCCCTAAATCCACAGTCCACACTCTCAAACAGCATGCAACTCACCAATAGACTGCAGTAACTGACTATGGCCACTGCAGCCCAATGTCGCACTTTTATAGCACAACCCATGCAAATGAGGTGAGGCGCAACTTTAAGTGGATGCAAATTGCAGTGCTGCGCCATTGCATGGCTGATTAGCTGTTTTGCATATGACGGCTGAATATCGCACTGTTGCACTTTGCGCAATTGTGTTGAACATGCTGAGCCAATGGCGCAGTTCTGTGACATGCATAGTACACACCTCACCGCGCATGCCCGGTTGCTGACACAGGCGTCTGTCGCACTGCTGATGTGCTGTGCACGGGAAGCAATGCAGGGCATGGCCACCATTGTGCCAGTGGCGCTATAGCGATGGTCACCTACATGGCGCTGTGGCACTGGGCCATCATAGGCACACTGGGGCAACAGCGTGGTAGGCCGCTACTGGCGGTAGCACACAGGCAGCCAATTGCGCTACACGCATTGGGTTCCAATAGCACTGTGCGTGTCTGTGCGCCAGAGAACCTTGACCCTGTGCCCGACCTTTGCCTCCTAGGTGCCATGCATCAGGCATGGGTGCACCACTATCATGCTGTTCAGTGACAGCGCGATAGGGAATGGCAGTGCTGTACCGCATAGCATCTGCACATAGGGAGCCACACTGCAGAGTGCCATATTTGTAGACCGAGCAGAGAGCATGACACACAGGAAGGCTGCTCAGTGGACTCAGAAAGAGCTGGCCAACCTAGTGGCCATAATGGAGCCACGCCATGGGCCACTGTTCAGGGAGGCACCCCTGGACAGATCCAGGAGCTAGGTGTGGGAGGAGGTGGCCACTGCACTCGAGGAGGCCACTGGATGGGGGAGAAGTACACAGCAGTGCCGCCACAGGTATGGGGACCTGTGGCAGAGGGAGCCGGAGCTGCTAGCCCACCTGCGGGAATGTGCCAGGAGGGGCACAGTGCTACAGCCAGGTAGGTGTTACGTCAACACACTTTTAGCTTCCATATGGGTATCACAGTTGTATGTGTCCAGCACATGGGGGAGGGACCATCCTGGGTTGGCTGTGGTGATGTTATCAGGGTGTGGGTGGTGGTCTGGCTGGGTGGGAGGGCACACATCTGGGGGCAGGGGGCTTTGCTACAGGATTGTACTGATGTTCCTCTCTCCATGTTTGCACCACAGGCCCGGAACAACGGTGCCTGGCCCGTGAGCTTCGGCGCAATGAAGAAGAGAGGGAAGCCAGAGGAGTGAGGGTCCACAGCGCCCAAGGGTCTGGCCCGATGATGGTGAGTGCCATACCTCAATGATTACTATTGCATGCTGTGTAACAGGGTGGGCAGCGGGGCATGGCCACCATCCATCGACACCACTGCCATGCATGCAACTTGTTATAGTCAACAATGTCCAGTGGCAATGCATGTCTGGGAGTGTGTCGATGGTGGTCCATGCATGCACCAGGTACATGGCTGTGCCACTGCCTTTGCACCACATAGCCATGTCACTAAACGGCCACGGTGGTGCTGTGCGTGATTTGGCTGGTGGGTGTGTGCAGTGTTCCGCATGGCTGTATGCACCTGGCTGGGCAGGTCATGTGGACATGATCACTGTGGGTGGTCACACACCATCACAGAGGTATGTCCCACGGCTGTATGCCATGCACAGTGGATGGGCTGTATGGGGCTGTGCATTCACACCTATTGACTGTGCTCCCTTGTCCTAGGTACATGCCAGCTCCGAGACATAAGAGAGGCACTGCAGGAGATCCTGCAGGTGGCGAGGGCATCACTTGACATCCTTCACAGGATCAATGAGACCGGGGTCCTGTGGAGGCACAGACAGCGACGGAGCCAGAGCAGGGAGCGGCACTCCCGTTAGAAGTCCCTCTGCCCCTGAAAACCCCTACCCCCCTGGATCCACCCTCACACCCCTCCTTTCCTGTCCCGTTTGTCCACCCCTGCCCATTACTCACCCCCACCTTGTTTGTGGCCCTCCCCCCCACCTTGTATATATTTTGTAAATAGTTAACTTTTATATGTTGTTTTAATACAGTTATTTTGATATGAATACTGTGGTGGTCTCTGATTTGCAGTGGGCTATAGGTGCTCAGCTGCAGTGGTGAGCATGGCATCAGGGGAGGTGCGGTCATGGGTATGTGTCTGTGTGGAGGTGACTATGATGTGGGGGTAGCTATCAGTCAGTGTCTGTGGTGTGTGTGTTGTGCCCTGTGCACTGGATGATTGTGTGCAGTGGTCCATGGTGCGTGCTCTGTGTCCATGGTGCCCCTATCAGTCCATCCATGGCCTGTGCAGCTGACACCCATGCATGTCTGTGACCTGCACAGTCGCTGGCTTATCAGTGGTGGCAGTCCATGCAGGGCAGCCACTGTACTCATCACACTGCTGGGTTGCCTCCTGTCACTTGTGTGGTGCATGTCTGCCTCGGGTGACACTGTGGCCTCCACAGTTGTTGTTGTCCCACCTCCATACTGTGCCTTGTGTGTGTTGCAGGGGATGTGCATCACTGTCTGTGACTTGTGCTCCGGGAAAATGCAGGGTGGCTGTCACTCCAGTGCCATGGAGGACTTCGGGTTGTGTGTACACAGTTTACATGGGCCCACACTGGGGGCTTGGTGCCCCACCACTGTGTCCCTGTTTTGTTGTGCCCTTGGGTATGGGTGAGTGTCTGTCCATGCACTGTGGCATCTGGTGTAGTGCATGCTTCCACGCACCACTGTGGGTGTCTGTGCTGGCTGTTGTGGCCAGTGCTGGGTCATGGTGTGTCATTGGGAGACTGTGCAGGGTGCTGTACCACTGGTGGTGGTGTCCGGGGCAAGCCCTGTCCCGTGTGAGGTACCTCATGTGCCGACGCATGGTTGGTCTCTCAGAAGTACCTCGGGGGGGAGACTGTGCATGGTGGCACTGTGTATGCTGTTGCTGCATCGCTGTGTGCTTCCACCCGCAGATGGGTGCTTGTGGTGGAGCTGCTTTGCATGGTTCTGTGGTGCACAGGGTTGCAGTGTCACAGTGGGGGTGGTGGCATGCATGGGGTTTCCTGCAGTGGTGGACACTGCTCCTGGGCAGGGTGTCTAGGGGTCATGGTGCAGGGTGTGCTCTGCACTGGGGGATGGTGTGGCATGGGGTGGTCAGCCCTCCTTGTGTGCCAGTCACAGCTTGCTGGGGGGTGTGATGGGGCACCATGGCTCAGCTGCAGGTTGTTTGCTTGTCTCCATGGGCCAGTGGTTATTCCAGCCCTTCCCAAGTTGTGCAGTGCATGGGGTCTGGGGGGACGATGTCTGTTTTGCTGTGTGTTCCTGTGCCCATCTGTGGCATGGGTGGTGGGCCTCTACCTCCCTGGTTGTGCAGTTGCATTGCCCTGCTGCTGGGAGGGCATCCCTGGTTGCGCTATGGCACCTCTGGACTGCTCAGCTGCACATCCCTTGTTGCGCTATGGCACATCAGATCTGCTCAGCTTCCCATCCCTAGTTGCGCCATGGCACAGGTGGTGCAATATTCAGTCGTCGGCTGTAGGCACAGTTTGGCCAGCTCACTTTTTGAATATCGTGCCTCTTGCACATGGGAGCAATGGACTTGCGCTTGCTCCTGCTATTGCGCACTTTTTGGGCGCAGTTTGAACATCTGGGCCTATATATATATTCTCATATAATTATATGTAGTAGTGGCCAGTCAGCACTTCTGTTTGTCAGAGAGAAAACCTTTGTTATGTCTTATACTGTACACAGGCAAGAAATGTCACATGTAGTTTGAAACTGTCAGCATTTCTTCTGTCCAAGCTATAATGTGAACTGAAGCATATTTTATGTTTCATATGATATTCATTAGTAATTCTGTCTCCTAAGTCATTATCCAATACATAATGTTTCTCATATCTGTAACTATGAGGTAATCTCTGTTGCTATACTGTTATCTGTAGAATATAACCTTCTATATCATAGATGGGTTACCTGCTGTGTTAGCATAAATAAATAAAAGAAATTGTAAAATGCAAATGCAGGCAGAGAAAGAAAAGATAAAAAAACCCTTACAACATGTTTTATTGAGTTCGTGCCTGAACATAGCAGGTCCTTGGTGTTCTGTGCATCAGGATTATGCAGAGTTCAGGCCCGCTGCATTGTGAAGCACTGAATCAGCGTTGCAGCTTGCTGTACCCTGTCATAGACCTGTTTGACAGGTTGGTTGGAGCCCTTAACACATAGCAAAACTGCTCCAACCACCTGCACAATACAGATGACAGTGGAAGCTTCTATATTTAAAGTTTAAAAGTGCCAGGGGAACTAGAAATAGTATGGGCTGCCAGCTCCTGGTATGGCACCAAATATAGAATTACTATGTTTCCCCTGAGTGCTGTGAAAATGAAAAGAACGTTTTTTTTCTGTATTGCGCTTACATCACTTGTACACCTGTATAAATCCCTGAACTGACAGCTGTCAGTTCAATTAATAGGGTTGGCACTAAAATGCAAATAAAGGGAGTTTTCTCTGTCTTTCAAGCATTTTACCTTATTTTCCTTGAGGCTTTCATATTAGGTAAACCCAAGGCTATATTAGAGATACACAGATAGGGCTCTCTGAGCTACATTCTCCCCCTTTCTGTTTGTGCTAAAATTTGAGCTAAAAGCTAAATGCTTTGCTACTGAATGCCCTTATGAGCACAGGAAAGAAACAGGTTGGCTCTTATACAAAACACTCTGTTTATTGTATCTTTGTTATTTGTTTTTAACTAAGCACAAGCCCCAAAGGTTAGGCCTACAATCCTAAGCAGAGTGTGGATCAGCTGCTGTTTTTCTGGAAGCTGCGGGGTACTGTCACCTAGGAAGCCTGCAGCTTCAGTCTCAGCTTATTTATGGGATGGTCACTGTCAGTCACTAGGAGGTGGGTGGAGCTTAGTGACCAATTGTTCAGACTTTGCTCTATTATTCAGTATTGTATTTTATACTGAAGTTTAAAATGGTTATTATTATAAATATATGGAAAGTCTTAATGTAAAAAGGTCATTGTGATCCCCTATTCTTTTGTATAGCATAGTACCTATAAGGTATTAGTTTATGGGTGGATCAGGTGGCCAGATTGTACTATAAAAAGGACTCTTTCCAAGGTCTAGCAGATCAGGTCAGCTGAGGAGACTGTGCCAGGAGGATCTCTGGCTAACACAGAGCTCAGTGGACAAGTGAGATACTGAATTGGTTCCACTCTGCGAATGCTATTTTGCTTTTGTTTTCTTTCCTTATTTTCATAGTAAAGTTGTATTTTACATTTTATATTTCGCTAATAAATGGACTCACTAGTTGGTGTGCTCCAACTCTAACATCTGTGTCTATTTATCCATCCCACACCTCATCACATCTGGGGTTAGAAGTGGAATTGGCTGATTGTCTAGGCTTGAGGGGGAAATCAGCTACAGATGCCAGTCCTGGTAAGAGGATACCAGATACACCATGGAAGACAGCGAAGAATGGAAGAGCAAGGTGGCTACTGGGACAGTCACCTGTTCTCAGCCCCTGGTGACTGGGAAGCCGCTGCTGCCCAGATTGGACCCTAGTGTCAGACCGAGGATGCCACTGGAGAAGGAGGAGGAGAGAAGCCTCGATAAGTAGGACAAGTGGGGCCTAAAGGAAGAATGCAAGGTCACCATAGAGGAACCTCCTGAGGGAATTTCTGATTTGTTAAGGTGGCTTGCCATCCACCAACTGGAGTTGGATAAAGACAGAGAACAAGAAAGAAGATGCCAAGACTTAAGGTGGGCTGAAACCTCGAGACTTTTACAAAACTTGGGGTTAGACAAAGAACTGATGGTGGTGGTGATGGGGCTAACCCTTAGGCCATAAAGCTCACTAAAATGACTGCTACAGATGACATTGAAGGCTATCTCATGAACTTTGAGCGTGTGGCCAGGGCATGTGGCTGTCCCCTAAACCAATGAGTCCTGTGTCTGGCTCCCTATTTGACCAGCAAAACACAGCTGGCTTATAGTAATATGGATTTCAGAAGTGTGACTATCTATGAACTGGTAAAGAGAGAGAGAGATCTTAAAGAGATATATTAACTCAGAAACCTACAGACAGAGGTTCTGGGCTTTAAGATATCAGACTTAAGACAATCCCAGAAAGACCTTTACCAGATTAAGAGAACTGTGTATAAAGTGGCTGGTAACTGAGGGAAAAACTGTGATGAACATCATAGAGATGTTAGTACTGGAGTAATTCATTCAAATGTTTTCCTCTTGAAGTTCAACTTTGGGTAAAAAAACATAACCCTGAATCAGCCAAAGTAGTTGTTACCCTTGATGAGGATTATGTTGCAGCTCACCATTCTGTAAAAAAGGGTGGGACTAGAGCCTTAGAAACACCTGTCACAAACATACTCCGCAGGTCAGGCCCTCTACTCCCACAGTGCCA
The DNA here is from genome assembly GCA_016271365.2 of Neoceratodus forsteri. Lineage (NCBI taxonomy): Eukaryota > Metazoa > Chordata > Ceratodontiformes > Ceratodontidae > Neoceratodus > Neoceratodus forsteri. Next base: position 1,360,437,616 of record CM057459.1, read on the forward strand.
ACCTTGAAGTGCAATAGTGTGAACAGGAGACAAACAGGGTAACCCTCCTCTCTGTTTTTGGTCTGAATCACGTACCAGCCTTGAGTCCTGGGAGTCAAATGTGAACCTTATGCTTACGCACCCAGTTAACAGGCTCAGTTATATATTCTGTTCAGAGAAATGTAGTATAATCCTTCGCCCAGTGGTACCCAGCCAGGTTCCCCAAATGTATCCTTATGAATCAATATGAGATCTAGGTATATTCTTACCTTTAGCAAGATAGTAACACACCCTTTTGAACTCTTAACAGCTGTCAGAAATAAACACTGTTCCAGCAATCACATGCAAAAGAAACTGAGAAGCCACAGGCACTATTTTAAGGAAAATAGTGTTTACTAAAAACTTAAAATAAGTAAAATACCAGAGAATATATAACATGAATACTTACCATCAACAAAATAATTGGAAAATTACAGAACAAAAAAAAAGCCTAAAAAATACTTAAAAGTTCCAGCTGAATTATATCTTTCTAAAGTGCCTTGTTTTCAGTCCACAGACTAAGTGCCTTTGATTTTCAGAGAGGACTTCTATGCTAACTTCTCAAATGCAGGCAATATTCAAAAGTCAGTTTTCTCCATCTCCTGGTGATGTCACGGCATACATGTCACTGTTAGATCCTGCCATAAACTCAGATTCCCAGTACAAACATCCAAAAGGATGTGGAAATCTGCAGTTAGCAATTTTTTTAATTATGACAGTCTCTTTCATCAAAGCCTTTCCTTTGATCTCTCTGCTGGTTTCTTGTTTTGCAAGAGTGATTTCAGTTTTATTATTTTTACAAGAGTCTGCTTAAAGTTGTCTTTTCCCTCAGGATCATAAAATTCCTATTCAGTTTTAGCTTCAAAAGGGATATTTTGTTTTATTTTTTTATTTATTCTAGGATTACAAGTACCTATGAGTCAAGGCTTTTTTACAAAGGTTCCACATCAAGTGGGGAACAATACAAACATGACAATAATTGAAATTAGCAATTACAAGCAGTTGAATACATACATTTGAGGGGAGGTAGGTACCAGGACAGAAATTTGTATAAACAATGCAGAGCATGAGATTCTAAACAGTCTCAAGCATTTGAATACAGACACTAGAGGGAAGGAAGGTACCAGGGCAGGGCAGGGTTAACAGGGAAAAAATTGAGGGATTGAGGGGACACAGAAGAGAGGAGCAGTTGTGGGCTTTGTCAGACTTCGAAAAGTGCTATTGCTAGGGAGGGAGGGGAGGGGGAGGGTAGGGTAGGGAAGGGGAGGATATGAAAGAAAGGGAGAGGTAAGTGCAAGAAGGGATAGCAGATTATGAGTGACAGTCACAGGAGTTGGAGGCAGAGAGGTGGAGGTGAAGGTTGGTTTTGAACTGGCCAAGCTTTTGCAGAGAGGTGATGACTTTGTTGAGTCCATTAAACCAGGAGGGTGCATGGTGAGCAAAGGACCTTTGTCCCTGTATGGTGCGGCACTAGGGGATGTGCAGTATTTGATTTTTAGAATCCCTAGTGGGGTGGGGGATGTGTTCTGCATGTTGGAGGGCATGGACTCCTAGGGGTGCAAGGCCTAGTGTGATCTTTTTGGCCATTAAGCAAGTGTGGCACTTAATATGGTTGGATAGTTGGAGCCAGCCCAATTTGGTGTAGAGTGCACACATGTGGGTGAGATGGTGGGATCCTATAATGAGATGGCAGGCTTTGTTTAGGGCCAAGGATATGTGCCTAAGGGCTCTGTCAGTAGCAGAGCCATAGACAACCAGACTATAATTAATTAGTGAGACCACTGAGCTCTCCATAGCTATACTTAAGGTATCTGTGGAAAGGCATTGCCTGTGCCTATAAAGAAGCCCAATGCATGTGTTAACAGCTTTGGCAACAGTGTCAGTGTGGATGCCATAGGACAGGTGACTGTCAAAGAGTGATTCCAAGATATTTAAAGGAGTGAACTTGGTCTAGGAGAGCACCATGGCAGTTTGTAATTGAGATGGGCTGAGACTTATGCTTATTGCGGGAGCTGCAGAAAAGCATCAACTTTGTTTTCTTATAGCTGAGAACCAGCTTTTGTCTATTAAACCATTTTTCAATGGTTGTGAAACCCATCTGGAGCTTTTTCTGGAGTAGTAGGGGGTCACGATGAGTGGCATGAATGACTGCAAAATCTGCATAAAGTAGGATTTGTACAGGACAGGATTGTGGAAGATTGTTCAAAAAAAGTCTGAAAAGGAGTGGCCCAAGAATGGATCCCTGTAGGACTCCTGAATGGACAGGTCTTGCTTCGGAGAGGATGTGAGCAATTTTCACTCTTTGGGAGAGGTTTTACAGGTAGCTCTTAAACCAGGATGTAGCCTTTGGGCCCAGCATTTTGAAGCTCTGTGATGAGTAGTCGGTGATGGACAATGTCAAAAGCCTTAGTCAGGTCAATGAAGACTGATCCAGTTAGTTGATTATTGTCAAGGGAGTTGTGGATTGCTCCTGTGAATTCTAGGAGGGTCGATGTAGTGCTGTGGCCTTCTCTGAATCTTTGCTGCTGCTTACAAAGGATGCCGTGCTTAGCCAAGAATTCTGTCAGCAGGTCAGAGATTAATCACTCAATGGCCTTTGAGAGGGGGGTAGTATGGCTATAGGCCTATAGTTCCCATGATGGGCCTTGTCTCCACTTTTGTAGACTGGCATGACGATGGCAAATTCCCACATGTTGGGGAACTGGCCAAGGGTGATGGAGAGATTGAAAATTTGAGTAAGTGGAGTTAGCACTTCATCTAGCACAAGGGACAGTAGTTTACGGTCAAGTGTGTCCCCGCTGGTTCTTGATCCTGCGATTGCTTTGCTGATGTATTTGTGCACTTCATGCTTCCTGACTGCTTTGAAATAAAAGGCGGTCGAGTCAAGGAGGGGTTGGGGTGGTGAGGGGGGATACAGCAGAGAGGTTGGCTTCGAAGAAGTCTTGTGGGAGCACACTACTGAGATCCGAGAATGCATTCTTCAACGTGTTTGCTGTGGTGGCAGGGTCCAGAGTTATAGTCCCATCCACTCCCAACATGGTAGGCAATGTTTTGGGCAATTTCCCTGCAACTTCTTTAGTATTATTCCAGAAGGACTTCCCCTTACCCCAGGTGTTAGTGAAAACAGCTTTGTAGTAGTTACTTTTCTGCAGTTGTATTGCTTTAGTGAAGTCATTTCTAGCACATTTGTAGTTTTGTATATCTACTTGCCTACCTGTGTCCCGAGCCCAAGCCCAGAGGTGGTCCCTAGATTTCATCAGTGCTAGGAGCTCACCAGAGAGCCAAGGGTTGCAAAGACCTTTGATCTTCCTCTTTTTGTAGGGGGCATAGGAGTCACAGGCAGCATTGAAGTTGTTGATGAAGAAGTCTAGTGCAGAGTTGACATCGATGCTTGGAAAAAAGGGGACCGGTATTGTTGTCTGAGGTGGGATTTGAGGTGCTTCAATTTGCCATGTGGGAGGATTCTGCTTGTAATTAGTTTGGGTGGTGGGAGGCTGAATTTATTGGACCATTCACAGGTGACTGGGCAGTGGTCACTTAATGAGCCAGGTAGGACAGAGACTTTTGACCTGCGGTATGGGTGGTTAGTCCAGATCCAGTCCAGAAGGGAGCATGTGCCTGTCTTACAGTTGTGCCTGGTGGGGTGACGACTAGCTGGTTAAGGTCAGTGTTTGATATAGCATCCTTAAAGCCATTTGTATCTGATCCAAACCGATTAATGTTAAAATAACCCATAAGGATAGTCTCAGAGCCTGGAGATTGTGAGTGGATAAAGTCCAGGATGGTGTTGAGACCTGTACCTTGTTCCTTCAGAGGGATGTAGACAGTAATGATAGCACCTTGTTGTGGGCCCCGAGTAGAATCCTGATGGATAGGATTTTACGATGTCTTATCACCTGGCATTTGGTAGGAATCCCTAAGTGTTAAGACAGGACAGGAAACTTTTAATTAGTGTTCTCCACCGGCCAGTTTTTGACAGCCTGCTGCTTCAGTCACACTGACACTTTTGAGGTCAAAGGTCAAGCCTCTTTACACTGGCTGACTGGTGTGCCAGGCAAACAGTCACAGACACATACACATCTATTTATAATACAAATGTTATACATATAATAATAAGCAGGTGGCTGAGTGTCACACCCCTCCCCACCCAGATTGAATTTGGGGGCTCTATTCTTGCAATAGGTCAAAGTCAGTTCATAGCTCAAATTGTCATGAAAGTCCATCTGCATTTTCATTTGCTGCCCCTGCCCTGTGTGAGATAGTCATGTCATATCCTTGCAAGGCAAGGCTCCATCTTAACAGCCTACCATTCATTTTACCCATTTGTGCCAGCCAAACCAGGGGGTTGTGGTCTGTTTGTACCTCAAAATGCTGCCCGTATAGGTATGGCTCTAAGTTTGTTAGTGCCCACACCATAACAAGACATTCTTTTTCTACTGTAGATTAAACCTGCTCCCTGGGAAGCAACTTCTTACTGAGGTACACTATGGGGCGATCTTTCCCTTGGTTGAACGTCTGACTCAGCACTGCCCAGTACCCACATCTGAGGCATCAGTCTGGACTATAGAGGGTCTACTATAGTCTGGACTTGCCAATAAAGGAGTACTGCACAGTGCCTCCTTTAGTCTTGTAAAGGCTTGTTCACAGGTTGATTCCCAGGTAACTTTCTTAGGCATCCTTTTCTTTAACAGGCCAGGTAAGGGAGCAGCCAGAGCACTGTAATTTGATACAAATTTTCTATAGTACCCTGCTGTCCCTAGAAAACTCTGGACCTGCTTCTGTGTTTCTGGTCTGGGCCATGCCTTGATTGCCTCTATTTTCACTTGGTTAGGTGGAGCTACCCCTGGCCTACAACGTTTCTGAGGTATGCCACCACAGTTATGGCCACCTGGCACTTCTCAGCTTTTACAGTGAGTCTGGCCCTCTGTATCCTGCCCGGCACTTCCCTAAGGTGGGACAGGTGTTCCTCTCAGCTGGCACTAAAGATGGCATTGTCATCCAGGTATACCACAGTGTACTCCTCAGCACCATTTAACACCTGGTTAACCAACCTTTGGAAAGTGACTGGGGCATTCTTCATTCCAAAAGGCATTACTTTAAATTCAAATAACCCTATCGGAGTGATGAAGGCTGTCCTCTCCCTAGTTCTGGCAGTTAACTCTATCTGCCAATACCCCTTTGTCAAGTCAGTAATGATAAGGTATGTCACCCCTCCTAACTTGTCCAGGAGTTTGTCCATCTGTGGTATTGGGTGGGCATCTGACTTCATGACTTTATTTAGTCCACGATACTCCACATAAAAATAAGTAGATACATCTGGCTTGGGAACAGGGACTACAGGTGAGGCCCAGGGGCTATGGGATTTCTGGATTACCCCTAAATCTAGCATTTACTCAGCCTCCCTTCTAATGTCCTTTTGGACAGCCTCTGACACCTGATATACTGTCCACCCTTTTGGCTGCCTGTGTCCCTGTCTCCATATCATGTGTCACTAAGGTGGTTAGTCCAGGCTTGGTGCTAAGCAGTGGGGCAAAGTCTGCTAAAACTTCCCTTAGTTCCTGGATCTGGTCCAGGATCAACTGGGGTGACATTTTAATTGCCTCCACAGAGGACTCCTGCTTGCTTTCTTTCAGCAAGTCCAGAAGGGGGTCTCCTTCATCCATCCCCTCCCCAGAACTACACACTGCAAACACCATGTCAGCCCTATTTGCATATGGCTTCATCATGTTGACATGGTACATTATTTGTGTATGTCTCCTATCAGGTAGCTCTATAATGTAGTTTATATCATTTACCCATTTGACTACTTTGTACGGTCCTGCCTAGTCGGCCTGCAGCTTGTCTTTCCAGACTGAGATTAGGACCAAGACTTCCTGACCTACAGTGTACACGCGAGCTCTGGCTCTACGGTCATACCACACTTTTTTTTTGTTGGGCAGCTGCCAGGTTGCTCTGGGATGTCCCTATAAGCTTCTTCAGCCTTTCCCTAAACCTAAGGACATAATCCACTATGGGAGTTACCTGGGTGGCATGCTTGCATTCCCAGTCCTCCCAGATCAAGTCTAGTGGACCACATACCCTGTGTCCATATAAGAGCTCAAAGGGGGGAAAACCCTGTTGAGTCTTGGGGCACCTCCCTGTATGCAAACAACAGGTAGGGAAGGTATTTCTCTGAGGCCCTCCCATGCTGTTCAGCTAACACTTGGAGCATTGACTTAAGGGTACCATTGAATCATTATGCAAGACCACTGGCTTGTGGGTGATAAGGTGTTGTGCATCTCTGCACCACCCCACACTTCTTCTACAAGCATTTCATCAGGTCTGACATGAAGGAACCCTCTCAATCATCCCACCAGGTCATAATGTTGTACGCTTAACAGCATACAACATTATAGCTAACCCAAAAGAGCACTGTCCAGGACAGCGAATGGTGCAATACCGTGTATACTGCTATACGCAGTATTGCACCATTCATACACTCCCAGGCAGAGGATAAGACCTCTGCTGGAAGTGGGTTCTGCTGAGCAGCTGTCATGGCTCACTGGACTGAGCCAGCAGGAACCTAGGTGCTGCATCTGGGATCGGGTTTGATTCCTGGTCCCAGACATTTTATTTTTTCACAATTTGTGCACTCCCCGAGTTTCCCCCCCGAGTTGAGAATCTTTAGTGGGGGATGGGGTCCAGGGGAGCAGCCCCCTGTAAGGGGGGGTGTGGGGGATGGAGCCCCACAGAAAAAAGAATTATGCTGCATGGCAATATTGCGCTGTATTGGCAGAGTGATTTTGCCATGCAGCATACTGTCATGCTACATTATAACCCCATGCCCTCGATCAGTGATAACCTCCTGCAGAAACCCAATATGGGAGAAAATCCCTAGCAAAGGTATCTGCCACTTTGTCTGTCCTCAGTGAGGATTGGGTGACTGTCTCTGGGTACTGGGTGGCATAATCAACCACAGTCAGGATAAACCTCTTCCTGGAGGAGCTGGTGGGTATTTAGAGGCCCCACAATATCCATTCCCACCCCCTGGAATGGCTTCTCCACTATGGGCAAAGGAATTAGGGGGGCTTGGGTTCTCTTACCTGCCTTCCCTATTTCTTGGCATCAGTGACAAGACCTGCAATACTTCTTGACCTGCTGGTTGAAGTTTGGCCAATAGAAATTCTGGGCCAATTGCTGTGTAGTGCGCATGATTCCCAGATGACCAGCCATGGGAATATCATGCGCAATCTTGAGCAACTGCTCAAGGTACCCCTGGGGAACAACAAGCTGCCTGCCCATCACCCCTCCCTCTGTCTTTACATCCTGGGTATACATCAGTCCATTGTCCCAATAAACTTCATGATTCTCATCACCTCCCTGTGCTCTGTCAGAGTCTGCCCAAGCCTTTAGCTTCTCTAAACTAGGGTCACTTTTCTGAGCAGCTGCAAACTCCTTGCACATCCCCAAAGCATTGGACAGGTCCCCTTCAGTTTCTGAACTAGGATCCCTATCTTTAGTGTCACGGCATTCAGAATCGCTACCATCCCTAACAATCTGACTATGGGTCACACCTCATTCGTTGAAGTAACCCTCTGTAGTTGTTCTGTTAACTGCTACCTGGAGAATTTCTATCCCCTTTCCATTATCCACCAAATCAGGAGACACAGGCTGGGGAACCAACCTCCTGGTGGTTTCTACAGGGGCTTCTATGGGGTCCAGGAAACTACAATCTACCTTTGTTGCACAGCTGAAGGTAACTGCACACACCATGCCCTGTTTGAGATTGTTGCCAATAATTGCATCGACAACCACATTTTTGGCTACAGCAACTTTTTGCACAGTCTCCCCATCTCACCACAGTCTAGGAGAACACTACCAAGTGGCAGAGTTGTTTCCTCACCAGTGAATCCCCGTACAGTCAGAAATGAATTGGGTATAAGCTGATCAGGCTTTACCAAATCCTCTTTTACCAATGTCAGGGAGGCCTCCATGTCTCTCAACCCATGTGTCTATACCCCATTCACAGTGACCGGGTGTATGTGTTCCCTCATGTTTACTGGCATGCTTTCAGGGACACTCAACCACCAAATTCTTTCCTAGCACCACTTTGTGCACTGCTTTCCCTTTTTGGACACTGCTTTGCAATATGTTTAATTTCTTTGCAAACCCAACACTCATTTCTTTTTTCAAGTAAATCTTTTCTTTGTAACCTGGGGCTACCTCATTTTGATGGAGGCAGGGAGGGGTTTAGCTGCCCTGAAAGCATGCTTTTCCCTTTCTGCATTGCCACGCCCACCCCATTCCCTCTTAGAACATGTCTGCTCCTGGCATAGTGGTCTGAGAGATCAGCAGCCTCTTGCACTGTTTTTGGATTTCGGTCCTCCAGCCAGGTTTTCAAACTGCTCTAAAAGTACAGCATTTTCAATTCTCTCTAGAGTCTGCTTCAATACTTTCCCACCAATGTTTTAAAAGCTGATGTTTTGTGGTTAGCTCCTTGAAGCTCATGTCAGGCCTCTCATGAGCTTATGAAATTTAACTCTCTAGGCTTCTGCTATTTATTCATACTTTTTGAGCAAGACAGTTTTAAGTTTACTATAGTCATTACTGTCCTCATTGTCCATTTGACCCAATGCATCCCAAGCTTTCCAGGTAAGTAGCAGGGATAGCTGGAAGCTCTAGGACCCTCTAGTAATATTTTCCTGAATACATACTTTTTCAAAGGAATTTAAAAAGGCATCCATATCTTCCCCTCTTTAAATTCAGCCATCAATTTAGAATTTAATTAGTAACCCAGTCCTAGAGTCCCAGTTAACTACAGGCCACTTACCTGCTCTGGTGCTGGGGTTTGGAGTTGTAGCTTCTCCAGTTCATGTTGCCTCTGACGCTCAGTCTCTTCTCGCTCAGCCTCTCACTGTAGCTGTTGCTGTCTTTCCTCTTGCTTAATCTCCAGCTTCTTCTGTTCAAGCTCCCTTTGCTGCTGGGATTCAAACCTTTTCTGTTTAAACTCCAGCTCCATTCTCTGCAATTGTATCTGTAGCCAAATCCCTTCTGGCTACAGAATGGTGGTGACCTTTCCCTGCTGCTGTGGCCCTTGGTTTGCACTGCTCCTGCTGTCCTTCTCACCAGATTTGGACACTGCACTGGACCCTGGCCACTCCACACTCAAGGTTTGGTCCTTCCCAATCACAGATTGTGACTTGAGGTCTTGTGCATCAACTGCCAAAAGAGTCTCCACAAGATGCTTTTTGGCTCTGCCCTCATGCTGGACTGCTCTTTCCTGGCACAACTACCTCAGGTAATCTGCAGTGTACTCGCTGTAAATGGAAGCCATCTTCTTCACTATCTATGGCTACACTACCTTGCACCCAAAAAAATGTAAACAGGTAGGGAACCTGGACTGTAAGCACAATGATATAGTTCTATTTACTTTTTAAAAATCACTGCCTTAATTTGCATGTGAACTGTGCAGTATTAATCTGACACAATGGACTATTAATGCTTGTATTACCAAATACTTTTAAATCCCACCACTCACACCTAATCTGTCACAAACGTGCTCTGCAGATCAGGCCCTCTGCTTCCACAGTGCCAACTTCAAAGTGCAATAGTGTAAACAGGAGACAAACAGGGTAACCTTCCTGTCTATTTTGGGTCTGAATCACCTACCAGCCTCGAGTCCTATGGGTCAAATGTGAACCTTATGCTAGCGCCAGTTAACAGGCTCAGAAATATATTCTCTTTGGGGAAATGCAATATAATCCTTCACCCAGTGGCACCCAGCCAGTTTTCCAAATAGACCCTTATGACTCAGTATGAGACCTAGGTATATTGCACCCAGCCAGGTTCCCCAAATGTATCCTTATGAATCAATATGAGATCTAGGTATATTCTTACCTTTAGCAAGATAGTAACACACCATTTTGGGCTCTTAACAGCGGTCAGAATTAAACACTGTTCCAGCATTCACATGCAAAAGAAACTGAGATGCCACAGGCAGAATTTCAAGGAAATAGTGTTTACTAAAATTTTAAAATAGATAAAATAAAAAACACAGAACATATAACATGAATACTTACAGTCAACAAAATAATTAGAAAATTACAGAACAAAGAAAACACCTGCAAAATACTTCAAAGTTCCAGCTGAATTATCTCTCTCTAAAGTGCCTTGTTTTCAGTCCACAGACTAAGTGTCATTGATTTTCAGAGAGGATTTCTGCACTAACTTCTCAGACGCAGGCAATATTCAAAAGTCAGTTTTCTCCACGTCCTGGTGATGTCACAGCATGCATGTCACTGTTAAATCCTGCCATAAACCCAAATTCCCAGTACGAACATCCAAAAGGATGTGAAAATCTGCACTTAGCACTTTTTAAAAATATGACAGTCTCTTTCATCAAAGCCTTTCCTTTGATCTCTCTGCTGGTTTCTTGTTTTGCAAGAATTATTTCAGTTTTATCATTTTCACAAGAGTCTGCTTAACATTGTCTCTTCCCTCAGGATCAAAAAATTCCTATTTAGTTTTAGCTTCAAAAGGGATATTTTATGATGTCTTATCACCTGGCATTTGGTAGAAAGTCCTAAGTGTTAAGACAGAAGAAGAAACTTTTAATTAATGTTCTCCACTAACCAGTTTTTGCGACAGCCAGCTGCTTCAGTCACACTGACACATTTGAGGTCAAAGGTCAAGCCTCTTATCACTAGCTGACCGGTGTGCCAGGCAGACAGACACATACACATACACATTTATTTATAATGCAAATATTATACATACAATAATAAGCAGGTGGCACAGCATCACAATACCCACACAAAAAGGGCCCCAACCAGTGAGATAAAACCAGACTGGCCAGCAAGGAAGGTATGGGGGTAGGCCTGACAATAAGAACAGTTCAGGTGGAAGAACCTTCCCACCAGATGTAATCTGTAGAAACTTCCAGGGAAAAGGACACATAGCTCAGTTTTGCCCTCAAAGAAGACAGATGTAACACACCTGGCCCTAGAGCACATTGGAACTTTTACCACCAAAGTGGCAGTGAGAAACCAGGTTACAGTTGCCCTGATTGACTGGCAACAGACAGACTCTAATTCGGCCAGAGCTGATACTGGCTCCAGAAAGAGGCCCCCAGACCAGTGTGGTATAAGTCTATGTGGACATCCATTTCTATTCTACAGCTAAAGTGGACTTGAATAATCAGGGGCAAAGTAAAGTGTGGTATCTGGGGTAGTACCTCATCTGCTAATACCAGTTGTCATAGGTAATGATTTGCATGGGTTTTTCTCTTTGCTTATGGAGAAAGGTTCTATTACTGCAGTCACTGCTAGGGCCCAAGCTAAAAAGGAACAAGCTGCTCAGCTTATAGGGGACCTGTTGCTCTTCGAGGGGGAGGTGATTGGGGAACCTGGGAAACTGAAAAAAATCAAGGAATGCAAAAAGGAAAATCCAGTAACAATGGCAATGAGAAAAAAGGGGACTGACACTTGAAACGGTTGATAATGTTTTTGAAAAAGCAAAGTTAATACAGGAACAACAGTCAGATGATACATTGAAACCTTTTTTATTACAGGTGGGGAAATCATGTATGCCTAATGAACCTGAAATGGTTATACAAAACCAGATCCACTATAGAGTGTATATATCAACTCTGTTACACAAGAAAACACAGAACAAATAATGGTTGCTACATGTTAGAGGAAAGACCTGTTATACCTTAGTCATGATGTACCCTGGGAAGGACATGCAGGGAAAGAGACAACACCATTTTTTATTTTGGCCAGGGATACATAAAGAGGTAGCACAATGTTGTAGGGAGTGCAAGGAGTGCCAGCTAATGGATCCTGTGGGAAAAAGGGAAACTGGTCCTCTAATACCTCTCCCTCTAGTCACCACACCCTTCAAGTGCATAGGGATGGATGTGGTAGGACCCTTGAATAAAAGCTCAAAAGGGAACAGATTTATTTTGGTTATAACAGACTATGCTACCAAGTACCCTGAAGCTATCCCTGTGTGGGCTGCCACTACCCCAAGAATTGCGGAAGTGCTAGTCAAATTTTCAGTAGGGTGGGCATCCCCAAAGAGATCCTCATAGGGGTAGTAATTTCAGTGCTGCCCTACTGAAAGAGTTCTAAGGACAAAACCCTACCTTCCTCAAACTGATGGGCTAACCGAGAATTTTAATCACACCTTAAAATGAATGCTGAAGAAGTTTGTTAATGATGAGGAGAAGGATTGCATAAGTTTCTCCCTTTTATATCATTCATTTACAGGGAGGTACCTCAGACCCCTACAGGCCAATCCCCTTTTTCTATGCATTATCAGAGGAACCCTCAGGGCCCTCTGGATATTGTAAAAGAGTACTGGAGGAAGGCCAGGACATGAAATAGCCCAGCATAGGGGCATACATATGAGGCAATTGAGAGAATGGCTAAGGAAATACACCCAGACAGCACATCAGGCCAGTGTCCAAGCCCAGAAACTACAAAAGGAAAGGTACGACCAAGGGACAGTGAGTAAATCATTTGTGACTGGGGAACAGATGTTATTGTTGCCTCCCACCTCCTCCCATAAGCTGCTCATGAAATGGCGGGGGCCTTACAAGGTCTTAAGGCAAACAGGCCCAGTCATGTATGAAATAGAAACCCCTGACAAGAGGCTCGGTAAAAAAATCTATCATGCTAATATTTTGAAAAAGTGGCATGAAACCCCTATGACTAGACTAGGACTGCCAATAATCCCTAACAGCAAGAATGAATTAGAAATGGACTATGATCACCTAGAAAATGCTGAAGGGTTAGGAGAAGTTCATGTGAAACCCTCTTTGGAAAAAGGGCAGCTAAATGAACTAAAAGCCCTTCTGAGAGAGCACCCTGACATGTTCACTAGTACTCCAGGTAGAGCCACTGGGGTAGAGTATATAATACAGACAGAAGCACCCCCACTGAGAAAGAAATCATATAGGATCCCTGAGAGGGGTTTAAGGCGATGCGCAAAAACAAATTAAGAAAATGCTGGCAGAGGAAGAAAAGATAAAAACCCTTTGCAACATGTTTTATTGCATTTGTGCCTGAACATAGTGGGTCCTTAGTGCTCTGCGCATCAGGATTCTGCAGAGTTCAGACATGCTGCATTGTGTAGCACTGAATCAGCATTGCAGCTATTGAGAACTGCTGTACCCTGTCACAGACTTGTTTGAAAGGTTGGTTGAAGCGCTTAACTGCTTCAACCACCTACACAATACAGATGACAGTGATAGTGTCTACCTTTAAAGTTTAAAAGTGCCAGGGGAACTAGAAATATCATGGGCTGCCAGCTCCTAGCATGGCACCAAATACAAAATTACGATGATTCCCCAGAGTGCTGTGAAAATGAAAAGAAGGTTTTTTTCTGTATTTCACTTAAAGCGCTTGGACACCTGTATAAATCCCTGAAATAACGGCTGTCAGTTCAACTAACAGGATTAGTGACAAAATGCACATAAAGGGTGTTTTCTCTGTCTTTGAAGCATTTTACTCTATTTTCCTTGAGGCTTTCATATGAGGTAAAGAGTACTGAAACCCAGTGCTATATTAGAAATACAGAGATAGGGTTCTCTGAGCTATGTTCTCCTTCTTTCTGTTTGTACTAAATTTTGAGCTAAAAGCTAAATGCTTTGCTACAGAATGCCCTTAAAAACACAGGAAATAAACAGGTTAACTCTTAAACAAAACAGTCAGTTTACTGTATCTTTGTTATTTGTTTTTAACTAAGCACAAGCCCCAAAGGTTAGGCCCTACATTCCTAGGCAGAGTGTGGATCAGCTGCTCTTTCTCTGGAAGCTGTGGGGTACTGTCTCCTAGGAAGCCAGTGGCCTCAAAGTCAGTTTATTTATGGAATGGCCACTGTCAGTCACTAGGAGGTGGGAGGAGCTTAGTGACCAATTATTCAGACTTTGCTCTATTTTTTAGAATTCTATTTTCTATTGAAGTTTAAAATGGCTATCATTATAAATATGTGGAAAGTCTTAATATAAAAGGTAATTCTGATCATCTATTCTTTTGTATAGCATTGTACGTACACTGTATTAGTTTAGGGGTGCATCAGGTGACCAGATTGTCCTAAAAAAAGGACCCATTCCAAGGTCTAGCAGATCAGTTCAGCCAAGGAAGCTGTGCCAGGAGGATCTCTGGCTAACACAGAGCTTAGTGGACAAGTGAAATACTGAAATGATTCCACTCTGTGAATGCTATTTTGCTTTTGTTATCTTTTCTTATTTTCATAGAAAAGTTTTAATTTCTATTTTATATTTCTCTAATAAATGGACTCACTAGTTGGTGTGCTCCAACTTTAACATCTGTTAGGAGGGGAAGTGCAAAAAGAAATTAAGAAAATGCTGTCCCTGCAGATTATAGAGCCTTCTACCAGTGCCTGGAGTTCTCCAATGGTGATAGTACCAGAAAAGGAAAGTGGCATCCAGATATATCTCGATTGTCAAGTCCCCAATCAAGTCTCCCACTTTGATGCCTATACAGTGCCAAGAGTGGATGATATCCTGGACCATATTGGGAATGCCAGGTATATCTCCACTCTAGATTTAACTAAGGGGGTACTGTTAAATCCCCTTGGAGGACTTCTTGAAAGAGAAAACTGCTTTTAGCACCCTGATGGGGTTACTTCAGCTTGATACCATGCCCTTTGGTTTGCATGGGGCACCTGCTACGTTTCAGAGATTCAGGGACCAAATTCTGGCCCCTCATAATGACTACAGTGTGGCCTATCTGGACGACATAGTTATTTATATTCCAGACTGGGACCCCCCCCCCTTAAACATCTAGTAGCTGTAACTGAGTCCATTAAAACTGCAAGAATGACCATCAATCCCTTGAAATGAGCCCTGGCCAACACCGAGACTAGATACCTGGGCTTTGTCTTAGGTAACAGGGTAATCAAACATGAAATCAACGAGGTAGAAGCTGTAGCAAAGTGCCCCACAAAGAAACAGGTACGATCCTCTCTAGGTCTTGTGGGATACTATTGGCAGGTTATTCCTAATTTTGCAACACTGGCTGCTCCACTTACTGATTTAGCTAAAAAGAAGAATTCAAACAGGGTCAAATGGTCCTCGATTGCAATGAGGCAATTCAGTCCATCAAGCCTGCACTGTGCTTCTCAATGGTTCTAAAGAGCCCTTTTGAGTATCCTTTTGAGGTCCATACTGATGCCTCAGGTACAGGAACTGGAGCAGTCTTAATTCAGACTATAGGAGAAGAACATCCAGTAGTGTATATTTCCAGAAAACTGCATGAGAGGGAGAGAAAATATTCCACTATAGAACAAGAATGTTTAGCAGTTAAGTGGGCTATTGCAATGCTACAGTTCTATCTATAGGGAGCTCCCTTTTCATTGGTTACTGATCACAACCCCCTCTGTTTTCTTCAGCAAATGAAGAAAAAAACAACAGAATAATGAGGTGGTATCTGGCTCTTCAACCTTACCAGTCTGAAGTAAAACACAGGTGAGGAACTCAGCATATTAATGCTGATTTTCTATCAGGATATGGAGCCAGTAACACAGAAAACACTGAGCATCCATTAAACTTGAAAATGGTGGCAAAAGGTACCACTTCTGTGTAATGGAGTTATAGACACCCCAGGGTAAAGATATATTAATTGATTAAGTAGTACATCTTACCTTAAATAAGGTGTACACCTTTCTTTGTTTAGGGACCCTGGGGTGGAGCTTTCAAGAGTTGGTGGGTGATAGTTCCATCCTAACTTTTGCCATTAAGGGTAGGTTGTCTTTAAAATCAGTCAGTAAGAAAAATTGGTTTTCACTTACCCATTGGTGTGTGTGGTGGTGTCAATGGGATGACCTTTCCCCAGTTTGTAATGTTTGAGTAACCTGAACAAAATCCTTCTTCTCCCCTCTAGTTTTAGTCTACTGCAGTAGCACCTCTGTGTCTATACTCTTTTTATTTAACTTTTCTGTTTGAGTGGACTTAGTAACACACTCGAATATCCTCGGCACGCTATGTTTCCCTGCTTTGTTTCTTATTTTTCTGTCCCCGTCTTGTTGCTAAAACATGTACACATACTGCTGTGCTTGGTTTTGCCCAGAAATGGTTGCTGCATCTTTAAATGCAGAGCATGGGTGTCTGTCCTCGCCCGTGATGTTAAAATCCCTCTTTACCTGCTGTCTTGGCATACATAAATAAAACAATTGTAAAGTGCAAATGCAGGCAGAGAAAGAAAAGATTAAAACCCCTTGCAACATGTTTTATTGAGTTCATGCATGAGCATACAGTAGTGAGTCCTTGGTGCTCTGCACATCAGCATTCTGCCAAGTCCAGACATGCTGCATTGTGAAGTGCTGAATCAGCATTGCAGCTATTGTGAACTGCTGTGCCCTGTCATGGACTTGTTTGCTCTTAAACAAAACACTCTGGCCCAGATAGTCAGACTGCACCTGGCAGTGGCACAAGCATGGGCGCAGCACAACTGGGATGCACCAGGGCCAGGACCAGGTGATATTCAACGGTGATGCACCATAGTGCAGCACTGTTGAATATGGCATGGACAGCGCACTGCACGGTGGCACTGCACCATCACAAGCCACAGATAGGGAGCACGGGGATGCACCAGCACAAACGCAGATGCACTGGGTGCATCACCCCAGATATTCAGCAGAGGACATGAAAATGAGGCCATACAATATGCAAGGCACAAATGGGCCCATTTACATGTCATTATGGCCTCATTTGCATGCCTTGCACAAGGCAGCCCAGTGAATTACACCTGGCATCCTGCACAGAATGATGTGTGCACTGTTGGGGTCCTGGGGCATCCCTCACCCCATACCCGCGATTGCTGGCAAATAGCCATAAAACAAATCCCCTGTGGTCTAGTGGGACCCCACCCTCTCCCGTGTCCCCAATTGCTAACAAATGTCCTCTAAAACCATCCCTGGTAGTCTAGTGGTACCCCCTTCCCTCCCGTTGCTGCAATCGCCATGGGATAGTAATGTCTACAATGCCTGGAAGTCTAGTGGTACCCTCCCCGCTCCTAGCCCCGATCACGGTACCTCACCTTACAAAACTTCACTGGTGATCCAGTGGCACCCCACCCTCCCACCCACACAGGACCCTTTGCCGAACTCACCCCCATTGTTGGTGGGTGGCTACAGCTCCTGCCGCATACCACCCGACCGCCCGCTGAATGACAGGTACAGCATGGTCTTGCAGGTAATACTGTAAGACAGTCCCAAATATGTGAATGAAGTCATTCACATATTTGGGATTGTCTAGTACAGTATGCCCTGCAAGCGCATTGGCCCACACTGTGGATCAATGGGCTTACAGTCCATACTGTACATGTCATTCGGCGGGTGGCCAGGTGGTATGCGGGTGGGTTGCTGCCACCTGCCAATGATGGGGGGGACAGCAGGATGGGCAAGGAGTCCTTTGTGAGTGGGAGGGGGGTACCACTGGATCACCAGTGAAGTTTTGTAAGGCGAGGTACCATGATTGGGGCTAGGGGTAGGGGTTTACCACTAGACTACCAGGGATGGTTTTGGAGGACATTTATCATCAATTGGGGACACAGGAGGGAGGGCGGTACTACTAGACCACCACGGAGTTATGGGTGGTTGAGGACAGTGTTCTGGGTGGGCCAGTGGCCACCCATGGCTGTTGGCTGCTGTGTTAGACCCTGCAATACAGCAGTCCGTCTATGGGTGGCCAGCAGTTGTTCCTGCTTTTTTCCGGGAACATCTTTGTGCCCAGGTTTGCAGCGCATCTGGGGGTTGTGCCAGTATATGCACCGCATATCCCAGGCTGACTATCGGGATGTGCCAAATATGCATGAGCATGCCCCCTTCAGATGCGTTGCATACAATTGCAGTGCACCACAGCACATCGAGATTTGCGCTGTGCCTGGCAGCCTTTTCGATATCCCACTGGGGCACAGTGCGGGGTTGCGCTGGTGCAACTCTGTTGCATCATGCACAACCCCTTTGACTATCCGGGCCTCTGTTTATTGTATCTTTATCTGTTTTTAACTAAGCACAACCCTAAAGGTTAGGCCATACATACCTTGGAAGAGTGTGGATCAGCTTCTGTTTCTCCAGAAGCTGTGAGGTACTGTCTCCTAGGAAGCCAGTGGCCTCGTTCTCAGTTTATTTATGGGATGGCCATTGTAAGTCACTAGGAGGTGGGCGGAGCTTAGTGACCAATTATTCAGACTTTGCTGTATTTTTTAATATTGTATTTTCTATCGAAGTATAAAATGGCTATTATTATAAATATGTGGAAAGTCTTAATGTAAAAGGTCATTCTGATCCCCTATTCTTTTGAATAGCTTAGTGCTTGTACTGTTTTAGTTTAGGGGCGAATCAGGTGACCAGATTGTTCTATAAAAAGGACCCTTTCCAAGGTCTAGCAGATCAGTTCAGCCAAGAAGGCTGTGCCAGGAGGATCTCTGGCTAACACAGAGCTTAGTGGACAAGTGAGATACTGAATTGATTCCACTCTGTGAATGCTAGTTTGCTTTTGTTTTCTTTTCTTATTTTCATAGTAAAGTTTTATTTTCCATTTTATATTTCACTAATAAATGGATTCACTAGTTGGTGTGCTCCAACTCTAACATCTGTGTCCGTGTATCCATCCCACACCTCATCATAGCATGGGAGAGTGGCAGCAGTTGTAGCGAGAGTACTCCGCTGTATTTCATTTTGTAGCAGTCCTACATCTGCCATAGTTTTTTGTGTTTGAAATAAATAAAATAATTGTTCTGTGGAAGAGCGAGCCTGAGTTCTAGGGGAGTGTGCTGGAGACTACCAGCAGTTGTAGCATGAGAAAGTGACAGCATTTGCAGTGAGACTGTCTAGAAGTGCTTCTTTGCTAGATCTGTTCTTGTTTTTTCTTTTACATAAAATTATTCTTTTTCCTGGGGTTCGTTTCTCATTGGTAGAGCAGGAGCTAGCTCAAATCCATTAAGTTTCATCTGTGAGGAAGCGAGCAGGCTGACCACTAAATGCAAGAGCTGAGGTGGGAGAGGTTTGGCCAGTGAGTGCCAGGAAGTGTGAGTTTTTTTCGACTTAAGGCAACAAAATGAATTAGGTACTGTTTAGTTTTTTCTATCCATGGAGGAGTCTGACTGGAGCAGCAGGCCGATAGAGTAGAAGCTGCAAAGTGAAGGGACGGTTACGGATGTTTCCTATGGCTGGAGATAAGAGAAAAAAGACATAGTGCAGGTGGGCAGAAGGTGGTGCTATTACATAGTAAGTATTTACGATGATGAAATAACTCTCTGTATAAATGTAAGATTCTACATTTATACACACAGTCACTCAGATAAACAGATTATCATACTCCATTTACATCCACCCCTATTGCATATATAATAACTTTATTAATGCATTAATGTGGGTTAAACTGACAAAAGTAGTGAAATATGACACTGAAGTTTCCAACTCTAATTCTAACCCCATCATCAGGGAGCAACAGGAAAAAGTGTTTAGTTTTTCTCTCCAGTGTCTTCACAAATCAAGTGGTCTGGCTTGGGGTTGTTAACCCTAACACTCACCATATTCAAACATTAAAGCAGCTGAAATGTGTAGAATATATGAAAATCGGGTGAGCATTACAGTTGACAAACCCAAGGTACACCACATGCCTGATTTGCAAAGACACAAGAGAGGTGAAACTGTAATGTATTTTTCCTGTTGCTGCCTGGAGGGTGGGGGTGGGATGTTAGGGTTGGAAACCCTAATGCCACATTTCTCTACTTTTGTCAGTTTAACCCTAACTAGTGCACTAACAATGTTTCTTTTGTAAAGAATTTCCTTTCGTTTTGAGATACTGGACTCATATCCTCATTCATGCAAGTCCCTTAAGGACCTGATGCCCAGCACCATGGGAACCCTACATCCACCTACAGAAGTGCAAGGCTCTTGCAGATCCTGCCATAAACCTAAATCCCCAGTACAAACATCTGAAAGCATGTGAAAATCTGCAGTTAGCAATTTTTTAAAATATGACAGTATCTTTCATCAAAGTCTTGACTTCGATCTCTCTGCTGGTTTCCTGTTTTGCAAGAATGATTTCAGTTTTATCATTTTCACAAGAGTCTGCTTAAAGTTGTCTCTTCCCTCAGGATCATAAAATTCCTATTTAGTTTTAGCTTCAAAAGGGATATTTTATGATGGCTTATCACCTAGCATTTGGTAGGAAGCCCTAAGTGTTAAGACAGAAAAGAAAACTTTTAATTAATGTTCTCCACTAACCAGTTTTCATGACAGCCTGCTGCTTCAGTCAAACTGACACCTTTGAGATCAAAGGTCAAGTCTCTTTACACTGGCTGACTGGTGTGCCAGGCAGACAGACACATACACATTTATTTATAATACAAATATTATACATACAACAATAGGCAGGTGGCAGAGCATCACAACACCCACACAAAAAGGACTCCAACCAGTGAGACAAAATCAGACTTCCCAGCAAGGAAGGTATCAGGGTAGGTCTGACAATAAGAACAGTTCAGGTGGCAGAACATTCCCACCAGATATAATCTGTAGAAACTGCCAGGGAAAAGGACACATAGCCCAGTTTTGCCCTCAAAGAAGATAAATCTAACATACCTGGCCCTAGCGAACATTGGAACTTTTACCACCGAAGTGGCAATGGGGAACCAGGTTACAGTTGCCCTGATTGACTGGCAACAGACAGACTCTAATTCAGCCAGAGCTGATACTGGCTCCAGAAAGAGGTCCCAGACCAGTGTGGTGTGGATCTATATGGACATCCATTTCTCTTCTACAGCTAAAGTGGACAGGAATATTCAGGGGCAAAGTAAAAGAGTGGAAGCTGGGGTAGTACCTCATTTGCCAATACCAGTTGTCATAGGTAATGATTTCCATGGGTTTTCCTCTTTGCTCACGGAGAAAGGTTCTATTACTGCAGTCACTACTAGGGCCCAAGCTAAAAAGGAACAGACTGATCAGCTTATAGGGGACCTGTTTGCCCTTCGAGAGGGAGGTAATTGTGGAACCTGGGAAACTAAAGAAAATCAAGGAATGCAAAAAGGAAAACCCAGGAACAATGGCAATGAGAAAAGAGGGGACTGACACTTGAAATGGTTGATAATGTTTTTGAAAAAGCAAAGTTAATACAGGAACAACAGGCCGATGATACATTGAAACCTTTTTTCTTAAAGGTGGGGAAATCATGTATGCCTAATGAGCCTGAAATGGTTGTACAAAACCAGATTCTTCATAGGAGTATGCATCAGCTCTTTTACACAAGAAAATGTAGAACAAATAATGGTTCCTACATGTTAGAGGAAAGACCTGTTATACCTTAGTCATGATGTACCCTGGGAAGGACATGCAGGAAAAGAGACAACACCATTTTTATTTTGGCCAGGGATACATAAAGAGGTACAACATTGTAGGGAGTTCAAGGAGTGCCAGCTAATGGTCCCTGTGGGAAAAAGGGAAACTCTTCCTCTAAGGCCCTTCCCTCTAGTCACCACACCCTTCAAGCGCATAGTGATGGATGTGGTAGGACCCTTGAGTAAAAGCTCAAAAGGGAACAGATTTACTTTTGTTCTAACAGTCTATGCTACCAAGTACCCTGAAGCCATCCCTATGTGGGCTGCCACTACCCCAAGAATTGCAGAAGAGCTAGTCTGTTGTTCTGTAGGGTGAGCATTCCCAAAGAGATCCTCAAAGACAGGGGTAGTAATTACAATGCCACCCTCCTGAAAGAGCTCTATTGCCTCTTGGACATAGTAACAGTAAGGACCTCACCCTACCTCCCTCAAACTGATGGGCTAACAGAACATTTTAATCACACCTTAAAATGAATGCTGAAGAAATTTGTAAATGATGAGGAGAAGGATTGGGATAGGTTTCTCCCTTTTATAATATTCGCTTACAGGGAGGTACCTCAGACCCCCACAGGTCATTCCCCTTTTTCTTTGCTCTATCGAAGGAACCCTCAGGGCCCTCTGGATATTGTAAAAGAGTACTGGGAGGAAGACCAATACATGAAATACCACAGCATAGGGGCATATATGAGGCAATTGAGAGAAAGGCTGAGGAAATACACCCAGACAGCACATCAGACCAGTGTCCAAGCCAGAAACTACAAAAGGAAAGGTACAACCAAGATGCAGGGAGTAAATCATTTGTGACTGGGGAACAGGTGTTATTGTTGCTTCCCACCTCCTCCCATAAGCTGTTCATGAAATGGCGGGGGCCTTATAAGGTCTTAAGGCAAAGAAGCCCAGTCACGTATGAAATAGAAACCCTTGACAAAGGGCTAGGTAAACAAATCTATCATGCTAATCTTTTGAAAAAGTGGCATGAAGCCCCTTTGATTAGATTAGGAATGCTGATAATCCCTGACAGCAAGAATGAATTAGAAATGGACTACAATCACCTAGAAAATGCTGAAGGTTTAGGAGAAGTTCATGTGAACCCCTCTTCAGAAAAAGGGCAGCTAAATGAACTGCAAGCCCTTCTGAGAGAGAACCCTGACAAGTTCACTAGTACTCCAGGTACAGCCACTGAGGTAGAGCATATAATACCGACAGAAGCACCCCCACTGAGACAGAAATTGTATAGGCTCCCTGAGAGGGTTTGAGGGGACGTGCAAAAAGAAATTAAGAAATGCTATCCTTGGAGATTATAGAGCCTTCTACCAGAGTCTGGAGTTTTCCAGTGGTGACAGTACCAAAAAAGGAAGGTGGCATCCGGATATGTCTCAATTTTAGGGGCATCAATCAAGAGTGGATAATATCCTGGACTGTATGGGGAATGCCAGGTATATCTCCACTCTAGATTTAACTAAGGGGTACTGTCAAATCCCCTTGGAGGACTCCTTGAAACAGAAAACTGCTTTTAGCACCCCAATGGGGTTATTTCTGCTTAATACCATGCCCTTTGGTCTGCATGGGGCACCTGCTATGTTTCAGAGCTTCATGGACCACAATGCTGGCCCCTCACAATGACTACAGTGCAGCCTATCTGGATGATGTAGTTATTTATAGCCCAGACTGAGAAACCAACCTTAAACATCTAGGAGCCGTAATTGAGTCCATTAAAACTATGAGCATGACCATCAATCCCTTGAAATGAGCCCTGGCCAAGACCAAGACTAGATACTTGGGCTTTGTCTTAGATAACAAGGAAATCAAACCTGAAATCAACAAGGTAGAAGCTGTAGCAAAGTGCCCCATACCAGAGACAAAGAAACAGGTAAGATCCTTTCTAGGTCTTGTGGGATACTATTGACAGTTTATTCCTAATTTTGCAACACTGGCTGTTCCACTTACTGATTTAACTAAAAAGAATTCAAACAGGGTCAAATGGTCCCCTGAGTGCAATGAGGCATTTCAGCCCATCAAGGCCACATTGTGCTTCTCAACGGTTCTAAAGAGCCCTAGTTTTGAGTATCCCTTTGAGGCTTATACTGATGTCTCAGGTACAGGAATTGGAGCAGTCTTTAGTCAGACTGCAGGTGGAGAAGAGCATCCAGTGTTGTATATTTCCAGAAAACTGCACGAGAGGAAGAGAAAATATTCCACTATAGAACAAGAATGTTTAGCAATTAAGTGGGCTATTGAAATGCTACGGTTCTATCAACGGGGAGCCCCCTTTTCATTGGTTACTGATCATAACCCACTCTGTTTTCTTCAGCAAATAAAAGAAAAAAACAACAGAATACTGATGTGGTATCTGGCTGTTCAACCTTACCAGTTTGAAGTGAAACACAGGTTGGGAACTCAGCATATTAATGCTGATTTTCTATCCAGATATGGAGCCAGTAACATAGAAAACACTGAGCATCCATTAAACTTGAATATGGTGGAAAAGGGTACCACTTCTGTGTAATGGAGTTATAGACACCCCAGGGTAAAGATATATAAATTGATTAAGTAGTACATCTTACCTTAAATAAGGTGTACACCTTTGTTTGTTTAGGGACCCTGGGGTGGAGCTTTCAAGAGTTGGTGGGTGATTGCTTCATCTTACCTTTTGCGATTAAGGGTAGGTTGTCTTTAAAATCGGTCAGTAAGAAAAATTGGTTTTCACTTAACCACTGGTGTGTGTGGTGGTGTCAATGGGATGACCCTTCCCCAGTTTGTAATGTTTGAGCAACCTGAACAAAATCCTTCTTCTCCCCTCTAGTTTTAAGTCTACTGCAGTAGCACCTCTCTGTCTATATTCTTTTTATTTAACTTTTCTATTTTAGTAGACTTGGTAACCCACTGAAATATCCTCGGCACGCTATGCTTCCCCACTTTGTTTCTTATTTTTCTGTCCCATCTTGTTGCTGAAAAATGTACACATACTGCTGCACTTGGTTGTGCCCAGAAATGGTTGCTGTATCTTTAAATGCAGAGCACGGGTGTCTGTCCCCACCCGTGTTGTTAAAATCCCTCTTTAATTGTTAAAATCCCTCTTTACCTGCTGTCTTGGCATAAATAAATAAAAGAATTGTAAAGTCAAATGCAGGCAGAGAAAGAAAAGATTAAAACCCCTTGCAACATGTTTTATTGAGTTCATGCCTGAACATAGTGGGTCCTTGGTGCTCTACGCATCAGGATTCTGCAGAGTTCAGACATGCTGCATTGTGTAGCATTGAATCAGCATTGTGGCTATTGCAAACTTCTGTACCCTCTCGCAGACCTGTTTGCTCTTAAATAAAACACACTGGCCCAGATAGTCAGAATGTGCTGGCATTAGCACAAGCATGGGTGCAGCACAACTGGGATGCACCGGGGCCAGGACCAGGTGATATTCAACGGTGATGCACCATGGCATAGTACCGTTAAATATGGCATGGACAGCACACTTCACAGTGGCACTGCACTGGCACAAGCCACAGATAGGAAACATGGGGATGCACCAGCACAAACACAGTTGAACTGGGCGCATCACCCCCAATATTCAGCAGGGGGCATGCAAATGAGGCCATAAAATATGCAAGGCACAAATGGGTCCATTTGCATGTCATTATGGCCCCATTTGCATGTCTTGTGCAGGGCAGACCATCAACTTGCACCTGGCCTCCTGCACAAAATGACGTGTGCACAGTGGGGGTCCAGGGCATCCTCGGGACCCGTACCTGCAATTGCTAGTAAATAGCTATAAAACCAATCCCCTGTGCTCTAGTGGTGCCCTACCCCATTCTGTGTCCCCAATTGCTGATAAATGTCCTCCAAAACCATCTCTGGTAGTCTAGTGGTACCCCCTTCCCCCCATTGCTGCGATAGTAAAGTCTACAATCCGTGGTAGTCTAGTGGTACCCCCCCACTCCTAGCCCCGATCCCAGTACCTCACCTTACAAAACTTCCCTGGTGATCCAGTGGCACCCCCAAGCCCTCCCACCCACACAGGACCCCTTGTCCACCCCACTCCCCCCCCATCATCGGTGGGCGGCTGCAACCTTCCTGCATACCGCCCAGCCTCCAGCTGAATGATAGGTACAGTATGGGCTTGCAGGGCATACTGTACTAAACAGTCCCAAATATCTGAATGAAGTTATTCATATATTTGTGACTGTCTAGTACAGTATGTCCTGCAAGTGCATTGGCCCACACTGTGGACCAATGGGCTTACAGCCCATACTGTAGCTGTCATTCGGTGGGTGGCCAGGTGGTATGAGGGCAGGTTGCTGCCACCAGCCAATGATGGGGGACAGCAGGTGGGCAAGGGTCTTGTTTGGGTGGGAGGTGGGGTGCCACGGGATCACCAGAGAAGTTTTGTAAGGTGAGTTAACAATGTATTGGGGCTAGGGGTGGAGTAGGGTACCACTTGACTACCAGGGATGGTTTTGGAGGACATTTATTGGCAATCGGGGACACAGGAGGAAGTGAGGGAGGGTGTACCACTAGACCAATAGGGAGTTATGGGTGCTTGTGGACAGAGTTCTGGGTGGGCGGGTGGCCACCCATGACTGGTGGCTGCTGTGTTGCACCCTGCAATACAGTAGCCCACCTGCTGGTGGCCAACAGTTGTTCCTGTTTTTTCTGGGAACATCTTTGCGGACTGGTTTGCGGTGCTTCTTGGGGTTGTGCAAGCATATGCACCGCATATCCTGGGCTGACTATTGGGATGTGCCGAATATGCATGGGCACGCCCCCTTCAGATGCGCTGCATACAACTGCAGTGTGCCCCAGCACATCGAGATATGCGCTGTGCCTGGCAGCCTTTTTGATATCCCACTAGGACACAGTGCGGGTTTGCGCCAGCACAACTCTGTTGCACCATGTGCAACCCCTTTGAATATCTGGGCCTCTGTTCATTGTATCTTTGTTATTTGTTTTTAACAAGCACAAGCCCCAAAGGTTAGGCCCTACTTTCCTAGGCAGAGTGTGGATCAGCTGTTGTTTCTCTGGAAGCTGTGGGGTACTGTCTCCTAGGAACCAGTGGCCTTAATTTCAATTGATTTATGGGATTGCCAGTGTCAGTCACTAGGAGGTGGGTGGAGCTTAGTGAACAATTATTCAGACTTTGCTCTATTTTTTAGTATTGTATTTTCTATTGAAGTTTAAAATGGCTATTTTTATAAATATGTGGAAAGTCTTATTTTAAAAAGGTAAGTCTGATCTCCTATTCTTTTGTGTAGCATAGTGCTTATACTGTATTAGTTTATGGGTGGATCAGGTGACCAGATTGTTCTATAGAATGGATCCTTTCCAAGGTCTAGCAGATCTGTTCAGCCAAAAAGGCTGTGCCAGGAGGATCTTTGGCTAACACAGAGCTTAGTAGACAAGTGAGATACTGAATTGATTCCACTCTGTGAATGCTAGTTTGCTTTTGTTTTCTTTTCGTATTTTTGTAGTAAAGTATTATTTTATATTTCGCTAATAAATGGACTCACTAGTTGGCGTGCTCCAACTCTAACATCTGTGTCTGTATCCATCTCACATCTCATCACAGCATGGGGGAGTGGCGGCAGTTGGAGCCAGAGTACTCTGCTGTATTTCATTTTGTAGCAGTCCTACATCTGCCATAGTTTTTTGTGTTTGAAATAAATAAAATAATTGTTCTGTGGAAGAGCGAGCCTGAGTTCTAGGGGAGTGTGCTGGAGACTACCAGCAGTTGTAGCACGAGAGAGTGACAGCATTTGCAGTGAGATTGTCTAGCAGTGCTTCTTTGCTAGATCTGTTTTTGTTTTTTCTTTTACATAAAATAATTGTTTTTCCTGGGGTTCTTTTCTCAATGGTGGAGCAGAAGCTAGCTCAAGTTCTTTAAGTTTCATCTGTGAGGAAGCGAGCAGGCTGACCACTAAATGCAAGAGCTGAGGTGGGCCAGTGAGTGCCAGGAAGTGTGAATTTTTTTGTTTGTTAGGAAACAAAATGAATTAGGTACTGTTTAGTTTTTTTTTTTATCCATGGAGGAGTCTGACTGGAGCAGCAGGCTGATAGAGTAGAAGCTGCAAAGTGAAGGGACGGTTACGGATGTTTCCTATGGCTGGAGATAAGAGAAAAAAGTCATAGTGCAGACGGGCAGAAGGTGGTGCTATTACATAGTAAGTATGTATGATGACGAAGTAACTATCTGTATAAATGTAAGATTCTGCATTTATACACACAGTCACTCAGATAAACAGATTATCATACTCCATTTACATCCACCCCTATTGCATATATAATAACTTTATTAATGTGGGTTAAACTGAAAAAAGTAGTGAAATGAGACACTGGAGTTTCCAACTCTAACACCCAACCCCCATCATCCAGGGAGCAACAGGAAAAAACGTTATAGTTTTTCCTCTCCAGTGTCTTCACAAATCAAGTGTAGGGTCGGCTTTGGGGTTGTTAACCCTAACGCTCACCATATTCAAACATTAAAGCAGCTGAGATGTGTAGAATATATGAGAATGGGGTGAGCATTAGAGTTGACAACCCCAAGGTATACCCCATGCCTGATTTGCAAAGACACAAGAGAGGTGAGACTAATGTTTTTTCATGTTGCTGCCTGGAGAGTGGGGGTGGGGTGTTAGGGTTGGAAACCCTAATGCCACATTTCCCTACTTTTGTCAGTTTGACCTTAATTAGTGCATTAACAATTGTTTTTTTTTGCAAAGAATTTCCTTTCTTTTTGAGATGCTGGACTCATATCCATATTCACACAGGTCCCTTAGGGACCTGATACCCTGCACCAAGGGAACCCTCCGTCCACCTACATAAGTGCATGGCTCTTGCAGACCATGCACTTCAGTGAATCAATAGACTTAAAGAATTCATGAGGCTGTCTAGTGGGCTGTGGAAGCTCACAGCCCTGTGGTCCTTGCGCTTCTGTGTGACCACAGATACAGATACACTGGTCAAAGAGGGCATCTGTCAGTCAATGCAGAGGGCCCTCAGCCACCAAGGGGTGCAGAGGTCCAGGGCTCTATGCCAAGAGGACAGCTGTCTTCACTATATGGTACCCAGGCCTGTGCTGACAACCCTGCACCTTTCATTACCTGGGTGTAGGTATGTTACATAACAGCACCATCCCACCACCCTCATCCCATTCAGCTGGGTCACTGAGCTCACCAACATTGGTTCACAAAGCATACTTATTGGAGTCATAGGTGGCACTACACACAGAATTTGTTAATTATATATATAATATATTATAGAGGCACGGCTGTGCCACTATAGTTAGGGTTGAGTACCCCATTTAAGGTTAAAGTGTACAATTTTGCAGCTTAATAACTTTGCTACTGTTTAATGGATTCACCTGAAATTTGGGAGGCATGGAGCAGTCCCATAGATCTCAGGATCTGCTAAGTTTCATAATGGTCGGATACATGGTTGCAGAGCTATAAAGCACCGTTCCGTGTCGCATTTATGCTTTTTTGTGCATTCTTTGCTCGCGCCTACTGGTCGCACAGTTTGCGCGACTGGTCTGAAAACATCAGGGAAGATGTGGCCAGAATCCCTGGTGTGCCTTTTGAAGATTTCGTGAAAAAATATTAAACGACAGTGTGGTGGCCGTCTATGAGTAAAAGAGACATAGAGGGTGAGGAGGGGTACTCCTGCTCTGTGTGTGTCCAGAAATGTAGATCAGTAGATGGGGAAGCTCTTGTTGAGTAAGCCCCTTGTTAGTAGAATCTTCAATGTTGTTTTTCTCATTGATGACTGCTGTTTTCAGAAGTTGTTCTAGCTGCTGCATGCGAGCTGAAGATGACAAAGAAAGGAACTGAGGATACCAGGAACTGCCCACACTTATATAGGAAAAAGAAAGCTGATGTCATGTGTGAGTAGTCCCCTGGAAAAAGACTGCTAGAAGAGCTGCCATGCAACACAGTGACCTCTGCTAGATACCCAAAAGTATTACCTACTGCAAGAAACCACTCCATGGAAGATCTAATGTTACAGGTGAGTATCCTCATTTCAAGGGATGTGGATATGTTTCACTTATCCACACTTGCGCAGACTTACAGCAGTTCTCCAGGAGGAGGGAGCAAGGTGCACACCCCTATTTGGATAACTTAGATTAGAGGACCGAGGTCCCAAAAGCAACATCCTGGCATTACTCAGTGTCAATGCTGTAATGGAAGAAGAAGGTGTTTGCTGACTTCCAGGTAGGCACTCTACAGATCTCCTGTATGAGACATCCCTGAAAGCCACCACCAAGGCAATGGTATGTCTGTGAAATGAGCCCTAAGCCCTACACGAGGCTCCCTATCAGCCAACCTATAGCAGAGATCAATGCAGGAGACAATCCACCTGCCAAACATCTGCTTAGCTGCCAGTTTGCCAGGTGCAGCTTCAACATATATTACAAAGAGTTGGTGAGCCTCACCCCAAACTCTAGCAGTACACTCCTTATAATAAGAGAGCATCCACCGCAGGTCCATTGTATGGAGCCTAGGTTCAGCCTCCAAAGGAGAGTTGCTAATGTATATGGGGAGGTCAATCACCTGATTAAGGTGAAACTTCAATAGTAACTTCAGGAGGAATATGGGTGGAGGCAAAAGATGACCTTGTCCCTGTGTAAGATTAAGTAAGAAGACTTCATCTTGAGTGCCTGAAGCTCACTGATCCTTCTGACAGAGGTGGTCACCAGCAAGAAGGTAGTTTTCCACAACAGGTGCAACATCTCACCCCTGTGCACAGGCTCAAAACACTTGCCCATATGCACTGCCAGAACCAGCAACAAATCCTAAGGTGGTGGTGATTCACACACCATCAGGTTGAAGGTGTCAAGACCTTTGAAAAAGTGACCTACCACCTTCTCCTGCACAGCCACTGGCATACCTGCCTGTGCCCGGTATGCAGAGATGGCTGCCAGGTACACCTTGAGGGTTCATTCAAGTGGAAAAAAGCAGCACTCACAGTTCTCAGATTGGGTGCTGGTAAATAAGAAATCACAGGAAGTAAAATTAAAGCCAGCATTCCATGCAACAGGTAAAAATAATTTTCAGCTTTCACTGTGCAAAATTTAAAGTGAAATACACTGACAGTACTTCTTATGAGAAGTCCAGACTTTTCAACAACTGTTCACCAAGCTGTACAAATTGAAATACAGGTTCAGTTCACAAACAATATACCAGCCCAGCACTTCAAGGTGAAGTACCTCTTCATCAGGAGCACCTTGAGGGTTGTCGACCTCAGCCCCAGCTGGGATAGGGACCACAGATAGTCAAGAATGGTAAGTAATGGGCATGCAAGGAGCTCAAGTTCCTTGCCCAGGCACCAAATGGAAAATCTCCACTTGAAGGCATAGCACTGATGGGTCAGTGCCTTTCAATATGACTCCACAATGTGGAGCACTTCATCCAAAAGTCCCAGAGCTAGAACTCTAGCCACTCAGGAACCAGGCTGTTAGGTGCAGGGATTGAAGATCCAAGTGCAGGATTTTCCCCCAATGACAGGACAGCAGATACAGGTGCAGGGGCAACTGCCACAGAGGTCAGCTGCTGAGTCTGAGGAGATCTGGGTACTAGGACTGGTGGGTCCAGTCTGGGATTATCAAGATCATCCATACCTTTTCCCTCCATACCTTGACTACAACTTTGTGGATCAGGGGATAGGGAGGGAAGGCACACAGGACATATTGGGTGCAAGGTCTCACAAAGGCATCCCCCAGCAATGTTTTGGACTGAGGGGGTGGGTGCAAAACAGCCATAGTTTTGCATTCTTCCTGGAGGCAAAGAGGTCTACAAGAGTAATGCCCCAGAGGGAGAACAGGTGGTATACCACCTCCTGATTCAGAGACCACTTGTGTGACATCTCACCAACCTGGCTAAGGGCATTTACCAGTTTGTTGCAGCTCCTGCAACATAAATCACCAGGAGATCTGCACCCAAGCTGCACATGAGGGTCCAGGTATGGAGGGCCTTTTAACATGGAAGGGAGCATGTGCCACCCTTTCTTTTTTTTTGTAATTAAACCATCTTTATTATTTTTATAAACATACCCAAGCTAGAGGACAGACAATGAAAAAGTAAACAGAAAGCACAAGATATTGGCATAAACTCGCCATAACTAAATACAAGTTACTTTCAGTTAATACCCAGACGAGAAAAGAAGCCCAAAGTCTATCCTAATCCCCCCTCATCCCCCACTTCCCCACCCCACAGGTTACAAGCAACAGGGAGCAAAAACAAATACATAAAACTTAAGATAATTGGATCTAGGGTTTCCAGGCCATAAAGAATACATCTAAAGGGTCCCAGAGATATGCATAGCGCTCTTGCTTGCCCCGCATATATGCAATGTGCTTCTCAAGCTGTAAAGCTAAAGTACATTCCTGATACCATTCTAATAAAGACGATGATTTATCAGACGACCAGTGTCTTAGAATTAACAATTTCATTACAGCTGAAACAAGTGAAACATAGGCTTTCCAAGTCTTGAGGTGCCATGGAAAAGAAACAATAAGCAAATCTCGGTGTAAACCTATCGTGTGAGCTAAGGACAGGGTCCAAGAGATTGGAAATGGCATTCCAGGTGGACCGTATAACCGACAAGTCCATAGCATATGGTACAAAGTTCCCTCCTCTTTCTTGCATTTCCAACACAAAGACTGGGAGATGCCCATGCCTAAATAAATGAGAAGGAGTTAAATATAGATGATGCATAATATTAAAATGTACCATCCTTAACCTGTCTTGTTTAATAAATTTATACATAGTGACCCAAAGTTTTTCCAAAGATTTGGGGTAGCCTGGATATTTAAGACCTGCCCAGTAGTAACAAACACCTGAGGGGAGCCTGTAGTCCCATTCCTGAAGTAACTTGTAAACTTTGGAAACTGGATGTGGTTGGGTCAGTAGCAGTTAATAAAGCATCCAAGCTAACCGTGTATGACCAGCAGGGGCACTGAATGAAAACTCGAGCTATAGCTTTACTAAGCTGTAACCACTTGAAAAAATAATGGTCAGGAATCCCATGGAGTCTCTTCAGCTGGTCGAAAGGACGTAAACGACCCTGTTCACAAAAATCCGATACGGAAAAATGACTTATCTGGGGTCAAAAAGCAGTGGGTACTGTGGTACCCCCTACTTTGATCTGAGGGTTCTCAAAAATAGGCTGGTTGTCCAATAGCCACCATTTGACTCCAAGATGAGTTTGCAACTGAATGTATGCCTTCAAGGACCAGCCCATGGGGTTGTTCATGGGAATTTTAGAAATAATGGACTGGGGAACAAATAAGAGGGCGCGTAAAGAACTCTTCATTCTTTTCGCCAGGTCACACTCGATATCTAACCATAGGGAATAACCAGAGGCCTATGTCCATCGACCCACAAAGTTAACTTACAGATGTGTTACGCTGCATAATATAAAACAGAGAGGGCCATCAATCCTCCCTTGAATTTTGAGGCTGTCAACTTGATATAAGACCTATTATTCTCTTCCTTGCCACAAAAGGAATTAAATATTTTCTGTAAACTAATAAACCATTTTTGGAAGATAAGTGCCGAGCATCCCAAAGGAGATAATATTCTAGGAGAATATTCATCTTAAGGAGATTCAGCCTTCCCACGTAGACAGAGAGATCGAGCGCCATCTGTTCAGATC
This sequence comes from Neoceratodus forsteri, assembly GCA_016271365.2. Classification (NCBI taxonomy): domain Eukaryota; kingdom Metazoa; phylum Chordata; order Ceratodontiformes; family Ceratodontidae; genus Neoceratodus; species Neoceratodus forsteri. The sequence continues at coordinate 1,360,470,621 of CM057459.1, forward strand.
TCCGAGATAATTTGAACCAGATTACCGAGGTTATCTTTAATCATCGAGGTAAACTTGTGCTAATACTAATGCCCAATATAGTGGATTTGGCCTCCCAACCGAGGCCAAACATCTGTAGGTTTGCTTTTATGACAGTATGATTTAAGAGGAGGATTTTGGTCTTAGCCCAGTTCAATTTATAATAAGATACTTTGGAGAAGCCATCTATCTCCAAAACAGCGGTACAGAGATCCCCGGATTCTCAATGTGCAGCAACACATCGATCGCGTAAGCTGAAAATGCATACCTAGATTCCCCACCTGTATACCCTTAATGAGTGGATTCTGCTAATCTACGAAAAGGCTCCAGATACAAATTAAATAGTATATGGGGACAAGGGGCAGCCTTGTCTTGTACTACCTTCTAATAACAAAGGTGAAATAACACCCCATTACATTTCACTCGTGCAGAGGAGAGGAATACAATATTTTAACCCATTTTAAGAAAACTTCAGGTAGCCCAAATGCTGAAAGGGTAGAAAAGGAAATCCCAGGACACCCGGTCAAGGCCTTTTTCAGCGCCTAGAGAAAGAAGTATTGCTGGTGTTTTAGATTCCTGGCCTCCGTAATGAGATGTAACAATTACGAGGTGGTCCTGGGACAATCTCCCCTCATAAAGCCCACTTGCTCCTTGCTGACTAACCTATCCATGACTTTAGATAATCTATTAGCCAAAACCTTAGCCAGTATTTTAATATCTGTGTTTAGGAGAGATATCGACGGTAACTGTCCATATTGTAAGAGTCCTTCCCGTGTCAGAATTAATGAGATAGTGGCCTCTTGAAATTTGGTCGGAGATACCATGCTCGAACCAGTAATGAAAAACAGTTAACAAAATTGGGGATATGATAGGGCAAAATACCTTTGTAAAATTGCTAGAAACCCATCAGGCCCAGGGACTTGTCAGAGGGCATCTGCTGAATGGCTTGGTAAATCTCCAAAAGTGATATTGGGGCACCTATCTCGCCACCTCATCTGGTGGTAATTTTGGGAGAGAGATTGAGTTCAGATATGAGGTAATTTCCATCATTGAGGGCTTGGATTCTGAATCTTCCGCAGATAATCTCTGATAATATGCCCCAAACGACTGAGATTTGCTGCTGGTCCGTGCAAACCGCCCCTCGAGCTGTGTGAACACCCGAATGTGGTGATCCGAGTCCTGATGTCGAATACCCATACAGAAGTTTTCAGCTTTCGCCCATATCCGTATTGGAAGTCTCGCCGGGGTGCTAACTCAGCTTGCTGCATCACTAAGCCTGAGTGCTGTGCCCGGAGCTGATGCAGTCTAGCCCAGTCCAATTCAGAAGAAGACCTAGATAAAACAGTCTCTATCCGTCTAATCGATGTTAGCAAGGTGTCGAGCTTATCCCTCTGAACACGATTGTTTCTGGAGGCAATCTTAATTAACTCGCCCCTTAAGGAGCATTTCATGGCAGCCCAAACCAGATCTCTCTGGTCTACTGAGTCCTGATTGTCCTCTAGGAAAAGCTTAATAAAATCTTTGAGAATCACCAAAGAGGACTCGTTTTTAAAATTTGGCAATTTAGTCTCCATTGAGGTGAGCTGCCACTCTAAGGTTTGCCTGTATATCACACTGACTGGAGCATGGTCTGATATAACCCTTGCAGAAATCTCTGCCTGTATCACATCAGGTATCACTGATGAACTTACTAAAATATAATCAATTTGTGAATGGGAGTTATGTACCGTGAGTAAAAGGAATATTGCCATGTCACAGGGTTGAGTGTGCGCAGATATCCACCAGGGCTGCATTATTAATGAAGTCCCTGAGGGTTTTGTGCAGGATAACCCCGCCTTACAAACCTGATCTATCTAAGTCATTCTGGAACACCAAATTCCAATCTCCCCTATAAACGAGATTTGTATATATCGGATACCACTAAGCGTAGGTTCATAAAAAAGAGGGGAATCTTTGTTAGGCCATATATAGAGCCTAAAATAATCGGTTATGAGCCAACTCATGCATGTACAATTACATAACGGCCTTCGGGTCCCAACACTCATTTACCAATTTAAAAGGGATGTTCCTAGCAATAAGAATAGCCACGCTGCCCTTCTACATTGATTCCCCGGCCCCATACACCTGCGCTACCCACGCTCTTCTGAAATAGTGAAGGTCGTTTCTTTTTAAGTGTGTCTCTTGAAGGAAAACAATATGCGCTCAAATGATGGAGGTGCCTTAATACCACTTGCCTTTTGACCCTGTCCTTGGCTCCTTTAACATTCCAACTAACGAGCTTGTAACTGCAAGCCATCAGGAAATAGCTAGATTTAGGGCAAGATGAGTAAAATGCGCCCTGGCAAATTATACCAGAGGTCTCCATGACATAACTACTGACTCCCTGACCCCCGATATATGTATGTACTTCAATTAGCTCGTAACCTTGATAGTCCCGCCCCCAAAATCTCAAATAAATAACCAACCCCCAAGCCCCAACCCTCCCAACACCCAAGAAATACAGTAGACCAGAATTCCCCCAATCTAAAACAGAACCTAGCCCCCAGTCCCAAAAGACTGCCCTCCTAAACAAAGCATGCCACATGATTAACATTCCAAACAGCCCAATACCACCCGCATCACCCCCCAGAGCCCCCCACTCACCAAGAGAAAAGAGAAGACAATTAATCACCAAATGGGCTGGAAAGTCATTACCCAGAAAAGTAAACAGCCCCAACAGACCACTAATCATCTGTCATTTAAGATTAAGATCAAATTGGAATAGGCCTTCCCCGGGTAAACTAGGGAAATATCTAACAACTTGGTAGGTGACCGCACACACACTAAGTTATGCAGCTTATATAAAAAAAAAAAAGGAAACACAGCAATCACCAGTCCTGTCGAGAAGTCCAAGTTGCCTAAAGTTGTATGCTGCAGGAAGAAGAAACCCCCCCCATCCACGTGGAGATGAGCAGTTCAGTACATAAAGTCTACCATCAATGGTATCCCAAAAGAATAATGAGTCCCGGCTGCAACAGTACTTCAGCTGTAGAAACCGTCTGGACCAAATTTATTCACCCGAAGAGGCAAACTGCATGCTGGAGTCAAAAACTCAAAAATTTCCTCAAACTCGGCCCAATCCTCAGATAGCTCAATGGAGACAGGGAGAGCCGTATGCACCAAGAAAGTCGACTCCAAGGTAATCCCAAATGTAGAGAGGAGAAAAAAGAAAAAGGGAAAAACAGGGGTTGTCCACAATTGAGACGTTAGCAAAGTTTCATCGCGCAAGATCCATAGACCACCACTAGGTGGTGCATGTCGCTGAAACGCTGAGAGACTCCGAAATAATATATAAAAAAAACAAACAGAACCGACAGGAGGTTTGCAAATACTCTATATGAACATCTCCATGTCCTCAAATTAATATCTTGATGATCCGCGAAGTAAGGCCATTAAAGATATAGTGCAAGGAGAGCATCATCCTTTAAAGAGGTCTGGAAACAGGCATTGCAGCTCCTGTTGCGCTTGCGAGTAGGAATCAAAGGATAGCCACTTCTCTTCGTGGTGTACCATCAGCACTGCAGGATACTTAACTCTGTATGATTTAGATGCTGCAACAAGCTTAGCGACAATCGGATGCAACTCCTGCCTTCTCAACCTCACGGAATGTGGCAAATCCTGAATGATTCGAATTTTATGTCCCTCCCACAACAGTTCTTCCTCTCCTTGCTTTGGCAAAACGTGTTGTTTGTCCAAAAATTTAGAAATCGACAATCAAGGGTCTGGCTGCCCTGGTGGGCTGTATAAAGCAGTTCATGAGCCCTTTCTATTATATATTCCCCCCCCGGGGGAGTCCCTGCCACTTTACTGCAAAACTTCTGAAGAAAAGTAATCGGGGTATTCCCTTCTTCTCTCTCAGGGATCCCGATCACAACGAGGTTATTCCTCCGACTGCGTCCCTCTAGATCTTCTAATTTCTCCTCAAGCTTTTTTAATCTCCGTTTGGCCATAACTAGTTCTGTCTCATGCCCAAGGTGTTTATTTTCAAGAGAAGTCAACTTCACCTCCATGTCCCCGACCCTCCTAGACAGAGTATCCACCGATCTCTTGACCATTGGCATATCTTCAGTGATAGCTGCTACGGAGGATTGAAGAGGCTGCATAACTTCGAGAAACCTACTTTCCGACAGTGGGGCATCCGTAGTGGGTAGCTTCGATAAGCTAGCAGCCTGTTGCTTGGCCCACTTAGCGGCCTTCTCTTTTTCTGGGGTCTGAGGAGGCGAGTGCTTCGGCGGCGCCTTTTTCATGAAGACCTCCATGTTACGGGTTTGAAAGGGCGAGTTTGCACTCTACAAGGATCTGAGCTACCAGAAATGAAAAGAAATTCAGTCCGATGGTGCGTTGTAAAAGCCCAAATTATGTAGCGAGTGGTGGAGCTCCGGCGGCGCGCTGCCGACTCTCAGGCTGCCATCACATGACCTCATGTGCCACCCTTTCTGTTCAGGTAGAGCATAGTCATGGTGTCCATCTGGACTTGCATAACCTGACACTGGACCAAATGAGCAAATTTCATCGGGGCAAGGGACACTGCATGGATTTCCTGCAGGTTGATGTGATGATAGTACTCCTTGGGGGTCTAGAGTCAAAGGGCTCTGTGGTCCCCCAGGTGCACTCTCCATCCCACCAGGGACATGTCTGTTGTCAAGGTGACAGACAGTTCTGGGAGAACAAACAGGACTCCTCCAGATGTCCTGGGACAAGCCACCACTGGATGGAATACCACACTGGCTTTGCCACTGAGACCAGCAGTTCCAAGTGTCCTAGCTGCTGGGACCACTGCTGGCCCAGCTCCCACTGAAGGCAATAAATCCACCAGTGGGCCCACCAGACCATGTGGGTATAGGATGCCATGTACCCCAGCAGCCTCAGGACATCCTGGACAGAGTGAAAGCACCCAATCTAAAATAATTGGGCAAAGGAGCAGGAAATCTGGCCTTGGTGTGGAGGGAGTCTAGCTTGGCCCTGATTAAGTGAATCATCTGCAAGGGTTCAGTTTGGACTTGGCTGGATTGACCAGTAGGGCCAAGTCTCGGTAGAATTGGAGGGTCAGGTCCCTGGACTGCTCCACTACTTTCTCGGATTACCCGATCATCAGCCATTCATCCAGGTAGGTATACCCTGACCCTCTGGGACCATAGAAATGCTGCCACCACTCCCATGAACTTGGTGAAGACCCTGGGTGCTGAGGAAAGGCAGAATGGTGTGACCTGGATCTGATAAAGAACCCCTTCTATGCAGAACCAAAGGTAACATCAGTGGGACAGATGGACAGGAATGTGGAAGAATGCATCCTGAAGGTCCAGGAAGCACAACCACATGCCTTGCTCCAGAGGTGAAATTATCTGATCGCACACTACCATTGCACATGACCATCCTGAACTTGTGCTTCCTGAGATACTGATTTAGATTGTGAAGGTTCCAGTATGGAGCATCAGCCTCCACATCTGTGTCGGGACCAGGACGTACCTACTCACAAAACCCTGATCTGCCATGGAGTCTGGGACATGGGCTATGGCTCCTTTCTCTAGGAATTGAGTAATGTCCTCCCTGAGGGAGGACAACATGTCCTGTGACACCATGGAATCCCTTGGTGCATGGGGATGGTAAGACAGAAGAGTCCAGAGGCAACATCTGCCCACCACCTCTAGGACCCACTTGTCTGAGTTAATTATGGACCAAGCATGACAGAAGTGGTGCAGCTGACCCCCTCAAGGGGAGGTGGGGTAGGGACAGGATGGGTGGGAGGTAGACACCCCCAACTCATCAATGGGTAGCTTTGGGGGGGGCACCAGAACCTGCTGCCAGTGGGACACTACTACTCCTACCCCTACATTGTTTGGGGTCCTGACTATGGAACTTGGTCTTGGAGTGCCAAGCCTGTGAAGAGCCCTGCTGGGGCTGTTGCCTCCTAGGCTGCTATGCCAGAAAGGGCCAAAACTAAAAAGACTTCTTGTTTGATTTCTTCCCTTTCAAATCCTTCTATGAGGAGGTCACAGAATCCAGAGTGGCACTGCACTTCTCAACCCTGGTGAGGTGGCCCTCCACCCCAGGGGCAAAGAGGTCAGTGCCCAGGGAAAGGACATTGACCAACTTGTGCTTGGTGTCTGCCATAAAGGTGGAAATCTTCAGCCAGGGCTTCTGATGCATTGCTATGGCCTCTGCCAAGACATGGGCTCAGGAATCATCCACATCCAAGGATGTCTAAAACTGGTGTTTAGCCAGCACTTGACCTTGGTCTTGGACCATTTTCACTGCCAGTTGCTTGTCAACAGGGAGGTATGAGAAGACATGAGTAAGGATTCCCGACAGGGATTGACCAAAATGTGCCATCATCAGGGCAAAGCTCGCCTGATGGAGACCAATCAATCAGGCAGTGTAGATCTTCTTTGCTGCATAGTTATGCTTTCTGGACTCTTTATTGGGGGGCTTTTCCACATTCTCAGTATTCCCTGCACTGTGGAAGACAGAGTCAGTGACCATACTCTCACTCAAGGGGTGGTTCGAAAATCCAGACAAGGTGCTGGTAGAGACTGCATACTTGTGGACCATATGGGCAAAGGGTGTCAGGGAGGAAGCTAGGTGTAGCCAAAGCTCCAGAACTGGTTCCAAGATTACCTCAGCCATTAATAAAGCAACCCCAGGGGATTTGTCCCAATCCAGTATTTCAGTAAAAGGGTATTTAGCCCTTTTCTGGACTGGCTCCAAGGGAACCTACATGGACTCATACATGAGCCTAAGAAGCATCCCTAACAACAACAGCCCATGGTCAATAGTCAATTCCACAGCCAAATCATGGTCAAAAGCATGGCCTTCAAAGATTACATCAAGGACCCATTGGAGTCCGCCAGAGGAATCCTCAAATATAGTCCTTGGCTCTTTGCTGCCATGCACCACTCAGGATTTGTCTTAGTGAGTGACCTTCACTAAGAACCAACCTGGCAAGCTTGTAGCCAGACTGGAGTCCTTTGAGGGTGCTCTCTGCAAGGGCTGTCATGGAGGTAGCTCCACCTGGATTGGTGGCAAGACTCATGTTGGGGACATCTGCCATGGGACAACTGGTATGGGTGGTAATGGTGTCAACCAAGTGACCACATTGGTTGAGGGTAGAACCCTACCCTGCCTAATCAAGTCCCACTTCTGCCTCAGGAGTGCTTCATGGTGTCAGTACATATGGGGATGAAGCCTCTCATTGTCTGAGGGCAAAAAAGGAAGAAGAGTGTCTATGGCAGCACCTCCCAATAAAGATTGAGAGTATGAGGAATACCTCAACCTCAAGCATTGGCTAGATTGATGATGCTGAGGGGAAATAGATGGAGGAACAGTATAGCCTACCTGTACAGGGCCTGATCATTTGACTTTGAAGGGAGGCAACTCCTGAGAGGAGACAGTTGAACTCATTTACTGTTTCTGGACCTTGTGAGTGAAGCTGAACAGGACTGGGATGCTGGAGATTCAATGACCATTGATCCCCTCCAACAATGGGGTGATAGGGTTGAGAACAGTCTTGACAATCTGCTCAATCTGTGTTGAAACTGACAAGCATGATGGGGGGCATGGTGGAGCTAGTGGCCTGTCCCTTGACTAAAGTGGATTTGGCCAAAGCCAATGCTCGACAGTCATCAAGCAGTCAGTGCAGTTGAGGGGCAGAGAAGTACTCTCCCTTTCCCATTCCCACAACCAACGGCGGGATTTCTTTGATTTATTTGGTTTCCCAGGGTGTGTGGGACTCTCCCCAAACATCTGGAGGGTCCTTTTACATCTCATGGAAGTTACCTGTGAAGGATGCTCTGACACTAGCCCCCAGTGCTGAGACTGACAAGGTGGCCACCACAGCCTTGGCCACCATCTCTTCAATGGCTGCCATCTGGGCTGTGGACTTCACAGCTGCAGGGGCCACCTTATGAGCTTGCTTCAAAGTCACTGGATGGTCCCATTCAGAGAGTGGACCAAGGAGAAGATGGGCACAGCAGTTTTCAAGTGTTTTTGGAAACATGGCCTGGCAAAGGCCACAGGCAGTGACATCGGACTCTTCACAAAGGCAGCAGATGTACAACATGTATTGATCCATTAGTAGATGTACAACATGTATTGATCCATCTGTGACATCTTCTGGTTGCATTGTACACAGTGTTTGACACTGGGAACTGGCTTAGAATCCCCATAATTCATGATGTCAATGTCAGAGATGGAGACAGAACTGAGGAAACAGAGGTTTTTTTTTTTTTAAGTTGAGCCAAATTGCATAGTCAGAGAGTTTGGGGCCTACACCATGTGCAGAGCTGGGATGGAGGAACCATGACTCTTCCAGTGGAAAGGAAGATCTGACATCATGGGATGGATCTAAGGAGCTTCTCTTAAAGACAGTCCAGCAAGAACAGTTCTTAAAGGGAGACTGCCCAAGCGTCAATAAAAGAACCATATCCATGTCCCTAGAATAACCCCGTGCTAGTTTACTTCTAATTTTGTTAACCCTCCCCCTTGTTCTGTGGCCCAATAAGAGCAGCGCAGAACAGGGCCAGAGGTTGGGACCCTTGAAAACCATTAGTTATACTTGAAAGGGGGGTTAGTGCTACACCCCTCTAGACAACCCATCCACGTTTGGCCTCCTTTGCTACCCCAGCCCACCAGACACAGACCCCCTCCTTTGGCAAAACTTATTTGGTTTACCCTGTAAATCTACATGTTAGATAGATAAGTCAAGCCTGATAGCTCTGCCCAGCTTATAGTGTCAGCCATTTTAGCATTTACAAAGGATATTCATGTGCACCAGTTTGGCTGCTATTTTCTGGGGACAGCTTCACAACCATCTGATATTCAGCAAAGTTTGCTTCCACAGTGAAAACACCTTTAGATTAGATAAGTCAATACAATCATTTTGATGGTAGCCATGACTGAGCTTGGATGTTGGGTCTCTCAGGAGATTTCCCCTTTCTTCTCAATAGTGAGGCTGGGGATGATTGTGGCACAGCCTGATTCTTCCATTTAGAGCCCATGACTTTTTATCATGGTGCTAGACCTTTGGTGAGGTCTGTCTTTGGGTCCAGATGGGTGTACAGATCCAGTGAGATGCCTAGCTTCTTCAAAATGGCCTTTGCATCCTCTAAAATGATAAAGAATTGAGGCCCCTTTGGCAAAAAGATTTTAAACTGTTGAAGACATCAAGGTGGGTGGCCACCTGGAAACCAGTGATTACCCTACATTGTGGTTCAATATAAAGATGGCTACAGATTCAAGCCATACACAGATGAGGGTCCTGGACTTCAGAAGGGCAGATTTTATAAAGATGGATGAATGCCTCGGGAATGACCTGGCAGGGGGGATGGCCTGGGGAGTGGAGGAACTGTGGACCAAGCTAAAGGGGGCATAGTGAAAGCTACAAACCTCTACATCAAGCAAGTCAGCAAACGCAAAAGAAGAAAAAGAGACTGCTATGGTTCTCAAAAGAGGTAGCAGAAAAAGTAAAGGCCAAAAGGGTTGCATTTAGAAAATACAAGGAGATACAGAGGTAAGAGTCTAAGGGGCTGTATCGGGGAAGGAGAGAGATGCATGAAAAGCAGTAACTAGCACAAAGGTGAAAACCAAAGAATGAACTGGCCAGGTGGTATCAAAAGGGGACAATACATTCTTTTATGTATGTAAGTAAGAATAGGAAGACCAAGGGAGGGATTCAAGGTTAAAAAGAGAAGAGAGCTGTACAGAAGGAGACCAGGAAAAGGCAGACATCTTCAACAAATACTTCTGCTAGACATACACAAAGGAAGGGGAAGGGGAGGGACCACAAATAAAATAACAGGAGCCTTGAAAGGGGGGAGGTGTACACTAGTCCTTTTTCAGATGAGAGAGTAATAAATGCACTTGCCACTCTGAAAGTAGACAAAGCAATGGGGCCAGATGAGGTGCATCCAAGGGTGCTGAAAGAGCTCAATGAGACACTGGCTGCATCTCTGACAGTCCTATTTAACAGATCAGTGTATACTGCAGTAGTTCTGGGGGACTGGAGGAGGGCAGATGTAATCCCACTTCACAAGAGTGGTAGCAGGGAAGAGGCTGAAAATTACAGGCCAGTCAGCCTGATATCAGTGGTAGGAAAGTTAGTGGAAAGACTGCTAAAGGAAAAGATTGTGGAATATCTTGACTCCAACATGCTACAGGACCAGAGGCTGCATGGATTTACTAGTGGGAAGTCATGTCAGACAAATCTGATAGGTTTCTTAACAGGGTGACCAAGAAATTAGATCAGGCAGGAGTGGTGCATGTGACCTATCTAGATTTCAGTAAGACTTTTGACACTGTTCCACATTTATTTATTTAGGTTTTCGGATAACACCTTTGAGCAGACAAGGCTCTTTTACAAAGGTTCCACATCAAGGACACTGGACAGGTTGGGACAAGACAGGTAAATTAGGAACAGTTATAACAATTATAGTAATGCACAAATACTTGAGCAGTCAGAGGCTTTGCCCGGACTAAGACAGGACAGTCAAGTTACTGAACAGGTAATACAATACCAGATTGACTTCAGTACAGAGTTTTCAAAGGCTTTCTTACAGAATTTATGAGTAAGTAAGCAATAGTACAATACACTAGTCAATGTACAAAGAGTGCCAGAGGCAGTTACATATGAAATTAATGATCCTTAAAAACGCATGAGGGGAGAAGAGGTAGCTAAGGCAAGGGACACAGTAACAGGGGACAGGCAAGATCAGAGCAGGGGGACAGGAATAAGAGGGGTAGGTGATAAGTGAGAGGAGGGGGTGAGGGAAGCGTAAGATGTAGGGAGGGTTAGTGTTAAAAAGGAAGGGTGAGGGGAAAAGTGGAAAGGGGATGGAGTTGGGACAGGCAAGGGGAGAGAGAGGAGAGAGAGAAATGAGAAAGTTAGGATAGGGAGTATTCGTGGAGGGAGAGGCATAAGGTGTGAGAGGGAAAGGCAAGAGGGAGGAGTGAAAAAAGGGAGGGACAGGGAAGGGCTAACGAGGGCTGCTGAGGGGTATTGTAAATAGATAGAAGGGAGGGAGAGGGGTGCGGGGAGAGTGCATTGGTAAAGGAGAGGACAGAAATGCAGGCAGGGAATTTAAGAGAAACAGTCACAGTGTGCACCAGCCACCAGGTGCTGTCATAGTTTGTGCTTAAAGGAGTTGAGATTCGATGTGCTGGTGATATCCACTGGGAGTGAGTTGAACCAGTTAGAAGCCCTAACTTGCTAGAAGCGCTGCCCTTGTGTGGTCTGGCAGCATGGAACAGAGAAGCCTACAGATTCAGAACTCTTGGTTGTGCAAGTGGCACAGTGAGGGGAGAGTAAAGACTGAACCACTGGGGGAAGGAGGCCCAGCAAGGTCTTCTTGGCCAGTAAGCAGGTCTGGTACTTTATTCTGCCATGCAGCTGTAGCCAATCAGCCTGCTCATAGATATCACAAGTGTGTGTGAGTTGAGCAGCTGATAAGAGGAGCTGGCAAGCCTTGTTTAGGGCTAGGGCTATTTGCCAGAAGGCAGTGTCAGTAGCTGGGGACATAGGAGACTAGTGAGCAAGTTGGGTAGCATAGGGGTGTGTAAAAAGGTGGTAAAGTATGTGAGAGATTGGTTAGAGGATAGGCAACAGAGAGTGGTGGTAAATGGTGTTCACTCTGAGGAATGGAGAGTAACCAGCAGGGTACACAAGTACCACCACTGAGTGGTTCTCTTTAATGTCTTTATAAGTGATATTGCAGAGGAGCTGGAACAGAAGGTCTGCCTCTTTGTGGATGACACCAAGATCTTCAAAAGGGTGGACACTGTGGGAGGAGGAAGAAAGGATGGGCAGAGATTTGAGAAAACCTGAGGAGTCATCAAGGGTATGGCAGCTGGCTTTTAATGTGAAAAAGTACAAAATAATGCACTTGCGGCACAGAAATCCAGAGGCAGAGTACAAAATAGGTGGAGTGGTATTCATAACAAGCAAGTGGGAATGTGAGCTGGGGGTAATCATTCATATCAGCTGCCAGTCAATGTGATAAGGTAACTGGGAAGGCTAGTGGAATGCTGAGGTGCACAGTAAGGGGGTATCACCAGCAGAAAAGAGGAGGTGTTGTTGCCCCTGTATAGATTGCTGGCAAGACCTCACCTTGAATGCTGTGTCCCTTTCTGGAAACCACATTCCTGGAAGAACATAGATAAGAATGGAAGCATTTTAAATGAAGACAACTAAAATGGTGCTGAGTCTGCATCAAAAGCCCAACAAGGAGATTCTAAAGGACCTCAGCATGTACACCTCAGAAGAGAGAAGGGACACAGCTGATATGATAGAGACCTTTAAATATCTCACAGGGGTAAATAAGACATAGGAGGGAATAATTTTACAGAAAAAAAGGTGCTCATGAACAAGGGGACATAATATGAAGCTGGAAGGGGGTAGATTCAGGAGAGATGTGAGAAAGTACTTCTTCACAGAAAGAGTGGTGGATTCCTGGAATACCCTTCCAGCAGAGGAACTAGGCCAAAAACAGTGGTGGGGTTCAAGAATGCATGGGACGGGCAAAAGGTAATTGTAGTGAAAAGAAAGGGGGGAGAGAGAAAGAGTTGTACATTAAGTAGGGTCTGTGGTGAGAATGTAGATAGGAAAAAATGGGCAGACTGTGTGGGTCAAGCAGCCCTTATCTGCTGTCAGATTCTATGTTTCTGTTTCTAACTGAACAGAAGCATGCAAGTGCACTTTAATGTTTTTTGCTAGCAAGTACATTCTGATACTCAGGAGAGTTCCTCATTTCTGTTGTATTAATGGGGTGTAACTGTGATCGAAATACAGCCATTGGTCCCTGAACAACCAGTTTTTAATTTTTTTACCCCAGGCCATGTTTAGGATTTTGGTTTTTGTTCAGAGGTCCATTAATTTCTTTACCACTGAGCAGGGTCTGAGTTTTGGGTTCATGGGTTTCTTTCCTATTGCCCTGTGCACTTGAACAATGTTAAGGGGCTCCTCAGCTGGCAGGCTAAACACTTCTTTCAGGAAGGTTTCTAAAAATTCCTCCATGGTGCCCAATTCCAAGTCATCAGACTGTATGGCAGACAGTAGATTCTGAGGTTGTCCCTGCATGACTGGAGCTCCATATCATCAAGTTTTTCTGTCAGCTCCCATTCTCTTCTATGTAGTAGTGTAGGAGGGAGCTGCGGTGCTCTAGCATGTCTGCAGCTTCCGTGAGGCCCTCCTCAAGGTTGGCTGCCCTCTGTGTCACCTCTACTGTTCCCTTGGTATTCTCATCAATCTTCTTTTCAAGGCGATCCATTTTTGTGCTGAACTTTGAAAGCTCCCTAAATAGCCATTTAGAAGTATTTGTGATTTGCTTCTTCTTCCCCCTCATCTTCACTGCTATTTCTATTGTGCTCAGAGGTGACAGAGATTGAGCGACTGTGACTCCAGAGCCTGGTGTCTAGAACCTCCATGACTTTCAGGCATTGTAAGTAGTTCAAGTACAAATCTTTAGGTTTGAGTTTAGCAGGCATGTCTTTCTTCTTTGTTTTATACCCTTGTTTTTCCTTATTGGTTGCTTAACCTAGGTACATTTACTTGGATTTAGATACCTGATGGTGAATGTGTGGAAGGTGGAGCTCCTGCTGGTAGAAGATTTCAACCTGCTAGATGTGAACTGGGTCTCCAACACAGCCTCATCAGAAAAAAAATTAAGAATTCCTCACAGCTCTCCAGGGAGTGGGTCTCGCACAGCTACTTGACTCACCAACAAGGGAGGATGCAATCTTTGACCTTGTTCTTACAAACAACTCAGGGATATCAGACATTACCGTGAGAATTAACCTGGTGTCCAGCAACCATAGATGAATCTGGCTTACAGTCAACAGACATGAGGATACCACACACACAGAGCTAAAAATCCTCAACTTCAGGAATGCAAACTTCAGCAATATGAACTACTCCTCCAAAAGACCGTATAACTACAAAGCAGACAGAAATGTGGAGATAAGCTGGGAAGCACTAAAGAATACACTAACCCATGTAACACAAAAATACTCAGAGGTGATCAGTAAATCAAAATGAAGAAAAAACCTGCTTTGGTTCACAAAGGAAGTGGCATTGATAATAAAGGCAAAGAAGAGATCTTTTTAAAAACATAAGGAAAGAAAAATGGATATGGACAGTGAAGAATACAGAGCCATGATAAAGGAAGCTGGAAAGATAATCAGAGCTGAAAAAGCAGAAACCAAGGAGAAAATTTCTATGGGCATAAAAAAAGGCAACAAAACTTTTTCCAGGTGCAGTGCAAGCCATTCTACACGGACACTTTTGCACAAGCTATTTTTATCCACTAAAGCCGATGTCCATATTTCCCGATAGGTGGTGCCGTGACATAGAAAATACAGTCATGGTCTCTCCCTGCAGCAGCTAGTGTTCATGCATTTATTTGCTTCACAGGATTTGCTGTACGGTATTTTGTTTTTGTTTTTAGCTTGTTTACAGTGTTTTATAGTGAATTTGTGTTCAGTGATTTTGTTTTACAGCAACAGGCAGGTATGTTAGAGTGCATGGGGAGAAAAGCTGTTGTGTAGTATTTTACATTTTGTATTTGGCTTCTCTCATGACTCACTTTGACTCTGCTGTAGCTTGTATTAGTAGGGGGGTGGGTTTGGTTCAGGGGAATAATGGCTACACTGCTTAGTCCAGGTTGAGAATGAGCTGCTAAGATCATTACACTGCTTGTGGGGACTGGCAATGTCATCAGTCTGTTCCATGTCTTGCTCGCTGTCTCCGAGATGGCATAGGGAGGAGGAATTAGTTCCTCGAGTGAGGTAGGTGCCAGCAGCTGACAACAGTGCTCACACTGAATGGTAGCACAGCAAACAGTGACCTGTTCTCTGGCAAAAGACTATTTCATCGCATGCGATTAGCGAGTTAGCGAGCTACCGCAATTGAAATGAGCTGTTAATTGGTGTCACAGGCTGAAGTTAATTGCCCCAGCTGTCCGTGGTTGCAGGCATTCAAGGTCCGTGTTACATGGAGTAAACAATTAAGCTAACAGAGATTGGTTTTGGTTTTAGGAAAATGTCTGTCTTTGCTGATTGTCCGCATTAAGCACGTCTGTGTTATATGGAGTGGATTGTACATCCAAGAGAAAAGAAAGAACAAGGGCAGCATTGTCAGACTGAAAACCAATGAGGGTCAGTACGTGGAAAAGGACACCAAAAAAGTGGAAGTTTTAAACACATTCTTCTGCTCTGTGTTTACACATAAAGACAGTGGAAATGGTCCAGCACTTGGAACAAATAAACACCACACCCAAGAGGCAGACAATAGCCCCATTACAAAAGAGAGAGTCCTACAGGAACTAAACAAATTAAAGACAAAGTCATGGATCCAGACGGAATTCATCCACGAGTCTTAAAAGAGTTCAGTGAGGAACTTGCTGCTCCACTGGCCACACTCATCAACAAATGACTGCAGAGTGGACAGGTACCAGAGGACTGGAAAAAAGCCACGGTAATGCCCTTACACAAAAGTGGCAGCATGGAGCAGACAGGGAATTACCAACCTGTCAGCCTCACCTCCATCATGGAGAAGATCATGGAGTTTATACTAGTGGAAAGGATAGTGGAATACCTGGAAGCCAGCAGGAAGCTTGACCCTAAACAGCATGGCTTCTTATATGGACAATCTTGCCAAACAAGCATGGTGGAATTCTTTGACTGGGTAACTAAATTAGTAGACCAGGGCAGGGCCATAGATATTGTAAATCTAGACTTCAGTAAGGCCTTCAACTCTGTCCCTCACAGAAGGCTCATCAACAAACTAGAGAACACAGGTATAGGAAGCAGAATTGTAAACTGGGTGAGAAACTGGCTACAGGGGAGGACCACAAACATTCTAGTAAATGGTGCTCTATCATGGGAAGGAAAAGTAACCAGTGGGGTCCCACAGGGGATGGTGCTAGGACCAGTACTATCCAACATATTCATCGGTGACATTGCTGATGAATTGAAGGGAAAGGTAAGCCTGTTTGCAGATGACACTAAACTCTGTAACAGGGTGGACATGTAGGAAAGGGCCAAAAAGAAGGAGTCGGACCTAAAAAAACTAGAAGAATGGACCTAGACTTGGCAGTTGAAGTTCAACACCAAAAAATGCAAAGTCATGCTCCTGGGAAAAAGAAACTCAGGAATAAAATACTCAGGAGGTGAAACATTAGCTGTCAACGACCTTGAATGAAACCTTGGAATTATGGTATCAAATGGCCTGAAGGTGAGAAGGCAATTTTAAAAGGTGTCACAAAAAGCCAGCAACATCCTAGGATGTATAGGCAGGGGTATTACAAGCAGAAAGTGAGAGGTAATAATCCCGTTGTACAGGGCCTTGGTGAGGCCTCACCTGGAGTATTGCATCTAGTTCTGGAGACCGCACCTTAAAAAAAGACATAAACCAATTACAGTTGGTGCAAAGATGGTCAAAGACCTCCACCATGAACCCTATGAGACTAGATTTAGCCAATTAAACTTGTACTCATTGGAACAGAGAAGAGACAGGGGAGACATGATAGAGACCTTTAAATACCTCAAGGGAATCAACTCAGCACAGGAACAGAGCCTCTTTAATGAGAATAAAGAGGTATGTACCAGACGGCACAACCGATGTTTGGTGGGGGGTAAATTCTGGAGCAATGTCAGAAAGTTCTTCAGAGAAAGGGTCATGGAGCCTTGGAACAGAATGCCACAGGAGGTAGTGGAGACAAAGACGGTTAGGGAATTCAAACTATCTTGGGATAGGCATTATCGGATACAGCAACAAAGAAGTATATGCTTGGGGGTAGTCAAACAAACACACGTGCAGACTAGATTTTATTTAATTTTTTTATTTTTATTTTATTTTAGTCTTTGTTAACCAGGTAAGGCCCACTAGGCACCAGTGCCTGTTTTCAGGGGCGACCTGGGAGCACTGGGTGGTTAAGTGACTTGTTCAGAGTCACACAGTATGCAAGTGGAGTTTGTGAGAATCAAACTCAAGTCTGTTCAGCTGGATGTATCAAGCTCATTCACACCTCGTTCCTCTAACCTCTAGGCTATACGATCCCCATCTGCCCTCACATTCTTATGTTCTTGTCCATAGAAGTGCTTTCTGGCACCCTACTTTATTTATTTTGCTTATGACTTTGGTAACTGGGTAGGTGCACTGATCCCAGGGACTGTTTTCAGGCATGATCTGGGGCTGTGTACCATGGCCAGAGTAAATCTAAATAGTGTGTCAATTTCTGTGTTACATATAGTAGATTACAAGATACAATAGATAACAATTGTCAGAGCATCAATTAATCACAGGGAAAGAAAAATCACATGAGAAAATACAGATTAGATAGTTATTTGAGCATCAAGTAGTCTGCTGGACTACTAGGCAAAAAGTGTGGAGTAGTCAGCAGCCTGCTAGGCAGCAAGCAGTATTGGGGGGTAGGGAAGCAAATTAGGAATTGCATGTATGGCTTGAGGAGGAGAGGTTTAGGGGAGAAGTAAGACACAAGGGTAGGGAAGGTAGGAGGTGGGAGGAAGGAAAAGGAGGTGGGAGGGGGAGGGGGATTAGCAGGGAGTGATGTTGGGAAGACAGGCATGTGGTGGAGGGGTGGGTAGAAAGACAGGCCACACATCAAGCATTTGCAAGCTGATGTCAGCTAGAGCCAGCCCTTGAGGCTGGTTTTGAACTGGTGGTGGGTGCCAATAGAGTGCAGTTTGGTGGGTAGCTTATTCCACAGAGTTGAGACTGCTACTGATAGTGCTCTGTTGCCTATATTTGTGGACACTCTGGGGATGTGTGTGGAGGATACTGCTAGAGTGGAGGCTGTGATGCATGGTGTGGACAGTAAGGAGGGGAGAAAGGGGCAGTCCTGGCCAATATGGATGACTGAGTTGCCCATGCAGTACAGGGCGAGGTTGAAGTCAGCTTACAGTGGGAGCCACCCCAGTGAGTTGTAGAGGGCACAGTGGTGAGTCTTGTAAAGAGCCATCAAGGTGAACCAGCAGGCACTATTATAGGCTTTTGAGAATTTGGCCATGCATGTAGTGGATGTTCTGGCCTGGTCATCACGAACACCATTTTCAGACAGAGCGACAAGTATAAAACTACTTGGAGACACCCTCAATCCAAGCACTGGCACCTCCTTGACTACGTCATTGTCAGAACTGGTGATCGAAAGGATGTCTACATCACGAGGGCCATGCGAGGAGTCGATGACTGCTGGACAGACCCTCGTCTCGTCAGATCTGTCATGAACATCTGGCTCACTCAGAAACATCGAAGGCAGCCAAAATCAATGCAAAGGAAATTCAACACCAAGTCCCTTCAAGACCCAGTGGTTCAAGAGGACTTCCAGCAATGTCTCCAAGCAAGGCTCTCTGCCATGCCCACAGCTGATGATAACATTGAGAGATACTGGAAGGAGTTCAAGACTGCCATCCACTCGGCAAGTGCTGAATCTATTGGCTATGTCACCAGGCATCACCAGGACTAGTTTGATGAAAATGATACCAAGATTTAAGACCTACTCAACTGGAAAAGAAGAGCTCACTGCACATGGCAAGATGGCATCTGTTGCTAGCAAAAGAAAGAGTCATACCAGCAGCTCAAGGCAGAAGCTCAAAGGAAGATCCAAGACATCAAAAATAAATGGTGGCATGACAAGGCCAAGGAGATCCAGCTCTATATTGACAAACATGACATGTGGAACTTCTTCCAGGCTACAAGGTCCATTTATGGTCCAAACTCCCATGGTCCCACTCCCCTCCATTTTCAAGATGGCTTGACGCTCCTAAAGGGAAATGAAGGCATTCAAGCTAGATGGAAGGAGCATTTTGAGACACTCTGGAACCATGAGTCATCTGTGACAGATGCCACTATCAATACTGTCCCTCAACACCCTGAAAGAGAATCTCTCACCAACCCTCCTACCATTGAAGAAGTAAGACATGCCATCAAGCTGGCCAAAAACAACAAAGCTGTGGGACCAGATGGCATACCATCTGAAGTCTACAAGGCTGGGGGCGAGGAACTGGTACTAAAGCTCCACAAACTCACTCTCCAAATTTGGAACAATGAGGAGGTTCCAGAGGACTTGAGGAATGCCAACATTGTTACCATCTTCAAGAAGGGACACAAGTCGGTGTATGGAAATTATTGAGGCATTGCCTTACTCTCCACCACAGGGAAAATCCTCACCCGTATTCTTCTGAACCATCTCCTTCCCATCGCCGAAGAAGTCTTACTGGAATCTCAGTGTGGATTCAGACCATCTCGCGGGACAACCAACATGATCTTCATTGCCAGGCAGATCCAAGAAAAATGTCAGGAACAACATCAGGACCTGTAAGTGGCTTTCATTGACATGACAAAGGCCTTTGACTCCATCAACTGTGAAGCCTTGTGGAAGGTGCTGGCCAGATTTGGCTGCCCTACAAAATTCATCAAGATCCTGAGGCTTCTGCATGACCAGATGACTGCCAGTGTTCTCCACAATGGTTCAAAGACAGACCCATTCATCATCCAAACTGGGGTCAAGCAAAGGTGTGTCATCGCTCCAATCTTGTTCTCTATCTTCCTAGCAGTCATCCTAGTCCTCACCAAAGGCCTCCTTCCCACTGGAATTGACACTGGATACAGAATGGATGGAGGGCTCTTTAATCTTGGACGTCTCTGATCAAAGACCAAAGTTTGCAATGCATCTGTCATTGACCTCCAGTACGCTGATGACTGTGCCATCCTTGCACACACCAGAAGCGACCTACAGTCTGTGCTAGATCTCTTTGTGGAAGCTTACCAAAGTCTGAGACTCTCACTCAACATCAACACCAAGGTGCTCTATCAGCCTCCTCAAGGCCTTGCAAATGACCCTCCACAATTCACCATCGAGGAACAGACCCTGTAGACAGTCGAGCACTTCCCTTATCTCAGTAGCCACCTCTCCCTAACAGCAAACATTGACGATGAGATTCAGCACAGGATCCATTGTGCTAGTACCTCATTTGGGAAACTGCTTCGGTGCGTCTTCACTGACCATGAAATATGAAAGGACACCAAGATCCAGGTATACAGTTTGGTTATCATCCCTTCCCTTCTTTATGGATGTGAAACTTGGGTGACTTACCGACATCATCTAAAGAGCCTGGAGATGTACCACCAATGATGTCTCTGGAAAATCCTCCACATCAAGTGGGAAGACTACCGGACTAATGTCAGTGTTCTCGCTGAGGCCAATGTCACCAGCATTGAGTAAATGATCCTCAGACATCAATTCCGCTGGACTGGACACTGTGTACGGATGCCCGACTCTCGACTCCACAAACAAATTTTATACTCCCAGCTCAGTCATGGTCAGAGATCCTGTGGTGGTCAAAGGAAATGCTACAAAGACACACTGAGGGCATACCTCAAGAAAACAGATATGGACCTCATGAGCTGGGAGAAGCTGGCCACCAACCGATCTCAATGGCACCAGAATCTTCATCAAGTGGGGGCCTGCTTTGAAGAGAAACACCTTGCCCTCGAAGCCAAAAAGAGAGAGCATAGGAAGGAAAGGGAAAGAAACCCCAGCCAGCAGGCAGCTCTCCCACATGGAAACATCTGCAATTTCTGTGGACGAATCTGTGGCTCTAGGATTTGATTACTGAGCCACCTCAGGACCCATCAGTGAATCATGGTAGAGATCATCCTCGATTCGAGGGATCACCGCCACCGCCGACAGATGTTCTGAAGTATATGGGGGAGCAGTAATCAAAGATAGGGAGAAGGTTTCCCTGGACAATGGCAAGGCATGCCTCTGAGGTGAGGTATGGCTGGAGTCAAAAGCAGCACCTAGGTTTGGGGGGAACCTTCAGACAAGAGAGTCAATGTGGATTGGAGAAGGAGAGGGAAGGGTCGAGCACTACTCCTAGGTATTTAAAAAGCGGGACTTCTTCTAGGGGATAACCATCAGGGGATATGATGTTTAAAGGGGAGCCTGACTTGTATTTAGCTAAAAAGGGCTTGGACCCATACATCATTGACTTAGTTTTTTTGGCATTGACTAGGAGGAAGTTTTCAGCAAACCAGGTATGGGCTGCCACATAGTTTTGTTGGAGAATGGAGGAAATGAAGGTAGGGGATCTATCACTGCAGAAAAACATGAGGTCATCAGTGTAAAGGAATGAGTGACAACTGAGACTGTCTGAGGGGAAGGAGTTGATGAATAATGAGAATTGGTGGGGGCCCAGGATATAACCCTGAGAAACACCTGTGGAATCCGGCTGTGGGGTGAGCAAGCGGAGCCTACGCACACAAATTGGGAGAGGTCAGTGAAGTAGCTTTTGAACCAGGCTGTGTCCTCTGGAGAACAGCCAAGGCAACAGAGTTTGGAGAGGAGGAGGGCATGATTAACAAATTGAAAGCTTTGGAGAGGCAGATGAAAAATTCCCCTGTAGCACAGCCACGGTCCATGTTTGTGAGGATGTGGTCTGTGATGAGTGCAAGAGCGGTGGCTGTGGAATGATTTTTGTGAAAGTCATTCTGTTGGTTGCACAGGAGGCTGTACTTACCTATGTAGTCAGCAAGCTGGTGGTGGACTGGTTTCTCGAGCAATTTGCTAAGGAGTGGGAGGATTGAAATTGGATGGTAGTTGTCTGCGGATCAAGGGTCGCCAGCTTTGAAATTGGGGATTACCTTAGCAGTTTTCAAGGGATCAGGCATAGAGTAGGAGGACAGGGCAAGGTTGAACATAAACGAGAGTGGAGTGATGATGGTGGGGGAGTTAAGTCTAAGGAAGATGGGATAGTCCATCTGCTCCAGGGGATTCGTAGTTAGGGAGGCTCATCTTGAGTAATTTGGCCGTATCATGGAGTGAGAGCGCTTTGAAGAAAAAAGGAGGGGGCTGGGGATTGGTGGAAGGCCTGGAGGGTGGTGGCTGAGAGGTAGGGTGGGTGACTGCGTTGCTTTTCGGGCCAGTTGGGAAAGTGTTCAGGTACATGGTAATATCAGACAATTTGCTGTTAAAGGCTGTGGCCACTTCCAGCAGGTCCGTAATAGGGCCATTTGCAGAGTTTAACTGCATGTCAGGTTTGCTGGAGGTGGGGCTTAGAATGGAGCCAATGGAAGCCCAACATTTTCTGGGGTCACTCAGGTTAGTTTTTTGGAGGTTCTGAAAGTAAGTTTGTTTTAGGGATTTAGCCAGGTGTTTACATAAATTCCTCCTATGCCTGTAGTCATTCCAGAGGTCCGAGGATGGGGACACCTTGTAGGTGGACCAGGTGTAATCCCCGTCCTTCACTAGGGTGAGAAGGTCTTTCACAACCCAGCATGAGCAGCCACCCCTGACCCTTCTAGTGGTTATCAGAAAATGACAGTCCTGTAAGGTCAGGAGGGTCCTAGTCAAGGAGGTTACTGCCAAGGTCACATTTGAAAGAGAGTAGAGAGCTGACCAATTTAATGCTCTTGTCTCAGTGAGGAGTTTATAGGTATTAGGGTTCTTGAAATTATGGAAGGACAGGTATTTTTGGGGGGGGTGTGTGAGCTTGGATGACCAGAGAAGATAAGTGGGGGAGTGGTCACTAATGGAGTCAGCCATGGTGCCAGTGTGCAGTGCATGATCATCTCTGTTTGTGATGATCCAATCCAGCAGTGTTGTAGTGGCCATGTGAGGGTTTTGTCTGGTAGAGGGCATGATGGTTTTGACCAGGTTGTGTTGTTTTAGGTGGGAAATGTAGTCTGGCTGGTGGGTACACAGCCAGTTAAAATTGAAATCTCCCAGCAGAACAGAGTCTCTGAGTGGGGATAAGGAGCTCAGGCCAGTGAGGAAACTATTTAGACCTGTGGTACCAGTGGTGGGAGGGTTGTAGCAGCATCCTATATAAGTTTCTTACAGATTCCTAGGGTTACTTCCAAGAGGAGCCATTCACTAGGTGGGATAGGTGAGCACAGCACTATATGTGCTGAGAGGGGTTCCCTAACGAATAGTGCAACACCACTGCCCTTTTTTTTTGCTAGGCCCATTGAGACAGAGGGAGGAGTAGCCAGGCAGTTTATAGATATTATCATCATGGTGTGGTTTCAGCCATGTTTCAGTGAGTCCCAGGACATGGGGCTAGTAGAGCACAGTCCAAGCCTCCAGTTCAAGGAGCTTAGAAGGAAGACTGCAAATGCTGATATGGGCAATTTTGAGCCCTGAGGCATTAGCTCAGATGCTATCAGAGTGTGTGATATGGGAGTTTGGTGGACCAGGATTACACTCTCCATCACCAGCTAATAGGAGGAGGGATAGAAGAGGAATGTATGGGTAGGAGGGAAAGGCAAGGGAACAGGATACGGAGGCCAGGTAGTGGCTGAGTAGCCAATGTTAGGAGTTGGAGAGGAAAGAGAAGGTGATGGGACCAAACGAGGAGCATTCCCATTTTAAGGGGGAAATGTGGCAGACCAGAGGGGTGTTGGTGACTGAGAGGTAGGGTAGGGAAGGTATTCTTGGTCCCGTGCCAATAAAGTAGTGCAAGCTTCCATGGGCATCAGAAGAAGTGGCAGGGAGGCTGCCAGCAGAGTGAACTGCAACAGTTTCATTGTGGCAGTAGAGGACAGAAGTAAGAGGATGAGAAATGTACCCTAGTAGATGAGGTAGGGTGGGATCAGTTACTTTATGGGTGCAGTCAGGTGACAGAAGCAGATGAGGGGTGGGGACAGGTACAAGGACAAAAATAGGAAAGCTGTCTCTTTAAGGTGAGAGCTCACAGTAGGCAGAAGCCAAAGGCTGCTGTATCAGCAAATAGAGGCAGAGGTTTAAGAGGATTTAATAAGTGGCGGGCTGGGGGAGAGTGGGCAGGCCATATTCAGATGAGACTTACTCAGCCTGATTGAGAAGAGCCATGGCCATAAGCAGGCCATACCTGGAAGCTTGGTCTCGGGGGGGCAGGTGGTGGCAGGCTCCTCATGCCAGTCTGGTTCCTGACTGCAGATGGCAATGTTTACCCAGGAAGGCTGGAAGACTCCTGAGGAAGAGAGGGACAAGACAGGGGTTAGAAGCAGCCCAGAAACAGTGGGAGGGATTCAGATGAGACAAAAGCACAAAAGAGTTGTTGCACTTGAACTTCAGCTAAATGGGTGGGCAGGACACAGAGAGCGACCTAGGCACCAGTTACATCTGCATGGGAAAAGGGAGACAATAGGAGCTAAAAGGCGGGGGGCATGCAAGGGCAAAGAAAAAAGAAAAAGTTTGACTTTGGGACCATGGACTCTGAGAGTGCATAGGACTGACCAGAAATGCTAACACGGTTTCTAAACAGCAAATATCCAACAAGAAGCAGTTTAAATACACTTTAAAACACCACAGTTGTACTTACATTGGCAAATTAAAATTCCCTGAGTGTCTTCTGTGCCCAGCAAAGACAACAATTTCTACTTGAGTCCACAAGCTCTGCCTTAGTGGAGGCTGCATTCTGAGAAGACAGAGGTGTGGATGCAGTGCCAGGGGACAGAAAGAACTAGACAGTAGTGCCAAAAAAATCAGCTGAGGGGCTAAGGGAATTAAGCAATAAGTTCAACAGAAGTGGAGCGAATGTCAGTCCACCTTGAACATTGAAAATATTGGGTAAGTCGGAAAGAGCCAATCGGGAAGCTCCTGGTAGGTGAGTAACCAATCAGGGCTTATCCCAGAGAGGCACTGAGTTTCACATGAAAAATTCAGCTGAGACTCACTCAGCCTGATTGAGGAGAGCCATGGCCATGAGCAGGCCATACCTGGAAACTTGGTCTGTGGGGGCAGGTGGTGGCAGGCTCCTCACGCCAGTCCAGTTCCTGACTGCAGAAGGCAGTGTTTGCCCAGGAGGGCTGGAGGATGCCTGAAAGTTTGGTCTATGGTGTGGGTGGTGGCAGACTCCTCACTCCAGTCTGGTTCTTGACTGCAGATGGTGGTTGTTGCCCAGGAGGGCTGGAGGATGCCTGGAAGTTTAGTCTGTGGGGGCAGGTGGTGGCAGACTCCTCGCGCCAGTCCGGTTCCTGACAACAGATGGTGGTGTTTGCCCAGGAGGACTGGAGGATGTCTGGAAGCTTGGTCTGTGGGGGTGTGTGGCAGCAGGCTCCTGGCACCAGTCCGGTTTATGAATGCAGATGGCGGTGTTTGCCCAGGAGGGCTAGAGGATACCTGGAAGCTTGGTCTGTGGGGGCAGATGGTGGCAGGATCCTCGCGCCAGTCCGGTTCCTGACTGCAGATGGCGGTGTTTGCTCAGGAGGGCTGGAAGACCCCTGAGGACTTTAACCCTCCATCCCACCAATCTTTTGGAGTTGTGTCTGGTGGATGAGTCATCACACTGCTTAAAGTGAACTAGTCCATTGTGTCCTATCAGTTTCAAGGAGGAACTTGAATAGCTCAATCATGTCCACTTGTTTCCTCCTATCTGCCGGGGTATACATGTCCAGAGCCTCCAAATGTTCCTTGTATGACCTTTCCTACCAACCATGGATCAGCTTGATAGCCCTCATCTGCACCTCTGCTTTCAATTTGTCCCTATCCTTAAGGTGCATGTCACAAAACTATGCACAGTACTTAATGTGAGATCAAGCCAGTGACTTGTATGGGGGCATTATCACCTTCCGCATTATGCTAGTGATCCCCCTACCTATGTGTATCAGTGTCCTATTTGTCTTTCCCACCACTCAATTGCATTGTGATGCTGCCTTTGAAGTATCCAGGATCATTACCCCCCCACCCCAAGTTTTTTCCTCCACCGTGCTGCCCATTACCACCCCCAACCTGAATTTTGTTTTGGGGAATTTGGCCCCATATGCATAACTGTAGAATTATTGGCATTTAATTTCATCTGTCACAATTAAACTGCCCTTCCAGTTGCTCCAGATCACTCCATGTGGCCTTAGCCCCCATCCTCAATGTTCTGTCTACTGCAAATCTTGGTGTCATCTGTGAAGAGATATGTTTTCCCTTGGACTTCCACCGCTATGCCACAAATGAAAACATTGATGATAACCGGTCTCAAGACTGATTCTTGTGGGACCCCTCTAAAGGCAACCCTAATTACTTGCTCAGTGCTGTCCTTTGAGTCCTCCCACTCAGTCAGCATTTACCCACCTCGTTATTTCATCTCTAATGCCCAAACTGACCATTTTTTTCAAAAACTTTCCATGAGGCACAGAGTTGAAGGCTTTACTGAAGTCAAGTTATGATATGCCCACAGAATGCTCCTTCCTACTAAACTTAAGAAGTCATTTAGGTTGGTCTGGCATGGCCTCTAGCCGGTAAAACTGGGGTTTCTATTATCATGCAGCCCACTGGCCTCCAGAGAGCCAAATCTCCTCCTCTTTATTATGGATTCTAAGATATTTCCCACTACAGAAATCAGACTGACTGGTCCACAGTTGCCTGGCTTCACTCTGCTCCCACTTTAAAGTAAGGGGACTGCATCCACCACCATCCAATCCTCTGTCACCACTCCCATCTTAAGTGAACAGTTGAAGAGTCCTATCAGTGGACTTGCCAGCACCTGTCCCATTTCTCATAACACCCTTGCACACAACCTGTCCATACCCATTTATTCTATTACCTTCAGTGCCAGAAGTCCCTCAAACACTCTCTCCTCTGTAAAGGGCTCTTCATTGATCCTCTGCAACAGTCTCTTGCTAGTCACTATGTGGCAGTCTGGTAGAGAACCCATGACTTCTTCTTTGAATATTGAACAGAAATAGCTAATCATCAGATTTCCCTTACGCTTCTCATACTATGTCCAGCACAAGGACAGAGGGGCTCACTGTGGCTTTCAGATTAGCTTCACTAATTCAAGACACAGGCTCAGCGGTTAGAGTGAAGATGTAGAAAATCCATGCCTGAATCCAATAATTTAGTCATGATGACCCACTACCAGATTTATCAGGAGGCTCATGGGCATAGCTACCGATACGCCTGGCACGCCACGGTGTGCTGTAGACAAGTACAGGGGTAGCAGAACCCGGCCAGCGTGCGTTACACAAATTTCCTTTGTCTTTGTTTGTTTCTGCTGGCTTTTCCAGGGGCCCAAAATGCTTGCAATTTGCAATGTTTGAAGGGGGGGGGTGTCTCCAATGATTTGCATGCCAACATAAGCTGCCCTGATTGAGACATGTGTGCTTTGTTCTCAATCAGGTCCGCTACCGCTTATGAGGAGGCATGCCTAGTAAGGGCCGGGCCAGGCGGGCTCTTTAAATCTCCCGGCAGGTAATGATTTTCCAAATTCAATTTCACAGGAGCTTTTGCAGCGAGAACAACAGAGAGCTGTTCTAGCTGCTATTGTCGACTGTCTGTGCCATAGAAGCCGTACGCCAAAGAAGCCGCGTCTGAAGCAAGAACTAAGAAGAGAGTTATCCTGCAGTTCTCTTCTCTCCACTTTGAGCTGTGCCTGCACTGCTGTAGAGAGATGGAGAGACAACTTGCAAAGTAAGGAGCTGCTGCGCTGACTGCAAGGAACTCGGGAGCTTTGAGGCCACTGATTGCCCATGACCGGGGAAGAGATAAAAGAGTCGGGAACTCCAGACATTGCAGAGACTGGTTTGCTGCTGATCCAAGCCTGAAGCCTTCCTTGCTGCACTTTTGCCTGATGCCACTGATTACCGGTTCCCCAGAGTTTACTTCCGTGTCCCCTTGATTTGCTGCGGACTCTGACACTCGGGAATGTAGTTCAACCGACCCACCCCCCAAATGGTGCGTTTTGCTGCCGCTGCCTGCTGCTGTACTTTTTAGCCTGCCCTGCACTTGCCGGTAGCCAAGAGGAATTTTGGACACCAACACCTGAGTCTGCCCACAATACCATCATCTGTTCACCAGGTACTTTTTTGAGTTAATGTGTGGCACTGTTCTTGTGGTGAGTGGGCAAATATGACATACTTTATGTATGACTGTTAGGCAAACCACAAAACTTGACAAAAAAGCTGATGGTGTCATGAGGTCAGTCTAAGAGTAATGTTCTTTCCACATAGACTTACTACACCAAGTTATACTTATCTAAATTGGATGTCATATAATTTAACCAGGTGGACTCACTACAGCCCATTTTATGCCAGTTCTTCTATTCAAGACAAATAAGGAGCATCCTAATTGGGGGGCATTCTAGTTATGTGAAATCAATAATTTTTATTATTTGGTGATAATATTGGAGTTAGTGTTGTCTACACCAAGTTCTAACCTAATATATGTAGCTGTGTGAAATTCCTAATTCCAAAAGGTGGTCTCAATTTTTTTGCTAGAGCAGCTAATTTCTCCCTATCCTTTATATCCCAGATGTCTCATATAATAATCTAATTCAGTGTATATATAGAGAGAGAATAATAAACTGCAGAAATGTTCAACATTCTGGTAGGACTTATTGGTGCAATGACGTTGTTGTTTTAGCCATGTGCCAGGTCAGTCCTAAAGGAAAGCAGGCATTTCATACACTAAGCAAAAGCATGCTGAAGAGTCTGTTTCCTTACTGAGATACTTAATCTTAGATCAGTGATGTGTCCTCCAGTGTTACACCTCTCAGCATCATAATAAGGTGGTGAACATGTGGCTTACTTTTGGGTAATATGGATAGCAATCAAAAACGTCTGACACCATCTTTTAACAAATACTGTACAGGATGCAACTCAATTAAAGGCTCAAACACTCGACAGAAATGTGTGCTTTGGGAACCTCTTTGAGAGTGAAGTGTGTTTTTCTCTGAACAGAAAGAGCTGCACTCAAGTAAGGGGTGCTCTGTGATAATTTAACCACATTCACAAAGAATCACGGCACTCCCATCCCTGCTACAAAAATATTTCAGGCCACACAGCTTTATCTCTCCAACATTAGCATTTATTTAAAAGCATAGGCCACAGCCTAGAGGGCAAGATGTCCACACCAATCGAAGTCTCTGATGTTTCAACCAGATAGGTCTATAGGTTTACAAAAAGTCAAACAAGCAAAATGGTTCAGCCTAATTGCAGATGGTACGACTGATGTATCAACCAAGGAACAGATATCCTTATGTGTTCACTATGTCCATCACAACACCATAGGTGACACTGAGATACATGAAGATTTTGTAGAGTTCATGGAAGGCTTCGACAACACAGGTCATGGACTGGCAGATCTCTTTATGCGATGCCTGTCTGCCTGGGGCATTGACATCAACATGATGAGAGGTCAAGGATATGACAAGGGCAGTAATATGAGTGGCAGACTTAATGGGGTCCAAGCCAACATTAAGGCTGTTGTGCCAGAAGCCTTGTATACAATCTGCAAAGCACACAGCCTCAATACTGCAATTGTTCACTCCTACTCCATAAGGCAAATATCTAACATGTTTGACACTACAAAAAAAATTACTGCCTCATTAAAAGCACTAGCCAAATGGAATAATATTTTCCTTCCGGAAATGAAGGAATTTCGCAACATCCCCAGCAATTATGATGAACCTGCAGATCACATCAGATCTATTCCTGCAGGAGGCAACACAAGATGGATGAGCCAGGCTGACTCTCTGTCAAGGTTTAAGGATAAATACTTGGTGATTTGTAGTGCAATAGAGAAGATATCAGAATTTGAGGATGATGCCGAACGATTTCTTTATTCCATCAACAAATTTGATTTTATTGTGATCCTGAGCTGTGTTGATCACATTCTGGCTTTGACAAAACCCTTGCACCTTTATTTACAGCATGTGGACATAGACCTCATGCAAGCTTCCAAGAAGGCTACTACTTTGTGGGAAGTATTGAGGGGCATGAGGGAGTTCTCTGAAACTCATTTTGGGGAACTGTACACAGACATCATGTCACTGGAAGCCTCAATGTGCACTGAGGAATCTGTTCCCACCTGTGGAATACAAATGCAATGCAGCAACATCAGTGCCACTAGCCCTAAGGAATATTACAGGCTCAACATCTTTATTCCGTTTCTGGACCATGTCATTTCAGAGCTACAAGAGCAGCTTATTGAGTGTCCTCACTTCCTTGCTCAGTACCTTGTCCCACAAAAGTTACATTTGCTAATACATAAGGAGCAAATGTTCGAGCTCTATAATGCTTACAAGGTGGATTTGGGCAGCATGGCAGAATTTAGGATGGAGCTTGTAAGATGGCGTGCAAAGTGGGTGAATGTTCCAGTGAAACAGGGGCCAGAATCTCTAATTATGACATTGCAGCACATAAATTTGTACTGTATCTGAACATTAATGCCGCATTATCCATCTTGTCAACCATGCCAGTAAGTGTAGCAACTGCGGAGAGGTCTTTTGGTGCACTGCAATGGTTGAAGACATGGCTGAGAAGCGCTACTGAGGAGTCACATCTTACAGGATTAAATCTGCTGCACATTCACAGGGATATGGAAATTGATGTGGAGCAATTGTTGAAGGACTTTGACCTGTGCCTGGACAGGTGCTTTTCTAAAAGATGACCCCTGCTGTGTCTACTTGTAATGCAATAAGTGTGGTGGTGTGTGGTGGTAGTGTGTGTGTGTGTGCGTGTGTGTGGTGGTGGTATGTGTGTGTGTGGTGGTGGTATGTGTGTGTGTGGTCGTAGTGGTGGTGTTGATGGGTGGTGTCAAAGAGGGTAAATGTTCAGTAAAGTGGATCCGACTCCCAAGTCGGAGTGTGAATGGTCCTCTGTGGGACTGGCTACCTTGTCGTGGTACAGAGGCTTGACACAATTGAGAAACTGTAACTAAAAGCCAGTCTTGGTCTGAAAGTGAGTGCATTTCATTTTTACATTGTCATATAGAGATGTTGCAAATGATGTGTTGGAGGGGTGGGGCTTGGAAAAGTGGTGGAGGGGCAGGGCTTGGAAAAGTGGTGGAGGGGTGGGGCATGGACAGCATTGTTCTGGGGTTGCAAAGAGGCAGCTTGGTGTGCAAAACTGAAATGTCTGGTTACACCCCTGAGGAGCTGCAACTGTGGTGAGGAGATATTTTACTTTGTTTATTATAGTAGCAGAGAAGAATCACCCCTAACCCTCTTCCAAGTTGTGGACACTATTTTAATCTAGACAGTCTCTCAAGATGGAACTGTTCTCTTTTTTGAGAGTTGTAAAGTACTTTCTTATGCCCAAATTTAGACTATCAGGTCTGCTATTTCATACAGGGATACTTTGCAATGTTGCAACTGTTTTAACCTGGCAATAGTGGAAACTGCAGAGTCATGGTCAGGGTGCAAACCCACCAAAGTTGTAAAGGGAGCTCTCAGAACTACACACAAGTAACTGTACCTTGGATCTGGTTCCATCACAGTGGGGGAAGACTGGTGTACAACACTGGTTCCTTTTGTCAATGAGATAGACAATGCCTCTCTGGCAGTGGGTTCCCTTCAAAAGATCTTGAAAGTGGCTATGGTTAGGCCCCTCTTTATTGAAGGCATCTTGGATACTGGCCATCTCTTGAACTATTGGTCCATATCATAGCTCCTTTTTTGGGGAAGTTATTGAGACTTTTGTAGCTATGTGGTTGTCAAGTCATCTTGAGGAGAATAAACTCTTTGAAACATTTCATTCTGGTTTTTGGACCCAGCTTAGTACAGACTCTACCCTGATGAGGATTATGAATGATCAGTCTTGTTGCGAGGGACTGGGGTGAGCTTTCTCTTCTGCTACTTCTTGGCATCTACTGAGCATCTGATACAGCTGATCAATGGGAGATGGAGGAGCACATGTGAAGTGCTGTGGCATGTTTGGTTGTGTGTTAGATGGATTCTGTTCCTATGTTGGTTAATGCAACTGCTGATAGTAGATAGTACTGGTGAGCTTTAGATCTTCTCTCTAAAGCATCATATCCAATGACCCACAAGACTGAAATTGCCTCCACTGTTTACAAAATCTATGCTTTCACCTGTTAATGCAGTCCTAGAGTGCCGCTTGTGCTTTCACTGCTATGCAGATAATATTCAACTGCATTTTTCCTTTGTATCTGGGCAGGACAATCTGGTAGCTGTGTTTGAGAATGGCTTGGCCAAGATCAGATAATGAATGATCATCAGTGGACTTATGCTTACCCTTGCAAATAGAGGTGGTAATGATGGAACCAGAGAACCTAAGGTCAACCATTTTTTGTAGCCACTCTATTAAAGGTATTAGGCTTGTGGTTAGCTTGGTGCTTTACAACCTGGAAGCTGCTCATGATAATCAGTTATTTCTCAGTCACCAGGTATCATTTGGGTTCATTAGTGGTTTTAACAATCCCAGGACTAGTCAAGCCACACCCTTACATTAACCTAGGGTGATCTTAGACATTAGTGCACCTCAGGGTTGAATACTGCAGTTTATTATACCTGGGTCTTCCTGCACCTTGGATACACCACCTTTACTTAACGGAGAATGCTACATCTCCACTGCTGACATCAGTGAGCTGATATGGGCACATGTCTTCAACTATGGAGGCACTGCACTGGCTACACATTAGGAGGCAGATCAAATATAAATGCTGACAACAATTTATACAGCCCTGAAAAATTTAGTCCATTCTTACCTGAAATAGAAACATAGAAATCTACCAGTAGAAGGCTTGACGGTCAATCTAGTGTGCCCTATGAGATGGCATACATCCTTTGGAAGTCTATGATCACACCATAGGTGTCAGGGTGGCTCAGCTGGTAGCACATTTACCTCTGGGCCAGAAGGTCATGGGATCTAGTTCCATGCCTAGATTAGGCTCATACCTAAATGCTGGCATGTAAGTGCAGTACAGGGGGGTATTGTACTGTTGGGGTGTGCCATCCTTCAGATGAGACATTAAACCAAGGTCCCTTCTACCCATCCTGGTGCCAGTGCTGTCATGGTGGTATCCAGGTGGAAGTAAAAAAATGCAAAACACTTTTCATAAAAAGTAGGGGACTTTCCTCAGTGTCCTGGTCAATATTCTCCTCCCCATAAAGCCGGCTCCTGCAATTGTCCAAGGCTGTGTGTAGGTGTTGTGAAAAATGGCTGCCACTATACATTCAGTCACTTCACTACCAGTCTAGCATTGCAAGTAAATCACTTAGGATACATGCATATGAAAAGCACTATATAAATGCTGATTATTATTCTTCCACATCAACCATGACCTCCCCAGCTCCAGTGAGTCGCTCTTTGTGGCTATCCCACTCCTCTTGAGTTGAAGACCAATTTTGCATTGACCAGTGCAGTGAGTAGTTTGTTCCTCTCCTCAACCACCCACTCCATAAAAAGTACTTTCTAACTTCTTAAAGCTACCCTTTACTAGTTTCCATAATTCCCACTGGTATTGTTCCCACTCACCATTAACAGCTTGCTTGGGTTCTCTTTGTTTATACCTCACAAGTATTTAAATGTTTTGATCATATTCCCCCTCATGTCAAGTCTCTGATGAGTACATGTTGAGGCTTCTTCAGTCTCTGTTCATATGCCATGCCTTGATGGCCCTATATCATACTGGTCACCCTCTGCACAGTCACCAGCAGGTTTATGTCATTCTTTAGAAAAGGGTTCCAAAATTGGATAAGGTACTTCAGGTGCAGTCTTACCAGGTTTCTATACAGGGATACATTGACATCTTCTCTCCTGAAGCTGGATACCCTTCCTATGCATCCCAGCATTCAGCTCACCTTCACTTTCACTGTTGCTTTGTTACACTATGCTGCTGACTTGAGGTTGGCATTGGATTTCAAAGACCCAATTTTAAAAAGACTTGCTGATGCCGCAAGTCTCTGGTGCACTGAACATACAGTGCCAGGGCTTGCGGCATTCCTGTGGCACTGACTGTAATTCTCTGTCAGTTGTGACAAATGCTGCGGGTTAGACCAGCTCCCCCTTGTCTAACTTGTGTCATTTAGGGACCTTTTTTATAGGGCTGGGCCAAATGTTTGGTGCAAGCTGCAAAAAAGTGTGGAAATTGTCACAACTGCACCAAATGTACTAAACTTTGACACAGTTGCATCACATCAAAGAAGTTTCATGCAGTTGAGCCAAACATCAAGGTTGACACTGGGCTTGACACAAACCCGGCATCAACCTTTGAAAATCGGGCCCCAAGTCTTAATTACATGATATGAAAAATCTTGCTGACCAAGAACTAAGTGACCCTTAAATGTAACATCATTAGAGAATCAGAGATTACTATACTGTAGTTAGTGGATGACTATGAATTGAGGATCGTAAATAGAGGAATCTGATTGGCTGAAAGCTCTTTGAAGCCATGATGATATCGGGCTACATCATCATGACTTCAAAAAAATTCCGGCACCACCAGCCTCTTTGCTTTCTACTGTCTGAGAACTAGTTTTTTAAAATGTACTCCTACACCACCCAAAAGCTCATTCATAAAATGTTTTAAAACCTATTCGTTTTATTTTTTTTATTTATAAAACTTCAAACTCGCTTCATAATAGCAACAAGTCACTCCATGGTGTGGTATATCATGGGATATCATCACTTCTCGGGTGGTAGAATGCACTCGGCCTGCGGCCTCGTGCCCAACCACCCGAGGCATGACGCTATCCCATGATATACCACACCCTGTCGTGCCTTATTGCTTAATTATACAATTGCAAGAAAGAATGCTGGTCCTTGATTGGTTTGACTGGAACTGGACCTGAGATGTTATCCTAGCATAACATCTCAACTCTAGTCAGAGTACAGACATGACTTCAGCAAATCTCCCAATATCACTACATGCTGCCTGCTATAGTAATATCCACTCAGCAGTCCAACCCACTGTCAGTGTCCCCAACTCACATGCTCCAACCACAGACATGGAAACCCCTTGGCATTGTCCCAAACTCACTTCCAACCTGGCCCTCCACAGAGTATTATCCCAAACAAGAAAAAACATTAAAATGGAAAACACCATCATCTTAGATGGCATTTAAAGTTCCCCGTAGGCTCTGGCATGAGCCCTTTGAGCTTGTCACACCCTGTCTAGCTAAAGCAAGTGGTCCGTTCCTCAAACGACGGCAATGCTTACAGCCACACAAAAAAATAAAAAATAAATCCCACCAACAGCACAGACACCTAACAATGAATTAAAAAAAGAGCATCTTAAATTGAGACACAATTACCGATGAACATGGAAAACCAGAATTGTGCATTGTAGCCATGTCTCCCTGCAACAAGTCTAAGTATAAAAAAAAATCTTCACCCAGTGCAGACAAATAGAACATCTACCAAAAAATATGTAATGGGGGATGAATACAAAAAGCAAAGCAACACCACCGCCTACTGGGCAAACAATAGAGCAGCACTATTTGTCTAATATATAAACCTACTCAGTAAAAAATGACTAAAAAAAATTTTAAACATATTTTGCATCTTTTTTTTTTATTTCATTTTACAAAGGAGCCATTGCTTAATAGGAATAATGCACTCCAGGGTGGGAGTTATGCTGAGATGACATCCCTTCTCGGGTGTTGGATGCCTTCAGCCTGCAGCCTTGGGCCCAACCACCCAAGGCTGCATGTTATTCCTTTAGAGAACCATATTCTATATAAATAAGGGATAGTTTGTATTTTTTGTTACAATGTGCTGATGATTTGAGATTGTTGGATAGCACTGCTCCAAGATCCCTAATTCTTGACAAATAACTGACACAAATAACTTTAGACAACCCACTCAGGAGCTGGGAAACCTTACCAGCTGTTTGGTGGAGCAGAGTGTCTTGCAAATTCCAGCATCCAGTCTTAAATCAGCTAGTAACCGTGCATTTGCAGTAACTTCTCCAAGATTATGAAATGCTCTTTGAGTAAGACCTGGTTGTTCAGGCAGGCTTTTCCTTCCTGAGACTTTTCCATATTTTATTTATTGATTTATATTTCACCTTCTAAACCCATCTAATCAGTTTCTTAGATGCAGTATTTCATGTTTGTTGAGTCTGTTTAATTGCTAGTTGTAATTTTGTATTTTCTGTTCATGTTGAGTTTCGATAACCCTGTAAACACTTTGAGCAGTATGGAACAGTATTCTATATCTATCTGTCAATCTGTCTGTCTGTCTGTCTGCCTGTTTGTCTATTCTAGCTAGCTCAGCTAGGACAGAAAGTAACATTAACATTACATTGTGCTTCTTTACCTTTTCTTCAAACCTGCAGTTCAAGAGCAACAAATGTAGCAACATTATTGTCCATGACATGGGTGCTCTACGTTGTGTTCTAGCAGTGTCAGATCACAAACTTAAAAGACAAAGGCAACTTTACACATATGGAGGACTATTCTCCATTGTGCCCCATGTACCCACGAGTCATGCGGAAAGTGTATGTGTGCCTGTGTGGCTGTGAACAGGCACAGGATGCACAGAGTCAGGACCATAGTGTATGGACAATCAGTCAAACAGCTGCCTCCAGCTCACGCTGACACCCCCACTGTGCTTGGGCAGACATGGGCTGGGAACCCCATTGACACCATGACCAATCAGTAACTGTTGGGGTGGTGCATAGGCACATGTGACAGGATCTCCAAGGGGTAACATTCCCACACCATCCTGGCACTCAGTGCATTTATGAATGGTGCAGAGTGGGGGCACATCCTCCCTGGCACAACTCCAGACCACTTGTGTTGCATAACTGCTTGGGGGAGCTGCATGATCCAGTGCCCAACCGGCTTGCACACCAGTCATGCATGCTGCCTGGGGTCCATGGGATCCCTGCTGCATGGCTTTCTGACTTAGAGATGCCTACGCGGCTTACATAGCCGGCATGTAGGTATCAAGAATAGGCCCCATTGTGCTGAGACCCAGTTCGTAACAGGGCAGCTACCCTTACAAAACACAAGTCCACAAAGGGCATATGTACTTGGAGGCACCAATTCAGCAGTCACAAAAGAATACTCCAAATACTGTACATCCATGGGTACAGAAGCATAGTCATATTTTATTTCAGCACTTAGTAGAAATTCAACAGGGGCCCCAACTGAGCAAAGCACTGGGGAAGAAGGATGGTTATCTCAGTCAGTTGCAGCCAAGTTAAATTTTGCACATTTCAGTGTTAGTATTTATTATTATGAAAAAAGCACTTTCCGGTATTCAATGTGCTGGAATAAAATATGAACATGTTTCAACAGTCATAGATGTATTGTGAGTATTCTTTATTGACTTCTGAATCAGGCCCTCCAAATACATATGCAGAGCTGGGTGAAATTTATTTTCTGCCAGTGAAAATATGGCAAAATTCCAATTTTGCTTCTGTTAAATTCCAT
Source organism: Neoceratodus forsteri (assembly GCA_016271365.2). Classification (NCBI taxonomy): domain Eukaryota; kingdom Metazoa; phylum Chordata; order Ceratodontiformes; family Ceratodontidae; genus Neoceratodus; species Neoceratodus forsteri. The sequence continues at coordinate 1,360,507,779 of CM057459.1, forward strand.
GAAATCTCCATGAAAATTGTGTGAAATTTTGCCAAAATTGTAATTTTTGTTATTTCTGTCTAATATAAAAAGTATTTGCTTGAACTGCACCAAATTTGGTATGGGGACTTTATAGTATCCATACAGATCTGTGTCAAGTTTCAGATCTTTATCTTTAAAGATGAAGGAGTCATACACCTCCAAACTTTCATAAATTTTAAAATTACATTTTGCAGTTATGTGAACTATGCTGTATGTATAGAACAGAATCTCACCAATTTTGTTAGGTTCACTAACCCTAAATTTTAGACTTTAAGGACACCCCATGGCCCAGCAGCAGAGTGTCATGCTGATGAGCAAGGTTTGTTAGCGAATCCAGGAAGACATGTCAGGAGGCAGGCCATAGCTGAGACAGCTGCCACTCAACAGTGCATCTCAGTTGGGAAGGGGGTGGTGGTGGGCTCCACCAGCACAGTGACCCCTGCAACTAGAGATGTGCAAAATTGGAAAATTTTGTTTAGCAAAATATTTAGCATAATTAGCACACTTCGTGAAATATTTCACAGGGCGTAAAGCGAAATTTCGCCTTCCGTTGTGAGCAAAAGTTCACACCCAAGCCAGCAAAATTTCACTCGCGGGTGAAATTTCATCACCCGCAGGCAACATTTCACCACTCATGGTGAAATTATGCCTGCAGCAGGAGTAATTTCGCATCCTGCAGCAAAATTTAGTGGCCACTGGCCAAAGTTCTCCCTGGTGTTTAGTGGTCCCCCCACCCCCATAGCCACTCACTGGGCCAAAGTTTTTTTTCCATGGTGTCCAGTGGTTCCCTCCAGCTGATCACCAGCCATAATTTAATTAGATAAGCACACCCCCCAAAGTTACCCTGGCACCCCTTGTTTGTTTTATTGAAAAAACAAAATCCAACTCCCACTCCCTGATGTCCAGTGGTCCTCCCTGGCTGATCACCAGCTGTAATTTAATTAGATAAGCCTGGCTTATTAGATGGCTGGGCTCAGCCTCATCAAGGTATATCTCTGAGAGCAGGCTATATCCCTGTGAGATGAACTGCCAGCCAGGTGAAAAAAACAATATAGAAAAAAAGGTGTGTGTGTCAACTCTCTGTGACAGGGTGACTAAGACCCTGCCCTATTTGTTATGAAGAAAGAGTTAAATGCAAGAATCTGTTCTATCCTCTCTTTTCTGTCTCTTGTCTGTCTGATTATAGAAACAAATCTTCTTATGAGACCTAGGAAGTGACCTCTCTGGCGGTCTTGCGATTTTCCACCTCTCACTATCTCTCTACCTTCACTTGCTGTTTCTGTTTTTTGTTCCCTCTTGCATATCTGCAGTTATAAAATATATGTGAATATTTATGTGAAACTGGGATCCCTTGGTTAGAAAATGTGTATAGTTATACTGTTTAAATTATTGCAAAAAACTGTTTGGGATTTAGGGACTTAACCTGAGATGCAGTTTGAGCTGCTCTTAGGCTTGTTTCCAAACTCTTTTGCAGGGCTGTCAGTAGGAGACCAGCTTGGGACCCTGTTCTGTTTGCAAGCCTGCTCTGTAAAGAAACTGACAAGAACATTTTGTGAATAACATTATGTCTCCTTTACAAGCTCAGGATGAAGAAGTTAATTATCAGGCAAAGACTTGTTATAAAAAGAGCAGTAATCTTTTGCTGGGGAGAGACCGAAACTTGGAATCAGAGATATTCTCAGATGAAGGACTTTGTTTTCTCTGTTTGCACTGCCTTTGCAAATACTTATACTAAACAATTTTTTATTTTATATTTTGCAGTTATTGATAGTAATAAAACACTACTTGGAAATGTTATAGCTCCTGGTTTTCCTATGCTTCCTGACCTGTGCCTCAATGACAAATGGTGTCAGACTAATTGGGATTTATGCCATGCATACTCTAAGCCAGGAGTTTTGTGCATGGGTACTAAAAGGTATGGAGTCTACAGAAGCAAGCAAAGGAGTGATTACTAGGAGAATGGCAGCCAAACTAGAAGATACAGAAGTCCAAGCTGAGACTGTACAGGCAGGACCAGTTGTGGAAAGAGAAGAAAAGGCAGTGACAGAACCTGAAAGCTTGACTGCCTTTTTCAAATGGTGGGCTATACAACAAAAAGAGATGGAGAAACAGTAAAGAGAAGAGATGTAGGAGCAGCAACTGATGGATGCCTTGCAAGCTATCAAAGCTGGAGGATCTGGCAAGGGTCCAACAGAGCAACAAGACACAAACAACTTCAAAAATATTAAACTTTACAAAGTTGTGTGCCTCGGATGATACTGAAGCATACCTAACAACTTTTGAAAGGGTTGCCACAGCCTCCCAATGGCCAAAGCAGCAATGGGCAATCAGGATGGTACCTTACCTGACAGGTAAAACCCAGCTTGCCTACAGCAATATGGACACTACACAGTCAGAAAACTATGACCTGGTGAAAAGAGAAATCCTGAAAAGATATGACATCTCAAGAGAGACCTACAGGCAAAGATTCTGATTTCTGAAGTCCAACTCAGTCGACAATCCCGAGAAGCTTTCACCCAACTGAGAGAACTGCTTATTAATTGGCTCTAACCAGAGAGCAAAATAGTCCCACAGAACACTGACACACTGGTAATGGAGCTGTTCATTAACATCCTGCCTACAGATGTGCAGCTGTGGGTAAAAGAACACCAACCAGAAAGTGGGAGAAATGCCATTTCTTTAGCTGATGACTACTAGATGACTTGACAGATGCCACAGCAGTGAGGTAACAGACAAGCCAGACCCTCTTTTTCCTGATTTAAATCCAAGTCTGATAAGAACTCTGGTTGGGGGGGGGGGTTACAGATCTGCACCCGAAGACTCTATTTACAATAACTGTAATACGCCAGGCCATATTGCAAGAAACTGCCTTAGCAAGGAGGAAAATACTAAAGCAGATTTGTCCTTAATAAACTGGGGCAAATACTTAACAGATGTCAAGGTAGGGGATAAGACTGTGAATGGACTTATAGATTCAGGAAGCATACAAACTCTGGTACATGTTGAAGTTCTTGAAAAGAACTGTGCCAAAGGACCAAGTACTGGTGTCACCTGCATCCACGGGGTCACTCAATACTATCTCAGCACCCAAGTGACTCTTAATATTAATGGGGAGTCACACCAAATGACAGTTGGGATAGTAACTAAGTTATCTCTACCTGTGATTATTGGAAATTATTTTCTAGGATTTACTGAGCTAATCACAGATGGTGTATATCCTGATGTTTAAGCAGCTGTGATGAAAAGAGATCAGGCAAAGAAAATCTCAGATGGTGGGGCTCTTTTCCTTTCAGTGATTTTGATTTGGACTTGTCTGACCATAGCTCCAGGATCCAGAAGTCCAGGAAAGAAAGATGATGCCTGAAGAAACAGTGGCTGATGGACATAAGGGGTTAATATACAAAAATGCTGAAACTAAACTGATAACTAATTGTGATTTTTGTTTCAGAGTAAGCTAATGATGTTTCTCTCCATGGTTATTTTAAGCAAATGGGGGCAAAACCAAAACAGGGTGAACCAATGTTTAAAAAATGAAATGGATTACTCCATAGAATTTGGGTTAAACCTCAGACACAAGAACAGATAGAACAATTGGTTATACAGTACCATAAAAACATACTGTAGATCTGAGTTATTACAGATAGCACATGATAATCCTAATGCTGGCCACTCGGGAAGGGACTGCACCCTTGCCAGATTGCTGTACAGATTTTACTGGCCTGGAATTCATGAAGATGTTTCTACCTATTGCAGTTCATGTGCTGAGTGTCAGAAAATAACCTCATTGACTAAAAAATACAAAGTGCCCCTAACCTTGGTACAGAAGATGTGCCTTTTGAGAGAACTGCAGTGGATGTGGTTGGCCACCTAGACAAAACTAAAAAGGGTAATTTATTTATTCTGGGAGTATGTGACTATGCTACTTGATACCCAGAAGCAGTTCCAATGAATACTGTTTCAGCCCCAAAAGTGGCAGCAGAGCTTGCCAAAATTTTCAGTAGGGTCGGCATACCAAAGGAGATTATTATTGATCAGGGTAGTAATTTTGGTATTATATTACAGAAGGAGCTGTACCAACTACTAGGCATCACTGTCATAAGAATCCCCACCCCAATCACCCTTAGACAGATGGTTTTGTTGAGCATTTTAATTCAACCCTAAAATGCATGTAAAAAGGTTTCTAAAAAGGGAAGGAAAAGATTTGCACCAATACTTACCTTACCTGTTTTTTGCTTACAGAGAAGTGCCACAGGCATCAACAGGTTTTTCACCATTTGAACTGCTGTATAGTAGACAACCTAGAGGGCCACTAGATTTAACAAAAAAATTGGGAAGATGACCCCACTCAGGAAAAAACTATTACATCTTATATGTGTGCCCTGAGATAGAAGCTAGCAAAATATGTTAAAATTGCCCATAGTAATCAGGAAGAGACCCACAACCAGCAGAAGGCATATTATGACCATGGGGTACAAGAAAAAGTTTTTGAGCCAGCTGAAAAGGTCTTACTGCTGTTACCCACTACAGAAAATAAACTGTTAATGAAGTGGTAAGAGCCTTATAAGGTGCTTAGACATACTGCCACAGTTAACTATAAGGTTGAAACCCCTGATAGGTAAAATTCTATCAAGATACACCATACTAACCTCCTGAAGAAATGGGTTGAAAAAACACCAAAGGCTGCTTTACTAATTTTATCAGAAACTGATAAAGAAGATATATACAGTAGTTGCTAAAAAAAAGTTGCTCAGTACTGCAGTATACCTCGGCAGATGTGGTATTAATGAGAGGTATACCGAGCAGTACTGAGCATTACCTCCATAATGTGGCAGTGCGGTAGTGTGGACTGCGGTATGAGTTAAGGCCATAATTAACTGAATCCCCTTCAATTTCTGTTGCAATTCACCAGGTGCCGCTGTTCCTGATCACATTTTGCTTGTGTTTCAATTTACTGAGCAGTATCTCCTTAATGTTAATTGAATACCCATCAACATTTGTGCCAGGTGGCGCTGTTCCCGATTACATTCTGCAGGTATTTCAGTATACTGAGTGGTACCTCCTTAATGCAGCAGCCTGGCAGTGGTATTCATTAAAGAGCAAGTGTACAGAGCAGCATGGATGGTATTGCTGAGTTTTTACTTTTGCACAGGTGCCATAGAAATCTGTGGACATGTGTTCCTCTATGGGATCTGTGGTTGGGTTAGCAGGTTTTTCCTCGACACTTTCAAAACAGGCTTGCTTTTTAAATCTCTGCTGCCATGTAGAGAGAAAGACAACGCGAGGTACCACATCCATCACTGTTAATTGTGCCAGTTGTGTTTATGCCTGCCACGTGCTGAAAACTGTTTTCCGTGCATTCATTGCTTTTGTGCACAGTTGGCATTGTAAGGTGTTGGGCTGGCCGCTCATCATCTGCGTTACTGGTTGTGACTTTTTTCCTTGCCTGGTGTTCCCATTTTAAATGTATTAAATGATTTGATAGTCCCCCCCCCCCGCTCCTTTGCAATGTATCTCTTTCTAAGTAAGCATAACACTACAACAGTGGGACCATGTGTCACAAAAACTCAGACCACGGTGACTACCTGCAAGTGGATGTGATGGGAGAAGAATAAAGGACGTTATATTACTGTATTTTTTATTAAAAAAATAACAAAAAACAAACACACTAGGAAAACAGACTACATAGCCTTTTCTATACTGATAGTGACCGATGATGTAAGCACTCCCCCATCCCCTGATTGCAAAGTAAGGAATGCAAAATATTTCTGGAACATCTACCGACAACTGTAACTGCTGAAAAGGTGTGCGGCTCATGCCAAACACACAGTGTATTCCTCAAAACTCACACTGTGCTACTTTGCACAGACACGAGAAAAAAAATAATTTCTATACCGAGCAAACGCTGAATACACTGGGGATCATTAACATGGAACCATGCAGAAACCTGACTATAAACATGGTCTGCCTGTCAGAATGAATGCTACACTCAAGATATACAGTAGCAGATCAATACAGGTATTAGGGCTAAGCAGACCACCACTTGCACTCAGCAACATGACTCAGGGAACATACCAGAACCAATGCTGGATTTTCCTGTAAAACAAATTCAGTCCACAATAACTGGCTATTGTACTAACAACTAACTAAGACTTATTTTCCACTAACATCTTTCTTCCACCCCTTATTTTCCCTAAAGTCTATTTGTATTTGTACTCATTTAATTTCTTTTTCATTGTCACCATAAGTCTCCTTCTCTGTCTCCTTGTCACACATTCGTCACCTTTCAGCCTTCTTACTAGGCCCTGTTAATTAGTCCCCACCTGAGAACTTCCCTAGCTCTTTCACTCCTATTAGGCTTTATCTTTCCCATCATCACCTTTTTGTTTCTCAGGTTCCCTCTTAATCTTGCCATTTATCAATTCTTCTCCCTGATCCTCCCATTTTTTTCTTTCTCCACACATATATATCCCTCTTTTACCTCCCCTCTACATTAACTTTGTTTTTTTATCTTTTAGATATTTCCTGAAGAAGACCTAAGGTCGAAATGTAGATTTTTAACTCTATTTTCAGTGTGAATTTAATATAACCATTTTGTTTTGCTTTTAGACCACCTGCTGACACAGTGTCTTGTGTTGTTATTGTACTAACATAATGTTTACGGCAGCTGGCTGACCTGTTACCCCACAACATCCAACTTGCTTTTGTATACTCCTAGTCCTGATTGCTTTTAGACTGCTGGAAGACCATCACTTAAATCCTACAGTTTCCCCTGATGTCACCCCAGCTTTTATATGTGGTCATTTCTCTGATTCAAGGTTTTTATCACCAGGCTTGACACTGTACACTGGTCTGCTCCTCGTGGCTAGGGTTTTCGTGTATAATTGAGTTGCTTGGTGTGGATTAGTTGATTAGCTGGACTCACTGTGATAGTGATGGAGTCCATCAATCATCACCCAGTACAATATAGAGCCATGTGAAGGATTAGTCCATTGTACTTACTAAGTGAAATCACCAAAAGAAATGCCCTGTCTAGATCTGATAGCTTTGGTATTGAAACTTGCTTAAGTTAGTGTTCTAATAAAAGGTGCCAAATCACCTGCTTTGTTTATCTGTGTGTATGAGGATCAATACATCTACGAACTGTTTTGTATGTAAATCTCAGGGAAAAGCACAATATAAATAAAATTACCTACCTATCAAGTGATTAATTGGGAGCAATACTTCAACATTCAATTCCAGTCTGATCCTGCTATAGCATATGTAAGCAATAATGCACACAGTGTGTGTTTATTTTTTATTTAGAAATTTTGCACACCAAGCTGGCCTCACTTAGGTGTAACACCATGTATTTCACATAAAAAAGATCAGACACACACAAAGCAAACACAACTTAACTCACAATACAGAATGGGGGGACTGCCACTTTAAATATCACCAGATAACTGATTGATGGCCTTCCTCCCACCGCGAAGCTGTCACCAGTGACAGCGAGCAACTGCCACTCTTTACTCGATGAGGGAAAAGTCCATAATGAACCTGCACATTCAACATGAAAATATATAAATGTCCTTATTCCACAAAAATGAAGGTACAACACTAGATTCGTAAGGGTGAACCTTGCCCAATTCTATAATTTAAAACAACAGCATGTGGGATCTTCAAGCAGAACCCGGTTAAAAAAAAAACACAACTTACCAGAGTTCTGCAAGTCAAAATGCATGTACAGTACAATAAAAAAGAAAAAGGGTATCAGTTTGTGCAGTTTAACCTTAGTCCCCAGATCTCAGCATCAGATTGTTTGCGCATCTAAAAAATGTAATTAAAAAGTGTATCCACTATTGTGCTTATAGCCCAAGTGATTATTAATACTTAAGGTGGCACAAGGTAATTGATCCCTCTGACTGACACCTGCTAGCACTCATAATACAGTGGAGCAAGTTACGATGTGCTGAAAGTCCAAACCTGGCTCTTTTTAATTATTGCCCAAGTAACCCCTAAGACACTATTAACTTGATTATTATGCTACTTGCCAATGCTACAGGACTGCTTGGAATGGAGTTGTGTATGTACAGTACATTGGACACATCCTTGCTTTAGCCAGTGTAAAATTATTTTCTAGGACATCAGGGAGATCCTTTTCCTATAAATAGGACTATAACATAATTTCCAAGGGACTTCTTACAATGTCTTTTTTTCCTGGCTACAGTATTAATAATTCAAATGGGTTATAGGCATGATAATTGACATGCTTCTTAATTTAATTATCTAAATTGAGCAATTAATATTGCACCATGATCAGGGAACTGAGGTGAGAAAAGGGTGGGGAATAACTAACACGGTTTTGGGGGTACTTCTCATTAGTTGTCCTCAGTCACAGATGTACACTATAAGTGTAGGAGAAATACCTTAAGTCCTATACTCTTTATATTATAATCACAATCAAAATGCAAGATGCATGACATAAAAGTCCCTGCAGTAAGATAAAGGTCCATGCAGCAGGGCCCTCTTGCCCCTGCCACAATGCCCAATTTCCTTAATAACATGAAAGTGCAAGATGCATTCATAATGTACACTAAATGTCCCTGCAGTAGTGCCCTCCAGCCCCCCTCCACAATACTCATGTCCGATCTCCTTAATAACATGAAAATGCAAGATGTATGCCATAAAGGTCCCAGCAGTAGCATCCTCCAGCTCACATCACAATTCCCATGCATGATTTCCATAATAACATGAAAATAAAGAAGAAGAAAAAATCCGCTGTTGTAGTGTTGTATAAATGACCCACCCTCATATGTTTGCTGCTATTGTTTTCTTGTACCCCCCGAATTTGGCTTGTTGTTTTATGCTGTACCCCACACTCTCACCCCCCAAACTGAGATCCAACATCTCAATCAAGATTCATGCCGTGAAGGTCCCTGCAGTAGCACCCTCCTGCTCCTGCCATAATGCTCATGCCCAATCTCCTTAATAACATGAAAATGCAACATGCATGACATACAGTAAAGGTAATTGCAGTAGCGCACTCCAGTCCCCATCACAATACCCATGCCAGATCTCCTTAAAAATATTAAAATTAATAAAGTAAAAAAAAAAATGCAATGGTGGTGTTGTACAAATAATCTGCCGTAGTGTGTTTGCAATAAAATTCCATGCGGTACTGTCCGCAGCCTCATCCACAGTGACAGTCCCCATGCCTGATCTGTTTAAAGTAGATAGGAGAAGAAAATGCTTAAAATAGGTGTAAATGTAATTGGTCGCCATCACTATTCACTATAATGTTGTCCAATAAACAGCCTTATGCTATAAATAGACCAAGAACAAACTCTGCACTCCTCTGCAAAATGACCACAAGCAAAACGCTGTTAATGAAGACCGAGTAGTTGGTCGAAGCACAGGGGCGTGTTCACTCGGACACGGGAAAGCAGTCATTATATATTGTGACCATTGAAACGCTGTTATAATTGTTATGTTGCTATGTTGATGCTGCAGTGTTGGAAATAAATAGAATGTTTACTGCCTATCCAGCATTTTTCTTGTGGTCATTTTGCAGAGCTTGTCCTTGGTCAGTTTGTAAATTAAGGGGCAATACAGTCCTGCAGTTAAACAGTTTGTTGTTGTAGTGTATAGTGCTGCTCAGGCACTGCACATTTTGTAGCTGTTACTTTTATGTCTTTTTAAGCTCCTTATTGAATGATTTCTTCCCATGTTTCTGTACCTTCAGCATTATTTAAGAGCCAGTGCTGTGAGTGTAGAGGCAGGGGAAATGAGGAAGAGAGTGGGAAATAAGTTATGTAATTAGGGGAATCAAGCCTTAAGTAGCTGCTAATGGAGTGGCATTCAGCAACTCTGAAGTGAATAGAGTCTATCCAGCCCTCCCACTTCAGCTCTCACTCCTCCCCCATCCTCCAGGAACATCAGCTATAGACTTAGAAATTAATTTGACTAACACAAGGTGTGTCTGTGGTGGTGGAGGAGAGGGGCTTATAATGAATACCAGCCAGACACCTTCCTTTTCTCCACAGACCCAGCCACATGATTGCTGGCATCTTAAGTTGCTATGAGGGGCTGTCCTTCAGTGACACTAGCCTTGACTGCAGATTCCTTTGATAAAGAGAAGATGGGGGAGGAAGGCTTGTACTGAATACCAGTCAGCCAGCTTTAATTTTTTTTCTATGAAACATTATAACTGTCAACATGTCTATCCCACCTGTAGTTTTTGATTTTTGTTAAACTGCTGTAGGGTGGTGTTGACCATATACTGACAATATATATGATTATTATTTTTAAGCTATAGGGTTGCCACCTGTCCCTACTTTTGCAGGACAGTCCTGATTTGGACAGCTGTGTCCTGCGAAAAAACAGGAAAAATACTAATTGTCCTGACATTATAGTACAAAAGAATATTTTCAGACTTTCCTCTAAATTCTGCAAAAACTATAGTACCTTAACTAAAATACCTTACAATGATTAGAAACACTAGGGAGCATCTAAAAAACTGCAACACTTAGTCTTAATTCTGATTATTTAGAGAAAAAAATCTGTTGTGTTGGTTGAGGTTACATATCGTCCTGCAAAAAATCGTATTTCAGTAAGAAATGTCCCACTTTGGGTTTCTTAAAAGGTGGTAACCACTAAACTCAATATGAATGACAGTACAATTTACTTACTGTATTACTTGGTATTATTTGGTAGAATGGGGCATAAGAAGGCCGAAGCCCATCGAGAATGCCCCCCACAACATTATGGATAAGTTATATTGATTGGTTCCCATCCAACGGTCCAAGCTGGTTTTGAATATTTCAAAGTTAGTACTATTAACCAGGTCCCCAGGTAATTTATTCCAAGCTCTTGGGGCCCTAAAGGTGAAGTAATTAAGCCTTTTGTTAGTATTTGCTTTGTCAATAGCAAGTTGTCTAGAATGTAATCTCGGGACTAATTTTCTGTCGGTGTACATAATTCCACATGAATGCATAAGCACTGAATTTTCTAAAGTTTTATAGAGAAACAAAAGATCTCCTCTGTATTGCCTTGCTTGTAGTGACTGAAGTTTTAATATCTGAAGTCTTTCATTATACGAAAACTGTGCTAAGTGAGGTATCATCCAGGTTGCTCTTCTCTGAATGCTTTCTATTATAGCTATGTCTTTCTTCAGATATGGGTTCCAAAAGGGTGTTCTATAATCTAAATAAGGTCTGACGTATGTCCTATACAGGGGGATAATACACTGTTCAATTTTAATAACATAAGTACGATCAATCCTTCGAAGTAATGCATTAGAATGTGTTGCTAATTCATTACAGTGCTCTCCGGAAGACAAATTGTCATTGATGATAATCCCAAGATCCTTTTCACTTAAGTCTTAAGTACTGTATTATTTAGTTTGTATAATTGACAGGGATTATTCTTCCCGAGATGAAGTACAGTACATTTAGTCACATTGAACTCCATACCGTTTGTGATAGCCCATTTTTCAATTTTGTGTAAATCAATACACAATTGCATTCTGTTATCTGGTGTATCTACTCTACCTCCTAATTTAGTGTCATCAGAAAATTTTGTTAAAATAGTCCTAGAATTAGTCTGCATATCAGAGATAAACATATTAAATAGTACAGGTCCAAGGACGGAACCCTGTGGAACCCCACTGGTTACCCCACCAGATTTGGACAGGAGGCCATTAATTTTCACTTGCTGAGTCCTATTTGTTAACCAATGGTCAATCCATTTAATCATAGATGTTGAAATTCCAAAATGAACAAGTTTGTTAACAAGTTGTTTATGTGGTACTCGGTCAAAGGCCTTGCTGTAATCAAGGAGAATATTTCCATAGGAATCCTAGCTTCTAGTTTGTGATGAATATGATTATATAAAGCTATTAAATTTGCAGTTGTAGAATATCCATGTTTAAACCCATACTGGGTGATGTCACTAAGATTTTGAATATTAACTTCCATTTCTAATAAACTTGTAATGATTCTTTCCAGTAATCTGCATGGTAGAGAAGTTAAGCTTATTGGCCGATAATTTTTTTTAAATATACTTAATAAGTATACTTATTTGTTTTTAGGCTTGCCGTCTTTGCTTGTGGATACTGTATTTCATTATGATAAAGTTAACAGATCAACTAAACTGGAATGGAAATACATGTATTTTATCTATGCACATTTTGCTTTTTGCCATATAGGAACTATTGCCTTTGGATCTAACTAGATGTACTGTACGCTCCCCATGCTGTTCTAGTTACTTTACCTTCCTTCTCTCTTTTTCTGTTCCTATTCTTTTTCTATTTTCTTTTTATTGCTTACTCCTTTCTGTCATCTACTTTTTCCATTATGCCTCACTGTCTTTATGTCCTTACCCTATGGGGGTTACAACCTAAGTTCACTCTCTCCTTCCCTCCTTTTCATACCAGTTTTTAGACTTCTTGTTATCTAGTTTTCCATTCAATATGTTGCACAATTCTACTTATCCACCCCACCCCCCCATTTCACCACTATTATTTGTTTAATCTGTGTTATTACAATACTGGGAATGTAGTATTCCTTTTATTTACACTTGTACTAGCATAGAAATAGACTTTCAGAGCACATAAGGACCGCTTGGCCCACCTACTCTGCCCATTTCCCTACCTATTGGATAATCTGCAGATCCTACTGTAGTTAACCAACAGCCTACTCCAGCATGAGGGACACTGTATTTTTGATCCAGTTCTTTCAATTTTCAACCTGATTTATTGATGGCCTCTTCTAGGTTTCACCACAGCATTCTTTGAGGTTGAGATGCAGGCTCCCTCATTTTTTAAATATTAGCAGTTTGATAGTTTTAAGTGCTTTAATATAAGTACCAGATAGTTTAGTATCAAACTTAACTTACAGAAAAGGCACAAGAGCTTCCTAGTTGCAGTACTTTTGTGAGAGGTATGGGTTAAAGAAGACAAGGGTTGAAGCTTCTCAGCACCTTCTGCCATGCTTCCTCATGAGTCAAAGTAACTTATTCTATGTCTGTATTGTTAATAGAAGAGGGTGTGGTCATCTGGAAAGGTGAACCTGATAAATCCCCCCCCCAAAATAAATTGTAAACATTAATTGCAGGGCTTAACCTAAAGTAACAATCTGTACAGTGAGCCTCACATCATTTTTAATAATTTCAGTAGCCAGGTCTACGGTATGGTAATCAGTATATAATACTAAGGGGTCAGCTGCCATTTTGTGTAGCGGAAGATGTGATTTTGAAGAAACTTTTCATTTACTTTTCATTTGGAACACAGGGTTTCAAGCAAACAAATTACCATTTATTTCATTAAAGAACTAATAACTACTTCTTATTTGCAGATGTGCAAGCTACTGTACGACAGAAGAAAAATGAACAATCATTCACTGTATTTCTAAAACAGAAATTTACTGTAGCAATGAGAAAATATTTTGCCATGCATTAGCAAAAAATAGAACTCATAATAAAACATGTAAGAGTAAAAGGTACTGTGTATACAGACCCCTCCCCCACCTGAGACCTTAGTGCCAGCCTGTTGATTCAGTAACCTGGGCTGCAGTAATCTCCTCCCCCAATGCAAGGACAGGGTCCACGGCAATTTGATTTAAACTTTGCAGACCAACAGCATTTTGCCTAAGGGCTTGTCACCTCAGCCATGGCAGAGAATGAGCCCAGTAGTATTGGACTTTGTTCCCTCATCTCAGCCTGTGGCTCAGCATGCATAGATTGGGCGTGGGTATGAGGATGAAAATGTTTGGGTGGTGCACACCTAGTGGGCTGTCGGTGGTGATCAAGCTTGTTCTGATGGCTGCATTTTTATATGATGGATTTGTATGGTAATGTGCAAAAGGGGGATGGGGCTATGATAAATTTGCTATGTTACTTGCACAGACATCATTATTTAACATCCACCATATCAAAATGGAGCTTGACAATTCTGGCAAAAAATCTTACTACTGCATCAGGTCAAACTATGCAATTATTCAAAGACAGTTTTTAATGAGGTGTTAAAAGTCCACAGTCCTATCAGAGACTGTCTGCAGACCACCAGGGAATGATTGCTGTAAACAGTTGTGGTTGACCACAAGACTGACGCTTCTAACTGGTCATGCAAAACTGTCTGAATAATTACATAGTTTCAGCCATTGAACTAGTAAGTTTTATTTCCAGAATTTTCATGCTGCTTTTTGATTTGACCTTTGTCACCAGCCAGTTTTGGGCAGTGCCAGCCTGTTGATACAGTAGCCTGGGTTGTAGTAATCTACTCCCTCCTCCCATGCTTGTACCACAATTCCAGGATCAGTGACACAAAATAAATTCATCCAACAAACAGATAATGGTCCCACCCAGAAATGGAGGCATAAAGCATAAATTATATGGCAAATATCTACTTGCTTTCCTTTCCTTTAATAAACTCTTTGCATCTGTATGGTTCAGTATAATTGCAAAAATCCACCACACAAATGAGCAGCACACAAAGTCCCAGAACAGTTCCAGAACAGACACAGCATAAACACAGAATAAATGAGAGAGCAGCCAACTTTTAAATCAGTTAGATTAAATTTAGTCCAGATTCTTTCTTGATGATACACTTGGCTTTTCATTTCTCCCCTCACCCCCAATTCTCCAAAGACACGCTTCTTCCCTATTTTCAGATCTCCTCAGAGCTCTCTGCACTTCTCCCAGCAGTGCGGGCTCACACGGACACTTTGAGGACTCCTATCCCTGCAGGAAAAAAAAAAACAGCAACACCGAAACAAGGGGTTCACATGCAAGCCACACAAGACAGGGTGGAAAGAAAGCTAGACTTCTGCAGCAATAGTAACAAATCTTTACTTTGTTTGCAGTGGCAATGGTGGTATACCTTTTAGGAAACAGAGCAGTGGGTTCTAACTTTCCTGCTGCTCTCATTTCTCCTCAGCAAGACAGCATCACCCCCACCAAATCAGCAAGGGAATTGCCACCCTTCCCACAATGCAACAATGAGAATATTGACCCTCTGCTGCATTCTCAAGAGTATGTACACTTCTGCATCACCTAGTCCTGGACAGAGCTGTCCAACGAGGCAACTGATATGGACATAAATTCTTCCAAACTGCTTGAATCACACAAGGCAACAGAAGATTTGCAGAGGTGGCTTCTACTGCAGGGACCCGAAAATCTGCCACAAGATGGTCTGCTTCCTTGTTCTACTCCCACTAGATAGCTCAACTCCTAGAGGTCTCCTTCATATACTGTATCCTTCTGTTTTAAGTAATGGGTGAACTGTTCTCTGCCCTGTCATTCTGGACTATTAACAAGACATTCTTGGGGAGACAAAGGGCCAGAATTTCAAAGCCCTGGCGCAATCTGTGACAATAGCAGCTTGCACCGAATGTGGTGTGCATGGGACCTCGTGCCCAAATTTCAATTGAACAGGGTCCCGGTGCCTAAGTCCAGCAGCATGTGACAAAGGGGGTGCTGCACCAGACCTATGGCACACCCACCCGGGAATGCCGCAATGGCTGTGGGGAGTCCGCAGCACCCACAGAAAGGGACTGGCAACCAGGCACTGCCCCCCCAACACCACCATAGCAATGGCACCAGCACTGCAACACTCTCTGGTACCCTGGTGGGCTAGTGCCTTCCCCATACCCATCTCAGAACTCCTGCCCCCCTCCCACACCCCGATCCACTGACTGTCACTGCCCTCCACACGCCACCCCAGCCGGCCACTGAATAGACAGTCTGTGCATGTAATGTATACAGTACATACACTGACAGCTCATTCGGTGACTTGCCATGGTGGAGTGTGGAGGTCAGAGCTGGTCGCCAGATTGGGGTACAGGAGGGGGGTGGGAGTGCTGAGATGGGTAGGGGGTTGGCAGGATGCATGGACATGGGTGTCTGGGACCATGATGGGGGGTGAGGAGGGATCACTGGACCACCAGGAATCACCCACCAGGGATGGGTGGGGTGGGCCACATGGTAGCACCTACAGGACGACCCCACAGGAGCCATCTAAATCCCCTTAGACATGCCCTTGCTAGTCTAAGGATACTTGCCACTTGGTTCCTGTGGGGTTCTCTCAAATTCTGGATCTGAGGGCAGTCTAGGTCTGCTGCAAACCCCCAGTGCCATGCCGCAGCAACTTTCGTGGCCCAAGGATGGTGCTAGCACACTTTGGTGCAGGCATCCTGCTGGGTGATGCAGACTGCCTTTCAAATTCTCACCTGGCGCAGCCCTTGGCACAAGGTGCCCTTGCATCAGACTTGTTTGACACAGGCACCTTGCATCAATCTAAGGCCTTTGAAAATTGGGCCCAAGGTGTTTAGGTCAAGTGGCCATTTTGCTTTGTTTACTTCATTTGCAAACATAACAGGAACCAAATATAAATCTAATTGAATATAAAATTCCTGTTTTTGCAAGGAAGTCATCTATCCTATTGCGTAGAAAATCACAATAAATCTAACAAAATCAGTAGCATGGAGACAACAAGCAGATGAAGTCCCAGTAAAATGAATGGTCCCATTTGGGAAAATTTAAAAAATTATTTCAAATTAAATTGTTCTTTTGCCTTGCCTTCCAATCTGCTCTGTTGCTTTGCTGGATTACAGACTTATGGAGCATCATAACATATTATTGGAAGATTGCTGGAGGACATATTGTAAAACCTTTTTAGCTACAGAAGGGACATTGACAAGGACAGGAAGGAGACTAAAGCACCACTTCGGAAGCCATCAGTCCTACTTTACTCTGCTATGACTATCACATCTTGAGAACTAAGAAAATGGTGAAACTGCGGAACTTGAAAGCAGAAGCACTTTTTTGTGATATTTAATGACAAACAGAACATTTTGAAGTAGTAATTAATATTTTAGGTCTTGCTCAGGACACTTTTGTTGTGCTTATGTTAGGGATTTATACATTTTATATTATATGAGAGGAATTCAGAAGATTACTCCGAGGCAGTCTTTTCAGCTAATCAGACCTTTGAGGTCCTAATTATCAAAATTATCAAAATGATTGATTTTATTCCATTGAGCTGCACAGATGCTGAAAACAGGACAGACACCTGCTGCATTTTTAATTGTAACAAGGATCAACGGTAATACCCAAAATGCATCAGTGCTTTAACCTATTTTTAGCATCTGTGCAGCACTATAGAATTACACACACATGCACAATTTCTTAATACCTGTTGCCATCTGTAGGTTACTTGGGGGCACAGGGGCATGGAATTATTTTACATGAAATCATAACTGTTCTGCAGTGATGGCACATGGTAGCCACCTGTTGATTAATCAGGGAAATGCATTTAAACACATTGAAAAACAACTGCAATTTACCACATAAACAGGATACCGCTTAGCTTTCAGCTTTCTACCGCAGGGCAGGAAGCTCTCCACCGCTCGGCAAGGCAAGTACCGACTGGTACACCAAGGTATGGAGCACCTTTTGCATAGTGAGCACTGTAGCTTATGATAGACTGGAACAAACTATAAGTGCTCATGCTGTAAAGATGAATGCTTCCTTAACCTCTGAAAAAACTGCAGGCATTCATAATTTGGTAAAGACATTTGACAGTACTTTTACCATAGGGTCAGGTTGAGCAAACGGGGCTGAGCATGTAATAGTGACAGGGAAAGCATGCCATATCAGACAAAAGACATGCAGATTACCAGAGCGGTTAACAGCAGACATGGTTAAGGAAATTAAAAAAAAAATGAAACAAACTGAGTATTATGGAAGAGCTGAGAAGTACTTGGTCATCACCAATGGTGACTGTAAATAAACAGTCTGGTCAGAGCCACTGTGGCTGCTAATACATTAACTTGATAAGGGAATTTCATGGCCCTAAGTGTAAAGATGAATTGCTGTATTCATCTCAGTGTGTAAATATGTTTGCTAACAGTAGATCAAATATTTGACTGATTCTGTGTTTCCCATATGTTTAAAACGTGAGTGGTAAGTGCATGTTACATTATATTTGAAAGGAGAGGGAGCTCCACACCAAGGTCTTTAAGTAATGGTACATAGAAGGAATGGTGCAGGAAGGAGAGGTATGTCTACACTGGGGACTGTGGGACAACCTGGAAGGATAAGAACCTATACTGAGGTGATGGCCTGCCTTCATCCAGCAGGCAATCACAGTCCTCAGTGGAAAATTTAAATGTTACTTCTATGAACAATTAATGTAATTAATGGGGGGGTGATGGAAGAAATATGAGAGGCAGAAAGTTGGCCACCAGAAGTTGAGACAGAGAGTAGAGAGGTACAAAGGGGAGAGAGTCCCACCAGGATGCAAGTTTTTCAAGGAAGCAGGGGGTTAGCAAAGGAAGAAGGGAGAAAAGAGCAGTCAAAGGTGAAACATGTGGAAGAGAGAAGAGTTGGAAAAGGAGAAAGCAGCAAGAAGAGAGGTAAAAGCTGTCAAAATGGTGCAAAATCTGCATTAGACGCCCTATGAGGAGAGACTGAAAGAGCTCAATATGTACACCCTGGAGGAGTGGAGGGAGAGTAGGGCTATTATGGAGATCTTCAAAATACCTCTTGAGGGTTAATAAGGTATAGGAGGAAGATATGTTTTTGAGAAAAAGGTGCTGTAGAACAAGGGGTCTTGATATGAAGCTGGAATTAGGTAGCTGTGAGTAAGGACTTCTTCACAGAAAGGGTTGCAGATTCCTGCAACAGCCTTCCATGAGAGGCAGTGGAGGTGAAACCAGTGGTGGGTTTCAAAAATGCCTGGAACAGGCACAAGCAATCCTAGGAGGAAGAAACTGGGTGGAAGAGACAGTGCTGCAGGGCAAGTTTGGTCTACAGCAAAAGTGATCATAGTTAAAAATGGGCAGACTTGATGAACCCAAAAGTCATTATAAGCCATCAGTTTCTATGTTTATGTAACACCTACCTTTGGGAGATTACTAGTTCTGTTCAGCCCTCCCTGGGTTTTTGTGGCCTAATTCAGCCCAGTAGAAAAAAGGGTTAATTATTCTCAGCACTTGGGTGGAGCCTCCCATGGGTCGAGAGGTCACCATGGGTGCATGGGAAGATGACGTCCTTCAGTTTAGGTGGGAGGGGAGTACCTGTCAGAGGAGCGAGCGGTGAAGGAATGAGAGTGAGTCCCACTTAGTGGGTGACAGAGGAAGAAGTTGGAGCCAGTAGCCACAAGTCACACAGTATCTTGGAGGGCAGCTAAAGTTGAGAGGGGATCCAGCAGCTGCAAGTCACAGAGTGCCCTGGCAGCCTGCACTGATCAGTGTAGGGATCCTGTGAACAAGAATGTGGCAGGAATGTAATGTCCAGACAGCAAGCTGATTTGGAGTTCTGTGGGATGTGTCCCCCTTCCCAATTTGGAGACAGTTGCTGCCAGTCTTGAGAAATGATGCAGGGGTCATGAGGGAACCCAAAAATTCCCAAGACACAATGACTGTATGTTCTGAGGGGAACCCGCTGAGTTAGTGTGGAGAAAGAGTGAGAGATGTGGATAATTAAGAGTTTGGTTGTCTGTGAAGAATAATGGGCTGTTAGGCACTGTGAGCTGTTCTCTGACTTGTGCTGCCTTAAAGCTTTTGTTACCATAGTGGTCCCAAGTTAATAATGCCCTAAAGACTGTGCAGCCTCCTTGGTCCATGAAAAAACAGCTATTATGACCATAGTTGCCAAGTGAAAGCTAAATGTGTTTCCCACCAATTAACTGATGTTCCCCAGTGCTATATGCAAATATATTTAATGAATCGGGGATACCTGTTGTTTCTTCAAATTCTGTTTGTACATTCTGTTATTGAAAGGAACTATTTAATATGCATTACCCTGTTGTTTTCATCCAACACCAGTGAGCAAACGAGACCCTGTGTGTGACATCTGGGCCTGGGTAACATGGCCACTAGAAGTGTTTCTGCTGCTGTGGGTGCCCTCTTCTTATGGACATATTCCATCCTACCTGTAGACATGGAAAGGGAGGGTTACATGTCCATGTATAACAGGTTATGTGATTCAAATGGATAAGGCATACTGCTGTTCCAGTTATGCACTCATGCAAAAGACAAGTCTTTAAAAAAAGATTTTTGGTATGAAACACATCAAGGCATGTGGTGTGGTGTGTCCTGCACTGGCACCTCAATAAAGATTGTACTTTAACAAAGATGTGAGTTGCATTTTTTTCTACATGGTGGTGGTGGTGAGTGCAGGATTCTGTGCTAAACTTATATCACAACTCAGCTGGGCTATCCTGTGAAACTATATTGCAAAACTGTAAAAGCAGGGCCCTACAGCAGAACCCTACTGAAAAGCAAATGGTGAATGTACACTGATCTCTCCTGGAAAAATACATTGTGAAAGCATCCAGATCACCCATCTTGCAGCTGTCTGGTATATTCTTGGTGGACTAGTGGTCCCTCCAATAAGGGCATCTGACCCACCTCCTAACTCACCCTTTCAGTCACCTTGCCAGCCCTGGTCACATGATGCAAATTACAGCAATAGTGATGACTGGCACAGCCCTCTGCTCACCATCCCAACTGGTTTCCATCTGACTATCTCTGAGAAATTACTAGTATTATACAAACACCTGCTTCTACTGTACTCATGATCACTCACTGACAATCAGATGGTGGAAGGCCTAGGTGGTGAGCAGAGGGCTGTGCAGGTCGCTGTCACTATTTCTGTATTTCAGCTTAGGTGACTTGAGCAGGAAGGAGGGAAGGGGAGGTTATGGGGAGGAGGGTCCTGAGTAGATATGCAATGAAGTTTTAATTTGCTGGCGAAGTGAATGCAAAGTGGTCCACTTTGCATCTACGTATCACTACACGAAATTTCCATTAAAAAGTAAAAATTCACCTTACTATGCATTGTCCACTTAGGGTTCACTTCAAGTTCCAGTTTGGTAAGGTGAAGTTGGTAAGAAACAGGCCACTGATCACATGCCTGACAGTCTCTGCAGGTCTGCAGGTCTGCAGGTCATGTGATTGAGGGAGGCAGTTAAATAGGCTGTAAGTCAGTGTTTTACTTTCAACAAGGTCTTCCTCAGCACCCATAGCATTGGAATGGCTTGACTAACAAATGCAGTGTCACCACTCACTGCCTGTGTGACATGTTCAAATGACCTCAAAATTAATATTACTGAGTTGATGATTCTCTATTGTTCAGCTGTCATAGACATTGAGGCCCCTGAACTGTCACGGCCAGAGTGCATAACTAGGTACTTGGAGATGGCTTTGTACTGCTTATATAACTGCTTTTCCATGTAAATTGTCGAGTTCCATCTCATGACAACTTCAAGCTTGAGGCAGTGCTGAGGGAGGCTACTTTGAATCTGCAGCTGCCTAAGTTGGTCACGTGCCTTTTCAGAGCATGCAAAGTGGACACAGATGCTGCGTGCAACAATCATCATTTGCTTTATTTCAGGGTACTGTAGAAACTTCTGTACCACAAGATTTAAACAGTGGGCCATGCACGGAACCCTCACAAAATCACCATTGCTGATACATTTAACAATGTTTGAGCCATTATCACTAGTTGTGAAGCCAACTTTTAGGGACGGGGGTGCAGCCACTCATCAATTTTTGTCAGTAGCAAGTGTAGCATGTTTATGCCTGTTTGTGACCCTGCTACACTATGTGTTGCAAGCAGATGTTGAATGTACACTGGTGGTCAGACCATTACACCATGGGGTTTAGTTTTTGCACCCCTCTAGAAGGCCTGCCCCTGTGGAGTTGGTTAGGTACCGCCCTTTGCAGGATATAGATTCCCAAGGCCTTGCTGCAGTGCTTGACCTCTCATCCCCCGTGTTGGCAAGCAGTGATCCAGTGGCCCTCTTGTTGGCCTATAATACAGCCATTGCGGGGGCTCTAGATTCCTTTGCTCCAATTCGTGTTCGCCCCCCTCTCCCTTCACCCCAAGTCCCCTTGGTTTATTGGGACACTGAGGGAGATGTGGAGACAGGGGCAAAGGTTAGAGCATTGCTGGCAAAAGTCCACCCTTGATGCTGACCACCTTAGATTGATGGATCATTATCTGGTCTATCAATCTGCAATCACCCATAAGGCAGAATTCCTATCCAGGGAGATTGCAGTTGCTCAGAATCGACCTGCTCAGCTGTTTCAAACTGTGAACAGACTGTGCAACCCCGCCTGTCTGCAAGTTCGGAAAGTTTTTTTGCAATTGGAGTGCGATGAGCTTTCTCAGTTCTTCACAATAAAGTGGCCGACATTAGGGTGGAACTGCTGCCATCACACTCTAGGGGGGTTACCAAGGACCGGTGTGAGATCACAGAGCCTCGGTTTTCCTGGAGTTCCTTCATGGATGTCATGAGGATCATCCAGCATATGCACCCTATGTGCTGTAGTTTGGACCCTGGACTGACCTTCCTAATATTGGGTTGTATTGACATCATCAGGCCAGTCCTTGTGCAGATAGTCAGGTGCTCCCCAGAATCTGGTGAGTTTCCTAGCTCCCTGAAAGAGGTGGTGGTGACACCCCTCTTGAAGAAAGCTATCTTGGACCCTGACTGTCTCAAAAACTACAGACCTATCTCTAACCTTTCCTTTGTTGGGAAGGTGATTGAGAAAGTAGTGGCTGCACAACTGGAGGACCATTTGACCATCCATGACATCTATGAACCCCTCCAGTCCAGTTTTCATAAAAGACATAGTACCGAGACAGTGCTGGTTCAGATGCTCAATGATCTCTTGATGGCCAGAGATCAGAAGACTCATTCCATTTTGGTTCTCCTCGACCTTTCTTCAGCGTTTGACACCGTAGATCACATGGTGTTGATAGAACACCCGAGGCTGCTTTGTGGAACATCCAGAACAGTCTTAAGATGGTTCACATCTTTCCTCATTGGGAGATCACAAACAGTTGTGTCTAGGTTTTTTTCCTTGGATTCAATGGCTTTGTCATGTGGGGTGCCTCAGGGTTCAGTATTGTCACCCATGTTATTTGCAGTGTATATGCTACCCATCGGAGACATTGTAAGGAGGTATGGGCTGAGGTTTCACTGTTATGCAGATGATACCCAGGTCTACCTTTCTTTTGCCCCCAACCAGGAGGGAGCTCTCTCGTTCTTTAATAGCTATCTAAGAGAAATCCAAGAGTGGATGAATTCTAGTTGGCTGAGGCTGAACTCTGATAAGACTGAGGTACTGGTTGTGGACCCGGGCCGACAGGGAGGGTCTGGTGATGGTGCATCTTCTGGAATTTTTCTTGGAGGCATTTCTCTCCGACCTCTGAACGGGTGCAGAACTTGGGGGTAGTTCTTGACAACAGGCTGACACTGCATTCGCAGGTGTCAGCAGTCATAAAGACTTCCTTTTATCATCTTAGGAACATTGCCAGAATTTGGCATCTTGTTCCGTCTGCTGACCTGCCAACTTTAGTCCATGCCTTCGTGTCCTTGTGCTTGGATTATTGCAACTCCCTTTGTCTAGGGCTTTCTGGGGTTGAAATCCATTGCCTACAGCTAGTGCAGAATGCTGCAGACCAGCTTTTGATGTGTTCCAGTAGATCCTGTCATATTACTCCGGTGCTGCACGAACTGCACTGGCTGCCAGTTCAGTGGCAGATCACCTTTAAAGTCAGATTGCTGACTTTCAAAGCCTTACCCGATCTGGGCCCAGTCTATCTGAAAGAACTTCTGGTTCCTTATCGCCCTGATCAATCACTCTGCTCAGCCGATGAGGGATTTCTAGAGGTTCCAAGAGTGAATTTGAAATCCTTGGGTGCTCGGGCTTTTTTGTATGTGGCCCCCACCCTTTGGAACTCTCTACCCCATTGGTTGTGGGAGTACACCTCTGTGGAGGGTTTCCAGAGGGGTTTGAAGACCTTTTTGTGGGAAACTGCATTTTCTGGATATTGACTAGATTAATTGTCCTGATCTAGCTGAATCTTTTTTAATGATTTTAACTGTTTTAATCTGTTATTTATGTACGGTGCCTTGACAACCGAAAGGCACCTTATAAATAAAAATTATTATTATTATTATGGAGGTTGCTACCACCACAGTCTGGCTTATTGCTTTCCCATCCCACCATCACAGACAACCCCAGGTAACTGTTCCCAATGTGTAGTAATACACATACAGGAACTACAATGCATGCTACAGAAAGGTTTAATGGTACCTCTTTGTGCCG
Organism: Neoceratodus forsteri; assembly: GCA_016271365.2. Taxonomy (NCBI): domain Eukaryota; kingdom Metazoa; phylum Chordata; order Ceratodontiformes; family Ceratodontidae; genus Neoceratodus; species Neoceratodus forsteri. The sequence continues at coordinate 1,360,531,898 of CM057459.1, forward strand.
GTCGTTACCACTCAGTGCAGTGTGGTAGAGAGCCATCAGTGGAGTACTACGGTGTTTCATGCCTGATTATCACAGATGTTAAAATACATTTCCTCAGTTATCCACAGGATGGCTATGTGAGCCATCACTGCAATTCTGTGAGCCAAACTTGAGATACATTATATCCACAGGAAATTACCAGCAGATGGCATCTGTTTGCAATTCAGAAAACAATCAATGTGTTTTACCATAATGGTGAAATGGAGATTGCCAGATTGAGAGCTGCATTACTTTTGTTTTGTTTTTTGTTTAGAAAAAAAATTAAAATCATGCTTAGAACTTACATTTTCATTGTTTATTTTTGTTTAAGGTAGATTGGGGAACACAGTAACAAGAGAGAAGGAGGGGTGAGTGTGAAAAGTGTTAATTAATAAGCAGCCTTGGTTCATTGTTGATCGCATATCTTAATTTTGCATCTTCCCTTTTTTCCCATCCTGGCACACTGAAATAATACTAAAGTTCATACTAAGGTAGGAATAGGAACATGAAGGCCATAGCCCATTTGTGTTCTGACCTCATTTGTAATACCTTAAATCAGCGCTATCAGGAATATATTTATCTAACCTGCTTTTAAATGTGCTCTTATTTTCTGCTATTATAATGTATAGTGTCAGCGAATTCCACAAATTTACCACAATGAATATTTCCTAGCATTCATTCAAAACCTCTTTCCTTTAATTTATAATGGGCATCCCCTAATTTCCATATTATTATTCTTAAAGGCTATATCTAAATCACACATCGATCTAGGGTCTTGAAGTACATCATGCAAAAACAGAATGTTGCCACATGCCCTGCATACTTCCAAAGACATAAGCTGTAAGGAATGTAATCTTTCAGCATAAGACATTTTACTGTAACCATCAACCCTTTTTGTGAAGCAGTGCTGTACTTGTTCCACCTTATTTCTTTCAGAAACTTTATAGGGGTTCCAAATCTGAGATAAATACTCAAGATGAGGACAAACGTATGCCCTATTATAAGGGGATAAAAACACTACTGGATCTGGACACTGTATTTTCTTTATGGACCATACTGCCCTGTTGGCCCTGTTTGTAGCCTCTCTAACTTGCTTTTGTGTTTTTAATTTTTATTTATTTAGCAAATAGGAAAGACCTTTGAGCCAAGGTCTCTTTTACGGAGGTTCCACATCAAGTCACAAGAATAGCAAATTACAATGGTTTCAGTAAGTAGTACAAAATGAGAAAAGTAATTACATAAACAAACAATATGGCAAGATAAATATTGTGCCAAGTGCAGCCAGTGGCATTGTCAGAAGAGGGGTGAAAGGGTTTACAAGGAGAGAAAGTACAGGGGTGGATTGGGGGGGGGAAGGAGCAAAATAAGAGCAAGGAGGAGATTACACAATGAAGCTTAAGCAGGAAAGGCCCATGAGGCAGGGGGCAGAGGTAGAGAACAAGGTGAAGAAACAGAGGAGAAAGGGGGGAAGTGGGAGTGGAGGGGTAAAGGAAGGGGGGACGAGCTAGGATGAAAATAGGGCAGGAATGGGAAAGGGATAAGAGTGGAAGTGTTGTGAGTGGAATAACACAGCAACAGGGCAGGGCTATACAGGGACAAATGGTAAAAGAGGGAGGTCCACTGCATTTATCTGTCAGCAGAAATTAGAATAATAAGGTATAATGTGCTTAAGTTATCACTTATATATATTTACCCAGATCCTTTTCACTAACAGTTTTACTAAGTGGGACATTATCCAAAAAGTCATTCAATTTATTATAAAGTATTCCCAAATGAAGCACTTTACACTTCTTTATGTTCAATTTCATATCCCATTCTTGGTCCAAAGATAGATAGCATTCAAATCCTATTGAAGACTTTCTACTTCTATTTCAGTGGTACAAGTGCCACCTAACTTTATATCGTCTGCATATTTTGTAACTGTATTCTGCACTTTTTTGTGTAATACCAAATGCAAAAACATTAAACAGTGTCAGGCCCAGGACAGAGCCCTGGGGCACACCACTTCCAACAGACCCCTCACCAGACAGATGTCCATTTATTGTAACAAACTGCCTCCTCTCAGACTGTAAGAGCAGCAATATCAATCTTTATCATTTTATCTGCTATTGCCCAATGTGGCACCAGGTCAAAAGCTTTAGAGAAGTCCAGATACATCACATCACATGGTGTGTTACTGTTTAAGTATGCACTAATCTGTTTGTAATAAACAAGTAAATTTGATGTACAGCTTCTACCTGTAACAAAGTCATGCTGATCATGGTCAATATTACTTGTTTGTTCTGATATTCTATCTTTAATATTGCTCTCCATCACCTTTCCTATCATACTTGTTAAACTAATTGGAAGATAGTTTTGCACTAGTTCTCGTTACCCTTTTTATGTTTGCTTGCATGCATGTGCAAGAAACATTATTTGGCAGCTTAGGAGAGAAGCGTGTTGTGGAGACATGGCAGTGTGGCAGTGAATGGAGGCATTGCACTTGGGGGCTTGGCAGTGGCGCACCAATGGAGGCACAGTGTTCTTATGACACTGGCTTCCAAAAGTGCCACCAACTTCTAACATTTTTGACGCAGCAATCAGGGGCCGCCTTGTCATTGCAGAGTCAGCCATTCTGCTGCAATGAGGGAGCCACCCATCTTTGCTGGGCGGAATGTTGCTATTGTAATATTGCTTGTGAACATGGTGGTGGCTTGCCACCATGTTCACAAACAATATATATATTTTTTTCAATTGTTTAACCAGGAGTAGCACACTAAGCTGAAAGCTTGTTTACAGGCATGACCTGGGAGCACAGGGAAGTTAGGTGACTTGCTCAGGGTCACACAGTATGCAAGTGGGGGCTGTGGGATTCAAACTCAGGTCTCCAGATTTTCAGCTCACAGCCTTAGACCACTGTGCTATACTGCCTCCCTCCTAATCAGCCCCTACTGCCAAGGAGGTGCCCAATCTCCCTCGACAGCATGCACCCCCCACAACAGTCTTTGTTTGTCGATGGGGGTACCAATCCCCATCAGCTTCAGTCCCCATCCCAGTCGGATTTGCCAACAGAGGAGCCCACTTCCCATCAGCATAATGTCCCCCCAAACAAAAACTACATTTGTGCTGAGGGGAGTGCCAAATCCCCCTCAACTTTTGTGTCCCTTGTATGTGCCGATGAGGGTGCCAATCCCCATCAGCTACAGCCACCCCCCAAAAAAAACACTCGCATGGCATGCTGGGAGCCCACCCCAGCGTGCCAAATGTCCCTGTTAAAAAAGAAAACCGTCCCGCGATGTTTTGTTTTGTTTGTTTTACCTGTAATTCAGAACATGGTCCCTTGTTGAGTCTGGTATCCCAGCCCCCCAACCCGCACTCACCCTCTGTGCACCCTGCCTCCCCGCACTCCCCTCACCCCATACTTACCTCTGAAGCCCAGTGCAACGATCTTCGGTGGACCGGGAACATGTCTGCACTGTTGAAAGCCGAACACGAATTGAAGAAATGCCAGTAAGCTGTATAATAGCATAAATAGGGTTTTTTCAACTTTGGTGCATATCTGAGGCTTTTTTGGGAATTTTGGCACCAAATTTTCAACATGGGGTTATTGGGGCACCTCATGAATTCAGCCACTGTCATGGCGTTATTCGGTCCCGAAAGGTGAGTTAGTTGTCACTGTGCGGAATTACCTTTCAGGACTGAGTAATGAAATGACAGTGTCACTGTTCACAAGGGGGGCTCTCAAAAAGCCTATGTTGCAAATTTGGTGAACAAAATCCAAAAAATGGCTGTTTTACAAGCGTGCATTGTGCAGTTGCTATGCACGCTTGTAACTTCATGAATTTGCTATATTTTCACTCCAGATTTTCAATATTGCCATTTTCCCACACCTCCTTATGAACAGTATATCTGTCATTTTTCACATCCTGGCCGAAATGTGTTTTCGCACTTCTGGCGCAGAATAGCGCAGCTGCTGTGGGAAATTAGTGTTCAAGACACATTATGAAAATCACAGTGAAGCTGTTCATTAGCAGAGGTCCTAAAATGCCTATGTTGAAAATTTGGTGGCGAAAGTCCATAAAATGACTGTGTTATGAACGTGCATTGCGAGTTTCCACTCACCCATATAACTTCACACATTTGCAATATTTTCACTCCAGATTTTCAACATTGCCATTTTTCCACACCTCCTTATGAACAGTACAGTTGTCATTTTTCACATCCTGGCTGAAATGTGTTTTACACTTACGGCACAGAATAGCGTGGTTGCTGTGGGAAATAAGTGTTTGGGACACGTTAAGAAAATCACAGTGACACTGTTCATGAGCAGAGGTCCTAAAATGCCTATGTTGAAAATTTGGTGATGAAAATCCATAAAATGACTGTGTAACATGCATGCGTTGCGAAGTTTCCACGTATGCTCAGACGTGCAAGCAGTTTTAATATTCCCACCGCAGATTTTCAACATTGCCATCTCTTTACACCTCCCTATGGATGGTACAGCTGTCATTCTTCACGTCCTGCCTGATCTGTGTTTTCATACATGTGGCGCAGAATGGCACTGTCACTGTTGGAAGTCAATGTTCGGATACATTGAAAATCACACTGCCACTCTTCATGAGAAGAGGTCCCAAATGCTTTCATGAGGTGCAGTCACAAAAAGGCCATGTTGAAAATTTGAAGTGTAAATACCAACAAACGCCCGAGGCATTAGGGTTTCTAACTATAACGTCCTACTCTGTAGAGACTGACAGACATCAGATTGTGCCTTTGGATTGCTGACTGTACTGATCATGCCATCCCACCCCCACCTCCAACCACGGACAGGCATCGAGGTGTACCTTGGACTCTTAGGCCCCAGACTTCACCCCATTCTCCTATGCTGCACCCATTTTAGTGTATGTCCTTATGGAACGGGGTGACTGTAAAGCCAAACACCCTAAGGCACACCTCAACACGTGTCAGTGTCTGCTGAATAGGGTGAGGTGACATATGCCATGTCTGCTCTTTCTGTGATTTCAAACCACAATGACTGGTGGTCACTGTTCCCCAGGTGCTCCCCCACTATTACCCCCATCACACTGTCCCTGTTTATGAGCACAAGGTCCAGTATTGCCTTCTGCTGAGTTGGCTCCATGACCAGTTGCTTGAGGAAAGCACCCTGAAGGGAGTCCAGGATAAATTTGCTCCTAGTTGATGCTGCTGCTGCTGGGATGCTCCAGTCCATGTCTGGAATATTGAAGTCTCCAACCAGTACTACCTCACCCTTGTCTGCCATCCTTTGGATGGTTAGCATCAGCTCCCTATCTGTTTCTTCCTCCTGGGCTGGTGGTCTATAGACCACACCTGTGCAGATGGCTGGCCCCATTTTCCTTTCCAGCTTAACTCACAGTATCTCTCCCCATTTGTTCCTCCTAGATCTCTGTGGTCTGTATGTCATTTTTCACATACAGTGCCACTCCTCCTCCTCCCTTCCTGCCTGCCCTGTCTCTTCTGAATATGTTGTAGCCAGGTATGGCCATCTCCCAGTCATGGTTATCATTACGCCAGGTTTCAGTGATGGCCACAATGTCCAGGTCTGACTGCACCATGACAGCCTCCAGATCTTCCATCTTGTTCCTAAGGCTCCTGGCATTTGCACACATGGCTTTCCATGATTTGGCCTCCCTAGACTTTTTAGCTGTTCTACTCCAGCCCCTTCCTTGGTTGTCCTTTATCCCTGGTTCTCCTTGCTGTCTGTCCTTCTGCTGAATTTTGCCCCTTTTCTGCCTATCCACCTCTTGGGTGCTAATCTCCATCTTTTACACACTGCTTTGTAGAGATAGCCTCTCCTCTGGTTCACTGGTTCCACTAATAACTGTGAGGGGTGAGCAAGTAGGTACCCTCCTTGCTGGCCTGCCACCCCCTTTGCTAGTTTAAATGCTTGTCAATATAGCATTTAAACTTATCATTGAGTGCTTGGATTCACCTCCAGGATGGATGCAGGCCATCAGGCTTGAATAAACCTCCATCCCTCCAGGTGGGTCCCCAGTCACCAATGAATCCAAACCCTTCTCACAGCACCAGTTCTTCAACCATGAGTTAAAGTTCCTGGTGCATGCACCCCTATGCTCCCTCCTCTCACAGGTAGTACTTCTAGAAAGTGACAGAAGTAGCACTTGCTTGAGACCCTCCCCAATTTCCTAAACTCTTCCTGAACTTCCTTTGGCTCCCCATTTGCCAGGTCATTAGTACCTAGGTGGATAATGACATCCAGCTCACCCTCCCATCTTGCCTTCCCAGTGATCCCCAGGATCTTCCTTCCATCCTCCATGCCATGGCACCTGGTAGGCACCTCACCTCCTGTACACCCCTCCTGTGTTCCTAGCTGGATCCCTGTTATGATGGAGTCCCCACCAGGATTCACTTCCTCCTCCTCTGGGGTCCACTGCTTTCCCCTCTGAGGTTACCTCCTTGGCTAACCTCCACATCCTTTCCTTCGACTTCTCCGGGTACCTCTATTTGGTTGTCCCCATTTGCCAGTGTGGCATATGAGTTTTTGACTGGAATAGGATCTGGGAAGTGCCTCTGCCTGACAGCTCTAACCCGCCCTGAGCCCACTGTCATCCAAGTGCTTCTCCTTCTCTGCATTCTTTGAGGCAGTTGCACTGGACTGGGTGGTCTCTGAATAGGGGTGATGGTACTCCTGAACCACTTTACTTCCACTCTGAGTCTGGCTACCTCATCCTGCAGTCCAGAGAGATGCATGCAGATAGGGCAGCACCTCAGTGTCCAGAAGGTCTGCCTGAATATGGCTGCCCCACAGCCACTGCATTGCACCACTTCCCACATTGTACTGCAATTATACTGCTATTCCACTACTTGTCTGCTACTGAAGGTCTCCTAGTTCCCTTTTTATTAATTTACTATCCTAAAAATCCTGCCACTGATCCTCAGATACTTTTCTTTAAAAAAAAAGAAAATAAACCAATAATTAAATAAATGAGTCAAAACACTTGTCGTGCTGAGGGTGGGCTTCTTCCCCCTTATGCCCCTCATGCTCCACACCTCTTACTATACCTTGTGTTTAGCTCCTGTCAATCAGATTTAACAGGGCATATAATTAAGAGTTCACTTGGGAGCTTAAGCAGCAGGTAGGTAGGAAAGAGGGCTGGAGTTATATTCTGTTTTAACTGAAATATTTTAAAAGTTTGTAAGTGAAATTAGTTTTATGTGTTAAAAATTATTACCTTGAATTAGAACTGTTACATTGTAACTTTGGTGGCTTGGGGATAGTTGTTTGGCAGGGATACTTCAAGGAAATTTAAATGTGTTGTTTGCCTGGTGTTTGGTAGAGCCCTCCCACCCACCCTGTTTTGCATGCCTTCTAAATACTGAAAAGCCACTGGGGTTGGGATTGAAGGCTGAGTATTTCTGTTTGGGACTGAAATTCGAAGCAACAGGAGCTGGTGAGCCTGTGACATCGTATGGTACCTGATGTCTGCTTACATACACTGTTAGTGTGACCGAACACACACTGGACTGTATGTGTTTGTGAGACTTGGGAACGTTATTGGTGGGGTTGAAATTGGGTTTGTAAATAACTACAGTCAGTTTAGAGAAACTGTACTCCAGGGGAAAGGGACTGAGAAAAGAGGGTGTGCTATTATAAACAGAGGGGGATAATCAGGGTGGCCATATTCCACCATGGCAGGCATCTTCAGAAGGGTTGTAGGCTGCACAGGCTGTGGGATGGCAATAATTCTAAATTGGACCTGGAGAGAGGGAGGCTGCCCACTCTGTAGACAGCTATCTTGTATCAGGAGTGAGGTATATTGGTTAAGGAGTAAGCTGTGGGAGCGGGGGGTGTCCAAGGATAAGGAGTGTGGATATGGGCAGCAGAAGGGTGGGGCTGAGGGGAGGCTGGGGCAATGCTCTGAAATTACAGGACGTTATGTTACAGCAAGCAGGAGGGGGATATTAGGGACAGAGGACCCTTAGATAGGGAAGTTGATGCTAAGGGGAAAGCGTACGGGGTGAACATTCTGAATACAAAGAGACTGGAGGGGGAAGAGTCAGGAGGGGCTGTTGTGCAGAAGCCTAAAACAGCAGACTGTGGGAAGGAAGCTCCTAAGGTGAACAGTGCAAGAGAGGAATAAGAGGGTCAGTTTAGAGATGCAGTCAGGGGAAACTCGGGTTACTTGATGGAGGTTGACATAGAGTGTCACAATAAATTTGAGCTACTAAGCAACCTAGAGGGGGAGGAAGGGGTTGGTGGAAATGAGGAAACTTATACAGAGGCCGGGGGGAGGGAGTCGGATACCCATAGGGCATCACAGACCAGCTATGGAAAGGATAGACATAGTCCCAGAGGGAGAAGGGGAAACATATATGTTAAGCAAATGGGGGAGATGCAACATATTCCAGACATGAGGGAGGAGAGCATAGATTGAGAGAAACTGGGAGACAAGGAGGTGGGAGAGGAGCCCCCCTTATGCTGGGAGGTCAGTACCAAGGAGGGGCCCTAGCTAAAGAGGACCCACAGAGAGCCTCTGGAAGCAGGGGTACTATTATAAGGGGGGAGGATGGTGGTGTGGGGGAAGGAAACCATCAGGCCAGGATAAATGGTTCAGATAAGAGAGGGTTAAAGGGACACCTATTCAGAGGGGGTTTGAGTTAAGTGGGCATAATAGCAAGGGAGGCAGAAAGGGGAGGGTGACAAGGGGGTCTCTAATAAGGCAGGAAGACTCCCATGAAATTGAGATCATGAATAAAGGGGGGGAAGGGGGGCTGAGAGGGCATAGTGGAGGTAACCATAAGGATGATGGCGGTGTTAAGGTTCTGTTACTGGGAGACTTGATGATTAGGGCTATCCATTGGGAGGGACAGGGGGGTGGATGCCATAGCCAGGTGAAGGTAGTGAGTATCTCTGGGCTGACAGTGCACAGAGCAAAGTTCATGGTGTATGAAATCATTAGGGATTGTGGAGGGAAACCGGATTTCCTGGTGCATTTGGGAACTAATGATCTAGAGGGAAATAGCATTTTGGAAATCCAAGCAAGGTTCCAAGAACTTGACAGAGTCTGTCGGGATAATGGATGCAACATTTCCTTTTCAGAGATATTGCCAGTACCAAAGGCCTCAGTGGACAAAAAAAGCTACAGAGGTTAATGACTGGCTCAGGAAGTGGGGTGAAGAGATGGGTTGGGGTGTTGGGAACTGGAATGGAGTTTGGGAGGATAAGGGACTATATGCCAAGGACAGGTTTAATCTTGCCCCATTAGGGAAGGAAGTCCTTAAACAGGGATGGCTGACTACATACAAGCAAGGTGGGGTTTAAACTTGTAAGGGGGGAAGGGATGAGGGAGGGGCTGACCAGAAGCCCTCTCCTCCAGATGAGGAGTAGCCATCAAGCCCAAGAGGGGAAGGGGGGAAACAGACTGGAGGTGGAGGTTTCAGGAGGAGCAGGGGGAGGATGGAAGTACAAGGAATCTGGGTGGGGTTCGACAAAGAGGATCAGGGATAAGGGGTGGGGGTTGGTGTTAGTAAATGCCAGGAGCTTGGGAAACAAGTTGCCGGAGTTCCAGGCCATGCTGTTCGGGGGTGGATGTGGCGGCGGTCACGGAGACGTGGGCCAACAAAAACCATGACTGGGACCTAAATGTACAGGGCTACACTATGCTTAGGAAGGATAGAAAGGAGGTCAGAGGGGGTGGAGTGGCTATGTTCATTAGAGATTATATAGAAATTGCTATGGTAGAAGAGGCAGAGGGAAACATGGAGGCCTTATGGGTCACCTTACGATCCCCAGCAGGAGATAAGGTCAAGCTGGGAGTAGCATATAGGCCCCCCGGGATGAGTGAGGTTCTAGAGGGTGGTTTGCTGGACAACATCATTGCCCAGTGTGGTCCAAAAGGGAAGGAGTGGTGTTGATGGGGACCTTAATATGCCAGGTACAAACTGGGAACCATGTCTCTAGGGTGGCCAAGGAGCAGAGGCTGCTGGATGGCTTCCAGGATGTGTTCTTAACACAGCATGTGATGGAGCCCACAAGGGAGGGGCATGTCCTGGATGTGGTCTGGCAGATGGGGATCTGGTAAGGACATATTTGTACAGGACCCCTGACTGGGAGTGACCACAATACTGTCTGGTTTCAAATAAGCATGGGGGAGTGGGGTGAGATCTAGGACACTGGCAGTGGACTTCAGGGGCAGACTTTATGGGCATGGGAAATATTCTCAAGGATCACTTGAAGGGATTACCTCAACGACAAGTGTGGAAAGGAGATGGGAGGTCATAAACCGGGGACTTCATGAGGCAGTCAGGATCTGCGCTAAGTTGAAACGTAAGGGAGCAAGGTCACGTAAACCATGCTGGTGGTCCAGTGAGGTACAGGTAGCAGTCAGAGAAAAGAAGGCGGCCTACAAAAAATATAAAACAACAAGAGGGGATAGGGATAAGGAAATGTACCAGCTTGCATCTAGAAAAGTCACCCGTATGGTGAGGGGAGCAAAGTCCAGTAAAGAGCAGCGGCTGGCACAGGGGATACATGGAGGGGAAAAGGGGTTCTTCCGGTACATTGGGGAGCAGAGAAAAACTAAGGGCCATCTCAGCAGATTGAGATCAGAAGGAGGGTGGGTGGAAGAGGCGAGGGACCAGGCAGAGGTATTTAACGAGTACTTTGCCTCTGTGTTCACTAGGGAGGGGGATGGGATATCTACAAAGCAAGGCATGAAGGGGATAGAAGCAGCAGGGAGTGGGATCAGAGAGCAACAGAAATGGAGCAAGAGGGAGGAGAAGGTACCCCAGGGTGTCACATCTGGATAAGGATAAAAAGACCAGTAAGGGGAGGGACAGATGATGCTATCTCCACCAAAAGGGTGGTTAGCCCTCAAGGCCCTAAAGAAAAACAAATCTCCAGGGCCGGATGGCATTCATCCGAGAGTACTATGGGAATTGGCGGACATACTGGCTGCACCCCTAGTGGAGCTTTTCAGCAGGTCACTTCAGACAGGGAGGGTACCTAGTGATTGGCAAGAGGCACATGTGGTACCAATCCATAAAGGGGGGGTCAAGAGAAGTACCAGGTAACTATAGACCCATCAGTTTGACCTCGGTGGTGGGAAAATTAATGGAGAGTATACTAAAGGAACGATTGGGGGTGTACTTGGAGGAGGTGGGAGGTCTGGATAGTCGGCAACATGGGTTTGTGCCAGGTAGATCATGTCAAACCAACCTTGTGGAGTTCTATGAATGGGTAACATCAGAACTGGACAGGGTAAGCCTGTGGATGTATTATTCTTGGACTTCAGCAAGGCGTTGACTCTGTCCCCACAATGGTCTGGTGGAGAAACTGATGGGGTTAGAGTAGGCCCTTTGATGGTCAGATGGATTGAAAACTGGCTAGCTGGACGACTCAGAGAGTAGTGGTCTGTGGGAGCTCTCGAACCCCTAGAGAGGTTGGTAGTGGGGTACCACAGGGCTCGGTCCTGGGTCCGATCCTGTTTAATGCATACATATCGGACATCAGGGAGGGTATAGGTGTGAAATGAGTCTCTTCATGGATGACTCCAAGATGGGAGCAGTAGTTGAGGGAGAAGAGGGAGGTGGCCCTGCAAGGGACCTGAGCACCCTGGAAAGCTGGGCTCACACATGGAAATTAATTTCAATATCACCAAGTGCAAGGTGTTGCATCTTGGTCGGGAAACCCCAAACACAGGTACACACTGGAGGGAGGCGCTGAGGCCTCAATAGGGGAAAAAGACCTAGGGGTCATGGTGGATACATGTATGAATGACTCTGAGCAGTGCAGGAGAGCAGCTAGCAAGGCAAACAGGATGTTGGGATGCATCATAAGGGGGATCACCTCTAGGAGCAAGGAAGTGATTCTGCCACTGTACAATGGACTGGTTAGACCACAACTTGAGTACTGTGTACAGTACTGGAGACCACATTTGAAGAGGGACATACAGCTCCTGGAGAGGGTACAGAGGAGGGCAACAAAGATGATACAAGGGCTAGGGGATTTGACTTATGAGGACAGACTTGAGGAGCTCCGCCTGTTTGCATTGGAGGAGAAGAGAGACAGGGGACATGATTGAGGTCTTCAAGTACCTCAAGGGAATAATAGGGAAACATGGAGGGATCTTTAGACTAAAGCAGGGAGGTATCACCAGAGGGCATGGTTTGAAGTTGGAAGGTGGAAGGGTGAGGGGGGAAAAGAGGAGGAGGTTTTTCACCGAGAGGGTGGTGGACCCTTGGAATGCACTGCCTGGTGAGCTGGTTCAGAGATCCACTGTAGAGGGCTTCAAGAGAGGGTGGGACAGACACAGAAAGTGGATGTATCAGATGATGGCCTGTCCCGGGGTGGGGTGGGGATGGATGATAGGGGTTTCTAGAGAACAAGGGATGGGAGGGTCTCGGCACCCAACTAAGGATCTAGGTTCGAGCAGACTCGATAGACCGTAAGGCCTAATCTGCTGGCAAATAGTATGTTAGTATAATTAAGAGTTGGGGGAAGGGGGGACAAAAATTTGCAGCAATTAAAGACAGCAAAGAAATACACCACCACTATGTTTTAAATTTTCAGCAGCCCAAAAACAATTCTAAGTAAAGACAATAAAGAAAGTACAGTGTCACCAAAAGCCCACAATCTAAGTTTAAAAGAAATATAACAATTATCACTTACTGTAAAGCACTGAATTGAATATGTTTCCTTCCCCTTCTGGCTTCTTCTGAGAAAATAAAACTCACTTGCTACTTCAACTCTGACTAAGCCCCACCTCCAGTTATCACAAAGCTGAGGTCAGAGGCCAGACAATTAACACCCCTCACACAAACTACAGGGCAAGTCAGACAAGTCAAGATTAAATTTGCAGCAATTAAAGACAGAGAAGAAATACACCACCACTACATTTTAAATTTTTAACAGCCCAAAACAATTCTAAGTAAAGACAACAAAGAAAGTACAGTTTCACTAAAAGCCCACAATCTAAGTTTAAAAGAAAAATAGCAATTACCAGTTACTGTAAAGCACTGAATTGAATATGTTTCCTTCCCCTTCTAGGGATTAAAACATTGGGAAACTTACTATCATACTTTTGCTGCATTTATTTTTTGTACACTGTTTTGCTAACTGGTTAAGGAGTGTATAACAGCAGAAGTAAAAAATAATTGCACCACCACGTAGAGCCTACTGTACAATATGTGGCAACTAGGGATCACAGTTACTGTATGGTCAGTGCCCAGAGCAAGTGAGCCCTTTGTCTGTGTGTAGACTAGACATACTGTACAGTAGTTCTCATTGGAGAGGGCAAGTGCAAGACTGAGAGTGCAAGCCTGATCTTCCCCAATTGCAGAAGTTTGCATTTTCACCACTATACAATACGGGCTGCAAGCAAGCATAGCAAGCAAGCATAAAAGCAAGAAGAAGAAGTTCAGACCCTCAGAAACTATAATAATTCCACCACTTTCCCAACATTGATACATCAGCCAGATTACTTGCAAATGAAAAATACAACCCTCCCATCCCCAATTTAAAAAAAATAAAATTTCCCTGGTTGTCAAGTGGCCATTGGCTCCCGATCCCCGATGCTTCCCCAACTAAAAAAAAACTGTCCCCGTTAGTTTACTGTGCAAGAATCAAAATATTATAAAACGCAGGTGGACAGATCTTTGAAGAAGCAGTTGAAGATGCGAGCAAGGAGTACTGTGTTTGAAGTACAGTAATAAGAGATGGTAGACGGTAAGTCTGGTAATTAAGAAAATGTTCAACACACAAAATAAGAAAATGTACCAGTGGGCTGAAGGGCCAATGTGTCTTGGACCAAGGCATTTTAGTCTGTGCCCCTACAAATAGCTGAACTCTGAAAGGCGGGCATTTAGATAATTATTAATTGTAAGCTGGGCAGCTCCTGTTCGTATATGTTAGGAAATGTGGTACAGTACCGAAAATTTCAAACCCAGTATTTCCCCATTCACCTCTTCAGCCACTTTTTCTAAGAACTGCCCACTAGTGGTGGGCAAAGTGGCTCAAATTCACTCCGTGAAGTGATTCACGGAGTAACGTGGAATCCATTAAGTACTCCGCAATGTGAAATGGAGTACTTCGCATCATAACTTCATTGGGAACAATGATTTTGCATTATTCCGCCTTCCGCAAACCACTTCTCCACCAGTTTTAAGGCAAAATATATTGAAATCAATGTACTTCACCTCACTTCACCTTGTTTTTGAGCTCCAAAGGTGAATTTTGCAGTGCTTTATGGAATTGAAGGTCACACTGACTCTAGATTGTTCTGCACAGCCTCAGTTCTATGTAATGTGTGTATAGTGGAAGATACAGTTTCCTCTCAGAGCTCTGCGATTCAAATCCTCTAAAACTGTTAAAGAAGTATTTTTGAGCAATTTGTTTGCGCACAATTTAGTACATCGATTATAGGAAACCCTCCTGTACTCATATCATCCAGTGTTTATTGTTTGTGTGTGGATTTTGAATGTTAATTTAGAACAGTCAGTCTGTGTACTGTGAAGTGTGCTTTGGTGGGGGTGTATCTGTGGTGTAGGTTGATTAACTGGGAGAAAAAGGCAGTCTTTCTGTTTTGGTTATATTTTTCTTGTCTAACTGTGTTAAAGTATGCACAGTAATATTTTCAATAAGTTTTGAAATTTTTTTGCTGATTGCTGTGCAGCAGTGCATAATATCACTTTGTTTAAAACATTTGGTTATATTACTAAAGGTTTACAATTTGCTACACATTACTTGTAGTGTGTGTGAGTATGTGTGCAATGCATGCCTTTAAATCAGACACCTTTTATTGTGCCACAGAGTATTTGCAGCAGTGTGAACCTGCTATCCACCACACCTGCAATCATTTTTTATACTGCCTTGTGGTATCTTTACTGGTAGTGAACTGTTACTGCCATGCACTACCCCCCCAAACTGGCAAAAGGTATTCTTTTCCAGATTTGGATTTGTGACTTGTGAGCACTGGTTAGGTGGTGTTGTGCTTTTGCGTCTGCATCTCTTGAGTGTGCAGTGCAATCTTAATCTGTCTGTGCATTTGTAGTACACCATTAATTCTGGGAGACTGCATTTCTTATTACGCTCTCATTTCACTTCATCAGCACTAGGGAATTTTCTGGACATAAGACAGTAGCATGTTTGGAATGCACATTAATTCTGGTGACTGTGTGTGACCACTGCACACATGATGGAATGATGGAGTGCACCATTAATTCTGGGAGACTTTGCATATTTTGTTACCCTCTCATTTCAATTAATCAGCACTGGGGAATTTTCTGGACACAAGACAGTAGCATTTTGGGGATGCACATTAATTCTGGTGAGTGCCCACTTGCCTTACTACTTTATTCTTTCATCCACAGGAGATGGTACGAAATTGGCATATTATCAAAAAAACATTTTTAGTGAGCATCATTAAATTGACAGCTCCCATTCACCACCTTGCCTTGAAAAGACAACGATTGTCAGCATACTGAAAACCAAAACAAAAGTATTGGACATCTCCATCACCCTTTCACTGTAATTTCAACATTGTAGTTCAATATCTGAAATAATTTCTCTCTCTGTGTACCCACATTGATGCCTTCTGTCTATTGAGCATATTTTTTTCAATAGTTTACAGTACTTCATCTGTTTCCGTGCACCACACAAAGCACTGTGAACGACTGTACACCACTGCAGATTTTCTGTTATGATTTACCATATGCAATGCATAACTTTATTAATTTATTATTTTTTTTACATAGAATATTTGTTCTTGATTTGTGTCTGACCTTACTAAAATGAAATGAATCATTGAAGGTTCTTTCAAATGTACTGGAACCCTTCTTTAACCTCATTTTCTTTCACTGATTATTTATTTTACTCTCTACTGATTAGACTCCTATTTATTTGTTTAAACATTTTAAGAACTACCGAGTTGTTACTAACCCAGTTTTTTTCTTTCTCACTACCTTGGAGGGATCAACAGTGTATGAAGGTGCCAGAAGTGTCCAGAGAATACCTGACAGTGCTAATTATAATATGTAACACTCTCTCTCTCTCTCTCTCTCTCTCTCTCACTCTTACTCACATACACATTCCAGGTTGAACTGGTGTTTCAGGTCCTGTATGTAGGCAAGTAAATATCAAATTTAAATTGGTGCAGGACTTCATTATAATAAAACAAAATCTAATGAAAAATTCACATGATGCATTCTTATATGTACAGTAGATATCAATTTCCATATAACTGAACTTCTGTGGATGGATGATCAAGGTGCATAACAAACTGCTATACTGCATACAGATTGCTATCAAGCATCACTTCATTCTCAAATATTGCACATGTAAACAAATTTATTTCAGCCCACTAAATATGTTTTAGAACTTCCCCCAACACCATTCCCTGATTTTGCCCCTTTACAAATAATTAGTACTGTACTGTATATTACCCATCCCAGGTTCTTGAAGGACCCCCCAATCATGATGTTGTCCAGTTATAAAATTGCAGTTCTAGTTCCTGACCCAAGTGACAAAGTGCACTTCTTCTCTCACTGCTTTCCTTCATGTAGTGTCATTCCTCCCCTTCCTGTTTTCTACCCCCTCCCTATCCCAAAAACAGCCAGCATAGCTCTCCTCACACCTCTTCTGCTGGTGTAGACAGAATTTTCTGTGAGGAACCACTGTAATGTGTAATATGTCACTGGAAGTTCATTCTGCACTGGCTTTGTATAGCCCCAAATGCTGGGGTGGGGGCCACTCAATCACCTGGGTCTGGTTCTAGAATATGTGATGGGGATATTCTACTTGTGGATCAGGGATGAGTGATGTTCTAAAGCATGTGTTGGGGGCTACAATTACCTTTTTACACTTGGCAACAAATGGAGACAGGAGATTGGGGTAGGTAGGGGAAGGAAACAACTCCTGGAGGGGGACTCGATCATTAGGGGGTAGAAGTGGGGGATGAAGGGGATAGGGAGGTAAGGTGCCTGCCTGGTGCCACAGCTCGGAGGGACAGGAAGTGAATCCTCAGTATCGCAGGAGCAGCTGCACGAGGGAGGGAGCAGGATGTCATTGCCCACCTAGGGACAAATGACCTGGCTGTTAATGGGATCAGAGCAGTGCAAGAGTAGTTTATGGAGTTGGGGAGGGGCCTTAGACAAGTAGCATGTACAGTAACCTTCTCGGAGGTGCTGCCTGTCTATGGGAAGGGTGATGCTAGGGTATTCCACACCATGGGATTCAATGAATCATTGAAAAACTGGTGTGGAGCTCAGGGTTTTGGCTTCATTGGTGACTGGGGAGCCACCTGGAGGGATGCAGGCTTATACTGGAGCGATGGTCTGCATCTGTCCGGGGGGGGGGACCAGGACCCTAGGTGATAGGTTTAAATGCTTCTTTGGCAAGCATTTAAACTAGCCAAGGGGGAGGCACTGAAAAGGAGCAGGGAAATCCCAGCCTCCCCCCACAAAACACAGTAGTTAGAGAGGTAAACAACAAGGTAGAGAAGTCAGTAGGGAGCAGGACAGGGATAAATGCATAAAAAGGCAGTAAGGGCAGGGATGGGGCTAAAAGGGGTAAGGCCATAAAAAATAAATGGAAGGTGATGAGTACCAATGCCCGCAGTCTGTGCAACAAGCTCCCTGAACTAGTGGCCTTGATGGAAGGGGGATGCCTGGATATTGTGGCAGTCACTGAAACATGGTACACAGAGAATCATGACTGGGATGTCAACATACCAGGATACACACACAGGAGGGACAGGGTGGGTAAAAGAGGAGGGGGAGTAACTCTCTATATAAGGGAAGGGATTAAAGCAACAGAACTAGAGAGTAAATGGGAAGTTGATGAGTCACTATGGGTCACCCTGGAGACAGGAAATGGCACCACAATCCACATGGGGGTTATGTGCAGGCCCCCATCTCAGGGGAAGGAAATGGACAAGGAAATGATAGAAGACATCCTTAAAATGGCAGAATAAGGGGAGATATTGTTGATGGGGGATCTGAATAAGCTAGATGTTAACTGGGAGTACCTTTGCTGCAGGCACATCCAAGAGTAGGGTCATTTTTGATGTCCTACAGGGGGCATGCCTCAGACAGCTAGTGTTGGAAACCACTCAGGAGGGAGCAATCTTAGACTTGGTACTCTCAAATGGGGAAGGAGAAAGGATCTCAGATTTAGAAGTGGGTAGCCATCTGGGAACAAGTGACTACCAAACAGTATGGTTCACAATAACATAGCCATAAAGTCAAGCCATACAAAAACAAGAGTATTGGACTTTAGGAAGGCTGACTTTGGCAAAATGAGAGAGTGTCTCAGAAAAGCACTAGCAAATGGGCAAGAAGGACGGGGTGGAGGAACAATGGGGAATAATCAAAACAGCCATCACAGAGGCAACAAGCCTTTGTGTGAAGCAAATCAACAAAACAAAATGAAGGAAAAAAACACTATGGTTCTCAAAAGAGGTAGCAGGAATGGTTAAGGAGAAAAGGATAGCATTCAGGAAATATAAGGCAACACAGAAGGAGCAGGACAGAGCATTTTATCAGTTAAAGCAGAAGGAGGCAGGGAAGGCAGTCAGAATAGCAAAGGCACAAACTAAGGAAAAGATAGCCAACTCTGTTAAGAAGGGGGATAAAACCTTTTATAGGTACATTAAGGAGTGAAGAAAAACCAAGGGAGGGATACAGAGACTTAATAAAGGGGAAGGAATGTGGGCAGAGGGTGACAGTGAAAAAGCAGGGATACTGAATGAATATTTTTGCTCAGTATTCACAGCAGAAGAGGAGGAGGAGGTACCTAAACAAAACAAGAGAAACACTCTTTAGATGGGGGTCAATACCAGTCCATTTACAGAAGAAAGGGTTCTGAAAGAACTAGTAAAATTGAAGGTGGACAAAGCAATGGGGCCTGATGGGATTCACCCAAGAATTCTAAAAGAACTAAGGGTAGAACTAGTGACACCTCTGCCTACTCTCTTTAACAAATCATAGGAGGATGGGGTGGTACCTGAGGACTGGAGGAGGGCAAATGTGATTCCACTTCACAAAAGTGGGAGCAGGGCAGAGGCAGGAAACTACAGACCAGTTAGTTTGACTTCAGTGATAGGGAAAATGATGGAATCACTTCTAAAGGAAAGAATTGTTGCGTACCTAGAGGCCAGTGGGGCACAGGACCCAAGGCAGCATGGTTTCACAGCAGGAAGGTTATGCCAGATGAACCTAATAGATTTCTTTGACTGGGTGACCAAAGTAGTAGACCAGGGAGGGTCTGTGGATATGGTCTACCTAGATGTTAGCAAGGCAATTGACACAGTCTCACACAAAAGATTAATATACAAGTTAGCCAGCCTTGGAGTGGGTCCCAAGGTGGTAGCCTGGATAAAAAACTGGCTGGACAACAGGATGCAAAGGGTAATAGTAAACAGAGTACACAGTGAAGAAAGGAAGGTAACTAGTGGGGTACCACAGATTTGGTACTGGGACCGGTCCTCTTTAATGTCTTTATAAGTGTCATTGGAGAGCACCTGGAAAGAAAGGTATGTCTCTTTGCAGATGACACAAAGATCTGCAACAGGGTTGATACACAATGTGGAGTGGAAAGAATGAAAATGGACTTGGCAAGGTTGAAGGAGTGGTCAAATATGTGGCAGCTCAGATTCAATGCAAAGAAGTGCAAGGTAATGCATCTGGGAAACAAAAACCCAGGGGAAGAGTACACAGTAGGGGGTGAGTTAATAGCAACAACAAAAATCAAAAGAGACCTAGGAGTTATTATATCAGATGACCTAAAGGTGGGCAAGCAATGTGAGAAGGCAGTAAGGAGGGCTGGGGGTATACTGGGATGCATAGGGAGAGACATCAACAGTAGAAAACAGGAAGCTGTTATCTCTCTGTACAGACAGTTGGTGAGACCCCATCTGAAGTACTGCATGCAATTCTGGAGACCCCATCTCCGCAAAGATATAGACAGAGTGGAGGCTGTTCAGAGGAGGGCAACCAAAATGGTGCAGGGTCTGCACCAGAAGATATATGAGGAGAGACTGAGGCAGCTTAATATGTATACCCTTGAGGCAAGTAGGGAGAGGGGGGACATGATAGAAACTTTCATGTATCTCAAGGGAATTAACAAAGTACAAGAGGGTAGTATCTTTCAGAAGAAGAGATGTGCAAGAACAAGGGGGCACAATTTGAAGATAGAGGGGGGACGGCTCAGAGGTAATGTTAGAAAATATTTTTTCACAGGGAGGGTTGTGAATACATGGAACAGCCTTCCTGAGGAGGTTGTGGAGTCAGGAACAGTGGGAGAATTCATGAATGCATGGGACAGGCATAAGGCAATTCTAGTGGGGGAAGGAAGTAAGCCGTTGATTAACTAGAATCTGCAGCTTATCCATCAGGTATGGAAATGGGCGGTATACGGTCAAAATCACACTGCTGTAATAGCGTGAGTCAAAATAGCGTGTACATTATAGCGCTTGCTAATTATAGCACGTTACATGTCAGCGCGAAGCAGAAATAGCGCTGCGAGCCGTGCCATCTAGTGGCGACATCGAGAAATTGCACGTATGTCCCCACCCACAGGTTATTAATCGTGGCTAAACCATATATCAATGAGAAACCCTCCAAGCAGTGTAACAAAGGAAACTTGTGAAAAAAGAAGAGTACACCTGTTATTACTGGAGTTCGCCATGCAGTCCCTTCCTCTTTGTGGCTCAATTGCTTATATCCAAGTGCTGAATGTAAAGTTCCAAGTTAGTTCTCTGCTTTTTAATATTTCCAACACCAAGTTCCAGATGCTAGATATGGGTGCTGAGGTCTATTTCATTACACGGAGACCCCCACTGTTAAGGAGCCCTCCTATGTTACCCAGGAGAAAAGACATGAGCATGCATGTCTGCTGATGTTTCAGCATAACCCCACCTTCCTCAGAGCATTCACTGGTTGACATTTTAGATAATATATACCTGCTATGTATTTCCGTAGCCATTTATGACCCAACCACGTAACTTCAGCCAGCAGTGACTCTTTACAACAAGTAAACTTCTTACTTCACAAATTACTACAGAACTGAATTTATACACCACATGTTGAAATCGCGGTTTTGACAGCCGCTGTAGTGATCGCGCACTTTTTTAATTAAGTGCTAATATGTAAGCGCTTAAATGACTTGAGCTGATATTGTTGTGCGATATTGACAGTAACCCGAAATGGGCAGACTAGGTGGGCCAAGTGGTCCTTATCTGCCATCAAATTCTATGTTTCTATGTTTCTATGTAGAGGTAATGCATATTTTCAGATTGTGCAACATCGGGGATGTCTCTATATACCATGTGTGTATGCTAGTTCATATGTTAGAAGCACAGGCTGACGTGGGAGATGGGAAGTGGACACCACAGCACATTTCTGCGAGCAGGTAATCCCCAGATTGCTCACCCTACCTGCCCAACTTTAACCCTCATCCTTTTCCCATTCACCACAGTTACAGTATTAATTTTACCTGGTATTTTACTGAGCCCTCATCTCCATCCATGATCCCCAGTATGTTACTTGTCTTTTTTGGGCTAAGTGCCATGACCCTTCAAAGATGTGTTTTTCCCATTATTTCATGCTATTACCAGTTAAACAGCCCAGTACTTGATATAGCTATACCTACTGTATCTAAAATAAATCAAGACAACAGAAAGTAAGAAAAACACACAAAAATATTAATTGCCGCCGGCCTGGTGGCACTGAGGGTTGAGGCGCTGGGTGCCACACCTCGCTCCACACCAGCGACCCAGGTTCAGGAATGAGTCTGGGTCATCGGGG
This sequence comes from Neoceratodus forsteri, assembly GCA_016271365.2. Lineage (NCBI taxonomy): Eukaryota > Metazoa > Chordata > Ceratodontiformes > Ceratodontidae > Neoceratodus > Neoceratodus forsteri. The sequence continues at coordinate 1,360,553,693 of CM057459.1, forward strand.
GTCTGCAGGGGTGGACTAGGATTGAGCATCTGATGACAGCTCTTCTAGTCCTGGGGATAAGGGGTGGATGTACACCATGCTCTGCTGGTCCCTGAGGACACCCAGAGGTACTACAGAGGCGCGGGTATCTAGTGGGGGAAGCACGGCAGATGTCTGCACATTAGTGCGCTGACGGCAAGGTACACCCGTGCTTCCACTGGGGGATAAGGGAAAAAGGCAGCACAAGCCTGTGGTAGCTTGATGGCCACAGTTTCGCCGACCGACCTATGATGCCTAGATGGCACGTGCCAGTAATGGTTCCTCGCTGGGCATGGGGGCTACGAGGGGGCCCCTTTCACAGGTGTAGCTGCATCTGCCAGCTGGGCATGTGAGCTTCAGGGTCGGGGGTGAAGCGGAGAAGCGGTGGCTGGATGTGGAGCAGGGCTGTGGCTGCAGGTAGGAGAAACTGTTAAATGATAAAAAAATATATATATTGTCTGTCACCAACAACTTGTATAATGTTGATTTTCAAGGTTGGTTGAAGTCCCTGACATTTTTACATGCATCATGGAGTCAAGCACAGCAAGGAAATGTCAACATTGTCATAAGACATGGAATGAAAAATTATAATTAAAATGGGCAGTTCTATGTGGACTCTAATGCAGTGCAAACATAAAAAACTTTTCAAAAGTTGATGGGATATCAGATTATAGTCCATATTTAGTCTAACATGGTATAGTGCCTAGGAAATACTGTAAAAAAAAAAAAGAACAATAAACAAAATCTTTGAAGGGTCATGTCCCATAGCCCAAAAAGATACTGGCAATTATGACTCAAAGCCAGATTACTTTATACAAATCCATTGCAGTTGCACAGCTGAGATCAAACAGAGAGAAATGACTAGGAGAAAAGAAAATCATACATCACAAAAAGAAAAATTCCATAGGGTGAATGGAATAGTAAGTTCACACATGGGAGGGCAGAAATTGAATGCTAGTGGTATGGAACACGCTTAGCATTTCAGATGGAGGAAATGTGTTTAATTTTTTTTTTTTATTTTATTGCAACTAGGATTACAAGTACCTTTGAGCCAGGCTCTCTTACAAAGGTTCCATGTCAGAAAACAAATACAAGTTACAGAAATAGGAACAAAACAATAAATAGGTCAGCATATTAGGTTACAATGGTAGATCAATACAATAGCTAGAATAAGTAGAATGTATACATGGGAACACAAAGTAACAGAGGGATAAGTAGGAGGGGTGGTGGAAGATAAAGATAAATGTGATGAGCGAAGTTGGAGAGGGCAGGAATTGCTGCCAAAGAGCATAGTCATCAACTGGGAGCAGGCTGAAACTAGTCAACAAAAAAGAAGATCATTGAGGGCTCAGAAGAGGTGGGGGTGAAGGGGAGAGTCAGGAGTGGTGAAAGAAAGAAGAAATAAAAAGTAGCATAGAGGAAAAGTGAGGGGTGAAGATGTGTAGGTGTTAGTTGGAGGGAACAAAAATGAGAGGGCTAAGGAGATTATAGGTAGCATTCACAGGAGCTAGAGTTAGTAAGGTGGAGGTGGAGTTTATGTTTGAATGAGCCAAGGGTGGTAGTGGAGGAGATGTCAGGATTGTGCGCATTTAACCAGCTAGGTGCTCTGAAGGCAAAGGATCTTTGGCCCCGAGAGGTGCAATGGTGGGGAACCTGAAGGAGCTGGTATTCAGAGACCCTGGTGTTACATGGCTTTAGTCTAGAGCTAAGCAGTGCTTGGACTCCCGGCAGAGCGAGGCCCATGGTTACTCTCTTTGCCATAATGCAGGTTTGGTATTTTATGCGATTTGAAAGTTGAAGCCAGCCAGATCAGGCATACAGGTCACAAGTAAGAGTGAGATGATAAGCACCAGAGATAAGCCTGCAGGCCTTGTTAAGTGATGTTGAAATTCACGTCAGGGCAGTGGCAGAGGCAGAGCCATAGATTATAAGACCACTGAGCTTTGGATGGCAATCTTCAGCGCTTCTGCAGTAAGGTGTTGTCTCTGTCGGTAAAGTAGGTCTAGGAGCATATTTGCTGATTTGGCAACATTGTCTATGTGTGCCCCATAGGAGAGATTTGAGTCCAGGGGATAACCCTAGGTATTTGAATGACTGCATTTGCTCAAGGGTGTTGCAATTGCTGGTAGAGATAGCTAGGGGATGAGATTTACACCTATTGTGAGAGCTGTTAAAGAACATTACTTTGTTTTTTTTATTATTAAGGACAAGCTTATGATGAATGAACCAGTTTTCCACTGCGGCAATGCCTTGCTGAAGATTGGTCTGCAAGAGCACAGGGTCTTAGTGGAGGAGAAGATAACAGCGTCATCAGCAAAGAGGATAATCTGTTTAGTGCAAGATTTCAGGAGCGTGTTAAGAAAAAGGCTGAAAAGTAAAGGACCCAGGATGGATCCCTGAGGGACCCCAGATTGGACTGGTCTGAGGTCCGAGAGTATCCCAGCAATTTTGACTCATTGAGATCTGTTTTGCAGATAGCTGTTGAACCAAGAGACAGTGTCAGGAGAGAGTCCTAAATGCTGGAGTTGTTGGATCAGCAGACGATGGTGGACTGTGTCGAAGGCCTTGGTCAGATCTACAAATACTGCCTCGGTTAAGTGACCCATTTCCAATGTGCCGTGCAGTGCTCCAGTGAACTCCAGTAATGCAGAAGAGATGCTATGACCTTTTCTGATGCCATGTTGTTGTGGGCATAAGAGATTGTGTTTGTCCAGGTAGTTCATGAGTTGGTTGGATACTATGCATTCGAGTGCCTTAGAGAGAGGTGGTAGTATTGAAATCAGTCAATAGTTTGCATGGCAGGTTTCATCCCCGCTTTTGTGGACTGGAGTAACTGTAGCCACCTTCCATTTGCCAGGGAACTGACCAGTGCTAAGGGAGAGATTGAAAATGTGTGTTAATGGGACTAGAACCTCATCCATAGTGAGGGTTAGGAGTTTTAGATCCAGCGAGTCTCCACTTGATCTTGACTTTGAAATTGCTCTGGTGATGTATATTCGGGCATTCCTTCTGAAGGAAAAAATAGTTGAGTACCTAGAGGTCAGTGGAGCACGGGATCCAAGGCAGCATGGGTTCACAGTGGGACGGTCATGTCAGACTAATCTAATAGATTTCTTTGACTGGGTGACCAAAGTAGTAGACCAAGGAGGGGCTGTGGACATGGCCTACCTAGACTTTAGCAAGGCATTTGACACAGTCTCACACAAAAGATTGATAGTCAAATTAACCAGCCTGGGAGTGGGTCCCAGGGTGGTAGCCTGGGTAAACAGGACACAGAAGGTAATTGTAAATGGAGTCCACTCTGAAGAAAGGGTGGTTACTAGTGGGTACCGCAGGGTTCAGTACTGGTCCAGTCCTTTTAATGTCTTCATCAGTGACATTGCAGAGGGACTGAAGGAAAAGTATGCCTTTTGCAGATGACACAAAGATCTGCAACAGGGCTGATACTACAAGGAGGCGTGGAAAGGATGAAAAGGACTTGGCAAGGTTGGAGGAATGGTCAGACGGTGGCAGCTAGGATTCAATGCAAAAAGTGCAAAATAATGCACCTGGAAACAAGAACCCAGGGAAGAATACACAATGGGTGGGGAGGTAGTAACAACAACAAAACAGGAAAGGGACCTGGGGTAATCATATCAGATGACCTTAAGGTTAGCAAGCAATGTGAGAAGGCAGTAGGGAGGGCTGGTATACTGGGATGTATAGGGAGAGGCATCAGCAGCAGAAAACAGGAAGTTGTTATCCCTCTGTACAGACAGTTGGTGAGACCCCATCTGGAATACTGTGTCCAGTTCTGGAGACCCCATCTCCGCAAGAACATAGACAGGATAGAGGCAGTCCAGAGGAGGGCAACTAAAATGGTGCAGGGTCTGCAAGAGAAGCCATATGAGGAGAGACTAAAGGAGCTTAATATGTATACCCTTGAGGAAAGAAGGAGAGGGGGGACATGATAGAAACTTTCAAGTACCTCAAGGGAATCAACAAAGTCCAAGAGGGTAGCATCTTTCAGAAAAGAGACTTGCAAGAACAAGAGGACACAATTTAAAGATAGAAGGAGGGCGGTTCAGGGCAATGAGGAAGTATTATTTCACAGAGAGGGTAGTGGATGCATGGAATAGCCTTCCTGAGGAAGTTGTGGGTCTAAAACTGTGGGAGAATTCAAGAATGCATGGGACAGACATAAGGCAATTCTTGTGGGGGGCAGGAAGATATAGGCTGTTGGTTAACTAGGATCTGCGGCCTATCCTGTAGGTAGGGAAATGGGCAGACTAGATGGGCCTAGCGGTCCTTATCTGCCATCAAAGTCTATGTTTCTATGTTTCTATGTTTCTATTGTGCAGGTTAATTTTTTTGAAGTGGAAGGGCGGGAGAGTGGTAGGAGGAGCCTTAGGGATAGCGTGGGTAGTGTCAAGGAAAAAATCTGGGGGAAGGAAGCTGTGGAGATAAGTAAATGCATCATTAAAGGTGTTCACAATGACCAGAGGATCCAAGGTGGTGGCCTCATCAACCTTTAGCATGGTTGGGGAGGATTTAGTTTGTTTCCCCTGTAACTTCTTTGATATTCTTCCAGAAATCTGACCCCTTTCCCCAGGAGTTTGAGACAGCTTCTTTGTTGTAGGCATTTTTCAGTAGTCGTTTAGATTTAGTGCAGTTATTGCGGGCACATTTGTAGTTCTGTATATCATGCTGGGTGCCAAAGTCTCTAGCCAGAGCCCAAAGGTGGTCCTGAGCCTTTAGCTGGGCAAGTAGCTCTCCAGTAAGCCACGGGTTGCAGAGTGCTTTGACTTTATGTTTTTTAAGTAGGGCATAGGTGTCACAGGCTGCGTTGAAGGAGGAGATAAAGAGGTCAAGAGCTGTGTTAACATCTGTTGAGAGGAAAATGGGAGACCAATCAAACCGACTGAGGTAGGATTTAAGGTGTCTTAGCTGTCCACGTTGGAGCACTCTACTAGTGATGACTTTGGATGGGGGCTTATGGAATTTATTTGACCATTCACATATAATGGGTGAGTGGTCACTTAGTGAGTCAGGAAGGACAGAGGTGCTGGTGATATGAGAGGGATGACTGGTAAGGACCCAGTCCAGTAAGGTACTAGTGCCTGTTTTATGGTTCTTTCTGGTGGTGGAGAGAACCATTTGTGAGAGTTTTGCTGATGATATGGCATCCCGAGATAAAGCAGCATTTGATGAGAGCCAATTAATATTGAAATCACCTAGTGTAATTGTCTCTGCACCTACTGGTTGGGATTTGATGAAGTCCAGAACATTTGTGAGGCTCTTCCCTTGGTCTTTGTGGGGGATGTAGACTGTGATTACTGTGAGGGTTTTGTTGTGTGCTCTTAAAAGTAGCTTAATAGGTAAGATCTGAGCAGTGGAGTCATGGAGAGGAGTAGAGATGGGGCAACCTATGAGATAGTCTTTGGCGTAGATTGCACAATCTCTCCCTCTTTTGGACATGCGGTCCAGTCTGTAGACGTTATATTCTGGCAGTGCAATCGCCGAGTCTGGGATTATTGGTGACAGCCATGTTTCAACAATTGCTAGAATATCAGGTCTTTACTGGTTTACAAAGACTTGGATGGCGTCAAGCTTAGGGATCAGGCTACAGATGTTAATAGTGGCAATGGTCAGGCCCCCTGTAGATTTTGTACAGCTGGTATTGGTGGCAGTAGAAGGGCCTGGGTTAGGGTGCACATCACCTGATATCAGAAGGAGAAGGAGAAGAATCTTCAGGGCACACAGACAGAGTTTCTTGCAGGTGAGATTACATATTAGTGGTTTGTTATTACTGGTCTGGCGTCGCAGGTGCTTGCCCCAGAGCAATATCATATGTGACGAGGGATATAGGAGTGACCATTGCCTGTATCTGTGACAGATGTGGTGCAGCCAATTAAAGGTGTCAGATGTCCTTGAGGGAGAGTGGTGCTCACAGTGAGAGGTACCTAGGTGGCGATATTGGGTGTCTAGTTGGTAGATGGGGGGGAGGGGTGGCAGGCTCCAGGGATGTAGGAAAGGTGACATAGAGAGGTGAGGATAGTAAGAGAAAACAGCGTATTGATGGAGGTAGACATGATTAGAGAGAGATTTCAAGTGTGACTGTGCAAAGCCCAGAATGCGAGAGAAAGTGTTGAAAAGACAGGGGAGGGTGAGGTATAGAGGAGAAAAGAGGGCAGAGTCAGGATGACTGCAACCTAGGAGGGACCAATGGGATACAGGCAGGAAGGGAACAGAGAGGGGAGAGGCGGAGCTAGGGTCTATTTAATAAAGGCAGGAGGTGGGGGGCGGCAAAAATTTAGGCAGCAGACAGATGAGCTCCAGGGGACTGTGCCAAGCAGTTCAAATCTCCAGGAACTGAAGCCAGTCAGGGAGAGACAGAGTGCTGAATCTGCCTATAATTTCAGGCACCATCCACTGACTGGGTTCACGGCTAGCAAGCTGGACTGGAGCTGCTTTCCTGAAGTGTACCTGGAATCTTGCTCTTGAGGGCAGGCTGGGGGGCACCCTGCGGCTGGCTGCACTCAACACCAGACCACTAGTACAGAAGATGGAGTCCCCCTCAGGGAGTCCTGAAGAGAAAAGAAGAGAGGGGAGAAATCAACTTATATATACCAACAGAACAAAGGCTTCAGAGTTTGGGAGGCAGGCTAAGGAAGGAGACAAAAGAATTCTATAACAAGGTGAGAAATTAAGGGTGCTAAGTTAACCAGAGAGGGAGAGAATGGCTATGGGAGTGGCTGGTATTAAGCACCAGCAGCGTCACCAGTATACAGAGGAAAAGGCTATTGGGGTTGGGGGGGGGGAGATGAAACAGCAGTTCAGCAGTTAGACAAGGCAGTTTCTAACTTCAAACTTTGTTTATACTTAAATAGTTTAAGGCAGTTGAATGTGTAACGTTATTCAGTCAAAGGTAGTCAACTGTAATTGATACGCTACTCTAAAATACAAATAAAAAATGCATATATATTCAGAGCCATATTTGTGATGCTGCTACAGCATCTGAATAAAATATACTGTGTCAAGGCAGCACTTGTCTTTTTGCTGCTAAGGGACATGACCATTCTAAGATGTTTTTTTTTTTCCATGTACAGTATTTCCTACTTCTATAAATTGAACAGCCCAGTACTTGGTGTAGATACAGTATATTTATCCAAGAGAATTCAAGACAATGTAGAGGAAGAAAAACACAAACACAAAAAATACAATTGTCTGACAACAGCAACTTTCATAATACAGATTTTCAATGCTGACAGCTGTTCCTGACAACCAGCGAAGAAATGAAAACATTGTCATAAGGCATGGAATGAAAAAGATAATTCAGATGGGAAGTTGTGTGTAATATAATGCAGAATAAGCATGACAACTTTTCAAAAGGTGATAGGACATCGGATTAAGACCCATATTTAGTCCAATAGCCCCCACGGAGATAGTGACGCTGGTGGTCGCGAGGGCTCACGGAGCTGCCCTCTCCCGAGGAAACCCACCAGAAAACAAACATAGCCCCCATGGAGATAGCGACGCTGGTGGTCGCGAGGGCTCATGGAGCCGCCCTCCCCCGAGGAAACCCACCAGAAAACAAGCATAGGTACGACAATTATGGCCAAGTGAGCTCACTGCTCTGTTGCAGCAGTCGAGTGTTGCCTTAAAGACTTTTTTACCCCCACACAAATGCTGATAGTTTTTGTGGAGAATATTTTCTGAACTTTGAAGCCTTTTAAGCTGCTACTGTTAGTTACTTTAATTGCTTGTATTGAGTCCCTGTAGAGTTATAATACCACAGTACTGTATTTTACCTGTTACTTTAATATATGTTTTGGTAGCAGCAGGGGATGAAACCTTAGGCGCAAACTACCATTTCAGCTCCGGTGTCTGCAGCACAAGAAAGGGACGAAGCCTTAAGCGCCAACTCCGATTTTAAACCTTGCATCTGCAGCACAAGCAGGGGACAAAGCCTTAGGTGCCAACTCTCATGATTCCAGGTTTCTGAGTGTTTTAATAGCGTCCGAATCCTTAAAGGGAAACTGTGCCACCTAAATTGCTAATTCCTACAGCACTGTGTTTAAAACTGAACTCTTAAGTCTATTGTTGGATAAGCAGGGGATGAAGCATTTAGGCACCAACAAAAGGTCCCGAGACCTTTATCTGCTCCCTGCTCTGTATTTCTGCCCTGTATATTTTATTCATCTGCTGGCTCCCTGTTACTGTATGAATTCTGGTTTCCGAGTGCTTCTTTAGTGAGTCCTGAGTCCATAATAGGGAATCTGTGCCACTAACTGGAAATTGATTCCTTGTTTAAGCAGCAGGGGATTTTTGTGGAAACTCCCATTTTAAAGTCATACTAAGCCCTTACAATCTGAAACCCACGAGGCAGACTTTAAAATAAAATCACAATCTCTGCTAACGCACTGTAGCAGCACTCAAGAGTTGCAAGTACTTTAAAGAAGTTCAGCAAGTACTTTAAATGCAAGAAGAAACCCATGAGGCAGACTTTAAAAAATAAATAAATAAAAATAAAATTACAATCTCTGCGAATGCACTACCTGCCTGAAACCCCACCCCCCAAAACGTTATTTGTTTTTCCCTCTATAAATACCTGCGTTTCTGTTCTTGTCTGCAGCCCCCACGCAGATAGCGATGCTGGTGGTCGCGAGGGCTCATGGAGCCACCCTCCCCTGAGGAAACCCACTGGAAAACAAGCATAGGTACGACAATTACGGCCAAGTGAGCACGCTGCTCTGACACAGCAGTCGAGTGTTGCTTCCCCGCTGACGCTTTGAGTCAGCTGCCCCGCCACCCCCACCACCACCCTTGGTAAGCACTCCACTATATAGTAAGCATCAGGTGACAAATTTTACCAATCAGCCTACTTTGTCATTTGCAGATTATCAGCGCTCACCACTAGTGGCCACTACAGCAATTTCTATTGTTCTTGTTGCATCAATTTCACCTCCTGAAATGCCATGCTACACATAGCCTTTAAATCAATGCTATGGATAGCACTCCTAGCAACACTAGCATCCCTCCCACCCACGCTCCACCCTAAACCACAGCCTGGCGCCCCAAACCTTACTCCACTAAATTGCCACCCTAGTCACAGCTCCACCACCATAAATGGCCAATACCACCTAGGGCCACACTGCTCCTGGATTCCTGGTCCATCCATCATCCCCCCATCCTTCCATACTGGGCTGGCAATATTGAAACTCCACATGTCAGGCTACTTCACACAGCACCCCCAGACTCCCTCGCCATACCGCAAGCCTACAAAAATTCTGCCAAACCTAAAACTGGCACTAACCTTAATACTCCTACTCACAGGGGACATTCAGCTAAATCCCGGACCTGCCTCCAGCACTAGCCAACCCCCCCACTAGCCAACTATCCAGAGGCCTAAAAATAGCCCACCTAAACATTCGCAGCCTCCTACAAAAAATGCCCCTCCTACAAACATTAGCATTAACACTATGTCCTGACATCCTAATTATCACCGAGACCTGGCTGAAACCACATAACCTGGATGCTGAAGTAGCTCTTCCTGGTTACTCCATCACCCGTCAGGACTGCCTGGGCACAAGGAGAGGTGGTGGTACAGCCATTTACGTATCTTTCCTGGTACACTTCTCACCGGTCTCGTTACCTGCCTTCCTGGAAAACATCGACACCTGTCTAATAAAAATCTCCTTACCCCACTCCATCCCCATCTTTATAGCAGGCTCCTATTGTTCCCCTGACTCCCAATTAAACTCTGTAGCAACACACCTGGACACCCTAAAAAACATTACCTCAGATGGGGAGCTCCACATCCTAGGTGACTTCAACTTAAACTGGCTCACTAGTGCAAGCACCAACCTCCGAAACCATGTAGCTAGCTTAAATCTGGCACAACTCATCACTGAGCCCACATGGCTAAACCACAAAACTCAAAACCACTCCCTGCTTGACTGGGCCCTCACTTCTCACCCGCACAGGATTATAGCCTCAAGCCTCCTTCTGGACTAACTGAGTGATCACCATATGATATATGTAATACGCAAAATTTTCAAAGCTAAGTCACCCCCTCCGAAAACTCTCCTTATCAGGTCATATAAATCCCTTAACCTTGATGGTCTCCTAAAAGGCTTAGCAAACTTGGATTGGTCCTACATCCCTAGGGCCCTTTCAATGGATCATGCCCTAGACTTCTGTAAGTCAAAATTTCTTGCTGTCTGGGACTACTATGCCCCACCCAAAAAGGCTTGAGTAAGGGGAGCTCATCTGCCATGGATCACTGCTGACCTCATGGAGCACCTCCATGCCAGAGATCAGGCATGGAAAGTCTATAAGGCATCGGGGATACATGCTGATCACCTACGCTATCGAATGCTTAGAAATGCCTGCACCAGGCTTATCCATCAGGCAAAAGCTCACTACTTCACATCATCCCTCCAAAAAAATCTAAACCATCCAGCCAAGTTCTGGAAGTCTATAAAATCACTTTTCTCCCCTCCCACCCAGCCACCCACTGCAGCTCTAGATGTGGGCGGCTCTATCATAACAGAACCACTAGCAGTTGCCACGGCTTTCAACTCAGTGCTCACTGGCAGTGGTTCCCCCCACTACTCAAACCCCCCACCTACTACACACAACCCAACATCCACATCCTCACACACGCCAACCCCATGCCCAGCTTTCTCCTTCTCTCTGTTTACCCCACCAGAAGTACTCAAAGCCCTGCTTGCCCTAAATCCCTCCAAGGGTAGATGCCCCACAGGCATGGACGCCAAAATGCTCTACCTTTCTGCCCCTGCTATAGCCATGCCTCTAGTGTCTCTGTTCAACCTCTCATTCACCTCTGCCTCTATACCTTCAAATTGGAAGCATGCCACAGTTATCCCCCTCCCGAAAGGTGGCGACCCATCCTCCCCCAGCAACTACCGCCCAATCTCCCTCCTACCCACTCTAGCCAAAATCCAGGGACATCTCATCCTCTAGCAACTCACCACCTTCCTTGACTCCTCCTCCTCCTTCTTCACCCCTTACCAGTCTGGCTTTAGAAAATCCCACTCCACTGTCATGTCCCTCCTCAGACTCACAGATTCCATCCTCACAGGCATGGACAAAAGCCATATCATATCTGCCATTTTCATCGACCTAGCCAAGGATTTCGACACAGTCTCACATACCCTTCTACTGTTGAAACTCTCTAAGGCAGGCCTATCCAGTGCGGCCACAAACTGGATCAACTCATACCTGGCTGGCAGGTCCCAATCAGTAAAAATTGCTGCCTCCACCTCAAACCCCCTGCCTGTCTCTATTGGTGTCTCCCAAGGCTCTGTCCTTGGCCCCATTTTATTCTTTATTTTTCTAAATGACCTGCCATCGACCTGCCTACATGCTGCCATTCACATGTATGCAGATGATACAGTCCTGTACACCTCAGGACACTCCCCGTTGGATGTTGCAGACAAGATCCAGCAAGACTTTGCCAAAGTCCAGCACTGGTTTCGCAGAAATTAACTTATTCTAAATGCCAAAAAAATGATCTCCGTGACTTTTGGCATGAGACAAAGACTCTCCCGCCTCCACGCTTTCCCCATTCTCAAAACACTAGATGGGACTCCCCTAGAAATCTGCACCTCTTTCAGATACTTAGGGGTCTGGCTGGACCAACACCTAGACTTTTCTATGCACATTGAAGCAGCCCACAAAAAACTACTTCCTAGGCTGGGGGCACTATACCGGAACCGCAGTTGCATCCCGCTGCCAGCCCACAAAGAGATACTGCAGAAAATTATCCTCCCTATTTTTGACTACGGGGATGTAGTCTACAGTTCTGCCCCTAAATCCACCCTGGCTAGACTGGACTCTCTTTTTAACTCTTTCTGTCACTTTGCACTGGACTGTCCTCCCTCCACTCACCACTGTGACCTCTACAGATACCTTAACCTACCCTCCCTTGTCAATAGGTGCCAGTACCACTGCAACAGACTCACAGCCAAATTCTGGGCCCAGTTACAGCCCTCCTACCTAGCCTCTACCCTAACAGCTCAAACACCAGCACCATACTCACTCAGAAATTTCGATTCCCATCTACTACAAATCCCGCACATGACTACCTCTGCTGGACAATCAGCTTTTAGAGTCCATCTACCTAAACTATGGAACTCTCTGCCAGCTGACATCTGGCTCTCCCCCTCCCCTCAGCAACAAATATCCCTTCTAAAAGGGCAAGTCCCGACAAGCTGCTCGTGTCAACTTGATGTGCACGAAGTATGGGCCAACTCCCCAGTGCAAAACTATGCTGTCCTCGCAAATGCTTAACTGTCAAAGTTAGTTTGTCAACTACAAATTGCTGTGTACTCTGTTTCCATCTTCCTGTATACACTACTTCTAGTTTATTATCATTGTAACTGTAGAACCTATGTACCTATTTGTATCAAACCTATGTAAAATTTGGTGTTCTGCAACTCTCTTGGGCAAGGCATGAAGGCTAGTTCTCAGTTAAGAGCACATTCATATGCTAAGCAGTTAACAATTCCATTGAAGGCATGGAAAGGCAGGTAATTGTTCAATTACAATATGAATAGAAAGTGAGTGGAGGATGGAGTGAGTGTGGATGGCTGGGGACCCATTCCTGTAGATGGCACTATAGTCTGTACTTTGTGAAATTTGCAAGACCCCACCCCATTAAGAAACTGTTAATGAAAACAGGCTAGTTCTGCTGTGACACAGTTCACATCACTTGACATTCACAAAAATGTGGGAGAAACAAGAGGAATTTTAATAAAGATGTTCTTTAGTACACTATAATACAGCTACTAATGCAAATATATGTTGGCCTTTAACGCTTCTGTGCCCTATTCCCTTCTTGGCTGTTCGATGGGGGGCAGTCAGAAAAGTAGATGTCTGAATCTCAGGTGGGCTATACTGGGTAAAGAAATATATATAACAAATGATAAAATAAACTGCCTCTGCCCCTAGCCTTGCATCTTTTTCAAGGAGCCACCTGTGAAGCAAGACTGATTCTTAAAACAGGACATTGATTTTTCATGTACCTTATGGTTCTCCTCACCTGTCCTAAAACTAGGACCTACAGTACTTGTAAATGAGCATTGCTCAAGGGAGTATTTTCTCTGGGTTAAACAAGTAACTACAAATACATAGTCCACTGAGGTCATTTTTACAAATCCAAAGTTCATGACATCAGCCTTGTACCTTAATTTGATATTAAGAGTCTGTAAATCATTCCTTTTGACATTTTTTAATGACACCTATCTGTATTTTATGTGCACATTTTCAGGTTCTTCAAGCAATTTCAAATAATATGTAAGACATTTTTAAATATTTATCACCTTGAAGTAGGTTGCTCTGGTGAAACATAAACACACACACACACACAGCACATGCCGATTTTAGTATGGCTGTTGAATTTGAAGGTTCTTCTTTGTTTGGAAATGAAGTGCAATGAAACCTTATGACACTGTATTCAATTTTGGAGTTTAGCTTTCTATGCCCAGAGTGATTTCACATGAAATCTTAATAACCATCTGTTGCTCAGATGAAGATTTATTTTCATCCCTACTGTTGTGAAGGCTCTTCAAGGATGCTAATATTTCATTCACCACTCTATGCATTTTAAAAGGTATACTGATCGTGTTCTATGAGGAGTGCTAACAGTAAAGCTGTGTAACTTTGTGTGAGCAAGATTATTGGTTGACTCAGTAAAGTCTAGTCTGATTAAGAAAATAAATTCAGTGGTAATATATGAAAAAGCTCTGTTCCCAGGTAAGACAGTTACAACTATTGAGGAGAGAGTGAAAGTGACAATTGTGAATACTTGTAAATTTCACTGACTACAGCCACATAAGAGGGAGAGGGGGAAAAAAGATTTTATATCAATGATAAATGTCAGACAAATTAAGTTCTGCAAGAGGTGTGGCACCTATTGTGTTTATGTTTTAACTGCAGCCAGGTTGACATGACAACTGATTAGCAATTAATCAACTGGTAAATGTTTGGTATTGCTAGAGACACTGACACCTATGTTGTTAAAACAAGCAAACTTCAGGAATAAAGGTCTACATAAATGACTGTATTAGCAATTTCACTAGAGTAGGTTAGGACAATTTATTCCAAAAACAGTTTAGCATTTAACTTTAACATCCCCCCCCAAAAAAACCTTTAAAACTTTTTCAACAAAGATAGATGAAACCCGTTGTTAGTTCCATTTTTAGCAGTCTCAGATGGTGTGGTTTTGATGTGGTAAAACACAAGCAAGCATTATGAAACCAACCCCCACACCCACCCCAACGAAATAATTTTATCTCCACACATAATGTAATAAGCACACCCCACACCCATAATATAGTCTCATCGGTGTAGGTAATAATTTAATAACAGCAATGCATGAGAGAATAAGGTGCTAGACCAGCTGGCAAACACCTCATTAAAATGAGTGATTGCAATGACCTGTTGCTATTAACACTCATACTGTTGTTTTAATGCTTGTGGTCTACAGAGGGAATGCACAACAGATTTTGTTGGCAACATAAGATGAGACATACAGTACTTCTCTAACCTTTGAATTATATATCTCTATGTATTGGTGGCTTGGAGACATATCCTGAGATTTAGATTGTTAGCAACTGGCTTGGGGGGGGTAAACATAAGTGTTAACCTCCATGGAACAAACCAAGCAAGTGATTGCCACATATAAACAATTTTTAGATTCAGGTCAAAGTGGTACAAATTATAGTCACCTTGTAACAGCTCTGCATGAATGTCTCTTCACTGGCATTTTTTAAGATTAGACAGATAACAAAGAGCAACTTATTATTTTGGCTGTTTTGTGGGGATGGGAAGCAAAAAATGCAAAAGATGCAGCCGTACATGCACAAGTAACACAAAATCTGAACCAGGGCTCGATTCTAAAACAGGTTACACATGTTGCAAGGTGTCTTGCGCCAAATCCTATGGTGCAAATTGCACCTTGCGACATGCGTTACACCCAATGCAATTCCAAGAGGTGGCCTGTGACATGGCACAGGCCACCTGTGCCAAATGTGGGTTACACCACCCACTACGCCCGCAACCCCCTGCGACATGGTGCAAGGGGGATTCTGGCAATGATTACGCTAGTATTCCAAGAGGGTGGCTGGTGAAATCACAAATCGTGATTCCAAGTGGGACCCAGTAGACCATGGCATAAGTACAGTTAGACCAGCTACTAGCTGGTCTAACCGTACTTATGCACACTGGGAATGCACTACTGAGTCTGCTTCCCCTCCAGGCGATCCCCCCATGGTCCCCATGGGTGCCCACCTCCCCGTGGCAGGGCTGCCCACTGTGGGCTGCTGGCACTCACTTGTCCCCAGATCCATGCAGTGCCCCAATGGGGTAGTTCCTATCCTCCTATATGCCAGGTGCCCCAGAGTGGTCCTGTGGCCCCCCCAGCCCTGTGGGGCAGTGCCATGGTGTTGGGATGTGGGGCTGTGGGAAGGCCATGCCTTGCACTGCTTGCACTCCATGGACTGCAGCTTACAGCATCTGTGTCAGGTGCGCACTTCCCATGGCACAGCCCTGTGGCTGCTGCAAGTTGCAAGGTGTAAGTGCCTGGGATCCTGCCTGTTCTGGAATAGGGCACAGGGTCCCCAGCGTAGTGGCAAATGTCACAACTCGCATATGCCTGCAGGTTGCAACATTCATCTTAGAATTAAGTCCTGGAGTCTCAAAACAATATCTTGTTTTGTGTGTATGTGTGTGTGTGGGTGGGGGGGTACAGTTTTAACTACATAGACAGAAGTAGGGAAAAAATTCCAGACAGGCTGAGAAATTTAGAGTACTGCTATTGAGATGCCACAATAAAATGTGTATCAATTTACACAATGCACACACACTAAAGGTCAGCCACAGAAACTTTAACTGTTCAGTAAACTACAATACAGACAGTCTTTTAAAATGGCTGAAAAAATGCCCAGCAAATAGAAAACACTATTAAAAAATTAAGTAAAGTTGTTCTGTGTGTACCTAAACACACAAATAATAAGAAAATAGCCAGGGGGGGTACAAGGGTATTGTTCCTTTTGTTAATTTGGGATCGGCTTAACGTATGGGAGAATTTGGGGGGGTTTGGGCTTCTGTTCTGACTTCTTCCTTCAGGACTATTCAGTTTGATTTTACTACTGAATGGTTAATATTACCTATCCTTTATATAATTTGATCATTCTATGTATTCCTTTGGGAAGAAAAATTGGTTTATACTAATTTGTTTTTTCAGGGGTTGTTGGGGAAGGGGTTGGGATTGGAGTGTGCCTTGTGGGTTGGTTTAATTGTTGGGTGATATTGGTTTCCTTCTTATTAAAGTTAATGATACATGAAAATGATGCCAATTAAAATTGCAATGTGGAATGTCAGAGGTGTCAGAGATATTTCCAAAAGATATCAGGTTCTCAAAAATTGCGCCCTACTAAATACTGATATTCTCTTGATGCAGAAAACCCACCTCATAGCTTCGGAGGCCAATGGGCTATGTCAACAGGGTTTCTCTCAATATTTTGTGTCCTGTGGGACATCTTCTAGTAGTGGGGTGGCTGTACTGATGAAAAGACACATTTCATTTGTGGCAGAAGAATGCTTAACGGATCAGGAGGAGAGATTTATCCTGGTTAAAGGTATACTCAATAATGTCAGGGTGGTGTTGGGAGCAATTTATGGCCCAGTAGGAGGGGATCCGGACTTTCTCATGAGGTTGGCCGATAAACTGAGTGGATTTCTGCCCTCCTCAATAATTCTAGGGGGTGACTGGAACATTGCTCCATCGCAAGATCTAGATAAAACCTATAGGCCATTAAAACCCCTTTCTCCTTCACAACTGGCTCTAAGGGACTTTATGGATACATTGGGGTTATGTGATCATGGCATTTATTTAATCCCTCTAGTCGGCTTTTTTCTTTTTTTTCTCAAGTTCACAAGTCTTGGTCCAGAATTGATTTTATTTTAGTCAGCAATACTCTTCTGCCTGGTATCCACCAGACAGGAATACAGCCAATTGTCATATCTGAACATTCCATGGCTTGGATTTCAATTACTCACGATCTGCATGTTCAAAGAGATACCTCATGGAAATTAAATACACAACTCTTAAAAGAGGAGCGCATTATTTCTCATATTAAATCACTAATTTCTCTCTTTATTGAGTCCAATATGGGCTCTATAAGCAGGGAGGACTTGTTCTGGTGTTCTTTCAAATGTTTCCTTAGAGGAGAATTTATTAAGCTTGCCTCCACAAGGAAAAACAAAGAGAGGCTAGAGTTATTTTGTTGTCGAATCAAATTAAGACGGCGGAAAACAGGTTTTCCTCCTCTGCGTCCCAATCTGATTTAGAAGCTTTACTGAAGCTCAGGAATTACTATGCGGATTTATTAAGGGATAGGGCAGAGTATGCCATCCTTAAAATCAAAGCTCGTTATTTTGATCAAGGGGAGAAACCAGGTAGATTGCTAGCTCTTCGATTACGGGAAGTCGAAAGCTCAAGATTGATCAGCTCATTGTGTTCTCCAGATGGCACTATTAAGACTTCTCCCCGGGACATATCTCAGGTTTTTGAATCCTTTTATAGGAATCTGTATAATAAGGGTCCTTCTCAGCCCTCTTATTCTTGCATTGAACAATTTCCTAGCCTCTCCTATCACTCTGGCCGAAGTAGAAGCAGCGATTAAAGGATTAGCATCGGACAAATACCCTGGTCCTGATGGTTTTCCCTCCAATTTCTATAAAGTTTTTAGTAAGGAGATTGCTCCCCTTCTCTTGAAATTATTTGATTATATGCTCACTTCAGACCTTCTTGATTCTACTTTACTGGAAGCCACGATTGTCTTGATTTTGAAACCAGATAAACCCCAGAAAGATCCTGCCAGTTACCTTCAGATTTCATTATTAAATTATGATATTAAAATTTTAACTAAAATCCTATCTCTCAGAATCAAATAGGTTTGTTCTGACCTGCTGAGTCCCGAACAGCTGGGGTTTGTTCAAGGTAGATCCTCGGCTGATCACTTATAAACCCTCTTGCATATATTTCAGGTCGCCCAGGACTCCCAGATTCCCATGGCTTTAATCTCATTAGATGCGGAAAAAGCTTTTGACAGAGTAAACTGGGATTTTCTTTGGGCTACCTTGAGGAGAATGGGTTTCCCGGATATCTTTATTCAATGGATTCGGATGGTATGCAAGTCTCCTACTGCCAGAATTTATTCTAATGGGGTTTTCTCTTCTCGATTCCCCCTATTCACCGGAACTCGGCAAGGTTGCCCCCTATCTCCCTTCTTGTTTAACCTATACTTGGAACCCCTGCTAATTAGCATCAAGAGCTCACCACAGGTCACAGGTTGTTTAGTTCACCAGTAGTCATTGACTCTTTCAGTTTACGCTGATGATATTCTTTTACATCTGACTAATCCGAATTCTCTAACACATGCACTACAAATTATTGATCGGTTTGGTCAAGTATCCAATTATAGTTTAATCTATCCAAATCCATTATATTCCCATTAAATGCTCTCACGCTTCATGCCAATTTCATTCATTTTGGTATGAAATGGTCTCCTTCCTCTCTCAAATATTTAGGCATACATCTTACCAGAGACCCTGATGATTTCAGGAAACTGAATCTGGATGCTTTACTGTTGAGGATACAGCAGGACCTTCAAAGATGGGTCAACCTCCCATTGTCTTTATGGGGCCATATCAGTATCATCAAGATGAATGCTCTGCCCCATATTTTTTATCCCCTTAATTTACTGAACATTTGGCTCCCAGAGTCCTATTTTCAGCAGCTTCATTCTTCTCTCTTGAAATTCATCTGGCTAGGTAAACATCCTAGAAGATCCTTCTTAAAACTTAATTTGTCTAAAGAGAAAAGAGGATTATGCCTCCCCAATTTCATGCTATATTATTGGCCGAGTCATTTGTCTAAAATGGGGAGATGGTTTGAGGTCAGTCCGGATACTTATCTTCCCATTTGGCTTCAACTGGAGAGAAAGTTTTTGGATATGCACAAGCTTTACTCACCTAGAATTTTTTACTATTCGACCGCTGCATTACCTTCTCTTTCACTAAATTCGGTGGTAGGGGTTTCCATAAAGGTTCTGACTCAGTGCTTGAACTTCTTTGGTATTTCAACCAAAAAAGATACGGCACAACCTCTCATCTCTAACCTTAACATTAAAATAGGAGGCTTCCCGATTTCTCCAGACTGGCTTCCTCAACTTTGGGATACTCTGGTAGAACAGTTGTTTTCTCAGGATTCTCTCCTTTCCTCAACTGATATAATAGCTAAATTGAATATTCCTCAGAGATATATATTTAAGGTCTTTCAGTTGAGACACCTTTTGGTCTCTGTTTTTGGCACCACATTCACGCTGTCCCGAGTTCAGCACTTTTTAGACCAGATACAGGACTTCGCATACAGACCCCATGGAATTTCTAAGATTTATTCCTTCCTACTGGGCATTAAATTTCCCAATGCTCTTATTGGTTCAAAAATCTGGGCTCCGCTTCTGCTAGATTCCCCCTTGATTTGGGGTCAGGTTTGGGAGGACTTGCATAGATATCTCACTCAAGACAGGCACAGGCTTATACAGTATCATATTTTAAATGATCTGTACTACACTCCAGTTAAATTAGCCAAATTAGGCAGATTACCCTCGATTAATTGTACACGGTGTGGTGCAGCTGATGGGAACCTGATACACATTCTATGGCATTGTGACAAGGTGGCTCCATTATGGAACACAATTCAAACCAATCTGGACCCCCTTCTGGGATTGGGAGAGCTGTTTACTATTGAAATATACATCTTAGGGAGGTTGTCTAATATTAGGGTCCAGGAGCGTAGGTATCATATGGCTTTAATTTCTATAGCAGTCAAAAGGCTGGTTCTCAAGCACTGGATGGACCAATTCTGGGTTTTAAATAATTGATTAGCAGTTTTTTTCTTGGGATAATACTAACTGTATAGAAAGCATTTATATAAGTTTTCTAGAAGTGTTATGTTTGTTAAACACAGTGAGGCAAATGCTATGCAGTTTCACAATGTTTTAGAACTTTTATGAGCAAAACGCTAATCAATTTTTAGAGTTAAATAAAACCCTGCAATTGGTAATATCATATGCTGAATGGGTGAAAGAAATGTCTCTTTGCTTTAATACTGAAAGGTTAATTGCTAGCTGCCGAAATTGTATAGCCTCCTTCAACCAGAAATGGGGTAAACTGTATGCTTTATATCTGAATTAAGGATTAGGTATAGCGTGCCTCTGTCTGTTTTTGGTATGTATCACTCTATGCTGATGCTTTTTCATTGGTGATGTAGTTTCACTTTTGATATTTCCTTGCCACATTATTTTCGTTTTATAAGGCACACTCCAGGGGTGGGGAGGGGATGGGCTGGTGGGGGTTGGGTATTTTAGTAGGTTATCTTTTCTTAGTATTTGACTCTTGTAAGTCTGATCCCATGTTACCAATTATTGGATTCTGGATGTCAGTGTAATCCTGTTCATTCTTATTCTTGTTACATCTTATGTGTTTGCTATAATCTAATAAAGACGTAGAATTTCAAAAAAAAAATAGCCAACAAAAGTTGGAATACATGTCTTTCTTACTAATCTCCCTTCTACACCACAGATCCACCCCTCCCCGAAGCACACTTCTACAGTGTCTGTCACTGCAGAGACTGAATGTACTAAATTAACATTAAATATTTACACAAAATCAATAAATACTCGATGATATAAACACATAAGAGTTTCCTACAATTAATGTACTAGATTTTGACAACATTTTGTGGCAAAACTGTGTTTTTAAAGGTTTTTCTATGGTTTAAATCTCAGAACTCTGAGAGCAAACTGTCTCCAGCTTTCCACTACACCCACTACACTGAACTGAGGCTGTGCAAAACAGTATAGAGTCCATGTGACCTTAAATCCCATGAATCACTGCAAAATTCACCTTTAAGGGCAGTGAAGTAATGTGAAGTCCATAGAGAATAATGGGAACTTCATGTTACTTTGGAATGCAAAGTTTTTTGCTTCGCTATGTGGAAAATTACTCAAAATGTGTGTTTTATGCAAAATACTACATGTAGCAAATTTTAGCCACTTCGCCCACCTCTAGTCCTGCGTAGGTGGGTTGACAGAGGAGCCGATGTCCTTATGGGTGGGGGGAGTACACTAGACTACCCAGAATATTCAAGAGAGCTACAGGACAGTTGATTGAGGGTGAAGGAACCCGAGTAGGAGTGTGCAGACAGTTCTTATTTAAATCAGACCCCCCCCCGATCTAGTCCTCACTTCAGAACTCAGATAAATAAGGACGCAGCTGCGGGAGTCTGATTTCAAGTCCTTAATTTATTTATTTATATTACCTTTATTTTACAATTTTTTGGCCAGGAAAGACACATTGAGCTGAAACTAATTTCTAGGTTATCCTGAGAGCACTATGAAGTTAAGCAATTTGCTCAACACAGGGTCACAAGTATACAAATGGTGACTTTGGGATTCAAACCCATGTCTCTAGATTTCTCCAGGAGTCCTTTAATAAAAGCATAAAACACTGCAGCCATGAAGTCCTTTACTAACATCCCTCCTAGGTTTTAAATTTCCACACACACACACACACACACACGCACCACTACCACCACCACTGTGTTTTTTTTCTATACAAGGCACAGCTCTTGCAGGTCATCATTATACCAAGTCCCTACAAGGCCAGGACTTTGATACTCATCCATACCTAAACATATTGAATTAGTTATAATCTGGGGATGCTTTTTTATCAAAACTTTCATTTTCAATAAATACTTTGATTCTGAGTTTTAGTATGTGCATCATTCTCTGACTTGACCAGTCAAGTCAACCCATGTCTATCAAAGAGGGAAGATAGCCATCAGACTCAGGCATCAGTAAGACTGTCACTCTATAATCAGTGAAGCAGTATTTCAAAATAAACTCCTTAAGAATGCAAATTAAGTGTAACCAACCATATTTTTCAACAGGATTTTAAATACAAAAACTGTACAGAGGGTTATATGATCTTTATTTACTATACTTTTGTAGGGAAAGAAACTTAGCAAACAAAAAAGTAAAAAAAAAAATGAAACTGCCTGTTTTACTTAGAGAATCATGACAACCTCTGTCTGACTGTCACAGCCCAGTAACCCCACTGCCTGAAGCTGAAACAAATCACCTTATGCTCCCATAACCACTATGAAGCAATTTAGCAGAGAAGCTATAAAACACAGTTCCATTACACCTCTGCTTCAAAGACTGTTACACTGCTGATTTAACAGTGCTGCCTGGAGAACTACATACAAAAAAACCCATACACCCTTGCAACATGGCCTTGTTTAGATAAAAATATGTACTGTAAAAAGAGGGTTTAGATGTTCTTTAAGACTAAAACAAGCTGCCTGTGCTGTTTAAAGTGAGCATATCCACCAACTGCAATTTGATCTGGCATGAGAATGCTACATGTAGGAAAGGAACTTTCACCTTCCCCCCCCCGGCCAGTGCAGTGATTTCAGGTAGTGGAAGGGTCATGGTTCAGCTCTGACATTGTGCATCTGAAGGAGTCTGAAGTGCCCTTTTTCCAAAGTAATACCAAAATGTTTGCAGGGTTCCACCCATGCAGCCATAAAAAGAAGGGGGTGTAAGAATCTGCCTTGTTTATAGAAAACTTACTCAAGTGTCAGAATTTGACAATTATCCTATTCCCAGGATAGATGACTTGGTGAACAGATCGGGGAGAGGAAAGTATATCAGTACCCTTTATCTTACCAAGGGTTACTGGCAAATCCCCCTAGTTAAAGAATGCAGGGACAAAACTGCATTTGCTACTCCTACTGGAATCTAGTTAACACTCTGCTATTTGGTTTACATCATCCACCCACTACATTTCAGTGGTACAAGGATGCACTTTTCTGGTTATTGTGCTGTGTACCTGGATGATGTTGAGGTGTACAGTCCAGAATGGAAAAGTCACCTGGAACACCTACAAGCAATTATCCAATTTATCAAAAAGGCAGGTATGATGATTATTTCTACCAAATGTATATTGGGCATGCAGGAAATCAGATATTTGGGCTATGTTTTGGAAAATGGAGAAGTCAAGCCAGAGATTTATAAGATAGAAGTTTTAACTAACAGTTCTGTCCCTAAAACAAAGAACATGTCAGGTAATTTTTATGGCTTGCTGGTAATTATCAGAGATTTGTTCCCAACTTTGCCCAGCTAGCTACACTCCTCACTAAACTCATGAAGAAAAAGTTCCCAAATATACAGTACAGAAATGGACCACAGAGTGTGATGAAGCTTTTTGGCCCATCAAGGCTGTATTATGTTCAGCCCTGTTTTAAGAAGCTCTGACTTTGAGAAACAATTTTTGTTACAGACAAATACATCAGAGGCAGGCCTAAGTGCAGTCTTGAGTCAGTATATAGATGGGAAGGAACACCCCATTCTATATATTAGCAGGAAACTGCACGACAGAGAGAAAAGGTACTCCACCATTGAAAAGGAATGCCTTGTGCAAAGTGGAGTCCCTTAAGTTTTATTTGCTAGAAGATGACTTTGTACTTATAACAGATCACAATCCTCTCTGTAGACTTTATCAAATGAAGGATAACAATTCCAGAATCACAAGGTGGTACCTTGCACTACAGCCATTTAAATTTAAAGTGATGCACAAATCTGGAAAAGAGAATGTAAGTGCTGATTTTCTGTCTACATATGGATCAGTTATTGAGAATTCCAAAGGTTGAAAAAACAAAATGTGTGAATTTAAACTTCTATGTTTGTTATACTGCATGTTGACTGAATTGTAAAGGTTATAAGCTAATGTTAGAAGAGAACTAATAGAAAGTTTTGGAAACCTGTTTTTTTTTAAAACAGGTTCCCTTTTAAAGACGGAGATACATGACAGAGTTGAATAAGACCCTGCCCCAATTGTTATGCAGAAAGAGTTAACTGCAAAGATCTGTTCTATCATCTCCTTTCCTGTCTCTTGTCTGTCTGGTTGTGCAAACAAATGTTTTTGTGAGACCTAAGAACTGATCACGCTGATGATCTTGCAATTGTCTGCCTCTTGCTGTCTCTCTACCTTCACTTGCAGTTTCTGTCTTTTCTTCCACCCCTTGCATATCTGTGGTTACAAAAAACGTATGTGAATCTTTATATGAAACTGGGATCCCTTGGTTTGAAAATGTGCATAATTATACTGTTGAAATGATTGCAAAAAGTTATTTGGAATTTAGGGGTTAACCTGAGGTGCAGTTTGAGCTCCTCTCGTGCTTGTTTGCAAACTCTTTTGCAGAGTTGTTGGCAGGAGACCAGCATTAAACCCTGTTCTATTTGCAAACCTGCTCTGCAAAGAAACTGACAAGAACATTTTGTAAAAAAACAGGAGGTCTCTTTAACAAGCTTAGGATGAAGAAGTTTATTATCAGGCAAAGATTTGTTACAGAAAGAGCAGCAGTCTTTTGCTGGGGAGAGACTGAAACTTAGAATTAGAGATGTTCTCAGATGAAGGACTATTTCCTCAGTTCCTACTGCCTTTGTAAATAGTTATACTGAACATTTTTTTATTTCATTTTACTATTGTTGATATTAATAAAACGCTACTTGAGAACTTTATAATTGCTCCTGGTTTTCCTATGATTCTGAACTATGCCTCAATGACACTCTCCAATCTCTTGCTCATGGCTGGTCAAGTTATAGGCAAAGATTCCAAAATAATATCAATTATTAAAGTTGAATTTCATGAGCTTTTGTGAAATTTTGGAATGCTGTGATACTTTGGTTGAAGCTATGCCCATAAGTTTTGCTTAGTCATACACCTGAGCTGCCATCATAGAGGAAGGTAAAAAAAGGCTGGGTAATGTGGCAATAAGGTAGCATTCATAGGTGGCTCCATAGTACGAGCATGGTGGTGACAAGTGTCAGGTCACTATCCTGAGTGATGAACCATGAAGAATAGTCATGGACATCACTGTGCACTACCCTGAATTCCTGTAATATGTCAGATAACTACTACAGCACACTGACGTAATGACTTATGTAAGCACATTCTCATGCAGCGTTGTTTCTATATAATGCCACTTGATGACTTTTTAACAGCCCAGTAGTTAACAATGTATATTTTTACTATTTGAAAACCATGGCACCAAGTGATGCCAATACTTACAATGAGTTGCAACTTAAGCCACTGTGACAGAAGTATCTGGATCTCTTTAGTCATCATGGAGCACTGTTCTATGTCATAACGGTGATCGCCAAAGGGCTACTGCCATTACAGCTAATGTACATCACAGAAAATAAAAACAGTGATGTACATTCACAGTGACAATAACACACAAGTGTTTATGTGGGGGGGCTTCATCCCCGCACACCCCCTAACTAAAATAATTAACTCTAGGGGGGTGTACATGTCAGGGAGGAGGAGAACCAGGACATGAGGGAAAAAAAAAAAAGGTGCAGAAAAGCACCAAAACATTGTGCTCAACCCCAGCCCCAAACCCTGCACCCTCCCCACCAGAGTCAACCTCCCTAACCACCACACCTCCAGGCCAGCTCTGCAGCTTCCCCTCTCACCACTCACCACATACATTATGGATATATTCTGGTATCCTGTTGCTGTTCTCTCGCTCTGCCCTTTCCTGTCACTACCCTTTCAGGGTAGATCACAACACAGGTGCTGAGATTGAGTTGCTCATATCTGAGTCACTAAATCTAAGTTGCCCTTTTGATGGGTACCATGGAGCATGATACTGGGTATCACTGTTGAAGGTGTGTTGGAGGGTATTGCAGGGCCATGATACTGGTGAAGAAAATGTGATTCAGTGATGATAAGCACTTTGGGCAAGTTTTCCGCAAGTGGAATTCTATTGTCATTATCTATTATTCATCACAAGCAAAAAATTCCGGCACTCACCACTTCAATTATAGTAAGGACACCACTCAAGGTATACATGTTATAAATTCATCTATTAAACAAACAGGGCCACACCAGACATCACATCAAACATGTTTTGGACTAAAAGGTCCTTTGTCAAAGACTGGGGATCAACTGACATACAAACATTAAAAAATGATTATCCTTGACTTCCGGTTCTACCCCTTGAGTAATGGAAGACTAGAAAGAGAATTGTGTCTACCCCAAGCTAAAACAACCAAGAAAAACACCAAGTCGGCTGGCAGTCTAACTCTAACAGAAGACAGGGAAAACAACAAGAACTGGGAACAATCAGGTCTACCCTAGCAGTCTACAGGAGAGAAGTAAAAAGTGACAATACTTAAAACTAACTGAGATGCTCATTTGCTGAAGTGAGCAGGAGAGAGAGAGATTGAAAAAAACAGAAACGTGCTGCGCCATCGATTTCTCGGGCCTGAAGTGTGCTCTCTATAATAATAAGCTGCTCTGAGCCTGAATTAGGTGACTGTACAATGAACAGATTCTACCTCATATAATCCAAGTGTCTTCTAATGGTGGACTAGAAATTACAGATATAATTATTTGGCTATGCAAACTGCAGTTTCCTTTATTTTTTCTTTCTCTTCCATCGATAATCAAAGTAACATAAGGGGAAAAATTTTTCAGAAAGCTCAGGGTGCCGGAAAGGGGAGGGAGCAGTTTTTGAGCTCTATGCTGCTTTTGGGGGATGTCCTTAAAGATTTTCTTCAGAGTTTTATACTCCTCTCCTATATTATTTTTGCCTTATTTAAAGGGGAACAGTTTACTGGCTCCTCAAAGGCCCCTAACAATAATGTTAAGGGATTCCCTTCAGTTCTACGGAGAGTTCAAATGCTGCAGGAGCAGTTTCTACTGAAAATGTGGAGTTTTTTATTTCTTTCCCCACATTTGGAAGTCGTAAAGCTTTTACAGTACAGAATAATATCAAAAGCAATAGTTATGTGTATATACATTTTTGAGTTACTGTCAATCATTGATGCACAGCTATCTTTTCAGATTACTGGATATACCATCTACATTAGCAGTTTACAGTGGCTAATCACAGCTATATATGTGATAAGTTATTTTTGGTTGAAAAGGGACAGTAGGAAAACTTTCATTAGATTACGTAGCACTGGTCAGAGGACAGGACATTTAAGATGAGATAGGATATTTCTGGTTGGTACATTGTGGAGATTTTGTGGATCCTTGTGGAAATTGGAAAGGGAGTGGTGGAGGGGAGAAAGTGCAATAATCAGTAATGATATATCAAATGAAAACAAAATATGGCATTAGAAACAGCTAAGATATTGTCATTAAATATTAATGGCATTAATCATCCCATAAAAAGAGCTAGATTACAACAATATATGAGGAAGTAGAATGCAGAATGCATTTATTTACAGGAGACACATTTGTCGCAAGGGGAACATGCTAAGTTTGCTGCAGGTGGCAGATACACTGTCTTTTCTTCATCTAGTAAGTCAGGGAAGAGGCGAGGAATGGCAATCTTGATTCCAGCTACTACTCCATTCACTAAAGGGAAGGTCTATTTAGATAATAATGGGCATTTTGTCATAGTGCAAGGGAGGTTGCATGAGACTGATGAGACAATGGCGAGTGTCTATCTGCCACCAGGAGCATCTCCCTCTCTACTGAGACAGTTCTTTAATAGATTGCTCAAAAAGCAAAAGGGGGTTATGCTGACAAGAGGCGACTTCAACTTAATAATGTCTTCGCAGAAAGATTCCACTTTTCCTAAACAACATAGGTTTACTCCCACTCAAAAACTTTTAAAAGCCCAGATACCTAAGATGGGTCTTACAGATATATGGCACCATTTCTACCCCTCTGTGGAGGGACATACTTTTGTCTCCCCTAGATTTCACACCTCAGCTAGAAAAGATTATTTTTTTACATCTGCAGAGCACCTAGAAATGATTCAAGATATATCCCTGGAAGCTCGCCTCCTCTCTCAGACCATATACCTCTTTTAATTAAGGTCGGGTTAAACAAAATTCATAAAACAACTTTATGGAGATTGAATCTTTCTCTCTTGAAGGATCCAGTGTTTAAGACAGAATGGCAGACAGTATAACACAAATCTTAGAGGAGAATGCATATCCTTCTGTTTCAGCTACTATCTTCTGGGATACTCTGAAGGTTGTGATCAGAGGAGAGATTATTTCTTATTCCTCTAGATTAAATAAAGAAAGAGAATCTAGATACAAAATATTACAAGATAAGTTACAAGAACTACAGCAGAAGAGAGATAATGGAGAACGAGTTCCACAATTAGAGCTTAGACAAATTCAGTCAGAATTACAATCCATTTAAGATCATAAGATGCAGGATTAGAGACCCCATAGCAGGTGATATTCTTAGTAAAACCCCTGCAGTTTTGAAAGCATTCCAACAATATTATGCAGATTTGTACTCTGCTTCTACACCCCCCTCTCCGGAGGATATAAAAAATTTCTTGACACCCCTTAACTTCCCACACTTATCCCAGCAGGCTTCACTTTTATGCCCCATCTCCACTACTGAGATCCACAAAGCAGTTAAACATTCTAAAACATTAAAAAGCCCAGGCCCAGACAGCTTTGGAGCCAAATGATATAAGACTTTTCTTTCAAAATTAATTTAGCTGATGCAAAAACCTTTTTTAGTGGTGCAGAGTGGAGGTGCCCCCCCCATGGTCATATGTGGCCATTTCAGCTATATTGAAACCAGGTAAAGATACATTTAATTTAGAGTCATATAGACCCATTTCGGTTTTAAATAATGACTATAAGATATACATGGCAATATGGGCCCATAGGTTAGAAAATATACTGCCTACCCTGATACACCCAGATCAGACAGGATTCTTACGCATACATCAGACTGCAGATAATGTACAAAGAACAATCCACTTGATGGATTATATGGCTAACTCAGCTACCCCCTGGGCTTTAGTCAGTTTAAATGCCTGTAAGGCTTTCGACAGAGTGTCCTGGAGATTTTTATGGGGGACATTAATGTCATTTGGGTTCCTGAAGGAATTTGTGAATTGGTTGGAGCAAATATACCCTGAACCAAGGACATATATAAAACTTAATGGTGGTATTACACCCTATATCAATTTAAATCGAGGCATTAGACAGAGATACCCCCTATCGCCTTTGTTATTTGCCATCTATATTGAGCCCTTGGCTATGATGCTTAGAAAATCAGAAAAAAATAAGGACATTGAGCTGGGCAATCAATCATGGAAGTTGGCTTTATATGCAGATGATATTTTATTGTCAGTAGCAGATCCAGAGTCCTCTATTCCAGCAATATGGGAAATACTTGAGCAATTTGCTCAATTCTCTGGATATAAAATAAATTCTTCTAAGACAGAAGTTCTTCCCTTTCATTTCTCCCCCTCATAGACACTGAAGGGCAGTTTGCCTCCATGCTGGAATAGCATCAAGATAAAATAACTAGGCATACAGTTACCAAACCAGTTAATGCATCTCACTATGGTAAACTATGAACCTTTAACACAAAAAATAGAGTCTGATCTACATCAATGGTCCCAACTTCATTTATCACTATATTCTAAGGTGGATCTTATTAGGATGAATATTCTTCCAAGGCTGCTATATCTTTTTCAGACCATACCGATGATGCCAAATGGAATGTACTTTCCCTCCTGGAATAAGTCTTTGGCGAGATTTGTCTGGGCTGGGAAAAAAAACCAAATCAAGTGGTCCACATTAATGTTACCAAAAAATAAGGGAGGTTTAAATTTGCCTGATCTTCAGATGTATGCAAATGCTACAGTGATAGCTAGAGTTTTCAATTGGAATAACCCAAAATATGACATAACATGGAAGAACTTAGAATTCACCCTTAATGGGGTAAGGGAGGGGAATGAACTTTTGCAAATGCTATATGCCCCAGTAAATAAAAGACCTAGACTTATTTATAGTACAAATTCTACTATGGAGACTTGGAAGAGAATCATCCATCTAAGAGAACTGGAACCAGTGGGTCCCTATTTGAATTTATTAAATTTCGGAATCCAAACTCTTACTTTGGAACAGGACGGTACTTTGGCTCAATGGAGACAAAAAGATTTTAAGTTTATGTTCCAATTGGTGGATGCCAGGGGGGTGCTCTCTTTTACTAAACTTCAAGGAACATAGAATCTTCCACAACAAGATTTTTCAACTTATACAAGCTTAATAGAGGGTGTTGAAAGTAAAGGGCCAGCCTTTAGTAGACTCTCAGATCCACCTCCTTTATTGCTTACTTTAGCCATGACCACGGGACAGGACAGTTGTGGCCCCACTTTGTGGGACTAATATATAAGGGTTTGAGGGAATTATCAAAAAATTAAACTCAGGGAATTCTAAATGCCTGGAATAAAGAACTTCCACTCCAGGTATCAAAGGAAGATTGGGAAAAGTATACTAAATTCTCAATGGGACTTTTGGGAGCCCCCTAATGGCGAGAGTTTGCCTGGAAAGTTAGAAAAATATTTTTCTATAGTCCGGCGAGACTGGCCACGTTCTCATCAGGGACATTAAGCAATTGCTGGAGAGATTGTTGAGAAACATATGCGGATCAGTTCCATGTTTTTTGGGCCTTCCCACAGTTAGCAGGTTACTGGAGAAATATTTTAGTGGCATTAAAAGAACTGGTAGATGTGGAAGCAGTATTGACCCCTGAGCTAGTTCTACTCTCAGTTCCGCCAGAGGGTATCCCAATACCCAGAAGATCACTGTTAATTACTTATATACTGGCAGCTAAAAAAGCAATTACTGGAAACTGGGGGAAGAAGATGTCTCTAAACATACAGAATTGGCAGGGAATAATGGGAGAAATCTATGTACTAGAGAGATTAATAGCTAAAAGCACAGATAAATGGTTTGTATCTGAGCTTAAATGGAGGAAATGGATTCTATATATTTCATCTTTAGACCCTACGTTTGTACCTTAGAAACATATCGACTCTGATGATGGTTTACATAAATGTCTTAGTGCTTATGATATGAATTGCTTTGTAAAATATGTAAGTAGTCCTGAGACCCTTGACTAATGTATTGTTACATATCTGACTGATGTAATTATGTACTGTCCTAATTTATACACTGTAAAAACTGTCCTATGATTTTGCAAATGAAAATATAATAATAAATATGTAGTATAAAAAAATGATTATCCTTGATGACATCACTGTCGGAACACACTCTGGTTGGTTGAAAGCTTTTTTTTTAATTTCTGTATTTAATTGATAGACCAATATCAATAAATACACCAATAAATATGACCAGTAGTGGCTGAAATAGAATGCCAAAACCATCTGTTAAAAGCATATAAAATACATATAAAAGATCCACACAAGGACACTGGGCAAAGGGGGGTGAGGCAGGATACGTTAACATATAGACACATAGAAAAACAGGAGTACCAGACAAATTGATACATAAATACCTTCACTTCAGAAATAAACATTCAGTATACCTTTCTCTATATAGAGGTGCATTAAAAATCCATAATTTATAAAGTGCATATTTTAACCAAAATATGGCATCCACATATACAAATTACAGTATAATGAATGTCTTCTTGTATTAATAAAGGTCTATCTTTTCTCAAGGTAGGGGTGTATTTCAAAGCTGATGTTGAAATCAGGCTTTTTGTGTGCCAGTAACTGGACATTCCAGAAGTTTTCTCTTTTTAGCAGCAGGTTGTTGTAGATTCCTCCTCTGGGGTTCTGGCAAACTGTATCTATTGCCATAAACCTGAACACATGCTGTGCCTCAGCTTTGCTTTCCACCACATGAGCTGCAGTACCATAGGTAACATCTTTCCCTGCTATGGCTTTAATTTGTTTGCCCATTCTGATTTTAAAGTATCTTTTTGTCTTTCCTATGTAAAATGCTTCACATGTACTGTTTGCCATGTCGATTACACCTTCAGTGCTACAAGTTATACATTGTCTGATTGTAAATTCTATATCAGCATTGCAAGAGCTGAAGGTTTTACCTGTTTCTACTGTTTCACAATGTACACACTTTTTACATTTATAGCATCCTAGAGCTGGTGTGAGTCAAGTCCTCAGAGATTTCTCCGTGAAATGGCTATGGACTAGATTATCCTTAAGTGTGTGGGCCTTTTTAAAACACATTCTAGGGGGCACTTTACTTATTTCTTTTAAACCTGGATCTGACACTAACATGTGCCAGTGTTTATTAAGTATGTGTTCCAGATCTCTAGCTTGTGTGGAGAAGGATGTTTCAAAGTTGAGTCTAGGCTCTATCTCTGCTTGTTCCGTGGTATTTTGTAGGAAGGCTGCCCTATCTGTGTTAGTCACTATTTCCCTGGCCATACCCACATTGGTCAGGCTATATCCTCTTTCGTATAACCTGTTCTCCAAATCTTTAGCTCCTTTTTCAAAAGTATTCTCCTGGCTGAAATTTCATCTCACTCTGAGAAATTGGCTCTTGAGAGTGTTTCTCAGGACATGGGATGGATGACAGCTCGATGCTAGTAGTAGTGTATTTCCATTTTGTTCATTTCTTGTGAGGGTGAGGTCAAGGAAGGGAACTGTATTCCTGTCAAATTTTATGTAAATTTTAAATGTGGGCTGGATGTGTGTAGATACTCCACAAAAGATCTCAAATGCGCAGTGGTCCCTTTCCACACTTGCACTATATCAGCTATTTATCACTTCCAGGATATCATATTTTCAAAAAACACATTAATTTTTCTCCCTGTTAAAAAAAAACTTTTCTTCCCATTTGCCCACAGAAATGTTAGCAATTGAGGGGGCGCATGTCACTCCCATTGCTGTTCCCTTTATCTGTAAGTACATTTTATTGTTGAACATAAATGTGTTACATTTTAGGACAAATTCTAATAGTCTGACCAGAAATTTCATTGGGGATAACCCTTGTTTAGTTTCTTTGTTCAAATAGTGCACTGCGGCATTTATTTATTTATTTAGCGTTTGTTGACTGGGTAAGTGCACTAGACAAATCCTGCCTATTTTCAGGCACGACCCGGGGGAGGGGGATACAGATGTATTGTATTGATACATGTATTGCTCCTTGTCAAAGGGGTGCATGCTCTGCATGCGGAGATGCACCAGCTGGCCGAGCAGCAGGACAGGGGCATTGCACAGATCATGAGGTGTGCTTCGCCAGTCGCAGGAGGCCATGACTGTGTTGATGGACCACATGGCCAGTGTCATTGTGGTGGCAATGGACCACATGACTGGTAGCATGTTGGCAGGGCTTGTGTCACTGGCAGCCATTGGGCTTGTCCATGTGCAGAGGACCCCCTGCAGTGCACTGTCCATCCCACATTCCCGGCGTCTGGCAACCCCATCACAGCAGATGCCAGGATCAGATGTAGGCATCCCAGGCAGCCAGGGGCTGGCCTGTTTGGCCACCTCTACACCCCTGTGTGGACACGGTCATGGTCCCAGACATCAACCTCTGAGGGGCATCGGACACACCCCCTGTGGCTGATGAGCAGCCTGAGTCTGCTGATCTGCCCAGGCGTGGCTGCCCACATGGCTGTGGCAGCTGAGGGACCACACGGTTGGCCTGATCTGTCTGCTGCCCTGCAGCACCATCTGCTGCTGCAGCCCTGTGTATGCATGGGTGGTGTTGGTGTGGCATGCATGTGTTTGCGCACATGTGTGATGTGTCATATGCCCCCCCGTGTATGCTGACCATGTTGCTGGGATGTGTGGCATGGGTGTGATGATCACTGATACGCTCAACACCGGCTGTGCCTGTGCAGTGGTATCATGCCTCTGATCCATGTCATGGTCTGTGGTATGTGCGTGTGTGTCTGTGTGTGTGCATCTGTGTGCCAGTGCCTCCCCATGCCTGCTGTGCACCCCATTCACTGCATGCCTCCCACTTCGCACATCCAGGGCTGTGTGTGGTGTGCTGCGCTGTGTGGCCCATGCATGTGTGTGTGTCTGTGCACTTACTTGCGTTCTCAATAGTGCTCCTGTGTGTGATGGTATCCCTGTGGTGCCTTGCCTGTGCTGCCAGTCGGGGATCCCGTCTTCCAGGAGGTGGCTGCCTACCGGCTTCCAGCCCATTACCACCATCGGCCCCACTACTGTTGCCATCATCTGCCTCAACAGCTATCCCACGGTCAATGGCCATGTTGTGCCGAATGCAGCAGGCCAGGAATAGGCCACAGGCTTTCGATGGGCAGTATTGTAGGGCACCGCCTGACCTGTCTAGGCATTGGAAATGCATTTTCAGCATGCCAAGGACACGCTTGATGATACTGTGTATGCTGGCGTGCACCTCATTGTATCTCTCCTCTGCGGGGGGACGATGATAGGGGGTGAGCAGCCATGGCCTCAGCGCATATGCGCCATCACTTTCGTGGGAATGGACATGGTTAGCCCTTCGCTGTGCTGCGACACATCCTTGTCCCTATCACCCACTGCTCACTCCACCATGCCTGCCCTGCCTTCCCTTCCTCCTCGGCTGTGCCATGCCAGCCCCCTGGCCCATGTTCTACTCACCCACTTGGTGGCGCATGGGGATTTCCTCACATTCAAACCTCTGGCACAGTGCAGAGCTATGCCAGATAAATGGGTCATGTGCACTCCCAGGGTGTATGGCACAGACATTGATGATGCATCCTGTGGCATCGCACACCACCTAGCAGTTGAATGATGGGTACCCCTTGTGGTTGATGTAGACTGGGCCCTCAGGGCCAGGTGGTATGCGGATGCCCACATGGGTGCAGTCAATGGCCCAATTACTCATGGCATGTGAGCCACCCTGTGGAAGTCCTGCATGTTTGCTGTACACTCAGCCTGTGTGCTGGGGAACTGTATGAACTCTGAAGCATGTGGCAGCAGAACATTGAGGAACTGTGTGAAAAGGTGGGTCATGGCCAACTGGGTGATACCAATGGTATCCCCAGTTGGTCTTTGGAAAGTGCCCATAGCAAGCAAGCACATCATCACTGCAGTCACTTTGGTCTCCACTGACATGGCATGACTTTGTCTGGTGGGTGCCTGCACCTCCT
This sequence comes from Neoceratodus forsteri, assembly GCA_016271365.2. NCBI lineage: Eukaryota > Metazoa > Chordata > Ceratodontiformes > Ceratodontidae > Neoceratodus > Neoceratodus forsteri. The sequence goes on from CM057459.1 coordinate 1,360,588,730, forward strand.
CACTGCACAGCTCACAGAGCTGCCTCAAAATTGCCCTATTCAGGTGGTACCAGCCCACTATCTAAGTATCACTACAGTTCTCATATGCGATATAGGCACGGTACCACCTGTGTCGGGCATACCATCACCGGGCCCTTCGTCGGCTACGTAGAAACATAGAAACATAGAAATTGACGTCAGATAAGGACCGCAAGGCCCATCCAGTCTGCCCATTTCTTTTTCTACCTTATAAATGTGCCATCGGCCTTTGCTCTGTCAGTGGTCTATCTATTCATACTCATCTGTATTGCTCCCTTATGCCTATCCCATGCCTGTTTGAAGCCCTGCACTGTAGTCATAGCCACCACTTCCTGAGGTAGACCGTTCCATGCATCCACCACCTTTTCTGTGAAAAATAATTTCCTCACATTCCCCCTTAATCGCCCTCCCTCTAATCTCATGCTGTGTCCTCTTGTCCTGCTATTTTTCTTATATTTAAACATGTTAGACTCTTTCACCTTGTTAATGCCCTTAAGGTGTTTGAATGTTTTGATCATATCACCTCTCTCCCTCCTTTGCTCAAGGGTATACATATTGAGCTCCGTTAATCTGTCCTCATATGTCTTCTGATGCAGTTCCTGCACCATTTTGGTTGCCCTTCTCTGGACTGCCTCAATTTGGTTAATGTCCTTGTGAAGGTGTGGTCTCCAGTACTGCAAGCAGTACTCCAGATGGGGCCTAACCAGTGTCTTGTAAAGAGGATTATTACCTCCTCTTACGACTTGTGATACCCCTACTAATACACCCTAACATCCCACTAGCCTTACCTACTGCTTTAGAGGTCTACTTGGATGATTTCAGGTCATCGGTGATGATGATGCCCTAGTCTCTTTCTTCCTTTGTGACTGCCAGCAACTCCCCTCCCAGCCTATAGGTGGCTTCAAGGTTTCTCTTCCCTATGCGCATGATCTTGCACTTCTTTGCATTAAATCCTAGTTGCCACTATTCTGACCATTTTTTTAGTTTATCCAGATCTCTTCTCATTCTGCCCACCCCATCTGGATCATTTACTCTGCTGCAGATCTTGGTGTCATCTGCAGACAGACAAGCCTTACCCTCCAGTCCATCTGCAATGTCACTAATGAAGATATTGAAGAGGACTGGCCCCAGGACTGATCCCTGAGGTACCCCACTTGTGACTTGCATCTCTTCTGACTGTGTACCATTTACCACCACTCTCTGTTTTCTGCCCGTCAACCAGTTTGCCACCCAGTTGACCAACTTCGACCCACCCCGAGCCTACCCAGCTTATTTTTATCAATCTTCTATCTGTCGAAAGCTTTGCTGAAGTCAATGTCGGTGACATCAACTGCTCCCCCTTGGTCCACCACTCTGGTTACCCAGTCAAAGAAATCTATGAGATTAGTCTGACAGGACCTTCCTTTTGTAAACCCATGCTGTCTTGGATCCTGTGCCCCTATGGATTCCAGGTGTTGCACTATCCTTTCCTTAAGGAGTGCCTCCAAAATCTTGCCCACTACTGAGGTAAGACTGACTGGTCTGTAGTTCCCTGCCTCCTCTCTGCTACCACTCTTGTGGAGCGGGATCACATGAGCCCGTCTCCAGTCTTCTGGGACCTCTCCTGTGCTCAGAGACTTATTAAACAGTTCTGCTAATGGCTCTGCTAGTTCCACCCTTAGCTTCTTAAGTACCCTGGGATGTATGCCATCAGGTCCCATTGCCTTGTTCACCCTGAGCTTAGCGAGCTCTTGTAGGACCCTTTCTTTTGTGAAGGGTGTATAGTGCTCATCTCCCTCCTCCCTATGTCCATGGTGCTGAGCTGTGGGCCCTGCCCTACCTTCTCGTCAGTAAATACTGAGCAAAAGTATCTGTTTAGGATAAATGCTTTTACAGGGTCCTCCTCCTCACACACCCCCTTTTCTCCTTTAAGCTTAGCGATACCACCTCTGGACTTTCTCCTTTCACTAATGTATCTATAGAAAGTCTTGTCACCTTCTTTTTACTGTTCGTGCTAGTGTTTCCTCAGTTTGGGACTTTGCCTGCCTTACTGCCTTCCCTGCTTCCCTTAGGGCAGTTTGGTATGCCTCCCTATCTTCATCCCGCTGTGTTCCCTTATATTTCCTGAAGGCCAGCCTTTTGGCTCTGACCTTTTCTGCTACTGTATTTGAGAACCAAAGTGGTTTCCTTCTTCTTTGCACTTCCTTTTCTGTCTAACACAATGGGATGTTGCTTCAAGTATCACATCCTTAATGCTTGCCCACTTTGCCTGTACCCCTCACCTGTGTTTCTTTTGCCAGGGCTAGCTTAACTCTGTTGGCCATCTTATCAAAGTCAGCTCCTCTGAAGTCCCATATTTTTGCCTTGGAATGGGATGATTTAGATGTAGTGGCCAAATTGAACCATACCATGTGATGGTCACTGGCCCCCCGTGACCTTCTGCCTGGAGAGCTGTGATCCCTTCCCTGTTAGTCAGTACTAGATCTAGGATAGCCCTGTCTCTTGTGGGTTGTTGTACCAGTGGGGAATCCACCATGTGTCTAGTTCTGGCAGATGTTCCTGCTGGTATTGACCAATCTGTATCCAGCATGTTGAAGTCTACCATTATCAGAACCTCCCCTTTAGCTGTCATGTTTTGTATATCTCCTAACAGTAATGTGTCTATGTCCTTCCCCTGGTCTGGGGGCCTGTAGACAACCCCAGTTCTTATGGTTGTCCTATTTCCTGTTTCCAGGGTGACCCACAGTTCTTCTGGCTCCTTATGTGTATTCTGAATTTCTGTAGCTTTGATATTTTCATTGACATACAGGGCCACTCTACCCCCCCCCCCCTTTTTTGCACCTCGGTCTCTTCTGAACAGTAGATAGCCAGGTACTGAAGTCTTCCAAGTGTGGTTACTGGTAAACCACATCTCACTGATTGCTACTATGTCCAGTTTAGCCTCTGACATTATTGCCTGCAGATCTGGGATCTTATTTCCCAGGCTGTGAGCATTTGTGTACATGATTTTCCATTGGCCAGATTTCAGTGTGTTAGTTGTTGAGTGAGGTTTGGCATTTCCTCAGTGTGTCGTATGGGGAGACAGACCTGTTTTCTTACCTGGTGATGCAAATGAACTGCAAACATGCTGAATCCCTATTTGACCACTAGCTGAGGGGGGAGGGGTGTTCTTCCTGTTGGTGTTCCTCCTGCCTCCTCACACCCCTCATTACTGCCTCCATGTGGAATGTGGAATGGGCCACTGTCCATCTCTCTCTGGCTCTCCACTAGCTCCCTGACTGTCTGTCTGTGTCTGTCTGTCTCTCTCTCAGTGCACAGTGTTGTGCAACCCTGCCTGTGTGTTTGAGCCAGGTTTTTATAGGCTCAAGTCTGGGTGGCGCATCTGGGAGTTTGCTCCACGCTTGCGCTATGGTTTGTGGTTGAATATCCCATTGCATGGCATTTTCATGGGAACACCCCCTACACTTGCACTGCATGCATTCTGTTTGTGCCATGGCACACTGGGACTTGTGCTACACAGCTGCAGTCTTTGAATATCACTCGGTGGCGCATCTACGTAGTTGTGCTGGTGCAACTCGGTTGCGTCATGTGCAACTGCTCTGAATATCCGGCCGTATGGCTCAAGGTTGTAGAGATAATTGGCATTTCTAGAAAAGAGGCTTTACATGGTACTTCCTTGTAATCTGTAACCTGTGGGTCCACTTACAAAAGAATCAACAAACACAGAAAAGTGAGCATCAGGGTTTGAGGTGCACTGTAATGTCCAAGTGTACACAAGCAAAAAATCCTTGCCCTCACTGCCTCATTTATAGTAAGGATGCCACTCAAGGTATAAATATTATAAATTCATTTATTAAATGAACAAGGCCACACCAGACATTCCACCTGATGTGTTTTGGACTTTAAGTCTTTTTTTCAAAGGCTGTTTATCAACTGATGTACAAACATTAAATAATGATTATACTTAATGACATCGCTGTCAGAAAACACTGTGATTGGTTAAAAGCTTTTTTAAATGTCAGTACTTAATTGGTAGACCAATATCAATAAATACACTGATAAATATTAATATAACCAGTAGTGATTGAAATAGAATACCAAAACCATCTGTTAAAACATATGAAATATCCACACTAGGAGACTGGGCAAGGGGGGGCATGATATGTAAACATAGAGATAGACACATAGAAAAACATGAGCATCCCACAAATTGACAAGTAAATACCTTCGCATCAGAACTAAATATATACCAATATCTATATAAATGTGCATCAAAAATCCATAATTTATAAAGTGCATATTTTAACCTAAATATGGTGTCCATAAATACAAATTATAAGCAGTGTCTTATTGTATTAATTTAGGTCTATCTTTTTTCAAGGTAGGGGCGTACATCAAAGCTGGTGTTGAGACCAGGCTTTTTGTATGCTCGTAACTGGACAATCCAGACGTTTTCTCTTTTTAGCAACATGTTGTTGTACATTCCACCTCTGGGGTTATGGCAAACTGTATCTACTGCCATAAACCTGAACAAATGCTGTGCACCATCTTTCCTTTCAACCACATGAGCTGCAGTACCATAGGTAACATCTTTCCCTGCTATGGCTCTAATGCGTTTGCCCATTCTGATTTTAAAGCATCTTTTTTTTCCTATGTAAAATGCTTTTTATGTACACTTTGCCATGTAGATTACACATTCAGCGCTACAAGTTATACATTGTCTGATTGTAAATTGTTTATCAGCATTGCAATACCTATTATTCATCCATCAATTTTTTAGCAAGTTTTTCCAATTAGCAACTCCAAAATTATTCAAAATAAATTTAACCTACCAAACCACATTTATCCAACTTAATTAGATTCTAGGACATATTTACTGTGGTATGCATGCCAAATCTTGAGTGTATACCTGCAGCAGCAGTGGAGCTATAATCATTGAAATATTTTAAAAATGTTCACATAATTTAACAAATAATTAAGTTGTGAAATGTTTAACTTCTGTAACTTACAATTTGCACATGTTATCTCTCTATTTAGCAGTTTCTATGAGTCTTCCAAGAAAGTATGAATATACATTTTCAGTTACCTAGCCCCAAAGGTGGACTAAGTTGTAGGCATAGAAATATATTCAGAAATGTTCATGTGAATAATAAATCATCAGATTCTGAGCCCAAATAGCTTCCCAACCCCTCATCCAAATGTCATAAACCCTGGCACATGTTTAGGACCTCTTCCAAGATATAAGCATGTGAGCTTTCAGATCTCTAGCTAAAACAATGATCAAGTGATGACTAATTAAATAAAATTCAGAAATTTCCAAAAGAAATCATAAACTTTTGCCAAATTTCACATAATTATGAGAAATTTTAGGGAACATCCACAAAGTGGAATTGGCTATTTTTGCCCAGCCCTATGCATATGCCTTTGTGAACTTGGATTTCATAAAGTCCCCTGCCATTGGTAAGCAGAGCTGATAAAACTAACTAAATAATAATAAATAGAAATAAATTTAAGTAGTTGGTGGTCCAAGATGGTGACTGAGAAACAACCACACTACTGAGTTCCTGTTCCCAGTATGTTCTTTGTACCAAAAAACTTGCCTACAAAATAAAAAAAGGGCTTGAAGACATGAAACAAATCTCAAAAGCCTCAACAACAAAAATGCAAGAAAGATTCCTCTTCTTCCAACTTCGAGACACTGACCAGAAGGGGACTGATACATAACTACCTGAGTTCCTAGTCACTCAATACAAGGAAAGGCAGCATTCACATGCCTACTAGTGAGGAGAGCTTGCTTGTATCCATGGGAAGCTTTGTATAAACTAACTCACTGACTAAGCCAAAAAACGACTGAGCGCCTTTGAAAGTATGATGCAGTTTCCAAGCATAGCTACTGAACCTTCTCTACCACTCTGAAAACAATGCCCCCTTCCTTGACTGCATTACCTACTCTGAAAGGGAACTTTAAAAACCTCAAAGATGTTTTCTCTGACTTCTTTAAAATTTTTACAGCTGTGGTGGGCAGAGCCTACATCTGTCTTGTGGTAGCTCAGAAAAGGGGATATTAAAGTACACATTTGGATTTGGAGTTGCAGCACTTCCTTCCACAATCCAAATCCATGCACTCATCCACCACCCCATGGGCACACTACTTTTCTGCCATTGCCTGCTGAGCTCACTGAACTCAAGGTGGGACATAACACAATCTGCCATGTCTAAGATGGTCACCAGAGCTCAGTGTGCATGCGCGAGTCATCGTGCATTTATGACTTTCTGTGCATATGCAATGACCAGTGCATGTGCACTAAGCTCTGGTGGCCATTTGGGATACAGCAGACTATGCCATGTTCTGCTACAAATTCAGTGAGCTTGGCTGCAGCAGTATCAGCTCTGGACAGAGTTTGTTATAAAAAGCTAGACCATATAATTACACAAATAGATACATTCCAGTCACAGCTAAAATCAGTGAGGTCTGACCAGTCAGGTCAAGTATATATGAACTTAAACACTGCAAAACTGATTTTAAAAAATAAAGGTGTGAAAAATCAACAGACAATCCAAACCATAGATTTGTCTACAATAAGTATGCATGATATACTGTCTTTGCAAAACAAAGTGGAGACTCTAGCAAATGCCTTGCGATTTAAAAATCTTGTTGTGGTTGGCGTTCTAAATGTTTTGACCACAACCACCCAATAATGAGGGACCTTTTTGACAGATTTATTTGTGACTGCCTTTGAACTTCCTCTAGAACCTACCCTTTATATCTGAAGCCTACTGTATTTTACTTTAAATAAATAAATGTTCCAGGGTTATAGGAGAAAGAAACTTTTCAAAAGAAGCAAACATTTGCACTTTAAGAGATTAAATGGCTCCCAACTCAGCTGTTGCCTTTCAAAAGGATCCCTTTTTGCACTGTATGCTTCTTCAGGCCCTCACGAAACATTTACCTTTTCCATGGCTTTTGACAGAGACAAAGCACTTGTTTTACAATCGACCAGAACAAAATGAGCTTGATCTTTCAACAATATTGAATACCAAATATTTTCCATATTGCACCAGCAAAGCAACAATGAAAAAAGCAGTTATTAGCCTACAAAGAGGACTTGGAAGAAATAGATGCTACCTTTGAAATCCTTTTTCCAGCATTTTTTTTTGTTTATTCTTTACCCAATGTATTAAAATATAATCTTAGTACAGTACATGTAAAGATGAAAAACACTATAAATAAAAAGAAAAAAACAGAATTAATGTTTTCAAGATACCGTCCAAGCAGAGAAAGTGTGGGATTTCAATTGATGCAATCACTCCGTCATTAGCTGTGATGTCCATCAATGGACCTGCTGCACTCCATCCTTGTTCAGAGAGATCAGGAGCACACTGTTGCCAGGAGCAGTATCTGCATTCAACGGTAGTTGCTGCTTTGATTTCCAGTCTCAGTCCTGTTACAGAGCATTGATAACGCCCTTCTTCAGGAAGGGTAATTCTGTAAAAAAATATATTAACCAGAATGAAATATACAGGTCTTTTGAAAATAATACTGAGTACTGAACTGCCATCATATATTTAACATTTGTTACCTAAAGCTCATGCGGTCTGGTGAAAGACTGCGAGGCTTTCGCACTTTCCAAGTTAATGTGTCCTGCAGGAAAAACACAAATGCATGACTAGCATATTAACATGGTATCATATGGTTGAAAAACACACTAGGTACACATGTCACCACCATCCTGCTACATAGAGACATAGACAATGATTACAGAAAAAGACCACAGGTCCATCCAGTCTACCCAAGTTCCCTATAATCCCTGGAATCTACTGTTCCTCTAAGGTACTAATCCTCCCCATCCTCTCTCTAGTCTCCTCCTTGGTTCTGTCACCCCCAGTATCCATGATTCCCTTCATTATGTCCCAGCCCTGCTTGAATACCCTGATTGTTTTCATACCCACCATCTCAACTTGAAGACTGTTCCAAGGTTCCATCATCCTTTCCATAAAGAAGTACTTCCTCACATCCCTCCTGAACCTGCCTCCTGTTAATTCCCATTTGTATCCACAAATTGGTATTCAGGCTAAATAGTCCCCCGCAGTTAACTCTGTAATTCCTTTAAGGAATTTTAAGGTCTCTATCATATCTCTCCTCTCCCTTCTGGTCTCTAGTGAGTACATATTTAGTGCTTTAAGGTGCTTCACATAGGACCTGCCCTGCTGGCCCTGAATCATTTTTGTTATTCTGCAGTACACTGTCTCCAGCCTATCCTTATCCTTTCTGAGGTGAGGACTCCAGAACTGGGCACAGTACTCTAAGTGAGGCCTCACCAGAGATATGTAGAGGGAAGGTATTACCTCATTTCTTCTGCTATCAGTACCCTTCCCAATATATCCAGCAGCCTGTTAGCCTTGTTATAAGCCTTGTTGCACTGATCCGATTGCTTAAATAAGTTGCTAATGATAAATCCTGGATCCCATTCCTCATCTGTAATGCTAAGTCTCTCTACTCCCGTCCAGTACTCTTTCTTGGGGTTCTATACATATACAGGTATGAATAAGAATGCAGTGCACACATGATTATTTAATGAGGTCCTGTGCCCCTCAACTACACAGGGGATCCAGACATGTTCTTGGTAAGCAGAAATGTGCCCAGGCTTACCGTGAATGACTGTACTGTCTTCATGTCCACTGTCTTCTCTGGTAGGTCATTATATAGGTTCACCATCTGAGAGATGCAGTGCTTTCTAACCTTACCACTGAAGTTACCACCTCAGAGATTCAGGGTGTGTCCCCATCTCCCTGCTGGAGGACCCTAGATCTAGCTTATCTGTCTGTCTCTGCTTGCCAGTACCTTGTATATGGGGACATGTCCCCTCTCTGTCTCCTTTTCTTCCACACAAACATGCTAAGGGTACCAGCCTTTCCTCACAGCTTTTATCTAAAATACCCATGATTATCTTTAAGCAAATGTTTTGGTATGGTGCTGGGGTCTGAAGGTGTGTCACACAGGTAGCCAGTGAGTGATGCAGAAAGCAGCTTGCACAGCATGCCAGACAATGGTGCTGTGCATCTCTAGGTTCATATGACTGTATATGTATGGTCATTTCTACAGGGAGCTTTACCTTACTTCATGCCAGAAACATCCACATCACCACCTGACAACAATTTCTTGATAAATGTCATTTGTTAATCAGATACAATTCATTATTTGAGGTGCCTGTATGCCAGTGTAGCAATTTCATTAGTTGAGATGTTAGTCAGTAAGACAGATTTGTGGCCAATATGTGGTTGATGTGTTGAGCCATATGGTTCTGTGTTTTATTCCCTCCCCCTCATACCAGCAAACCCAGCCATTTGCAATATGTAACTGTGATTTGGAACATGAAAGGAAGAAAAAAGAACTCAACTTTGAAAGTGGAACTGGTGGAGGAGTGATCAGCCCTACGCATTTTCTGCTCATGTCCCTGCTGGTGAGAGATTTGGACCTACTTTGTCAGCCATTGCCACCAATACTGGTAGCAATGACCATTTTTAATTGTAAATAAGAATGTGAAAACATTCTTGAATATCCTGACCCACTGTAAAGCTAGAGACAAAGCCTGGACTCAATTCAAATCTTCTCAAGTCACCTCTGACATTCACTTCTATTGCAAGCTTAGAAACAACTACACTAAAGCAATACAGAATGCCAAAGCTGAATATTTTAGGTCTAACCTAACGCAGGGGAAATGCTGGACCTAATTCAACAACTTACGTACCGAAATCTGGCCAATGGAAAATGATGTACACAAATGTCTACAGTCTGGGAAACAAGATCCCAGACCTGCAGGCTACAATGACAGAGGCTAAACTGGACATAGTAGCCATTAGCGAGACATGTTCAGAAGACACCAAGGTGCAAAAAGCCAGGAAGGGGAGTCAATGAGAATATCAAAGCTACAGAAATTCAGAATACACATAAGGAGCCAGAATTACTGTGGGTCACCCTGGAAACAGGAAATGGGACAGCCATAAGAACTGGGGTTGTCTACAGGCCTTCAGACCAGGGGGAGGACATAGACACATTACTGTTAGAAGATATACAAAACATGCCTGCTAAAGGGGAGGCTCTGGTAATGAGAAACTTCAACATGCCAGATACAGAATGGTCAATACCAGCAGGAACATCAACCAGAACTAGACAAATAGAGGATTCCCTGCAGGGGGAGGGCTCAAACAACTGGTACAACAACCCCAAGAGACAGAGCTATACTAGCTCTAGTACTGACTAATGTGGAAAGGATCACAGATCTCCAGGTAGAAAGTCACCTGGGGGCCAGTGACTATCACATGATATGGTTCAATTTGATGAAGGAAACTGAATTGGGGGAGTGGCTTAGGCAGAAGGAAGCCAGGTGTTTTGGATTTAAAAACTGCCCTTGATAGCTTTTAGCAGAGAACAGCAAGAGAAAGAAGGTGCTGTTAGAACTATACTACTGTACTGGGACTAAATAATTAGAACCCTACTATTGGGTCCTTCAATTTAGGGTAAAAGCAAAAAAAAAAAGAGTGTGTTTGTCTGAGTTGGGTGAAGTGAATTGTTATCTGTGCAGTTAGCTACGTGATGAAGGAAACTGTGAATTGGAGGAGTGGCTTAGGCAGAAGGAAGCCAGGTGTTTTGGATTTAAAAATGGCCTAGATAGATTTTGGTAGAGAACAGCAAGAGGAAGGAGGTGCTGTTAGAACTATACTACTCTACTGGGACTAAAGAACTAGAACTCTACTACAGTTAAAACTGCTTATAGCGGGCACACTCATGTTCTACCACTCTGCCCGCACTACAGAGTGGCCAAAATAACAAAAGCACATTTCATTTTCAGGAAAATGCAACCAAGATTACCATTACAGTACAGTGTTTACTTTATTTAAGCTCGTAGGCTGGTACAGTAAAATTTAAACACATGAGATACCCTTTACTGTAACAAACAAACAAATCATGAAAATCAACAGGCAAATCAAGAAAACAGAACGAAAGTTATAGAAAGTTTCAGAAAGTTAATTGGTGTCATTGTTATCTATGTTTAAGTCAGCTTTCTCTCTCCTTCCTCTCCTCTCCTCTCCTGTCCTCTATGAAAAAGTCAGTGATTCTACGCTAAACTGTGCTTTTTGTGCAATATGGCTTCCACATTTTCTCTGTTGCAGAAATTAAATCCCAGTTGGGCATGACAGTTTGACTCTGCTCAACAGCTTGACGCAGGCTTAGCAATACCGCATGGACATACTGTAGTGTTACAAGGATCTCCTCCATGTCTCCTTCATCTCCCTACTCCTCTGGTTCCTCTGCCTCCTGTTTAGGTCACATAGATGCCACAACAGGCTCCACATTGTCAAGCGTTTTTTCCTGATCATCATCTGCATCGCCCAGATGACACAGCTGACTAAACTTCTCATGGGTAAGTCCCAGGGGGGGAGGTCAATTATGGGTTCCTCTTCCACCTCATGTAGCTCTGGGATTTCTTTCCAGAACCCTGCATTCTGAAAATAGTTTTTTATTGTTGTTTGTGTCACAAGGTCCCATGACTGCTTCAGTAGTCTCACTGAGTCGAGTAGGGAAAAGTGTTTAACACACTCGCTGGCAGTAAGGTCAGTGCTCGAATCTATGGCATCAAGAACCCTTTGCCTCATGCACTTGACATATTGTTGCTTCAGGGAGTAAATGATGCCTTGATCTAAAGGCTGGATAATGCATGTAGTGTTAGGAGGCAGAAAGACAAGTTTAGTGTTATGAAAACCATTGATCAATGGGTGGCCACTGAAATTGTCCAGAATGAGGACAATCTTTCTTCCTCTGTGCTACCTATCCCATGACAATACCCAGTCTGTAAAGATGTCCCCTGTCATCCACACTGTACAGTTTGAGCAAAAGATGACAGGAAGATTGTGGACACCTTGGAAACAGCGTGGCATGGCAGATTTGCCAATGACCATGAGGTTACGCTTGTCACTCCTGTCCATGTTACAGCATGCCAGGAGTGAGACTCTTTTCTTTTCCTTTTTCTGCCCTAGGACACTGTCACTTTTTAAAGCCAATGTGCCACAGCCCACACACCTAAAAAAAATGGCCAGTTTCATCGGCATTATAGATGTTATGGGTTCATAAACCTTTAAAAGACTGGGCAGAACTTCTGAGACCCATTGCTGTGCACTCGCCGCATCGGCACTCAGTTTCTCACCGTGTGTTCTTTTGAAACCAATGTTGTTGCGAGCCTTCCATCGACCAAGCCAGCCTTCAAAGGGTGTAAAGGCTATGTGACCTAAAGCAGAGGAAGCAATTGTCCAGTTATCATGGCATCTCTCCCTCTGGCAAGCTTGAACCACCATAGGAGTGCCTCTTCAACCTCCCCATCTTTTTCCTCTCATTTTCTCTTCCTGTTTGGATTGGCGTTAGAATGCCATTCAGACAGGATTTGTTCCTTCTGGTGCAGCAAGTCAACAATGCTCAATTTGGGCATCGACAGGTGCTGTGCCAAATCACATTGACTCATCCATGGCAGCATTTCAATTTTATTTAGAAGGTCCACCTTCTGTGAAAGCAAAAGAGCCCTATGTTTGCTCCCTCCAGTAGCCATCATTCAACAAAGATCTCTGCACAGCAGTAACAAAGCGGTAACTTAGCAAGACAAATGAGGGAACTGCATCAAGCTTAAATGCAATTTTGTGTGTGCCGCAGTCAATTAACTGGTAATTATAGTTACAGTCCGGTTCTGAAATATGTAATTAAGGATATGTGGTGATCAATGAGCATCGGCAAAACACAAGCAATGCTGAAATAATGGGTGAAATAGATGGGGTGCTACAATCACAATATCAGTATTTTGTAACATAGGCTCAAATGCATCTGACAAATGGTTTTAGACATTTGCCCACTAAAACCGGCTGCCCGATTAATCCGAGGATGATATAAGTGGCATAAACTGTACTGGGACCTTCAATTTAGGATAAAAACAAACAAACAAAAAAAAGAGTTAGTGTGTTTGTCCGAGTTGGGTGAACTGAATTGTTATCTGTGCAGTTAGCTAGGTGACAAAGGAAAACTGTGAATTAGGGGAAGTGGCTTTGGCAGAAGGAAGCCAGGAGTTTGGGATTTAAAAACTGCCCTAGATAGCTTTTGGCAGAGAATATCAAGAGGAAGAAGGTACTGTCAGAACTATACTACTCTACTGGGACTAAAGAACTAGAACTCTACTAGTGGGACCTTCAATTTGGGGTAAAAACAAACAAACAAAAAAAAGAGTGTCTGAGTTGGGTGAAGTGAATTGTTATCTATGCAGTTAGCTAGGCGATGAAGGAAACTGTGAATTAGGGGGAGTGGCTTAGGCAGAAGGAAGCTAGGTGTTTTGGATTTAAAAACTGCTCTAGATAGCTTTTGGCAGAGAACAGCAAGAGGAAGGAGGTGATTTTAGAACTACACGTCTCTGCTGGGACTATATAACCATCCCTTCCTCCTTACCTAAAGCAAGTTCTACTTTTATAGGAACAGGATTTTACTTACAACAGGAACTTACTGTTTGAGAGCAGGAAGGGAGTGATTACAGAGGCAAAAATGACTCACCATCCTAGAAGGAAAACAGTAGCTCTCCATCCCTCCCCCCAGCTGCTGGAGGTCTGACTGAGAAAGTAGGTAAGAAGGAGACTACTGATGAATATAGGAACTTCCTGTCCCAGAACAGGAAGATCAGGAGATTTAAAAGCACAGAGGCAGTAAGAAAGAAGGGAGAAAAAAATTTATATAAAAGTAAAATAAAAAAGTAAGTAAGTAAATAAACAGACAGGAAAGATTAAGCATACAAAAACAACAGTTGAGGGGCCACAAATAAGACATGATGGGAGTGGTGCAGTGCAGTGGCTGTGGAGCAGCAGTCTTCCGAGAGATGTTCTGGAGGATGCAATGTTGTCCCATCTGCAGGCACCTCTCTGGGCAGAGGGAGGAGGTTACTCATTCCAGGCTGAGTTGGTCAGGATTTGGGGGACCTCCTCTCCCATCCAGGGATCACCAGGGCCACCGCCACTGCCTCAGAGGTTGCCAAGAAAGAGGAGCAATTGGAAGACAGTGGGCTCAGGGAGGGTGAGGGTGGTGGAACAGAGGGGCATCTCTCCAGTTGTACCTCTCCATAATTCATATGCTGTTCTGGTAGAGTGTGGTTCCTCTATGGAGGTGCCCACAGTGGAGATCAAGGAGGATGCTGGGAACCTCCACAAAGGAGACCCACAGGAGGATGTCATGGCACCCCACAGTTGAAAGAAAACAACTCCTGGTGGGGGACTCCATTGTTAGGAGGGTAGAATTGGGGGATGGGGAAGGGAGGGAGGTAAGTTGCCTGCCTGGCACCATGGCTTGGAGGGACAGGGAGTGAATCCACAGGACCATGGAAGCAGCTGCATGGGGGAGGGAGCTGATGTCATTGTCCACCTAGGGACAAATTACCTGGCTGGGAAAGGGATCAGAACAGCGGAGGAGTAGTTTGTGGAGTTGGGGAGGGGTCTTAGACAAGTAGCACACATGATAACCTTCTCGGAGGTGCTGACTGTTTATGGCATGGGTGAGGCTAAGGTGCTGCACACCATGGGATTCAATCAATGGTTGAAAAGCTGATGCAGAGCTCAGGGTTTTGGCTTCATTGGGGACTGGGGTCCACCTAGAGGGATGCAGGCCTATACTGGTGCGATGGTCTGCATCTGTCCAGGAGGGGAACCAGGATCCTAGGTGATAGGTTTAAATGCTTGATTGGCAAGTATTTAAACTAGCCAAGGGGGTGGGCACTGAAAAGGAGCAGGCAAATCCTAGCCCCCCGAAAAAAATCAGGGTAGTTAGTGAGCTAAACACCAAGATAAAAACATCAATATGCAGAAGGGCTGGGGCAAATGAAGAAAAAGGCAAAGGCAGTAAGAACAGGGATGGGGCAAAAAGGTGTAAGGCCTTCAAAAAACAGAGGGTAATGAGTACCAATGCCCATAGTCTAGGTAACAAGCTCCATGAACTGGTGGCCTTGATGGAAGAGGGATGCCTGGATATCGTTAGAGATGCAGCCAATTTAAAATCTGCTGGTGAAGTGAACGCAAAGTGGCCACTTCACTTTGGCACTTTGCTACGTGGAGTGCACCATAGGAAAGGCTCACTTCACCTTGTCATTATTACTTTGCGTTGTCATTCCACCTTAAATGCGAAGTAAGGCAGAGTGACAACAATATTGGCAGCATCCCACCCACACAGTCACCAGAATGAATGTACATCCCCAAAGTGCTACTGTCTAGTGTCCAGAAAACTCCCCAGTGCTGACGAAGTGAAATGAGAGTGTAACAAGCAATGCAAAGTCTCCCAAAATTAATGGCACACTCAGTCATGCGTGTAGTGATCAGGTCACACACAGAGTCACCAGAATTAATGTGCATCCCCAAAATGCTACTGTCTTGTGTCTAGAAAATTTCCCACTGCTGATGAAGTGAAATGAGAGCGTAACAAGAAATGAAATTTCCCAGAATTAATGGTGCCATGCAAATGCACAGACAGATTAAGATTGCGCTGCACATTCAAGGGATACATACAAAAAGGCACAACACCACCTAACCAGTGCTTACAAGTCACAAATCCAAATCTGGAAAGGAATACATTTTGCCAGTTGGGGGATTAGTGCATGGCAGTAACAATCCTCTACCAGTAAAGATACCACAAATTAGTTGTACCAACATGCTGGCTAATTTGGAACCTGGGTATTTGATTCTTGAAATGGTGATGCAGTATTTACCTGCCCCCCATGACTGGGGGATACCACCTGATAATTTCTAAGAAAATTCACACCACTATACCAGAAACAGTGCTCACTAGCATCAATATAAAAATGCTAGTATAATGAGGCCACAAAGGCAAATCTAACTGCTCTTTACTAATAGAGAGGTTTCAGCCTTGTAGAGTGGTAATTACTTCTTTGGCATAATAATACAGGAGATTATTCCTCCCCCCCTTTTTTTTTTTCTTCTCCTTTCTTAGCATGGAATTTCTCGAACAGACCATTCGAGGAACATGAATATAAAGAATTACGAAATAATTTGTAATAGATCTAGGTTGGATAGCAGACAGGCCTTCTGCTGGGTTGATATAGATCACTCGACGTTAGCGTATAGTAGAGCAGTTGTTAGAACTGGGGGTTGTTTTTCATTTATGGAGGGTTATTTGAACGGTAGGGAGGTGATGGGGGGGGAGGGACAGCATCTACTTTATGGAAAAGAAAAGAACCAGAGCCGCTCATGGAGAAATGGTGGTTTTAGTTAAGTTAGAATGTAGCAAAGAACATTTCAAATTATATTTCCACTTGTTTTTCTCTTTTCAAGATAAATCATGATGTCGAATGTTAATCACATTGTAAGTTAGAATGTTAAAGGGGCTTGGGAAAGGTGCAAAAGGCAAATTATATTAAAACACCTTTCGACCCTTAATTGTGATGTGGCATGCCTTCAAGAAACACATCTTAAGAGAGAAGACGCTCATTTGTTTAGGAAGCACTGGGTAGGGCAAACATATGGAGCAGGCTCCTCAACCAACAAAGGGGGGTCATTATCTTGCTTCATAAGCGATTACATTTCAAACTAGAAAAGGAAACATGGGACATACAAGGCCAATATATTTTAATAACTGGAATCTTAGTGACTCAACAGATCACTATAGGCTCAGTATACGGCCCCAATATTGATTCCCCGCAATTTTTTGTACAGTTGTTGGACAAGTTAGACCCACAACTCACCAGGGGTATACTGCTAGGTGAGGATTGGAATATAACTCCCCAGCTGGTAGGGGACAGGTCGGACAACAGAAGATCGCTATCCTCGGCTCAGAGAGCCTTGAGAGAGTTGATGGAAGGATTGAACCTAGTGGATGTCTGCAGACTCAATAATCCAGGGGTGAGGCAATATACCTTCTTTTCAATGCCACACAAAACCTGTTCTAGAATAGATTACTGGCTAGTAACTAGTAAGGTACTCCCCTCAATCCTGGATGCACAAATTCATACCAGGGTAATTTCAGACTACTCCTCAGTGTCAGTAAAATATGTGTCAAACCCAAGCTATGAGAGGGACTTCAGATGGAGATTTAATAACCAGCTACTACAGGATTCGCGTACTCATGACCACCTAAACAATTTCATAACTCAGTTTCTCGAACATAATTTGGGTTCAGTCAATAAGATTGATATTGTCTGGGCAACTCTGAAGTGTGCTTTAAGGGGGGAATGTATCAAAATCACATCTACCAAAAATAAGAAAGAAAAATCGAGGTTAGAGGAAATCATTAAGGCCATTAAAGAAACGGAACGTACCATTACTAAACAGGCATCTACAGCAGATTGGGTTAAGCTGCACCAGTTACACTCCCAACATTCCTCCATTAGGCTGCAGAAGGCCGAACTAGCACTCCGGCGAACCAAGATTAAATACCTTGAGGCTGGAGATAGGGCTGGAAAACTTTTAGTGATAAGGATTAGGCAACTTGACTCCAACACACATGTTAACACTATACAAAGTAAAATTGATGACTCTGTTGTTACAGACCCTAAAAAAAAATCGCGGAAGTGTTTAAGGAACACTTCAATGAAGTTTACTCCGTCCCATTGGAGGACAGGGCTAGCACATGTGAGATTAACAATTATCTAAACACGGTAGATTTAGGGAAATTGGACCGCATGGAGGTGACTGTACTGGAGACACCTATTCAAGTACAGGAAGTGAAGCAAGCGATAACTCAGCTTGCCCCAGGCAAATCTCCTGGTCCAGATGGCCTAACTACCAACATATACAAAGCCTTCACAGACATAATTTCCCCTATTCTGACTAAGGTATCTAACCACTGGTACCGCAAAGGACTCTCGGAGAGTAATTTCCTTGAGGCCCTCGTGACACTCATCCCCAAACCTAGTCGAGACCCAACCCTTCAGGGGAATTACAGACCAATCTCCCTACTAAATGTAGATATTAAAATTTTAGCAAAAATTCTGGCTGGCAGACTAGGACCATTTATGCCCAAAATGATTAGTGATGTGCAAGTCGGCTTCATGAGTGACAGAGCATCAAGTGATCACTTACGTAAATTGCACTATCTAATAAAACGAGCACAGAGGTATTGACCCCAGCAGCCTTACTAGCAATAGATGCAGAAAAGGCATTTGATAGGGTCTCATGGGATTTCCTATTTGCCATTCTCTCCAAATTTGGGTTACCAGAGGGTTTTATACAGTGGGTCAGGCTTATTATACAGGTCTCCCAAAGCACAAGTATGGTGCGATGGAATACTGTCAGACCCCTTTTCCCTTTCATGTGGCACGAGACAGGGTTGCCCACTCTCCCCATTTTTGTTCAGTTTATACCTGGAACCCTTAATTCGCAGAATGCACATGGTACAGCAGATCAAGGGGGTACAAGTTGGTAATAGGAGGTACTTGGTTTCGGTGTATGCAGATGACCTGCTCCTGCATATCGAGGATCCGGATATAGGTATCCCAAAGGTGAGGTATGAAATCACACAATTCTCAAAGGTCTCTAATTACAAACTCAACATCTCCAAAACAAAGTTTTTCCCGCTTAATTCCAGATGTTTCCCGCGAGTATAGCCAAAGAGATGGGGTTTGGCTGGGAGGCAAATACCCTACTATATTTAGGAATTAAGGTTACATGGAGCATAACCACAATGATAAATGAAAATCTGAATAGTTAGGTCAAAATAATCAAACAAGATCTAAATAGATGGACCCTGTTACCACTATCTCTTTGGGCCAGAATCGAAATAGTCAAGATGAATATACTACCGAGGATTATGTACCCTTTAAATATGCTAGGCCCCTACCTGCCAAAAACATGGTTCCGTCCACTACAAACGATCCTTAGTGAATTCATATGGAAAGGAAAAGCTGTTAGACGATCATATAGGAAACTCACTGCACCAAGGAAGTCTGGTGGACTAGCGCTTCCATCTTTTTTATAAATACTATATGGCTTCACATGTCAGTAAGTTAGCACAATGGACTTCCCCACTCACTATGGAGAATCCCAACCAATATGTACCCCCCTGGATTATCATAGAGAGGGACTTAGTTCAAAATTCGGCCCTCTCTCTAGGTTCAATTCCATTTCTATCTTTCAGACTCCTACCTAGCACATTGAAAAATACCCCGATAGGCTGGACACTAAAAGCCTTACAACAAATGCAGAAATTCCTAAGGGTGAATTGGCGTAATTCGCACGATCAACCTATCTTATATAATAAACATTTTCTAATACAAGGAACTCCAATCACTGCTAAGTTCCTGAAATCACTAAACGGGTTAACGTTGGGAGACTTGGCCCCCAAAGGGAAATTATTAGCATATGAGCAAGCTTGTATTTGATTACCAGAGTTAAACAAGAAAATTTACAAGTATTTGCAGATTAGGGACTCGATAAAAGCCCACTTAGCGAAAGCTGGAAAAGAGGATGAAGAGGGATTTAAGCTGTCTTCTCTCCTAGAGATTGCAAATCAAAAACATCCAGTGTCCAAAATATACCAAGAATTCCAGGTCAGAGATAAATGGAACCCCACCAAAATTAGTGAATACTGGAAACAGAGATTAAAGCTTGAGGAGGAAAAAGTATGGGAGCAGATATGGAAAACAATAGCAAATATATTAGACAGGATCGATATAAGCTGCAACAATTTAATATAATACATAACTTATATTACACTCCCTCAAAATGACACAAAATGGGAAATTTAGAATTACCTAGATGTAACAGATGCGGGACCGGAGAGGGAGACCTATACCATGTTTATGGACCTGCTCCATAGTTAAGCCCATTCTGGAACTCTATTGGTAAATCCGTGCAATCAGTATTTGGGCTAGAACCATTTTTCACACCGGAGGTATGCTTGTTAAATGTGTTCCCCAGTGATATGGGTACTCAAAGGAAAGCCTTTATGGCCATCATATCTGCAGCTGCAAAGGCAGTAATTCTCAGGCACTGGAAAGAGGTTAAGACTCCATCGGTGGTTGAATGGTATAGTGAGGTCATGTTGGCACCGCAATTAGAATTGCACATAGCAAGAATGAATAATAAAACACAATCCTATAAACAAAATGGGGACCGCTAGAGGCGGTCTTGATGACCGGGAAACCACAGTTTTTAAATGCCTTTCAAACCCTAATGAGGGTTTTACCATACCTCCCGAGCCCTTACTTAACGTTACTCTATTTAATTTAAGGAAACTGAGTGGTTCCCTGTGTGGGTAGATGCTGGGAGAGGGCTGGGGATCACCCGTGCAAGGAATGGTGCAATGAATTGTATGGTTGGAAAGTTAAAAGTCTCTTTATGGAGAATCTTATTTTCACCGTTGTTACCTTCTATACAACTACTATTCAATGTAATTTGATGTTGGCATATGTTCAATGGTTATGGTGCAATTATTCTCTGTAAAGTTAATAAAGTGTATTGAATAAAAAAAAAAAGATACCACAAATTACTATAAAAAATTCATGGAGGTGCGGTGGATACCAGGTTCTCACTGCTGCAATTACTCTGTAACACAATAAAAAGTGTCTGATTTAATGGCACACATCGCGCACACACTCACATGCACACTCAAGCTATGCATAGCAAACTGAAAACCTTTAGTAATATAATCAAATGTTTTAAACAGACAAATTGTACACTGCTGCACCACAACAATCAGCAAACAAATGTCAAGAATTACTGAAAATATTACTGTGTGTACATTAACACAGTTATACAAGAAAAATATAAATAAAACAGAAAGACTGCCTTTTTCTCTCAATCTACCTACACCACAAATACGCCCCTCCCCAAAGCACATTTCACAGTACACAGTACACAGACTGACTGTTCTAAATTAACATTCAAAATTCACACACAACAATAAACACTTGATATGAGCACAGAAGGGTTTCCTACAATTGATGTACTAAATTTTGAACAAAAAAAATATTACTGAAAAAGGCATTTTAAACAGCTTTTAGAGATTTTGAACTACAGAGCTCTGAGAGCAAACTGCCTCCAGCTACCACTGCACACACACTACCCAGGCCAGAACTGAGGCTGTGCCGAACAATCTAGAGCCCATGTGACCTGCAATCCCATGAATAACTGCAGAATTTCATTTGGGGTTCAATTACAGGGCAAGGGGAGGCAAATTACATTGATTTCAATGCACTTTGCCTTAAAATTGGTGGAGAAGTGGTTTGGGGATGGCAAAATAATGCAAAGTCATTGGTTTCAGTGGACTTCATGTTTCTCATTATGAAGTGAAGTATTCCACTTCACATTGTGGAGTTCTCCGTGGATTCCACGCAACTCAGTGAATCACTTCATGGAGCAAATTGGGACCACTTCACCCACCACTACTTACAGTACTGTAACTCCCATGCTGTACGGGAAGGAACATGAATGCTTATGGCTGTACTTCCCCGATGGGCTGTAGCACAAAACTCCCAGACTTAAAAATGCTTATTAATGAGTACAATGGTGGAGTGGTGAAGCCTGGAGAGAGATACTACAAAACATGCTTACAATATATCCAAGTAACTAGTAAAAAAATTAATGTTGTGATTCGTGATGTGATCATGAATCGTAATTTGTGACAGCATTTGTGACCATGATGTTGAAGAACATGATTCGGTGTCAATGTTGTGAGATAACCAATGTGAAAACTGTACTGGGAATGTGAATGCCTATGGCCGTACTTCCCCGATGTGCTGTAGCACAAACTCCCCAACTTAAAAACGCTCATTAATGAGTGCAATGGTGGAGTGGTGAAGCCTGGAGAGATACTACAAAACATGTTTACAATACATCCAAGTAACTAGTCAAAAAATTAGTGTTGTGATTTGTGACGTGATCGTGAATTGTGATTTGTGACTGCATTTGTGACCGTGATGATGGAGAACGTGATTCGGTGTCAACAGTGTGAGATAAACAATATGGAACTGTATTGGGAGGAGAACATAAATGCCTACGTATGTACTTCCCCAATGAGCTGTAGCACAAATTCCCTGACTTAAAAACGCTCATTAATGAGTACAATGGTGGGGTGGTGAAGCCTGGAGAGATACTACAAAACAGACTTACAATACATACAAGTAACTAGAAAAAAAAAATAACGTGATTCGTGACATGATCGTGAAAAGTGATTTGTGACTGTATTTGTGACTGTGATGATGAACGTGATTTGTATCACGGGTGACTCGTGATGATGTTCCTGACTTAAAAATGCATATTAATGAGTACAATGTTCATGCAGAATTATGCAATACACCAGTCCAGTACTCTGAAGGAAAGCCAAAGAAACAACTGCGACTTACGTTAGAGATGGAAATTGGGCCCTAAAGAGATGCAAATGCACAGACAGATTAAGATTGCGCTGCACACTGAAGAGATGCAGATGCAAAGGCACAACACCTAACCAGTGCTCACCATCAGAAATTCAAATCTGGAAAATAATGCCTTTGCCGGTTGGGGCGGGCTGCAGGGGGGGACAGTGTACTGGACTGCTGAAGTAACAGTCACTAGTACTAGTACCAGTAAAGATACCACAAAGAAGTACAAAAATCACACAGCTGCAGTGGATAGCAGGTTCACATTGCTGAAATTATTATGTGGCACAATAAAAGGTGTTTGATGACATGCACCACACACATACTCACACACACACTAAGTAATGTGTAGCAAATTGAAAACTTCAGTAATATAACCACATATTTTAAACAAACTAAAATTATGCACTGCTGCACCACAACAATCAGCAACAAAATGGCAAGAATTATTGAAAATATTACTGTGTACATTAACACAGTTATACAAGAAAAATACCACCAAAACAGAAAGCACTGTCTTTTTCTCCAAGTTAATCTACCTACACCACAGACACACCCCTCCCTCAAAGCACACTTCCACTGTCTCTCAGTACACAGACTGAATGTTGTACATTAACATTCAAAATCCACACTCAAGCAGTAAACGCTCAATGATTTGAGCACAGGAGAGTTTTCTATAATCGATGAACTAAAGTTTCAGCAAAACAAATGACCCAAAAAGGCTTTTTAACAGCTTTTAGAAGGCTTGAATCACAGAGAGCTCTCAGAACAGATTGTCTCCTACAGTTTCCTACACACACTACCCCAAACTGAGGCTGCGCAGAACAATCTAGAGCCCATGTGACCTGAAATCCCATGAATCACTGCAAAATTCACCTTTGGAGCTTAAAAACAAGGCGAAGTGAGGTGAAGTACATTGTTTTCAATGTACTTCACATTACGAATTGGTGGAGTAGTGGTTTGGGAAGGTGGAGTAATGCGAAGTAATTGTTTTCAATGGACTTTGCATTACCCATTATTACGCGAAGTACTCTGCTTCTTGTTTCGGAGCACTCTGCGAATTCACCTTCACTCCACGAATCACTTCATGGAGGGCATTGGGGCCACTTTGCCCACCACTAGATATCATGAAAATCACAAAAATATGGTACACATAGAACCATGACTGAGATATCAACATACCAGGGTACACAATCTACAGGAGAGACAGGGGAGGTAGAAGAGGAGGAGGAGTAGCTCTCTATGTAAGGGAAGGGATCAAAGCAATGAAACAAAAGAGTAAACAGGGAGGAGAGTAGGTACTGTGAGTCACCCTGGAAACTGGAAATGGCACCACAATCTGCACAAGGGTTGTATACAGACCCCCATCTCAGGGGGAGGAAATGGACAAGGAAATGATAGAAGGCATCCTTAGGATGGCAAAGAAAGGGGAAATATTATTGATGGGGGAACTGAGTATACCAGATGTTAACTGGAGCACCTTTGCTGCAGCCACATCCAGGAGCAGGACCATTCTCAATGCCCTATAGGGGCATGCCTCAGACAGTGAGTGTTGCAACCCACTTGGGTGGGAGCAATCTTAGACTTGGTATTCTCAAATGAGGACAGAGTGAGGATCTCAGATCTAGAAGTGGGTAGCCATCTGGGAACAAGTGACCACCAAACAGTGTAGTTCATGATAAACTCAGCTGCAGAGTCAAGCCATACAAAAGTGAGGGTCCTGGACTTCAGCAGGGCTGGATTCGTCAAAATTTGAGAGTGCTCAGAAAAGCATTAGCAAACCAGCAAGAAGAAGGGGTGCACCAACAATGGGGAAACATCAAAACTGCCATCACAGAGGCAACAAGCCTTTGTGTGAAGCAAATAAACAAATCAAAATGAAAGAAAAAACACTATGGTTCTGAAAAGAGGTGGTGGGGAAGGTTAGGGAGAAAAAGATAGCATTCAGGAAGTATAAGGAAACACAGAAGGAGCAGGACAGAGAAATGTACCAGTTAAAGCAGAAGGAAGCGGGGAAGGCAGTCAGAATGGCAAAGGCCCAAACTGAGGAAAAGATAGCCAACTCAGTTAAGAAGGAGATAACACTTTTTATAAGTACATTAGTGAGTGAAGAAAGACAAAGGGAGGGATAGTGAGGCTGAATAAAGGGGACGGTGGGTAGGCAGAGAGTGACAGTGAAAAAGCAGGGATACTAAATGAATACTTTTGCTCAGTATTCACAAAAGAAGAGGAGGGGGAGGTACCTAATCCAATCAATAGAAGCACTCTGGACGGGGGGTTGATCCCAGTCCTTTCACAGAAGAAAGGGTTCTAAAAGAACTCCTAAAACTGAAGGTGGACAAAGCAATGGGGCCTGATGGGATTCACTCCAGAATTCTAAAAGAATTAAGGGGAGAACTAATGACACCACTGACTACAATTTTTAACAAATCATGAGAGAATGGTATGGTACCTGAGGACAGGAGGAGGGCAGATGTGTTTCCCCTTCACAAAAATGGGAGCAAGACAGATGCAGGAAACTACAGACCTGTCAGTTTGACCTCAGTGGTAGGGAAAATGATGGAATAACTTCTGAAAGAAAGAATTGTTGAGTACCTAGAGGCCAGTGGGTCACAGGACCCATGGCAGCATGGATTCACAGTGGGAAAGTCATGTCAGATCTGAATCTAATCAATTTCCTTGACTGGATGACCAAAGTAGTAGACCAGGGAGGGACTGTGGACATGGCCTATCTAGATTCTAGCAAGGCATTTGACACAGTGCCACACAAAAGATTAATAAATAAATTAGCCAGCCTGGGAGTGGGCCCCATGGTGGTAGCCTGGGTAAAACATTGGCTGGACAACAGGACACAGAAGGTAATAGTAAACGGAGTCCACTCTGAAGAAAGGGGGTTACTAGTGGGGTACTGCAGGGTTCAGTACTGGGTCTGGTCCTTTTCAATGTCTTTATAAGTGAATAAGTTAGTGTCAGTGGCTCAGTAGGTATCACACTCGCCTCTGAGGCCAGGAGATCAGTGGTCTGTGGATTCAGTTCCCACATCTGGCACTTGGGTTAATATCCCAGTACTGACACTGTAGTGCAGCATGAGAGGGGTGCTGCACTTCTGAGGTGCCATCCTTCGGATGAGATGTTAAACCGAGGTCCCATCTGCCTGGATTGGTGGTAGTTCAGGTGGATGTTAAAGATCCCATGGCACTTATCGAAAAGAGTAGGGGAATTTTTTTATTGAGTACATACATAACATCTGTTACATACTGTGTACAACACAAAAGAGATCATCCAAGAAACATATAGCTTACAAAAAAGATGGTCAAAAAATATACATATTCAAAACAGAAAAATAACAAAACAAAAAAACAAACAAAGTATAATCTCAAAGTAGAAAATTTTAACAAAACAATTTTCAAACAGGAATATCTTTCCAGTAACGTACATACTGAGTAGTTGATAAACATTGCATTTCTTTCCTTTTAAGGGTTAAGAGTGCACTTTCTATGGCACGTATAACTTCCCATGGAGATAGTCTGATCTGCTGGAATACAAATTTACATCTTGCCTGCCACATGTAATATTTACAAATTGCAAAGATAACTCTCAGTGTACTTGGATGATATGAAACCCAGCAATGTGAAAAAATTCCTAAAACTAGAACTGAATAAGTAATCCTACTTAAAAAGGGCCATTGCCATTTGTTTGCCAAGGTTTTCCACAGTAATTGGGCATCAGGGCAGGTAAATAAGAAATGTTCCATAGTCTCTTCTATGTGTACACAACATGGTTTAGGACAATACCTATCTTGTGTAGATTTATGTTTCAAGTTTCCCCGGACTTGCAATTTCCCATGACTACTTAGCCAAGAAATGTCCCACATATGCGCAGGAATTCTACTATCTTTTAGAATATTCAATGTGTGTGCTGTTGTAGTGGGCTACATAAAGGAAACTCTAAAACAGGTTCATTAATCTGTAGTAAATACATATATAACTGTTTCCTGGTCAAGTGTATTATAGAAGTTTTACAGATTTTCCAGGATCTCAAAACTTAAAACAATCAACCATATGTAACGGGACAGAGCGATTCAGACAACACAGGTGGAGATCAACCCAGGCTAGCATGACAGGTTCAACTGTGTTCGATACCCAGTTTTCATGTATAGTTGCAGCACTTGTATAACTGCGTATTATATTATATAGGAAAAAGGAGAGAAAAAAAAGCAAAGGGTTGATCATCCCTAATCCCCCGTGCAATAGGGAGATATGTAATTTGTCTTTTAATGGGGTTCAAACGATTGCCCCACAACATTTGAAAAAAAAGGCTCATGAGTCTGGTTTCCATGATTTTTGGTAGACAATATACATGACTAAGAAAACAGAAGATCGGAAGTAAAAACTTTTTTATTATCACCACTCATTTTTTATGTAGCTTCCACGCCTTCCATAAACGCACCTTATTTTCTCCTATAGTTAATTTTGCATCCCAGTTATGTGTGGGGTCACATGCAGTATTAAACCAAATTCCTAAGATTTTCTGTGGGGAAATACTTAACTTAATACCAGCAATCAGATCCACATTCTCCTCTTCTTGATGTAGCGAAATACAGACACATCTCTCTAAGTTCAAGGAACTACCCGAGAGTGATGTAAAAGACTGAAATATTTGCAGAGCTAAAGCACCAGAAAGAATATCGGATACCAGAACAACCACGTCATCAGCATATGCAGATATTTTGACAGGGTTTACATTCGGGTGTGGGGATATCCCCACAATTAGTGTGTTCTCCTGAATAGTGCGAATAATGGGATCTAAAGCAAACACATATAAAAGGGACTTAAAGGGCAACCCTGTAGAAGTCCAACCTTTATGCGTTAATGTGGGCCCACAAAATCCATTAATTATTGGAAAGAAGTCGCTAATGACAACAAATATGAGATCCATGAAACAAACTTTTCTGGAATACCATATAGTACTAATGTATGTAATAAAACTCATGATGCACTGAGTCGAAAGCTTGGACTGATCTAAGGAAAAAACATACCCAAATAACTGCTTACGTGTTCGTAAATCAAAAATGTCCCGCAACAAATACAGATTTGAATAAATGGATCTGCCTGGAATCGCACATGTCTGGGCCTTGTCAATTAAGTCAGGTGCCACTCTTCGCAGCCTAGAGCATAAGATTTTGGAAAGAATTTTATAATCCGTATTTAATAAATGTAATGGTCTCCAATTTGTCAACAACATCTTGTCCCCTTTCTTATAAATGAATTTCAATGCCGATATACCTATATCCACTGTGACATTTAAGGAGTCTAAAAGGTAATTATATACCTGAGTTAGGATCTCCAACAAATATACCCTAAATGTTTTATAAAATTCATGTGTCAACCCGTCAGGCCAGGGAGACCTTCAGCTTCAGATTTGAAATAGCAGCAGTAACTTCTTCTTGCGAGATTCTACTCGTCAAGATGGAAGAAAAGTGTTGTGGCATCCTGGGGAATTTGAAACTAGGGTATGTAGATGTAGTAATTTTGAACGAGGATATCGAACAAAACTGTTTGCACAAATAAATTGACATGACATTTGTCATGTCCGGGATAGATCTCAGTACTGTGCCACGATCATTCTGCAAACCAATCATGACTGTGGACTGAAGTCTGCTCCTGAAGGCACAAAATGGGTCCTCTGTTGGGGAAGGCACCATACCTGTGTTCATAACATACGTTAGAGATTTGGCCCTATTAAATAAATACGATGACATATCTTGCTTTAGTCTGGTGATCTGGGCCGAATAATCTACTAATGATGCGGATTGAAGTGACATCAACTTATACAACTGGTTTCGACATCTTAAATAATTAAAATAAGCATCCCCAGATGCACTCTTTCCTATAGTTGCAAAAAATTTGGCCAGATCTTTTTTCGTATCTGCCCACCAACCCCATAGGGAGTCATAAAAAACCATGACTGATACTCTAGCCTGAAAGATATGCCGTACAGAAGATTGTACTGATTCTGAAAAAAGTAATGAACTATTTAGTTTCCAATACGTGTGGTGTGCAATGGGAACAGTGGATGAATCCATGATGATTCTACAAGACAGAAGGCAATGATCTGATATTGCAGTGGGATGCACAACAGCCGAAATAGGGACCAAGCCACATGAGACAAAAAAATAATCAATTCTAGTGCAATAAACTGATCGAAAATATGTGTACCCTGCATCAGAGTGTAACTTTCGGTAGGCATCTACTAGGTGCGCCTCTTTCACTAGTTTAGTTAGTGCTATACCATCGCAATACACCTTTCTCCCTGATGTTACCTGCCGTTTGAGATCTATGGAGATATTAAAATCCCCACCCCAAACAACGTGTCTACTGGTACAAAGGAAAGGCTTAATTAAGTCCAATAAGGCTATTCTAGCTGTTTTAAGCTGTGGCCCATAGATAACTATTAACCTAATTGGGGAAGCATCTGCAATAACATTTAGTATTAAGGCTCGCCCCGGGAGAACATCCAGTAGTCGTATCACTGAAAACCGCGTAGAATAAAACAGAATAGCCACGCCATCCGCCAAATCCGGTCCAAAAGTCCAGTAAGAGGGCCCTTTATACCATGCACTTTTGAGTTGGTTGATAGTATGCAGGTCAGAGAGGTGAGTTTCTTGTACTAACAAAATGTCCAGACACAGAGAACTTGCATACTGTAAAAAACATAATCTTTTTTTATAGCTTTTAAGACTACAGACATTTAGGGATGCGATACGGAGGTCCATATAGAAGTATGACTTTCATCCAGTACCATCTGTTATAGAAATATTTTTTCTCTTCTTACTCCCTTTTTTAGATTTGGACAGTTTTTTTCTGGTAACATCAGGGGGTTTAGGAGCAGGAGTATCAATATCAGAAAGTAATAGGGATGCATCCGAATCACCATCTGTAATCTCCCTATCCCCTTTCAAACAGGCAAAATTATTCGATGTAGGGATGTCAGGTGGTTTAGTGGATTTACGGGTAGTAGCTCTGGTAACACGCTTAGCTATTTGAAAGCCATCAGTGTCCATGGCAGGTGTAGAGACCATAGCAGGAGGATCTGGGGAGGGATCAGACACAGGGCGGGCAACCTCATTTTGTATGGGCAGAGCTGGTTGTGAGGGGTGTGCTAAGGGCGTAGCCACAATAGTTCCACATTCATGAACCTTATCCTGCGCTTTCTGAACCAGAGACTCCGGATCCCAGCTCTGTGATCTATTCCTGCTTGCCCAGGGACACTGATGGTAAGCGTGACCATTTTCATTACATAGATTGCATTTAAAGACATTCATACATGATACGCTGGGATGCCCATAGCCACCATACAAACTACATTTGAGCAAGTCGCACGTACTGCTCAAATGTGTGGTGGCACCACATTTGTAACATGCTCATGGTTGTCCTCCATAGAAGCAAACACCCCTATCCTTTCCTAAGAAGAAACTGTTTGGCAAATGGATAACCTCCGAATTATTTTGAAAAAGTTTAACCTTGAACCTCCAACCCCCTGTCCACAATCCCTCATCGTCTAAAATAGCTTCCGGGGTGATAAAACATTACAATGATTCTGTAACCAATGATAGATATAACTATACTCACTCCCTCATTTCGAAACATTATTGTAACTGTCCTATCGTGAGCTTAGTTAAAGGTATTACTGAAAAGGGGTCCAGATAGGGTCATTTTTTGAATAGTATACAGATGCCAGAAATGGTCCAGGCCAGCAGACGTCTTAAAACTGATATCAAATGTTTCTTCTCCTGATATATGAATTAAAGCGTAGATATCAGGCGCTGCAAAGTGTAGTTTGCCTTTTAAGAGTCCTGGCAACATAATACCTATCTGGAAACTCCGCAAGCCCCCCTCTATATCTAAGGCGGACAGCATTCCTACGAGGGGCTGGCTCCAATTTATTTTTAAATAAATCTGATAATATTGGAGGATGACCTGAAGCACTCAAGGAGGCTAGGGGATCAGAGGAGGATGACTCCGACACAGCCTGTGGGGTAATATCATTCATGGAGATACTATTACCAGGCATCTGTGCTAGAGTGTCCTTAGAAGTAGAGGCAACACAGGGGGGTCCTCCAAAGAGATAAGAGGGCCAGTAATAACATTTGAAGTTTGCCTATCATCCTGTTCATTTATTTCCATTAAATCCCCCCATGACATACCATCCCCACCAACACCATTTAAAACAGCAGGACTGTCTTTTTGAAAATTAGGTACCTCGTTGGAGCTCATGTTAGTTGCAGGCCTGTTCTCAGAAGGTACTGAAGCAGGTTCAGTTTGTGTCCAGTTTGGATTTGGGACCCATTTCCCTTCCATAGATCGTATCCATCCTGCTTCCTGCAGAGTAGTGTCCACATCCCAAGGATCGTTTGTCTGTGCCGCCTTTTCTGGCGTTAAAGCAGGAGTCAAGCAAGATTTTGTTGTGGCAAGAATCATGGCGTCACCAGAGGTCATAGGAATATCCTGACAGTGTGCAATAAACAAGCTGGACTTTAATTTTGGCTCAGGGCAAATCGCAGGTGTTCGCAGCACACACTCAGTCAGGGAAGACCCGGAAGAGGCTGGGGGAAGAATCAGTGCTACTCCAGTTGCAGCCCGAGATTTTCGTTCCGGAGAACGAGTCAATGCACTTGCTTCCAAGGTTTCCTCCGGTTCTCGAGCACTCAGCATATCAGAAACAGTCGAATCCAAAGTAGGGCACCCGGCGTTCTCAAAGTCTCTCACAAAATTGTTCCGCAAAGCATCGCTCCGCACCTCAGGAATCACCACACTTCGCGAGTCCAAACCAAAAGAGACAGATGGCTCTCCATCACAGGTAGGTGTTGCTCCATGCGCGTTCGCCATAATGCTGGCCTGCCAGAAACGGAAACTCCACCCTACAGAGTAGGGGAATTTCCCCAGTGTCCAGGCCAAATTTCCCTCATTCACTAAAAATACCACCAACAGCTTAATCTGGTTCAAGGTCAGTTGGCATTCATCCGTATCCCCCTCCCCCGGGTCATGCCTGAAAATAGGCAGGATTTGTCTAGTGCACTTACCCTGTCAACAAAAACTAAATAAATAAAAATGAATAAAATATTGTAGGGGGACTGGAAGGAAAAGTATGCCTCTTTGCAGATGACACAAAGATCTACAACAGCGCTGATACACAAGGGTGTGTGTGTGTGTTTGGAAAGGATGAGAAGGGACTTGGCAAGGTTGGAGGAATGGTCAGAAGTATGGCAGCTTAGATTCAATGCAAATAAGTGCAAAGTAATGCAACTGGGAAACAGAAACCCAGGGAATGGGTACACAGTGAGGGGGAGGTAGTAACAAGAACAAAAATGGAAAGGGACCTGAGGTATTCATATCAGATGACCTAAAGGTTAGCAAGCAATGTGAGAAGGCAGTAAGGATAGCTGGAGTGATACTGGGGTGTGTAGGGAGAGGTATTAACAGTAGAAAACAGGAAGTTATTATCCATCTGTACAGACAGTTGGTGAGACCCCATCTGGAGTACTGCTTCCAGTTCTGGAGACCCCACCACCACAAGGACAAAGACAGGATGGAGGCAGTCCAGAGGAGGGCAACTCAAATGGTGCAGAGTCTACAACAGAAGCCATACGAGGAGAGACTAAAGGAGCTTAATATGTATACCCTTGCAGAAAGGAGGGAAAAGGGGACATGATAGTAACTTTTAAGTACCATCGACTCCACTTATACCATCCATGGTTTTAGTGGGCAGTGGTTATTGAGAGGCAAATTGCCCAAACCATTTGCCAATTACATTGCTTTTTGTAAATTCCCACCACTTACTTTTTTGTCTACTTTTGCATTTGCAAATTATACTGTAAAACCACTAGAGCGCAACAACACAAGTAACATAGAAACATAGACTTTGACTGCAGATAAGGACCGCTTGGCCCACCTAGTCTGCCCATTTCCCTACCTAGAGGATAAGCTGCAGATCCTATTTAACCAACAACCTATTTCTTCCTACCCCCCACAAAAATTGCCTTATGTCTGTCCCATGCATTCTTGAATTCTCCCACATTTAGACCCCACAACCTCCCCAGGAAGGCTGTTCCATGCGTCCACCACCCTCTCTGTGAAAAAATACTTCCTCACATTGCCCCTGAGCCATCCCCCCTCTATCTTCAAATTGTATCCTCTTGTTCTTGCACATCTCTTTTTCTGAAAGATGCTACCCTCTTGGACTTTGTTGATTCCACTGAGGTACTTAAACGTTTCTATCATGTCCCCTCTCTCCCTCCTTTCCTCAAGGGTATACATATTAAGCTCCTTTAGTCTCTCCTCATATGGCTTCTCTTGCAGACCCTGCACCATTTTAGTTGCCCTCCTCTGAACTGCCTCCATCCTGTCTATGTCCTTGGGAGATGGGGTCTCAGAACTGGATGCAGTACTCCAGATGGGTCTCACCAACTGTCTGTACAGGGGATAACAACTTCCTGTTTCTGCTGGTGATACCTCTCCTATCCATCCCAGTATCCCCCAGCCCTCCCTACCGCCTTCTCGCATTGCTTGCCAACCTTAAGGTCATCTGATATGATTACCCCTAGGTCTCTTTCCATTTTGTTGTTGTTACTACCTCCCCCCATTGTGTAATCTTCCCTGGGTTTTGTTTCCCAGGTGCATTACTGCACTTCTTTGCATTGAATCCGAGCTGCCACACTTCTGACCATTCCTCCAACCTTGCCAAGTCCCTTCTCATCCTTTCCATGCCTCCTTGTGCATCAACCCTGTTGCAGATCTTTGTGTCATCTGCAAAGAGGCATACTTTTCCTTCCAGTCCCTCTGCAATGTCACTTATAAAGACATTAAAAAGGACTGGACCCAGTACTGAACCCTGCAGTACCCCACTAGTAACCCCTCTTTCTTCACAGTGGACTCCATTTACATTTACCTTCTGTGTCCTTTTGTTCAGCCAATGTTTTACCCAGGCTACCACCTTGGGACCCACTCCCAGGCTGGTTAATTTGACTACTAATCTTTTGTGTGGGACTGTGTCAAATGCCTTGCTAAAGTCTAGGTAGGCCATGTCCATAGCCCCTCCCTGGTCTACTACTTTGGTCACCTAGTCAAAGAAATCAATTAGATTTGTCTGACATGACCTTCCCGCTGTGAACCCATGCTGCCTTGGGTCCTGTGCCCCACTGGCTTCTAGGTACTCAACAATTCTTTCCTTCTGAAGTGATTCCATCACTTTCCCTACCACAGAGGTCAAACTGACAGGTCTGAAGTTTCCTGCCTCTGTCTTGGTCCCACTTTTGTGAAGGGGAATCATATCCACCTTCTTCCAGTCCTCAGGTACCACACCATCCTCCCATGATTTGTTAAAAAGCGTAGTCAGTGGTGTCACTAGTTCTCTGCTTAATTCTTTTAGAATTCTGGGGTGAAATCCATCTGGCCCCATTGCTTTGTCCACCTTCAGTTTTAGGAGTTCTTTCAGAACCCTTTCTTCTATGAAAGTACTGGGATCAACCCCCCTCTCCAGAGTGCCTCTGTTAATTGAATTAGGCATCTCCCCCACTTCCTCTTTTGTGAATACTGAACAGAAGTATTCATTCAGTATCCCTTCTTTATCACTGTCACTCTCTGCCCACCCACCATCCATTCTATTCAGCCTCACTATCCTTCCCTTTGTGTTTCTACACTCCCTGATATACCTATAAAAGGTTTTATCCCCCTTCTTAACTGAGTCAGCTATCTTTTCCTCAGTTTGTGCCTTTGCCATTCTGACTACCCTCCCTGCTTCCTTCTGCCTTAACTGGTACAGATCTCTGTCCTGCTCCTTCTGTGTTTCCTTATACTCCTAAATGCTATCTTTTTTCTCCTAACCTTCACCTTTCTTTTGAGAACCATAGTGGCTTTTTCTTTCACTTTGATTTGTTTATTTGCTTCACACAAAGGCTTGTTGCCTCTGTGATGGCAGTTTTGATATTTGCCCATTGTTACTCCACCCCTCCTTCTAGCCTGTTTGCTAGTGCTTTTCTAAGGCACTCTCCCATCTTGCCAAAGTCAGCCCTGCTGAAGTCCAGAACCCTCACTTTTGTATGGCTTGACTCTGTAGCAGAGTTTATCATGAACCACACTGTTTGGTGGTCACTTGTTCCCAAATGGCTACCCACTTCTAGATCTGAGATCCTCTCACTGTCCCCATTTGAGAGTACGAGGTCTAAGATTGCTCCGTCACGAGTAGGTTCCAAAACTAGCTGTTTGAGGCATGCCATCTGAAGGGCATCAAGAATGGCCCTGCTTTTGGATGTGGCTGCAGCAAAGGTGCTCCAGTTAACATCTGACATGTTAAGGTCCCCCATCAACAGTATCTCCCCTTTCTCTGCCATCCTAAGTATGCCTTCTATCATATCCTTGTCCATTCCCTCCCCCTGACATGGGGGTCTATATACAACCCCTGTGCGGATTGTGGTGCCATTTCCAGTCTCTAAGTTGACCCACAGTGCCTCCTCTCCTCCCTGTTTACTCTTTTGTTCAGTTGCTTTTATCCCTTCCCTTACTTAGAGAGCTACCCCCTTCTGCCCTCCCTGTCTCTCTTGTAGGTTGTGTACCCTGGTATGTTAACATCCCAGTCATGGTTCTCTGTGTACCATGTTTCTGTGACTGCTACAATATCCAGGCATCCCTCTTCCATCAAGGCCACCAGTTCAGGGAGCTTGTTGCCCAGACTACAGGCATTGGTACTCATTACCCTCCATTTCTTGATGGCCTTACCCCTTTTTGCCCCATCACTGTCCTCATTGCATTTGTCACTTTCTCCATTTACCCCTGCACTTCTCCCTATTGACATCTCCATGTTGGTGTCTACCTCACTTAGTACCCTGATATTTTGGGGGGGACTAGGATTTCCATGCTCCTTTCCAGTGCCTCCCCCCTTGGCTAGTTTAAATACTTGTCAATGAAGTATTTAAACCTATCACCTAGGATCCTGGTTCCCCTCCTGGACAGATGCAGACCATCATGCCAGTATAGGCCTGCATCCCTCCAGGTGGACCCCCAGTCACCAATGAAGCCAAATCCCTGAGCTTTGCACCAGTTTTTCAACCTCTGATTGAATCCCATGGTTGCAATCCTCTACCCACTACTCTCCCCTATTACTCCTAGTCCTGGGTCATTCAAACCTAAAGCAAATTATCAACATCCTAACATTCAGTGATGTGATCTGACACTCTAAGCCTGTACAAAGCCTCTACTACCCTACCCAGAATGGTTTTCATCACCGTTCTATTCACACCCTTCCTGGTTCTTACCCTTATCCCAGTCTCTCCCTCTGCACCTATTGCCACTTCTCTCTCCCCTTCCCTTTAAGATACCTCCTTCATTCTGTCACTCACCCCTACAGCTCCTCTTGTAAGAAGACCCCACTTTCCCTATTACCCTCCAGCATCTCTGTTTTCCCTGCCTAGTCACTTTACCTTTCTTCATTTCCTTATCTCCTTCTCTCTATCCCTCCCCTCTTCCCCTCCCTCACGTATTTCCTTCTCCAATTACAAAAGTCCTAAACTTCCCTATTTCATCCTTGCCCTCCTCCTTCTTTCATCAGGGAACATCCATCCAAACCCTGGCCCTATGTCTTCTCCTACCCTGGCTCCTTACCCAAATAACATGTCTCCAAACCCCACTCCCACTACAACCCTCCCTAACGGTTGAAGCTCCTCCACCTGAACATCTGCAGCATGCTACCTAAAATCGACCTCCTACAAACTCTTATGATTTCACACACCCCTGACATCCTAATTATTACCAAGACATGGCTCAAAAAAAGCACCCCAACAGTGCCATTGCTATCTCTGGGTGTTCCATCTCCAGACAAGATCGATCTAGTCATGGAGGAGGAGTGGCCATGTATATCCTGTCCTCACTGCAGTTTACTATCACCCTATCTACATCCATCCCAGCTACCTATGAAGCCCTTGTCACCTGCATTACCTTTCCTTTCTCAATCCCAATCTTTGTGGCTGGCATCTATTTCCACCCAAGCATACAACCCTCGGTCACGACTGAACTCTTTGCAAATATCACCTCCCTCTCTCAATCTGGTGAACTTTTCATAATGGGTGATGTAAATCTAAATTGGTTGTCTCCCAAGTTAAACAAGCTATGCAATGATGTCACTGCTCTAAACCTCACTCAACTTATACTTGAGCCCACATGCCCTAATCCCAAAACATAAAATCACACCCTGCTTGACTGGGCACTCACAACCCACCCACACAGCGTCATTAAATCTGGTCTCCTCCCCGATGCCCTTAGTGACCACAACTCCATTTTCATTGTATGTTAGGTTCATCGCCCCAAACCTCCCCCTAAAATCATACAGCTCTGGTCCTTTAAATCCTTAGACCTTACCCCAATCAGCTCTGTACTTGCTTCCACCAACTGGGCCCCCCCTACACTGCCATTTCTGTTGACCAAGCACTTGACTATTTTAAGGATAAATTCATTGCCACCCGAAATGTCTTTGCTCCTTTCAAATGGCTCAGAATCTGGGGGCTTCACCTCCCCTGGATCACCCACGAACTGCTGGCCTGCTTCAGGGAGTATGACCGGGCCTGGAGAAAACTCAAATCTATTAAACATCCAAATGACTACACCAAGTACAGAATGCTATGCAATTCATGTACTAAAACTACTAGACTGGCTAAGTCTGATTATTTCAACTCCTCATTTCTGACTAACTCTATTTCTCCATCTAAATTCTGGAGGGTAGTTCATGCTCTGTTCTCTCCCCCCCTCCCCCTCCAGTTCTCAAAATAAATAACTCCCTAGTTTCTGACCCTGGCTCCGTGGCCAATTAATTTAATGCCTACTACACCTCGTGCGCCACGTCTCTTCTAAATTCTCTGTCCCCATTGCCACCTACTAACTTCAGCCTTTCACCTCAGCCAGTGCCTACCCCTCCCCCATTTTCCTTTTCTACTAGCTCCCCGATGAAGCTCTTAATGCTCTCCTATCCCTCAACCCCTCTAAAGGCTCCTCACCAGATGAGCTCAATCCTAAACTACTCTACCTTTCTGTTCCTTCAATTGCTCATCCTATCTCCTTAATCCTTTATTTCTGCCCAAGTACCCTCATCCTGGAAACATGCTGTAGTACTTCCTCTCCCCAAGGGTGGTGACACTTCCACTCCTGGCAACTATGACCCCATTTCCCTCCTTCCTACCCTTGCCAGACTTCAAGAACATTTAGTTTGCTCTCAGCTATCACCATTCCTCTCTCTCTGATTCCTCCTTCTTCACCCCCTTCCAATCTGGTTTTCGGAAGAACCACTCACCTCCCTCCTCAGGCTTACTGACTCCATTCTTTCAGGGATGGATCATGGCCTGATTACCTCGGCCATCTTTATCGACCATGCCAAAGCTTTCGACACTGTTTCCCATCCCCTGCTTCTTGATTTACTCTTCTCAGCTGGCCTTGCTCCATCAGCCACCAACTGGTTTAAATCCTACCTCATTGGCAAGACCCAGTCAGTGAGAATCCTTAATTCCATCTCCCCTCCACTTCCCATCAACACTGGTGTCCCTCAGGGCTCAGTGCTTGGTCCCCTACTCTTCTCCATTTTCCTTAATGATCTTCCCATAGCCTACTCATCCTCTTCTATCCACATGTACGCTGATGATACTGTTTTGTACAATTCCGGCAAAAACCCTGCTGCCATGCAAACCAGCTTACAGCATGACTTCAACCAAGTTCAGCTCTGGTTTGCTTCTTACCAGCTTTTTCTAAATGCCAAGAAGACAGTCTCAATGACCTTTTGCACCAGGCAGAGATTGTCAAGGCTCCCTACCAACCTTTCATACACTTGATGGGACCATCTTGGAGGACACCTCCTCATTTCAATATCTGGGAGTTTGGCTGGAACAGCACCTCAACTTCTCTGTGCATATTGATGCTATCCTGAAGAAACTGTGCCCCAAGCTTGGTGCTCTGTACAGTAATCCTAGTTGCATCCCACTGACTGCGAGGCACGAAATTGTCCAGAAGATGATACTCCCCATCTTTGACTACTGTGACATAGTCTATGGTGCTGCTCCCAAATCTTCCCTGACCAAGTTGGACACTCTCTTTAACTCCTTCTGCCACTTTGCTATCAACTCCTCTTCCCACTCCCACCACTGTGAACTCTATCACTCTCTAACCTTCCTTTTACTATCTCACAGACACATCCCTCACTGTGCCAAACTAACCTCCAAATTCTGATTCAGAGGGCTCCCCTCCTATCTCTCATCCTCTCTGTCCACTCTACCTCCCCCCACCCACTCTCTCAGATCAAATGACACCCGAACATTGATGGTCCCTTGCCGCTCCACCTTTTTCAGTCAGACTGGTTTCGCCCATCATTTCCCTAAAATCTGGAATTCCCTCCCCCCTGAAATATGACACTCCTCCTCCAACTACTCCCTTACCTCTGCCCTACACAATTACCTTTCTCTCAGCTGTTCCTGCTTTAACCCACCTTAATACATGTCCCCAGTTTCTGTGTTCCTACCATGACCCCCCCGGCAGGGTTCTCAACATCCTGAAGGGGGAACTCAGGAAATGGCTACCCCTTCTCCTCATATTCAGTTCTTTCCTCTCCCCCCTCCTTCTCCACCTGTCCTTCTGTGTCACCAGTGTGCACAACCTAACCCCATCTTTTTTACTCCAGCAGCACTTGCATACTACCTCAAGCCTGCTCCTGGTACACTCATGCACTATAAACGGTTCTATAGGTTTTGTACATTCATATGTTCTTTTGGATGATTTTGGACATGTATTGTAACTTACCCAATGTTCCTGTACTGTTTATTGTACAATACCTAGTGTTCCAACTGTTGCACAATCTTACAATGTAGTATTGTTCATACTACCCACATACTACTGCAACTGATCATCCTTCATAACCCTATGTAACCCTTCCCCCCAGGTTGCAACATGAGATGAGCAACTTGTTGTTCAGCGTGCCCTCCTGGTGAAACATTTCAGTAAATAAATAAAACTTACAGCGATCTCTGGCAGACGTCTATTGTGGGCATTTATGAGCACCAATTAACGACCGCTTTACACTTCTCTCTGTACAGCTTACTCACAGTAGCTTAAAAGCAGGCTGCAGAACTGAACTGTTAGCTTTATTGCTCTTGCTGCCTAGTTAATACAACCATGTCTAAGTGCAGGGCACTCAGTTTAAGTGAAAACGTAGACTTGTTGAAGAGAATAGATGCAATGCCGAAACTGAGTCAGTGGGAGCTGACTGCTCAGTTAAACATGCCAAAGTCTACAATTCTGACCTCCAGACACAGCACGAGGAACTTCTTTCCAAGTGGCATGTGAACTCCAACCCTCAGCGCAAATGAAAGTGTGAGGGTAAAGATGCTGATGTGGAGGATGCTTTATATCGCTGGTTTGAAAATACCAGCTGTCATAATGGCCAAATCAGTTGCCCCTTGCTTTCTGAGAAAGCAAAAAAATACTGCTGAGGTCCTAGGACACTCTGCCTTCAATCCATCTGAAGGATGTTTTCAGAGATGGAAAAAAAGGCACAACATTGGGTTTAGTGCATGCATGGTGAGAAAGGCAATGCCAATATGGCAGGGGCTGATCAGTGGCTCACACAAGTGCTTCCCTATCTGTTGGAAGGCTACCCCCCCAATAACATGTTTAACTGTGATGAGATGGGTTTCTTCTTTCAATTTGTTGGCTATGGCACTTTTGCCATAAAGACAGAAGTAATTGTGGGGAACAAAAAAGGCTAAAGAGATGATATCCATCCTGGCTTGTTGCAACATGGACGGATCTGAAAAAAAGGAGCTTCTGGTTGTGGGCAAGTCTGTCACTCCACGGTGCTTCAATGGAGTAAATAATTTGCCCATGCAATATGGAGCAAACGGATCTGCTTGGATGACAGGGGATATTTTTTTGGACTGGGTAAAGGCATGGGATTGCTCTGCTGCTGGACAATTTTTCAGGACATCCCCTGACCTCTGGGTAGAAGAAGAAAAAAATTACCTTCTTGCCTCCTGACACCACTTGTCTCATTCAACCTCTGGATCAGGGCATAATTTATGCCATGAAACAGCATTATGTCCAAGCAATGTGCCAGAGAATCATAGATGAGCTAGATTCAGACCCATCCCTGGCTGACACTGCCTGCTCTAAAAAAATAAATCTACTTGACGCAGTCTGACTAATGAAGCAAACCTGGGATTCAGTGACTGCAAACACAATCTCAAAATGCTTTTGAAAAGCATGCTTTGTGTTCCCTAGTGACCCCTTTAACCCTGGTGAGGGAACTTCAGCTACTAACTCACCCAACTCCCCGCCGTTGTTCGAAGATGATTCGGACCTGTTGATTGAAACTGTGAACATTCCTTCAGGCTTGACAGAAGAGGAGTTTGATACACTCTGTCGCCTCGGTGATGAGGAGGAAACAGAGCCTGAATTGGATGATGTGAATCAAGTGGTACAGCAGCTCTGTAACCAGGAAGTAACCGAAGAAGAGAAAGAGGATGATGACGGAGTAGCCCACAGGGAGGAAGAGCGAGTTTCACCTTCAGATGTATGAACTGCACTACTAACTCTGAGGCAAGCCACAGAGCAGCACCCAACTGTGCTGGCAAACTGGGACATGCTAAGGGTTACTGAGAAAGTGTGGGAGCCATACTCGAGATAGCAAGTTGTCCAAGCAAAAATTACTGAATAACTAAAGTAATGTACTACTGTAACTGATTCTTTTATTTTGATGTTCTCACTGATTGTCTCACTGCTGTAATTGTCACACTGTGATGTGAACCAATACATGTACACTGCATAATGAATACGTCTATGTGTTTTTTTTCCACGTCAGTGCAAATCGTTATACCGACCATTGCTTATAATGGGCTCAACGTTGCATGACAAATGGGCCCGTTATAAGTGGTGGTGACTGTACCTCAAGGGAATCAAAAAAGTCCAAGAGGGTAGCATCTTTCAGAAAAAGAGATGTGCAAGAACAGGGGACACAATTTGAAGATAGAGGGGGATGGCTCAGGGGCAATGTGAGGAAGTATTTTTTCACAGAGAGGGTGGTGGACCCATGGAATGGCCTTCCTGAGTAGGTTGTGGGGTCAAAAAAAGTGTGGGAATTCAAGAATGCATGGGACAGACATAAGGCAATTCTTGAGGGGGTAGGAAGAAATAGTCTGTTGGTTAACTAGGATCTGCAGCTTATCCAGTAGGTAGGGAAATGAGCAGACTAGGTGGGTTAAGCGGTCCTTATCTGCCATCAAAGTGTATGTTTCTATGGTTCAGTCCCATTCCAAGGCAAAAATATGGGACTTCAGAGGTGCTGACTTTGATATGGTGGCCAACAGAGTTAAGCTAGCCCTAGGAAGAAGAAATACAGGTGAAGGGGTACAAGCAAAGTGGGCAGGCATTAAGGATGCAATACTTGAAGCAACATCCCATTGTGCTAGGGAGAAAAACAAGAGCAAAGAAGGAGGAAATCACTTTGGTTTTCAAAATCAGTAGCAGAAAAGGTCAGAGCCAAAAAGTTGGCCTTCAGGAAATATAAGGGAATGCAGCAGGACAAAGATAGGGAGGCATACCAAACTTCCGTAAAGGAAGCAGGGAAGGCAGTAAGGCAGGCAAGGGCCCAAGCCAAGGAAACACTAGCACGAACAGTAAAAGAAGTGGACAATACTTTCTATAGATACATTAGTGAAAGGAGAAAGTCCAGAGGAGGTATTGCTAATATCAAAGAGGATAAGGGGGAGTGTGTGGAGGAGGACCAAGGAAAATCATCTATCCTAAATAGATACTTTTGCTCAGTATTTACTGAGGAGAAGGTAGGGCAGGGCCCACATCTCAGCACCATGGACACAGGGGGGAGGGAGGTGTGCACAAGTCCCTTCACAAAAGAAAGTGTCCTACAAGAGCTCGCTAAGCTCAGGTTGGATAAGGCAATAGGACCTGATGGCATACATCCCTGGGTACTAAAGGAACTAAAGGTGGAACTAGCAGAACCATTATCAGAAATGTTTAGTGAGTCTCTGAGCACATGAGAGGTCCAGGAAGACTGGAGAAAGGACTCATGTGATCCCGTTTTATAAGAGTGGTAGCAGGGAGGAGGCAGGAAACTACAGACCAGTCAGTCTTACTTCAGTAGTGGGCAAGATGTTGCCGGCACTCCTTAAAGAAAGGATAGTGCAACACCTGGAATCCATAGGAGCACAGGTTCCAAGACAGCATGGGTTTACAACAGGAAGACCCTGTCAAACTAATCTCATAGATTTCTTTGACTGGGCAACCAGAGTGGTGGACCAAGGGGGTGCAGTTGATGTCACCTACCTTGACTTCAGCAAAGCTTTCGATACTGTTCCACATAGAAGATTGATTAATAAGCTGGGTAGGCTAAGGGTGTGTCAGAAGTTGGTTAAATGGGTGGCAAATTGGTTGGCGGGCAGAAAACAGAGAGTGGTGGTAAATGGTATACAGTCAGAAGAGATGCAAGTCACAAGTGGGGTACCTCTGGGATCAGTCCTAGGCCAGTCCTTTTCAATATCTTCAACAGTGACATTGCAGATAGACTGGAAGGTAAGGTTTGTCTGTTTGCAGATGACACCAAAATCTGCAACAGAGTAGATGATCCAGATTGGGTGGACAGAATGAGAAGAGATCTGGATAAACTAGCAAAATGGTTGGAAGAATGGCAACTGGGGTTTAATGAAAAGAAATGCAAGATCATGCACATAGGGAAGAGAAACCCTGAAGCCACCTGTAGTTTGGGATGGGAGTTGCTGGCAATCACAAGGGAAGAAAGCGACTTGGGCATCATCATCACTGATGACCTAAAATCATCCAAGCAGACCACTAAAGCAGTAGGTAAGGCTAGAGGGATGTTGGGGTGTATTAGTAGGGGTATCACAAGTCTTAAGAGGGAGGTAATAATCCCTCTTTACAAGACACTGGTTTGGCCCCATCTGGAGTACTGCGTGCAGTACTGGAGGCAGCACCTGCTGGGCATTAACAAAATGGAGGCAGTCCAGACAAAGGCAGTCAAAATGGTGCAGGGACTGCATCAAAAAACATATGAGGACAGATTAACAGAGCTTAATATGTATACCCTAGAGCAAAGGAGGGAGAGAGAGAGAGAGAGGTGATATGATTGAAACATTCAAACATCTTAAGGGCATTAACAAGGTGAAAGAGTCTAACATGTTTCAATATCAGAAAATTAGCAGGACAAGAGGACACAGCATGAGATTAGAGGGAGGCTGATTAAGGGGTAATATGAGGAAATTATTTTTACAGAAAAGGTGGTGGATGCGTGGAACGGCCTACCTCAGGAAGTGGTGGATATGAATACAGTGCAGAGCTTCAAACAGGTATTAGATAGGCACAAGGGAGCAATATAGATGAGTATGAATAGATAGGCCATTGACAGAGTAAAGACCTATGACACATTCATAAGGTAGAAAAAATGGGCAGACTGGATGGGCCTTACGGTCCTTATCTGCCATCAACTTCTATGTTTCTCTTTCTAACCTTTCATCCTGCCCTGACCCTTCATCCTTCTTGAGCATAATCAAATCTCTCACCAATCTCTCCTGTCTGGTGTTCTCCCTCTCACTTAAGCATAATGAGTCATTAATGTCCAAGCCCACTGCTGTGGCTGAGACTTTCATTAATTTCTTGACATCATGTGCTCTCCCTGACAGTCCAGGGCCTCCCTATTCTCATCCCCTCTCAAAAGGTTTCAGCCACCCCCCACAACACCACAGGATGTGTTTCATGCTCTTAGCACTTTAAACCCACAAAAGTCAAGCCCAGACGGCCTCCCTCCCAAGCTCCTGCAACATTCCACCCCAGCCATTGCCTCCCCACTCTCCCACACCATGGCCTTTCCTTTGTCACCTGTACAGTCCCTCAGTAATGAAAGCTAGCAAACAAAATTCTGTTGCCAAAAGGTGGTGACCC
Source organism: Neoceratodus forsteri (assembly GCA_016271365.2). Lineage (NCBI taxonomy): Eukaryota > Metazoa > Chordata > Ceratodontiformes > Ceratodontidae > Neoceratodus > Neoceratodus forsteri. The sequence goes on from CM057459.1 coordinate 1,360,633,095, forward strand.
CTGTTCCCCAGGTAACTACCTCCCCATTTCCCTGCTCTCCTCCCTACCTAAACTCCAGGAATCACTAGTTCTCTCCAGACTAGCAGACTTCCCCTCAACAGTAAACTTTTTCTCAGATTGTCAGTCTGGGTTCTGAAAAAAAAACGCTCCACCATCTCTTCCCTACTCCACGTTACAACTCTATCCTCACTGCTATGGGCAAAAGCCACCTCACAGCAGCAATATTTATTGACCTCACCAAGGCCTTTGATTCTGTCTCTCACCCACTCCTCCTCCAGAAACTGCACTCCACCGGTCTTGCATCCTCCTCCATCCATTGGTTCAACTCCTATTTCTGCAACAGACAACAGTCAGTCTAGGTAGGCAACACTGCATCTCCCCCTCCCCATCTGATCTGGAGTTACTCATGGCTCTATCCTTGGTCCCATCCTCTTTTCTGTATTTATAAATGACCTCCCCACTTTATGCTCACAAACCAACATCCTCCTCTACACAGACGACACCATTCTCTACATCTTGGGCCCAGCCACTGACTCAGTCCAACTACCTCTCCAATCTGATTTTAACTATGTGCTGTTCTAGTTCCATGACAATAGCCTGCACGTTAACACTAAAAAACATCTCCATGATCTTTGTCTCCCCCCAAAAAACTGGCCTCACTCCTCCCCCCTCGATTCATCACCCTGGATAGCTCCACCCTTAATTCCGTCAACTCCTATAAGCACCTTGGCCTCTGGCTGGACCAACATCTTAACTTCACTGTCCACATTGACTCCCTTTGCTCAAAACTGCACCACAAACCATGTGTATGCTTTCACAATAAACAAGCCATCCCCCTCCATAACCGATGTGACCTGATTCACTAGACCATCATCCCCATTTTCAACTATGGGGACATCATCTATGCCTCAGCCACTGCCACCGCCCTCTTTAAGCTTGACACAGTCTTCAACTCTTTCTGCAGATTTACCACAAACTGCGCATACATCACTACACACTCCTCTCCTCTCCTCTCTAAACTTCTCCTCCCTCTCCACACAGGTGATATATTCACTCTCTAACACTAACCACAAAATATTGGTTCAACCTCCTCCCTCCTTGCCTTTCCTCTATCCTTTCCACAACAGCCAACCCCTCATTCTCTCTTAGATCCTGGCATCCCCACTCCATCTCCATTCCACACTGGAGAGCAGCAGCTGTAGTCTCAGCCCTCTCATTCTACCTACCTCTCCTCTGGAATCAATTGATCTTTTCTCTCCATGATTCCACATCCATCCCTGCCTTAAAACACAAAATTAAGCTCATCCACCCACCTCCTTGCATCTGCCCTCTCCCCGACTCCCTTGCCCCCCACTCTTCTCTTACCCTTCAACCTACTTACCCTCCTGCTGTATCCACCCTTTAAGGCCTACTCTCTACTCGTACCATTCTCAACAGTCCCTCCTCTGATAAAGGTTTAACGCAGGTGTCTTAACTATAGGTTACGCTTTTACTGTTCTATTTGCCTTGCACTCTGTAATAATTTAATTTAATTTTAATTTAGTTTTTGTTGACCTGGTAAGTGCACTAGACAAATTCTGCCTATTTTCAGGCACAACCCAAGGGAGAGGGATACATATGCATGCCAAGTGACATTGAACCAGATTAAGCTGCTGGTGGTATTTTTAGTGAATGGGGGCAAATTTGGCTAGGACAGCGGGGAAATTCCTTTACTCTTTTTGAGAAGTGCCGTGGGATCTTTAACATGCACCTGAACTACAGTCCCACCAGAACAGGCAGATGGGACCTCGGTTTAACATCTCATCTGAAAGACGGCACATCAGGAGTGCAGCACCCCCTCATGCTGCACTGCAGTGTCAGTATTGGGATATTAACCCAAGGGCCTGGTATGGGGATAAAACCCACAGCCTTCTGATCTCTCAGCCTCAAAGGAGAGTGTGCTACCTGCTGAGCCACTGACACTGACCTAAATTCTACCACTTCACCTTGTGAAATTTGTCAACAGCTAGAACTTAATATTTGCTAGTACTGTCTTGCACTTTTGTACTGCCATAAGCACTTGTTACTGAATGTACTTGACTCCTCTGTATGTACTTGTCTACCTTTGCCACTGGGTCATACCTGGAAATGAGCCTCAGCTCAGTGTGCTTTTCCCGTTTACCAAATTTGAAATAAAATAAAAACTATACATGTGTAACTGGCAGGGCAGGTATCTACCCTTTACATTTGTGATGATGCCATATCCCTGTATGTAATTAACCTTGGATTCCCCCTGAAAAAAAGACTTTTGTTTATATTCTGTTTAATACTTGATGGTCTGTCTCATGTTTTTGTGCTCTCATTGTGTATTAACTTGTTTTTTATTTATTTTTTATTTATTTGGTAATCTGGAAAGCACCTTTGAGCTGAAAGCTCATTTACAAAGGTTCCACATCAAACACAGTACATGGACATAGGAACAACACAATAAATCAAAGTACAGAGTGCAGGTAAACAAGTCAATGTAAGTTAGCATTTAACAGTTAAACGATTCAAGAGTACAAGGGAATCCCACAGAGAGTAGAATAGTTGATAGAGTCACTCTAGAGTGTCAGGAGCAGCCGGGAGACAGCTTTGCCACTTATGTTGTAGGAATAGGAGTAAGCAGGGAAGGTTGTGAGAGGAGAGGAAGTGGGGAAAAAGTTAGAGGAAAAGGGGAGTGAGAGGAGAGTATGGGTAAGGGTGGAAAAGTGGAGGGTGGAGGTGTAGTGAGGTAGAAGCAGGGAAGGGAGATGGAGGGGTGGTGTCCAGAATAGGATTTGGAGTACTGGCCTTGCCAGTATTAGAAAACAGAGGGATGAGAGGTGGACCCTCAGTTGTGGAGAGGAAAGTGCTTAGTTGGGGCAAGTAAATTTCGAGGGTTAGGTAGTCAAATAGGGTTGGCCTTTGTGGACACTGATGAGTGATGGGGGTGGGACCTGAAGGGGGCTTAAGTTCCATGGGGGAACTTCCTGCATTATTGTATGATGCACTACTGTATGTAATTAACTCCTGGTCGCCCCTGAAAAAGGGACTTCTAGTCTCAGAGGGCCTACCCAGTTAACAAATACAAATAAAAAATAAATATATTTGTGCTTATGTGCTTGTTTGTGTGAGATTTTTGAGCTTCAGTGTCATGGAGAATTCACATATGGGAGGAGAAGGATTACTGAGGTAGATGGAGTGCACTGATAGGTCATGGAGAGTAGTTTATTAGTGAATTACAAATATCTGTGTACAATAGCCAAATTTGTCCAATGGGAAGTGAATACCTGTTGGTCTGATTATTTGCAAGGAACCCTACAGGCCAATCTGTTGGGATGATTAGTGTGAGAAACTCTGTTGGCTAAGACCAGAAAGGGACAACAGCAGCATTTGGCAAGAGTTTCTTGGATTTGGTGACTGATGTTGTGGTCAGATGACATTTCTTAGAAAATGTCAAACAGAAACACAGGTTTTTGATTGGCTAACAGCATCAGCTACTTGGGCGGGTATCAGTGAATAGAGACCACGAAAAAATAAGTCCCAGTCCCTGGCCCCTGATAATCATGTAATGGCAATCTACAAATAGAACATTAAAAAAGTAAATAGTAGCCATTTTTTTCCCTCTACTAGCAAAACACACATCCTGTCAAACCATGATCAAAAAAAAAAAGCACATTTACCTTATGAATGACACAGTTTCCCAGCTTCAAGAAGTGAGCATTGCCCTCGACCAAATAAAATGATGAATTGTAGTACAAGCTTTTTTTCTCATAGACCCCAGGTCCAGTGAATAAACCGTCAGAAAGCTTCACAAAAAAAAGCACTGTCCACAACGCCAGTCTGACACCCGAGAAGTAACAGCAGAAGCAACGTACACCATGTCCAAACAAATAAAGCAATCAGGTTGTAGGAGCAGCGTGAATCGATAGCCGAGACACTGGTTTAAATCTGTAAAACAGCCTTCCACACCGCAAATGACCCAGTACGTTCGTCGCTGTTCTGTTCGTCCCTATTCCCCCTGAAACAACTGGTTAGACTATTTGCTTCTTAAAAGTAACTAAGCCAAATTTCTTAAAAATGAACATCGTAGTGTACCCGGCTGATGTCCCGATTATAGTAGATGCTTTCTGTGCCACGACCCTCCGACAAAACAAAGCGAGCAGCCCGACTAAATAAACTGAGCCCCCCCTCGCATGCCTTCATTAGCCCTGTTTAGTGACAGAAAAACACACCATAATAACATTAAACATAAAATATGCTGCTGTCTGCTCACATCACAATTCGCACTAACTTCACATCTATAAGGACTACTGCAGTGAATAAACAAATGCAATGTATCATCGCACTGTCCATGACACTGCTGCCCCCTAGTGTAATAAATGTGTAGGCGAGCACCAGCATTTTCCTGAGTTTCCACACCGCAGATGAATGAGCACCTGCGGCAAGGAAAATGGGCCAAATACCAGTAGTCTCATGCACAGAAGCGCAATCCCAAGCTAGCGTTGTCCGTTGCCACTAGCAACCAGGCTCAGCCAATCAGAACTACTGCTGGCAGACATAAACAGTGTAAAAATTCAAACAGAAACTGTCAAGGGGACGAAAAGTAATTGAAACTAACCAAAAGAAAATGTCTGATTATTTTGCAGTAAATTTTGATATGGAAGCAGAGACAACAGTTGAAAAAATGTTTCCCAGCAGTACAGTGGTCCCACCAAAAAAGTGGAAAAAGCTGAAAAAAAATGTAAGCGAGCGTTTTATCTCCATAAGTAACAGCCAGCCAGACAAAATAGAAAGTGACAGGGTGGAATTTAACACACAAAAAAAAACACCAAGTGGGCATTGGCAGTATATGAGGAATGGGCAAAGCAGAGCAGCATGAACTTAGACTGACATAATGACCCACTGGAGCAACTGAATAGCATTCTGTGAAGTTTTATGCAGAAGTCAGGTCTAACCAGGGTCAGGAATACTCTGTGGCAGGATATTGTGCACTACGGGCTGGGATAAATCGTCACATAAATAGTGTCGAAGTAGCAAGAAACATAAACATATTAACTGACCCCCAGTTCAAATCATCAAACAATGTGCTACAATCTGTGCTAAAAAAGCTTAGAAAGGCACAGAAGGACACATCCAGCCACTACCCTGCAATCTCATCATCTGACCTACAGAAACTGAGAGCAAGTGCTGCAGTATCACCCAATACTGCACCTGGACTTGTAAAAAGGGTATGGTTTGATATCCAACTCCACATGGCAAGGCGTGGGTGTGAGGTACTACGAGACCTAAAGATGAATTCCTTCAAAGTAAAAACAGATAACAGTGGCACTAAGTATATAACCCTAAGTCACAATGCAGAAACAAAAAATCACAAAAATCCAACAGAAATAAATAAGGAGAACATGAGAGGTTTTATTTTTGAAGAACCAGAAAATCCACATTGCCCAGTAAAATATTTCTTAAAATATGTATCTAAAGTTCCTCCAAATGCCAAAGCATTCTATGTACATCCCCATAAGTGCCCACAGGACTTCTTAGACACCCAGGCTTACTGGTATACATGTGACCCCATGGGAAAAAACTACCTTGGCTCGCTGATGAGCAAGATCAGCAATGAAGCTCAGCTGTCATACAAATACACGAACCATAGTATCAGAGCTACAGCTGTCCAGCTCCTTTCTGATGCTGGTCTTTCAAATCGCGAAATCACATCAGTGACTGGCCACAGATCTGAGACAAGTTTGTCTACATATTGGAGACCTTCCTCAACTGACCGGAAACATTGGAGCTCTATCCTAGGAAGTAGTAACGGCATGGTATCTACAGGTAAGGCAATATATTTGTTTTTGTATTTGTAGCACCATCAGTAAACAATGGTCTAAATTTTTGTTTTCTGTTGTTGTTTATATTCACGAAAATAGCACATCTAAGCAACAGCAAAAGATGACAGAAGAACAAGATAAGAAGACAGACACAGTTGGACAGCCTGGAAATGAAAAAATAGAAACTGAATCCAGTAACAGTCTATCAGGTCAGAGGGGCCCAGGAACACAGAATTTCTTTAACCCAGCATCCTGCACTTTCAATTGCCCCATAAATTTTATCACCTATAACAAATAGTAGACTGACCATTGATTTAGGTATTTTTTAACCTGTTATAAAATAAAAACAAAAGTAAGCATTGTTCTCTGCTGTACCAACAAGTGACTATTTTTTCTGTTCTTATGATTTTATTTTAAATAAAGAAAAGTGTGTATAAATGTTTAAATTCTTTTATTTGTATTTTGTATATTGAAATTTTTGACATTTTCTAAGCGCAATAATACCGTCCAGGGTGGGCAGTATTGGGCAATACCGGACTGGCCAGGGGCTATAAGGCCCTCTGCCTGTGGCGTCAGGCCTCATTACGCCCCTGGCCGGTCCGGTATTGCCCAATACCGCCCACCCTGTCAGGTATTATTGCTTGCTTATTGATTGTCACACCAACTTTATTCAGATATTACTGTTAAATTTGGAAGGTTAAGCAGAGCTTAACTCTTAAATTTTATTTATGTTGTCTTCCCAGTTTGGACAGTATGTAACTTATAGAGTTTGGGTTCCTCTGTTACAGTTAATAATAAAGCAATATTCATGGAAATTAAGAATACCAACCTAGAGTTTATTAAAAGACAGAAACAGTACTTTAATCCTGCAGTGCTCAGCCTGATATACTGAATAGAATCTTCAGGCTACGTTCATCAGGGCAGTTTTATGATAAAATTGGATTATAGCAAATAGTAAAGTAGGACAGCAGTGACTAAGTCACTTGTAGCATAAGTGTACAACTGGTGGCATTAGGAACCAGGAGTCGGGGCGGGGGGCGACTCAGTCAGACTGAGGGTAGATGATAAATATGCTCAGTCTTTGTACATCACAAGAATAAACAAGTTCTGTCCAGAACCAATAGAGCTGTAGCTGAGGAATTTGGGGTAAAAATATTGAAAATTGGTATTTTAATATTTTTACACCAAATTTTCAACTTAGCCTTGTTGTGACCCTACCACATGAGGAAGGGCAGAGAAAGTGTTCAACTCCTGACCTAAAGGTGATTTTGTGCAGGGACTGTGAAGTCAGCTTCAGGATGCAGAAACACATTTTGGGCAGGAGTTGAAAAATGGCAGCTGTTACATTCACGAGGCACTGTAAAGAAATGACTATGTTGAAAATGTGGGGTAAAAATATTGAATATTAAAGTTATGAGCATGCATTTGCAAAATTAAACATAGCCTCAAAACTTCCTTTCTTAATATTTTTACACCAAATTTAAAACATAGCCTTCTTATGACCCTGCATCATGAATAAGGATAGAGAAAACTTTCAACTCCTGTCCAAGAGGTGATTTTGTGCTGGGATCGAGAAATCACCTTTTGGACTATGTGAAATCCCCTTTCGGGATGTAAAAAACATTTTGGCAAGGATCTGAAAAATGACAGCTGTCACATTTATGAGATGCAGTAAAGATATAGCTATGTTGTAACTCTGGGGTAAAAATATTGAAAATAAAGTTACGAGCTTGCAATTGCAAAATTCAAAATAACCTTTATTGTTTTTTAATATTTTTACACCAAATTTAGAACATAGCCTTCTTATTCCTCACCTCATGAACAATGGCACAGAAAATATTCATCTCCTGCCCAAAAGGTGATTTTGTGCAGGGACCATTAAATTACCTTTTGGGATGTACTGTAAAAAAACTTTTAGGCCAGGATTTGAAAAATGACAGCTGCCACATTCATCAGGTGATATACAGATATCTCAAGCAGTAAACCTCCACTACAAACAGATTCACTGGTGCTAGTTTCTCAATTCAAAATGTAGCCAGGCAAAAAAATGCACTTGGTTCAACCATTAGCAAGCATTTTATTTTACACCGTGGAGTACATTAAAAACTCCCTGACTGGTTTCACACCAAAATGCATCTTCTCTACAGATATGGCTATGTTGTAAATTTGGGATAAAAATATTGAAAATTACCAAAGCTACAAGCCTGCATTTTCAAAATTCAACATAGGCTCATAACTTTGTTTTTGTTTTATATTTTTACAACAAATTTTCAACATAGCCATCTTTTAACCCCACCTCTTGAACTATGGTGGAGAAAATGTTCAACTCCTGCCCAAAAGGTGATTTCACACAGCAACCACAATATAACCTTTCAGGACAGATTTAACAATTGTCACTTGCATTGTTCATGAGGTGGTGCCCCAAAACAGGTATGTTGAAAACTTGGGTCAAAAATATTGAAAAATGGCCAAGTTATGCTACTAAGATCAAAACCCTGTTAAAATACATCAAACCGCATAGCTGATTTCCTCAGTTCACGGTCTGGCATTGAAGAGTGATGATGTGTCTGTGGGTCCATAGAAGATTACTGCATTGGACCCCCCCCATTGGGTAAGTAAGGGCTTGGGGGTGCGGGTGGTGGATGCTCAGTGGGAGGGTCAGAGGTGGGGGATCAAAACTGGCTGCAAAATACATCAGTGGATGGTTTTCTTTTTACAGGATTAAAAAACTAGAGAGGCTCTGGATCGCAACACTGGGGAACTGGGCACCCCCCCCCGTGTCATTCTTATTTTTCTGGAGGATGGGTGCTTTGAGGGAGGGTCAAGTGGGGGAAACATTGAAAAAAACATGGGAATACTGACGGTCACACTGGGGGATTGGTCACCCCCAGTGTCACTCATATGTTTTGGGGGGGTGAGAAAAAAAAGGGGGCACAGAAGACAATCACAGCACTGGGGGATTGAGCACCCCCAGTGTCACTCTTATGTTTGTGGGAGAGTGTGGGGTGCTGGGTGCTGAGAGGGAGGGTTGAGTGGATAGATTTCTATAATTTAAAAGACAAAAAAGATCAGCGGTCATGGTACAGTGCGTCGTGACCAAGATGGCCACCACAGTCCACAGCGCATACGCCAATGGTCTCGCATGCACAGTAGACAGTGAAGACCATCTTGGAGATGGCCGAGTGTGCCATGACCACCTATTTTTTTTGTCTTTTAAATTGTAGATATCCCACCTCTCAGCACCCACCACCCCCCACAAACATAACAGTGACACTGGGGGTGGCCAATCCGCCCACTGCAGCCTTAAAAATAATGAACTCCATAGTGTATTGTCCTCCACACTGGGACAGCAGTAAGGGGATACAGAGTTACGGTGGTATAGAGCAGCATTTACTGGGTTGGAGCTGGGGACAGTTTGGACTTACAGATAACCATTGTCAGAAGTGGTTGAGGCAAACTTAATAAAAATTATTAAAAAAATAAACAAGTGCAGTCTTTGTGTGTTCTTCTGTACTGTATGCAGACAATAGTGGAAGCACATCAGTTTGTAGCCTGTCCATGTTCATCTACCTATAGGTACTGATGTCTGTGCCCTGCTGTGAATATTATAGTGCCTCTGTATAGGTAGTGCTGTCTGTATATGCATTTGTGTAGGTAGTACTGTCTGTGTGCAAACACACAGTACTGCTTCCCACATACGTCTGTACACATTTATGTGTTTAGTGTTGTGTTTCTATTTATGTCCTGGTGGTTGTGTAGAAACATAAAACATAGAAGCTGTTGGCAGAAAAGGACTTCTTGGCCCACCTAAGTGTGTGACTGTCTGTAAGCAGTGTGTGTGTGTGTGTGTGTGTGTGTGTGTGTGTGTGTGTGTGCACACGCACGCATGTGTATGCATGAGTGTGTGTTCATTTGAGAGTGGCCAGATAAGGACCAGCAATGTGTTTAAAAATATGTTACAAACAGGACAATGTAGGGGAGAAACTATTGCTGATATGTGTGTGTCAAGGGAGAGGTCCTGTGATTAGCCTGCATCATACAATGCACTGCACTTCAGAAGTTGAATAGTACAGGTAGAAGAAAATGAAAGAAACAGATGGAGAGACTGAAGAAAGCAAAGCCAGGACAGATGAAGTGCTAAAGCTGAATATTACGTAAGCGCAATGTGTAAGCTAAACAAGACAAGAGTGAAACAAGTAGAAAAAGGGAAATAAATCATACTGACTCAGATATTTCACTCTTTTTAATCTCATGACGTGTCTGAAATGGTTTACCCCTACTTTTTTCATGGTATCTGTCTGAAAGGGGATGACTCTACTCTTCTCATGGTAAGTGCTTGAAAGGAGGTACCCCTACTCTTGTCATGGTAGGTGCCTAACAGGGGTACCCTAACTCTTCACATAGTATATGTGCCTGAGAGGATTACGCCTGCACTTTTCATGGTATGTGCCTGAAAGGGGGTATCTCTACTCTTATCATGGTAAGTGCCTGACAGAGGTACCCCTACTTTTCACATGGTATGTGTCTGACTGGTGGTCTCACTACCCTTCTCATGGTAAGTGTCTGACAGGGGTACCCCTATTCTTCTCATGACAAGTGCTTGACAGGGGCACCCCTACTCTTTTCATGGTGTGTGCCTGAAAGGGTTTACCCAAATCTTTTCCTGATATCTGCTCTTCTCATGGTACATGCCTGAAAGGAGGTACACCTACTCTTCTCATACTCCGAGGGAGTGCACCTACTCCTTTCATGGTAAGTACCTGAAAGGTGGTACACCACTCTTCTCATGGGAAGTGCTTGACAGGGAGTATGCCTACACTTCTGATGGTAAGTACTGGATGGGGGTATGCATACCCTTCTCACAGTATGTATCTAACAGGGAGGTGTACCTACTCTTATCACAACACGTGCCTGATATGGGGATCCCTACTTTTCTCATGTTAAGTGCTTGACAGAGGGTACCCCTACTCTTCTCATGGTAAGTGCCTGACATGGGGTACCCCGTCACCTCATGGTAAATGCATAACAGAAAGTACCCCTACAGTTCCATGTGCTAATGGCGATTGCACAAAGGTGATCGCCATTAGGGCAAGTGTACATTGCCGAAAATCAGTTTTGGCAATGTACATTCCCAGCGCACAGCAATCTGGTGCCAGGGACTTATTATTTTTTTTTTTTTTATTACAGCCTCCTGCACCCCCCTACTAAAGGATTCTCATCTTCAGGGGGGTGCATGTCAGGGGGTTCCAAATCTGGGGGAAAGAAATGGGGGTCTGGGTGCAACAAAATGTATGTACACCAGGACCTGAACCCTGCACTCTCACAACCCTAGACTGCCACTCACCCACCACGCCATGGGGAAAGCTTGGCAGCCCACTGCCGCACCATGCCTCACAAACTTTCCCTCCCCTTCCACCCCTATACATGTGTACATATAGTGACATCCTGTCTCTATATTCTTGGACCCCTCCAATCCAGTGATCCTCCCTGCTTGGTAGCCCTGTTGACAGGCACCGTGCAGGGCCGGATTAAGGCATAGGCAACATAGGCACAGGCCTAGGGCCCCTGCCTCTCAGGGGTTTCCAACAATCCCCAACATGTATTTACTATATATCCTTTTCTTTCTGCCTGAGCTGCATGTTTTTTTGCCAAGGACTCAGCCACTGAGTAAGGCGGGGTCTGAACTATGACATACTCACCTCCCTGATTATGTGTTAAGTGCAGCTGACAGCTTCAGAGGCCCCAGCCAGGCTGACCTTTAAGGTGTGAACAAGCCAATTTCCTTTGCTTTGTCTCCAGCACCCATTTAGAATCTCATATTAGAATTTTACTCTTAACTATAAAAGATCGATTGTAATTCCAAATGTTATTAAATAAATAAAATAAAAATAAATCCTCCACCAGAATACAAGGTCCCATTAATACTATAATGTATCCTTATTGTTGTTTGACTTGGAGCCTTTGTAAAGGAGTCTATTACTCAAAGGGTTGTAATTCCAAATGTTATTAAATAAATAAATAAAATAAAATTAATGGTGCAATTCAATGTGTGTGCTTTATTTTTAATCTCACTCCCAAATTAAGAAATCTATAATAAATTTCAATGGTACAATTAAAATCATACTTCTTTTATTCTCTCATCTCACGCATACTGAAGTTCTGACCTTGACACAGCTCTGTTTTCTGGGTGAACAAATGAATGTATTTCCAGATTCCTATCAGTAAATCTTGCCATTTATGGATCCTTGCTTACTTATCAGTAACAGAAATGTTTGATCCTGGGAATGATTTCCAATACTTCCAATAATCACTTACTTTGAAGTATAATCTCTAAAGTTCATATCCCCCCTCCCCAATAAACCACAAAGTTAACTCCTACACCACCCATGACCTAGCCTCTTTTAGAGATGGGTCCCTACCCTGCCGAACAAAACTCCCTCATACTGGTTCATACTACCTGGCAGGAATATATCATAACACCCAGATTGCAAGTGCACACACGAGTGTCTGGGGGCGGGGGACTTTGGAGAAGTACAAATAATGACATTTCGCATACTAAAAATTATTTTTATCAGGCCAATTAGTAATTACTTCCTCTAAATTATCAAAACATTTTCCGGCCTGGTGGCATAGAGGGCTGAGGCACTGGCACCTTACCTTGACCCACGCTGGCGACCCGGGTTCGAGAACGGACTTGGGGCACTGGGGGTCAGCAGGGGAAGGTAGGATTGAGTGTCTGGAGGACTGCTCTCCTCTCCTGGGGTGGGCTGTGGGAGTATGTCACTCTGCAGTGACCACCGGTGAAGATGGGTGTAATGCAGATGCGTGCAAGAGAGGGAGCGTTACCAGAAAAGCGGAAACTGGCTCCACGCTCGACTGGATGGTGGCCACCTGGCAGTCCGATGCCGTCAATGTTCCGGGAACCATCTGTCCCTCAGCAGTACCATGGGGATAAGTAGTGCACTTGCTTGCCCCACAGGTGCCTCTCCCCTCGGAGGAGGGGGCCCACCGGTGAAAGGTCATGTCCAGGTCACCCTGGTGATGACTGCAAATATGAGGGATGGGGGCATGGGAACAGGATGGATTGGAGATGCCTTGGCACAGCCTGAAAGAGTGGCTGAGAGCAATATCACGTAGGGGGGAAAAAGATAATACAAAAAAAAATCAGTCTATTGTTATTTTTCCATATTGATAGCATTAGTTTCATTAATTTTGAAGCATTTTTATTCCACTTTTTAGGGACAGTAAGAACATTTTTTTCATGTTTCAGTAACTGATATGTAATAGCCAAGAGATGCAGTCATGGCAAAGGGGCATGGTTACAGTGAGGGGGGGTCCCAGATTTCTGCTGGGCCTAGGGCCCCAGGTTGCCTTAATCTGGCCCTGGCACCGTGACTGAGTCACTCTTTTTGAAAGCGCTCCAATCATGGTCACCATTGTCACAGGCTACCACCCCTACTGTTCTTAATGTAAATGCTTGAAAACTGTTATTCCTGCTCTTCTCATGTTAAGTGCCTGACAGGGGTACCCCTAGTCTTCTCATAGTAAATGTCTGAGAGGTAATACCATTACTCTTCTCAAGGTATGTGCCTGACAGTGGGTACTCCTACCCTTCTCATGATAAGCACTTGATGGAGTACCCTTGCTCTTCTCATGGTATGAGCCTGAGAGGTGGGGTACCCCTACTCTTCTTCTGTTAAGAGCCTGACAGGAGTATGCCTACTCTTCTCATGGCATATGCTGAACAGTGGTTTCCCATATTCCTCTCACTGTGTGTGCCTGACAGGTGGTACCCCTACTCTTCTCATGGTATGTGCCTGACAAGTGAACACTACTCTTCTCATGGTATGTGCCTGGCAAGGCTACCCTTACTGTTCTCATGCTATGTGCTTGACATGAGGCACCTACTCATATCAAGGCATGTGCCAGACAGAAGTACCCTCGTTCTTCTCATGGTAAGTGCCTGAGATGGAGTACCCCTACTCTTCTCAAAGTAAGTGCCTGACAGTTGGAAACCCTACTCTTCTCATGGTACATGCCTGACAGGGGATACCTCTTCTCTTCTCATGGTGAGTGCCTTGCAGGGGGTTCACCTACTTTTTTCATGGTAAATGCCTGAAAGGGGGCACTAATACTCTTTTCATGGTTTGTACTTCACAGTGAGTACTCCTACTCTTATCATGGTAAGTGCCTGACAGGGGGTACTTCTACTCTTGTTATGGTATGTGCCTGAAATAGGTACCCCTACTCTTCTCATGGTAAGTACTTAACAGGGTTACCCCTAGTCTTCTCATGGTATATGCCAGACAGGGGTACCCCTATTTATCTCAGAGTAAATGCTCAACAGGTACCTTTCCTACACTTTTCATGGTATGTGCCTGATAGTGGGTGCCCCTACTCTTCTCATGGTATGTGACTGTCAGGGGTTATTCCTTCTCTTGTCATGGCAAGTGCATGACATATGATACACCTACACTTCTCATGGTATGTATCTGACAGGTCGTACCTTGACACTTCTCATGGTAAGTGCCTGACAAGAGGTACCCCCACTCCTTTCATAGTACATGCCTGACAGGGGTACCCCTACTCTTTTCAAGAATTGTGACTGAAAGGGGGTACCCCTACTCTTCTCATGGTATGTCCCTGATGAGGGTACCGCAGCTCTTCTCATGGTATGTGCCTGACAGGGGGCTATCCCTACTCGTCTTATGCAAAGTGTCTGACAGCGGTTCCTCTTCACTTCATATGGTACATGCCTGACCATATCCCAATTATTCTCATGGTAAGTGTCTGACAGGGATACCCCTACTTTTCTCATAATAAGTTCCTGACGGGGGTACCACTACTGTTCCCGCAGTACATGCCTGACAGAGGGTACCTCTTCTATTCTCATGGTGAGTGTCTGGAAGGGGGTGTCCTTATTCTTGTCATGGTAAGTGACTGAAATGAATACCTCTATTCTTCCCATGGTAAGTGCCTGACATGGGGTTCTCCTACTCTTCTCTCATGGTAAATGCCTGACAGGAGTACCCTACGTTTCTCATGGCAGGTGCCTGTCAGGGATGCCACTATTTTTCTCATGGTAAGTGCCTGACAGGGAGCACCCCTAGTATCCTCACTGTAAGTGCCTGATGGGGGTACTCATACTCTTCCCATGGTAAGTCCCTGACAAGTGTAACCCTACACTTCTGATGGTTTGTGCCTGACAAGAGGTACCACTACTCTTCTTGTGGTATGTGTCTGAAAGGTGTACCCCTTCTCTGCTCAAGGTATGTGTCTAACAGGGGCTCCACTACTCTTCTTACAGTAGGTGGAGGACAGGGTGTATCTCACTCTTCTCACGGTAAGTGCCTGACAAGGGTACCCCTACTCTTCTCATGGTGTGTGCCTGACAGGGGGTACTGTTAAGCTTCTGATGGTATATGCTTGAAAGCAGATACCTCTACTCTTCTCATGGTATGTGCCTAAATGGGTTATCCCCACTCTTGTCATGGTAGGTGCAGGACAGGGAGCTCCCCGACTCTTCTTATGATAAGTGACTGACAGAGGTTCCTGTACTATCTTAATGCTAGGTGCCAGAAAGGTGTTACCTTTACTCTTCCCATGCTATGTGCTTGACATGAGGAACCTACTCTTGTAATAGCACATGCCAGACAAGGGCACCCCCATTCATTTCATGGTAAGTTCTGCCTGACAGGTGGTACCCCTAACTCTTCCCATGGTAAGTGCTGGACAGGAGGTACCCTTGCTCATCTCATGGTAAGTGGTTGACAGGGAGTACCTGACAGGGGACACCCCTACTCTTCTCATGGTAAGTGCCTGACATGAATACCCCTCCTCTTCTCATGTTATGCACCTAACAGAGGGTATCCTTAATCTTCCCATGGTAAGTGCCTGACAGGGGTACCCCTACCATTCTTATGGTTAGTTCCTCACATGACACACCCTACTCTTTTCATGTCATGTGTCAAAAAGGGGGTTCACCTACTTTTCTCATGATAAGTGCCTTTTACAGGTACATCTAATCATCTCATGGTACATGAATGACAGGGGTTACCCTTGCTCTCCTCATGGTATGTGCCTGTCTTCTCATGATATATGCCTCAAAGAGGGTCCTCCTAGTCATTTCATGGTATATGACTGACATTGGTACCCCTTCTCTTCTCATGGTAAGTGTCTGATAGGGGTACTCCAACTCTTCTCAGAGTATGTATCTAATAGGGGGAGTACTCTCTTCTTAGCATAAGTGCCTGATGGGGGTACCCCTACTCTTCCCAGCGTAAGTGCCTAACAGGGGTTACCCCTACTCTTCTCAAGGCATGGGCCTGACACCAAGTACACCTATGCATCTTACAGTAAGTGCAAGAAACAGTAACCCCTTCCCCCACATACTCTTCTTATGGTATGTGCTTGACAGTGGGACCTCTACTATTTTCATAGTACTGTAAGTGCTTGACATGTGTTCCCTCACTCTTCTCATGGTATGTGCCTGACAAGGGTACTGCTGCCCTTCTCATGGTACATGCCTGACTGCAGGTGCCCCTACTTTTGTCATGCTATATTCCTGGTGATATGCCTATTCTTCTAATGGTATCTGCCTGACGGGGGTATCACTCTCTTCTTTGGTCAGCCCCTGCTCTTCTCGTGGTAGGTGTCTGAAAGGGGGTACCCCTACTCATTTTATGCTAAGTACCTGAAAAAACATAGAAACACAGAAATTGTTAGCAGATAAGGACTGCTAGGCCCATCCAGTCTGCCAATAGGCCTTATACATTGTATGTGGCCATTGACCCTATGTGATCAATGGCTTTTCATCACTCCCTCTCCTCTCAGGCTTCCCTTGTGCTTGTTCCAAGCATGCTTAAACCCCTCCACTGTGCTTGCTCCCACTACCTCCTGTGGAAGACTATTGCAAGTGTTGACAACCCTTTCTGTGTAGAAAAACTTACTCACATTACCTCTTAATCTACCCCCTTCCAATTTAATATTGTGCCCCCTTGTTCTAGCACTTTTACTACATTGGAAAAGGTGCCCCACCTGCACCTTGTTTATGTCCTTGAGGCACTTCAAAGTTTCAATCCTGTCCCCCCACTGTCTCCTCTCCTCCAATGAGTACATATTGAGGTCCCTTAGTCTCTCCTCATATGTTTTGTGGTATAAGCCCTGCACCATCTTTGTTGCCCTCCTCTGAATAGTCTCCACCCTATCTACAGTATGTCCTTGCACATGTATGGTCTCCAGAACTGCACACAGTACTCCAGGTGAGGCCTTACCAATGTTTTATACAATGGCTTCACCATCTCCCACCTCCTGCTAGTCATACCCCTGCCTATGCATCCCAGTATGTCACTGGCCCTGCCTGCCACCTTTGTACACTACACTGATACCTTAAGGTCATCAGAGATGATAACCCCTAGGTCCTGTTCCTCTTTGGTAACAGTCAGCTCCCCCCACCTGTAGGTCTCCCCTGGGTTCCCTCTACCCAGCTGCGTTATTTCGCAATTCTTGGCATTAAACCTCAGTTGACACATCTCCAACCATCTTTCAAGCTTTTCCAGGTCCCTCTTCATTTTCTGCACCCCTTCTGGAGTATCCATCCTGTTGCAGATCTGGGCGTCATCTGAAAAAAGGCAGACCTTTCCTTCCAGCCCCTCTGCAATGTCACTAATGAAGACATTGAACAGGACTGGTCCTAGTACTGATCCCTGTGGTACCCCACTGGTCTCCCCTCTCCCCAGATTGTACCCCGTTTACCACCACCTTCTGTCTCCTGTCTGTTAACTAGTTCCTAACCCAGTTCACTATCTTGTCTCCCATGCCTAGACTGCCCATCTTATTAATCAGCCTTCTATGTGGGACGGTGTCAAAGGCTTTGCTGAAATCCAGGTAGGTGACATCTACCACCCCTCCCTGATTAAGTTCCCTAGTCACCTAATCAAAAAAAACTATTAGATTCATTTGACATGACATTCCTGCTGTGAATCCATGTTGCCTCAGATCCTGAACACCACTGAATTCCATATGTGCCACTATCCTTTCTTTTAGCAGTGTCTCCATGATCTTTCCCACCACTGAGGTGAGGCTGACTGGCCTGTAGTTCCCCGCCTCCTCCCTACTGCTGCTTTTGTGCAGTGGGACTACATGTGTCCTACTCCAAAAAAGGAATCACTACTCTTCTTATGGTATGGCCCTGAAAGTGGCACCCTTAGTCTTCTCATGGTAAGTGCCTGACTGGGGCATGTACCTGACAGTAGCTACCCCTACTCTTCTTATGGTATGTGCCTTACAGGGTGTACCCTATTCTTCTTATGGCGTGTGTGCCTGAATAGTGGAATGCCCCTTCTCTTCTCATGGTAGGTGCCAGACAGGCTGCATGCCTACTCTTCTTATGGTAGGTGCCTTACAGAGGTACCCCTACTCCTTTCAAGGTAAGTGTCTGACAGTTGGTACCCCCATTCTTCTCATGGTAAGTGCTAGACAGGTGCTGCTGTTACTCTTCTCTTGTTACATGCCTGACAGCGGTACCCCTACATGTCTTAAGGTAAGTGCCTGACATCAGATCACCCTACTCTTCTCATAGCAAGTGCCTGATGGGGGTACCCAAACTCTTCTTATGGTAAGTTCCTGATAGGGGCACCTCTTCTCTTCTCTTCTCTTCTCATGGCACATGCCTGACAGCGGGTACCCTTCCCCTTCTCGTGGCAAGTGACTAACAGGGATACCTCCCTCTTGTCATGATAACTGCCTGACAAGGAGTACCCTCTACTCTTGTCATGGTTAGTACCCAACAGGTACCCATACTCTTCTAATGGTAAGTGCCTGTCAGGGAATACCCCTATTCTTCTCATGGTAGGTGCCTGACATGGGCTGCCCCTGCTCTTCTCATGGAAAGTGCCTGACAGGGGTTCTCTACTTTTCTCATGATAAGTGCCTGACATGGAGTACCCTTACTGTTCTCATGGTACCTGATTGACAGTGATTATCCCCACTGTTCTGATGATATGTGCCTGCCATGTGGAACCTCTACTCCTCTCATGATATGTGCCTGATATAGGGTAGCCTTAGTCTTCTCATAGTACATGCCTGACATTGCTACCTCTACTCTTCTCATGGTACATGCCATACATCAGTGCTCCTAATCTTTTCATGGTACATACCTGAAATGGTTCCCCTACTGTTCTAATTGTAAGTGCCTGATAGGGGTACCAATACTCTTCTGAGGGTTTGTGCCTAACAGAGAGGATCCCTATTCTCCTCATGATGAGTGCCTGACTCAGATAACCCTGCTCTTCTTAGTGTAAGTGCCTGACAGAGGATACCACTATGTTTGTCACGGTATGTATCTGAGAGGGGTACCCCTATTCTTCTCATGGTACATGCCTGACAGGGGATACCCCTACTTTTCTCATGGTATGTTCATGACAGGGGATACATCTACTCTTCTCATGGTAAGTGCTGGACAGGAGTTCCTCTACTCTTTTCATAGTAAGTGTATTATAAGGGTACACATACTCTTCTCATTGTTTTGTTAATTTGTTTGTCTGAAAGTGGGACCCTTACTCTTCTCATGGTATGTACCTGACAGGAGGTACCCTGACTCCTCTCATGGTATGTATTTTACAGGGGGTATCCCTACTCTACTTACAGTAAGAGCCTGATGGGGGTACCCCTACTTTTCTTATGGTACATGCAATGGGATCTTTATTGTTTACCTATATAGCAATCAGAGATAGGCAAATGGGGTCTTGGTTTATCATCTCATTTAAAGGATGACACTAACACATTGCAGCACTCTGTGTGGATCTGTATTTGAAAAAACAGAAATGATGTCACTCTTAGAACTGTGCTGCAAGTGTAGTCTCAGCGATTATATAAATTTATCAATGCTGCTTGAAGCTGATTAATTGAATATTAAAAATGTAGATAAAACACGTGGAATGTCATCACGTCAGGGCAGGAGCATGTGAGATACTTGTTTGTGAAACATTAGATGAGTAGAATATTTAAAAAAGATTAAAAACTACCCAGAGTATTTGAAAGTAAGACCCATGATAGACAATAAGAGTGTCTCAACTGCAAGGATATCTCAAATGCAAGGGTAAAGTGCACTTTGACTGGCTGAGTGAATTACCTTGATTTATAATGCAGAGAAATGACCAATCATGAACTTCAGAAAGAAGTGTGTAAAGGTAAAAACATATCTAAATGGTTCCAAAGGCACCAAAAACTGCAGTACATGAAAAGGACCTGTGTGTACTGATCAGCAACACAATGAAATAGAACCAACAGTATAGTCTGGCAGCTAGGAAGGAAACAGAAGCATGGCATGTTATTTATGTATTTATTTACTGAATTTTGTTGACCCGGTAGGCCCAGTGAGACCAGAAATCTATTTTACAGGGGGCGCACTGGGGATGCAGATGGTAACCAACTGAAACTGAACCAGATTAAGCTGTTGGTGGTATTTTTAGTGAATGTACTTGTACAGATTCTTACACTCAATCCCGAGTTCTGAGTACAATGTTAAGTATTGCTTATTATAGCAAAGAATAGATATTAATACTGTATGATTCAAAAAGTCCTGAGAAGGCAACCAAAAAGGTTATGGATTTGAAGAGCATTAGCAATGCGAACTGACAAGTAGAACAAGGCTTCATCTCATTGGAAAAGAGAAGACTAAGGGTAAATATTTAAACAAAAGTGCAAGCGTAGCACAAATATTTGCACTGCACTTGTGCCCAACTCATTTGCTCCTATATTCAGTCAGGCAGCAAGTAGCATTATCCCACTAAATATCAGGCTGTGTTGCTGTAGCACAAAGTGGAACTGTAGTGTCCCAACACAGACCTGGGCTATCTATGGCCTACAGGGAATAGTGCTACCCGAAACTGGATAGTGCCAAGTCCCATGTGGGCTATATTCAGCCAGAGCATGCAAATAAGCCCATTGGGTATGCAAGGCACTAAGAGGCCACTTGCATGTCCATTATGGGCTCATTTGAATGGGGCGTAGCAGCCCATTTGAGCTACTGCCTTGTAATATACATCAAGCCCTGGTGGTCTAGTTTTCTCCCCCCACCCCACCCCCATCACTTCTCAGAGCTGTGTGTGTAGCACCCTGGTGGTCTAGTGTCTCCTTCATTCCCTGATTGCCCATTGCTAATGTATAAATTTAGCACTCCAAGGGCAAGTTTTCTCAGCGGCAGCAGGGATCTGGTACTTTGAGTGGGGTTGTTAGTCCCAAACATAATAATAACCACACGTCCAAAGAAGCCACGCACACGAGGAGATAAACCCAAACTGGTAAAAATCCAAAATACTCAGAATGGTTAGAAAAAAGTGTTATTTTTATTCAGTAGCACGTAATAAAGTCAATTCAATAACAGTGACAGCAAAATGACAATGTAGATAAGGCGAAAACCACAAAGGCAGCATATAACAAATGGCAATTGGTATTTAAAGGTGACATGTAATAAATGGCTACTGCAGTAACGATGATTAAGAGTTGGTGCAATCTTCCATTATCCAAGTGCACCTTGGAATCAGATATTTAGAACTAGCAGGGGGAAAGGGATGCAGCCAGCCATGTCAATAAAGAAGGATAATGGCAGCAGTGGGATGTCTACAATGGTAGCAGAATACCTGGTCTCACAGAAGGGAAGACGTTTATTCCTGAATGTGGGATTCCTTTATTGGCATGGTAAGGAGATTGCTGACAAGATATAGTGGAGGTGTGCTGAGTTGCATCATTTGCAGTGCTGTACAAGAGTGCATACCACCCAATTCCAGGTGTAGGCACCAGTTTTTTGGCACAAAGCACTCTAAATTTGCTCCATCAGTCACTATTATTTGTGGTAGCCATTATTGTATTCATCACTGCGGCTTCACCATTTTGAAGCTCATCCTTATTTATTTGCCATTTTGACATGCAACATTTTACTCCACCAGAGGTGCACAGTGTGAAAAAATTAGTGAATGAAACTCAGTCACAAAAATGCTCCAGTGCTTCGATCATAGTCTTCATCATGCATAAATCTGGCATGATAACCAGTGGTTACCCCACCCATCCCCAACTGACCCATTGGTAATATATAAATCTGCCCTGGTATCCAGTGGCCCCCTGATTGCCCATTGCTAATGTACAAATCTGTCCTCGTGCCCAGTCGATCCCCTGACCACCTGTTGCTTATATATAAATCTACACTGGTATCTTGTGGTTACCTCCACCCTCGCTTGCTAAACTGAGATTACTGCAACATACCCTGGTGTCCACTGGTTTCCCCAGCCCCACCAATTGTTAATCAACTAAGCACTGGTGGCCCAGTTCTCCCCAACCTGCCCACTCATATCCCACCTTATTGCACCCCCCCTTACATGGGTGACTGGCACGCCTCCAAGCTCTATATATATATATATATATTTATTTTTTGTGTGTGTCACATCCCATGTATATTGTTCCTTGTTGACAAACCCAGGTCCACCTCGAAAATGAGCTTGCTCAATGGCGAAGATTTTGATTGATTGATTGAGTATGGTGACTGACATAGCCCTCCTCTCACCTCCATGGCCAATCAATGCATGAGCGGTCAATGACAGCGCGTATAGTATAAGTACAGTATGCACACTCACTGACACCTCATACAGAAGATAGCTTCTCACCCAGAGTTCAGGGGAAGGTGGCTGCAGTACAGTAGCCCTGCCTTTGGGGGGTTACTGGGTTAGTGCCTAGTTAAGAGGTGGTTTGCAGTGACAGTAAACAGCATCAATTAGGGGACTATTTACTACCACTGCAAACCTTTGAATATACTGCTGCAATGGTACGCATGAGGGGACACAGTGGTATATTAGTGCTTTGGCACTGCTGGGTTTGTGGGGTGCTCTTGAGGCTTCTGAATATGGACTGGCTGTGATATTTTAATGCAGATTTAAAGCTCTCCACCATCAGACACTGTCAAATCCAATGAGGCAGAGAATTCCACAGGGATGGGGCCACAAATTCAAATGCACAAACCCTAGATGACTTAAAACAAACCCTAGGAATCTCTAGCAATCCCTCGTTGGTGGAGTGAAGTGGCCAGGAGGGGAAATAGGGATGAAGAAGATATTGCAGGTAACTCAGTCCCTGTCCATGTAGGGCCTTGTAGGTCAGTAAACCAACCTTAAAGTTGATCAGCCACTGAATAGCAGCCAGTTCAGATTGCACAGCACTGGGGCTGGCCCACCAGCACAGTGGTTGGATTTCCACTTGCAGCACAGGTGATCCATGTTCGGGAATGGACCATCTGAGGGCTGGCCTGGGGGAGAAGGATGGAGTGTCCCATGGACGGCTCTCCTTCTCTGGGGGAGTATTCGGTGCACTGAGGACTCCTGGCAGAGGACGGGAGACACTCATATTACCAACACTCATTTCTCGGGGGGGGGGCGGACACTGGCATCATTGCACATCCCTACCTCTGAAAGAAAAACAGGAAAAAGAGTAGGCAGGCAAGGTCCACTGTCTGAGTGAAGCCCTCCCTGGGGCTTCAATCAACCGCCATTGGTGCAGTGCCCTGACTAGTTACTGGTTCTGCGATGAGGATAGGGGGCCGTTGACATGGCCCCACCCACCTGGGGGTAAGCCGGGGGGGTGACTGGAGGACATTGGCAGCAATAGATAGCGGTGGAAGCCCTAGAGACTGTGACCAGGGCAGATGTGCAACAGTGGATCTGCCGGGATAAAGAAGATTAAAAAAAAAGATCACAGAGCACTGACATGACATGACAGCTGTGAGGTAGCCCAGTCAACAGCCTAGTTGATGCATTCTGCACCAGCTGCAAGCAGTAGATATCAACCCCTGGAAGCCCTAGGTACAGGGCATTACAGCAATCAAGGCGTGAGGTTACAAAGGTGTGAACCAAAACTGGTAGGTCGTCGGGCAGAACTAGCTGCTTGATCTGGGCTACATTCCTTAGATGGTAAAAGGCAGTCTTGACAATGGATGACACCTGATCTTTAAGCGTAAATCTGTCATCAAGAATTGCACCCAGATCTCACACCCATTCAGAGGTAGTCAGCTGGCAACCACCGAGCTGAAGCTCTGAAGCTTGCCCCTCCGACGGCCCCTCTACCCGATGACCTGGGTCCACCACCAAAACCTCAGTCTTGTCCGGATTCAGCCTCAGCTTGCTGGCACTCATCCAATCCTCAATCTTGGAAAGGCAGTTGTTAAAACTCAAGATAGCTCCTCCCGATTGGGCACAAAGGACAGGTAGAGCTGAGTATCATCTGCATAGCAGTGAACACTGAGCCCATACTGCCTTACAATGTCTCTGAATGGCAGCATATTCACTGAGAAGAACATGGGGGACAGTACAGAGCCCTGTTGGACCCCAAGTGGCAGGGAGACCTTGTCAGAGAAGTAAACCCCACATACAACTCTCGGAAACCTGACAGTGAGGAAAGAATGGAACCATGTGAGGACTGTACCAGACAGTTCACAGACTGACCGCAGGCACTCATCCAACACTCCATGGTCCATAGTGTCAAATGCTGCCGAGAGATCAAGAAGAACCAAGACAGAACGGCTCCTCCTACCTCTTGCTTTTAGGAGATCATTGAGGACCTGAACAAGGGCTATCTCAGTACTATGCTATTTTCAAAAACCAAACTGGAGAGGATCGTAGATGTCATAGATGGTTAAATGATCCTCCAACTGCAGTGCAACCATCTTCTCAATAACCTTACCAACAAAGGGAAGGTTAGAGATATGTCTGTAGTTAGCAAGACAGTCTAGGTAGAGAGATGGTTTCTTGAGAAGGGGTATGACTACCACCTCCTTCAGAGTGTCTGGAAAAATGCCCTGGAATCTAATGAGCACCAGACTATCTCAGCAAGGACTGGGCTGATGGTCTCAACACACCCCACAAGGAGGTGCGTTGGGCCAGAGTCCAAACTACAGCAGGTTGGCTGCAGAGACTGGATAATGTTCATGACATCTCTGATAACTGGCTGTCTGAAGTCAAACTAGACAGATCGAGGAGCTGCCACCTACCACTGATCTCCATCCACCCCACTGGGGCATCCTGTGCAAATCTCAGACATGATGTCAGCAAACTTATCTGCAAAAAAGCGAGCAAACGTGTCACATTTCTCTTGCGACAATGCTCTCTGAGACTGCAGACAGGCCGGATTGCACAGTCTGACTACAGTTCATAAGAGCTAAGCCAGTCGATTTTGTGCCACAGCAATCTCCCTGGACAGGAACTCTGCTTTCTTATGGGAGATAGCTAATTGATAGTCCTTATAATGGGCTAACAATATAAAAGACAAAGAACCTCAGTGTGCAAGCACTGAGGTAATGGTTACCCCAAAGGGCATTGGCCGGGAAGCCAAGTTTGAAAGAAATACAAAATCACACATGCCCCCATAATGCAAAGCATCATGGGCTGCATATGCAGATCACCAAAGAATATTATGCTGGTTCAACTTTAAGCAGAAATGCATGGTACTGAAAGGTCTCTCACACAGTTTGCAAAGGGTGCCAACAGAAGACACAGACACATGTTTCGTCCTACTAGGACTCATCAGTGTGCCTCGTCTGTTTGACACCCCAGTGGAATGAACCAGCTACCCTAAGATCATTCCACTGGGGTGTCAAATGGACGAGGCACACTGATGAGTCCTGGTAGGACAAAACACATGTCTGTGTCTTCTGTTGGCAATCTTTGCAAACTGTGTGAGAGGCCTTTTGGCACCATGCATTTCTGCTTAAACTTGAACCAGCATAATATTCTGTGGTGATTTGCATATGCAGCCCATAATGCTTTGCATTATGGGGACATGTGTGATTTTGTATTTCTTTGAAACTTGGCTTCCGAACCAGTGCCCTTTGTAGTAACCATTGCCTAAGTGCTTGCACACTGAGGTTCCTTGTCTTTTAACTTGTTTTTTGTTTTAATTGGGTTCACCACAACATAACCCAGATAGACCATCTTAGGGTAGCTGGTTCATTCCAGTGGGGTGTCAAACGGATGTGGCACACTGATGAGTCCTGGTAGGATGAAACACGTGTCTGTGTCTTCTGTTGGCATCCTTTGCAAACTGTGTGAGAGGCCTTTCGGCGCCATGCATTTCTGCTTAAAGTTGAACCAGCATAATATTCTGTGATGATTTACATATGCAGCCCATGATGTTTTGCATTATGGGGGCATGTGTGATTTTGTAACAATCTAAGTCTGTCACCATCCAGGCCCGATTTTCGCCAGTGACACTCCAGCCTTTGTCTCACTTTCCTCATCTCCCTCAAAGCCCCATCAAACCAAGGGGACCGAGGGCACTGGGTAAGGGGGCAAACACAGACAGGACTAAGACAATCCAGTGCCCCAGTCACAGTATCATCATAACCCCGGACTAGGGCATCTGGGTCTTTGCTATTCCTCAGCAGTCCTGATAGGTCCAGCACCACCAACAGACCATCAGGGGATAAACCCCTTAAAGGGCTGTACTAGACCATCTCCATTAGGGTAGACCTCTAAGGGGGGGGCCCAGAAATTGAACCTTTTGGTATAATGGTCTGACCAGCTGATTGGCTCCACCACCAAATCAGAGGTCTCCATACCCAGAAGAATGACTAGGTCCAAGGAATGACCATAACTATGGGTCATAGAGGTAATTAACTGTGAGAATCCCAGCAAATTCATCAACTGGAGGAAGTCTTGACCAAACTGTGAGAATTCATCATTGACCCAGGCATTAAAGTCCCCCAGCACCATCCATCTGGGGGACTCCAACACCATGTTGATGTTGAAGTCTGTGACTTTCTGCAGGAATTGCTTCTCACCCCTGGGTGGATGGTAGATGAGAAGAATCCTGCACCCTACACCTGCATCCATGATACAGTCGAAGGACCAAGTCTCCCCCACTGGCACCTCCACATTGCTCAATTCTGATCTAAAACCAATGGCAACTCCCCCGTCCCTACTATCCAACCTCAGGCGGTGTGTCCCCGAAAACCTGTCCGGAATTGCTGACTCCAAAATTGGGCCAGAATTTTCACCCAGCCAAGTCTTGGTGAGGAGGGCCAGGTCTGATGAGCAAACAAGATCAGCCATCACTGCCACATTGTTTTTAATAGACCTGGCATTGCCTAACAGACCTGAGTTGGATGAGACACTGAAGTCGACTGAGTCATCCTCCCATACAAAATGGAGCCCCTGGGTATGGGAACCAGACTGGGAAAACCCCTATCAGGAGCCCACTTTGCCACAGGGCCTCTCTCCCCACCACTCCAATCCTGCCACTAGGTTCCACTCTCCTGAGAGGTCCGTGGCCCCCACCCCTGTACCTTCTCCTAACAATCACCAGTGCACGGCATTGAGAATAAACTTTGGGTGGCAAATGATGACAATCAAAGGGGTGGAAGGCCATGGAGCTCAACAGGATAGTAGCACCTGATCTGGAGAAACCCCTGCTAACACATAATAAATAAACAGACAAACAAATTAACAAAACAATTTAAACAAACTAATAACAATAAAATAAAAATCTCCCACCCAACCCACACCTAACACTTTCCAAATACAAATACAATACAAATACAGTGACAGATAAATAACAAGTAAATCAGTATTAAAATGTTTTTACGATGAGTCTCTCACCCTCACCACCACCACAATTAAAGTCCAAGCACTGTTCTCTCACAATAGTACACAGAGACTAAAAGTTAAATGAGCTGTTCTCTCACAGTAGTACATTGAGACTAAAAGTAAAATATGCAAATGGAGGCCCTCTCACGACCTCACCAAAGAGACATCTGATATTTAAGCCCTTAAATCACTAGAGTACTTATCTATTTTCTCCTGTCCTGATGATCACATAAAATCCAGTATTCGAAATAGCATGGAACACAATCCAAGCAATAAGCACACACAAGTTCCAGCTGTACCCCAAAATCAGGACCTGCCCAAGTAACAGTTTAGATCCCCCACAGAGCATTCAGGCCACACACCAGTCTCCTCTCAAAGCCAGAAAATCTCTTCTTAATCCCATGGTACAAAAAAGTCCAGGAAAATGTGCCATCTCATGAAGGAAACAGCAGCAGCCGAAGTCGAAAAGAACCCCGAAGCCATCACCCGCTTGGCGCTACCCAAATCCACCACTCCCCAGGGACAGAGCCCCAGACCTAGAGCTGCACAATGACCACTCCAAAACTGCAAGCCACCTGGGGCAGACAAAGACTTCACCCTCCGGAGAGCTTCCGACCAACCCCCTTACCCACTGGGAGCGAAGATAGAGCTCTCCTTCCCATTGCAGTAATAAGTTTCGGCCCAGTACAGTTTTTCATATTCCCGACAGTCTGCAGATGATAAAGAAAATACACTCATCCTGGGCAAGCTCACCACCTCCTCCTGGTTCAGGACACCACCAAGGGAGAAGAACACAGCCAAACACAGGACTCCAGAGCACCCAGATATTCCCAGAAAATCTTCCTCCGACACAATCTTCAAGAAACACTTACAGTGATATCTGACTGACCTGGTAAGTTCACAGTATTGCACAACTTGTATTTCGTGCCTTCAAATAACTGGCTTCAGGGAAAAAAGCAGGGCTTAAAAAAAATGGCCCACAATAGTGGCAGTGGGAGTGTGTCCAAATCTAAAATCGAAACGCAAAAAACAGCAAATGAAAAATGAAAACAAAAACAAAACTAGAATGAAAACAGAGCTGAAAAACCTTAACAAATTAAACTGCTGCTGCAGCAAAACTCAAGACAGACCCACACCAGTCGCCACCTTGACATCAGGTTGATGTCATCCCAAAACTGTCACCCCATGTCCATCCCAGTACTGTCTCCATACACCAGTCATTAAAGAGCAACTCTCTGTTAAAATAAAAAGCTTACCTCAATGGATGGTCTAAACTCCCTCTCTCTCTCTGGGGTCGCATCACTATCATTAAAATGAGTGTTTTTCCTTGTTTATTTGATCCCCTCTCGCTTCTTGCTATCCTTGTTGCTCAGTTGCTAGCCTCGCTTGTAGAGCAGAAAGCAGCTAACTAAAAGAAGCTACATTTTCTTATCAATTTCACACTTATATCTTAGCAGGAGTCAGTGTCTGTTGAGATTAAGCAAACAGATACTTTATTAGAAGTAGAAGGGGTCTTATTTAGGGTTTAAAAAAGAAAGAAAAGAAAGAAAGTCAGTGTGTGTTGTGTGCTGGGAAGGGTCCTGTATCAGTTTACTTGCTAAACCAGTAGGAGGAGAGAGAGCTTAATTAGGGGTGTGGCTTAGACACTATAAAAGCAGGTGACTCAAATTACAACTTCCTGTTGCTAGCCTTTTTTCTTACTAGTTGCCCTCCATCCCACCCACCCTAAGCCAGTTCTACTTTTATAACCACTGGATTTGACTGTCAACAGGAACTTCCTGTTTGGCAGTAGGAAGGGAGGGATCATAGAGAAACATTGGTTTTGTCAACCCTAAAGGAAAAAAGTAGCTCACCCCCTCCAGCTACTGAAGAATATAGGAAGTTACTGTCCCAGAACATGAAGGGTGAGAGTTGTAAGGAGAGGAGAGAGTAAGCATACAGAGAAACAGGAGAGGAGACACAAAATAAGACATGATAGAAGTGGTGCAGTGCAATCGCTGTGGGGTGGCAGTGTTCCAGGAGACATTCTGGAGGCTGCGATGCTGCCCTATTTGCAGGCACCTCTCTGGTCTGATGGAGGAGGTTGCCTGTCTCCAGGCTGACCTGGCTAGGATTCGTGAAACCTGCTCCCCCACCCAGGGACCACCAGCGCCAATGCTACTACCTCAGAGGTTGCCAAGAAAGAGGAGAGGATGGACCAGGGTGGGCTCAGGAAGGGAGAGGGTGGTGGATCAGAGTTGCATCCCTCCAGCTGTACCTCTCCACAATTTATTCGCTCTTCTGGTGGATAGTGGTTCCTCTTCGGAGGCACCTGCAGTGGAGACCAAGGAGGATGCTGGGAACCTTCACAAAGGAGACCCACAGGAGGGTGGCATGAGACCCCACAGAGGAAGGAAACAACTCCTGATGGGGGACTCAATCATTAGGTGGTAGAAATGCAGGAGGAAGAGGAGAGGGAGGTAAGGTGCTTGCCTGTCGCATGGCTTGGAGGGACAGGAAGCGAATCCTCAGGATCGTGGGAGCAGCTGCATGAGGGAGGGAGCTGGATGTCATTGTCCACCTAGGGATAAATGACCTGACTAGGAATGGGATCAGAGCAGTAAAAGTGGAGTTTGTAGAGTTGGGGAGGGGCCTTAGACAAGTAGCGCATACAGTAACCTTCTCGGAGGTGCTGCCTGTCTATGGCAAGGGTGATGCTAGGGTACTCCTCACCAGGGATTTCAATGAATGGATGAAAAACGGGTGTGGAGCTCAGGGTTTTGGCTTCATTGGGGACTGGGGAGCCACCTGGAGGGATGCAGACCTATACTGGTGCGATGGTCTGCATCTGTCCAGGGGGGAGCCAGGATCCTAGGTGAGAGGTTTAAATGCTTCATTGGCAAGCATTTAAACTAGCCAAGGGGGGGAGGAACTGAAAAGGAGCAGGGAAATCCCAGCCTCCCCCACAAACAACAGTAGTTAGTGAGGTAAACACCAAGGTAGAGAAGTCATTAGGGAGCAGGACAGAAGTAAATGTAAAAAAAAGTAAAGGCAGTAAGGACAGGAATGGGGCCAAAAGGGGTAAGGCTATCAAAAAGTGGAGGGTGATGATTACCAATGCCCATAGTCTGTGTAACAAGATCCCTGAACTAGTGGCCTTGATGGAAGAGGGTTGCCTGGATATTGTGACAGTCACAGAAACATGGTACACAGAGAACCATGACTGGGATGTCAACATACCAGGATACACAATCTACAGGAGGGACTGGGAGGGTAAAAGAGGAGGAGGAGTAGCTCTTTATGTAAAGGAAGAGATCAAAGCAACAGAACTAAAGAGTAAACAGGGAGCAGATGAGACACTCTGGGTCACCCTGGAGACAGGAAATGGCACCACAATCCTCATGGGGGCTGTATACAGACCCCCATCTCAGGGGGAGGGAATGGACAAGGAAATGATAGAAGGCTTCCTTAGAATGGCAGAAAAGGGGGAGATATTGTTGATGGGGGACCTGAATATGCCAGATGTTAACTGGAACACCTTTGTTGCAGGCACATCCAAGGGCAGGGTCATTCTTGATGCCCTACAGGGGGCATGCCTTAGACAGCTAGTATTGGAACCCACTCAGGAGGGAGCAATCTTAGACCTGGTACTGTCAAATGGTGACGGAGAAATAATCTCAGATTCAGAAGTGTGTAGCCATCTGGGAACAAGCGACCACCAAACATTGTGGTTCACGATAAACACAGCCATACAATCAAGCCACACAAAAGCAAGAGTATTGGACTTTAGGAGGGCTGACTTTGGGAAAATGAGAGAGTGCCTCAGAAAAGCACTAGCAAACAGGCTAGAAGGAGGGTTGGGGGAACAATGGAGAGTAATCAAAACAGCCATCACAGAGGCATCAAGCCTTTGTATAAAGCAAATCAACAAAACACAATGAAGGAAAAAACCACTATGGTTCTCAAAAGAGGTGACAGGGAAGGTTAAGGAGAAAATGACAGCATTCAGGAAATGTAAGGAAGCACAGAAGGAGATGGACAGAGAACTTTATCATTTAAAGCAGAAAGAGGCTGAGAAGGCAATCAGAACAGCAAAGGCCCAAACCGAGGAAAGGCTAGCCAACTCTGTTAAGAAGGGGGATAAGACCTTGTATAGGTACATTAGGGAGTGAAGAAAGACCAAAGGAGGGATACTGAGGCTTAATAAAGGGGAAGGAATGTGGGTAGAGGGTGACAATGAAAAAGCAGGGATACTGAATGAATATTTATGCTCAGTATTCACAAAGGAAGAGGAGGGGGAGGTACCTAAACCAAACAAGAGAAACACTCCTAAGACGATGATCGATACCAGTCCATTTACAGAAGAAAGGGTTCTGAAAGAACTAATAAAATTGAAGGTAGACAAAGCAATGGGGCCTGATGGGATTCACCCAAGAATTCTAAAAGAACTAAGGGTAGAACTAATGACACCGCTGACTATTCTCTTTAATAAATCATGGTAGGATGGGGTGGTATCTGAGGACTGGAGGAGGGCGGATGTGATTCCTCTTCATCAAAGTGGGAGCAGGACAGAGGCAGAAAACTACAGACCAGTTAGTTTGACCTCAGTGGTAGGGAAAATGTTGGAATTACTTCTGAAGGAAAGAATTGTTGAGTACCTAGATACCACTGAGGCACAGGACCCAAGGCAGCATGGATTCACGATAGGAAGGTCATGTCAGACGAATCTAATAGATTTCTTTGTTTAGGTGACCAAAGTAGTAGACCAAGGAGGGGCTGTGGACATGGCTTACTTAGATTTTAGCAAGGCATTTGATGCAGTCCCATACAAAAGATTAATACACAAGTTAGCCAGCCTTGGACTGGGTCCCAAGGTGGTAGCCTGGATAAAAAATTGGCTAGACAACAGGACGCAAATGGTAGTAGTAAATGGAGTCCACAGTGAAGAAAGGAGGGTTACTAGTGGGGTACTGCAGGGTTCAGTACGGGGACCGGTCCTCTTTAATGTCTTTATAATTGACATTGCAGAGGAACTGGAAGGAAAAGTACAGTATGTCTCTTTGTAGATGACACAAAGATCTGCAACAGAGTTGATATGCCAGATGGAGTGGAAAGGATGAGAAGGGACTTGGCAAGGTTGGAGGAATGATGAAATCTGTGGCAGCTCAGATTCAGTGCAAAGAAGTGCAAGGTAATGCACCTAGGAAACAAAAACCCAGTGCAAGAGTATACAATGGGGGGTGAGATACTGACAAAAGTAAAAATGGAAAGGGACCTGGGGGTAATTATATCAGATGACCTAAAGGTGGGCAAGCAATGTGAGAAGGCAGTAAGGAAGGCTGGGGGGATACTGGGATGCATAGGGAGAGGCATCAATAGTAGAAAACAGGAAGTTGTTATCCCTCTGTACAGACAGTTGGTGAGACCCCATCTGGAGTACTGTATGCAGTTCTGGAGACCCCATCTCCGCAAAGACATAGAGTGGAGGCTGTCCAGAGCAGGGTAACCAAAATGGTACAGGGCTTGCACCAGAAGACATACGAAGAAAGACTGAAGGAGCTTAATATGTATACCCTTGAGGAAAGGAGGGAGAGAGGGGACGTGATAGAAACTTTCAAGTACCTCAAGGGAATCAACAAAGTCCAAGAGGGTGGCATCTTTCAGAAAAAGAGATGTGCAAGGACAAGGGGGCACAATTTGAAGATAGAGGGGGGACTGCTCAGAGGTAATGTGAGGAAGTATTTTTTTGCAGAGAGGGTTATGGATTCATGGAACGGCCTCCCTGAGGAGGTCGTGGAGTGAAGAACAATGGGGGAATTCAAGAATGCATGGGACAGACATAAGGCAGTCCTAGTGGGGGGTAGAAGGAAGTAAGCTGTTGGTTAATTAGGATCTGCAGCTTATCTGTTAGGTAGGAAAATGGGCAGACTAGGTGGGCCAAGTGGTCCTTATCTGCTGTCAAATTCTATGTTTCTATGTTTCCTAACTCCTTTACACCGTTATCATGGTTCCAGAAAATGCATGGAATTTTCACAAATTTCATCTGGTCTAATAAACAAGCCAGGTTAGCATATTATAAGCTAGCCGCTCAGAAACTACTTGAAGGACTGTGGATCCCCCATCTGTCAATTTATTACTGTGCTAGTCGTATTGCAAAATATTTGCGGTGGGTGAACCCTGGTCCAGAATACTTAAGACCTGTCTGGCTCAAAATTGAATTAGATTTAAATCAGTCCGAGAACATAGACCCCCAGACAATGTTCTTTCTTAAAATAGCCTCCCTTCCTGTCACTTTTAGTTGTCCCACTATCTGAACGTCCCTCAGAGTTCACACACAGCTTTGTTCATTTCTGCGGTATTCCCCAGATTTGGACCTGTTTCAGTCCATTTGGAATTCCTCATCTTTAACCATAAACAAAAAGATGATATCTCGTAAATGGTTGCCTCAGATCGGGGATGGGATAATCTCTACTTTTCTGGATGACGCAGGGGAATGGCTCTCAGTTTCTAATATAATTTGCAAGTTTGATATCCTGTTAACTCTTCACTTCAGGGTGGCCCAATTGAAACATCTCCTCTCTTCAGTATTTGGTAATATCCCTCCTCGTCCACCTGCTTTTCTGTTTGTATCAGATCTCTCTCCCTTATTGGGGTCACCAGGCGCTATTTCCAAAATATATTGTGTCCTATATTGTAGAAACATAGAAACATAGAAACATAGAATTTGACGGCCGATAAGGACCGCTTGGCCCACCCAGTCTGCCCATTTCCATACCTATTGGATAAGCTGCAGATCCTAGTTAACCAGCAGCCTACTTCTTCTTACCCCCACCCCCCAGAATTGCCTTATGACTGTCCCATGCATGCTTGAATTCCACCACTGATTTTGACTCCACAACCTCCTCCGAAGGCCGCTCCATGCATCCACAACCCCTCTGTGAAAAATACTTCCTTAAATTACCTCTGAGCCGCCCCCCATCTCTCAAATTCAGCCTCTTGTTCTTGCACACCCCTTTTTTTGAAAGATGCTACCCTCTTGGACTTTGTTGATTCCCTTGAGGTACTTGAAAGCTTCTATCATGTCCCCCCTCTCCCTCCTTTCCTCGAGGCTATACATATTAAGCTCCTTAAGTCTCTCTTCATATGTCTTCCTAACTCCTTTACACCGTTATCACCGTTACCGTTCATATGTCTATATTATTGGAAATATGGGAGACCCGAAGGTCCCACTAGGCTCTGGGTTTCTTTTTTTCCTCAATATACTCCTAACTGTTCAGCTTTATGGAAGTTCTGCCGTAAGTACATCTCTCAGGATAGACTCCACCTTATGCAATACCACATAATACATAACATGTATTATACCCCTGTGAAGCTGAGGAAATGGGGTCTCATAAGTTTGGGGGCCTGTACCAGAGGATGTCAAGAGGAGGGGATGCTTCTTCATGTCTTTTGGTCATGCCCCAAGATAAAACCATTATGGGTAGCCATACAGAATAACCTAGACCCTATACTGGGTTTGCATGAGTACTTCACCCCAGACGTATGCTTGTTGGGGAATTTATCCTCTATCAAGGTGAGAATCAGAAGATTTCATATTTCCATGATTGCACTATCTGTTAAAAAAATTGTGCTTCGGCATTGGAGGGATACAGTAAGCTCAACATATCAGGAATGGGTTAATGAAATTTTGGCTAACCTACGTACTGATAAAGCGATAGCGAGCCTCCACAATAAGTTGCAGTGGTACAAGAATACTTGGGATCCCCTTCACACGCTAATTATGGCCAGAGCTGCTAAATGAGTCACTATATCCAGTGTTCCTTGATTCATGATAATATATAGCATCTTTCTATCTTTGTATGTACTCTGCTGCTGTATGGGGTGGGGGGAAGGGGGATGGGGACAGCTCATGTATCATTTTGAGTATAGGCATGGTATATGGTAACTCTCTGTCCCCTGTAATAGTAAAAAATTTACTAATAAAATATGAATTATAAAAAAAAAATGCTTACAAACACTAGATTTACACCAGTTGTTTTCACTTTATTGTTTTCTAGTTTATTTATTTCATATTCCCCCTTCTATTAGTCTACTAAATATTACAGTGCAGATAATGTAGCGATTGTTTCACTAAGTATTTGAAAATGTACGTTACTGTCTCCTGCTAACCAAAAAATTGCAGTTTGAATATCACAATCTGTTGTCATGGTGATGACTATGAAACCATAAAGAACAGCATTGTGAGGTTAACGGGGTAGAAGCAAATGTTTTCAATTGTTCTTTATATAGACCTTTTTAAGATGGACTACCAATATGTGCTATACATCTTGGAAAGGAACATTGAAAATGAAAAAATATATGTATTTTCTAGAAAATTGTAACAGCTGAAACATCTTATTTATGAAAGCATACAGTATTTGAAGTGTAAAGTGGCTCTTTAAAGTAGAACTACACATCTATCCTAGCACTGATATGCTGCTTGCATGCCCTATCCCAAAATTGTCATTCCATGTCCACCTCAGTACTGACTACATCCACCAGTCACTAATGTGACACTCATTATCACTCCCACTATTGGTAACTTTCTCACATACCCCATCCCAAAACTGTCACTCCATATGCATCACAGTACTGACTCCACACGCCAGTCATAAAACTGATACTCATCACTCCCAATACTGATATCCTACTCCCGTACCCTATCCCTATTCCATTCCTATCCCAGTACTGACTTCACACACCAATCGAAAAACTGATACTCCACAACACTCTTAATAGTGATATCCTGCTGCCATACCCAATCCCCATACTGTCACTCCAGACCAGTACTGACTCCACACACCAATCATTAAAGTGACACTCACCATCATTCCCAGTATTGATATCCCACTCCCATATCCCATCCCAAAACTGTCACTTCGTACCCATCACAGTATTGACTCCACACACCAATCACTAAAGTGACACTCCACATCTATCCCAATATTTATATTCTGCTCCCATCATTCCCAATATTGATATCCTACTTCCATACCCCATCCCAAAACTGTCATTCCATAGCCATCCCAGTACTGACCCCACACACCAGTCATTAAACTGATACTCCACAACACTCTTAATAGTGATATCCTGCTGCCATACCTAATCCCAAACTGTCTTTCCATGCCCATCTCAGTACTGACTCCACACTTCAATCATTAAAGTGTCAGCTCACATCACTACCAATAGTGATACCCTGAACCTCTGTCCCATCCCAAGCCTGCCACTCCATACTCATCCCACAACTCACTTCACATGCCAGTCATTAAAATGATACTCCACATCACTCCTAATATTGACACACTGGTCCCATATCCCTTTACTAAACTGTAACTCCATGCCCATTCCAGTACTGACTCTACACGCCAGTTATTAAAGTGACACTCCACATCACTCTCAATAGTGATATCTTACTTCCATACACCATTCCAAAAATGTTACTCCATACCAATCCCATTACTGACTCCACACACCACTCATTAAAGTGACACTCTCTACCCAGCTGTGTGTGTCATCTCTCAGGGTTCTATACTCTCCTCTTTATTATTTGCAGTATGTATGCTTCAGTAGGGAGAAGTGATTGAAGGTATAGCTTCAGTTTTTACTCCTAACACTCAACCTTAACTTCTCTTTGGACCTGATCTGGGGGATCTGATGCAAGTACTCTAAAAGGTCATCAGTGAGATCAAGCATTGGATGAGTGTGAGCTGGCTGAGACCGAACCTTAATAAGACCAAGTTGCTTCTAGTAGGCTCAGATCACCTGGTTCATAGTTCATAGTATTTTGTGGGCTCAGGATGCACAGCCTTTTGGGAGCTCACCACCAGTCGGTGGATTAATAATAAACATATTAGGAGTAAGATATTTTTCTGTTGCCCATATAATTATCTAATTCTTTTTTGAAGTGATCCATAGTACTACTACTTCCAACAACTGTCATTGGTAATGCATTCCAAAGGGATATGACATGTTGAATGAACCAATGGCTTCTCTTATGGGTTTTTGCAAATATCTCCTTTTAATTTCAATTGATGTGTTCTGGCATGGGCTGCAGAACACTTCTTAATTAACCCAAATGTTTCTATGAGGGGGTGGATCGTGGAATGCTTTAAATGTCAAACAAAGGTCTCCATGTAGATGTCTATATTCCATGGAATAAAGATTGAGTTTTTTGAGTCTGTCCCCCTAATCCAAGACATTTTCCTTTGATTCTCTTGGTAAGTTTTCTTTGTACTCCCTCAATTAATTTTTTTCCTGGACCGCGGCAGATGCACAAAATAGAGAACTATAGTCTAAATGGGGTCTAATTAGACCACTGTAGAGTGGAATTATAACACTGGGTTCTCTGCTTTGTATATGTTTGAAAATACAGCCAACAATCTGCTGGCATTTATTAACTTTTGCTAATGTATGGGTGTCAAAGGTGATTTTGTTGTTTACTACAACACCAAAGTCTTTTTCATTGGTGCTAACCTGTAGTTGAATATTATTAAGCTTGAGTGCATAACTCTGCACTTTTGCTCATTGAAGAAAATCTTGTTATGGGTGGCCCAATTTCCTAACTGATTCAGTTTGACCCCCAAATCCCCCCCAGGAATGATGGACACCACACCAATTTGTTTTGTTAATTGCTTGTTGGCAAATTTATTCATGGCACAAAGGACTATATTTACAAACCATAAAACTTAGAATTCACAATTCAATTTACATCAACATTCTTTCAAAATTTTCCTGGCTCCGGCCTCTGTCCTTCTTCTGGTCCTTTCTTCCATCTTGCTTCCAGGGCCCGGACACTGTGAATCCGGCCCCCTTCTCCACACCAGAATCAGGCCATTCCACTTCCCCGGGCTCTCACCCTCCAGGCCCGGACACTTCTGAATCCGGTGCCTGGACCTATCCCCCTCTCCACTTTACCACTACATCTGGATTCTTTGTCCCCAGCCTGTATATCCTACCCTCTCCCCGCCCCTTTTCTTCCATCACCGCCCCATGGGCACACATGCCTCTCCCTGCCAGAGGACTCTGCTCTAGCCCCCTGGCTCAGTGCTGCCTCCCCACAGTGACCACCATACCTGGCCCCATGTCCAGGGCCTCTGGGGGCTTGATCTGTCCTCCATTCTTTTTTTTTTTCTCCTTTTGCTCCATACCTGCCCCCCATTGCCTCCCTTAATAAGGGTGGGATGATTCCCAGCTAAAGAGGTCATCCTGCCTAAGCCCTGGCATATTATACCCCAATAGGCCCCTGGTCAGGAGCTCCTTGTTGGCTCTGCCCACCCAGCCAATCCCTGGGGCTCTGACTTGCCCTTGCCCTTGTCAGATTACCTTTTCCTGCCTGGTGATGTCATCAGACCTCTCCCCCTCTATCCCTCTGTTCCCTCCCCCCTCCCTCCCTCTTTTCCTCTCCTATGTACTTATTCCTGGTAGGGATCACTGGAAAACTTGATCTACCCTTTAATGGCAAGCCCCATTGTCCCCCGAATCCCCCCCAGGAATGATGGACACCACACCAATTTATTTTGTTGGTTGCTCATTGGCAAATGTATTCATGGCACAAAGGACTATATTTACAAACCATATAACTTAGAATTCACATTCAATTTACATCAACATTCTTTCCAAATTTTCCTGGCTCCGGCCTCTGTCCTTCTTCTGGTCCTCTCTTCCATCTTGCTTTCAGGGCCCAGACTCTGTGAATCTGGACCCCTCCTCCACACCAGAACTAGGCTGTTCCACTTCTCCAGGCTCTCACCCTCCAGGCCTAGACACTTCTGAATCTGGCGCCTGGACCTATCCCACCTCCCCGCTTTACCACCACATCTGGGTTCTTTGTTCCCAGGCTGTGTATACTACCCCCCTCCCGCTTTACCCCTCCGGACCCCACTTTTTCTTCCTTCCACTGCCCCTCCTCCAACTTGCAATGGATGGAGGGGCTCCCCCTTGCAGGCTAGTATCTAAGCACTTTCCTGGCCATCTGGTTAACTAGCTCCCCAATAGGTCGTAGGAACAGGCACATCCCAAACCCCGACAGACTGATGCCATCTGACCTGAACACTGCAGGTTGGTCAAAGGAAATGTCCCTGTGCTGCAGGTGAACTCCCCCTATCCCTATTACCA
This sequence comes from Neoceratodus forsteri, assembly GCA_016271365.2. NCBI lineage: Eukaryota > Metazoa > Chordata > Ceratodontiformes > Ceratodontidae > Neoceratodus > Neoceratodus forsteri. Next base: position 1,360,672,675 of record CM057459.1, read on the forward strand.
TCCTGGCTACCCTCCTGTTCAAATGCTTCCTGACCTTTTCTATCAGTCTGACATCCTGCACCCCTCTCCATACCTTCTGGGAGGTGATATCAGACCAGCCAATCAACACCTTGGTCACCACCCCTTCAATCTCTCCAAGTCCCCCATGATGTTCTGTCCCAATACCCCCCATGGCAGGCTCCCTAAATCATTCCCCCCAGGTGTATCACAATGCAATCTGGGGTGCCCCATTGCAATTTCAATTCCTCCATGAAAGGCATGAGCTGTGCCTACCTCATGTCCCTAATGCCTTTCCATAACACCCTTGTATGCTCCATGTTAAATCTCATCTCTGTTTCTCTGGAGGTGACCACTGCAAACCTCTTAGCCCAATACATGAAGGAATGCCCCACTATCCAGATTTTCCTCTTGGAACCTGCCATGGAAACAGAATACACAGAGTGAGTTGTTGTTATTATTTTCTCACATACCTCCTATAGCTGCTGGACCTCCAATGCCCCACCCTTTGTAGCTCCACCACTGCATCCCCCCTCTCTCTGCTGCCTCGGTGGCTGCCCCAATCCTGAATGAATGTGGGCCAAATTTTCTGGGATCTTCACCCAGAAATGCCAGTGCCTTCTTGAGGACCTCCCCTACTTGGAAACCCATGGCTGGAGACCCATCCCCATGCCGGAACAGCATCCCCTTTGCCCTTCCCCAAGTACTCCTGTACTCCTCCAGTGCACTCACAGCACAGCTGGCCAACTGCGGGTTCCTCACCAGTGACACTTGTGTCTCTCTTCTACTCTGGTCCATCCTGGACCTGGCTAGGATAATGACCACCCTGTCCTGTCCTCACAGGACATCCTCATACTGCAACACCTGCTCTGAGGCTGTTTTTCTCAGGGCCACCACTTCCCCTACATGGAAGACCCCTGCAGTCATCACTGCAAATATGGCCGGGAATAGAACCCCTTCATTGGCCAATGTGCATACCTTCTGGGTGACCTCCAAGACCCTTACCAGTAATTTCCCCTTATGGGTTGCCTTCCATCCACCCTGACCCCTTGCCCCTTATGCCACCCTGCTACCATTCATTTTATGATCCTACTGGCCCCTATATCGGGCCATCCCCTGTCCTGGCATACCCAGATGATGCCAGCTAAGTGCACTACCATTGTGGTATGGGCCAGCCCTTCCTCCCACAGCTCCATCATGAACCTCCTTACCTGTTCCTCCTGGGCTAGTTCACCTTTGTCCCACCCATGCTTCCACCTGAAGCCCTGAAACCTTGCCCACCCTGTTTTGTAGGCCCTCAGTGTGTTCTCTGCCCAGGATCCTCGGTACAGTGCCCTGGCTGTGCTCTTCCAACCTCCCATAACTGGTCCAGGATCCTGGTCCTGTGTGGCACTGCCTGTGGCATCAGCTCCTGAAACCTGTTGAGCTGTAAACGGGACAGAACGTCAGCCACCTCATTCTTCAAACTTTCAATATGCTGTGCTTTAAAGGACAGGTTCAGGCATAGTCCCAGCAAGACCATACATCTGAGCAGCCTGCCCACTGTCTCTGTCCTCCCCCCTGCCTATTAATCACTTCTACTACCCCTTTGTTATCGTACCAAAACAAGATGTGTTTCCCCTTCATCCTATCACCCCATACTTCCAGGGCCACCCATATCAGGAAGATCTCCAGGAAAATGATGTCCTTCAGTATCCCCCCTTCCACCCAAGCTGTCGGCCATGGTTCTGACATCCATTCCCATTGAAAGTATGCCCCCATTCCCAGGGCGCCTGAAGCATCTGTGAACAGCTCCAGGTCCATGTTCCACTCTCACTCATCCTGCCAGAATGTCACCCCATTAAAGCTGTTGAGAAACTCCTCCCAAACGCCGAAGTCTTCCCGAACCCCTTTAGAGACATCCACGCAATGGTGCAGCTGCTTGGCTTTTCCTGTGGCCCTCATTAGTCTTCTTGTAAAAGCTCTGCCTGGGCTGATGGCCTTGCAGGCGAAATTAAGCTGCCCCAGCAGTTGCTGTATTTGTACCAGCAGCGCCCTCCTCCTCCCCACCACCTGGGCCAATAAACCTTTTAGCCACGCTTCTTTGCTCCCAGGCAGCTGAAAACAACCCTCCTCTGTGTCCACTTCTATGCCCAAGAATTCCAACTTTCCAGCAGGGCCCTCTGTCTTACCATGCGCCAGTGGAATCCCTATCCGCTGGCACATGCTCTCGAAATACCTGAGCATTTTGTGCGCCTCCACTCTCATTTCTCCAATAAGAAGGAAGTCATCCAAGTAATGAATGACCCTCTTGTGCCCATATCTGGCTCTGAAAACCCACTGTATCCAGGTGCAGAACATCTCAAATGTGAAGCAGGCCACCGAACGCCCCATGGGCATGGATATGTCAAAATAAATGTGCCCTTGGAATTGAAAACATGGCAGATCCCAATCTGCCAGCCTGACAGGCAAGAACCAAAATGCTGACTCAATGTCTGCCTTAACCAGCCATGCCCCCCTCAATTGCCTTAATTAGTGCTATGACCTGCTCCAACAAGGCATACAACACTGCCCTAAGGTGATCTGAAATGCCAATGTTCACCGAGGAGCCTTCTGGGTATGATAAATGATGAATCAAATGGAATTCCCCTTCTGCCTTCTTGGGAACCATGCTCAAAGGGGAAATCTGGAAATGCATGCACGGGGGGCCCTCTAATGGGCTGTCTGCTCAGCCTGCCACGATTTCCTTCACTATCTTGGCCCCCACAATCCCTTCCTTGACTGACCTCAAATTTTTGGCCCACATTCTCTGCCACCCCCCCCTTGAAACCCTAGTTGAAAACCCATTTGGGAAACCTTCCCGAAGCAGTTCACTTGCCCCTTTATTCGGGTATTCTGCGGTCCACTCCTCCACTGCTGCTAGGGAAATGGGAGTCCATGCCAGTGCATATCCCCACCACCTGTCCTCCCATGCCCCACTACCACCATCCCCTGGGGGCACTATGTTGTGCCCGGTGGCTGCCCCCATGACCCCTGTTCTGCATCCCCTTGGCACCCTGAAACAGCTGCTTGTGACCATGCCCCCATTCTGCCCCCCTCTGTCCTCATTCTGCCAACAGCTGGAGGCTGGATGCACTCCCCTGCATTTTGAGCAAACATGCCAGAACTTACAGCTGCCCCATGTGCAGGTGGCCTTGTTACATCCCCAACATGCCTTTGCCCCTGTGCCTGGATTGTTCCACCTTGCTTGGTCTCCAACTGCCTCCCCTTCCCCAGAGAGGGTCCTCATCCACAATTCCATGTGGGTGTAATCCCACCTGAGGTCCCCTTTCACTGCCACTCACTTCCAGAAGGCCTCATCTTATTTGAGTCACCCATACCTGACCTTTGCCTAGTTTGCCTCCCTAATAATGGACGTGTATGTCAGCATGGGGATTGCAAGTTCTGGCTGCTTCTCCAGTAACAACGAACTATATATTATGAACCTGCCTTGCCAGTTCTCTATGGTCTTCCCCTTATACTTAGCTTCCTCCATTTTGTGGCCTACCACCGCCAATGCCACTGCCATTTCTGACTTTCCCACCGACTCCTTCTGCTTGTACTTTGTGGCTGTGTCCTCATCCATGAGCCGAAAATGTCGATATACTCCCCTTTCCCAATTTTTTCTTTGATTTAGGCCAGCACATGGTCCCCAATTGAACACCCTGGGGGGCCTTCATACAACTTTCTGTTTGCTGTTGTCCCTCCCCCCCTTTCTCAGGCACGGCTCCACTGCCTTTTAATGCCTGCATTGCTCGGTCCATCCTCTCAATTCCTTTTTTTCCCCCATGTCTCCCAACAGCCCCTCGAGGTAATCCTTTAAACTGTTCTCATCCGTGAGATCCACATTATCCTTACCACCATCTAAATTCCCATCATCTGGCTCTGGTGTGGGCAAGGGCACTGGTATCGGTACCATACGCGGAGCCTCTCGCCTGGGTTTCTTGCCCCCTCCACTCCTGCCTGGGTGCTCATCCAGCTCTCTGCACTTCCTCCTCTGCCTCTCTCTCTTCTTTGCCGCCACTAGTAGCTCTGACATCTGCCCCATCAGGATGGACACCTCCTGCAGCATCTTCTCGCTGGTCGTCTGGGCTTGCTTTGGTGCCATGCCTAATCCTCTGTCCTTGCAATCTGGGTGTGTGTGTGAAAGGTTAAACATTCAGACTTGCACCATCAACTCTATCCCTTTTTGCCAAGGCACAGCGGTTGCCACGTTGCCCTGCCCCTTGCTCTGGTGGCATGAACCCGGGCCCAGCTATGAGCCCCCCATCTGAATGTCCACTGCTCCTGCATCCCGTAAGCCCTGCTGTTCCCTTCCTCCTTGTTCTTCTTATTAAAATTATTGTTTGCCTTGCTTTTTTTCTCTTTTTTTTGTGTTTTTTTTATATATTCCCCCCCATCCCAGTCCCCTGGACCCACATAGACATGTTACCAGTGGTCTGCGCCTCCAAGTGAGGTTATGGACTCCCCACCCAGGCCCCTTCTGCCCCCAGCATTACCCCTGCACCATGCTGACCCCCCACGGTGTGTCCTTCACCTGCCATGGGCCATGCCCCATCCTTGTGTTCTGGCTCCAAAACAGCCACATCTGGCCTGGCCCACTGTCCCACTCTAACCTTTTGGCACTTGCTGTGAGGCCCACCTCAGCCTCGGCCTACCCTCAGCCTACCCTGCTGTATGCCTCCCCCACCACATGCCCTGGCTACTAGGGATACTGACCAGCACCAGTCGTCATGTGGACTGTTCCAGGCCAGGCCTGCCCTGTGGCACCCCAAGTGTGCTCTGTGCCCCAGATCAAAAACGAGGGCCACCGCGGTTCTCAAGCCACCAAGCATTGGCCTTCCTTCTTAAAGGAATCTCCATGGGATCTGAACCCCCTCTTACTTGCCACAGCACCACACACAGGTAGCAATCTTAACCTTTCTGCTACATAGCCAGCACTCAAGAACCTCGTGGCCTCTAAGGCTTTGCCAACAACCCCCAGTCATCATAGGCATCCCTCATGCATGCCGCGGCCTTCTGTGACCACCACCATGTTCCTCCAAACACCTGCTGCCCTTTCCTTTTAACCAGGTCTCCCTGCAGTGGAAGCAACTCCCGAAATTCCCTCTCGCACAAGGTGATGCTCGGGGCCTGCTCAACCCTTGCACCATAATGTGATGCCTCACCCCCTATCTGTTCCGCACCCCCGTTGTCTGCCCCAGCAGTCCAAGCAGCTGCCCGAGATGCCCATACCACAAACACAGGGCCTCCCTGCTCCCTGCGCTGTCCAAGGCCTCCAGTCACATGTCCCCTTGCTCTCCTTAACCCTGCACTCTGCACACAAAATGCCCAGATGCCAGGACACTCCACGCCAAGGCCCCACATGGCACTCCAGCCTGTGAGATGCTGCACTGAATACTATCAACATCCCCCTGACTGCATTTTACTTTGTTCCCTGTGAAACCAGCAATAAGCCATGCACCAGCCGTGTGATGGCTCCACAGCTTCTTGTTTTTCCATTCCTACTCGGCTTCCTCCTCATATGCCATCACAGACCTACCCAAATGAATGTTATCATTGCCCATACCACCACAGTGGACTTTCTGCATTCCATTTTAGCATGTCTGTGTATTCAGTGACCCCACCACCTGGCTTGTCCATATGTTCTCCCTAGCTGCCATGCACCCACACTATTGTGCACCCTGCGGCCCTAAACACTCATTCTCTTACAGAAACACCCTGTCTACTCCTAGTTACACTGCTAAAGCCCCCATGTTTCTTCCCCTGCTTCTGTTTTTCTTCTTTCCCATTTCACCATTTTTTTTTTAACTTACACGAACTGCACACCAAACAAAACAGCCACCAGCCTGGATGTAGGACCAGCCACACTACAGAAGACCATTGCCTACACCATCAGCTATTCCCCAAACCAACGCAACACACTGAGGGCCCACCATGCCGCCCTGACCCACATTCAACATTTAAAATGCCGACTTCAAACAAACAACCCCCCCCAGCCGCAACCAATGGCCCCAAACTGCCAATGCAAGAACGATCTGACATATTAACATTTTGTCCAACTCCCTCCTTTTGCCATCTGACTAGCAAGGACATTGCTTGGCTATCTGTCTCTTGCTCTCCAGCCCAAACAAGCTTATTTCCGGTTGACTGTTTTTTTTTTTTTACCATTACACATAGACAGATTAAATTACAAGAAACAGTACATCTACTGAATCAACCACTCCAGCAAGCCATGTTAATCTTGTTCTCTAATTTTCACCATGCTATGCAAATCCAGCTACAGTAAAATTCTCCCAGGTCCATGAGGCCTACTAGGCCTAGTCGTCCCATGTGCCTTACCTAGACTTTTGCCATGAAGTGCTGAGATCTTCAGTCTGAAAAATTCCCAGCAAAAGAGGTTGTCCTGCCTGAGACCTGGCCTATTATACCCCTAATAGGCCCCTGGTCAGGAACCCCTTTTTGGCTCTGCTCCCCCAGACAATCCCTGAGGCTCCAGCTTGCCCTTGCCAGACTACCATTTCCTGACTGGTGATGTCATCAGGCCTCTCTCCCTCTATCCCTCTGTTCTCTCCCCCCCTTCCTCTCCTATGTACTTATTCCTGGTAGGGATCACTGGACAACTTGGCCTGCCTTTTAATGGCAAGCCCCATTATCCTGGAAGGTTTTGGCAGCCTGTGCATTGTAGACTATAGATCCCAGTTTGTAATCATTGGCATACTTCAACATACGTGTCAGTGGCTCAGTAGGTAGCACACTCACCTCTGAGGCTGGGAGATCAGAGAGCCATGGGTTCAGTTCCCACACCTGGCACTTGGGTTAATATCCCAGTACTGACACTGAAGTGCAGCATGAGAGGGGTGTTGCACTTCTGAGGTGCCGTCTTTTGGATGAGACATTAAACTGAGGTCCCGTCTGCCTGGATTGGTGGTAGTTCAGATGGATGTTAAAGATCCCATGGCACTTATCGAAAAAGAGTAGAAGAATTTCCCCGGTGTCCTGGCCAAATTTCCCTCATTCACTAAAAATAGCACCAACAGCTTAATCTGGTTCAAGGGTCAGTTGGCATTCATCTGTATCCCCTTCCCCCGGGTCGTGCCTGAAAATAGGCAGGATCTAGTGCACTTACTCGGTCAACAAAAACTAAATAAATAAATAAATACAGATGCTGATGGATGTTTGCATTGAAGAAATTAAAATATTGAATAGAGCCGGGGCCAACACAGAACCCTGTGGGACTCCACTATTAACCTGTCCCCATTTGCTCAAAATGTAGTACATCAATTGTCGGAAACCCTCCTGTGCTCATATCATCGAGTGTTTATTGTTTGTGTGAGGATTCTGAATGTTAATTTAGAACAGTCAGTCTATGTACTATGAAGTGTGCTTTGGGAAGGGGCATATCTGTCGTGTAGGTTGAGTAAGTGAGAGAAAAAGGTAGCCTTTCTGTTTTGGTCATATTTTTCTTGTATAACTATGTTAATGTACACACAGTAATATTTTCAGTAATTCTTGAAATTTTTTTGCTGATTGTTGTGGTGCAGCAGTGTATAATTTCAGTTTGTTTAAAACATTTGGTTATATTACTGAAAGTTCTCAATTTGCTACGCATTACTTGTAGTGTGTGTGCGTTGCATGCCACTAAATCAGATACCTTTTATTATACCACAGAGTAATTACAGCAGTGTGAACCTGCTATGCACTGCACTTGCATGAATTTTTTGTACTGCTTTGTGGTATCTTTACTGGTAGTGGACTGTTACTGCCGTGCACTACTCCCCCCAACTGGCAAAAGGTATTCTTTTTCCAGATTTGGATTTCTGATGGTGAGCACTGTTAGGTGGTGGTGTTGTACCTTTGCTTCTGCATCTCTTCATTGCGCAGCGCAATCTTAATCTGTCTGTGCATTTGCATCTCTTTAGGGCCCAATCGCCATCTCTAAATTAAGTCACAGTCGTTTCTTTGGCTTCCCTGCAGAGTACTGGTGTGGTGTGGTGCATATCTCTCTGCATGAAAACTGAACTCATTAATATGCATTTTTAAGTCAGGGCCATCATCACGACTCAGTCACTCATGATACAAATCACATTCACGATCACATCATGAATCACAAAATACATTTTTTTACTAGTTACTTGCATGTAAGCCTGTTTTATAGTATCTCTCCAGATTTCACCACTGTACTCACTGATATGAGTTTTCAGATTGGGGAGTTTTGTGATATTTTCAGATTGGGGAGTTTTGTGATACAGGTCATAGTCATCAGGGAACTAAAGTTGTAGGCATTCATGTTCCTGTACAGCCTTACGAGTTACAGTACTTTAAGCCATGTGATGTGTGGAGGCCCTGGGGCTGTCAATATTGTTGTCACTCCACCTTACTTCAGGTTAAGGTGGAATGACAATGAGAAGTCACAAAAACAAGGTGAAGTGGGCATTTCATGCTGGCCACTCTGCATAGCGGATTGACAACACAAAGTGCCCACGGCAGAATTTAAATTTCCTGCAGCTCTAAGGTGGGAGACTTGCATTTCTTGTTACACTCTCATTTCACTTCGTCAGCAGTGGGAAATTTTCTGGACGCAAGATAGTAGCATTTTGGGGATGAGCATTAATTCTGGTGACTTTGTCTGAACACTGCCTGCATGACTGAGTGTGCCATTAATTCTGGGAGACTTTGCATTTCTTGTTAAGCTCTAATTTCACTTCATCAGCACTGGGGAATCTTCTGGACACAAGACAACAATAGCATTTTGGGGATGCACATTAATTCTAGTGACTGTGTGTATAGGGGGCTGTCAATCTTGTCACTCCATCTTACTTTGCGTTAAGGCAGAATGACAATGCAAAGTAATAATCACAAGGCGAAGTGGGCATTTCATGCTGGCCGCTCCACATAGTGGAGTGACAACATGAAGTGCCCACTTCACATTCACTTCACCAGTAAGATTTAAATTTGCTGCATCTCTAATTGTGAAGCCATGATGTGGCTCATTTTATGTTAGGATGGAATTTATGGTTGTACATATAGTTTATTAGAACTTGATGGGAGACCTTGTCAAAGGCCTTGGAGAAATCTAGGAAGATAACGTCTACTGGTAGGCCTGAGTCATCTGGTGTCTGCAGCAAAAGAAAATTGTTCTTCCCCTGTATGCGATGGGGCAATACTGCAGATTATGGAGGAAGATTGCAGTCTGTGAGTAATTTGTGATGGCCAATTGGATTTTACCATCCCACATTTCTACTGTGATTGGAAATTGTTTTTACCATTTGAAGTATGCAGCCAGGCTGCATCCCTTCCATGTCCATAGCAATCTGCACACACTAGTACAAGCTTTTGTTACCTTGTGAACAGACTACTGCAATACATTCTATTATGGCCTGCCAGCTACTCAGCTATGCCATCTTCAGTTACTTCAGAATTTGGCAGCCAGATTGCTGACATATTCAGATTTATTCACATCACTCCCGCACTGTGGGAGTTGCATTGGCGGCTGATGAGATAGCATTCTGAATTTAAAATTATTTTGCTGGTCTACAAGGTCATCAGTGGACTAGGCCCCCTCTACTTTGATGAATTACTGGCAACCTGCCAGGAGGATTATTGTGGCACCAGAGTTCTCCACTTGGATATGCAGGTTTTTTTGTTAGTTCTATCACCAAGATTAAAATTCATCAAGGACTGAGCATTTTCTACAGCTGCACTGAGACGTTGGACTATTGTCCCAAAATTCACCCATTCTTCCTTTTCTGTGGAAAATATCAAATCACAGTTAAAGACCTGGCTGTTTAGGCAGGTCTTTTCAGGAGACTAATTTGTGGTAATACATTTGAGCTTTGTAAATTTGCAAATTATTACCTGTTCATAAATATTATTTATAATGTATATTTGTACTGTATAGTGCTTTGTGTCCTGGAAAGGTGTTATATAAACATGATCCTCTGCTGTCCTATCACTCCCTATAGTGATATTCTGTTCTTGTGCCCTGTCCCAAAACTGTTACTCCATACCCATCCCAGTACTGACATCACACACCAATCTTAAAAGTGACATTCCTCATCACTCTCAATATTGATATCCTACACCTATCCCTTACAGAAATAATTATATGACATGTTTTCATGCTGCACACATAAAACTACCCAAGTGATATGCGTGCTACAAGCATGATTAAAATGTTAAATTGGGACAAATTGCATTCATATGGCAAGCAAGTGTGGAAACCATGATTTTTATATTAAATTGGGAAAGACTGCATGAATGTGACATGCATGCAAAAAGCAAGTGGTCACTGATAACTGTACACATAAAAGTTAAGTGACTTGTTCAGGATCACAACATACACAAGTGGGGGTTGATGAGATTCAAACCCAGGCCTTCATGCCTCCAAGTCTACTGGCTTGCAGTTCAGTGCCTTTAACCACTAAGCCATACTGTCTGCACACATATGGCTCACTTGTACTTCAATACATACTGTGGTAACACTTTATTTTAAGTGTCCTTAACTACACTGTAATTAATGAACATCTACAATGTAACTGCTATGTAAGTACTGCGTAGTTACATGTAACTACAATATAGTTGGTAATTAGTTTCACATTTGCGTATTATGCAGTTAGATACACGTTTCTATGAAGTAACTACACTGTTATTGCACTGCAGATACTATGTAGTTGTTAATTACTTTCACGTTTGACTGGTATGTAGTTATACAATTTGCATGAAGTGGTACTTACACATGAAACCACAACTGTTTCTCTTCTGGCACAAACTGATTTATGCTGGAAGTGTAACTACATATAACAACTGTTGCAAAGTACAACAGAAACATGGAGTTATGCTAGAAGAGTAACTACACATGTAACATCTGTTGCAAACTGTGACATGCATAGTTACATTTGCCAGAAAAAAATTGATTTGAGGCAGAAGGGAGGCAACAGAAACTGCAGTAACTACCACTTCATGCAAATTGTGTAACTACAACACAGTACTACCATTTTGCCTTGTGTCAGTCTTCACCATTTATCGCTGTCTGGGTGACAGCCAGAGGCACAGCACCCAGTGTGAAGGTTTTTTTTGTAGGGGGAGGAGCCAGTGCTGGAGGCGGTGCCACCCTTGAGGCCTATGCATTATGTGGCACTCGTAGGTCACCAAGCAATGGTCATCAACTCCTCCTCTACCCCAGTTCTGCTTCTCCTGCCATCGAGAGTGTAGCACTTCGCACCTGCTGAAGAAATTTCATCTGTGACATTGTGTGGCCTAGTTAGTTGTTTTGGCTTCATTGCTGACACCAATTTTGCTCCATTCCAGTTCCTCCATCCACTAGTAACTTGATGCAATTTTCTGCAGGAATCAGTAAGACCTTTCCTTTTTCTTTCTTGCAGCAGTGCTGAGTCTGTTTCTTATTATTATTTTAGTTACCATGAGTCATGTTGGGTTCATCCAGGGATAAAAAGTGTTCTTCCCAAGGCAGACTGGCCTCCTATGAGCCGGTGCCCCTCCACTGGCAGATGTCTATCACAGACCAGCATGACCAACACCTCATCTGCCTGGGTCCATCTCATGATATTGATAGTTGTGACGCTTTCTTCTCCATGGATGCAGAGTACTGGAGCACTGTGCGTGGAAAGCCACTCATGATCCACTGACTTTCAGAGGGCAGTGTTGTATGAGCAACTCCAAGTGCAGGTCTCTCCACCCTTCCTTCAAATTCCCTCCTGTTTCTATACAGATCTGTGAGGAGGGGAGCTTCCTCCTCCTCTTCTTCTAGCCTTGCCAGGGAGGAGGTCTCTGCTGCAGTGCTGGAGGACTGGTCTGGGTATCTCGGGGGCTGGGCTGGGAGCAACCCACAGGCAATCAACTCCTCAGAGGTGCAGGCTCCGCCAGTGTCATGGCTCACACTTGCTGGACCCAGCATGAGTTGCTCCTCAGTGCCACTCCCACCGATGCCATTCTGTATCCAAGGTCCATTTTTGGCTGTGGTGATTGGCACTGTGAGAAATATTGGGCCCGCATGCTGCACCGCATGTGGCACCTCTGGGGCTGCTCATCTTCTTGATCTCCTTCTCTTCAGAGACAGATGCTTGGGAGACTTATCTGGACTAGCTGCCCAACTCCTCAGAGTCAGAAGGTTCTCTTGTGCCCAGGCATCCCTTCCCTAGGCACCGGCAATTATGACCGGTGCTAGCTCCCACACCAGTGGTGACATCAGGAGCGTGCCTGTCAACAGTGACCCTCCATCTGAGGGGATGTTGGTTTGGGTCTCAGGGGCCTGGAGAGCTGTTGGGCCTTGTGCTGTTCCCCCCGGGCCAGAACAGAGACTCTCTCTTCTGCAACCTCCCTCAGGAGGCTTGTGGGATTGGAGATGTCCCTAGCTTTGGGAGTGAGGAAGAGGTTGACCTAAGAATCAATGGGGTTGAGGGGGCAGGACATGGGGCAGTGACCTTCCTTGGGGACCCTTGTGGTTCAGGGATGTGTCGCAGTGCTGAGTCCTTGTTCTTGCCCTCATCCCCTTCAAGGAATGCCTTATTGAGTGGAGTCAGGGTCTGCCCTTCTGGTTCTATGCAGCCCCAATCTTCTCAAATGGGAGTTTCCCATTCAGGGCTCAGTCCTGACTGCTTCAAGCTGGTTGTGCAGCCAGTAACTGCACAGACCAGCTGATCATCAGGAGGTCCAAGATTGCCAGTGAGGTCCCCTAGCCCTGGCAGAGGTCACTCAGATAAGGTGACATGTCTCCCCATTGCTTCTGTGGCCCCCCTATTTCCCATATGGGTCCTTCATGTCCCTCGACCTGGGAGCAGTTCTAAGTCACTGCTGCCACCTTCCTCAGGTATATCAGGGCTATGGATGAGCAGAAGATCTTTTGCCTGTCTCCCCCGCAGCAACTGTGCTTGGACTTTTCAGATTCATCAGCCTTATCTTCCTCCTTCAAGAAAGAAGATACCTCTGTCCATTTGTCCTCAGATGCTGATCAGATAGAGTTTCTGCACTTCCTGTCAAGGCTGGACCACGATCTGCACCTATCTCACATCACAAGATGCAATATTGAGTGTTTGATGTGTGTCTTTCTTAGTGACTTTAGTGCAGACCACCTGGTTGTCCTTTCCTGATCGATTCTCTTCCAGGAAGTGCTGTCCCACACGTGGCAGTGCCCATCTGTCCCAACTCCAGCCCCTATGAACTGCCAGCACAGGTATTGTGCACAGGAGTCTCCAGGGATTTTGCCTCATCCCACTTTGGGACTGAGGGTACTGGATACTCTTTCTGGGCATAGACACCTGGTGTGCAACCGGCCCCCAGATGTGGACTCTGTGGAGTTTGACAACTGAAGATGGATAGTGTTCTCTTTGGCTCATATCATGCTCAGCTTTGCTGCTCATCAGGCACAACACACTGCCTACAACAGGCATCTGTGGTCAATGCTAGGTCAGGGGCTGACATTGCTGCCTGATATGAAAGCAACCAGACAGGCCATTGCCCTCCCTGTGCAGGACCTACAGCTCACAAGGCATCAGGTAAGGGTGTCTTATGATGCTAATGAGGTAGCTTCAAGTCTAGCAGTGACAGTGATCTGTATTAGATGGACAGTATGGTTTCATCTATGGTTGTCACCCTTGGCACAGTGTAGGGTGCTGCCTCTGCTCTCCAGGGGGACCCACCTTTTTTCACACATAACAAGGTGGGAAATACAGGTGCAACTTCAATTTCCCAGGCAATGGGAGATCTCACCTCACCCTGACCAATCGCAGGTCTAACTGGCCTGTAATGGGTCTCCTCCATTCATGGTCCTCCCCCACAAGAGACTGAGAGACTGACATCCTTCAGGGAAATGTTGGGCCCCCTTCAGGGGGCTTGGTACTCACCCAGACTGGGAAGATATGGAAATTACCTACCTATCATAATTGTTGATCTTCTTGTATATCTTCATCATTCATCACTGGCTCATTCTCCTCTGGGCCTCAGTCCCTGGGTGATGCCCCCTCCCTGCTTGCCCTCCTCCTTCTTGAGAACAATTGTGGGCTGGGTCAAACTGGTACCTCTGGGTCCTCTGTTACCTTCCTAAGTGACAGATGGCCCACCCTGGGAGGAAGGGCAAGTAGGGCTTCTTGACCTGGCTTTAGGCACTCCCTGTAGGTCCTTCCATTCTCAGCTGGGGGGGTCCTCCTGAATGTGGTCTTGTCCTGTGGTGGGGGATCATTCTTAGGTTGGGTAGAGAGGAAAGGGACCATGGGGACTCTCTTTCTCCCTCCTTGTATAATTTTTCCTCTTCTCTCCACTTTTCATTGGGGGGTAGGACTTGTCCTGAACAAGATTGCCTCCTGAACCCTGTGGGATCTCCCTCTTGGAACAATGGTAACCAGATTAGCCACCTAGATCTTCTTCCTCCTTGGTGGTACCTAGCTGTAGTCAACCCAGCTGATAGCTCCTCCCTGGGTTCCTCACTCCAAAGTGTGTCAATCCTTACAATTTTTAGCATTGAACACCAGCTGCCACTCTTCTGACCACTCCTATAGTTTATTCAGGTCATTCTGCAGTTCCTACCATCCCTCTATGTCACTCACCACTGCCACCAACCTGGTATCATCAGCCAAGAGGCTGATCTTATTCCTGATGACATGTGAGATGTCCGCTATGAATATCTCAAACAACACTGGCACCAGTAGCAATCCTGCAGCACCCTACTTGTAACTGCCCTTGGAGATGAGATCTCCCCTCAGCCACTACCCTCTGCTGTCTTCCCTGAAGCCAATTTTTGATCAGGTTAACCATCTTAGTCTCCACCCCCACATACCTCAATTTCCTCCCCCCAACCTCCCATGCAGCACTGAATCAAAGGCCTTGCCAAAGTCCAAATATATGACATCCACCACATGACCTCTGTCCAATTCCCTCATTACCCACTCATAGTACTCAACTAGGTTAGTCTGACACAACCTTCCTGAGACAAACCCATGCTGATGCTTGTCCTGGAGTCCATTATCCTCTAGAAATGTCACCATATTCTCCTTCAGGATTGTCTCCATCAGCTTCCCCATAATGGATGTCAGGCTTACAGGTCTGTAATTGCTTGGTTCATCCTTTGGGTCACTTTTATGGAGAGGCAAAACACTGGCCATCCTCCAGTCCTATGGCATGCACCTTGTGTCCAGGGAGGCATTTAACAGGTCAATCAGTGGCCTTGTCAGTACCTCCACCAGTTCCCTCAGCACCCTGGGATGTATGCTGTCTGGTCCTGGTGCCTTATCCACCCTCATAGCCCTCAGACCCTCTAATTCCTGCCCTCAGTGATTACCTCATCAGTAAGGATATATGTTTGTCATGGATGAGGTTTTAATAACTCATTGGTTGTTCATGAACTCATTACTAAATACTAATCAACTTTGTGGCACTGTCATCATTGCTACATTTTAATGACAATAGTGAAAGTCATGGAAGTCCTGAATAAAGGCCAAACATTATGGAATCCATGATGTGCATAACTGCCATGACAAAGTTAAATCCCTACCCATCTGTCACAACCTCCCTACCCCCTGCAGAAGCTGCCTGTCCTTCTTCCTCATGAATATGAAACAGAAGTACTAATGTAGTACTTTTGCCTCTTCTGCTACTTTCTCTGCCTACCCCATCCTTCTTAATCTGCACTATCTGATCCTTGCATCTCCATCTTTCCCTAATGTGTCAGAAGAAGTCCTTTTCTCTGTCTTTGATTCCCTGAGCCAGTCTCAGTTCCCTGGAGGCCTTGGCTACTCTAACACCCTTGGTAACTTCTCTGGACTTCCTCACATACTCATCCCTATCTTCCTCCCTCCCAGAATTCTTGTATGCATGAAATGCTGCTTTTTTGCCCTCTCCTTATTTAAAACTTCCGTACTCATCAAGCTTGACTTTTAGATCTTCCCTTCTTGCTCTGCAGTTTGGTACAGGTCTCTACAGCCTCCTCAAGCCCCAGTGTAGTTTTTTTCCCATTTCTGGTTTCCATCCCAGTGAGACTGAATTCCTGCCAGGTACTCTCCTAAGATTTCACACATCCTACTGAAGTCAGCCTTTCTGAAGTCAACCACCCTTGTCCCTATATCAATCACCTCCCTGCCCATGTTGAGCGTGAACCCCACAGATTGGTGGCCTCTCCCTGCCAGTGGGTCCACCACCTCCACCTCCCTTACAGCCTCCCTGGTAAACAAATGTCTGCTGTGTGGAGTAATGGGTGGTACCAGATACACATGCAGGGACTCTTCCTTAGTCATTACATGCATGCCTTCACCACCATGTCCCAACCCTCATGGCATAGTCAGGGGCTGTGGTAGCTTGGTGAGAATGATGGCGCCATAGCTGCCACTTCATTCAGCTAGTGGGAAGGGCATGTAATGCTAAGGAGACATCCCAGCATGTGTATCTGGCATCACCCACCATAACTTCACATAGCAGATTGGTGCTATTTATTTATTGCTTGTTTGTTTACCAGGTAGGTGCACTGATTCAGTGGACCATATTCAGGCATGGCCCAGGCCATAAAGACGGTACATAGGTAATACAGACAATACACTTACATTAACAGAGAAAGATACAGGAAATAGAATACTATACATTGAATATATTGAGTACAGCTAGGTACAATTAAGTGCAAGAATACAGTTGAAACACAACAAAATAGCAGCTAAAGTGTGGGTGCAATATACATGATGTACAATTAGACTTATGATGACTGTTCAGCATTGTACAATGGGACAGTTTGGTCTTTGGAACAGAAGAATTATGACTGTCATCAAAGGGAAGCCCATGCCCCACCGCAGCCACCCACCTGGGCAGCAGCAGGACAGGGGAGTGGGTGCAGTAGAGGTGTAGGTCAATCTTACAGAAGCAGCACATTTAAAGTTCTATAAGTGTACAATACACATTGTGAAGCTAGTTAACAACTGCATAGTGCAGTTACAGTGTAGTTATAGAGTAGTTACAGTGTAGTTAGTGATGCTTAATATTATCCTTCAGAAATCACTCCCACATGAAGCTACTGCAGTATAGAGTAATGGTTAAAAGCACTGCACTCAAACCTAGAGAACTGGGTTTGAATCCCGAAGCCACCACTTGTATACTGTGTAACCAAAAATAAACATGCAATCTAACATTGTAAATTGCTGTACAATAAAAAATCATTAATTTACATAAATACTTGACTTTTAACAGTGTTGTAGTTGCTAAACAACGTGCTGCTTTTGTGGCATTGTTTCCACAGTTAATGCCTAACTAACATGTACTTAGAAAGTAAGTATGCAGAAATGGTCACTTAAAATAAATGTGTAAGAAGAAGGGTGTAACAGTGCTGTACTATAGTTACTATGGAATGTGCTGCTTCTGTGGCATTGTTGCCACAGTTAATGACTAACTAACATGTTCTTACAAAGTATATACGCAGTAACAGACCCTTAAAGTGTAAGAATAAGGGTTTAACAGTGCTGTAGTTACTAAGGAATATGCTACGTCTATGGCATTTTTTCCACAGTTAATGATTAACATGTATTTGCAAAGTAAGTATGCAGAAACTGACACTTAAAATAAAGCATACAAGAGGGTGTACCTACTATACACTTACACTGAATGTCAATGCTGTAGTTCTGATGTATGCGTTCATTCAGAAATCAGTCCCTCATGCACTTACTGCTTAATAAACATATTCAACTACATTCATTACTTATACAATAAAAATAATTCACATAATTACTTACTGGCTTGTAACAATTCTGTAGTTACTAAGGAATGTGCTGCTTCTGTGGCATTGACCCACAGCTCTTCTGTATCCACACTCCTGGCCTGCTACAGCCCAAGAGAGTGGCTGGGGTTGGGACATGGCTACATATCATGTGCTTTACCAATGATCTGGGTGGAGTGGTGATGGGTGGTGAAGGACACATGTAGGGACATTTCCTGGTGTGTAGTTTAACAAATTGCATAATGTGGTAGTTACACATGCAACCACAATTGCCTCTCTTTTGGCACAAATTGATTTATGCTGGAAATGTAACTACACATGTAACAGCTGTTGCAACAGTAATTGCGGTGTTACACAAGGTCCCTGCACCCTAATTGGTACCCTCAGATGTACACCGTAGACAGCTAATGCTTAAGTAGAGGTTATACTAATATATAGAGATAAGGGCATCTACCGTATAAGAGTAGATGTCAGGATATGAATGCATTTTGTTGTAATCCTCTTTGTTTGCTAATACACATATATTTTACCATGTATTTTCTGTCTATTTCTTACTTGTTAGATGCCAAGACACCTGTGTCCATGAAGTAATTATAATATGTAAGACAGCATTGCCATCTTTTGGCGATTTGTACTACTACACTTAGTTATGTAAGATTCTGTATAAGAACTCTTTTGTTCTCAAACTGATGACTTTACAGAATTGTATAATGTTATCTTGGACCATGGAGCCACCTCTAATTTAGCCAATAGGGCTCATCTCTGTAACTAGAAATGTGTCTATCTTTTGGTAACCATAGTAATTATCATGGGTATATAATGTAATGCACAAGCTTTACACCTCGGAGACCCGAGAGACCCCAAGAGACTACAGAGAAACCTCGAGGTATAGGGAACGCTTAGCACTGGCTCCCGGTTTGTATTGGTAAGAACTACCTAGGGCAACTGTGATTTATCCCTTTGGTAGTAATAAACTTGTTTATTACTCTAATGCAACGTGTTTGTGATTACTTGCATTCCCAATATCAGCAAGAATCTGAAAGTGAGGTTTAGACCTCTCAACAGATTGGCGACCATGTGCAGGTGATATTTGGTGTTTGTAAGTTTTCATTTGTTGCTTAAACTTTTCCCTTTCCCACATGAACAGTAGGTGTACATTCCCATAACACCTTTCCCATTTTAAAACCAGTTTGTAGTCACTTGCAAAGTCTGGATGACTTTTTGGGTGTGGTCGATGCTGTCTCGACCCACTCCATAGCAGCTTTGAATTGCAAGCCTGCAACTAATACAGTAGCCTGGCTGTGTTTAAGGTACTCGTGCTATGGATTGATATGCAGCACACTATCTTTTTTGCAGTCTGAATTTTCGTTTCCTCCCACATAATGGCCACAGTATCAGATATCTGGGCAGAACTGAGACTCGATGTCTCAGACTTCCTTGCCTCCCATGGCGGATGGGCTGACTTTGTGCGGGACTCAAGTCAATCCAATAACCCTGTACTGGGGATCTCAACCCAGTACGCAGAGATGAGACAATCAACCAATAAGCGACATGCTAAAGGGTTGATGGTCATGGCTCTCTACGCTGCTTTGGAAGCCTCTGAAATGAGGTTTCAAACCCTTAACCTGCAGATTTCATCTGTTAAGCAAGAGATGGGTTTGTAGGAAACAGAATGTATTAGACTGCAGCAGAACTTTGGAGTCTGAACTCCAAACTCTGCGAAATGAAAAGGATTCACTATTGCATCATTCAGCCCAGGCTGGTGAATAGGAACTATGTATGTTGAAGCAGGAGTGTGAAAGTTTGAGACAGGATAAGAGTCAGGATGTGCAAATGTATAATTTGCTGAGTACTGTGAATGCTCAGTTGAGTGATGAAATGGGCGAGCTTCAGGACGAGATCAACCAGGTACGTAATGACTTAGAAGTAGCTTACAAGGACAATCACGAATTGAGTGCCCCATATCAAGTTTTTCAAAAGCAAAAGCAGGATCAGGCTGATATGGATATTGCAAGTGTAAATCATGATGAATGTAGAACTAAGATGGCGACACTGTGCCATCAGCGAGAGGTTCTGGCTGGACATGTAATGGCAATGGGAGGCGTAGCCCCTGCCTTTCATTCGTCATCAGAAGGGGAGTTATCTGATGATGACATTTCACAATACAACGCCCAGTCACACCCCTACTATGGCCCAGACTCCCCACCCAGCCATCCACAGCATGGCCGGTCCCCATCCCCAACTCCCCAGATCACACGTCAGCGACATTGTGATGCTCATCATGGAAAATGCCAACATGGTGGCGCCCATGATAGGGGAGGAACAGGCCCAAGCCTGGTCCTGATGGAGCCTCCAGTAGCTGTTATTAATGTGGAAGACAGGCAGGAAATAGAAACCATGATTGAAAGAGTGATAGGCAAAGTTCCTCTTCCTGAGAGAAGTATGAGGGCTTTTAAAACACAGATTCGGCAGCTTTTTCAAGAAGCTAGCACTCAGGAAGGTATTGTACGCACTGCAGCTGAAGCTGCAGCTCGTGCTTCCTTGGATGGTGCTCGAGACACTCTACCTTTGCCTGACCGACCCACTAATCCCCTACAAATGACCTACTCTGTTCAGCAAATTGCTGACAGCATAGGTCAGATGAGCCCATCCGACAACCTCAGCTGCCACTTGGAGAAGGTACATTCTAAATTCGAGATGCTCAGCCTTGCTGCAGAATATAAGGTCCAAATACTATGCCCAACCATCAATCCTGGTTTGTGGGCCAAACTCCCCGAAGCTGTTCACCAGGATGGGAACACTACCTTTGATGAGGTTGCAGCTGAGCTCATTTCTGCTCACAGTCCTGGTGTAGTAGGAATGATTTTTGCATATCCTATGAAGCAGAATGCAAAAGAAAGTCCAGCGACTTACCACCAGAGACTCTAGATGGCCTACCGAGCAGGAAAGCACATGGCACAAGAAGCTGCCAATGTAGATCTTATTGAATATAAGACCCTGTTCCTTAGAAACATGATTCCAGCAGTAAAAGAAAAGGTAGAGCCAACCACTTACCCAAATATGGATAGGTCTACCGATATTCTTCGGAAAACCGCGAGGGTGTATCAACTATATATCCCTGATTTGGGCTCCAGTTCCAAGAAGGTAGCTGCAGTGGAACCCACTTCAGCGACCATGACACACTACACAGTGGAAGGGCAGGCTCAACGCCAACAGGCCCAACATCTGCCGGCCCCTCCAGCTGGTAATCAACACCCCCAACAGGCCCAACAACAACAACCGCATCAACAACAGCAATGGAGTGGGAACTGGAATTGGCATAAGAACAGGAAGCATAAGGGTAGAGGTAAACCACAACAGAGAATGGGTCCTTCATATAGGGAGATAGCTGAAGAAAATAAGAAATTTCAAGAGCTCCTGGGACAAGTGCGCTCTGTGGCAGATGCTGTTCCTGCTCAGACCTTTGTGGCGGTACAACCAGCAGCCCAGGCCACAACCGGCCATGGAGACACCAGAGGTGCAGGCCCTCAGGCCCATACAGGCCTGAACCCAGAAGCTCCTCCCTATATAGCATCAGTACAGCATGGTGAAGTCATTCATGCAAGTCAGGTCCAACCTCTGCATGCTTCCAGCAATATGGACTGACAATTACAGGCCCCAGTTCATATTGTAAACAAGCTGGTCTTGGATAAAAACGGAAGGCCCTGCACAGAGGCCGAGGCTGGGGGCCGCCAACTAGTAGTTTTGCTAGATACAGGTGCAGCTGTATCTGTGCTACATGATGAACACCCGGACACGTCCCCTTGGTCTACTGGATGGAAGACCAATATGTCAGGAGTCGATGGTACTAGGCTGCCTGCATACCGTTCTTTACCCTTACTGGTAGAGCTAGGCCACTTAAAGGCCTCACACACTTTCCAACTGATGGTACTACATGATAATCCTAGTATTATAGGGATTGAATTCCTTGCACCACACGGCTGTGTGGTGGACCTAGCTAACATGCTACTGATACAGATTCAAGGTCAGTACCATACCATTTTGATTCCTGACTCACACATTGTGGCAACGATATCTGCCAATGACAAAGACTATGATGTCATAGATTTGTTCAAGAATCATGAACTTTTTCCAAAACTCCTACCTATTTTGCAATGACATTTAGAGGCGTTTGCAGTTAACAAACATGAGTGTGGTAGAATGCACATGGTCATTGAAGTGCCAGGCCCAGCACATGAGAGGCAAAGGCAATATCCTTTCCCAACTGAGGCCTTGCCTTCCCTTAGAGAAATGATCAAGTCGCTCCTCAAGCAAGGAGTAATCAGAACTTGTGTTTCCACTGCCAACCCCCCAGTATGGCCCATGAAGAAACCCACAGGTGGCTGGAGACTTACTATTGACTACAGGAAACTGAATCAGGTCACTCCCAGTTGTTCCCCAACTGTGGCATCAGCACCAGATGTGCTGCGACTTCTAACCCCTGACTTGAAATGGTTCAGTGCCCTGGACATCTCCAATGGTTTTTGGTCATTGCCATTGGCCCTTAAGAGTCAATATAAGTTTGCCTTCACCTTTGAAGGAAGACAGTACACGTGGACTTGCTTGCCACAAGGATTCCATGACAGTCCATCCCTCTTCTATCTCCACATGATGGATGCCCTCGAGAGTTTCTCTACCCCCCAATGTCTCCTACAATATGTGGATGACCTGTTGCTGGCCACAGCCACACAGGAACAACATCTGGATCTCTTGGACAAACTATTGACTCTCATTCAGAAAGCAGGCCTGAAATGTAACCCAGCAAAAGCACAATTGTGTCAGAAAGAAATACTCTTTCTGGGTCTAAAATAACTGACCAAGGTTGAAGCCCTACCTGGAAGAAGGTACAGGGATTGCAAGACTTGCCATTACCTACCAGTGTGGCAACTCTTCGACGGTTTCTAGGTATGGTAAACTATTCGAGAGATTTCATTTGTGATTTTGCTCAGAAAACTTCTCCTCTGTATGAATTACTCAAAAAGGATGTACCATGGACTTGGGGCCCTATTCACACCCAGGCTGTGATGTCACTGAAGCAGGCCTTGGCCTCCGTCCCAGCACTGGTGAACCCCAATCCAGCACTACCATTCCATCTGGAGTGTGCTACCTCTGACATTGCTATGTCAGCAGTGCTGGCCCAGAAGGTGCATGGCAGCTTGAGACCCATTGCATATGCCTCACAGCTCTTGACCCCAGTGGAACAGAAGTACGGCCTTTGTGAAAGGAGCCTTCTGTCCACCTACTGGGCTGTCAAGCACTTCCTGTATATCATTGGGTACTCGCCACTGATCATTAACAGAAACCATACACCTACCACCTTTTTGCTCTCAGATAGAGTGAAGGATAGGTCAGTCTCTAACACCAGGCTGATGCACTGGTCACTCCTTCTCCAGGACAGGGACATACAGGTACAACTGACTAAAGTTCCATCTATGCTAGCTCATGGCCTCATTTTCTAGGGAGAACCCCATGACTGTACACAACAGTCACCTGATCTTCCTGATCCAGGTCCTTTCTTCCCTGCTATGCCACAAGTACTTGAGAGTACCTCTTTGTGCCATATCTTTACTGATGGTTCAGCATCCTACTATCAGGGACAGCAGATTGCAGAGATGGGTATTTTGGTGATTTACCCTTATGGGAACACTGTCAAGATATCTAAACGCTGTAGTGTAGCTTCATCATAGTACACAGAGATGGCAGCGGGGGCCTGTGCCCTCGAGTTCATCCAACATGGAACCGAGGATACCAGCATTTTTACAGACTCTAACTGGGTTTGTTGTTCCCGTATCAAATTTCTTCCCTTCTGGCAGAAGAACTCCTTCCTCTCTTCTGATGGCAGTCCAGTGAAGTACAAAGAATTGGTAATATACATACATGCACTGGCACAGAAATTTGCACACAAACTTTATGTACACAAGGTTAAAGCCCACTCTCTCCATGACCCCTATCATGCCTTCAATGACACAGCAGACACCCTTGCTAAGGAAGGGGCCCAAGGGGGGGATGTCTGGATGATGGACCATCCAGAGGCTAATGCAGCTGTACACACTGAAGCACTCAAGAAGAAATATGAATCTTTTTCTCCCTTGGACCTCTCCACAGCCCAACAGCTGGACACTGAACTCAAAGAGGTGTTCAGATTCCTTGACAAAGGTACTGAAGAAAAACTTTCTACACATAACCCTTATCGGAGGCATGAAGGTAAGTTACACTTGTCACCAGATGACAAGCTCATTTGGTTTCAACCAGATGACTCCACCACCAAGTTGTGGGTAGTCCCTAGACACCTAAGATCTGAATTCTTGCACCAAGTGCATGACACTCCTACTGGTGGACACACAGAACAGAAAATACCCTCCAGCAACTTAAGACCACCGCCTGGTGGCCTGGTATCACCAAAGATGTTAAATAGTACATAGACAACTGCCTTGTTTGTGCGCAAAACAATCCCATCCCTACAAAACAAAATGCCAAACTTTTACCACAAAGACATTCTGGCCCTTGGCATTCCATGCAAATTGATTTCATTGGTCCCCTGACCAACACCAGCAGAAATAATAAGTATGCTATTGTGGTAACTGATCTTTTCTCAAAGTGGGTGGAGGCTTTCCCCACTAAGACATGTACAGTGAAGACTACTGCCAAAATCCTGGTGGAACAGATTTTCTCCAGGTGGGGTCTACCTCTTAAGGTAGACTCTGACAAAGGAACTAGTTTTACAGGTGAGTTGATGAAAGAATCCTTTGAACTCCTCGGAGTTCAGTAGAAGTTCCACATACCTTACCACCCTCAATCCTCAGGTCAAGTAGAAAGAGCCAACAGATGGATTAAGCAAATGCTTTCCAAATTTATTGAGGATAATCCCAAAGCCTGGGATTCTCTATTGCCTTTACTCCTTATGGCAATCAGGGGCACACCCTCGACCACCACCCAACTCACGCCCTTTGAGGTAATGACTGGTAGACAGATGAGATTACCTGAACACCTGTTTGACCTGCACACCCCTACTGCAGACCACGTGTCTGTGGACCAGTATGTGGAAAAACTCAGAAAAGACCTCATACACACACATACTTGTATGCTACAGATTGCATGGGCAAGGTCCAGCAACAATCCAATATACAATTTAACAAACATGCACAAGAAGTGGATTGGCAAGTTGGAGATCAGGTAATGGTACTTTGATTTACACATCCCACCCATTCCTTCTCCAACAAGTGGGAAGGCCCATACCCCATTGTCAACAAGCTCAGTCCGGCAGTCTATCAAGTCAGACTCCTTCACAATAACAAATTGACTGACAAATGGTTACATGCAAACCAGCTGAAACTGTATAAAGGAGCTTAACTTACTTTTCCTTACCCCATTGGGCATAATTTTACTAATATACTAATCTTTGATCTTCCTTTTCAGATACACTGACAAGATGGCTATCTTGTTCCTTTATTTCCTCCTCTCAGGAGTGATCCCTTGCATCCAAGGCATGGTACCGGACCGCCTATGAAACCTTGACCCTCCAGCACCTCCTCCAGAGGGAGTATCCATCAATATACCAGATAGTATGATCATTGTCCGATGCTTACCTCACTGCCTCGGTTGTTGCTCCTGACAAATCTACCCTTCAAATTGAGTGGCAAACCA
This sequence comes from Neoceratodus forsteri, assembly GCA_016271365.2. NCBI lineage: Eukaryota > Metazoa > Chordata > Ceratodontiformes > Ceratodontidae > Neoceratodus > Neoceratodus forsteri. The sequence continues at coordinate 1,360,698,077 of CM057459.1, forward strand.
CATCACAAGGACAAATTCTCCCTGTGGCCAAACTCTCCAAAGGAACTTTTCAGGGTTGGCCCAATGCTAAATTATCCCCAACTAGTTCACTGTCCTTGTTACAAACTGCATTAAGACATTCTGGTTTGTACAATATAACTGCTTTAAGAGAGCATTCTTACTGTAATTCTTTGTCCAAAGATTCCGCTCGCAGATTTTGTGCTATACACCACATGGCTTCTGCAGCCATGTACCTCTCTGTGTTACCACCCACTGATAAGCAGCTTTTGGAATGTCCAAAGCATAATCCTGGTCACTGTAGTGGTCTCACAGCCACTGCCCTCCCAGGTTCTTTGATTAATAACTTACAGTCTATGCAGTTACCTGTTTTGTTTAATCTTATTGGAATATGAAAGAGTTTGGTATGTGTCACAATACTAATACATCAGCATTTTATAGTACATTACTGCTTGATAGTTTAGCTGCATTTCAGATTTGTACGCAGGATCCTTTTGCTGGGGTCTATTCTACTGAAGAGGAAGCCCTCTCCTGATAATCTGAATCATAAATGTAACAAACGTGAAGTTGACAGTTCTGATGTCACAGGTGCCACAGGTACTGCCACAGGTCTTTTTGGTACCGCTATGTCTATTTGGAATAAAGCAGATATTGCTGCTATCAAAAGTCATTATGCTAAGTTCTCCACTAGCTTGGTTAATAATGTTTTACCTCCGTTATTGCATGGTGTGGATGGCCTTAGTCAGGATGAAAGATACACTGTACACAACATGCATGACATTGCTAAGGCATTCACTGATTCTAAAGATAAGATCAACGTACTCATACAACAGAACAACAGAGAAACAGATAAACAATATATTGCAAGGGAGATACTCTGCTCTGCTTATGGCTCCTACATTATCACTACCATCAACAATTTCTTCCATGATCTAGAATCTGGAAGAATTCCTGACATCATACATGATAGACGCATTTCCAAATGATATTGTACAAGGTGTAAAACCACTAGCTGTGTTTCCATGTGTATGCAACAGACTATGACTATTCCTCTCTCCACAGCTAGGAATTTGGGGTTTGTGACCAGACACCCTAACACTGGTCCTTGTTTCACTGTTAAGAAATGTTCCACAACAGATAACATGTTTGTTTCTTTCACTGTCTTCTTACCACGCTTTGATCTTGCACTGGTGTATTCTATCAGGCACTTGGACGAAGACATCTACAGAGAACGCCTGGATCTACCACCTCTACTGGTCTACCATTCTTTTCTGGATGCCTGGCTGGCTCCGCACACGGACTGTTGTGCAAAAAAGCAATATATCTATCTGTGCCACTATGATGTGTTTGCTGTTATACGACCTGTTTGTGGCTACTCTCCAGACAGCATTGATTGGACTTTCACTATGAATGATGACATCACTTATAATGGCACCAACTCTTTCGACTCAACTTTGACTCCGGATAAGCTATACCAATCCTATCATGAGGAGGTTCACCGCCTGTCAACACAGATTTCGAAGACGACCTACACCTGCCCTGTCCAGTTACAAAAGTGGAGACTACCTACGTGCGATCACAGTACAACTCTGATGGAGAATACTGCATTGTTACAAATTATAAGACTTACACATATGGTTCTGTTACTTGTGCTATTGAATACCCCAATTTCTGTTTTGCTCCCCACCAGAAAACTGTTACTGGACATACTGCTATAACACCCATCCCCTTTATGGATGCAGACATTATTGATGGTAACCCAGATTATCTACTCACACTGTCAGAATACTTGCCATACTTTAATGTCCACATAGACCCACTTACACTTACACTGAAATCACTTTTAGACAGGAAAGACACACACCTCATCCACATCAGCAATAATATCATCAAAGCCAATGAAGCTGTTCTTGACTTGATTAATGATGGAGATATGAATAACGCATTAACTAACACTTGGTTAGAAATCACTTTTAAAGGTTTTGTTATTATACAAGCATTTTTGATTTTCACTTTAGGTATTATGCTTTGCTGCCTACGATGTACACTACGCCAACATCGTTAGCAGCTCGAGTTCCTTTACAAGGCTTGTGCATTGGGATTGTAAATGACCACTGCTCCTGTTCTTTCCCTAGACATATGCCTGTGTTGCCCTTGGAGGCAACAAGGGGGGGATTGTTACACGAGGTCCCTGCACCCTAATTGGTACCCTCAGAGGTACACCGTAGACAGCTAATGCTTAAGTATAGGTTATACTAATGTATAGGGCTAAAAGCATCTACCGTATAAGACTAGATGTCAGGATATGAATGCATATTGTTGTAATCCACTTTGCTTGCTAATACACATATATTTTACCATGTATTTTCTGTCTATTTCTTACTTGTTAGATGCCAAGACACCTGAGTCCTTGAAGTAATTATAATGTGTAAGACGGCATTGCCATCTCTTGGCGATTTGTACTACTACACTTAGTTATGTAAGACTCTGTATAAGAACTGTTTTATTCTCAAACTGATGACTTTACAGAATTGTATAGTGTTATCTTGGACCATGGAGCCACCTCTAATTTAGTCAATAGGGCTCATCTCTGTAACTAGAAATGTTTATATCTTTTGGTAACCATAGTAATTATCATAGGTATATAATGTAATGCACAAGCTTTACACCTCAGAGACCTGAGAGACCCCAAGAGACTACAGAGAAACCTCAAGGTGTAGGGAATGCTTAGCACTGGCTCCCGCTTTGTATTAGTAAGAACTGCTTAGGACAACTGTGATTTATCCCTCTGGTAGCAATAAACTTGTTTATTACTCTAATTCAACATGTTTGTGATTACTTGCATTCCCAATATCATCAAGAATCTGAAAGTGAGGTTTAGACCTCTCAAAAGTGGTAATGACCAGTTCATGCAAATTGTGTAACTACACTAAACCACAAATGTGAAACTAATTAACCACTACATTGTAGTTACATATAAATACACAGACATTACATAACAGTTACATTGTAGTTATACAGTAGTTTCTGTGTAGTTAAGGACACTTAAACTAAAGTGTAACCCATACTGCATCTAAATATATCTGCAAGCATGCTTGTAGCCACTGTTATGCTTTTTAATTTTCTTCTGTCCCAAATCTCATTTTCACAGTTGAACTGTAGCACACATACCAATGGAAACACATGTGGTTTTTCCCACTCCCAATACACAAACTTGCCCACAAAAATACTTAATTACCTCTGTCTGGCCTGCACGCCTATGATTTTCTTTCCATAGTTTTGAATGCTTCCATGCAAACATACTTTAAAGTGCAAACACAAAAGTAACAATAACTCAACACACACACACAAACACACACACACACACACACACACACACACACACACACATGGCCAGTCCCTCCCTCACACACACACACTGTAGCAGGTATGGCCATGCTGCAACAGACAGCCCACCAATTATAGATATAAGTAAAAAGTCTCTTACTTGAGTACTAGAAAGCCAGAGGCAGGAGTCTTTAGGATATTATGCCCATGGGCCAGAGTGCTGGGGTGTACCCCCTTGAAATCAATGGAGTTATTTTCTATTACTATTTTATACATTATATGGAGAATAATGAAGGCCACTGTTCTACTAACAAGGCCCTTTTTAGTCGAGCAGTGGCCTTCATTAATGTCCAACTCTCCATCAATAATATATATAATAGTAATAAAAAATACCCCTATTCATTTCAATGGTGCAATCCCCTGCAGTCTTCCTTTGTCCTTTGTCATAATGTGCCTAAGTATAGGGATGTAGAGGTCAGCTTCACTGGGGGGGGGAGCAAAAGCCTGACTATAGTGGGGCTCCAAGAGTCTGTGCATACCATACCACTCAACTGTCTGTGAATGCAAGAGACAGCGTGAGAATGTCTGCAGCATCTCTAAAAGGTACAACTTATTTGTTTTGCCTGAAACATGAAATGCAAACCAGGAAAAAGTCAAATGTATCAGTTTCATATGTATATCCCTGGAGCTGTGCATCAGAGTTGGGCTTAAACCCACCCAGTTACTAAACAATTTTTTTCCTAGCTGAAGTTCTGCCCCCACCTCAAAAAAATATAACTTTCTCCAAATTTTTCTCCCCGACTCCATTCCATTCAATGCCCATCCCCTATGGGTCAAGAAGCCACCCAAAGATGAAGTAACATGAAAAACACATCAATATTTCAGTCATTCCTCCTCCCTAGTCCCTGTGCAAAAAAAAACATTATTTACTTTTACAGTATTTACCCAGCCATATGGTCAGAACCTGCAGCCTGGCATAGTGTGCCACCAGTCCAGTTTTTAGTCTGCTCCCCCTCTCTCCTTCCACCAGACACTGGATGCTAGAACTGATCATCACAGGTCCTCAACGTCCACAATCAAGTAGCCTCACCAACCAAACCCACCCAACCTGGGTTTCTTGCTTCTTGCTTGGTTGCTGCTGTGGCTGCTGCCACACTGCACTGATCTAGGCCTCTGAAGGCCACCCACACTGCTGTCACCACTGCTGCAAAGCCTAGCTTGCTGCCGTGGGGGTCTGTACTTTTTTTTTTGCAAGGCAAGCCTAGTAGAGTAAGTAGGTTGCCTAGTCTTGAGTAAGCTTCTAGCTCACCCACTGCCCCTTCAGCCACCAGGGGAGACAGAGACTCACTAAGATTAGAACAACAAAAATGTGCTGCCACAACACTGCTATTGAGAGTTCAATGCTCACTGACTCCTCCAAGTTGTAGTGTGCAGTCTGTCTACTCTGTGGTAGGAAAGAGAGTGTCACACTTGCAAGGCTCACATGCTCTTTCCTGGCTAGAGCTCATCCACATCACATGTGATTGTGCTACCACTAATAGGTGGAGAGAGTGGACAACACAATACAGACACAGGTCAAGTGTGGAGAGTACCTGCAGCGTGAGCACAAACAGGCCAGGTGTGCATTTATTGTGCAAAAGATTAAATCCAAATTTAAAGCCATTATTGCTACACCATCAGAATAACCTAAGCACTGACTTCAGGGTGGGGGCAACTGCCTCCCTCTGCCCTACCAAAATGGCACTCCTGCTTAATGGTAGAAATTCATTCTCAGGTGCTAATGCATTGCTTTTCACTGTGTTCTGAGGTACTTTATGTCCATGTTTCATGATGTGTCCTGATAATCATGTGGGTTAGTGTCCCTCATTTCAGTGACAAAATTTGAGGTATGGTGCATGCATCCAAGATCCTACTCAGCACAAAGAGTGCTGATGATGGATATAGTGTATACTGTGTCTGGAGGAGATGCTATATTATAATAATCTTGGGATACAAGTGTCCTGGTTTATATGCATTGCAGGAGGGTCATTAAGCTGTATGGCCTCCTGCAGTGTATAACTGAGAGTTTGGTAAAGCCAATATCAGATATTAAGCAGGAAAGTAAAACCAGAGTCAGAGATATCCATGCCCAGAGAGAAATGGATTTAGGCAAGAATTTCAAATTAAGCAGGTGGCTGACAACAAACAATATAAGAGCATATGGGGTAAAACAATATTTATATATCATACAGAATCCTAATTTAAGGAAGACATTCACCAAACTTAGATTTGGCCATATTGACAGTCAGACTTTAAGGAGCTTCTATGGGAAAACAGGCTTGGATTTATGTGCTTATCAAAAAAGCAAAGATGATTTAGTTTGTCTGCTTTTGTTTTGCCCCTATATAACAAAGAGAGAACACAATTGCTTAGGGATCTTCTTGCCACCCTGGATATGGAACCTCTGTATCAGAGTAACTATTTGCTGAATTCAGAAGAAGTTATAGTGGAGAAAGTAGCAAGGTTTTGCAGATTCCTGGAAAGTAAAAAAAAAAAAACATATCTGCAAGGGAAAATATGGTATCTCGTGCTACATAAACTGATGGGTGTTTTTTTTGATCTTTTTGTATATTGTCCTTTTGTATTATATTCATAGCTATATTTGTCTGATTTCCATAAAATGACTGGATACTGTGTATGCTTGTTAATTGTGATGACAACTGCATTTGTCAACAATAAACTTGATGAAACTGAAACTGTATAGTGTACATGCTCAGTACAGAATGACAAAGGGAAACTAAGTGAGATGAAACAATCATGAGAAACACTTTTGTAGCACTGAACATGTATAAGGGATTTGTGTGGTCCAAAATAAAAAGAATAGGCTGCACAACATGGAGGCCCCTCTATGTACATCTGGAATGGGGGATGTTGACTGGCTATATCCTAGGCAAATTAATGGTGATTTAATGACAAAAATCAAAAGCCATTAAACAACTTGCAAAAGGATCAGAATTAATGAGTTTACCTAATTTTGATGGGAATTCAAACAAAAATGAAGTTTAATGATTCTAATTGCTAGCAGCAATATAAGAAATAGAAACTGACGTGTTTTTTTAGATAAGATTTGCACCAGCTGAGCTGCTGCACACATGGCAAGTGTGCAACATGTGAACTTCATGTGATTTTTAAATCATGCTCACACCAGCTTAACTGCTGCACTCATGTCAAGCATGTTACCTAATGTGAACCTGACATAATTTTTAGATGTTCACACCAGCTTACTTGCTGTGCTCATGTCAAGCAAGGCTGGCGGTATAGCCTAGAGGTTATATGAAAGAGGTGTGAATGAGCTTGGTACATCCAGCAGACTAGACCTGAGTTTGATTATCACAACCTCCACTTGCATACTGTGTGACTCTAAGCAAGTCACTTAACCACCCAGTGCTCCCAGGTCACCCCTGAAAACAGGCACTTGTGCCTAATGGGCCTTACATTGTTACCAAAGACTGAAAAAAAATGATTTGCTTTTTAGACCTGGTTTGCTTAGGAGCAAGTTGTGTATGCAAACTTCATGCAAACATTGCACAATTAAGCATGTGGCATGCGTTCTGCATGTACACATCACATCTATATTTCAGTAAGAGATGTCATATCCCAAACGTGACAATCCATATCTATCTCAGTACTAACGCTATACACATATCTTTACATTGACAATCCTCACTCCCTATAGTGATATAATTTTCCTGAACACCAATGCAAAGCTGTCACTCCCTACCCATCCCAGTAACTTTCACTCCCTACCCATCCTAGTAGACTCCACATACCAGTCATTGATGTGTCAATCCCTATCACTCTGAGTAGTGATATCCTACCCTAAAGCCTCATCAAAAAAACTGACAATTCATACCCACAGAGGTTGTGAACAGTTAAGTCCAGGTGTGACCACACCAGGGAATGGCCATGCTTGGATCAAAAAACTGAAGCATGCATAGAGGAAAGACCAGCACCACTGCCTATGCAAAAACCAGAGCTATGCCATTCAGTAAGGTAAATACCAACTGAATAAATAGCCACTGAAGTATGTAGACTCACCAGGCATATGGATAAAACAGTTTGATTCAGTTTAAATTCTTTGTTGAATGAATAAAAAAAGTCTCCAAAAGTAATCCAAACGAGTCAAAAGATCCAAAGCTACCCTGCTGCAACACACAACTTCCTTGTCATGTGATAGCACATGTACTACATCACCTATCGCATTTCACACAGCCTGCTTTCTTAAAAGTGTAGTACACAGACAAGGAACCACTCTTATACACATAGCAACACTTAAAGGGATACATTTAAAACAGTGCAGAACACCAAATGAATATATAACAATCGCCAAGACCTTAAGTAAAAAAAACACTTTAAAAATCCACAGTTCCTGTAGGTGCAAATGCTAATTAGTATGAGGCATTTTTAAATGTTTATATAAATAATTATAACATCACCTAAATGTATATTTTCATGGGATTTGTATTTTCCATGGTATCAGCAGGTGTAATTATATTTTATGCCTACTCATAATCAGTACTTATACTGCACTCTAGTGGTCAAAACCTAAAATTACCAATGCATTTATAATAGCACTATAAAAATCTATGGATATCAAACCTGCCAGTAGTAACTTTTGTAAGCAAAGAGATTGCACAAAGTTTAGTGCCAAAAAATGCCAGCAGTCAAGAATATACTGGTGGAAATCTGTATGAAAAAAGAGAAATATAAAAGGACATCGATATCACAAAAGCACACAAATGTCAAGCAGATATTATATTTAATTTCTTCAAAAAACTGTTCTATTCCTTGTGCTAAACATATGCATGCCTAATGGATTTGTGAGGTCTTCATTTTCAATTGCTCTTTCATGTTCACCAATCCGTATCTTAAATGCCCTAGTGGTTTTACCAATATAAAAATGTCCACATTTGCATATAGCTAGGTAAACCAAGCAACAGGTAATACATGTAATAAAGCCCCTAACATCAATATGTTTATCTGTAACAGGGTTTTTAAATGTCTTACCCTATTTAATTTTGGGGTAATATTTACAATTACCACATTTGTGGCAACCATTAGCTCTATTAGGTAACCACATCTTGGGACTTTCTAGGATAGGTTGTAGCGAATGAACGAAAGTCTCTTAAATACTTTTTCCTTTTTTAAAAACAATTCTCTGACCCCCCCTTATCAATGTCCCTGAATCATGGATCTTGTATCACAGTATGCCAGTGTTTTTTTAATATATGTGATCTGTCCAGATTGTGGGTTATAAGTACTTACAAAGGTAACCTGGGGGTCTATTGCCTTGGTTGTTTTTTTTCTCTTGTAACAATGCAGTTCTAGGCATCTCATTCACTGACTTCCTAGTATCATTTAACATACTCCTGGCATAACCCCTATTGTGAAGTCTTTGTGTAAGTCCATCAGCTCTTGCTTGATAAATATAATCAGAACTACAATTTCTTTTGGTATGTATATACTGTCCCTTAGGTATAGTGCATATAACATGTTGGGGATGGCTACTACCGGCCATCAATACAGTATTACGGTCAGTGGGTTTACAAAATTAATCAGTAACTAAACCTCCCTTGCCATCCTTCCTAACAGTCAGATTTAAAAAGTTAATCTCTTCTGAATGCATCACTACACTAAATGTAAGATTATTGATCTCCTCTTAGTATTGTTTAAAACAAACCAGTTCTTCTTCATTACCTTTCCAAATGACCAATATGTCATCAATAAATCATCTCCACAAATCAGTTCTGTGGAGAAAAGGATTATTGACACTTCTCACAACTTCATTTTCCCATTTGGCCATATAGAGGTTTGCAAAATTTGGGGTAAAGCTTGCCCCCACTGCTGTACCCTCTTTTGTAAGTAATAATTCCTCCCATAAAAAAATGTATTGCATTTAAGCACAAACTCAAATAATTGAACTATAACCTAAGTGGGTGGATCCTTGATCTCCCTAATATTTAAATAGTATTCCGACAATCAAGGCCTTCTTTATAGGGAATATTAGTGTAGCAAGTAGTGACGTCAAGTGTTACCAGGTACCATTAATCTTCTATTGCAATATCTTTAGGGAACCTTAAAATATCTCCTGTGTCCTTGATATAAGATGGTACAGCCTTAACTAGATCTATCAAATGATGATCAACATAGTTGGCAAGTAGTTCGTTCAGGGAATTATTCCCAGAAACTATTGGTCTACCTGGAGGATAGAATAGATTTTTGTGTGTCTAGGGGAGGCAGTAAAAAGTGGCCTGAACAGGCAAATCAACAGTCAAATATTCAATAACATTCATTGGTAACCATACTTGTTCTTTAACTATTTACAAGTAACCATCTATTATTTTCTTATATTCAATAGTTTGATCACATTCAAGTTTAGTGTAAAACTCACTGTCATTTAATTGTCTCAGTACTTCTTTCGCATAGTTCACAGTGTCCATAATAGCAATTGCCCTCGCCCCCCCCTTTTGTCAGCCTGTTTAATAGTACTATCTGGATTGGTGCCCAATCATCTCAGAGCTACTTCCTCATCTTTGCTCAGGTTACGAAAAAATCTAGTACTAGTCTCTCTTGATAGCTGCTCAATATCAGACTTGCAGATCTTCAAAAAACTTGTAAAGTAGATGACATAGGGGGCAAAATAAAGAGTGTGATCTAAACATATTATTTTGCAAAGTCTCACCTGATGTGTTATCCTGCCCACTGGTGTCCTTCCTTGATAAAAAAAAAAGATTTTAAGCAAAGATTTCTCCCAAGCTTATGGAGATTAATTGTTGTTTCAAATAAATCAGACTTTTTAGTGGATACAAAAGAAAGTCCCTTGTTCAAAACTTGTGCCTCAATGTCGCTTAGGATATACTTGGAAATGTTCACAATATTTACTGAAGGCTCCTGCCTTGTGCCCGTCCCTCATCCCTCAGAGATTTGGTCATTTTAAATACTGAGAACATTATGAGCTACACTCATGTTTTAAATGATAGCTATATTGTATCACTTGGATCTGTTAGCACACACCAAGTATTCTTAGAATTTGAAAGAATTGCACAGAAAATGAAAAGACTCTTATGAGAGGAGATTAGCTTAGAAGCATATCTGGAAATGAATAGAGCACCTACAGGCCTGAGAGTGTTGAAGCAACTGAACTGTGAGAAAGATAGAAAAGGTTTTTGGGAGAAATCGGAAGACATTAGCCACACAGCCAGTAAGGAATATATTTACATGATTTTATCTGTAAACACAGTAGGTAGAGGAAGAATGAATTAAGAAGGAAGAAGTGCTGAAAAAACTCACTCATACCCCCCAATATGACCAATTACTGGATTCCTTCTCTGAAAACTTGAAAAAATATGAAGAAAAAATCAAAATGAACAAGAAAAGCAAATTTGAGAGAGACAAAAGGGATTATAGGGACGGAATTGTTTTTGATTGGACAACACCGACCACTGTACAAAATTCCCACACTGAGATTCCAGCAAACTCCAATATTCCAGAAACTGTCCCATGAGATTATCCAATGAGCAGAGGGCAGACAGAAGAAGATGATTTTTTTAGGTGAGGAAGAAGTGGTCATATGTGCTTCCCCCACCCCACAACAACACTCAGGACCATGGCGCAGTCAATTGACCACCAAGTAGAATCCAGGAAGAAAGGGACAAGAAGAAGGGGTGATAAATGGAGAAGAAAAAAGTTTGGGTACAAGTGGCCGACGAGGGAGATCATTGAGAAAGAGACGGGGACAAGGCAGAAGCCTTCAATGAATATAGTGAACACTTCCAAGTATATCCTAAGTGACATTGAGATGCAAGTTTTGAACAAGGGACTTTCTTTTGTACCCACTAAAAAGTTTGATTTATTTGAAACAACAATTGATCTCCATAAGCCTGAGAGAAATCTTAGCTTAAAATATTTTTTTTCAAGGAAGGACAACAGTGGGCAGAATAACACATCAGGTTTGACTTTGAAAAATAACATGTTTAGATCACAATCTTTATTCTGCCCCCCCATCACCTGCTTTACAAGTTTTATTGAAGAACTGCAAGACTGATATTGAGCAGCTATCAAGAGAGACTAGAACTAAACATTTTCATAACCTGAGCAAAGATGAGGAAGTAGCTCTGAGATGATTGGGCTCCAATCCGGACATTACTATTAAACAGGCTGACAAAGGGAGGAGGGGTCAATTGTTATTATGGACACTGTGAACTATGAGAAAGAAGTATTGAGACAATAAAATAGCAGTGAGTTTTACATTAAACTTGAAAGCGATCAAACTATTGAATATAAGAAAGTAATAGATGGTTACTTGTTATTAGTTAAAGAACAAGGATGGTTACCAATGAATGTTATTGAATATTTGACTGTTGATTTGCTTGTTCAGGCCACTTTTTACTGCCTCCCCAAAATGCACAAAAATCTATTCTATCCTCCAGGTAGACCTATTGTTTCTGGGAACAATTCCCTGACCAAACCACTTGCCAAATATGTTGATCATCATTTGATAGATGTAGTTAAGGCTGTACCATCTTATATCAAGGACACAGGAGATATTTTAAGGTTCCCTGAAGATATTGCAATAGAAGATGAATGGTACATGGTAATGCTTGGCGTCACGCCTCTCTACACTAATATTCCCCATAAAGAAGGCCTTGATTGTCTGGAATATTATTTAAAAACTAGGGTGATCAAGGATCCACTCATTGAGGTTATAGTTCAATTTCTGAGTTAGTGCTTAAATGCAATACTTTTTTTTATGGGAGGAATTATTACTTACAAAAGAGGGTACAGCAGTGGGGGCAAGCTTTTCCTCAAATTTTGCAAACCTCTATATGGCCAAATGGGAAAATGAAGTTGTGAGAAGTGTCAATAATCCTTTTCTCCACAGAACTGATTTGTGGGGATGATTTATTGATGACATATTGGTCATTTGGAAAGGCAATGAAGAAGAACTGGTTTGTTTAAACAATACTTAGAGGAGAGCAACACGAATCTCACATTTAGTGTAGTGATGCATTCTGAAGAGATTAACTTTTTAAATCTGACTTTTAGGAAGAATGGCAAGGGAGGTTTGGTTACTGATTTATTTTTAAACCCACTAACTGTAATACTCTATTGATGGCCAGTAGTAGCCACCCCCGACACGTTATACATGCTATACCTAAGGGTCAGAATATATGTACCAAAAGAAATTGTAGTTATGATGATATTTATCAAGCAAGAGCTGATGAACTTACACAAAGACTTCACAATAGGGGTTATGCCAGTAATCTGTTAATCGACATTAGGAAGTTAGTGGATGAGATGCCTAGCACTGTTTTGTTACAAGAGAAAAAAAACAACCAAGGCAACATACCCCCAGGTTACCTTTGTAAGTACTTATAACCCACAATCTGGACAGATCACAGATATTATTAAAAACAATGGCATATTGTGACACAAGATCCATGATTCAGAACACAGATAAGGGGGGTTGGAGAATTGTTTTTAAAAAAGGCACAAGTATTTAAGAGACTTTAATTCATTCACTACAACCTATCCTAGAAAGTCCCAGGATGTGGTTACCTAACAGAGCTAATGGTTGCCACAAATGTGGCAATTGTAAGTATTGCCCCAAAATTAAACAGGGTAAGACATTTAAAAGCCCTGTTACAGATAAAGATATTGATGTTAGGGGCTTTATTACATGTTGTACATGTTGCTTGGTTTACCTAGCTACATACAAATGTGGACATTTTTCTATTGGTAAAACCACTAGGGCATATAAGTTACAGATTGGTGAACATGAAAGAGCAATTGAAAATGAAGACCTCACAAATACATTAGCCATTCACATGTTTAGGACAAGGAATAGAACAGTTCTTTGAAGAAATGAAATGTAATATCTGCTTGACATTTGTATGTTTCTGTGATATTGATGTCCTTTTATATTTCTCTTTTTTCATACAGATTTCCACCAGTATATTCTTGACTGCTGGCATTTTTGGGAACTAAACTTTGTGCAATCTTTTTGTTTACAAAAGTTACTACTGGCAGGTTTGATTTTCATATATTTTTATAGTGCTATTATAAACGTACTGGTAATTTTAGGTTTGGACCACTAGAGTACCGTATAAGTACTGATTATGAGTAAGCATTAAATATAATTACACCTGCTGATACCATGGAGAATATAAATCCCATGAAAATATACATTTAAGTGATGTCATTTATATAAACATTTAAAGATGCCTCATACTAATCAGCATTTACACCTACAGGAACTGTGGATTTTTTTTTTACTTAAGGTCTTGGTGATTGTTATATATTCATTTGGTGTTCTGTACTATTTTAAATGTATCCCTTTAAGTGTTGCTATGTATATAAGAGTGTTTCCTTGTCTGTTTACTACACCTTTGAGAAAGCACACTGTACGAAATGCGTCAGGTGACGTAGTACATGCACTATCATGTGACAAGGAAATTGTGTGTTGGAGCAGGGTAGCTTTGCATCTTTTGGCTCATTTGGATTACTTTTGCAGGCATTTTTTATTCATTCAATAAAGGATTTAAGCTGAATCAAACTGTTTCATCCATATGCCTGGCGAGTCTACACACTTCAGTGGTTATTTATTCAGTTGGTATTTACCTTGCTGAATGGCATAGCTCCGGTTTTTGTGTAGGCAGTGGTGCTGGTCTTTCCTCTATGCACAATCCATACCCATCCTAGCACTAACTCTACATACCAATCATTAAAGTGATACTCCATATCACTCCCAGTAGTGATATCCTACTCCTTACTGCATCACAAAATTATCACTCCATACTCATCCCAGCACTGTCTCCACACACCTATCCTTAAAGTGACTCTCCTCATCACTCCCAATATTGATATTCTGTTCCTATATCCCTTCCCCAAGCTGTCACCCCATACCCATCCCAGTTCCAACTCCACACACCAATCATTAAAGGATACCTAAACAACATTTTGACAACAAATTATTCAAACATCAGATTCCATAGTAGACTAAAGGAAAGGCTGCCGTATTCATTAATGCTAAAACTACATTTACATAATTTACCTAAATGTGTTTCCAGAGCATTTGAAAATTGTAAAATCATCCTTCCAATTTCAAAAAAAAAACTGTCTTACCTGCTTCCTAAGATGGCTGCCAAATGTGTTATGTGATGACATAATTGGAGCCAAAGTCAGAGAGATATATATGGCTCTCTATAGTGCTAACTAGTTCTTTTTTCCCTTTGTATAGAATTGTTTCACCCAAATGGTCAAAACCATGTGCATTATTTTGTATAATGCACATGTTAGGCTATGGTTCTGTTCATTTTGTTTACTTTAACATGCTGAAAATGTGTTTTAATCCAACTGACTTTCTCTGTGGCAAACTCAGTGCAGTACACATCTTGAATAAACTGGTGGTCTAGTGGTTATGGTAGATTCAGGATGCTACAATGGGAGTGCTAGGGTGGTGTACATGCTTAATATGCACTTTTTAACATTTTTATTAAACCTTTAAATTTTCTGCTATTATTCTTTTCTAGTACATTTTGGACAAAACCTATAAATGTAATCCATAGTTGGAATGTAAACATTTGTACAATCAATAAATCAGACTTCTTCAACAAAGTGAAATGCAGCAGCAGCAGCTGCAAGCAAGTATGTTACTATGTGTGTGTGGGGGGGGGGAGGATTGCAGCCACATCCTTCACCACCCCATAGAGTCACCACTTTTTTGTAGAAAAGTTATTGTGCAGTCCAATGTTAGAGTTCATACTTTCTTGAAACTCAAATATATACTTGTCATCTTTTTCTATGGAAATAATAATAATAATAATAATAATAAGAATAAGAATAATCAGCATTTATATAGTGGTTTTCATACATATTGTATCCCAACGTGCTTTACAAGCAGTACTAGACTGGTAGTGAAGTGACTGAACGTGTAGTGGCAGCTATTTCATACATTAATATCCACACACAGCCTTGGACAATTGCATTAACTGGTTTTATGGGACGGGGGATGTTGGTCAGGACAACGGTGTCAGGTAGTGATTAAGGTGCTGGCAGCCCCACATCTTATTTCTCACAGTAATCTGCTCATATTTCTCTCCTTCTGTCTTCCCCCTTCCCTGAATATAGCAGTACCTTGCAAGAGTGGCCTTCTCAGTCTCCCTCTGGTATTCATTCTTCACTATTCCTCCTCACACCGAAAACTGGTGAGCTCATCACCCTTCTGCATCATGAATGCAAGTAGTACAGTCCCCATTTTAATTTGATATATCAAATATAAACATATCTTTCCAGTAAATCAGGCTCATAGCAGCAGGGAACAAAGGGAATGATGGGCTTTCATATCCTTATAATATCTAGGCTACCTTTGGTTAGGCACTATTAAATGATGAGTGTGCACATCATTATGCACGTCATTTAATAGTGCCTAATCAGAGGTGACTTAGATCTTATATGAGTAGGAATGCCTACTTTTCCACTTGTGCATGCTGCTATCAGCCTGGCTTACCAGAAGATCATGTTTATTATTAATATGTAAATATAACATGGGAGACTGTACTAACCACATTCATGATGTGAAAGGGTAGTGAACTCACCAGTTTTTGGTGTGGGGAGCAGGTGAGAAGAATGAATGCCAGAAAGGGACTGAAGAGGCCATTCCAGCAGGGTACAGCTATATTCAGGTTAGCTGAAGACATGAAGGAGGACACTGAGCAGATCACTGTGAGATCTGAAATGTGGGGTTGCCAGCATTGTGATCCCTACCTGACTGTGGATGAGATTAGCCAGTGATGAAAAATACTCAGAGTGGCATGGCTGCACCTAAACTGTTACTTGAATTCAGTGTAGGGAGATTACCCTTGGGTGGGGGAGAGGGGTGTTGACATTTGTTAGGACAGTATTGAGGGAGTTGTGTATAGCTCATTCAATATTTGGAAGGGTGGTAGCCAGACAACTTGCATTGTGGAGTAGATCACAGAAAAGTACTGTAGAAGAATTGCTGGGAACTGTCCTGTGGGGTTTTGCAGATCACAAGTAAAGGAGTAGACTGACACTGGAAGTCAGGTGGAGTCATTTAAGGTATTAGGATGCCTCTCCTGCTAATAATATTGTTATTAATTTAAGTGCAGCCCCTATGAGGACATGAACAGCAGTTTTTCTGGTGGGTCATGATGCTCAGTGCTTGGCCCTCCAGGAAGACCTAGTTGTTGGTTAATAAGGTAGGAAAAAAACACAACAGGGAACTGTACATACTACTTTCACTGAGCAGAAGGGTGGTGATCCACTCAATGTTTACTGTGGGAGCAGAACTCAAACATTGAGAATGTGCACTGGAGAGTGACTTGGGAGGCATTTTTTAACAGTACCAGCTGATGATGTGTATCAGTATAGGTGTGCACAACTCTCTGAGGTACAAGATTACAACCTGAGGTGTGATAATTCTCTTCATGAGACCGCAAGCTCATATGTGGCCCCAGGCAGTACTAAGGACAGGGTATGGATGGTGGGGTGTTCAACAGAAGGCAGGCTAGGTGCAGGGGGTCACATGGAAAAAGAAAGCCTTATTTGTTGATTAACAAGACAGCAGGAGCTTTGGAACTGAACAAGACCAGTACTTTGCTGTGTGACCCTGAGCAAATCATTAAACTTCCTTGTGCTCCCAGGCCACACCTGTAAACAAGCTTTCAGCTTAGTGTGTCTCTCCTGGTTAACAACAAACAAAATTCAGTGCATCATATAGCCACTAGATCATCAGGTACTGTATTTGAAGTGTTGTACTGTAATGCAGTTTGCCAAAGAAAAAGTCAGCTAGATTGCAAAACATTTTCCTCAAGTTAAAGTAAACAAATTAAACAAAATCATAGCCTAACATGTACTGATCAAAATAATCCATGATGTAATACATGGTGTTGATCATTCTGGTACAACAATTCAAAACAGAGGGAAAAAAAAGAACTAGTTAACACTATAAGAATATATGTGGATATCTGTCTCTGGCTCCGATGATGTCATCATGACTCATCACTTAACACACTTGGCAGATGTCTTAGAGAGAAATCAAGGCTGTTTTTTGAAAGTGAAAGGCTGTTTACATTTTTCAAAAGCTATGAAACTGCATTTATGTTATTTACATAAATGCAGTTTTAGAATAAATGTAAACAGCAGCCTTTACTTTACCTCGCTATAAACTCAGATTTGGGGAGTTTGCAGTTTTAAAAAAAACTGCTTGTTTAGGTACCCTTTAAAGTGACACCCCACATCATTCCCAACATCCTGCACTCATACCCCATCCTAAACTGTCACTCCATACCCATCCCAGTACTGACTCCACACACCAGTCATCAATGTGACACCCCACATCATTCCCAGTATTGATATCCTACTCCAAACCCCATCCAAAACTGTCACTCTATACCCATCCTAGTACTGAGTTCACACACCGGTGATTAAAGTAACACTCCTCATCATTTCCAATATTGATATCCTGTTCTTATATCCCTTCCCAAAACTATGACTCCATATCCTTCCCAGTACTGATGCCACACACTATTACAGTGACACTACAGATCCCTCCCAAAACTGATGTCATCCTCTCACCATGCCATCTCCAAACTGACACTCTATACTCATCAAAGTATGGGTTCTGCACACTGATCATTAACGTGACTTTCCCCAATATTCCCAATATTGATACACATCGCTACCAAAGCTAAGCACCCTAATAAAGTTATTAGTTCAAAATGAAGATGCTGCAACTCTGTTCTGCTTCAATAATAGAAATTTTATTCACTGTGTTTTAGTGTCAGAGTCACAAGTCAAAAAACATCATTAGGCATTACTTATCAAGCTTCTTCTGCTGCCAGAGTGCCCCAGTGCTTTGCTCCTCTGAGATTTGTCAGGGAGCGGGGTTCTGATAAGACACTCTCATTTTAATACATAATTTGGTCAAACCACATCACAGTACCATTGGATGTGCTGCCCAGTCCACCAATGGAATAGCAAAACCCTGTGTGCGAAGACCATCACAGTGACAGGAATTGTCTAGCCATGCATCACTGTGATGGCCTCTGCTGGCTCTGCCTTACCGGTGTATCGCTAACTCCTCCAAGACAATCCTGACCTGGAGTTAGTAATGCAGAGTCAGGGGGATGTGGGGGGGTGAAGCCCCCACATGGGAAGTTCAGGGGCTGTGCCCCCCACTAAAACAAAGAAGCATCCCTGATAGTGCAATGCTGACATTCGGCATTGTGGCTGTCGCTGTCAGGGATGTCAGTGCTGTGGATGCCCCAGCACCGTAGTAAAACTGTCTTGCCCATGTTAGCCACATGTAATGGGCACCAACTGGCTTTTAGATTTTCTTTAAACATTGAATCCATTTTCAACCAATGATCCAGGACATTCCTTTCAAATTAAGGTGTTGGAATTAGAAGCTTCGCACTACCTGACTTCAAAATATTTTTGCAGGCACAACCAACAGATAATCAGTCGACTCTATTAAAAAATGTAATCCAACAACTCTATTAATAGTCATAGGTACATCTATGTATTAAATAGCAAGCTCCTTGATGCATTTCTTAGCTGCTGGTAAACCAAGATGTCACAAATCAAAATCAGGAGGTATACTGTATCTCTATATCATAATCATGATCATACTCTGCACAGTGGCTAGGTTAAGGGCTTAATTAAAAATGATCATTAAGGCTATAATTAGCTTGATGCAGTGATAATACAGTACTGGAGTAGGACAAAATCAGTCATTGCAATTGGCAGTGGCATTGATATTCTAATCTCCCCAAAGCCACTTGAAATTGGGTCTGACCCCAAAGGTTTAAATTGTTATTGGTATGTGGTACTACTATGTACACTGGATGCACTTTTTATACACTTGTACATTTTGTGAAAACAGTTTAAAGTTGGTAAATCAATCAGGAGTAGTGAATGTCATTAATATTCATGGCATCTAACAGTACTGTCATGTGATATTTAAATGAGAATGGCGTACTAGAACCCCACTCCCTCACAAAGCTCAGAGAAGCAAAACACTGGGGCATTGTGGCTGCTGAACAAGCTTGAGATGTAATGCCTAGTGATGTTTTTGACCTGAACATCTAACACCAAATCATGTTAAATAAAATTACTATTACTGAAAAACAACAGAGTTGTGGTAACACCATTTTGGCTAACCACTTTATTAGAGTGCTTAGCTTTTGTAGCACTTTGTATAGCAGTGGTCGTCAACCTTTTTTGGTCCAGGGACCCCCTGGCAAACTATCAGCAATGTTGGGGACCTCCTACTAAAAATCTGTATATATAGTTACGCATTTAGTATGACGTTAGCACTAGTTTTGTACCCAACAGCATTTATACAGCATTGTATTCAAAACAATAATAATCACAGAAAATCAATATTAGAAAATAACATTATGGTTTATTTAAATAAAAATATAAAAAAGATATAATTAGGAAAGTGGACAAGTACACTTACATGTCCATACACACGGAGCTAGTGTGATATTTGAGCATGATGCAATGAGCATAGTCTTAAAAGCTTAACACTCAAGGGGGGGTACCTAAGTGAGCACAACAAGAAAGTATTATTTGCCACTGAATAACCTGAATTATACTGCATAAACGTAGCAACTTACTGAGCAACAGATCAACTGAGCAATAACTACCAACATTAACAGACATTATTCGTGGTTGAACTGACTGAGCAACATACGGAGCAACTCAACAATAACTACTGAACTGACTGAGCTACTTAACTATAAACATTGCAAACCTGCATTTAGAATCACAAAATCACAAAATAGCCTTAACATAGCTGTACTAGAATACATGCTTACCAAGCCAAGTAATTCTGTGATTCTGTGAGTTTGTGAATCAAGAGAAATTAGGCAAGAACAGTAGCTGGCTTAATGTTAAGGCACTGTAGAGGCAAATGGGACTTACGCGGTGAATGGATAAATGAAAATTATGTAACACGCGATTTGCTAATCCCGAGGAGTGAAGAGACAGGTCCATTGCAGTGATCTGAAGAAACAGGAGCAAGTGAGCAGCATGAAGCTGTGATTGGCAGCAAGGGGAAAAAGAGAGTGCACAAGTAGATAGGCCAAGCAGCAAATAATGATATGGCAAGTGATTTCACTTAAAACAACTGGGTAGCAATTACACATTGCAATCTATTAGTGGCTCAAATTAAACAATAAACTCACAGACTCTTAAACGTTACATGTCTGTGTGAAGTTAAGCTACTTAAAGAGCTGCTGATGTCATCTGGCCAAAAGTGATACATTGCAGAATTAGAATAAGCATATCCACAGTAAATCTTATACGAAAAGGTAGATTTCTATTTTACTTCATTTTAAAGTTATTAGCCATTTTGTAACCCTGATTTCACTACCTGTTCAAAGAAAGCCTGGTCCAGTGAAGAACTGCTGCTGATGTCATCTAGGGAGCTTACAGTTTATTCTTCCGTGTTAGCAAGCTTATAGGACCTATTTCTCTAATGCTGTAAATATCATGTGCAATGGTTTTCATAAGTAAAACAGGCAGCATGAGTTAGTAAACATTGCTTTAAAAACTTTGTGTTTCAGGCTTTGTAACAAAACTGACAATATTTTGTCTGGATGCCTTTTTATTGAGGTCCTTTTGCTGAATGCTGGATCATAGCACACTGTGAGGTTTGCAGACTGAATAAGTTTCTGGTGAAAGGCTGAGCTCATTCACACCTATCAGTCATTTGAAGCAACTTCTAAGAATGGCAATTTAAAACAATGATCCCATCTTCTTGTTAATGGGGATGGGGCAGACTCATCTATGTTCTACTCTGAATTACAATGATCATTTTGCCAGAGCTAATACTTCCACCCCTAGTAGGAATTAACACATGTAAGGCCCCTATTAAAACATATTGTAAAGCAGACAGTGACAAACAGCAGTAAAATTAGTAGCACTCTAACTGGCTTCAGCAGTCTGGAGGCATGCTGACTTAGTATTCAGCAACCCTGGAGATATGGACCACAGAAAAGCAGCATTAAATAATACAATTTTATCAACTTTGTTACAAAACCTGGAACATATATAGTATGTATAGCAATGTTTACTGAGTGGTGCTGCCTGTTTAACTTGTGAAAACCATTGCACATGATCTTTACAGCTTTGGAGAAATGGGTCTTATAAGCTTGCTGACAATCATTATTAGCCTTTGAGCTCCCTACATGACATCATCAGCAGCTCTTTACTGACACCTGCTTTTATTGCACAGGCAGTGCAATCAAAGCTACAAAATGGCTAATAACTTTAAAACCAAATAATGTAAAAATCTAGTTTTTGGTATGAGACTTACTGTGAGTATGCTTATTTGGATTCTGCAATGTAACACTTTTGGCATCAGTGGCTCTTTAAGAACACAGTAGTGCAGATCTGCAGCAATCACAGCAGTTCTCACCTTACTCGCATTTACTCACATTCAACGAGTCAGTTCATTTAATTACACATCACCATCAAGTGATTTAAGGACATATCACACATTTTGGTCTCGCAACTTAAGTGTTTGATCAATACCGCTTAATGGCTTACTCACGGTTGCGATTGAGTGTTTGACTGCGGAATTCAGAACAGCTTACTCGTGGTTGCAATTTGGGGCATTTTACCACACTACCATTTAAATACACAGCTTCATGGACCCCCTTTGGGCCGCAGACCCCAGTTGACAACCACTGTTGTATAGTGTCAGGGTAGGCAGCTCCCCACTGAGCACTAAGACATGTGTTCTGCAGTGCATGCACCTACTTCCTGGTTTAGTACTCCCAATATTGATATCCTGCTCCAATACACCTTCCCAAAACTAATACACCATATTTATCCCAGTACTATGAGTAAAGGGTTGATCGTTTGCCCTTTTGTAAAGGTCTCTGTAGTGTGTGAGCAGTGGCTGTCATGGGATTGTGGTCTAACAACACTCAGAATGACAGTCAAGCTGATTAGTGGCAGCATATCAAGGGAGGCATCTGAAGAGTTGTGAAAACTTCTAGCAGTGCAGATTGAATTCTGTGAGAGAACCTACCTAGAACAAAATGGTTGGGATCCAAATGACTGTCAATAAAATAGGTTATCTGTCCAATCCTAGAACATGATATACAAAGGAGATATGGTATATACTACCACTTGAATTTTGTTAGAAAACACTGTCTGGACCTTATGAGAGAAGTATTGCAGCAAATCTTATGGTGTTGTGCAAAACAATAGAGATTATCTTTGAGGGAGGCAAGCCACAAGTAGACCTGATAGACCTAATTAAGAAAAGTGACCAGGGAAGTGGTTCAAAAATGGTCACTGCTGGCTAAAGTCATGAGACTGAAGTTAGTAAGAATGCATGTGAGACACAGCTTACAACTGAGGCAGCTGTGCAAGTAGACCAGATAAAAATGGTGTGGCTAGAAACAGAATTTTCCAGCAGATAATGACTGCTTGGCCCACCCAGTCTGCCCATTTTTCCCTGCCTACAGTATCACCGCAGAGACTACTTGATTTCCAGTCCATTATACCTTCATGCCTTCCTTTTCCTAAGATTCCATTGTGCCTACCCCATACATTCTTAAACCCCATGGTTTGCATCCCCACTGCCTCTGCAGGAAGGCTGTTCCAGGAATCCACCACTTTTTCTGGGAAGAAGTACTTTTTCACATCTCTCCTTAATTTACACCACTCCAGCTTCATATCATGTCCCTTGTTCTTGAGCATCTTTTTTTTCTGAACAATACTTTCGTTCTGTACTTTATTTACTCCTGTGAGGTATTTAAACGTCTCCACTTTATATCCCCCTCCTCTCTCTTAGTGTATACATATTTAGGTCTATAATTCTGTCCTTATAGGGCTCCTGATGCAGATCCTGCACCATTTCAGTTGACCTCCTCTGGATTGCCTCCACTCTGTCTATATCCTTCTGGAGATGTGGTTCCAGAAATGGACACAGTACTCTAGATGGGGTCCTACTAACCATCTATACAGAGGTAATACCACCTCCCTCTTTCTGCTTGTGATACTCCCTCCCATGTTCCCATCACCCCACTAGCCCTCCCAACTGCCTTTTCACACTGCCTGGCTATCTTTAGGTTGTTCAATATGACTACCCCCAGGTCTATTTCCAGTTTGGAAGTCAACAGTACTTCCCTTCCCATTTTGTACTCCACCCTCTGGTTACTGTGTCCCAACTGCATTATTTTGCACTTTTTTTGCACTGAAACCCAGCTGCCATACCATTGACCACTCATCTAGTTTTCTCAGGTCACTGTTCACCCTGTCCACCCCCTCAAAGCATCCACCCTACTGCAGATTTTGGTGTCATCTGCAAAAAGGTAGACCTTCCCTTCCATCACCTCTACAATCTTACTTATAAAGACATTAAAAAGGACCAGTTCCAACACTGACCCCTGAGGCACCCCACTGGTCACCTTCCCTTCCTTGGAGATGAACTCTGTTTATCAACACCCTCTGCTGCCTATCCCATAATTAATTTCTTATCCAGCTATCCACCTTTGGACCCATTTGTAAGTTACCCAGCTTGATTAATAGTGTCCTATATGGAACAGTGTTGAAAGCGTTACTGAAATCTAGGTAGGCTATGTCCACCACTCCACCCTGCTCCAGTTCCTTGGTCACCCAGTCAAAGAAATCTATCAGATTCATTTGAAATGTTCTCTCGCCTGCCATGAATTCATGCTGCCTTGGGTCCTGTAATCCATTGGATTCAAGATATTCCATGATCTTGTCCTTTAGAAGTGATTCAATTATTTTCTCACGACGCGATATCAGGCTGACTGACCTATAATTGTCAGCCTCTTCCCTGCTACAACCTTTGTGTAGTGGGACTACATCTGCCCTCCAACATTCCTCCAGAACCACCCCTGTTTCCAGTGAGCTGTTAAATAGAACTGTCAGAGGTACGGCCATCTCTGAGTTGTCTCAGTACCCTTTGATGCACCCAGTCTGGCCCCATTGCATTGTGCACTTTCAGATTAGTGAGTTCCACCTCCCTCCATTCAATGCTCCTATTCCTTTTTTTGTGATCCCTCCCCTTCTCCTTCCTCTGAATACTGAACAAAAGTATGTATTCAGGATGTCTGCCATTTCCAAATCCCCCTCTGCACAACCCCCCTTCCTTTTAAACCTTACAGTCCCACTCCTGGTCTTCATTTTTCCACCTGCATATCTAAAAAATGTCTTGTCCCTTTTAGTTACTACCACAACTGTTCTCTTTCATTTGCATCTTTGTACTCCTTACTGCTCTCCTGGATTCCCTCCATTTCCCTGATACACTGCCCTATCCTCTTCCCTCTTTGTCTCCTTATGCCTTCTGAATGCTACCCTCTTAGCTATTTTGTTTTTTGACATATCTTTTGAGAACCATAGGGATTATTTTTCCTCTTGCTTTCTCTCACTTGCTTGATGCAGAGGTTTGTTACTCTCACTATGGCCCTTTCTCTTCACCCACTGTTTTTCCACCTTACCAGGTCACCCCCCCAACCAGGTCATCCCTAAGCCATTCACCCATCTTTATAAAGTGTCCCTCCTGAAGTCCAGGACCTTCACCCTTATGTGGTTTGATCCTGTAAGCATCCTGTTACTGAACAACACTGTACAGTGATTGCTGGTCCCAGGTGGCCTCCAACCTTGATGTCTGCAACACTATCCCTGTTAGTAAGTACTTAGTGCAGTATTGGCTCATCACAAGTAGGTTCACTGACTAGTTGCCTGAGGAACACCCCCTGCAGGGAGTCCAGGATGTCCCTGTTCCTAGCTGTGCACCAGTCTATAACTGGAAGACTGAAGTTCCCCACCATCAGCACTTCTCCCTGCTCTACAATTTTGCCAGTGGCTTCTACCAATACCTTATCTAACTCCTCCTCCCCCTGTACTGAAGGTCTATAGATCATACCAGCTAATGCTGGTGCTTAGCCTGGTTAAGACAAAGGCAGGTGCTCAGCAGCAGATGGCAGATGCTGAGAGGCAGAGGGTAGATGCTGAGCAGAAAAATGCAGATGCTAAGCTGTAGAGGATGAAAATAGAAGCCAAGCTGCAAAACTGAGGCTGGAGGTAGAAAAGCATGTGAAGCAGCACCAGCACTAGATTCAAATGAGAGAGGGTCAAGAAGGCAGCACCAGCATGAGATTTATTTGAGAGGACACAAGATCAGGATAAGAAGGAATGAGAACAAGAGTGTGGACAGGTGCTGGAGATAGAGATTCTGTGCCAGAGGGCACCACCTCAAACTACAAGTATTGACATCAGGGGTACAACCCAAGAAACAAAATATTATTCCAAAATGTTTCCCAAGTATCAGAAAGAGATGATTTTGATTTGTTTTTAAAATCCTTTAAAATAATGTAAAGGCAATTTGAATTGGACTTGGATGGGGCATCTTGGGCAACTCCACTTTTGCCACTCCTTATGGACGGGGCATTAGAAGCCCTCACCAGGATGGACAATGAGGACTTACCGACTATACTTGAACTGTATAGACTATACTGAAGTGCACTAAAACTTGTCAAAGCATTCTGAATTGACTCCCATGGCCTATGGACAAACCTTTAGAGTGTTAAGGAGGGCACCATGAGACAACTGCTCAGAAATGTGTTCTCCAATAGGCAATTTGTTAGAACATTGGTTAGAGGATGTAAATGCTAGCTCCATGAAAAAGATCAATGATTTATTCCTCATGGAACAGCTTCTTAAGTTTTTATTAGAGAAGTTAAGAATATGGTTGCTGGACAGAACTCCTAGCTCTATGAAGGGGGCAGTTGAGAGGGTTTATCAGTTTGTGTCCAACCAGACATACATTCAGTGCAAAAATAATGGGGGAGAGACATCAGGCAGCCTTATGTGAATGCAGGGGACAACCTAAAGAAAGGGAGCCTGGGCCTGAACAAAAAGGTAAGCTGAATGATTTAAAAACTAAGGAGTCAGGAGAGTGCAGGTGCTACGTCTGCCACAAAACTAGGACACCAGTCATATGACTGTACAAAGACATAGCAAAAGGGGCGAGTACAGGTGAAGAGGTGACTCCACAAGCTCCCACCAACTAGTAACCTGTGCACAGAGTATAGTTTCCACTATGTACCCTGTGTTAGTTAATGAAGTGGTAAACCCAGGTAGTGAGGGACACTGTGGCCTCCATTTCAATATTAAAACATGACTGATGTGTCCTGCAGTCTCAGTGCCAGTTGCTCAGACATTTATAAGCAGGGAACATGACTAGGGTATATGGGAGGTGGATTTTGCACCAGACCATCATGTTGATGTAATTATGGGTAATGACTCTGATAGCTGGGCAACACTGTATGTGTCACTACCCACATTAAGACCTAGAAACCAGCTCCAGAGGATGAAGTGAGGGCAGTGCAGCTGGAAACAACCCCACCCTCAGCAACATGGGAAACTGTGGATGAAGACAACAGTACTGAGCCACAGCTACAGACTGGGGAGAGCCCAGCCATGAGCTGGTCTTCTATAGGAGAGGGTGTTTTAGACAAGGTCAGACATGCAGAGCTGGGGTTGATGATGACTCTCAAGGTTTGGAGAAAAGGGAGGTACACTAGGAGAATGGACTCCTACACTGACAGTGAGTTCTGAGGGGAGGACATCAGGAAGGAGTACTCTGGCAGATAGTATTTCCTAAGGAGTATAGGAAGTAGCTTCTGGCCCTATCCCATGATATAACTTTTATGGGCAGTCAGGAGTCAGCCTTACAAAAAGGCAGTTGATTAGCAATTTTTACTGACCCAGTATCTTCAAGGATGTGGAAAGCTAATGCTAGAGTTGTCCGCAGTGCCAGAGGGTGGAAAAGTCTCAGGACAAGGCTAAGGAGGCTTTAATTACATTGCCTATGATTGAAAAGTCATTTTAGTGAGTTGCTATGGACACTATGGGGTCACTCAGCACCCCCAAATCATATGGGAAAGAGGTACGTTTTGACTGTAGACTATGCCACCAGGTACCCTGTGGCCATGACTTTGTCCTCCACTGAGGTGGAAAATGTGGTCAACAAACTGCTGGGGATGTTCAGCCAGTTGGGGTTCCCCCAAGAGATTTTGTAAGACATAGAAACATAGAATTTGACAGCAGATAAGGACCACTTGGCCCACTTAGTCTGCCCATTCTCTACCTAATGGATAAGTTGCAGATCCAAGTTAACCAATAGCCTACTTCCTCCTACCCCACACAAGAATTACCTCATGTCCGTCCCATGCATTATGATTTCCTCCACTGTTTTTGACTTCACAACCTCCTCAATAAGGCCATTCCATGTATCCACAACCCTCTCCATGAAAACATATTTCCTCACATTAACTCTGAGCCATCCCCCCTCTATCTTCAAATTGTGCCCCCTTGTTCTTGCACATGTCTTTTTCTGAAATATGCCACCTCTTGGACTTTGTTGATTCCCTTGAGGTACTTGAAAGTTTCTATCATGTCCCCCCCTCCTTTCCTCGAGGGTATAAATATTAAGCTCTTTTAGTCTCTCTTTGTATGTCTTCTGGTGCAGACCCTGCACCATTTTAGTTGCCCTCCTCTGGACAGCTTCCATCCTGTCTATGTCTTTGCAGAGATTGGGTCTCCAGAACTGCAGGCAGTACTCCAGATGGGGTCTCACCAGCTGTCTGTACAGAGGGATAATAACTTCCTGTTTTCTACTGGTGATGCCTCTCCTATGCATCCCAGTATCCACCCAGCCTTCTTGCTGCCCCTCTCACATTGCTTGCCCACCTTTAGGTCATCTGATATGACTACCCCAGGTCCCTTTCCATTTTGTTGTTGTTAGTATCTCACCCCCATTGTATACTCTTCCCTGGGTTTTTGTTTCCCAGGTGCATTACCTTGCACTTCTTAGCATTGAATCTAAGCTGCCATACATTTGACCATTCCTCTAACCTTGCCAAGTCCCTTCTCATCCTTTCCACCCCACCTTGTGCATCAACTCTGTTGCAGATCTTTGTGTCATCTGCAAAGAGACATACTTTCCTTCTAGTCCCTCTGCAATGTCGCTTATAAAGACATTGAAGAGCACCGTCCTAATACTGAACGCTGCGGTACCCCACTAGTAACCCCATTTCTTCAAAGTGGACTCCATTTACTATTACTGTCTGTGTCCTATTCTTCAGCCAATTCTTTACCAGGCTGTCATCTTGGGACCCACTCCCAGGCTGGCTAACTTGTATATTAATATTTTGTGTAGGACTGTGTCAAATGCCTTGCTAAAGTCTAGGTAGGCCATGTCCACAGTCCCTCCCTGATCTACTACTTTGGTCACCCAGTCAAAGAAATCTATCAGATTTGTCTGGCATGACCTTCCCACTGTGAATCCATGCTGCCTTTGGTTCTGTGCCCCTCTGGCCTCTAGATACTCGACAATTATTTCCTTCAGAAGTGATTCCATCAGTTTCCCTACCACTGAGGTTAAACTAACAGGTCTGTAGTTTCCTGCTTCTGCCTTGCTCCCACTTTTGTGAAGGGGAATCACATCCGCCCTCCTCCAGTCCTCAGGTACCACCCCATCCTCCCATGATTTGTTAAAGAGGGTAGTTAGTGGTGTCACTAGTTCTACCCTTAGTTCTTTTAGAATTCTGGGATGAATCCCATCAGGCCCCATCGCTTTGTCTACCTTCAGTTTTGTGAGTTCTTTCAGAACCCTTTCTTCTGTAAATGGGCTGGTATCAACTTCTGTATCCAGAGTGTTTCTACTGTTTGTTTTAGGTGCCTCCCCCTCTTCCTTTGTAAATACTGAGCAAAAATATTTGTTTAGTATCTCTGCCTTTTCACAGTCACCCTCTGCCCACCCTCCCTCCCTCCCTTTATTAAGCCTCACTATCCCTCCCTTGGTCTTCCTTCACTCCCTGATGTACCTATAAAAAGTTTTATCCCCTTCTTAACTGAGTTGGCTATCTTTTCCTCAGTTTGGGCCTTTGCTGTTCTGACTGTCTTCCCAGCTTCCTTTTGCTTTAACTGACACAGTTCTCTGTCCTGCTCCTTCTGTGATTTCTTGTACTTCCTGAATGCTTGCTTTTTCTCTTGAACCTTCATTGCTACTTCCTTTGAGAACCATGGTGGTTTCTTACATCATTCTGGTTTAGGTATTTGCTTTACCAACTCAAATTTTACCTTACGAAAAATAATTGA
This sequence comes from Neoceratodus forsteri, assembly GCA_016271365.2. Taxonomy (NCBI): domain Eukaryota; kingdom Metazoa; phylum Chordata; order Ceratodontiformes; family Ceratodontidae; genus Neoceratodus; species Neoceratodus forsteri. The sequence goes on from CM057459.1 coordinate 1,360,727,618, forward strand.
TATAGAACCTAGAAGAGCAATGATGTAAGATATGACTAATCAAGGAGTATATTATAGATTAATCTGTATATATGGACCTCAACAAAAAGCAGCAAGAGTAGCTTGTCTTAAAAAAAATAAAACCCTTTTTGTTTACTAGCAAACAAATTATCTGGGGGGGACTTTAATATTAATATTCATACTAAAACAAATTGTAAAATATATTGTGATGCAAATGAATTGAAGCAAATACTTAAACAAGCAGCTCGTAAGGATGGGTACCCCTCTAATGCCAATTCTATTTATTTTAAAGGTTTATTAAAATCCAGGATCGATTATTGCTTCCTTTCAGACCAACTACCAGTCTCAGATACCAAAATTCATGTAATAGAAACTTCTGATCATTGTTTATTGAGCCTCAAAATTTTGCCTCACCATACTTATTTACTAGGTAGAGGAATCTGGAGATTCAGTGCTAGCTTATTAGAAAACCCTGAGTTTTCTCAGAAATTTAAAGAAATTCTGGAAGACAGAGTGTCTGTAGTTTTTTATGTGACTCCCTCATTGATTGGTGGGAGGACATGTATAATTGATTTTTTTAAAGGTCAATCACAAGCCTTTTCATTTAAAAAACATCAGGAATACATCCTTCTAAGGGATAAATTAAATACACTAGGTTCATTAGTAAACGAAGGAGACAAAGTAGATAAAGGAGAAATCTCAAAATTAAAAGATAAACTAACCAACTTACAATACAACAGGCAGCAATCATTAATAAAAGAACAACAGTTTGGGACACAAGGAAAGAAAAAAACAAACCAATCCCTTTGAAGATTGCAAAAGAAGAATACAACAAAAACAGATGGGGTCAATACAAGATAATACAGGGTTATTAGTCTCTGGTCAAAATATGTTATCAGTTTTACAAAGTGACATTGCTTCAAAATTTGTCTGTTCCTTTGAAATTTCTGAAGATATGACACTACTCCTGCAAAGCGCAAATCCCCCTAAGCTAACACGGCAATATCATTCAATGCTAACAAAAGATTTTACCACTGATGAGCTAGGATCAGTCATAAAAGGATTACATAATAATATTGCACCAGGGTCAGACAGTCTCCCATCAGAACTATATAAAGTACTTTGGGAATATATTCTGACTATATTATTGTCCCTATATAATGCCTTTTTGTTTGAAGATAGAATACTAAATTCGATGTATGAAGGTCTTATGATTTTTTGTACAAAAAAGATGACAAAACTTTAACTGACAATTAGCATTCCATTACATTATTAAATATAGATTTTAAGATTTTTTCAAAACTTTTATGCAATAGAATGATAAAGACTATAGGCTTTTTAATACACCCCTCTCAGTTCTGCTCAATACCAGGTTGGAATATTCATGACGCTTTACTTCTATTAAAATAATTATTTATTCCTAGCTCAGATAAATCTAATACTGGTTATTTAATTAATTTCGATCAAACCAAAGCCTTCCATAAGCTCTCACAAGAGTTTTTATGGATAGCATTACACACACATGGTTTTTCTACAGAATTTAGTAACTGGGTTAAACTATATTATGCCTTGGCTTATGTTAAGCCGTGTATAAATGGCTGGATAGGGAATATCTGTTATATTAGAAGAGGGGTTCATCAAGGAAGCCCCCTCAGACTGATATTGTTTGTCTTGGCTTTGTATCCAATAATTAGGATACTAAATAGATCACCTGCAATAAGCGGGATATTACACCTTGGGTCAAGATTTTTAAAAATAATTGGATATGCTGATGATTTGTGTATTTGCTTTCCAGATGAAAATATAGGAATTCTAATTTGTATAGTTTTAATCTCTTTACTAAAAATTACTGGGTCTAGGATAAATAAAAATCAGAGCTTCTGTCTCAGCTTGACAGGAAACATAAACAACAATAACAGCATTGGTGTCATCCCTATCTCAGAGTCTCTGCAGAAAATCTTAGGGGTATATTTTAGGGTAGTCAATATGGCACAGTACAACTGGGAGTTACTGTATGTATTAACAGAGGGATGGAAAAAGTAAGCTCATGGACAAATTGGAAAATGGGCAAGAAAAACAGAATCTTTATGATTAAAACCATTCTTGTACCCATTTTTTTATTCATCAGTCATATCTTTCTTTTACCCAAAACATTTGAGTCTGCATTACTAGCTTGCTTCTTCATGGGTTTTTGGGGCAGCAGGTTAAACCAGATAAAAAGGAATATTTTATATTTGGATTTCAAAATATGTGTGGCATTAATATGATTCACCCAGTGGTATTTTTCTTTTCAGCTTTTTTAGCCACCAATTTACAACGTATAGTCAGAGTTATGGACAAACCATAGAAACCACGAGTGGTTAGTCATTTACAGTATAATTTGTTAGAATGGCAAAGCTCTTCATTTACTGTATTCATAAAAATAAGAGGAAATATAAATTACTCCCTGTGTGGAACACACTCTTCGATCATATCCATAAATGGAATTTAACATATACAGATGTTGTGCAACACTCTAGGAATTGGTTATACCAAAATATTATACAGAATATTTTTTGTGAGACACCATTTCCACAGTTCGTGAACATAGAACAAATACAAATAAGTGAAAGACTCACAGACAGTAGAATCCCACAACATATGTAGGACATTGTATGGCTAGGGGCTCATAATAAAATAAATACGAGGGGAACCACAAACACAAAAGTGTGTCAGAATGATTCTGTTTAAGAAATTTGTGCATCTTACAAATTGAATCCACAAATCACTTATATTTCAACTGTCCCTTTATCAAGGAATTTTGGTTTCTATGGGAAGACTACTGGGAATCATTTCCATTTTCTAAATGGTCAGACAACCAAGTATTTTATGGTTTCTTTCCTTTGTCATGGAAGAAATATAATAATAGCACTCAATGTCATTGCAGTTAATGTATTGTATTGTAAGGTATTGGACCTGGCAAGTTAGATGTAGATTTATTTTTCAACAACAAGACCTATCTCCTGCGACGTTGTTTTTTTTTATCCATGAAGGTATTATATAGACATTAAAAACACATAATTTGTTTCCTTAAAATGAGGCATCTGGGAGAGATATTGATGCTATTTTCCCTAAAAGATTACATCTTCACCAAATGATCACTTGAAATTCTTCTGGAAAATATGATTAACTTTTTGTGGACGAGATTTAATGCTAGTAAGGGAAAGGGGAAATAAGAGACAGGATTCTTACTTCTTTTTTTGGTTTTTCCTTTTGTATTTATGAGACTATTATAGGAAGTGCAAAGGGAATAACAATTTGAATAATATTTTACAATTACAAGAAGTATATTTTTGTGAAGTTTTTGTAAAGGTTTTTATCTTCTAGTACAGATATAATGGAATATGTATCTTTTTTTTATTCCATATCATATTTTTTGTAGTATTGCATTTGCTACAAATCCTTTGCCTTTATGCTTAAAAAATGTGTTTTTCAATACTCTTTTTTTTGGAGGAGGGGGCTAGTTAAGCTTGTGGTCATTATATGATGAAATATTTTCTTGAGTTTTCTTATTACAAGTTCATATGACGTACTACTGATTTGTATACATTTTGTTTCTTATGATTGAAATAAAAAATTCCCTACTCTTTTCAAGAAGTGCCATGGGATCTTTAACATCCACTTGAACTACCATCAGAACTGACAGATGGGACTTAGGTTTAATGTCTCATCCAAAAGATGGCATCTCAGGAGTGCAGCACCTCCCCCCATGCTGCACTACAGTGTCAGTATTGGGATTCAACCCAAGTGCCTGGTGTGAGGATAGAACCCACAGCCTTCTGATCTCTCAGCCTCAGAGGTGAGTGTGCTACCTGCTGAGCCACTGACACTGGCACTGACATTTTAAGCTAATCTCTTTAAACACAAACCAGACAGGTTAGCAATAAACTTTGAGTGAAAACAATTAGTTCTACAGACTGCTCTAACTAGGAACTGCAATAGCTTATTCAGTCAATCAGGGACATAACTGGTGAAGAAGCAGGTTGGACAGATATGATGTCACAGCTCACTGACAGGGACAAAAACATCTTCACTGTTTCTTCACTGTTTTCAGTTACTGTAGAGCACATTAACGGATGCTGATTTAAAGAAAACCACAAAACTAAACAGCATGATATTTTGAGGAAATACTAATCATGACACAGAGATGTGAATTCAAGGGAATTCATGCTTTTTATGAAATATGAGCATTTGATCTTTAAAGGAATAATGCATGACAGGGTGGGTGTTTTGCTGGGATCACATCCCACCTGGGGTGGTTGGACCAGGGGCTGCAGGCATCCAACACCCGAGAAAGGATGTTATCCCAGCATAACACCCACCCTCTTGTGCAATATTCCTTTTATACAATGGCTCATTTGTGAAAACAAAAAGAAAAATTAGACTTGTTTGTTTTACAGTTTTAAAGCATTTTTGTATGTGGAGGTAGAAGGACTGGAAAAAAAGTCCACCATTTCTATTTTGCCCAGAGGGTAGTGCTGTTGTTCCAGTTACTGTTGATAAGTGACTGGTGTCTCTCTTGACCCCCCACCACTTTCTTCAGAGTTTCATTCGTGTTTGGAAATAGTTGCAGTGAAGGTTGTTTGTATTTTGGGAGGGGGGCGGTTACAGTAACAGTCTGAAAGGTTTGGCTGATTGTTTCACTGGAGTAGCATGGTCACTGAGATGGTGACTGAGATCACAGTGGGTAAGCCTATTTATGAAAGTAGATAGGAGAGCAGTAGTGTGTAGGAGAAAATTGTTGAGGTAGCTGTGTATTTTATTTAATTACTTTTTGTTTATTTTACTGCACCAGGGATGTAGGATGTTTGCAGTTTAAACTGAGAATACATTTTTTTTCTCCTCGTGAAGTGGGCAGCATCAGTGAATCATGTGACATCCCATCATGATCTCTGTACTTCATTGAAGCTGCTAGTTACGGTAAAGAGAATGGAGTGTAAACACATTTGTTTTTACATTGGGGAGAATATTGTGATTTGCTGGGAGTGAGGTTGTTTGATGTGTGGAGAGGAGTACAGTAGAGTGGGCTAGAGTGGAGCACAGTGAAGAGGGGCCACCGAGTGGACAGTGAAGCCAGTTACAGTGATAGGTTCCATTTTGCTGAGTGATTTGTAGAACATTTAACTTGGTCATTCATGTGCTGGGACTAGATGCAGGATGTTATGTTGGGATAACATTCCAGGTCCTGTCCCAGACTAACTAATCAGAGACCAGCATTCTTTCTTGCCATTGTGTAATACAGGTTCTGTAGTTTTGTGATATCTGAACTACAAAACCTTCAAGGGGTACATTTCCAATCTAAATTTCAAAAAGTTACGCCTTTCCTCTCCATCAAGTAAAAAAGTGAGACATGGCTTTAAGGCATGATTTATTTCAGTCTGTGCATACCCCCATGCAGTTTTAACATTCTAATTTTTATTATATCCAAATTAGAGGAATTTTATTTGAGTTTATTTTTAATTAGTGTAGCACAGTCATGAGAAATATTTATGTTTTTAGGTAATCTGTCTAGAGATGTTCTAGTTTCAATAATTTCAAAGCATCTATCATATCTTCTAACCAAAATGAGGAGGAGATATTAGTGACCTACTTTACCTTTTCTTCCAGGCATTTCTTGATCAGCCTTTTTGCATCTATATTTACACTTAATCCAATAAAGCATTCTTCTGGATAAGCCCAGTATTCCAGCCTGGTTCTCCTCAATTCTGCTCTCACTATTTCTGCTGGTATGGGTCTGGAAATCTATAAAATCTATATACAGTAATCATGTAAATGTTTTTAATTTTTTGCATTTGAAACACTTTCCTCTCAAACCAAATTTTGATCTACATAATTGTGTAAATGTTTTTTCTATCTGAACAACTTTCCTGCCAAACTGAATTTTGACCTTATACAAAGGTACACCATTCATTTCCATCTCAGCTACAGGAAGTGTAGAGGACATGAATAACCTCTGAATTTTGCATTAAACCTTAACAAAGCATTTTTAATCTGTGTAAGATTGTTTACTGTATAAGATTTGTGTTTTGCCCAGGTGCTGTTATTAGAAAAGTTAAGTCTTAAGCAGCAGTATAAGATAATGTCCAGTGGTTTATTATTGATATGCCATTTCCACTTGACATTTCTTTTACCATAGATAAAAAAAAACATTTAATACATAATCTATTTTTGTCATAATATTCTTCTCATTTTGAATACCTTTTTTCCTCAGACCTGATGGGGTGATAAAAATTAATATTAAATCACCAGCATGCACTAAAGCTGGCACACATGCACCTTTTACAGTGAGTGAGAGAGTGACTCAATTTTGTTAAAAAAGGGTTGGTAGGTCATTTATGAACAGGCTGAAAAGTAATGGAGCAAGACTACATCCCTGCTTGACTCCCATGTTAGACTCAAAGGGATCGGAAATATCTTCCAAATTATATCTAACACCAATCCAATTTTCAGAATAAAGATTTATAATGACCTTTTGTATTGCATGGTCCAGTTTTAAACTAACAAGATTTTCCCACAGGAGTGATCTGTAAACTGCATCAAAGGCTCTTTTAAAATTGCTAAAAGCCAGACACTCAGGAATATATATAAATATATATATATATATATATAGTTATTAAATATACTTTATTAACTTTTTTAAAAGCAGTCAAGCATTCAGATGTGAGATATGAAGCAGTTCGATAGGACGGCTTAATATTATAAAAATAAAATACAAACATACAAACAAAAATAAACATACAACAATTACACATATGGTCTACACCCCTCCTCCCTCCCACCCTACCAGGCATTTCCTTAAAAATTGATGAAGACAGTATATATAATACATAATACTGTAGTATGTTATAAGTTATGCTGCAAGAGCACTCAATCTACTAGATGGGTTAACGGGAAGACTAGGGTTTCCATATAGAAAGCAATGCTTCAAGAGGGCCCCAGCTATTCTGATAAGTCTTGATCCTGTCTCACATATATGCAATATGTTTTTCCAGTTGTAATGCCAATAACACTTCTCTATACCATTCAATTACTGAGGGAAGAAACTCCTCCTTCCAGTACTTCATAATTAGTAGTTTAGCAGTGGCAGTTATCAAGGCGAGGTGTGCCTTCCTGATTTTAGATGTTCGAGGGGGAAAAGAATATAATAAACAGGCTTCAGTGGTAAACAATGTGTTCAAGCCCAATAGGGGGTCTAACAGATTCCTGATGGTTTGCCAGAAGGCCTGTACCTTAGAGCAGCTCCACAACACATGATACAAGGTACCATTTTCCTTTTTACACCATGTACATACTGGGGATGGGCATATACCCATTCTGTTTAGTTTCACCGGAGTGAAATATATATTGTGCATGATGTTAAATTGGGCTTGATGGAGCCTATCTTGCTTAACAAACATATATATTCTGCCAAAGCCTTCTCCACATAACAGTGTCTGCAGACATATCTAATTCCTGGGTCCAACAGTAACAGACACCTGTCGGCAAAGCAGAGTCCATCTCCTGTAATATTTTGTATACAACAGAGACTGCATGAGGATGTCTTGCTATTTGCAAGACAGTTAATAAATCAATGGTAGGGGAAGTTAACCAATGCGTATTTCTTATAAAGGACTAAATCACTTTTCTAACCTGTGCAAACTTAAATCTGAAAATATCTGGCACCCCATGCCATAGTTGGTAATCACTAAAAGAGATCAGTTACCCATCTTTGGGTGGTCAGAAAGCTTGGAATATTTAAGCAAGGGCCAAAAGGAGGGCAGTATTGGTGTGTTATTTATTTTATTGTGAGGGTTGTAAGTGAGGGGCTGTTCTAATGACTTATGCCAATTCAACAAAAGATGGTTCTGAGTTTGATGCAATGCTTTAATGGACCACCCAACTGGGGTATTCTTGAGTGGTTTCGGCAGATTGGAGGGAGTGACATATAAGAGAGCAGACAATGAGCAGGAGTACTGCTAAATGGCTCTCCAGTTCAAGCCATAATGGAGAATAACCCAGTGTAGTGGAGGGGTCTGTACATTTGATCCAATAGGCTAGTCTACTACTGTGGAACACACTATAATATATAAAAAAGGATGGCAGCTGCCAGGCCACACTGACTTAGGTGCTGTGAGTTTAAAATAGGCCCTGCAAACTCCTTTCTCCTCCCTTCCATAGAAAAGCATTAAGTGATTTCTGGAGCTTGGCAAACCAGACTTTGGGCAGGAAACATCCCAGCATACCCAGTGGGTACAGGATTCGATGGAGTATGTTCATTTTAACCGTACTAAGTCTGCCCCAGAAGGAGAGTGGGAGAGATCCCCATCTATCCATATCTGAGTTTAAGGTCTTTAATAATTTAGAGAGATTCTCCTTGATCATTGTAGGCATATCCCATGTTACCACTATGCCCAGATAAGTAAGGGATTTAACTTCCCAGGAGAGATGGTGGGCTGCTGACTCAGCCTGGGTTACTCTGCTATTCAGAGGGTAAACTTTAGTCTTAGATCAATTTAACCTATAATAAGATAGTTTAGAGAATGTTTAAATTTCTAAAAGTAAGGCTGGGATGGAAATTTGAGAGTTCTCTACAAGTAAAAGTAAATCATCTGCATAAGCAGAGAGTGTATACCTTGTATTCCCAACTTTGATACCTGTTATTTCCTGAGAAGATAATAGTTTATGAATGAGTTGTTCTAAATAAAAATTACAAAGTAGGGGGGATAGCGGGCATCCTTGTCTGGTGCCACAATATAATGATATTGGATTTGAAAGTATACCATTACACCAAACATGGGCAGACGGGGAGGTATAGGAATATATATTTTTAAGATAATACTTTTCTATGATGTGTTGCAAAATAAAGCACTGATCTACTGTTGAGTAACCTTTTCCAAATCCTGCTGGATATGGGTTTAATATGTCCTTTTTCTCTAGCCAGTGATTTATTCTGGCTAGCATAACCCTTGCAAAGATTTTACTTAGGAAATCAATGAGACTAGTGAGTGTCTAATTTTCTGGAGAAAGAGGAACTCCCTTTTTGTGGATTGGGACTGTAATATTACCTTTCCATTCAGGCAAAATTTAATTTTGCATTATGATTTTATAAAAAATTATGACAAGCAAATTACTATTGCTATGCAGAATTCTGCTGGTGAAATTAGTGCAGAAAGACCATTCTGCCAGCAGAATTTCTGCCGGAACTTCACTGGTTCTTCTGTGGAATTCTACCTGCTGTGATCCATGGAATAATATTCCACAAAACCACATTTTGTTCAATGGAAAATCTTTCTGCAACCATTTCCACTGAAAATATTGAGATCTGTGGAATAATATAGTGTTGAACAGCATTTTTCTCAGTAGAAAATTATTCCACAACTAGTTTCACAGAAAATATTGTGATCTGTGAAATACAATTCCACAGAAATGTTGCAGAAAATCTCATTCTGCATTTTTCTGCTGTGGAATTCTGCCATTCCATTTCCAGCAACATTTGATGGAATTTTGGTTCAATTTCAAAAAGTTCTATAAAATTTAATTCTTCCAGAATCTGAAAATTCCACACAGCACTACACATTACTCCACCATTCACAGGGTGGTACTTTCGAGGCCAGGTGCTTTATCTGCCTTGGTTAGTTTGATTGCTAAAGAAATGTCATACTGGGTTACATTTAAGTTACCTGGTGGTGACTACAACTTTGAAAAGTTATTTGATAACTGTTGGCATCTTGTTTATTAAAAATGATTTTCTGGTAACAGTTCAAATCATGGCAATGACATGTGCCAAGATGTTTGAAGCAACATTACCCATTCCTTTTGCTAAACATAATCAGAAATGTGTAGTTTGCTTTGCTTGAATAATTTTAAACATTTCTTCCCACTGTTTTGTCTGAAATAACTGCCTCTGGGTTTGCAAAAAAATAGTTTGTGTTCTTTCCTATAATTGTTGAGGAGTGTAACATTTTCCCTGGAGGAGTTTTTGTCTGACAAATCTAATATGCTTTGACAGCGAAGCCTTAAATCCTTTACATTTATAGTCAAACCAAGTAACATGTTCTTTAATAATCACGGAGCAATATAAAAGTGAAATAATTCCTTTACCTATTTCCTTGATTATTGCATACATCATTTAATAAATAATAATAAAACTTTATTTTTATGGCACCATTCCAGAACCAAGGCACCTCATAGTTTTAAAACATCTCAGATCAACACACTTAATTTAAATACAACAATACACAATCAAAATAAAACAAGAAACAAATAAATCAGTCACCAAAAGCATAATACCAAAGATAAGTTTTCAGACCCCTTTTAAATCCTTCCATAATTGCACTCTCATAACTGGCGGGGTAGAGAATTCCAAAGAGAGGGGGCAACATGCATTAAAGCCCAGGCCCCAGATGATTTTAAACATACTCTTGGAATCTCTAGCAACCCCTCGCCAGCTGAATGAAATGATCGCCTGGGGAGGTAGGGAACCAGAAGCTCTTTCAGGTAGTCAGGGCTGAGTACGTGCAGGGCTTTATAAGACAGAAGACCAACTTTAAAGGTGATCCACCATTGTACCGGCAGCCATTTCAGACCGCAAAGCACAGGAGAAACATAGCAAGACCAAGAGGTTCCAGTCAAGAGCCATGCTGCCGCGTTCTTCACAAGCTACAAACAGTGGATTTCTACCCCAGAAAGCCCTAGGTAAAGGGAGTTGCAGTAATCCAAGTGCAAGGATGCAAAGGTGTGGACCAACATAAGAAGGTCACCAGATGAAACAAGGTGCTTATTCTTAAGATGGTAAAGGAAGTTTTGACAACGGTTGACACTTGCACATGTAGCATAGCCCTTCGTTAAAAATTACCCCTAGGTTTCACACCTGTTTAGAGGCCGGGAGAGATTAACCTCCAAGAAAAAGCCCTGAGGGTGAACCAACTCCAGGCACCCCTATCCAGTGACCTGGGTCCATAACCAACACTTCAGTCTTTCTTGAGTTCAACTTCAACCAGCTTGAATCCATCCACTCCTGGATTTCTATGAGGCAGTTACTGAAGACTGAGAGAGCTCCATCCTGGTCAGGTGCAAAAGAAAGGTAGAGCTGGGTTTCATAGCAGTGAAACCTCAGTCCATACCTCCTTACAATGTCTCAGAGGGAAGCATGTACACTGTGAACAACATGGGGGACAACACTGATACCTGAGGAACCCCTTATAATAGAGGGATTGGGTCTGAGGAATAAAGCCCTAACACCACCCTCTGAGTTCTCCAGGTGAGGTAAGATGTAAACCACCTGAGGACTGTACCCGACAGGCCACAGATGAACCTCAGACAATCAAGAAGAACCCCATGGTCCACAGTGTGAAACACTGAGGAGAGATCCAGAAGAACCAGGATGGAATGTTTTTTCCAATCTCTTGCCATCAGGAGATCACTGAGCACCTGAATCAGCACTGTCTCAGTACTGTGCCTCTTTCGAAAACTGGACTAGAAAGGTTCATAGATGTCATGGATGGTTAAATGGTTCTCCAACTGAGCAGCTGCCACCTTCTCAACCACCTTTCCTAAAAGGGAAGGTTAGAGATTGGTCTGTAGTTTGTGTGGCAGTTCGGGTCCAAGCAGACAACACAAGTTGTGAACATGTGCAGTCTCTCTGCAGTTACATTACTAAATCAAATATTAGAGAGACTGATTTCAAGTTTAGTTGCAAAATGCAACCTTTTACAATGTGAATCTCTTTTTGTGGCATGTAAGGATTGTCTTTACTGTATGTGATTGAAGTGAAAACATGAGTTTAATTTTAAAGAAAGAGGAAAACGGTCACTCCCAGGTCTCAGGATAGCCAATAGTTCTGAAAAACAAAAGATTTGCCAACAGCACATTAAAATGTAATCAATCACACTAGCTCCTTTAACCAAAGAGCATGTGTATTGAGTAGGACAGTCCTCTTTCAGTGTGCCATTAAGTAATGCCAATCCAACGTACCCCCCCAAAAAAATGCAAAAGTCTTCTCCCACTTCCATTTACAAATTCCTCCAGTAACATTATTTTTGATGTTTCAATACCTTCTTCTAAATGTATAGCTGCAGCAAGGGTATCCCACCCTAGAATTAAAATCCCCATTAAAATTAATCCAGCTTCTGAAAATGTTATAATTACTTTCTGAATGTCAAATTCTAGTGTCTCCCATAGATCTTCCCTGTAGTAGTCTGTATTTGTTGGTGGAACATAACAATTACAAATGTACAGAAGTTCAGTATTCCATTGAACCAAAAAAATGAGAATATTAGGGAATAGTAATACTTTTTTTAATTACAGTTTCTTCCTCCATTTTTATTAAGGTTGCTATCATCCTATTGTTCTACCCCAAGTTGCTACCTTTTTTGCTGTTGCTAAGATGCACAAATAACCTTCTAACAAAACTTCTTCCCTAGCCCAGAATTCTTAAGGACATATTATACTGTACTCTGAAAATTTATGTTTTTAATTTCAACTTTACATGGTTTTTAGAGAAGCCAGCTATATTCAAGGGAAAAAAAAACTGAATTAAGTTTGTTTAATTCATCTCATTTTGCACATGAATTTCTTATTCTTGTTCTGATGTGCATCGTTCGTGGAGTCAGTCATTTCCAGATCTGCTAAGACTTGAAAATGATTGTCTAATGGTAAATTTGTCACTACTTACAGCTGAATTCCAGTAAATAAAGGCAGGATATTGCTTCTGTATCCTATACTTTTCTGATTTTCAAAAGCACTTATGTCCACATTCTGTTTCTGGATGGTTATGTTTACAGAAATGTTAATTCCTTGTGTGTAAAAGGCCACTCACAAATGAATATGCCTAGCTTGTCAATCTTATGCTGTATTCTTCAGTGACAATAAGATTGCATAAAAGTTTATCTCAAACCATTAAAGTAACTTTGACCCTAACAGGCGAACCCATTATATATCCATACCCACAGTATTCCTTTATAACCAAGCTGGATTCTCATTAATTTTGCTATCAAATGACACACTGGTTTCATGAATGAGGGAGTTCAAGGCTGTGAATGGGTAAAAGAAGTTGGGCTTTACTGCTGTCACCCTTTGCAAAAATCATCCCTTTTTTCTGTTTTCTAAATCCAATTTTGTAATTAGATTACCTTGGGAATAATTTTCTTTAGTTTCTTTTTAGTATGTTATGATAGTAATGGACAGGACTGCACTCAGGCCCAAATGACTGAAGGACAAAAATTACACCCATACTCACCTGGTGATTTCCATATCTGAGAGAACCATGTGAACCAGAGCCCCCTCAATCAGGCTATCTCTCGTTACATGTATTTTATTGTTTTTCCCATTTGGGATAGCTGATTCTTGTTCCAGTAATCTGGTTACCGATAGGTTCAGGGTTTTATCTGATTCATTTATGTTTTTATAAATTCTGTAAATGGAAATAACTGCTTTATTATCTTATAGACAAAAACTGTTTAGATTTTGTCTAATGGGAACTGGTATCAAATGGGTGAGGTTTTCAGCTTAGCAAGCTACCAAAACCAGTGCCTCATCAGAAGTTTGTCTAGTGATTACATTTGCATCTGCAGCAAGTTCTTGAATTATTATTTCTTCCTGGACTTCGTTTACTGTTCCTGTATTAACTTGCTCCCTACTTAAAGATGTGTTTGCTATGAGAGCAGTTTTTTTCCTAGGTCTACCATCTTGATTACACTTTTTTTTTTGTACATGTTATCACCCCCAACACCTGAACTCTTGCAGGCTGCCCCAACTCACTGGATCGCTCTACTGTCCACTGTGGTCCTGCTTCTCAGACGTATGCTGTCCTCTACCAATCCCAAGCCTAGCTTTATCACCTTAGCTCTGAGCCCGCTGAGGCAGGGCAGCCATTCTACACTTTGATTGCTGGTTGGGACAATGAAGAGGCAGAGGGGGTGAAGACAATTGTCCTGTTTTGGATGTTTGGCATCAGGCACTGTGGGGAGCCATCGTCTATCATGCATGGAGGTTTTGTTTTCCTTGTTGTTCTCATACTGTACTACACAGTCCCCATATGTGAATGGATCCATTCACATATCTGGACTGTGTAGTATGGCAGTCTGCATGCCCATTGGCCCACACTGGGGACCAGTGGGCATATAGCCGTACTGCACACAGTCAGTCAGCGGGTGGCCGGGCAGCTTGCAGGTGGCAGAGCTGCTGTCTGCCCCTGACCGGGGGGAGTAGGGTGGCGGGGCTCAGTGGCTGGGTGGGGAGGAGGTACCGCTGGACCACCAGGGATAATTTATAATGTTATTTACACACTTATGCCCACAATCAGGCTGGAAGCTGTCCACTGGACTACCAGGGATAATTTTAAATGTTATTTACATACTTATGCCCACAATCAGGCTTGAAGCAGTCCACTGGACCACCAAGAATATGGGATATGTATTATATTATACTTATGCCCACGATCAGACATTGGGGCACTTTGCTGCAATGTGCAGTGGGTGTCAGTTCCCGACGGCTGCAGCCTGGCAGGGCGCCAGGTGCAAGTCACCAGGGATCAGTGCACCTGCATGCAAATGGGGCCACAATGACATGCTAATGGCCCCAGTTGTGCCTTGCATACATTATGGCTCCATTTGCATATCCACTGCTGAATATCTCGGTTTCTGCACCTAGCACAACTGCACTTGTGCTGGTGCAGCCCCCCCCTGCTCCTCTCTTGCCACTTGTGCTGGTGTAGTGCCACTGCACCATATGCAATGTAGGAGGCCACATTGCCATATTCAGTGGTGCTGAGCCATGGCACAGCACCATTGAATATCACCCAGCACACTCCCTGGCACATCCTAGGTGAGCTGCACCCAGGCTTGTGCTCCTGCCTGGCACACTCTGAATATCCCACCCATTGTATAATCCTCAAAAGAACCCCTCCTCTCCTTCGCACATACATCGCATCCTTTAAGAAACTGCAACAACTGGTTACTCTGCCAGAAAATAACTCTGTAAAAAGCAACCACTCTGTCCATCACCTGTTGCCATCTAGAGTGAGTCGGTACCACTACCAACCTCCAGTTCATCAATAAAATATGCTTGGCTTCTACAGCTGCAGCAAACAAAAAAATCTTTATACACCAGTACCTCCTGGCCCACAAAAAGAGAACCTCCTAAAATTCAAAAAAGAGGGGATCTTGGAAGAGTTAACTTCAAAATATCTTCTAAGCACAACATAATACCTCCCCACCAATCCCACAGCAATGAACAGTCCCATAAAATATGAAATACATTACCGGGTGCCTCAAAACAATGCCAGCAGGTATCAGAGTCCAGGACACCCATCTTTACCAAGTGGATCAGTGTACGATGCAATCTACCTAATATTTTCTTCTGAATCAATTGAAGTCTTGGATCTGGCTAGGCCCCATGAGTCCCCTACTCAACACCTCAACCACACCTCCACACCCAACTTAATACCAAGTTCCTCTCCCCATTTTAGCCACTGAGGGTCCCAATCTGGCAAAAATGCCCACTGCAATTCCTTATATAGAATACTGAGATGGCTATTTGGGGCATTAAGCCACTACTGAATAAAAGGGACCAGCGGGACCTGCCTGAAAGAAGTTTGAAAATAAGACATGTCTTAATTGTAAATATTGTCAAAAACAACAGGAAAGGAGACAGTACCAGTCCTGCAAATCAGTAAAAGAAAGTATAATACCTGACCCAGGGTCAATTATGTCTCCTAATGTCCTAACTCCTTGTGCAATCCAACCAGGCCAAAAAAATCAGCTTCCCCCCACCTGGAGGTGAGAGTTATGCCATCACAATACATATCGGCCAAGAAAAGAGGAGTCCCACCCAACAACTTAGAGTACTTACCCCAAGCCCACCTAGAAAAGCTCATTGGAAGGGTGGTCATTGCAAGCCTAACCTTAGTAAATGTTAAATATACCAGAAAAGGGGTCACCCCAGCCAATGCCTGTTCCATCTCCACCCATAAAGGCACCATACTGCTACAGGAATGCAACCATCTCAAAGCCTGTTTAACTCAAAAACAGATATGCTAATCCTAAAGTCAAGGCATGTTCCAATCCCCAGCATTCACAGGAGCACACAAAATGTTCCTTCTAAAACATGGAGAATGACCCTCCCAAATAAAGTCTGAAAATAATTTTTTTAAAGTGGACTAAAGCCCCAGATGAACCTGCAAGTGTTGACTGCTCAGCTTAAAAAAGTTGGAGAAATGCCATCATCGTAAGAGTGGTAATTTTACCAAGGAGAAAAAGACCTAAATGTCTCCATCTGTGAAAATCCCCCTGCAACTCATCAACCACCACATCCAAGTTACGAGAACACATGATCCTGTGGCTGCCAGAAATGCATATGCCTAAATATTTTATTCCTTCCAGCACCCATCTCATTGAGTGGGAACCTAGAGATACCCACTGAGGTATGCCACATAAAGAGGCAGAATCTCTGTTTTCCTCCAATTAACCCAGAGCCCAGATATTTTACTAAAAGACTGAATCAGCTTGTAGGCTTCAGGAAGTGGGGATTCTTCCCTTGCCAACATCAAAAGCATATCATCAGCGTAAAGTAAGGTGGTATAGAACCGATCCCCCACTGGAATTCCTCAAACCCCCGGGTGCTGGTAAATAATAAAATTCAAGGGCTCAAGGCCTAATAAAAACAGTAACAGGTTCAGAGGACACCCCTGCCTCATTCCGCAACACAATGGGAAGACCTCCAAGAGTACCCCGTTAACTAAGACCTTTGTCCTGGAATCAGCATACAAGCACCCCACCTATCTACAGAATATTGGACCTAAACCAAAATGAGCAAGAACTAACTATAGATAACACCACTCAATAGATTCAAATGCCTTTTCAGCGTCAAGTCCTAAAAGTGCAGCAGAATATGGCCCCCCTGCTCTAACTGAATAAGGGTTATGACAGTCCAAAAATTATCACTACTCTGCCTACCCTTCATAAAGCCTGACAGATCTACTAATCAGAGAGTGTAGGGCCTGCTCCAAGCACATGGCTACAACTTTAGCAAAGATCTTACAGTCCACATTTAACAAGGAAATGGGATGACAATTATTACAAATCCATGGGACCATCCCCAGTTTAGGCAGGACAGTGATAGTTGCCTCACTCGTGGTTTCAGACAGTGAACCTGAGACCTCAATCTCAGCCAACACTGCCACAAAACATAACAATAATGGATCAAATTCCTGGTAAAACTCTGAGCTCAACCCATCTAGGCTGGGAGCCTTGCCATGGAACAGGGTTTTGATTATACTTCCAATACCGAAATATTAGCTTTAAACATAGCCACTTCCTCTGAGGATAAGCAAGGCATACAAATGGAAGTGAAAAAGGTATCAAACTGCTCTTGAGAGGGATCTACTGAGGAGGAATGCAAGTTAGCATAATATCCCCAGAATTCTTTGGCCATCTGCAGAGCATCCCAGATAAGGGTACCATCTAACCTCATAAAAAAGGAACCTGGGCTTCTAGGGCTTTTTTCTTAAGGCATTATGCTAAAAGTCTCCCTACCTTATGTCCTGATTCCCAATAATTCTGCCTCATGAAGAATAAGTCCCTTGTGGCTTTTTGGTGATATATATAATTCAACCTCTTCTTACACCAAAGGAGTTCTGCAAGAGTGGCCTCCACAATACTGGAAGAGGCATAAAAAGTCTCTTCCAGATGACAGACCTGATTAGTGAGGTCAGTTACCTTCTCCCATCTCCCCTTGTTAACATGGGATGCATAAAAAATCATTTGGCCCATATATATGATTTAAAACATCCCATACAGTCAAAACAAAGACATCCAGGGTCAACTTAGTCAAAAATTAAAAATCAATTTCCCCCTTAATCCAAGTCTTAAAGTCCTCAAGCCCTAAAAGAACAGGATTAAGTCTCCACCAAGGTGTTCTAGCCACCACCTGTCAGGGCATCCAAAGTAGCTCAACTGGGGTATGATCTAATAGCAGAATGGAACAATACTGGACCACCACCAGGTCTGCTATAATAGAATAATTGACCAGAAAATAATCCAGTCTGTGAAAGGATTGAAACCTAAATGATCTAAAAGTAAAATATTTAGTTGAGGGGTGTAATACTCTCCAACAATCAGACAAACCAAATTCTGAGATGAGCTGGCATAGAACAGCTCTGAATCTGTAATGTGAAGGGTGCCCCTGTTCCACAGGGTACCTATCCAAAACCAGATCTGATGCCAAATTTAAATCTCCTCCCATGATCATTATCATGGGTGAAGAGTACCAATCCAACAGCTGTTGGGCAAAGCCATAAACAAATCAGAGGCATCATCATTTTGCTCATATACATTTACCCATAGAACCAGTACAAGATCCAACTGCCCTGCACCAGTACCAAACACCCCTCCTTATTGGCCCCCTATCGTTCCACAACTAAGGACACCTGCATTGAACCAAAATGGAGCCTCCTCATTTTTTAGCACTAAATGAGCTAGAATAGGCCCTACTAAAACAACTCCTTGCAAAACATTGCACATCCTTCTTCAGGAGGTGGGTTTCTTTCAAAAATCTGAGATCACCTCCAGAGGATCTCAGAAATGAAAAAATGTTTTCTGTTTCATGGGGATGTTAAGACCCTGAACATTTCCAGACAGTAAAGTTATCTGCGCCATAGTAAAAAGAGTGACCAAACATAATGAAGAAAGCTTGAAAAAACAGGAAAATGAACAGAAAATGTGTAGGTGGATGTCCCGGTAAAATCCAAAGTTTCCCAACAAACAATCCCCCCATACAAATAGAAAACCCCCACAAAAACTATAAACTGTAAACAGCCCAAGCACACCTTATCACCCTCCCCACCACCATCTCGCCTACATAGTAAAACCATCCTCCAAGTACAAATCAGGGACAACAATAGAACCATAACTAAACAGTAGCCCAGAGTACTCCTGAAAGAATAAATACCCACTCAGTAACAGCCCCACACAACCAGAACAATATATATGGACTCAGACCCCTCTCTGTACTGCCACAACCACCTAAACTCCTGGTCCTTCTGCTGCTCTTAACAGGGGACACAAACCCTAATCCTGGCCCCACATGCCCAGACACCCCTCTCCCTCAGGTTCTCCCAAAAGGCTTGCACATCATCATATTAATGCACGCAGCCTCCTTCCTAAACTGGATGACCTAAAAGTGTGGGTTACCGTACACTCCTGGGACAGTCTTTGCATCTCGGAAACCTGGCTATCCTCTCGTGTCCCTGGTTCTCAGTTGGCCCTCCCCAACTTCACCCTCTTCTGGCAGGACCATGGAAAATGTGGTGGTGGGGTGGCCATCTACTCCCACACCTGTTTAAACTGCTCCATATCCCACCACAAAGCTGTTCCCAGCTCACATGAATTCTCCTTACCTTCATCACCCTCCTGTCTTCTATCCTCATTGTGGGGCTCTTAAATGCCTCCCTAAACTCGCCCCCATCCCTGGTGTCCCATATCACTACCTTCTCCACCCTCGCTAAGTCTGGTGAGCTCATTCTACTGAGTGATTTTAATCTAAACTGGCTGTCCCCCTCCTCTCCTAATGCTTGTCAACAGATCAAGGCACTAAACCTTTCCCAAATAATTAAAGAGCCAACATGTCCTAACCCTAGATCTCAACTGCACTCACAGCTTGATTGGGTGCTCTCTTCTCGCCCCCATTACATTTGCTCTGCTGGTATCCTACCTGAAGTGCTCAGCAACCACTGCCCTACCTATAGTATAAGGAAAGACTGTTCTCCTCCCACTCCCCCAAATACATCCAGTTTCACCCCTAAAATCTCTCAATGTACATTAACTTCTCCAGGGTGTGGCACAGCCCAACTTGAAGCCTTGTCCTTTCCTCCCTCTCAGTAAATTCTGCCCTCTACCATTTCACCTCTATCTTCCAGATCATTTAGTACTCCCATGCCCACCTTAAAACTGACAGAGTACGGCACACCCACCATCCATGGATAATCTCTGATGTTCTGGTCAAGTGTAGAGATCATGATCATGCTTGGCACTGCCTCAAAACTACAGGCACCTAAGCCCACCTCAGACCTTCCATACCTTCTGTAAAAAATATACCATTAGTATCAGGCACGCAAAATCTGACTTCTTTAAATCCCAGCTACACCCCTCTAATAGTACTCCATCTTCCTTCTGGCAGAACCTTCACTCACTACTTCATCACTCCTCCAACTCCCCCCCCCCCAATCTAGGTAGATAGCACACTAATCTCTGATCCAGCTCATGTTGCTGAAGCTCTTAATAAATACTTCACTCTCTGTGCCACTCGTGCTGGGGCTACCCCCATCCCACCCATTCTTCTCAACCCTCCTTGCAGCCTTCTGCCCCCCAATTTCCACCTACTCTTCCATCAAAAGTCTTGAAAGCCCTTACTTCTCTCAACCCCAACAAATCTAGGCCCAATGAACTGCATCCCAGGCTCCTAAAAATCTCTGCCCCCTCAATAGTGACTCTGTTAAGCCACATACTAAATATTTCCCTCTCCTCAGCCATGGTTTCTTCTGCCTGGAAGTCTGCTACAGTTCTCACCCTTCACAAAGGTGGTGACCCCACTAGCCCTGGTAACTTTCACCATATCTCACTTCTCCTCTCCCTTGCCAAACTGCAAGAATCCCTAATTCTCACCAGGCTAAATGACTTCCTATCCTAATATAACATTCTCACCCCATTCCAATCAGGATTCAAGAAATCCCACTCAACTTCCTCCTCTCTCTTATGCTTTACGGATGCCATTCACTCAGCGATGGACCAGAGGTAGATCACCTCTGCCATATTTATAGGCCTCACTAAAGCCTTTGACTCTGTTTCACATTCCCTCCTTCTCTACAAGTTGAGCTCTATAGGCCTTTACCCTGTCTCAGTGACTGGTTCAGTTCCTACCTTACTGGCCATTTCTAGTCAGTAGCTGTCAATAACTTCCTCTCTCCTTCCATCCCTTTTCTTGCAGGTGTTCCCCAGGTTCAGTCCTTAGGCCTGTTCTCTTTTCCCTCTTTATAAATGATCTCCCCTCTGCCTGTACCCACATTCACATGTCTGTGGACAACACAGTCCTTTTTCTGTCTGGCCCATCCACCCAGGTTGTACAATCTCACCTTCAACAAGATCTCTCATCAGCCGCAGCCTGGTTTGAATCCAACTGCCTTAAGCTCAATACCAATAAAAACTGTGGCTATGACCTTTGACTCTAAACAAACACTTGCCAGGCTTCCCTTCCTCCCTGCTTTCTTCTCCACAACCAACGCTCCAATTGACAATGCTCCAGCCTACAAATATCTCAGTGTCTGGCTTGACCCTCCCTCAATTTCTCTTCTTACTTCAATGCTTTCCACACCAAACTGTGCCCTAAATGAGGGTTACTCTATCGCCACAAATCCAGTCTCACCTTCCCTGTTAGACATGACCTCCTGGTTAAATGGAGCCTTCCTCCCTTTGATTATGCTGACATTGTTGCTGACCCAACCACCTCCCTCACCAAATTGGATGGGTTTCATGCCTTCTGTAGGTTTGCTTCTAGCTACCCCCCAACTCAGCACTGCAACCTACACTCTTCTCTTTCCCTCCAGCCCCTCTCAGAGAGGCGCTCCTTTCATTGCTCTACTTTCATTGCTAAATACTGGTTTAGGTCCCTCTCATCTTATCTCACCTCTCTCATTACTCCTGCTTCTCCCTTGCTCTACAACTCCCACTGTAACAGTTCCATACATGAGATATCTCCCTCTTTCACAAGAGACTCCTGTTTTTTTGACTGAACTCCCTCCCTCCTGAGAAACAAAGTTTCCTGCTTAAGAAAAATTCTGTCCAAAATATCCATTCATGTTTTTTTTGGGCAGATAAAAACTCATAAAAAGTAAATAAGTGATGAGCAATGTAAGTGATAACTTCATACAACTAGCTGATGATTCTTTTTAGTGCTTATTCTTGACAAAATAAAATATATTAAATGATTTTAAATGCTTCTTTCTTATTTTAATGCCATTTAGGGACACAGTCATGATGTTACAGCATCTCCCTACTAGCAGGCCAATCACCATACTAATTCGACCCAAATTTTCCTCTTAAGCAAGTTGGACATATCACATGTATACAGTTCCTGCACTTTCTCCCTCCCACGTGTCTGCACCTCTGTGGGCAAACTCCTTGTCCTGTAGATTCCCCTCCCTCTGGAACATGCTCCCCTCTCACTTATGCCCCTCTCCTTCCTTCCCTTCTCTCAGGTGCCTACTCAGACCCCCCTTCACCTCCTGCTGCTGTTTTGCCACTTAGGCCCTTACCAGACACATCTGACTTTTCTCTGCTCCTTGATTGTACAGATCTTTGTAAATATAGCTATTGAATTGTACTTCTACTTGCATATACTGCCATGCTGTAATTATCTCTTGCTGTGTATATTTCATTGCTAAGTACCCTGCAATGCAGTCTGTATGTCATTTGTATTTACTTCTACTCTGTAGCCATATTCTCCTGGGTCACACCTGGAAATGAGCTTCAGTTCATGGTGCCTTTCTCAGTTATCAACTTTTAAATAAACACCACATAGTGGCCCAGAGATAGACTCATAGTTGTGGGGTGTATAGACCTGTAGTACTCAACCCAGCCCACATACCATAGATCCCCTTCCCACCGCCTCCCCTCTAACCCATCCAACTTCAACAAGAAGCCCAAAGAGTGGATTCTCCAGGGCCAATTGGAACCCCCACCAATTCCTCAGCAGGTGTGGAGGGGGGCAGAGCTAACATACCAACTGCCCACAAACCTTAGCCCTTTCCCTCCTGCCCTGAAACAGGAGGCAAGACAAATACCCCTCCCCAGTCTAAAGCCCCACAAGAATTGGTGGGCCCCTCAGAACAATACTATGGGGCAGAGTAATAACCATCACCCTGTCAGAAGAAATAAATCTCCCCAGCATAAGAAGTGAAAATTATTACAGTATGACTACCTTATTGCACAGTGCACTACATATCATAACCAAAGGTCCTTATAATTAGGCTCATCAGAACCATGTCCCATATAAAAGCTAAAGAAAAAAATTGCCTCCCCCTCATTGTGTCCTGGTAATAGCAGCTCTGGCCAGGGACACCAAGGTCTATCAGTGCCTGAAACAACGATCTCCCAGAATACTCCCATGTATAGTTCAGCTCAAACCAGGGGTAAAAAAAAAAAAAAAAGATTTCCCGCTCTGTTACCTGCCACAGCCACCAAGCTGAAAACAGTCCCCCACTTCTCAAGTGAAGGAATATAGCCAGCAGATCTCCAACAA
This sequence comes from Neoceratodus forsteri, assembly GCA_016271365.2. Lineage (NCBI taxonomy): Eukaryota > Metazoa > Chordata > Ceratodontiformes > Ceratodontidae > Neoceratodus > Neoceratodus forsteri. The sequence goes on from CM057459.1 coordinate 1,360,750,925, forward strand.
AAGCAGGCACAGTGTGCACAAATCTTCTTGGCCCAAAGTGGCCACCCAATCTGATGCATGACAAACCTCAGGTTGAATCAATACAGAATCGGAGTAGCCTGAGAAGCTTCAATTAATTCCTCAGCCTCATAGTCGGCACACTTCATATTGGGACAATCCTTAGAGGGGAGAGGGGGTCTGGAGACAATCTGGGGTGCTTGGCATCTGGAGCAAGTGAACACTCCAGAGCCAATACTGCAGGGCAAGTTTCAGAAGTAAAAGGTACAGTATGGCACCTCGTTCGGCATTTTGCAGCCGACTCACTTGTGCTGCCCACTGATGCTCCCGATGTCTTTTAAAATAAGCCCCCCAGACCCCTACTCCATCAATTGTACCCCAGCTGTAGAAAATCATTTGCTAACACCAGCAGATGGAAATGGATCTTGCATTGACCCAGGATTGGTGGACTGATGTGAAGAACGATCGTGCAAGTCCTGAGACGATGGGGGTTCTACCTGTCACTGACTAAAGGTAGAGACCATCTTCAGAGAGTTGACAAAGTCCATTGCATCTTGTGGAGTTGTAAATTGATGCCACTTGTCCACCCACCACACTTTTAACACAGCCGGGTAGTTTAAATGAAAGGTTAGTCTTTTTGCCGACGGTTCTCTATTGACAGATGAAAAGGCATTCCGCTGATTGGCTACAAGTATAGAGTAATCCTAAAACATGAAGACAGAGTTGCCATTTCACTTCAGGGGTCCCCGCTGCCTGGCTAAACAAAGAATAAATTATTTTACTGAGAACCTCAAGAAATAGACAAGAATCAGTCTAGGAGGGGTCCTCTAGCGGGTTGCGGTGGAAGCGACATGCCCACTCTGTACCTAGTGGTGCCTCTCAAGCATGATTCAGGACCTAAAGGAAAAACACCTACAAAAACTGATAGAGATAGTCCCCCTTAGTTCCTTTGGATAAGTTAATAATTAGAAGATTATTCCAATGATCTTGATTCTTGAGGTCATCCACTTTAAGGGACAGCTGCTTAACTTGCAGTCTGTCATGCTGCTGGGCTGATGTGGAGTCCACATGCATTATATACAGCTCTGCACTGGCTTCGCACTGCTCTGTGTCCTCGACTCTAGACTCCAACTGGGACCCTGAAGCTTTAATAACTGGCATATCCTGGACCAAAGTTTGAAGCACAGCTCTAATATCTAATAGATCCTCCTTGTTTACCACCACCTCAGAGGAATCCATGGCCTATGTCTCCCTGATCAGAGCCTGGATGATGCACATTGCCCACCAAAGGTAAAACTATCAGAAAATCAGTTCTAACTGCCAGTCGACTAATCAGAGAGTGTTCTGCTTGCATCACAATTAGCCAGAAAGTTAAAACAGAGGTATTTTGCAAAAATCTAGATGAAGAAAGGCAGGTGCATAACAAGGCTCTCTCTTCATGCTGCCATCTTGTAGCCCTCCAGACTGGAAATTTATTTGCCATATGTTGATCCTTGAAAGTGTTTATTGGCCTTAGGGAGAAAGGGGTTGGATAGTTATTTATCAAATTAGGGTAACCCTTCTCTTTAGAATGGGAGACGTTTTTGACCAAGAGTTGGTCCTTCAAAGTTACATTATTAAAACAAGTAACCTCTAAATCAGGGGATCTTTCTAAAGAACCTAGAGAATGTTCTAATCTTGTGGATTCTGGGAAAGGCTCCCATTCAAATTCCATAGGTGCTGAAGGCAATAGTTTACCAGGATCTGTGTTCACTTGCATTGATGCTGGATAATCTAATAAAAGTATTATGCCTGTATTTGCATCTTAATTGTAGACGAAGATGCTAAGTGATGATCTATTATCAAACCTATTTGATTCTCCTCTATAAACAATTATTAAAATTATTGCCTCCATCTTTATCATGATTATTGGTAGGCTGGACTCTCTCATCCTTTCCTTTTCGTATCTCTGGTGTAGATGTACATCATTTTTTTTAATAAGCATCTGTTTTACCCTATTTACAGTATGTCTTCCCAAATAAGCAGGAAATGTTGCTTAACAGATTATAATGCAGCAAATCTCTCTTTTTCGGGACCTGTTTCTGCACAATCTGGTCTTCTTTTCTCCAATTTTTATACTGTTGCAACTTTTTTCCAAAGAAATAACATTATTAGCATTATTTTCTTGTATAGACTGCATGTTGAAATCCATGCCCGTCTCTGGTAAATGTCCTTTTCTCCCCCTAGTGATAATTACCATTATCCTACTTTCAGTTGAGTGATTACAGATACATCATAAAATAAAAAGAAATTCAATCCAGTAAGTTACAACCCTAAATGGTTATTAGAGGTCTTCCAGCCTCAATATATTACTTGTTTCACATATTGCACATGCACATAGCCACAACTAAATCAGCAGACAATAATTAAAATTACTAACGTAAATGAAAGGCAACTGTATAGCCCTTTAAAGTCCATAAAATGCATCTATAGGATTATGCTTGAGTCTCTTCTCTTTAAAATGAACAGAAAAGCAAATATATACAGCATCAGATATGTATGGGTGGTATGTGTCAAGAATCAATAATGCTTGGAGAAAGTCCTTCTGAGTCTCAATGCTTTGCTTTCCCTTATTTTCAGGTTGCTCTAAACATTTATAATTAGGGTAAAGTTCCTTATGATACCTCTAACTGAAAGGGAATACATTAATAAGAGAACAATCAATGATAACAATGATACAAACTTGACTGTTCTGTCTTTCCAGTTAGTCCCCAACTATCAGTATAGTCAAATCCATTATGGGCTGGCTGTATAGCATAGAGGTTAGAGTAATGAGCTATGAATGAGCCTGGTACATCCAGCAGACAGACCAGGGTTTGATTCTCATAGCCTCCACTTGCTCAGTGTGTGACTCTGGACAAGTCACTTAACCCCTCCAATGCTCCCAGGTTGCCCCTGGAAACAAGCACCTGTGCCTAGTGGGCAATTCCCCATTTACCAAAGAAGAAAATAAATAAATTGTGCGGCTTATGTTAAAAGAAAGAATGAAAACCACACAATTACCCTGCTCAGGAAGTCTGGTTTCATGTAAAGCTAAAATTAAATTAAAATCTTAAGAAAATCTATTATAAACATTAAACTATGAGATGTTACAATTAAAATGCAAGCAATAGTAGTAAAATATTGAAAATAAAAATGTTGGACTTCCGGTTCTACCACGGAGCAGACAGCAGCCTAAGGGAGACCCTGTGCACACCGGGGATTAAATTATTCCATTCCCAGCTTGAATTAATCACAAGTAATGGCAAAAGAAGGTCACAAAAGAGATCGGGGTCTACCACCAACAAGTAGAACCCTGAGAAAGGTGTTTGGGGAAGAAGGAATACCTCCAAGATCCTTTGACCGGAGCAGAAGCCACTCACGTAGCAGTACGAGGGGCTGAGTTATGATACAGAGGCCAAGGCGGACCTGCTTTCACGTACCAGGTACGAGAATATCCTGTAGGAAATATGGGATTCGAGGGTAGAATCGAGGAAAGAATTCCAAGCACTGGCCCAGCAAATCTCTTCTATGGATGCTAAAGTCACTGAGGCAGAGGGCAAAATTAAAGAAATGGAAGAGGATGGCAAGCATTTCACCACCACAATAGAGGCCTTGCTCCACCACGCGCAGGCCCTGCAGAGTAAATGTATCGACCTGGAGGGGAGATCAAGACGTAGTAGTCTCAGGCTCTACAGCCTACCTGAGGGGTCTGAGGAGCCGTCCATGACAGCGTTTCTGGAAAACCTTCTCCGGGATGTGTTAGACTTGCATCCAAATTATGTCTTAAATATAGAGAGAGCTCACAGATCCCTGGGGCAGAAACCGATGGGGGATGCGGCCCACCCGTGCTCAATAATCTTTAAGTTAAGCAGTTTTAAAACCAAGGAAGATATTCTGCGGAGGGTCTGGAGCAAAAAAGATCTGTCCTACCTGTCAGCAAAGATCTCATTGTATCACGACTACACTCCAGAAGTCCAACAAGCAAGGCAGTTGTACATACCAATTCTTAAATTACTGAAGGCAAAGGGTATTAAATTTCAAACCCGGTTCCCTGTAAAGCTTCATGTGTTCTGGGAAGAGGGCACTCAACTATATCTTACCCCCGGGAAAGCTGTGGAGGCCCTACTGAAGAAAGGAATCCCAATACCATCAGCGGAGGCGGACCGGCTACTGAAGATAAAGTGAGCTTCACCTGCGATGCCCCAGGTGACATTGGAATGGGGGAACCTGGGGCCTCTGAGAAAAGTGAGAAAGGCCCTGGACTTTCTTTTCACATAGGGAGCACCTGAGAGACTCGTGTGGAGCTGCCACTGAGGACTGAGGACTCTAATGGACAATAAAGCACGGGCTAATTCTCATGGGCCATATTGGTTTGGCTATTTTTCACCTTCCTTTGTGGGACTTATGAAGATAACTCCCCGATCTGGCTGGATTGGTGGTGGGGAGGTGGGGGCTGAAAAGGATGGGTGAGCTGGGGGAGTGGTCGGCCTGGAGTTCTGGTGTCCCTGGCTGAGGGATGCTACCTCAGGACCTTCCCGACCACCCCGATCCTCTCAGATGGATTGAGATTGGTTTAGAAACACCATGGGCTACCCTTCCCCCCACTAGTTAATATTTTGGAGGTGTAAGCCTTGTTGATTACAAGTCCTTTTAATGGAATGGGAATCTTTTTACTTTAGGCCAGAATATATTGGGATGATAGAAAATGTATGTCCCTGGGGTGCAGAAGGCTGAAGTCAGTGGTTTATCCATGGGGCATTTAAAATCAAAACTGTCTCTTATTGAATCTGTGGTGTTATAAGTCATCTATAAAACCACTCCTTGCGAGCAGTTTAGTTGAAGAGGCTCTGTTAATTCGGGGCATACTCACTCTTCAACCCCTACTTCATAGCCTGATTTGTTGGGCTTTTCTTAGAGGTTAGGGTGAGGGATCCTAGGTTTTTGGGTCCCCTACCTTGGAAGTCGTCTGTTTGTTCTTTCTTTTTTTATATACATATATACATTTAGAATATAGTTCGTATACTGAAATAGAGTTACTAGGTTTATTGTGCTGTAAGAGACTACTGACTCAACCAAAGAGGCTTTCTGTCTTTTTTCTTACTTTTTTCTTTGCTTCTGTTATTTTTTATTTTTAGAGTACCCTTATCCCCAGGCCTTGTGTGCATTCTTGTAAACATCCCCTAATTGCAGCTTGCCACGTGAGTGGTTTTGAGAGGGCAGACAGAGACCTGAAAGGTGTATCTGTGGTTTGTCTGGCAGGGATAGTCAGGGTTAATTTTGATGAAGGAGATCTGGGTGCACCTTTTCGAATGACCAAGAAAGCCACGACTTTTTGTTCTTTTAATGTAAACGGCCTGACTAATCTGGTCAAACGAAGCAAAACTCTCTCCTTTCTTAGAAAGAGTGGTGCTGACTTTTTCTTTCTGCAGGAAATGCACCTTTCTATGAAAGAGCATCAGAAGTTGGGGAAGTTTGGCTTTGGGGCCACGGCATTTGCTTCTCATGGGAGGGGAAGGCGAAGGGGGGTGGCGGTCCTGGTCCCGGTCAAGACGCCCTTTGAGCAGACTGGATCATTGGTGGACGGGGAGGGTTGCTATGCCTTCTGAAAGAGGAATTTTTGGGGGCAAACCTTAACACTGGCGTCTATCTATGTGCCACCCTGATCAGAGTTTCTGGTTTATCGTAGGATTTTCCTAAGATTGCAAGAATAGGCAGAGGGGGAGATTATTTTGGGGGGTGATTTAAATCTAGTTTTAAATCCTAGTTTGTATACCTCCACAGGGGTTCACCGGGGATCTACGCAGTATGAAATATCTGGGGATAAATTTATCCCCTAATAATTCCCAACTTTACGATTTAAACTTTCTCCCCTTAATTAGGCAAATACAAGTGGACATAGAAAGATGGTTGGTCCTTCCTCTCCCACTGTATTCAAGAATACAGACAACCAAGATGAATCTGCTCCCCAGATTTTTATTTTTATTTCAATGTATACCCTGCATAGTTTCAATGGAAAAATTGAAAGTCTGGCAAGGGATTGTGCTAAAATTCATTTGGTCAGGTAGACGCCCGAGAATAAGAAGACAGATGCTCTTGCTCCCTGAGGGAGAGGGGGGCTTTGGCATACTGGGCTTAGAGGGATATTGGATAGCCGCCCAAGTGAGGATTGTGCTTCTACTACTACATCCCACCTATCAGTCCAGGTGGAAGTCAATCGACCTCGCAGTACCCAGATCTCTTCCTTTATTGACTGTTTTTTGCCCATGCAACAACACTGTATACTCTGCCTGTTTTATTTTGTGGTACGATGGCAGCTCTTGAGGGAATTAGGAGGGGTTGTGGAAGAGGGGCCTCTAGGGCCTACCGGTGGAAGTATCAGAGTTGGTCGCAGAGTGCCTTTCACATGGTGGCCCATGGGGACCCCTGGTATAGTTGTCAAGAGAAGGGTGGTTGCAAGGCCCCTTGGCAGTTTCTAAAGGGAGACCAAATCTTAACATTTGAAGAGGCTGCAGTCAAGTTTTGATGGTCGCACAAAGATCTCTTTTATTTTCAGATCAGAGATTACATAATGAAACATTTGCATGACACTATCAAGAATACAGGGAAAATCTCCCAACCGATGGTGTTTGAGGGGATCTGGAGGTCGGGGGAGAGGGAGAAGGCAATTTTGGTGTTGTACAAAAACTATATTAATGATTGTAAGTGCTCTACAAAACATATTAAAGTAAAGTGGGAAGAGGAACTAGGGATAAGATTAAACGACGAGAGATGGCTGCAGACCTTTGGGAACACCTGGCACACTTCTTTGTCACTGGGGTGGCAGGAATTTGTATGGAAGCTTAGAAGCAGGTACTTTTGGGTTCCTGAACAGGTAGCTAGATGGAACCCGCAGGTCACACCATCTTGTTGGCAGGAGTGCGGCATTTCCCCGATATCACAGGCCCATATCTTTTGGTTATGTCCTCGGCTCAATCAATTTTGGAGTAGCATTCTACGGCACCTGTGTGGAATATTCAACACTGAAAGCCCAATAGGCCCAGAGCATGTGATTCTGGGCTTGTTCCCTCTTGAGATCAGAGGGCAGGAGGCTAAATACCTCTGGAATATTCTGACTGCAGCTGCCTGTATGGTGATTTCCAGGAAATGGCTTTCCCCACAGGTGCCTACGGAATCTGAATGGAAGGACCTGGTGAACAATATTAAAATATTCAAAAGAATCACCTTTTCTTTAAATTTGAGAGCCTCACAGTTCAACAATAGGTGGACCAGGTGGGAGCTACTTGCTTGGGAGGATGGAGAAATAGGGGTAGTTGGGTGATCATTGTTACTCCGTGGCTTGGGTAAAGAGGGGTGCCTTTTAAATAGAGTTTTGGAACAAGGTGATTGTACTGACTTTGCTCTGTCAAAGAGCAAAATTGGAAAACTCGTTAGTGCCCTCAGCTGAGATTTGTCAGTCTTTAGTCTTGCCTCCTTCAGCTTGGGAGCACATACTCACTGACTTGGTGGCTGAGGTCTACAAATGGTGAGAAAGACAGAGAGTAGAGGGGAAAGTTTTTTTTTTTCTGCTTCTCCTTTTTTTTTTTCTTTTCCAATAGCTCGGTGTGGCTTAAGAACTCTGAATCTGTATGAACTGCTTGAGATTGGTGGTTTCTATTGTTGGAAACCTTGTTAAGGTATTGGACAAAACAGTTATAGTACTGTAAGATGACACATACTTGTGTCCTGTTAAAATATAAAACAAGGTATGTATTGTAATATTTTAATTTTTGGGGGAACAGCCCAGTTGATGGCAGCAGGCTGTTCTCAGCCATAGTTAAGGGTGGTACTTTTTTGAATGTACAATCTATATGGCTATATGTATTGTTCTTGTGAACCTGGATGATACAACATTATATCAATAAAAGCTGAAGTATAAAAAAAAAAGAAAATAAAAATGTTGAATCACACCAAAGTATTTACTCCTTATTATCTTATCATTCTTAACATCTTATGTTAAAAAAGGTTTAAGTTCTGAAATCCTCTTTCTGACCTATAAAATAAGAGGCTAAACTTTGTATTATCAAATAAGAACAAATTCTGGCTAGTGAGTTTTTTGACACTTTTTTATAAAATAACAAAGATGCAGCATCTTCTGGCACCTTCTAGCATCTTCTAGTGCGTTACCCCAAAGCCATTCAGCAAGGAACGGTATTGGGTGAATGCTGAGCTCATTAAAACAAATTCTGGTCAGAGCCGATATGGCTGTGGAGAGCTTTAGGGATGCTTTTACCAGTTATTTCTAATGAACTTGCACAATGCAGATCTGTGGAGAGGCAGTTTCAATGTGGTCTTCCTTTTACACATCTTTGCAATGTGTTTTCCTAGAATATGCCTGCTGATTGCAATATATTTAGCCTGGATAGTTCACAGAAGAAATGGCATCTTATTTTCAGTGGGGCTCTACATCTACACAATATTATGCTGCATTGTGTAAAATCAGAACACACTAAAATGAATATTTTACATCTGGGGGGATATATGAAGTGCTGTATTGATGCACGAGCAGAAAGATGCATTGCACAAAGACAGTGCACCGGTTAGTACTGATACAACATTCAAAGAGAATGTGCCACCAGTCCACGGTGTGCATACAGTGAAGCCCACCAGGATGAAGCCAGCACTGCAGAATTCTGTAGTAGATTTACTGCAGCAAACAATGCAATTTCAAAGGGAGTTAATCCCTTTTGTCATGCAGTAAACCTGTGACACTGCACTTCAGCATTCCTGTTGAAAATGTGACCCTGGACAAGAGTCACAGTGCAAGTGGACGCCAAGTCAGGTACATCCAAAGTAACCCCAACTGAATACCTTCCAGGAGGAATGTGTGGCACATACCTGCATGCACTGCAGTCACCATGGGCGATATTCAGTCCAGGAATGCAAATGAACTAACTGAGCATGCAGGGTGCAAAGGGGCCTTATGCATGCTCATTATCAGCCCATTTGCATGTTGGCATGGGGATGAATGCACCGGAGCAATTCTCACCCCCACGTCTCAACCCAATCGCTCCCATGTGAGACAGGCTCTGAAGTCTCTGGTGGTATAGTGGCACCCTCCAGCTATTCCACCAGCCCTGATTGTACTGGAGTCCAGTCTCTATCAGTTCCATATTGTAGGGACCCCAATGTCATCCCTACCTGCACCTGAATACACCCACAGTCCATGTTCATAGTGTAGTGGTCCCCACTCCCCCTCAATGATGCACAGACAGCCCGCTCCCTGACCCTCTGCCCATCCCATTGCAACGACTGGATCTGTAATGGGATAGTACCATTCTATCAGTGGGTGGCAGAGCACTCACAGTAGGATGCTAATTTGTGTTATATGTAGGCATGAGCTGTGTGCAGGTGATAACACCCAGTGGCCGTACTCATCAGCACTCACATGCAGATCCATCATCCTGGTGCCATTGCACTGGTCAGTGTGGGTGATGGCTGATGCTGTACCCACTCACACAGGTCCCAAAACAGGCATTTTACAGTCAATCTCCCATTCATTTGTACAATTGGGGAACTGCAGATGAACTTTCTATAGCCTGAAGCGTACACTGCAAATGGCTTTACAGGATACCACACCCCATGGCAACTGTAAACCTGCAATTCTGGAAGTTTCTGTATAGTCTCAAGTGAGCCAGGTGCACATCAAAGATTTCTTTGGGGTGTGAGCTACACAAACCTAAGGAGCTTGGGAAATGGAAAACTATGACATTTTTAAAAGTATTGATTTTAATATACTCTGCCCCAACAATAACACATTTTTCTTTAACACTGTAGTGGGGGCAAGCACAGTGGAGGGATTTAAACATGTCTGGGACAGTGACAAGGGAAGCTTGAGAGGGGAGGGAGTGATGAAAAGCCATTGATCACATTGGGTCAGTGGCCACATACAATGTAGAGGACCTATGGGCAGACTGGACAGTCCTTATCAGCTGACAATTTCTATGTTTCTATGTCCTTTCATCAGTCCAAGAGGAACAGTACACAGGCATAATGCTATACTATCTCAATTTCTATACAGGATTATCTATGTAACCCAGGAATGCCTATTTTAAGCTTTCAAATTATGTATTTTATTGAGGTTTATTTTTGTACCATTCATGATCAAAAGCTTTGTTTTTAGGATGAAAAAACATGCTGGGTGGGATAAGGGTGGGACTGTAAGAATGGTGATGGCTGACACAGTCCATTTAGAAGAGCTGGGGACCCCCTACACTTGCCAGTAATGGCAGCTGTGGATGGTCATTTCATAGTCTTGTTTGTAGTGGTGTCCAGGGAAAGAACAGAGTTAAGAGATCTGGAGGGGAGAGGGAAGTTATGGTGAGGCTGGGATAAAACCCACCACCTGCAGGGCCAGTCCTGTACACCACCTTGCATTTTGTCACTGAAATGTTGAGTACAGACATTCAAAATGTAAGGAAATGAGGGGCACTGGTCTTAACAATATGGGAGAGATTGTTTGAGACACATTAAGAAAACTGGAAGCTAGTGACTTAACAGCACTCAACCTTTGATCACACCTTGGACACTAGCTAAAGTCCTAACAGTGGAGTGATAATGACTCACATTGAGTCTTTTGTGGGATCTTCCTCTTGAACTGCCAAATAATTGCAGCACTTAATGAGCTGTTAATCACACCAGGCCATCTGGAATATTGAGAGAGATTAGCATAAGGACTATAGCCTGTAAACCATGAAAATCTGCACTAGTCAAGATGGGTAAGTAGAGAGTTAGCTGCACTAGCCCTGGTCTATTTGCACTAGGGTTTGGGCTAGTAAAACAATGTTAAGATCAGCCCCTGGTGCCCTGGCCCAATCCCTTGAGACCGGCGCATCCCACATGTTTGAATATCATGCTGTTGCGCATTGTTGGAGTTGTGTGTCACATCTCCCTTTTCTACCAGGATGCGCTGCTTATCTCCTTTGAATATGGGGGCCCTGGACTAGGTAACCTGAATACATTATAAAAATGGTAAAATCATGACCCCACTGAAAACAATATATTGCATCTAATCTGGGACAACCTGAGTAAATACAGTGCAAAATGTGTAAATGAACATCCTTGTGACAATGATATGTAGCATTTCCCCTGCCCTATCTAGGATACAAACTATTCAGTGCTCCCAGATCCAAATAACCATTACCCTGTAAGAAGCCTTCATTTTCCCTGCATTTGCCCCAAAAAGGCAGACTCAAATCCCTGTATAAATCCCTGTAAATGTTTTCATAAGCCTCTGGTTCTTTATTTATGACTTTGTCCTTTATTTATTACATCAGCAGCCTTTTATTAGGAAAAGAGCTCTGATTTGCTGCTCAGTATTAATATCATATGTCACAATGGCCTTGGAATGATTTGGATTTATATGCTATGCATAAGGCATAATGGGGGACTATATGAAATAACAAATATCAAGCTCATTATTTCATGAACTATACTCAAAATTAGTAATCACAAGTCAGACAATCTTTCAAAAGATACTAGTAATACCTATTAACAAATTTATTGCAAAGAAAGACATATGTATATGTATATATATATATATATATATATATATATATATATATATATGTGTGTGTATATATATATTATGGTATATGATAGTGCTACCATAGATTAAGAGTTGAGCCATTTACATATTAAACCCACATTTTGCACCTTAATAACTTTGCAACCATCTGACAGATTTACAGAAATTTGGCATACACAATCAAGACCCATACGCCTTGGGATCTGCCAAGTTTTGTACCAGTCGAATACATGGCTGCAGAGTTATTAAGCGTGATCTGCGTATGCGTTTACACTTTTTCTGGAATTTTATGGTCACGCCTACAGGTCGCATGGTTTGCGTGACCAGCCTGAAATCTTCAGGGACCATGCAGCCAGGATCCCCGATGTGCCTTTCAAAGATTTCATGAAAAAATATTAAATGGTTCAAAAGTTATTCAAAAAACAATTTCCCATTATAAGTCAATGGGAAAAGTTAACAAAAAGTTTGACAGTGTCGCAAATGCATTTTTACTTTCGCAAATAGCCCTGTTACTGTCACAAATCCGCCATCTTGTTTTCAGTTAGTGATCAGAAAAATGCTTGGCATTTAAATTTGGGACCCTCTAGCAACCTAATTATTTTTGTATTCACCTAGTCGGACCCTGAGGATGTTAGCCATATCTTTATTTTGGGGTAAAACACCCCAGAAATATGTCTTTCAAATTTCTGGAAAAAGTACTTTCACAAAGTACTTTCGTGCTCATAAAAGTGTCGCAAATTTTTGTGAAAGCTTTCGCAAATTGTGACAGTACTTTTCTAGTCTGTGGGAAAATTACAGCAATTTTTTGGCACTCCACTGCAAAGGAATGGTTTGGAGTTTTGGGCTGAAATTTGGAGGAAACGCAGCTGACATTTCACAGATGTGCCTTTCAGTGTTTTGTTGAAAAAATATTACATGGTGGCAAAGTTACAGTACTCCAAAGTTGACACTTTTACCCATAGGATAACATTATGGCGTACGATGCATTGCAGCAATCATTTAGAGCCCTGCTGCAAAATAACAGTTTAGTCTTTTGGGCTGACATTTACAGGGAACACAGGCAACATCCCACAGATGTGCCTTTCAGTGGTTTGGTGAAAAAATATTGCAGGGAGGCAAAGTTAAGGCAGTCTGAACTTCTGTTTTTTTCCCATAGGATAACATTATGGTGTTCACCGCGCCTTTCAGGGCCCGTATCTCGAAAACGGTGTGAGATACGGACTTTTTGTCAAAACATTTCTTAGCCCCCTAATGCTGGCTAAGTAAAAAACTAGCCAGGAAAGTGATAATTCATATGACTTTTACATTTTTTTTCTGTGTCATACGGTTACTGAGATATAAGCAATTTACTATTACAAGTCCTCATTTTTGTGTTCCGAGAGTCATTATTTTGCATACATTCTTTGTACTCACTGTCTTTCTCTATACAGATTTTGGGTAAAACCAGCCTGTGCGCTTACATTACTGTTACCATTACCATTTCTGCTTGCGGTTCTGTACCCGTTTCATTTACCGTTCACATTTACGCCACCATGTGCATTACCTTTGCATTTTCATTTGCAGTTGCGTTTGTGTTGTTTTTAACATTTCTGTCTACAGTACTGTTTCTCTTTCTGTTTTGCTTTGCATCACCATGCATATTACAATTTGCGTTTGTGGGCACAATGTTACTATGTGACAAGACATCATGTGGCGGGAGCGCAGGGCCTCGCCGCCGCATTACATTCACTATTTCTCATTATCATTCTCAAAGAGAAGGGAAATTAGAGGCAAAAAAGTCAGTTTAATGCATCAGTTAGGGTTGTTCCACAGCGACAAAATCTAGGAAATTCGATGTTAGGGTTGAAACCCCCTCTGCACCCCTCCAGCCTACCCCCCCAAATGGAATCAGGGTGTGCATTGGGGTCATCGGTCCTAACTGTCACCCCATTCTCCTATTCCTCAGATTCTTTCCACGTAGTGGGTGACACTTGGGGCGATGACTGTCTTGATTCCGATTCTTGAAGTGGGCTGAGGGTGCAATGGGTTTCAACCCTAACATCGACCCTCACTTTGTCACTGTGAAACAACCCTAACTGATGCATTAAACAGAGTCTTCTCTATATATATATATATATATATATATATATATATATATATATATATATATATATATACATATACATATATACACACACACACAAAATGCTAATTTTGAATCTTATATTTGTTAGTTTTCAGACAAATTCTCAAAGACCTTTTTCTGTCCACCTGATAGAATCTTGAATAAGTTAAGTAAATGTTAATATTTTAACAAGGCCTTGTTCTAGCAACTCAGTAAATACACACTCAGTATATCATACTATAAAATGACAAAAACAGTCTTCTATTTGCAGTTGTTTGATCAGGAATTTTGGTCCAATAAAAGGTATCAAATCATTTGCTTCTGTATCACTCATAGTTTGTCAGCCATTATTTCATTAGATGAGGTCTCCCTTGCCTAGAATTTGACTGTTTCTCCACCCCTTCCCCAAACACACACACACACACACACACACACACACTCACACACACACACTTACTATAAGAGTTCTCAGTAGCTCTTATCTGTTATGTTTGTGAAACAGGCCGAAGCCCTTCCTGTCAAAAATAAATTAATATGTTTAGTCTGGGTAGTTCACTGAAGACCTGCCATTTTATCAGATAAGACTTGAGAGGTTACAAACAGTATAAATCTTTTCAAAATTTGCTGTGAAAGGGTTTCATTTATGAGGTATGAATCTTTCTTGAAAGATATTCATCCTCAGCTGAATTAGTAGCAAAAAATGTTTAAATGCTAATCATTTAAATGTGCAAGCTGTTGCATTTCGAAGGGGGTAAACAAATCTCCAGTTTAATAGGCAAGCAATATTTAACAAACGGATTCAGTTTCCTAATGGCCATCAGATAAGCAGCTTGGAGTATGTCTCCAACGTACTAAACAGAAAGAAGGGATTGTTTTATTTTAGTTGTCATAGTGATTTGTAGATGTGGAAGAATACATTGAAATGTCCAGAAAATGAGTTCCATGAAACTCCATTTTCATGCTACAGATAGCAAAATGGCTGTATGCTCTGCCCACAGCCATAAAAAGTAAAATCACTTTTTTTAAAAGCAGAAACATGGAGAAATGTAATTACCTATTGGTTGTGGTTGTGGCTAGAGTCATGATTATTCATATATGCAAATGAATTATGTAAACTGTATGTAAAATTATGTTAATCTCAAAAATAGCAATTTTAAATAAGAAACATCCCAAGAGTAGTAAAAACTTGGGGCCAATTTCAATTAAATTACCAGATTAAACACATCAACACCATTACTCATCATATTGATTCCTTTTCTATAAAATATGCTCCCAAAAAGTAGTTGCCGGGAAGGCCCAGCACACAAACACAGAATAAGCATTTAGCAGAATTCAAGAGGTTTTCAATAGGAATTCAATGTATGTAGGCAGTGTTTTTAATGGTTCTTGCCATCTGAAAGCCTTTATGCATAGAAATATCTAGGAGCAATGTCCAAGAGGTGGCAAAAAATGCAATTTAAAAGAGCGAGTGCTCCCTGTGAGCCCCAATGTGCACCCTGCTCTTCTCTGCTAATCCTCCTCCCTCGGCAGCCCAGTAGAGCAGCAAGCCACTCTCTCAAGATAAGTCCAAGCAGATCCAATTATTGTCACCAGGTCCTTGACTATCAGAGTTCCCCAGAGTTTACACCATCTATTAAGTTGATCAAACCACAGCTTGGTCAGAGCTACCATTCCAGGTCCCAGGAATGATGGAAGGCTTGAGGTAACTCCACATCTCAATGCCTGTTAGCCCCATAGGATCACAGGCAACCAAATTCTGATTCCAGTCTAAGGGGGAGGGAACAGAGAGGGACACTTTCTTGGGTAAAAGTACTCCAACATTTCTGCAAGGCTTTTAAACTAAAGGCAAATATGCTATGACAATAATAACATACCTGCAGATGTATAAAGCAAGCTTATGTCTGTAGAGAACATGGCTCTGGCTCCCGGTACCTCAGCAACTCAGCACCATATCTGTATGGCAGCCATCTTCCATCACAGACCACAAGACAGATCATCTTGACTATGTAACCCCCCCACTGGCCTCTTGTTTAACTAGTAAGCACACCTCCCATATTTTCTGTCTAGGGGAAAGAGAGGGGTGGGGTAGAGAAACAATATTACACACAAATGACCATCACTAAACCCAGGTCCTAAGGAGAGAACTTTTGCTAGGGGCTATGTTAGGTCTGTACTTTTAGAGGGGTACCCAGTAATTTCATACAGGAAACATTAACAAGAATGTCCCAACCAGGTTGGGGTTCTAGAGTGTGGCTTTATTCCAAAGATGGTACACAAAAGCAAAGGTGGACCCCCAAGTGTTTACACTTCGTGGCACTAGGCAATGCAGAACAACAACATCTGTTGCGGACATAAACTCTAAACTTCCCATATTACATAGGACCTTGAACACTCTTCAGCGGCAAAGCCTCAGCTGAAACATAAATCTTTTCTAGTGGCACTGGCCACAACTTGAACATTTTCCATATGGCATAGGATTTAAGCATTTGGCAATGTGGCAACTGGCCACAACGGAGCACACTGGTGCTCAAAATTAGCACAAACCCACACCAGGGTGTAAACTTTCTCTTCAGACATTGACCACCATGTCCTTAAAAAAGTAAGCACCCTTACATAACCCAAAGTGCTGAACTGGTCACTCCAGATAGGGGATTGCCCACCTTTTGCTTTCTACTCCATACCCAGTTATTCTTTCAGAGTTACATCTCACATTTTAAGCAAAACTATAAAACTATGCATCTTGTAGTGGCTTTTAAATTCAGCATTAGAAACACACTACTTCCGAGTATAAATTAAAGTCCTAAACAATGTACCAAGTCTCACTGAGGACTCCAGGATTGTCAGACAACTTTAGAAAAGGATGAGAACAGTTTCACATAGAACAGAACTTGATGCATATATCCCTATGTCAGAGTATACCTCAAAAGAAAACAGGCACATTCTTCTTGGGATACCCAAAGTCAGATTACTCACAGTTGTACACAAAATGGCTGCTTCAATGTATTAGATCAAAATTAGGGGATTGCCCCTTGGATCCATTCTGCAGTCCTCCTCATCTCACCAGGGATGAGGAAATCAGGAACTCCTGCTAGACGTTTCCAGTACTTCTGCAAGGCAGATAGATGGTTCCCAGCACTAGGGTGAGAAAAAATAGCTAGCTATCCACTCCTCCAACTGCTCACACTGAACTCCACTCACAGACTAACTGAAAATTCTAAAACTCCCTACTTACAGCTAGCTACCATGGGTTATGCTGCTGCAAGAGTTCTAAATGACATCATCTCTCTCCTCTCAGCTGAGACCAAGTAAACAGAGAGGGAGCAGGTGAGCTAGTTATTCACCATCTGCCTTTTCCTACCGAGCACTGACACTGATAGTATTCTAGTAACCCCAGGGAGCTGGGGTGGGGGGGGTTACAGCTATGTTTAAATCCAAAGTCTACCACAGCAATAGTACAGAATTTTAGATAGAAGAGATGCTGACTCAACAAATTGCAGTTGCATTTTAAATTCTCCAGAGGATCTTTTACATGTTGTTATGTACTGTCCATGGTATAACAAAATCAGAATAGGATATCTGGGTAAATTGTTAAAATCACTTTATATGTACCACAAAAATCTATGCTTGATTTGTTTCTTCAATTTAAAAACTTCAATGTTCTTGAAACACTTACTACATTTCTTCATAAACCAGTAATAATTAGGAACAGATTTCCCTTCTCAATAGACAAATAATGTTAAACTATAGAATGACAAGGTCCAGCTCCTTACAACTTTGAAAGGAACATTGTGGCCAATTATTTCATATAGTCTTCTATTAGGCTTGTTTTTGCTCTTCTAGAGCATAGAATCAAGTTACACAATGCTATGGGAAGAATGTAACCAGAACCAAATTATTGTTTAGGGTCATGTTTAAACTTTCAAAAATGTTTTCATTTTAAGGGGTTCACTGCAATTAATCAGCACACTACAGTATGCTCCTTTTAACATCTTCTTACAACTGATTAGACACTGAAGTAATGTCTTAAAATCTGATGACTAGATCATAAATGAATAGAGAGAAATTCTAACACCAAAGAGGACCCTGCAAAAAAGTCTGTTCTGGTTGTATCATTACAGCACTATGTACAGCTCATTTCTTCTACAGATGAGAGATCTGTGCTGTTTTAAAATGCTCCAAGTTTATAATATTTGCCATGGGAATTAGAGCATACATGTAGTATCCTAATTACTTGCATAAAGGTATGGTTAAATTAAATGTAATTGTGTATCTGACACATTGTATCACTTCAAAAGTTTTCTTGATGATAAACATAATGCACTTAGGATATAAACCAAGTTTATTATTTGATGAAATTATAATTTATTCTGTATATATGATGTGTATTATGTCCCTCATTTAAACCTCTGTATATAATACATATTTTGTACATAACGCTTTTTTTGTATTATGTATTGTATATCTTTCTGAATTCCACCTCAGGACCTTTCTTCAGTTCAATGAATGGTAATCTCTTCCAAGTGTAAGCAGGGGTTATTTGATCTTCAAAGAACGGGAACTCAGCACTCCTACCAAGAAGGCACATACTCAGATGGATGCAGTTATGCGAAATCCAAAGTTTAATAGTGGTAAAGTTGCCCAGGATAGTGCCCTATATCCCCAGCACTTCAGTGCAACACAGGGCCTTCCTCAGGGGGTGGATCTGAGGAACACATGACAAATGCTCAATTTAAAGTGAAAATTTAAAGACACACACACCTGAAGTGTTCTGTACAAAAAGTAAAAAATGAGTAACAAAACATAATACTTTTTTAACATATCACACTTTATACTCCTTGCCGCAGAGTGGGTGGTGAGTTGTCCAGCTGCTGGCACCTGCACCCCTGGACAAGGTCTGGCCAGTGACACACTCTCCTCCACACAGACCATCACACACATAGTCCCCCACAGGGACCTAGGTCCAAACACCTGAGGGGTGTACTTCATGGGTCCGGGGGGTGAAGGGCACAGCCATCAGCTGTCATGATCACCCCACAATTTTCTATTAACTTTTCTCCCCTTGGAGCCGATTGTGCAATGGCATGCTGCATTAACGTGCCGACGCCTGCCATGCTCCACCCTCCCATTGTGCACACTATCTGAAGTGCCTCTGGCCACTGTCAGTTGCCACTGCAGAGCAATGCACACACCCTGCCATTCCTAGAGGAAGTAGAGCAGTTGTGGGACACTCAATCCTTCCTCTCCCCTGCCAATCACCAACAACCCAAGTCTGTTCCCGAACCCAGGTCGCTGGTGTGGCACAAGGTGTGGCATCCAGTGCCTCAACCCACAGCACCACCAGGCCAGCAAAAATATACAATACTTGATTTTGAGCAAGGTATTTTGAACTTAACTGTGCTGTTCTAGACACATAATTCATAATTAGAGAATAATGGATAGTCAAGTGTGTATTATGGATTTTTTTGCACATCCAAGCTGTGTGATGACCTATAAACCTTGAGGTGAAGCTCAGAGGTTTATGTAATCATCACACAACAAATGTGCAAAAATCATAAACTCCACAATTGTCTATTCTTTATTTTTATAATTACTGGTGCCTTGATTTCAGATTTTACTTGCCTGTACTCCCCCAATGCCTGTAGTGTGACCGAGCAGTGTCTGGGGTCATAAACAATAATGTTAAATTTATTCAAAAACACTAGTGTGACATGTAAAAAATATATCATCATCATCAAAAATTTATTGTATGGCTACAAATCTTCACAATCACAGTATCAAATATGGTACGTACATAAATTATAAAAAGAAAAGGAGAAATAAAATGTCCCTTTTCAACAAAATAACTTAATAGAAAACTCACTTATGCACAGTTCCATGTGCAAACTTCAGCAAATACATTACATATTCAAAATAACAGCATATAAATACTACCATAGAGTGCAAGATTTCATTGTCAAAGTGATTACCCTTTATACAATTTTAATTTGAGTCCTAATTTTTGATAGCAGAAAAATAGTTTGATAACCTATTTACTCTCCAGCTATCCTTTGTATGAAGCAGAATATCAATAAGTTCTGATTTATCAACACAATACAGGTTATTTAGGTAAAGACCCAGCCAAAACATTTGTTGACTATCATACCCCTACAGAGCCATAAAACATGATAAAGATCCTCCCTTGTCCCCACTGCTACAGTCACATTCTCCCAACAATATTCCTGGTTTCTTATATCTGTAATCCAGACCTTTACTGGGCAACTGCTCAGACGTATACATTGTGAAGTTGGTATATACTTGGGGGTTGACTAAAATGTCCAGATACTTTCTGTATCCATGTTTGTAATTATTAACAGCAAACCATTTCAAGTATCGTGATTCCCTAATTTCCTTTAAATCATTTACAGTGAGCTAGTTATTCACCATCTGCCTTTTCCTACCTAGCACTGACACTGATAGTATTCTAGTAACCCCAGGGAGCTGGGGTGGGGGGGTTACAGCTATGTTTAAATCCAAAGTCTACCACAGCAATAGTACAGAATTTTAGATAGAAGAGATGCTGACTCAACAAATTGCAGTTGCATTTTAAATTCTCCAGAGGATCTTTTACATGTTGTTATGTACTGTCCATGGTATAACAAAATTAGAATAGGATATCTGGGTAAATTGTTAAAATCACTTTATGTGCCACAAAAATATATGCTTGATTTGTTTCTTCAATTTAGAAAACTTCAATGTTCTTGAAACACTTACTACATTTCTTCATAAACCAGTAATAATTAGGAACAGATTTCCCTTCTCAATAGACAAATAATGTTAAACTATAGAATGCACAAGGTCCAGCTCCTTACAACTTTGAAAGGAACATTGTGGCCAATTATTTCATATAGTCTTCTATTAGGCTTGTTTTTTGCTCTTCTAGAACATAGAGAATACAAGTTACACAATGCTGCATGGGAAGAATGTAACCAGAACCAAATTATTGTTTAGGGTCATGTTTAAACTTTCAAAAATGTTTTCATTTTAAGGGGTTCACTGCAATTAATCAGCACACTACAGTATGCTCCTTTTAACATCTTCTTACAACTGATTAGACACTGAAGTAATGTCTTAAAATCTGATGACTAGATCATAAATGAATAGAGAGAAATTCTAACACCAAAGAGGACCCTGCAAAAAAGTCTGTTCTGGTTGTATCCTTACAGCACTATGTACAGCTCATTTCTTCTACAGATGAGAGATCTGTGCTGTTTTAAAATGCTCCAAGTTTATAATATTTGCCATGGGAATTAGAGCATACATGTAGTATCCTAATTACTTGCATAAAGGTATGGTTAAATTAAATGTAATTGTGTATCTGACACATTGTATCACTTCAAAAGTTTTCTTGATGATAAACATAATGCACTTAGGATATAAACCAAGTTTATTATATGATGAAATTATAATTTATTCTGTATATATATGATGTGTATTATGTCCCTCATTTAAACCTCTGTATATAATACATATTTTGTACATAACGCTTTTTTTGTATTATGTATTGTATATCTTTCTGAATTCCACCTCAGGACCTTTCTTCAGTTCAATGAATGGTAATCTCTTCCAAGTGTAAGCAGGGGTTATTTGATCTTCAAAGAACGGGAACTCAGCACTCCTACCAAGAAGGCACATACTCAGATGGATGCAGTTATGCGAAATCCAAAGTTTAATAGTGGTAAAGTTGCTCAGGATAGTGCCCTATATCCCCAGCACTTCAGTGCAACACAGGGCCTTCCTCAGGGGGTGGATCTGAGGAACACATGACAAATGCTCAATTTAAAGTGAAAATTTAAAGACACACACACCCGAAGTGTTCTGTACAAAAAGTAAAAAATGAGTAACAAAACATAACAATACTTTTTTAACATATCACACTTTATACTCCTTGCCTCAGAGTGGGTGGTGAGTTGTCCAGCTGCTGGTACCTGCACCCTGGACAAGGTCTGGCCAGTGACACACTCTCCACACAGACCATCACACACATAGTCCCCCAGGACCCAGGTCCAAACACCTGAGGGTGTACTTCATGGGTCCGGGGTGAAGGGCACAGCCATCAGCTGTCATGATCACCCCACAATTTTCTATTAACTTTTCTCCCTTGGAGCCGATTGTGCAATGGCATGCTGCATTAACATGCCGCCTGCCATGCTCCACCCTCCCATTGTGCACACTATCTGAAGTGCCTCTGGCCACTGTCAGTTGCCACTGCAGAGCAATGCACACACCCTGCCATTCCTAGAGGAAGTAGAGCAGTTGTGGGACACTCAATCCTTCCTCTCCCCTGCCAATCACCAACAACCCAAGTCTGTTCCCGAACCCAGGTCGCTGGTGTGGCACAAGGTGTGGCATCCAGTGCCTCAACCCACAGCACCACCAGGCCAGCAAAAATATACAATACTTGATTTTGAGCAAGGTATTTTGAACTTAACTGTGCTGTTCTAGACACATAATTCATAATTAGAGAATAATGGATAGTCAAGTGTGTATTATGGATTTTTTTGCACATCCAAGCTGTGTGATGACCTATAAACCTTGAGAGTGAAGCTCGAGAGGTTTATGTGGTCATCACACAACAAAGGTGTGCAAAAAAATCCATAAATACACAATTGTCTATTCTTTATTTTTTATAATTACTGGTGCCTTGATTTCAGATTTTACTTGCCTGTACTCCCCCGATGCCTGTAGTGTGACCGAGCAGTGTCTGGGGTCATAAACAATAATGTTAAATTTATTCAAAAACACTAGTGTGACATGTAAAAATATATCATCATCATCAAAAATTTATTGTATGGCTACAAATCTTCACAATCACAGTATCAAATATGGTACGTACATAAATTATAAAAAGAAAAGGAGAAATAAAATGTCCCTTTTCAACAAAATAACTTAATAGAAAACTCACTTATGCACAGTTCCATGTGCAAACTTCAGCAAATACATTACATATTCAAAATAACAGCATATAAATACTACCATAGAGTGCAAGATTTCATTGTCAAAGTGATTACCCCTTTATACAATTTTAAGTTGAGTCCTAATTTTTTTGATAGCAGAAAAATAGTTTGATAACCTATTTACTCTCCAGCTATCCTTTGTATGAAGCAGAATATCAATAAGTTCTGATTTATCAACACAATACAGGTTATTTAGGTAAAGACCCAGCCAAAACATTTGTTGACTATCATACCCCCTACAGAGCCATAAAACATGATAAAGATCCTCCCTTGTCTCCACTGCTACAGTCACATTCTCCCAACAATATTCCTGGTTTCTTATATCTGTAATCCAGACCTTTACTGGGCAACTGCTCAGACGTATACATTGTGAAGTTGGTATATACTTGGGGGTTGACTAAAATGTCCAGATACTTTCTGTATCCATGTTTGTAATTATTAACAGCAAACCATTTCAAGTATCGTGATTCCCTAATTTCCTTTAAATCATTTACATTCCAAAAGTTGCTAATTTTGTTACTTATATATTTTTTATATTAAGAACTTATTTGAACCACTGATTTTTTAAATGGGCTAATTTATACTTCCTTAAAATATGGTAAACAGTGTTCAACTAAAATCCAAACTTATATGCTATTCCTTGCCCGAATTCTTTCTCTAACAAACATTTCTTAGTAACTGTATTTTCATTTAAATTAGTGATCCTAATCCAATAGTTAACCTTCCTTGTTTCAATGGCTGCATTTATATTAGTTATACCCAATTCCGAGCAAATATAGGATGAAGGACAAGAATGCCCCAGCCTAAGAGTGTATCTTAACAATTTATATGAAGGTATCATCAATTTATTAGTCATGCTAGATTCCCATATTTCACAACCATATAACAACTGGGCTCCCATCTTGGTTTTCATCACTCTTAATAAAGGCCTTATAGACATACATAGCCTATATTTACAGTTGAACTTGTACAACCCAGCCAAGGTTTTCCTCATATTTTCTTTAACCAAATCCACATGGAAGGACCATTTACAATTTTTCTGGATCACTACTCCTAAATGCAAATAACTGGACACAACTTCAACCTTATGTAATCCTATGTACCAAATATCACCATTTGTTTTATTTCACAGAGTCATAACCTTAGTTTTACTCATATTCATTTTTAATTTTAATTTTTCTGATTCCTTACTTACAAAAATATTTTTTCTGTAAGCCAAATTTAGTTAGAGACAACACAAGAATGTCATCGGCATAGGCCACAAGGGAAAAAGGGAGAGCCCTAATTTTTGGAGAATCATCATCTATTAATACACTCTGCTTAAGCATTTTATCCAATTATAATGTAAATAACAAAGGGGCAAGAACACAGCCCTGTCTTACACCATGATTGCATTCAAAGACATTGGATAGCTGGCCTCTGGGGCCAAGTCTGATTTTAGTCCAGGTATTAACACATAACCATGCAATTATACGCACTATATTTGGATATATACCTTTATCCAATAAAAACTGCCCTATAAGACTTCTCAAAACACTATCAAAAGCTGTACTATAATCTATGAAACACAAATAAATCTTTTGACCCCTTAATTTAACATATTTTTCTATAAAGTGATTTAGGACAAAAATAGTGTCCAAAGTTGATAGACTGTGTCTGAACCCTGTTTGATATGGGGAAATACCCCACATTTTTTCAACCTCCTGTTGAAGCCGATTCAATATTATTTTTGAAAAAAACTTTAAGGTTCTCATCTAAAGGACTTATCTGTCTGTACATCTTTGGATCATTTAATGGTCCTTTTTATGGAGTGGAATAATATTAGCTCCCTGCCATAATTCAGGATAACTATTCAAAATTATACATTTATTATAAAGTACTGTCAAATATCTATACCATAATGGAGTTTCTGTTAAAAATACTTCAGCTGGTACCCCATCCAGGCCTGCTGCCTTCTTCTTTTTCAGTGTATATAAAGCTAGATAGGTCTCATCCAATGTTATGGGGTGTAATTTTTAAAAGGGTTTCCTAACACTGGAAAATCCTCTGCCACAGGGTCAAAATACATTTCCTTAAAATGAGCTATTCAAGTCTCCTCAAATATAAAATATAAATGTATCAATATTGGCCTTATACTGATTAAAACCTTAGCCACCAGGGACCAAAATGCTCTATTATGCTTTCTTTGCACTGCCTCAAGCATTTTCTCCCATTTGGCTTCATAAAAGACTTTCTTTTTATGTATAGTTCCTTATAAGCCCTTTTTTTCCCCATTCAATATCTTAAGATTGGTCTGTTTTCTGTTTTTATTCTATATTCTGCAAAATGTCCTAACCTCTGCCTTGGCCTTTCTGCAATCATTATCAAACCAAGTATCTATAGGAATATTCCTATCTGTTTTTATTGGTACTTTCAGAGCTGTTTTAATTTCAACAATAAGAGCACTTAGCTCATTAAGCATATATCCAATATTATAATTACTAATAATCTCATTAGTATGAGTCAATGCTGACCTCTGAATAACTGGAAGTATAGCACAATAGGCGTTCTGCTTCCATATAATCCTTTGCACAGCTCTGATTTCTGTAAATGGAAATGGCTCCTCCACCTGCCTATGTACCAAGCCTAGTTGGGCTTTCATAACAAAAAGATAATGGTCACTTTCAGCTCTTATTAACACCTCACATTTTGTCCAACAAGACAACTTACCAGTCCAAAGGGCAAGGTCAATCACTGACACACCCCACGGGGAAACATAAGTAAAATTCCCCTTTATCTCCTTCTAATTTTCCATTTAATGGATACAGATTATTTTCTTTAAGTATTTCTAAAACAGATATTCCACTTTTGTTAACCACTTTGTCTCTGGACTGCCTAAATGGTAGCTCATCTATTTAAAGAAGGAGTGATATGCAAGACCATCATACAGGCCAATCTGGGCATTTAAATCCCCCACCAGAAGTACCTTTGCTTGAGAAAATGTTTGTTGTACCTCTTTTAATTGATCAGATATTTCCTGCCATATACCCTCCAAGAAATAACCTGAATTCTCTGGAGTACATAACAGTTCATCACTATTAATTCCATTATTCCACATTTAAGTGTAATGATCACATAATTGTTTGCACTTTTCCAGATTACGACCTTACAGCAGACATCAATTTTAACCAGGGTAATAATCCCATCAGAGAATCTCCCCAGCTTTTTACATTTATGACCAGGGACTTGGAAGGCTTCCTATCCATTTAAATCAATAACAACTTCCCTGGAATGCCATGTCTCCTGGAGACAGATTATCTCATGTTCCATTAAAAAATGGATACACTCTTCATCTGCCCACGTGGGCTGCCCGCCAGCAATATGCCAAGTAATAAATCTGGTAGAGACTATTCATCTCCAGGGCAAAACTGGCTGCCAAGGAAGGCAGTCACTCATTATACCCAGCTAACATCATAAATCTATTTGCTAAGGGCAAAACTGGAGTATCTTCAGGTGACACAGATCTATGAAATCCATCATCAAACTGGTGAAATCTACCATATGTAAACCCAAATGGTCTAATTTTCCAGCTTGGAATAGCATTAAGTCAGCTAACCTCTCATTTGAAACATAGATATCCACCTGGCTCCTTGCATGCCTACGCTTTGCTTGGATACTGCCAAGATTTCATATTGGTACAGCCAGAAATTTTTTCAGCAGATCACCAATTGTTGCAGTCAACCTAGAATCTGTTTCTTGTGTCATATGATTCATCCCAAAGAGCATTATAGTTTTACTTCTATTACTTTCATTCCTTAGATTCAACTCATGATATTTATATTTGTTACATTTCTCTCTATTGGGGGAGAACAAAGGCACCTCATTATCAATCAACAGTTCTCTATTAACCTACACATAATTTGCAGTTCTAGGGGAGTCCACGTAGATATCAATAATGGTTGCTTCCCTAATTGGCACCCTCCTAATCTCAATGTCAGCTTCTGTGAGTTCCAAATCCAGCTCCTTATTCAGGTACTCTATGACATGAAAGTTCAACATAGCATCCTAAAAGTTACCCCAGTTAAGGAGACCATACAGTCTAATTATGGGTTTACTATCCAAATCAGGGCAGGATGGAGCAGAATCTTTTTTAATAAAATTTTGAACACTTGCTTCACCACTATCTTTAATAACTTGATCTCCACTTTCATCCTTACTCACAGAAAAATCCTTAAGGGAACACTCACTTGCCTTTAGAGCTAACCTTAATCTTTTCACTTCCTGCTCCAGATTTGCCAATTCCTTCTCTAGCTGAGATGGTTCATGTATGTTCTGGTTCACTTTATCTTGTATGTTTTCTATCACCACCTCTTATCTTAGCTTTCCATTTTTTGGCACATTTCCTTTACTTTTATTTGTGGGTTTTTTTCTTTTCCTTGGATTGTTTGCCCCCCCCCCAGGTTCCCTTTATTAGGAGAATCTGGAAAGTCAATTTCACTAAAATCAGGTCTCAACTGACCTATCTCTATAATGTCAGAACATTCTTCTGTATTTGTAACTGCTTCCATATTCTCTCATTTTTCTACCTTTTCTAGTTTATCTTGCAAATAATCAACCTTTTCCAAAATCTGACTAAGTTTACTTTCATTAATGGCAACTTGGACTTTCACCTCCTCTAATAAATCTTTGTTAATTACAAATTGCTCCATTAAAATCAAGAAGGAATTATTAGGGCTCCTTAATAGGGCGATCAATTCATGACTCAACCTGGAGGGAATAAAGTTTTAAATTTCCTGTGTACCACCTTTGTTACTACAGTATAAGATTGTTTCATACAACTATTTTCCCCACTTTTACAATAACACTTGGAGTTGGTAAAGTTTTTTCCAGACCTCTAATACCACCTAATGTATGTTACAAATCCTCTAACACCTCCTTGAGTTCATTATTCCTATGCACTAAACTCACAGGCTCAAAGTCTGGTTTCAATCCCATTACCTCAGGACTGTCTGGGATTCTGCTGTCCATAGAGGTAGTATCCCAGACTTCTTCCATAAGCTAGGTGATCTTTCCAAGCTATCAAAGTTATATGAATAACTTTTAAATGTGTGAGATGCACACTCATAGAAACTGTAATCATACCTAGCTCTTGAGGTTCCACCAATGGCACTATAGCCATTAGCTTACCACACCTCTGCCCCCAACTCCCCTATGTAATCAAGGGCAATAGAGACATCTACTACTTCTGTTAAATGTCTCATATTTTGTGCACCCTTCAAGATCTCAGATAAAATTATATATCCACTTGGTATGGAGGTGTTAAAATTCCCATTCTTTTTTTCAGGTGATCGGTAATCTTAGTTTGTCTCCCTGCTATTTTAATGTTTTTAACTGGTAATTCATGTAAAGGGGAAGTTTGGCTATTATTCATTCTCTGTCTTCTGGCATATACCATTTCACTTATATCTCAGAACAATGACAAACAATTAAACACCACTCTCATATGCCACACTATATAAAATGAGCAAGAAAAGCAAAACTATAGATTAAGTGCAGCCAGGTTCTTAATTTCTAACCAACAAAAACCACACCAAACAATGAGTCTCTCTTTTATTCTGCCCTTCCCCCCTGCAGTTTGGCCAGTCTGAAATAACAGCCCAGAGAAATCTTGTCCAGAAATAACTGAACAGTTGATAAATTGCTGGAATAACTGCATCTCCGCTTTCTCAAAGAAATTCTTCAGATAGTATCTTTGTTCACAGCAGAGTCCTAAGAAAGTCTTAAACTCATTCTGAGATGCCAAATATCACTGTACTAAATAGCCAAAGTCCATGTGCAGCTTTTCAGGCAGCTCTTTCAGTTCAAAGCTGTTCACTGACAATATTATTACAGACCGGTGAATTATCCGTTGGCTCCCAGAGAACAGAAAGCTTCAAAAAAATACAAAAGGCACTTAATTAGGAACTGCATCACAAACATAAAACAAAACAAATCTAACAAAATCTACACAGAAGTCCTTCAGAGGTCTTTCAGGGTTAGCTGATAACACCATAACCCTCTAAAAAAATTAAAACAAAACCTCATAGCCTCAGCACCTGCAGAAAAATGCTCATAGAAGTCATATGTTAAAAGAACATTTTTTTTACTTATGCCATGTTCACTCCAACAAAGTCCAGCAAATCAGGAATGACAAGGAAAATGCAAGGCAGAACACTGGAAAATGGCACAGTGTTGCACAGGCCACAGTAAAGATACAAGGAGGGTTCAGCAACACACAGGCCACATATAGAGCTCACTTCCACACCGTCTTTAGTGCTGAATGATCTTCTTTCAATCAGCAGTGCATGTGTATTTATGCCAAAATGTCACAAGGACCAAAAAGTAAAAGTGGCACAAACTAACTTCTGAAAATAAACAATATAATATAAAACTAAAATGTAATAAAATGAACCAAGATAAAAAAATAAAATTACCCCCCTAAGCTCCATTTCAAGAAAATTGTAAAGCTATGGGTGTTAAAAGACCACAAATGGTATCTACATGAACTAATCATGAAACTTTGCACTTCCCTTATTAGGCCAACTAAAGTGCCAAAATCCTTCTCCTCCTCCTGTGTTGGAAATAACTACACTCAGCAGGAATTTAAAAACATGGGTTCTGGGGAGGATACTTCAAAAAACAACTGTCAATCACCATAACCAGCTGCAGTGGCCTTGGACTCCTCTGCTTGCTGGTTGCACTCAGCAGCACTTTCTTCACCACCTCTCTCCAGGTGGGCTACTCCCTCCTCAGCACTCCAGCCTGTGGGGAGACAAAAGACAGCAGCAGAGGACCACAAGAAAATGAGCCACACAAGATGGCCTGGAAAGATATGAGTATTTAGACAGGTATGGAACAGAGCATAGACAGCATACCTTTTCTAACTATTAAAAATGCTCTGCTCAGGTCCTGCTGTATCATCTCCTCCTCAGCTGAACAGCCTGCAATGGCTCACCCAGAAACAGTTGATAAAAACATGTCAAGTTTAATGGTTTACTTCACTTTTCTGAGCTTTCTTGTGACAAAAAGCTGCCACGTGTAGAGACAGCAGAGTGAGTCGCTCAGCGGCTTACACAGACTCGGCACAAGCATTAGTGAGTGTTTCTATGGCTACACTTACTAACGCTTATGTTGAAGCCACCGAGGGACTCACTCTGTTGCGTCTACAAGCTGTGGCTTTTTCTCTCTCAAAAACTCAGAAGGGTGAAGTAAGCTACTAAACCAGACATGTTGTTTACACTCAGCACTGGTGTTTTTGAATAAATTCTACATTATTGTTTATGACTCTGCCACTCAGTCATGCTACAGGCATCTGGAAAGAGTAAAAGTACTTTGGAATGCTATAATAACCAGATTTTGGGTTATTACAGCTTCTTTGAGCATAATAACCAACATTTGGTTATTACAGCTTTTGAGCAGTAGCATAACCCAGTTGATATTTGGGTTCACCAGTAATTACAACAGTAATATGCATACATATACAGTAGGTACATTTTTGCATATAGAACATCATGGACATACAAGTCAAGTAATTTTATTTAGGAATTAGCTCTAAAGAAAGAATAGAGAAAGGAGAAAAGGAAGAAAGAGAAAGAAAAAACTGCTGGAGGGGCATCAGATGTAGGACAGGGTAAAGGGAGGAGGATTAAAAGTGGCTCCAATGAGGGGGCAAAGCCTGCTGAAATAGTTAATATTTTATTTATAAAGATCACAGCAAGGAAGTATGTAAACGGAAAGGGTGCAACTGGGAAAGATAGACATAGCAGAGAGAAGTACTGAGTGACCCAAAAAGCTTGTTTCACATGGGCATCTGTGCTGATTGGACTTAAAAAATAGGAAAAGCTCAAAATGTCACACAAGTATCCATACTAGTTAAACTTAAAAAAACTCAAACAAGGGAGAAAAACTCAAGCTGTTTAAAAGAAGAGCATAGTGGAAAAGAAATAGTAAAAAGGAAGAAAGAAACAAAGGGAAAGAGTAGAGAGTAGTCGTCTGACCAGGAGGCCGAATAGGCTGTAAATGGTCAAAACATATCAAGGGTAGTGAAGGTCATTAAGTATTTCTAAACAAAAACAGCTATTGAAGAAAGGGGGGGAAGGAGGGAAATAAAGTAAGGAGAGGGAAAATCAGAAAGAGTGAGGAAGAAAAATTGAAGGTCAGCATTAACTAGTGTAAGTCCCAAACCATAAGTATGGCCAATAATCTGAGCATTGATAGGTATGCCAGGAAGTAAATATCTCTATCACTAATTCAGATCTGTGGGTAGCAGGGGTACAAGGCTAGACTCCATGGAAAATGAACAAGTTCCAAAAAGCTGAAAAGATAAAGAAGAGAAAGATGTAGGCTAGAATTATTTATAAATAGGGAGTAAAATCAATTTCTTCATTTAAACCCATTGAAACGGCTGTTTCTAGGTTGAGAATCCATTTCATTTTTGTTTCTCTTAGGGACAGAATTTAATTTCTGTGCCCACCTCTTGGGTTTCTCATTATATGCTTCTGCATAGTGTATTTCAAAACAATCAGGTTTACTATTGTGGCATTTTGCAAAGTGTGATCCTATTGCATTTAACATGTTATTATTAACTATTGCTCTTACATGTTCTTGTATGCGTAATTTTGCCAGTATGGTTGTTTTGCCTGTAATAAAACTTACAAGAACACCAGCAAACGTAGATTACAAAAGGCTAAGTTGGGGGTATAGTCTGTAAGCTATGACCTATCTTTTTAATTCTACCCATACCCTCTCTACCATGAATGGGCTTGTGTCTATCCCCCTTCCGTGATTTGAATCCCTCCCTTTAGTGTGGGTCCAATTCCAGGCTCTTCCTTTGTAAAGACAGACCAAAAGTACTCATTTAAAACTTCTGCTTTTTCTCTATTTTCCTCTGCCCTCCTCCCATCCTTGCGTATGAGCCTAACAATACCTCACTTGCTTTTCCATATGTCACTTATGTACCCAAAGCAGGTCTTTTTGCCTCCTTTCACCCCTACACTATCTTCACCTCAGTTGATCACTCTCCCTGCCTCCTTCAAGCTGCTCCTATATACCTACCATTCTTCATTGCTATTTGAGGTCTTGTATTTTGTAAATGCTAGTCTCTTTTCCCTTACTGCAGCTGCTACTTCTTTTGTGAACCATAGTGGATTCCTTTTTCTTCTCGCCTTACTGACCAATCTGGAACATTTTTCTGTTACTTCTGCTATTGCTTCACTTATGCTTATCCAACATTTCTCAACCCCCCTTTTGCCTTTTTATGAGGGATATCTCTAAAGCATATTTTCATCTGTTCATTGTCTGCTCTTCTGAAGTCTAGGACCTGAGCTCTGGAGTGGCTTGATTCCTCGACTGCATTGACCTTGAACCATACACAGTTGTGGTTGCTTGACCCCAGATGGCACCCTACTTCCACCTCTTGGACCTTGCTGCTGTTTGTGAGTACCAAAGCTAGGATTGTGCCTTCTGTGCCTGGGCTGTGACAAACTGATTTAGACCAGCCCCTCTCAGGGTGCTAGGAAATTACTGCTTTTAACTGAGGATGCTGTGCAGGACTTCCAGTCTATGTCTGGGAGGTTGAACTCTCCCAGTACCACTACTTCTCTTTTGTCAGTCATTTTTATTATGTTCTACAACAGTGTTATGTCTCCTTCTGCTGTTTGTGAGGGTGGTCTATATGCCACACCCAGTCTGAGGGCAGAGCAAGTACCTCTTTCGACAGTGACCCAGAGGACCTCAGATTCATTCTGGGTTCTTTGGACCTTCATAGCTTTTATGTTCTATCTTATATACAATGCTGCTACTCCTCCCCTTCATACCTTCACGTCTTTTCTGAATAAGTTATAACCTGGGATAGTAGCATCCCATACATGGTTGTCTTTTAATCATGTTTCAGTTATTGTGCCCCAGTCCAGTCCTGCATCTGCCATTGTGGCAGAGAGTTCTGGGATTTTGTTAGCCAGACTACACACATTTATCACCATTGCCTTCCAGAAACTGGCAGTTGTGTCTCTTTTTTTTCCTTGTGCTTTGTTTCTCTTGATTAATCTTGATATGCTTTTTTGGTTTTTGCTTTTATCAGCAATGGTGGGGGTGCCCTTTCTTGGATCTGGGGGTGGTGGTGACCGGGGTTCTGTTTCCTTGTTCCGGTTCTGCCACTACCTCCCCATCCGTTAGTTTAAACCACTGTCAAACACATCAGGTTTTTGTCCTAGTGCCCTTACCCCCTCCTTGGTAAGGTGAAGGCCATAGAATTTAAAGTAAGTTCTTTCCCAAAAATTATTCCCGTTAGCAATGAAGGTGTGGCCCTTTTCTGAGCACCATTTGTTGAACCAAGAATTGAGTTATTTGATTTAAGTTTTCCTCATTTTCCTTGGCCTTTTCCCTTCTCCCAAACTGGGAGTACCTCTGAGAAGGCCAAGGTGGACAACAAAAGAGGTCAGTCTATCTCCTATGTTTGAGATATGAGCCTTGGCATGTTCAACGGAATGATCTAATTTAGTGATAGAGATATCTGTTTGCAGGCATACCTAACAAAGCTCAAATTATTGGCCATGCTTATGGTTTGGGACTTATACCAGTTAAAGCTGACTTTCAATTTTTGTTTCTCACTCTTCCTGGTTTTCCCTCACCTTATATTCTTTCCTTCCCCATGCTTACTTCAATAGCTGTTTTTGCTTAAAAATTCTTGGTGACCTTCACTACCATTTATATGTTTTTAGCCTTTGCAGCCTATTTGGCCTCCTGGTTAGATGACTACTCTCTGCTCTCCCTTTGTTTATTTCTTCCTTTTTCCCCATTTATTTTCCAACATGCTCTCCTTTCAGACACCCTGAGTTTTTACACTTTGTCTGAGGTTTTTTTTTATGAGTCTAACTTGTATGGATACTCTCGTGACATTTTGAGGTTTTCCTATTTTTAAGTCCAATCAGCACCGATACCTGTATGACATGAGATTTTTGAGTGTCACTCAATACTTCTTTTAGCTGTATCTGTCTTTCCCAGGTGCATCATTTCCATTTATATACTTGGTTTTGTTATCTTTGTAAATAAAATATTGACTATTTGAGCAGGCTTTGACCCCTCATCAGAGCTGCTTTTCATCCACCTCCCTTTATCCTGTCCTACATCGGATGCCCTTCCAGCAGTTCTCCTTTTTTTATTTCTCCTCCTTCCCTTTCTCCTTTCTCTATTCATTTTTCAGAGCTAATTCCAAGATGAAATTACTTGACTTGTGCGTTCATGATGTTATATATGGAATCATTTAACTATATACTGTAGTTGTATATTACTGTTTTAAGTGTGAATTCTGTGTCTAGAATAGCACTGTTAAGTTCAAAATACCTTGCTCAAAGTCAAGTATTGTATGCTTTTGTTGCTCATTTTTTCCTTTTTGTATGGAACACTTTGAGTGTGTGTGTCTTTAAATTTGCACTCTAAATTAAGCATTTTTTCATGTGTTCCTCAGACCTAACCCCTGAGAAAGGATCTGAGTTGGGCTGAAGCACTGACAATATAGGGTGCTATCCTAGGCAACTTTACCGCTATTAAACTTTGGATGTTGGATATCTGCATCCATCTGAGAGTGTGCCTTCTTGGTAGGAGTTCTGAGTTCCTGTTCTTCAGTTATGTATTTCAGCTGGCAGCCCTCACTTCAGCACCAGGAGTCTTTTCAGAGTGCACCAATCTACTTTTCCAAGTTGTTTGGGCTTCACCTGTTTCATTGAGCCTTCCCCTGCCAGCCAAACACCATTCTAAGCCTCCAGAGTCCACCAGCTGCCATACCAAAAGTGCTCCCTTACAACCAATCAGCTCTGCAAGAGGGCAGAGACTCGGGATCCCACCATTTTTTTAATTCCATTTTAAGACCTTTAGTCAGCAATTCAATGCGCTGCAATCTCCTTTGAGTGCTAGTAGGGGTTGTTTCTACTTCAGCTATTCCATCCAGCTGTATTCTGCCAGCCAATCACAGCTCCAAGCTTTTGAAGCCTTCTAACCATTGAACCAGCAGTGCTCACTCACAGCCAATTTGCTCTCCCTTCTCAGTTTAACAGAACTTCACCTCAAGTGTCCCTTCACACAGTGGCTTTGGCGTGAAGGACCAAGCACAAAGGACATCATCCGAGTCTGCCTGGAGTCAGCCTGGGTTGGCTGTTGGCCAGCCATGCTGCAGCAAACACAGAAAGTGTCCTTTGCCTTGTTGATCACTGCTAACATTTGAAATGGCCCTTTCTGGGTCATCCTTGCTTACTGTGTTCCCCCATAGACTCCTGCTGCTGGACATTCACATTGACTAACTGTATATTGCTTGCATTACTGCTCACTGCACATCTTACCTATCTACCTTAGAATGTGCTGATTGTAATCACTCCCTATCTGGGTGCCTCTTACATTTTGTTCTCTTTTTAGCCTCCAACAGCTGTTTTTTTCACAGCATAACTGTACTGTGATCTGCATAGCATATTATTGCACAGCCTCCCATCTGCCGGTTCCATGTCATTACAGCAAGAAATATAGGACAAGTACACTTTCAGCGATAATAAAACAGTGCACACAATTAAAGAGACAGCAAGATCGGGCAAATGCATATCACAGCACAAACATAAAGAGCAATAGTTACATGTGAACTATTTAGACATGTACAAGCAGATTGTATGCGACTCTTCGCAACTACTCCAGTCTGGATCTTGTGGAGTACTCGCCAACCACTGGTACCATCCTCTCCATTAAGTGACGATATCTTCATTGACTACTCCCATCTGTGGAGCCTCACACCACCTCTCCATCCTAATGGCAGACATCCACTCCTCCCATATGCAGTCCCATATCATGCAGGGGGCTACTCTCACCCAACCCACCTTTTCTCCATTCTCTTTCCCTCCCCCCACCATACCCCATTCCTACTCCTCCTACTCACTTCCTTCCCATCCTGACCTCCTCCCTTCTCCATCCCTCAACATAGAGTTTCTCCACTGTGACATCCCCTTCTCTCACCATCTCTTGCCACCTTTCTTTCCTCCCTGTTCTAAGAAGAGGAAGTCACACTACATACTTCTCATTCTCCTGCTCCTCCTCCTGCCTGGCAATGTGGAGGATAATCCTTGTCCCTACCCTCCCTTCCCATCAGCCTCCACTACTGTTAAAAGTCTTAGCATATTTCACCATAATGCTAGTAACCTTCCCCTAATCTTGACCTCCTGTCTGTCTGGGGCAAACAACACTCTTCTGATGCCCTCTGTATTTCTTTGAAGTTGAAAGGGGTATTATATAAAGCCAGCAGTAATAAGTTTGGCAGTTGGTTCTGTGTATATAACAAAGATCCAAGAGACAAAATCCTTGACAAAATTAAATGCATTTAGTACCTTATGTAGGTATTCCCATTCTATAGAGTCAAAAGCTTTTTGCATATCCAAGAAAATAGCTAATGAGGTAGTTTTATGCCTATTAGCATACCAGATTATGTTATATAATCTTTGAATATTATCTGCATTCACTCTCCCAGTAACAAATCCAACTTGTTCTCTACTAATTAGTTTCTGGATAAAACTCTTAAGTCTCTTGACAATGATTTTTGCCAGAATTTTATAATCATTATTTAGCAGACAAATTGGTCTTTAGCTGGCCCAGTGCAAATTATCTTTGCCTTTTTGGTATTAAGGATATGTATTCCCTAGTCATTGTTTAAGGTAATTGTTTAGTCTCTTGTGCATCTAATAGAGCTCTGTGGAGATATTTAGCTATATTCTGATTATTAAGGAG
The DNA here is from genome assembly GCA_016271365.2 of Neoceratodus forsteri. Classification (NCBI taxonomy): domain Eukaryota; kingdom Metazoa; phylum Chordata; order Ceratodontiformes; family Ceratodontidae; genus Neoceratodus; species Neoceratodus forsteri. Next base: position 1,360,787,376 of record CM057459.1, read on the forward strand.
TTTGTTGAAAAATGCATAGGTGCCGGAACCAGGGGGGCGGAAGGGGCGGTAGCCACTCCATTTTTTATTTCTGTGTGGCAAAAATTAGTATAGAAAAAGTGCCCTTTATACCCTCATAAAAGAAAATGTCAGGACCTGGGGTTTTATTATTCAGTAGTTCTTTGACAATATTTATAACTTTATCTATAGAAACTGGTTTATTTAGTTTGTCATAGTCCTTTGAGAATATTTTTGCAAGTTTAAATATTGAAAGAATTCTTCTATTGAGTTGCCTATATCTTCATGTTTACTTGTATCTAGCTGCCTATAAAATGAAACTACAGTAGGGCTTCACTAATTTTGTTGTGTGTACTGTTTTCTCTGTCTTCCCCCTAAAAGCTTTTGTTCAATTTTGATTTTGCACCATTTTCAGTCTGTAGGCCAGAAGCTTCCCTGCTTTTTCACCTGCGTCCTAATACTGTTGTGTAGTCCTAAACAAAGCTATTCAGCTTTGTCTGAACATAATTTGTTTATTTCAAATTCAAGAGAGACTATTTTCCACAGCAATGCTTGGTTTTGAGGGGAATTTCCTTTATGTTTAGTTTTAACATTTCTGCGTTTGTTCTCTAATTCTGATAAATGTTTTGCAGCCTCTTTCTTCTTTTGTGCAGAGTAACTTGTAATCTTGCTCTTTATGTAACATTTGGATGCTTCCCATAGGCATATATGAGATACCTCTCCATTATCATTAACCATGAAAATTTCTGTAATCTGTTTCTCAGTCCATCTGAGAAAATGTTTGTCTCTATGTAATGTTGACTTAAACTTCCACTTAATTTTTTTCTGATTCCCTGTTTGCATCATAGATCTAGCAATAAGGGCATGGTCTGACAGGTGTATATTGTCAATTCCTGATGCTACCATGGTATCCACAAGGTTTTTAGAAAAGAAAATATAGTTGATTCTACTGTACTGTATGTCTTGTACCTACTGGAGAAGAAGCAATATTCTCTCCCTCGTGGATAAATGGTGCACCATGAATCCATCAGGCTCAAATCTTTTAAAAGTGTATGCAAGGCTTCTCATGCCTTGATGATTTCTAATGGTTTCCAGCTAGTATTTCTATCAAGAACTGGATCAACCATTCTGTTCATATCCCCTGCAAGAACTATTTTGTGGTCTGTAACATTTACAAGCTTGAATGCAACTTACCTGAAGAAATCAACCTGTTTTCAGTTCATTGCATAAACATTATATAAAGCAAGCTTAACATCATTTAATGTACCATCTAAGTCTTGGAGCCCTTCCTCAGTATCAGTTGTGTGATCATGTTTTACAAACTGTGGGGTCTATTCACAAAGGTGTGGAATGCGCTATGCATTATGCAACTCAGGCACATAGCTTATTCTGCACCTGCCTGGCCCCTGCATGCATTCATGGTGCACATACAACCCCTATGCACCTGATCCCTCAGCCAATCGTGGAGCTCTGCATGAGGGTGGGCCTGAGGGTGGTGTGGGGAGGCAAGCCAGCACTCTGCACATTCACTACAGTGTGGAGTGCTGTGCATTGAGGCTGCAGGCTCCACATTCAAAAGGCAGCCATAAACCACCAGGACTGGTTACAAGCCCACCAGGGAAGCTGCTGCTGGATACAGCAGACATGGCAGGAGGCAACGCCCCCACCAACAGTGTTGCTCCTATCATCAGAGCACACCGGGAGGTTGGGAGTCAGGCAGCTGGAGTACTCTCCACATCAGCACAGTCAGCTCTCTGCACACCGGCCAACAACATGGCACCCCAAGTGCACAAGGGATCCACTCTGGGTCCCTGCCAGGGTAGACAATTGGCTGCCTGCCCAAATCCACTGCTCTGCACCTTCCTGCCCCCCACAGACCTGTGCACTGGGGGGACAGGGTCATGTATGGGAGCTGGGTAGGGGCTGGTGTTTGTGAATGCAGCCCCTGCATAGAAATCCTCAGGGGAGCAGTGTTGCATGCCTGGTTATGCACCTGTGGGGGTGCAGGTTTGTGAATAGGACCCTATATTCTGTTCCCAATAAGGATCACTCTTCCTCTTTGTTTAGAGTTGTAACAGCAATGTTCAACCTCCGGCATAGTTTATCTGCTTTACTTGGAAACAGGTGGGTCACTTGTAAAAAGCTACTGTAGCTGCCACAGACACTACTATCTATTTCCCAAAATTTCTGTAATATTTCCAGAAATATCTCATGCTTTCTCCATTTCCACAGTAGGGGCAACAGAGAGAAACTATTTAGAAATTTCGCAAAATATCTGGAAATAGCTGGCAATGTCTGTGGCTACTACTGTAAATCATATTTAGTCTTTTTAAGATAATTGGGGATCTTCTTCCTTTTGATAGGAGAATTAATACCTTTAACATTCCAGGATGTTATTTTATAGGATATAGAGTTGCTCATTATCCATAAATTAACAATAAGTAACAAATAGTCACTGAATACAATATGTGAGGATAACTAATTAATTTGTTTTACTCAAATATGTATACTTATCACAGTATCAAATTACTAAAGCAAAATAGTGCAAAGCAATGTAACTACTCTTATAATTAACTTAATACTAAACATATGCTTTGAGCAATGACAAGTTCTGAAAAGAGAGGTCTAGGTCAGAGATGTGAATCTCCAAGACTAACTCACGCAGGACTTCCAGATGTCAACTAATCTGAGTTCCAGCAAGAATACTCACTGTCTAGATTCCCAATGTGTCAGGATAATTAAAAAGAGAAAAATATTCTAACAATCAACTGAAGCATTAAAATCAAACAATTATAACACTAAAGTAGAACTATAAAACAAAACAACAGAAAGAAAAAGGTAACTCAATCTCAGAGTGGCAACATTTTGCAGTGCCCTTTATTACACCTTAGTGCTAGGAGCCTTTCCCCTAAGCTTGACCTCCTGTCTGTCTGGGTTCAGCAACTCTCTCCTGATGTCTTCTGTATTTTGGAGTCTTGGCTGTCCTCTTGATTTCCAGATTCTAGCCTGTCTCTTCTTGAATTCTGTATTGGCTGTCCTTCAGATTTCCAGAGTAGCCTGTCCCTTCCTAAATTCTGCCTATTTCAGCAAGATGGGAAAATGTGGGAGAGGCATTGCCACCTATGTTTGCAAGAGCTTCTCCTGCACTGTATAAATCAGAGGGACCATATCCTCCTCCCACAAAGATCTCCATGTCAGGCTCTCCCTCCCCTCCTCTGTATTCACTGGGGTTTTCTATGCCTCACCCAAGACTTACCACTCCTCTTCTTTTGTTGCAACACTTTCCACAATTTTCAGTCATGCCTCTGCAGGTAAACTCATCCTCCTTGGGGACAATAACATACACTGGCTCTTCCCTTCATCCACATTGACCATCCAGAGTGTTAATATCTTAAACCTGTCACAGATCATCTTTGAGCCCACCCAACTCAATCAAACACTACTGAATTGGGTATTTCCTACCACCCACCCCCATGCATTGTTGCAGCAGGGATTTTGCAGGACTCTTTAGGTGACCATTCTATTATGTACTGCATCAGAAAAATCCTGTGTCCTCTGTCTGCCCAAAAACATTTCTGGTATAGCTCCCCTCTGGTTGCTTAACATCAATGCTCCATTACAGGGTTAAATAAGGCCCTGTCCCATTTGTTATGCAGAAAGAGTTAAACACAAGAATCTGTTCTATCCTCTCCTTTTCTGCCTCTTGTCTGTCTGGTTGTGTAACCAAATGTTCTCAAGAGACCTACAGTAGGAAATGATCAATCTGATGTCTCGCTATTCTCTGCCTCTCGCTATCTATCTGCCTTCACTTGCTGTTTCAGTCTTTTCTTCCTCCTTGCATATCTGCAGTTTTAAAAATGTATGTAAATCTTTGTGTGAAACTGTAAGTGAGGCTGTGATCCCTTTGTTTGAAACTATATATAGCTATTTTGTTGAAATGATTGCAAAAATCTATTAGCAACTCAAGGGGTAAACCTTGAGATGCTGCTCAAACATTTGCAGAGCTGTCAACAGGTCAGCTCTGGGACAAAATGTTCTATTTTGTTGCACCAGCAAGGAAATTGACAAAGTTCCAATACATTTTATAAGAAACAGGATATCTTTTTAACAAGCTGAGGTTGCAGAGCTTAATTCCCAGGCAAATACTTATAAAAAAGAGCAACAATCTTTTGCAGGGAGAGACTGACATTTGGAATTAGAGATATAGTACCCTCAGATGACAGAATTTGTTTTTTTCTGTTTGTACTGCCTTTGTAAACAGTTATACTGAGCAATTTGTATTTTTTTATGTTGCTGTTACTGATGATAATAAAACGCTACCTGTGAATGTTATAATTGCTCTTGGTTTTCCTATGCTTCCTGACCTATGCCTCAATAACAGATGGTGTCAGATTAATTGGGAGGCAAGGATCTGTTCTATCTTCTTGACTTATCAGCACACACTTAGGCCATCCATATTAAACTCAACCCCAAGCTTGTTGTTTTGTACTGTAGCAAAGGCTGCTTATCCTCGCATGTCCCCAGGGAACTTGTTACCAGAATGGTGCTTCCTGTCTTCAACTACACTGACATGGTCAATGGCACCACCCCCACTACTTCCCTTACCAGACTGGACACCCTCAGTAATTCCTTCTGCCATTTTGCAAGTGATTTCTGCCCCCCACCACATACACTCACCACTATTTCCTTTACTCTTTCTTTTTCCATTTTCAGTTCAGTTTATTGATTATACTGGAAAAGATATTGTGAGCAAAAGTTGCCCCTTTTCACGTGCATCCAGTTTTCAGGAAAGATACAAACTGATTCAATAAATCAAAACAGAAAGACATTCGAAGATACACAGTATGGGAAAAACAGTAGCACAATTTACAAGATAAGAACAATGAGTTAGTTTCTAAACAATTTCATATTAAGACACTGTAGACAATTGGGTACAGGCATCGAGGATCAAGCAGAGGAGACAGTCATGGGAATAGAGTCAGAATAACCCAGGATTTAACCCAGGAGTATTAAATGATGAAGGAACTTTGTGAGGGATCGCTCAGCTTTAACAGCTGAATCGCAAGGGTTTTGATCTTCTATCTTGTGCACCTTGCTGCCTGAAGACAGTGATTGTAAATGTTGAGAGACTACAGACAACCTTTGTTTGTTGTCAGCTAACCATCATTCTGGAGATGCCATGCATTTGTTTATTTTCAACCCAGGAGCACTAAATGGTGAAGGAACTTTATGGGGGATCACTCAGCTTTAACACTTGATTCAACCCAGGAATCAATTCAGCTTTTTGTAATAAATAAGTTTGTCTTGGCTTGTACATGGGTCAGTCATGTTTACAAAAATTATCTGCTTGCATGGGGGGTTGGCTTATATGTCAGTTGGCTTCTACATGAGTATATACAGTATTTTTCCCCACAGAAAATAATGGGGAAAATAACATTTCATAACTTTGGAATGGATAAATATTTTTTCACCAAACCATCAAAGGGAACATATGTGAAGCCACAGTTTTCTACCCTGAAACTTTCAGACCTGTAGCTACAACCATTTTTGAGATACAGGTTGACAAAGAAAAAGCAAAAAAACATAAGAATCCCTCCCTTATTTTTCAACACTCTGTATCTCAGAAACCACACAAGGGATTAAAACCAAATTTGTCATAGCAATAGACCTGTCCCTTCTGAAGATGCATGCAAACTTTCAAGAAGCTCTGTTGAACCTGCACAAAGTTATTACCCTGCAGAAATTGGCCTTTAACATTAAATGCTTGTGCTAACCCTAACTATAGCTGCATGGTAGTGCAGCTATAATAATAATACATTTTATTTATATAGCACTCTTCACAACGTATCAGAGTGCTGCACAGCAAAACAGCAATTAAGACAATAAGATATTAAAATACTATTCAATAATTCCATAAACCACAATCCCAACAGTTACAAAGCAGCACCAAATGTCAACTGAAATAAATAGGTCTTAAGGGCAGTCTTGAAGCTCTCCACTGTAAGGCACTCCTGTACTTGATGAGGTAGAGAGTTCTACCAGGTGGGGGCCACAAATGAAAATGCCCTTGATCCAGATGTTTTTAGTCATACTCTGGGAATCTCCAGCAATCCCTCACTGGTCGAGTGGAGCAGTAGGAGAGGGCAGTAAGAATGCAGGAGCTATTGCAGGTAGCTTGGTCCCAGTCCATGTAGTGCTTTATAGGTCAGCAAGCTATCCTTGAAGGTGATCTGCCACTGAATTGGCAGCCAGTACAGTTCGTGCAGCACAGGTGTAATATGACTGGATCGAGACGATCCAGACAACAGCCTTGCCACAGCGTTCTGCACCAGCTGTAAGTGGTGGATAGCAGCCTCTGGAAGCCCTAGGCAAAGGAAGTTACAACAGTCCAAGCGTGAAGTCACAAAGGCATGAATCAGAGTTGGCAAGTCACCAGACAGAACTAGGTGCTTAACCCACGCGATATTTCTCAGAAGGAAAAAAGATGACTTAATGACAGTTGACACCTGAGAATGAAGTGTCAAACCGTCATCAAGAATTACCCCCAGATTTTGCACCCATTCAGAGGTCAGGAACTGGGATCCTCCGGCCAAAGTCCTGAGGGACAACCCTTCTCAACCCCTCTATCCGGTAACCAGGATCCACCAACACCTCAGTCTTGTCAGAATTAAGTTTCAACCAGTTAGTATTTATCCAGTCCTGGATTTCTGCCTAGGCTAGGAAACAGAGGCAAAATTAATCTCATTTTTGGACAAGGAATCAGAAAGGAGCTTGTTCAAAGTATGAGAGAAGGTAAAAAGGAGATAGAATGGAATACAGATATCCCCTTGCCAGTCTCATAGGAAAAGAAAAGAATAAAAAGAGGAAACAAATCAATGGATTACTATGTCCTATGTCAAGGCTACTGCGACCCAAGAGGGTTTACTACCCCTGGCAGCAGCTAAGAGGCTGTGGACAGGATATGTGTCCACGTCCAGAGGGCTGGAGCAGCAGCTGTGAAGAGTCTTGTTAAGACAGCAACAGCTCAGGGTAAAACAATTAAAAAGAAGGGAGGATGCCTGAAGGAGAGAGGGGAAAACAATCCCTCAGGAAAAAGATTCTTTTTTTTTTGTTTGTTTTTTTTTTAATTGTTTGGGAGGATAGAAATCCCTCAAATGGGATCATTCTCCCTTACCCCTCCTTTTTTTTAAAGGGAGATTTATTTTCTTTCTGGGGGGCACCAGAGAGCAGGCTTCCAGGCAGGACATGTCTCCAATAGCTCTGTGCATCTTGCTCCCAACTTTGCTCATCAACACTGAATTTGTTTTGAATTTTACAATATAGCGAGTTTCAATCTATTCAGCAGACTACAAGCTCTTGAAAGATATTAAATTTGTCATGTGGTGAACAAAGTAAAAAAATCCCCACTCATCTACAACCTCACAGCCTGCCTCCACGCTGCAGCCTCAGCCACTCAGCCTGGAACCAGACCATGCAGTAGGATCTGCTAGTTTGAAGGATCCTCCGTGGCAAGCCCTGGTGGAATCAGTAAGGGCAATGGATTCCTAATTGGAAAAAACTTTAGCCAAAATGGAAACTCATGATGCAGCGATTGCATCCGTGACCTCCACAGTCATTGATGCCAAAAAGTGATCTCTGTTGGCTCAAACCACCACAAGGACCACGGTTAAGAAGAACCAGCAGCTCAGTTACTGGTTGGAGAGTGTGGAGAATGCTTTACGAGCTGGAAACATCAGGATTACAGGTATACCTGAAGGTGCGAAGGGAGTAAATCTACTGGCTTTTTTGAGGCAATGGCTGGCTGAAGCACTCACAATTCCTGAGGACTTTGAATGGACTGACTTGAGGCAGGCCTACGGAGCTACACCGAGGGTGTGGCCTGCAGATGCACGTAAGTCCCACACTGTGATCCTCAAGACTGCTGGATCAGAGACCCTGAACATTCTTATTGGTGCTGCCCAAGCATCATACCCTCTGGAGATCCAACATCAGGACATAAAACTATACCCTGATCTCTCTTTCCAGACCCGGGCAAGGAGGAAGCAATTTGATGCAGTTCAGCAGCAGCTCAGGTCTCTGGGGATAGTTCACTCCTTTCTGTTGCCAGCCCATTTGAGAATTACTTATGGGGGTCAAAACTGTCAGTTTACAGGTCCCAAGGATGCAGGTAGATAGGCCAAAAAAGCCACAGCAGAATTCAATATGAAGTCAGGGATGGACAGGGAGACACCTGGTTCTAATTCAGAGGAAGGATGACTACCAGTTCTTTGTCTTGATTAAACTATTAAAGCTGATTTCTTATTAATAAGAGACTGGGACATTGGGACCAGTGAACCAGTTTTGAGGGGGAGAAATATTGTTTAGTCTGTCCTCTCATTATCTTAAATCGAGGAGGGCGAGTTATATTATATGACTAATACCAAAGTTTTTTTTTTTTTTTGCCTTTAACTCAAATATTAACCGTTTTATTGAAAATGAAGTTGTTAAGACTGAGTTGTGAACATCATTTTATGTTTTTCAGTATGCATTAATGGGTATCTGGAAGTGGGAGATGTGGGGTATTGGGGACTAAGTTTCCCTTTACGATTCTTTTTCTCTACAAGGTCACAGCACTACTGGTTGATGCAGTTCACTCTTTTCAGACATTCTATCTAATTAATGGACAGATACCTTAGCCATGAGGCCACTGGCATGTGGGACATTCATAAACTTTGGGACATTCAGCAGGTTAATGCCACTTATTTTCATTGTACCCCTACTCCTACTGTATAAACATGTGAGAGCTGACTAATGTGATACCCCATGTTGTTGATATGGAATTTGTTGGTATCCTCTTGCATGAGAACTATGTTCATCATGTTTTTATTACTAAAGCAATAAAAAGAAAGTATAAAAAAATAAAAGGGAGATTTCTGTAGGGACAGAAGGCTGCTAGGAAGAGAAAAGGAGTGGTAAGGGGAGAGGAAAGAGATAGGATGAGCCGCTCAGAGGCCCTGTCTTCCAACTAAGTGAAGGATGGTGGCTGGGCATGGCAATAAATGAAGATGTTCCTGAAGATCAAAAATTATGGTGAGTACATAATTTTCATACCTTCCAAGAATCAATCTTCACTATTTATTCCCGTAAATGAAACTATTCAAAGTCAGAAGTATTTCAGTTGAGTGGCACCTGTCTCCCAGGCTATAAACAGAGTCTCCAATTTACTTAGGCAAGGGACAATAAAATCTGATACTTGGGGGTCCAAGTCACACCCAATTTTTTAAATTATTTAAAATAAGCTACCAACCCCTTTATGCAACCTTACAATTGGACCTAACCAGATGAAAATTGTTACCTCTCTTGCTCGTGTAGTCTGTATTAACACATTCAAGATTAACCTTCTGTCTAGATATTTGTTCTTATTTCAGATGTTAACACCTGCATTTCCCTCACACTATTAGAGATTGCTGCTTCATGACATAACCACATTTATGTGGCAGGGGAGGTGTCACAACCACAAATCAGCCGGACCACATTAACAACTTCTAGGGAAAAGGGAAGACTAGCCAGTCCAGCTTTCCAAAATTATTATCTAGCGATGCAAGCAGCCTTCTTTGTCACATGGGCAAGATGAAGACTGGATTTTCATTGGTATATGAAGAAGTATGAGAATGGGACAGTGCTTACCCTTTCACCCTACTTTCAGCCCCTATTACACATGAGCTACTTAAAAAAAGTCACAAACTTTTGTCTTGTTAAGACAGCAACAGCTCAGGTAAAACAATTAAAAAAAAGAGAGGATGCCAGAAGGAGAGAGGGGAAAACAATCTCTCAGGAAAAAGATTATTTTTGTTTGTTTTTTTAAATTGTTTGGGAGGATAGAAACCCCTCAAATTGGATCATTCTCCCTTACCTCCTTTATTTTTTAAAAAAAGGGAGAGTTCTGTAGGGACAGAAGGCTGCTAGGACAAACTCATGGGTCAGAAACTCATTGTTAGGTCTTTCCAAACTAAGGATCAACACACAAACATCTAATAAATTAAGACCACTTTTGCTAATACATCATACATCGGCTTTCATTCCCCCACAGCAAGATCAGGGGTACAGATTATGGGAGCCAAGTAGACTAACCCAATTCATGCAGTGCCTTTCAGGGAACCAATTAAAGAGCTTTCAAGACCTAGCTCAACAATTTCACCTCCCTTGCACCGAGTTCTTCCATTTTATTCAAATGTGCCACTTTATCCACTCAAATGAATTCAGTAGTGATTTAATGAGACCTATTACCTCACTGGGAGACTTGTGTAATTGAAGAGCAATGCTAACAACTAGGTTCTGATATATTTCTGACATGTAAAACAACTCCCAGAAGAAGACAGCTTCCTCAGTGGATCAGATTAGATCCAAATAGGCACAGGAAAGTGGGGAACAGCTCACTCAGGTAGCGTGGGACTGAGCACTAGCAGATGGCTGGGAGGCTACCTCTGCCCCTATTTGAAGAGAATTTAAATGGAAGATAGTAGTTTAGTTTTTCCCTATACCCACAATCACCAAACACTTTCAAACTACTAATTCAGACCTGTGCTGGAGACCATGTGGAGGTAGGGGAAAACAGTTTTACATTTTTGGGACTGCTCCAAATTATCTCCCTACTGGTTGGAAGTTAGATCCATTATGCAGCAAGTAGTGCAGACTGCGATACCAAATACTTTTTGCAGCATGATGCTAGGTATCTTGCCACCCTCTTTTAAAACTAAACTGTTAAAAAAACTATATAATGTCAATTGTGGTGCTTAACTGTATTACATTGCTTTGGCTATCTTTGGCCATTTAGGAATGTGTGGGATAGATACAAAGGAATTGTGACAACAGACACAGGGAGATCTTGGGGGGGGCGGGGTAGTTCAAAACATGAGCAGACTAGATGGATCACCAGTCCCCATTTGCCAATGCATTCTATGTATCTGTGTAGACAAAACCCCGCAAGTCACTGCCTGAATCAGTAAAGTACATGAGGTACAACAGATGGAAAGAATTATAGCTAGCTTACAGCTGCATATGGAACAGTTCTTAGATTTTTGGAGTCCATGAGACTCATGTGTCTAAACAGCCTCCAGTGTATTGACCGGTAACATTTTCCAACAATATTGATGCCCCTCGTCTTTTTATACACTATCTTCAAAGCATTAAGATCCTCATGTGTGTTAAAATGTTTGTCTCAAGATTAAACCCCATACTCTCCTAGCCCTGTTATATGTTTTTATCTAAATAGTTCTTAATATTTTCTTCTGTTCTATACTACCTATTGTTGGTTTTATCTTACTAGTTCTATAGTTTTTTATATGTTTTTCTGTTCTATACTACCTATTGTATAATTCTTTTGTAAGAGCTGTACAAGGCTATGTTACAGGAACTCAAGTTGTAATGCTTAATGTTCTTGCAACTGTGTAATGATAACCATGACCAATAAAGCTGAGTAAAAAACATTTATTCCCACTAATGGGCCAGAGTACCAAGCTTACCACCCAAGAGTGTGGTGCTGGCTTACCAGGAGGGAAATGGTTATCCCCTTAGCCTCTATAGGGGGCTACCACAGAAAGGCAGGGTCTCCTCATGGGTATGATGGGACTCAAGACTGAGCAGGGGCAAGCAGAGGCTCCCATGGCCTGGGAGCAGGAATGCACCCCAAAAGCTCATGCCTGATCATGCATGAGAAGAAGAGAGTTTCCTGGAAGTGCGAGATGGGCACCCTATGCTGGGCCGGAGTGCCAAACTGGAAAGGTGAAGCCATGCCATCTGCCAAATGCAGTTCCCACCAGCCTGGAAGCTCCCTTATAGGCATCATATGATTCCCCTGCTTGGTGCCTTGCCAACTTCAGGCCCTGAGCAGAAAGGCAATTGGCTTGCCTTGTTGCCTCTCAATCCGGCAGTCATGCTAAGAGCTGACCTAATGTCATCCACAGATGCCTGCCATAGGTTGCCTGGTGGGCCTGATGTGCTGAGATGCACATCATGGTGCAGGCTGACAAAAACATTTATCTGCCGCAGACATTAAACTTTGTGGAGTCAGGTGGTGGTCATGCACTGGATGCCTATGCCCAGAGTGGGTGACCAGGAGCAGAATCCCCAAAAAGGGATGTGATATGGCACCTGGAGACCCCACAGGAGCACAATACCTGCACTGGACATCCCTCAGGACTGGAGAAGGGGCAGAGGGATGGAGTAAGACATCCCTGGACAACTCCGAGAAATGCTGAGACCATGAAAGGAGAACTTTGAAGTCTTTACTGTAATGGAATGACAGCACCAGGTTAGCAGGATTACAACCAGCAAAATGGTGCAGGCCAGGCTCCTGCATCATCTCCTTAAGGAAAGTACAGTTACATAAGAATTTACCATAACAGTAGATTTTCGAGAGGAACTCTTGTCGAGAGGAACGCTTGTAGCAGGCAGCACCAGTAGGGCTAAGCTGCCAGGTGCTAGGACCACACAGAAAACTTCTAGCTAGCCATCTACAGTGGAGGACCACCCCCAATGTCAGCAAGTCCACATATTTTATAAAAGGGGCAGTCCCCCAGCTCTACCTCAGTTCTTCCGCTGGAGACCCCAGCATGCCCAGAAAAAGAGAGAACTGAAGTGGTTGATCATAAACAAGGAAAGCAAGGAAGCCAATAAGGAGAAACAGGAAAATACGGGTATACAGACAAGATGTCACAGCATGAGTCTTAAGGTAGGTAGATTCAGAAGCAACCTCAGGAAGTTCTTCTTCACATAGAGAGTGGAGGAACTCTGGAACAGCCTAAATTATTAGGTCGTAGCTGCCAAAACAATAAGGGAGTTCAAGCAAGCTTGGAACAGGTACATTGGAAACCCAAAATGAAGTGGGGAGTGGGGTAGGAAATTGAGCAAACTAGATGGATCATGTTGTCCCATTCTGCTGACACATTCTTTTGTTCTTATGTTCTAAACAGCAACCAGGGGTTGAAGGGGGGAAAGCAGCACCTGCTGCAAGAGCTCCTCTTGAAGATCTAGTTACAATAATTTCTTACATTACTGTATTATCTTACTTCAAGGGGGCTCTTGCAGGAGGCAACAGTGGTTGGACTGCGTCCCAAGCAGTATCGGAACTAACACAGTCAGCAGGGAGGAGGAAAGTGCAGGCATAAGACATTTAAGAAAGAAGGCCTTGAAGGACAGCAAGTCCAAAGCCTGCCCTATGCCTAGAGACATGGTCCAAACTGTAATGCCCAATGAAGGTATAGACAGAGCTCCAAATGGCAGCTGCACAGATGTCTGCAGTGGACACATTCTTAAAGGAAGCAACTGAGGCAGCCATGCCTCTAGTAGAATGACCTTTAACTGGGCCCGTTAAAGGCTTGTCATACTAGCAGAAGCAGAAAACAATACAAATCCACTAACCATTTAGACAGACACTGTTTAGAAACAGGGACTCCATGTCTCCTTGGAGAAAATGAAACAAACAACTGATCAGACTTTCTGATAGCACAGATGCAGTCTAGATAGTACATGAGCACCCGGTGTATATCTAGAGTATGAAGTAAGGCCTCCTCCTGATTAGAATACCCAGGAAAATACACAGGCAGGTGAATAGATTGATTTAGTGTGAACTCAGACACTACCTTAGGAAGAATCTAAGGATTAGTTCGCAAAGACACCCTGTCATTGTGAAAAAAACAAATAAGGCTCTTTACACATCACAGCCGGCAACTCAGAAATCTGCTGATCAGAAGTAATGGCAACTAAAAATAATGCTTCATAGGAAAAGAAGTGTAGCTCACAGCTTGTGGCAGGTTCAAAAGGAGGCAATGTAAATTTTTACAAAATGAACAAAAGGTCCCATGGTGGGACAGGGTCCTTAATGAGAGGTTTTAAATGCAACATACCCTGCAAGAAGATGTAGGAAAGGTCCAGTTGAGCAATGATTTTGCCCTCAACATGTGCATGGTACGCAGAGATGGCAGAAAGATATACCTTAAGCAAGCAGTAACTCAGATCAGAGTCTGAAAGGGACAGGAGGTACTCCAGGATGAGATGTATTGAACAAGTGGAGGGATCTAAGTGTGGAACAGTGGCCCAAATGGAGAAGTGCTTCCACTTCATGGAATAGGTGGCCCTGGTGGAAGGCTTCCTGGTGGCCACCAGGACATCTGTCACCTGGGATGAGACCCCAAAGCAGGCACTAGCTAAGTCTGCAGGAGCCATAAATGAAGATGCAGTGGTTTGAGGTCCAGATGGACCAGAGTACCCTGCTCCTGTGAAGAAAAAGTCAGAGCACAGCGGCAAGGGAACTGGAGGCTCCACCACCAATTGTTGCCACAGTGGAAACCATACCTGATGCAGTCAGCAGGGCACTATGAGAATCATCGTCCAACCCCTTCTGATTGAAGCTTGAGAAATACCCTCTACAGGAGTGGAAAGGGAGGGGAAGCATACAGGAACCTCCCTGTCCAAGAGAGGGACAATGCATCACATCAAAAAAACTCCAAGCCCTGGACTGAGCAAGCAGAGATTGGGGCAGTTTTGTGTTGACTGGGGACACAAAAAGGTTCAGCTCTGGATGGCCCCAACTGTCAAAGAGGTCCTCGACCACAGAGGTTTAAAGCTCCCATTCGTGAGCCCTCATCCTGGACCTGTTTAGAACATCAGCCAGGACTTTTTTTGATGCCTAAAACATGTATGGCTGCTAGTTCCAGGTTGTGCTGAAATGCCCAGTAACAGGCTCTTGTGGCCTCCCTGTAATGGGGCAGGAATGAGTTGCCCCTTGCTTGTTGATGTCATAGACTACTGACATGTTGTCTGTCTGAACCAATAGAGGGCATGGAACAAGACGAGTCTAGAAGGCCTGCATTGCATAAAGGACAGCCCTCATCTCCAGGACACTGATGTGGAGATGTAGCTTGCCCTCAGATCAGATCACCTGAGCACCCCAACCCAGGCCCCAAGGCATCCGTAGTCATAATCTGTTGTGGGGATACTGTTTGAAAAGGAACCCCATTGAGGAGATTGTAAGGGTTCTGCCACTGTTCCAGGCTCTGCCTCACCAAATTGGAGACCAGAACCTGCTGATCTATGTTGTCAGTGCACTGGTCCCATTGGACTCTAAGAGTCCATTGAGGTACCCTCATGTGCAGGTGGACTGGGGAACCGTAGTTATAGCCACTGCCACGTGCCAGAGGAGGCACAGGAAAGACCTGACTGGGACATGCCAAGAACAGGAGAACAGCTGGGCCTCTGTTGCCAAATGTTCCACTCTGTCCTGAGGCAGGACATCTTTTCCCAGTGATGAGTCTAAGACTGTCCCTATGTACTGGAGGCACTGACTTGGCAGAAAAGACAAGACTTGGGGAGATTTAGAGTAATCCCAAGTCTAGAACAACTAAACGGTGGCATCCAGGGTCCGTATGAACTAGGTAGGGGTAGACATAATGTCCCTGTCTCTGTAGGGCCACAGCCAACCCTGCTAGGAACTTGGTAAAGACCCAGGGAGCTGTAAAGAGGCCAAAAGGGAGGACCTGAAACTGAAAATGTTCCCTTAAAAATAGAAATGGAGGGACTGATGGTGGGGCAGTAAAACCAGTATATTGAGATAAGCATCCTGCATATCCAGTGAACAATGCCAGTCCCCCTGGTGAAGAAGGGACAGCAACCTGTGAAGGATGACCATCCTGAAACACTTTTACTCTATATGTACAGATTGAGGAGGCTGAGATCCAGAATAGGTCTCTGGTCCCCTTTCTTCCTAGGGATGAGAAAGAAGTGGGAGTAGTACCCATTTCCTCTCTGAGCTGGGGGAATGGGCTCTATGGTCCTTTTGCATAGCAGAGCCTGTATTTCCTCCTGAATAAGAAGGACATGGGCCTGAGGTAATGGGAGTGCAAGAGAGGACTGTCCAGAGGGATTTCCAGAAATTCCAGCGTGTGCCCCCTTTCCACCATCCGAAGGACCCATTGATCTGAAGTTACTATGCACCACCCATTAAGGTATAGGGAAAAGTGACCCCCCACCACCTCCTCCCACAAGGCCTCTGCTAGAGGAGGGGGGGTCAGGCAAGGAGTCAGGTAGTAGTACCTGGGGTGGGCAGAGTGGCTGGGGATGCTTTAGGGGCCCTAGGGGTGGAAGCTCCAGCCAGTTGGGTGGAAGCTTTGTGCTTGAAGTCATCTCTGGGCTGCTAGCCCTTGGGCTGCTGTCTAGAGGTCTGGTGAAAGGACTGACATTGGTTGTACCTGGATTGAGATTACTACATAGAATGCACAGATCTCAAGAGGTTGCCAGATTCTTGTAGGTGAGAAATAACGTCCTGGGCATCCTAGCCAAAAAGGACAGATCCCCAGAAGGGGGCATCCAGAATTTTCACCTGCACCTGCTTGCCGAATTGGTCAACCTGGCAAGACTCCTTATAAGGAGGGTGGGTGCTGAGGTGCCTAGACTTCTTGGTGCAGTCATGAGCCGCATTCATGACCACCGAGTCTGCCTCTGGCTGATTCCCCAAACAGGATTTGCCAATGGGGGCACGATAAAGGCAGACAGCCTTCCTAGCCAATACAGGAGTGGAGGAGGGTGGTTCCAGGTGGCCTTGGTGACATCCTCATATGATTCAATGAGGGGTGGCACCACTAAGGGAAGATTCTCCTTTCTGTAGAGACAGACCACCAGATGGCGATGTTCAGGGTCTAGTTCTTCCATCTCCCAACCCATCAAGGACTGAATATGCCACATGGCATCCATAAATTTAGGATCATTGGGGGGGACTTAGGGATTTCTTTGAGAGTTTCAATATGGTCCGAAGGCCCCCTGGAGTCATCAGTGTCCTCTGAAGAGGAGGAGGAATCTCTGCCAGAAGGGTTGCTTTCTGGGACTGGCATTGGTAGGTGACATTCCTCCTTGCATCAGTCTGTTTGAGCTGAAGAGGGTCCTGGAGATCAGGGTTGGCTAGGCTCCACCCAGTCAGAGTCCCAAGGAGGAGGTTCCTGAGGCAGCAGAGTGGGTGGCCTACTGGGGATCTCCTTGTCCTCCAAGAAAGCCCACCAGGCTGAAAAAAGTGCATTATAATCCACCAGTGGAGGTGGGTGATAAGTTGGGTATGGATACTGAGGAGGCAGTGCCAGTTACCCCAGCTTTGGTGCCTGGGACATGGGGTACCCTGGCACCAGTCCTACCAGTGCTGGGTAACCAGGCATGGGCCCTTGTGGCTTTGGGTTCTCTGGTGTTGGTCTCTGAGGTGTCTGGAATCCAGACATCAGTCCCTCAGGCACCAGCTGGGTATTGCCTAAAGGGCCAGCTGGCATTGGCTGAGACTGGGGTGACAATGGTTGAGGCATTGGTTTTGACACCAGTAGAGCAGACATCAAGCAGATGGGTGAGGGCTGATGCCAGTCCAGTGTGACAGGTGTCACTGGCCCTGAAGGGGAAGCAGGAAACTGCACAGGGAAGCAAGCTCCCAACAGAGGCAGAGGCAATGCTTGTGTAGATTGAGGAGACAATCACTTGCTCTAGACATTGCAAATAGGCTCAGGTCACAGAGTCAGGAACTGACATGGACAATGCCAGGACTGGGGGAGCAAATGGATGAGGACCTGCTGCCCACAGAAGAGAGCCTGGTTGAGCCACCTGGCTGAGGACCCGCTGTGTGTAAGGGCCTGAGCATCAGGGGTGGGGAGGCAGGAGACAAAGTCCAAAACCCCATGGAGCTGCTGCCTGAGACTGAAAGGAGGGTGGGTGGCTGAGAAATAGGCAGCCCCAGCCAGCCTGCTGGTGCAAAGGTTGGATTTCCGCTTGCGATGCCGGTTACCTGGGTTCAGAAACGGACTTGGAGAACCAGAAGGCTGGCTGGGAGAGAAGGATACAGTGTCCTATGGACTGCTCTCCTTCTCTGGGGAGAGGGTGTGGAGAGTGATTGATGCATGGGGATCCCCTGGCAGAGGCCGGAGGTACCTCAGGGATCAGCTCCTACACATCTAGAGGGTCGGGGCAGATGCGGGACATCATTGCACGTCTTCATCACTGGGGAACAACCAAGAAAAATCACAGCTGACTGCCATATATGAAGCCTGACTCCAACTTTGATTAGACTCCAAGCCAGCTCCTCTTTGGTTAGTTACCAGAATTGTGGCACTTAGTCCCGGTGCCGTGGCCCCACCCCCTGGAGGGCAAGCTAGGGGTGCTGGGAGGAGCACAGGTCATACGGAGGTGGAAGTGTGGGGGTCCGTGACCGGGTGGATGCTCGGTGGTCAGAGGCAGTAAAAAGAGCAAATTAAAAAAAAACAAAAAAAACAGGCAGACCCAAAGAAGTGAGAGCTGCTGAAGGAGGAGGAGGGGCCAACCTCCCATGGGAGGAGGACCCTGAGTCAGTCGCTGACTTATGCGATGACTGGGAGTGTGAAGCTAACCAGGAATGGTCCCTGTGCTTGTCCTGGTGCTAATGCTTCCCAGTAAATTGCCTCTCCTGCTGGGCGGGAGAAAAAGTGAAAGCCCCAGAAGCCGAGGAAGAGCCTTTGCTCTGCAGCTCCTTCTCCATCACTGCTAACTTCTTCTGCAGCAAGAAGCCTTCGAGGGTCTTCAACTGGCATCTCCGTGTAGCCTGGTTGAAGTTGTGGCAGTGCTGGCAGGCCTCGGTGTCATGATCAGGGCCTAAGCAGAACAGGCAAGAAGAGTGGCTATCCTTGGAGAGGAAGCCGCTTGCCACAAGCACACTTCATATGCCAGTTGGAAGATGAGGCTGGAGAAGACATGCACAAATAAACAAACTATTCAGTTTTAAAAATGAAAATAAGAAACGCAGAAAAGCATAAAGTAAAATGATGGTCGACTGAAGCAAGCATTCGTGAAGGTCCTACATGATGGCAGGAAAACAACTGAGGAGGAGCTTTTATACCATAGGTGGACTTCGGCATGCAGATATTAGTGGCAGTCCCCCACTGTAGACTGCTAGCTAGAAGTTTTCCATGTGGTCCTAGCACCTGGTGGCTTAGTACTACCAGTGTTGCCTGCTGCAAGAGTCCCGTAAAGTAAGATCCATTGGCACTGAGTGCACTCAGCATCAGAGTAAAGATGAATGGAGGTGTCCCCTTCCTTGGAGGAAGAAGTAAGCGAAGATGGGCTTGAGTCAGAGATCAGATACGCAGGGACCTCTGGCCAGAAAGTTGCCTGATCTCCTGAACTGTTCCTAGGATAGGGGCCCAAGAGAACCAAGAATTCCAAGGAAGGGGCAGAGGAGGAGGTGGAGGGGAGGAGAAGAGTCATGCAAGACAAGGCCAGGTCCTCTACTAGGGCTACAAGAGTGCTCAAGGGACCTCTCCCAGGTGAGGGCCTGGCACACTCATCCATCAGCAAAAGGCCAATAGCTGCAGATTAACTGTGGCAGTGCAGTTATGGGGAAGCCCTCAGGGGAGAGAGCAGAGCTGTGCAGGTCCCACAGGGTGGTCCCATTCCCACCAAAGACAGGTCCACAGGATTCCAAAAAGAAAATGAGCTCCAAACTAACACTACAACTCCTGCCAGAGCTGCCACCTACTCTAGGAAAGAACTGAACCACCGACCTAGACTCCAAAGTCCCCTCCTCATTAAGACTGGCTTTGCCCCATGAGCTAGGTCCAGATTCAAGGACAGAGTCCCCAGGGATAGCAGTGCTGGGAAAGGCACTGTGAATGGCACCAATTCCAATCTCAGTGCTATGAGCAGTGTCAGGATTAAGGGTGGCATCAGGAACAACATCAAGACCTGAACTGGCACTACGAATGGTGCCGACATTGGTCATGGCACAGGCGCCAGCTCTTCCCACACGCATAACCACCTGAGGAGTCCCCAACCCTGACCTAGACCCAGAAACAAGCCCAGCAAGGTTCCCTTCATTATCAAAGTCCTCAACAGACCCACGGTCCTCCCTGATATCCTCCCTGGGTCATCTGACTGCACTGGGGAGGATATCCACAGCACATCATAATATACCACTGTACAAAATGCTGGTGAGGCTTCATCCACAGTATGGTGTACAGTTCTGGAGGCTGCATCTTTGTAAGTACATAGACAGGGTGGAGGCGGTTCAGAGAAGGGCAACAAAGATGGCGTAGGGCTTGCACCAGGGGACATACGAGGAGAGATTAAAAGACCTCAACATGTATATACTAGAAAAGAGGCAGGAATAGGGAGATAAGATATAAACCTTCAAGTGTGTTAAGGGCATACACAGTGTAAATGGGCAGCATCTTTCAGTACAGGAGGTATACAAGGATGAGGGGACATGATATGAGATTGGAAGGAGGCAGGATAAAGGGGAATATGAGGAAGTTTTTCTTCACAGAAAGGGTAGTAGATGCATGGAAGCCTACTCCAGGAAGTAGTGCGAGCTAGTACAGTGGGGGAATTCAAACATGCATTGGGATAGGCAAAAGGGAATCCTAGAGGTTGGTAGGAAAGGCTAAAGCCAATAACCAAGTAGGGTCAGCGACCACTGATGCAGGCAGGGAATACAAGCAGACTAGGTGGTCCTAGCGATCCTTATTTGCCATCACATACTATGTTATATCAAGTGATCAAGACAGACTGGTTCAGAAGCCTCTCTTCTTCTGACACTGCAAATGGTGCTGGGAGAACCTAGCCTTGCAGTCAGCACCAACCCACTCACCAGTACCAGCCTAAGTATCAAGAGCTGAGGTGGTGCCAGGCAGCAATGCAAAGGTGTCACCAGTGTAGGTACAGTGTAGAGGTTTGGCCTCATCATTGCAAGCATATGCTGCCCTGAGGGACAGACAGACTGAGAGGGGTGCTCAGCCTGTCCCCCAGAGACCGACTCTCCAACAGACTCTTCCCCCAAGTTCTCCAACGTCTCAGCAGGGCAAGCACAAGCGAAGGCCTGGTCTCTCTCAGTCGAATCTCAGGGGAAGAGCCAAGGGACCTTATTTTGGTGTTCTTTGTATGATGCCTGCCTCTGATAGTGTGTGGCTTGTGACCCCACTTCAGTGCATGGATCTTGAGGGTGCAGTAGTCCATGGAAAAACAGGCATGGCACACCTCCATGTTGTGTGCAGTGGCAAGACAGGACCAACAGGTGTCATGCCAGTCCCAGACAGTGATGTGACCCCCAGAGGAGCACCAACGTATAAGGGGCCATCCTTGTTCTTCTTAGAGGACTTTCTTCTTAGGCTCTTTAGAACCAGACATGGTGCTGTGTAGAAAATAACAAAAAGGAGACTAGAAAAGGTTCGATGTCACACAAGAGAAGAAAATAAACCAACACTAAGAATGGACATGGTGCTGAGGTACAATATTGAATGGGCAGCAGTGAACTGAGGAAGAAGTGTGACACAGTTACATGATGACTGTAGTGCTCCCACAATGTGCTCTCCATGGTAGGAAAAACAGAACAGAGGAAGTCAGAGAGCTGACATTGGTTACTGGCCAGTGCATGAGCGTCACATCATTGCATCTGCCTTATGGGCTGCACTGGCACTGATGTCAGCCCCAAAGGTTGCAGACTGCAGAAAAAGACTTTGCTCCCAGGGGGTCCTAGTGCCTCCAGTACAGACCCATTAGTGGGACTAAATGGTGAAGATAGACCAAAAAGTACATGACTGTGAATGTAACTCAGGTAGGAAAGTAACAAAATGAAACCAACTCACCACTTCAGAACTACACATTTCACAGGACCATGTGTCAACATCAGCAGGCACCTGAAGTCCACATTGTATTTCTTCTGCAGAAAAGAGAACATGTTGAGGATAGGAATGCAAACAAACATTTACGAATGTTTATCAAACTATATAACTTCATCACAAGGTGCACATTTATTAAATACAGTTCCACTTCCAACTAGTAGCTTTAGTGGCAGCAAACCACTAAGGGCCCCATATTCAAAAGCCCCTAGCTTCTGTAATTTAGCGCAAAGCCCTAAATATGCTATATTCAAACCAGAGCTGAGTAGTACGGGTGTCCTAAACTTGTCTGAATATAACCCCCTACACTGAAGTCACTAACAGTGTGCTTGTTTACTGAGTATTGCTGCCCCTTCTCAACTGAGTATTTGTAAGGTGTTGTCTCTGAGCTATACCGCACATTATTCTCTGCATGTATTAAGTACTTTATTTATTCCTACTTTGAACAACTTTTTATCTGTCGTTCTAGTTTTTATAACTATGTTTTGTGCTGCTGTCCTTCCTCTGTTCCACTTTGCTGGGTCTCACCTGGAAACAAGCTTCAGTTCAGTGTGCCTCTCCTAGTTACCAATTTTCAAATAAATAAATCATAAGTAAGTAAGTAAATAAATAAATAAACATCTGCATTTGGCATTAATCACAACACCCTGCAAGCCATGGAAAGGGTTAGGCCTACACTTGTCATAGGCTGTGAAGAAGTAAAAGTGGTTGTGGACTATTAAACTTAACCCTTTCACTCAAACTTACTACATTAGAAAATCCCCATGCAAAGGACCCTTTGTCCATACAAGGCATTAAGACTCCATTTGCATCCAAACATTGCCTCATTAGCTCATGGGGCGCTAACTATGACTCCTTGGTTTACATTAAGTGCTGACCCTCCCACCCCTTAGAAGGCATCATTTATGTAAGACAGTCCCCTTGATCCCTGGTAGTCTAGTTGTTTCTTCTCACGGTTCTGGTATTCTTTGCCCCCCATCCCCCCAGGTCCGACCATGATACTGGCCCCTTCACATATTCACTCTTTACCTTCACAGCTCGGTGCAATCTGCTACAAGGAAGAAAGTACAGTTTTGTACGTACCATAACAGCAGATCTTTGAGAGGATCTCTTGCAGAAGGTAATATACATGGGTATCCACAAGATGGTGCTCTCGCAGATGGTAGCTTTCACCAGCAGTGTTGACTGGGGGCTTCCCACAATGACATCACTATGTTTATCTCTATAATTATATGGGTGGCCCTTGAATGACCTAAGTTGCTCACCAGCTCCAGCTTACGGAGCAGGACTCCAAGAGGAACCGAGGAGGCTGGAGACACTCGTTCTCTCTATGTTTTGAAAATTTTGCAGATTGTTCTCTCCAGAAAGGAGGGGGGAGGAGAGAGGGGAACATATAGTACCTACTTCAAGAGATCCTCCAAAGATCTATCATTACAGTAAGTTCGAAACTGTACTATCTTCTTCTAAAGTATCTCTTGCAGCAGGCAATACACTTGGGATGATTCCCAAGTAGTGTTGTAGGAAGGGAGGCCAATTAGGAAAGGAGGCCTTGCAGGACTGCGTAAATGAAGGCAGTGCAGCATCTACAGACCAAGTCTATGCTGTAGTGTTTTGTAAAAGTGTGCACAGTGGACCAAGTGGCAGTGTCACAGATGCTGGTGATGGAGATGCCAGGGAAGCACGCCGCAGTTGTAGAAAGAGTTCAGATAGAGTGAGTATGAATGACTCGTGGTAGCGTTGTTTTATATTTATTGTAATAGTAGGTTATGCAACGTGCCAGCAAACTGGATAAAGTTTGTTTAGTCACTGGGAGACCATCCTTGCCTGGGGCAAAGGCAACAAAGAGCTGTTTGGATTTTTGTGTGGACTTAGAATGTGCTAGACAGTAATGCAGGATGTGGTGCACATCCAAGGTATGTATGTAACCCCCCTGCCAAATGGGGGCTTACCTTCCACCCTGTAGCTCTGTCCTGCTCTGCTCCCCGGATGCCTGCTGAACCAGCCAGTACATTTTTTCAGTCCCTCCTGGTCCTCTTCTGCACCCCTGGTGCCCCAAAAGCAGCCCCTGTAAAAATCCAGCTCTGTGGGGATCGAAAAGTCCAAACCATGACCACCCACTTAAATGTCTGCCCTCGGGGCAGCAGGGATTGCGCAGGTGTGAGCAGCACTTTTGAAGTCTGACTGCCTCAGTTTGCAGTAAAACCAGAGAGTGTTCCGTCAATCCCGGAATCTCCATCAGCTGAGTGGGACCTGGTGACCATGGACAGGGTACATAGAGCCACCTCTCCTCAAATATTAAGAAGATCCATTAGGGAGTTTCGATCAGGGGTCATGAATATTAATGAGCCAGAACCCCGATCATATTTGAATATTCATGAGGACTTGTCTCTCTCAGGGCAGTGTATTCTCGGCCGAAAGAAAAGAAAGAAAAAAATATTCTGTTTAAAATAAATATTGTAACTTGCTACTGTATGTTGGGGGAAGTGTGTTACGGGGGGGGGGTTAAATAAATAAATGCTTTGCTTCTGGCTGTACCAGCACCTTTGGGACTCAAAGAAGTGATAGTCTGCCTGCTGCTGCAAATCAGGGCTAATTAGATATTGGTAGCAGGGACCGGAACACAGACTGAGCAAAGTCCTTTATCTGTGCAGTGACAGCAAGTACACAACCTCAGCTAAAGAACTGTGGGACACTGGGGTAAATATCTAGTTATTCCTGGCCGTATCAGAACCTTAATCTGGGACTGTAACTAATCTGCTAAGGGACAGTGGGTTAAGCAGCCATTGCAAAAGCAGCCACAGCCAATTGGAAAGCCAAGATAACAAAGTCAGTAACTGTGAGAAATTCACCAAAGTTCATGGGTAAATGCCAGTTGCTCATGGGGACTTACAGGGACCTAATTCTAGGTGCCAAAACAGCAGACCAAAAGGGCATCGAGTGAAGTTCATGCATTATTCATTTTTCTGATTGACAGGTCCTCCAGCCAATCGGAGGCCCTGCAACTCAAAGCCACAGCCAGTCAGGAGCCTTGGAAAAGCCCTATAAGAGACAGCATTTTCCTAGATTCCAGACTGCAAATTCGAGAGGGAGATTGAGAGAAAGAGATTTGAGCAGGAACCCCCATGGGGGTGGATCAGACCCATGTCATGCAGCCAAGCCTGGGGATCCAGTTAATCCTCTCCAACCTGGAGAGGGTTTGCCTTCTTTATTTGGTTAAAGTTTAAAAGTAATGCAGTTTGCTAATCTGCTAGCCTGGGAATTGCCAGAATGTTCCCTAGGTGCTAGCCCTCCCTTCCACGTTGGGGGACGATGTGGATCGAAACCAGATGACATCAAGCAGCAGTGAGAGTGCTAAAGAGAATCTCAGTTGTGAGAGGACTGAAGACCATCTGGAGCCTTTCATAGTGGGTATCGTCCATGAGGAACCCGAGTAAGTACTCTTGAACCCCTGGTGCAAGAGGAAAAGTACGCTTAATCAATCTGGGCTGGCTTGCCCAAAGTGACTGTTCAATAGAAGGCAGTTCTTTAGTTTACACCTTGCCCTGTCTGCCTTGTGCCCAGCGTGGGTGAAGCTCTGGAACTGTTTTTCAGATCATAGCTGTTGCTGGGGGACCCGAGAGAGCCCAAATAAAGTTATCTATGAGGGACCCATGAGAGTTCAAATGTTTTATGAGGGACCCAAGAGAGTCCAAGTGTTCTATGAGGGCCCCTATGAGCCCAAAAGTGTCATATAAAATATGCAGAGATGCATGCATGTTAGTATCCATTCAGACTGTTCTGTGGAGCCACCAGCCATAGCCGCCTGCCACATTTAAGGGACTGAGACCTCGAAAGCAAATTTCAGATGTGCTAAAAATCTGGAAATGACAGTTTTCCACCTGCTTGGAGACATGTCGAAGTATAAATGTACTGGATGTGATAATGTGTTGATGTATAAATGTACTGGATGTGACAACAATATATCCAGTATGTGCTGAATAGTTCAGGATTGTGAATCCAAGATTTAGAAAAGGCAACCAGGCTGGTTACCCTCTTCTGAATTGTTCAATCTGCAACAGGCAGTGCAATCCCTGTTCTTCTGCGACAAGCAGGGCAACCCCTGCTACTCTGCCAAAAGCAACCCCTGCACTTTTCTAGGATCTACAGTCGTTGTTAATTTGCCTTCTGAGTTAACCCTTTCCTTTTAAATCAAAGCCAGCCAATGCAACCAGCTGCAACATCCACCAGTCCTGCAACAATCCAAGACTTTGGTATCTGGGTACCTCGGGTATAGAGTGAGATTGCAGGTTTTCACATGGGTCTGGGAACTGTTACCAGAGGTGGAGAACATTACTGTGCATCATCCAATTTGTCAGCAGCTTAGATAGCCAAGGCTCTGGATGTCTTACGGGTTGGTAAAAATATAATTCTCTTTTTTGCTTAGATGGTAGTCGCCCAGCTGGAAGGTTCACCAGCACAAACAAAACAAAACCTGTGTACATTTGTAAATAATCGAATCACTGCATAACTTCTACTCCTTCTGTTTCCCTATCCTAACTCCTGTGTCCCACTAAATATTTGTTACTGGTTTTGCAATTGGTTATTGTGAACATATTATTAGAGAGTCCTTAATTACAATGTTTGAAATGTGAGGAACTGCTTATCGGGTCATGTTTTGGGGTGGCAAACTGTAATTGTGGGTGGTATAACATCTCAGGGGTTTATACCAGGTAAAAGCTAGTCCACATTAAAGGTAAACCCTGAGTGGAGGCACTGCACAGTTGTTTGAACCTAATGCAAGTTTAAGAACCCAAACCCCTCAGCCTACCTCATAGGTAGTAGGCACGGGTGTAACTCTAGGAGTAGCATTGCCTAGGGGTTACATGTTACATTCACCCAGATTGGAGTGATCTGGGTAGAAAACTGGCAAGTTTATGGATTGGTTTAATGTAAATTCTGAAACAACCTTTGGGAGAAAAGCCAAATTAGTAGAAGGGACACCCTGTCTTTGTGGAAGACAAGGTAGGGCTCGGAACACATGACAGCCTGGAGTTCAGAAATGGGATGAGCCGAAGTAATAGCCACTAGAAATAAAGTTTTCCATGCCAAGAACTGCATGTCTCAAGTAGCGTATGGGTCAAAAGGCTCCAAGGTCAGTTTTTTGATGACAAAATTGAGGTCCAAAGGTGGCACCGGCCAGTGCACAGGAGGCCTGAGATGTAAGATGCCCTTTAGAAACATGCTCTTAAGGTTCTGTTGGGCAACTTGGTGGCCCTCTATGGGTTTGTGAAAGGCAGAAATTGCTGATAAATGTACCTTGATGGAAGAGTAACTCAAACCTTGTGTGGAATGGATGGACAAGTAGTCCAGGATAGAGGGGAAGTGGGCAGAAAAAGGGATCAAGAGTGTTAGTAGTTGCCCATGTAGCAAATAATTTCAATTTTGCTTGGTAATGTTTTCTAGTGGATATTTTTCTGGAAGCCGACAGAATGGTGGCCACCAAGACCAAGACTTGCTGTCTATTTATAAAAGTGGCTTCAGGGGCCATGCATGAAGGTGCAGGTCATGAAGTCTGGGGTGCAAGAGAGACCTATTGTGCTGTGTGAGGATGTCGGGCCAGAAAGAAAGGAGAAACCTACAATTGCTGGAGAAGAGGAAAACAGATTTGTCAGGGCCAAAATGAAGCTATCAGTATCATGGAGGTGGGTTCAAGTTGGAGCTTGAGAAGGACCCCCTGGAAGAGAGGGATGGGGGGCATGTAAAAAATTGGCCCCACCAGGAAAGGGACAAAGCATTGATAAGAGTGTCCCTGATTGTCCCATATGATGGAGCAGTATTGTGGCACCCAATGATTGTCCAGGTAGGCGAACAGGTCGATCACTGGAGAACCCCAGAGATGGAAGATGTCTTGAAGGACTGTTGCATGCAAGGTCCACTTGTGACCCTAAGCATGGTGACTGAGGTTATCAAACAAGACATTTTGGGCTCCTGGTACATGTACTGCTATTACGTGAAGACGTTGTGTTAGAGTTTGTTTCCACATATGGACAGTTTCCTGACAAAGGCTTAAAGACCTTGTATCCCCTTGTTTGTTTAGGTAGTAGACAACAAAAGTGTTGTCTGTTTGTATTAGAAGGGGGCCTGGAAGCAGATATGACCAGAAGACCTGTAGGGCAAGGCAGACCACCTTCATCTCGAGAAGATTTATATGCAGTGAGGCAACAGCTGGGCCCCATAGACCCTATGTCCGGTGAGGACTGAGCTGGGTGCCCCAGACAAGGGTGGAAATGTCCCTGTTTAACATCTGGGTTGGTGGAGGAGTTTGGAAAGGGACCCCTCAGGTCAGATTGGAGAGATCCATCCACCAAGTCAAGGCCCTCCTGAGGGCAGTGTGACAGTGATCCTGTTCTCGAAGTCCCCAGTCCATTGATGCCACTGGCACCTTAAGGCCCACTGAATTGGGCACATGTGCAGTCATGCATAAGGGATGGTAGAGATGGCAGTGGCCATAAAACCTAGAAGGTACATGTACTGATATGAACATATGAACATACGAAATTTGCCAGCAGATAAAAGCCTAGAGGTCTATCAAGTCTGCTCGAATGTGCAGCTAGCACCCCTTATTCTGCAGCTGCCCCTCCCTTCCACCCTTCCCTTCATTAACCTTCCCCCTTGTCCTGTCCCATCCTCGTTTGAAGCAGTCCACTGTTCTACTGCATACCACTTCAGCAGGTAACGCATTCCACCCAGCCAGCACCTCTCTGTAAAAGTATCTCCTCATCTCCCTTCTGAACCTTCCTCGCTCCAGTCTCATATCATGGCCCCTGGTGGCCCTCCCCTCCCTTACTTTGAACAGCCCCTCTGTACCCATCTTGTTTATTCCTTTCATGTATTTAAAGGTTTCAATCATGTCACCCCTGTCTCTCCTCTCCTCCAGTGAGTACATGTTCAACTCCTTCAACCTCCTCTCGTATGATAAGTCCCCCAGCCCCTTGATCATCTTTGTCGCTCTGTGCTGCAACCCCTCCAGTAACTTAATGTTCCTCTTCAGATGCGGATGCCAGTACTGCATGCAGTACTCCAGGTGTAGTCTAATGACCTATACAGTGGCAGAATCACCTCCTCCCACCTCGAGGATATACTCCTGCAATACAACCCAGCATTTTGTTGGCCTTTGCAGCTGCCTTCCTACATTGTGCTGAGTTGTTCATTGACCCTGTAATGAGCACACCCAGATCCTTCTCCTCCTCTGTCTGGGCTAGCTGCACTCCCCCTAGCTGGTAACTCCTTCTTGGGTTCTTCATCCCAAAATGCAGCACCTTGCACTTTTTGGCATTAAAGCCTAGTTGCCAGGTGTCTGACCAGGTTTCAAGCTTTGCCAGATCATCCTGCAACCCCTGCCATCCCTCTAGGTCATCCACCACCGCACCTACCTTGGTATCATCAGCAAACAGACTGATCTTGCTCTTGATGTCCCATGATATGTCTGCAATGAATATCCCAAACAACACTGGTCCCAACGCTGAGCCCTGTGGAACACCGCTCATCACTGCCCTTGGGTGTGAGAACTCCCCACCCACCACCACCCTCTGTTGCCTTCCCTGCAGCAAGTTTCCTACCCATCTCACCAGCTTTGCACCCGCCCCTGTGCCTACTAACTTCCTTCCCAGCCTTCTATATGGCACTGAGTCGAATGCCTTACTGAAGTCCAGATACAGGACATCCACTACATGGCCCCTGTCCAGTTGCCTAGTTACCCAGTCATAGAACTCGACCAGGTTGGTTTGGAAGGATCTGCCATGTATAAAGCCATGCTGTCTGCTGTCCTGTAGTCCTTTGGCCTCTAGGAGGGCCACCAGCCTCTCCTTCAGGATAGTCTCCATTAGCTTACCCATGATGGATGTGAGGCTCACTGGTCTGTAGTTTCCCGGTTCATCCCTGGGGCCACTCTTGTGGAGGGCACCATGAGCCATCCTCCAGTCCTGAGTACACACCCCAGATATGTGAGGCATTAAATAGGTCTGCCAAGGTCCTGCAAGGACCTCTGCCAGCTCCTTCAGTACCCTGGGGTGGATGCCATCTGGGCCTGGCCTTGTCCACCCTCAGTGCCTTCAAACCCTCTCGAACTCTGCTTTCCATGATTTCCTCATCTGTCACCACTTCCCCCCTGCTTCTGCCATTTCTCCCCTACCTTGGGTGTCACCCCTCTCTCTTTTAGTAAATCTGAGCAGAAGTACTCATTTAGTGCTTCAGCCTTAATCGCACCCTGCTTCCACCCAACCCCCTCCTTTCTAATCCTTACTATGTGGTCCTTTACAGCTCCTTTTCTCCCTGATGTACTTAAAAGTCCTTCTCCCCTTCTTAATGTCTTGTGCCAGCCTGAGTTCCGTAGATGCTTTGGCTCCCTTACTGCCCTTGTCACCTCCTTCGATTCTGTCAAGTACTCCTCCCTGTCCTCCCCTCCCTGTTTTCTTGTGCTTCCTAAAGGCAGCACTTTTCCTCCTTACCTTTTCCATGACCTCCTTGCTCAACCAGATTGGCTTCTAGCCCTAGCCTTCTTGCTCTGGGCTTTGCAGCAGGTTTTGGTTGCTTCCTATCCCCAGCTTTATGAGCTCCACCTCTGGTTAGTGTCATAATAGATTGAATTCTGGCCAGGTGCCCTTTTACCACTTCCCCATCCTCCCAAAGTCAGCCCTCCTGAGAGTCCAGCACTATTGTGCCAGATTCCACTCCTTCCTGCCCATATCCAATGTAGAGCCATACTGAGCGGTGGTCACTCCTGACAGGGTTCCTCCGCTGTAAGTTCTCTCACAAAGTCCCCATTTGCCAGCACAAGGTCAAGGGTATTTCCTAACCTGGTTAGTTCACTGACCATTTGCAACAGGAAGCTGTCCTGGATGGCATCCAGCAATACCTGCTCCCCTTCTGTTCCTAGTTGGGGTGCTCAGTCCACTCCTGGCATGTTGAAGTCCCCCACAATCACCACACTACCCTTCTCGCAGGTCCTCCTGATCTGTCCCACTAGTTCCCTGTCTAACTCCTCCATCTGAGATGGTGACCTGTACACCACTCCCATTCTAAGAATCCTATTTTTGGAATCCTGGATTTGCATTCAAAGTGACTCCATACTGCCCTCCTCCTCTTCCTTCCTTACACACTTCAGTCCTTCCTTCACATATAGTGCCACCCCCCACCTTTCCCAATCACCCTGTCCCTACAAAATAACCTGTACCCTGGTACAGACAGGTCCCAGTCATTGTATGGGGTGGCCCATGTTTCCCTGATGGCTGCAATGTCCACCTCTCCCTCTGCCATGAGAACCTGTAACTCTGCAGTTTTCATCCCAAGGCTCCTAGCATTAAGGGTAACCACCTTCCACCCTTCCCCCTCCCATCCTGCCCTCCTTTCCTAGCATCACCAACACTACTTGCCATTTGTCCTTTGTCACTGTTATGGGGGGAAAGCTCATATGGTTTCCCAACCTGTGGTCTCTGCATATCTCTTCCCCAACTGCCACCCCCCGCTCCTAGTTTAAATTCCCAACTTCCTCTATGTACTCCTCCATCCTCTGTTTCAACACTTTCTTTCCCTCCTCACTCAAGTGTAGTCTGTCCTTGGCATAGAGACTACTGTCCTCCCAGGTCCCTACCCACCCCCCCAACAGTCCATACCCTTTAGCACAACACCAGGTTCTTAGCCATCCGTTAAATTCCTCTGTTAACATACTAACATACTATTTGCCAGCAGATTAGGCCTTACGGTCTATCGAGTCTGCTCGAACCTTAGATCCTTAGTTGGGTGCCGAGACCCTCCCATCCCTTATGCTCCAGAAACCCGTATCATCCATCCCAACCCCCCTGGGACAGGCCATCATCTGATACATCCACTTTCTGTGTCTGTCCCACCCTCTCTTGAAGCCCTCCACTGTGGATCTCTGAACCAGCTCACCAGGTAGTGCATTCCAAGGGTCCACCACCCTGTCAGTGAAAAACCTCCTCCTCTTTTCCCCCCTCACCCTTCCACCTTCCAACTTCAAACCATGCCCTCTGGTGATACCTCCCTGCTTTAGTCTAAAGATCCCCTCCATGTTTACCCTATTTATTCCCTTGAGGTACTTGAAGACCTTAATCATGTCCCCTCTGTCTTTCCTCTCCTCCAATGAAAATAGGCAGAGCTCCTCAAGTCTGTCCTCATACGTTAAATCCCCTAGCCCTTATATCATCTTTGTTGCCTCCTCTGTACCCTCTCCAGGAGCTGTATGTCCCTCTTCAAGTGTGGTCTCCAGTACTGTACACAGTACTCAAGGTGTGGTCTAACCAGTCCATTGTACAGCGGCAGAATCACTTCCTTGCTCCTAGAGTGATCCCCTTACGTGCATCCCAACATCCTGTTTGCCTTGCTAGCAGCTCTCCTGCACTGCTCAGAGTTATTCATACATGCATCCACCATGACCCCTAGGTCTTTTTCTCCTATTGAGGCCTCCAGCACCTCTCCTCCCAGGGTGTACCTGTGTTTGGGTTTTCTCCGACCAAGATGCAACGCCTTGCACTTGGTGATATTGAAAATTTAATTTCCATGTGAGCCCAGCTTCCAGGGTGTCCAGGTCTCTTGAGGGCCAACATAGAAACATAGAAACATAGAAACATAGACTTTGACAGCAGATAAGGATCACTAGGCCCATCTAGTCTGCCCATTTCCTACCTACAGGATAGCCGCAGATCCTAGTTAACCAACAGCCTATATCTTCCTGCCCCCACAAGAATTGCCTTATGTCTGTCCCATGCATTTTTGAATTCTCCCACAGTTTTGGACCCCAACTTCCTCAGGAAGGCTGTTCCATGCATCCACTACCCTCTCTGTGAAATATACTCCTCACATTGCCCTGAACTGCCCTCCTTCTATCTTTAAATTGTGTCCCCTTGTTCTTGCAAGTCTTTTTCTGAAAGATGCTACCTCTTGGACTTTGTTGATTCCCTTGAGGTACTTGAAAGTTTCTATCATGTCCCCCTCCCTTCTTTCCTCAAGGGTATACATATTAAGCTCCCTTTAGTCTCTCCTCATACGGTTCTTTTGCAGGCCCTGCACCATTTTAGTTGCCCTCCTCTGGACTGCCTCTATCCTGTCTATGTCCTTGTGGAGATGGGGTCTCCAGAACTGGACACAGTATTCAGATGGGGTCTCACCAACTGTCTGTACAGAGGGATAACAACTTCCTGTTTTCTGCTGCTGATGCCTCTCCTATACATCCCAGTATACCCCAGCCCTCCCTCTTCTCCCTCAACTACTGCTCCCATCTTGGAGTCATCCTAAAGAGACTCATTTCACCCCTATACCCTCCCTGATGTCCGATATGTATGCATTAAACAGGATCGGACCCAGGACGACCCTAAATTGCCCCACTACCAACCTCTCTGGGGTTCGAGAGCTCCCCACAGACCACTACTCTCTGAGTGCATCCAGCTAGCCAGTTTTCAATCCATCTGACCATCAAAGGGCCTACTCCTAACCCCATCAGTTTCTCCACCAGCCCATTGTGGGGGACAGAGTCAAACGCCTTGCTGAAGTCCAAGAATAATACATCCACAGGCTTACCCCTTTCCAGTTCTGATGTTACCCATTCATAGAACTCCACAAGGTTGGTTTGACATGATCTACCTGGCACAAACCCATGTTGCCGACTATCAGACCTCCACCTCCTCCAAGTACACCCCAATCGTCCTTTAGTATACTCTCCATTAATTTTCCCACCACCGAGGTCAAACTGATGGGTCTATAGTTACCTGGTACTTCCCTCGACCCCCTTTATGGATTGGTACCACATGTGCCTCTTGCCAATCCTCAGGTAATCTCCCTCCTGTCTCAAGTGACCTGCTGAAAGCTCCGCCAGGTGCAGCCAGTATGTCCGCCAATTCCCATAGTACTCTCGGATGAATGCCATCTGGCCCAGGAGATTTGTCTTCTTAGGGCCTTGAGGGCTAACCACACCCTTTTGGCGGAGATAGCATCATCCGTCCCCTCCCCCTTACTGGCCTTTTTATCCTTACCCAGATGTGACACCCCTGGGGTACCTCCCCCTCCCTCTTGCTCCATTTCTGTTGCTCCCCTGATCCCACTTACTGATGTTTCTATCCCCTTTGTGCCTTGCTTTGTAGATATACAATCCCCCTCCCTAGTGAACACAGAGGCAAAGTATTCGTTAAATATCTCTGCCTGGTCCCTCGCCTCTTCCACCCACCCTCCTTCTGATCTCAATCTGCTGGGATGGCCCTTAGTTTTTCTCCGCTCCCCAATGTACCAGAAGAACCCCTTTTCCCCTGCATGTATCCCCTGTGCCAGCCACTGCTCTTTACTGGACTTTGCTCCCCTCACCCTATGGGTGACTTTTCTAGATGCAAGCTGGTACATTTCCTTATCCCTATCCCCTCTTGTTGTTTTATATTTTTTGTAGGCCGCCTTCTTTTCTCTGACTGCTACCTGTACCTCACTGGACCACCAGCATGGTTTATGTGACCTTGCTTCCTTACATTTCAACTTAGCGCAGATCCTGACTGCCTCATGAAGTCCCCGTTTTATGACCTCCCATCTCCTTTCCACACTTGTCATTGAGGTAATCCCCTTCAAGTGATCCTTGAGAATATTTCCCATGCCCATAAAGTCTGCCCCCCTGAAGTCCACTGCCAGTGTCCTAGATCTCACCCCCATGCTTATTTGAAACCAGACAGTATTGTCGCTCCCAGTCAGGGGTCTTGTACAACCATGTCCCTCACCAGATCCCCATCTGCCAGAACCACATCCAGGACATGCCCTCCTTTGAGAGCTCCATCACATGCTGTGTTAAGAACACATCCTGGAAGCCATCCAGCAGCCTCTGCTCCTTGGCCACCTTAGAGGACATGGTTCCCCAGTTTGTACCTGGCATATCAAGGTCCCCCATTAACACCACTCCTTCCACTTTTGGTCCACACTGGGCAATGATGCTGTCCAGCAAACCATCCTCTAGGAACATCACTCATCCCGGGGGCCTATATGCTACACCCAGCTTGACTGTGATCTCCTGCTGGGGATCGTGGTGACCCATAAGGCCTCCCGTTTCCTCTGTCTCTTCTACCCTAGCAATTTCTATGTCATCTCTAATGTACACAGCCACTCCACCCTCTGCCCTCCTTTCTGTCCTTCCTAAGCATAGTGTACCCCCGTACGTTTAGGTCCCAGTCATGGTTTTTGTTGGCCCACGTTTCCGTGACCGCCGCCACATCCACCCCCAAACAGCATGGCCTGGAACTCTGGCAACTTGTTTCCCAAGCTCCTGGCATTTACTAACACCAACCCCCACCTCTTATCCCTGATCCTCTTTGTCGAACCCCACCCAGATTCCTTATACTTCCTTCCTCCCTCTGCTCCTCCTGAAACCTCCACCCCCAATCTGTTTCTCCCTCCCCCTTGGGCTTGAAGGCTACTCCCCTCATCTGGAGGAGAGGGCTTCTGGTCAGCTCCTCCCTTATTCCTTCCCCCCTCACAAGTTTAAACCCCACCTTTCTTGTATGTAGTCAGCCATCCCCTGTTTAAGGACTTCCTTCCCTAATGGGGCAAGATGAAACCTGTCCTTGGCATATAGTCCCTTATCCTCCCAAACTCCATTCCAGTTCCCTAACACCCCCAACCCACTCTCTTCACCCCACTTCCTGAGCCAGTCATTAATCTCTGTGAGCTTCATTTTTTTCTCCACTGAGGCCTTTGGTACTGGCAATATCTCGAAAAAGAAATGTTGCATCCATTATCCCGACAGACTCTGGCAAGTTCTTGGAACCTTGCTTGGATTTCCAAAATGCTATTTCCCTCTAGATCATTAGTTCCCAAATGCACCAGGAAATCCGGTTTCCCTCCACAATCCCTAACCATTTCATACACCATGAACTTTGCTCTGTGCACTGTCAGCCCAGAGATACTCACTACCTTCACCTGGCTATGGCATCCACCCCCCCTGTCCCTCCCACTGGATACCCCTAATCATCGAGTCTCCCAATAACAGAACCTTAACACCGCCATCATCCTTATGGTTACCTCCACTATGCCCTCTCAGCCCCCTTCCCCCCTTTATTCATGATCTCAATTTCGTGGGAGTCTTCCTGCCTTATTAGAGACCCCCTTGTCACCTTCCCCTTTCTGCCTCCCTTGCTATTTTGCCCACTTAACTCAAACCCCCTCTGAATAGGTGTCCCCTTTAACCCTCTCTTATCCGAACCATTTATCCTGGCCCTGATGGTTTCCCCTTCCCCCACACCACCATCCTCCCCCCTTGTAATAGTACCCCTGCCTCCAGAGGCTCTCTGTGGGTCCCCTTTAGCTAGGGCCCCATCCTCGCTACTGACCCCCCTGCTGAAGGGGGGCTCCTCTCCCACCTCCTTGTCTCCCAGTTTCTCTCCAATCATGCTCTCCTCCATCATGTCTGGAATATGTTGCATCTCCCCCATTTGCTTAACATATATGTTTCCCCTTCTCCCTTTGGGACTGCTTCTATCCTTTCCATAGCCGGTCTGTGATGTCCTATGGGTATCCAACTCCCTCCCCCCAGCCTCTGTATAAGTTTCCTCATTTCCACCAACCCCTTCCTCCCCCTCTAGGTTGCTTAGTAGCTCAAATTAATTGTGACACTCTATGTCAGCCTCCATCAAGTAACCCAAGTTTCCCCTGACTGCACCTCTAAACTGCCCCTCTACTTCCCCTCTTGCTCTGTTCACCTTAGGAGCTCCCTTCCCACAGTCTGCTGTTTTAGCCTTCTGCACAACAGCCCCTCCTGACTCTTCCCCCTCCACTCTCTTTGTATTCAGAATGTTCACCGCACGCTTTCCCTTAGCATCAACTTCCCTATCTAGGGTCCTCTGTCCCTAATATCCCCTCCTGCTTGCTGTAACAT
Organism: Neoceratodus forsteri; assembly: GCA_016271365.2. Taxonomy (NCBI): domain Eukaryota; kingdom Metazoa; phylum Chordata; order Ceratodontiformes; family Ceratodontidae; genus Neoceratodus; species Neoceratodus forsteri. Next base: position 1,360,823,913 of record CM057459.1, read on the forward strand.
AACGTCCTGTAATTTCAGAGCGTTGCCTCAGCCTCCCCTCAGCCCCCCCCTTCTGCTGCCCATATCCACACCCCTTATCCTTGGACACCCCCCCAGCTCCCCCAACTTACTCCTTAACCAATATACCTCACTCCTGATACAAGATAGCTGTCTACAGAGTGGGAAGCCTCCATCTCTCCAGGCCCAATTTAGAATTATTGCCATCCCACAGCCTGTGCAGCCTACAACCCTTCCGAAGATGCCTGCCATGGTGGAATATGGCCACCCTGTTTATCCCCCTCTGTTTATAATGGCACACCCCCTTTTCTCAGTCCCTTTCCCCTGGAATACAGTTTCTCTCTATACTGACTGTAGTTATTTACAAACCCAATTTCAACCCCGCCAATAAAGTTCCCAAGTCTCACAAACACATACTGTCCAGTGTGTGTTCGGTCCTACTAACAGTGTGTGTAAGCAGACATCAGGTACCGTATGATGTCACAGGCCCACCAGCTCCTGTTGCTTCGAATTTCAGTCCCAAAACAGAAATACTCAGCCCTTCAATCCCCACCCCCAGTGGCTTTTCAGTATTTAAGAAAGCCTACAAAACAGGGTGGGTGGGAGGGCTCTTACCAAACACCAGGCAAACAACACATTTAAATTTCCCTCTAATTAACCCCAACAAACAACAGACCCCAAAGTTACAATATCACAACCCAAGTAACAGTTCTAATTCTCAGCTTTCTTGTTGTGCTTTCCTCTGGCACGGGAAGTATCTCTGAAAAAGTTACTGATCTTCCTGCCCCCTTACATAATTGTGCTAGTTCCTCAAACCTCCTCTGGACTGTATCTACTGTCTTGTCAGCCAGGTCGTTTGTCCCAAGATGTATAATTAAATGAGGCTTGTCCCTACCCTTTCTAGCATATTTCAGAACAGACTGTCCCACCCTTTCCGCTGTCATTCCTGGCATGGCCTCCACCCAAATGAGTTGTAAGGTGAGGGGTGGACTGACATTGCTGGGCAAGGTGGACCAGTTTCTGCCACCTGTCATCCAAAAGGAAGGCATGACCAAGCTGTGTGTCTAGGAGGGCTCCTAGGTACTACAGGCATTGTAAGGGCTCCATGTGTGATTTTGGTAGACAGTAATGCGACCACATGAAACAGATGGAGGGTGGCCACGAGGGACCGAGGTAACCCATCTTTGGTTGAGGCCTTGATGTGCCAGTCATCAAGGTATGGGAAGATGAAGTGTCCCTGATAGAGGGCAGAGGCTACCACCACCAGACATTTGGTGAAGACCCATGGAGAGTAGTACAGCCCAAAGGGCAGAGCACAGATCTGCTAATGATGATCCAGTAGTTGAAACTGCAGGTAACAGCAGTGTGTTGGATGAATTTATATATGAAGGTAGGTATCCCTCATGTCGAGGGTGAAAAGCCAGTCCCCTTGATGTAACAGAGGAAGGATAGTGTCCAGGTCACCAGTCTAAATAATTTGTACTAAATGTACTAATTTTGGTCTTTGAGATCCGAACAGGGTGTAGATCCCCTGAGTGTTTTTGTATGAGAAAGAAGTGGGAGTAAAAACCCTGCCACCATTCTTCGGGAGGGCGTGGGTTGAATTGCATTTTTCAGGATGAGAGAGAGTAATTCTTTGAGGAGGATTGGAATGTGGTCTGTTGGGTAAGTCATTGAATGAGGGGGATGGGGAAGTGGAGTAGTAATGAGTTCCAATGTGTGTCCTGTTTGTATGATCTGCAGGACCCAGTTGTTGGCTGTGATTTTTTTGCCAAGCCTCTAAATGATGAGAGAATCTTTCCCCCACAGCTTCTGAGACACGTGGAAGGATGCTGAGGAGGAATGGCATTGAGTCAAAATGTATTTATTTATTTATTTAACAAGCTTTAGGATCACAACCTTTGAGTCAGGGACTCATTTACAAAGGCTCTGCGTCAGAGAACAAGAAAACAGCATTTGCAGAATACATAATAACAGCAAAAGGGAATTACGCTAAGGTTACATATGAAATTAAGGTTACAGCAGTTGTACATAATTACAGTTACATACAGCCAACTTTCAAAGCAGCAGTTTGAATAGTAAGGAAGAGTTCGGTAGTTGTCTTTAGCAGATATCAATCTGTTATTATCATACGTTGAGGCACTAGCTAGATCTGATTGCACTATAGTGGAGTGGAAGACTAGTGCAGTTAACAAATGAATGCAAGCAGCCCAACAAAGGCTTTGTCCAGAGGATTGACAGTGAGGTAGCCATAAGGTAGAGTCCAATTAGAGGGTACATATACAATGCCGGGAGGTGAGTATATATTCTTTGAGTGCTACTTTGAATGGACCTAGGTTGGAGATGGAGGATATATCAGAGGGGAGTTCACTATACCAAAGTTGGTGCTCTGAAGGAGAAGGACCTTTGAGCTAGTGAGGTCCTGACCCTTGGGAACCACCATACCTATTTGCTGATGGAGCATATTTACCATGGTGTGGAACATTGGAGTGCAGCAGATACTCACAGTGGGGAGAGCCCCAGGTACATTTTCTTTTGTAATGAGACAAGTTTGGTAATGTATTCTCTCATCCAGGTATAAGAGGTTTGTAAGGGAGGGTGCAAGTGTGGGTACGCTTATCTGCCCGAGACAGGAATCTACACACTTTATTTATGGCCAGACGAACTTTGTTCAGCACCATATGATCGGCGGCTGAGTAGATGGTTAGCCTGTAGTCCACAAGAGAGAGGACTGATGTGGTGACAGCCAGGTTAAGGGCTTCAGGGGTAAGCAGGTTTTGTGCCTTTACAGAAGCCCTATGCGGGCATTGATGGCTGATGACAGGTTGTTTATGTGTGAGTGGAAGGAGAGGTGGGAGTTAGAAGTTACGCCTCAGTATCTGTATGTGTGTACCTGCTCTAGGGGAAGGAGAGAGTGGGAGAGGATAGATAGTTGCATATTTTTGGCCTTATTCTGATGGTGGGCAAAGAGCATGGCTTTGGTTTTTTTCACATTAACTATGAGTCTTTGGGCTGTGAACCAGTTCTCAATTTGGTTATATGCATATTGGAGGGATGGTTTAAGTGAACACGGATCTTGGTATGAGGCTAAGAGAACGGTGTCATCTGCATACAGCAACAGATTACCAGTGCAAGACTTAGGCAGGGCATTCAGGTAGATGCTGAATAGCAATGGGCCAAGAACTGAGCCCTGAGGTACCCCAGAGTGGACTGGCAAGGTGGAGGACTGGGTGGTGAGTATTTTGACGCATTGTGACTGGGCTGTGAGGTAGCCAGTGAACCAGGCAAGAGGTCCACTGGATAGATCAAGGTATTGAAGCGTGCATAGGAGTAAGAGGTGGGACACAGTGTCAAAGGATTTAGACAGGTCAATGAAGATGGCTCCCACAAGGTGTTTCTTATCCAGGGCAGAATGGATATACAGTAATTGGAGAACTTAATCAGGGCCATGGTGGTGCTGTGACCTGTCCTGAAGCCATGCTGTTCCCTGCATAGTAGATTGTAGGTGAGAAGATAATCAGTAAGTTGGGTGGTTATAATCTTTCAAGGGCTTTAGAGAGGGGGGAGGATGTAGATGGGCCAATAGTTATTGGGGAGAGTACTGTCATCACTCTTTAGTATGCGGGTGATAGTTGCCATCTTTCATGCTGAGGGGAACTTTCCCAGGCACAGGGAGTGGTTTAGAAGTCAGCCAATGGGGAGAGGACAGAATCAAGTACTAGCCCAAAACCCTCATATCAAAAGAGTCCTTACAGTAGCAAGAGCCCATGTTGGTGAGAAATGGCCTTGTCTCATTCATGGTCACTACTTTGAAGTGGAAGGGGGATACTGTAAATTAGGAAGCTGGGTTGCTGGAATAGGATTGAAAAAGTTGGAGGGAGCACAGCACTGAGGTCAGAGAAAGATGCATTAAGGCAGTCAGCTTTGACCTGCGGGTCGGTGGTAAGGACATTGTTTATGGTAAGCAGGGACGGGGGGAAGCCGGGTTTTGCTGTTCAGTTCTTTGATGTTGTCCCAAAACAGTCATGAGTTCCCCCAGGAGGAGGCTATGGTTGTTTTGAAGTATTCAGATTTTGCATGTTTTATAGCCCAGGGGCATTTATTGCGGGCTGCCTTATAGACCTGCCTATCAGCTTGTGAACTGGAGTAAACTGCTTTCCTCCAGAGGTCATCTCTGCACTTGAGCTGATAGAGCAGTTCAGTAGAGACCCAGGCAGCACTGCACTTCTTGATCAGTACATTACAGAAAAGGACTTAAATATCATGAGCATTATTAAAAGAACGGGTAAAGTGTCAAGTGCTTCATCTATGGTTGGTGCTCGAGAGATCGGGGACCAGTCTTAGCTGGTTAGGTAATTCCTAAGTTTAGCGAGGCCACCAGATCTGAGGCAGTGCCAGGATATTTTGTGCAGTTTGGGTTTCTGCTGAAAGCATGACCATGAGAATATAATGGAGGAGTGATCACTTAGTGAGTCAGGGAGGACCAACTGATTAGAAATTTTGTTGGGACGGTTTGTAAGTAGGAGGTCAAGCAGGGTGCTAGAGCCATTAGTAGAGTTCTTCCTTGTGGGTTGGTTGACCAGCTGGGTAAGATCAAGAGCAGTAAAAGTGTCTTTGGAAGGTGAGGTTGTGCTGGCAAGCCAGTTCCCATTCAAATCACCTACAATAGCATGCTCTGTATTGGGTGGGAAGCTGGCGATGAAGTTAGCGATAGACTGAATTGCCTGAGCTTGGTTTCTTGGGGGGACGTATGCCACTATCAAAGTTAGTGGGGCCCTGGAGGGGTCTGGGGTGAGCTTTAGGGATAAGGCTTGGGCATTGTGATCAAGTGAGGGTATAGAAAGCACATGACAAATGATGGAGTCATGAATGTACACCGCACACCCCCCTCCATGCTTACCAACTCTATCGGTTCGGTGGTGGGTGAAGCCTGGAAAAGCGACTGTTGAGTTGGGAATTTTATCGGAGAGACAGGTTTATGTAAGAGCCAGAACATCTGGTTGATGTTGCAGTAGCCAGCAGTGGAGGCCAGCAGTTTTCCTGGGGAGACTGCAGATATTCACTGCTGCTATTCTAAGCCCATGTTGTGAGAAGCTAGGGCTGGGTGAGGTGGGGCCTGGGTTAGGATGGACATTCCCAGAGAGAAGAAGGAGAAAGGTAATGACTCTGAGCAGAGCAAAGGATCGCTGTCTCAGTGTCTTGAGGTGCTGTTGCTTAGTTTTTGTATAGGTAGAGCAAGGAATGGCCAGGTGATGAGTGAGGGATGGGATAGAAGTATGACCCAGCACGGTGGTAGGTGTAGATAGGAGACCATGGGGAGATGTATGGGAGGGGGTAGGGTGTGTGCAGCCAGCCTTGGTAAGGTTGGAGACATGAAAGATTGTGTGGCAAGGTGGGGTGAGCATGGGAGGGATCCTCAAGTGGTGGACTTGTGGGACCTAGAAGTAGGAGTATTGCAATCAAGAGAAGCCTAGGACAGCAAGCAAGGAGAAGACCAAAGGGGAGCACTAGTGAAGCGGGTGCTTGGTGTAAGAATAAGGGGGGCATAATAACAGTCAAAACTGTGGCAGTCAGCGTGGCTTAATGGTAGGTTACTGGACTGCGGTGCGGAGGGTAAAGGGTTTGAATCCCAGAGGTGGACAGAGATTTGGGACTCTAGTGAAGCCCTATAGCTAGGAGCAAAGGGCTATCCTGCAGTGGGCAGAAGAGGTTAAAAATAGGAGAATAGCAGTGACTCCTAGAGGTGGCTAGGGGAATGACACTACAGGGGTAGTAGGTCTGGTTAGAGGGGGGAGGAGGGGGGAGGTCTGAGAGGAACGAATATGTGGGTGGAGGTAGAAGGTAAAGAGAGCAGAGGGAGAATGGAGTGGAGAGGTGGGCAAGAGATGCAGCAGGAATAGAGTGGATTGGAGAGCAAGTAGGACAGGACACCTGGAGGACTGAAGCTCTCTAGTGGCTAGATTATATATCCTGCAAATGGGAAACTTGGGACTTAGTAACTGAACTAACAGGAAATCATGTGACCAGGGAGGTGAAGGAAGGAAGGGTGGAGCTTGGGTGGGACAGTTGACACGAAGCATCGACGGGCTAACACCCCCAACAAACAGTGCAATGGGGAGGACAGTAGTTTACCTCTTCGCCTGTCTGGTGACCATGTTGTGATGCTGCAGGCAGCTGGTGAAAGGTGATGACTGTGGACATTGGCCAACATTTAAAGGGTGGTCCAAGTGCTTTTTGGGGCAGGGTCATGGCTGGGGTTGCTATCGGACCAGTGTTCATTTTCAGGCAGTGCCATGATGATTGGTGGCCCCATGAAACTGGAAAGGCTGATAGTATTTCCTTTGTGCTGTAGGTTGTGAGGTATGGTACATGCCATGCATCATTCTAAGGGTATGACCTAAAGTCTGAAGTCATCCAAAATGGTGTGGGCATGAAAGCCAAAAAATTTTTACTTATTGAAAGAGGCATTTTGAATTGTTTGTTGGACATCGAATAAAAATTGAGAGCCTTGACCAAGGCGTGCCTATGAAGGGTGACACCCATGGCTGAAGTCCTTGCAGATGTATCGACAGCATTATACCCCACTTGAGGAAGATGGCAAGAGAGGCTGGTGACAGTGGCAAAAGTGGCAAGCAATTGGTCCATTTTGGTTGATGGTGGCAGCTTGTTAGCCACCTCTGAGGCAGTAGTCCAGAGTGTTTTCTGGTATTTTAACATATGGCCAAGGTAATTCAGGATGCGCATGTTTAAAATGGCAGCCTAATACATGTGTTCATCCATTAAGTCCAGTCTCCTGGACTCCTGATCCAGCGGGAGGGAGCTCAGGAGTTTAGGTCTTTTTGTCCTATCATGAGCTGCATTAATGACAAGAGTCGACTGGTGGGCCAGCAGCAAAAAAGGGATAATCTGTTGGAGTCTGATAAAAGCAATCTGCCTTTCTAGGGACAGAAGGAATGGAGGAAAGGTGGTGCCAAGCCAGCTAAGGAGGCAACTTCAGTAGGACTGTCAAACTGAATCACTCTTCAACAACAGTATACCCCTTCTCCATGCTGGAGGACATCATTGATGGGGTTTGAAAGGGTGAATTTAAAAAGTGTCTAAATACAACCATCAGTGACAAGATACCATGGTCCATGCTGGAGGACCGGGTCATTGTCGATGAATGACCCATCAACACGGATGCAGCAGCAGTGGTCACCACAGACAGTCCCCGAGCTAAAGCTGTTGATGACAACACCAGGAGGGCCATCATCAACAAAGGGTGAAGCTTGTCTGGGCAGGCCTTGTCTATAGAAGTAGAAGTAGAGGAACCCAATGCCATTAACAGGCTGCCAGAAGCAGGAGCCATCTGATAAGTCTTCTTACCTTGAGATGAAGATTTTCCTTTCTCTTTCTGTTTATGTTTTGAGGAATGTTTGTGGGATGACTGGGAAGTGTGAGACGTTGTCGCTGGAGACCAGGAATGAATCTCCTGCTCTAGGAGAGCAATTTTTTGTTCCATTAGGTATGCCTCAGTTTCTTGCAGATGATGACATGTGGTTTGATTGAAGTCCTGGCAGTGAGTGTTGGAAGAAACGATAGCGCCAACCCCCAGACAGCAAACACAAACTGAATGAGTATTGTAACGTTAATTTTTTGGCCATAAGGGCACTTTTGAAATAACAATTCTGAACAAGACACACGCAGAAATGAGGAAAAAAAGAAAATGAATCGAGATCCATTTTAACACTGATTTCCACTTCTATGGCGGTGTCGACACACTTGAAGTGAAAGCTGGGATGTATAGGTAAAGGCATCAGCAGCAGAAAACAGGAAGTTGTTATCCCTCTGTACAGACAGTTGGTGAGACCCCATCTGGAGTACTGTGTCCAGTTCTGGAGACCCCATTTCCGCAAGGACATAGACAGGATAGCGGTAGTCCAGAGGAAGGCAACTAAAATGGTGCAGGGTCTGCAAGAGAAGCCGTATGAGGAGAGACTAAAGGAGCTTAATATGTATACCCTTGAGGAAAGAAGGGAGAGGGGGGACATGATAGAAACTTTTAAGTACCTCAGTGGAATCAACAAAGTCCAAGAGGGTAGCATCTTTCAGAAAAAGAGACTTGCAAAAACAAGGGGACACAATTTAAAGATAGGAGGGTGGTTCAGGGGCAATGTGAGGTAGTATTATTTCACAGAGAGGGTAGTGGATGCATGGAACAGCCTTCCTGAGGAGATTGTGGGGTCTAAAACTGTGGGAGAATTCAAAAATGCATGGGACAGGCATCTTCTTCAGGTAGCTTATTCCACTTATCTATCACCCTTTCCATGAAGAATGCTTGCTGACGTTCTTTCTGAATCTCTCCCTGCCAGCTTCAGTGAATTCTGGCTTTTCTCTGTATTTGAACTCAAGGAGAAAAGTTCTTTGATCTCCACCCTATTTATCTCATGCATGTACTCATAAGTCCCTCATTTCACCTCTTTCTCTCCTTTTCTCAAGGAATTACATGTTGAAGTCTTGCAGCCTTTTCTCATACATCTTATCACTAAGGCTATGGACCATCATGGTTGCCCTGTGCTGTACTGGCTCCATCTTGTTGCAGTCCAGCCTCAGATGTGGGTTCCAGTACCTCATGCAGTATTCCAGGTGTGGTTGCAAAAGTCACCTGTAGAGGGGAGGATCCCCTCTTGCCCTCCACTGCTTATCACCCTCTCTGCAACCCTTGCATTTGTTTGCTTTACTTCCCACTCTGTTGCAGAGTGTAGACATTCTTAAGGTATTGAATATTATCACCCCAAAACCCTTTTCTTCCTTAGTGCTATCAAGCATCTTCCACCATCTCATACTGCACCCTTGGCTTCTTTCTCCAAATGTACATTACTTCACATTTTTTAGTGGAAATGTTCAGCTGCCAAATTGTGGACCAGTTCTCCAACCTAGCACTCTTCTCCCTTTCTCCTTTTCTGCCTTGTGCAGATCTCTGTATGATCGGCAAAGAGGCAGCTCTTATCCTTGATACCTTCACCAATGTCTTAAAACACTGAAGATGATGCAGTGGCATGACAGATAAGCTCCAACCATACATATGCAGTGGCATGACAGATAAGCTCCAACTCTGTGAGATGTTCTCAAATGCCTTGGCGTGGTCCACCTACTATGTGCCCAGACTTGCACTACCACCTGGACACCTCCAGGTGGCAGATTATCAGTGGATTACATTGATCTCTTCTCCCCAATGGAGGAAAGCTGTCCTATGGACACACGATCCTCCCTCCCCAGCTAGCCCCAAGTGACCCATGTCTATTTCTGAACTCCACATCATTGGGCTAGCCTCCCACTCCTGTTTAGCAGTACATTTGCTTTCCTCCAGTCTCAAGAGACCATACCATTATTTAGAGCACAGCTGCAAAATGTCCTCTAGTGGCCCTGCTATGACCCCTGCTACCTCACATAATGTCTAGTGGTGTAAGCCGTCAGGTCCCATAAATTATCTACTTTTAATCCAGTTAGTTTTTTCAGCACCCTTTTCTCTGTTATCAGCAAATTTCCCCCAGCATCTCTGCTCCCCCCTTTCCTAAGCCCATAATCTAACAGTCACTCATACTTCTGCTTAGTAATCATCAAATTAAAATATTTGTTCAGTATCTCATCCTTCATCTTGTCCCCCTCATACCACCCTTACCTGGTCTTAAGTCTCACTATACCCCCTTTGACCTTGCAATTCTCTCAGATGTATGGAAGTAATGCCTTATCCCCATTCTTCACCCTTTTGCCAACCGGAGCTCTGTCTCCCCTATGGCCTCCCTAACCATCCTCATGGTTTCTCTTGTTGCTTCCTGGTGCTTCACGTCTTCCTCCCTTTGACTTCTCTTATCTTGAAAATAGCCCTCCTTTTAGTTTTTACCACCACCCTTACATCTGCTGTGAACCACAATGGTTCCTCAGCTATTTCCCATTGGATACCTCCAGAATTGAGCTATTTGCCATTTCTATCATCCCCTTTTAAATTATTTCTACTTTTCTTCTACATCCCTACCTTCCTTATATCCTTCATGTTTATCTGCAATTTATACGTCATTTTGCCGAAGTCCCCCTTTTTGATGTCCCAAACCCTTATTTCTTCTGCCCTCTTGCTAATCCTAACCTAGACCTCCAGTGCTATTTCCCTTTGGTCACTGGAACTGAATGATTCCAGGACTGCTATGTCCTGAATTCTCTCACTTTTGATGAGGACCAGATTCAGTAATGCCTACTCCTTTGTTGAGCCCTGAACTAATTGTTCTATGAATGCCTCCTGGCAGGCATCCACCTGGAATCTGTTTCCCAGTACTGCCATGATAAGAGACATTCCAATCCACATCAGGCATAGTGAAATCCCCAACTACCGTACATTACCACCACTTTCACTAGACTGGTTACATTCTTAAGTGTCTCTCCCAATTCACTGTCTGTCCCTTGCCCGGTGGTCTTTAGACTACCCCAATCTGGATTTGGTTCCTCTTCCCTGTTTCTGCTAGTACCCACAGGGTTTCCATTTCACATGCACCTATCTTAGAATATCTTCTTTTATTGCTTCAATCACCTCCTCTTAACATCTAGTGCTAACTCTCCCCTCCTGCAGTTTACCCTATCCTTTCTAAATAATGTGGTGCCTGGTATGGTAATGTCCCAGTTGTGGTTCAAGGTTGCTCACACCACAGTTACTGCCACCAAGTCATGTCTTCCCTCCATGATCAGTGACTGAAGTTCTGTAGACACCTATCATTGGCATATACCATATTTCCTCCCAAACCCACCCTTCACCTCTACCTCAGGTTTGCTTAATCCTGCTGCATTCAGTAGGTGAGGATAGCAAGGCCCTTTTTGACTGGATCATCCCCCCACACTCTGACACCCATTAATAATTTAAAATAACTATATGCTGCACCCACCTTTCTCCCAGAAGTCCCCTGCCCTCCACAATAGGGTGCAAGCTATCCCATGTGAACAAACTACAACTCCTCCAAGCTGGGCCCCAGTCCCCAAGGTATCAAAAAATCCCTCCTTTCAGCAGCAACCCTTCATCTATGCAATGAACTGGAACATGTGGAGCTGTTCCCTATGGTTCAGGTATGGCCACAGTATTACCTCAGGGAAGGTTACCACTCTTACTCTCTCCTTCATTACCTTTTCCAGAGCACAAAGCTCTGCCTACACCTGTATCCTGCTCCACTTGCTCAGATCATTCATGCACAAATGCACAATCATATCTGGCCTTATTCCTCCTACTGTGAGTCTGTGATGGGATACAGTTAGAATGAGCCAAAACACAACTTATAAGGTGCATAAAAGGCATAAATATGTCTATCATTTTATTGGTGACAAAATAAAAAACTAAAATAAAATAACAAAAATGTACACTGAACCTCTTGAGGCTGTACCTTTAAGACAGGATAACTCTGAATAATACAGTGTACTGACCAATTCCTTCAAGATGAACCATTCCTCAGGAATAATGCTGACAACATTATATCTGGAATACCAGGGAGAGAAGCCTTAAACAGCTTGTAATCAGGAGAGCAGCCCTGGTCTAAGTCAGCATCTCAGCTTCAACTGACATTCTCTCTTCTTCCTCCTCCTCCTCCTACGTCTCTCTCCCTCCCAGAGCTGCTAAACAAGGGGCCTTTTATAGCCCTCCCACAAGGTCATGTGATCCCTACTTAATGGTACTTACATATGCATGATAACATTCACACTTTACAGAAAGTCAGTGCAATAAATAATGGTTCTATGTCACAATCGTGAAAAAAAATCGTGATTTCAAAAATGGCGAGTACACAATAGGGAAACTCAATATAGTGACTGAAAGTATAGCGAGTGTAAAAATACCTCAACATCAATTATAGTGAACTGTGTTCTGCTGCTGTATCCTCTGAATTTCTCTGGCACGAACAGCTAACAGCTCTTAGAGAGCTTCACACACAATTAATGGTATGTAGCTGGCAGTTATGAAACTGAAAATTAATTACAGTTGGGCTAACATAAATTCCTTTTAAAAAGGTATTGCTATAGTTTCAATAGATCTATGGTATTTTGTACACAGTTTCACATGCATTATTGTAACTTATGTACTTTGACTGTATGATCTGTGAATAGATACTGTACTGTAATTGTGTGAGAGCATGTGGAACCCAGCTGGAAATGAGCCTTGGCTCAATCACGATATCCTCTTTCAGAGTTTTTGTGATTACATTTATTTTACTACTACTACTACTGTGTTTTTCCCTGCTCAGTGAACCGTCTTGTAGGGATGTACCCTGTATCAGGGATAAACCACGCATCAGGCTGGGGCTGTCATTCTAACAGTAACTAAGTGTGTTTTCTCTCTGTATCTCCTTCTGCTCGGGGGGGGCGGTAAGCAAGCTCCCTGGCCTCTCCTGTAGGTGTCACTTGAACCCACCACCAACTCTCCCCAGGTGAAGCACACTGCCATGCAGCAGCTGCCCCAGCCCAAAGCTGCTCCACAAGTCCTTTCCCGAACCTGAGTCACGTACACAGTAGCATGAAGCACTGTCACTAGGCTATCGTGGGACTATACCATTAGCCAACGTGTTTTTAAACCAATTTTTCACGATTTTGATGTGGGTAAAGTCACTATATCCGTTCATTTTGGTCTCTGTATTTGCAGCATGCTTTTCTAAAAAGTCTTTATTATAGAAATTACTCCAAGCATGCTCAAACCTGTCATCTTTCCTGATGCAGTCTGAATCTGATCAATGTGCTGCAAAGAACAACACACTTTGCACATCTTTCATTAGACTGAGCATGCTCAAACCTGTCATCTTTCCCGATGCATTCTAGCTTAATGATCACAATTATGATGCGGGAAAAGTCGCCGTTAATGGTGCAAGCTATTAAATGACACTCGCTATTATTGCTTGCTCTATTCTTTATTCGCTATTCTTTACTCGCTATTATCACAGGATATTGTAAATAACACATACATACTAAAGTAAATACTAGACAGAAGCTACACTTTTAAATGTGGCTGATAAACTAGAATGACAAACTATTGCTTATACAAGTAAATGAAGGTACAAGGCAAATCCAACCCCAAATCTGCATATACTCTTCTCCAAGCTGCACCTGCTGCTCTGAGCTTCCCTTCACAAGATTACAACAAAATCTGGTCAGATCCACCAAGGCTGCATAATGAAGTTAGTGAAGTTGTGTGGAATTGTTAAGCAGGTATGGAGAAACAACACAATGATTTGTAAGTAGTAAGATTTGTTTTAGCTTCCGTTCTAAGGGAGGCATACACATTATTAGAAAAATATATGGAGCTGTACAGTTTAATGGAAGGCATAGGAAGCTATAAAGGTTTACAAAAGAACCCCAGAGTAATTGCTACTGAGGTATGTGTAATCCCAAATGATATTGGCCGGACAGCCAAATTTTAAAGGAAACATATGCAAATCCCCATGATGGTACAGAAGGTGGCAGTGCATGAAAAAGTAATGGCTGGCATATGTTCAACCTTGGGATTATTTACACAGGTTTTTTGGGGGTTTTTTTTTAGAAAAAAATGGGTTTTTTGTCCATGAGGTGAAGTAAGTTATATTTAAGCAATGTGTTGATGTCAGGAAGTCAAGTATGATGGACTGTTAGCAGAGAAAATGAGATAGTAACTTTCAGAGGGGGTCGCTTTTGATAACAGAAAGGTAGTTATGCTTGTGATAATAGGAATATTAGGAAAGTATGAGGTCTATGCTGAAGTGGAGTACAAATATGCAGAGTTGCATAAATATGTGCTCAGAGTGCAGGCAAATGTGATATGTGGGTTGGTTTAGAAATAACTAAAAACAGCGATACTTGCAATTGATAGAAAGATAGATAATTACAGACATATAGATAGAGAGAGAGACAGACAGACAGACAGGCAGAATAGGAATGGCAGTGAAGTACTGAAGTGACACCAACCCTGCCCCCACCATTCAGGGATGGGCAGACATTGGGGTGTGCCTTTGGGTCGTTGACCATAACACTCTCGCCATTTCAGCTCATCCTACCCTGCAAACACAGACAAGTGTCGAGGTGTGCCTTGGGGTGTTCAAGCTTTACACTCACCTCATTCCATAAGTAAATATGCTGAAATGGGTACAGTACTCTATAACAAAATGAAGTGAACTTTGGGACTGAAGAGTCAAAAGCACACCTCGATTCCTGTCACTTGCTGCAGGGTGGGGATGGGGGTGGAACGGCTTGAGCATTACTGTTGACAATCCCAAGTCACACCCCTGATGCCTGTCAGTCCCCTACAGGGCAGGGTGTTATGGTCAGAAACCCTAATGCCCTGGTGTTGTTATGTGACTTCTTAACCTAGCAACAGCATTTAATGCATTACATTATAAGGACAAGTAAATATTTTTAATACATTTACAGAGTTATATAAACTTAATTTTCTTCATAGAATAATTTAAATTTAGTAACAGTGGTAGCACAAAGCAATTACCCAGACAACTTGAAAACTATAACTACTTTATATTGTACACTGACACCCCATAAGGACCTCCTTGAAATTGAGATGCAAATGTCACACATTTATCAGTTTTCTAACAGGAATGTTTTACTATCCTAAATACATTTCTTGCTTCAGTAACTGCTCAGCACATTTATTGCATGACCTGCTTATTGACATTTTACACCTGCTATGCAGTGTACTGCTGTTTACTACACCAACATCATGAACCATAAAACAGAGGACTGCCATAATTAGGGAGGAAATATAGCACAGTGGTTTAAGTCTCTGAGCTACAAATTTGGAGATCTATGTTTGAATCCCACAGCCCCCACTTGCATACTGGGTGACCATGAGCAAGTCACTTAACTTCCATGTGCTCCCAGGTTGCTCCTGTAAACAAGCTTTCAGCTTAGTGTGCCACTCCTGGTTAATACAATTGAAAGGAAAAAAAACACAATATATTATTTTTCTTGCTTTATTTTGCTACTGCAAGCTTTGTCTAATACATCCATCCTTACATGTACTTTTTATAGCTTGTGTGTTTGTGACCTAGGCAGAACTACACTTAGAATCTTACACATCAATAAATAAATCATTAGAATAACATTATTTCAGTATTATCTCCTTCATTTTCAGGTGCCCATGACACTATGTATATATATTTAATATATGGATTCTTAAAATAATACTATTGAAAAGCATTCAAAAAATTCCCGATAATACTGTCACTCCTGGAGTGATAATACCACCTTTCCAGAGTGATAATAGTTTCGTTTAGGTGCCATAATACTATCGTTTGGGACCTAAATGATAGTATTATCACCAAAGCTGAACTGCGCAGGTGCAAATCTGTCTTCTAACATCTTGCAAGTGTGCCTTCCAATTGGACACTTAACGTGTGTGGGTGGGCAGAACAACTCGCAAAACATGGTGGCTGCCGCTCTCACTTAGCGAGAGAAACAGGCATCGTAGAAGCTGTATTTTTGTATGTACCTACTACTCCGTCCCATTTTCCACTATGTATCTCTCAGTCTCCCATGCATTCTCTACAGTGGCAATGGATCACGGAGATCACTGCAGACAGCAAAGAAAAGGGGCACGGGGCCATGCTGCCACATTCTGATGCTCCTAGCAACCCTGTCAGCACACGGACCCCTTACTGGATCCACGAAAAGGAGGTGAGACAATCCACCTCCTGATCCATATATTAAAAAAATAACAAATATCTTAGTATGGATCACAAGGCAGTAATCCCCATTTCGGGGTTCTGGGGACATACAGGAACCTCTTGAGCTTCCGTCTCGAGGTTCCCTATGTCCCCAGAACCTCTTGATGGGATTACTGCCTTGTAATCCACACTAAGCTATATATTATTCTATTTTTATACTCTTTCTTTTTTTGCATTATTTCTTTATCCCCTCCTGCATGCCCTGAATCTGTCATTTCCTTCAGACAGCCATGATCTCTGATATCCACCTACTGTCCTCCCTTGGAACCTCTTCCCTCAGATTGCAACTGACCCTGGGGTAGTTTGGCATAACCCTTCACCGAGTGGGTCTCCCTCCTCCAAGGGGGAAGACACCAGTATGGCAGCCAGCACACTCTTTCTCTCAGCCCCAGGGCACTGCTGAGGTGGTCAGGCTCCTCAAGAGTTCTTTGATGGTGTCAGCAGCTCATCTACCATCATCCTGGCCAATCCGGGATGGTTTTTCCATTTTTCCTGGAACCCCTGATGTCGTGCCACATCTTGTAGAGCTTCCGATCTCCACTGGAGGCTGCTACAGAGTGAAGCATCACCCTAACACACCCCAGAAGAGGAGAGCAGTCCTCCGGACACTCAATCCTCTCCTACCCCTGCCGACCCCCAGTGACCATATTTATACCTTTTAACTTCAAAGCACTAAATCTAATCAAATGCATAAAACACAAGACCTTATTCTCTTCACACATTACAACTAAACTTCAGGTCCCAGAGAGATAATAATGTAGAACTTCCCCTAGTTATTTGGGTGGGTGCTTCAGCTGTGTGTGGGGGGGTATATAAAAAGCTTTTAAGAAACAGACACTCTAGTATCCAATATGGGATAGCCTTCTTTGGGTGAGATATTTTATCCTTTGTGGGTTTATACCTTAATTGTCATTCTTGTGTTGCAAGTGCTTGCTTTCCTCAAGTGCTGCAGTTTCAGGATGGAGTTTCACAAGTGATGTATAAGGATACAGTTTCAGACACTCCTTGATTACTTTTTCTATCCTTCTGAACCTTAAGCTCTGATGCCCCAGGCAGCTCTGATAGTCAGTTGTTCCAACATGGCAGATCCCCCTCATGACCCTCCCACATGAACCAAAAAAAAAGTAGGGTGGATTTTTAGGAGCTTCTCAGATGGAGGTAGGGTAAATCTTACCCCTCAAAAAAAAAAAAAAAAAACTAATGCTGTCTCCAACTAGTCAGGTTCCAGTTCTTGTACCTCTCATTTAAGAAAGAAAATAGTGCCCTGCAACCATTGATTAACATGAAAGCATATTTATTTCAGGGCGGAAAGCATTTCCTGGAGGAGGGTAAGGCAGAGGAGACTGTTTACACCTTCAGCCAGTTCCACAGACAGAAAACATGACATCATCCCTTTTGTACATGCAAAATGTCTGCAGGCTCCGCACACTGCAGCTGTAAAAAAAGGACAGCGTGGGACCGGCTGCCTATTTAGTTAGAACCCAGCAGGCTAGGTAAGAATCTATGACAGTACTCTGATGCTTTTATCATATAGTTAAAGAGCTGCTGACACATTTAGGAGAACTTTAACAAAACATAATATTTAGGCACTGTTCAGCTGAT
This sequence comes from Neoceratodus forsteri, assembly GCA_016271365.2. Taxonomy (NCBI): domain Eukaryota; kingdom Metazoa; phylum Chordata; order Ceratodontiformes; family Ceratodontidae; genus Neoceratodus; species Neoceratodus forsteri. Next base: position 1,360,841,219 of record CM057459.1, read on the forward strand.
ATTTCAAATTAGTTGTAGCTTCCTCCTCCATGTTATCTATTACTGAGGTTGTTTGCATGTAAACAAGATTTTTGCTCCTGAAGAGTTCATCTATTCCTATTGCCATCTCCCTACCTCAGATCATGCACTTCAGGGTAAAAAAACATAGAAGGGACTACTGGTTGGGCAGGGCGAGGCTGGGGATCACTGATGAGGAGAAGGACCTTGGGGTGTTGGTAACATGGAACATGAACAACTCAGCCCAATGCAGGAAAGCAGTGGCTAAGGCAAACAGTATGCTGGGTTGCATCACAGGGGGTTTCTCAACCAGGCATAGGGAGGTGATCTTTCCCCTCTACAGATCCTTGGTCAGACCTCATTTGGAGTACTGTGTGCAGTACTGGAGGCCATACCTGAAGAGGAATATTAAATTACTGGAGGGGGTACAAAGGAGGGCAACAAATATGTTGCAGGCAATGGAAGGAAAGGACTATGAAGTCAGGCTGCAGGATCTAAATATGTACACACTGGAGGAGAGGAGGGATGGGGGATATGATTGAAATATTCAAATATGTGAGGGACTACATAAACCTAGCACTGAGGGGGTGTTTAAACTAAGGAAAGGTAGGGAAATGAGGGGCATGGACTAAGATTGAAGGGAGAACAATTTAAGAGGGTGATGAGGAGGCACTACTTCACTGAGAGGGTGGTGTCTAACTGGAATGTGCTACTGGAGGGGGTAGTATCATGTAGAACAGTAGGAAGATTTAAGAATGAGTGGGACAAAGCAAGAGGATGGGTCTGGGTGGCAGGGGACGTGACAGGTAGGGGAGGGACAGGGGGGAGGAAGATGGAGCAGCTGCAATCTAGGGTAATGGCTGCACACTCAGGCAGACTTTGATAGACCAGTCGGTCTGTTTCTGCTGGCAGATTTGTATGTTCATATGTATCATAATGTACTGGTTGTAACATCACAGTTACTCCCATGGCAAAAGATTGTGATGTCAGAGCAGAGGATTATGGCTTGAAGTAGGGCGTAAGCTATAGAGGTAGGTGAACTTTAAATTAACTCTAAGGGATAAAGATCATGTATTCATGCAAGTTTCTTCAGTAATAAATAATTGGCAGGAGAAATATAGAATATATATGGAATGCAAGCAGAATTTTATCTAATTGTCATGTTTTTCAAAGTTTTCCCTGAGGTGTCAGTAGCTCTTTAAACCATAAAATGTTACAACTGTTGAACTTCCAATCAGTTCAGTCAGAAAAAGATCTAGGGACCCTAGAAAACTATCAACTACTCCCTGGGAGTCACTTTAGACAGATTGTTACTCAAGCTAATTTCATTTTAAATTCCATCAAAAAAATCCTTTATAAGTAGGCAAGAACCATGTGTTCTAGCATTATATAACTCCTACAGAAGAGCACACTTGGATTATGGAGCTGCATTTTGGGTACCCTACATGACAAAAGATACCAAACTACTGGAAAGTGTTCAAAGGAGAGCAATTAAGCTAATCCCAAGATTGAGAAATCTTGATTCTACAACAAGATGTAGGGAGCTAAATATCTACCCTCTTAATGTATGGAGAACTAGAGGCGATTTGTTGCTTCTTTATAACCTACTTCAACATAAATATCTTACGCAAGACTGTGGGATAAGAAATGCTTCCAAATCAATTGTCCTAAGGTGCAACTCACGTCAATTGTTTGTACCTAGAGCAATAAAGAACAAGAGGAAATATTTCTTCTCAGAGTAACCAGACAATGGAATAAACTGCCACAACTTGTAGTTAGCTCGGCTACAATGGATCAGTTTAAAAGGAATCTACTGTAGATATATATTTACAAAACTGGGAAGATAACCGAATTGAAGAGATGAATAATGCACAGTTTACCACTACAGAAGGTGTGTATTTTTTATTTTTAACTAGGAATAGTAGATGCTGCAGGTTTGGGGGGGTTAAGGAAAAATGCTGCAGGTTTCAGATTTGAAATTTGTTTTACAGTATAATGCTGAAAATGGGAGACTGGGGGGTTAAAAATGCTATAAGTTTTTAGAGTTTAAATTTTGTCTTATATTATAAAAGTTAAAATACTGAAAGTAGTGACAGGGGTGTATTTTCTGTTTTTAAACAGCAGTACAGTGACCCCTTGCAGGAGAGAGAGGGAGGGAGAAAGAGACCATTACATGAATGTGATGCTTTTCAAAGGCACTCAAGAGTTTCTGCTGGTGTGAGTCATGAATAAAATAGACCTTGTTTGAATGATGCTGTACAGCCATCTATGAGCAGCGGCTCAAGAGTTTCTGCTGGTGTGAGTCATGAACAAAATAGACCTTGTTTGAATGATGCTGTACAGCCATCTACGAGCAGCAGCTCAAGAGTTTCTGCTGGTTTGAGTAATGAGCAAAACAGACCTTGTTTCAATATGAATGCCGTACAGCCATCTACGAGCAGCGGCACAAGAGTTTCTGACAAAGAGTTATTGAACCAAAGGTTTCAAGAAAGGGACATTGACATGCTCAATGTTGGGAAAGCCTATATTCTTAACACAATTGATAGTTTGTTTAATGGCTTGGTAATTGAGAGCAGATTATCTAGTGAGGATTACGATCATCAGTTGTTTAAATCTGAGTTTTGCAAAAGTACAGGTACTTTACTGAGTGGTTTATTTGCTTTAGTGTGTGCATCCAAGTTCTCATGCACAGAGCTGAAAATGATGGCAAATGCCGCCCACGTAGGAAAAGTACATGGGCATGGAGGAAACAGGGCCAAATACAAAATAAATTACAAAGTGAAAGCACAGAAGCTCTCACCATACTGAGTACAGAAGTGCAGCCTAACAAAAATGAAAAATAACAAATGGGGTCAAAAAAAGAAAATCTGGGTAAAAAATAAAACAATCCGAGAAAATTTGATAAGAGTAAAGCGTGCCAGGAAAATATTACAATGTAGGTTGTTACAGCACGTTGCTAATGTTCAGCAGTCTGAATTAGAAAACCAGGCTGCAGCACACATGCAAGATGATGATGAACTGGCAAACAGGTCGCCCCCTACAGTATTTTTAGAATCTTTGCAGCAATATTTTAAGGGGGAAGACTTTGGGAAAATGAGGAGATACTTGAAAGAGGCATTAAGGGGAATGGGACAGGAACAAGGGGTTGAGGAACAGTGGGCAGTATTTAAAATGGGGATTACAAGAACAACAGAATTATGTATTAGGCAGGTTAGCAAGAGGAAAAGGAAGAGGAGACCATTATGGTTTTCCAAAGAGGTAGCAAAGAAAGTGAAAGCCAAAAAGATTGCATTCAGGCAATACAAAAAGACACAGGCAGAAGGGGATAGGGAGAAGTACCAGGAGAAGCAAAGGGAGGCAGGGAGGTCAGTAAGGGAAGCCAAAGCTCAGACAGAAGAACACATTGCAAAATCAGTGGGTAGAGGGGACAAAACCTTTACAGGTACATAAGTGAAAAAGAAAGACAAAGGGAGGGATAGTGAGACTGAAGGGGAGGATGGGGCCGCAGGAGGACGACAACAGTAAAGCTGACATATTGAACAGGTATTTCTGCTCAGTCTTACTGAGGAAGAGGAGGGTAATGGGTCTGAAGGGAGCACAAGGTGAGAATGGTGCAGAATGGACACAAGTCCCTTTACATGAGAAAGGGTCCTGAAGGAACTGGAAGTAATAAGAGTTGATAAAGCAATGGGGCCAGATGGGTGCACCCCAGGGTCCTTAAAGAACTAAGAGAGGTGGTGGCTGAACCTCTGGCTATCCTATTTAGCCGATCACTGGAAACAGGGGAGGTACCCAAAGACTGGAGGACAGCAGATGTAGTCCCCTTATACAAAAGTGGGAACAAAGAGGAAGCGGGGAACTACAGACCAGTCAGCCTCACCTCAGTAGTGGGGAAGATCATGGAAGCACTACTGAAGGAGAGATTGGTGGAACATCTGGCTGTCAATGGACTACAGGACCTAAGGCAGCATGGTTTCACCAGGGGAGGTCATGTCAGACCAACCTGGTTGAATTTTTTGACTGGGTGACTAGGAGGTGGATCAGGAGGCAGGGACATGGCCTATTTGGACTTCAGCAAGGCCTTTGACACTGTGCCACATAGAAGACTATTACACAAACTGGGGAATATGGGTGTGGGCAGGACAGTAGTGTGGTGGGTAGGTAACTGGCTGGGTGTCAGGACACAGAGGGTGGTGGTAAATGGCTGTCACTCCACAGAGAGAAGACTGACCAGTGGGGTACCACAGGGATCAGTGCTGGTACCGGTCCAATTCAACATCTTCATCAGTGACATGGCGCAGGACCTAGAAGGCAGAATTTCACTGTTTGCTGATGACACAAAGCTCTGTAATAGAGTAGACACACCAGAGGGGTAGACAGAATGAGAAGACCTGCAGAAACTTGAAGAATGATCAGGGGTTTGCAGTTGAAATTCAATGCAAAGAAGTGCAAGATAATGCATATGGGGCACAAAAACCCTGGCACAATATGTCAGTTGGGGGTGAGGATATAGCATGCACCAAGCAGGAAAGGGATCTTGGGGTTATCATCTCTGATGACCTCAAGGTAGGGAAACAGTGTAACAAGGCAGCAGGTAAAGCAAATAGGATGCTGGGATGTATAGGCAGGGCATCACCAGCAGGAAAAGGGAGGTCATAATTTCGCCATACAAGACACTAGTGAGGCCCCACCTGGAGTACAGTGTAGTTCTGAGACCATACCTACGTAAGGACATAGACATGGTAGAGAAGGTTCAGAGGAGGGCAACAAAGATGGTGCATGGATTGCATCACAAGCCCTATGAAGACAGGTTGAAGGAACTGAACATATACTCCTGGAGGAGAGGAGGAGAGAGGGGATATGATAGAGACATACAAGTATCTTACAGGAGGAACAGGGTGCAGGAAAACACTATTTTTAAGCGAAAAAGATGTTCCAGGACCAGAGGGCATGGGATGAAGTTGGAGGGAGGACGATCTAGAGGAAACATGAGAAAGAATTTCTTCACAGAACAGGTGGTGGACAAGTGGAACACCCTGCCAGAGGAAGTGGTGGGGGCTGAAACAATCACAGGATTTAAGAATGCATGGGATAGACATAAAGGAATTCTGGAGGTCAGGGGTAAGGGGCAACAGACTTCTAGGAAAACAAACTGAACTTACAAGCTCAAATGGTCAGACTGGGTGGGCCACAGGCCCTTATCTGCTGACACTGTCTATGTATCTATGTATATGAATGTGTTTTAAAAAAATTTAATGCTACCGAATTTCATCAATGATATAAGTTTATAAATCTAGATAAAATAAAATCTTTTACAGAGGCCATTGCTGCAATGCACCAGGCTATACAAAAATTGTTAGACAGTGTGACGAGACAAACATGGCCTGGTGACTTCATACATGTAAGATTAAATGCTGCTTCTTTAAATCAATCCTTGTTCTCAAGGAAAACTCGCCCTAATGAGTTAAATGCTGCCACCTTCTTAGATCAGATAGCTGATATGCTACAGAGCAGTACGGAAATCATTACTGATGACACTATACATCTTGTGGTAACTACTATCAGGAACCCGTTCGGGGGTGGGGGGGAGATGGACACTGAGCTCCATCTTGTATAGCAGGATTTTACAAAAAAAAGAGACGATACTTGATTGATTTAAATAACAGAGATAACAGTTTGTGTTTCGATGGCTCCATTCTCGCACTCTTAAATCCACATATGAGTGACAGCCAGTTGTTGAATAAGGCTAAAATATTACACGCTGAGCTAGGTTTGTCAGACCAAACCCCTGTCACTTTTAATGATGTGTCCCAGTTTGAAAGTTTTTAAGGAGTCAAAATTAAGATTTTATATCATAATGAAGGAAACTGGCAAACATTTTCAACAGGTCCAGAAAGACTTCCTAAAATGCTGTTTGTATTATTGCACGATGGCCATTTTCTATGGTATAACAAGTGTAAAAAAATTCATCGGTGCACGGTACCTCTGCGAATATTGTGATGTAGCCTATAGCCATAAGGGAAATCATATCCGTGCACAACAGTGCAAAGTTTGCTTTGACCCCAATTGTCTTGAACAGGAAACTGACACAGCATCCTGCCCCAACTGTAAAAAGATTTGTAGGTCTTTAGCATGCCTAGAAAGGCATTTAGCTAAAGCTGATGGGAGTACAGGGTCTTGTAAATCCATGAAACTGTGTGAACAATGGTTTGTCTTTTACAAGGGATCTCATACATGTAAATTGATTCAGTGTAACAGTTGTGGTTCTTTCATGACAGCAGACAAGCATCTGTGTTACATGTCACCACTCACAGATGTAAAAATCTCTGAGAAATATATAGTGTTTGATTTTGAAGCCACACAAGAAACGGAGGTGCACATACCAAATTTTGTGTATGCTAAGCAATTAGATGGGGAGAGGTCCTGGAATTAAGGAAGATTGTATAAAAGATTTTGTAGGACATTTTATTGATGCACCATTTAGACACTACACATTTATAGCACACAATGCCAAAGGCTATGACAGTTATTTTATCATTAGCCAGCTAGACAAGGAAAGAATTGATATTTAATTGCTCACACAAGGAGGAAAATTACTCTGTGTCACAGTGACATCCCTACACATCAGATTTATCGACAGCCATTGTTTTCTTCCTTTTAAACTAGCAAAAATCCCTGCAGCCCTTGGATTTGAGAATGAGATTGCTAAAGATTACTTTCCCAATTTTTTTAACACCAATGCTAATGAAAATTATGTAGGCTCCCTGCCCGATGCTCAGTTTCATGGTTCTGAATATATGCTGCCTGCAGAAAAGCAAGAGTTTTTTCAATGCTACCTAGCTAACCGACATAGAGAATTCGATCTGAAAAGAGAGCTTCACTACTATTGTCAGTTAGATGTTGAAATTCTTCGACAAGCCTGTGTCAAATTTAGGAAAGAAGTGATGAACATGACAGCCAAAAATGTTTTAAAACAGTCAGATGGTGATACAGTGGAGTATGAAACAGTATCCTTAGACCCCTTCCAGTACATCACGATAGCCTCAGTCTACATGGCTATGTACAGATTTTTATTTTTGAAAGAATGCACTGTTGCTGTTCTCCCCCAGACGACTACCACAGGCAATTGAAGAGATTCTCCACACCTGCTATTCAGTGGCTTATGTACATATCTGAGAAAGAAAACATTTCTATTCAGCATGCGCTAAGGGGTGGTGAATTTCATTTTCTAAAAAGCAAGGGTTTTGCCATTAGAGTATTGTGGGAACATGAATGGAAAGCAAATGCTGACTACAGATCAGGGTTTGAATAATTTCTTGAGGGACAGGCAGCTACCACAGCCACTCGAACCTAGGCAGTCACTGTTTGGGGGGAGAACAAATGCCATTTGTCTGTACTATAAGATGACGCCTGATAAGAAAACACACTATTATGATTTTACCAGCCTCTACCCTTTGTTAACAAAACCAACAGTATCAAGTCGGTCATCCTGACATCATTTATGACAATTTTGATGACCTCACTCAGTACTTTGGTTTAGCAAAGTAAAAGTCTTACCTCCTAGAGGCCTTTTCTTTCCAGTGCTGCCATCCAGGATTGGTAAAACACTCGTGTTTACAATATGTCGTTCATGCGCTGAAAACAGACTTCAAACAATATCATGCGCACATGATGATAAGCAAAGGTCACTTACAGGTACCTACTGTACTTTAGAACTAAACCTGTCACTGGAAAAAGGCTACAAAATCATTAACATTTATGAAGTTTGGCATTTTAAAGAGTCATGCACAGAGCTTTTTGCAGACTACATCAAGCTGCATCTAAAAGGCAAGCAAGAGGTGTCTGGTTTCCCTTCATGGGTAAAAAAATGAAGCGGATAAAGTCAGGTACATACAACAGTATTTTGAAAGGGAAAATGTACATTTGAACTCTGCAGCCATAGCTGTTAACCCCGCAAGGAGACAGATTTCTAAACTGTTTCTAAATTCTCTTTGGGGCAAATTTGGGCAGAGAGCTAATTTGCCGACCACAAGCATAGTAACAGACCCAGATAAATTGTTTCAGTATGTATTCACCCCTTATTACGATGCTGCTTCATGCTTTTTCATCGATGATGAAACAGCTTGTTTAAGCTGGAAATACAGCAGCTATCATTACCCAAATTCCAATAATATCAACATATTTATAGCTAGTTTTACAACAGATGCCAGGGTGGAACTCTACAACCTGCTAGATAGGTGACAGGACAGGTGCCTTTACCATGACATAGACTCTATCATTTTTGTGTCCAGACCAGGTGACTGGGCCCCACCTCTGGGCGATTATTTAGGGGAGCTGACCAGAAAAGTTCCTGCAGATGAACACATTACAGAGTTTGTTTCTGCAGGCCCAAAAACTTACTGCCACAGGCTGTCCAGTGCAGAGGTTGTTCTTAAAGTGAAAGGGTTTACCCTTAATGTAGCCAGCAGTAAACACATTAATTTTGAAAGTCTGAAGGACCTGGTCTTTGACTATATGGGGTATCAGATCTCTAAAGAAATTACAATCCAGCATTGTTAGGAATAAAAAGCAGTGGTCCCTTGAAACAAAAATGCTGTCCAAGACCCAGAGAGTAGTTTATGACAAGCGAGTTTTACGAGACAATTTTAAAACATTTCCTTACGGATACTGATTGTGAAAAATGGATATCAGGTTGCAGCATCCTTTTACTTGTCTGTTGGCTGGCCCCTCTAGTAGGGGGGGAAGAGCTTCTTTATAAAACAGTTGTTGGAACATGCTGATGCCACTTTATCACACAAGCCTAAAAATGTTGTCTGATTCTACAGCTTTTGGCAACTGTTGTATAAGGAATTGCTGTTAAAGTTCTCTCAGATTAAATTTGTGGAGGCTACCAATGTCACTAGCTTGACAATGATCTCTAACCCCCTGGAAAGGTAAATGTTGTTGTTATAGATGATTTGATGGACTCTGTCTGTCAAAATAGTGAAGTGGAGTATGGGTTTACCAAGTACAGTCATCATAAACAGTTGACAATATTTTTAATTGTCCAGAATGTGTTCTGTCAAGGTAGAAAAAGCAGGACCATCACACTAAATGCCCAATACATGGTTTTGTTTAAAAACCCAAGAGACAAGCTGCAGATCATAACTCTGGCTAGGCAGATGTATCCTGGTCAGACAAAATTTTTCTTAGAAGCTTTTGAAGATTCCACAGGAAAGCCTCATGGCTATTTACTGGTTGATTTAAGATCCAATATACCAGACGAATATAGACTGCATAGTGGGATGTTTCCTGCCTGGCCTGTGGCATATGTCATGAAAAAACACATTCTGCTTCTAAAATATTTGATACTGTATTGTCATGCGTCTAAAAGACTGCAGAGAAATTGTCTGTTTTAAAGTTACTAAAAAGGTCCTCCGAGCTTTAAGAAAAGCTATTTTATGTTCAGCCTCTGATGATCTGATATCAGCTATAGCTGAGATAGCCTTAAACACTCTTAAAGGAAAAATTCCACTGTAAGCAAAACAGTTAGGTTTGCTGGAAAAATGGAGAGTTATTAAACTTTAAGCGATAAACAAATAACCTTTAAAGGAAAAGAAATAGTTAATCAGACAGGTGGTTTTATAGGAATGCTGCTAGGAATTGCCATCCCTTGATCAATCGCCTGCTGGCTAACAGATAATGGATTTTACTCAGAAAATTTATTTGTAGTTTCCAGCAACAGATGGATCACATTAAAACTAATTACCCTGATCAGGATATGAGAAAAGTTGCAACTAACAGTTTGACACTGACACGAGAGCTATACTGTCCCGGATTGATTTATCAGACTGTGACAAAGCCAAATGTACTCTGCTGTGTCACAGCGCTTATCTGAATTTGGAAGACAAGGAGAACAAGCTAAAACCAGTTTGACATTACCATGCCTGAAAATGATATTAATGTCTGACCCTCTGTATGGACACGGCACAGACAGCTTCTGTAAATTTAGTACTATGGAAAAGACATTTTAAGTAGTGTTTTATCGGTCTAAAACCAATGCTGAACTTTTGTTAAAGCATATGGCAAAGAACAAGATATTGTGTTTTGGAGTGATAAGGGGAATTAATGTATAAAGTACTGTTGTTTCTGGGTATCACATGGTCGATTGGTAAGAGCGGCTACAGCCACCACACAATCCCTGACCACAGAAAGCCAAAGGGCTGGGATTTTTTTGTCAAAGCAATGGCTGAGTCTGACATACCCACTCTCAGTGTTGGCCTCACCCAGCAAACAGGAGCTATGTGGAAAGGCTGAAATCGGCAGCTGGTGCAAACAGCCACAGCCATCTCCAGTTAACCAATGGTCAGTGATGCCCAAAGACAAAGTCTTTTAAGAAACCCACGTGGTTCACTATGTAAACTTAAATGCAATCTCTTTGTATGAATGTTAGATACCTCAGTGACTGTTGTGTACAGCCTATGTTAAACATTTACCTCATATTAAATATGTAATCATACCTCAGTGACTGTTGTGTACAGCCTATGTTAAACATTTACCTCATATTGAATATGTAATCCTGTTTTTACAAAAAAGTGTTTATATTGATGCATGTTAGCCTACCTCATAGTTAAATATGTTAACATGTTTTTAGAAAGAGGTGCTTATCATAATTCTACCTCAGTGCTATGGTACATATAGTGTGCATTTTTTAACAGGAGATGCTTTTGTTTATTATATCTTATCCATGATGTTACCACTGATGTATGTTGTATTTTATTGGCATTTTTTTTAAAGTTAATACCTTTATATTTGATATAGTTTTGTCATTATAGAAGACATTGCATATCTTATCCATGATGTTACCACTGATGTATGTTGTATTTTATTGGCATTTGTTTACAATAAATGCCTTTATATTTTATATATTTTTGTCATTATTGAAGACATTGCATATCTGAAAATTTTAAACACAGGTGCCTCCCCAAGTTTAAACACAGGAGCCCCTCCCAAGTTTAAACACAGGTGCCCCTCCCTAGTTTAAACACAGGTGCTCCCCCCCAAATTTAAACACAGACCCCCAGAAAAACAGAGACACACAATTATGAGTGTTTATATACGATTTTATAAGTGACTGGTTTTGAATAAAATTACAAGAGGTTGCATATTTTTAATTCATTACAAGACAAACAAGTCTGAACATGTTGCCACCACACTGATACGTGCCCTGACATGTTTAGATGTCTGAAAAGGTGACATACAAAACTAGTTACCCTGGCATCATTTTTCAGCAAATCATTAAAGTACATTTTTAAAATTTGATGATAAGAAAGTCCTTTGCATCTGTGGTGTAAGAAAAAGATGCAGTGAAATCCACAGGTGGTAGAAAAGGTATATTGCAACTGTGTGTTTTGGTACAAAATGTTTTTTGCATTTCTGTTTAAAAAAACCCCAGTCGTTTGTGCATGACTGTCAGGATGAAAACCCTAGCTGTCAAAGAACTCCCCAGTCCCATTTTCTGAAATGTGTACAGCTAACCAGTGCTGTCCAGGGAGGTCATGGGGGTCAGTATTGATGACTAGTGCTGCGGGAAGGTTTCTCAGTCTCTCCTTGGGTAGCAGATCACAGGGAAACTCACCCAGAAAGCAGTCACGGATGTGGGAGTCATTGGTTACAATTTTTTCCAGCTGCTTTGTGCTCATTTTTATGGTTTATCACATATGATCAAAAATGACATTTCTTCTCTGGTTTATTTCAATGACATTATCAAACACAGCATAGATAATGAGATTAACTGTTTGTGGAGGGGCTTATGCAAATCTGATCTCAGCTCTGAGGTTCCCAGTTTTAATTAAGAATAATGATCAGCACATTCTTGGTCCAGAGTGAGATCAAAGGCAAACAGGGTGTACCTTGGGTAAATTCCTGATGGGTAACTACAACTAGCGGCGTATCTTTCATAGATTTCCGCCACTAGTACTAGATTAAATATTCTCTCCAGCATTCCCATTTCTAAATCGGGCTGCAGAGGTTTATGGGATTTGTTCACCTTCCAGATAATGGCCACAAAATTAATGTTATAATGCTTAAAGTTAAAGGGTTTTTAGTATAGGAACCAAGCAAAGCATGATTGTCAACAAATCCCATGACCATCATTTTGGTAAATCGTCTCAAAACAAATTATCTTGGTTGCAGACCCTGTTGCCTGCGGGGAGCTGAACACTTTATACCCACTTCTGTCTATAGGGTATTTAGCGTTGGAGGTCAGCAGGGCTTCTGAGTGTCCTAGATGAACACTGGGGGTCACTTTAACCCTTTTGACAAACAGAGAGGCAGCCATGACTTTTAGTTTATAAGGCTCAGCATCTCCACTCATCAGACAAAAGCTGTCCCTGTTACGTGTCCATTTAATTTTAATATCCACGCATTCAGCATCAGTTTCTCTTGAAAAACAAGTCTGTGTGCAAGTGTCCCAGCAGCTCTACCTTCTACTGAGATGTGTGAAGGAGCTTTTATTAAAACCTACATTGTCACCACATCTCTGTCTGTGATTTCATGTTTCAGGGTGTCTTTTGTAAAATAACCCCACAGTAAATTGGGTACAAAGGGTCTCTTCACTGAAGTTCAGCACAGATTCTATGACAGCCCTGTAGGGGTAACAGTTATTGCTCTGACTGATGAGCCGATCACCAACATTCACATCCAGCTGACTGAAAATGGTGGCCACTGGGTAGTTTATAAGGCCCACTTTGGCCACTGCAGGTATATCACCACCATCCGCTTCAGTGATTTTGCAAACCAGGTAAAGAAGAGTGCTATTTAAATCCAAATAGTCTTCACCATTCCCTGCTATATAAAATTCAATCAGTGAGTTTTCTGAAAGGGCAGCCAGAGGTGGTATCTCTACATAAATGCTTTTTTCAATGCTTGTCTGTGTGGGAGAAATGCAAACAAGTCAAGTTCTGATTTTGTGCATTCTTCAGAACCACTGCACGGAAAAGCCATGTTTTTTAGAACAGGTCTCACTTTATTATGACCCTTGAAGATCCTTTGCCTTTGAATGTTTTCTATGTGAAGTTTTATGCTTTGAAACACCTCTTTAAAGTAGCCGGAGGGTCGATGAGAAGTGAAGGGTGTACTCTGGCGCTTTCTTTTACCTCTCTTGAATAGAATCAACCTGAGCCAAACCTGAGTAGGCTTTGTCACCCCTGACATCTTTTGAGCGATAGCACTAGTCACATGCTCACAACATCCTTTGCAACATTTTTGTGTTGTCTGTAGATGTGGTTTTGCAATTTCAAACCCTCTAAAAAATGGGAACTGCTTTTCTGAACAGATCACAAAATATCCCTCCTATACCAGAACCATACATAGTAGAAGTCCATGAAAGCTGGAAGACCGTGATCCGCCTGTAAGCTTTGTAATAGCTTCTGTACAAGGCAGGATCCCCATATGTCGAATCCATCACCATCCTTGTTTAAATTTTAGAGCACTCTCTGGGGTGAAAATGCAACTTCACAATCACCTTTCCAAATCAAAATGGTACAGGTTCATTTTGATCATTCTTATTTCAATAGTGACTGTATCGATCTGATGTTTACTGACTGTTTGATAATGGGGCTTATCGTAGGTCACAGTCACTATCTCATTGTCTTGGCTCTCTGAAGGGTATGTGTATCTCAGCAAAGGTACTAGACTGTACCACTATTTCATGCATGATAATGCAGTGTAGATATATAATGTATAAACCCCATTAATATCTGTAGGCTTTTGTTGACTTTTCCTACACGCAATTTCGAGTCTGGCTAAAACCCAAAAGGTACCGATAACTGCCCGTGCATAAACAAAATGCATCTGATGTCACTGTCAATGCTATTTTCTCCCAACGCGTTGTTGTTCCAAAACCACTGGCAGTTTATTTACTTCAAATATGCTTTTATTAATTTGAGAATAACACCAGCCATGTTAGGATATAGCTCAATGGAATTTTAAATGCTGCTGACTCTGTAAAGGGTCCAGTTGGTGGTGGTTACTGTGGGGCTATGCTTAGAGGCTGATACAGCATACTGAACCTGTTTTTCTGTGCAGGCACATTGTCCCAGGTATGAGGGTACTGAATTCCTTTGCTAAGCCCACTCCCATTCTACCAGGTAGTTCAAGCATTTGTGGTAACTTTACTGTAAAAGTGGATATAGTATTGTTGGGGAAAATGTTGTGCAAGGCGCTGTTGGGCAATGTGATATAAAATCCATTTTGAGCATTTTAAGCTCTTATCTGCTTCTAATGTCCCAACCTGTGTTGCCCTCAACCCAGCTATTAAATTTATTCGCCACCCTCTCCACTTTACCAGATACCAAGTTTTCTTCCAAGTTTTTTCTCTGCCAGGATTTTCGCACCCTGTACACACAGTCCTCATCCAGTTCAATTCTTTAACCTCAGCATAAAAAGTATATTTAATGTCTTCCCCTGATAGTCTTTTTAGCTTATAGGGGGCTTCCTTTGTCTTTAAGACCTCCATCACAATAAATATCTCATCTGTGTATGCCTGTTCATATCCCTTTCAAACACCCTCTTTAGCTTAGATAGTCTCAATGTGATCATCTTTCTGAAGGGTACCCTTTGTTTTTTGCCAAGAACAGAGTTACCGTAGAGGATCGTCCATACAATTCCATGGCATTGAAGGGTTAACATCCGCCAGGTCTGTGTTTAATGTTTGGTGATAAGTATGGTTATAGCGGTGGCACCAGGTCTGACAACACATCTGTATATATTTGCGTATTCGGGTTGTAGTACCATGCTGCGTGACTTCAGTGTCCTATTAAATCTTTCTACAATGCTGACCTTAACTTCATTATTCATCACAAAAATGGTGTATTTTATTTTGCCTTTAATAGGTTCTTTAAGGAAGCATTTAGAAACTCTTTACCCTGATCAGTCTGCAACTTCTGAGGTGTAGCGTTCACTTTAAAATAGTTTAAAGGCTTGGGTCACTGCCTGCCTGATTTGTCTTTTAAAGTCATTACCCAGGGCATACTTAAGGGCAGCACATCGATGCACGTCAGTATGTACTTAAACCCATTATTGTACTTAGCATATTGACTCATATCCATTAAATCAGCTTGCCATTGTCTGTCTATGCCAGAAACAATGACAGGATTTCTCTTAAATCGGACTCTGGCTGCTTTGTGTAATGAATAGGGGTCCTGCTTCGCAAGCCATTCTGCAACACCTTTCCTGGTAACATCTTTATCAAGTTTTTTTGCAGCCTTATACAGCTGAGTCACCCCTGTGAAACTACCTACTTTTTTTGCATTAAAATATATATTCTGGAACAGGTGATCATTCATCTTCTTTCATCAACCCTCGATACATCTGTTAACTAGCAGAACTCTTGTCACCAGTAAAATAAAGCATGTGCTCTTTCTGTTCTTTTAAAAACACTATGACAACCACAAAATGTAGTGCATGTTTATATTTTATTTATAAGTACACACGTCATAACAGTATTTGAAGATTTACTTTATATACTTTATAATACATAAACTAATGCATATAGCCGTTGTTACATACAAAGTATATAAACACATGGCAAGCATGCAAAGATTATATAATACCTTGTTTTCCACTTCTTCCATTTTTGTATGCTTCACAATACCCAGAAAACAGCAACTTTGAGCTGCATGTTTTATACAAGCACAAGTATTGTCCACTTCCTTATGATGAGGTGGGCACACATACACACATATGCCATACACCACTCCAAAATAACAAGTTTGATTTTAAGACAATCTGTTACATCTAAATGTCATTCACCTTGCATACACGCTCTATGGTTACTGTTTTCCATTACGTCAACACAGAGTCTCCATACAAGGGTGGCAACTCTTAATCAGAGTCAGTGTGTTTTCTGCCAGTGAAGCAGCAGCATCTTCATAGAGCAGACATTTCTAATGCAGGCGCTTCCAAAGCATATAGTGTTCCTTTAAAATGTTCTTCTCACACGGCACATTGCAGACATCAAGACTGCCTGGAATATTGGGAGCATGCCAGTATTGTTCCAACTGAAAGTACATTATAATACACTATTTAGGAAAAGCATATGCAAATCTGGTTTATGAAACACAATAAAAGTTGATAAAGAAGCAAAATTTATGATGACAGACTCAGACCCCCGCTCTGCAAACTAAACACTAAAAAGTCAACAGCAGTACAGATAAAACCACAAAAGTGTATCACATCATAAGGATTATGTATAAACTCTATAGTAATTTTAAACATTGCATCCTCAGTAGTAGCCCCTCATCCTTAAAATAATCCACAGTTTCCTTGTGGTTTCCTCTGAGACCATCAAAAGACCTTTGCATGTCTCTAAAAGTACAGACGGTGCTTGTCCTGTAGGTAGATTTAAACCAGGTTGTTTAGCTCTGTGTCTGACTAGTTGGTAAATAAGCCTCTGGACACACTGACAGGGTGTTTCCCATCATTGTATACTCTGGGAAAAAACATACAGCACTATGTTTTAGTGACCTATCACTGCATGGGGCAGTTTAGCAAGCGGAAAAAGCCAGGGTAACAATATAAACAATATTAAAATGGTAACAAGTAACAGTTTTTTGGGGGGTTAAATGTTTTTTAACAACATAAACAGGGTTCCTGAATTTCCTTATATCATTTTTTTTAAAGGGCCCTTTTTTGATCAGTGGATCATTTCAGCAAGCAGAGAAGCCAGGTTAACAACATGTACAATATCACAAGGTTTTTTCTGCTTTGTAGTACACACACACATGACTATGATGATCATGATATAAAGTCCACAAAGACATTCATCATCTTCCAGGAATATATCGGCAAACACTTTAACATTTTCTACAAGTGGCAACACCGATTTATTTATATATTTATCTGTATCCTCCCATATTTCTGGAAGGGCACACATCATCAGTTCAGAGGCTGCATGTATCTCACAAAGGCAAATGTCATATTGAGGTGAACCAAACAGTGATGGATGGTAGTAATGGCTTAGGATCAGGGTACATAGTTTCTTGGATTCTCTGTACTTGCATCCCGTATGATTATCTGTAAAAATAAAATATGACACGTTTTGGTACTGAAATGTTTACATGTAGTAATTTGGAGGTGGGTGGGTAATGTTTTTACAATATAAACAGGGTTCTTGAATTTTTTTAGAAATTTTTTAAAGGAGCTTTGCTGACCAGACGCAGGCATCTTTTTAATTTGACTGTCTGTCTGTTGTAACATTTGCATAACTAACTACATGGGGTCATCGATTTTCACATCATTTAAAAACGTGACTTAAAGTTTCTAGGTACAGTTGGTCATATTTAACCCTTGATGCTTTATAGTGATTGTCAAAATCACGGGCGTGAGCTGCCCTATATGTATGGCTTCAGAAACATTTCTGTATGCTTCTTTAGACATTAAGTCATCAAGGATACATGAATGTTTTTTCTGACTCAGATCATCTATCTCACACCCGGGACAGGAATAGACAAATTCACAATGTATCACCCTCTGTATCACTGAGGCAATTACGCCACGGATGGTATGATACATAACGTACAATACAATACATGTCGTGGTCGGTTTTGGGGGGTTTACTACTGAGGCCTGGTTTTTCACATGAGGTCCCCTGTCTAATCTCAGTAGAAGAAGAAGAGGGTTGGTAGTGATCACAGCCTGTTCTAGACATTTTGAAACATGCTATCGCTCTGTATTTCTAACATACTGGTTCTCACACATCTCATTAACAACTCATATTTGTGTCTTTCACACAGCAAAGACAGTCGAGTAGTAGATTTGTGGAAAGTCGGAATCCATGCTGTCCTAATATGACTGCTGCTCCATCGCAAATCTTTCAGTCTATTAAAGTAAAAACAGAAAACAGCATTGGTCCTCGACTCTATAGGTAAGATTTAGTTCTACTGCTAGCTCATCTCCTCTCAGTTATACCATGCACGATGTCTCCACTCTCACCCACTTTTTAAATGTTAAAATGCATTTACCTCATCAAGGCAACTTTTTCTTCTTCGTCTTCATTTTCTTATCTTTCTTTCTTAGCCTGGGCTTGACTGCTTGTGGCTGCATTATCATCATCATCCCCTCTGGTCAGGAGGCACCTCTTGGCTGTGTCTTGGATTTCTTTTTCATAACTTTCTGATGCTTTTTTGCAGTGTCTCACTGACCAACTTCTGGCTCCCCCTTCTTGTCACTCTCTGTTTTGGGTTTCATAGTAATTTCTTTTTCTGCATCAGATTCACACCCCAGCAACTCTTCAAGGTCTTGCAGTGGTGTCTCTTCAGAAGGACAGTCAGATTTAGGATTTTCTGATTCACCAAACTGTTCAGCGAGTTTATTTTTATGTCAGACACTCTTCCACTCAACAAGACTTGGTGGGACATTCTTTTCACACCTCATGTAGTACACATATGTTGGCTTGGGCTGTGCCTCCAATAGCCATCTTCTTGCTTGGCTTTTCATCTCCAGACTTTTCATTAGGTGGTGTGACAATCTGGCCCTGTTGCAGGGAGGCTGAATTGTGAAGCTGCCAAGGTCCGCCATCTTCTTTGCTTGGTTTTTCATCTCCAGACTTTTCATTCGGTAGTGTGTCGTCTGGCCTGTTGCTGGGGAGGTTGAATTGAGAAGGCTGCGCTGTGCCATCTTCTTGCTTGATGTTTTGATAATCTGCTCCAAAGTCTATAAAACAGAATCTGAGGAATCTCTGAAAAGCTGTGCCTTCTGGCTTCAAATGCAGGGTTTATATAACGCTTGCAAGATGGACTGCCCCTTGTAAAACCAATCACCACACCCCTATCATACTATACATGGTAACATGTGTCAGAGGTACATCTGTTGTAGCCCTCCAACTTTTTTAAAACATTATAAATATCACTACATTTCATTCAGCCTTCTCCTTGATACTACAGAGCTGAGGGGTGAACTATAGGTATGTGTATTCCTTTTTTCTGATATATTTTATTCTTTTAATTCATGATGGAGTATAAATAATTAGTTTTGTGATTGCTATAGAATCACACACACACACACACACACACACACACACAACACACAGTCAGCATGTTGCAATGCTATTCAGAGAAAACTGCTGAACCATCGTATTTACACAGAGGTCCCCCATTTTAGCTTATAAATGTTACATGCATATACATAAAGATATCCTTTTGATGTAAGTTTGACACAGTCCTACAGATGCATGTTAAATTATTTTGTATATTGTTATAAAAACAGAAAAGGGGTACTAATAGGCAGATGAATTTCCTTGGGGGTCTCCACACAGATCTGTGAAACCTCTGCATGATCAGGTTGCCTCCTAGATGCTTCTTTCTGAAAATATCCAATAAAAAAACACACACATGCCCCTGCAGTTATACCCCCCAAGCCTACAGGTGGCACATAACACTACATAAGCCCTAAATGATTTTTGGGGTGGGTGGGGGCACAGTGGTGAAGAGGGATGGGGTTCGAGCCAGGATGGTGGGGGTGCAGGAGAAAGGAGGGGAACAGGAGTTCAAGCTAGCATGGTGGGACTCGGGTTCCAGCCAGGATGGCATGGCAGAGGTTTGAGGAGTATACGAGAAGGTGGGGCGTAGGATGCTTACAAAATGGTGGGTGGCAGGGGTTTGAGGAGTGTATGAGAAGGAGGGGTGTAAGATGCTTACAAAATGGTGGTGTTATGTCACTTCCAGGGTTTCAGTGTGGGCCATTTCCTGCACAAGGAGTGGGACATGGGTTTGAATGCATGTCATTTCCTGTGCAAGGGGCAGAACACGGATTCGAGGTTGTGTCACTTCTGCCAGAAGTGGGCAGGGATAGCACATTTTAGGGAGGGACTTCCGGTTTAACAAGGGACGATTCTGATTGGTCCATTTTAGGCCACGCCCACCCGTCAAAGGATGTGGCACGTGCTGATTGGCTGA
The DNA here is from genome assembly GCA_016271365.2 of Neoceratodus forsteri. NCBI lineage: Eukaryota > Metazoa > Chordata > Ceratodontiformes > Ceratodontidae > Neoceratodus > Neoceratodus forsteri. The sequence continues at coordinate 1,360,861,150 of CM057459.1, forward strand.
AATTTAACATTTGATGAGATATATGAACTTATACTACTACTCTACCCTTGTCCCCAGTCTTATAAATAGGTACAAACAGTGCTTTTCTCCAGTCATCTGGTATACAACCTTCAGCCACTGACATATTAAAAAGTAGAGTAAGGACCAAAATGTACTAATTTCTTTTGAAAAGTATAGTATTTATACCATCTTGACCTACACTGAATAGATATTTACTCTGTGTTAAAAGATTCATGACTTCATCCTCTAGGAAATGTACTTCTTCAGATTTTATAATGTTGGGTATTATGGAATTTGACCCTTTGGCAAAAACTGAGCAAAAATATGTATTAAATTTGTTAATGGCTAATTTATCATCTATTATTACTTTTTTGTTGTCCTTAATTGGTCCCACAGTTTGGACCCTATTTCTACAATTTGTATTAATATAAGAATATAATAATTTCCTATTATTTGTAGTAGCTATTTGTAATTCCAATTGCATTTTCCGTGATCAGATTTTTTTTTTACAACTTTTATGATTTTAAATATTAGTCCCATTTTTCCTTAGAGGGTTTAGACTTGAATTTATAAAACAATCTCTGTTTGATTTTAATTAGTTTTTTTTTATTTTGTTGTTCATCCAAACTGGTATTTTACCTTTGTTATTATATTTGATTCTAATAGGTACATAAGCATCTTCTATTTCTAATAGTATTGTTTTAAAATTATTCCAAGCTTGTTGAATTGAATCTGAACTGAGGGTTATATCCCAATTAATATTTCGCAATCTAGAGCAGATTAAAGAGAAATCCGCTCTTCAGTAGTCTTTTTCTGTGACTAAAGGATTTTAAAGCATGTCTGCCAATATTTAAGTGATATCTGATAGTACAGTGATCACTATTTCTCAGAGTTGGTCCTATACTTATGTTTGCTAATTCATCATCTATATTGGTTAATAACAGATCTAAAAGATTATTCACCCTAGTTGGGGAGTCAATAATTTGTTTTAACCCAATGTTAATACAAAGATCTATAAAATCATTTTCTTTAACATCACAACCACCAAAGTCAACCCAGTTTATTCCTGGGTAATTATAATCTCCCATCACTATCAAATCACCCAATACACTAATTTCCAATATTTCACCATTAAGAGCTTTATTATATTCTTCATTGGCAGCTGGTGGTCTATAACAATTACCCAAAATGATGGGTGATCTACTGAAGGGTGTGATTTTAACCCAAATTGATTCTAAATTTTCTTTATTACCCAAAAGAGAATCAGTACTACTAGATTTAATGGACTCGTGCACATAAATACATATGCCACCACCTTTTTTGTTACCGTCCCTTTTTTTATTATACAGCCTATAACCAGAGATATTCATAATACCATCTGAATCATGGTCCCACCAGGTTTCAGTTAATGCTACTATATGAAGATTATAAAGGGACATTAATACTTTCATTTCGAGTTTTTTGACCAAATTTAAACTTCTTGCATTAGTAAAAAGGACATTACAACCCTCTGTTCTAGTTCTTATTTTGTAATTTATCCTACCCCTCATTACTAAGTTTAAAGTATTAGAAATAACTTTCAAGAATTTTTTGGCCAACAAACTGCTACCTCTTTTCCTCAAGTGCAATCCATCCCATGCAAACAGATGTTGCCTATCATTAAACTCCTCCCAATGTGTGATACAATTAAAGCCACTATCAAGACACCATTTACGCAACCAATTATTGACCAATTTAATTTTATTTGTCATTGCATTTGTTGCACATGGAACTGGTAGAATCTCAGAAAAGGAAATAATACTATTTTTTGCTTTCAATCTATCACTTAAGTTCACAAAGTCTTTCTTAATATCTTCTAGTTTACTTCTGTTGATATTGTTTGTACCAGCATGAACAATTACAATAGGTTTATTTCCACAGTTTCTCAATATATCAGTGGTCATTTGTGTAATATCAGATATAGTGGCTCCTTTAAAGCTACTAGATGTTCTATTTTGCTTATCAGGGTTACATATATGTCTATCAATCTGCTTTGTCATAGAATCTCCAACTACAAAAACTTGTTGTGTTACTTCATTATCAAGAGGATTTTGCATGGGGGCTCAGATATAGTAGTACTTGTATCAGAAGGGGGGATTTGAACATGAGCATTGATTTCCATAACATGAGAATTCACTTGAATTTGGGTTAATGGGTTTTGTTTGATGTTTATATCACTTATTTCAGGATTTGTTCCTTTTTCAGAATCAGAACTATTGTTTAAAGTTATCTCATTAATAATATTAGGAACATCCTCCATAATAATGCTATCAACCTAGTCACTCAGGACAGAATACTAACTTTTGAGTGGTAGTGAAAAATCCATAGCCCTTCTACCTCTTTTAGATTTATTCCCAGTAACAGTAGACCATTTGAAACTATCGTCATCTGATCACTCAAGATCAATTTCCTTCCTTTTAGTGCCTCCATCCCCAATAATAGTTTGTGCAACTGTTTTATTTGGTACAGATTCTTGGTTTACCATCCTCTCCTTACCCCCCCCCCAGTAATATATCCTGTTCTTTAAACTGATTAGCTGGTACAGGGTTTAACATATTAATCATAAGTTTCTAATGTTTTCTTGATTACTTATGACATCATTTATTTTAAAACGTATTTCTGCTAACTCCTTCTATAATGTAGTTAAGTAAAGACATTTAGAACAAGCTAGGCCCATATTGGGTCGATCCTTAGTTAAAAATGTAAACATTCACATTGGTGGCATTTTACAGCTACATTCCCCTCTAAGTCAATAATTCTAGTATCCATTTTATAATACTGGAATTTACTTTCCGTAACCATGTAAAAATTTTCCACACTCTATTTTAAAGTATAACAAAATACCTTTACTCACTGCTACACTTGCTACCACTGCGGACACTGCAGACACGCACAGACGCATGTCGCGTGTCTTTGCATGCGTCTTCACACACACTCGCTCCGCACATGGAGAGTATGTTTAAATAGCATGCACCCAGAAATTAGTCTGGTTGCTGGGATACAGCTTTGCTCAAGTAAAACAATTTAAAAAAGAATTCAAAGCCCCCACTAATGCCCTAAATTCAAGTGTTGCTGAGCGATTTGTCAACAGGTACTCTCACTAATCCCTCCTCTCTCAAAGCCCATGAGTGTCACACAGGCTGTAGAGATATTTATTTTAGCCCTGAATTAATGCTGCCTGTTAAACTGAAGCCTATTTCAGACTGTCACCTAAAGCTCCATACCAGAATTTCACTCGCTCTTGGCCCCAATTTACACACCAGCTGTATGTAGCACTGATTAGATTCTTCCCCAAGTTACAAGCTACAAAGTGCTTTTTCAGTAAAAACAGTTAGTGCTCACTTCTACTATCCGTACTGTCTCACCACACAAGGGAGGTCACACAGCATAGGCACAGTAGTTGTGTTCTGTTTAGACCAAGGGATCTAGGTCCGAACAATATGGCCTTGGTTTTAGTGGTATTAAGGACCATTTTATTATTAATAAGCCAGTCCTCCATAGTGAGTAGGTCCTCTTGTAGGGATGGACCTAGGTCCCCCAGGTTGTCAGAGGATCTGTATATCACAGCATCATCAGTGTACTGAATGACAGCACTGCTCCTGCAGTGGTTGTGCAGATTGTTTATAAACAGGGAGAACAGAAGGGGACCAAGTATGGACCCTTGTGGTACCCCCTCCTTCAGTGGCAGTGGCTCAGAGATCTTGTCCTTCCACTTGATCCTCTGAGAATGATCAGTAAGGTAGCTTTCAAACCACCTGAGGGCATGAGTGTCCAGGCCTAAGTTACACAACTTGTGAAGTAGGAGTTGGTGGTCGACCAAGTCAAAGGCCTTGGAGAGATAGAAGAAAATCACTCGTGTGTTGGACCCTGCGTCTAGTTCCTTAAGCACATCAGCAGAGAACTTAGAGTGGTGTCTGTCCCATGTTTAGCTCTGAACCCATGCTGGGCCGGGGAAAGGAGCTGGTGTGCCTCTGGGTATTCACGAAGTTGAATGTACACCAGTTGTTCCTGGATTTTTGCTAGGGTGCAGAGCAGGGAGATGGGACTGTAGTTGCCAATGGGTTCAGTTGGCCCACCCTTGTGAATGGGAACCACATGAGCATGTTTCCACAGCTCTGGGGCAGTCCCTTCTATGAGCCAGGTGAGAGGCCTTGAGAGTGCTGGAGCACTGTCCTTAAGTAGTCTGGCTTGGATTCCATCTGGCCCTCCTGATCCTCTTATTTTCAGGGACTTCAGGAAGGTGAGGACTTCTTTAACCTTAACTAACCTCAGATGAAAGGATGGGTGGTCAAGGTTAGGAGGTTCCAGTGTGTGGGACTTGTTGTTAGTCACTGGGAGCCCAGCCTTGCAATCATAATGACACTACCCTGTAGTATGTGTTCCTAATGTAGGTCTTGTGTCCCCATTGCCCATCATTATACCCTGGGGTGTTTTGTGGCAGGCTGTGGATGTGCTTGGGGTATCCAACAGACCTGGGTTCAAGTCCCACAATCTCACATGCATACTTTGTGAGCCTGGGCATGATATGGGGACCCTAATGAACCAGGCAACAACCAAGCTGTATAGCACAGTACACAGAATATTTGAATGACACGTGTACCAAACATAGCACCCTGTGGTTCTATTACCAGGGGTAACATCTCTGTAATAGTATATATATATCACATATTCCCTAGTCATGCATTTCCATGCCCCGCAAAGCAGGTGTCCCTATATGCAGACACCATCAGGGGCTTGTCAACCCAATTTCCACATACTAAATCAGTTGACACAGTAGACTTCTGTTCAGTGCTATGTTGTATGACAACAGGAGACCCCAGCAGGGCTATACAAATAGAAGCACACACAATGCTAAACAGAGAAAATATATTGATGGTGACAGGCCAACTGTAATAATGTGGCAACATTATGCATTGCTCTTGACACTATGCATTGCTCTTGACAACAAAAATGGAAAGGGACCTGGGGGTAGTCATATCAGATGACCTAAAGATGGGCAAGCAATGTGAGAGGGCAGCAAGGAGGGCTTGGGGGATACTGGGATGCATAGGGAGAGGCATCACCAGTAGAAAACAGGAAGTTATTATCCCTCTGTACAGACAGTTGGTGAGACCCCATCTGGAGTACTGCATGCAGTTCTGGAGACCCAATCTCCGCAAAGACATAGACAGGATGGAAGCTGTCCAGGAGGCAACTAAAATGGTGCAGGGTCTGCACCAGAAGACATATGAAGAGAGCTTAAGAAGCTAAATATGTATAGCCTGGAGGAAAGGGAGGGAGAGGGGGACATGATAGAAACTTTCAAGTACCTCAAGGAATCAACAAAGTCCAATAGGGTAGCATCTTTCAAAAAAAGAGGTGTGCAAGAACAAGGGGGCACAATTTGAAGATAGAAGGGGCGGCTCAGAGGTAATTTAAGGAAGTATTTTTTCACAGACAGGGTTGTGGATGCATGGAATGGTCTTCCAGAGGAGGTTGTGGAGTCAAAAACAGTGGTTGAATTCAAGCATGCATGGGACAGTCATAAGGCAATTCTAGGGGCTGGGGGTAGAAAGAAGTAGGCTGCTGGTTAACTAGGATCTGCAGCTTATCCATTAGGTAGGGAAATGGGCAGGCTGGGTGGGCCAAGCGGTCCTTATCTGCTGTCAAAATCAAAATCTATGACACAACAGCTGAGGTGTCCCTAATGAGCCGTCTTGGGATTACTGGTAGGTAGGTAAAATTTTATTTAAACAGTAATACAGCCATTAGGGTTCTGTGAATCCCTTTTTACAAGGCATACCTGTTTAAATAAAATGCTAAGTTGTTACGACAATGTCAAAAATACAAGAATATAAGACATATACAAATAATGAAACAATAAGTAACAAACAAATTAACTAAGCATGACAGGTAAACATTCATTTAAGTTACTCACTAGCAGTTTAACTGTTTCATTCTTTTCACCTATTACAATAGCAGTGAAAACCCAGTTCATGATTCACTGCTGTTTTAAAGGCAGTGTTAGAGATATTTAAATCTCAGAGAAAAGGTGGAAGGAAATTCCAGTTAGAAGCAACCTTATACCGAGTAGTCATCTCACTAAATCGATTTGTTATTTTGGGTATTATCAGTTCCCTAGCACCAGTTTTTCTTAAATTTAATCCATGGTTTGGCTTTTGTAATTTAGCTTTTAGATTATGAAGAAATTTACTTTTAAGTAAACCCCGTATCTGATTTAACCAAATACCCTTCGCCCGAAGATTTAATGGATTCCAGCCAAGTTCAGTATAATTGTGCAATGGTGTGTTCTAAAATCACATCTTATCACAAATCTCACAAGCTTATTATAAAGGACATCTAAATTATTCAATTGCTTTTTTGTGGTGTGTCTATAAATATGGCTTCCATAATCAATTGCCAGTAATACTAATTGGTTTACCATGGTCAATCTAATTTCTTTTGTCATACAATTTGATATAGGTCTTATTGCTCTAATCTTTGCATTTGTTTTCCTTATTAATTTGATTACATGCTGTTGAAATGTTAAATATTGATCTATATGTACCCCTATATACTTATATGTTGCGGTTTGTTCCAAAATCTTACCTTCCCGGGACATTATCTTTAATTTTGGGACACTTCCTCTCTGGGGCAAAAAATCATAGTTTGCATTTTTTTGTGTTTATTAATAAACCAAGAGAGGGAAAGTACCCTTGCATGACAAGGAAATCACTTTGCAGTTTTTGTACTACCTCTTCCTGGTTTTTTCCTACTGATACCAACATGATCTCATCCGCATAAAGTCAGATTTGTGAATGTTTAATACAATTTGGTAAGTCATTTAGATAGACAACGAACAAGAGGGGACCCAGAATAGATCCCTGGGGTACCCCTCTTGTCACATAGTCCATCCTTGACTGCTGGCCATTCAAGACAACAAACTGATATCTTTCATCGAGATAAGACTTGAACCAGCTACAGGTTTCTTCCTCCACTGCTATTTTCTTCAATGTACTTATCAAAATACTGTAATCAACTAGATAAAATGCTTTTGACAGATCCACATATACCACACCCACAGACTTTGCATCCCCAAGACGGGAGGCTATAAGATCTAAGAAGTCCATGAGTGCGGTAGCTGTGGACCTGCCCTGCCTAAAACCAGATTGGTATTGGGTTAATTTATTATATTTCTAAAGATACTTCATCAACTGACCATGGACAATTTGTTTGAGTATCTTAGAGACTGTTGATAATAAAGCTATTGGGCAGTAATTTGAAGCTTCCATGGTGTCCCCTCCTTTGTCTATTGGGATCACTTTGGCAAGTTCCCAACTTAGTGGAAACTGTACCTCCCTCAAACTCCAACTGATAATATCCCATAACATTGGTGATAATTCCAAAGCAGCTTCTTTTAGCAAGCTATCTTATCTGGACCACTTGCTTTATTTATCTTTAACTTATATATGATTTTTAAGATTTCCTTTTTAGTCACTATTCTAAATCTAAACTTGGGTACATTTTCATCTTAAAGGTCCCCTTGTTTTACATCACACATTTGATTTGTACTGGATATGATTTTTGATTTTAAATCAGGGAGGTTTATAAAATAGTTATTCAAAAAATCTGCAGCATTATTTGTTTCAAGCACTATACCATTTTGGCCGAGTTTTATCTCAGCCTGATTTCTAACTGGTTTTGTAAGATTTTTTATGAAGGACCAGTAGATACTTGGATCAGTTGTTTCTTTAAGTTTTTGTTTATAATAAAATGCTTTTGATTTCCTGAATTACTCTGCTTCTTATCTTTCTTATATTTATCCCAAACTTCACTCTTTAAATGTTTTATTAGCCTTTTTCCAAAGTTGATTTCTTGACCTAATCAATTTCCTAATCTTTACTGTTATCCATGGCAGATGATTTAGTCTTTGATTAACTTTTTTTCTGAGGAGCAAATTTATCACACACTTCTACAAACATTGTTGTGAATTCCTGCACTGCTAAATTTATGTCCAGAATAAGAAAAATCCTATACCATGGTAGTCCCTGAAGATGTTTTCTGAACAACAGTTTATTAAATTTGGAGTAACACCTTTTATACATTGTTGGTGCTGCATTTATTGGAATAACTTTTTTATTAGTAGAGATAACGCATTTGACAACATTATGATCCCCTAAATTGGGGGCAAATACTGATTTTTCCACTAATGAAAATCAAATCCAGAATGTTGCCTTTACTTGTCAAGGAACCTTTCCTTGTGGGAATATCTATTATCTGCAGCAGATTTAGACAGCTCATTGAGTCTTCCAGTTTCTGTCCCCTAGGACATCCCCATGCTGCGTAAAAATCATCAGCTAAAATGGTTTGTAATTGACCTATATATTTATTTTATTTTATTTATTTCATTTTTGTTTACCGGGTAAGTACACTAGCCAGAAAGACTTTTCAGGCACGACCCAGGAGAGTACAGAGACAAACTTCAAGAGAATAATCATGAATAAATAACACGTTACATGTGGATATTTAAGAATAAAAATGGTAATTTTGACAAGAAATTTTAGGTAGCAAAACCAAAATACACTAAAATACAATAATTACTGTAGGTTACATAAGGCAATAAATCAGGCAAATTAAAGCATACAGACACTGATTTAACAAAGTGGTATAAAGTGCTAAGAAAGCGACACCAGTTTGGCAGAAGTAGATGAAGGTGGAGCTGGAGAGAAAGGTGAGAGGAATAGGGAGGCAGCAGTGCCAAGGGTATAGAAGATTAGAGATACAGAGTTTGAGAGGAGGGAGTAGCTATGCTTATGCTGGAGAGGGAAGGGGACAATAGAGGATGAGAAAGTAAGAGATAGGAAGTGAAGCAGAGAGGAAGTGCGCCATGTGGGGTAGACCCCAGCACCCATGGTGACAACTGAGAGGGGGGTGGAGTTAGATAGTAAGGGCTAAGGTGGTTTAAAGCAGGAGCATATGTGGGAGGAGATGAGATAGTGTCTAAGTTCTCTCTCTTAAAGGAGATATGGGAAGCAGATTGATGAAGTGTTAGAGGGAGTGAATTCCAGAATTGGGGTGCATGACAGGCAAAGGCACTACTACCTTTTTTGGTACGATATCTTGGGATAAGAACAGGGGCATTTTCTGTAGAGCGTAACACATAATTGGTTTTCTGATAGGGAAGGAGACAGGCCAGAGGTTTGGGTGTATGAGATCTGATAATGTTATCAGTGATGGACCCGACTGCATAGGACCTTAGTTCTTTAGGTGGAAGCCATCCAAGATCTGAGTAGAGAAGGCAGTGATGTTTTGGCCATGGGGAGCTGGAGGCAAGACGACAGATGCTATTATAAGTAACATCCCACTTACAAATACTTGAGTTGCTGGCTGTTGCATATGTAGCAACCCCGTAGGTGAAAGAGGGAAGTAATATACCGTGGGCAATAGCAAGTCTAGCTGAGGGAGTGAGAGCATAATTTGTCCGGTAGGCAATCCCAAGCTTGGAGTTAACCTGCTTACAGGTAGATTGAATATGGAGGTCAAAACTCAGGGATGAGTCAAGGGTGACCTCTAGATATTTGAATGAGGTTACCACCCCAACAGATGTGCCACCAAGGGAGGAGACATTAAATTGAGTTTGGGAGTGTTTGAGTTTGAGACTGGAGTGGGTCTTTGATTTATTTAGAACAAGTTTGTGATTTGTTAGCCACAGTTGGATAAGTTGATAATCACGGGAGAGTTTAGAGTTTATGTCCTCAATGCTATTTGAGCTTGAATACAGTACAATGTCATCCGCATAAAGAAAGGAAGAAGTACTAAGGAGATTAATGGTAATGCTATTGATGAAAATGGAGAAAAGCAGAGGACCTAAGATAGACCCTTGAGGTACACCAATGTTAATGGTGACCTTGTCAGAGAAGGTGGAGTTAAATTTCATGTATTGGGACCTAGCTGTCAGATAGCTGTCAAACCATTTTACAACATTTGGTGAGAAACCTAGAGAGTTAGGGTGGCAGCTAGGATTTAATGGTCAACTAGATTGAACGCTTTGGTCATGTCAATAAAAATGGCACCAGTGAGCCTACCAGAGTCCATAGCCACTAGGGTGTCAGACGATAGTCTGAGTAGGGCAGTTGTGGTACTATGTCCTTAGTGGAAACCAAGTTGAGCATCAGTTAGGAGGTCATGTTTCAGGAGAAAAGCAGTAGTTTGGGTGGCCACAAGTTTCTCAAGAATTTTACTGAGAACAGATAGGATGGCAATGGGTCTGTAATTAAATGGGTCAAGCGGGTCTCCTTTTTTAAATACAGTGGTAATTCTAGCTGTTTTCCAGATATCTGGGACAGTGCAGTGAAACAGAGAGAGGTTAAAAATCTTAGCAAGGGGAGCAGCTATATAAGGGGCAGCCAATTTTAGGAACTTAGGTTCCAAGTTATCAGACCCAACTGCTGCATGCTCTGAGATGTTACTAAGGAGTCAGAGAACCTCACTTTTTAGGACAGACTTGAAATGGAGAGTGGTTCCTGTGGCATTTGCTGGAGAGATAGGGTTTGATGGGGTAGTGAAAGTGGAGGTATAATGAGTAAGGTCAGCAATTTGCCTGTTAAAGAAATTAGCAGTTGTGAGGGAATTGTTGCACTGGATGCCATTGAGAGACATATTATTCAGAGTGGTGGACTGGCTTGATCCCAGGAAGAATTTAATACAGGAACAACATTTTTTGGGGTCCCCCTTGGAGTAAGTTAGAAGGTCTCTGCAGTATGAGCTTTTATCTTGTTTGATTTCCTTCTTACAGGCATTTCTCAAGGATCTGTAGGAATTAAAGTCAGCAGGAGAACCAGATTTCTTGTAACTAAGCCATGTTTTGTCCCTCTGTTCTAATTTATAGTAGGTCAGATTTTAACCAGCGAGTCTGCCTATTTCTAACCCACCTAGTAGCAAGTTGACAGTGGAATTCTTGTAAGGCTAGGAATTTGGACAAGAAAATATTTAGAGCAGTCAGAACATCCAATGAGCTATAGAGAGAGAGTACCAGTCAATGCAAGCGATATCAGACAAGAAGGCCTCCAGGTCAAAGTTTGTATAATTATGGAAAGTAATGAAGCATGGCTTCGTCGGATACAGCCGACCTTTACCCCAGGTACAGAAAGTGGGGGAGTGATCTGAGATGGCCTCAGCTAGGAATCCAGCATCTACAATGTTTTTCAGGGCAGTTAGTCATGATCCAGTCCAACAAGGTGCTGGTATTTGAATGAGGTACAGTTCGAGTAGGTACAGAGATGAGTTGATGTAGGTTGAAACTCTATAGTTTAGTCAGGGGTGTCATTAGTGCATTTCCCAGCTAGTTGATATTAATGTCTCATAAGAACTTCATTATTTCCAGAGTGAATAGCAGATTGGTCAAGTAGCTCTTCCAGACCTTTCAGGCCATGAGTAGGGGATTATATGCACAGACAATATTAAATTTCTACAAGCCAAGGGTGAGGAGGACATGGAGTGCCTCACAGTAGTTTAAGGAGGTGGAACTAATTACTGAGAGCTGGTGGTGTGATTTGAAGTTAATGGCTGTACCCCCCCCCTTTTTGGGGCAGGCCTATCATTCCTCAGAAGATTATAGAATGGCAGGGACTACCAAGAGTCAGTGATGGATGGCTTCAGCCAGGTTTCAGTAAGGCACAGTATGTCTGGTTTGTAGGCGTGGTCCAGGATTCTAGTTCCATGAAGTTTCACTAAAGGCTCCTGATATTATGGTGGGTTATAAGTAGGCCTTTATCAAACCAATCAATCATAATATTTATTTATCCAGACGAACATCATTGAGCAGAGCTCTTTTACAAGATGGACCTGGTTAGAACACGGTCAGGTAACATCCATCATAAAAACATATAAATACATGTAAATAAGTATATAAACACAAACACAATGGTGCAGTAATAGGGGATCCAAATGATAAAAGGAAGACAAGGCAAGTCATAACAGAGGGGGATTCAAATACAAGGGGGCAGGTCCACCATTGAACCATGCAACTGTCTCTAAACCATGTTCTCTGTATAGAAGTACCAGTTAGTTCATATAACAGGGGCAGTCACTAGTACTAGCCATGAAAATGGCTTGGAGAGCCACCAACTAATGGGAGATGGGGTACCAGGAGGGGTATGTAATATGTAAGTGAAGGATAAACATTGTGAAAAGTGAAGTCCCAAGAATAGGTCGGTAGAACTGATGTGGCGGTGGGGCCTATGGGGAGAGGGAAAGGGGAGTTAGGACTTTTATAGTATGATTGCATGTAGATTGTGAATAAGTGCAGTATAGAGTTATGAAAAGAAGGCTGGAGAAGTGGTAAGATAGACCAGTATCAAAGGGAGGACAAAGGCACCAAGGTGTTACATGAAAGCATGATAACAGACCAGGGCCAAGGAGGAGACAAGCACTAGAAGTAATTCATTCATGGTTAAATGGTACAGGTTAGCATGATGACAATTCATGGTCATGGGAAACAATTGCACTGATCATTTCTGAGACGTGAATATAAAAGCTTGAAAGATGAGATGCCGATGGGTGACCTCAGTTTCAGTTTTTTTTTGCAATTTATTCCACAAGGAGGACAGTGTAAAGCTTACAGCAGCCCTGCCAAAGCGAGAGTTAACTTTGGGAACCATCAGTAGGAGAGAGATTTGCAATTTCTCAGGGCATAATTGTCTATTGGTGTTATAGGAAGACAGTCTGTAATGTAGTGGGGCAGTTTTTGGGAGATGGCTCTCAGGGTCCATAAGGCTGCATTTTTATCATGCCTGAATTGAAGAGAACTCCACTCCACTGATTGATATAGGGAGCAGTGGTGAGTGGAATAAGGCAGGCCTGTGAAGAACCTCAAAGCTCTATGATATAATGTGTCAAGTTTGATGAGGTAGGAAATGGGACAGTGACTGTAGAGGATGTCAGCATAATCTATCAAGGATAGAAAGGTTGATTGTACCAGCTGTAGTTTTGCATCTCTAGTTAAGAAGCGGGCTATCCTAAAGAACAGGTCAAGTCTCTGTCATAATTCTTTGAGTAATTCTTCAACGTGCTCTATAAAGGAGAGCCTATGGTCCAGCCATACTCCCAGGTATTTTAATTTAGGGACAAATTCCAACTTCTCACCAAGAATTGTAGTAATCTGCAGCACAGGATCTGATAGGGCTGAATTTACCATTTGGGCAGAGGGAGAAAAGAGCATTGCTTTTGTTTTCTTGGTGTTAAGTAATAGTTTTTTGTTTAGGAGCTGGTGTTGCAGCAGGTTGAACTCAGATTGAAAGTCATTACATGCAGAGTGTAATGACTGGCAGCTTACGTAAAGAACTGTGTCATCTGAAATAGGAGCAGTTTTAGGAGTCAAGGGCCCTGGGTTAGGCTGTACATCCCCAGATGGCAGAATGGCCAGTAAGAGGAGGTACCAGAGCTTACCATGTAGGCATTCTGGAGGTCAGGGGTAAGGGGCAACAGACTTGTTGGAAAACATAAAGTGAACTTACAAACTTAAATGGGTAGACTGGGTGGGCCATAGGCCTTTATCTGCCGACACTGTCTATGTATGTATCTATGTATCTATGTAGGGAGATAGGGTGTGAGTTCGCAGAGAGCTACATTTGAGGGCATAGGCAAACAGATAGATCCAGGCCATGTTTAGGAGTAAAGGAGTGGGATCACACCGTGTTGCAGGTGCCAGTAATAGATTTGAAAATGTAAAATCATGTTCTAGGGTGGGTGGAAGAACAGATTCAGCACAGAGGACTCCCGGAGTTGATAGGTGTTGAAAAGGCAGGGTGGCAAGGATAAACATTAGCAGCAACTGTTTATACATTTTAATAAACCCTGGAAGTATAGATTCAGAGAGGAAATGGGACTAGAAGGAGTAAGCAACAGTGACAGGGAGAGAGGAAAGACAGAGATGGGTCAGTATTTAGAATATAGTGGTAATATAGGAGCTTGAGTGCCTGAGAGGGGAGGCAGAGAGAAAAAATCAGGGCAGTTCTAGGGGAAAATAGACCAGACTGTCTACCAGGATGGGTAGGACAGAGATGTGAGATAACCTAGCAGTCTACAGGGCCAGTAAAGAACAGATACATTGAAAGAGGCAGTTAGACTGGAGGAACTGATAAGTAAAAACAGAGGTAGCCAAAAATAAGTAAGTTCCTGGGTCACACTAGGAGATTAGATGAGCAGGCAAAGGAAAGGAGTGGTAATCTAGAAACAGCGCAGTACATCTTCTTAAGACTCAAATAGATACCACGTGGCAGGGAGGGGAGAAGCGACAGCGAGAGCAAGTAGAAATTGATCAAGCCAAGAAAGGCTGGGACTGTTACAGTATTTAATAGGAAGCCTGGGTGGGGGTGGGAGAAAAACTACCACTACACTGTGATGTCCAAACCCCTGGAAATAACATCTTTCAGTGGTTAAATGGCAGTACAGAGAGCAGGCTTGCAGATGCACCAATCAGGAGCCTTGCCATAACTGCTTAGACTATCAGGAGTCAATAGTAAAAAAGGCACTCCAATCAGAATGCTGCTGTAAGCTGGCCGACACTCAGAGATACACAGCACCAGTACCTGGAAGTGGAGTCTGAAGATTGGGACCAGGAGGGTGGCAGGAAGCCAGTGCTTTCAGCAGTGGTAGCAGCGGCGGCAAAGGATACAGCCAGAGGCGCCGCCAGATTGGGGCTAGTAATCTAGAGAGGAGGAACAAGAAGCGGTGTAAATAAGCACAAACTAGACAATAGATCTAAAACAGGGGGTGGGAAAACTGGTGGCAGACCAACAGCATGGGGTGGGGGTACTTAAAATAGACAAAGGCAGAAATTAGTAATTAAGGTGAGGGGTGAGAGGGGTTACAGAGGGACAGAAAGGTAGGTGCGTGAGCAAAAACAGATTAGATTTTTGAGTTCAGAAACGGGGATGGGGTAGCGGTCAAGTGCAGGATAGAAATACGCAGTGAGAGCAGGACTCGGGGAGAGAAAAGTGGTTGACAAAAATGAGCAGGGGAGAGGCAGAGAAAAGGTAGTTAGGGAGTACAGCCAACAGTTTTAGGAGAGTTTAGTCCTGGTATAAAGTATAGGCCAAAAATAGGTTACAAAATAGTTAAAATTGAAAGAGATTAGAGGGAAAGAATTAAGCACAAAATGGCTAAAAACAGAGTAATTTAGTTTAGGTTGTAAGAAATTGATACTCTATGTGCTGTATAGGCCAGTACAGAGTCCACTTAAATTTCTAAAATAAAACCACCATTACACTGTGATGTCCAAACCCCTGGAAATAACATCTTCCAGTGGGTAGATGGCAGTCCGGAGAGTTGGCTTGTAGGTGCACTAATCAGGAGCCTTGCCATAACTGCTTAGCCTATCAGGAGTCAATAGCAAAAAAGGCGCTCTAATCGGAATGCCGCCGTAAGCTGGCTGACACTCAGAGATACACAGCAGCAGCATCTGGCAGTGGAGTCCAAAGATCGGGACCAGGAGGGTGGCAGGAAGCCAGCACTTTCAGCGGCAGGAGCGGTGGTGGCCAAGGATATGGCTGGAGGTGCTGTCGGATCCACGAGCGCTGCTCGGGGCTAGTAATCTGGCAACAGAGTCCAAAGATCGAGACCAGGAGAGCAGAAGGAAGCCAACACTTTCAACGATGGTGGCGGCAGCAGCCAAAGATACAGCCAGAGGCTTCACTGGATCCATGAGCACCACTTGGGGCTAGTAATCTGGCAACAAAGTTCGAAGATTGGAACCAGGAGGGTGGCAGGAAGCCAGCACTTTCAGCGGCGGTAGCGGCGGCAGCCAAGGATACGGCCAGAGGAGCCGCTGGATCCATGAGCACTGCTTGGGGTTAGTAATCTGGCAGCGGAGTCCAAAGATCGGGACCAGGAGGGCAGCAGGAAGCCAGTACTTTCAATGGCGGTAGTGGCGGCGGCCAAGGATATGGCCTGAGGCACCACTGGATCCATGAGTGCCACTTGGGGCTAGTAATCTGGCAGCAGAGTCCAAAGATCAGGACCAGGAGGGTGACAGGAAGCCAGCACTTTCAGTGTTGGTAGCAGTGGTGGCCAAGGATATGGCCAGAGGTGCTGCTGGATCCACGAGCACCACTTGGGGCAAGTAATCTGGCAGTGGAGTCCAATGATTGGGACCAGGAGGGCAGCAGGAAGCCAGCACTTTCAGCTGTGGTGGCGGTGGTCAAGGATATGGCTGAAGGTTCCGCCGGATCCACGAGCACCACTTGGGGCTAGTAATCTGGCAATGGAGTCCAAAGATCAGGACCAGGAGGGTGGCAGGAAGCCAGCACTTTCAGCGGTGGTAGCGGCGGCCAAGAATTTGGCCGGAGGTGTTGCTGGATCCACGAGCACTGCTCAGGGCTAGTAATCTGGCAGCACAGTCTGAAGATCAGGATAAGGAGGGCGGTAGGAAGCTGGCACTTTCAGTGGCAGTAGCGGTGTCGGCCAAGGATACGGCCGGAGGTGCCACCGGATACACGAGCTCCACTTGGGGCTAGTAATCTGGCAGCGGAGTCTGAAGATTGGGACCAGGAGGGTGGCAGGAAGCTGCACTTTCAGCGGCAGTAGTGGCGGCAGCCAAGGATATGGCCAGAGGCACCGCCGGAACCATGAGTGCCGCTCGGAGATCCCATCAATACATGTGAAAGTTTGTCAAAGTGAATGGTATTGGTTTTGGGTGGAGAATAAACAGCTCCTATAACCAAATTTAATGCCTGGATCTCAATTAATAAACATTCAGTACCTTCAATTTTCCCCAAAAATAAGATTTTAGAGTGACCAATTGAATGTCTGATATGCATTAAAATACCGCCCCCCCCATGCTCCCTGGTCCTGCCTATAGTGAGAGGAATCTTTAAGTTAAACTTCTTCTTGTTTGATTTCTTTTTTTAGCCATGTTTTAGTCAATATTACAATATATGGCTCTTCGCAGTCAACTCAGGTCCTAAGAAGGTCTATTTTTTTAATCAAACTTCTTGCATTATCTAGGACCAATTTAATGGTACTCCCTCCTGGGCCTTGGTTCAATTCAATGTCTCCACAGAGGTCCAGAGACAGCAACAGAACTTGGTTACATGAGGGAACATTCCTAACCAATGGTATAAAGTGCATTACTTGAAGTTCTTTTCTGATCAGGTTGAAAGGATTTCACCGCATGGCCAACTTGGGTACCTGTTGTTGTCTCCATTTATTCAAAAAACAATTTATATAAACACAAGATATTTCTGTTGAAGTAGTAGTAGTAGCAGTAAAAAGTTTTATTAATATAATCATCATATGAACTAGGATATATTCAGTTGAGGTCCTATACAAACAGTTTCATATTAAATACATTTACAACAAAAGACAAACATGTAAACAAATTTACACTATATACATCTTACAATAAAAAAAACACACATACCAGGAAATAAATTTAAAAATAAAAATAATAAAATTAATGAAGTAAAATATACTGCACTAATAACAACATTCCTGAACCGTTATAGCCTGCTGTCTATACCATACCCTTATATTCTGCCAGGATGGTTTCCCCTTACAAAACTTAATATCAGCTGGAATCTTATTCCAAGCCATAGGGCCTCTATAAAACACAGAATGTCTACCAATCTCTAACTGATACCTGGGCACAATGAACTCAGGGACATATGAAGCTCTCAACGAGCTTAGTTTGGTTCATCTTAAGATCTCTACCTCAATATATGTGGGCAAAATTCCCATCCAGCATCTACACATGAAAGCAATCAAGTGCTCCTGCCTATATTCAGATGGCCTCATCCATTGAAGGTGACTGAATAGAAAACACTTGTGGGTGATCCTGTCAGTTTCAAGAATAAATCTGGCTAATCTACCATAACATCAATTCTATCCAGGTCAATTTTATTAGCAGTAGCATAAATAAAATCCCCATAATACACAGAGTGAAAAACCATCAAACGTATTACTTTCTCCCTAATTTAAGTACTCGTACAATGTCTAACACAATATAAAACACCCAATTTTCTTCCAACTCTAGTTACCACACTATTTATATGAACTGCCCAATTTAAGGACTCATCGAGTCACATTCTCAGATACTTATATGTTTGGGTTTGAAGGATTGGGGCTCCTTCCAAGGTGTACATTTTTAAAGTCAAATCTTCCTGAACTAAGGCAGAATGAGAAAATAAAATTGTGTTTTTTTTTAGTTTAAAACCAAATCACTCTCCTTTAAGAAACTCTGCAGTTCATCAAATGCTTTCTGGAGCTTTGTTTGAACTCCTTTTACTAGACAATCCGATGTATAAATAATCATATCGTCGGCATACAGATGATAATGAATGGATGAATCTGAAAAACTTAGACCATTTACATAAATATTAAACAATATTGGGCCTAAAATTGAGCCCTGGGGGACCCCTGATCCAACTACCACACCACTCAATGTCCAATCACCCAGTGTAAGTAATTGTGTTCTTTCTGTCAAGTAAGAACACAACCATTGCAAACTAGGTCCCACAACCCCCATAGAGGCTACTCTGGATAGGAGGAACCCATGATTCAGTGAGTTGAAAGCCTTTGATAAATCAACAAAAATTGCTCCGACTGGGGTCTTCCCATCCAGAGCAGTCTGTAGATCCCCAGTAACCTTAACCAAGGCAGTCATGGTACTAAAAGTCTTCTTAAACCCTGACTGCATACCATTTAAGAGACACTCTGTTTCTAAGTATCCAGAGATTTGGGCAGCAACAATTTTTTCAAAAATCTTTGAGACCTGAGGTAACAAAGAAATCAGGCAATAGTTGCCAAAATCAGTTTTGTGTCAATGTTAATGGGAATACACAGTTGAATCATGCAGATTAGTCCTATTACCAGCCCCATCATTTTGAATGACAGTCCCCCTTTCATTATCACTAGAATATTTCAAATGTTATAGGCTGGCAAAACACCCAGTCCTGAAAACAGGTCCAGAGGCAAAAAAATGCTGTCCCTGATCCAGCGCTCCCAGCATAAACAAATGTTCTCGAATGAGGACAGTTGCCCCTTTGCAAGCAGAATCACTACACAAAGTGTTCTAGCACATCTGATTGTTTGACCTGCAAGTGCCCTGGACATCATTGATCACTTTGGCCATCCAATTGCTAGTTAGAAATAGCACCGAGGGTCTGGCTTGGACCAGGGTTCACCAAAGAGGTCCATGGCTTCTACTGCATACCACGTTCTGTTGTCCTTGAAGTCCTGCTGCAGTATATGTTTCAAGATAGTCAGCCTTTTTTAAACAGTGTCCTTGAGAGACCTGACATGCACCTGGTCCTCCAAGTGATGAGGAAATGCATTATCCATACCCAGTCTTTGCTTCAAGTGGATTTTGTGTAAAGCCACCTTATACACCCATTCCTCCTGGTTCGATTCTATCTCATCTCACAGTACCTCTGGGATATAGAGATAGGTGTGTGGGGGGTAATCCAGCTTTATGACAGTGCATCATCCTGTCTGCCTGGGACCACTTGGGTATTGGTTGTACATGTCCCAATGGGGCTTGTCCAGGCTGCAGACACTGCCCTTGTGATACTCAAGGATGTGGGGTGTGTCCATTTCTGTAGCCCCCCCAGCTGATGTTGGTTTTCTTGCCCTACTTGTGGCACATTTCCTTTGATGCACCATGCTTCCTGGCTCCTGGTCACTCAGTTGACCATGCAGGGGGTGGTACCACCACAACAGTTAACCATGAAGACAGCTGATGTGCCTCTCATGAGAACAGTCCAACAGTAGCGAGAAAAAAGGTCACCATCCACATGTAAAAATATTTGACAATTGCACATTTATTGCCAATTTTCAAAGCAAATTCTAAATGAATGCAGACAAGCGTGCCATATAGGTGCTCCCCTCTCCTCAAAAGGCCCAACCAGTTTCACTCATCTGCGCTTCCTCAGATATTTGGATATTTTTGCTTGTGGAAGGTGTCCTTATTTCTCACCACCAAAACAGTCCCAGCAACCATTGGGCTAGACAGCTCAGCTGAGGCTTGCAGGTCACAGGTGTTTCCAGGTGGACTTCCTGATGCCATGGTTCCTAGAAGGATGGCCCCATGGATGTGCCACACTGTGGCATGAGCAACCACTTCTAGATCTGTTCTGCAGACCCCAGGTGCACTGCCCCAACGACCACTGCCCCTCCCATCTGCACTCAGTGTTTATTTTGGCCCAGGTGAGGGCAGTGGTAGTGGTAGTGGCACAGGCTCCTGCCTCACAATGAGCCACTTGCTTCAAGTCCTCCAAATCAGATACCTCATACTGCCCAATGGGAACAGCACTAGAAACTGTTTTCAGTAGTGTAGTCCCACCCTTGCATAAGTGTAGTGTTTCGACATCAAGGACCTGTAGCTGCACATGTTGCAGCAGTCATGCACCTATGGGGCAGGGGCTGTGCTGGACTCTCTCTTCAGTAGTCATTACAACATAGCTAAGTGTACCATCACATCTCTTGGGTTTCCACTCCTAACCATTCTGACACCCCATGAACAAGATGCAGAGGTTAGTATCAAGCTCTTCATTTACTTTACTCTGCCTTTATACACCTACACAACATTGCTTTTATACTGTATGTTTAGCCCAACAGGACTGCTGTTTCTGTACATTATACTGCATACATGTATTATGGTATATGCAACCTTTCCATGGCTCTGTATACTTTGCATTTGCCATATGGCCACTAACACATGGAATTAACTCTATAACCAAACTGTTTTTCGTCTCTGCGTGGCACACTTGGTGTGGTGCACACAGCAGTTCCTCACTTTCCCTTGCTTCATGCCCCCCCATACTGTGCAGCCACTTTATTGGACATGTTACACCAGCCCTATCCCTCATGGTCCTGATTATTCAAGGAATGGAAAGAGTACTCATAGACATTCCTCCACTGCAGGCAGAGCTCAGTCTCATATGTCTTTTACACTCATGGTATTGGGATCCCCCAATGGGTTTTATTATATGACCAAAGGGGCCATTTGTGTGGTGATTGTCATGATGTGCATGTGGTTACTCATGGCTCCAGGACTTGGATTCCTTTCAGCTCCCTGCTCACAACCATGATGTCTGCCCAATTACACAAGCCAGTTGGGTCTCTGTGCATGCTACATACCCCTTTGAATCATCAGTCATATTACAGAGAGGGACCTGAGGCAGATGGTGACAAACTCCACACACTAATGGTGTGGGGCACGCTCCTGGGCATGTTTCCTGTTTACCCCCAATCACAGCCTTCCCCTTTCTGGGTTCCTCAGGTGTCAGTGTCCCTCTTACTCATGTGTGCGGAGGTTGCCTCAGGCCATGGTAGGTGCAGTGGACCAAAAACCATGCCCTGGGCTGGGATGCCATCACTGGACTGGCACCCATGGCTGCAGCCCTGTGTGGTCCACATAACTGTTTTCATGTCTGCAACTCCAAATGCACATACGTGTGTGTACATTGGATAGTCACATGTCTGTGGGCAGTGTAGATCATTTTATGGCCGAGTCAGGAGGCATGTCTGCCTCTGTCGGTCCATCACATATCCTGATCTGCACCCTACAGCACGGTCCTGTGCACCTATCAATCTGCACGTGGAGCTGTTGCTGGATGCCATGTGTTGTGCATGCCTCCATGGGTGCTCAACTACATACCCACAGTTATGCTCCATTCCAGCACATGTGGCTGTGTTAGTGATTAAAGTTGAATAGGAGAGAAAAAAATTAGGGAATCTTAAGGTTGGCAAAGAAAAAAAACAAAAACAAATGCTGTTTATCTCACATGTACCTACTAATGATTTTATGTGGGTAGAACCAAGCACAAGCTAAAGGAGTGGGTGGGGCACCATGTCAGCGTGATCACACATGACAATTAGGAATATGCCACAGCAGCTCATAAGCATGATACTTCAGACCCAACATTGCATAAATGGTCTTTCATAGGGATAGAGAAGGTATCCTTGGCACCAATGTGTGGTGATCTCTGGTCAGGATGCTGTCACAGGGGGATGGCGTTTGGATCCAAAAATTGGAGACAACCCCAGGACTGGGTCTGAATGATAAAACTGAGTTGGCACCCTTCCTATAATCTTTCAGTGCTACTATAATGTAATGGTGCATTACTCGGTCTGCATTATTGTTGATGTTTTGTTCTAAGTTTTGTGTTCTGACTTTTGTTTTTTTTTTCTGTCCCCATTACAGGTTTATTTGATGCACTGTTGAGGCTCTGACTGGTAAATATCAGCACTTGTACTGCATCACTGTGGGAGCTGTGTTATAACAAGTTTGTTACCTTGGAATGTTGAAAAAGTGTTCTTTCCAGTTTTTATCCTTCTTCCCTGTCTCTTTAAATGTACTGTACATAAGGAATGGTGGTGGGGTTAGTCCTCATCTCTTAACAAAGCGCACCTGCACAAAATGTTGAGGTGCTCGGGTGGATTAGCTGTTTTGCTACTGGCATTTGTCCCCAACAAAATCAACTTGCAAATTATCTCAAAATGATGTTGAGTGTGTTTTTTTTCTTTGCTAAGTTTTATCCAAAATGATGCGCCTTGAGCTCTGAGCTGCATTTTCTCTTTTTCCCTGGAATCATAAGGTTATAAAGATACACTTATTAACTGCAGAATACATGCACAGACAAAAAGGGGATGATTTTACATAAACCTAGCATGTTATGTTTTATTTTTCATTAATTTTACAGAAAGAAACCAAGCAAAGTCACAATAAGTGACAGAAAATATTAAAAGGGCACCTTAATCAAGCCAGTTCCACCAGCCCTTACCATTAAGACATTAACTGAAATAAAAAACAAAAAGGACATATAAAACCTATATGTTATTTACAAAATGTGTTCCGCTAATAAGGATAAGTTGACTATCCCATGGATACCAAACTCTGGTGCTCAATAGCAGGAGAACTCAGAAACAGTTTGTCTCATGGGGTCTGTCAGCACCCTCCCCCAAAGAAAGGGGGGTGGAGCCACTTTGTGAAAGTTTGCACATTTTCCTACCCCAAAGTAATAATTGAGATACACCCAGGATATTTCTTCCCTCTAGTCTAACCACTTTTCTGTAGTCTACTGCAGTAGCAATCTCTGATTTGGGTCTTTCTTGACCCTTTTCACCATTTCACCTGCAAGGGGTGGCATCCCATTGTAGTACTCTAAATCTGTTCTACCGCGCTGTATTTCTCCTCTTTTCCTGAGGGTATGCAATAAAAGTTAAGGTTTTATTTTCCTCCGATCAGGGCAATAATGATGGGAAAAGTGCCCTTGTATGTTTTAAAAAAGGACTTAATAAATAAAGGTGGCAAAGCCTTTAAAATAAAAAAAGACCATAGGAAACAGTACAGGGATGCCTGTACAATTAATAGGAAAGACCCCTTTTGTGGTTATAAATAAAGAAAACTAAATGTTGCCACTTGATGCAATTGAAATGAAAGAGACATCTTTTTTTTCCTTGTCTTTCCCTTTTATACATGGTGCAGCACATGTCTGCCCCTCCGGTGGCATGTTTGCAAAAGCCAGGGAGGAGGTCGGCAAATGGCATACAAGCAACCATTCATGTATTTAACTATAAAGTCAGTACCAAGATATGAGCTGTCTCTCATAGCTCAACCTGTCAGTCCTCAAAATCACACTGCAGATTTCTCCCCATAGCACTTAAATGGAGACTAAAGCAGGCTGCATTGTGGGAATGATAGGTGGGACCTTTACTAGAGCCTTAATGAATTACAGATGTAATGAATTACAACAGGGTTCGGAGAAGCCCTGAAAGGGAAAGTGAGGCCCAATTGAAAGATATCCCATTGGCTGGCAATTTCAACCGATGAGACAGATACAAACAGTGCTTCTTTGCTTGCTGAATGCAGAGGGTGATGTGTTTGTAATTAACTACAGTAGCAAGCATGGAAAGAAGGGTATTCCTTGAAAGTAAAGCAAGGAAAGATGTTTTTACAGAATGTTCATGAATTATCTTAAAACACATTGAAATTACTCTGGCATAAAAAGCATAGCACACTGAATTTTTATGCAGGTTAGAGAAGAGAGTCTCTAGCAGATACAGAGAATGAATGAAGGTATGGGTAAGAGGGGTCAGGAAGCCCTAGAACTTTACCTGTTCCTTGTGGCTCCTATAGCAACTGGTGGTCTCTTTAAAGCCAGTGGGCCCAAACCAATCCCTATTTGTAGTAATGCTACCTATGATGTCATCAAAAGAAGGGTGGGACTTAGGCCCTTAAGTGGCCCTTAAACCTCCTATAGTTAAAATAAAGGTTTTAATGCCACTAGAAAAGAACAGGGTGGTGAAAACTGGTATTGTTCCATTTAATGAATGTGCTGGGTTAGGCTGAACCCCCACATGTCTGTATTAGACTAGATGTTATGTGTAGTAGAATTAGGGTGGGTCAGCTGACCATATGATGTTGCCAGGAATCCCTATAAAAAGCCTGCCTTTACAGCTAAGAATCAGTAGAGCTGAGAGAGTTGTACTGACTGGAGGTACAACCAGAAAGCACAGAAGATTGTGAAATTTACTGTTTAGTAATTGATTTTCATTTTGTGGCAGCTGTTTTAGGGGAGAACATTGCTGGAGCTTGGGAGAGCTATTATTTTCTTTATTTAGTTTGTTGATTTATTTTCTTGTTCTGTATTATTTTGGACATAATTTAGTCTGAAGTTAAGAATATATCCTTTTGAAAATAAATATCACGTAAGAGATTTGTGAGTTTTACACTCTTGCCGCTGTGTCAGTGTTGTCTATTCCCACACCCTCCTACATACCTGCTAGCTTCCCAGAGAAACAAAATCTGGTGAGAGCCGAAAGAACTGCAGATAAGAAATTTTGGGTACAAATATTGCAAATTACCAAAATTAAGAGCCTGCATTTGAAAATGTAACACAGGCACATAAATTTGTTGTTTTATAACCATTCATTATGCTATAACAATGCATGGTCAACTGACTGGTTTTATCAAATTAAGTGCCTTTGATTTTTAGACCCATTTTATAAGCTGTGATAATTTCTCTTTTTGTGTGGTTGAAGTCACTCATTCTGCAGCCTCATGACCAGCCCACCTGAGGTGTGACATTATCACAGCACGACACACACTCTATCCTGCCTTATTTATGTTAAAATGTTTTCTTGTTTTTATTAGATGGTGAATGTATTAGATATATGATTTTAGAAATATATTTATGGTCAAAATGTTAATGTATGTATCTTTTTGTATACTGTATCCAGCTTCAGCTTGCCTTTGTGGTGTGTTGCAATACTGTGTTTAAATTAACTAAAGATAAACTAAAGAAATATTTTTTAAATATAAAGAATTCTTAATAAATGTATGCACCTCTTAACATATTTACCAAAAAAACACGCACACACCACCATTAAAAGATTGCTGAAACCACTCATTATATCAAACCAACATTTATTGCATAAAGGCGTTGCCTTTATGCAATAAATTCGATGATTGATCTATAAGTGAAGTTCAGCAATCTTTAATGGTGGTGTGTCCTGTTTTTTTGTCGGTATATATGTTTTCTGTTTAACCTGTGCACCACAGCCTTGTGCAAACTCTTACATGTGTTTTAACCTCTTAACATATGCAGTCTTGTCAGTAAACAAACCTAACAGTGCTGAGACATTGTTCTAATACTTTTCCAGTCATGCAGGCAAGACTGAATTTCCAAAAGGGTTGCAAATGAGCAAGTAATATAACTAAGCCATTGTACACCTGATGAAAACTCACCCAACCATGACACACCAGGGAAAGCAGAAAATCCTGATTTCAGGCAGGTTCACTGATGATACACACAATGGTTGTGAACAGAAGCACCATTAGGGAAACTTCCAAGTTGAGGGGGCAGCAGTGGGGCAACCACTGTTCTTTCAGTATAACCCTTTGGCAACCTTAACATGTTAGTACTAGTATAAGAGCTATGTCAGAGTGTGAATATAGGAGATGTTGCACTTGCATCCAACCTAATAGTTCTATACATTTGTTAAATTATACTTTAAATTTAGTGTACACTTTTAAGAAGCAATCCTTAAAAACAACAGCAAGATACAGTTGCTTCTATTTTAGGAGCTTGACACTAGGTTTTACAAAACAATGATGCAGATAGTGTTAAAATTAAAGGGACACTGCCAATCCCTGTAAGCCGCAAATCGTCACTAGTTTAAAAACTCATTTCTATGATTGCTTACATCCTGTAAAGATTGCTGATGTAGCTGGTTGTTTGATTCTGATTACTTGTTTTCCTATCTAAAAGTTAAAAATAGACTGCACTAGTGTTACTGTACCAAACAAAATCTATCGTTATAGACCTCACCAAGGCATTTGATACTGAGAACCATCAAATCCTGCTTAATAACTTATTGGCAACTGGACTATTCCATGATGCAGTAAGCTGGTTCCAGAGCTACCTGTCCTCAAGAACCCAGTGCATAAAAATTAGCGTAGTCATCTCGGACCCTAGAGAAGTAACCCTGGGATTCCCCCAGGGGTCAATACTTGGTCCTCTGCTGTTCAGTTTAACCATAAACTCACTCTCCTTCGCTTGCCCAGCAAAAGTGCTGCTCTATAGTATGCTGATGATGCAGTTATCACTGTGTCAGGTAGTCATCAATCCATAGTAACTCACGTTGCTAACCTATAAGACCCTACATGGACAGGGACTGGGTTACTTGCAAGACCTCCAGCAACCTTACCACTCCCTCCACCCTCTCTGCTCCACCAATGAGGGATTGCTAGAGGTTCCCAGGGTCCGTTTACAGACATCAGGTGCTAGGCCTTTTGCTTTTGTGGCCCCGACCCTGTGGAACTCTCTACTTCGTCGGATTAGAGACTGCCTGTTCATTGAGATGTTTAAATCCTCCTTGAAAATGTATTTATTTGATCTAACAATTGGGGAGGATATTTAGCCATATGTATGCTGTCTTTTAATTCCACGTGTTTTAACTGTTTGTTGATTATTTTAAATTGTAAACGTGCTTTGATTTAAGAAAAGCGTGTTAGAAATAAAGTATGATTTGATTTGATTTAAACTCAGGGACTACAAGATAGTTTTAATAACCTTGAAAACTAGTTTTCTCATAACAAACTCATACTCAATTATAAAAAAAACAAAAAACTATGAATTTCTCACTGCCTATTAATAAGAAAAAATCTGGCCCACTGATCATTCATACCAAAAAAGGGGATATTCTAGAACAAGTCCGGTCCTTCAAATACCTAGGCAACCATCTACATGAGACACTATCCTTCTCAGTCCACATTGTTTATATAATTAAATCAGCAGATAGCAAGCTTAGACTCCTATACTGAACAGGCAGACCATGACCCCAGAGGCCCTGTGTTTAGTGACTAGAAACTCGGTACTCTCCTCCATTGACTACAGCCTGATTATCTACAGTGCATGGAGTGACAAGACATTAAAAAGAGTCAAAATGCTCCTGAACAAAGCCTGCAGATTCATCCTAGGAGTGCCCCACTTGACACATACCTGTAGACTCTGCTTAGAAACAGGATGTCTCCCTCTGCACCTTAGAGTAAAATATCAGGCTTGTCTAACTGGAAAAAAAAAAAGCCCTGCTAGGTCTCACCCCTGTCTTCATGGCCAGCCTATTCCAATGCATACTATCTGGCAAGTCAACAAGAAGCGCAGTAAAGGGTGCGCTACATGTCCCTTCAAACATACATCATTTTCACAGCGCTCACTATCATACAGGAGGCCCCAATGGCTGAATGAACTCCCAGCCCCTCATAGACAGTGACAAAATGGGCTATTTTAAAATGGAACTTTGCCACCACCTGGCTCAAGCTAACCACTATGACTGCTTTAACTAAACACAGCCTAAAACAACCGACTTTAAAGACTCCCACTTATCCACCCCACCCTCCCACATCTACTCTCTCCCGACAAAGTCTGATTCCGGACTGCTCTTCTCTAATCTGTGCTGCACTAAGTTGGTACTCCCTGCCCTACCCTCTCCCCTTCTTCTTCCACCCACTTTCCTTACTGACAAAATCTAAGTAGACCGCTATGACAAAGTCTATTCAGACTGCATTTCCCCCTCCCTCAGCAATGCACTTTGTAACAAAACTGTTCTGGTTATAAACAGCAATGTGAAACAGAATCTTATGTGTTTATCATCGCTGTCATTTGTGTTAATCAATTCCTGTATCATGAAATTGAAGCATCATGTAAGATTGTCATGCATTGTTATACTTATTGTTTTACTCCTTTGTTCACTATGTCCTGTATGTTACATCTGACTTGGAACCTTTGTAAAATAACCTTACGGCTAAAAGGTATTAATCTGAAACTCTAAATAAATACATATATAAATAAAATGTGTTTGTTTACATGCCTTGCTCAACTTCCACTGCATCTTTTCTGGACTTGGGAACACCCCCATAAAGTTTAGCCATTCATCATGCATTGGGAAGAGAGGAGACTACTGCACGATGAGTGGCTGCATTTGTGTGTGTGTGTGTGTGTGTGTGTGTGTGGGGGGGAGTATATGAAGGTTGATTAAGAATTTGAAACTAAACAAGATTGGATATAATTGCACCATTACCATGCATTTTAGTTCTACTAAGAAAAGAAGCAGATAAAACAACCAGCGACATCAATGAATTTTACAGAAGGTAAGCAATCAGAAAATGTGTTTCTTTGCTAGGATATGTCATTACTGCTTTCTTATTTCAAACCCATCTGCGATGCCTTCTGTTTTTTGGCACTGATGTTCTGGAATGTGCTGGACTAATTATTGACAGCAGTTGCAGACTGTTTATCCTCAGAAGCCTACCATCTCCTTCTGGCACTGAATAGCTTCCTTTAGGAGAGTCTAAGAAACCTAAAGACCTTAATATTTATACATTCACCATTTTATCACAATAGAGGTTGTACCAGTGGAGGCTACACAATATGCAGATTGAACTTGTAAGTTAATGTACAAGAAAACCTATTCACGTATTTGAGCATTTTAGCCCCCTTTCCTATGGTTTATGTGTACTGGCAGAGTTTTTGTTTTCCCAGTTGTTGTTACACTTGGAGACCCTGTTAATCTTAAGGAGCTAGTGTACTGCCTAAAATTAATATTAGTTTTTAAAAGCAATCAATGATTACCCTTTATACCTGAAGTGTTTTTTTTATTTTCCCTTTGGGTAATTAGAACATTTTTACCTGATGTTAGTAGGTGTGATCTGTGGAACAGCACTCTACCTGGCAGCTGACATATCTAGTTGTATTCCTCCCACTAGATCATCCACATTGTGACTTCACTGGCTGTGATGTCACAGCCACTCAGGAAGAGCCACTCAGTAGCTGCCAGATCAATCACCTGTGATGTTACAGTCAGTTGGATGACAGTACTGATGATGTAGTGGGGGAATATACAGTAACTAGGTATGTCAGCTACCAGGTAGAGTGCTATTCCACACATCCAGCATAATACTGTCATACAGAAAACGTTCTGAAGAGCAAACAGAAAAAAAAATACTTCTGAAATAAAAAGTTACAACTGGCTACTTCTTAAAATTTCTAATATTTTCCTGTCTGCTATTTTTGATTGTAAACATAGAAACATAGAAACATAGTCTTTGACAGCAGATAAGGACCACTTGGCCCATCTAGTCTGCCCAGTTCCCTACCTACAAGATAGGCCACAGATCCTAATTAACCAACAGCCTAATTCTTCCTACCCCCCACAAGAATTGCCTTATGTCTGTCCCATGCATTCTTAAATTCTCCCACAGTTTTAGACCATACAACCTCCTCAGGAAGGCTGTTCCATGCATCTACTACCCTCTCTGTGAAATACTTCCTCACGTTGCCCCTGAACCGCCCCCATCTTTAAATTGTGTCCCCTTGTTCTTGAACGTCTCTTTTTCTGAAAGATGCTACCCTCTTGGACTTTGTTGATTCCACTGAGGTACTTAAAAGTTTCTATCATGTCCCCCCTCTCCCTTCTTTCCTCAAGGGTATACATATTAAGCACCTTTAGTCTCTCCTCATATGGCTTCTCTCGCAGCCCTGCACATTTTAGTTTAGCTCTTTAAGTTATACACATTATTATATTAATTATTATTATACACATTATTTTTTTTCTGATAAATGTAATTTTGTACATTAATCTGGGGAGTTTTTGGATAGCGTTATGATAGCCATAAAAATCACAAGCCCAATTATATTTGTTATATAGCAGGGACACTACTAATAATGATTTGTTAGTCTTGCAAGGGTATCATCACTAACTAGTAAGGTATTCAATTTGATCTTTAGTTTGAAGCATATTCTCAGCCACAAATTATGCACATTATTGATTTTTCCTGATAAATGCAATTTTAAATATTAGTCTGGGGAATGTTTGGAAAATGTTATTATAGCCATAAAAATCACAGGTTAAATCATATCTGTTATACAGCAGGGAAACTAAAAATTATTATGATTTGTTAGTCTACTGTAGCAAGGGTATTGTGACTAACTATAGAAATGATTTTTTTTTGCTCATGTAGCAGTGGGGGGATGGGACACGGTGGCTGTAGCATGCCTTCTGAGCTCCCCCACCTTGTACCTTCCCCTTCTTACCTGACATAAATTCTGACCCTTCTCTTCACAGCTTTTGATGCAGTCATGAGGGCTCCGGGAACAAGGATTACCTGACCTCCCCAAGAGCTGCTGGACCCCCCTCCCTTGCAGGTAACAGACAAACAGGACCAGTGTGCCTCTTCTGAATTTGCCCCGCTGACACTTTGCGTTGCCTACCCCACCACCCCCACCTTGGTGAACATCTCCCTTTATACTGGTGAGCCAGCTCACGTGATCCGAAATAAGCCCTTTATACTGGTGAGCCAGCTCACATGATCCAAAATAAGCCCTTTATACTGGTGAGCCAGCTCACATGATCCAAAATGAGCCCTTTATACTGGTGAGCCAGCTCATGTGACCCAAAAAAAAAACCTATGTACTTTGCCACTTGCAACTTATTGCTGCTCTCCTCTAGGTGGCAATCTAACAATATTTGCTCACTTATTTCTAATGTGAAGCACTCAATAGACCTCAATCCCCTTACGCTCCCATTACTGCCTACCTGTTCTCTCTCTCTGCCCACAGAAGCACATATATGCATACTGGATTTTCTGGACCCTAAGCGATCATTTCAACTGCTGATGGCTGTGGCAGACTCTTTTGGCTGCAGACTGCACCTTGCTCCCCAACAGCACTGCACAGGCAGGGACTCTGGTAAATCGGAGGCTTCCCTTCAGCAGCCCTATCATCTTCCATTATCGCACTCCTGATTGGACACTTCCTTTTTGACTGCTGCTGCTATTGGACACATCACGCTAACTCCTCTGCTGCTATTGACCTGGGAGCTTTCACTGACAGCTTGCTGCCTTCTCCTTCTCCCCAGCACTGTCACTCTGACTTTGCTGTTTCTGCACTTTGGGTTTAAATTCTTGTCCCAGCCAACATCCTTGCCTGTGGCACTGTTTAAATTGGCTTTTTACCCTGAAACCACCACTTCCTTGGGCTGTCCACCAAGTAAACACAGTGCATCTCATCATCACACCTCTAAGACACTACCTATCACCTACTGCCTTTCAGATCTCCCTCTTTCCTTCTCTTACTCCCCTTAAAGCCTAAACACAATTTTGTCAACAAACACCTAACCGACCTGTCATATTAGACAGAAAATGTTTCTGGGCTTGTCACTGAGGAGTATCTATATTCTGCTTGTTTTATGTACAGACCAATCATTGATGAACTCAAGGCTGGATAAAAGCCAGCCTGCTAATATCATGCAAGCCCATTTTCCATATGTCTACACTCAAACTGATCCCTACCTTACTCTCTCCACTTTGAATAGCCTCAGGAAAGGAGAGAATTGTTATATGGGTATAAAATACTTAAGGCTGCATAAACACCAGCTTTTCTATTTCCCAATCCGGCTGCTCCAACAGATATGGGTCACCATGAAGTTGCTGCTATTGGGAGATATTGAAACAAACCTGTGTCCTCCTTGCACTAATGTCCCTAATGTTTCTCCTTCCCTGCCCATCTGGGTCAACACAAAAGGGTTAAAAATGTTTCATATGAATGTTAATAGTCTCAGGCCCAAGTAACAAGAACTTGAGGCCTAGGTTGACCAGTATTCCCTTGACGTAGTAACCATCTCAGAAACCTGGCTTAAACCTTGTGTTTCAATGCATGATATTGAGATCCCTGGATTCAATGCTTTCAGACAGGACAGAATTGGAAAAAAGGGTGGAAGGGTTGTGATATACTGTATGTTAGGGCATCCCTAACTTCTTCCATAGTAGCAACAACAACCCTGATTGATTTGGTTTGTGAGGCACTATTCCTCAATCTCCAGCTAGACAGTATTAAGCCTTTGTTAATAAGGTGTGTATATAACTCTCCTAAGACTGCAGGGGATGCATTAAAGGCCTTCACAAGACTTATCCCTAACCTGTCTTCCTGCGAGAAAATAATCGTGGCTGACTTCAGCCTTCACTGGGGCCCGCTGACCAAAGGTGACATTACATCCAATCTACAAGAGGTTAATTTGCCCCAGCTTATCCAAGAGTCTACCAGACTAAATTTAAAATAGGGAAACTGCACAACCCTGGATTGGATCCTTGTGTCAAACCCCATCAAAGTCAAGTTGGTTGGAACTTTTGCCGATTCTTTAAGTGACCACACTCCTACAGTATCTTTGGAAAATGGAAAAATGATTTTCCCACCCCTCCTCCAGAACCTTTTTGGCGCATTACTACTCCAAATTTGACAC
Source organism: Neoceratodus forsteri (assembly GCA_016271365.2). Taxonomy (NCBI): domain Eukaryota; kingdom Metazoa; phylum Chordata; order Ceratodontiformes; family Ceratodontidae; genus Neoceratodus; species Neoceratodus forsteri. The sequence continues at coordinate 1,360,893,964 of CM057459.1, forward strand.
AGATTCCTTCATTGGTACCCTATTAGCAGTAGACTGGTCCCAGATCATATTCACCCCTAGTCTGGACATGGCCCTGGACTTTTTCACCAGTAATTTCTTGTATACAGCCAATAAGTACACCCCCCTTAAACAAATGAGAGTCAAAGGACAACAGGCTAGATGGTTGATGTGTAATCTTAAAAAACTGATGAGGGAAAGAGACAGGGCTTGGGGAAAATACAAACCAATTAACCTGTCAAACAATTGGATTTGGTATCAAGAACTCAGAAATAAATGCAAAAGAGAATTAAAACAGGCCAAGTGACATTACGTACATAACTCACAAACAAAAGATCTGTCTGATCCCAGAAAGTTCTGGTGCTACATTAATGTTCTCCTAAATGAACATACCACACAAAATGCCTGTGACATTGTTGCAGATGGCATATGTCACATAGCTCCAAAAGAATCCTCCACAAATGCCTTCAATGCATTTCTCACCGACCTTGGTAGATATAAGGTCTACCCCAGCAGCTCTAGTCCTTTATCCCACGATTATGCGGTTGATTCCCACCCCACCTAATTTCCACCTTAAGATGGTGTCTAAACTGGAGGTACTTAAGTTGCTCAAAAACATTAAGATTGCTGGCTCTGCAGGTCATGACAAGCTTGAACTCAGACTACTCAAATTAGCAGCCCAAGCCATTGCCACACCAATCATGTGGTTATTCAATAGATCGCTGCAAGAAGGGAAAGTTCCCACAGCCTGGAAAGTAGATCTAGTTACTCCCATCTCCAAAGGGAGATCAAGTGAGCTAGCTGAGAACTACAGACCAATTTCTTTACTATGCACACTCAGCAAATTACTAGAGACAATTGTGTACCAACAAGGCCAAGATTATACTGAACAACATAGCCTCCTCAGTCCATGGCAACATGGGTTCAGAAAGCAACATGGCATTACCACCTAGGTTAGCCTCATGTCAGAATCCTGACAGTCCAGGATAATGGCCAACTAAGTGGTGCAATCTTTCTAGACCTCACCAAGGCCTTTGATCTGGTGGATCATCAGCTGCTACTCTCGCAACTCAGATCCCTTGGATTGGACAACCGCTCTGTGCAGTGGTTCATGGATTACCTGCATAGTAGATCTCAAATAGTCAGATGGCAGGGGGTGAAGTCTGATAAACAGCCCATCTGGGATGGGGTCACCAAGGTTCAATCTTGGGATCCCTCTTGTTTTCCCTGTTTATCAACAACTTGCCCAAGCACTATGGAGGTGCCAAGGTAACCCTTTATGCCAATGATGCTGTGATGTACAGATCATCTCATGATGTGGCACAGCTAAATCTATTACTCAGCCATGACCTCTCCATTCTGGAGGATTGGTTCCTGGCCAATCTCCTAGTCTTCAATGGGAAAAAACAAAATACATCCTGTTTGGACCCAAAAGCATGGGCTTTGATAGACTGCACTTACTGTCCCCTATCTGTCCAATGGTCCTAAGATTGAGGTGGTAGATTGCATTAAATATATGGGTGTGTATACAGATCAAGACTGTTCATTCAAGGTTCATTTTTTTTCCAACTATTTTTTCTGGCCCTCTGACTCGGAACTCTCTCGGGCCACTGCACTCGCCTACTCACTCTACCACCTACTGTGTTCCCCTCTATATCTTAAATTTCATTGCAGCTCCCTGGGATGGGAGGCAGAAACCTGGGGAGACCACAGGGACAGTGATGGGAGAACCAGCATTGGGCGTGTGGCAGTGGCACTGACAGGGTCATCACCTATCTGAGGCAGAGGGCATTTTCTTGCATTTACGCCCTTGATGCTAGATGTGCATTGCTGCCTGGCCCACGATGTGAGTGGTCCCACTTACGTCCAGAAGGCAGCTGCCAGTGTCTACCCCATGCTTGTGAGCCCATGAGTGTCGTAGCACCGCCGGTCTCCACTGGGGGAGCTGCTGCACAGGGCTTCCCCTGGATCCCTCCTGAGAGAGGAGAGCAGTCCTATGGATGCTTGATCCTCTCTCTCCCCTGCTGACCCATAGCGGCCCAGGCTCGCTTCTGAACTGAGGTCACCGGCACGACGGGAGGTGTGGTGTCCAGCTCCTCAACCCTCAGCACTACCAGGCCAGCCCTCAAGGTTCATGTTGACCAACTAACCAAGTCACTTAACCAGAAACTTGGTTTCCTGTATAGTCTGAACCCATTCCTCACTCAGACATCCAAGTTAAGGGTAGCCACTGGCATGCTCTTGCCCACATTGTTCTATGGGGCCATCATGCTATTCTCATTGAGAAGCATAGCGATGCAAAAACTGAGACCACCATATAATAGGACTGGGTGTTTTGCTATTGGTGCACCACCCCAAGAACACCACTGCAAAGTATTGCATTCACTGAACTGGCCAGCTCTTGAGGGCAGATTAATGTACCCATCTCTTTTCCTGGCCTTCAAGCTTCAGCAAACAAGCACCCCCAATCTGAATGGTATTATTATAATACCTAAGAAAACTGTAAGAACTTTAAGGTCCTCTGATCAACAGCTCCTCCATGTCCCCTGAATCTGGACATCCCATGGTCTCCGATCATTTGCAGCCTATATGCTATCCCTCTGGAACAGCCTCTCTAATAATCTCTAAGAGTGCAGTTCCCTTGGAGACTTTAAGAAAGGCATCAAGACCTATCTACTGAGATTAAATTTTTGCTCATGTATCCGCTGAGCATCTGAATGCTCCAATGGGCCACCCCATCGGCCACTGCCAGCCCCCTGGCTTGCCCTTGCTCTAATAGTGTGCCCCTTACATTCTGATGGGATATGTGTAATTGTTTTTTTATATAACTGTTTGATTCCTCATGCTGATCTTAAATTGTGCCTAACTTACCTGTGTATCATCTATTACAGTAGGTCCCTATTGCAATGTATGTATTACCCAATTGATTGTGTTGTTTCTACTATTTTATTCTCATTGTATGTACTTAATCATGGGTTACCACTGAAAAATGGACTATAATGGTCTCAGTAGGCCTACCCAGTTACCAAAATTTAAATAAACAAATGACTATGTTACTACAATATCTACATTTGCTGAGCACCACCATGACATTCGGGTTCCATTCATCAGTAAAGCAAAGAAGCAGCAGAATAACAAAGTTAAACAACAATTACAAAAGTTTGAATTTTAAGCAGTTCTATTATTTATTGTCAAGAATATTAACATGACACATGATCTTTGCCCAAAGAGCTCACTTGCTGTTGATGGTTGTTCTCCAGTTCAGGTCATAATCCAACAGTGGCCAAATTGTCAGCACAGTCTTCTTATTACCCCACCCCACATACCTGGCACAGCAAATTTTTCAATCCCCACCAAAACGTAATTCTGTGCAACTGCAATGCCATTCCTCACCACAGGTGCGAAAACACATTTTGCTCAGGATTTGAAAAATGACAGCTATGACGTACATGAGGTAAGGGAATAAGAAGGCTATGTTGAAAATCTGGGGTTAAAATATAAAAAAAATCCACATTTACAAGTGTGTGCAGCAAAAGCATGAAGAATGGTCATAACTTTGCCATTTTTGCATTTTTTGACCACAAATTTTTAACATAGCTTTCTTATGACCCTGCCTCATGATCAAGGGCAGAAAAAATATTGAAATCCCACCCAAAAGGTGAATTCACCAAGTGACCATAAAATCACTTTTCTTGCAGGAGTTGCATAATGACTGTAGTACTGTTCATGAGGTGGGGTCCCCAAAAGGCCATGTTGAAAATTTGGGGTCAGAATTTCAAAAAATGGCCAAGTTATTTATCAAAATTGAACCCCCCCCCTTGAAATATACTGACCTGCATTTACTTTATTTTTTCCTTTTTTATTTATTTTTTAATTTAATGATATCTTGGAGAACACCTGTAAGTGGATGCTCATTTTTAGGTCCCACCTCAGTTATAAGAAAAAAATGAACAGGTACATAGCATTACATTACAAGGCATTACATTACAAGCAAGTACAAAATTGCACTGGTACAAAACAATACATTACAATCTAGGTAGACAATAAATTGGTGTGAATTGCAAGACTGGGATAGCATTTAGCTTAAGGTATAGTATTTAGATACTGCTATGGCACTGGTGAGAAAGTGCCTGTGTCAGAGAGTTAAGCATACTTGTGGGGGGAGACACAGAGTGGAGAACAGGCAAAGCTGTGGCATAGTGAAGTGTATGCCTGCATATGGGGTTAAGAACAAACTTTATTTATTTATTTATTGGAATCTCAGATGAACACCTTTGAGCTAAAGCTTGTTTACAAAGGTTCCATGTCATAAGGCAATAGACAAGATATGTAGACATTACAAAACAGATAGGGGCATATACAGCAAGCAAGTATATTATGGTACATACAGATACAGATTCAAGCAAGTACAGTTAAAATACATCAGTAGGGGAGGTCAACTTTATTGCAACAGTCTTAAGCCTTAAGGAAGGTTGGAGACAATGGGGCTAGGACAGCAGCAGACAGGGGGCATGAGGGTGGAGACAGAGAGGGGAATGGGTGCCCAGTGGGAAGGGGAGGAGGGTAGATGGGTGTGGGACAAGAAAGTGCTGTGAAGGTTGGTGCCCCTAGGATTAGGTGGAACACCATGTGCTACTGCTTTACGGTGGTCCAAATGCAGGAAAGTTATTTGGTCATCATGAATGGCCAATGCAGTCACAGTTGTCATCTGTGTCAAGGTGCTGCCTGAGCTTATGCTTGAAAGTGCCAATGATTGTGGTATTGGAGATGGCTGAAGGAAGGGCATAGGTCCAGTGTGGTGCACAGTAGTAGAATGCACATTGATCCTGTGCAGTGCAGCATTTAGGTTCATTGAAAATTTGTCTGTGGGTGCTTCTGGTCAGCCTGGCACTTACATGGCACATGAGCAGATTCTGGACTTGTGGTGGCATCAGATTTAGTGTGATTTTGTTTTTGGCCAGTAGACAGGCATGGTACTTAACTCTGCTCTTCAGCTGGAGCCACCCTGCCCTTGAATAGAGCTCACAGGTGTGTGTAAGCCTTGCAGCACCTGTGAGGAGTCAGCAGGCCTTTTTAAGGGCCAGAGAGATGCGATGGAGTGCTGAGTCTGGTGCAGAACCATAAACTGCCAGGCCATAGTCAACGAGGGCAATAACTGAGCTGGTGATGGCCATGTTAAGTGCTTCAAATGTAAGACTGTGCTTGTGGTGGTGAAGTATCTCATTTCTGGAAAGGATGACCTTGGCTGTGCTGTCTATATGCTGCGCATAGGATGGGGTGGAGTCAAGGGTGATACCCATGTACTTAAAGTGCTGCAAGAGGTCCAGCATGTCACCACTGTTGTTCAGGATGGATAGTGGGAAGGTATTGTATTTACTGTGAGTGCTGGAGTAGATAATATTCTTAGTTTTCTTGTAGTTAAGGATTAGTCTATGCTCCTTAAACCATGTTTTGGTAGCAGTAAATCCTAGTTGCAGGTCATTTTGAAGTAGTTCAGAGTTGGGGTTGCAGGTGAACATGATGGCATCATCAGCAGACAATGGCATGTGACTGGTGCAACAACCTGGAAGATCATTTAAGAAGATACTGAAGAGGAGGGGCCCCAGTATTGATCCCTGGGGACCCCTGAGCAGGCAGGTTTGCTATCTGAGGCAATGTCCCCAATCTTGACCCACTGTGAGCAATTGTTGAGATAGCTGTTGAACCATAGAATTGCATCAGAAGAGAGACCAGTTTCAACTAGCTGTTCAAGGAGGAGTGTGTGGTGAACCATAGCAAAAACTTTTGATAGGGCGATGAAGGTAGCCCCCATTAGCTACCCTTGACCCAGGGCTTGGTGGATGTAACCAGTGAATTCCAACAGGGCCAAGACAGTGCTGTGTCTTGCTCGGTACCCATGTTGTTCCCAGCATAGGAGTTAGTGCATGTTCAGGAATTCCACAAGGTGATCTGCCACTATCCGTTCAAGTGCTTTGGAGAGTGGCAGGAGTATAGAGATCAGTCTGTAGTCATTATGTAGTGCCTGGTCTCCACTTTTGTGAACTGGTGTTACAGAAGCTGACTTCCCATGCTGAGGGAACTGAGAGTGGTGGAGAGATAGGTTGATTATGGTGGTCAGGGAGCTTAGTACTTCTGCAAGTGCCACAATGATGAACTTAAGGTCCAGGGTGTGTCCACTGTGCTTTGATTTGCCCAGCACCTTCTCAAGGGACTTTCTAGCCTTGGTAGTGCTGACTTCTTTAAAGTAAAAAAGCAGACGGTTCCCCATAGGGGACTGATTACCTACTGGGTGCTTCTGGACTGGAGGATCAAAGTCCATTGGGAGCACTCCACTTAGGTTTGTGAAGGCAGTATTTAGGGCATTTGCTATTTGGAGTTGATCCACTGATGGTACATCGTTGACCAGGAGCATGAAGGGGGCTGTTTTGGGATCCTTGCCAGTAATGTCATGGAGGCTGGCCCAGAAGGATTTGCTGCAGCTCCAGGAGTTGAAGAGAGCTTCCTTATAGTAGGAGCATTTTGCAAGGTGGATAGTCTTTGTGCTTTCGTTTCTAGCTTTTTTAAATAGTTGGATATTGGCAGCTGTACCATGTGTACGTGCTTTTCTCCAGAGTTGGTCCTGAGCACTGAGTTGTAGCAGGAGTTCTGGCATATTGTCTTGTTTTCAGGGGGTCATGTTTATCGCAAGTGGCATTAAATTTTGTGATGAAGCATCTGAGTACGATATCTACATCATTTGTTTCATGTAGGGCAGACAAGTCAAGGCCTTGAAGGTCCAATTTGAGTTGTGGTAGGTACCCTTTGAGGAATAGATGACTGGTTATGGTTCTGGGTGAGGGCTTGCTGAAGTTGTTTTGCCAGGTGCAGGTAATGGATGAATGATCAGTAAGGTAGGGAGGACAGTGGTATTGGTGATGTGGGCTGGTCAGTTTGAGAGGATCCAGTCCAGCAGTGTGCTAGTACCAGTTTTGTAGTTGACCCTTATTGGAGTTGCCACCATCTGGGAAAATGGATAGTCGCTAGAGCATCTCTCACCATAGCAGCTGCAGGAAAGGTCCAATTGACGTTGAAATCCCCGTTAAGAAGGATCTCAGAGTTAAGGCACAGGGTGGCAATAAAGTCCATGTGGTCGCTAGCACTGGAAATTATTGTTTTGGGTGGGATATAGACTGTGAGGATCATAAGAGAGCTAGGGAGGCAGTATAGCGCAGTGGTTTAAGGCTATGAGCTGCAAATCTGGTGACATCCAGCAAACCAGACCTGAGTTTAAATCCCACAGCTTCCACTTGCATACTGTGTGACCCTGAGCTAGTCACTTAACTTCCCTGTGCTCCCAGGTCACTCCTGTAAAAAAAACTTTCAGCTTATTGTGCTACTCCTGGTTAAACAACTAAAAAAAAAGTGAGCACCCAGTAGGATTTTGATAGGTAGGATTTTCAGACTGGTGCTTCTGTTGGGGAGGGGAAGGATATGCCCCTGAAGTGTGTCCTTTACATAGACTACACAACCCACTGCTTTCTTTGAGGTACAGTCCTGCCTAAAAAGGTGTATCCAGGCAGAACAATGGCAGAGTCCAGTATCTTGGGCAACAGCCACATTTCCATGATCGAGAGGATATCAGGGTTGAGTTTGGTAACCCATACATTTAGGTTATCCAGTTTGGGCAGCAGACTGCAGATGTTTAAGGTGACAAGGGTGAGTCCTCGAGATTTTTGTTGTTCACTATTCTGAGAGCGAGGAGCACCAGTGTTGGGGTGTACATTGCCAGATACCATTAGTAGTAGCAATAGTAGGTGGGTAATGTGGTTCAGAAGGAGTTTGTAGCTTCTTGAGCATTACCATTTCCCTGATATTAGCATTTTAGAGAAGCTGTAGCAGGCAAAGAGTCCATGGATGCACCAGACTAAGGAGGGATATTTAGGCCTATGGTCCTGAGGACAATGCATGGGGTGCCCCTTCATAGAGTATGAGCTTGTTCAGGAGAAGTGGCCATGCCATATGCATTGAGTACAATTACCTGAGGGTGAGTTAGAGCAGCTGGCAGCTAAGGAACTCTGGGGGCATATCAGTGCAAGTGAGACAAGGCACAATAAAATCCCAGGTTTCCAGGACTTAACAGTTCCTTTTTTAGGGTGATCATGTGTGGATGCATGTCCAGCAGGGCCAGGGTTAGGGTGAACATTGCCTGACATAAGCAGTAAAAGTAGGATGATTCTGAGCAAGTTTTCTTTAAGTTGTTTGTAAAAAAGCTTATTCGATCTTCTCGAGCTGAGGCGCCTTCTGTGTTCCAAGTGCAGTACCATGAGCTTAAGTGGAGTAATTAGGGTGGGGTATGAGGCAACAGCCCAATCAGAAAGCCACCCCTGTGGAGGCAGCAGGAGCCAGTGGCAGGACCAGTGGCCCTTGGTTAACAGTTTAAAATTACCTGTGATAAAGCCAGGGTCATGATGGATATTATGCTCGATAGTGATACAGGATAGGGGAACCAGCATTTTACTTTGTGAAGTGCCGTTGCTTAGAATCAACAGCAGTATGAAGAAAGATTGGAGGAGGTGGACATAGCCCATGTTCATAAGATGGAGAGCTTGCATGTAGCCCTGGTGTCGTAGGAGGCAGAGCAAGCAGGCAAATGTACACAGAGTTGTGATCATAACAGCTGGGAAACAGAGTGTGTGATGTGCCAGATAAGATAGGAGCCCCTAGTGGCAGCTGCATATAACCCACTAATAGTGGAGTGGACACAGTAAATTTCACTGCTTCCAGAGATATAGCCCTCTAGTGGCTAGAAGATATAATCTGCTGCTGGAAAAGTAAAAAAAAAAAAAGCTGGGCAGCAACTTCAAGGGCTGGGCAATTTGGCACTTATATAAGTGGAGACAAAAAGAACCAAGATTCAAATCCGGTAGCTCCAAAGGCCAGGCTGTATCTCTGTGTCTTTAGTTTCTCATATTGCAGTCCCTGGTTCCAGCAGCAAAATGTGTCTTTGATAGCAGAGTGGATCTTGAACCTGGGACCCCCTCAGGTGAGTGAGGGTGTGTGGGGGTGTACTGGGGGTGGTGGGTGCTAAGTGGGAGGTGGGAGAACAGGGGCTGATCAGCAAGGGACATTTTTATTTTACAGGTTTAAAAAAAACACTGAGGGACTGTTTTCTTAATTTCACATTTTGGCTATGATGAGATGGTGGAGAGGGTGCCACTAGAAACCAGGGAATATCACAATTGCCAATGGGGATGAGGATCAGTGGGTTGGGGGTGCCACTCAACACCAGGGAAATAAGGAATGGTGATTGTTGTGTGGGAGGTGTCACTGAACACCAATGCTTTTTTTTTTTACAAATATATGGGAAATAATATATATTTCAATAATAATATATAGTAATAATAACAACATATATGTTTACAAATATATGAAAATCAGAGGGTGGGGGTCACTAGGCACCAGGGTTATAAAATAGGGAGATGTGAGGAAGGGAGGTTGCCACTGAACACCAATGGCAACAGAGGTGATGGCACTGTTAAAAATCTTTTTTCGCAAGCTGCTTTCCTTTTTTATGATGATGAAAAAGGATTTATGAAAAGGGAACTTAGCAAGTTGCAAAAGGATATAAACTGTTTACATAAAATGTTCAAAGGCCATTGGAGCTATAAAAAACTACAAAGTGAAGCTCACCAACTCCTGATGAGTAAGATACATGTTTGGATGTTTGCAAAAGGCACCCCTGGGCAGAGTTATGACAGTTTGTTGAGTGTAAAAAGAGAAAACAAGATGGCAGCTCACGAAAAAGGAATTTCTTTCTGGTGATAAAGGATTGGCCCCTCACAAAAAGGACTTTTGTCAGACCAAAATCCTTTTTCATTCCATTCTGCTATCCTGAAAAGTGAAATTCCCATTGAAAATAATGGGACCTTAAAAATGCAATAACTTTGGAATGGATTAATATTTTTTCTCCAAACAAGTCCAAGCATGTTCTGTGACCATACAAATTTCACAGTAAAATTCCACACCATCTATGTGCAGGGTGATGAGAAAACAAGTTGCAAAAAAGTGTGAATTTTAAGGTTTTTCATCTATCTAGATCTCAGAATCCATACATTTGACTGGAGCAAAACTTTGCAGGTCAAGACACCTACCCCACGAGATGGCACATGCCAAATTTTGTGCACATCTGTTAAACGGTTGCAAAGTTATTAAAGTGCAAAATTTTAAGGATTAACATTAACGTGCCTACTCAACCCTAACCATGCCCCCTCTCCCTTCCCCATCTCTATGCTCTTCCCACTGCCTGCCTCTCCTTGAACCCACCCCTGTCAAAGCCAACTCTGGCTGCTCATTTCACTACTCCTCAGTAGTGAACCTGCATGGCAATCTCAAAGTGCTGCACCTTACTCAATAAGTGATGATGCTGTTAGCATTTCCGTTCTGTAAATATTTTCCCTATTTGCTGTTATAACATCACTGGTGTGTACTATGTAACCTCTGTTTAAGCGATGTCATGTTATGTTATGCTATGTCTTGTACTTTATTGCACTGTATTGTATTGACTGACTTTGAACCTTTGCAAATGAGCTCTTGGCTCAAAATATTAATCCTAAACTTAAATTACTATAGGGGCATGACTATATAAATATATATATATATATATATATATATATATAGATATATATATATATATATATATATATTACAGGCAAAAACTCTGTTTAATGCATCAGTTAGGGTTGTTCCATAGCAACAAAAGTGAGGAAATTCGATGTAAGGGTTGAAACCCCCTTTGCACCCCTCCATTTCACCCCCCAACTGAAATAGGGGTGCGCATTGGGGTTGTCGTCCCTAACTGTCACCCCATCACATGTGGAAAGAAGCTGAGGAATAGGAGAATGGGATGACAGTTAGGGCTGGAGGGGTGCAAAGGGGGTTTCAACCCTAACATCGAATTTCCTTGCTTTTGTTGCTGTGGAACAACCCTAACTGATGCATTAACAGAGTTTTTTGCCTCTAATGTCCCTTCTTTTTGAGAATGATAATGAGAAATAGTGAATGTAATGTGGCAATGGGCCTCGCGCTCCCGCCATGTGATGTCTTGTCATATAGTAACATTGTGCCCACAAACGCAAATCGTAATGCACATGGTGGTGCAAAGTGAAACAAAAAGAGAAACAGTACTGTAGACAGAAATGTTAAAAACACCACAAATGCAACCGCAAATGAAAATGCAAAGGGTAACGCACATGGTGGCGTAAACGTGAACAGTAAGTGAAATGGGTACGGAATTGTAAGCAGAAATGGTAATGGTAACAATAATGTAAGCGCACAGGCTGGTTTTCCCCAAAAGCTGTATAGAGAAAGACAGTGAGTACAAAGAATGTCTGCAAAATAATGAGTCTCGGAACACAAAAATGAGGACTTGGAATAGTAAATTGCTTATATCTCAGTAACTGTACGACACAGAAAAAAAATGTAAAAGTCATATGAATTATCACTTTCCTGGCTAGTTTTGTACTTAGCCCCTATGAGGGGGCTAAGAATTTTTTCGAGGAAAGTCCATATCTTGCACCGTTTTCGAGATATGGGTCCTGAAAGGCGCGGTGAATGCCGTAATGTTATCCTATGGGGAAAAAAACAGAAGTTCAGAGTGCCATAACTTTGCCTCCCTGCAATATTTTTTCACCAAACCACTGAAGGGCACATATGTGGGATGTTGGCTGTGTTCCCTGCAAATTTCAGCCTAAAAGACCAAACCGTTATTTTGCAGCAGGGTACCAAACGATAGCTGCAATGTGTCGTACGCCATAATGTTATCCTATGGGAAAAAGCATCAACTTTGGAGTACCGTAACTTTGCCGCTGTGTAATATTTTTTCAATAAAACACAGAAAGGCACATCTTTGAGATGTTGGCTGCGTTCCCTCCAAATTTCAGCCCAAAACTCCAAACCATTCTTTTGCAGCAGGATGCCAAAGAATTACTGTTATTTTGAGCATAGTGTCTTAAAGTAGTGTATGTGATTTAAAGCTATCAAAAATTTGCGACACTTTCGTGATTGCGACACTACTTTTCAAAAGTACTTTTCCAGAAATTTGAAAAACATATTTCTGGGGTGTTTTACCCTAAAAGAAAGACATGGCTAGCATCCTCGGGGCCCGACTAGGTAAATACAAAAAGAATTAGGTTGCTAGAGGGTCTCAATTTTAAATGCCAATCATTTTTCTGATCACAAACTGAAAACAAAATGGCAGATTTGCGACAGTAAAAGGGCCATTTGTGACAGTAAAAATGCATTTGCGAAAGTGTTGAACTTTTTGTTAACTTTTCCCATTGACTTATAATGGGAACTTGTTTTTTGAATAACTTTTGAACCGTTTAATATTTTTTCATGAAATCTTTGAAAGACACATTGGGAACCCCGGCTGCACATTCCCTGAAGATTTTGGACTGGTCGCACAAACCATGTGACCTGTAGGTGCGACCATAGAATTAAAAAAAAAGCATAAACGCACGCGCAGATCACGCTTAATAACTCCGCAGCCGTATATCTGACTGGTACGAAGCACGGCAGATCCCAAGCCATATGGGTCTTGATTCTGTATTCTAAATTGCAGGCAAATCCATTGGACGGTTGAAAAGTTATTAAGGTGCAAAATTTGGGGTTTAACATGCAAATGGCTCCTCAACCCTAACTATGGTAGCACTACCGTGCTGCCATAATATATGATCAGGTTCACACTTAAACATCAAAAATGTCATACAGTAAATGGAGGCAGGAAACAATGTTTCAGTCATGTGTACTAGGAAAAACTATTATGGCCATCTCCACACACTCTATATGGTGTAGCCCAGTGACATCTTCATACACTGGATATTTACCAAACAATTTTGAAATTGATTAACTGAATCTCTTAATCTTAATCTCTCTGAATATATATATATATATATATATAGATATATATATACATACACACACACACACTCACACATACACACACACACACGGTTATTTTTTTTCCTTTTTTCTTTCCTCATCCCTTCTTTGTTTCCCTTTCCTTTCCTCCTTTTGATTTTTTCTTTTCTTTTTAGTGCAATAATGGGGATCAAGAAAATAAATTGTGTTCATTATTTAAACATTTTTGTGTATCACTACATAATAAAATGTATTGCCTACAAAGTATGTTTTAAATTACATGTATTTTACAATGCTTATGCTTGTTCAAAATACGAGGGTATAAAACTGCATATACCCTGCAACCTGTTGAGATAATTGTCAAAGCATTATAGAAGCATTGTGATTGGTTAGGCATGATTGGTACAATTTTTATAGTCATGGCATGTTATGAATTTGAATTGTCTGATGAAGCTCAATGGCAGTTGAGTGAAACATTACTATTTGCACTTTACTCCATAAGGTTTTGAGCCCTTATGGTCACACTTATGCCGGAATAAAAAGCTTGAAATTATGAATTGCTTTGACCTTGTCTCTGTATGGTGGGTGCTTCATTTCTATTCTAATGTTTCCGTTTTGTGAGAGCACCACCATTTTTTCAAACCTGGTGCTGGATAGCTTTCGTTTTTGCCATATAATTAATACAGAGTAATACAACATTATAAATGGCCATAAGAAAATTAAGCAACATCCCCCACTTGTCCCTAAAGAGAAAACATCATTTGTATATTTAGAAAAAAAGCCATTGTGGAGGGAGGCCATATGTATCCCTGTATAAAATGTTCAGTACCTCAAAACAGCAGCAAGGGAAAAAAGGCCATTTTAAACCCCTGACACAGTTCAGATATTAACTGAGCTGACCTCCACCTTCGCCATAGATCAAGTCCAAAAGAATATAATTATTTGCACTCACAAAGTTCAAGGGTCTGAGTCCTGATCCTCTGCTGTGCACCCAGGGCTGTCCTTCACAATTTTAGCCAGCAGCCAATCCAAGTCCTTCGTGTCTCTAAATATATGGGTCTGCCCAGCACACTGAACTCGAGGTTTGGCAGGGTAGACTGTGCTGAAAGGAATACTGAGGACCTGAATTTTCTGTTTGCTGCCATCAAAACTCTCTTGCCACTGGTGAGTAGAGTAGCAGAGATCAGGGTAAAAAAGAACTCTCTTCTCATCAACTTCAATGTTCTTAATTTGGCATACTGCATTAGGAATGAGGTCCCACTGAGAAACTGAGATGGGGTACAGTTGATGTTGCTTACCTTGACTTCAGCAAAGCTTTCAGTACTGTTCCACATAGAAGATTGATTAATAAGCTGGGTAGGCTTGGGGTGGGTCAGACGTTGGTCAAGTGAGTGGCAAACTGGTTGATGGGCAGAAAACAGAGAGTGGTGGTAAATGGTATACAATCAGTAGAGATGCAAGTCACAAGTGGGGCACCTCAGGGATCAGTCCTGGGGCCAGTCCTCTTCAATATCATCATCAGTAACATTGCAGATGGACTGGAGGGTAAGGTTTGTCTGTTTGCAGATGACACCAAGATCTGCAAAAGAGTAGATGATCCAGATGGGGTGGGCAGAATGAGAAGAGATCTGGATAAACTAGAAAAATGGTCGGAAGAGTGGCAACTGGGGTTTAACACAAAGAAGTGCACGATCATGCACATAGGGAAGAGAAACCCTGAAGCCACCTATAGGCTAGGAGGGGAGTTGCTGGCAGTCACAAGGGAAGAAAGAGACTTTGGCGTCATCATCATTGATGACCTGAAACATCCAAGCAGACCTCTAAAGCAGTAGGTACAGCTAGAGGGATGTTGGGGTATATTAGTAGGGGTATCACAAGTCAGAAGAGGGAGGTAATAATCCCTCTTTACAAGACACTGGTTAGGCCCCATCTGGAGTACTGCATGCAGTACTAGAGACCACAACTTCATAAGGACATTAACCAAATTGAGGCAGTCCAGAGAAGGGCAACCAAAACGGTGCAGGGACTGCATCAAAAAACATATGAGGACAGATTAACTGAGCTCAATATATATACCCTAGAGCAAAGAGGGGAGAGAGGTGCTATGATTGAAACATTCAAACACCTTAAGGGCATTAACAAGGTGAAAGAGTCTAACATGTTTCAATATAAGAAAAATAGCAGGACAAGAGGACACAGCATGAGATTAGAGGGAGGCCAATTAAGGGGCAATGTGAGGAAGTTCTTTTTCACAGAAAGGGTGGTGGATGCATGGAACGGCCTACCTCAGGAAGTGGTGGATATGAATACAGTGCAGGGCTTCAAACAGGCATGGGATAGGCATAAGGGAGCAATACAGATGAGTATGAATACACAGGCCATTGACAGAGCAAAGGCCTATGACACATTCCTAAGGTAGAAAAAGAAATGGGCAGACTGGATGGGCATTGCGGTCTTTATCTGCCGTCAACTTCTATGTTTCTATGTTTTTAATAGAAGGGTGCAAGGAGCATCATCGTTAACCCTCTTCCTCAATGTGATACGATAGTATCGGACCGCTTGGAGTTGTGGGTCCAGTGTCTGGAGTCCGAGTGCTTCTCCCATCCTGGCAAATAAGGTTTCTACAGGGGAGTCCCCTTCAAACTCCTCTCTCAGGCCTTTGATTCAGGCACTCTCTTGAAGCAAATTTTCAGCATGTTTCAGCTGAGTACATATAAGTTGCTGCTCTTTAACAAGGTCTGCTGAGACAGAAAGGGCCTTGCCTGCAGTATTCTGCCTCCACAACCTCTGAGACTTGGCACTCCGTCTATTCGACTGTTTGCAGTCAATTAGTGAAAGTGTCAAATTTAGCGTTCAGCAGCTCCAACAATTTATGCATTTGCTGCACTGTTCTATTTAATGCCAACAAATTTACTGTTTCATTGGGGCCCACCACTGTTGCTTTCCCTGTCTCTCTGGCTTACGACTTCGACTTGAAGAAGTCCTGGGAATGACTCACCACATATTTAGGCTTTCCCATGGGTGGATTGAGCTGAAACTTGGTCAAAATTGCCATGGAGTATTTCCCAGTTCCTGTAGGAACTTGTATCAGAAACGGAGCTTTTAATCTAGTGTTTTTTTTTTAAAGTAAAATAACTGAAGTAAGTGGGAGCCAATGTGACACATGTCTGGATGCCAGGGCTGCAGTCTCTGCTCCCATAAGGTTCCCCTCTTGATTCACTTGCACAATTAATCACAGGCCCTGGAAGGCCCATCTTCTGTAGGTCAGGTCTATCAAGGCTGACAGAAATGATGGTTCCCAAGCGAGCCACCTAAACAGCCATAGGGGTTCAGCCTGAACTCATCCCATGTTCTATATCCTACCACTAGGGTGGAGCGAACTGCTAGGAGTGTGATATCTGATTAGTATCCATAGCCCTGGCTCCTATAGTCTGGGGGCCCAGGCCTGAACTTTTTGGTGACATAGTACCACCCCCCCGTTACAGAATGTAACAACTATGTTTTTTTGATAGAAGTGTCCCTTAGGTACTTATCTAGAGTAGATGTGATCTTGTAAAGTGGTAGCAAGATCTTTGTACCCATGTCAAATGAGTACATGTCATTTTGCATAAGTGAAAAAGCCACAAACATTTATTAAAGTTGTCAAGACAAGTTTGAAAGTAAAAATGACTGATAAAATGGGATTTAAACAATTAAATTTAAAAGACAAAAACAAATTCTAGTCATTCAAAAGGTTTCTTTGACACAAATTATTACTAATTTATTTTAAAAGATAAAAACAAATTTTAGTCATACAAAAGGTTTCTTTGACAAATTATTAATAAGGCTCATTACTTAAAGAATGTTACCCAGTGGTTTGTATTTATAAATGCACAGATTAATCATTGACACAAAAGTTTTAAATACTGTATTCATTATAGTAGAAGCCAGGTATACTATTGCACACCATGGTTCTAGCAAAACATTGATATTCAATGGATTCCCTATCAGCGATGGGCAATCTGACAGTATACATGTGTGTCTAGCCTTTTGCAATATATTTGTCATACACTACATGTCTAAATCTGAATCATCTGTAGTATCAGACTCATCTGGAGCCACACTGGCAACTTTATGAGGATTATAACAGTCCTCACCACCAGTATACAAGCAAGCCTATGTGAATGCCATGCGCGGCCTGTAATAACTACAGTTGCGCTCACACTTGGCTTTTTTACACCTACATGTAATGAGTTACAGGAGTTCTTCAGGGGTAGGCATCTATGTCATTAGTGTTGGAGACATGTGTCCATCCTTTTCGTGATGCCAGCCATTTCCAGTTGGGAATGGGTTACCAGTCTGAGCCTCCAGGGTATGTTTTCAGATAAGGGTCTGGGAATCTGTGTGCTTGGTATGTTGCAGAATACTATCAGAAGTTGGGGGAGGGCATTGTTCCAGGTCTGGTTGCAACAGAAAAGCTTATATCGTACATCATTTATATCCGCTAAGTTAGCCATTGGGTCATAGAGGAGGGTTATCAGCCAGCCTGGGAGTGGGTCCCAGGGTGGTAGCCTGGGTAGCAAACTGGCTGCACAACAGGACATAGAAGGTAATAATGAATGGAACACATTCTGAAGAAAGGGGTTACTAGTGGAGTACCTCAGGGCTCAGTACTGGGTCCAGTCCTCTTTAACGTCTTTATAGGTGACATTGCAGAGGGTCTGGAAGGAAAGGTATGCCTCTTTGCAGATGACACAAAGATCTGTAACAGAGTTGATACACAAGAGGGTAGAAAGGATAAGAAGGGACTTGGCAAGGTTGGAGAAATGGTCAGACATATGGCAACTTAGATTCAATGCAAAGAAGTGCAAAATAATGCACCTGGGAAATAAAAATCCAGGAGAAGAGTACACTAGCAGGGAGGTACTAACGACAACAATGGAAAGGATCTGGGTGTAGTCATATCAGATGACTTAAAGGTGGGTAAGCAATGTGAGAAGTCAGTAAGGAGAGCCAGGGGGATACTGGGATGCATAGGGAGGGGCATCACAAGTAGAAAAAGAGAAGTGGTTATACCTCTGTACAGACAGTTGGTGAGACCCCATCTGGAGTACTGCATGCAGTTTTGGAGACCTCATCTACGCAAGGACATAGACAGGATGGAAGCAGTCCAGAGGAGGGTAACCAAAATGGTGCAGGGTCTACATCAGAAACCGTATGAAGAGAGACTGAGAGAGCTTACTATGTATACCCTTGATGAAAGGAGGGACAGGGGGACATGATAGAAACTTTTAAGTACCTCAAGGGAATCAACAAAGTCCAGGAGGGTAGCATCTTTCAGAAAAAGAGTTGTGTAAGAACAAGGGACACAATTTAAAGTTAGAGGGGGACAGTTCAGGGGTAATGTGAGGAAATTCTTTTTCACGGAGAGTGGTGGACACATGGAACCACCTTCCTGGAGAGGTTGTGGGGTCTAAAACAGTGGGGGAATTCAAACATGCATGGGACAGACATAAGGCAATTATGGTGGGGGTTGCAAGAAGTAGGCTGTTGGTTAACTAGAATCTGTAGCTTATCCAATAGGTAGGGACATGGGAAGAGTGGGTGGGCCAAGTGGTCCTTATCTGCTGTCAAACTCTATGTTTATATGTTTCTATGTAAGTTCTACTGATTTCGACTGTGCAGGAGCTATACCACCGTAGCGTAAAACTTGGTAAGGCTTCTAAATTTGTATGGATTCTTCTTGACTAGCTTCCATGGCTTTAGTTTGCCAACCCTTGCAAGACATACTAACATACTAAAATGCCAGCAGAATAGGCCTAACGGTCTTTCGTGTCTACTCGTTTGGTCAGCTCCCACCCTGGGTGCTGACCTTGCTGCCCCCCTCGCCTTCTCTGGCTTCTCCCTTCCCAGTTCCGGATATTCTTGCTGCATTGGATTTTGCTTCCAGAACTTTTCCCCTGTACCTGTCCCACCCCCTCTTGAACCCCTCCACTGTTTCTGCCTCCACCAGCCCCCTAGGCAGTGCATTCCATGGCTCCACCACCCTCTCAGTGAAGTAGCACCTCCTCCTTTCTCCTGAATCTTCCCCTCCAGCTTCCACCCATGCCCTCCTAGTGGCCCCTCCTCCTTCCTTTGAAGCACCCTGACTGTTCCTCCCTATTTACCCTCTTCATGTACCTGAAGACTTCTATCATGTCCCCGAGTCCTTCTCTCTTCCAATGTATACATATTTAGCTCTTGAGCCTCTCCTCATAGATCCTGTCCCCAAGCCCCAAATCATTTAAGTTGCCCTCCTCTGGACCCTCTCCAGGAGGTTAATGTCCCTCTTTAAGTGTGACCTCCAAAACTGCACGCAGTACTCAAGGTGCGGCCTCACCAAGCAGTTATACAGAGAGAGTATCACTTCCTCCTTCTGAGGTGATCCCCTAGCGATGCATCCCAGCATCCTGTTGGCCTTGGCTGCTGCCCTCCTACAAGTCTCAGAGTTGTTCATCTTGACATCCACCACCACCCCAGGTCTCTCTCAGCCATCGAGACTTGTAGCATTCCCCAAGGGTGTACACTTGGCCGGTTTCTGGCCCCAGGTGGAGTACCTTGCATTTCCCTGCATTGAACCTCAACTTCCACTTTCTAGACCATCTTTTCAGAGCCTCAGGTCCCCCTGTGGGGCCACTCCCCTCCTCCCATCCACCACCACCCCCCAGTTTTGAGTCATCCATAGAGACTCATCTCACTCCTGATACCTGTCCTTATGTCAGAGGCATGGCAGGCATTGAACAGGAGAGCCAAGGACTGATCCCTGTGGGACCCCACTAATGACCATCCTTGGGGATGAGACTATCCCGCCAACTATGACCCTCTGGGTTTGGGCCTGGAACCAATTGCCTATCCAGCTGATCATCTGGTTCCCCACCCCCAATTCTCCCAGCTTATCTAACAGGCCCACATGAGGAACAGAGTCAAATGCCTTGCTGAAGTCTAGAAAGAGGACGTCCACTGGTCTACCCAGGTCCAAGGCACTCGTCACCCAGTCATAGAACTCCACAAGGTTTGTCTGACATGATTTCCCCGGGATGAATCCATGCTGTCTATCGTCCAGGTACCCCAACTTATCCAGGTCCCCCCCAGCCTCTCCTTGACAATGCCCTCCATCACCTTGCCCACCACCGATGTCAGGCTGACAGGACTGTAGTTCCTGCCACCTCCCTTGATCCCCCCTTGTGGATAGGCACTATATGCACCACCTTCCAGTCCTGGGACACCCACCCTGTCCTCAGAGAGATGGTGAAAAGCTCCACCAGGGGTTTCGCAGACATCAAAGTTCCTTCAGCACTCTGGGATGTAATTTATCCGCCCCGGTGCTTTCTCCCGTCTTAAGGGAGCTGAGGGCTTTCCTCACTCTCTCTGCTGTGATTTCCCTTCCGTACCTCTTCTCCCTGCTTAGCCTCCCCTCCTGCCAGTGATGCCTCCCTCTCCCCAGACCCACCGATCGGTGGGTTCCCCCCTCCTCAGTATCTCTGTCTTCTCCCATGTGGCATGCAGCACCCTCATTTCCTTGGTGAGAAACTGAGGTGGAAGTACTCATTTAGTACCTCAGCCTGCTCCCCGGGTCTTGCGCCCATCTCTCCCCTGATTTAATCCTGCTAGTCTGCCCTTCACCCTTCGTTTTTCCCCAATGTATCTAAAGACCCTTGTTCCCCTCTAATTTCCCTGGCCAGGTTCTGCTCCTTCCTTGCCTTAGCCACTCTCACCACCCTAGTGGCCCTTCTAGCCATCAGCTCATACTCCCCTCGATCCCTTTCACTCCTTGAGCACTTGAATTGCTTATAGGCTGCCTTCTTTCCCGGCACCACCTCCTGGACCTCCCTGGTCTACCAGCAGGGTTTTTGTGCCCTACTGCATTTTCATCTTACTCTTGCACAGGTGCTGGTAGCATCCTGCACCCCTCTCCTGATGATTTCCACCTACTATCAGCGTCCATGTCTGACCCAATCCCATCCAGATGCTCTTAAGGATCCTTCCCATTTCCTTAAAATCCGCCCCTGAAGTCGTTACTTCGTCTTTGTGCAGCCTTCTACCCTCCTAGGTCCAGGCAGAACCAGACCGTGGCATGGTCACTCCCCGCCAATGGGTCCCTTACCTCCAGGCCCCCAATCTGGTCACTGTCTGCCAGGACCACATCCAGTACCTGCGCCTCCCTGGTCGGTTCCCTCACCTGCTGAGTTAAGAACGCATCTTGAAAGACATCCAACAACCTCTGTTCCCTGGTCACAGAGGATGTCATAGTCTCCCAGTCTGTTCCTGGCATGTTTAAGTCCCCCAACACCACCACCGTTCCTCTGCCCAGTCTGCAGTGACTCCCAACATCTGCCACCAGACTCTCCTCCAGCTCCTCCGGCAGGCAGGGGTCTATAAACCTCCTATTTTACTCTCTTGCCCCCTTGTTATCAAGGTGACCAAATTGCCTCCACGGTTCCCTCCGCCTCCTCTCCCCCCCATGCCAATGCAGTTTTTGACTATCATTGCTACCCCTCCTCCCCTTCCCTCCCCTGTCCTTCCTGAACATGAGTGTAACCCTCCAGGTTCAGGTCCCAGTCGTGTCCTGCAGTGGCCCAAGTCTCAGTGACCACTGCCACATCCCTGCTCCCTCAGTTAGCATCGCCTGGAGCTCAGGCATTTTATTGCCCAAGCTCCTGGCATTTAACAGACCACCTTCCACCTTTCCTATAGTTCCATTTCCCTGCTTGTGTTCCCATGGGGATTCTGTTTTCCCTGGTCTGCACTTTTGCCAGTCAGCCTTTTCCCACAATCCTCCAGCTCCCCAGAGTGGAGACAGAGTCCCTCCTTTATCGGCACCCCCTTGACAGCCTTTCTCCCATCCCCCCCCTTCACAAGTTTAAACCCCACTTTCACCAATGAACCCCTCTATTTTCAACTAGGATTCCTCCTCCAAATTGAGATGGAGTCTATCTCTAGCATACAGCTCTTATCCTCCCAGGTCTCCCCCAATCCCCATCAACCCTACCCTCTGGCCTCACCACTCCCTGAGCCACTGGTTTATCTCCTAATCTTCCTTTTGTGTTCCCCACTAGGCCCTTAGCACCAGCAGGATTTCTGAGAAGGAAACTGTGCATCCTATGTCATGACAGACCCTGGCAAGCTCCTGAATCTTGCCTGTATCTCTAAGTCGCTATTTCCCTCAATGTCATTTTGTACCCAGGTGGACCAGTATGTCTGGGCAACCCCCACAATCCTTTGCCAGCTGATATACCTCGTGCTTATGATGCACTTAGTCCAGGAAGCATCTTATTCTCACTGGCCAGGCTTCTCCTCCTATCCCATTTTGATACCCTGATCATAGAATCCCCCAACAGGAGCACTCTGACTGCTCCTTTTCCTCCATTTCCCACCCTTCCATGTCTCTCATCCTTTCTACTGGCCCCTCCACCCAGCCGGCTCCTTGTTTCTCCCCCTATCTGGGTGCCACATGCCACCCCCTCTCCTCCAATCCTATACAGCTCCTCCTCCTGAGTATCCTTCTGTACCTTGCTAATTCCCCCCTCACTGCTCGCGACTGGTCCTTCTCCCCCATCTGCTAAACTAGCCTGGCTTGTCCTCCCTTCCTTCCTGTCTCCATTTAGTTCCTCCTTGCTCATCGTGCTCCCCTGGCCTAAACCCTCTGCTCCCTTTACTAAATCATCCTTGTACTTCTGGTCCTTCTCCTTTACCTTTCCTCCCAACTGGTCCTTCTCATTGAGCTTTCCTCCCTCTTCCCCTGCCCCTCCTGCTCTGATTCACTGCTCCCCCCATTTTCCTGCATTCCAGGTCCCCCCTGTTCTTTCTGCTATCTGGCCCCTGCCTCCTGCCCCCCTCCTTTCCATCTCTAACCACCCCTGTCATGGCTACATCACCCCCTCATCCTCGAGCAGAAGAAGAGATTTGAAGCAGTTACTGAGTGTAAGGTCTGATCCACCTCCCCGCCTTGCTTCCTTCTGTCCAGCCCTGGCCATCTGCCTACTTCCCTGAGAATGTTGTCCCTCCATCCCTCCTTTGTGAGGGTCCCCAGTTACCTGCCTGCTTCCTTGGTAGTGTCCTTTTGGACCCCCTCTGCCAGGGTCCCTATGTGACCCCTGAGTATTCTCCTGTACTCCTTCCCTATGCCCCCACCCCAGTGCTTGGTGCAACCCTGTGGAGATCCCCAGCCCCTCCACAGCCATACTCCCCTTCCCCAGCTGTCTCTAATCCCTCAACCTCCTCCTAAGCTGTGCCAGCTGGTAGCACACTGGGCAACCACCTAACTTCCAAGCCCAGTCCAGTATCATGGCTGCTCCACACCCTGTGCACCCCACCACCCTCCCAAAGATGCCGGCCCTAATGACGTGTGGTTCCATCCCCTTCCAAATAGGTTTCCTTGGGTGAGCCACCAGGTTCCCCCTAGTCCAAGATACACCCTACTGCCTAATCAGGTCACCCACTAATCTTAGAGACAGTCCCACTGTACACCAGTAACCCTGTTACTAGGTGCAGTACAACACATTAAACTTATAAGGGAAATGAACAACTCCCTATGCTCCTCTCTCCCAGCCTTTAAATCCAACCCCCAGTGGCTAGAACTACATGAGCTGCACCTGCAGCCTTTTCCTCAAATTGCAGGGCAGGTGTTCCCCTATAAATTAGCAGAATTCTGGGAGGATGGGTGGGGAGGTGGGTCTTGGGCAGACACCTGACTTGAGAGAGAGTGTATCAGCCCTGTGTCTCCCTCCAAGCCCAGCAGCCAAAGAACCAGGCCCAAGCAAATCCCACCAAATAAGTTTTAAATCAGAAGAAATAGGCCTCCACCAGTGTGGCCTGTTACACAGTGAAACATCCACAAAATGAGCCCACCTACAGCCACCAAACCAGTTTTCAAACCTCCAGCAGCCCCCAAAACAATACCCTGCTAGCCCCTTAGAAGTAAGAAAGAAAAGAACTAACTTTCTACCCAGTAAAATCCACAAGAACCCTGTGAAAACAACAAGCAGCAGCTACTGTCCTGGAACACAACTGATCCTGTCCCCTTCCAGTTCTTTCTGAGACTTCTGGTTTAATCACACCCAGTCAGTTTGTGTACTGCCAGCAACATACTGCACAGTTGTTGGCCAAGTTCAGCTGTTATGGTATAGGTTGGTATAAACCTGGCTTTGTCCTTCACACCAGTATGAAACCAAAGCTCTTGAGTTGCTTCCAGCTTGTGAATATAATGTACATAGAGGACTGCAATGTCAGTGTCAGGAGACTACACCACTACACGAGGGTATTCTTGTGAAGCATGTGCAACATGAAGTAGAAGCCGTGTATCTGCTTCTTCATGTGATGAGAATAGATCTTCGTGTACTACTCAATTTGAAATGGCCATGCGAGCAATGAGGCCATCCTTCAATCCACCTGCACTAACCATTTTCTGATCTGGGCCAAATGTTTCTGCCATAACACACCATAATTTTAACAAGAATTTTACCAGATGCTCTTTATTTTTGAGATTTCTAATTAACTTTCTCCACTACTTTGGGATGGGTGTTTTTGGGACCATGGATTTTGACTTCATTGCTTTGTGAAGATTGCCTTTGTTCATGTTCAAAAGCTTTAATTGAATCTTTGACATCATATTGATAAAAGATATCTACTTTTGCAGCTCTCATAACTCTACAGAGACTGGCATACTATTCTGAAGACTAGTTCAGCAAGTTCTCCAAAGCTTGTTGCACCTCCTTACTTGAGCATTTGTATAACAGCCATGCCATCCTCTATCCAAGCTGTGGGCATGTTGGATGCCGGCAGTTGATACATTGATTCTGCTCCTTTTTCTAATTCAGGCAATACTGTAGCTTACTCTTTGCAGTTTTATTCATGGTACCATCAGAGTGTGCTAGAGCATATGGAACTGTGGAAATCTTGTGTGAAAACTTCCTTCATATCAATCTCTCTTGTTTGTTCAGCTACTACAAGATGAATAAACAACTCCCTCTCTGCATTGATAGTCACTGTCTTATCACTACTAACTTCTGATTTGATCTTCTTGGTTAGAGATGCAAATGTCTTATGTTGAGCTTGTGCAGTGGTTCAACGAATCCAGTGGTGTTTTAATCTAGTCTGTCTTCCACAAACTGTTTCATTGTTTTGATTCCTGTATCATTCACAGTAACAAACTTGGTGGCAATCTCTGCAGGTGTAACAATGCCATTTGCAATGCTGATGAGTGCTATCAAGTCAGCATTCAAATCAAATTAGTTTGTCATGGAGTCAGTGATTGCATTAGCAATCTTATTAACATCACCTTCATCTCATTGCATGTGACGTGGTGCAGTCTCCTTGTGGTTTCCTTGTAAAATGTCTGAGTCTACCATATCACACATTACCTCCACGGAAGTTGTGATAGCCAAATGCTCTTGAGCAGTGATAAACCATCTAGCCAAGGCTCCTGGTTTCAAAGTGAAACCCACTAGACCCCCTTTTACTTTACTATCGCAGCTTACTGTTTGTTCAAGTGTCATGTCTGTCCAGACTTTGCTGAACTTATTTCTAGACTGAGCTACAGCATGATTTCCTTGAACAAACTATTCATAGGTTTCAGGGGTACAATCAGGCAGAAGCTTCATATCACTGATGTACACAGATACCCAGCGGGCATAGTTGGTGTGATCAAAGGCACAAAATAGTGGTAGCATCTCCACAACCACCACAAGATGTAGGTCCCAGTTGCTTTCACATTCTTCTCTAATGAACCACATTAGGATGTTAACTATTTCAAGCCAGCCCTGTGGCACTGAGGGGTGAGGCACTGGATGCCACACCAACTGCTGCACTGGCAACCCAGGTTTGGGAATGAGCCCAGGTCATCAGTAGGGGAGAGCTGGATTGAGCTGCTATTAGACAGCTCTCTTCTCCAAGGGAAGGTGGACACCAATCTGACTAGTGGTGGTGCTGGGAGGGAGGATGCTGTTAGGTGTCTGGCAGAAGTCGTGCCTCCGCACGGCTTCCTGCCTGGATATTGTCCTGCACACCAGCATCCTCAGGGGTGGGTTCAGGGTTTTAGTAGTCACTACAAGCAACTACAGAAAAAAAAAAAACACCATCAGGCAGAGAGACCCCCATAACAGAGGTGAAGGAGCAATGGAGATGGGAAGCCACTTCTCCTCTCAGGCCGGTGGAGAGGTAAAAAAAAAAAGGATGTTAATCATTTTGATGTGAAGTTGCTTTTCTAAAACTGCAGAATCTGTGCAATGCATCCTGTACATTCCTGAAGACATCACCAAGCTGGGAAAGTGTTGCTGTTAAGCTTGTTGCATTATTGTTTTATACCACATTCTGACATTCCTGTAGCTTGCTGTTGATGTGATCTACATCACAATCAATTTCATTGTCTTGTACCCATTTTCAAAATGCCAGCCACCTCAGTCTAGACAGAGCCTCCATTAGAAGCTTGTGGGCCCTCACTCCACGGCTGTAGGATTTGCGTTTAAGTAGATTGCTTGGTGTGTTGCTACCATATACCTTCAATTCTATAAGGATGTCTTCCAGACCACTCTCTTCAAACTTTTTTCCAATTACAGCCAGAAATGTCTGCACTCTGTGAAAACCACCCATTCTCAAAACTGTTTTCTGAAATTCTTCCAGGCACCTCCACCGAATCTCTTTGGCCTTACAATATACAGCCTCGTCAAATGCCAAGACACTGTAATCTTGGCCAGGTGTCCTGGACATCTTGCAGACATTCTTAATTACAGTGAAAGCTATACTCCATTCAGTAGGTGATGCTGGCAGCATTGGACAGTATCCAATAGATGTTACTGTGTCGCATTATAGATAAAATCACCACATTAAAAGCTGTCCATCCTAGTACTTGCTGAGCATTCACCTTTTCAAACTCAACCTCAAATAGCTTGGTTGGGCAGCATCTTAAAATTAGCCATTGCAGATCAAGGTTGGAAGCTTCTTGACAAGCCTCAACATCAGTATACCACTTACTTTTTTACTTTTCCCACAAGATTTGGTGTAGGGCAGCTGCCATAAGGATTGCACTTCAAATTGGCTTGGCACATTGCATTAGTTTCAAGTGATTGTGCTTGTGGTGCTATTTTCTTTGGGCATGAGCTGCCACTGTGCCAAAGCTTCCTTCCAGAATTGTGAGAATCTGATGCTGATATACTACCACAATAGTGGTTTGGGGCATGCCGGCGGTATTGCAACACCATTACAGCAAACACGTTGATGCCGACAACATTGACAGTTCACTGTAATGGTCCACCCAAGACCCTGGCAACTCTGACTTTTTGTTCTGCACCCCCTCCCCGAATCAACTCGGAGTTGGAATCCATTAGATCAGGGGTTTGGGGGGCAGAGCTCCCTGTATAGGGGTTTCAGGGGTGAAACCCCCTGATGGAAAAATGACCAGGGTCTCCTGAAGGAATTATGTCGACTGCAACATGTGGTCAACATAATTCCATTGCTGTGATGTCGGTCAACAACATTGTTGTTGAACTGGCATCATAGAGCCATGGCATGGATTGTGTGCTTTCCATCTAATGTTTCCTCATTTATATCATTATTGTCAGCAGCAACCTGAATAAACTCCCCATGTTGTATGTTTGAGTGAATTATGATTTTATCCATGGCAGTTTGTCCATACTGATCCATTACAATAGCTGTGTCAATTCTCTCAAGGGCTCCATAAGTGACACAGTGTGTTACTATACCTTGTGCACCATTGTTGCTACCTGTTTTGAGTCTGTTATACGGCATATGAAAATTGCAAGCCCAACATGTTTAGGTGTATGCTTTGCATCTCTGGATATTATATGAATAAAATCATGACCAACTGATATATGTCTGTAGAGGGTCTTGTGAGTGGTTGTTACTAAAGGACTGCCATCTTCAATAGGTTCATCACCAACATCCCCTTGGAATACCCATTTCAGGAACCTATACATCTTGCCAGGAATCATGCCTAATGCTTATTCTAAATTGATAGTGGAATTATCTATTGGATTGATATCCAGTCCCCCACACATGTTGAGTTCACGACAGAGGACCTGTGCTGCATGGAACAGCATAGATTTGGCTGAATATTTATTTTTAGAAGTAGTGATAGGGTTTTCCTCTTCATACTGTTGCTCTGAATGTAACCGGGAAGCTATGTTGATGGCATCTTTCAAAGACACAGCACTGCCATATACATGCTCTGGTTCACTTGGGTCATGCTGCATTTGAAAAATGATTTGGTCACCAAAACAGTTTCTTAGTCTCTTCTTTGGCTTCTCACTTCAATAACTCTCACTGCTAGGAACTTTGCCTTTCAGGATATCCCAGAATCTCTGTAACTGGTAAGACATGGATAAGGCTTTTCTGCTGATGATAAGGGCATTCTCAATTTCAGAAATCAGTTCACTGGAACATGCTTTATACACAGACTCATCTTCCTTGTCACTGGATAGTGAAAGTTTTGTCTGAATGTTTCTTTTGCTGATGAAAGCACTATGGCAGTCGTTGTGGTACTTTGCTTCAAATGCAATTAAGTCCAGTCTAGCTATTCACTTTAAGTCTGTGTCTTCTCTGGCTTCAGCTGCATCAAGCAGTTTCTTGCTCTCTGAAGATTACAATCCATGATAGATTGTTGTCTTTTTTTGATACACCTTCTGGCATATTATACACAAATTCCAGTTAACAGGCTGGCAAGTTGATTGCCTACTCTGTGAGCTTGAGCACTGACCAGTATCTGCAAAAGAGCCAGGACTTGAGCTTCTTCCTCGACCTTCAAAATGCTTCAGGTTTGTTCTGCTGGTGTAGGGATGAAGATATCATGCAAGATAATGTACTGCAAGCAAAGCTAATAATGCATAAGTGTCTAATGGCTGCAACTGCTGATAAACATGGTGGTCGGGATATTCAAACTGCACCAGGCTGGGCGCAAGCCTGGGTGCAGTTCAACTTTGTTGCGCAGGGGTGTGGCCTGAGTGATATTCAACACAGCTGCGCTGTGGTGCAGAAGCTTTGAATATTGCACCCTGGCCACCCCCACTGTGCATGGTGCAGTGGCACTGCACCAGTGCAAGTGGCCAGAGTGGAGCATGGAGATGCGCTGGTGCAAGTGCCATTGCGCCATGCAGAGCACCTGCGATATTGAAAAGAGGACATGCAAGTGGGGCCATAATATATGCAAGGCACACAGGGGGCCATTTGCATTTCATTATGGCCCCATTTGCATGCCATTAGTATGCAGGTGTGCTGATCCCCAATGACTAGCTCCTGGCGCCCTGCCAGGCAGCAGCCATCGGGGAAGGACGTCCCCTGCAGCCTGATCGTGGGCATTCCTGTAATATAAAGAAAGTCCAATATCCCTGGTGGTCCAGTGGACCTCTATGTTTCCCGATCACGGGCATCATTACTAAGCCCCTGAGTCCAATATCCTGGTGACCCTGGTGTACCCCACCCCACTGCCCACCCACTGAGCCCCACCCCATCTCCCCATCAGCGGCTAGCAGCACCCACCCACCTGCCACCCCGCCACCCACTGACTGACAGCTCAGTAGGGCTGCACGCCCATTGGTTCACAGCAAGAGCCAATGGGCATGTAGCCCATACCATAAAACTCAGTCCAGATATGTGAATGAAAATTCATTCACATATCTGGACTGAGAAGTACCATATGGGCTGCACACCCATTGGCTCATGCTGTGAACCAATGGGTGTGCAGCTCTACCGAGTAGTCAGTCGGTGGGCAGTGGGGCGGCAGGCGGATGGGGTGCTGCCACTCACCAGCTGACGGGGGAGTGGGGTGGTGGGCCTCAGTGGGCAGGTGGGGTGGGGGTACACTAGATCACCAGGGATATTGGACTTGGGAGGACGATAGTGATGCCCATGATTGGGGCATGGGGT